>CADWAE010000482.1:5000000-7500000 GCA_902982915.1 Phalloptychus januarius
GATTGTGTTGTTGACTTTGCAACATTTCCTCATAATGAGTGTGCATGTAGCAGATGCTTGAAGGAAAACTCCCCTTCAACAGGTAGAAACCTCCATCAGAACCTGGCTCATCATGAGCAACCATCTGCAATGATTGACTGGGCGTTTGAAAAAACAGAGTATACAGACTATTATTTGTTTTTGGTAATAAAAGTAAATGTTAATGGCAGTATGAGCTTCTTCGGTGGCTTCATATAGAAGATACATGTAGCTGAGCAGAAAAGCTTTGAGCCAGTTTTCAAATCCACAAAGAAATGAAATGAAAATAGTTTTGGTGTTTCCTGTGTTTAGAAAAATACTGATAGTTCCAGGATTGGTGAAACAGCAGAGCAATGGTGTGGTCAGGCAATTGCGAGAGTGGTGAAGAGAACCAGACAGAATGTTTCATAAAAACATGTTTGCATGAGAGGATACCCAGAACTGGGCAAACTTTATTTCTGCTGATTTTTAACTCATCTGCAATGGAATTTATTGTTAATTATATAAAACTGTCTGTTTTTAGCTAGTATATATATATATTTTTTTAAATGTCTAAATTTGCCTTAATGAATGGAAAAAAAGTATCTGAACATACTTGAATATGTATACAATGTCAGTATGTACACAGCTAATACACAAATAACTCTATTATTTGTGTCATCATTCATTTTACTTAATTATCACTGGCAGCTGAGCTGCATTTTACGCATTAATTAGACGCAGTCAATCTAATTTGAATGTTTTGAGAATCAGCAAAGCTTGTTTTTAATTTTATTTTGTTTATCGCTTAATTGGACTGTTGCGGGAAGAATTCTGGTTTAATTGATCCCTCTGTGTAAAAGTATTCAGCTTTCTGTGCAACACATCTGGTTTGCACACACAGCTGCTCAGACGAAAGAGTTAGATGATTTAATCTCGCTCTAGTTTCCCTTTTGAAAATACACAGGATGAAAAACTTTTCTTTTCTTGCAACTGATGCAAGATTTGCTCTCTTTTTAACATTTTTAAAACCATTAATGACTAATAAAAAAAAGAAAAAGAAGAATTATATGTTTTACCATAAACTTATAGTAAAACCATTTGGGGAAAAAAAAGAAGAGGGTGTTTGCAAGTCCTTTGTCAGCACTCAAAGTGTTTCCCTCTGTGTGCTGCAGGGAAAAGTGAGGATGAACTCCCAAGGTATTGAGTTTCCTGTATCCATCATTTTGGACGAGTTGGGAGCTTGGAATAGCGCCAGCAGCGTCTGTGTTAGCCAGCCGTAACTGACATTGAGTGCATTGTTTGCAGTGGGAAGCTCACGGCTGTGGCCTAAAGGTACATTCCTGAGATCAGAATTCTGTTTGAAATACAAACAGCCTTTGTGCCCCCGTTGCTCTCATCCCTTGACTCCCCCGTCCACATCAAGCCTCGAGAGCTAAGCGGTCTCCTCTTGCTCATGTGTCAACATGTGGGCTATCATTTTACTCACACCCACATATGAGCGTGCACCCCCCCCCCCCCCACACACACACACCCTTGTGTCGTTTTGATGAGGAGGTCCAAGTAGATATCTGAGTTCTTGTGGAAGAAAAGCTGCAAAGCCCTAATTTTTAAACACAAACACTTTCTCCTCTTTAACTGAGGAGTTTTTTTTTGGCATTTAAAATTTAGCTGCATAAGTTTAGGTTTCTGTCCATGTTGGTGACCTTTGCTCAGAGTTGGCTAATATTTGAAAAGTTAATTTATTATTCAGCAGACATACTTGGAAAACGTGAATATAAATTGATAGATTACATAATAATTTGGAATAGTTGAAATAACTACTAATTTTTTTGCTGTCTCTTTCTTAAGGATCATTGGTCAAACAGAGTGGAATACTTGAATAGAGGATTTGTGGAAGTCTATCAAGTTGTATGCATAAGAACAAAAATAGCTTAATAATGAACACACTAATCAACAAATTGTAATAAGTGTTTTATTTGGTACTGTATTTAAGAACAAGAAAACCAAGTGAAATAATGTTTGATGGTTTTATTATTAGTTTTATTCTTAGGTTTTATTTTTTAATGTATGGTTTTCTAACAAAAGCAAACAAAAAAATTTTGGAAAACCAGGTATCCTTACTACTGTGAAATTTCCTTTGTACTCTGTTACATGACATCTGTAATTAAATTGTAAAAAGAGAAAAAAGAGATACTTTGTTTTCCCAAATATATTGCAAAAAATCTTATCTTGTCACTTATCTGGAGAAACCAAAAGGATGTATGATATTTTCTTGTGTATTATCTGTAGGATTACATCCTCGGTTATAACAAATGTGTTTTACTGTGGTTAGAGCACTTTTAAATTTATTTTCCAATTATACACGAACTGACTGTTTGCATGAAAACTTTCATTTCTCTATGTGCAAAGTTTACATCTATTTTACATGAACTATGTTTGGTGCATAGAAAATTACATTAAACCAAGTAAGCCCTTGGAATTAATGGGTTCAAATAACTTTGAATGACAAAAAAGGCTTAATGCTGTTACCAGCATCAATGTGCTGTTGTGCTGTGGCATCTTGACTACGATTAAAAAGAGGGAAATTTATTATACAGATAAAAAGTCCAATATTTCTTCTGGAAATGCAAATGAAAAATGATGCACTAATTTGAAAATATAAAAAAGGGATGACTTCTGCAGCTTAAGATCTGACAGCCAATTCTCTGGTGCAGTAACTAGCATAACACAAATTGTAATGACAGATTATACAGAGTGATGTTTGGTGACTGCCCCATTATACCTCAATTAATTTTCCCTCAACTGCTCTACTGAGGAGGAGCTAATGGGATTTTGATGATTAAATTAGAGAGAATGCTGCACAGATCATCATCTGTGCAATTGTGAAATTCTGGGGTTCAATCTAGTATTTTATAACATGTCATCTCAGTGATTATCTGTGATCTTTAGGGGATATTATAGTGTGAAAATGTTTTCTCAAATTTTATGTAGACCTTGGAGTTGCTAGTCACAGATGATTTCTGTCTAATCTGACTTGGCTAGAGCTACTTTGCAAAGAAGAATACGCAAATATTTGATCTGCCGTTTTTCCTCGAAGTGCAAAGCAGGTAAAGATGCTATATATGTATTAATCAAATATGCTGAAACCATGCAACAATGACCTTCCACTTAAATACTATGAACTAAACTAAGTTGATCTATAACATAAAATCCAAATTAAAATTTACTGAAATATGTAGTTATAGCATAAATGTGAAGAGTTTAAATATATGAATAATTCTTCACAGTATAATCAAGAAGGTGTTCTTACCTCTATAATTACATGTACTTTGTTTCATGTAATGAAATATTAAGATGATTGTTTTTTTTTCTGATATAAAAAAGGTAACTGCTGCTTGTTATACCCAATGATCGCCAAAGTGCAAATAAACCTGGAAGCCTGTTGAGCATTATGGGGAAACTGGGATAATAAAGTACAGATAATAATTTAAAAAATAAGCCTATGTTCTATTCCAACTAATCTCATCTTATTATGACTTCAGGGTTCTCAGTTTTACTACAGTTAGTCCAGCGAGCACATAAAAGCTTTCGCAATAATGTCTCCACATAATTAGGAGCAATGTTCCCACCACTCAATCTACACTCAGGCGCATTCATCCTCTCCTCATGGAGTGTTTTCTCAAGGCTCGACCTCCTCCCACCATAAACTCCCGCCCATTATTACGTACAAACCCTCAACAAGTTGCCAACCAATGAGGCGCACTTCACAAATGTATGGCGAGGGGGGCTGAGAAAGCCAAAGACAAATGCTCAAAGGGGTTGGGAGTGTAGGACCACTTTGAGATCTACAAGAGTTGTTGTTTCCCCCCCTCGTACTGTTTGTTTCCAGTCTCCTTAACAAGTAGCGCTTAATGATCCAGCGCACTCGGGGCTTGTCCGGCTTCTCTCTCCGGTTCCTGGAGATCGGCGCACTGGAGACCCGCTGCAGTGGAGGCAGTTATTCCTCGTCGATGTAATGAGAACTCTCCCACTTTTTTGGGAAACCTTTCTCTCTCTCCCTCGGTGCGTCTGAGTTTCTGATTAAGTTTTTCATTTGTTAAAGTTTTCACGCCCAATCATGTACGGATAGCGGACGGTTCGCGCAGGAATCCGGCTCAAGTGGATCAGCGCTGACGGGTTTCTGGAGACGGGATTACACGGCACCGTGGCAACCCGCTGAACGCCCACACACGGGCCCGATAACGCACCATCTGGCCCGGAGTAAATAACACTTCTCCAGATTGGACACTATCAATGGATGGACTTATGACACTGCTTTGAGTCTGTCCGAGACAAGCAGCCATAATAATGGCAAACTCCAGTCTTTCAATGCATGGTCTCTGCAGAGCTGTTTGGCCTCTCGGCTGCGTGCTTCTGGTGTTTGGCTACTTCTCTGTGGCTTCCCCGCACCACGGTCGGCAGCTGATCTGCTGGCAAGCCATCCTAAATTGTAAAAGCGAGTCCGATTGCAACTACGCATATGACCACTACGTCCAGGCCTGCGAGCCCGTGCTGAGTGGGGCTAAGAAGAGGTGTCCCAGCCACTGCATCTCCTCGTTAGTTCAGCTCAACTTGACCAAAAGCGGCCCGGCTCTGGAGGACTGCAGCTGCGGCGAAGACTTGAGATGCGCACGCACCAAGCGGGCCATCGAGCCGTGCCTGCCGAGGACTACCAGCACGGGCTGTACAGAAGCCCGGCTGCAGTGCGGGAGGGACGCGCAGTGCAGCTCCGCTATGCAGGACTATTTGCACCACTGCGGGAAACTTTTTAACGGCGCGATCTGCACGAACGCCTGCCGGAACGTGATCGCGAACATGCGTAAAATCCCCAAGGGTCAAAAGCTGGACACGTGCATGTGCGACGGGTCGGAGAGGGCCATCTGTGAGTTCGTTAAGAGCAGCATGAAAATGCTGTGCTTCGACAATCCAGACCCAGACAGGGAATACGGCAGCGGACGATGGGTCGACGAGGAGGACGATGATGACAACCCGGACGGTACAGTGGAACCGTGGAGCAGAGCCTCTCTCCCGGCTGCGGGCCGCTGGGGTCTGACCCTGCTGGCATCTATTTTGGGTCTGTCGCCCCTCCTTTAATCCAGGGGTTTTCTATTGTTCCGATAAAAAGGCAATCAAAACTTCTGTCACTCATTGACCTGCGATAGTAAAAGCCTGACAAACTGAACAAAGTTCTCTTCGTCATCATAACGGGATAATCCTCTGCAAAAAAGGACGAGAATGATCTGACACCACTGCAGATGCTTTGCTTATGAGATAAGCTAACCAGGATTGCCTAATTTTTCCTGTCACAGACTCTGATTATCATCCTGTTTTAATCAGCTGTGCACTGCCAATCTTTCTCCTTAGCTGTAAAGTATGAATTATTTTTGTATATGACAAGGCAGTTGCCATTTGGCACCACTGATACCTGATTTACAAATATTTAATGTAACTTGTAAATAAGATCAGGAGTAAAAGCGAAACAGTAATTTATTACATGCCTCCAAATAGCCAGCATGTGTATTCAGACTGAGAATTTCAGCTTTAAAGGGAATTTATTTTGACTGAAAATGGTGTAAATGCACTGTAAATACGTGTATAGCTAATATAGATTTTCTTTGGTATTTGTTCAGGAAATCCTCTATGTTTTAGGCTATGAGATGATTTATTCATGATGTAAAGTCTAGATTAAAAGCAAATGTCTAAATCCACTGTATTATTGCCTTAATGATATCCCCTGAAGGCATAAAGGAAACTTGAAGATAAAATTTGCGACTGAGTTGTTTGTCTGTTTGTGCCACATTGCTTCATTTGACAGTGTTAAATCAGATGATTCATGAAGTTTTGTAAAGTTTTGACTCAGTGGTAGATGTTTATAAATTGATATTCTGGATGCAATAAACAAACAAAACAAAGCTAATTAAAGCTAATTAGCTTTAATAATTAAAGCATAATTAATAGCAATACACCCTATCTTGGATAGGGTGTATTGCAAGCACTTAAGAGGTTGTTTTTTTTTAATGTGCACTTCTGATCACTCTACGTTGCATTAGCAACCATTTTTATGCCTACTGAATGACAGTAATGTAAATCAGTGTGGAATGTTTTTACTTTGCTCATAAAACTTTACATGATGGCTAAAGATAAAAGAAGAGGTCACTTTTTGTCAGTAATCATGGCTTTTGTTGAAAGCTGTAGTACTGCTCAGCTAATATGCTCTATTTTAATCAAATAAAATACAGTAATTTGACAAAACTAATGAAAAGCTTTGTCAGAGATCCTTGTGTTGTTTCTTAAAATTTTTAAAGCCTTTCCGCCTTTTTTAAATGAGATTATCCCCAACTCTTGTTTCTGTAACTACAGTGGTACACACTCGTTTAAGTTCCCCCTGCTGACTAATGGCCTAATGGCCTGCAATGTCTTGATTTAGCTGCCTTTTGTCAAAAACAACTGTCGCCATAAATCAACAAACCCCCCCTCTGCAGCCACCAACCACTCTGCTCTCCACTGAAAGTCAATGACAGCTAAAAACTTTGCCTCTATTTCCTTTAATTGCACAAATTTTTGCTAATAATTATATTTCACTTGGAAATTTATGTAGCATTTTAATTCCTTTGATTTATAAGTATTTGCAAATACATAAACAAAAAATAAAAAAAACAGGAGAAAAACAGGATGTTGCAGAATCATCTCTATTGGTCGGTGCTTTACATCCCTGATGTGCTGCAAAATGTTTTATTAGCGCTGGGGACAAGGGCCCTCCAACTGAATGGATGGAGGAGAAGTCGAGTGGCATCTTTGTCATGGAAATGTTAAGCACATAATAGTTGGGTAGCACAATGGGGAGGCACTTCATTCTTTCAGGCCGGCTTGACACCTCTGGAGAGCCGAGCGGTGGGGAAGCATGTGGGAACGATCTGCTCGGGCCCTGGCTGAAAGAAAAGAAGAGGGGAAAAATGTGTGACAGGGTTGGGAAGGGAGCATTTTCCTACCTGCGTTTCTTTAATGTGATTCGCAACTCCAAAAACTAGAAATATCCAGCAAATTTGTTCTAAAAAATATTAGAAAATATTTATTTTCTCTTCATAGTTTTGTTTTATAAATAGATTGTAAGCTACTAAAACTCCATGCCCATTCTGTTGTTCACTTCAAATGCAGCAACTTCTAAATGAAATACCTCGTCAGTTTCCTGCAGCGTCGGTAATGCGATCCACCATGCCTGGAGCTTTCCAGGGAGGAGAATAGCTCTGCAGCCCAGCTTGTCCTCCCCTCCTCCTTCTCTTCCCCCTCCTTGTCTTTCTTTTTGCTTCTCGCATTTGTTCAGGCAGTTTCAGCACTTAGGAAAGGCACAGCGTGTGTTGATTAGGCTGCAATAATGCACAATGTGTGAATAGAAGAATGAAGTGCCAAAATTCTCACAAAACTTGCTTGCTTGTACTAAAATTGAATTGGTGTAAATTCTGGGTTGGAGTTTGTCTCCTGGTTTTGTGCTCTCACAACAAAAAAAAACAGCATTTGAAGTTTAAAAATCAAGAATGAACTTTAAACACTGCAAATGACAACGCAGCCTCTCGTCCTCCTCGAGCGCAGAGGGGATTGCATATGCTGTGTGTGCGCTCGTGCGTGTGTGCATGTGTGCTGGTTTTGGGTTCAATTTACAAACTGTGGCTGTTTGTGTTCCAGCTCTTTGAGCATGTGTAAGGTATCTCTGCCATCAACTGTGCTTCACTGAGCTCAGTTCACTTCCAAGCTCTGTCTCCTTGGCCTCCCGAACAAAACGGCCCACACTTCATCCCATGCAGATCACTTCACCCTTCACCCCGAGCTTATCACAGCACAATGTTTACAAAGGTGCTGTGCTCCGAACCAACTGGGAATGCTTCAGATCTGCCATCCTTCCTAAGCAGATCAGAAGATCTGTATTTATTTTTTCTGTCTTTCTAAGCAAATAACCACTTATCACTTCTTTGCCGATTGAGTAATGTAACATAACACATTCAATTAAGTTTCTATATCTCTCTATGCAATTACATAGGTATTAGATAATGTAGCTACATACCTTCCACTTTGATCCAATGTATAAAACCCAGACTTATCTACTGGATTTCAGATTGAAAGGCCTGATTCATAACTCCACTGCTTTAAAGTCCAGTGGTTCCCTATTTTACACCAAATAAAATGATGGGAGTGAAGATGGTTCACACACATCACCGGTTTACAGATGAAGTAAACTGAAGACTGCATAGAATTTGGAGTTCTGTAGCTAGAGAATCTGTAGAGAATTGGTGACCTTTGTTTACTATGAACTTTAGCTGACCCGGCTCTGATTTTGCATGTCTTAACATGTTGCAAAGCCATGTCTTGACATCCCATCATGGTGCCACGCTGGAATTCACAAACCTACTCAGTTCCTTAAAGTTTTGCTGCAAACTAAGCAGATCTCCAGATACAATATCAGCAGAATTATCCATGGCCCTGCAGTGTGGGGTCATGGACGCGGAAGATAAGTTAATTTCTTATCTTTCGCAGATAAGAAATTAACAACTTATAATGTTTAAACAGACCCATACTTCAGAAATCCTGAACTGGCCCTCAAAGGACTCTTTTACCTAAATGTTACATCGATAAACTGTAGGCCTAAAGCTAGTCTTTTCAAAACTTACTATGAACTTTAATGCTAATGTACGCTGACGATATTTCTCACAGGCGTTTGCTTTGGCCTTGTGCAGCAGAAAGTGATGGAGAAGGGGCTGGACAGTTGAAATGGCCAAAATGTAGGAGGAGGCACTGAGTTGGAAAGTTCACTGAAAGGATTTGGAATTAATCCCCCTTAAGTTACCACAGGGAACTAGATGGAATGGGCTCCGGCACGACTACCCTCTGCTGTAACGTGTTCATGTTCATATTCAGATTAAAAGTCAGTCTTCTGCTATTAACAGTTTTATTTTCTCTAAGTTTAAATTTAGTTTTGTTATGAAGTATATAACACCTGCAAATGGATGGTGCTTTTTTTACATATTGCCTCTAGTAATGTTCACTAACTATTTAATACAGAAGATGCCAGTGTCAATACAAAACAAACATGATTGATTTTGGATCTTTTTCCTTAGCTGTGCTTCCCTACATCAGGGGGTCTTTTAAGAAACCTTTGCTGCTTCTCTCTCTACTATTTCAGCTGCCACTTTGATTCCATCATGCAAGACCTCTGTTGAGTTCACAACCCTTTGAAATGAGAAAAAGGGCCTGTAATCCAGTTACTCAAGCTACAGCACGACTCCTCAGGTCCTGAGAGAAAACCTTCAGCACTAATCCTACTGTCACGAACAGGAAGCTCTGCTACCTGACTGTTTGTGGCAGCCATTTGATATATTCACTGTCTTAAATGTTGCTGCTGAGTGTCTGATAAAGGAAGGGTCACAAAGTGTTGCATACTGGTTCTGTTACTCGTGTAGGATTGGGGAAAATCAA
The DNA here is from genome assembly GCA_902982915.1 of Phalloptychus januarius. NCBI lineage: Eukaryota > Metazoa > Chordata > Actinopteri > Cyprinodontiformes > Poeciliidae > Phalloptychus > Phalloptychus januarius. Next base: position 5,009,505 of record CADWAE010000482.1, read on the forward strand.
AAAGACAATGTAAAAAAACAAACAAACAAAAACAAATATGAAAATTTCTATGTTGCTGAGAGAATTTAAGTTATATTTTCTATGGATTTTGACAAGTCATTTTGTAAGCAATATCTTAAAAGGTGAAATGGAATAATGAACAACTATCTATCTGTCTTAATGTCAGAAATATAACAAACAAAACCAGACAATATACAGTCGAAAATAATTTCTTTATACCTTTCCCCAGCGGTCAATGAAAAGGACCAAAACTAAGTGTTTGCAACCTAACTCTGAAGAAAAGCCTCCCTTTTACTTCATGCATTGGCTACTTTAATCTCACTGAGCAACATATAGAATCTGACATACATGTAATGTAGGATTTGCAGCTCCTGTATTTTAATATCCTGTTGTCAAATATTTTGAGACACTATTCAACGTTGCTGTAGTTAATCTGCACCTGGTAACACTGTTATTGTCATTTTAGTCTTTCCCTTCCCAGAGCCCTAGGTTAGATTGTTTAAGATCAAGCTGCACATCAGAGGTGGGAGTGACAGTAAACTAGAAGACACCCCTCACACATTTTCTTTCCATAAATCGTCTCTCATTTAATTACCTCTTACTAAATAAAGTAAATAAGCAAACTAAGTTGTACATAGAGTTTCCTGTTTTGTTGGCGATTTTGTGCCAAGCTATTAAAAATGGTTAAAGAATTTGGTTAGGGCTAGAAAAAAAATACAAATATTAAAAATATTTATGTTGTGTATGTTTCAACGTTAAAGTGACATGAAACTTGGACACACCGTTTCCTGTCTTACAATGTATCTTGGGATGTTGAAGAATGAATTATGTGGGTCAGAGGAGAGGAAATGCATTTTGTGGAACATCAAGTTTCTACATGTTTCTGAAGAATGTGCATCATTTTTGATGTTCTGCTGTTTTGTTTGTTTGGTATAGTATAATACTCAGTTGCTGCTTGTTGCACTCGCTATTATACATTTATAGCTTTATTTTAATTTACAATTTTTATTAAAGCATGTGGAAATTTATCTTGTTTCCAAGAAGTGCTGTTTCCGAATCATAAATATTTATTAAAGGAAATAGTGATCTAAGAAAAACCACTAACCAGATGGGTTCTTGTGCCAACCTTGGTGGTAACAAATACCATCAGGCAGTTACAATGATTGGCTTTCATGAGCCTTTTAACATTTGTTCCATCATTCTTGGCAGAATAATGTTTAGTAAACTTAATTCAGCTGTTGTGGAGTGCTTTTTCCTGTTTTGAACCGTTCAAATGTGCCACGCAGTATCAAAGTACACGTAAACCCAAGGTCACAAACTGATGTCCAAGCATTGTTATTTATCATATAGAGCAAATTGTGTCGATTCTAGAGCCACACCAAAAACCCAGTCAGTCACACCACCACCACCACCACCGTGTTTGACTTGGGGATTGCTGTTTGGGAAATCTATGTTGCGTTTAGCCTTATGCTGTTGTGGCAAAGACTCTTTCTTATGATTGATTTATGAACAATGATCTTAACTGAGGCAAATGAAGGCTGCAGTGATATTATTATCAATTTTGAATTATTTATTGACATCTTCAATAATTTGTTAAAACACTCTTGATATTATTTTGATAGAACAGCCCTGATTGGAAGCCATTAATCCATGTTTTCTCCATTGGCTCTAATTGTTGTAATATTGTTTCCATATTGAATTTATTTCTCATCTTGTCTTTAACCTGATGAAGAATGGTGCATTGGTCTTTAAGATCTTCATGTTGTTATATAGGTTCTTTATAAGTAGTTTCTTGGTTTTATAGGTCAAGCAGTGATCATTTTGGGCCCGGCCAGTAAAATGGAGGCAAAAAAGTGTTTGGTAAAACTGAATTCATCATTTAACAATGTGGGCAGTAACTTTTTTAACATAGAGGCCACTTTGTTCTTGACAGCTTATTATTCAGTGGAGTTGTTTTTTTCTGATATTAAAGTAGGTTGATGTAAAGCAAACACAAGAAATATGTAAGAGGGCAAATACTTTCACTTTCACAGTCTGTAAACTGGTAATGCTGGTGAATATTCAGATCTTGCCCTATAAACAGTAGTTGAAGCATTAAAGCGTCTTCTTGAAAGTACATTTCTGACATCTTAAGAGGGTCGGAAGGTCTTAACCTTTTGAAGTAAATTACAAAAGGAACCTGTGGGATACAAAATGCATTCTGTTTGCTTTTAGCTTTAGTGGCTCTTGCATCTCCTTCAGCTTGTAACAGCCCTTAGGTCTGGCTGCCTTGCAAGCTTTTGTAGGGGAGGTCCTCAGCATGTTCACACATCGCTGGAAAAGCTAGAGTGTTTGTCTTTCACTGTGACCACAACACAAACAACTTCCCCCACAAATAAACAAAACATGAGGCAGGGGCCACGAGTGCAGCAGGATGCTGTCCAAGAAGCACAGAGACAAAAAGTTCAGGCCGCCCTCTGAATTAAAAGCGGGGCTTTTTTATACGTGCAGACTTGATGCGTATGCACATGCACTGATTTGCAACAGGAAGTGTGTTTCTTTGTGGAGGAATGCAGGTCAGTTTCATACCAAGATAACTAATCTGAATTTTCCTGCCATGATTACCCATACCTCTGAAGGCCTCTTCTATATATGTGCACCTTTGTGGGGGCCTCAACTATTTAAGGAAGAGGAGTATACAGGCAAAGGGAAGGGGGGAAGGGCAGAGAAAACACAAAACTTGCTGACACGGGGCATAACTTAATTTCCACGGTAGGGGGACAGCTGTGCAGAGTAATCTGCCATGGCAGCCCATTCAAACTTCAATGGTTCACTTGACCCACCAAGGAAAACTCAAACTGCATCCAGCCCCCTCCGATGAGGAGGAGGTGACCGGGCCACCATTTATAGGATTGTCTTAAAGAAACATACCCATCTCTCTTGTTATTGATAACACCCCCCTCCTCACAAGCACACCCACACACTCATGCAGCCAAGTCAGTGGGATTTTTAGCTAACTGGACATCACAACAGGCCACATGAATTTTTAAGGAGCCCATGTTGTATCCATCCATTTTCTGTGCACCTTTGTCCCAAGTGGGATCAGGAGAGTTGCTGGTGCCTCTCTAGCTATCATTTCGGGCGAGAGGTGGGGTCACCCTGGACAGGTCGCCAGTCTGTCGCAGGGCAACACAAAGACAGGACAAACAAACATGCACACACACACTCACACCTAGGGAGAATTTGGAGAGGCCAATTAACCTGACAGTCATGTTTTTGGACTGTGAGAGGAAGCTGGAGTACCCGGAGAGAACCCATGCATGCACAGGGAGAACATGCAAACTCCATGCAGAAGGAAACCAGGCTGGGAATCGAACCCAGAACCTTCTTGCTGCAAAGCAACAGCTCTACCAACTGCGTCACTGATGTTCTAGTATTTCGGACAAATTTATATTAATTTCCACAGCAGTATGATGTGAAGCAACAAATTGCCCTTACAAATATCCAGCAATGTTTGGATTACATTAAATATACATGGAAATATAAGTAGTGTACAAAAAAATACATTGGAAAAATATCAAAGAGGACTGTCTTGTTTGTACATTTCTGTACTTCTGTACTTTTCACTCTAGAACCTAAATTAACAATTAACTCCTAATTATTTTTGTGCAAGCATTAAAATTAAAGCAACACTAATTATTTAAACAGAAAAAAAAGGTCTCTCCCTGAGAATGAATAATGAGGCCAATGCATGGGAAATGTGAGGAGTCAATAGTTTAGCTGTGGAAGTCAATAGGGGCTGGGGGTCTCACTCCATTAAACTGACCCCCAGGGCCACATATTCATCCCTCACGCATTCATTTCCTCTTTTATGTTCTCTAGTCCTTTCAGCAGAGGGCAGGCAGTGGTAGAGCTTCACACAGAACTGCCCTGGTACAGACTGTAGGTCATAAATATGTTGGTTAGCTCGAGACGCTTTGTTAACCTAAGTACAAACAGAAGCCCTAAAAGTTAACAGAAGAGCCAGCATCACTGATTACGGGTTGTGTCTCTCAAAGTACTTTAAATCTTTATTTAAGTGTTCATAATCCTTCAACTTTTTAGGATTTGGTCACCTTTCAACTTCAAATGTCATATTTTATCAGCTATCCCCACAGCATGATGCTGCCACTAAGAAATGTCATCTTAGATAAGAGATGTTGTGTCCAGGATGTTGTCCAATGTTAGTTTTCCTTTGCATTTTGCTTGTGGGCCACAGAGATCAGGTTTCCTCCAACCAGAACTCCTCCAGAGTTACATGAACCTCTTGGCTGCTTCTCTGATTGTTGTTCCCTTTACCCAACCTGTTAGCTTGGGGGGATAGTTTTAGTCTTGGTAGGTTTTAAAAACAGATTGAGCATTGCTTTAAACTTCTCCACAACTTTCACTCTAATTCTTGGTATTTATAATGTTGTTTGCTCATAAATGTTCTGTGAGGCCACTTTTACACCTATAGTTTGTTTACTTTGGTCTGAATCAGCTTAGTTTGTGTACTTCTCACACAGAAAAAACCCCAAGCGAACCAAAATCTGTCACCACAATCATTCTCTTTATTGGTCTTTATTATGTGTATCAAACATAAAAATATACATGCATGCCACACTTTTCAGAAGTTTTTTTATGATAAACGTTGAAAACCAGGTTTTCAAGTTACTACTTAGTATCTATGTTTAAGGGGTAAATATACTTTTGCAAGGCACTGCAAGCTGCTTCGTTTTTATTGTCATTATTCTTTAAACATTGAAACGGTTGTGTTTTTGTGAGTGATGCATTTATTTGGGCAGCATATAAAACAAAACCTGATTAAATAATACACTTCTTCATATAGGTTCTTGGTCCAGTTCAGTTTATATACATACACTGTTCAGTAACTGTAGGGTTTTTGTGTACTCACCAGATTAGTAAATGATCCATATAGGCTCAGTGTGACCTTCTAAACACTGCTTTTTAGATCTCTTTTTGTGCTGAGCTTCCTGCAGAGGCATTTGTAAACATCTTCAAGTGAAATCCCCAGAGCAAACATATGCAAAAGCCTTCGGCATGTCGCTCTTCACTCCTCTGCTGAAAGGGGTTCAGGGCAGAGGACATCTGCGTTTGAAGTCGAACAAGTGGCTGTAAAAGAAGTGCTGAGTGCAGTTTGGAACAGGAAGCAATCACTTGATGTAAAAAGCATCAAATACAATATAAACAAACAAAAAAGGGGTGTTTTTTTAGGCGTTTCCTTTTTTTTCTTATTGCTAATGCTTCATAGTACAATGGCAATTTAGTTTATTTCTCCAGTAATTGCCAAGCAGAAAAAACAGGCAGCAAGATGCTACTATTCTTTTTACATCTCTTCCCCATGACAACTCTGTGATACATGTGTTAATCTATACATCTCTAAATGTGATGAATTTCTGATAAACTGGGCTGACATGACTTGAACCCACAATGAATAATCCAGTTTAGGCACCAATAGCCGCACACACAATTGTGTAGTTTAGCAAAGCAACTGGTGATTCAGGGTCAAGAATAAAGCTCTCTTTGTGCTTCGCTTTATAATGGAGCAGGAAGGCTTTCAGACGCATCTGCATTGTTTTAGGAAGGGAGATTGAATCCATGAACAGAAAAACAAATGCAGAACAGAGGCGCTCCACTTCTTCTTCTGCAGTTCTTCATTTTTGTGGTTCTGAAAACAATCCAACTTTACTGGTCTTTGGGATTCATATCTGAAAGAATATATATAGGTGCCCCAATATTCCAGTACTGGTTTGTTATAAACAATGTGGTGATACAAAGTGAGAGAATGGGACAGGACTAAACAACTGAACTATGCAAAAAGGTAGTATAACTGATCAAGATCATAATCTAGAAGTAAGAGTCAGGTTTATTTATTTTTATACCATCCTGTTTTGCTCTTCTTTCAGCCCACAGATAAAAATCAAGTTCATGAGCCTGTCAGTGAAGACAAAAGTTGAGCGAGTCCTTTCTTGAACTGCTTATATGTCACATTAAGGACAGTGTAGCAACAGCACGGGAGGGCGGGCCGTAAAACTGGGAGTTCGTAATGTCTGGACCTAGAAACAGGATTTGTGTGCTTGCACGTATGCGTAGGGGGGAGGGGACAATCAGGAGTGAAAGTGAACAGGCTGCAGTTCTGGCAAGGTGGTGGGAGGGTTGTTTTTGTCAGCAAAAGTAACACACAGCAAAAAGACATGCACATACCAAGGAAATTATGCTGATAGTGCCTTTGTACACAACTCCACAAGTGCTTTGAACAATAAGCAAGACAAAAAGCCTCTTAGATTTTTCAAGTATGCACAAAATATTATAGGTCTAATAAGGCATCAGTGAGTTTTAATCTTACAATGTAGATCAAAATTTTACTTACCTAAAATTTTGCAAAAACACCATCCAGTCATCCAGGCTTCTCTTCATTAACAAATATTCTGAGAGGACATTTTAACACCTCTAGTTTGTTTACTTTGGTCCAAAGCAGTTGATTAGTTAGCTAACTTGTAACTTTTTTGGGGTGTTTGGTTGCTTTTCACACAGAGAAAATTCAAAGGGAACCAAAATCTGTCACCACAATACACATGAGAACGTTCAGCCTGTTTATTGGTCTGAAGCAGGAGCATCAAAATTAAATACGGGAAAGCAGATGCTACGTTCTGAGCTGGTAAACAGGGACAATTTAATCATACATTAGTTTGTTTCCATGAGAAGGATTATTAGAAGATGTCTTTAAAGTTGGTTTGGTCTTTATGCTTTACAAAAATTACTCTAATGAAACCATGCACCATTTCCCTTCCACTCATCAACTGTTCCCAACTTTTTGTTGATTTATTGGATAAAATCCTCCTGAAAAAATCATCAGTTCTCATAAAATGAACCTTGGCTTTAATCGTATAAAATATGCAGAAGGAGAGTCAGATATAACACTGTAGTTATTTTAGTTACTGCATTCAGAACTCTTTTAGTGCTGGTTCTTCAGGTTCGTAACTATGCATAATTCCTGTACTTTTATATGTACTTCTAACAGCTAGTATGAGGAGAGCCTGACACTAAAACCCATGACACAACACAGTGGAGAATTTATGAATGTCTGTTTGACTTGGAGTCGTGTGAATATTTAGCAAAACAGTCAAACATGAGACTCCAGAACTGGATTTGCAGAGAGAAAGATGTAAATATTTGGATTAGAGACCAACTTGTGGCTTCAACTGCGAGATGACATCATCCACACTGTGAAGCTGTTTTTCTCCACACTTTGACAGCGACATTTGGTCTTCAGACAGTTTCCGTAGTTGTAGTAGCATAAGGTCTTGCTCAATGCGTCAATGGATTTATGAGCCAGACAATCACTTCCAGATTTTCAAAACAAAATGTTGGAAATAAAGTTTGTATATTTGTTAAATGAAAATGATGCTGTTTGGTTTGGAAATAAATTACTCCCCTCCCTTTAAATTATTAGCTATGAATTGCATCGAGTTTATAGTCTTGTATTCGTGTCACATTTTCTGTGCTTTTCTTTACTCGTTTGTTTTTCACCTCCCTGCTGGCCACTGAGCTGAATAAATTAACTGTTCTTTGTCTGATTATACAAGTTTTTCTTCTGCTTGTGAGGTAAAACCAAAGGGGCTGAAAATGTCTGTGCTTGTTGGAGTGGCTTTGCATAAAGCAGCACATTATCACGGATCTGAGCACTGATTAATTTCTCTGCAGCCGTTTCGTTTTACATCTGTCTCTGACTGGCATATCAGCTTCCAGCGGGTCCTTGGCCTTTGTTTGGAGCAGAGGAAACAACAGCTGTTGCTTTCACAGGATTTTCTAACCCCAGGTCCTTGGAAAGAAATTAAATCTCCCTCTTTTCTCTCTTTTTTTCTTATTTGAAAAAAAAAAGGGAAAAGTACCCTTAACAGGAAGGAGGATGTCAACTGACACCAGTTACACATTTTTCTCTCCATTTGTGACACCTGTAGGCTTTAATTCATTTTATCCCTCTGACGCACGGAGACACTGCATGCACTTTCATCTCTGTCTTCACCAGAGAAGAGCCTGGAAAACAGACAGAAACCGACATATTCTGCTCCTTCTTTCACCTGTCTCATTATTAGCAGTGATGAAGGACACGCACAGAATTCCCCCCCATTATTGTGTCTGAGAGCCGCCTCTTGCCATGCATCCACCTGTTGACAGAGCTGCTAAATGAGACCCAGGCAGGAATGTTAATCATAGAATCTGACATGTTGCGGGAGATTTGGCCTTCAGCCTCCCGCTGGGCCTCTCGGACAGGTGGCATTTGATGGTGGAGCACATATAATATGAGGAGTTTGGAAAATGGTGAAAACTTAGAATTGTTATTTTTTTGGACATAGCAATTATATATCACCAAATGTAAGGTTTGGAATAAATACATTAGACGTTTCTTGGTTTTGAAAATTGAGGAAAATGTAAATTTGAGCCATGTAAATACTGCGGTGTTTAAGTAGCTCTTCTGGTTATAGTGCCAAAACAATCAGTGAAAGTGATCCACTTTCTGTCTCCACAAAGAGATTAAAGATTTGTATACATTTCCATCTGAATATTCTGGTTCCTGTTTGACTGGTGGGTGATTAAAGGCAGACCAGATTTCATAAAACTATGAAACTGCCCTGTCATTTAACAGATACAAAACCTCAAAACTGCTTACAACTTCAGTGTTGTTGGGCAACCGTTGTTGCACAATACACATTTGTTTAGTATCTTGTCTGTGACTTTCCCAACCCCTTTTCAATGAGTACTCTTTTAGTTAAACTTGTCAGTGTAATAGATCAACAACCCAATAACAACTTCCTGTTTTACTCCAAAATAAGTGTCAGGGGACGGGTGGTGTAGAGACAGAACAGGTGCCCCATGTAAAGAGGCTCTTTGACGCTGCCTTCCAGGGTTGGACTCCAAGCCTTTGTTGCATTTCTCTGTGCGTTATCTGAGTAAAACACCACTACTTTCACAAAGATTTAGTTTGTGAGGTTATCATAAACTAAAAAGGTCTGAATACACCCTGACAACTTCAGTTGCCTTCTGGAGTTATGTTGCAACAATGATAAGTGTTATATTTGGAGGAGTCAAGGAGAGGCCAGTGGTGCACGAGACACAGTGGTTGGAATTACATGTGCAGTATGTTTCAACCTTTCAACTTCATTTAATTCCTGAAGATGTTACAAAATCTTCAGGATGTTCAGGATGTTAACTTTAAATCAACTCCTCTAGCCCCTCATGTTAGGTGTTCAAACAGGCTAATGAATGATGTTGATCTAAACTCTGATGAAAATGTGTAAACTCTGCTTGAAATCCCTGAAAACAGATTTGCTTTAATTAGCTTTACTACTTATGATGGCAAAAATATAGACCAGAATTTTGTTTTCTGTGTAAAAGTTTAAATGTGTTCTTGAAATAGACGAGATGAGCCTTTTCTTTGAAGATTTGTTTAAAAATGTGTGAATAATTTATGATTCTTTCTTTCCCTGTGATAAGAGAGGCAATAGATTTTGAAGAACTATCCTTTTTCTGTGACAATTATTGCAGTATTATACCTAGAAAGCTGCTGCCAGAGACTGGCATTGTATGATGAAGTGAGGCAGGCAAATTTATCTCATAATTCAAGCAGCCTCAGGGCACAAAGGATCATCAAACCAAAACACAAACTAATTGCAGAGCATTTTCATGCAGGTTCAGAAGATGATCTGTTTGATGTGTCTGTGTGCAACATGTTCATGATTTGTCATCATTTTAGGGGGAAACCACAATGTTTTATCTTGTCATAAAAAAAACCCAAGCCTAATGCTGGTAGTGGTTAGCCAGCATTAGGGAAAGATACTGTTATGGAAATTATTTTATAAAAGGGTAGAGAAAACTGTTATAAGAAATGATAAAGATCGATCTTGGTCTTTAAATGTTTTATTCGAAGGCAGAAGCATTCGAAGGCCCCGACTCTAAGTCAGAGAAGCAGAGCCTGCAAATTAAGTTTTACATTGTTTATACGCTTCACAGTTAACCACAAACAACCGGGAAAAAATTCAGCCTGTCAGTAACAGAAAAAACAACTTGATGCGTAGAAACACATAAACTGACACATACTTGAACTCTTCTTGCTCCCTGTGGTTTTCACCCATGTTATCTGACCTTTCAAGTGCACAGGTCTGCTTCTTGGACTATGTGCTAAAATTATGCATAAAGTTGTGAAGGAAATAAAACAGAAATGTCTAGAAAACAAGAATGCATGCGTATGTATCCATCCTGCTATTTCAATACCTTGTGCATACTCATGAGCTGAGCTCTGACTAAACATGAACAACCTGAAATCAGTGCAACATAAAAACAAGAAAAAGTAAAACCAAAAAAATATTAGAGATATATTCGACTATGTCAAAACAATGAAAAATGTTTGATTGTTGCAGCAACCAGCTATTTACCATAAGAAAAAATAGCTGTGTGATGACATTCTTAAAAAAACCTGCATTACGGTGACAGCCTGAAATAGTTCATTTCCCTTCTACCTTAGAAAGAACCAGGTTCATACATCTTGGAAGCCTGGACTGGATCCAGCCGATTTGGCACCAGATGATGCTAAACCTGAGCTAATGAGAGCAATAACTCTTTGTAATTCATGGTGTCTTCTGTTTGATGGATCAGAGGGCAACCTAGTCCTCCCTCACACTGTAAGTGTGTAAACCGGCCTACTGGCTGCCGTTCTGCTGGGTTCTTCTGTCGTTGTCCGTTATACGCTGCAGTCACACTGCGTTTGCTGAGAGATGAGGTGTGCAGTCTCCTCAGCAAAACGCGTATGAATGTTGATTTTTCTCTGAAGCTGCTCTTTGTTGGAAGAAGTAGCAGGGATGGTCTTTGCTGGCCTACCTTATACTAAGTTTGTCATGTTGCAGCTTCTGTCTAGTACCACTAGCAGCAAAATGCTTATAAAAATTTAGAAAATAATGCTAACCAGAAACCAGAAACTTCACAATGCTTCTAAAACAGCTCTGGTGAGGAAATAGGATCTCTGTGTTGATTTAATCTCCCCAAATTTAAATGAGGCAACATGCATGAGTTTAGACCAAAGTCCGCTCATATTTATATATATTTCTTTAATTGGAGACAGAATAATTAGCATTTCCAGTGTCTGCATAATGCACATAGTGTAAAATGTACCATCATCTGTCAGAGGTAGTTTTGGTGCTGAAGAAAAAGGGAGAGAAAGCGATCCCATTGTGCTGCTTACTTACCAAAAACAGGGAAAGATGTTACACAATATAGAATAGATCCTCCAGATTTTACAGTGATCTATCCCTGATGTATATAACATCTAGTTGTGTATGTATGTAAGCGCTTTAAAATATATTGGTACTTTTTTAAAAGTCAAAACTAACTGTTTCAACTCTTGTGTCCCAGGAAAAGGTTTCTAAACAGAACTCAACTAAATTAATTCTGCAAAGACATTTCCCTCTTCATTGCTCAATGTGGGTGAGGCACACTGAGGAATCTCTGCCCTGCTCAGCTGTTCCGCAGAGTGTGAGACAATAGAAGAGGTTTGGGGTGGGTGGAAGTAACTGGATGTGATTATGAGCCATTTCTTCATTTTTACTCTTACATTATCAGAAGTTAGTACTGCATATTCTACAATTGCTCTGTAAAAATCAAAACCTGGCTTGAGACTTTTTATCTTAGCTTGTAAATTATATTTATTCTGTCTTGTCTATTTTTAAAATTATTTTATATTATTATTTTTATTATGTTAATATTATACTTTTGAACAATCTCATTACAATTCATATTTTCAGTAAATTGTTTGTGGTTTTACAAAAAGCACTTTGAGCTACTTTTGGATTAAATTAATATAACTTTGGTCACCTCATTTTCAGCCACTAAACTAGAAACAACAAATTGCTCCCATCTCTTTGCATCTATATGGTCAGTCCTCTTATTTCAACACTTATGTCATTTAAATCTTAATTTTACTGGATACAAACAAGATGAGTCACATGCTAATCAAATTGTTTTAGGATGAACTGAATCCATTACCAGCTGACATGTCAGTACTGCCATCCTAAACATTAAAACACTCGTTTTTATGGCTTTAATTTAAATACACTTTCTGTAGTAAACCATTAAGAGCTTCCAGTTTTTATTTCTCCAACACTTCACTTCAGTCTTATAAGAAGGCAAATGTTCATTTTCTGTTTTGCTTTTACCCTTATTTCCAAATATTATATTTTTACTTCTTTTTTTTACCACCAATTCAAACTCAAGGGATTTTAAATTATATTTTAGTCGAAAGAAATACTCCAAGCAGAAGTGCCATAACTTCAAGTCACTGAAATTAAAACCTAGACAATATGAAACCTCATCCTCCTCTTTGTCTCAAGCCAAAAGTCGTATAACAAAAGCGCCTGGTTGGTTTTTTGAGCTGGAACATCCCCCCTGACACCCAGCCTGCCCTCCCTCTTAAGCACCAGAAGAGCTTCCAGGATCTAATGCTCTTAAACAAACAAAACCTCAATAGGAGAAGAGCAAAGGCCACAGAGCTACATCTAACTTTCTAATGCTCTGCTTGTATAATCTCAGCCCATTGGATAAAACCCTTTGTCGCCATGTTTGTCTTTTCAGCTATGTCAAGAATATTTTAGCTGTTTGCTTTGCAGCCATTCAGACACGAGCCATTATTTGTGATGTTTATTTTAGTGAGGCCTCGCCTCAAGTTTTAAGCAAGTACATGCAGTGCAATGTGGATTTAGCTCATCTAAATTCCTTCACTCAGCGGTCTCTATTATCTAATAAGCAGCTTTTGTGTGCTTTTTGACACTTACAGTTTATGAACAAAGGAAACCATGTTAGTGACACTCAGCTGAATTAACTTTGATCAAATAAAGTGACCGCAACATGAAACCCACCCTTTCACATTCAAGCCACTCTAAGCTCAAAAGCAACCATCATAATCTGTATCTCCTTATAAATGTTGAATATACAGCAATGACAGATTTCAGTCCTCAAGACTTTTGTGCTGTTTTTTAAGCATTATTGCTTGAAAAATAAATTAATAATCAATGATGTAAAATCTCTCATGAGGAAAAAAAACAATTATAAAACCATCAACACAAAAAACTGTGTTACAGAAAATTAAGTTGTTGCAAATAAGTTTGAACAAAATTACTGGTTTCTGAAAAATATTTGTGGTAATATTTGTCTAAGATATTTGCTCTTATTATTTGACCTACTGGTTATTGATTGTGGAGTCAAGGGGTCATCCAAGGCAAACAAAATTATTTACTACAACTGTTGCTGGAGAATTTACCACCTTAGTTTTCTTGCCCTCTCTATGCACCTTTAAGGGGAGCCTCTCCAAAAGTGATGCAGAAATACAGTAGGTTATGCTAATAGTCATTGGTTTGCTGTCTACTGGAAGTAAGACACACTCTAGTATTTTACATTATTCCCTCGTAAAGCTGCAGTATGTAACTTTTATAAAAAAAATATTTCACATATTTGTTGGAACTGTCACTATGTTGTGTCAGTAAGGCATGAAAAAAAACAAAAATTGGGCCTCTGCTCTTTCCCAGTACTTCTAGTGCTAACTAAAAACAACTAGTCAGAGCCAGGAGGAGGGTCTTAGCGCTGTAAATCACAATCTTGTGTGGCGCTGCTCATCCCTCTTTTGCTTTGCCCCCAGCTCTCTGAAGCTCTGTGGCTTCTTCCTGATAGCAGAGCCTGTCGTAAATGCTCAGGCTACTTAGTGCTGTAATGGTAAGTTGCTTCCCCACCTTTAACACATTTAGTAGTGAGTATATGAGGTTCATTGACAGCACTATGACCCTCCTCTTGGAGGTGCATTTCTTCAGATAAAAATAGTAGCTCAGGAACGAAGTAGAGGAGATTGATCTTTTCATGCAATATCTGTCTCATATTACACTGTCAGGACATCAAGTCAAATCAAATCCAATTTTATTTGTATAGCACCTTTAAGCAGCAAGGCATTCCAAAGTGCAGGACGCAGTAAATAGTTTTAATAAATATCTGAATTCATGCCTCGTAATTTTGATGAAGTATCATTTAACATATTTTTGTTAGCAAACTCAAATAAAATGCAACACATGAAAGTCATTTAGTTTTGCCAACCTAACCAAGATGACATGTGCCCTGCAGTCTGCTGACTGTGCTCAAATGTTCATGGTAGGAAATTGGAAACTTATTCATACAATTTGAGGAGGCGGAAGCTAAAACAATTTAGTCTGGCATTTGGAAAGCCTACATTCAAAGCCTGAAGGGGTTGGATTTTTTGTATTAACTTGCATTTTTGCTCAAAGAACTGCTCATAAACTTTTGCTGGCATGCAGTCCCAAAGGCAAAACATGTTTCAAATAGAAAACGACATCCCTGTCTGACTCTACAGTTTTGAGTAGATTTTGATTTATTATCATGCTGGTTTAGATCATGCTATGTGCTGCACATAATTCAGTCTAATACATAATAAAGTTATGTATTAGACTTTATTGAAGCTGAATAATGTATAGCATATTGCTAAAGCTATACGACTTTTCCTTTGATCATTTCAGCTCAAGTTCAGACACTTTTCTGAGTAAAACTTTGCAAATGCTGGATCTACAGGTTCCCGCTCTGATTTCCATACATCAGTTTTCAAATAAAAGGTTTTCAGGAGCTTTTATTTGAAAACTTTTATCAGTCTTCAAATAAAAGGTTTTCAGGAGTCATCTACTGTAATTTGAAATGTGAGTCTAATTTAATTGCAGTGTAATTACAGCTATTCTCTGAAGATCTGAAATTGTTGTGTAGTGACCAAAAAGCTGGAAAAGAAGCACAAGAGTCACAGTTTGTAAATCACTATTTTATATTTGAACATCTAATAGATTACTCTTCAATTCACTAACTTTTTTACTTCCAAATGTTTTTGAGCTTATATCCATATAGTAGATATTATCAAGCTGTCCCTCCTCAATTAAACATGTTGTTGTTGAACCTATTCTTGTGAAACCAAACTTCTCTCACTTTATAAAATAAAGTATTTTATTCCCAAACTTTAAAAAGCAGTTTGGCTAACCAACTGGTTTATCTTCTGGAACAACAGAAAACTTTACATAAATACTAAGTTGTAAAATGTGTTTATTAGAAAGAGCATCTCTGAAAGGGTCCAGAGACCACAATGGCTGCAGAAAATGGGAAATGTAGTCCTGTTAGACCTTGAAGAAGCCTGGCTATTGCCTTCCTGCTCTGCTCCGCTCGATTCAAACCTCTCTTTCATCACAGTCAGTTTTTTCTCTCTTTGACTTGGATTCTCTCTGGTATATTTTGTACGCAGCCAATCAGCAAACAGAAGGAAATGTTGTGAGCAATGATGTCAATTTTCTGTACTGTTTTAGATTTGTAGCTTAGCAATGGTGGCTGATGTTGGTCACACTTAAAAATGTCGAATTGACATCAACAGCTGCTTCATTCAGCTTGGCTGGAGGATGGTTGTTTAGAGGGCAGACAATTTCCAGATACCTTAATACCATCTTACGTAAATCATGGACAGATGTTAGCGATTGGGTAACTTTTAAAACACCAACAAAATCCAGGAAGCAATTGTTTCTGGATAGCCAAGAGCTCAGACCAGCTGTATGAAGCAAAGCGTAGGACAACAGGCTGGTTTTTACCAGGCTAACCTTTCAGCAGTTTTTTAAAAAAGTCCATCAAGCCAACTTCACTAACAGACTTCATCTGGTTTGGATCTCTATAACTGTTTTAGAATGGCTTAGGCTGTTTTCCCGTCCTCTGCCTCATACGGAAAGTACCTAAGAACAATTGTTGGCTAATAAGGGCCACATATGTTTATTTTTTTTTTCTGGATGTGATTAGTAGATTTTAAAACCTGTGGCAGAAGAAAAAGGTTTTGGTCAGATGAGTGGCTGCGTGAAGGGGAGGCAGCGAGTGTCTCTTTTGTTGCAGCAAGTGTGACAAGTTGGGCAAATGACAATGGGTGAGTTTATATCTATGTGGGTGCTAATTAGTATCTTTAAATAATTCATTTTAATTATTTAATTTTAATTAATTAGTTAATAATTATATCAAAATTATTATATCAAAATATCTATTGTCTTGACAGTTTTTGTGTTTATGAGATCTTGCTTTTTACTGATTAAAGGGGAACACAAGAAACAGTTACTATTGACTTCTTTTTTGTATTAATTATTATTATTTTTTTTTACAAGCATTCAAGGTGTTGTTTTCCTAAAAAGTTAGGATGGGTTTTGAACCTAAGCACATTACCGCAGTGCAGCCAACAACATGGACTTATGGACTGATTATCATCTCAGCATGCTCTCAGCATGCTCATATTTTGAACTAAAACTAAAATACAACTCTTTGTTCAAACTTGAACTGAAATTTTGCCTTGTGAGCAACTAACTGAGGTAGAAATGAATGTTGTCAGATATCAAGACAAATGCATGTCTTGAAAAGCAGCTGCACCCTTAGGCCCCAGTAGACCCTCCCAACTGCTCTAATTGTACATTAATTAAAATAGTTCAGTTGCTTGAAGGAAAGAACATTGCAGTGATAGTTCAGGGTAGCACCAGAGGAGAAGGGCTGTGCTCTTGGATATCATGGGGAAGGGTTTTATCTATAGCTCTATTCATGAAGAAATATTTCTCTCCATTTGTCAGAGGGCTGTTTCCTCTGTGAGCTCGGCCAGAAGATAAGAGAGATGACTAAGGGCAGGAGACAAGCTAATGGGGGAAGAGCTTTCCCATGGCCAACCAAACCACTAGCAGCTGGCCATCTGCGAAAACACTACAAAGTAAGAAAAAAAAACATTTTCCCAACATGTTTAAGCCATCACCAGACAAAGTTTCACATTTCTAACTTTTTTAATGTTTTGGTTAATACGGTAATAACTTTGTGCCCCTTTTTGTCAGTTTCTGTCGTGGTTTCAGTTAAAATTGCTGGTTCAGAATCACAGATTGAAAAGACTTTATTTGGAAGTTCACCATAAATAACTCCTTATGAATAGGATGACATAAAATATCCTATTCATAAATCTTTAGCCTACAAATATCATCGACATAAATAAATTATTAGGAAGCACTTACAGATTTAAATAAATTTAAAATAAAATATGACATAACAGTAATTTATTTTAAATATTTACTTATTTGAAATATACTATTTTTAATTAATTGTCAATAAAATCAATGGTAAAAAAGTGATTTACTTATCAAATGTAAACTGCAATTTGCAGGCCAATACATCCTGTACCTCTTAAAGAAGACAGAGGTTGAGTGTGAACCAAACATTAGATATCAATATTGCATATCTACATATCGTCGCTCCTGCTGTGTTCACTTAAGAAAATATTTTTCACACTCATGTAATTAAGCCATGGTGTATTTTAATACATTATAGGCTTTTTTTTCTGCCTCCGTAGTTTGGTAGAGAGAATAAGACTCGATTAGGGTTATCAAATTCTGACCAAACGAGAGCATTTAAATGAAACTTTCCCATCTTTGACTGTGGTGGCACTGAAAATGCCAAAAATGACTCAGCTCTTCATGTCAAGGAAATTTGATTTCTTTTTTTCTTTAGTGTAAATCCCAAATCTTCGATTTTCCTGCTAATTAGCTTAAAATCATGACTGTTTTTGTTAGTGCTTACAAGCAGCTGCATTCCACATTTTCATCTTACCATATTTACCTCTTTCTCACTCCATGTCCAACTGACAGACATTTCTTGATTTGTTTTGATTGCATTTACCCACAATGCCCTGCACTGTAGCCTATTTTCTGCATTTGGTTTGATCAAAGCAAACCAGAATGTATATTTTTAATGGCAGACCAGTGGTTGCTTCCTCTGCAAGACTGGTGTAAATGCACCAAAGAGGATAAATGGTACTTTAATTAAACTCTATGTTATCTGACACTTTCATATGTCTATGATTTTCTAACTTCTGGTCACAGTTTGTACTAGAGGTTGGTCATTTTGCACCATTTTTAGTAATTTTGCAGTTGCTAAAAATGTTACAATTTCTGGTTGCCATCAGCTTTTCATACTGATGTGACCATACATCAGTTGGTCAGTATGACACACTAGGTGGGTTGTCCTCAATTAGAAATCCAGAATTTTTAATTTATTTTCTATATTCCATTCAAGATAAACTGTAAGGAATGAATCTAATAAATAACATCTGAAAGCAAGCGGTATGGTCAGGGGTTATTATTTGAAATGAAAAGCGACTAAAATGTTTTTGTAGATTAAACTTTTGATTGGTTAATATGTATTTTCTTGTTCCATTTCATGTCAAAGTGCTGCAGGTGTCACCCTGCCACATTAAATCAGCTGTACAAGAAAAGCTCTGCCCTGATTACAAGCCGTTAGAAAATTTGTAATGACCTTTTTTCCCCCCAAATTCCACCATAGTTAGACATCAAAGCCCTGTAATATCTGAAAAGGCAATTAGAATTTAAATACTGATTAGAGAGAGAGTGAGGATGGAAAAAAAAATCTTGTAAGTAATCACACACATGCACACACGCACACATACATCAACAGAGTTTTCATGGCCCTATCCAAAGCCACCGCCGGAAAGCTTGTGGTCTGCGAGAGAAAAAATGTCCATAAACACGAGTGTGGGTTTGCCTTGGCTTGAACGTGTAACTGTCTCCGTCTTAGCTTGGTGTGTAAATCTTTTCTGCCTGGTGCTCTGTGAATCTGTGCATAGCCTTAAGCAGCATTTCTGAGCCAGCACGCTTTTTCCCTTCCCCAACAACGCTGCAGTGCACAATTGTTTCAGTGTTCCCCGTTTCTGCCAAAGGCTTCCAGCCAATATGGGGATGGAATATAGAGGCATACGCCAGACAGAATGAGGGCCATGGCTGTTTCCTCTGGCGCTGAACCGTGCATAAGGATTGATCATCAAGGCGCTGAGAATATTTCTGTGCTGCATCATGTTTCATGTGAGCTCATTGCTGCAGACCTGTCTTTCTGTTTTTACTTAAATCTGCTCTCACCTCTGCTCTTTCACCTCTTCCATGAGAGTTGGCGTTTACTTCCTGTTTCGCTACGTTTGAATGATTCTGATTTAAATATGAATTCTAAGTGGAAATGAAGCTGCGGTTCATCAGTGGTTTATCTTTTCTGTGACCACTGTTAATTTTGTGGGAAAATCAGACCACAGTAAAGTCCATTTATGAAAAAATAAATATTAGGGCAGGCAAGGCACTGAAAGACTTTCATCCAGAGAAACCAGAGAAAAACTGCAATTCCCAGGTTGATGAGGGTTGCGGGTAAACCGGCAGAAGAAGGATGATGACCTGTCTGTGTTTAAACTTTTACTGTGTTAAATATAATGTGCTGCATTTTATTGTTACCAAAGATGTTTTATGCAGTTTTTCTGTTTCATTTTAATCAAGTATGAGTAGAAAAATCGGTTCAACTTAGTTCAAGGAAAAGGCTGCGCCTGGTTTGTCATTGGAGTTAGTATTGCAGAAAAAAGCTTTATTTTCTCACCACAGAGCTACATCATTAAGTCAATTGTTATAAAACTGATCCTATTCACAGCTTGTGAGAAAATGTGATTCTTCTAGTTCTTTTCTAGTTCCTTTCTGTTGTTTTATTATATTAACATCTGACCTGCTTTAAATAAGTTAAACCCACAACTAACAACACAATTATGTCTAAAATGGGATAAACAGTTGCCCATGACCGAGTTACAGTTTAGAAAAGTCAGACAATGAGCTGCTCCTTGCAAGTGGGAAATGTCAGACTTAGTATGGTTCCCAAGGTGGAACCATTCCATCAAAGATTTGTGGGTGGAAGTTTTTTTGTTTCTCAAGTTAATGCAGAAATTCACATGATGTGTAGCTGATAATCTCACAACACACCCTATAATAGGTCACAAAGTTAAGTACACTTAGAAGAAACATAAAGAAAGTATTAAGATGAGATTGGCATGTTGCTACAAAGCAACAACGTTGTCCCAAAATTTTTCTGAAATCCCTCAAAATGTATCTTTGTATTTACTGTAAGCTAAGTGGAGCTGCTCATCTTGTGAAAAGTATACAGACCCAAATCTTTACATATTTTGTCAGTTCAAATGTTTTACTTGTGTTTCATTTTTATTGGCATATTGTGTGACAAAGCCACAAAGTAGTTTTGTGAGTTTGCAAAGTATTGTGAAGAGAAAGGAAATTAATACAAGGTGTCAGTGGGCTTTTTCTCCAGAGATGGAATTTTCTAACTATTTTGTCTGGCAAAACCACTTAAGCTCAAGCAAATTGGATTGAGAGCATCTCAGAGCATCAGCTTTCAATTTCTGGGATATATTCCTATTTGGATTTTACTGGGCCATTTTAATAAAATATTTGTTGAGCTCATTCCTTTAGTTGTAGCCATGGCTCTATCATTGTCCTGCTGGGAAAAGACCATCACCTCAGTTCTTTTGGAGCTTAAACAAGTTTTTACTTGCACAACACAGCATGATTCTGCCTCCACCAAGGTTTATCATGGTGATTTGCAGTTTTTTGGTTTACAGCCACACACAGCATTTCACATTTTTGTAAAGAAGTCCTTTCATCATGGAAAACTCCAAGTATGTTTTCCTTTGGCAATAGATTTTCTCTCCTGAGCTGCAGATCTGTGAAGCTCTTCTAAGGGCCTGGTTGCTTTTCTCGTTATTGGGAGACATAACTCATCAGCATTATTTTCTCATTCTTATTGCATGAAGAGTAATATTCAGGATACAATACTACACTGATTAATTGGTCTATTTTGCAATCACACTCCAGCCTTTGGATTTGAGAGGCAGTGAAACAAACCACCAACTGAATATTAACTCTGTCTTCTGAGTTACAGCTAGCAATCTATATTGTTTTGTAATTTCCTCTCTAATGTTGACAAGAGCACTGTTTATCTATAAAGACGACTTTCCAGCTTTGAAACGTGTCAAATCGACCCATTGTTCAGAATGTTTTTTCCAAAAGAATGGCTCACTAAGTGACATCATGTAAATTCCTGTGTTGGTGTACCATTTTCTACTGTCAGCTCTTATAATTCAGAGGAGGTAAACTGCCTGATATCACAAGTGACGACCTGTTGATATGTTATTGCCGCAAAGCAGTTGCTAGGAGCCTTTTTAGTCAGCAATTAATTTCAGGCTCAGGCCAACGGTGGGTGTGACGGTCCAAATGACTCGGAGGGTTTGACAACCCAAGAAAGCCAAGAAAGTGTGAGAGAGAGAGAAAGATAATCCAAGGGAAATTCTGGGATAGCATGAGAGATTCCTTCAGCTGACTTTATTTTTATGGATGGTAAACCACAGTATACAAACAAAACAAAAAAAAGAAAGAAAAAAAAGCACATAAATTGTTCATGGAGTACCATTTTAAAAGCCCAAACCCTAGAAGCAGCTCTGTTGCAAGCCTCTGACATGACAAACATTGAGCAGACGAATCCTCTCAGAAAACCTCTGGAGATTTGGAAAATGTGCAACAAAGGCTTTAAAGTCACTCAAAAACCTAGTTTGGTCTTTGACTGGACCCAGACAAATATGCTTCAATATGCTTCATTACACAATTTGCTGGGTAATTTTCTCATAATGAAGCAGCAATGTCATTTTTTTTAAATGTTCAAATACACAAACATTACATTGCAACATTTGTTTGAACAGTATTTCAATCCAGCTCTTTGACTTTGACATGGTTAATCAGAAAATGTTTTTGAGGAACAAAAGGAATCAATCCACTAAAAATGCTTTAAAGATGTGTGCTGCGATCGAAAGGTTTCTGGCACAACTTCACCAACATCCTAAGTACATGAAGTGAGACAGAGAACTGCTGAGGTGAAGGCTCCAGCAATATCAATGAGAAACTTGGATGCTGGTCATTTTGCCCAGTTCTTTTGAAGTTTTGGTCATCCAGCAGCCCACTTTATGTGGCATGAAATAACTTGTTGCCATCGGACGCTTCGCTCTGACCAGGTCTCAAACTGTATCCAATGGGAGGGACATTTTATACCCACTTAGAAAACCAATTATTAAAAGGAATTTTTCATACTCTGCTTGTAGCTTCTGTAATCAAATGTGGTTACATGACTCCAATAAATCTGCCAGCAGGGCAATGCTCAATTTTAATTAGGTGTTTTAATTTATATTTGTATAACTAGTCATATTTCATAATATTCTACTGATCCATGTGAGGATGAGGTGACAACGAATGGAAACAGTGCTATAAAGTGTTCAGACAGAAAGTGATATCCCATTAAATTATATGCAGCATTTAAACAGGACTTATTACTTTAATTATTATTGTTATTATTTTTGCATCCAAAGGTTTGGAGCAGAATGTTTGTATTTGCTTATTTCTGGTATGCCCATAACTATGACACACTTGCAACATCTGCAGACATCAAAACAATAACACTCTGGTTGGATGCGGGAATAGACTACTGTTGTATGCAGCAAGTTGTGCAAAAAGGAGATGGCCTATCAACATTCAAACCTAAAATACCATCAGCAATAAACAAACAGCAGCAAGCACAGATGTCCCCAACGCCGAGGAAATATTTTTTCAAAGAAGTTACAAGAACGTTCCAAGGATCCTGAAACATTTAAAAAGTGAATTGGTATTATACCACTTTGTACCAATCTGATGGATGACTATCCTAAGTAACGTATTAAAAACAATAAATATTATTTGTTCAAATAACTTAGCAGCACAAAAGGATTTTGGATTAAGAATGTTCCCTACTTTGTCGAAAATGTGAATAGTTGCAATTAATTAGTTAATCTCAAACCAGTATAATTATTCTCCCCTCACTTCAGATAGAGGTGAGAGATCCACAATATATTGACCTCAGTATATTTTTTATTTCTTTTCATTTTCTTTCAGCAAATTGTTAAATTATGACACTTTCAATACAAAGTTGACATTCAAAATGTCTTCGTTATGACAACTTGACATTAACCAAGAAATCATGATTTGACATAAATTTGTTATAAAAGTATTACTTATTACACTTTAAAAATTATGTAGCTTAACGTTATTAAACCTAAAGTTTAATCATTAATAATTTTATAACAAATTTATGTCAGATCATGATTTCTTGGTTAATGTCAAGTTGTCATAACAAAGACATTTTGAATAATGTCAACTTTGTATTAAAAGTGTCATAAAGTGAATGGCACTTTATGACAGCAGTCATAAATATTCATGAAGACTTTCTCATGTTCATGACTTGTGTTATGTCATGTTTATGACAGTGTCATGAAAGTCTTATTCACAACCCGTCAAATAAAGTGTTACCAAAAAAAGCAATATTAGAAAACCCGAAACACAGAAGCTAATACAGATTTTTTCTGAGCAAACATTGTGTGTTGTTGCTCCTGTTCTGGTTTTGCTGCAGTCATTTGCTCGGCTGTAACTTTAATGGAGACCAACAACATCTGGACTCACTAAGGAGCTGTTGGCAGCTTGCTTATAATTGGCCATGACCCCTTATTTTGAAAGGTCATTGGCCAGAAAAGGTTGGATAGTTTAGAAACAGGAAAATTAGCTTCCTGTTATTCAATGATAATGGCCACATTAAGTGCAAAGTGAACTGAAGGTCATTACGAAGAATATGATATCCAAACAGCTATTTTTGGATTTACTCAAAAACAAAAACAGCTCTAATAAATCAAAACCCAAACAGCTCAAAGAACACATTCATAACTTTGCTGGTCTGACCAAAGACCTTTGTGGGAATTTGCATGTTTATCATCAAATAATTGCCAACTTAATTTATTTTCACAATTGGTTTGACATTTTTATGAGGACCAAGTGGACAAAGAAGCTTAAACAGAGTTTGAAACTGCACTTTTTTGAAATAATACATGAATCAACTGGCTTACTCTGTAGCGGCAAAGTCAAACCTGATACTTTTCTCTAACATGCCTTTCTCACACCTCGCAGAGTCCTTTCATCATTATCAGATGCCAGCTTTCGTTCTTGCATCGAAAGAAAACCCAAAACTCGACTGTAATCTTTGAAGCTTTATGCTCCCTGCAGCGATTGGAAAATGTCTCACAGAGGCGACAGCTCATTGCTGGTCCCGTACGGAGACAGAAAGGGCCCAGGGCTCGGCACTAACTAATTCCACATGCTACAGGTCTGGACATCCAACTGACTTCTAAGAGTGCTGCACATGGGTTCAACATAAACTTAGCATCTCATCTGAACAGGGGCCACAGGCTAAAAAACCCTCCCATGCTCTAAAGAGAAGCATCTGTACCCTATTGCTCTCAGTAACCATCTCACCCTCTGCCAAAGCTTCTACAAAATTATTTATATTATTCAAAAGATCAAGATAAACCAGATAGATCTAAAATTTAACTGAATAAGCAAAAATATTTTTTTAAACCTACAAAAAACATTGATTGTGAAATTCTAAGCGACTTGGGTCTTTTTCTGAGAGGAACCTTAGTTGAGAACTTCTCACTGACGATGCTGAAAAGAAACCCTGGCACTCAGAGTGGAATGGTGAATGAGCAGGGTAAGAAAGAGTACAACAGGTAACAAGGACCAACTGCTGGGAGACAGATGGCTGAGCTGCACAATAAGAGGCCCTCAAGCTGACGGGAAGTTGTCTTTGTGTGTGGCTGGGTGTAAGACCTTCTTTTATACGCTGTATATCAGTTTGTCCAATGAGCTATCAAAGAATGCAGAGTGAATGACTGTTTCACAGAGCCGCTACTGACGTTTCTTCTGGGTTTACTCGCACCCTGATTCTCTAATGAGCAATGTAAACGTGGCTCCTCAGACGAGAAAAGAATTACATGGCTGTAGGATTCACACAGTAACAACATACTGCAGAAAAATAGTGAGAAAATATATCTTTGGTAAACTGTAGACATAAAACAAGACAAATTATAATTGATAGACAAATCATAGCATACATATATATGTGTATATATTTATATTTCTTAATGTTCTTAAAATTGATACAAAGCAAAAACTGAATCAGTTTTAAGCAGTTCCCACAGCTTAAAACTAAGCTAATTCAAAAAGCAGTTCTGAGGCCAAAAAATGTCTTCTTGTTTTCAAATTCAGAGGAGAAGGCACAGACTGGTTCAAGATAATAAAAAGACAACAGTACCTCAAGAACAAAGTGTTTACAGCCAATGTATGTGGAGAACCGTTGCTGCATGCGCTGCATGTTGAATCTTGAATCTTATGGGCTACACCAGCTGAAAGCCACACTGAGCACCACGCCTATGTGCTAAGATCAGAAAAATGAGGCTGCAGTTTGCCAACATTGGACACAACAGACTGTAAAAATCTCTGCTCCACTGAGTCTTAGTTTTAGCTGCGACTTTCAGATGATACGTTCAGTCATTTAAGGCTCAAAATCTCTGAGGAAAGTTTCGGATATCTCTAATTTATGCCAAAAAGGCACTTCTTGAAGGATAAAGGCTCCCAACTAAATATGCCTAAAAACTGCCCAGTGAGTTTATATTGAAAAGTTAACATAAGTAATGGTGGCCTTAGATAAAATCCTGATTCTGTTTGGTCTTGCATTTTGACAAAATTGCAAGACCATTAAATAAAGCTATGTCCTCATACACCGAGCTCTTCCCTGTGAGGGTCAATTTCCCAACTCTTTTCTCCTGAAAGAGGCTAAAGTTTGTGCAAAACGTTCTTGTTTTGCAGTTTGGTCTCACTCCAAAATAGAGCGGTATTTAATTTTTCTTGGAAGAGAATTTTATTTATATATATATATATATATAATTTTTTTTTTTTGCAATATTTTTGATCAAATGAGGCTCTTCTATTGACAGCCAATGTTTTGCTTCATAAGATCATTTATGCTTGGAAGAAAGTAAAATGAACAACTACTGAGTCCTTGTATAATCAATGTGTCTCCATATTATCTAGCCAGGACAGAAACTGATCACAAACACAAACCCTGTCTGCAATTTCCATGGACAAGATCTCAGGCTGTCATTGTGAAGAGCAAGATTAGTGCTATGTATGTACTGTAGAATCAAGAAGAAAATGGGTAGACAGATTGGGGCCATATCCATTTACATTCCAACCCTCATGTGTGAGGAGATATGGATCATGACTGAAAGAACACATTTCTTGATGCAGGTCGGTAAAGAGCAAGAGGGCGTAGTTGAGGGATACTCTCTACGAGAGGAAAGTCATGTGTTATATAAAACTGCTGAATGTCAACAAAAGGCTAGACAAAGTATAACTTTTAGAAACTTTTCCATGCAAATTAATACCCAGATGATAATTATCATTCATCAGTAGTTGTTATTTATGTCTGTTTGGGATATATATGAGTTCTCTCCTGATACATCTCATTCAAGAACAGGTGAAGATTAGAATATAATATATTTGCTACTTATAAGATCAGCCACAGCCTTACTGGTTAAGTGTTTGCAACTATGGCCTTTCCTAGAGTATAATCTTTGAACTATAGGGGCAAAAGTGCAAACTGGCTCCTCTTAGCAATTCCACTGTTGCAGTATGTTTATTCTGTGCAAAATGTCATCTCAAATCCTTCTTTGACACAAATGTTGTAAGCTGCATCCATAAATCTCAAGAAAAAATAATTTAATCAAAACCTGTTGTGATCTGTTTTAGACCTGTTTGATCAAAACCCACCAATCTTAATATCTTCAGCTCCTTAAAATCTGCAGCTGTTCGCAAATGCCATGTGTTTCATAAAAAAATTACCATCGGGTAGTAAAATGACAAGACATGTTTTTTTCCCCTTCTTCCCAGGAGAATACACATACCAGTCAAGCATCCCAGCATAGCATGGCTGAATCAGTGAGGAGCTCAGATTGCAGGGCTCAAGCCACTGTAATTGATAGTCAAACCACCATACCCTCCTTTGGGAGAAAATCTTCTGCTCTTACTCAAACTAAATCCAGTTTGGTTTACTGCCAAAGAATTATTCACTGCTTCAGCTATCTGGGCCTGTCCAAAGTCATATAAAGTGCACACACACACACACACACACACTGGAGAGTTATCAGCAGCAGGCTGAGCTATTTTTTGGGAGGGAAGTTATTGGCTGCGGTGGCTCTCCGCACTAAATAGCGAGGCTAACCAGTGTTTGCTTTGTGGAAATCCCTTTAACATTTGCAGAGTGAGACGGGACAGATGCCTCACACAAGTCAGCTACTCCAGTCTCTTTCACTTCTTACAACGTAGGTACTTTGAGTGAAACATATGTTTGCCGGTGTGACACAACAATCAACCCACATTAAAAAGAAAAACAGCTAAGAAAATGAACAAAGGATAGAAGCTGCATTTAGCTGCTGTATGGCAGCTACATGTTGCTGTTTTAGGGTTCAAATACATGCACAATTGAAAGAAAACTTCAAAATGAATTATGCAAGCATTCCTGCTTGGTTGAGCTCAATATGAAAAACCCCAGACAGAGCACTGAAGGAAATGGCCACGCTAAAGGGCTCTGTAAAAATAAAACTCCATGCATTGTTTGTTTCGATGAAGTAAAGCTATGAGAAGCAGCTGCATTGCTTCAAGTTCTGCAAACTTCATAAACTTACCTTAAAAACAACTTAGTACTTGAACAGGATATATTTTCTTAGTAAACCTTTGCTTTAAAGGAAATGGAAAAAACAACACACACAAAAAGAAACTGGAAACAAAAGTTCAAAAATTCAGACTGTTTTTCTCTAAACCTCATGATCCAAGGAGGATCAGATTCACTCCTATCAGGATCTGACCCAGCAGTCACCAGGCCTAAAAGTGAAAGCTCTGCTAGAGTTGAGGCCCTCACCTCCAAATCATCTGGTTTCTATTCTCTCTGCTCCATCCAATGAAATATGACCTGTTTTAAAGGAGGGTTGAATTATGGCCCCATCAATAAATACCATTTTTTGGCTTTGAACTTTCCTATGTGATGCAAAGTGTGAGATGTCATGTGTTGAAGTTATTGCCCAATTCTTTAGTGCTAATCTAGTATGCCTGATATTCCTGACGTTTGAGGACTGTTGTGACTTCATTTGCTCTGACAGCAGCCAGACTGACCTAGTTTTGTTTTTAACTTTGATGAAAAATGTTAAACTATTTTCAATGCAACTTCTGTAACATTTCCAGTGGAGGCTTACCAACACAGGAAGAGGGAAAAGTGGCTGTGCTTCAAGATAGAAAAGAACTTTGAATGTTTCGTGACAATGGTGGATAATTTAAGCAGCTGGTGCAACAGTGCGCTCCTGAGTCATTTGGAGGTGCCCATAAAACCTATATGTAATCTTCCTGCCCTGCTCCCTTTAATTATCCCTCTCACGGAACAAGTCACTTTTGTTACAGGCATACATTGCCTGAGGTCTACCTGATTCAACAAGCAACATAGGCAAAACATAACTTATGTTTGTCGCAGCACTTGAGTTCATATGTAATTAATGCATAACAGAGGATTTGAAAATTAGAGTAAACCCAAAATGCGGCTATGATTCTGCTGTCGACACTTTGTAATATTTCAAAATAAAAGTTTAATTTTATGAAAAAGGTGTGTCTCATATGTGGTGTAAAAGTAACACTGTTGTCATAAAATGCGGTTAGAGGTGGAGTGGTGAGGGGGGAATCAAGGGAACGAGACATACCTGGGAACAAACAAGGAGCAGACAGGACAACGTGGAGACACAAAAGACAGAACCTAAAATAAACACAGAAAAAAAATCCTGACAACTGCATTTTATAAAAAAGATCATAACTACAGTCAAGCATGGAATATGGATTTGCTTTAGTATCTGCACAACTTGATGTAAATGATGGAACCATGTCAGAAAATACCACGGGAGAAAATCCTGCCATCAGTTTGCAACTTTAAGCTCAAATGCTCTTGGAATAGTTAGTCCATCTGCAAACTGGACTCTTTGCAGAATAATTAATTCTAAAAAGATTGGGCCAAATTCTTCCACAGCAATGCTAAATCATATTTACTTAAAACACCTGCTGGCAGTTGTCACTAAGGGTGACACAACCAATTCGTCTGTTTAGAGGGTAATTACTTGTTCTTATTGTTGATTGGCTTATCTCATATTAAAATGTACTTGAATGTCTTGAAAACTGACAAAGAAAAAGAAGAATTTTGTAAGTAGGCAGATTTTTGTTCCCACGGTAACAGCGATATGATATGTAGGCTGATTTCCAGGATGTCAAAGTTTTGAAATAGTCAGTGAATGCATTTCCTATGGGTACCAAAAAAATCCAAAATACTGCCTTAAAGTTGTAAAGAAAAGTGATTTTTGTTTATTTAAAGCAAAATCCAATAAAAGCAACATAAAAACTTAAAAGCATCTTTCTCAGCCCCTTTAGTGGCCATTAAACGTGTCAGTGGAGACGAGTGACCTGGGAATGAAGATCTCAAGTGAAGAGGTCGTCCTCTCTGACGGGTCAGTGAGACGAGGGGCTATCCATGTGCAGCAGCTGCTGGGTAAAATGAGTAACAGCGCTCTTCTCATCCTGAAGGAGTGAAAAATGACCCGATCTGCCAAAAGCCCTCGTGTAAACAGAGGAAGAAGTGTGGTGATGAATGTGCTGTCAGGTCAGGATAGAATAAAGTGAAATTATTACATGTGCAACTGTAGCATCAAATAAAATCCAAGAGAGGAGATGAATTGATGTAAGCTGTGGGATTTTAGAGCAGCCCCGGAAAAAGTAAAAACCTCTGTGGATGTCTCTGACAAGTTTTCTTCAAAACACACTCCATTACAAATGTTTGTTCTTTTTATATGTTAAAGTGAACTTTATTTCATCATATCTGACAGATGGCTTCTGTCAGAGCTGGATTTGTACTGCAGAGCATCTGGCAATATTGTCATTGTGTCGTTTCTGTGGTGTGAAGGAGGAGGTGTGAAGATGTTGATGATATTCATTACAAGCTGGTGCGTCGGCCCATCAAAGCTCTCTTTAGTGGTGTAGCTTTAGGCAGGGGCAGGTTAAGGCTTTCCTACTACTTTTATCTTTTTCTTTCCCTTCTTCTTTCTTCTGTTGCATTGATCATCAACTCTACACACCTTTTGAAGCAGAAAACATAGAATATGTCACTGCAATACATACGTGTTCATGTTAAAATAAGAAATGTGAATCACCCAATGGTTAAATTCTCCAACATGGAGTTCAGTCAGATGGATGGGATTTTTCCTGCTGAGTGATTGAGAGCCTTCAGGCTCTTCCCTGTCCAGCGCAGGTTGTGACCCTGCAGGACAGAGCAGCTGCTGCAGAATGATCTGTCTGTTGAGAGAAACTGCTGAGCCATCAGTGCTGCCGATGATCACAAGAAGCAACTTTCAGACCTTTGACATGATCAGATCAATCTCCCTCGAGGGCCATCCCTGACAATATCTGCCCGTCTTTATCTGGAAAGGCCACAGAAGTAGCAGCTTTTCCTTATTAAATTCAGAATCTCATTTGTGGGCAGACGGGAACCAGTTGGAAAAGTCAGATCTTGTTAATGTTGCTTCACTCATTTGATTTGGTAAATTTTTTTGGTTAAATGGCCATATTTTGCAGTGTTTTTTTATTTTCAATTACTTTTGTTGTGCTTCACTGAATTTGAATGCAACTGACCTCGTCATCTTCATGTCTGATGGAAAATAAGGATTCCTTTTTTTGTTAAAGCTGCAGTGATATTAGAAAGAGAAAACAAAACATCCTTTTCACATAAGTCTAGCCAGCAACAGGACAGACTTACGGAAGAGGATAACGGCCACTGAAGAAAAAAGATAATTTTGACTTTAATCTCAGAATTCGGAGTCAGAATTCTGAGAAAAAAGTCAGAACTGTTTTATTTATTGTTTTTCCAGAGGCCCTAATCCTCTTCCATACAGACTGCAACAGAAATGTCTTATCTGTTTTTTAGGGGTCACATTCATATTAAAACATTAGTATTAAACTTCCACGAGCCAAAACCCTGCCACTGTTTCCATGATTGCATTTTACAGTTTTTGAAAGCTTACTTCAGTAAGGTCTGTTTTCTCATGCAAATTTGTTGTACATAAAAAAGGAAATATTTTCACCAAAATGTGATGGTTCTCCCCTTCATTTTCCTTAGTTCACCCCCCTTCAAGACTCATACTTCAGCATATTTAATTGCAAGTCAAAAATGTTCAAATGGTTTCCTGGTCAACTGTTTAGGAAATGCAATCTGCTTAATGCAGTTTGTTATTAAGTTTTAGTTACATAGTGCAGAGTTTTATCAAACCCCTGACACACTGCTTTATATTCCAGACTAAAATGGTTTAGTTCTGATTATGTGTATAAGGTTAATATTTGTTTTTGCTTAGTAAAAAAGACACCTGACAAAACTTTGTGCAGCACCTACCACTTACTACTAACAAAATGAAGAGTTGTATTTTTAACATGATAAACCTCTCATTCTATCACTGTTTCATGTTTTTTTCCCAAAACATGTTAGATATAAACTTACTTGTTAAATGTAAGATTACTAACTTTATCTGCAATGTTACAGAATAAAGAAACAATTTTTCTTCAGCGAAACATCCATTATTAGAAAAACCAGATTATCTTCTTTATGGCGTTAATGTGTTGGAATATATATTTTCTCAAATGTTTGTATAATCGCCTCACTGAAAGTAAGTCTAAAAGCATAAATAGTTAAAATAAGATTCTATTCCAAGGTAAGCAGATTTAATTTAAATAATGACAATTTAAAAAATGACACTACTTTAAACTATTGTTGTAAACACAATATGAAACATCAAGTTAACTATATTTAAGATGTAAATGGTGAAACTATTATTTTTGTAGAAGCAAACATAAGATGATAAGCTTATACTTGTATTAAACTTTAAATACAAGACTTGAGATGGAATCAAAACCAGGACAAAAGCAAGAGACTCATTCTTTACATTCCATCTTCAGGGCCTAAGGAGGATAAAGCAGGTTTTGACTTGTGTAATGATGAAACAAAACACACACACACGCATCCAGACTTACGAAGATGTGTCATTTTTATTGTTCGATAATAAAGATTCAGGTTATATTGCAATTTATTGGATGTAAACAATGTTGGAAATGTTTATCAGTATTTAACAGCAGTAAAAGAGATCAAACTAATGTATGAACAACCAATTTATTGATGCATTAAAGCAGAAGAAAGCAAATGTGAAATGAAATAAACAAAACAAATTAAATTTATTAATTATTTTGCAGGAAGCAAAATATCTCTCCATTCTATCACACATCCTTTTTCATGTGTCTCTCTGTCCAACCTGAGAGTTCTGCTCTCTACTTTTCTGGTGAAGTATTGAATGCAGATTTGTCTCTGTTTAACAGCTGAAAGACACAGTTAACTGACTTCAAACTTTTACTGTTCCTTTTCTTCAATTAGTCCGACATATGCAGAGACTTTTTAAAACTTTGTTCTTATACTGTAAAGGAGAGATGCAACTCAAGCATTTAGAGGTAATATCAGTAATTTACCTGAAAGAAATTTGCAAAGAAAACCTACAGCTAGTAAATAAACAGTAAGTTGCTGGCTGGCCAACATGACAGTGTTAATAAAACTGTGATAAAAGTTTTTGTACATTAAGCTGGGCATTTAAAACAAAGACAACTTCATGTGCTGAAGCGGTAGGAGGTTTTTAGAGGATACAATACAGGAATAAAGCTAAAAAAATCTAATTTATAAATACCTCAACGTGACTTGACAAGTGAGACATGAGGGCAGGAGTGTTCGTTTTTGCCAAAGGATATAGGAAACATGCATTCCTGTCTGACAGTCATGTTTTATCTCTTTTACTTCCTCTTTTTTTTTCTTGCAATAGACAAAGTGTAATGGAAAGGCATTTTTGTGCCTTCATTTAGTTAGTTACTGCTAGAAACATTAATGTGTAGCGTTATATTCAAAATTCCTGTGAAAGACTTTTGAATATATTCAAATATTGAATTGAACGTCTTTCACATTATATATATATATATATATATATATATATGTGTGTATATAAATATACACATATATATGCCTTTATTCTCATCACTAGCTTAGGTGGGAAAATATGTTGCCAGGACAATTAAAGGTTTTTCATCCTATAAATCTGACTTTTATGAAAGAGTGGCAAAAAGAAAAAAAAAACATTGCAAATTCCATTTGCAGTTTGCCATAAGCCACATAGAAGCTCACTAACATTTAGAAGAATGTGTTCTGGTCAGATGTAACCAAAATTGAACTTTTTTGTCCCACAAAGTACACCGTGTGGCAGAAAACTACAATTTGCACTGAACACACCACCATGGAAGTGGCAGCATCATACAGTGGCAATGTTTTCTTTAGGAGGGAAAGGCATGAAGCTGTAAATGCAGTGAAAAGTGGAAAGTCTCATGTAATTCACTTTGAATGTTTGTTTTGGAAACCAGGTATGCACAGCAATGAAAATCTCTATAAAAACAGAGACATTTCAGATAGAAACGTAAATTCTCAAAGTATACCTGCAGTGTGTATCTAATAGCATGTCTGTCACGTCAAAGAAATCACCTGTTCTGCATTTTGTGACTTCCTCAGTATAATTTGGCATTTTGTGGCAGTATGACTTCTCTATTCTTTCTTTTGATCATTTTTGGGGCAATCTACTCAAAACCTCCAACTCACTGGGACTTCAATAAATATAAATCAGAGGCTCTCTTATGTTAAACATCTTACTGCAATTAGAATTTATTTAAGGATTACGAGCAATCCTTTCACTCTTGAATACATCAGACAGAATTCCTTTGACTCTGCCGAGGTTTTCCCTCCATTGTAATTATCCCGTGTTGAACAAGCTCCGCCGGAGCTGCTCTCCTTTTTACTTAAATCCTGTGTAATACGTTAGAGCTTTAATTAAACCATAAAGCAACCAGAACTACAAATTAAGAGTTTTTTAATGATGGTTTCAAGTCTTCTAAAAGAGGGAAAGAATCCATATTGTTTAACTGATGGCACATTTTAATGTTAGGTCATATATTGTGTTTTTGCAGCAAAATGCAAGCGTCTTGATAAGTGTCAGTGTGATGTAACAGATATTTGGAGATTACAAATTTCAGGTTTCAGATATTTCCAATATCAACTGGTAAAGAATGCACCTTTTTTAGGTTTTAGTTTAGTTTAGTTTTGTTGCTCCCTTTGAACAGTAATAAATCACCTCCAAACACTAATGGCCCACCAATTTTAAAAGGCTTAAATTATGTTAATCTCAATGACCACTTAAACTTTACAGAAACCATTTTTCTCAAAGCTAGTCTCTTTTATTACTGATGTTTCAAAGCTGTTCTATTGTTTTTTCATGTTTATTTGAATCCATTTGTAACTAAATTGGACTTTTATAGTAAAAGCACAAGTCCATTTTATTCTTTCTTACTTAAAACAGTAATTATCCATCATGGTTTGAGAAAGTTTTACTGCTTTTAAGCTGTGAAATTATGTTCTGTGTTGAAAATATCTTTATTGTGTAAATCAACTCCAAACAAGCAGTGTTTTAGAAAAACAAAGAAGAACGTTTAATATTTTTATTTTGTCAATTGTCTACCTATTTCTAAGTGGACTACAGAAACCTCCCCTTAACTCATTGGCTGGATAAAATATCTTAACTTGTCTGCTGGTTGATCCCTGACTGGTGTGGTCCAGGTGAATGAGTCAGTGCAATATTGAGAACTAAGTTCAGAGATGTGAAAGGTTTCAACAAAGAAAAACTTCGGATCCAAACCGTTAAACCCAGGACTCATCACTCTGTGGACTGTGGTTGCAATAATTGTTTGCTTAACATCATCCACTATGCTAACTTAAAAATAAAAATCTATAATAGCTTCATAAATGTTCAAACTGTCAAAAGAAGCAACATTTTTGCCAAATCAAAATGATGGTCCTCCACACATCCCAAACCAAGTCGCATAGCGGCCAGCTTCGTTGGCTTTATAAGAGTGACATCCTGGCAGACCGGTCCTTCCTATGAGCGCCACTGACTTTCCTTCCAGCTAGAGGGGCAAAGGCAGAGGAACCACAGAGCAAAAACACACAGTTCCAATGAAATAAACAGAACGGCACACTCTGTGCTGTTCTGTTCCTTAAGTTCTTTTCCAATTTGCAGGATGTCTAAAGAGCTTCCAAAACTTTGAGTCCTTTTGATTTTCCTCTCCTAAACATGTTTACCATTTTTCAAAATCCCTATTAGACCAACAAGCTGCTAAGAATTAGACAGACACCTGACTAAATTTGGATTTGGTTTTCCTATGGGAGATTAGTTTCTGGTTTAACAATGAATATAACTTTCACCCAATAACCACGGTGCAGTTTCCCAGTACCTTTTATATGGTTGCTATTTATGATTTTTATTAGTTAGTTAGGCTTGGCTTATTTTTCTCTATAATGATACATAAATATTTATTTCAATTCTGAATGGTATTTTTTTTTTTTTTTTCTATTTCAACTTAGAATGCCATGAAAATGAAAATAAATATCCTCATATTTATACAGTCTGGGACTTTTTGGAAAGGTGCAATGTGTGCTTTAATTAAATAAAATGTATTGATGTCATATCCACAGAGTTGGCAGGAACTTTATTTAAACTAGACTAATGACTATTACAATAAACTGAGAGAATAGTAATGTCTCAGTTTATTGTGTTGCCTCAGTGTTGTTGGTATTGCCGGCTTTTCTGTTCTTTTAAATTGTGCTTTAAGTTTCACAGAGAGCACTGAGCGACTGGAGCAAGAGTGGGCATTTTGGAAATCCAGTTTCACTCTCTGATGTGTGCAGAGGAATTTTAAGCCTTAGATCCGTGACAAATGCAATTATCCATCTCCTCATATCTGTGTTTCCAGTTGAAGTTCAGATCAGATTTTGGACTTTTGTTTCCTGATGCAAAATAAGGATTTCATTTATTAACCTCTCTTTGAGTCTCTGTGTTCATGTAGCTCACCTCTGTCAGGCTCATGATGCTACGTCTCTTCTTGTTTTCATGATGTTTTTTTTTCGGATTTCCTTCTGATTATTTTGCCCTTGTGACCAAGTGTTGAATTAAATGCCTAATTTAACATGGATTTTTTGTTGGCCCCTCTTTGTTGGAAAGCTCTTTCTAATTGTTCAGCAGGGGCCGGGGTGTTTGTGCAGGCCAGGGGCCACTCAGTCTGCTTCTATTATGCCACGGTGACAGCGTGTTCTTGGGCAAGGCATCAGAGCTGACAGGTCCCTCTGTCGCACTTCTCTGCAGGCAGGGCATAGCCAGCCCATGGCACAGCTAGGGGTCCTCAAGACCAGAGGCTGCGCTGCTCATCTTGGAGGATGCCTACTGCGGTTGTTTAGCAACCACCTTTGTTTGTTCATGTGTGTTTGGCTGCTATGTGACGCAGCCGTGGACATGGGGGTTACAGCATAACTAACCAAACAACACGAAAGCAGCTTTTGTCACTTAAAGAAAGAAGAGGAGTTATCAGGAGAGCTAATTCATCACTCAGACTTGAACTCCTCATGAGAGGACCGAGTTTGATTTCTGTACAAAGCTTCAAGTTTTTTTTGTTTTTGTTTTCTTTTTACAAGCAACTGTAGAGGTGATGTCACACAAACTGAAGTACCTTTAGGTGCTGATTTGGTGGGATGTGGGGAGAAAAGTGCACTGGGAATGGTAGGGCCAGGAATTGACTTACTGGATAGGGCTGCTGGCATTGATGACTGTTCTAGTTAAACAGCCAGCAAAAAAAAAAAAAAATAGTTAAAATGTTTTTTATTTATTTTACTTTTGGATAAGCAGCTGGATTTGCTGTATTTAAATGCTAAGGGAGCAATAAAAGTGATAGGGTCTGCCCTTGTGGTTTTAGAGATTTAAAAACTCACACATTTAGCTTCCAGATATTCTTCATAAAAAGAACCAGACTCACATTTAATATTGTAAAACATACATCACATTCAGATTAAAAAAGTTATTTGCAATAAAACAAGCTTCTACTTGCCTCTGATGACATTGCAGAAGGCACCTTATCAAGGAGCTTTTGTGCATACTAAGTTGTAATCCCCCGCAAAAAAACATTCTTCTTGAGGTGGTTTTATTTTTCAAATTTCTACTTCTTAGGAGCTTGCTTGTGTACAGCTGCTGCAAAACATTTGAGGCAGATTTATGGATTTTTGGCATCTGGCAACAATGAAACAGATGAAAGTGATTTGTGAACCAGGTGAGATTGGATTGCTAGTCTGGTCAGAACATTACTTCACAATGATTTTCAAGTCCCAATAATGCTTCCTGGAGAAACATAACCTTCTACTCCAGTGAGACAAACATGATAATAAATGATAAACTTATTCTACTGAATCCTACCAGCATTATTAATGACTCAATAATGTTGAGTCATTATTACAGCAGACCGTCCAGAACTTTAACATCATCAGAACAGGCAGAGTCCAAATCAGCCGGGACGCCCAACAGGAGGCTGAGTCCATCGTCTGGAAGCCTCCATCCTTTAGAAGCCACAGTCCTGCATTCTTAGATGCTTCCCTGCATCTACACACCTGATTAAAATTAATAGGTGATTAAAAGACATCAGCAGCCCTTGGTGGCACACTAAGATAATGCAATTACTTGAATAAGCTGTGCTGCAGCGGAGATGCATCTAAAGCATGAAGGATATTAGACCTTGAGGACCTGAACTGAAAACCACTTGCTTATGCAATCAACATTCTTTCAGGCACCACCAAGGGGGAACTAATAAAAAAAACACTATCACTGCCTCACTGTGCTGGCAAATAACTATGTCAGGGGAGGCAAACAGAATATAACATCTGAAAATTTGCATGGAAATCAATCAGATGGAAAAAAAACACAAAACGAAATGAACCGATATTTGTGCTTCTGTGTCACCAGCTGCAACAACATCTGTAGTGGCTCAAAGGTCATCAGAGTCACAGTTTGGCTTAAACAGCTGAACCCTTTACAAATTATATGGAGCTTGAATGCTTTTATTTAAAAACGTTTTTTTTCCCAATTCTACTGTCTCTTGTGGAAAATTCAAAACATAAAGGAAATAAAATAAATTAAGAAACAAGACGTCCCTGAATTAAGTTAGATGCCAGATTCTACTGAGTTCAAGTTGCTAAATCTACAGGATACAGAAACCTAAAAAAGCACAGAGTGTTGGCAGCAGCTGACTGAAGCAGCTTCCACTTTTTTTCATCTCCCCTCTAATCTTCTGTTTGCACAGCTCTCCATCTTGTCAGCGGAGTTTGTTTAGGTTTTATGCCCGTCAGGACAGCTGTATTTCTCTTTCTCAACGTATCATCCACGTCTGAAAAGTTCATCGGTGATAGATTTGCTTAAAGAACATTTCCTCAGACACAATCTCAGGCTTTGTCTGGAAAATCATTAGGCCTAACAACGCGTTTCATCCAAAACGGGAGCAGGAAAACATTCTTGCACTCCCCAAACTCTACAGATTCACTTTTCAGCAGGAGATTATCTAAAGGTGCTCAGGATCAGGTGGGGTGACTGCAGCAGAAAAGGACTTCTAGTCCTCCAATTTACCAGTTCTTATGATCATTATATACTAGTAGTGGCGTGTAACAAATACTGAGAATACGTTAATTGTAAAATTTAAGGGAGAAGATTTCAACTTGAAATGTGAATACTGGAGACAGACACTTTAAAACTCATTTTGTACTGACATAACTTTTTTCACTTGAGCAGAACTGAATTTGGGGCATTCGTGGCTCAATGATATGAGTAGTTGTCTCCTGTTTGTCTTTGTGCTCCCCTTCGACAGACTGGCGACCGGTCCAGGGTGTACCCCGCCTCTCGCCCGGAACGTTAGCTGAGGATAGGCACCAGCAACCCTCCCGACCCCATTAAGGGAAAAGGGAGTATAGAAAATGGATGGATGGATAATATATAGCTATATAAATTCAGCCCATTTACCAATATTTGCAATAAAGACCCTTCACAAAGCAAATTTAGGAACTTTTCTCTTTTCATACAAATACAATCTAAACCTCAACAGTAAAAAGAAAGTCTTTGAAAGTAAGGACAGTATTTTAAAAAATTAAAGCGGTTTTTTGGTTAATAGATTGCTGCTAGTCAGCCAAACCAATATCAGCTTTGAGTTCCTCCATCCTGCTTCACAGTGATTTACCTTATTGCATTGGTGTGTCATTTGAAGTCATTATGACATATATCAAAGTTTGTGGTTATAATGTGAAAATGTGAAACAGCTTAAAGGGTGCACAGCTGGATTAATGTTTTTCCTGTTCAGCTTTTGTCACTTTTGAAATAACAAAATAGGATTTATCGACTCTGTTGCCATTGGATGACGTTTATTGTTTTGACAAGGATGCTGCTGACTGAAGCACATCTGATGAGAGTTTTATAAACAATTATATTTCCAAAACAGTCCAACCTCTGTTTGCATGTATCACCACTGGAAAACCTGTCTAAACATCCACATCATGACACTTGGCAAATACTTTGGAGGGAAGACCTAAAATCCACCTGTTGCATGTCAATGTTGCCCAATCTATAAATCTATAACAGAGGCAAAGAAGCATAGGCAAATATTAAAAGACAGAACTCTGTAAAAGATGAGGCCAAAGAAGGTACGAATTAATGTTACGGTGCTTTCTTTGCTTCTTCTCTGGTCTGACCAGCTCAACAGAAAGACAGTTGTTTTTCTCTGACCTCAGAGGTGACTCACGCTGCAACGTTCTGCCAGCAGACAGAACCTGACAGTTTAATATTTATGCTGTCAACTCCAGAGACTAACCTCACTTATTAAGGGGGAGGGGGGATGTGACAGATGTGGACGAAGGGACAAAGAGGGCTTTTGTTTGGCTCTGTAAATGCAGCCACCTTCTCCCATGATGACATTAAGAAAAAGAGCCACAGTCAAAGTGAATCATGGTGTGATGTCAGCTTTGGATGGGACAACGCGTCAAACAGCATTAAATCCCATGTTGATCTAAATTTGTTTTTGAATTTGAGTTTTAGCTCTTGTGCTTAATATCTAGTTTGGCCTTGAAAAGTTTGACTTTTTGCCCAACGTTTCTCATGATCGTGTTTCATCCAATAGGTAATTCACAGTCTTCTGCTCAAACACACACCGTCCTCCCATTCATGTCATTACTGTCATCATCAATCTTTGTCACTTTTTTGTAATCATATAAAGTCACTTCTGCATAAAGAAAATAGTACCAAAGCGCATTAATTCAAAAATAAATTCTTGGAAAGGTTGAGTTATTCATCCTATTACTCTAAAATTGGAAATCTACATTTGCTTTACCTTTCAAAAACATAGCAACTAACATCACTTGTTTTCTTTACACTCTGTCAGCCCACCTGGACATTCTGCAAAAGTGAAGACAGGCACCATTAAAAAAAACTGCTTTTATCGTCTAGAGCAAACACAGCCCATACTCATTTTGTGGCACACTTTAGTTTAATGACAGATGACCTCAAGCCATTTCTAGGCCATAAAGGACACCTTGTAGCAGTTTAAGTGCATCAGGACGAAAGAGGCAGGAGCTGACATGTTTGTCAGTAATGGATGAATCATACATGACATTTTTCCATTGAGGAGCATCAGGGTGTCAGTATTTTCCTTTCTCACAGGTTCATTATGGCAAAGTTGTAGAAAGAATATTTTAGTCCCATTATCAGTGACTTAGATTATACTTTTTTTGAGTCAGTTGATTATTTTTTAAATTGTCAGAAACTAAAACCTGTTTTGTTGTTGTTGATTATGTGCAGTGCCTTGAAAAGAGACAGATGCACAACCACATAGGGACACAGCAAACATTAAAACATGTGGAAGACAGTGCTCAGATGAGACAAACATTACATGCAAAAGGCACAAAAAAGCATCTCTAATTAATGGTAAAATACCGGCAGCTGCGATCACCAGAATTTTACTGTATAAATAAGGATTACACAGTATTTAATCGCATTAATGGAGTAAAATCTTTATTTATACAGTAAAATTCTGGTGACCACAACTGCTGGTATTTTACCGTAAATTAGAGATGTTTTTTTTAACAGTGTTGTATCTATAGCTGCAAACTAACACTGCATATCAATCTGAATACATCATCTTCAATCCTAAAGATTAAGCCAGAGATACAATGACACTAAATCATAAATGTTTTCCCCAAACTTTTTACAAATCAAAATTTTACATTTGAAATGCCCTCTGAGATTGCACACAGCCCTAAACACACCATTTCTACATCTCTACTCATCGACATAGTGGTAGCAGCATCATGACGTGGGAGTGCTTTTCTCATCAGGGACAGAAAAGCTAGTTGGTGGGTAAATATCAAGAATTTGATGCAAGACCTGAAAATATTTTATTCTGCAGATGACTACAGATAACATCTCTAGCGTAAAAGTTTAAGTTGTAAAATCTTGATTTAATAAAACATGAAGAACCCCACTCCAGATGAGCACCTTTCTTTAAAATAATTACCCTGCTGGGATATTTGTGGCATATGTAACATTCATAGGGTTTCTAGGTCTGCATTCATTTTTCAAGGCTTAACTTTATGGTCCCTTCACCAAAGGTTTTTTTTGTTGTTGTTCTTTGTTCATTGAGGGGCCTCCCTCTACTTTACATTGTGCTTGTTTTTCATCACCCACTGCACATAAAAGAGGCCTTGCAAACAGCTACTCTGAGGAGCTCCTCTAAATCTGAGTGAGCTTAAGCACTCTTCTTTTCATACAAGGAAAATATAGACAGAAAAGGAAAAATTCAGGGTATAATGGTGAAAGCGTTGCCTTTTTCCTTCACTGTGAAAAGCAGGGGAAGAAAATGTACCGGGATCTTTATATAAAAGAAATAAAATGTGCAGGCTCTGCTCAGTGATTGCCCCTGAAAGGTTTATAGGTTTTTCCAAAAGGGGCGATTGAGAGTGAAACGTTTGACAATGGGGCCAAAAAATCTCCAGCAGCTTGGAACCTTTATGAAAGTGCCAAATATGAATCACTGCAACGTGAATGCCAGACGGGCTTTTCCTGTGTTGCTTAGAGAGCCCCTTGGACTGGAGCAGCCTGGGCGGCCACAGGGGGGTTAAGCGCTTCTGTACTGTACCGCACGGCAGATATGACTTGATGCTCCTGCTCCATCCCCACAGCATGGGTGGTCCTTCGTTAGATTTTATACTGCCACCTATTAGTACCACAAGCCGGTGATTTATGCAGCTGTCAGCTTCAACTTCATCAGCTCCGTCAACCACTGGTGAATTGTGGGTATGCTGGCAAAAGCGACCCTTTTTGCACCTCCTACTTTGGGACTAAAGTAAACCACCCCTGAGAGAACAGGAGAAAAAAAAAGCTGTTAAAAAGAAAAGTAGAATTTAGATAAATAACAACCTTGCAGAGCACTGGGGCCTCTTCTGTGGAGAACTTCCAGCCTAAACATCTGGATGGCTGCATATAAGGAAGAGACTGTGCTTAGTGTTGAGCAAGGTGCGAAAGCTGGAATTTATTGCTGAAACTGCTAAATACTTTATGAATCACTGAGCAGAAAAAAAAATACTTTTCTGATAAGATAGACTGTTTAAGAAGAGTTAACTTCAAAATGTGTGCAAATCCTTTAATGCTCATGCTGAAAATCAAGTCAATACAGAGGTGCAATAAAAACCAATGTAAAACGTGGACTGCAGTACTTATACCACGCTTGATGAAGAAAAAGGTGTTGCTCCCCATGGGCAGAGCAGGTAATGGGTTTTTTGCTTAGTTGTAATGAGGTTGTGAGATTGATGCAGAACTGCGGCTGTGAGCCAACTTCAACAAACACAGGAATGAAAAGAGGTGAGTTGTGGGTGTTTTACAGTATTCAGTCACATAAGGATTCTTTTAGCTGCTGCTTTGATGGTGAAGGTGCCTTTTGAAGAAAGACTTCAGCTCTGGGTGTTTGTAAGTTTAGAGTCAATATCCAGCGGGAACGTTAACTGTCTCAAGTCTTTGTAGCTTCTAACAGTTTAGCTCTTTAAATCTTTTCAAAAATTCTGAACTAGCCAAACTTCTTCCATTTGTGTGCCTTTTCCCCAGTGTGGCTTATTTTGAACATTGGCCACTTGGGAGATCCTTTGTGCTCTGTCAGTGATTATTTCTTTTAATAGAACAGCTTTTAATCACAAATATTACAGTAAAATCCTCAGCAACCACAGCGACTGCTAGCTCATGACTATGTGTAATAGTGGTTCCATGAGGCAAAAAAAACCAAAAAAACATTAGAAAATGAAATTGAAAATTAGAACACCTATAATCTTTTCCTGAAAGCGGTTTTAAAATGACACATTTCTAACTTGCTGTAGCGTCTAGCTGTGCTGCAGTTCTAACATTAGCTTGTATGGAACTAGAAACAATAATGGGGGATCTTTTGATTTGCACATCAGCTTATGAAAAATTACAACATTATTTGGAACTGTTTCATCTGGCTGCTCTTATGCAAAGCCTGTGTATTGTACATTTCATATTCATTAAATCCAAATAGGGTCAT
Organism: Phalloptychus januarius; assembly: GCA_902982915.1. Lineage (NCBI taxonomy): Eukaryota > Metazoa > Chordata > Actinopteri > Cyprinodontiformes > Poeciliidae > Phalloptychus > Phalloptychus januarius. The sequence continues at coordinate 5,053,007 of CADWAE010000482.1, forward strand.
AAAGGCTCTCAGTGAATGTCCTTGCACAGTCCTGGTTTTTGTGATCTACTGACACAGATAGATAATGGAGAGCTCCGGACTGTTGGTGAGGTGCAAGCAACTCACATTCAAGGATGCAACATGGCATGTCAGGGCTTTAAGTAGAGATTGTATTTTCTTGAACAGAGGTGCTACAGCACACCCCATTTAATCTGTTACTGGTGACATATCTCTGTATTCAAGGTTAAATCTGGATTTTTGTCTGTAAAACATTCAGAACCATTTAAGTCTTCTGCTACAAGAAAGTAAATGTTTAAACTTCCTACCACAATATAGTCACACTATTTTGAAGCTATTTGAGTTTTTTTTTAATAGATTAGCCTTTTTTTTAAATCTCAAACTGATATCTAGATGTTTTAATGCTTAAATCCGTAGAAGCAATTCAAATATTAAAAATAAAACTGCAAGTGAAGTGTTGGATAAATGTGAAAACCTCCTAAAAAAACATCTGCCAGCTGAACAGCTGCTAGAGGTCCAACACTTTCCGGAATATTTATTTGGATCTTCACTCTTAAAAACTTTTGCTGTAGAACCTTGACATGCAGCTGCTTCATGTTTGCATATCCTACAGACTCTACATCACAGACTTCTACGCTGAATTGTTGCTGTTGGCTGCATGCAGGGTGTGACTGGTGGTGAAGGCCTCTCCGTGGTGTAAAGTGGTTTGCTTAATTTATGCTGGGTCAGAAACAGAGGTCATATTTTTGAGATGAGAAAAAAAAGTCTGCTTAGGTCACACGCTAGCGTTCCAGCTGCCAGAAAGTGTGATCAAACAGTTCCTAATTAGAACCATATAATTTGGTGACATTATGATATTCAAGCTGGCAGCGTTGGTTTTCCCAAGCAAAACTAACTTCATGAGCGGCTGACCATAATTTGGGGTTTTGTTGCATTTATGCACAGGGGTTATGGTGCAGGAGGAGGGTGTGTATGTGTGTGCGAGGATGATAGGCATTTTTTTTTTTCTGCAGTCAGAGGTGTGTTGGAGCAAAGAAAGGTTGGTAACAAGTCAAGTATGCATTTGTTTGGCCCAGAAGCAACACCTCTCCCAGATGAAAAGGCAGGGTGTAGGTAGCAGCCTCAGTGTGTCACAGAGGAGAGGCTTTTTGGCTTTCAGCTGTCACTCTGGAGGAAAAAACCAGCAAAGGGGAAGAAAAAAAGCCCTTCACATAGATCATACAGGCTGAGGATATGACTGCTGTGGCTGCTGACAGTTGTCATGGAGATGACAGAAAACAAATACTATGACAAAAGCTTGTAAAAGCAGAGATAGGAAAAGAAGTGGTGATGTGGTTTATGAGAGCAGTCCTGCATTTAAGGAAAGGGCGTTCATTTATATTCTTGTTCAGAAATTAGGTTTCTTATTTTTTGCCAATATATGTCAGAGGTAGGATAGTTTAAGAGGCTCAAAACAGATGGAAACAGATGGCAAATGAAATTAGACTGCTGGCTCTATAAATAACAAACAAAATTAAACAATGGAAGGTTAATTTAACAGTCATTTTATATAAAAGCCAAAAACCTTGTCTGAAAAGTCATTTTCACAACATTATTTCAATTTCCTGTTGAACATTTTCACATTTTATTTAATTAAAGTCACAAATTTCTGTGTTTTGTTGTGATTTTTGGGGATTGACCAACACAGTATAAAGTCAAATTCAGTAAATTAGAATATATGTCAGGATGAGTTTCATTTGTCATATTAAAAATATATTTTGAAAATAATCTTTCAGCAATTTTAAAGATACTTTTCACTAAGCAAACATTTATGTATTTAAAAATACTTATTTTTATTAGTCTAATAGCATATTCTAATTTTAAATGTCATGTTTTCATTAGCTATAATTGAAAAAGAACCATATTTAACAGAAGTGAAGGCTCTCTAACATCCATCTATGTGTAATTAAGCTACATAATGCGTTTCACTAACTGAAATAAATGACTGAAACACATTGACTTTAAAATTTAAATGAGTCTGTAGTGCAAACCGTGAAATTAATCTAATCTGAAAAGTGTGGAATTCATATGTATTCAATCCCATGTTATTCCAAAACCCCTAAATAAAATGCAGTAGAAGCACTTTATCCAGTCCTGTAACAGCCTGAAAGGTTTCTTAGTGAATATTAGCAGACAAACACAAAGACCAAGGAACACAGCAGAAAAGTTAGGGATCCATCAATCTGAAAAGGAAAAGCAAAGCGAAACCCCACTAAGAAGGCCTAATGTGGCAGGCAAGAAGACCAGAAAAGCTGTGCTGTGGAAAAAATTTAATTGCAAGCACTGTTAGATGAATCACTCAATCAGGTTTATTAGTAAAAAACTAATAATGTCCAACCTAGAACATATAGGTTGCAGTATCACTTAATTTATCAGGAAATGTATGCAAAGACAGCGTACCCAAAGTACATCTGAGGCAAAGCCACAACTCAACAGTGAAAGTATTTTGGTAAGTAGAACATTTTTGACAGTTCTTAGGCAACATGCCTAATGCTGAACGTGAATAAACACACTGTGGTGGTAGCTGCATCATGCTGTATGGAAGGTGTTGATTTTTTTTCAGCAATGTAAGGAAACTGGTCAGGGGCAACAGGTGGAGGTCTGTTGCAAAAGAATTGTGACAGAACTTCCCCTTTAAGCAGGACAAGACCTCTAAACAAACACAATAGATTTTGAGAAGATGAACACATATGTAAGTTCTTTTTTACTACCACAGACCGCTTACAAATTTTTCAAATTTGTGTTAAAAGAAAAAAGTTGAAAATCATCTATTTGTTTTCTTCTACTTTACAATTTTTTTTTTGTTGACCTATCACATAAAATCCCAACAAAATCCCAAAAGCGGCCTGTGGTAGTAACAAAGAACGTATGCATTTCAAAGGGTGATGAATACTTTTGTAGGTTACTGTAATTAGATGTAACGTAGAGCCAATTTGCACATAACTTGAAGAGATCATTTGAAAAACATTAAAACAGAGACAAGGAATGCTAGTAACTATCTTAAACTATATAAAAGTCACATAAAAAACATTCAAAAGAGGAGGTTACTCATGCAGGAAGGCCTTTTTGTTACAAAATGTCATGCGTTGAGGCATGAGTTTAAGAAATGTAACTTCTTAAAAAAGAAACATAGGCATAGTTGACCAAGGATTGCCATAAATTTAAAATTTGTAGACACTTAGAGACATAATTGGGAACATAGTTCTAAAACCTTGCAGAATTTTTACTCCTTACATCAAGAAATTCAAATAGATATTAGATTCAAATATTCTTTTTGTGGCTGGGAATCGGCTTGTAACTTTAAAAAAATACCAAAAAGCAGCAATGGCTAAAAGTAGTGAAACATATCAATTGCTTCCTTAAAACACATGTTGCATGGGAACAGAGAAGTTTGCTCAGCTCAGTGAAGCATTGTGACCCTATGTGGTCGGATCCGTCAGTCAGGCATGCAGGAGAAATCCAACGGAACAAGAGAGAGCTGGGATTCACGGAGAGACGCTGGACTCCACAGAACAGCCGAATCCCCAGAGAGTTCTCGCTGTCTTGCTCTGGCTGTTGACACTCTCCTACTCCACTGACTTTTTCATTAACCCCTTATCAAAATGTTTTTCTCTCCCACACTCCACTGACAAGAACACAATTCCCTCTTTCCCCACACGGAGGATTCTGTTTCAGCTGTTCCCCCTGGTGGCCGCATTTGGTAAACCACACAGTTGCTTTCTGACAGATGTTGTAATCTTGTTCAGTCTGGTTTTTATTATTACTTTTAAAAACACATTTTTTTATTTTTTAAAAAAAAAAAAAAAAGACTCAGTTATAGAAATTTAAAACATTAAAACACCCCAACAAAAGGACAAAGGTTATTTAATAATTCAGGTTTGTGTCTCTCTACAAGAAACTAAAACTTTTTTTTTTCCAATTTGGTGCTAAGCAGAATAAATTAGATAAACAAACTGATGACCTTTGACATATTATAATTTTGTCCATCGTGCAGAGCAGCTGGAGTAACTGTTTTTATTGACCTGCATTCAGAGTTTGGTGCTTGCTGACCTTTCTGCAGCATATTTTGCTCCAGCTGTAAGCTCTGTGCCTCTTTGCCATTCATAATGAGAAATGCTTGCATTATTTAAACACAATTATCTTCCAAACAAAGCAAGGGAGCAATTAATGGTGACCCACATGGCAGGAAGAGACAGGACTCTTCAAAATTTATGAACTAACAATTGGCTACTACACAAATAATATTATAAAATGCTACCAAATTAGTTGATTTTACAGTGGCTGCTTATCACAGCTGCTGAACTCCTGAGGTGTAGTGCTAGTTTCCAGCTGTGTGAATAATCCCACACCTCCAGTAGCAGCCAGTGGTTGGATTGATGAGTTAGGTGTAATAAATTAAATAACATTTGTTTTAGCTAATCTGCATTTGTATGACTGTATAATTCTGAACACTTTGTTATAATGGGAGATGGACTCATTTTGGCGATTAGATAGAGAAGAACATATTGTGTTTCACTTATGCTTCTCAGGTACCACAGGTTTATTTGAATAGTTCAATAAAGTAGTTAAATTTCAAAAGATATGTTGTACATATTTTATAGATTTCAAATGTTTATTTGGGATGATTATTGCTCATAGTTAACGAAGATCCAATGTTAAGTTTCTCCTAATTGTCAGAACAATTAATCAATTAATAATTGATTAATTGCATCAATGAAACAAGATTTTTAGAGCATAAATGTGGAGCAGATTACAGACTTTACAGTTATTCTGCAGACACAAGGAGGATAAGACACAAAAATTCATTGTTGAAGAAGCTGACTTCACATAATTTTGCCTACAACCACATTAAAGTAAAGTATGGTGGAAGGAAAAGATGTGGATTGAGGGCAGGCACAATTGCCACTCTTGAAAGAAAGTTAGAAAAATCTTCCCTGATGGACAGTGAAAAAGACATATTTGAATTAAAAGAACAGGAACTTTCTTTTAACAGGAACTTTTTTTTTCTTGAATAAAAAAAAAAGCATTTTATTTGGAAATCAAGACCCCAAAGTCTGGAGAGTTAGTCATGATTTGGGGGAGCAGTTGCTTATGTTTCGCTACATTTTTTTGTAATTGAGGCACAAAGTTGGCCTGACTAAACACCACAGACTCCAAACCATCACCTTCATGGCACACTGCACTGATTGCATAATTAATGCAAAAGAAACCCCCTTATAGTGCACATATTTCTTTCGGTAACAAAAAATCATTTTCATGGTTCAAGTGAAAAGCTCTAATTCTCAAAGAAAAAAGTTAATCAAAAGTATCATAAATATATGCTCATGATGCATCACTTATGCAATAAATCCATGAATATTTCACCTTTTTAATTAAATCAATTTTCAGGATTTTCATTTACTAAAGTGCACCTGTAATCTCACAGTATGTGGATTAAAGGGTTTCTGTTTGAAATGCATGTAATAAGGTGTTTATTTGAACATACTCTGCTGATTTACCTGGGAGCATCTTCACTCTGTTACTGTTGGCACCATCTCCTGTGGAAAATCAAATCAGTCAAAACCTGACAGCAAATTTTCACCAAAATCTTTAGGATTTTTAACAAGAAAAAACCTGAAGCCTACCAGAACACTTCTGCCTAAAACATAGCTTTTTTTTTTCTTCACTGTATTGTTAGTCTGCATTGATTCTTTTGTTAGCTTTATAAAAAACAACCTCTCAACTCTGAAAGCTCTAGCAAAAGAAATAAAAGATGACAGCATGAGGCTGAGTAAACCTCGGCTTATCCACCTAGTCAAGGTCGGGGTTAGGGTTAAGAAGTCGATTTTAAGTCTCAGATTCTGGGTTTTCATCTAACAAAATTTTCCAGCATTGTGCAAAATATCAAGTAGAACCAAGTTTTAAGGATCACTCTAACCCAGACCTGCTTACGTCATGTCTCACAAAGCAGCACAGAATCATCAAGAATAAACTGTTTAATTATCAAAATTGGATTTCATGTACAATTCCCTGAAGAAACGATGAGCAACAAAAGGACAAAGGAAGAACATTTAAAAAAACGCATTTCCCCTTTGCTCCAATGAGCTTGTAATATGGAAACTGGAAAAGAATGTTTCAGGAAACAGTTTATTCAGTTACAGACTTGTTCTGCTGAGCTGTTCAAGGACCTCACCATGTTGCATTCGAAACAAAGAGAAAGACTGATAAACTTCATAACGTGTGGCTGAGCTGCACCATGATAACCAAAGACAGGTAATGGAAGACAACAGAAAAATGGATATCTTTGCACCGGTACAAGAAAACCTGGTTTCTGACAAAAATAAAGACGTTTGCAGGCATTTATACACCCCAACCCCAGCTTTAAAAAGTTGATCATAAACACAGCATCTGAATTTAATCGAGGTCTTGTGGAGAGAAGTTGTGTGAGCTCAGAACTCCTCCTCTGCGTTTCTACTCCTGGAGGCCTTCAGCTCCGTGAGGCGCTGGATGCACTCCTCCACACTGCACTCGCCGTGGACTTTGTTGTCTCGGGTGCGCACGTTCACAGTGTTGCTACTCTTCTCCTTCTCTCCCACCACTTTGTCCGACAAGGCAGAATGCAAATACGAGAAAATGAAAAAAAAAAAAAAAAAAAAGAAAATCAATATCTAGGCGGACAACGGGAAAGACGAGAACAGAAACCGATAAAAGAGGAATAGATGCACTGACCCAGGATGAAGTTGTACTGTGCCAACTGCGCATTTCGGATCTTTTTGTTTAGAGTGCAGCCGGGATCCAGATCCACATCTGCCATGAAGCCATTGTTGTGGAATTCCTGCTTGACCTGCAGAGTAAATCAAAGAAAGTGAAAGGTTGTTTTAAGCATCACATGTTCATTACTAAAACATGGCGACTAATCAAGAATTACAATTTGGTGGCTATGGTTACAAAATTACCCTCAAAATATTCACTAAAATAAATAGATTGATTTCTACTATGGCTGCAAAATAAAATAGGAACTTTAGTGCAGAAAAGTGGTGAAAAAGCAAAAAGTTGCCCTCCTGAAATAAAATAATCAATTTTTACTAAAGTTCTAGTATAAGGGTCTGAAATACATATGAAAAGAACAGAAATTTGTTTTTTTAGTGAGAAAAGCTCAAAATTCTTATTATGGCTTTTATTCCAAGTGACTGACATGAATCCAAAACTTTGTGCACAAATCTATTTTGTTGACTGTTGCTGCAGAATTCATATGTAAAGTACAGAGTAGTTTTATGGCAAACTTTGCACAAAAAAATCCCACTTATTTTTCTGTGAGGAAAAACGTCGTAGCTGAAATGCTGTGACTCAGAAACACTCAGCGGGAAGTGTTTCTGTGCTAAAAGCAAAGGACTCTATTTCCAAGAGAATAATAGCTCAAATATATCCTCATGAAGCACAGTTTTGAAGCTGAAATGTTCTGAATAAATCACTTGCAAGCATTATAAGAGTTTATTTCATGGCATGTTTCTCTGAATTATTTAGAATCATAGATATTTTTGTTCCAGCCCCACACAATTGCTTAAATCAGCATGACATGAAGAACCAATGAAATCAGACCTTTCCATTAATCTATGATGCTTTCCTCCATTCTTCTTTCCTCAACCTTTATAATTCTCTCCACTTTGCCTTAAATAAATCTTCCATCCATCAAGATTTCCTGTAGTAAATACTCCCTCCAATCAACCTTCCGTTTCTTCCCTTTTCCAATCAATCAATCTTTTCCTTCTTTCCATCAACCATTGTTTCTAATAAATTCTTAATCAATCGTTCGTCCATCCAGCTTTCCGTCTCCCAATCAACCCTCCATTTCTCCCTTCCTCCAGTCACATCTTTCTTCTTACAATTAAGCCTTCCCTCCTCTTTTGGACAAACCAACCATTCTTTTTTTCCTTCCTTTTTCAAATCGATACTTATTTTTAATAAGTCCTAATTCCAAAACCTGGTCCGTTCTTTCGTTTTCCAAACAGCCCCTTTCCCGACTTATTCTTCCCTTTCATGCTTCAATCCAATGACGCCTTCCCTTTTTTCTTTCCCCCTTCCACTTCTCTTCTTTCCTTCCTTTATTTTTTCTATCCATTGTTTTTTTAATCCATCAAACCTTTCTAAAATCTTCTAATGAACAAAAATGAGAAGCGTTTTTGTACACCTTAATAAAATGCAGTGCTTTAAAGATAGAAAAAAAAAAGCTGCTGTGACTGTAATAAGCGCTGGAGCGAACAGAGAAACTCCCAGACAGTTCAGTGACTCTGGTACGGCACCCAGCCAAGATGCTCACCAGGGATAAGACAAATAGCTTCAGCTCGGAGGTCAATTTAAATACTTGACAACCTCAGGGTAACTCGCCGCCCTTGAAATGTGTCGCTGTATTAACATAGCAGAGGTGAGTGCTTACTTTCACAGCATATTCTTCACAGGTTGGTCCCACAGGTACGACCATCACTTGACCGGGAGAAAGCCACAGTGGCCTGAGGAAGAACAGAACATTTCTGCATTTATTGGACTCGTGGGGCAGCAGCAGGACAAACACAGACTGTAAAACCATCCAGGATACATTTCTGGGTTTTTTTAATTATTCATGAATTGTCATAACTCAAAGCAACTTAAATAAAAACAAACATGTCTCCATCTATTAGGGTTTGTCCTTCTTTTCGATTAACCCAATGAAATAGGATTGTTCACAAACCATTTGCCTCCGTAGTTCTCAGTCAGAATGGCAATCATTCTCTCCACTGATCCCAGAATGGCTCTGTGGATGATCACTGGTCTCTTGTGGTCATCACCATCATTACTGCAAAACAATTCAAACAAAACTGAAAAACCGCAATTTAAAGAAAGACTTGCAAGATATAAATCATGTGTAGGCAGTAAGAGAAGTTAAAACTTCATCCAACTAGTAAAAAAAAAAAAATCTTGAACAATATTTAAGATGAATGAAAAGCAGCAGAGCTGTTACCCGACAAAGGAGAGGTTAAAGCGTATGGGGAGCTGGAAATCAAGCTGTATAGTGGCGCACTGATGGTATCGACCGATGGCATCCTTGATCTGAATGTCAATCTGCAGACATAAAAAACACATGTGATCAGCGGCCCTCCCTCCGGCTGATTTACAGCTGAACTAAATCAATGCTTCAGTGCGCCGCTCACCTTGGGTCCGTAAAAAGCGCCGTCACCCGGGTTGAGGATCCATTTCTCCCCAAACTCATTTAAGCTGTTTTCCAGTTGCTGCGAAAACAACAATGATTAATATTGCTTTACAACAACATTCATAGTTGAGCAATATCCAGGTAAACAGTGTTGCTAAGCACAGCAAGAAACTTCATCTGGGACAAATCACTGAGCTGAGAATTGCTAATGCCCCCATGTTATGTTATGGTTGCTGCTGAGCAGTAAAATGAGGAGAAAGCAGAGTTCCTGCCTCTCCATCTGACCAGTTTATCTGTCTTTTTGCTTTATGTCATTTTCCATCTGTTTCACTGCATACATTTAACACACAATCAAGTCCAGGAGTTTTTTCTTATAGAAAAATGTAGCTTAAAAAACAAAACAAAAAGAATAGAGTAGCTTGAAGCACCATAATTCTCAATCAGACAACTTAAAGTAAAACAAACAGCAAACCTATTTCTAGTGATTTTAGTCAAAGTGTTTTTAACAACATTTTTATATCATGTTAGACCAGTAAAAAACATTTTTAATGCTATGGACAAAGCAATATTAGGAAAGACTGCTGACTGGACAGTTGTCCATAAGACCATTCCAGATGCTGTAAACAATGAGAACAACCTACAAACACTCGAAAGAGTCTATTTACACAGCACTGTATGAAAGCATATTAATGAAAAGTTGAATGGAAGATAAACATGCAGCAGAAAAAGGTGTATAAGCAGTGAGGATAACCACAGCCTTAAGAGGATTGTAAACTAAAGCCAATTCAAGCATGCAAAGATTTACAAGGTGTGCAACTAAGTGCTCTTAGAGCCTCCGCAAGAACCGAGGCTACAACTGGAGCATTTATTCTGTTATTCATCAGAACTAGCAATAATAAAAGCTTAAAATAAGTCAAGCTGCGCGTAATACATGCATGAGTTTTAATTTTTTAAGAGAAAATTTACTTTTTGATAATATTCTAATATATATTGAGACATAATTAGTAAAACATGATTACTGGATAATTAAAGTGCTTCTTGCAATCAAATATTAGTCATGCTCTTCATACCAGGAAAACTGAGAGAAAACCGAAGCAAAAAAATACTATCTATTGCTAAAATGGATAATTACCTCAATAAAAGCTTTAAATATTAGTTGCAGATAAAAACAAAATGCAGCACAGTAAATTGTAAAAATACAAACAAAAGGCAACAATTTTAATAAAAATTGCTTAAATGATCATCAATTAATTTAGTAATCGATGAATCATTTACTGGAGTACAGTGAGTCAGAAGAAAGAACACAGTCAGCACAGTAATTAAGACAAAGCTGTACGAAAAAGCATATTGCATAGACTTTGCATTTCAGATTGAAAATAAAAACCTGTGAGTAAATATGTTCTACCCAGAACTCCTGGGGTTTATATTTAGCTGCATCTGTTTCAAATTCTGTAACAAGAAAATCTCCTTATTAAGCACCTTTTGCTATCCAGTTAATGGCTTAAACCAAAACAGACTCAGCAGATCAGTTCAACACTGCATGAAGTCAAGCAGAAAGAGCTGAGCTTTTCACATGTTCATGTTAGAAGTATTTAGTTAACTGCAGATTAAACTTTTGCAACAAATGGCCAAGTGCACTCTAAAGGAATGCTGTCATTACATTTTAGGCAAAATATGTTTTAATTAAAGACGGAATTTATTTGTTTATTTGCATCTTTTAACATTGCACAAAAAAGATGAAGTAGTTAAAATAAACATTTGCAAAATGTGCCACTATTGTTAGATGCAGCCCTAATAAAAATAGATTTATAAATAAATTAGTAATGGAAATCACGAGTGTAAATGTGCGTACAACAGTGCTAATCAGTACGTCAAGTGAAAAAAACAAAACAACAGAAAAAAAAACCTAACACTCAATTCCGGCAGTGTACCTGCCAACAAACACCTTTTCATCCGTCTAAAGCCTGCCAGTAATTCCTTACAAGGCCAACAATCTGATGTCTTTCATTCAATCCCAAGTGCACCTGAAAACAAAGTCTTTGTTTTATCAGCTGCTATTTAACACGGATTCTACAACATTCTAGGGTCTGTCTGTATTGTGGTAACCTAAAGGCTAAACAGTCATTATTGCTCAATTTGCTTTACATACAAATTGAGCCAACTGAGGCTTTAAATTGAAAAACATAATCATTGCTGCTTTTCCTGTAAATCAACTCGTTGGGACAGAACAGGAAGTGAAAGCAGCAAAGTGTGAATAATACCTCTGAAGAGGAAAACGCATTTTCTTCTACAGAACTGAAGGCTGCTTTGAGAAAATATAAATCTTCTGCTTCAGTCCAGCCAATACTTTCTAACAGCACCTTCTGGGTGCCCATATTTTCTGATATACTGAGAGGACCAGAAATTACCTGTTCTGCCTGGCTCCAGATCTCCGGCTCTCCCAGAAACTTCTCTGGTCTTGTAGAAAGGTTGAGTTTGAAAGTGAAGCCAAACACTTCATAAACTGTACGCAGGAAGTCCAGGCAGCCTTTAATCTCCTCCTCAATCTGGGGTCCACAATAACAGAACATTAATATTTGAACACATAAATGTAGTAAAACATCATGGCGTTAACAGTTTAATGTTTATATTCTTAGCTTTTCTCTTTTTTACTTCCATGCCTTTTATGGCTACTAAGCTTTTATCTCTGTTTTTGTGTTTTTACTCCAATTTATTGCAAAAATGACAATGCTACTGTATACCAAGAACTACATAAATTTAAATTATTATCTAATTATATAGGTAGCGTAGATTCATCCTCTCTTTGTCTGTAATACATCTGATATATAGTCCAGTGCATTTTAATAGGTAACATCTGGTTAAGCCATTAAGATACGACAGTTACATTTTTCTCAATATCAAAGCAAAAAGAAGTTGGCTAAAATCCCCGTTTTCAATAAAATTTGGTGTTCTAGATGGAAAAATTAGATTTTATTTTTTTTCCACTCATTATCTAGGGTCTGTTTGCAATGAACCCAAAGCAGAAACACATGTACACTTTTTAATGGCTTGTTATATTATCACATATTTTCCTAAAATCGAGCCGCCTTGGCCTAAAGGCTTTACAATCTTTGTGTCTTTTCCAGGCCTCTTTCACAATACACAATCACGAGCAAACTGCCTGCGCATTGCCGCATCTTCATATATGAACCTGCTAATGAATAAAATTACTTCACTTTTTGAACTTTTGGTTTCTTTAATTGACACTGGAAGTGATTCAGGGCAAATAACCATGGAGCAGAAGAATCTGGAGTTTTTATATGTGAATATGACAAACGATTCATCATTAATAACACGTTTGCTGTGCCAGAAATGTTGTAGTAAAAGTTTGACATCCTGCAAATAAACACTGTGTGCTTTTACACCCAGCATTTTTATTGTGTTCCCCTGGAAAGCTGACTCATGTTGTAGTTTTACCAAATTGAAAACTTAATCTTTACCCACAGGAAGCAGATAACATCTGAAATGCAGCAGTGTTGTGATGAAAATACAACACTGAACACAACTGCAACACACTGGCACTGCAGTTTTACTTCTGACAATTAAAACAAAGTTAAAAATGAAGCAGCAGAACCAGGAATAAATTCATATTCCCTGTCCAAACCCTGCACATACATTATTAACACAGTGCGACCCGACCCATGAGCTGTAGAAATTAAAAATTATTTCAGAACAGCAACATTTATTTTCCAACTTGTACTCTTTAACCTCGGCAGACAGCGCCTCGGGCAACGTCACTCTGAGCAAGTTATTAGCCACCTACAGCTTTTCTTCCTCCAGAAATGACTGTTTTTGTAAAAGAGTCCTCACCTGGTCTATTGAGCAGAAGATATGCGCGTCGTCCTGCTGGAAGCGGCGGACTCGCGTGAGGCCAGTCAGGGCTCCAGACAACTCGTTTCTGTGCAGGACGCCAAAGTCGGCCATGCGGAGAGGAAGCTCTCTCCAGGAGCGAGGACGGTGATCAAACATCAGGCTGGGTCCAAACAGAGAGGAGGAAAAAAAAAAAAAGTGTGAAGACACAATGCGACTTCAATCTAAAATTAGGACAAAAACACTAATTCTAAACAACATTGAGAGTAAATGCAAGATTTGATGCAACTGATAAAACAATGTAAAAGTTATTTTGGATCATGATGGGAAGCGATAAGAGATCGGAGCAGTAAATAAACATAAGAAAGGTATTAAAACAAAGATCCAAATTGTTACTTCTATTTATCCTGCAACTCAGCAAGAAACAGAAATGGGACATTTTCCATCTGAAAAGACTGCAAGGCCTTAAAGCCATTCCAATTTCAGTCGTGCTGGTTGAAAATCTGCTGCAGCGACAGTTTGTCACAATAAGATGCAGAGCAAAACATCGTATCACAGCTATTTTGCATGATGAAGGTACTTCATTTCATGCAGGAAGAAAACAAGATCATTTGTCTGATTTACAGGGGTTTTCATTTACCATTAATGTTCATTTTCCCCCTCGCTGCCAGACTAACTATACAATTTCTTGTAAGAAAATGCCGAGGCCTCACCAGTGCCCAGGGCAGTTCATTGGTTTGAGTGCAAAGGTCTCCTTCTCTGCTTCAAAAGAGAACATGTTCTCGCTGTAGTGCTGCCAGTGGCCTGAAGTCATCCACAGTTTGCTGTTGTAGATGTTGGGAGTCACTACTTCCTGGAAACCCCTCTTCCTGTACTCGCTCTGCGAAGGACACACCAAAGTATTCCTTATAAGATTCATGGCGCCTTTGAAGGACATTCAAAGGCACAGATAGTGCAGAAAAAAATCTGCACTATAAATAAAGTCCTGAACAGTCTTCTGCCACCGGGAAGGACTTCTGCTAACAAATAACACCTTCCACACCTGATTACATCAGATAGTGTAAAAAAAAAAAAATCTAGCTTCTGTGGAAATTAGAGATTAAAGAAATGAGACCTCATCTCTCACTGAGAGGAGGTCTCATGTAGGTGAAATTATTAATAATTTTACCTGCATTAATAAAGGTGAAATAAAAAAAGAAACCTCCACTTTTAATTACAGTAAAAAGTTAAAATAAGTACATTTAAATAAATTTCAGAAACATGCAAAAGATAGAGGCGGAACATTTTAGAAAATACAATCTTGAATTAAATTAGATTTATAGTCCCAGTGTAAGTAAAAAACATATTAAACACATCTTCCACAGTATTTGTGACTCCAAAAAAAAAAAAATGCTACAAGCTTTTTTGAGACTTTTCTTTTGATATGAACCTAAAAACCTATAATCAGTAATCATTGTTTCCCTGGTGTGTAATTATGAGGTGACACAGCGGTTGGCCTTTCGTTTTCAAGATGGGAGAGCCAAGAGGAGATATCATGTAAATTAAGAAATGGTTACAATAAATGAGGTAAAATTAGGCTGCAACTGCACAGGTCTACAGTCGTATTAATGACTAAAGGCTTAAAAACAGTTTACTCTAGCATCTCACTTGAAAAACACTAGCATCTTGAATTAATCATAACATTACTTTAGATTTTAGGAGAGGTTCAGTTTTGTTTATATATCTTGAAGGAAATTAGAAACACTAAATTAAATGAGCAATTGCTTTTTTGCTGCTTTAAAGCTGCTTAACTCCTTGAAATCTGATCTGCAAAATTTATATTATAATATTGCATCTCATTTTTTATATGTTAATACATCGTGGCTTGCTTTGTCTACTTGGGTGTTACATTTCAAAATCAAGCCATGAAAGTTTTCACAATAAAATCTTGGGCAACTGATGGGATTTTTTTCACCATTAAAGTATTTGACTGACTGATTACTATATTTGACAGAGGTGGAGTTTAAGCTTGTGCAGACAGGGCTTCTTTATGAAACCCAATTTCGTTTCTCGAAATCACCTCTGTCAGAAATCCATTTTGATACATTAAAGTGAAATTGCTTAAAGTGTTTTTTCTTAGTGAGTGCTCACTCTGAGAATCAAGATTTGAAAAGCAATTTCTCACCCTTTATAATGTAGAGAAATAACTTTTCTTCAATGCCTTCAAATGAACCTAATTTACATGTTTCCATTTATTTTACAAAGGGTTAGTTCACTTCTGGCAATGGCATTTGACTTACAAACCTTAGTCTGATTTGGGTTTGTCTGACAAAGTGGAAAGCAGGAATTATATTTGGACTGAAACAAGAAGTTGGCTACAGCTTGAAATGCACAATAGGAAAAAGCAAAAAAGTTTCATTTGGGGATTTTACAACTCTACTTGTTACAAACAGAAGATAATGTAAAACAGTTCAAGTAAAACTTATTTTTAATAACTTATGTTAAAAATAATATAAGTTAAATAACATAAAGTACATCCTGGAGATGTATTTTAACATAAGTTAATGGTTTACAAATAATTTAATGTTATTACAACAGAAAAGTTACACTCTACATAATCAGTTTGATAATTTTTCAGCAGACAATGGCTGATCAAAATGTAATTGCTGAAAAAGTATCGATGCACATTCATAGAATGTTGAGTGGAAGAAAAAAAATGTGTGGTAGAAAAAAGGTGTACAAGTGGCTGGGATAACCACAGCCTTGACTGAGAAGCAAAGCCTATTTGTGAGTTTTGGGGACATTTACAAGATATGTACTCCAGCTGGACACAGAGTAAACACACAACATATTAAGGCTGCACTACATTGCTGTGTTAAGTAAATCTGTACAAATACAATATTTGGAGAATTCTGCTTGAGCTAAAAGAAAAAGGACTCAAAGGTTGTTTAGTTGTTAAAAGTCTCTTCTTGACATTAAAGTACATTTTGAATTACATGAGTCTGGAAGAAAAGTGAAGAGGATGAAAATCTGTGAAAAGTTTCTACAGTCTGTGACTATTTAAGATCCATCTGTTCATGTTGGTTCACTGAAATACAACTTATATAACCAGTATAATATACAAGTCTATTTCTGAACCAAGTTTAATAAACTAATTTGTTAAGATGCACATTTATGTGAACAGCTGCACAGTTAAAAGTGAAAAATATATCAGCATGAAAAAAACACTTAGCATGCCCTAATGTATCAATTATTTAGAGCAATCCAAATTTATTAATTTGTCATCTCTGACAAAAAGGAATTGCTTAAGTTACATATTTTTTTATGTTGCTGCAACTATTATCTAAAAAAAACAACTTTGTAAACTGCCTCTATTATCAAAGCATACATATGCATTATAAATAAGGCAGAAAATAAAGAAAAGGAAGTGTGTGTTAAATATTGAATCCTATAGTACTTTCTACTTTTGTAAAGAACAAGTGGAGCTTACTCTGATCATTTTATTCTCTTCAGGTTTTCCTGCAAAACTAAACTTTCTAACTCAAACCGCGGACTTTTCCTCTCAAAGCTTGGAGCGAGATCAAAGCAATTATCCACTGTGGGCCTGTCGGCTCGAACTCACTCTGATGAACTCAATCAGCGCGTTGTAGATGAAGGCCCCTTTAGGCAGGAAGAAGCAGCTCCCTGGACTCAGTTCATGGAAGAAGAACAGTTCCTGCTCCTGAATTAAAAAAAGAAAAGGTTTGTTAAAGTGAAATTTAAGTGGGTAACACCAAAGTCAAACTAGTTTTTCTTTCACATAAAGCAACACCATATTATATATTAATTCTGGTCTGCATTTGTATTCCTGTTTGGCTTGTTTTTCCACAAGTACGATTAGATGGAGCAGACAGACAGAAGAACACACCTTGTAGCAACAATTGCTTAAAGGATCCAAATATAACTCCTTTATTTCTTCTAGCATCAACATTGTCTCATCGGAAAAGTTACCACATCATAAATGTAGCAATTCATAGACTGATCCATAAAGCAAAAGTATAAAATAAAATCAGTTGTACTACCAGCATCAGCATAATCAAAACTTCTTTTTTACATTCCCAAAGACAACCAGGAAAATTGGATTATAATAAAAAACAATTTCACAGTCATTTTTAAGGAAGTCAAATCAATTCTTTCATTAAAAAGGTTATGCAAGTAGTCTGAATATCAGCATAAATAACTGTTTTTAACATCCAACTCTTCAGAATACACAATGATTTTACTCTCTTTCTAGCCGATACTGCTTTTGCATTTCAGCTCCTACCCGGCCCAGTTTGCGGTGATCTCTGTTCTTGGCTTCCTCCTGAAACTTCTCCCACTCTTTCAGCATTTTGGGGTCAGGAAAGGAGATTCCGTAGATCCTCTGGAGGGTTTCCATGTCTGCTTTTCCCTCCCAGTAGGTAGAAGAATTCTAGCACAACAAAAAAACATGGACAGGATATAAAACTTCACCGTTCTCCAGAGTCCACCAAATCCCATGAGTGTAGGACAGAGTAGTTCTGTTCCAGCAGTTGGAACAAACTAAATATAGTTGGTAGCAACAAATAGTGGCACACATAGTTTTTACTCTTCTTTTTTTAAAAAAAGTAGACTAACCTTATGGATTTTAAGAGCTTTGATCTTTCCAGTGTGTCTCACATGAGGACCCCGGCACAAATCAATTAGTGGACCACATCTGAAGCGACAAGATATTTGTGGAAAAAAATGCATATGAACATATATTTTCTTTTGACAGCAATAAAACACAAAAATTGCACGTATAAACATTTCTAAAGTTTCAGACATATAAAGTATTATAAATATTACAATGGACCCCTGTTAGGATTTCTTGTCTAATATACAGAACCAAATGTTCCCAAAACAGATGACAGATTTAGGTCATGTAGATCAACACTGTGTATGTTAACAAGTTCTGGTACAAAAACAGTTTACAGCAATTAAAATTTGGCTAACGAAATTCATGCATTTCTTACAAATTTGCAGAAAATCAGAAAAAACCCCAGAATATTTGGACTCACCTGTAAACGGTGGTGGTGGGAGTGGTGACTTTCTCATTCAGAATACGGCACTTAAACTTGTTGTACTTTAAAAGGACATTATAGGGTTAATAAATATTTAAAATTTTCTTTGTATTTACTTGTGCATCCATTGCCTTACCTTAAACATTTCCAGAAGAGTTTCTTTCTTTATTTCCAGCCTTTCAAATGGCTGCTTCTCCTTGATGATTTTCTTGCAAAGGCTCTCCAGACAAGGAAAGTCATTACTTGATACACCACTGTTAAAAAACAATAGCATTATAAACAGAGAAACTTTATATTCTATGTAGCTTTCCTAATTAAAAGTAATCTACCCTGTAATCCAGTAAAATCTAGTTAAATTTATGAGTATTTCCATGCACAACTTTTCAAATTTTCATACCATTTTAAGTTTATAGCACACATTTCTAGACTGCACAAGCTTTAAATATGTAAAAAATGATTAGATAACGATTTATTATTTCGTTTAAAATGGAATAAAGTTGGATATAACCAGTATATAACCAGTTTATAATATAACCAGTTTGTAAGCTAAAAACCCCAGACTCTAAGAGAAGGACATTGTGTCCACCAACAAAGTCATAACTTAGACAAAGTAAAAACAAACACTTCAAGTCCCTGGCTTTAGCCCTTCAGCAATGTCAAAATATCCTTAGACCAACTGTCTCCACTACGGCCATTAGCATAAACTGACTTCATTATGCGGCTTGCAGAAATATTTGGAAAACATCATTGAAGCAGGAAGAAAAGCAGCTGTAGCAAAAAATAAATAAAGTCAACTGAAAAAAATTATTCACCGGAATAATTTTTTAACAAAAAAAAAAAAAAAAAAAAAAAAAAAGACTCTCACTAAGAGCAAAACTAATTGAACAAAAATTGAACCCAAAACCTGAGCAACTCACTCATTGTTATCCAGAAACATGTCGTAGTAGAAACCGTTCTCAATCGGAGGCCCGTAGCAGAGGCAGCCTCCGTACACACGCTCCATGGCTTCTCCCAGGATGTGGGCACTGGAATGCCAATAAACCTGAAATGTTGTCATAAAATGTCAGCCAGTTAAATACTAAATGCAAAAAATATATTATATTATTGAAGAACATATGAAGGCAAATCAAACTGATGTGATGAAGGATGTATATTTTTCAAATTTAATTTCTTAACATTATACATTTACAAAAGAGCAAGATGTTTATTGTCGGAAAAAAATCCTAAAGTTTCAAAAGTAGCTTTTGAAAGATGCTGTTAATCTGACTGCATTGCCAAACTTCATGTTTGAACATTCTGGTGCTTGTTATGATTGCAGTAAACACATTTTGAATTATCTAAACTCAAAGAGCACAACTTCTTGCCAACAATTACAATACAAATATTTTTCAACAAAGTCCTGCATTTCATGCACCATTAAGCAATTTTAGGAGGAATCACTGATCAAACTGTTTTGTTTGACTTTAATGGATACTGTTAAAATTAAAGTTGAATCATTAGCAAAGTAACTCATTTAAAAAATATTTACTTATTGTTACAACTATGATTTTATCCTTAGATAAATCCAGCAAGATAGTTGCCAGAGAATTCTTACAAAAAAAAAATAAATATGAGGTTCGAAGATACCAACAAATAAGACTGTAAATATGTCCAAATTACTCCCAAATAAAGAAATCTGATTCAGACTGAATCAAGAAAACTGAGGGGATTTTTGTAATCATAACCATATGCAGAACTTTGATATGCACAAGTTTCTTACAGTTCTCCAAAAACAGGACTACGGATGATTTAAACTTACGGCTTGAGCTTCTTCATCATCAAACTTGAGCAACTGAAGGCTGCAGTCACCCTCCAAAGGTCTGTCAAGGTCCCACACGCTGTTGTTTACTTTGGCAATCACTGTGTTGTCAGCAAGGCCTTGGCTGCACCGTAAAACATAAAATATTCCACATCAAAGTAAAGAACAGGCATGCATATCAACTGGGGAATGGCTGCTATAGAAATCCCTTTTAAACTCTGCTAATAATGGCAGGTGAAAATTGAAAGCTCCAGCTCCCTTGGTCACAGGGTGTTACTAATTACATTTTCTACCTAGAAATATCTACTGCCAGCAATTAAACTAATTAAACCATGGATTTTTTTAACACACAAAATTAAACTTTTAAACAATTTATGCAACATAAACATTATAAATGGATAGTGTCAAGCTGGTGAGTTTTTGTTTTACAAAGATATATTATAGGGTATATTAACAAGCAGCTAGAGAAAACAAGCTTTCCCCAAGAGTTCATTGTGTGCTTGTTAATTTCCTATGAAAATACTGAATTTTAAAGTGTACATGGTATAAATACATCAGAGACACAATCTTTGGTTTGAGATTTTTCGATATCTAGGAATGTACTCTATACTGAATCATTGATTAAAATAACCAAAAAATACCAAACGCACAAAATGGTTTATCTAAATTTTTTTTTTTTTACTTTCTTATGGCCAGATGGTTTAATCAACTTATTTTAATAAAACAATCACAAGACTGGCTGGAGGCAACTGCTGCTTTTAATAATACAAGTGATGTGGACTATTTAAAGGAGAGCAACAATAATCACAGGTTAAATAAAAACACATCACAGTTCAGCTTTTGGCAATCAAATTTTGGCAGCCCCCTTTTTTATTTGCTTCACTCCAATTAACTGTAATACCACTATAATTACAGCAGAGCCATCATTACGCTGACCTGATTCCACACGCCACTTGGTACGGCGTGGTCTTCCAGGACTCCGCCTCCACCACCTTCCCATCAGGCAGGGTCACCTTGATAGGCTTGCTATCTGTCGCAGCTCTCTCTGCAATCAGAGCGTCGTGCTCGGCTTTCAGCTTTGCATACAAAGTGAGACGCTCGTCGATGTACTGGGGCGGTGGTGACAACTGTGGGGGGAACACAGGCTGTAAGTAAAAGGACTGGCAACAGTTAATAGGCTAGCAGTGTTTAATATATGCACTGGGTTCAACAGAACAGCCGTTCTGCTTCCCTTCAAAACAAAAACTGGTGACCTTTTGGGTGAAACACGACATAATAATATGAGGCTTAAGGGATTTTACCAACAAAAAAAGAAAAAAAATATCAGAGAAATTAAAAATAGTCAATACTTAAAAGCTAAGTGTAGAAAATCTTTGACTTGTCATGTATGTAAATGTCTCTACATAAATACATTTCTCAATAAAGCTCCATGTAAAAAACATACTAACATACAATATTGTATGGTCTTTGCCACGGAAGGTAGTTTTGTCTAGTAGACACACATAAGGTTGTACATTTGTGAGCTTTGGGGAGTAGAAATAATATATGGCATCTGATCTAAAGTTGAGATCCATTCATTAAAATAATTAAATACTAATTTTCAAAACTGGTTTTAAACATGTTGCATATCCTGAAACAAGCAAAATTAAGAATCATTCTAAATTATTTCAACTGCATTTACCTAAATTGAAAATTTCTGTAGGGTAATTGTGAATGTATAGGTTTAAGATAAATTAAAATAAATAAATACATAAAGATAATCAGATAAGGGCTCAGGAGGAATTGTGTACAATAATTTAAGACTTAAACTTCAAGGAAATTCAAATAAATGCTGTACTTTAGATTTCTTAAAATGAATCACTTTTCTAGTTATCAGTAGTTATTTTCATTGGAGCTTGTTCATGTTGGAACCCTGTACATTGTTGTGTGTGCAATGATTGCTTTGCAAATAGATCATCTTAAGCAAACTCAAGCAAAAATCCTGTTCAGATCTGGTGTTAAACATCCAGGAGATCACACCTGTTCACACCCAGTATTAAAATTCTCTAACCTGAATGACAAGATCCCAGTTTGCAATTCTTCTGTGCAAATGGCATTCAATCACCTTAGTTAGAGTACTATTCGGGAAAAATTTTATTCATAAAATCAGAGACAACAGCTATGTTTCCACACAGCGCTGGTCATATAGCTTAAGGAAGCTGAATAAACCTGGTGAATATACAACGCACTTCTGTAGAGCTCAGATCATTATGGAATAATAAAGAAAATTTTAGGATTGGATGACCACAGCAAGTCACAGCTTTTCAAAAACAAACATTGCACAGCAGAGAAAACCTACTCACACATCCTGCAACCTGTAATCCACCAACCAATATAATTCCCCAAAAAACCTCTTATGAAAAAACAGGATTTCAACAAAAAAATATCTTATACATAATGGAAATCAGTGCTTCATTTCAATTACATTGCTCATAAAATATAGTTTTTAACAAGAGGTTAATTTTGCTTCTTGAGAAGAGTAACATTGATTTGTGGTCATTCGTTGAACCTCAGCAGGTTCAACAAATCAGTGAATCAGTGATGTTAATTGTCAAATAAATAAATAAATACTAATCAACATTGTCAGGTCAAGAAACCCGTATGATGTTTAACTCACCTCAGACTTGCCTGCAGAGACCCCAGAAACATTTTTATTTTTTTTCTTCCCCCCATTCTTACTGGCTGTACTTGACTCCTGTGCAAACACCACAAGGAAGAAAGTGATAATAATGACGTGTTCACTACTGGGACTATATTTAAAATTCATATAGAGGGTATAGACAAGTGCAAATGTTAATGTCATAACAGATATTCTATATTTTGGTAGTTATACGGAAATCAACTACCAAATGTGACACAAAAATGTGTCACATTAATTACAAAACAATAATACTCGGTTATTTGTTATCCCCAGGTCACCAAATCTTTGACGCGTATCAGTTTATAGTGAAACATTTGTTGAATGAATAAACATTTAGGAAATTGGGTGCAAGCCGATTTATACAGTGAACCCAGCACAATCTCCACAAAACGTTAAAAAAATTGTTACACACTAAATAATCTTTAAAACGACAATGAAATAAAAAATTCTTAAAAATTTTAATAGAGTTTGGCATGAATGCCTGGTTTACTAAACTATGCTAACAGACGACCCACGAGTATGTGAAAGCTATTTCTAGCAACTCACGACGAAACATTTAAACAGAAACTAAAAGTTTAAAAGTTAGTAGAAGAGCTTTTTTGATGAATTCATGTACAAGTGGGCTAGCCGAAGCGTTAGCGCCACATTGCTAAAGCTAAATGACAGCATGCATCTTAACACAGGCTAGGCTAGGCTAGCTACTAGTTCGCTTCTTAACAGCATATTTATCCCGATATAAAAATAAAATGATCACCTTTATGCTGCCATCCACTTGCATTTCACTCATTTCCTCTACCAAAATGTTCTCAGCCATAACAAATCAAGAACGAGCACACATTCAGAGCTAAGTTATGCTATATGAAGTGAACTGTGTGCAACAGGAAAACCGGGTGAGGGATAATGACATTTCCGGGATATTCTGATGCAACATTGCAGAGTGGGCGGAGCTTCGTTTGACATGAAAATACATTTGTAAACCTTCTCAACAAACCGTTTTTGTCACATTAAAGTCTTACGAAAACAATTAGGTTTAAAATTAATAAAGTAAAGTTTAAAGTGTGGTTGAAACAGATGGTTCATTATGTCTCAGTGCACAACATGAAACTGGCTGTGGAGCTATTAAGTGATATTCCTTCTATCTAACATCCTTGGATTCTACCAAAACTATTACCTTCAGATTTACGTTTCCGGGTGCTATTTGCCAAATTGAGCCACCACAGAAACAGTTTCTTCCCTCACAGTGAACGGCGTACAGCCAGAATTCTAACTCTAATGTGAAGACACAAGCATTTTACCTCTCATCAACCTTTTTCTTTATTTTCTAAGCTATAAAACTTGGCAGCAACATTTACATGTTTCTTTATCCTTATTTTTTTCTGCCTAAAAGTTTTCTATTTGTAATAAATATCTGTACAATGTAGCACATAAGCTGAAGTCAAATTTCTTGTTTGAGCACATTGTATTAGCCAATAAAGAAATTTGTTTTGATTATATTATATTATATTATAGTACATTATATTATATTATATTATAGTACACCGTATTATATTATATCATATTATATTATTTATATTGTGTTATATTATATTATATTATACTATATTGTTTTATAGTATCTTATTTTATCAGTCTTGATCTCTGGAATTAGTTGGGCTCTAGGAAGATATATATGAAAACAGCTAAGTTTCATTGAATGCACAAATCAAATGTGTCTCTGTATGTGTAATTTTAATAGAAGTGGAATGCCTTGCTTCAGCAGACAATATTTTGACTTGAATAGCAAGGGACATTGTTAGATTTTGTTTGATTCTCAAAGCTGCAGTATTTAACTTAAATATATATATATATTATTTTACATATTTGTTGAAACTCTCACTATGCCATGACAATATGGTATGAGATAGACAATCTTTGAATAAACTGAACTGGAGAAGATTGAGCTTATCATAGATTATTTGTTCGATAAGATAGTGTCACAGCATGGTGACAGTTTTAACAAATATGTAAAAAACACATATTTTTTTAAATTAAAATTACGTTCTGCACCTTCAAGCCTACAAGACATGTTATTGAAACATTAACTTTTGTAGTTGAGTTGTTTGATATATTAGGTGAGGAAATCACTATTCTACTTATGTGCATTATATTATTATTTTAATGTGAATATTTTCCATTTTCCATAGAAGGCAGAAAACAATATTTATTATTAATGTCAGTAATAAAAGAGGACAAAAAATCTTTTTTTAAAACGACAATTTTCCTGTGAAGTTGCACTAAATATTGACCTACATAAGATTTCTGCTGCCAACAAAACCCTTGAAGACATGGCAAAAGGAGCAGCATTATTTTATTCTAAAATTAGACATAGAGTAAAGCCTGGTTCATTCTTTAGGGCAGCTGTTTTCCAAGTAGAAGGTTGTTCAGTCGATTCTCCCTGTAGCTATTTTTCTTCTTACAAACTGAGTGGGTGTAACCTGGTGTAAACATGACCTGAAATATGGGAACTATGACATCTTACTGTGTGCAAATTGAGTCTCTGTCCTATTTTGAACTGAAAGTCTTTCCACACTGATGTATGCTAAGTCCTCTTTACAGAAAAGCAAAAAGGCAACGAAGAGAGCATATTTCATTTTTTGACTATTTCTTATTTATCGTGTGATTTGACATGAAAATGAAGATATTCACTCTGTAAGCTGTAAGTGTTGGTTTTATATGGGTAATTAGTCCAAAACTCTAAAACTAGAGAGAATTTGGGAGAGATCAAAGAAGAACTCTCTGCATATTTTCTCTGCTAATGATGGGAAATGAAAAACATGTCATTATTGCAAAAATGGATTTGCCTTAATAGACTATTAAACAAATCAATGTTTGCATTGTTTTCTATAGTCCTCCCTATATCCAGTTATTATGCTATGCTATTATGATAAATAAAAGCATTTTTTCCAGCCAATTTGTGTTTTTTAATTGTTTGTTAATATGATAGATACCTAATTATGTAAAACTTTAATTATACCAACATGCATTCATGTGTTGCTCAATCATCGCGGAGAGCAAGTGCACATTTTTAATCATTAAACAGATGGATCAGCAAATAGATCACACTCACAATTTATCATTATAAGACATTACAGATTATTCTTTTTGCTGGATCAAATCTTATCGTTGATTGCTTCACTGAGTATACAGAATAACTGAGGTCATGCCTGTCATACATTTCCTTCTGCCGAGCTCGAAGGCGCTAGACTCCAGACAATATGTGCATCTTAATTAAAACAGAACGCTGGGTTTAAACTTGTGGTAGTCTCCAAGGGAATAAAGAAGAAGCTCCTGCTGCTTGCCACGTTATCCTGCTGTTTCTTGGCTTGTTGTGAGGCGAGAAAAGTCTTGAATAATTAACCTTCAAGCGCTCGAAAAGTCAGGCACCATATTTTATTTCTTGGCTGTGGTTTAGGCTTTGAAGACTCCTGCTGTTGATGTAGCTGACTTACACTGCTGAGTGCCTGTTTCTTCGGATAAGCCAAACAAGCACTACATTACAAACAATAAATCATAGATCTATGAATAATGAAGGAATATGTACTTTTAAATGCTAAATACAGACTTAATAGCACTTATATAAAATACAATAAAATTCTGCTTTGGAAAGCCTTCATACTCTGAACTTTTTCATATTTTTCACTGTAACAAACTTCTGTATTTTGACTTGACACTTTATACAAAAGATCAATATAAAGTTACATATAGCTGTAAAGTGAAAGACAGAGGATGAGTAAATCATTTCTAGTTAAGTCTTTTTAATCTGAAATCCAGAGCAACCACCATGTGCAGATCTTAAAAGTGCATAAAAGCTATCTAAATATGAAAAAGGAGTCAATCATACATAAAAATAATTATGCCTGGTCAAATGAAATCAAGCATACCTTGCAAAACGGGATGTGTGGAGGACATTTTGCACAATGCAACTCTAAGCATTATGC
Source organism: Phalloptychus januarius (assembly GCA_902982915.1). Classification (NCBI taxonomy): domain Eukaryota; kingdom Metazoa; phylum Chordata; class Actinopteri; order Cyprinodontiformes; family Poeciliidae; genus Phalloptychus; species Phalloptychus januarius. Next base: position 5,079,549 of record CADWAE010000482.1, read on the forward strand.
CAAATCTGAAATAAAGTGATTTAGAGCCAGCCAGCATATCTCTGTGTTACAAGGGTCTAATCAAAATCCTGATCTAAATCAACTGAGAATTTGTGGCACTTCAATTAAAATTGATTTTCACCAATGCCCTTTAATCCAATTGACTGAGAGTAAGGTATTTTGCAACAATCACTATGACTTAATCATTAAATATTAAAGTAAAATATACTGTACTTCAAATAGTTTCTGCTGAAAAGGTAGAACATGTGGCCATTTAAAACTATGGCATTGGAGGAGAACATCTTCAACATATATATGAAAACCCTTTCAGAATTTTGTTTGTATAAAAAAGATAAAAAATTAACTAAATCCACTTCACAATAATGGACATACAATTCTAATAAAATACAGAGGTTTGTAGTTGCAACACATGAAGAAATTTAAAAATTGAAAAGATTGTTTTCAAGGCACCAACACTGATACCAAGAATAAGGTCTCAATTACATTGTTTTTGAAATTAATTGAAAAAAACCCTAAAGGAAATAAGACCTACTCAGTAGAAAATAGGTCTCTAGTTTAAAAAATATATCATATATAAGAGGTAAAACACTTTGAGCAGACAAATAAAGAAGCACTCAGAGGGGATTAAAAAAAATCTAAAATTGTCTATTCACGCTGGTACAGCAGGAGTAGAAATAAATAAATGAACAACACAATAAAATACCCCACAAAAGTGAATGTATTCCCAACACTTTGAGGATAAGTTTTATGTACCTTGTCCTTCATAGTCCTTTCTGCTTTCTGTAGATATTCTTTTATATATTTATGGCCATTAGATGTCAGTAGTGAAGCCTTAAAAAGCTGCAGATCAAATAACAGCAGGTCTCGAATAGTGTCCTCAGTCTGCAGCTTTCACTCCCCCACAATGCAGCACCTGACATTGTCACCTCCCTCACAGAAGTTTTGATAGCAGCAGAATTTGTCAACAGGCATCTCTGGAGACAACAGCCAGCAGCTTCAGCTCTTCTCTTCTCGCTCAACAGTCAGAGGAAATTACAGAAGCAAATATATGATGGGATTTGGTCCAAATGCATCATGAATATTTTATGCAATGATCACATCCTTTTTCAAGCGCAGTCTGTGAAGTCATTGTTTGCAGTTATTGTGTGTATTACATGAAACAATATTTCAAATGAAAGGGATTTGTAGATGTTAGGGAATTCCTGGTGCAACACCCTTTCTCATTTTTCACTCAGGGGTAGTCCGATCTGCAAAACAGTGGATGGATGATGCAAGAAAGATGTAAAATCTAGAGATGGCAAGAATAAAAGGAAGTGATGAGATTGGCTGCTTTAGGAAGAAGCAGAGAGTGAACGATATCTTGTTAGAATCACCAAATGCCTCAAAGCAATTTTAAAAGTATCAGAAGTCAGAAAATAATAGCATTCTTGCAGCCAAGACAAAATAAGCAACTGTGCCCGTCTTCCAAGGGCAAACTACACTATGAAAAATCCCTGGCATTCAACTGGCCTCTGTGATGGGAAATGATGACACCAGGTCAAAGACAAGGGCACACAGCTCACCCCAAACAGGCAGACAACCATCTGCTCCAAACTCCATGAGGAGATCTTACTCCAGGCTTCTTGTCAGAGCTGCTGTGTTTCTTTCAAGACTATCTAAACACTGTTGACTGTGCACTCATTGCTGTTTAGCCAGAACCTAAATTAAGTTGGTTCGCCCTGTTCATAAGGTTCTGCTCACTTTGGATGAAAGAAACTGGATGCAAAGATTTCAAAGGCAGTAGGGGATTAGACAAGGATTTTTAGAGTGGTATGCTGCTATGCATTAGCCCAGTAGTTTGGAAAATGTAATATTCAATAATTCCAAAAAACATAAACTGCTTCTGGTATCACATCATATCTAAACATTTTGATTAGAATGTCAATCGTTTCTTAGCCGTTGTGTGTATGAATTAATATTTCAACTAAAAACCAAATAATTATCAGAAGACTTTTGCTTAAAAAGTGTGTTTGAGCAAGAATTACAGTTTTGATGTGCTTTAGCTAGTTTAGTCAATCATTAAAGTTAATGTCAAACTTGCTAGCACTGTGAGCTTCTTAATGAACAGCAAAGGTTAACTGGGGTTGGCTGGGGAAATGCTTAAAAGGTGATTAGAATTAATTTAATCCAATATAGTGGCGGTTTGCACCTTTTTCATGAACCTATTCCTTTTTTTAGTTTCTTTTAAACATTAACAAAATAAACCAGATGTTTTTATAAAAGATAAAGTGAAAGTGCTTTTTTGTCATGATTTTCTTGAGTAGGAATTGTGTTTGTTGTGACAGAAGAGATCTGGAGTGTGTTTATCATTTTGCTCTCTTTGCTATTTCTTGACTTTTTAGTTTGAACGGCTTCATTTTGTACCTAGTTTTTAGGGTAATCAAAGAAGCTGGTAAATTTTATATACAAGGGATATTTTGTACCCACAGCCAATGAATGAAAGTAATTTACAATAGTGAAACCATAATCTGCTTTGGGCCAAGAAAGGTCACATACAGTACTGTGAAGAACGACTTTGCCCCTCAGAACTTACTTCTATTTAAAAGTTATTTTAATGTTTCAAATCATCAAACACATTTTAATATATATATAAAAAAATTTGTATATATCTTTTATTTATTTAGAACATGACAGTAGCATAAAATCATGCACAAGAACAAGAAATGCAAAAGACACATATTTTTGTACCACAGTAATCTTAACATGCTCAAAAAGGAGTGGGAAGAAGTAAGAAACTTATGAATAGTTTCTTACTTCATAAGTTCAAGAAAGTTTCTTGAACTTTCTTGTTCTATATATATATATATATATATATTATATATGGCATGTCTATGGCATGTCTTTCTTAAATCAAAGACATGCCATATATATATAGCAGCATCTTAGCAGTTTCTTCCAGCCTATTGATCTGCATTTATCAGACTTAGATGTGCTTTAAGTGTCTTTAAGGTATTTAATGTTTTGGAAAGTTTTTAACCTTGTTTTCCCTTATTTAAAAAGTTTCCACCTCACCCAGTGAGTCACCTACTTTATGGTCTTAATAAAAATTGAAATGCTGTCTATGAAGGTATGAAATAATGGATTCTACAATATTGCTCCTTGCTATATTTATATTCAGAGAAGAATAATAAACAGTGCTGCAGAGCACAGCCTTGCCCTGCTTTGAATTTCAGATTCGCTTTAAGTCTGACATAAGTTAAAATGTTTTCTCCACACTTACAAGAACACATAAACACTTAAACTGTGCTTTCCTTTTCATTTAAAACTGTCTATTGAGTGGCAAGTAATCTACAGTTTCTTTACTTGCCAACTTCATACTCCTCAGAAATCTGGATGTGGGAGTAAAAATTATTTGCATTCATGTGAACCTTGTTTTTTTTTCTTAAATCAAAGACATGCCATAACACAGAAAGAAAATTGAATTTGAAATATGAAAACAGATGCTTATCAGCTGTCAAAAATGCATTTCATATTTAGCTACAGATCAATTAATTCAAGGAGACAGCTGTATAATATAAAAAAGTACTCTCATCTGTTCACTGTTTTAATTTCCTTCTGGATAATTCTTGAGTTCTTCATTGGAGTATGAAAGATCGTAACACACTTAAAGACGGTTCATCTGATCTCCATCATCTTTATGTTGCTTACACCTCAACATCAAATGCGTTGGATTTGCATTCACACATAGGGGTTTGTTTCTAGGTCGTCAGCCTCCCTGAGCTGAGCTTCCTGCGGAGCCTCTGGTTCACACAGAGGTTCTCGCTTTGAGTTGAAATTCAAATGCTGATACACATGAAGGAGCTGTGACAGCAGTCAAATAAAGCACAATAAACAGAGGAAAAACTATTTTTTTCTCAGTAAGAAAAAAAGAAAGAAATAGTCTCATGTAGGTTCAAGTACTAAGCTGTATTTTTTTTAATTCAAATCATTTCCTACTTTACAGTAATGTGAAATGAAGTTATAAAATATGCTGGAGTAAAGCCAACCAAATCATTTGGATCTAGAGACTGGTAATGTAGAACTAAAGTGCTTTTCAAGAAGGTTGATACTGTTTGAATTATTTTTTTTTTTGCTGCAACATTACATCAGCCAATTTCAATGTATTTCATTAGGATTTTATGTGAAAGATAAAACACAAAACTAGCTTCCTTTAATCGCAAAAGGAACTACAAATGTTATTGAGAAATTCCCTGCCAGTTTTGCACACTTAGACCCATAAATGTCAACCATTTGCAAATGAACTCAAGTTCAGTCAGACTGGGAGGAGATAACCATTTTCAGACATCATATTCTGAATTGACTTCTAACGTACATTTTCTTTGACAGAAAGCAATTGATTGCACTGAATTTTATTTAGCTTTATCAGAGTAAAGGGGGCTGAATAAAACTACACACTTTTCAGATTTTTATTCCTAAATTATAAAAACAACAACACTTTTCCCTACTCTTCATTACAATGCACTGCTTTGTGTTTTTTTTATCATATAATTTCAATAAAATACATTGAACTTTGTGGCTGTAACAGGATGAAATGTGGAACGATTTCAATTGCTATTAATACTTCTGTGTGAAGAACTCTAATCAGACACTTTAGCATTTTTAAATATACATACCATTTCTTAAAAGCATAAATCTATCTTAGCAGGACAGTGTTGGTGATGGAAGGGGAACCGATTTTAAAGCTTAGACTGTCATCACTGCATTGCTACAAAAATGTCAATGTTGAAGACAGACTGTTTTTTTCTAAAACCTCTCTGGTGCCAAGGAAACAAGAGAAAGCGCCAACCACAGAGGACACTAGGAAAAAAAAACACTAAGCTTTTTTTTCTCCTGATTGCATTTTAGTAAGAAAAGAGAATGAGCTGATGTGGAAAACAACAAAATGTACATCCCATTACACCTCGGAGGAACATTTACTGGCTCCTTTCCACAGCCAGGGGCGATGGCAAATCAACCAGTAGTGGTTCGTTTGAGACGGGTGCGGGCGGCAGAGAACAGAGACGGAACGTGATATAAGGATCAGGCTGGAATCTGGTCCCTTATCATTCAGTTCAGTCTGCTGGCTCAGCAGCAGTGAGCAAATTGAAGTTAACAGGATATGTGTAGCTACCTTCACAGCAATATGTGAGCCAAGCCAAGCCTGTCTGTCATTAGAGGATTACACTTTATGTCCCCCGCTTCTTCAAAAAGAAGCCAGATGCATCCACAGCCACAGTTCTTCCTAAAACAAAAACCTCTTCAAACATTGGTTAATATGAGAATAACTACCCTTACATGCAAAAAGTACATGCACTTTCATCTTTTAATAGCTAAGGTATTAATACATCATTAAAGTGATATTTGTTATTTGAAAAATATGTAATTTATGGAGAAATAAGGATATATGCTTACAAAAATATTTGTAACCCTTTCCATATTTGACACATTGCAAATAAAGTGTTGAAAAGAGTGGTGTGCTTAAATATTCACCCTGAAAATTACTTCCTGTTGCAACTTCATAACAACTCAAATCTCAACATCTCCAATCCCATGTCAAGGAAATGGTTATAAAAACAAAAGTCTACCTCAATCACTAGAAATAAATGAAAATCAGAATTGGGTTTATTTGTCAAGTTGTCAAACAAGGAATTTAGCTTTGGTTCCTCTTTTCTCTTAATGAAGACATTTAAAATACAAATACATAAAAATAATTGTTGGGAACGAAAACTTGTTTTTGAGAATATGTGCAGCATGTTTTTGATCTGGGCACTCTGACTGTTAAGTGCTCATCAGTGTGACTGCCTGGAGAAAGAAGCTGTGTCATTGAGTGATCCCTGGTTTTTGCAAATAGCACTCTAGAGCACTGACCAAATGGTAAAAATCTAAGCAGTCTGTGACTTCTCCAGAAGACCATTGTCATCTCCACAGTCTTGAACAGGGTAATCTCCAGGTGGTTCTGCCTGCCCCAGTGTGAAGGTATTTTTGTCCCCTTCCGTCCGACAAAAGGTTAAAAAGCATCAGGTTAGGATCAGATTGATTCCCAATAGGACATATCCTGAGGCAGTGAAAGGCCTCTGCTTTTATAAGCCCTTATCTGCTTTGTCTAGTGAGCTTGGTCCCCCTCAGGGGCTTTTTCATATGCATCCTTACTTAAAAGCATTTATTTATTTAGGTCATTATCTACTTTTTCCAACCTTCTTTTTACATTTATGTATTATGCATAATCTTGTCTGCTTTGAGTGCAATGTTAAACTAATTCCAGGTGATTTTTATAACAATGAAAATAAATCTGGCTTGAACTTGAACATCTTTAATGAAATGTGCAGCTGAAATTTTTTCTTGATGTCCTTTGAAAAATATGTCAATCTCAGTTAGAAGGAATAGAGACTGTCTTTAAAAACTTATTTTCAAGTCGAGCCACACAGTCAAACTTGCATTTACATCTGGAGTTTGTCTGGGCCGTTCACATAAGTATGCTTTGATCTAAGCCATTACATCTGCAGCATCCACTGGGTTTAATTCCAGTAGGCTTAGCTTGAGCTTCTTATCATGTAGCTCTGGATTGCTTGCCTGGCCTGCTGGTTCAGAGGGACAGATGTGGCTTGATAGGTTCAGATCAAACTTGTGTTCACCTTTCTCTGTAGACTGACAGATGATGATGCTGTTTCTTCTCTAGTGTTCTGCAACAAAGCTCTATACAACCCAAGATAAAATTACACACAAATAAACTCTACATGTGAATGCTGAAGGTGGTTGGTTGCACCAGATTTTATTTGGGAGCATTAGAGTAAATGCGGTGAATACAAATAGACACCACATTTTAACTGTGTATAATTTTCCTTCCATTTCAAAATTGATTCAGTTTATCTCATTAACAAAAATAATACTTTATCGTTTGTGGTTGTAGTGTGTCGAAATGTTAAAAAGGTCATGCAGTATTATTTTGTTTGTAACATACTTACACTATGTTGCACAACATCGGGCAGAAGGTAAGATCATTTTGAATACAAACATATATTACATCAGGTTTATTCACTTCAGCAACAGAATAAGCCTCCTGACATCAACCAGCTCATTAGTAGCAAAATAGCAACTTAATTGACGCAGACCTTAATACGACTTTCCTCTTCCGAGTCTTTCCCTGATCATCATGGTGAAAGCTGCACCAGAGAGCGTTGGTGATCCACACAGGTAAGCTGCATTAATCTCACAAGTTCACATTTCATTTTACAAATGGAAAAGCATCTAACGAAATCCAGAAAGCTCATACATTTGTATCAGGAGCGTAAAATTGAATATTTTATTTTCTGGCTTACAGGAGCAGGAAAACAAAACAAAGCACAATTTAAGCCCTGTCTGAGGGTGATGTTTAAAGAATATCAAAATGTGATATTTGCTCAAATAGCCGTGTAAAGATGTTGCTCTTAGACATCATTATTTCAACAGATTAAAGTTCAACAGGAGATCAGAAACATAAAATTGTGCAGTAGATTTATACGTATAAGTGCTCAGTAGAAAACACTGAACACTCTTCATTGCTTTCAGTCCATTTTGAGACAAGTCTCCTGGATTCCAATTAAAAAGGGCTGCACACTTGTTAACAGATCTGTATTTGATATATATAAAATATGGGAAAAACAGACAAAAAGTGATGCTCTTGAATTTGGCACACTTGTCTCTTTCGATGGATTTCACAACGGCCTCTCAAATGTATAAAGCAAAAGTCAGTCTGAGTAAGGGTTTCTCTATCAAACTGTTTTGTAGTGGTTAATACAATGAGAAGCAGGAAGTCTGCCAAAACTTTGCCTGGAAGCAATAATTTTAGAGCTTTTACCACAATATTCAAAAAGACTGCAAATTGATTTTTTTAAAACCCAAAGCATTTTATATAAAGCTGAAAGTTTATGTATATATATCAAGTGGAGCTCCATTGGCATAATTTGCCACACATCTATTTGACATGTGCCCATTGGAAAGGTTGTTGTCCAAAATTACCATTCACATCATTAGATCATCTCTCTTTATGGTTTCAGACACCATGTTATCATCCACAACAAAGCTAATAGTTGGACTCTTCTTTGTGCTAAATGTGTGTTCCCAATTACATGTCTGCTTTGAAAAATAATGGAAAAGAAAAGGTAATTTATCTAGGTTTTCTTATTTTAAGATTTTATGTTTAAGTGTTCCTTTATTAAAAGAGGGGACATTGAATGAAAACAAATGGAAACAAATGGACAAAAATCATTTCTGCATTAATTTAAGAGCTATCACTTATATCCTCAGTGCCACGACTTTCTAACAATCGATAGAGTAATTGATATTTCTTTTATGTCTTCTAAAGGTTTTACAATGTGACATCTTTCAAAAATAAATCAAAGAATACAAATGTAAGGCTTTTTCCACAGTGGCAAAGAAAAAACAACAACTTTTGACTGTGCTTCTTTTCTGGCAGCACTAAAAATGGGTGAAAACTTAGTTTTAAATCTAAATTCTAAGAATTTAATTGGTTGCAGTAATTATTTTTCAAATAATAAAGATTGTCATAGTTTTTTATTTTAACCAGTAGATTCTGTCCTTTGTGCCATGCCTTTGCTTAAACATAATGTGGCCTTAAGACGACAAAAGCATTCACCTTGGAATAAATCCCAGCTTTAAAGGTTATGATGTAAGAGCTTCTGTTGAGTTTATATGAAAGAAATATGATTTTTTTAAAACCATCCCTCCGAGTGTCAGTTTGTAAAGTATCCTTGGTTCAGTACGTCTTTCAAAACTGCAGACTGTCAGTCACAAATGTGACTAAATTCACGGTGTACTTCCAGCTGACTAGCTGTGAGACGATGTATCATTGTGAAAGGCTGTCTATCATGTCTGCCAGCAGCTCATGGCAGTAATGGTAAGCCTCGGCCAGAGTCCCACCTCCAGACTCTCAGAGTACAGTTGTTTTTCATTTTGTGCCATCGTCTACAAAAAAAATTCTTTAGACCATGCTTTGCATTTATCATTGACAAATGTTCCCTTGTTCAAACTTTCCTCAGGTAGGAAGGGGAAAAACTTAGCTAGTGATCTGAGATCATTTTTTTATCTTAGATGTGTGAAATTGAGCTACATGTGTGTCTGAACATGAAGGATACAGTGAGTGATGCAGTGAGTGAAATTCCCCTGATGGTTCTGCTTTTATTTCTTTCTTCCTAGTTTTATCATGCTGTGTATTCAACATGCTGCTTTGTGAGTATTCTTATCTGCAAACAAAGTGTCTGAATAGCTTAACATAAAATAGAAGTAACACTATAATTTATAAATCTTGCAGAAATATTTGTATAGAACGTATGCAAATGCTGCAGCAGAGGTGCGTATATGTTTTATTGTCTTTCCTGGTTACAATGCCAGTGTAATTGCATTTTTCATCAGATTCATTTTGGTTTACTGGAAATATATGCCTGGAATTGTTATGCTGCAACTTTATTAGGTGCAGCATCTTCATGCACTATTGAAAAGCAGGGCAGACATGCTATAGAGTGGCAGGGATATTGTTATCTGGCATTTCTCAGGGATGAATCTGAAAAGAAAATATTGTTTCTTCATTGTTACAACAGCAGCTATAGGAGTGTTATTTCTCATTATTAAAAAAAAAATGTAATTTCGGCTTTTAATTCTTTTGTTTCATCTTGAAAATGCAAATTCTGTGAACAGATTATCCCAAATTATTTTTCCAAGCACATTTATTCACACACAGAGGAGAATAGAGGAAGACATTGTGGAACACATAATGAGACATACACAATTCAGCAGCACCTGCTGTACAACCCAACTTATGGAGAGGGAACCCGATGCAGAAGCCAGTGAACCAGACAGCACATGAATAAAGCAGCAGGGAGATGGATGGAAAGGGGGGTCTGGAGTCCTCCCTCTGCGCTCATTTCTTTCAGAGCAGGTCGAGAGGCATCCTTGGCTTTAATCAGGCTCACCTAAGCATACCTCAGCACTGCTGCGCCATAATGATGGATAGCCTGGAGCAACACCTGGAAAAGAAAGGAAAAAACACTCTCTTCCTCAAAGGTACAGAATCAAAGACAGCTCAGGAATGTATGCAACATTTTTTTTGTAATTGTTATGTTTTGTCATTGTGCTTTATTTATGTCTGGGAATCCTAGTCATCTTCAGCGTCCCGACCTTTTGGATTTAAGCAGAATTAGTACTTTCAAGACATTTCTGGCATTTTTTGGGAGACATATCATACATAACTAATGTGTGTGTTATTCCTTTATGCCTCTGGAAGGACATCATGTAGGACTGATTTAAAGATGTCTTCCAACTCAGCACTGTACAATACTTTGTGCTGAGAAGTGCCACGGGGCCAGTTTAATCTGTTCACACAGTCTTTTTCATGCTTCATGTCTTCAAGGGCTATTGCCTTGGAGAGCTGCTTTTGTAATTGTAATAAATAATGTATGATTAATATGCCTGATTAAACAGTCTGGGAATCCTCTCCCTGTGGGCAACACTACTTCTAGCAGAATAACAAAGATTACCTTGGAGCTTTCCGCTCTTGTCACACCATTGTCTGATAAAGAGTTCGACAGCCACTCCAGATCAAAGCACATCTTTATGTAATCCATCTTTGCAGGTTCACTTTTATTCAGGTTGAAAGTCTCAGCAGTGTCGGAGGGGTGAGATTTTAGGATGTGAAAGTTTTCAGGTGGGCTCTTCCTCTGCTGCTGTGCGCTTCTGCTTTTCAACTCAGACAAAACCAATTCTCCAAATTGGAAAATGGGGTTTATAACTTATGAATTATGAATACAAAAAAAGTACAGTAATAAGATGACACTATTTTAAAAATAAATTAAATCAGTATTACACTTTATGGACTCACCGGTGACCACTTTGTTTAATCACTCATTTTCTTTTTTTAACTGGGACAGAAGTTTTGTCCTAACTGGAGTTTCTGTAGCTCTAAAGTTCTGCTAAAAAACAACGTATTGTAGTTAAGAAAGATACTATGGTATTATGACAACAAATCCTCTGACATTTCTACATCTGCAATGCAGGTTTATCAGGTTTCTCTCTGTTTTGAAATGTCATTTAAGGAAACATAAAAAAAAGTGCTACAAAATCATATTTCATTTGTTCAATTGAAATTAAATTTCCTGATAAATTGTGTCTATAATTAATTGTTCACAAGAATTCATAAGTCCCAAGCAATTGTGAATCAGAACTCCTTTGGTTGAACGGAGGAAGAGCGAACACTTTTTATGAGTTGAGATTTACCTGCATCATCATTTTTTGTAAATAGGTTTGTACTGACTTCAAAATACAGAAAAAGTACATCCTGTATCGATTACATTTCAAACACCTTTTAGAATTTAAAATACTGAACAACTTTGCATTTCAAGGCTCAGTTGGCAACCCTGTTGACGCTCTCTGTCAATACACAGCCTGCGGCACATTGGCTTTTAACTTTCTGATTACAAAGTAGGTAATTATGTATGTTTTATAAAGTGTTTCATAATTCATGAAACACTTTCTTTTTTTATTGCAATTACATTTAGCCAGAGAGAGGTAGCAACTTCAAAATGAAGTAAACATAATCTACAACTCAGACGCCATTGGATTTGCAGAGCACCACAGCACAGGCCAACTAAAGTTACTTTATCAATACAATTTTAAATATTATAACATTTAAACTGTAAATTAAACCTTTAACATCATTTTTCCTGACATTAGATGCCCGTTGTCTTTTTTAATCTACTATGTTACTAAGCTCATAAGCTCTCACTGCCACTTGTGACTCAGTAACAGTGAAAACCTTTTTTAAACTCCTAATTTACTAAAATTACCTCCATTTACAAAATCACCTGTTGGAAAATTACATTTAGCCACTGTACACCAAAACTCCCTGCTTCAAATCAGTCTCATTGTCCCTTCTACCCTCTACCTCAGCAATTTGCTGTACCAGGTCATTATTACCTGCTCTTATAGAAAATCGGAAGCTCCATTTCTCTATTTGAGACATTTTTTCTCCAACAGGCTTTTGTCCCCGGCTCTATAGACCTTTGGTGTCAGATGCTAAGCATGAAAAATTACATTTTCTGCCTGCTGTAACTGATGCTGACAACACCAAAACTTTCTTGTTATAAATTCTCCTTATATGTCAGGCTTCCTTGGACTTCAAGGTCAGAATCTTTGTCCACAATGGGCCCCTGATGTATGAAGAGCAGAATGCTATTAGGAACTCATCTACTTTTGAGGGACATGCTCTGTCCCTGCACTCCAGCTAATGTATCTGATGGGACCACCACCACAGGCGGTCAAGCGAATGAAAGAATGGCATCTTTCTAATTTAACAGCCATTGTCTTTGACAGGCACTGACCTTTGGTAGACAGAGGTCCTTGAACACAATTACAGGGTTTGGGGAGAAATAGAAGTTATTTAGTCTGATGTGTTGCAAAGCCACTCTTATAGTCCAACAATGCAGCCTGTCTGTTTAACTCTGCAGATTAACTGTTTAACTACCCAGCTGCTCTGCTCATCTTGGGCATTTTAGGGTACTTACAACCTTCTCTCTATTGAAGGACAGCTGTTGTCTGTCTCTTTAGCCTGCCAACCTGGATTGGGGGTGGGAGTAGTGTTTGAGTAGTGTTCTCCTCTTCCACTTTATTCTTCAGCTCAGTAGGCTAGTTATTCAGACTTCCAGGGAAAAATATATTTTCTATCTTTCAGCGTTTTTGTTATCCTGCTTTTTTTGTGACCATTTGAGACAGAATGGAATAGAATCGTCTTGCACAGAACATGATGCAAGACGATAAATGTAGATGGAAAAGAGGTATCCCCAATATGTTATGCTCTACTGGTTTAAGGCATGATGAAGACAGGAGATCTGGATCCTCACAAAATGCATGTTCCATGGAAAACGTAAGAAAAACGTACTGAACTTGACAGGCAGCACAACAGTACAAATAGCAGAGATAAATATTTAGTATATAATGGAAATTAATAGAAGTCAGTGAGGAACAATGTAGAATGAAGGGCTCAAATATTGAGGAAGAGCTAAATGTAGCAGAGAAACCAGAAGAGCTAATCAAAGGTAAGCAGGGGCAGGTGTGCTAAAGACTAGGCAGAGGGACATTATGAGATGTAGAACAACTATATTAGACTGGCAAGCTGAGGAACAGAAAAAAACAAAGAAAAAGACAGAACATAGAACTAAAAGAAAATAATCTGCAGCTAAAATAAACCGAAACCGTAAACAAAGGAACACAAATCTAAAGAGCCTCAAACTAAATTAATAAATGAAAAAGCAAAAACGAACTGGCACAGAGAAATAAACTAAAGCCATATCTAAATAAACACGAAATTATTAAAAAAACAGAAACTGAAAGTCCAAATGCCGACAAAATCGGGATACTAGACCAAAAGCATCTAAATGATTTAGTGACAAACAAAGGTAGATAAAAACCTAAGAAGAGCAAGCCAGCAGTGTGGGCAAAAACAATGGTGGAGCAATGTTCACACGACTCGGCATGGATAAGGAAATTGGCACTCCAGCAGTTCAAAGGTCAGAAACGTAACCATTGGTGTCACCAAACTGACAGAAAACACCTCTACAAGATAGGTAGCATCCAACTGATCAAACACTGCAATTTTAGTTTTATTTCTTCACAAGATTTCTCAAAAAAAAAACTTCCTCAGATATTTGCAACCAGCTCTCTGAGTTTTTATGAGAGTTTTGGAGTAATGATCCCTTCACATGCGACCTTTCAGAGCACTAAAGGATTTTTGTTTAAATCATCCTAGCTGACCTAAAACTGGAAATTATTCGGTCGGGACAGACAGTGAGAGCAAAGTTAGCACTTTTGATATTGTGTTTTTGGATATGCTGTAAATAATTTAAGAATAATATTAATCATACTAGGACTGAAGCTCCTGCAATGGGAAAAACTCCTTTTTTAAAATTTTGGTCAAATTCACAAGTGCCAAGCCTATTTATTTAACAACATAATTTTTCCATCAGTCGATTCAGCTGTTTCTCATCGACTCCAATTTTCTTTGGAGAAAAGATTCACCGTAGCTTTCATCCTCTACATTTTTATTTATTTATTTTTTACCTTGCTGTGATAAAGACAGATAAAATATGGTATTTAAGTTGATTTATGCCTAAACCAGTTTTGTGACAGCAATCACATGTCATCCGGCTGTAATTGTTCTCCTTAGACTCTTTTTCCACCAGCATTTTGTCCTAAAAAAATACTCACTGCAATAAAATATGTGATTTTGGTCAATAAAACAGGGAGTGGGAAGTATTCTGAATTTATCTGTGTTTCAAGACTGAAGGAGTGTGAAAATAAATGCAAAAGCGCTGCAGATGCTTTTTCCATTTCATTCCAATAGAAAATGACAAGTGAATCAGACAGTAAAAATGAAGGATGGCTGTGATGCTCTGACTGTGGTAAATCTTTCTATACTGTAAATTATTCATGGTCCTCCTTGTTTGTGATGGTTTGAAGTATATCCTAAAATACACTGGGCAAAGCTCCAGATTATAATAGGGTTGGCATAGACTGACAGTCACTCAACTCTCACTTTTGGACCAAATGATGTTTCCAGTACAGACGGCCTGTGTTTGTTTGGACTGCATCCAAAATATATGCACATAAAAATAGTACAAATATGTAAATGTGTTAAAAAAAAATATAGCCACTATTTTCTTCTTCAGCCACTTAAAGTTTTGAAGAGAGCCTTTTTTTTTTTTTTACCAACATTGACTCTTAAAAAATTTTGCTTTTTTTTTTTTTAAAGGGACAGTTACAAGGTTAATGACCTGACTTACTTTATGACTTGGAAGGATAATTACTTTTCGTGGAAATTTGCTGTTTGTATGAATAGAAAAGCCAATAAATAGGACAGCCCTGCAGAGTGACAATGTGATTATAGCTGTGGCAACTTGAGATAAGCAAATCGTCTCGCTCCAGGTAAAGGCTTTTCTGGGATTCACTTTCCTTGACCTAGAAAGTCCTGTCACTCCTACTCATCCACACTGTTACGCTTAAGATGGTTTAAGTCACTTGCACTCCGAGGTACTATAAGCTGTTAACAAGTAACCTGGCGTAGTCTTAACTGCAGATTACACCTTACATCCCCCAGGAGTCGGATTTTTGCTTAAGTGTTGCTACT
The DNA here is from genome assembly GCA_902982915.1 of Phalloptychus januarius. NCBI lineage: Eukaryota > Metazoa > Chordata > Actinopteri > Cyprinodontiformes > Poeciliidae > Phalloptychus > Phalloptychus januarius. The sequence goes on from CADWAE010000482.1 coordinate 5,094,736, forward strand.
GGAAACTGAGCTCTGTTCAGAGCTGCAGAAAACTGTAGGTCAAACTTCTGGATGGGGTTGAGTGAACCAAGAGTCAGAAACAATCAGTCAGATCTTTGATTAGCAGGAAAGCCTTCAAACTCATTTAATGACCAACAAAAGCAAAATTTTTTGAAGGGTTTTTATAATGAATAACTTAGAGGAATAGTATTTGTTATGTTTTTATTTAGTAATCATTGTTTTTCTTCATTTGTTCTGTACCTCTAGTAATCATGCACTAGCAGGTAACTTTGTATAAAAGGTTTTAATTGTGGTAGAAAAAATTAATCTCATGTTTTTTAAAGGTCAGCATTTTAGTTAATAAAATCATTTTTCACATTCAGGCAGATTAATATCTCAAGAAAAATATCAACATGGTTCTTCTGAATGGAAGTAGTATTAATGATGGCCAGCAAGTAACTTAAAACTGATAAGCAATATTTTCTAAAACTTTTAAAATGTTATTTTAAAATAAATGTAAAGAAACTATATTTTTTTAAAACAAATCTAACATTTTTTTTGTATCAGAAACAAATTAAATCTTAAATTTATTGTGTATTTTCTCAAATCAAATTCACACATATATCCTAGCATGTAGCGCAAATATTTTCATCAAAATAACTTATGACCTGTCCTGGAGGCTCTACAAGGCCTTTTAATTATAATTTATGAATATTAATGATGATCGACGACATGCTGTAGTTTTTCTCTACCAGAATACAAAGAAATAGTTTGTCAGGATTCATTGAATTGACCAAGGAAAGTTTGTGGAACACAATAAAGAAACCCCCGTTTCAAGGGTCTGTAAGAAAACCAAAACTGTCACAAGAAGGAAATATGATTTTCAGGGAAAGATGTTTGAAATGTGTCTCAACTGTTTGGCCTCGTAGGATCGCAGGTTTTGTCAAAGAAAGCTGTTATCCACACAAGGAGAAGCACAACTTTTCAAAACTAGAGTAGTCTATGCAATTGCTATTATCCAATTTGTTTGACTGAATCCTTGAAATTTTCTCTTAGGTAAGATTCAAGACAGAGCTTTCTTACAGTTCAAAATCCTATTATTTTTCATTTAGAAACACATAAAGCTTTAAAATAATTGAGAAATAACCTCAGGAGATAGTTAATTAAAATACTTTTGACTTCTTTTGTATTTATATGATCTCTTCTGCTTTAGTGAAATCTAATAGCTGAGTCTTTGCAAATAAACCAACCATTTTAATTCAGCCAAGAACATTTTGATGTCCAGGCATCTTTTTAATAGCTGCAGAATGCATATGATCAGATGTAACTCCTAAAGTTTATTTATTAACCACATATTTATGGGGGTGTGTGTAATTTTTTTTAAGTGTGTTTAATTGTGTATACCTGAGAAATAAGACAGAAATCCAAAATTAATTCCAGCTTGTCATTTTTACAATTCATTGAGGGGACTGTAGGTAAAACAAGATCTAAATAAATCCTTCAAAGCAAAAAAATGCATTCACACCCATGATGAGTGTATAAATACGTGAACTTTTCTGTTGATTTAAAAAGTAAACCTAAATATTAAACTCATTCCACAATGTTTTTACTACCCACATTCAGGGACAAAGTCCATCTACATGTTAGAAGCATCACCAATCAGAGTCCTGAAGTTGAACTGCCTCCCTTTTCTTCACAACAGCACAACCTGAAGTTGAAAAATAAATACATTATTATTCTCATGCAGCTTTATACAAGAAAAAAAAACATTTTAAGAACCATATGAACTATGCTATACACAGTTTTTTTTAACCTCCATACAGTTTTAAAAGCTGTATGCAACAGTTAGAGCGTATATATGTGAAGAAAGCACAAGGTCATAAACGGTCATTGAACACCTTGTGATTGGTTCTGCAACACTGAATGAAAATATGTCATAATGTTTTCACCAACAAAACTCTTCTTTTTTTATTCTCAGGGCTTAAGTTGTTTTGTGAAGTAATTTAAAGGGCTGGTTTCCAAGAAGGAGATGATTGGCTTTCACCCATTTATTTCTGACAGGCTGCAGAAACAGACGCTAACTGGATTTGACTCAGTCTCCCTTCATCTGATGCAGTCTCTTATGAAGCATGTAATATTTCTCATTTCATAAAAGCGATATATAATGTCGCTCCAAAAAAATGTGAGCTTGATTTGGTTAGTTAACAAACAAGGGATTAATGTGCCTCATCATTCACACCCTGAATCTGTCTTTTAGTGGTTGCATCAATTTAATGTCTCTTGGCACAAGCTCAGACTTCTCGTTTATTGATCGTAGGAGATCTCTTATTGGTAATTGTAAATTCGGTTCGGCGAACTGATTCTCATTTTGGGATTTGCCTGTTATCTGTCTTTGCTTATTCCGCCAAGAGTTGCCTGAGCAGTGGAGTCGATCGGAGCTCATTACCGAGCTGACTACATGGAGTGTTACATGAAAGAGGGTGAACATGGCTCAGGTTTTACATTCAGCTCAGCACCCTGGGTGAGAAACGTGTCAAACCGGCTCACAGTGGAGCGAATTTATTCACTCAGCAGAAGCGAGCCCTAATGAGCCGAGTAATAACTTCACCTTTTTTAATCTACGAGTGTTCCTAAATTTTTTGATTTTATTCTCAAAATCACATTCACATCAACAACAGAGGCAGTTGCTGATGCTTTAATCGAAGTTGCAAAATTAATTAGTATTTTCTGCTTTTCTTAAAAAATGTTTATTAGAAATTCTTCACCCAGTTGAGGGTGTCAGCTGTGTTATACAAATAATTGTCAATTAAAACTTGCAGATAAACAATGAGTCTGTATTTCAGTCGCCATATGAACTGTCTTCAGTTCATATGTAAATCCTTACATTCAGTTTGAGGATCAAGAGTTACTTCTGCCACAAAAGCAAGCAAAAAATAAAAAAAAATCATTAAAATTGTAATCTTTAATAGGAAACAACTCATCTCCATATTTTTAGCTACAGCAGTCAACTCAAAAGTTTCTAATAGGCTGCCATATTGAGATAAAGAAAAGGAAATAAGTGTACTCAATAATAATCTAGACTTTACTTTGTACAGTTCACATTTATTTATTTATTTATTTATTGCTCAAAGAAAAAAAGTTGTGGATAAGAAGGTCGGATTTGTCCTCTAAGATTACCTCCACACTGAGAAAAGTGACTTTAGATTTGAGTATCAGAGCTTAGTGTGAACATCATTTATTTATCCACCTGGGCCCGATCACTTCACCATGATGTTATAGAGAGAAATTAAACAATAACCAGAGCTGGAGTAAAAGGCCTGTATGAAAAATGTGCCTAACCTCATACTTTTTTAGTGGCTACACGGTACACTGTGCATTTATTGGCACTCCTAGTCCATATGTAATAACTGAGATTAATTGAAGCCAAATGTTTTGAATAGCTTCCCTTTTCTTCACAACAGCACAAGGTGAAGTTGATGACATGGTGGGAGGGCAGGTTATGAAAATAATTGTTTACTACCATAATCACTGCAGCAGTTCTTATGATCCAAGCCGTTTACCAATTGGACAGCATTACTTTGAAAAAGTTTAAGGATGAGGGATAAAATGTAAAAGTTCACTTACTTGTTATCAGTAAATGAAGTGCTGCAGCAAATCCAAAAGCGACTCGGTGTGGGAGTTGAAGTATCTGCATGTGCTTCAAACTACTTGTATTCCAACACACGTGACTCTCCCAGTAATGGCACACCCTGATGAGAGAGAGAGGTGATCAGCCTGTTGTCGTGTTGGTTTTGCATCTGCGATCGCCTCCCTATCACTGTGCCTAAATAGCATCCACAGATGGCAGCTGAGTTTCACAGCTGGTAAATGGGCTGTTCTTACAAAGCCGTGGTCCTCATCAGCACAGTTTACTGACAATAAACAAAGACATTTAAATCTTAAATGTTAGCCCTCACTTCGACTTTAACTTTGGCTACACTGTAAGAATATTTGAGTTTCTTGCATATCGGAGCTAAGTGTGGAAAAAAGAAGATTTTTATATCTGCATCACTGGCACCAATCTGCTGTTCTTAGTTAAGCCAGGATATAGTGGCTTCATCACTACTGCATGAAATTAACTTCACTTTTTCTTTACCACTTTTCAGTTCACACACACTCCTCTCTCTCACTTGTATTTATTCTAAATTTCCTGTGGCTGCTTTCCTGTTTTCAAATTTAATGAAGCAGTCCCTATCATATTTTGCAAAGCAATCATGAGTGAAATGTGGATGTTGAAAAGTGAACCAAGGATGCACCTCTGGGTCCCACCTTCATTAATTATGTGAAATTATCCATCCTCGCAGCTAGCTCTTTCTTAGTATACAAAGGTAATTGAATGTCTGCATGTTATGTACTGTCCTGCTTAAAGCAAGTTCTGGCCAGATAATGTTAGGGAAATTCTTCAGTAGGTCTGACATTTTCAATTTTAGTTTGCAGCTAAGTTGTCCATTGTTTAAACAAAGCAAGCTGTATAGATTTATTTTGCAGTTCCTAATCAAGGCAGGATTTTGGTAAATCTGTCATGTATTAGGACAGACAACTTGCCAACTCAGAGTCAAGATTAACACGTTTTTACGTCATCACTGTTGCATGTTATTGGGAATGTTTACGGTCAATTTTAAAAATCACTCTGATTTGTGTGCTTAGCTTGCCACACTGTATTCAAAGCAGTAACTGAATGTCAGTCCACATTATTTGTTAACCTTGTTACTAACAAAATAATCCACAAAATTATGGATGTTTTTTTTAATCTATGGGTAAAAAACACAGACAGGTCAAAAGAGAGGTTGTGACCTGCTATGAGAGCCAAACTTTGACTGCTGTCAGTGTAGCAAAGAGCTGCAGCATACACAGAGCAGCTGAAACACGAGTTGATCAACGTCACAACATTCAAAAAACAGAGTTTTTGATTGTGTTGAGCAACAACACAAAGCTGAGTAGCAGAAACTCCTATTGGACAAAATATCCAATCAAGAAAACCACAGCCTGAACAATCACAACACCATTGCTGGCCATGTTGTTATTGGCATGCATATGCACTTAAAATCCATTACGTCTTTAAGCACATACATGGGATTATTTTTTAATGAATCCTCCAGAAGAAGGATTGGTATCATCAAATGAAAAATGCCAAGTATTTCAGATGAGTGTCAAGCAGCTAAAAATCCAGTAACTGTTTCTGTAACTTAGCCAAGATATACTAGTTTTGTAAAGTAAAAGACAAGTAAATTTGTCTGCAGTTTATGATTGTACTTACCTCTTGTTTAACCAGCATATTCGGAAAGCATTCTTAAAATTAAGTTAGTATAAGGCTCATGTTGTTGTTAGATAAAAAAATCACAGTAATATATATTTTGATTTGATCAGAATATCCCAAATTCATGTTTATAATGTTACAAAAGTTCTAAACTCATATAAAGTTGTGAGGAGAAAACAGATTGCATCAATTTACAGACTACCAATAATGCAAAAGAGCTTGAATCCCATCGGACATGACTTTACTGCATTTTTTCCACTTTTTTTCAAATTCAATGGCAGCAGCAAAAGGTTTTTTGCATTAAATATACATGGTTAGGTATAAAAAGCTGAGCTTAGAAATTAAATATACATGGTCACTGTAGGATTATCCAATGTGTCCTTCATATCCAGCCCTTTTAAAAGATGCAAACTAAATTGCACATTTTCAAAGCTTCACTTTTGTTTAGTGAGCAGATTTACCACTCTTTCATGTAAATAACATGATTGAAATCTGACTTTGTGTTAAAAAATGAAGATCTATGTATAGTTTAAAGTTTAAAAGTAATCATTCTTAAAAAATGCAATTCTGCTTGTTGCTTGGGTGGCCTAATTTACAATTAGGCAATCACATTAGTCCTGGCTTATTCTGCAAAAAAATTAAAAGAACCAACCAATATTCTTAAAAACTATTGTTAGAAGCTGATAAAGTCATGGAGAAACTGTTTTCTTTAAGTCATTGTTACTAAAAGTGGTTTTATAAGTTACCAAATCATAGGTTCCTTTCTAAATATTTAACATATCCTCTCCTTTTCCCAGACAGTATCAGTAAAATGCAGAAAGGAAACAAGCAGAGGGCCACATTGATGCCTATTTAAAGACAAACCCCGTAAGTGAAGATGAAAGCAAACAAAGCAAACGTTGTGCTGCTTCACCTGTGCATCCTGCTTGTTAAGGATCAGTAGTTGCTCGAGGCATCAATTTCAGATGCAGCACAGGAAGTCAGGGATAATTAAATACATTCAGACAAAAAATAACAACATGCAGTTTTTTTCTTGTTTTTGTGTCTGTGTTTGTCTTGGAATGTATGTTGGTCTGTGTACAATTCCTAGTTTAATTTGACCCTTGACTCCTTTGCCAAAAGTCTTCTGCCCTACCAAGTCAAACCACATAGCATTTAATTTGAAAATTGAAATTAAGCGCCACTGGTGAGAATTACACTCTGAGATGGAAATCTGCAGATCTGCAAAGGTAAAGCTCCAAACAAGAACATAAAAATTAGATTTAAAAAGTCTCAGAACTTGATAAAGGCCAGAATATTAGTACATTATCCCCACAATTAAAAGAGAGGGTGTTCTTTATTTTTAACAGCGTTACTAAATTAATTCTCTAATGTCCTGTGTGCACTTATGTAGTTTCTGTTTGCAGAGAACTGTTATCCTGATGACTGCAAGTGTTCATGAGTACATCACCATGTAACTTATATTTTAATCAAGGTGACAAGGGTTTTCATTTTAATGGAATTGCAACTTTAGCCCAACTTTTGAGCTTTTCTTGACATTAATCTAAATGTATCTGACTATTGAGGAAACTTAATCTACATTGTTGTTACATTAAAATAACAAAAAATATTATGTCAATTATGTTGAAGGGAGAAATGCAATTTATCCTTTCAACAGAATGTACATCAGACTGGTAAGTGGATATGTCCACTTACCAGATATATCTATATTTAATTGTATTGAACTTATAATGCAAGATTATCCTTATCAGTCTGAAGAAGACACAAAGTTGGAAAAGTGAGTCATTACATTCCAAAAGAGATTCAATGGATTTATCAATTTAAAAAAAGAAACTCGTACCATCTGTGTATCTATGAAAGTAACATTTGCTCACAGTTTTTCTGTCACCTGCAACAGTGTCATGTCAAGGCTTACATCATCTCCCTAAGCATGAAAATATGCTTTGGCCTCCTTTTTTATCTTTCCCTCCTACTTAACTTTTTTCTTATTTTGTTGGCTCACTCTGCATAATTTTCACCTGCTCCTCCTAAGCAGATGTCACACCCTGTGCAGACAACCTACCTGCAAACTATCCTCAGGGAGCTAATTTCAGGTGAATGTGACGATCAAGACCTGCCTGTTGTGAAACTGAGCCAAATTTGTATTTCTATTTTAAAGCCAAAAAGGAAGGAACAATTTGCAGTTTGAGAAAATGTTGCTTCAGGCTAAAAATTGGCACACTGTCAGTGAGAGCAGTTTCCTGATTCATGATTAAAAATGTCTCCAGAGCTGTCAAAAACCAGGCAAAAATTCGCTTCACAAAAGACTACACTTTTTCAGTGTAAAACACACACCTGCTCCATTCAAGGGCCCCACAGCAACAAGCTGCACTGAGCTGGCCAGACTAAACCCGGTGATTGACCCGGCCTCCTGGGCTCCCTTGTCTCTCACCTCCCACAGCAATATTCTGAGCCCCTAATTGGGAAGTCTGCAGGCCCACAGCAAAGAATGAGCCAATCAGGAGGGCTTCCTCTCTACGGGAGTGGAACTGTGCACTGGCTGTGGAGCTTGTTAAAGCGCAGCTACTGGTGGCAGCAGTGCGCAAACATGCACACAAATACACATACCAGATTCACGCCGCATTTACTGAAATTCCCAATTGTCTGTGTGACATTAGAGAGCAATGAGTGAGAATTTGACGTGGTGCATTTTAAGAAAGAACACAAAATCATGTCGAAATGATGAAGAGTTAATTTTATTTTCTTTCAAACCTTCTGCTAAAAAGACAAGTTCAAACGTTTCCCTTGAAGCACTATAGAAGAAAAATACAGTGCTCAGAATTTAAAAGCACAGCCAACAGTTCAATCATCAAGACTGATGACAACAATAAAATGGATCATAGTTGCTGTGAGTTGCACCGCTGGCTGGAAAAGCATTCGCCTCAAAAAGAACTTTGAGGCAGATACACAAAGGATTTTTTTTTCTTTTTTGATTAACTATCATTTTTTCCCTCTTTTTGGAGGTCAAACACACCAGCACATTCAAAACCTGAGAGATTGTCAAGGGATAATGGGCCTTTAACTGAGAAGGTTTTGCTGAAAAATATACAGCAGCATGACCATGAGTTGTTACTATGTGAAAACTAAACTGTGGCCAAGCATTTCTAATGCATGGACACAAGAAAACAACTATTACTTGGACAACCCTTCCTGACTGTTAATGAAGCATGCAAACGGGCATTAGTCATTGTCCAACATAAAGAATTTAAATAATTATGATTCCAATTTTTTTTTAAAACAAAAACGACAAAAGTTAAAACGATTTCCAGCTCAGGCACAAACATTGGAAATGGCTTAATTAACCATCAAACTCTGTTAACATAAATAATATTAATTTCATCAGGGTGTGTGAACTTGGAGCATTTGTCAACATGTCTGTGGATATTCAAATTTCTGGAACCTCCAGGCCTGCAAGGGTTCCTCAACAGCTACAACAACTAGATGCATCATTACACACTGACAATCTCAACAGAAAGCCTGAGTAATTATAAACTTGTTTTACTAGTGCTCCTCCTCAAAGAGCAGAATTTCACAAAACATGCCAGTTTGTCCAATACACCTGTTAGCTTGAAATCTACAGCTAAACTAGGTAGGTCTTTATTCTATATTCTACTCGTGCATAGACAATATTGCTGCAGCTGTAATAATAATCTATTATGTTATTGTTGTAGGAGTCATTGTTACATTTCTGGTTTAAATAAAAACAAGTAGATTATGTTATATTCTTTGTGTTATATTTTGTTTTACGTTATCCTGCAGGAAGCGTTTATACAATATTGTAATTTTTCCCAAATGTTACTAGTTTTCCTTTATATTTAGTCTTTCTGAATTTTTCTTGTCACTGTGTATTAAATTAAATCTTCTTAGAATAGTTCAGAGAAAACTTCAAACATGTTATCATCTGAAGGTCACCAGCTTAGAATGCAGCTTCGGTGACAGCTGGCTGGAGATAAGAGTCATCTAATATGAGTGGCAGACGCTTTTTGAAAAGATCACAGCACAGGTGACATCAGAAAGTCTCTGCTGAAAAGAAGACAGCTAACACTGACAGCCTGAAAAAAATGTTTGTCACATTAACTGGAAACTTCAGTGACATGAGTTTTGCTCCTGTATGAGGCACCTTCATCATTTGCAAAGGTAATTAATTAAACTATGGTATGTATATAATTTTGTATTGCTTGAAACTTATTTGCTTGTTAATAAAAAGTGCAGAACTAAAAGGGAAGTGCAATCTGTGTGATTACATATTGCTTCATACCTGCCTAAGGAAGATAAAATATGGCTACAAAGTTTGTTAAAAGTAAATAACTTTCATTACATAATAAGAAATGATTTTCATAATTTCGTAATACAAAACAGCTGGCAGAAGTCCACATGTGATGTGCTGATGGTTTTGACTGTTTAGCATAATTCATAATACTCCTAATAGCAACAGGGAGGCCAGATGCCTCTTATCCTGTGAAATAACCACCAAAAAACCCGGGAGGGTGGGAGTTCTGATGTGCTATTATGAAGTGGGAGAGCATAAAAATGCTGTAAAAATGGAAGTAAGGAGGCTTTAAAAGATAACGTGTGTGATAATGTGCACAATAGCACGTTATCACACAGATACCGATACTAAAGTTTTGGAATTCATGAAAAATGTCCATGTTTGTTTGCAATATAAACATGTTCAGTTTGTTAAGCAAACTTAAAAAATAAGAACAGTGCATTTTTTAACAGGGATGCCAATTAAAACATTGTAAGCTATAACACATTTATAGGTGAAGCTGCCTAATAAAATCATACTAATATCTGAAACGTAATCTCTCCCACTTCTTCTTGCTTATGTATGTGCGCTGTAGTGCTGCTGCATAGCCAGCTTCAACATGATGCTAGAGAGGAGAGGTTACAACATCCATTGACAAGCTCGTCAAAACCTATGATGTCTTTTCTGAAAGGTTTTTTGATTATTTGTTTTTTTGTACTCTTTCTGATAAAGTTTGTATTTTACAGTACAAACTACAAACACTTTGTATGACTGTTCATCATTCTTCAATATTGGTTTTACTGACAATATGGCTCATATATTAAAGGTTAAAATCCATTATAAGTAGTTATTTCATGATCATAAAGAACTGCCAGCGATGTGTACACCTACCACACAGCTAGAAGGAAAACAAACCCACCAAGTACAATACTTTTATTCTATTGGCTGAGAGGTTGCCAGGCAACGGTGCATTTTTGTTCCAGAAGCAAGCAGAAAATGTTTCATAAGCGAGCAGAGTTTGTACAGAGACTACACCTGAAGTTTTGAGTACAAGCATTACAAGTTTAAGAAGAAAAACATGAAATCCTACTTTCAAAATAAAATGTAAGCAAAAGTATTAAAAGTTTTGAGAACAAAAGACATGAAATCCTGCTTTCAGACTGAAAATGTATGCTCTCGAATTATGGCAAGAAAGATTCCCCCATAGTTCCTTTTCAAACACTACAGTTTGCTACAAGTGACTGTCACAGAACAGTGGCACCTTTACATTGGGAATATATGTTTAAAACCAACTGAACTTCCAAATTCAAAGTTAGATTTGCCTTCCATTTAATTCTACAGGAAATCCAGTGGAAGATATCTTTCATAAAACTAAAAATAGTCTAATAAAAGTGAAAGTTATGTGGACCTTTCTCGATTCCTCCACAGGTGATGTGTAATCTGACACCAAAATGCTAGCAGGAGATGATTGAAGTCCTTTAAGCTTTGAGGTCACGTCTCGATGGTTTGTATTGGTTTTTCAGCTTACAGAATTTGGATGTCAGGTCAACGTATCAAAATAATTCATCTCAAATCCTCTTTTCTTGCCTTGTGGTAGGGCAGATGGCACTAGGGAATTGTGCTTCCACTGTTACTGGTCTGCAGCTATCCCCATATGCAGCACTGTTATACACTGTGCATTCTGCCACATTTCTGTCACAAACAGCAGTTTTCATGGTTTGTGGATTAGCAGAACCCACATGCAACCAGGACAAAGAGAGACACAAAGTAGAAGAATAAACTAAGGAAATTACAACATCACCAGATAAAAACAATAACAGGAACGAGGGCAAGAGCAACAGCTGAATCCAGCAATGAAGCAAAGAAAGCAGGGAATTAAAATTATGCGGAGAAATAATAAGAGATATGGAGACCAGGTGAGAAATAGAGCCCATGGAGTCATGGCAGCATTATCTTTCTCAGCAGTGTGAGCTTATCTGTTGGGTTAGGTTAGACCACATGAGCATGTCTTTGTTTTTTCTGTCCACCAATAACCTTTGTGAGTCACCTTGATACTGACCACTTCAGGCCAAAAACCCCCCACAAGAGCAGCAGTTTTGGAGATTCTCTGATCCGGTGAAACAGCCATCATAATTTTACCCCTAGAAGCACATTTTTTCTGGTTTTACATCAACATTTTTAAGCCCAATGTTTTTGTGAGAAGTCAAAGAAAATAAATTATGACATTGTGAATATTTTCAAGAAATAAACTATGGGGGAATTTAAATTTTTCTTATTATGGCAGAAAAATTCCCCCATAAGGAACTAAAGACATCTTTCCTGGAAAGAATACGTTAATTTATTTACAGAAAATTATCCTTATCAAACATCATAATATAAATCTCTAGTATGCCATGACTGGTAATGACAGACGAATAACAGCAGTGTCAAAACTGTTTGGAACTAAGCAATGGGTTTGTGTATTATCTGTATCTTTGAAGATGAAGAATGCATCCTTTTGGCTACATTATCCTGCTACTGAACGTGCAAAAAATCTTATTACTGACAAATCTTTCTTCTGGACCATAAGCAGACATATTTTAGATCCTTTGTTTTTGTCAGTAAACTAAAATATCAGGATGAGCTTTAATTTCATAACAGTTCAGCATTGTTTCCAATAAGAACTGGTTAAACATTACTGCCTGAATACTAATACCTTTTTGATAATTAAGCTAACTTGTGAGAGAGGTAATTCCTCGAGAATCTGCATGCAATAAAGTACATAATACTGCAGCACAAGTTTCAGTGCTATCTATCTTCTGAAGACACACTTGATTTTTACAGTGGAGAAACTCACCCTTTTTAGAGGCAGTGGCCACCAAATTTATGGACACTTGTTTCCAAGGCAACTAACTGGTTAGTCTGATCAAACTTGAAGCAGTCCAGGTTTAAATTGTGCGAATGTCTTTTTTTTTTTTTTTTTCAGAGCTGAAGCTCAATATATATATATATACACAGATACAAAATGAGCAGTGTAAAAGCCCACTTACATGACATCTAAAACACAGCAGTAGAAAACAGATTGTAACTGATCCACACCAGCCACTGAAGAGTGATTTTTTTTTCTTTTGCTCCAATGATTTTCAGCAACCTCCTGGTATGTGTTAGAGTCATGTTTATACTATGTTTTCCTGTGACCAACTTATAGAAAATTATTTTACAGCCAGAATGCCTACATATCTTGAAAGACAAATTTATCAAAAGTGACTTTTCTTTTGGTTTTCAAACAGCCTGTTCTTAAATCTTGTAGAACAGCACAGTTTATGTGATTTGCATAAACTGTGCTGTTCTACACCCAGACCCCTGAGGCAAAAATTGTTTGTGAAACTAAAGTTTATATTTTAAGAAAATCTCTTTCTTACAGCGGTTTTCACTTCCTATGCGTCCTCCGTTACCACAGAATTTCTGCAGATGTGAGTGGATCACATTAAATCAATAACTCTCAGAATTATTAGCTCCAGTTCTGAAAGAGTTTTTTCTGACTCAGTCACATAATTGCATGCTCACATGTGTGTTTATCAGAGTAGTTGCTCTATTGCTCTCTTTGTACCAGAGTTGGTACTTACCTTTCCCACATCTCCTCATCGTCAGCACTGCTCTGATGTCTCGTTTTGAGCTGCAAATGTTGTCTTCTTCTCCCTCTTTGTTGTCCCAAACCTCATTCTCAGTATCCCTTTTGTGAATTTCCCCACTGCTCCTCTGGTTGGTGTCTTGGAACAGCTCACCTGGATCACACATCACTCACTCCAACATCTACTGATCCACTGCATTGTTCTGGAATATCAAACAGACATAATCAGAACCTAACTTCATGATTTGTTAGAGCTCAGAGCTACCGTTAACAGAACATTTCTCCTGCTTTTCTCATCCTCACTGGATAGTCACCATACAAATTGTCACTTTATGAACTCAAAGTGGCTGTCACTAATTTGTCTTGGTTAAACTTTGCATCATGAACTGATGCATTTGGAGTTTTCTATTCCAAATGTATCTTACACACAGCAGAAACTTTCAGATGAGTTCTCAGCTGCCTTTTGCTCAACCTTTTTTCTTTTATGTGTTTTTTTTTTAATATATGTTCCTTGATTTTAGCCATGGAAATGTATTCAAACATTGTAAGCTACAAGCCTAAATGCAATTTACAAGGAGAAGCATGAGAAATACTGATACATTCCCTTTGAAATGCACATTTTCAAAGATGGTGCAAAACATGTCCCGGTCGGATCCAAATTGATTAAGCGTGTAGTGGTTACACAAAGATTACAGAATGGCACTTTGACTTTAAAGTCACTGTTGGGTTTGTTATGAGTTTACTGGAATCAAGAGAATAAAAAGTGGCCACAATAGAACTGCTTCAAGTGGATGACCAGATGTTACAAAAACACATCCTCTTGTAAATGTTCAGTGCTGTTTACAATATTTTTCATAAGGCTCTACAGACATTTAAGAAAAAAAAAGGTTGAAATCACTTTGGAGGTTTCCGTTTCATATTGAGAAAATCTGGTATATTTGAATGTTTGATACGAGCTGCAAAATCTCCTCCTTGAAATCTCCTCTGCTAAGAGGCACCAATTTGTTGTCACATCGCATGCTGTGTATTGTTTCAAATGGTCGAATGCACCAGGAAGACTGGTTTGGACATGAGCTTATTTTTTCTGTACCAGTGGTGTTTACATTCAACTTCATGTTATTTCAAATGAAATATTTAGGTTTAGTTTTGGTCCACCTTTCTTTCTCCACTGCAGCTGCTTGTGAAACCATAATATTCCAAAATAGCAGACATTCCTCTCTGTGTTATTGTGTCACTTTTTAAAGTTATGCTACAGAACATTGTATTGCATACTTAGTTCTGCACATATTTTTTTTCAGATATGAAACAACTCTGCATGTAAGTACCAAACCAACCAGGCCGCATCAGACATTTTCTGTACAAATACTTTTACTGTTACACCCATGGAATCAATGCATTGTTAGAAAGGAGAAGCTCCATTTCATAATACAAAGTGTCTGGTACAAAGCTGCCCAAACTACCAAGAAAAAATATATAATGGAGCAAAATCACTAGCGTTACTTTTTGTGTGCTTGCAAAATCACTGTTGTTCACATCAACTAATAACTACGGGAATAAACAAACTGCCCATAAACAGTATTTTAATGACAGTTTAAATAAAAGATTCAAGCTGCAGGCTGAACAGATGTACAAAGGGATAATGGATAAATCTGTGTAGTTACAACATAATTATTGATTTCCACTTTTTTAGTGTGAATGCTGCAGGCATCCATTTTTCTGGTTGCTCCGTAAATTTCGCCGCGCTTCTTCTCCTGCATACTTTGTGCTATTTTCACCATTCAACTTTTATACTATTCAGCTGGCTCTCCTAATGCCAGCTAGATCTCTTGGTATTCATAACCTTCATGCTTTTTATAATATTCAGCTTTTTATGAATTTTTCTCCCCATGGGGGAAACCGCTCCACCCTGTGGCAGAATTGAGAATTACAATATAAAATGTCCGTTGTGTTTCAATGTGGATGTTTTAGGTTCTGCCTATTAATTGCAATGAATCATCCAGTTTCAAGGCTGTCATGGAAGACACAAGGCAGTGGCCATTTTGAAGTTAAGCTATTTAGCACCATTTTACATTGCATGCAATATATTACTGTAACTCAGCATGCTAGTGGTATCCTCGACTCTATCATTATTATTATTGTTTTAACTAATTTTGTCTTTTACACACTACTTGGACCATTTCTTACCTTTCTGCAAGTCAACAATTGGTTTCAAACGTTTTTGCCATTTTCACCAAAAGCATTCAGCATTCACACTTGCATTTTTCCAGGAAATGCACACTTTCTAGTTCCCTGTCAATTTTCTGCAGGTTAATCTCAACTTTTTAATGTCTTTCATGCCATGTCATTGTTAACTGTACTCACTTCAATTAATTTAAAAAATAGCCGCTGAAAAATAAACTTTTCTTGTGAACTAAAATTCTTATGTTTTAGTTGTTATTCATTTGTTGATGCTCAGCAGTGATAATTAACGCCTGGGTCCTTTGGCAGCAGCTGTCAAATCTGAGATTGGAGTACAAGGACAACTGCCTTCAGTTCACAAGTTGCAGCATCTTCTCATTGTAAACTCCCAGCATCATCAGCATCAACCCCCTCAGCTTTTTACTGTGTCAGAAGCCCCTCATCATTTTGTTGATTGTGACAGATGTCTGTGTGGGAGCTACGCATTGCATAAAACCGCGACAGACTTTATTAAATCTCGCAGCTCTGACACTCAGCCGATTCCTCTCAACACGGCATCTGAAATGTAGCATGACCTTTCTGGTCTCATCAGACAGCCTCGGCTGTCTGCCTGATGTGTTTGGGTCCACTGTGTACTGACAGGATTCTGTAGGAGGGATAGAGCAAAGCCTGAGAGGAGAAATGAAGCCAAACATTCAAGCCTATCCATTTTTAACAATGTTCTCGCTTCTCAATACCTTTCAATACATTCATGCAAAACATTTAAAGTGACATTGAACCATTGATTTATAAGTAATAAATTGACTTCAGTCAAAAGAAATGTTATATAAAAAGTCAGACATCTAGCACAACACAAAAAGCTTGTGTGTTTTCCAGCGCAGCTGGACATAAGGATATTTAACATGAATTTTAAAAGTACTAGAGCATCCACGTGAAAAAAATCAAAGAACCAAAATGAAAGAAAATGCTGAAGAAAACCCAACTGAAACTGCAGAAAACATGAATGAATACATGAGAAGGCAAAAGTTTTCTTTTTCTACTTCTGCATCACAATCATCCCCTGCTTTGTGCTGGTGTCATAAAAAATTATAATAACATATATAATCCAATTAAATGTGAATATTTTCTAGGGGCACTTAACCATTTGCAAGTCGCTGTATGTTAGACACACCATGTTGCCTTCTGTCATAATTGTTTAAACATTATTTATAAATGCCAGACAAATTTGGTCAAATGTAAGATTTATCAAATTAAGTTTCTCCTTGGATTCAAAATGACTTTTTTGTCTGTTTGTAGTTTTAATTTAATTATTGCACGTGTCCATTGGGAGTTTTTACATAAGCTCTTTTTGCTAAATGCTGTGTATCTGAAATGTCTTTTTTTTTTTTTCTAGATTTTTGAAAGGCAATCAAATGCCTCTGCAGCCAGGCTGTTCGAGGTGTAAGAAAACCATTTTTGCTTCACTTATTTTATACAAACCAATTTCTATTAGTATGCGTTATTTCTGAAAGGAAAGGGAATTAATCAGCTCGTAAGTGAATCAGGCTCATTGCCAATATGTTATTTTAAGGTTTAAGACATCAGTGGCTGTTATTCCCCAGCAGGTGGGCTTGCTTTTGCCTGCCTAACTTATGTGGGGCAACTTTTTTGATCACCTAAAAACATCTTGTATCTAAAGCATGAGAAAAATCATGAAGAGATCAGAGCAGATTTTGCAAAGAAATCAATGAAATAGGTCAAATGTATTTAGGTGAGCAGTAAATATTTATTGTTAAATCTTAGTAAATGCTTAAGGAAAAAAAAATTATCACAGGCTTTATTTCAGCCAGCTGCCATACTGCTGTTAATGATCTGCATCCACCACAGAAAAACAAGCACAAACAAATTTAGTCTTGTGGATCGGGTTAATGCTCTGCCTGCTGTTTCATAAATAGAATACAGAACATGTGAATTCTTTAAGATGTAAAAATATTGTTTTTGCTGTGGTGTATTGCTACAATTTGTTTGTATTAGTTTGTTTTTTCTTACTTGAACACACAAGTGTCTCCCCATTGTGGTCTTTCTGGGTTATTTTTTGCTGCAAAAGTGCAAAGCCTTCTCCAGCACATCCACAAGATCCTTAATGGGGTTAAAGTCTGGAAGAAATCCATGTAGCCACCAATGCATGTGTGAAAATGATGGCTAATGCTCCTTGAACCACTCATTCTTGACCCTGATTACCTCATTCTTGACCCTCACGTTTGGTAAGTGGTGGTTGGTGGTTTACCCAAATTCAGAACAGCAGAGACCTGGAGTGAATAGAGATGTTTAATGAAAAATAAAGAAAACTTACATGAACCTCAGGGAGCCAGACAGAGCACAACTCATATATCCAAGGGGGAAAAAAAAAACTGCAAGGAGAACAGAGGATGGAATGGAGAAGTAACAGAAAGAACCAGTGATGAGCAACTGAGAAAGATGTGCTTAAATACTGGGAGGTTGAACGCTGTAAACAATGGACCAGGGCTGATTAGCTAACGGATTGCAGGTGAGCAGAAGGGAGGATTTATTTCACAACATTTAAGTGACCGCTGTTCACACCTATCATTTGGGGGAGGTGGAGATTTCTCATCACATTTCTTTCTCAAAGTTGATGATTCCCCACTTTCTACTTCCATTTTTTTTAAATAATGTGTTGGATAGTTCTCAACCACATTTTAGTGGTCTCTGATGTTTCTTTATCTCCTTGGTGTATGTCAATGATTTAACCCTTCTGAAACAGATTAACATCCTTGCCACGGCCATGGGATGTGTCATTTATTGGTGTGCAACGTTTGGGGTTTAGTGAGTTGTTACAAGCTAAAGGACAATCCTCCAAGCATTAATTATACTTTAGGAGGATCATACTTATTAGGCTCATACCTGTTAACTCTTGCACTACCCAAAGAATAAAGTAGTTTCTGCATTGATCACACCCATATAGGTTAAGTAAAAGCAAGTAATATAGGAGCATCAACAAAAAAGAGGACATTAGCATTAAAAAACTATATGGTTAGGATACAATAAACTTTGACATTTTTATTTCTAAAAGGATTTCAGCAAGCAATGCCACTGTCTTCATTGTTGTAGAACATCTATAGCTGACTGCTGTAAAAAACAATGCAGAATTTGTCAACAGGCTCAAAACATTCAATCCCTATAGCTGTGCTGTTATTGTGGCAAAAGGCTGCAAATGAAGCAAAAGTCCAGAAGATCACTATAGGTAGAATGATAATAGTTGAACATTTGATACAGGTGAAAAAAAGAACTCGAAAAGTACAACAACAAGTTAGGATTTGTGTAAATGTTATTATTCAGCATGAATTGGATGGTACAAAACTGAAGACTGTGAGAATAAACAGATTAATGTTTGAAATGCACATTTCAGCAAACAGGTTTTTTTTTCCATGTTCCTTGTAGCTTTTTCAAGTTGAGCTTTTTTTTTCTCCCCCATCAAGAACAGCATCTGTTTTTTGTTGCAGAAAATTGTTCCCTGGTGTTGTGTTTCCCCCTAATCCTTCATAAATGCTGAATAATCACTCATTTATATTTGACACACAACTTCACACTTTCACAAGACACATGGGGCAAGTTGTTGGTTAAAGATCACACATATCATGTAATGCATTGATTAGAAACTTTAGTGTCTTTCCCCTGGACTGTTGAACTGGAATTTCAGTAGATAATCTACAGATGGGCAAAAAAGTAAAGGAAATCATTGGTACCTTTACTTGTAATTACAGCGATCTTCTCAGCATGTCATTTATTCTTGATTAACTTTTTCCATAATGATGGATAAACATTTGCACCCTGGTGTGCATCTGGTCAGCCAAAATGAGCCAATATTTCCTGGTTGCTATGCAATCATGCAGAACAAACACTGGACTTGATGACTTTCACCAGATGGTTGCCTAGGCCATTACAGATTGACCAGCATGTTTAATAATGAGAAACAGACATTGAGAATCAAATATGTTGTTTGGCTTCAAGCTCATCACAGCCTGGGTAAAACTATTGGGTGAAAACTTCCATTTGCTCTCTCAATAGTGTAGATTTTTCTGCTGTTTATTTTTGCTACACCCATCTTTGGATGGGACACAAATATCTTGCAAGAATGTATGGATTACACTGCTGCTTTACAAAGGATAAGTTGTGAACCTTCATTTGATCTTTTCTTGCAGAGATTCCTGTAATCGCAGATTGTGAAATGGCGGCTAAATGACTGAAAGAAAATACAGGCTGAAGAAGAGAAGAGGGACATATGGTCTCTGCCTTATGGGAATTATGTCCCAAATAAATGGCTTTGCCCAATCCTTTCATAAAAAGGCTTTAAAGAAGAAAAGTAAAGAAAAGTTTTGAGCCCAGTTTGAAAAGAACAAACAATATTTGTCTCCTGCTGGAGTTGATTCCACAGGAGTGGATCCTGACAACGAAAGGTCCAGTCTACTTAGAACCACATCTCAAAAGGCAGACTGAGAATAAAGACTCTATTGGGTAAAATGTGTCTCTAAATCTTTAAGGTGCCAAGAACCGTTCTGTGAAAAATTATGTGCTCTCCTACCAGAACCCTTCTCTTATCCAATTTAGCAAAAATCTTTACACTTAAATGTTTCAGATCATTAAATTACTTTCAGTATGAGACAAAAAAAAAAGCCTGAGTGGATGGCTAAAGTTGTTTTCGAATGATGACTTAATTTATTTAAGGAAAAACGACATTCAAATTACATTAACTACGGTAAGCCACATTTTGTGGAAAGCTTAGTTCAATTTCATTAACCACACACTATTAGCCTGATTATGGCCAGACCTGTAGAAGAAATGCCTGAGCTGGAATCTGTTTGACAAAAGGAAATAGGTTTACACAGAAGATAATGTTTTCAAGCCTTTTTTTCTGTGAATTTTGATGATTTTTCCACTTACAACAAGTGTTAAGGACAAGCTGTTATTTACTAAATTAAATAATTCCAACAATTTGTGATAGAAAATAAGTTTGGTGAGTCAGTCTGGAGAAAGTTGCTCTTAAACTCACTGAACCTATATGTTCACTCAGTGTCTCACATAAAGTAATTCATTTGCTTTGTAAATTATTCACTTTTTTATATCTATCAACATATCTACTCATTCATATTTGTTTTCCCTTTTCCTTTATAATGAAATCTGACCTACAAATTACTCAAGCCAATCAGATACAGCCACCAAAATGCAGAATGATGTTTGATGCGTCTCATGTTCTCTTTCAGGTTCAGTTTTGCTGTTTTTTTTTCCTGTCTTATAGATTTTTAAGCTGAACTTCTGTTTGGTTCTTCATTTCCTGCTTTATTCATATTTAAAGGAAACATTGTCCAATTTGCTGTGAGAGTTTAGGTACAAAACAATCATTTTACAGCATTTAATGAATGACAAGAGGAGTCCAGTTAAGGGGCGGGAATACGGCCCTTAACTGGACTGGACAAAAAATGACTGTAGAAGAAGCTAAATACAAATAAAATGATTTTTACAAACAAATTGAAAGCCAAAGATTTTTGAAGGAGGTGAAAACTGAATAGAGGGAGCAAATCTTTTCTTGAATTTATACATCTTCATTTATTTTCTCTTGATGTTTTGTTACTTTTATGCTCTAATAAGAGAAAGTGCTGCAAATATTCCCTGACTGCATAGTCTCTTATTCTTATTTTTATATTTTTACGTTTGGTTGAATCTGCATGTTTCGACATGCCTTTCACTTTGCTCCTGGTACAACTCCATTTTCCCACTGAGAGAAAAGAAAGAGTATTTCTATTTCTACACTACTGTGTTCATGAAGAATGACAGAAACGTTTGAGACCACCTTTAATAAGTCAAGGTGAATAAAATCTATTCAATCTTATTCCATGGAGGAAGCAGTTCAGATCTGCTGTTACTGAACAGGAGAAGCCTTTTTCTCCACCACCAGTTTCAGCCACACTAACTGAGTGAAGAAAAAAATATCTAATAAAAGCTTGGCAACAGATCTGTAGCACTTTGAGAACAATCACCTGCCATGTAGTCACCCTGCTGCGATGTCGCACATGCATTGTTTGTTTTTTGTAAGCCCATAGTGGCAGGTTTTGTGCAGTAGATCAATCAAATCAAACACAAAGCAAATTAAAAAAAAGCTTGTTTGGAAGCAGTCATAGTTTGTGAACTTTTCTGTAGCTTCTGTATTATTACCCCATTGAGACAATGTCCTCCTCAAGGCCAAAGTCAAATCGATTAAACATCCCTTAGAAATAAATACTAGTCAGACTGAACAGAAAATTGAAACAATTAAACATGGTTTATTGAATGAGGTCTTTCTCTTCAAATAAATTATTAGTTAATGAGGATAATCAGATTGGTGTATTTAGTCTCAAAGACACCTGGCTGCAGCAAGAGGATTATGTTCAGATAAATTAGTCAACTTCTTCCAATTAATTAAAATTTTCATCTTCCTGGGAGAGGAGGAGTAGCAACCATCTTTCAGTCCGATTTATTGATTAGTCCCAGGCCAATTAACAGCTACAATTCTTTTGAATTGTCTTTTCTCATTCAGAGTGCAAAGCTCTCCAACCATTTCTGCTTGTTGTTTTTTCTTATTTAAATTAGTGTTAAAGAATGAAAAAGTAAATAGTGGGGGATTTAACATTCATGTTGACACTGGAAGTGGTAGCCTAAATGTAGCCTTTAATGCTATCTTAGACTCAGTTGGCTTTATTCAAAACATCAACAAACCTACCAACTTTAGTCTTCATACTCTGAACCTTATGCAGACATCTGGCATCACTAAACCTAAAAAATAACAGTATTTCCTCATAACTCTGTTCTGTACGGAAGAGGATGAGGGCCACTGAAAAAAATAAAATAAAATTCTGACTTTAATCTCAGAATTCTGAGAAAAAAGTCAGAATTCTTACTTTAATCTCAGAATACACTTTTTTCTCAGGATTCTGACAATAAGGTCAGAACTGTTTGTTTTTTTTCCAGTGGCTCTCATCCTCTTCTGTAGTTCTGCCTGACCATTGCTTGATTACCTTTGAGTTTAATCTGATAGAAATTATAGCAGATCTGACAACTTTAAAGAATATGTTCCATTCTTACTCTCCTTTCTGTCTATTTTATGAAGTGATTCAAAGCAATATGTTGGATTTTCTTATGTAGAAAACTTTTGGACTAATTTAAACTAAATCAGTTTGTATGATTTAATTGAACAGACATTTTGTCTGTAAAGTGACTTAACATGACATGTTATGCATTTGTGCTATATAAATAAACAAAATTAAATTGAATTATTTTTCTTTTATTAACATAACATTTGAATATGTTTCTTTGTCTTTGCATGTCTCTCGGCTTCAGCACACAAAATCTGAAATCTGATTTTCTTCAAACTCTTATGAGAAAGTGAGAGTGATTTTCCAAAAACATGGTCAGACAGATTTTTGCAACAACAGACAGTCCTGCAATGCAGTTCCAAATGATAAGGCATCAGCCATATACATTAGTGTTGCTTGTCTAATGAGTGACTTCCCTCCAAATACTGAAATCATATGTAGTCAATAGAAATGCATTTGTTTAAAGATGTTTTCTTTGTCCCCTAAAGTTGGTTTTGCTCAGGAATTAAAGCATGCTATTTTGGAGCATCATTCCTGCAATAATAAAAAAGATGAACATGTGGAATACACAGTATTTTGGCACCTTGTATTGTATCTTATATCAGCTCTGAAGCCCATCCATGGAAACTCAAATCAGCAAATAATGTTGAGGTGCAAAGTGTCCACCTGAAAATGCTCTTGTGATGTCAGGTAAGCTGTTTTTGAATAATATTGTATGTTTGAGAAGAGCCCATGAATACAAACAAGATGTTTGCTTGGATTTTATGTGATGTTTAACTAAATAACAAACTATCCACTGTTTGAAATTTTAATATGTGAAATCTTGTCATCTGGGTCTGATTTGTCTCATTAGGCACAGCTGCAGGCCTTTAATTTGTGCCAAGGGGTGCACTCTCCATTCAAGATACTGAGTTCTGTATTACAGGAATTTCCATTACTTTGCTTTTTATGGATATTGCTGAGAAATAAAATACATTAAAAAGTATTCATATTTATATTTTGAGCAGGTCGAGAGATCTGAATTTCTTTTCTGCATTTCCCTTCCTTTCTCTCCTTTGTTATCGACAATCATTTCAGATACATCTTCAATCATTTGCTTGCATTGAAAAAAAATAGCAAAGAAGGCTAATTTGCACTTCTTTTTGATGAACATATGAAAGCAAAATTGTGTGGGATGTTACTTGTGGTTAATATATAATCCTGTGTAAATTAAAAAGCTACAAATGATATCAAGGTATGATTCATCTAAATTTTATGAAAAGCATTTAGCATTGCTCACATGGCCTCTTTCTTCTTTGGTGCTACAGCCATGCGCTGCTTAAAGATTTGTCAAGGGGAGAAAATATCTGCAGATAGAGAAAAACAGTAAATATAAGGACTTTGTTTGGCCTTGTGTGACCTGATTCTGTCATGTTTTCAAAGCTGAATAGACAAACAGAGGGTAAAAATCTGGTGTAATTAGCTGCAGTGGTGGTGGAGTAATCCTGCATCTTATTCCGGGAAGAACTTCTTTGCTTACAAAAGCGAAAAGAAAGAGGATGCTATTTATTCTGGCCGACTATTATGCATGTGTGTGACTTATTCATAGCTTTGGATTTAAATACTTGCTAAATTATTTAAAAAAGAACCTAAGATTGTTTTTTTTTTCTTTTCACAAATTTTATTATTCTAATAGGAATAGTCTGACATTTTTGGCAAATGTACTCATCTACTTTATTGCTGAGGGAAATCGATACCACTCCAGCATTTGCTTGTTTGTTAAATCTGAAACTATGGCAACCATACCTCTAAAGATTTTATTTGTTCTGTCTAACCAGCTCAAACCGAGCCGAGCCGTTTCCCCTCGTTTCCAATCTTTTGTTCTCAGCTAAAAGCTTTTTTTTAAAATCTGTAGCTGTTAACATTGTGAGAGCAATGGCAGCCCCTCCATAACATGAGAGAGGGTGAGTACAACTTCCCAAATGTCAAACTATACCTTTAACGACAATCGTTTCCTCCATGTGTGACATCGAGTCCAGGTACAGTCACCGCTTTGCCGTGTACAAGGATGTGCATTGCTAAAATATCCTTTCAGCCTTCCTGAAATACCTTCATAACTATCCGGTGTGCACAGGAAATGATGGATCACACCGAGGGGGAACAGAGCAGAGACTCATAAAAGTCCCACAACTCTGCTTTTTCTTCCAAAATAAGGGGGAAAAGCCACATATCGACAGCATTCTCTGGAACTGCCTTCAGTCTGCTGCTTGTACAGAAGAATTATTTATCTCCACTCCTGCTCTATTCCTGAGAGGATGCTGTTGACAGCATATCATCCCACTGTCTGAGAACCACTGGCTTCCATTAGGGCCAAGAATGGCAATATGATGTCTTAGTGAGAGATTTCACCAGTTGTGCAGTGTTTAAAAGCTTTGAGAGCAGCAAAGTGATACCGAGGCGAAGAAAGAAAACATTTATTGTTCATGAATGTGGTGTCACAGAGGTCCTGTCAGAAAAAGAGTGGTGAGGAAAGGTCTCTGTTGAGGTCTTTTAAAGGAATAGTCTGTTGTTTTTGAAGCATTGCTTTGAGGAGTAGGTAAGAGTAGTCATCATCTTAAGTGGTCAAAAAACAAATCATTATCAGTTTGGAGAATCAACTTAAAATTCTCAGGAGGGAGCCAGGCTGAAAGATTTCCAGAGAATATTTTCACTATTTATACAAATGCAAATCTTTACATTTTTAAAATAGCTTCTTGAAAATGTTTGCATGTTTAACTGCTGTAAGTGTTTGTGGCATGAAGTTTTGCAAAGAAACAGCATCTGCAAAGGACTCTTCACAATGTCTGATAAGATGATAAGAAAATTTTTAAAAAAGCTGGATAAACTGATTAGAATTATATTTGGAATACACCAAGTGATATTTTTTCTGCTTGAATGTGTTACAAAGCAATGCAAATTTTAAGAAATACAATTTTAACAAATCTCCAGAAAAGAAGTATTTTGACTTAAATATTCGGACTTTTTCTTTTTGAGAACATTTTTGTAATCCAATATTTTTATTCTAATATGTCTTTTATACTGCTAATGCATGTCTGAACCCCTTGGAAAACAAAAAGTTTCTTAATTGTGATAACTATATCATGAATTTTCTAAACAATTTCAAAATTATTTGTCAAACATTAAATTGTGATCAGAATTTTACAAACTTAAAAGTCACTGGCTATATGGATTATTGTTGATTATAAAAGAAAACACCAGGTTTATGTAGCAATTAGAGTTCTGGAAACATGAAAGAGTGGTAACAAAATCGATTGACTGCCTTAGCATTTTTATGTGGTGCCAGATATTCCATCTGGAAGCCTTCATGGCCCAAAAGTGCCCCATGAGACTCCAATGGACTCACATTTTTAATTTCCTTCCCATTATAGAAAAGAAAAATATTATTTCTGTATTAACATTTTGACAAATTTTTATCTGAATTGAAATGTGAAGTAATAAAATGCATTTTGTGAAATGTAAAGTCCGGTGTAATATATAGGCATATATCACTTGTGTATATATAATCCATGTGGACTGATGAAATGTGCCAAACCAATTGCAGAATTAAGGTAGAACAAGTTACATTGTGTTATAGGATTTTTCCCCACACATACCATGACTATCTGGGTGAAAATGCAATACTTTACTGCTGATCAAAGGTTTAATGAATTCATTAGAACATTGGTCCAAATTCCCTGCTGTGTCAGTAACCTTAAGTATTCAACAGTGAAGCTGTCAGTGCAGACATCACAGCCATTAGCAGAGTGTCTGCATCATGTAACATTTGTTATCTTGCCATTGCTGGTGTAGAATATATGCCAATTCCTTTGCAGTTGTGAAAATATGCTTTATACATTGAAGGTCAGATTGTGATACTTTGGCATGTCCAAACAATAATTATGGCATTATGATTGCACATGCTGCAGTATCATTGAATCCAAGGTAAGTATGCAAGTGTGACAGTGGGAAAAATATATTTTTCACTATTTGTTTGCAATCAGAACTGATGAAATTCACCATAAAGGCTCTTCCTCTTCTAAGAAAATTATTCAGTAATTCTCCAACTGAGGTCACTCAGAATGCATTTAGCTGTTGGTAAGATGCAGACAAATACACCTTACAACCTCATAAAAAAAAAATCTATCCTTTTAAGTATTCCTGCCTTTTCTCTTCTCATTCAGGAGGTTTGGTATTTTTTTCCTCTAAGAACACTCAGCACATTTGTGTGAAAGTGATACATTGCATTTGCAAAAGACAGAGTCTAACATTCCACATGACAGCTAGGTTTTACATTTGTGATGCCCATTGTTGTTATAAAAATTTACAGACTAACATTTTTGTGTCTCAGTGCAAAAGATATTTCTTAAAAGAATTTCAGAAAAGCCGTGCCCTTGGTAAACGTCCATCTGTGTCCACCGTTTACCAGCAACCCGTACTTTCCCACACTACAGTTCTTGGCCTGCTTACAAGACCAGCAATAAATAACCAACAGAAGCAGATTTACAGTCACCGTCAGATAGCAGCAGTGTTTCAGCTTTGACTTTAAATACATATTCACAAGCAACACTGTGTCACTATACACCCACAATTCATCAGAACTTCAACTATAGATAATAATTACATACTGATCATAATTACCATGACCATTACAACAGAAAAAGAAATTTCAGTGTCACATTACGATTTAAGTATTTACATTTTTTTCCTCTTCCTCTTTTAAAGTTCTGTGGCTTAATTTCCATGTGTGAATTTCTGCAGTAAAAGAAGGCAATGAAGTGTCTCTAAGGTAAAAAGTAGTGAGGGTGGAGTTCATCAGCTGGTGCAGATGCTGTTGATGGTTATGATGCCTGGGTCCACCAGGCCCAGTTCCTCGTGTTCATTCACACACAGCTGATAGCCGCAGCCCCGCTTGCGCTTCAGCGGGGTCACCTTGGCATCTGGCTTGGCGCGAGGTGGCAAAAGGAAGCCCACGCTCCCTGCGATCAGCATGTGCCATATGCTGTGGATGTAGAAGTAGTTCTCCTCCGTCTCCACGAAGGCGTACAGAGCCACAGCAGATGTGGCGATCATGGTGCCGGGGAACAGGAAGAAGACCCAGCGCTTCCAAGTGGGCGGGTAGCAGCGCCGGCGGCGGATGGTGCGCACAGTCTAATGGGATCACCAAACAAATCATGTTAATGCTGATTTGTTGCCCAGAATTATGTTCAGAATATAGTAGGTGATATTTGGTGTCTGTTTATTTTAAATATACATTTAAAATTTAGGTTTGGTCTTCTGTTGAAGTGAGAGTGAACTGCACATGTTTACATTTTATTTGAAGAGTGCAAAGAGGAAA
The DNA here is from genome assembly GCA_902982915.1 of Phalloptychus januarius. Classification (NCBI taxonomy): domain Eukaryota; kingdom Metazoa; phylum Chordata; class Actinopteri; order Cyprinodontiformes; family Poeciliidae; genus Phalloptychus; species Phalloptychus januarius. Next base: position 5,122,564 of record CADWAE010000482.1, read on the forward strand.
CTTTGCTCTCTTAGAAAAACTTGAAGGCCAGACTGAAAGATAGAACCCACGACTTCTGGAAAAACGGTCATTAGACAGATGAGTCAGAATTATTTGGACCTCAAAATTAAAAACATGTCTGTCAAGAACCTCATGTCAGCTGTGTAGCAAAGAGCTGCAGCAGAACCTGGTCAGGTAACTACTCTAGAAAATGCCTAAGCACAGCACAAAACAGCCTAAATGGATTTGTTAATATCCGTGTCTATTTCTTTTCATGTAGAGTGGCCAATTCAGAGACAGGTCATTGGAGTTGGAGCTCCCACATAATTAAAGTAGGATTTTAGATAAGGACCAGTTCTAACTTGAGGAGCTGAGGGACAGTGACTTTTTAATAATCTTCACTTGTGTTCTTCTAAAGGGTTTGTATTCCTCATCATGTGCATCAGACTGATCAGCAGATGGATTTGACTTGTTAGTCAGTCTCTTATCTATCTTGTCATGTATCCTCATGTTCTGCTTTGCAGTAACTGGATATGGTGTCTCTGTTTGTTTTAATCAACAGATTGTGCTCATTTGTTCCCAGAAGCGTCACAATCACAGCCCAAAAACACTTCAACATTTTATTTCACTCTATATCTATTTTCTTCAGCTACTGAACACTGATTACTTGCATTTCTTAAAAATCTTCCAGGAAATGTTACCATGAAGAACTGCGATGTTATCAAGAGAAATGTGCGCTCTGCAGTAGATGCAAAAATAATTACAAATACTCTTGCAGGAAGTGGCTGTGATTAAGTTATTATTTAGAATACAGTTTAGATTGAAGACTAATAATCTGTGTGAAGTGAAGTGAAAAACAAAATGTATTTTGGCTGCTGAGTTCCCTTCTGTGCTGCATTTTTTTTGTTTTTGTTAAAGCAAACAATTCTAAACTGGGAGAGTCTTTTCACGCTCCAGTCAGAGACTTCATTTAGTTTGGAGAAATAGGGATATTTTGGAACTGACTGATCGGAACCGCTCCCCTTCCTCTTACTGCTAATGACACCCCTACGCAGCGGCAGCAGCAGACGCTCTGTGCCCTCCGCTTCACTGATCTAATTTGGTGGTGTCTGGGAGCATTCAGAATGCCAAGCTTTGCAGAAACATGACAAGCTGAAATGAAAGGGCTCTTGTAGAGAACGTGTGGCGCTCAATCCGAGAGGCGCAGCGCGGAGGGAAGACTGTTGAAATGCAGACATTCTCAGCCGAACATCCTATAAATTATTAACCGTCAAGTAATCAAAGCAGCTGCCCAGGTTTATCTTTAAATCCTGCAACATTAGCAGTAGATCCAAGTAAGTTTCCTTTTTTTTTTTTCTTTTTTTTAAAGAAGTTGCTGTGAGGAGTTCATTTTTGTAGCTAGTTTTCATTTGTCAGGGAGAGATTAGAAACGCTGCCTCAGAGTTTAGACTTTTATTATGTTGAGCTTGTCATAATGCACAAAAAGCTAATGCTTGGAGTTTGTATTTGTTAAATAGCACATGACAATGTGACATTTATAATTAAATTACAAATTTGCCAATTCCTACAGAAAATCGCCTGAAAAGAAGAATCTGCTGGTGTTTGGTAAACCAGTAAATCCATATTTTAAAGCACAGGATTATTTGCAGTATACAGTTTTTTATGGCATATTATATAAATTATCACCTACTTTTATTCTCTTAATTGTCCATTTAACTATGTTGATAAGTTTAATCTTGGAGATGTTAAGCATCCTATTTACAAGCCTAAAGTGAGATAAAATTATTTCCTCAATTAGTATTTTGTCAAAAAAATAAAATTATGTTAATACATATTAAATAACTAGATTTATAAAGTAATATATTCCTCAGTCACTCATGATGGTAGAACTGCTCCTACTTCCTTCAGTTTCATCTAAAAAAAGATTCTCCACTGTTTTAGCTTTAATTCATCTACACATGCATTGTATGCACCTGCAGGTAGAGCAAAGCTGTGCTTTTGTTTTTGACTGACTCCACAGGGACCTCTCTGGTTTTGTCATTCAAACAGATATACTGGAGATGCAGGATGCAAACATCCAACATTGCCAAATCATTAAGCTTGTTGCTATATAGAGCAAGTACTCATACACCTCTGGCAACCAATTTGCAAAACAGTAACTAGTGACCTGGTGTATTTTTGGAGTCTAGTATGAAAGCTTAGTCTCTTATCAAGAAGAAACAGCTGGTGCCATGGGTTGCTACCTCATTTCAAAGCTCTCACAGGTGACCCAGTCTTCATGCAGCTGCTCTGCTTTAGCGCCACCAACAATAAAGAAATCCTCTGGATTTTAAGTCAGGCTGTAGTCAAGCAGCGAAATCAAAATCAGTATGTTTCTTTGCTTTCTGTGTCTCTTAGATTTTTGAAAATGATTCCAGTGGGTTCATAATCAACTGATGAGTTGGACTGATACAGCAGTGCACCGTCACACTGAAACAGACGATGTTCAGCTGAACAAAGCAGGACCAAATGTAGCAGCAGCTGCTGCGAAACTGTTGACTCTGGCCAAGATTCAACATCAGATTTGAGCTGGCAGAGTGATCCAAGTTTATGTCAATAACTGCTGACAACATTAATGTGCAATAATAAAATGTATACCAGAGATCATACACATACAGTCATCAACATTGTAAAATGTTGCACACTTATAGTCCTCATTGTTGTAGGTTTCTATGTGGACGAAAAAAAATTTTTAATTTAAAAATGTTAATTTAAATTAGTATATTTCTAGTCTCTTTTGCTGGCCATGTGCTGGGAAAAAAGGGGAGGCTTGGGATTTCATTTAAAGAAGCATTTTCTCAAGAACAAAGGAACATTTATTTATAGCTCTATGTATATTACAGCTTGGTATTCCCACTGTTTGTTCCATGAGACCAGATAGTAATATATTTTGAAATATGACTGAATTATTGTTTGATGTTGTCAAGTTGTGAAGTAGAATGCATAATAATGGATCAATTTTAGTTTTAGATCAGGGTTTACTGGACTTATAATTGCCAAAATATATGGAGAGAGGTATGAATGCTAAGGAACAATAACAATCCAGACTAAATCTCAAATAGATGTATTACCTTTTAATGTATTTGGTCATTTGTTTTGCATTGATAAAATTAATATATTAATATAATATAAAATTGTGTTTTTTTATTATAATAATGCTTTGTCCTTTTTGTGCTCAAACGCAAGCCTTTAAAGTCTTTGCAGAGAGGATTTATAGACTCTTGTAGCTTTCAAGGGATCCTTCAGCGAACAGTAAACTAACCCTCATAAACGAAACTCCTACATTTCACTCAACACTTGTTTTTTTTTTCTCCAAGGAAACAACAAACTTGTTTTCAGACTCACATCTAATGTGGTTGGTGTTAAAGGCTCTATTTTTTTCAAGAATCCTCCCTGAAAGACTATTATTTTTATCTTCTCAGTTCAGGGAGCACATTATGACTTGAAGAGTCAGTAAAAGTACATGCAGAGTTATAATGGAACTACAAGCCATGACTAATACCCCACAGGCAGAAAAACTTTTAAAGCCTCTTCCATGCTAATATAAACTAGCTATGTTGTTAGAGTTTTTATCCACACACACACACACACACCCACACACCCAGGTGTTCTGGCCCTCAATTGGCTTACATGATAGATTAAATGCTTTAACACCTTCTAGCACATGGAACATTAGGAGGACAGCACAGAAAACACGTTTCTTCTGCATGTCTGAACCAGCACGGCTTTGAATGTTAAACACAGATGCGTTGAAATAATTGTCTCTCATCCTCTGGGAAAACCTCTTTGTAATGCATTCAGAGCTGTGTGGATGACTGTGAATCTGAAAGGATTCGAACTGTGCAGCTTTCAGAAATTATTTTGAACAAATAATTTTATATAAAGCATTACTTGAAGTAGTTTAAGGCAGCTTTTATAATCCCTTAAAAAAAATACACCTTCACTCATCTGATCACATCTATTTTAGAATTTTCCTTCAAGTAAAATAAAACCTAATAGGGAAATTAACTTGATTTAATGAGAAATGGTCTAAACCTAAGCATAGGAAATCCTCTTACCCATGCTACAGCCATTATGCCCAGCGCAAACAGGCTGGGTCCCAGCAGGTTCCACAGACCGTGACGGTCCAGCTGCAGAGCCATGGACAGAGACATCGCCCCCAGCAGATACAGCACCTTCACAGGATAGAAAAAAACAACACACACACACACACACACACATCAATAACTGTCCCCCATAAACACTGTTCAAATCATCTCATCACCAGTAAATACAAGGATGATTGTGTAGAGAGGCAAAAGCACCTCTATTATTGATTGGTCTGAATTGTAATTTTTTTGTAATTTGTGCAAGAAAATGACTACTGAATTTGTTTTCCTGCAGATTTTGAAAATATATAAAACAGACTAGAACTCCACTGTGCTATACAATACATTGTGACAACTGAAACAGTTGATATTTATTTTAGATTGTATACTGCTAATGAAATGTTTGTTCAAGATTTTCCACCATGTTTCTGTAAAAGTCGTCAATTTTTTTTAGACAATCAGAAATAAAGAGATTTGCTTCCATCTCTGCTCTGGTTGCACAGTGCATCCTTGGAGGCTTGAGGGACAATTTGCTCTACCTTGTTTCAGTAAGGTAATAATCTCAGGAGTAATGTGCTGTCTCTCGTAATTTTTTATATCTTTCTTTCAAGTCATCTTCTTACAATTTCAAACTTTGGCACTTAATCTTTGTTTTTGAAATGTCATTAAAGTTAGTGATGGTATTATTATTTAACTCTGGGAGAAAAAAGAAAAAAGTTCAAAATTAATATGAAATTTATATTGATGATCTGGTCATTTTTTTGTGTTGATGTTTTATATTTTTAAATGGTTAGTTACCTACAAACAATAACTGATTTACACAGTCATAAAGAAAATAATTAAATGACTTATCAGTTTGATTCATCAGAGAGGCATTGACTTCTACTAACTTGAGGCCAAACCCCAAAGCTCCTTTTAAAGAACCTAAAAAATAAAAAATGTACCAGGCTATGAGAGTGGAAGGCACAAAATAACAGCAGAAATAAAATATGAAAACAAAGCCCCATGCAACAGATAGTAAAAGTTGTTTTTTTATTCTTGTTTTCCCCAATTCACAATTCAAGATAAAGCCACAAGATAACAAAGAGATAAAATGAGAGTAGGGGGGGGAAATCAATATGTTGTATACACAGGCTTCAGGAAGACTTTAGCCTGTATTCTTGTGTCTGGTGGACAATGTGAGGAGAAACCAGGGAGTTTGGAGTTGGGAGGGGATGACCTGCCTGCAGAAGAATACAACTAATTGACACAGACCAAGGAGAAAAGGAGCTTTGCGGTGCAGCCTGAGGACTCTGTGCAGCCCCATCATCAGTCATACCGTGCTGCTGCATCATACGGAGGTGCCTAAAAATGCATGCGTTGTATACAGGCATGAATGCTCTGATGCTCATAGGCAAGGCTTTTTTTACTGTAATGAATCATTATCAGTCACTGTGACAGACGAGCTAAAGCAAACTCCTGTCCTCTGGTGTTAGTCTATTTTTATCAGCAACCCATATTTTCATGCCTAGCATTGTACAGTAATATGTTCTGATGTGTGCATGTGTGACATAAATGGCACTGCAAGAGTACACTGCCTTAGCGGGCAAAACATGTTCCAAAGTCGGTTAAAATTTAATAAGTGGGAACGTGGACAGCACAGGTCTCAGGCTAATCACATTATTTGTTAAATGTAGGGTCATGGAGCTAATTAAGAATTTAATAATGTTAGACACCTTGTGTGTAACCTTTGGTAGGTCGTAGCTCTGATTTTATTGGTTTTGCATGCTCTTTTGATCTGCTTCCATTATTGGGTGCTACTATAACTTAACAGAGCTGATTTATTGAGCTCTTAAAGAATAATCACACCGTGTCTGTATGAAATGTATTGTAGCATTTTTTTTTTTGCTTCAACTCAAAGATATTTTTTATCAGAAATTACAGTAAATTTATATCATTTGCACGCTCTTGCACAGCAGTGAGCCTGGAGTTTCTCTGCATTCTACTTCTAAGAAGTAGTCAATCTCCCTTCTAAGCTTTTGAATGGTCTTGAGAGATATTTTAAGGTTTAGCTGAGGTCTTTTGTTTGGACTTCAGTTGCTTTTTAATATTTAATTATCAGCCCAGGCTTTTCTGAAGGAATAATTACCAGTTTGATAAACTGATTTAATTGCTTTGAAGTTTTGTCTTTTCTAATCCTTGTAATTTTGTTATTTGAGTACATAAAACAAGTTGTCTGCCTAAGGGCATTTTGGATTAACTTTGTTCTGCACTTAGGTTAACAAATGATACATTAATTTAATTTTTATTTAATCTGCTAATTTTCTGCTGCAAGATTTTCTGCACAGTGTTCTGACTCCAGAAAAGGGGGTCATTATCTTTTACATTTTTACCCATTTATCCTTGAAGAAAACTGTAAAAGCAACCAAATCATAAGTTTAAGCTTTTTTTCTTGTTATTTATATCCATAATTCATTAGGAATAACCCAGTACGACAATCACAAATAAAAAACACTTCCACAAATTTAGAACAAAATGTATACCATGATCAAGATGTTTTATGTAAATAGAAGAGTTAAAATTGTTCCTCCTGCTGCTGAAATGAAATATATTAGAACATTTGTATTAATAACATAATTTTAATCATTGTCATATTAGGGTAATGTTTACATTACATTACATACATATACTCTAATGAGATTGCAGCAAAGATCTTAAATAAAGGTGCAAAGGGTAGAGGTTTTCTGAAATAAACACTTATTTCAAGGAATCTGTTTTGTGATGCAAAGTATTTGCACAGTGCTCTATAATTAATAACAGACCTGAAAGGTGGACAAAGAAACAAGATAAAAATGAGATCATCTGGCTAATTTTCTCTAATTATTAATTATTCATTCACCGTTGTAACAAAAGGTCAACAAATAATGTAGTCACAACAATCTTTTTATTACTCCAACAAAAATAACTATTATTTTACTTCATATTAATAATACTGACTAGTAACCTTTAGCAAACTGAGATTAACAAATGACCCAGAGTGCTTTCTGTTTGCAGGCTGGTAAGATATTCTGCTGACAAATTGGTAGGAACTTTTAGGGCTTTGTGAATCTCGTACGAGCTGCACACACACATATAGACGCAATCAGAAAATGAAAGGTCGTTTAACCTCTATTGCTGCGGCAGTCCTAGACATTGATAAACACACACACACACACGCAAACACACACATTGTCTCTTTTCAAGTACACAAGCGTGCATGGTTCCTCTTGCCAGTCCTGACATGTGCGATTTGATTAGTGGCTGCATACTGCAGAACTAAGCAAAAATGAAAACCCGAGAGGACAGCAGATGTTCATACTTTCCCCCGCTCACACCTCCCTGTCTCACCACCTCCACCCTCCGCCCCCACCGCCCTGCGCTTCTCTGTCTCATTTATAGACAGGGACACACATTTACACGCACACCCCCCCCTCCGACTGCTCCATATTGGTGTGCAGCCAGGGGGTGACCCAGGGAGAAGGTGCACCACCTGTTAGTGTTTATTCTCTGCAATATGTCAACAAGCCGAGAATTTAGAGCCACGCTACGCAGAATCTAACGCGACTGATCTTTTAATTTATAACTAAGAACGGAGGCATATGTGAGATTTGTTTTTGCACAGCTCTGGAGAACTCTAATCTAGGCTCTCTCTGCTCTGGCTTTTATTCATCTCATCAACCACTGACACAAGACAACCGCAGTGGAATCTATTGCTATCCAAGGTCTGATTCCAGATAGCTGGCCATTTCTAACCATCTGTCCAAAAATAATTGTCATTTTAAAGAACGACTGCTTGTTTCAGTAAATACCTGAGACAATTAGAGCACCTAAAGCTGATGAAAAAATCTGATGCATGTGAAGACTTTTGTTTAAAATGATATAATGCAGAATATCTGAAAAGATATGAACAGTAAGAAGACATGCATGGATTTCTTACCAGTATCAAGATAGACAGCATTTTTCAACCAAAGTTTCTTTAAATGAAACTTTGAATGAAATGTTAGACAAAGGGCAACAGAGACTGATGCAGAGTGATGGCCCCACCCCGGCCTATTGCTACGAATAGCCTTGGTACAAGCTATAACAAGGTTGATTACAAATTTATCTTCCTTAAAAAAACAAATTCCTTCATTAGTTTTTTTTTAAATAAATGGATTTTAATAACTTAAAACTAAATGTGTTTTCAAGCTGGCTTAAAACACATTTAGTTTTGAACCCAGATTTTATAGCCATCAAGCTATGTTAACCCAGGTCCTACCCATTGCATTTGTGTTTCAAGAATAGAAAGTAAAAATGGAATAATGTTTGGACAACAGGCACTTTGAAACTATAAAACCAACTTTAACAGGTGATTTTAAAAAATATTTTTCTTCAGTCTATATGTCTGATAAAACATATATTTAAATCATGATGTAGAGAAAATTATGTTTCAGAGGAAACAAATATTTTCACCTCTAGAGCAAAGTTAGAATTTTTCTCAAAAATCAGCTGCAGCCAGTAAATATTTTACCAAATGTATTTTCTATGTTCTCCATAAAAGTGCAAAATGCAGAGACAAATAGATCACATCACGCAAACCTTAAATCCCTGAACTGGCCTTCAGTTTGTAACATTGTTTGTAAAATACAAAGTCATGTTAAGGACCTGTCAGGCAGTTAAAGATATAAGATCTATATTTATTTCAGTTACTGGTCAGATGTGACAAGTGTAGAGCCCACAGGTTACCTGAGACCAGTTCTTTTGATGTTCCCTGGAGGAAAACTAAACAACATGAAGGGACATTCAGTTTCTAGGCTCCATAGCTAAACAACTGCCTGAAATCCTGAGATGTGTAGAAACTTTTGCCTCCATTAAATCAGGACTGAAAAAGTTACCATTTACCTCAAGTTATCATTCAGTGCAAAAGTGTTTTATTTGATACATTTAATCATGTCTAACCTATTTATGGCCTCAAAATATGCAATTTTATATGATGAATATTTTGGTTTTTAACATACTTTGTTTTTAAAGTGTGACTCTGTTTTTTTATTTTTTAAATTACCTTGAGTTTGAATTGTATTTGAATATAAATGAACTTAATTTTCTTTGACTTGCTGTGCTATTCACACAGAACTAGACTGAAGGTAGACTGATGCATATCCTGTAGTGATGTCAAAGAATCCTTATTACAAGATTTCACATTGTTACTGCAATTCGTATCAAGCTGACAGATGTGCTGTGGGGGTGTAAAAAACACGTCTGATCAATGGGAGAGGTTAAAGTGATGTTTTTCTCAATTTTTTAGCTTGCTGATTACATGGTGTGATAAATGACCCGCTTTTGGCTTCTCATTCATAAAGGTTTTACTGCACTTTTAGTAACTAGAGTCATTATTTTCTTCATTATTGGTGTCAGTAGTCATTTTTATAAATGTGTGCTGTGTGTGATAATGACACTCAAAACCCATTTAATGGACAGTCCTGTTGTGTCTCATTTTATTTGCCTAATTACAGAAGTAGCAGAAAAAGCTGTTCACTATCTGCACCTTTGCGTTTATAGACACATATCTATCAACAATATTTTTTTGCATAAATATCCCTGCAGCAAATTAACAGTGAAAAACATTCTGCCCCTAATGTGACAAAAAAAAGTAAAACCAGTCATCTAGGTCTGAGAAAACCTTCTGTACCAAACAAAAAATCAAAACCTATTTTCATAATTAGCATGAAAATATTACTGCTTAATTGAGGGACTCCAATGCATTTGTTTTTAATCAGAACCGCTCAAAAGTGCGAGTCACAAAGATTTGATAGGAGGAGTGGTAGATGAGCATCAGCTTCATTTTATTTTATAGGTATTGGGATTCTTATGTTAACCAAAAAGGCATATAACTAACAGAAGACAAAACTAAATAGTACCGTACCATAATTTACTTCCTTATGATTTACCCAATTCTGCCCAATATTTTAAAGATGGTTTAACTTTCAGCAGTCGGTGCCTATCAGGTCTCACAAGTTTGATCAAATTAATCTAAAAAATATATTTCAATCACATTTTATACATGGAGCAGTCCTCTTTATTTTATTGCAAACATTTAGTAGCATTCTTGCAATAGCATTTAAAACAAACAAGTTTTAAAATAGCATTTTCTTCCTTGTATGACAGGAAATAAAAAATATGTATTGGGATTACTTAGGAAACATACCTGTTTGATGATGGATTTTAGCCTTGCCATAGCAATAACTGTGACCCACACTGACATAAGGGATCCAAGGAAGTCACAAAACTGCAGAACGTCATACTCCATGATGCAAAAGACCACGATGCCAGGCTGGTCACATGCATGGTAAAACTGTGGGAAGAGGCAAAGAAGGCAGCTGTTACACCATCATTAAAGTTTGAATTATAGATTTATTTGTACTCTGTAGTTTTTAAAAGTATAACATACAGAAATTGATTTCATCTCTCTTGATAGACCTAATGTCTAATAGACACACTTCACTTTCACAAAAGAAAAATACAGCATGAACTGCTTTTCTGAAGCTCGACTTAAATTCTTTGCCATACTTAAAAAAACGTTTGTAAGAGAAATTGGACTATAATTTATCAGCTTTTGTCAGCTTTTTAAAAAGAATTTCTCCAGAGGATAGAAAAGAAAATCTGAAATGGAAGCTCCATCGAACCAGAAGGTTTCAGTTTCTTAAAATAAATCTTTCTGTTGGGAAACTAACAGCCTTTTGAAAGTATTCATGCCTTGTAAACATTTTGTCATGTTACAACCATAACCTCTCGAGGTTATGGTACATGGCAATGTGAATGAAAAGTTAGACATGATTTTCAAAATATTTTTTAAAAGAAAATCTGAAAAATTTCAGATTTCATATACTTTAACCTTTAACTCAAAGTTACGGTATTAACCTTAGAGTTAAAGGTATTAACCTTAAATTTCAGGGTGAAAGGTATGAGCCTTAGAGTTAATACTTTGTAAAAACACCTTTCCCTGCAATTACTGTAGAACTGTGCATCTTTTGGGGGATATTTCTCTACCACTATTGTATAAATCTTTCTACCAAAATATTCCAGGCTGAATCAGACTGGAAGGATCAATATTATTTTTCAAGTCTCACCTCAGATTCTAAATAGAATTTAAAATTTGACTAGGATTACAACTTTGACTAGGCTATTCTAATGCATTACAGATGCTTTGATCTAACCATTTTGTTGCAGCTGTGTAAAATGATAATATAGCATCTTGAATTATTTCATCAGTTCTGACCAGCTGACATCACGTTGCTGAATAACACCTTCTTCTACCTCTTTGATTTGTTCTCTACAAATCAGGACAAATCAAAGACATGAACTTTAAACTTGTTGACTTTCCTTCAAAAAAAGCTTTCTTATTATTGCTGCTTCATAAACTACGTATGAGTCAATCTGCTGACCTGACAATTGTTAGTCATGCACTATGACTAACAGCTGTCTGGTCAACAGATTGACTCATCTGAGCTGTGAATCTCTGAAAAACTTTCAGCAAGCCTGTTGGCTACTTCTAGGATTTGAGTTTCTTTTCTAGATTTTTCCACAACCTTCTCCCTGACATGTCTGCTGTGTTCCTTTGTCTTCATGATGCTGTTTGTTCACTAACATGTTCTCTAGCAAACTTGAAGCCTTCGCAGAAAAGCATAATTTATACTTGCATCATGAATGTAAGTATAAAGCTAATTGATTGCATTAGATTTTATTTAGTTCTACCACACTGAGGCCAGTTGAAAGCAAATCATTGGAATACTGTTTACATTTTTATTTGCACGTTCACTTAAAACTGTTACATTTTCACTTGTGTTTTGCATTTGTCCTTTCATACTGTTTTGGTACCTCTTTAGAGATCCCTGTCTTATTTCCTATCAGGAACAAACTTCTTGAGTGAATGAAATTATTTTTAAATTTAAATCTGACAGAGGTGTAAATAATGTTGTGCTCAATAGTATTAATTTCCTGCACAAACAAAGACTAGAGGGGAAATGTTCTTCCAGTCTGCTCTGAATGGCCGCTCTACCAGCCTGTGAAGGACTCATCTGCTTGTATCATCCATATGTTACAGTTAGAAATTATGTTTTTTCCACCAATACAGATAAACCTTTAAAAAAAATAAAAAATAAAAAAAGTAATGCAACATTTGGAAGGAAGTGCATTTATAAGTTTATGATGATACTGATCAAGTTCCAGTTGTGGCCAATGCAATCAGGCTGACGGCAATGGGCAGGCCTCCTAGCAGGCCTAAGAGACTGGGAATACACTGTGTGTTTTGGATTCTCGGGGTAGAGAGCTGTCAGACACCCAGTAAACTATAATCTGTGCAAGACTGCCTACCGTTCTTGCCTGAGTGCTGACAGGGTGAGGAATGGGTCTTCATAGTGTTGGTGTTGTTTGTTTGGGCTGCTGGTTGTCACTGATCTTCCTCACCATTTGAAACTTGTGCTTAAAGTAAAACTGTGACACTCGCTTATGGTTTCCCTACAGCAACGTGGTTGTATGTGGCCTTAAGGAGAATTTGATCAGGAGTCCCCTCTTCCACTAAGTGTAATAGTGTTTCAAGAGAATTGGTAAAATCTCAGAGACTGAGCCATTTAATTGGCTGAGCCTAAAAGCAATCATGATGATTGGCTGTCATTTACTGTTGATATGTATTAGTGAACAATCCAAGCTTTCAAATTGTCACTGGGCAGATTGTTATCTATGCTGAAATTGTGAAGTCAAATTTAATAATTTTCTTACTGAACAAACTGAACATTTCACATTTATGGTTTGTGTGTTGAATTTCATACATTTATGGGAGGCCTTTGATAGTTTGGGGCTCTAAGCGACAGGATTCACATTTACTCTTTGCTGGCTCTGGCAGGGGTCTTGTCAAGATCAGTCAAACCTGGCATGCTTGCAGCAAATGACAACTCCTGTCTTTTAACAGGGTCCATGCTCACAAGAGTTGTTATCCAGGCCCTGATCTGGTACCTGACTGTCAGCACCTGTAGTAGCAGAACCCCAAGACAAGAGTCAACAGCAGAATGAACAGTTTTAAATTGACAGAGAGGATTTGGCATTTTTTATGGATGCAACCTACATATTCAGCTGTGCTGCTCAATAGGAACATGAAAGAGAAAGTCATATGTGCACTTCAAGGAAAGTAAGCCTGGCCATAAATTCCACTATGGATATTATAAAGAAATCCTTTGAGCTGAAATGTATTTAGCTGGACAAAGTTTGGAGGATAAAAAGTAGAAGACCATTTTAAAAATTACAAGAAAGTCTTGGAAGTAAATCTACTTCTGGACATGCAAAAGGCAAGCAAAACCTATATGACATTATTAAGTGATTTGCAAATAACAAAATTCTATGTTGTGTAATTTGTTTTGCCCACTGAGCCTCATTTCTGAAACACATTTCCTGTTCTGGATGCTTTCATGCTTTTAATATTTATCACATATATATAATTGTTCCTGATTTTCAAACAACCCTCTTTGTGACTGTAATTCGTTTTCAGTTTACCACCGTAAGAGCTTGCATAATGTAGTCATCAGCACTGCTTTTGTGCCAGACTATCATTAGGTGTCAATCAGTAGAACAGCATGAGTCCACTGTTAGGAACTTTGTGAAATTACCTGCATGCATCACTCATGTTTATATGCATCCAAATACAAAGAACACATTCTATGATGATGATTTTAAACTTTAGAACAACACAAAATTATTTTGTTTTTCATATCTTGCTTAATAGTGTCTGAATATGAATCAGCAATGAAGTTTCAGAGTTTAAGAAGATATAAAAATATGGACTTCAAACCAAACGTTTGAAGTGAAAACACACAACCTTTTTAACTGTCTGACTTTAAATTAGGCTAAGTGTTTAATGTTGTAGGTCAATTAAAAATATTAAACTAGCATTTTAAATTGTATGCCTTGGGTTAAACCTTTTGAATGACTCATCCTTCCTGACAGGACTAAACTGAGGTCAGTTTGAAGGTTGCATTACTCACACAAACTTTTCAGTGCTGTCTTACAGCACTGATGTCTGTAAGACAGTGATGTCACTGATGTGGGAGGGACATCACAGTGACCCTCCCACAGTGCTGTGGGAGGGTCACTGAAAAAGATTAGTCCTGTTGTGCCAAGGCTACTTTATAATTAATTATATGGTATATTTAAGCTCATTTTCCATTTGCGAGACCAGTTTTTATCCCAGCTTCAACTTCCTGGCTGATGTTTTAAGATGTTGCCTCAATATGCTCATAATGTTCTTTCCATCTATTGTGAGAAGTGCACCAGTCCCTCCTGAAGCAAAACACCAACATACTATGATGCTGCCACCCATATGTCACAGTACAGATGGCGTTCTCTGCAATATAGTCAAACACTTCAATTTTAGTTTCATCAAACTACAGGATATGTTTTTCTTGTTGTTGTTTGTTTTGTTTAAAAAAAGGTGTACATTTGTCTCTGTGTGGATTTACAAACTGTATACTGGCTTTTTAAGTTACTTTTGGAGTAATGACTTCTTCCTCTCTGTATCCATGGCTCAGATTATTATCTACAGGACACATGTCACTGCAGATAATAATCATTTCTTAGCTTTAGTCAAAATCTTCACAAGATCTTCTGCTTTTGCTCTGTAGCTGATGCATTTTGCTCCACATCTATCTCTGCAGTACAGAATACATTTCCTTCCTTAACAGTCTGATGGCTGGATGCTGTCATGCTGATTATGCTTGCATAAAATTGATTGAAAAATTGAGTGTGCCACCTTCAGGCATCTTGAAATTGCTCCCAAAGATGAACCAGACTAATGGAAGTCCACAAGTCTCTTTCTGATAACTTGCCTGACTTGTTTTGATCTTTTCATAAAATCTCTCAATTTTTGATCCAAGAGGGGATCAAAAATTGTGAGAGCATTTTAAAGCATGTGACTTCTCAATCAAAAGAAGTGATATGGAAAAAAAAAAGTTAAATAAAAAAAATTTAAAATCCCTCTTTGTTTAAAAAATATAAATATGTTCACTAACCTAAAATCAGTAAAAGATTGGTTGGATTTTATGCCATACAACAAACAGAAAAAAAAAAAAAAAAGATTATGTACTTTATACATTTTGCAAGTAAGCATATGGCTTCAACTGCACTATCAGTCATCAGCTGAGTCATTTAGAAGTGACTCACAGTGGAGAAAAACATGGTGAAGATGTAGACTGAAGCCTCCAGCAGGTAGTGGCTTCGAATGGCGATGGCCACAGGCGGGACGAACATCAGGTTGCTGAGACAGAGCAGGAGGGTGGAGAGGAGCTGGAAGCTGTAAGAATAGGCTTCGGAGTTGTCGGTGCAGCCCCAACCATTCCAGCCTATTAGACAAACACACTGTCAGAGCTGTAGCCTGACGGAAGAAAGGAGAGATCTGAAGGAGCTTGTGTGTCGTTAAGTTGTGCTAAACTCTACATGAACTTTGGTAAAATCTTCTTAAATCTTTTTGTGGATGGAAGATGGAAGAAATTTGAATGAGAGATGAAACAGGCTGTTCAAAATCTTTTCCTTTGAATTTTGTGCATTTCTTAAAGCGTATGAAAAATTTATGACTTGATAAGAGCCTCATCAGCACCAGCAGCTCTTTTTCAGGAACATAAGAGTTGTGTGAAGTTGTTTATTTTGCACAATAGAACCTCCTGGAGTGAACACCCTCCTATTTTCAACTATCTCTGCTTTTCTACAATACATCATCATCAAAGGGCCAAATGAATAAGACAGTTTGGGGAAAACTATCTTTGTTTGGTTGTTTTTCTATCTGATTTCAGGCCAAGACACAATGATTCACAGTAGTTAAGGTTTTTAATGATCAAAAACTAAACTCTGAATGCACATATTATTGACCAATGCAATGCCTAGCAAAAGCATTCACATTTCTCAAACTTTTTCACATTGTCACATTACATTCACAGAGTTTGATGCTATTGCGATAAACAGACCTGCTCGATTTAGAAAAAATTGTTTTTGCAAAACATCTCGGTCACATTTCATGGTCTTTTTATTTCAACATGATGATTTGAACAGTGCTTTGTGATACAAGAACCAAGCTTGGAATGCAGTTTTACAACCTCCACCATGCCCTGCTTGTGTTCTCACTAGAACCAGGAAGATAGTGTTCATCACCCCAGCTGTAAAGTCCTTATACCAGCTCCCTTTAGCTCAGAGATTATACTTTAAAATACTTTTGTTAAATTATTGATTACTGAACAACTTAGCACCAAAATCTGTTTAAGTCTTGTTGTTTATGTATCAACCTTCCAGACCACTCAGGTCTTCTTGTTCTGGTCTGCTCTGCATCCCCAGAACTCAATTTCGATGCATCACAAATCTGGAACAAACTTCCAGAAAACTACAAAATAGCTGAAACATAGAGTTTCTTTGAATCAAGGTGATGTTTTAATAATGCAAAGCACTTTGAATGACCTTGTTGCTAAAATGTGCTTTACAAATAAACTTGACCAATATGACTTAATTGGTTACTGTTTTGTAATTCAGTTCACAAAAAAATATTGTGATAATTATTTTGCCCATTTTGCTCAGTTCTAAGGTGTAACATGAAAAAGTTCAAGGTGTATAACACTTTTACAAGGCACTGTATTATTGAGGTTTTGCTGAGTTAAGACAGGCCAAGGGCAAGTGTTGATTGCTGTGGTTCCGCCAGGAAGCAGAGGCACACATGAAGTATGACAATGGATTCAATGGAAGAGAAACGGGCTCGGATAAAACACGATCAAAGGCAGGATTTAAAAAAAGCCTCTAAGGACAGGCTTTGTTTGGCTCCATAAGCTCATCTTTTATTGAAAAGCTGTTTGTAATTAAGAGTGTTTTATTGTCTCATCAACAGCTTATAGGAAGAGATTAATACTAGGCTTCTTGGACAGTGGAACCTACCATTTAATTGCTGTATTGTTAGTTCAGTTCTGGAAAACGGCTTGCCCAACCCATGTGGCTGACATTTTCCATCATTCTCCATCATACAATTAATCTGAAATTATTTACAGTAGATATTTTTTTTCTTTTATCTAAATTTGAATATTATTAATGATCATGCATTTCCTTCTTGTGTACTGCTAAATAATAAACAATGAGGGATTCTTGAAGATAGGCATTAATTATTTTTTTTTTTTGCTGTTGACTGAGTTTGGCATTGAAACCAAATCAAGAAAAGACATTAGTAGATGACTTCATCTGAATTTAGCTCATAGTGACAAATCAAGTAAAAAAAAAAAAAAAAAGAGTTGTTCTAGTAAGTGACTAATACACAGAGCTCTACTCTGCCGCGGCTCCTGCACATAAATTGTTACCTGCTTTGCATTCACATGCAGCATAAAGGTAGTTGTTGGTTCGCAGGAGCTTGCACTGTCCATATGTCCCGCAGTCATTGATGCATGGAGTAAGGTATGCGCGCATATACACCTCTGCAGTTACATTGGTGCATGCTTCAAACCTGAGGGAAAAGGCAAAGGAGAAATAGAACTGAAATTTGAGTTGGCAATATTTTTTATCTTTTTTAATAAGTGCTTTATTTTATTAGCAGTTATCTTGCAAGGCTAAATAAAATCCATGTCATTCATTTTTTTCTTAACAGTACTGTAGAAAATGTGTGTGGTTTTGATACTCTTCAAATGCCAAGTAACTGCATACAGATATATTTATGTCTGCTCATAGAAGCTTCAACTGGTCCAATTTTGATTTGTGCTTTCAACATATAAAAATCATCATGAGTACGAGCCAAACACACTGCCACTTTTCAGCTGAAGCAAGCCTGCACTAATTTAGCGTGTGAAATGTAACACACCATTATGTGAATGCCATCACCATTCCCAAACCTCAGTTAGGCTCTCAAATGAAGATAAGTACAAGTCCCACACCATCTGTTATATGTAATGCAAATTCAACTGGAACTCCCAAGAGAATCTGCAAAACTTAATATTTAATTCAATTCCTTTCAGATTTTTTGAATCGTTAAAGATTCGCCAAAATTGCTCAATCTGCTCAACAGTGAAAAACTTGGAAAAATTATTTTGTTGAATAACTTTATAGCATTATTTCCCCCCCACCCCCCATCTTCTTTCCACAACGTCTCTCACACACATTTAAAATAAAACCCTAGCAAAGAAATGTGCGTACTTATTGAATTCATCTGCAGAGCACAAACAGTTGGAGAGAACATTTGATCTCACAAGATATAATCTAGTCCACAAACGATAAGAGCTGTGCCCTTTACAGAAAGCACAACATGCTGACAGCTTGGTCTGCCTGATGTGGTATTGCTTGTAAAGATCCAGTCTGCACCTTTTATATTGTAATGACATAAAAATAATCACAGCTCACCTTTAACATTTTAGAGATGATACAAAATGCATGTATGACTGAATCATCATGCTTATATTTCTCAATGTACAACACAGAAATGTTCTTCCATGTCATGTGCATCTAAAGGCCAAATTGTGCTGCCAGATGACAGATAGGTGAAAAGCGTGTTCCTCAAATCACTGGGCTAAATTATTAAATTTGATAAACAAAGTAGCGACTGTTTGAAGATGTGCTATAAAAATACTTTACATCCTGTGTTGTGATAGTCTTCCTGCAGTACAGAGCAAACATTGTCTCACCGAGGATGCTGTGGGGCGTTGGGACTAAGGCTGTGAACTGATTATGAGAACATCAAAAATTTATGAGCAACAGTCAACCAGCTCATTTCAGTGAATTTTTGCTTGTAAATCCTTTTTTTTTTTTCTTTCTTTCTGGGTAAATACTCCTGAGAGTACACTTTATAGACTTTTTTCCACTTTAAAGGCCCAGTTAGATATTTTGGGAAATGCGTTTATTCACCTTCCTGCTGAGAGCTGGAGCAGATGACAGATACCTCGCTCCTGTGTTGTCTGAGGGATTCTGATATATACCGAGCAATTCAGGCCTGTTATTCTTGTGTTTTGCTAAGTTCAACTGGAATACTTGGCAAAAAGACCATATAAGACCATAAATATAAAAATGCCATTATATGTCTTATATTGTGTCTCTGTCAAGAAAGCAAATATCCATAAAAATTTGTAAAGATGTGTTTTATTTGCAGCTGAATTAAATTTTGCTGTGAGACATCATAGTAATCTTACCCGTGTTCTGTGGCACATAAGGAGCGCAGACTGAGGTACCAGGTTCCTGTTTGTGGGTAGGGGATTCTCAGTTTGGTAATATTAGCAGACACGTTGACAGACAGAAAAAACCCAGCAGCTGATTCTGATTAAAAAAAAGAGAAAACCAATAAAGCTTTACTTGTTCAGTTACAAAAACACAGAAAATTAAAACAGCTTGCTGTTTTAATTTAAATGAAAAATTCTGATGTTTTTGCTTAAATTTCCAGATATTCAAGTTATGTTCATTTTTGATGATGAACAAATAAATGGTCACAATGGTGGAAAAAAAAATCAATGAATGTACAAATTGACTGAAATCATTTGAAGATGTGATAGATTTTTCCAACTTCTATTTTTTACATATCTGTACCTGGAAACTGTGAAGGCATCAGAATTGGCTGAGTCATTTTTTTTACTGACAGGGTCAAATAAATCAATTTATAATCTATTTTTACCCATCCAGTTTTAAAATAAAAATGACATTGAAATGCATTCAATTAACCAATATTCAATTTGAGCAAAGTAAACATAGAATCCACATAACACCATCACACATCAAGCAGATGAATACATGTAACTTTTTCTCCACAATGACAAAAAACACTGATTGTGGCCTCAAAAACAACATTTAAAAATGAAACTAAACTATTGCACTTAACTGTGCATTCAGCTGTGGCCTGAATGCACATTCTCACGACTTTGTCTTATTCCTCATGAAGGTGAATTGCATTCCTACTTATATATAACCAAATGTCTGAAGGGGACTTTTCACAGAAGCTATTCTCATAAAATGTTGGACTTTTGCTGCAGACAGATGACGTTAATGGGGGCTTTGATGTTGATCTGATGTTCACTCAGTGCTCTGCCGCAACACTATTTACTGGAATTATAAACACCACTCCAGTCAAAGTTTTTAAATCGGGGAAGATTTCTCCAATTGAAGAGTTCATAGATCGACAAGACTCTGCACGACGGGTTTCCTGATCTTTCATGCACTCACTTCAGCAGATGGAAATCCCATAGCTTGTGATCCTTCTGCACCAGTGATTCTGCTGGTCAACCACTGGTGCTTAAGATGCTCTTACTGGAATCTTTTTTGATAGTTGTCTCTATAATATACTCTGTGTTTACAATTTAAAATGTCTGCATGTCAAGTGGTCAGAAGGGTGAATTGTAGTCTGTGAAAATGACAGATGTTGTTTAGTAAAAATCCAGTCAAAGATGGAAAATATTTGGTTAATGCGACCTCTGGTAGGAACCCAAAATATTCCAAATGTATCTTGTCACAGGGTAATCCAACATACCTGAATCACATTTCAGCGATGAATTTTCTCTCAAAAAGAGAGGCATTCCATGATTAAGGCAGCCGAACACGGTAAGATTTGCTCCTTTCAGCGTAGACTGCAGGGAGAAGAACAGAAGAAAATGCCAATCATCCATACAAACATCAACCATCTGCTGTCCTATTGGCGTTGCGCTCATACTATTCATGATTACCTTAGGCCTCTACTCTCCTCAGCCATGAAAGAATATACTTTAAAACTAACAAATCAAATGAAACCGCTCTACGTTTGTCTGCCAGAGGCACCTAGATGAAGATGTTGGCAGTTTATCTCCTCGCAGCATCAATTATACAATAACATGCTCATGCATTAAAAGCAAATTCAGAAGAATTATTCAGGCGTTGGAAGCTGCATATGTCAATATAAAATATCTCATGCTGTAGAAACCGAAATGAATCAGATTTAGTGTCAGCATAGAAACAACAGGACAAAAAGCAGTAGTAAAATAAATGTATTCATAAATAATCAGAGGATATTCCAGCACTTTATCTGACACTTTACAAGTTGTCTTGTCCTTTCCTGTGAAAAAAGTAATGAAGTGGTTTATAACTAATATAAAATCTGTCCAACTAAATTATCATATTGGTAAGCACCCTCAAAAACAGTAAATGTCATTTTGCCCGAGATAAAAAAAAGGAAATCATAGAACAATCCTCCAGCTTTTAAATGCATTTACTTTTATCCAAAGGGAATAGGGACATCTTAAGGCAATTATCTCTAGGATTTATAAGATTTCTCTCACCTCCACATAGCAGAAAATAAGCGTAATGTATATGAAAGAAGCTGGAAATGTTCTTGATTAATGCAATGACAAACACTTTACCAGGTGCCGAGATTTCAGGCTTCCTAAACTCACCATCTGGCCTGCACTCTCTTGATGGTTAAACTAAATCAAGTCCACTGGCATTTTAAGATGATGCTTCATTGCAGCTCTCCCCTAAAATCTGAAGATGAAGAATTAAGTAAAAAACACTCAAGTGAAAACTGGAAGAGTCTGCCAGACGCTGGTCAAGAGGAAGCAAAGGGGTAACGGTTTCTTGACTTTTGATACAAGCGTAAATATCTTTGTTTTTTGCCGCTGTGAATTTCTGCAATCCACTCAGAGATTCTTTATAGCAGAACGAATCAGAGTCAATTCCTTCGAGTCAAATGTCATATCTCTCAACCAGCAAAAGGTGGACTGCTTCCTACAGGCATGGGGTCAATCAGTACCTGAGGAGGCGCAAATTAAAATATCCCCCATGTTGTTCATGAGTAATGATATAGTGAAGCAGGGATTGAGGCCTCAACTGCATTGATGTATGTGCTGCTCTGATCTATCGCAGTGAAGAAGGAGTTGAGATGATAAGCAAAGTTCTTGATTTACTGGTTAATCTATGTTCTGACCTGTGGTTGTGATAAATGGACAAATGACTGAAAGAACAAGATTCCAGATACAAGCAGTTGACACCCCCTCTCTTTATCTCTAAGGGTGAACCCAGCCAGGGATACAGAGGAAGTGCTCATCACCAGCTTTTCATTCTTGTTGTTTTTTGGTGTTTTTTCAGGCAGGTGCCATTGGGGAAGAAAACCCAGGGGAAAAAGGAAAACTCATTGGTGGGACTATAAATCTTTTCTGGGACTCTCATGGATCCATTGCTGTGGCAATTCTCAGATATAGGGATGGATTTTATATGGCAGACATGAACTGTCATGGTCTCTTGTAGATCAATTCTGCTAATGCTGCCTCAGCCAGAAAAGCCCTGATAAAGGCCCTGCATAAATTAAAATGGGTATTCTGCTTTTTTCCCCCACCTTTCTTTTTTTCTCTGATGCACAAAAACAAAAAAACAAAACTAAGGAACTGGACTGATGGACGTATGGACAGACCAAGTGTCAGACTGACAGGTGGAGAAATAGGTAAACAAAAAGATATATGGATGAAAAACAGATGGGTGGATAAATGGATGGATATATGGATGAATGGATGGGTGGACAACCAGATGGATGAATAGATGAATGGACAAACATATGATGATTTACTGACGATTCAGATGTATAATATCTGCCACTGAATAAAGACTATCCAAATGAAGATGTGACACCAAATGAAGTTTGACACCAAATGTGGAATTTCACAGATGCAAGGAAGCTACAGTCAAGCATAAAAATAAAGTCTGCTGATTTTATTACCTTTTTCAAGAAGCTGCAACTACATCCATCCCCCTCAGACCTCGCAGAAAGCATTCTGCTTAAGGAATCAGAATTTCTCAGGGTTGATCTACTGTTAAACCCTGCTATCTTTACAGGAGATCATGTGTTGGGCAATCCCTTCTCTTCACTTGTCGTAAACATCCTGGCTCACCGGTAAACACCGGGAATTAAGGAAGCGAGATTATCTCAAGATACACATGATTATTTTGCGCGTTTCATCTTTCTCAGATTTATTATCTGAACTCCCTCGGCGTGGATGAAACCAGGAAACTGTTTTGTTCTGAAACTCTGCTCTGCAGATCTGTGTGGTGCCTAAATTAAGATTTTTACGATAACTTCCAAGGCTTCGTTTGTCTTCCAGGTTTATCTAGCTTCGGCGCTGCATATCTGTACTATAAAGATAAAAAGGCCAGCTCTTTTAAGGGGATTTAACACATCTCATAAAATAGCTTTGCTTCCAGGCCATTATGTGATTTGCTTTTAATTAATCATAATTTCTGGTTCTGGTTTAAACCCCATTATAGATTCATGTTTGTAATTTTACTGCTATTTTTATTTTTTTGCTTATCCTATTATTTACGGCCCGTGCATGTGAAGCACTTTGTAGCATTGTTGTAAAACATATCCACATCAATCACATTTAACAGTGTGATTTATATGCCGGATCCATTATGCATCAGTTAGTTATGATGGCTGAATGTGAGTGGTAGAGGCATAATTCAGTTTGGAGTGCCATCCACCAACAAATTACTAATCAAGGTTTCAGGACGAGGGGAAAGAAATGAAAAGAAATTTCATCAAGAAAACAAGAGAAGAATAACTTTTTAATGCATAAATAGGTGAAGGAAGTCATGCAGTTTTGCTTTTAAAATTTCAGCCCACCACAACCACAAATTTGAAATTCATTATTTGCACATTGTGGTCCTTAAGATAGAATAGTTACATTATCCCTGTTTATGTCAAGAACTAAACAACAAAAAAGCCAGTGCTCTTGAGTTTCATACACCTAAATAAAGTCCAATTCTCATAAGAAGCCAGCTAATTAATAGAGTCGACGTGTTTTAAAAAACGTAATCTGAATATATAGAGTATGGGCACCACTCCAAACCAAGGAGAGTGAGGTGGATGTTCACTTTCCAGCAGAACAATCACTCCAAACACAGAACTGCAATGGAATCGTTTAGATCAAACCATGTTTAAGTTAGAATGGCTTAGTTAAAGTACCAACCAATATCCAAATAAGAATATGTGGCAAGTCTTTTTTTTTTTTTGCAAAAAAAAGTCTTGCCACTTTTTTTACTAGTAGCAAAAACTGTTTGTATCCCCTTTATTTGCTGAACATGACACTTCAGTTTTTAATTTAAGCAAAAAAAAGTCTAAAAGCCTGTAATAATCTTGTTCTGCTTCAAAATTATTTGCCACTTCATTTCGGTTTATCACATGACATCTAATTAAAATACAATGACAATGTCGAAGTGTTTTAAGGATATAAATATTTTTGTAAGGCATTTCCTTGTGATTAAAATCTGAGCATTTCAATGTTGCTTAGTAACAGTAATTTATTCCAGGCTTCTGATTGTACATTTCTATCTGAAAAAAATAATTAATGGAGGAAAATCATTCCAATTCTTACTTGTTTTTTGTAAATCATATATTAATAAATGAAAGTTATCAAACCAAAGCCAAAACAAGACTTGCAAAACAATTTTTAATCAAATAAAACTAAAAAACATATTTGAAACCGTTCAGGCATGTGACTCCCACATCTGATGAGCATCACATCTGTTCTTATGCAGCTTTTACACTTGGCTGCAATCACTTGTGAATTCTTTTATTCACTGGACATAATTTAGAAAGCGCATGACAGCCTGTCTAAGGTCTCACTGGGGAAGATGTGTGTGTGCGAGATAAAATCAAGTTAATATGATTAGAAAAAACCTCTGACAAGTTGTTTAATAGGATTTTGTCAAAGCACTGACTATGCCAGAGCAACCTAGCCTCAAACACTTGACTAAAACAACATTATTAGAAGTATTTGCTGATCTGCCTTCCCACACATATACACTAGAGTGACACGGCTCCTTCAGTTCATATGTTTAATTTATTGACAGCCCAACCTTTGCAGCTATGACAGCTTGTGAAATTTCCTCAAGGTTTAGGAGTTTAGTAATGGGAATGTTTGATCATACTTCCAGAGGTGCATTTGTAAGGTCAGACACTGATGTTGGACTAGAAAGCCTGGCTTCGAGTCTCTACTCGAATCCATCCCAAAGTTATTCAGGACTGTTGAGGGTTGAAGTTCCTCCACAAAAACAGATTCATTCATGTCTCTATGGATTTTATTTTGTTCATTGTCAAAGAGAGCAAGGTTATCCAAAAGATTTTCCCACAAAGCTGGGAAAATAAAATCATACCATATGTCCTGGTGTGCTGAATCGAATTTCCTAAAAACGTCTCCACGCCTTAGTGTCCTCTGAGCCAAACTTTAGACTTGATACGATGTAATTAGGTAAGTTTTGTTCTCCTGCCAAACCCAGTCTCATCAACTGAACTGTCAGATAGTGAGGCATGATTCACCATATCACAGGTGTCTACTCTGCTGCAATGGAGGCATGCTTTCCACCACTGTATCTGCAGCTTTGTACTACACTTGGTGATGTGACCCTTGGATACAGCTGATCAGGCATGAAAACTCATTTCATGAAGCTCACACACTCTTCAGCTAATCTGAAGGCCATGAAGTTTTAAGATCTTTATCTATAGTCTCTGCAGACAGCAGGCAACCTCTCCGCACTCTGCACCTCCACACCCACTGACCCCAGTCTGTGATTAAATGTGGCACTTGGTGGTTGAGTTTCTAATGCTTCAATTTCCTTCCACTTTGTTTTAATAAAAAACAATTGACTGAGGAATATTTAGTAGTGTGAAAAGTGTGTGAGCTTATCACACATCCTTTAACTATATGTGCTGTTAAAATTCACCTAACTACTAGAAACAACCCAGTCTTTCACACTTCCTAAAGTTTGGTGTAAAAAGTAAACTTTTGATGAGATCCAAGAAAAGGAGACGTGATGTTTCTTTATAGAGGTGGGTGACCCTCATAGAAGGACAATCATCAATGCAGTTCTCCCTCAGTCACGCTTTTACTGTAGAGAGGCCAAAGAGAAGCTATTACTCACTATAAGGTACATGTCAGTCCCCTGGGAAAAATTCACCGTTCGAATAATAAAGTGTAGATAAATTATATTTTATTGTGTCATAAGGAAAACTGTCAGGAAACTTGATAAAACAGAGATTAAACTATCAGGCTGAAATTCCCATTAGGGTGTGTGGAGATGAAACCATGCAGAACAGTTCACCTCACTTTGCTGAAAAAAATAAAAAAATTGCATCATTTTAGATTTTACTGTTATTCTCACAGGAAACTGCCGTCCAACCAGAATGCAAAAGTTACTGACAGGTAAAGATGTCAGGATGATTATCATATTACAATAAACAATTCAACAAGCTATTCAATATGGTTGAAGTCCATAGTTTGAAAGACCCATTATTTTTTTATTTTTCAGCAATTCAGGAAGCCTTAATTTGCTGCTTGACCTTTGATTATCTTGTTAACGATGCAATTTAAACTAAGCTGCAAGCCTCACCTTAAATTTGACTCTAGAAATTTTATGGTTCATGTTCCTGGCACTTTTGTTAATGTACAATTTCTTGCATTTTTAGAACTTTTCTTTGAATACTTCTTCATTTGCCAATTAAGTTTAAGATTGTTGTGGCCTCCATAAGCACAGCTTGGGAAAAACATAGAAAGGACAATAATGTAGTCTAAAATAAATGCTATCCTTGCGCTGCCTTTAATTGTCCCCTCTGCCTTAGCCTACAAAAAGAGCCATTTTAAAAACGCATCAAAAGAGATTAAATCAATAACCTGACACCCGAGGAATCAGTGGAAATAAGAATCGTACACATCCCTAAGGCTCTCTGGGACAGAGGTGAATTCTTGCAAATCTGCTAAAGTTCCCCACCAGCAGCTGCTGACTAAACTGTGGATTTGTGACAAGCAACAGACAGATCATCGCCAATGGCGAGAAGTCTGTTCATAGATTATATACGATGACACTGCCTTTGAAAAATACATCTTAAAGTTTGGAAAACTATCACACCAAACAGGTTGCATCACAACAATCTGTCCCTGTGACTTCTGCAGAAGTAAAATTTATCTACTAACTCAGGCCTGCACATCTTAAAGTCAAAGTGTGCTCTATCCCTTTATTCTTTGTCTGAAAGGAATGCACCAAAACTGCTTATCCAAAAACAAAATAGCACACAAAATGCTGTCAAGACAGGCAAAGCATAAATATGGTTCTGTACAAAAATACTAATTCCTACTTTTTATATATTCTGCTTCTAAAGAAATAAATTAACATCTTTACTTTTAAAGGTGTTTATTACTTTTTTTACAAAATCATTCTTCTTTAGTCTGCTCTGTTCTGAGCTCCGTTCAGAATGAGATGTTATAGGGCCTCTTGTCACTCAGAATAATTTGCTGCTGGTCACACCAACAACTCATCATTTACACTCCCACATAAAAATGGCTACATACTGATGCACAATTATACAACTGTGCAAGTTTGAAAAGCAGAAGTAGAGCATCCAGTATAACCAACAAGAAGGCAGCAAGTTAAGTGTTTGTATATGCTAAATAAACTAGCAGTCTGAAACACATTTGGAAAGTCAATCTCAAAGAGTCATTAGCTGAAAAATAAAATAATAATAATAAAAGATCAACTGAAACATGTTGCATCATTCAGGTGTTGTCAGGTTTTCACAGCGGAGTTTGAAGAAAAATGTGCCATAACTTCGATTATATTAAATATAAAAAATGTATAATGAATCCAATGAATTTTATCATGTATTAATAAATAAATCATGTATAACAATAGAGACAAGACAGATTTAATAACAAAAACAAAAAGCCTAATCTACAAGTTGATCTCCCTGGAAATGACTACATCAACCTCGGTCTCTGAAGTAACAATTTAATGACTGTCAATTATTTTCTATTTCCTCCTAAGTTTTCTGTTTGTGTTTGTATCTGACATTTTGGGAAATAGTCCTGTTTACCTTCTTGGCAGGGGTTAGACTAAAAGATCGATTATCAATTTCATCTCTGTGTGTGTAGTGGAGATGAAGGATGTGTTTAGCCTTGCCTATCGCAAATTCTGACAGCAGAGAGGAGCAGCAAGGAGGCTGCATGCAGTGGCATTTCAACAACTTCAAACCTGCCATATACACATGCAAAACGGCATGGAATAATTTTCACTCAACAAAATAAGTCTTTTCACTTCTGATTTTGTTTTTAAGCTGATAGTCATTATGCCTAACAGATCTTAAGGAGACAAGTTATTGTATGCTTTTTAGAGCTGAAAAATGCCCTTGAACAATACATTTTCTGCATGCACAGATGTGAATCTGATAGCAGTCAAACTCCTGGGAGGGAAGGAAAAAGAAGGATATTTTCTGAAATGTCAGGACATTCCTTTGAACCAAACAATCTAAAAGACTTCTTTTTCATGCCTAATCCTCTGCGTATTTCAATACTTGCTGGCTTGATCTCTATTATGAATGAAAAGTTTAAAACTGTCTGGCAGCTTTTTTGATTCCCTGCAGATCTTCAGAGGCACTGCAGGTGCATTTTAATGCCTTCCCTATCTGACAGATGGATTTTTGCATTTTGTTTGGTCTCAATTAGAGACATATGTCAGAGCTCTAACACTGGGGTGTTTTTTTGTTATGACCTTTTCTATTCCCACAGCAAGTCTGTTCTTACACATGCATCCAAGCATTTCAGGTGCACAGAGGTCAACTCATAGAAATGTGTTTCACTTCCTTTTGGCTTGGATTTGTATAGCGCCTTATCAAGTCAAAAGACTCCAAAGTGCTTTACACTCCATTTGGTCATTCACCGATTCATAGACACATTCACATATGGATGGTGGTAAGCTACATAGTAGCCACAGCTGCCCTGAGGCAGACTTACAGAAGTGATGACTGATTGTGTGTGCAGTCTCACACCAACTTCACAGCTGCGGTACGCTTGGTACTAGAGTTACTCAACACCAAACTGCTGATTATGTACAAATAATTAATTCACACATCAGAAACATGATAATATAAACGTATCCACATACATGCAATTAATACATGGGCATGTATACAACTGCAATTGTAGACATAGAAAACACCTTTAGCAACACTAACTTCAGCTTTATTCGAGTATGTCAAATGGCTTGATGCAAAAATAACACATATTTAAATATGTTCTGGGACAACATGACAATTAGCTCATCAACAATTTTAGGTTTCATAGTTTGTTGGAACTGACTGAACTGCAGTCAGTCTAAGAGAGGAGCCTGGTGTGAAGCTGTGTGCCATCAGTACCCAATGCGATGTTCTGTTGCTGAGATCACCAAACTATTTGCTGATTAAACTTCAGAACATTCTAGCAAGCCCCTATAAGTGCCTCTGCATCCAACACTGGTGGAAATGTGGAAATGCTTCACTCTTTCCCCCACGTCTGCATTTATTGACTATAAGAGTGTTTTATTTACACAATGCCACTTTTTATTCTTAATATTAATGGATTTTTATGTAAAAGCATCCCAGTTTATATTTCATGAAGTCCCACTTCCGTCATCTAAACATGATTTTTTTATTAGGCAGAAAGGAGAATCACAGATCCTTTTTTTCTGAATATTTAAATGAGGTGTGCCAAAGAAGGTGGCTGGCATGTCTCCATATGTGCTTAATTTCTCTGTTGATTGGAATGGAAGAAGAAAATGTGCTTCAATCCATTAGTACACACAATTTCATACCTCAAGAGTTATTTGGCAGCACATTGTTTCCATGTTTAAGTATTTCAGCAGGAAATCCACACCTCCATTTGTACATGCAGCCCCTGATTATAATCTGATCTTGTGTAAAAGAAAATAGGTTCAGGGGCAGATGCACAAAACTATTAGTGTGTGCTAATTGTTCACAAATCTGATTTAGCATGTGCTCCAAATTCTGAAAATTGATGCCACTATCTTGTAATCCGGATTGTGGAAATGCCAATGCAATGCCAGAAATTGCTCAGAGTTTTGAGGAATTTCTCATCAGGTTAAAGACTGAAGCTGTTGTCAAATCTTTGAGGTCCCTTCAGTTTGGGCTTCATCTATGTCCCCTGGACACCAAAAAGCTATTTTATTTACAGGTTGTCATAGATAGCTACATATTTTACCTAAATTAAAATGGACAGATGGCAATTACAGCATACCTTTCCCCCCAAAAAAAAAATCAGTTTAAACATTCCAGTCACAGTCATGCAGAAATAAAAATAATAGCAAGGTACCCCAAGGGGATAACTTACCATTGCTAATTATGAAGTGAAAAAGTAAAACATTTTTCTGTATCTCTAAGCATATTCTTCAGCAGAGAAAACTGTGGTCATATAAAAACAAGTGCCAATTGAACCCATCTGCTGGAATTGGAGGCTGGGAGGCTCCTCTATTTAGGGTAAACTGCTTTGCAAATAATTGACAAAAATAAAGCAAACGGTAGAAGCAAATCAGTTGAAAAATGGAGGAGATTGCAGTGCTTTGTCAATTTGTCTGTCAGAGCATTACAAAACAGGCGGCAATGCAGCGCAGACCAAAGTCTTAGTTTCTACAGACAAGAAGAAACATAGGAACATATCAATTTTAAAATTGAATATAAAATATCTTATTCTGGAACTTACCAGGTTTAATTTGAGCTCCATATTGAGGACCCCTCCGCTGTCTAAAACGGGCATCAGGTTGATGGCGAACACAGCGGCCCGGTCAGGTGGAATGGATATGTTTGGACCAAAGAAGACATAGAAGTGCACAGAGAAGGTATCCAGCTCGTTACGCAGGGTGGGGCGAATGGGCCAGCATTTGTTCGTGTCTGCTGTGGGGGCAAGGTAAATGATGCTGTCCTCGGAGGTGTGCAGGTGACTAGCGTTCTGAGACAGGCCAGGTAGTGATGCCATCAGCAGCGTGTCTGAAAGGGAGAAGCCCATCGCTGTTCCAAAAGACTGAGGCATGTTCATGGACGAGCTGGACTGTGCTCGGTCCTTCGATGAGCTGGGTTTGGAGCAATCTGATCAGGGAAAGATAACATTTCAAAGAGGATAAATTATTGTCTTTTGAAAAAAAAACTTTTTTTTTCATATTTCAAACAAATTTTGTTTATTTGGGATTTATAAGATAGAACAAAGCAAAGTTCAGCATAATTTAGTGGAAGGAAAGTGATGTATAACTTTTAACAAATAGCAATATAATATTTGTACCTTTTGGTATTCCACCTACACTGACAGGATGGGTAAGAAGGGAATTAATCTCAGAAGTAGCCAAAAGGTCTACAGTAAATCTAGAGGAGCTCCACAGATCTTCCGCTAGGTTGGGAGAATATGTCCATATCAAAACTTATAGTACTGTACTCAATAAATTTAGCCTTCATAGAAGAGAGGCAAGGCCAAATCTTTTATTACATAAGAGACATGAGTCCCCTTTAATGTTAGCCTTAAGCTACATAGGGAAAATAAAAAAAAAAGGTGTTCTGGCTAGATGAAAAAAAAAAACAAACTAGCAGTGCAAAAGTTCGTAGAGATAAAGCCCAAAACCACTGCAACTGAAAAGTGAGATACAATGAAGTATTTGGTTGTATTATACAAAATGTGGAGGTTTTCAGATTCATTCCTGCATAAGTTCAGCATTCAGGGACATTTTTATTGGCTTTAAAATCTTAAAGTTACATTTGTGTAATAAAATAATCAATAAAATGAAATATCAAAATCGGAAAGGAAAGCAGTTGAAAAATGGCTTCAACTAGCTAAGTCCTACAAGATGTTTCAAATGATTCCCTTCTGCTGGCTTCCAGAGCCACAGACTGATTCTTAATGAGACATAGATTCACTGTAATTGCTAACAGTATGCTCTCTCTTTCAACACAAAGCAACTCACTGCAAAATGGTCATTGATGACAACTGGCTGGGAAGCATCAAATACCAGCAGTCCTCAAGGGAAAAGCATTTGTCAAAGGATTTTCTAGCTCACCCTCGTTTGCATCCCGTTGTCTCTGAAGAAGCGTGAAGGATTCTGACATGTTAGAGCAGCTGAAGCTAACTTAAAAATACCTAATAATGCATGCTCCAGAAAACAGAATAAAGCCAATAGTTATGAAGGTCTACGGGAGGATGGCTATACAAAGAAGGGTTGCAACCACATGTTTCATGATATTAATAATTGAGAGAAATGTCTTTGTCTTTCTTGAATACATAGCATAAGGCATGAACTCTTTTCTTTGTCCGATCACCCAGGGTAAAACACCTGCAGTGAAAAAGCTCTACCCAACAATGATAAATAATAAATTGTAACCTACTTTTTTTATGCACTGTCTAGCCATCAACTTTGCTTTTAAAGTGGAACAAATTCAAATAAGGTTGCGCATCTCCATTTCAGACGCTTGTAGCAAACAAAATTAATATTATCAAGCAAAGCATTAGGAGGTGAGAACTCCAGATGGTCTTGCTTCTGAACCTGAGGTGTTCCTCAATTCAAATCTGCAAAAGGTCAAGTAAGATCTGGCTGCCAGGCAGGAGGAGAGACAGAGTGTGAATAATTAGTGTCTGTGTTGCCATGGTCACAAAGTGCACGGCACGGCGTAGAACAGAGGGGGAGAATTGCTACATGGGAGTGGACCTCCCACAGATTCGTGAGCCATCTCTTGTAGGAAATGCATAAAAAATATCCTAAACTCCGTAACAGCATGTAGTAGTCACCCGTAGATTGTTCGTTCTTTTTCCCAGTCCTTGCTAAACTATCCTGCACTGTTCTTGAACAAGCTTTTTTTATTGAGCTGAAGGAATCTTTCTTCAGTTTTCCAAATGAAAAAACATGCCTAATATGAGTTTCTCCCTACAAACTCCTCAGTACATTTCTCATGAGTCATTGCAACATGCAGGAGGAGTATTTTAATGCAAAAACAAAACTATATATTTTTTAAAATTATGACCAGCGATCTGAGATGCTAAATGTCCAATGATTAAGAATAAAAAAAGTTTTTCTTGAACAGTGGGGGTTTGCTTTTATTAAAAATAGTTCAAAGGCAACATGCCTAATAAATACTTGAGGATTTTTTTTTGTTTTGCTTATTTCACATCTAGAGACAGAATAATGACAAAAATTTTCCACTTACAGTTTTTTTTAGTGGACATGGACATAAACTATTTTGATTAAATTTAGGTTTAATTCAGAAAACAGCGACTATGAACAGAAAAGGGCATAAAATAGCATTTTGCAAATGTCTAAAAAGAAGGATCAGGTTTTTACTTAACTACACTAACATATCATGATTTTCCACAAAAGAACAGCTCCAATAATTATGTCTTTACTTTTATTCTTATTATCAACTTTTCTTCTATTCTTATTATAAACTTTTCTTCTTTTATTATGGAATTAAGGTGTTTTTTGAAACTCCACAAAAAACCTTGCTCTACTAAGGAAGATCTTTCTTGACAAATACGCTGGTTTGATGGCAGAATAGATCATTTAATATTATTAGCTCATGTATATCTGTGTCCATGTCATGAGTACAAATGCACTGCAGCCCACTACTGACTTGACACAAATTCATGCTCAGTCAAGAGTGCTTTGCATCAGTTTTTATCACTTTGAGAAACACTTTATCATCAATTTGTTATACACAGAGCACTAATCTACAGATACAGCAGCATATTACTGATAATCACTCAGGAGAGTTATGCACCAGCTCTGACTCTGACTGCCAGCAGGAAGATGTTGCTCTATATTTCTGGAATCAACAAAAACACTTTATTACACTTTAGGATTAAACTTTAATGGCAAAAAAAAATTTGGGAAAACATAAATATTCACTTGGCATAAACGAATGTATAATCTTCTGGAAGAAGCTGTTTACTTAAAAACTTAACTGAGTGTTTCTGCTGATAAATACTGTGCTACTTTACATGACATGGTCTGGAATGAACAGCAGGTTGAGTCTACGTTAGCCTAGAGAAATGCAGATCAGGATGTTTTTGGACTAGTACTGACTTCTTATTTTCTTGGAGGTGTGTTTCTGCCGTTTCTGATTTTGAGAAATTCCACTTTTTCTTTCTTAGGTCTTCAACACACAAGTGAGAAAAACTGTTCTGTAAATTATTTTCTCACATATTCCTTTTTTAGTCTGTATATAACCTCTATATAAGTGATCAACCGTATTTACTGGAAATACTAACTGATATAGCCAAGAAAATGGTCAGACAGCACCAAAAAGAATCAGAGGTGCTAAACTAAGAGGTGGAAGAAAAGACAGCTTATTCACATTTATTCAGGCTCACCTGTGACTTGCACACCGATGCGAAAGTAGACGTCTGAGTTACTCAGATACCTCTCAACGAGGATGTAGTACCATTGCTCCCAGGCAGGTACGAGGGTGACTAATTCACATGGGTTCCACTCCCTGCAGTCGAGGGCACTCGAGTTGTGCACCGGCGGCGCCCGCGCTCTCATCTTCAGCACCACGGGACAGGTGTCGCTGCTTTTGTTTTTGGTGCTGCAGTTTACCAGCTGAACCTTCACCTTTGATATATAATTGGGAATGAAAACCCTGCACAAACACAAACAGATATAAATAACCACATCCTCCGCATGAGTAGAATATTGTACACATTAGGATATGTAAGACAAACACAAAAGCTATTTCAGTGTTGCCAGGAAATTTATATAGCGACGGTTATATGAATAAAAGTCAGAATTAATCCTGAAACAAGTTCTAAATTTTGCAAAATAAAAAAAACCTGGATGTGTGATTTGTCTCAAAAAATTAATTAATTTATGTTACCACTGAAAGTTCAAGGATCTAAATTGTGCTTAAGTCAAGTTTAGATTTTAATTTTGATGCAAATGATCTTCAAAATAATGTAATTTAAAAAATGGGTTAATTTTATATTATTTGCTCACTTCATTGCTTGTATATTCCAATCTCACACAAGTTTTTTCAAGGCTTTAAAACATTATTTATGAACCTTTTTTATAAAATATAAACAGCACTGTTAAATTCTTCATTCCAGATAAGCTGTGCAGATATGTTTCTCCTTATGCAAAAGGTTCTTACTTTATACTGCTCTTCTGTTGCTTCAAAGTAAAGTTGTTTTCTACAGGGACATCCACTATTTAACAGGAGGGTTGCAGTGAATGATGCATATTACTAATTATAAACAGTGACTCACTCACTCTCTTAGCAATGCCTAAGGATCATCTAGCAAGAACCGGTTAATTTTATGACCTGATCCAATGACTCAAAATGGTTTTCGGTAACAAAGTGCCTTTAAATGATGTCAGCAAATCAATAGAAACAAGAACATACTGCTGGTTTTAGCAGAATTCAAAAGCAAATAAATCCAAAGCAAATAAACACAATCCATCCTCACACTTGCTTTTTAAGAATCCACAAAAAGAAAACACTCACTTATAAAGTGCTGATCTGTTATGGATTGGGATCATCTGGTCAATGAAGTATCCAGGATAAAGCACCGAAATTCCAATCAACTTCTGGACAATGAGCTGTGGTTGGAACAGGTACTGGCATTCCTCAGACAAACCCTGAAACAACATCACAGCAGCAGCTTCAGTCGGTATTTCATCGGTTTTCTCATTAATATTCCTCTAAACCTGGTAAAGAGAAGATTAGGTATCATTCAGAGGCCAAAAATTCTCTAATGGACTGTGTGCATTAAGCTTGTCAGCCTCCTGGATTAATATGACTCTGTCCTCCTCCTCCTCTCCGCTGCACAGCGTAGCATGCACACCCACCATTTCATTTGTGTTGCTCTGAACCATTAATGGTTCAGAGATGAGGCAAGCACCGAGAATGACTTAAAAGCCAGTAGTCCATGTGTTGCTTCCACACAGGAGCCGCTTGAAAATGTGTTTGGAAAAGAATAGAACCTGAATTTGAAAGGACAGGTGTGAATGCAAACTGAGGTCTTACATCCCTATCATCCGATCGCTGACCCCCTTGTGCATAAGCAACAATTACTGTGGCGTGTCATTACTCTAGGAGCTGCAAGGGTGACCTCTTGATTTATTACAGCCTGTCCTCCCGACCAGCAGCAAACGTCTTCCAGAGCAAGCTAGGTTTTAATTAAGACTCTTTCAAAATGGATTTCTCAAATCTGGTTGCTTTACTTTGTTTTGGGTGGCAATAGTCTTAAATTTGACCATCTCGAACATAGAAAATGAGTAGTTTACTTTAGGCAGAATTTCTGGAGTCTTCTTTTGTTCTTTCAAACTCCATTAGAGCCATGAAGCACCAAGATTCCCTAAAGAAATCCTGCCTCACTGCATTATTTTAATGCCTTTATTCAGACATGCCCACAGAGGCGGTGCGTTTTTCAGGGTCAATTCTGGGGTATACAGTTAGTTGAAATTCAGCGTTACCTGAGCAATCTCATGCAACAGTGCTGCAATGAATGCAAACTTAACAGATTTATGTTAAACTCAGGGCTCATTTCTGATTCTTTTGTTTGTAATGTACCATTGTTGCTTACCTGACAGCACTGACTTTAGCGGAGCAATGACTTAAATACAATCCTATCTATCAGCAGCTCTTTCAAGAAGATTCTTCCAGTAGGTGGCGTGAACAGATTTTGCAAATTATTCCTCCAGTTAAATTTTTATAAGAGGATCTTCCTGCGCACAATTTATTAATGGGCCATTAATGTTTTAGGTTTTCACAGACTTGTTCATCTACTGGAACATGGGCAGCTCATGTTTGATTCCAGTTGGAGGTTTTATCATCAAGCCTGAGGCTGTGCTACTCGTTTTCCTCCATTTGGGAAAGACTAGGAGGCTTCAATCTTAGAGTAACATAATCCTACCAGCAGGTGGCGATAGAGCAGACATAACTGGCATCAAGATTCAGAAGAAGAGCATTGGTTAGTGAAAGGAGGTCCAGCTCTCTTGGAAGTGTCAATTGTTGTAGCTCTTCACATTTCAGGGACTTTTGATTGATTGATTTTATTAATCCTCTTGTCAGAAAAGCAACTTTTAATTATAAACAATTGTGCTTTAAGAATATAAGATCTAGTGTTGAATTCTGACTGCCATTCTGTGTACCTGATTTACATCACTGCATTACTGTCAATGGAGTGTAAGATCTTGTTTTGTCATTATACATCACTTGGTGTGCCCTTCAAATTAAATTATGACCTTTTAACCGCTCATATTTTTTTTTGTTTTGTTTTACATCTTGCAGCAGTGAGTTAAGACTGACTTACACAATCATACTTGAGTCTTTGATTTACATGTGAAGGTAGTTAATCAATGATGTTTTAAACCACAGCTTTTCTAATTCAGTCAGCCCAACACACTGGGC
This sequence comes from Phalloptychus januarius, assembly GCA_902982915.1. NCBI lineage: Eukaryota > Metazoa > Chordata > Actinopteri > Cyprinodontiformes > Poeciliidae > Phalloptychus > Phalloptychus januarius. The sequence goes on from CADWAE010000482.1 coordinate 5,159,863, forward strand.
TGAAATGGGAATGAATCCATGAAGGCAAACAGGAACAACAAATGTATGCAAGGGATTTCCAAAGACAGAACCATCAAAAATAAAATATAAATATATTAGAGTGACTGATTTCTACTAATTTAGAAAGTGGAAAAATTCCTGATGACTTAAGCTGCCATCATTCAGCCACTGCCAGACCAGGCCTTGCTTGTGGTGCCAATGGGCTAATACATAAAAATTGTCAATTATTTTATGGCACCTGCATTTTAGGAGTTTTAATATGATTTTTTTACATCCAGTTGAAAATTATTTCACAGTTCACATTTTAGTTTACTAAAATGTACTGCTTTAACAAAGTTGGTACAATAAATATCTGAAATTAAAAATAAATAAAAATTGGAGATTGTGTTTTAATGTTTTATGAAACTGTTTAATGTTCAATACCAATAGTTTCATTAAAATATTTACTGATTCTTTTAACAGTAGTAAGGTGGTATTTGATCTTTAAAATATTTGGACAAATAAGTTGCTCTATTTAAAATAAAGCAACTTTATTTGTGAAGTCAGTTAAAGCAAATCAAATACATCATAGAAGCAGTCGTCTGAAGTTTAATTACCTACAGCAAGTAGCAGAAATGTTTGCAAGTCAAAGAACCAACAGCTAAAAGCTGCTTATTCATACCCTGAAATGCATGCTGGATCCTCCCTGTTCTTTCTTTTCAAGATGAAATCGACCCTTTTTCCTTTCAAATTGCTTCATAAAGCAGAATATTTGTATTTCTGTGTATTCGGTGTAAAAGTAGAAGCTTTTCCCATTTTAAGTCAGGGTGGCTTGCATCTACAATGCCCCAAAAGGAAAACCAATTCCTTTGTGCATTTGATGTGATGGCAACTTCTGATGATATTTTTGATTGTTGTGTACTAGGTGCACTTTTGCCAGCCAGTGAAAACCACAGAGCAAGCACAACAGAGCACCGTGCTGGTCACAAATAAATCACCCGAAATGGAAATCAGCAGGCGTTTATGCAGCCAAATAGGAGAACAGGATGAGATAAAGTAAAAATCTCTGATACTGTTCTGCTTCTTTTGACTCTGCACCGCAACCTTGTAAATCGAATCCTGGTGCCCACTGACATTTTTTCTTTTTTCATCCATAAAAGGGAGTTAAGCATGCATGAAAAAAATAGTAGTTGATCTCATTAAAATTATGTTACTTGTTACCACTGACGAGTAATGAGCAACATAAGAGAGACTCAAGCATCTAATTTGCTGCCTTATAAAGCAAATGCTTGATGGGAAATTTCCACAATTCCGCCATGTTAACTGCAAAGCTGCCGCAATTGCAATATTGGCCTGCCGGGTCAATATCAAGGCAGATTTATTCACAGCATGTGTTTGTCAGTGGAGCTCTGGGAAGTCAGTTAGCTTTGATAAATGCCCGGGCTCACCTTGACTGAGATCTTGCCCTCATCCTTGGGTAAATGTGCGGCTAAGAACCAGTCTCCTGGGAGAGGGCTAGTCACATTGAACGCGCCGGTTGTTCGGTTTGGAAGAGTCCAGGTCAGGGTCACGGCGAAGGACCCCGGGACGACCGTATCCCGAGGGAAGCGGGTGTTAAGGGGGTTGATCACCGGAGGAGCTCCTGACCTGAAATACCTATTAAATAGCAAAGCCACGATTCAAACGAAGCAACACTTTCATGAGCAAAAAAGGGAGCAGCCATATGAGAAATTGAGTGAAAAGTATTTGTCCCCTTACAAGTTTGTTCTCACACAAAATAGCTTTACATCTGACAGAAATAACCTGAGGAATTATAAAATACAGTTTTAAAATAATTTCATTCATTAAGGCGGGAAAATAAATAAATATCCAAATTAGTATGTGAAAAAGTAATCAATCAGGGGAATCTTAACTAAACTGAAACAGCAGGTTTAAATCAGGCATTTCATGAATTAACAAAGGTGGCTATTATATTTTCGTGTATGCTAGGTGGGTCTGGAAATTTGTCTCATCTGTAGGGGGCAAATACTCTTTAACGTCTCTGGAGGCACTTCAGCTGTGTGAGCACAGATGGCCTCCATAAAATATGAATAATTCAAATTGAGCATCACTGTCTAACATTTTTATTAAAAGATTAGTAGGACACACGAGAAATTTTGCAGCACTCACCATAAACTATGATAAAAATAGATATGCAATATTAAAAGCTAATGCTAATGCTTTTATAGCAGCTCCTTTATGATTCTGAGCTGCTGGTAACAGTTGACCTTGCTCAGATAACCCGCCCGCCTTCCACAGGTAAAAGGCTTATGATTGTCCACTTATTCCCTTCAAAAGGAGACGAGTCTGAAGTCATTGTCTTACACTGTCACATTGCGGTTTGGGCAGCTGTCTCCAAACGTGCCCCCTTGCTCCTTGAAGGTGATGAGGTTCCAGACGGCCATCATTGTGTCTTCAGGCACATTGAAGTGGAACAGCTCCACACTGGCGAAGGAGTTGAAAGCATTTAGCTTACGAGGCGTACGGGTGAAGTAATCGGTCACAAAAAGGCAATCTGGGGAGAACAAAAACAAAAACATGAGTAAAGCACTTGATCTTTTTTTGAAAATCTGTTCAGTTCATTTGTATCTATACCACATTGTTTCTGTTTGTTGCATGTTGCATTTGTAGACTTTTCTTTTTCAGAACGACTACTGTTGGCATAATTTCCTGCACATGCTGTAAGAGTAATGGTAAATGCATTTCTTGTTTATATAACAAAGATGGAAGAACCTTATTCTAGCACTTTACTGAGATGCTGAGCAGAAAGACTTTCTTGACTTATAAACCAGAGATTGGAGATTTGAACTTAAGATCTGGGCACCACATAAAGATTTAATAAAAAGAAAGAAAATCTAAAAAAATTGTGAAAAATCTAACCATAACTTTTTCTGAGTAGAGAAAAAACATCCCAAGTTGAGAATAACTCTTTTTCCAAAACCATTGCTGGTGTGATCATTACCACAACTAGAAACTCTTCTAAGATAAACACTTTTATTATTAAAATTTCAAATACTAGTCAATTACTTTATGAGTTTATTATATCTCCAGACTGGTAAAAGACAAGACAGACATGCCATTTAAGAAATGCAGATGTTCATAGTCCTGGAATAAAACCCAAAAGGTTCAGCAATTCAAACTGAGACAAGGAAGACTGGAGAAGGACATCAAGTTACCATGAACAGTAAGGAGGACAGTAAAGCAGTCGAATGTATTCTTACATTGATTGCGTCACGCCCTGATTTTTGTTTATTTTATTATAATTATTCGTTTGGCACCGCTGACAGTTTCCAGTTAAAAAATGAAAAATATCTGAAATATTAATGAGTTAAAAGAAGCAGCAAAATAGTTTCAAAATTCCTAAATGTTTTATCAGCTTATTCCTACAGTTGAAAGTCTTTTTAATGAGATACCAGAGAAAGTGTTGAAGTGGCTGGACTGTCCTCTGCCTACCTGAAGCACAAAACACGTTGCCACAACCTATACTCCGTACTGATTGTCAGCTTGCTGAAAGAAGGCAACTAGACTTTACCCTCACTTGATAACAGGACAAATTTAGTCCTTAGACATGTGTACAGTGAGAACTAAAAGAATGCCATACACCCTGTTAGTCAAGACCAAAACATTTTTTTAAAACCTTTTCTTTAATGGTAATACCATAATTATTGCAGCAAATATTTAAAGACAACCTGCCTGTAGCATCTAATTAGCAATCTAATAATAGCGCTCCAGACTAATTGGCTGTACTTGCTGTGAGCCTAAGTTTTCACTACAAACCCAGGCTTGTGTGCACGGAAGACCTTCAACTGCATGGCCCTTCTCCAGTCAATCTGACAATGTGATTCCAAGCTAAACAGACAAACCATACAACTGTGGAAACTGCAGAGATCCATCTAAATGTTAACTGATATCAAGTTTGCAGGCAGGGTGAAAGGAAGAGACAGATGGAGGCACAGGACGAAACTCAGCTTTTTTTTTTTTTCTAGCTGTTGTACAGACGGAAAAACCTTCATACATTTGCACAGGAAAATGTTTCTTGTTTTCTGATCCCTCTCATTTTCTTATCCTTGGCACATTTAAACACAGGTGGCATTGTTGAAACTTTCTATAGTAAAAAACTTTTCTGGTTGAATCTAAATGTAGCCAGGAATTTTGCAGTATGTTCTCTCAAGTAGGAGAGCACAATAATGAGGACGCAGTGTTTCAAAACTACAGCTGGAAAGCAACAACAGCTTAAGTAGCTGACTGCAGGCTCCACCTGTGCAGATAACCTGACTAATTAACCACTTGATATCAGCTTGTTATACTCCCACTGTGTTACTCTATAAAGTGCTGAAAGATAAAAAGGGATAATATTTTACATGTTATGTCAAATTGTGCAAAACATACTTATGGAGACTTAATATTTATTTTGTTTGTTTGTTTGTTTGTTAAAAGAAGACAGCGTGAACATTCATATTGTGATCTGGAGCCTCCCTCTCTGCTGTGATCCAGCTCTGCCTCCAACACCCCTCCACGCAGGAGAGGCTGTCAGGAATGCAGAGAAAGCTGTAGTAGATGAAGAGAATGACCCAATTAGGAAACTTCTCCTTTCTGTTTTATTTTCACTCAGACAAGGTAAATTCTTGGAAACCACGCTGGCTATACTTCCTGGAGCCGTTGGAAACTAGTTTTAACAATATTATTATAATGAAACCACTATGACAACATCAGCTTTTTTTATCTATGTTAGCATGCCTATGATCTCAGTTGATTTTAGTAAATGTAATTATTAGTGAGATTCTTGAATTTCCCAATTTACATTTTCTGCTTTTACACAAGATTGTAATCTAAAGATTTTATTTTCCTTTGAAAAAGACTTACCTGATAATGTGGCATTTGTAGTAAAGTAATTTGACATGATTTACAGATGACAGCAGATATTTAAAGGAAATGTATTGACAATCTATTCCATTTTTTCCTCGAGGCTTAACAGTAATTTAAAAGGACTTTTATTCATATTCTATATTGTACCACACAAGTCCACAACAGAAAGCTCCCCCCTGGGCCTAAAAATGCCCTTCAAAAGCTTAAATCAGCCAAATTTGTGATCATAGGTTTTGAACTGCCCTTAAAGCTGCAGATGAATATTCTTAACTAGCATCCTTCACAAGGGAAAGTCCCGGATTACATCCACAGAAGTTTCTGCACATAAAAAGAACAACATCTGGCAGGTGTAATCTGCCACATTACCGACATGAGCTGGGCGAACACCAAGCACACCCTGCAGGTGGGCAAAATCTGCAGGTAACTACATGGGAGTCAGTTAATTGCCACACCAGTACATAAAGCATAAGTGTCATCATAAACATAAACAGCAGCACAGGTAGCAGATTTCCATGGGAACGACAAGGAGGCATCCTGATTTTTCATCTGCGGTGAATGATTTCCATTTATAACACCTTTTCTCTTTGTGTTAGCGCATGACTCTTCTTACATCCTGTGGTGACATCGCTCCACTTTTGAGAATTGCAAATTGCTTGTAAATCATAGAAAGATGAGATTTGACACAAATCTTCTGAGGAAAGAATAAAAAACGAAACCCAATTTGTTTAACAGGTGAGACAATACACTAAGCAAGCTCATTGTACTAATGTGCCCATTTGTGGCTGCATATTTTTACAAGTGCTCATTTGTCCCCCTTTATTATTAGAAAATAGCAAAGAAAAGTGACAATGTACGCTGAGCAGGAGCTGATGTCTTGATGGATAAAATAAAAAGTTCTCCTGAATGTTATGTTGTCTAATGTTTGTATATGAAAAGGATAAAAATGGCCTTTCTCTGCTCTTCCCACCCCCTCGCTCTACAGCCAATTCTCAATGCATTCACTGATTCTCACCTACAGTAACTGAAGGCAACCTTGAATACAAAAAATACAGAAAAAGAAGTGGAAACTGAGAGCGGTGGAGCAATCTTGGTCTCAAAGCTAAAGCCTAATCCCATACAAAGCTCCAAAATGTCTATTTCTCTCTTGTGTGAGCGTTTTCTGGACTTTCTGCATTATGTTTGAGCTTCTTTGCAGTGAAATTCCTTTTTGCTTTTTGATTTCATAGGAAAATGCCTGAGGTCAAAGACAAAAGTTCAAAAGGATGAGTTTGACATCAACACTTTTGGATTTTCAGCATATTGTGAAGGGGAAATTTTTGCTTCAGCAAGGAAAGGAGAGCTGATTAGAGACAATGAGATTTCCTTCCGACAGACCAGCAACTCAAACAATACAACCAGATTTACATTGAAATGGTTCAGATCAAAGAGTGTTAAGAATATGTGGCAAGACTTCAACATTTATGTTCACTGACAAAGTGCATTCAATCTGACTGAGCTTGAGGCATTCTGCAATAACACAAGTAAAAAAGTTTTTACAAAGCTCAGACAAAACACTTCCAGCTGTAATAACACTGAAAGGTGGTTCCACAAACAATTGATTAAGGGGAGCCGACTACAAATGCATGCCACACTTTTCAGATTTTATTTATTATAAAGTTTGGAGAACCACATACAATCTTTCTTTTACTTATCCACCACTTTGAATAGATCGCAAAAAAATCCCAATATATTGAATGAAAATTTATGGTTGTAATGTACAAAACAGAAACAACATTTTTCAAGGCCCTGTAGATTATTGCTTGTAGTAATTAAAATCCATCTTACATTTCATATTGCTTACTTTCCAGACTGCTACCTTCCCTTTTTAATTGATGGTTTTGGGTAGCATGCAAAATTAATTGCAAAATTTCTTCTCTTTATGTGAGCTGCAGACGTTATTTTGGATGCCGCAGTCAAATTAATTTCTGCAGCTTGGATGTGTGCCTATATGTCTAATTGCCAGCATTTTTACAGTCTGTCTATGAGAAGTTATCACAAGGGAATTATACTCTGTAAATATTCAAAAATGAGACATTGCATTTGCAGGAAGCCGCAACCTATAGCTATCAAAACATGGCAAAGTGAAAACATATCCACATTAAAATCCATTTTACAACAGTAAGCTGAAATATATTATTTTGTAGTTTGAATGCATTTCATTTAAGAAAGATTAGAAATTTTAAATCCAAGCAAACAGTGTAAGCCTAAGTGATACTGAGGATCCATTTAACGCGGAGCTGTAAATATGCCAAAAACATCTCCATATGCTTGTTTTGTTTGTCAGCTTAATGAAGACATCTCATCAGAAGATAAAAGCATCCGAGCGCTTACAGGCTTTCTTGCAGAATGCTTCTGAATTTTGGTAATCTCTTCAAGGAGCACCTCCCTACCACAGATTTTTACTCTGGAAGAGAGGCTTTATACAAACATAATCCTGCTTTTTGTCATCTCAATGTGAGATTTATGCATGAACACCTCACACGGCTGTCTGCAAACTTTAATTTTTAACAGCAGGATTTAAGACAGGGTATGCTTTTATAGATTTTCATGTGTGTGTGAGAGAGGGTTTGTGGGGGATAAGATGCTGGAGATGAGTGCCCACAACAACAATGAGGACTTCACCCTACTGCTCACACCCACCAAGTGCAATCTGCTTGAAGATAACTCACAGTCAGAATCATTTCTAGACCTTCTGCTCTGACTGACAGCATTCACACAGACCCACTGCAAACACAAGAGATTCTCCCCTGTTTATTACTTATAAACCTGGGAAAATAGGAATAAAAAGGATGATTTCAGCTTTCTGTCTCCAGAAAAGTTACAATAAACTGATGGAGCAAAAAAGCAACAAGTCTGCAACATTCTCAAATAGATGCACAGAAAAGTACAGTTTGTCCTGCATTTTGTTGTTGTCCCAGAATCCAGGACTGAGATTTTAATATGTTTAGCCAAGACATGTTGGTGGCTGAGATTCCAAAGCCCAATAAAGCATTTATACTTAGAAAAATAACTAGAAGTCATTGTAGTATTGCAGTTGTTTGCTTACATTAGGAGAAAAGGAGAAATACTAAGGAAACTCTCAGACTGTCAAATTATATTTTTAAGTTTGAAGTCTGAAGTCTGGGGGTAATTATGAAATTAGAAACAACAAATAACTATGGCTAAGGTCATTTTTACCCTTATTTACAAATTAAACACACAACGAAAGTTAACATAAGCGTCCAGTCTGATGTGTTTTCCTCCCTGTCAGTTTCATAACCGATACATTCTTCAGTAGCGTTTATCTCAGTGAACCATAATTGGCAGCTATCTTTTCCTTATTCTTGCCATTTAAAATTATTATTATTATTTCAATCAGCTGGCAGCTGTGAAGGCAGCAGCGAAGGGTGGATGCTCAGGCGACTAAACCAGAACCGGGATGCGGTGCTCCCACCGCCGCTTGTCCTGCTGCTCCAGCTCGGAGGATTTCAGCACCACCAACAAAAGGAACAGCTCCGCGAATCAAAGCGGCGGCAGCAGCACACACAAGCACACGCATCCACTCACCTCCAACAGCGCAGAAAAAGGTGTAAACAAGTAAGAGGAGCCTCGGAGGGCTACATCCCGAGCCCCGACGCTCCAGCTGCAACATCGTTAAAAGCCGAACGCGTTGTGAGGGGGGCTCCAGCCCGGCTGCAGGTCTCAGGCGCTCTGCTGGTCTACATTTTTTCTGATTATCTGCCAGCGACCAGCTGTTTGTGCATGACGTCATCCCGACGACGACGTCGCCGGCGCCTCCTCTTTGGCTTTGATTTGGCAACCTGAATATGTCGAGCGATTTGATTGGACCAGGCGGACTGTCTGTCCGCCGCACGCTGCGGACGTGGACTGCAGCACAGGGCCTCGTCACCGCCGGAGCCGGAGCGTCCGCCGGGCCACCGCACACAGGAGACTGGAGAGGACTATAGAGGCTGCAGCTGCCCCCCGAACCAGCGACGCAGCCTCCTCCTCAGGGAGCCGACAGAAAGTTAGCGAGGACTTAGTGCTGCAAAGCCCCCTAAAATGTGTAAACATTTCTGTAGCAGTGATTTCGACTCAACTTTACTGTCTTTATTTTAATATTTATGGAAAGTTTCTCTAAAATACTTGTTTCAGTGGATCCGTTTACTGCAACATGGACTAAAGAAACTTGTTGATTTTTTTGGAAAAATAAAATAAAAAAAGCTTAAAGAACTAAAATAAAGAATTAAAATTTGCTGATGTATTTTTTTTTCTCGCAAGAAAGATCAAGAATAAAGAATATTTATTTGCAGTCTAAAACTGTGGTTAGAAACTTAGACTCTGAATGAAATCAGTCATTCTGATTCTGATCATTGTATACATGCAGTAGTATACAATGATCACTTCCCAAAAACAAATGTCACAGGACAGAAGTATAAAATATGGCAAAAATAATCTTACAACATTTCAGTCCAACACAGTATTAAACTCCAACTTCAACCTTCGTTAGCATTGAGAGTTGCTGCAATGTTAGCTCATAATTTTGCACAAGCTGGATTTAGTGGGGATTCAGTTTTAGCTGTGCTAGTTTTATTTTCATTCTTCACTTTAATGTCACAGTTGACATTTTTTCTCACCTAAAATAGCATAGGATGCTATTTTATACTGATTGGATCAAGTATGTTGGATTAAGCTACATCCTTTAGCCGCCATAAGGGAGACAGGGTTTGCTCAAGCCATTGCTACATCTCTCAGTAATGGTCCAGATAAAAGCAAGAGTGCTTATAGAGATCCATAATAAACTGACAAGATATAGGAACCATAAATAAACTACAGTGAGTGTTTAGTGTTTTTGAACTATAGGCTTCAGAAAGTTAAAGTAACTCTAGATTTTATCCATCCGTATCTGTTTCATCAGGTGACTTAAATTATTGTAGCAGATAATAGCCAATCTCTCTCTCCTGGAGCGGAAATTACTCATATTCTGGCCTGAAGGGTCATCTCACCGTGAGTCATAGCAATCCAAGCAGATTTGTTGAAGAGAGAATGAGCTCCTGAATGAGGTCTGCCTGAAAGGCTTATTGAACAAATTATTGCAACTGGACAAAAGAAAACATGATTTGTAGCTCATTTAGAGGATAAATGTGAGTTTGTGACACATAAAAGAAACAACAATGGAAAATTCAACCAGACGACTTGGACATATCCACCATTTCCTTGAAATATATTCACCAACAGACATAACATTTTGACAACCTGAGAAATAGTGCATCAGACTCTTGTAGATGTACTATCTTGCACCAAGATGGCAGCAGTATAACATTTAATCTGTCAGTTGTCAGCTGGCGCTTTCATGTATTGGACTTGTTTGGTCAGCAGGTTGAACATTTGCTTCATTAGATTGAGATCTAGAGAATTTGGAGGCAAGGTCAACACCTCAAACTAGTTCCTGCACTCTAATCTTTCATTATCTCCTTTTGATTTGTGTTAGGGTACATCATAGTGTTGAAACCACAAAGTGCAACTAGAAAATTCCTAAAGAAATTTAACTGGGGCCTGCCAAAGTGTGCTTGCTGGTTTGGACCCAGTGTTGATGCTAAAATTAGCATCAATGCTAAGCTTAGCAACAGTATAGTCAGTATAGTTGACTAACATAGACTTATGCAATTCAGGATGTTGAGATTAGTGTATAAGCTCCAATTAGCCAAAATGCTAATGTTAGCCTAAATGCTGTCACTGGCATGTGGGGTATCACTAGCATGATGTCTCTATCTGACTTATGCTATTGAGTATACTGAACATGACTAATAAGGAAGAAAAACAGGTAAAAGCTATTTTTAGGGAAAAGGCTAATGCTAATGCACTGCCTTGCTCTTCAAGGCAGTGCATTAATGGGAGGCAGTGACATAAAAAGCGTTTTTCGCTTTTTACGTCGTCATTGTAACTCAGATTCCCAATAAAAATAATAGCTTCCTTCTCGGCATTGTGGGGGTACACACAGCGGTACAAGCCGCATTAAGGATGGTGGAAGAAAAAGAAATAAAGAAAGAGACATTCTATTGGGTGTAGAACAATAGGTGCCTGCCATGCATTGCATTGCTAAGGGCAGGCCCCAATGATTCATATCAAAGTAATATCCACATGTGTAACAGGATTCAGAGTGAACAAAGCATCACACGCAGGTTACAATTCAAGCAAAAACTGCCACTGTGGGGGAGTTCTGACACTGACATGCCAATTGTTGCTGCTTTTGGTGGTGGTATGGGGTCAGCATGAATTCACTACACAAAAGACTGCAAAACCTTTCTATCTGAAACAACATTCATGTCTTCAGCAATCAGAGGACTTGAACCAGGAACACCAAACAAGAATTATAGTGTGAAAAACCTTCTGACATCTACCTCAATCTTGCTTCACCTCAGGACCTTCACTTTCCTGTGCCATGTTGAAGAAATAACAATGTTTATTATTATTAAAAACTGATAAGGATATAACGAGAAAACATTATATCCTAGCCCTGTTAACACACCAACAACTGCAACACAAACACTTCTACATTTGAAAGTTTTTGAAGAGAAGTAAGTCATAGCTTGGCATCCCCCACAGATGGATCAGAAGGTGGAATATGTTACACAATAAAGAGGCTGGAAAAATACCTGAAATTAAAGACTGTTGGTTTTCCTTCTCACTTCTTGTTTTGCAATTGGTAGAGAGGAAGACTGGTGTAGTATTGATTCCTGTAACATAAGAAGGGCAACACTTTGACTGTGGTTGCTTTTAAAACATTAAAAGAGTGCTAGATGTTTTATATAGCTCTTCTGTGTATTGCTTTTTTGTTGCTAATTTATAAACTACACTTTAAGGTAACATTTACAAAGCTGTCAAAATATGAACAGACCATTTGAAAGGCTGAAGCAAATGTTATTTAGAGAATAGGTTTCCTGATGGTAGTTTTTGTTCATTTTTTGGACATAAAAGCTCCAATCTGAGAAACATATTGATTGAGTCATCTAACATAAACCAATTTTATGCTGTTGTTCAGAACAACAGCATAATTTGATTGTGGAAAACATATAAAGAAGTGCAGAATATGATATATTGGCCAGTTAAATGTTCTCTAATAATTCAAAGTGGAAATCAAAGAAAATACCATAAATAAATGATAATTCAAAATAAATAAAAAACTAGCCATGGTAGCAAAGTCAATGACTGGTAACATTGTGTTCAAAACCTAATTGCACTTTGAGTAGTATAAAAACTTAATGATTTTGTGAAGGCAAGCTAATGGCTTAGCCTCACAACAGTCCAAATGATGAAAAATGTCAAACAAAATAGTTTTACATTTTGGCAAGTGGGCTGCCCAGTGGCGCAGCTGGTAGAGCTGTTGCCTTGCAGCAAGAAGGTTCTGGGTTCGATTCCTGGCCCCGGTCTTTCTGCATGGAGTTTGCATGTTCTCCCTGTGCATGCGTGGGTTTTCTCCGGGTACTCCGGCTTCCTCCCACAGTCCAAAAACATGACTGTCAGGTTAATTGGTCTCTCCAAATTGCCCCTAGGTGTGAGTGTGTGTGTGCTTGTTTGTTTGTCCTATGTGTCTCCGTGTTGCCCTGCGACAGACTGGCGACCTGTCCAGGGTGACCCCGCCTCTCGCCCGAAATGATAGCTGGAGATAGGCACCAGCAACCCTCCCGACCCCAGTAAGGGACAAGGGTGTAGGAAAATGGATGGATGGATTTTGGCAAGTAGCAAACTGAGCTGCCTCTTCTGAGTAGGGAGTCGTCTATGGCCTCTGTGAACCATGGTGGCTCACATGGTCATGCTGCTTTATACTGGTGAAGAAATGTCCTTTAAGTGACTGTTTTAACTAAATCAAATAGAAAAGTTGTGGGGCGACATCAAATATGTTGTTTTTGAGGCAAAATAAAGTAGATGTGAAATGTGTGGAATCAGTATTTGTCAGGGGGCTGGAATAACTCTTCACAGGTGCCAAAAGTCTGTTGACTTCATGCAACATAGATGTGAAGCTGTTCTCAGAAATAAAAAAATAGGCGAGGGGTTTACGACCCTAAATCTTCAAGCATTTCTCTTATCTAAACAGAAAATACTTGAGTTTTTAAATAAAAATGTAGTCCACTTAATATTTCCATTCCTTCACTTTGTATAGATTGATAAGAAATTAGAAACACATTCCTTCACACAGAAATCAAATCATTATGTGTCCATGAAAATAATAAACCTTGAGCTTTACCTACTTTAAAAATACATGCCTGTTATTGTGAACACAACTATACTTAGCAACATGCAGGTTCACTCACTGTTTACACAATATTCAGCTCAGCTAGGAAACCCTTATCTGCATCCAGCTGAAACAAAATGTCAAATCCCACTTCAGCTGGAGGCTCAAAATACTTAGTTTTCAATCAGGCCTTTCAGATAAAATTGCTTCAGCTCTAGCAGGTGGATCTCTGTGAATCGAAATATGACAGAAAAGTTTCTGTATTTCAGTTTAAAAAGCAAACATTGTACGGAGTCTCCATCCATCCATCCATTTTCCTACACTTATGTAATATTCTAATTTTAAGAGAAACAGACTTACCCATCATCATCGAAATGATTAAATAGTTTATATCACCCCAGGAATAATGAATAGTTTTCTTTTTTGATTTGACATAGTGATATAACTCATCTTTTTGATGACAGTCTAATGTATTGAGATGCCACTCACAGCTGCGCTGTTGCCTTCGATGAGCCTCACTTGACTTTCATCTCTTTCACAAGTTACATCTTTGTTCAAGTGCCCAAAGACATTTTATTTTCTCTTAGATAAATCATCTAACATCACTATTATTCAGTGTGCTCGTCTACGTGTCTGGCCATTTGTCTTGACTGCTTTTTAATCCAATATAAGCAAAGAAAGGCTGTGAACCTCGGAGGCAGAACACTCTGAAGCAGATCGAAAGCTTGCCAGATTATTCTGAACAGACTGAAGCCAAACTCTGCTCTGTTAGAGACCTGGAAGATGCACATTAAATGATCGTTTTGCGGACTGGGGCAGAAACTATTTCCAACAAAGACAGTACGGATTCAGAATTGCTATAATTTCCTATAGTAAATCAATATTTCTCACAGCTCCAGTCCGTTTCTTTTGTGATACTAAAGACTTTTCTGAAATATCTGCTATGTCTGTATCAGTGGAACATCCACAATTTGAAAAGCCAGGATGTGAAATTTTGGAATACCTCCTACGGTGACATTTGGAGCAGAAAGATGAAGGTCTAGTGGGAGGTGTGGGCAACACACAGATAAACTCATGCCCACATGATGCCCTGAGTTATTTCTACTTTCTCTCTCCAAGGTGAGCCTCTCCACAGCCCCAGTGCATCAACTACCGTCATTCATAGAGAGCGTGAAGGGCTTCTGTTTAAGCACTTTAACCAGCTGAATCCATGCAAACATGTAAATCCAATGATGCACCAAATCCGTGATGCAAAACTGAGAGTGAGGGTGAACTGGTTCAGATGGGAGTGAAACTGCTCAGTAAAATAATAAATACCGAACTAAATGTAAGAAGTTTATGTAATAATTACATAAACTGCACCACAATATATGATACCATATACATATCTAAGTCCCCCATTTCCTCTTTTGCTCAATCAAAAGCATTAAATAACCAATTCAGAAAGCCAGAAAAAAAGACCTTTGGGTCTCACTAAAGTTATAGCATATTATTTTTGGCTAAATAGTGCCCCCTAATGAGGAAACATTTCCTTGCACTATTAAGAGGTCAAAACAATTAGGTTTTCATCTCTTTAATCTTCATTTAAACTAAGTGATAAAAACATAATCCCACCAAGAAAAAAATGTTTCCAAGAACAGTTGTTTGTACAGTGGAATAGTAACACTTAAGGCACAACTTCATTTGTGGAAATAATCCACAATGAGAACCACTTACATCCTTAATTCCTCCAAAATCTGATTCCTCTTGAAATCTGTTTCCCACACATTACAATCTATGCTACAAAGATAGTTCTATTTACATCATAAACTACATGAAAGTTACATCCTAAACACTCCGAAGTGGGTCTTCTTTGTTGGTGCATTAAGCGCTGCGCTGAGGCTCAGTCCCAGAACCAGACGAGTGTCTGCAGGGTCAATGATCCCATCATCCCACAACCTGTAAAAATAAAGAATCTTACATTGTTGGCCAGTTCTATACATGCAGAAGGGGTTTTTGGTTTTCTAATTCAGTCAAACTCAATGCGATAATTGCTCAAAATAATTTTCTCAAAAATTGAGTGGTGCCCCAACTTATTCACTTTGGTTTAATTACTAGTTTTTAAGATAATTGCCTTAAGCAATCATAGTTATTCACAGTCAAAACTTGAACCTTATAGAACAACAAAGTCCAGGCTTTCTCTCAGGCTGAGCCAATACCAACCAATCAGTCGGAACCAAATGTTCTTAATCCTATTGATCTAAACTAGTGCTTACTGCAAAGCAGATAACGGATTTGTGTGTTGTTGTTTTTTGTTTTTTTTACTGGGGCTTTGTTAGCATCAGACAGCCTCAGATTAAAACAAAGAGCGAAAAATGTAAGGCTTGTATGCCTTCATAAAAAAAACATTAAAAGAACAGACATGTTCAAAAGTTATATTAAATCTGCCCATTGTATTACATATGTATTGATTCAAATAAAATCTTCTTTTGATAAGCTCCAGTCTCACATGCACACTGATCAATGCCCACAAGACTAAATAAAAAGTAATTAGAAAAAAAGCAATAAGCGGCTTAATGGAAATGAAATAAATTCTTGCGTCACTTCTTATGTATTAACAGACTGCCTTACTTGGGTCCAGGATAAAACAGAATTTCAAGTACTGAAAACATTTCAAAATAAATAAAGAAAAGCAAGGCAGTCCTGTCGAATATCATCACAGCTTCAACAACACCTGTCTCACCAACATTATTTGAATGCTTCGATTTCCAAACAAAAAGAAATAAATGAAGCCATTGTGGAGTACATGGTTCTTTTTCAGTACACTCCTGCCTTATAAATGTGATGTGCCCTGACCAAATCTCACCTGGCACTGGAGTAATATGGACTGCCTTCCTCTTCAAACCGACGGACAATTGGTTCCTTCATGGCAGCCTCTTGTTCAGCCGTGAACTGTGAATAAATTGTGAGAACAGAACAGGGCAATGAAGACCCCGGCTGGAGGCATTTTAAAGGTTGGCCTGAATTATTGAAGGTGAAGATGAAATGTAAAGCTGAAAGCACACAGCCTTTCATTTGTCATGAACGCTGGTCTTGTCCGCTTGGAAATACTGAGCCAATTCTTCTAGAGAAAAAAATGAAATAAAATAATCAAAAACCCTGAGCATACGGAACAGCTTCCCACTGCTTTTAGTTTAGCTTCAAGGATGAGAGGAGCAAGCTGCGGATCTGTGTGATCTGCATGTTTTTAGGAAAATAATAATAACAAAAAAAATCTTTTGCACTTAAAAACATCTCTGAAAAGCTAAAATTGCTATTGTCAAGCATTTTCAAGATGACAGTTGTGCATTTCAAACATCTTCTGTCATATTTTCTATTTTCATTGTTTTATTAAACTCTCAAATTGCTACGTAAGTCAGGGACGTTTTGACTATACAGAATACATATTCAAGATATCAGCATCAGTCCTCTGATTTCTGCAGATGAGCTTTTCTCTCCTGAATGATCTGCAGCTGAAGATTTTCTACTTGCTGTTGCAGAGCAGAATGGTTTCTTCTACAGAGAAGGTCCTCGTCTTTCCTTTTTGAAAGAGCAGTTTCATACTTCTTTATCTTCTGCTGGCAGCTTTCAGCCTGCTGCTGTAATTCCATAATGTCTGCTTCATACCTACTTTTTAGCTGCTTGTATGAAACGTGAACCTGATCAAGTTCATTTTGCATGTACTTCTCCCTCTTTTGCAGAACTGTGATCTCTCTTGCCACTTTTTGGACAAGCTCCTCCTTCTCAGCTCTCAGGTTGTCGAGAAGCACCATGTCCTCCTCTGATTTCTGCAGATGAGTTTTTCTCTCCTGAATGATCTGCAGCTGAAGATTTTCTACTTGTTGCAGAGCAGAATGGTTTATTTCACGGAGAAGCTCCTCGTCTTTTCTTTTTGAAAGAACAGCTTCCTCCTTCTTTATCTTCTGCTGATACGTTTCAGCCTGCTGCTGTAACTCCATAATGTCTGTTCATACCTACTTTTTAGCTGCTTGTATGAAACGTGAACCTGATTGAGTTCATTTTGCATGTACTTCTCCCTCTTTTGCAGAATTGTGATGTCTCTTGCCATTTTTTGGACAACCTCCTCCTTCTCAGCTCTCAAGTTGTTGATGAGCAGCAGATTCTCATTTGCTCTTTCCAAGTTGTGTTTCCACGTCTTGTTTCAGTTCAGAAACATCGCTTTCATACTTCCAGTTGAGTTCATTGTATGAAAATTTGATCTGATACAATTCTTCCTGCGAAAGTTTCTCGCTGTCATGTCATCCTTTTCAGCTCTCAGATTCTCCAGGAGCCATTGTACCTCGCGAAGCCTTGCTTCACAAAACATGAGTGTCTTGGCCTCCTGCCTCACCAGAGCAATGTCGGCTTCATACGAAGAGCGCTGCTCCTCAACGAAAGTCTGGAGTTTCTCCAGTTCTTCTTGGAGGGCCTCACTTTTTTCTCTCTCATCTTATCGTGTTGATATACATTTCTTTTAGATCTTTCCGCCTTTTTAACTGGAGTTTTGCATTCGGATGCACAGGAGGGCACTGGCCTTGGGGTGTAGGCAGGCAGGAACTGGTGTTGAGGGTAGGCAGGAGGGAACTGGCCTTGGGGGTAGGCAGGAGGGAACTGGTGTTGAGGGTAGGCAGGAGGGAACTGGTGTTGAGGGTAGGCAGGAGGGAACTGGTGTTGAGGGTAGGCAGGAGGGGACTGGTGTTGAGGGTGGCAGGGAACTGGTGTTGAGGGTATCATTCACTGTGGTGTCTCGGCGTAGGAACTGGTTTCTAAATACAATCACTAGAGAACTGGTTTGAGGTAAGTAGGGAACTTTTGACTATAAAGAATACATATTCGAAGTTTAATAATGTCATCTGAACTGCGTGATGTTTTGGGCTCTTCTTAAATGAGCTCCCATGATTTCCATTTTTCTTATAAACATTTCTTAAATACATCTTAAAATCAGATATTCTATTAAGTAGAGGAATTTTGACTAGTCAAAATTACCATTGAAGATATCTTTAGTTTAGTTTTGTCTAAACCTTATTTGCTTTTAATATATCTATAATTTACTTTTAACTTCTCAAAACTACATATCTCTTATTCAAAAATAAAGTAAGATATCTTGAATTATTTTGGCATTCGAGATATCTTGAAGTTACTTTATGACTAGTCATAATTTAATTGTAGATATCTGAAATGTGTAATTGAGATAGTCAGTAATTCGTTGAAGATATCTTGAATTGATGTCTCCATATAAGTGGTAAATCTGATGTTATTTCAACTAATCAGAATGTAATTAGAGATTTCTCAAATAGGTATTTTATCTAGTCAAAATATAATTAGAGATGTCTAAAATTGCTAAAACGTCTAGACATAAAACTATATGAGATATCTGGAATGTAAGGGCGGTAAAGTTGAATTTATGTTAAAACGGCTTGCCAAAGTCCGACTATTTCTAGCCAGGGGCATCAAACTCATTTCCAGTTTGGGCCAGATCAAAAATGCTCTTAAAGGGCCTGTTGTGCCAGAACATATTGATAAGAAAACAATTAAATTGTTAAAATATCAATAAATAGTGTTTCAGAAATCAATAAGTGTTTCTTAAAATAACATAATACTGAACATCTTTTCACACCAATCAGTCCATCCAGGATTTTGCGATTGTTTTTGTGGTTTTCTGCAATCAACATCACAGATTTTGTGGTGTTAATTTAGAAATATTTATAAGGAATTTTTACAATATTTGTGCTAATAAACGATGTTAAATGTGACATTTTATTAATCGTTCTATCGGTCATGGACTATAACTTGACATCAAGTAAGGCTGAGACAGCGATTATTTGTGAAAATCTGGAGCAGAGGCACCAGCAGCAGTGTGACTGGTTCTCTCCTGGCTCTGTGGCCGTTTAAATGCATCAACTACAAACCATCTTTAAGGAATAACTCTGCTCTGCCAGTGAAACGCTCAATGCAACAGAGACGCTTGCAGTCCAGCTTATTTAATAGTAATTTTAAAAAGTTAAATAATTTGTTTTTATTTATTATATTGATATTATATATTATTATCATTTTTCTAAAAATAAAAATAAGCAAAGCTTAGCCTGGTGGGGTTGGGGGAAGTAAAGCCTGACAGGTCGCCAGGTTTATAATACACTGGGGCATTTGACACAAATAAATAACTATGTTATATAAAAACGCTAAAAATATCTAGAACTTTTATTTACAACACTTTTCAGGCTGTTATTCAGATGGCAGTGAAACATTTGGACTTATAGTAGAATGCTTTGCAACGTCATACAGTCTTTGAGTTTTATCACATTTTACGGGGATTTTGAGTGATTAATATAAACACAGAGTACTGCACTGCTGCTAATTAGAAGAAAAATGATTCAAGGTTTAACACTTCAGAAAAATTGCTTATATATTTAGCCCTTTCTATAGTGGCCCCTTTTCATTTGTGGTTTAGTAATCAACTATGCACTGATGTTTCTGTGGAAAATCACTTGAAATTTTTGGCAGAAAATCCATCTATTGCAGAAAAAAGTTCAAGTATGGAGCTAGAAGTTTTGGATAGAGTTTTGTGATGTAAAACATCAAAGAACTCCAATCTGGTTATAACATGTTAACTTTGCAACATCCTTTTAAAATAGTCTAATCTTCAGCCTTTTGATTAACTTTAGTTGCAAGTTTACACCATTTGTAATAAGAGGCACTATTAAAAACAACCATAATCCCTGTGTATACCTGGCAGATTTCAAAGAAATTCTTTTGGGACAAATCTCTCTTGCTTTTTTC
This sequence comes from Phalloptychus januarius, assembly GCA_902982915.1. NCBI lineage: Eukaryota > Metazoa > Chordata > Actinopteri > Cyprinodontiformes > Poeciliidae > Phalloptychus > Phalloptychus januarius. Next base: position 5,179,793 of record CADWAE010000482.1, read on the forward strand.
TTAAATATCTGTGAATGTTACAGACATTCACTTAGTTTAAAGACACTGCAATACAGGTCTATAATGCTAACATATAAAAATGCCTTTTTTTAAATGTATTTATTTTTTAAATTATGACCGCAGATGTTTATTCTCTTCTCTCTTATTGAAGTTTCTTGTAACGTGACAAAATGCAGACAAATTCAAAGTATATGAATACTTTAGTGAATTTAGTCAGTTTCAACAAAACTGCTGACATGCATTTTTTCTTCACCCAGGTTCAACTAAGAGTCAGAGCTATAAAATAACTTCACAAAATACGCTCTACAATTTAGTGTACTATCTTTTTTTTTCGTTCAGATGGCTTACACATCATTAAATTGCCAGTTTCCACGGCACAGCTGTGTCATTGTGAAGCAATTAATGCACTGTTAATACACCTATAACAGCAAACCTGAGACAATTTAATTACAGCCACTTAATGTCTGCACTGTTCTGGATAAGGCATCACAGTTTCACTTAACGCTGATATAATTTTATTCTGCTGTGATTTACCGTCACTGGAAGAAATGTGCCTTTCATAATGTTTATTCTTTTGGCCGCAAATCAACCACAGGCAATTTATGGCTGCGCAGAGAAGGGCAGATTTATGTCAAGGTATTACCTCCTTTCCTTCACGTGTCCTCTGATCTTTAGTGATGGTGGCCAGGACTGTCGCTGCCTGCTCACCTCCCATTACAGAGATTCTTGAATTGGGCCACATGTAGAGGAATCGGGGGCTGCGAGGGAAAAAGAAAGCAATCATCAATTTAATTGGGGTCTTTTTAGTAAAATAACACCCCCAGTCACCACCTAACAAAAACTTACAATTGTTTATTTACAAGTATGCGAAACATGTTAGCAGCTGAAAAGCACAAAAAATAGGTTATCCTTAGTAACACTTTCTAATAGTTGTTGAATGTTGTATATAATTTGTTGCTGCCCTGCAAGAACACGGTCAGTCCTGTTTTCCTGAATGAAACACTTGAAAGCAGACAGTGTTTGTGATTAGCACTGTGGCTAATGCTGCTAAATGTCACAACAAAAATGTCATTTGTGATGAAAACAAAACTTAACTTCCTCCATAATAGTTGCATAGCAATTACTTTGGTAAAAAACTATATTTATATATATTTATATTTCATTCTATACACAGACCCCCAACAGAAACAACTTGGTTGTGGTATATTGATGACTTTACTAGAACATCTCAATGCCTTTCTAAATTATTTTTTGCTGCATTAAACAACAAACATCATTCAACTAATTGGCTTGGAGAGCATAAACAAATGGTGCTTATATAATTCCATTTAAAGGAAAATCAAAATACCTCGTTGATATTAAAAGTAGAAAATGTTAATATGTTTTGAGCATATAGTAAATGATAAAAACAAATCTAGATGAAGTTCTTATTGCATGAAATACAAGCTTAACATATATTTTAAATGCCTTGTCTTAATTAAAACATTGCATTAAATGTATTTTCTGCATTTTAGATTAAAATAGTGTTTAATTCCCGAGAACTGTTCGACAAAACAACTGGTGTTGTGAATTCAGCATCCCAAATCCAACATTATGCTGCAGTAAAAACTTATAAAAATGTCAGAACAATTTAAGATTGAAAGAAAATGTCTTTGAGGACATGTTAGGCTGGCCGGTTTTAGTCTGTTCTGTCATTCAGAAGCTGGAAACAGCTGCTGGCTGCCACAGTAATTACAGCTAGAGTGGTTGCTCCCTTGTTAAATTTTTTACGCTGCTACTGTGAGGTATTAGATGAATGTTTCACAGTGCCACTACATTTTCAAAACCAAAAAACTTGAGTTCTAGAGTTGTGTCGGAGTTAATTTCCATGACAACAGACTGCTGCGAGGAGGCACCAACCCATGCTGCACTGAGCTGCCTCTGGTCGGTGTGAAGCACCAAATGGGAAACGGTGGTGACTTAATGGAAACATATTTTCTGAGCTGATAAGTTGGAACGGTGGTGCAAAAGGGTTTCTGAAAATAAGTTTTTAACAACAAAAACAGTCTGTTTACTCAAATTTAGAGTACGTTGTTCTCATCCTACTAACCTGACATCAGAAATCAGCTGGTGTCAAATCAAATCATCCTGCACTGACCTGCAGTCATTAGTTAATTGAAATTTCAACATATTGTGCAATTAGACTGAACAGCAGTCTTGGCAGTGGACAATGTTACTGAGTGAAGGGGAGTCATAATGAATTATTGTCAATTCCAGGGTCTTTAGAAAGTGAAATCAGAGCAATGTAAGAAGGAACATCATGCTGAGAAATGTCAGCAGTTCAATCATGCTGTTGTTTTGCCCTTGTAGTAAAATAATGTTCAACACCAACTGCTCTTCACCAAGCTGAGGGTGATGTTGATTTGATTGTGGCTCTATTTTGTTGGCTGAAGATGCATGGGCAGCGCAAAAAGCTGGAAGTGCATCAATGAACATTTAGCAGTGTGAGACCTGTCAGGTTTAGTTGGAAGAGTTGCTTCACGGCCCAATTTCTTCATGTGATGTTTGTGGTTCTCTTGGTAGCAAGGAACAAGTTTTTCTCAGTTTGTGTACTTCATTTTAATAGATTTATAAAATGTGATTTGGTTTCTTTTTGGTTTCTTTTCTTCAAGATTTAGTTTTGATCTATTATTGAGTTCATTAAAAAAATATTTTGCATTAACTTTTTGTTTCTGGTTTTCATTAATCTTTTGTATTGACTCTAAAACATTTTTTTTAATCTCAAACGTTCAAGAATTGTACATGAAGGTCAACACTTCAAAAATGGAAAAACAATGTGGTATCGGTCACAAAAATGTAATCAATGGATCTTTGTGATAGGAAAATGTTACGTAAAGCCCACTGTGTATGTAGAACGTGAATGACAACGGATAAACTTATAATTTGTACAGAAACCTATTGTATTATATTCTCCAGCTATCTTACTTTTCTCTTGATGGTTTTCTAAGATGAAACCAAACATTAACAAAAAATAAATAAATAAATAACAAAACATTAAGATCTTGTCAAATAAGGAAAATAATAAAGCAGACCATAACTGTGGCAAAACCTTAGATGACTGAAATGTCTTTGGCCTTTAAGTGATTCTAAGAAGAAGGTCTTTGTTCGTAAGAAAGGAACATTTCCACTTATATGTAAATGAGGCATTGTGAATATGAAACCAGTACAACAAAGGGAAAATCTTTTTACGTTTTTTGTTACTGCATCAAATCACCCAACCCAACAGCAAGAGATGTCTTCATACCTGTACGCTCTTCCACACATGCCGTAATTGCCTGCACCATAGGAGCCTCCGATGATAACCGTTATCTTCGGTACATTGGCACAGGCAACAGCAGTGACCATCTTAGCTCCATCTTTGGCAATACCTCCTGCTTCATACTCTCTTCCCACCATGAACCCTGAGGACAAAGAAAAAAAAAAGGACAATGGTTTGCCACTGCAAAACAGCACATCAATAGTCCAAAAGAGGAGGCAAAATTTGCACCAACCTGTTATGTTCTGAAGAAAGATCAGAGGAATGTTTCTTTGGCAGCATAATTCGATGAAATGGGTTCCCTGAATAGAAATCAATGTTTTAGTTATTACCAACAGTAGAGCTGCCAAGAGGTAAAATCTCAGTTATGTATCTTCATTACATTAAGATAAAAGTCTTGGCATCTCAAGGGACAAATAAGTATATAGGTTTCAAATAAGACGCTGCATCAAATATAACTGTACACCTCAAGCAATAAATAAAGTCAAAGGATGGATGGGTACACAAATTATTTTCAGGTATTATCTGAATAAAACTGACCAGTCTGCATCACAACACCCATTCATTAAGGACTAAGACACATCTTTCAGTCAGACATTTCCAGACTCAAAAGTCTGTTCTCTCCCCCTATTTATCATGTTTTTTTAGCAATTATTTTGTATAGACAGACATATAGATGATAAATGGAGGGATGGAGAGATGAATAAATAGGTGGACTAATTGAGGTATGGATGGACACAAAGGTGGTGCATCTTGCATTTACTTAGTAGTTTGCTTGAAATTATACAAAATAACCCAGAATGTTCCCTGAAAACTGAGCTACTAGCATCACTTTTAAGTTAATATTCTTCTATATTTGACATGTAAATAATTCAAAAAGAAAAAAGCTGCACTAGTATTTTGGTTGAGAATTTACTAGTATTCAGCTGGTTCAAATCAAGAGTTAAAGGCCAACGCAAAACACAAGCTCCTGAGGAGCCAAACAAAATATAAGGCTGCACGGCCATAATTTTAAACACTGATGATTTATTTGGGGAAATGCTTTTAAGGACTTATTTTGACGAGGAAGATTTCCTTGCATTAAAAAGTGCAAACAACTTGTAAAAGAACATAAAACAGGCAATTAGAAGAGGTTATGTGGTAAGTCTTTGCCTAAGACCATCTTTATATTTGCCTTACTTTTCTATTTTTTCCACAAATACCTGTATAATTGAAGCCCCGGCCTGTTTAAAGCAATGACAGTGTGTCTCATAAATGAATCTTGAAAACCAGGTGATGTATTGATTTTTGTTGAATATACTCTCCAAGCATGCCTTCTCCACACGAACCACTGTCGGCCCTTTTTTGACAGTAATTACTCTGATGAGATAGCCTGTCTCGAGGAGACCCGACAGAAAGAAATAGAATCAAGAAAATCTTTTTTTTTCCCCCAAGTTAAGCCTGTAATCTAATTTAAAACCTGTTTGAAAAAAAAACACATTGGAGTATTATAACAGATTTGACTCATCTTTATTTAATCCTGCTGTGAAGTTCAGCTCTGCTCAAAGCAAACTGGCTTGCAAGTTAACTGAATCATGCAAAATGACAATTATGATTGTCCTGTGGTTTCAAACTCTAATGCTATTATAATAGCCTTTTTAGAGGACTTATTGGAAGACAAGTGGAATTTAAAAGGTTACTTTATGAGAGAAACTCTGCAGCTCGACAATGAAGGGTCAATGCAAAGCACTTATGAATGCCAAAGCTTCTGCAATATAAGCGAAACATACTGGCATTCTTTGTGAGCAGCAAATCTCTGAGGTCAGCCTGAACCACTTCAGGATTCTCGACATTTTCAGGGTGCATAAATGTTATATTGCTCTTCTTCAAGGTGACGTTCGTATTATTTTTTTGGTTCCAAAGGACAAGTACCTTTTTTGCAGACTCTGAAAACAGAACTCCATTGTTGCCAATAATTCCAACAGGGTATCCAAAGATTCTTGAGAACCCTGCAAAAGGCACAAATTAGATATTGAAAGGTGAGGCTGACAGCAAAACAAACAAAATAAAAAACCCTGCACTGTAGAAATTGAAAACAACATCAGCCTGTATACCTGTAACAAGCGTGTCTCCATAAAATGCCTTGAACTCATCAAATTTACTGCCGTCCACAATTCTGGCAATAACCTGCAAACGAATGAATGTGTCAGCTCATAGAGGTGTGTAACGAAATGTCAGAAAACAAGGCCCTGAGGCAGAAAACCGAGCTGCATTGGGCAATAATGTCACAAATTTTACGTAACCTGCTTTATTAAAGTGATTTGGCTGCATGCTGTGTTGGGCTGCCTGTTCCTGATAAAAAACAAGAGCCCTGTAAATAAAAAGGAGCAGCTGGTTGTTCCCGATACCTAAACAGAGCGCCAGTGCTGCTCTACACCACAGACACTGTGGTATTGCTTGAGTTAACAATAATTTCTGCTCCTGAGTCTACATCAAGTATCAGAGCCTCAGGAGAAGCCAGAGAAGGAAAAAAGCGTGACTGATACCAAGCAGCCACAATCAACTGAAACCTGAACATGACATCTCAACACTGTTCACTCTGAGCTCTATAATGCCATGTCTGTGTGGCTTTATGAAGCTTAGCTTTATAGCTGAAATGAGTAATCAGATTAATCATGGTGAATCAATTTTTGAAATACAGTAATCAAATAATTATTAACTGCAGAATACAGACTAGTAATGAAGCTAAAACTTTACAAAAATGTGTACATTTTGCAGTTAAGATAAAAATAAAACCTTCTTTGTCTATAATGAGTTCTACCCAGAACTCATCAAATGAAAGAAATAGCTTCACTCAGTTTAAGTTCTGTAAAAAAAAAAGACAAAAAAGAAAAACAAAAATCTTTAAATGTATTTCCAACATTGTACAAAAAGACTTAAGTAGTTAAACAAAAAATCTGCAGAATGTGCCAAGTTTTTTTTCTCCTATTAATTGTCAGAATAAAGAATAGAATAATTGATTGCTAAAATAATTGAGTTGCAGCCCTTTTTAAGTTTAAATACATACTAGTGTGTGGTGGTTGTAATTTGTTTTATTCCTGCCCTTTAATTAAATTGAAATCTATTCAGACTCAAGTAATATCTAATTAGCATTCAGAGAGGAGCACAGGAATGATTTTTACTTCATTATGTATTCCCATGTAAGAGCTCAAAAACAAAGAAAACCTATCACACAGTCAAACGCCTGAAAGATAAATCATCACATCAAAGATCATCTTTTCTGGAGTGCAGTCTAAAACATTAAGCTCACCTCCCTTGATCAGGTTTGACAAGTAGCCGGGCAATTACCTCTCTGACATCAAAGTTGCGTTTCAAGTTATCTCCAACTATCCCATAAAGCTCATCTGAGGGAAAAAGGGGGGCTTCGGTGGGTTCTACAGTAACCTGAAAAAATAAAGTAGATACAGATGTAATCGGCAGTTCAGGCACAATTAGGTGACCGTAATTAGCAATTAGACTAATCATTGGATTGACCTCAATGTTCTTCCTGTAGTTGAGACTTCGGACCGTCTTCCGAGCTAAATGGAGTGCGTGGTTATCATCTAAAGCGTAGTGGTCTGTTACACCAGATTTTCTGTGAAATTGGAATAAAATCAATCACAATGGAGATATTACAGAATATAAATCAGTCGTTAAGAAATGATCATGAAGATGAGAGCAGGTGAAATATACCACCGCTGATGCAATCCAATTTTTTTTGCCGATCAAATAATTTTAATCAGGGAACAGAACACTAACACTAAACTGAAATAAAAATGGCATCTCTGGAATATGTGCAGTGGCTAAACAAATGTTAACTAATGTAACTGTAAGTGCTGCATTCATACTTGCAGTGCAGATCAGCACCACCAAGATCTTCTGCAGACACTTCTTCCCCAGTGGCAGCTTTCACCTATAAAAGAAGGGAGTGTTCAGAAAATTAAACAATCACATAAAAGCTTTCCATCCATTATGCAGCTATGATGCTAATTTCATTATTTCTCCCATCACCATTTGATACTTTTTCAGTATTTTGGGACCGGATCTTTTATCCATCTTGTCCATTTAAGTAAAATTACTTACAGTAATTGTATATAATCTACAAATAGTCTGCACCAAGAAAACATGGCTATGCCACTATAATGTGTACTATCCATTCACAAGAGGTTCTCAGAGTTATTTTGGATAATAATGTGCCACATCTTATAAGATTCAACTGAATCAAACACAGATCAGAATAACAATTAATGGAAATGGGGTTTAATGTAAAAAGCATTCAACAAATAATATTCAATTAAATCAATTTTCTAGGACTCTCATGTTTTTTTCATTACCAAGACAACACTTCACTAAACAGACAGGAACAAAGTGAATAAGCCAGCTGGAAGTTGCGATATAAAGGTTTGAACTAACCCAGAGCGTATTAGCAGCTTTTATTTGCTCCATTCAGTCTTCTAACTCAAAAAGAAAACAGTACCAAGGTCATGCTTGCAGAGGCATGCCCAACAGATGCAGAATATATGGGCAACTTGCACAACGCTGCATTCATTATGACTTCTATAACACAGCAGGTGTTAAAGTTACTGAGAGAAATGAAAAACAATTTCCTCACAGCGTGCTTCAGGTCTTAACAGATGAAGTATCATTTTCCATAAGTGCAAAACAACATCGCAGTATCAGACTGGAAAACATTCGGTATGCTTTAAGTGCACAGGCACAGATAGGAAAGGGCAACTTCTTGAAGGTTTCATTTAAAAGTCTTTGTTAAACTTAGATGAATGTAGTAGGGTGTACCTTGATGCTGTTCTATCAACTCCAACATGCCCTCTACTTCTCTAATTCTGGAAAAAAGAAATGTGTTTCCAACCTTCTGTCTCCTATGACTTTTGCTTTATAAGTTAGTTCAACAACTCTCCAATAATTATGCCTCTTATGCACCTATGGTATTCATATATAACAGAATTGTTTTGTTTCTGGACATTTCTCTCCTTCACCACTGCCTGCCTTTGCAATGTTGCTAATTTCATATCATTCTGCTAAAACGGGTCATTTTGTACGGAGCATGAATCATTTTGTACCAGTGAGTCCAGAGCAGTAATGGCACTGGATCTCTTGGAAGCAATAATTTCAAGGATATTTCATTTCAAATGTCATGCAGTCACACTGTGTATGTTAATAATGCATTTGTCCAACTGAATACAATGACTGCACTTAATAGGACCACCTAATGTATATTTTTGGTGCCTGAAATGCTAAAGCTCAAGTAATGTGGTGAAGTAAAATGTAAAATAAAAAGAACAAATAGGAAAAGGATATTTTCCTATTTGAACGTAGCTTTCGTTAAATCTAATCTTGGTTCTTCTCCTAAGTCCCACTCAACAGAATTTTATTTTTATTATTATTTTTATCATTAGAAGTGGCCAACCAGCATGACTATGCAGAAGGTTTTTGCTGCACACATCTTTTTTTCCTGGTAAATTAAACCAATTCGCAAACTCTCGCTCGTTCCAGTTTTGTGAATGCAAAAGCTGCTCAATCATTCTTGTCCAGCTGGTGTGGGAATTACAAAATCAAATGTAATGCAATGAGAGGATGCAACTATTCACATTGTTTATCTCATGTTTGCAAAACGGAAAGGAAATGAAAAATTTTCCAACCAGAGGAGGTCCTCCGAGAAAAATAGTTCCTTGCTTTCGCACAATGATGCTCTCGTCTGCCATTGCGGGAACATATGCTCCTCCAGCCGTGCACGAGCCCATCACAACAGCAATCTAAAAAGAAATAGGAAGTTCCAAATTCACCGAAGCATTTCTAATACAGAAACATCCCTTCCAGCTTGTTTCAAGTACAAAAAAATAAATAAATACACCCACTGAAAAATTGTTTGACTCTGGCATTATTTTTCTCCAAGACGTTTCACTTAGACGTGAGTAAATAAAATGTGATACATCACAAAAATTATTCACAACACATTGCTTTGGCTTTAAGCTCTTATTGGAAAAGTAATGTTGTCCAAAAAAGTTCTAATTTCCCAGCTTTGACTCAAAGTTTTTTAGGAATGCTACATCAAACTTTTAGTCTTCCAAAGTTTAACGACAAATGCGCATCCTTTTTCAAGACGCCAAAGCTCACTTTTTGGCTTTCAGCAGGCAAAAAATATGAAAAAAGAAAGAACTGTGATTAATCTTTTTTTTTCCCACATAATTCTCTTTAAAAGATTTATAAAAAGCCAGTGAGGAAAGCAAAATAACACTGGCTTACTATCCACATCTAAAGAAAGATTTTTTATATATATATAAAGACAGTTTCTAACTAAAAACATTAAAAAATCTTGCAAGAACATATTTTGAACAGAAAAATAAGAGCATTGAAAATATCATTAGGGTATCAAAAACAAAACTCCCAAAATGAAAAGTGAAATCTGAAATGGTTGTAGACACTGTTGATGAGTGACCATTCAGAACAGTGACTCAAACTTTCAATGGTTCTCTTTAATGGATTCGGTGAAAAGAGCTAAATTCAATAACTGAAAAGCTCTTGCTGAGCTTAGTGCTGCTGTTTTGGAAAAAAAAAACATGCTGCCTTGTTTGTTCCTCTGTTATTACAAAGATATATGTTGTTACTTCAAAATTGTATTGCAAGAAAAATGATGTTTCCTTCAGGACAACAAAAAGAAAAGTCACAATTTATCCAATGATCTGTGCTCTAGATGCAGATACAAAGACTTGCAGCAGACTGCCATAAAAGGCAACAGAATGAGTAGGTTTCCAACAAGCTATGCAAATAAGGTAAACAAAGAGAGAAGAGTAATTTCAACATTGTTAATTTTTAGCTTGTCAAATACAATATTTAAAGCCTCACCTGTGCAATTCCTTCTGAAGACAGCCTGGCCTGGTTGTAGAAAATACGTCCGAAGTGATCGCGGTCAGGGAAGACATCGGCCTGTCTGGGAAGATTGGCTCCTCCTGAATCCACTGAGGGGAATTCAAACAATAAATATCTCAATATTTAGATCATCTATCATATTTTCAAAAAACAGCACATGTGCACCTCTTAGTCAACAGCACCAGTAGACTTATTTCAGAATACAACATGCAATTCTTAACCAAATAATGAAAAAGTGTTTTTTAGCATAAAAATGTTATTGTTTAATTGCTTTGTCCCAAATCAAGGAAACATACCCAAATAAATGCATGGTAAATGGTTCTGCTGAGCAATTTCTTGTGCACGAAGATGTTTTTTCACTGTAATTGGGTAGTACGTTCCCCCTTTTACGGTGGCATCATTTGCAACAACAACACATTCCACCCTAGGAAAAAAACAAAGCTGATTAAATTAATCTTTTGGAAACTGCACAATGTCTTGGGGCTTTTCTTATTTCATTAAAGAGTCAACAAATTATTGTGTTCATTATTTTATTAAGGAAAATATCTATGTAAATGCTTCAGCACTCACCCTGAAACTCGTCCTATCCCACTAATCATCCCCCCTGCAGGAACATCCTCTTTTCCATACAACTCATATCCTGCAAACTGGGAAAATTCCAAAAAAGGAGTCCTGCAAACACAGGAAACAGAAGCTGAACACTGAACATAGCTGCTTTTTAAGTGTAGATGAGAAAATGAAATGAACATAACAAAATGAAATGGTTAAGTTTGTGCAAATCACGTGTGAGCCATCCATTTTAAATTAAACTAATAGGCAGATGATGATACCCTGGGTCCAGCAGTCTATCGATGCGCTCTCTTGGCAACAGCTTCCCTCGAGATGTGTGAAGTTTCCTTGCTTTTTCTCCTCCACCTTTAGTAATAACAACATATCACATTAATAAACACTTTGTAGGTTTTTGAAGTTTCTTTTTCTTGTAATATAAAAGTAAAACAAATAAATTAAAAATAAAAAGTCAATTAATGTTGCAATTTTTTTTGTGCCCAAGACAAAATTTAACTTATTATTAAACTCAAAGTAGTTTTAGTAGAAGACTAAATGCAGTTCTGCACAAAAGGTTTGGGATCAGATGAAAATTTTCTTGTTTCCTAGGAAACATACATTAAATTAGTATGAATAGAAAATATAGCAAGGGGTAGGGAAAAATGAGTGTTAAAAGATAACATTTTAATGGAAATGATGAAGGTCATCTTCAAGCTTTGATTTTATATGAATAAATGACTGCTTATTTCAAACAACAAAACAAAATATAAGGGTTCTCAAAGAGTTTTATTTTTTCTTTTATTAAAAAGGGAATTTGGAGGTAATTCCAAACTTTCTTGCTCCATACTTTGAAATGTGTTGTGTGAAACAAAAGTCATGCACAAACAGAGTACATCTGAAGGCCTAATTTTCACCACAATGTTTGCTCTTCCTGGTACTCACCCAACTTGATTTTCTCTGTCCGGTCCCTCAGTTGATCTACCAAAACTTTCATTCGCTCATAGTTTTCCTGTGAACATAAGGCAAGTTAATCAGATTTATATAGCTTTTCAGCCAAAGGAAACTCAAAGTGCTTATCCATAGCAGTTAAGAACAGCGTACATCCAAACAGATTTAGGTTAGAGAGATTTGAAAATAAAGAAGTAGGCAAAAGCAAATCAGCTAATAAAAAGTGTTTTAGCCTGGTTTTAAAAGAGCTCAGGGTGGGAGCATTGCTGCAGTGAACAGGGATCTTATTTCAGATTTTTGGTGCACAAAAACTGAAGGCTGCTTGAGAAAAAAAGTCAGGATCTCAGGATCTCCAGAAAGTTCCTGGGGATCTCCAAAAAGTTCCTCGGGATCTCCAGAAAGTAAGTTGGGATTTCTTTTTTTTTCACTCTCTCCATGCCCCTTTAGGGGCTCCATACATATCTGTACTTTTTTCCTGAATAAAACTGAAATAGCAAGGATGTAGATCCAAGAATAAAATGAGAGATTACATCTCAAACAATAATTTAATAAGAAAAAGTGTATTTCAGTGACATCTAGTGTCAATGTTGTACCAGTACACCAAGCTCAATGTCATATTATGATGTGAACATTAATGAAATACTGTCATTGTAAACTAAAGAATTACTATGTGTACGCATTTAAACTGCAACCTCAACAATGTCTAGATGGTTTCAGCAGACTCTTTTTAAACAATAAAAACACATTCTGCTTAACTTTCAGCGAAACCTTAAATGTGAAGGATGTAACTCATGTAAATCCGAGTCCTTTTCAATTTGGGGAATTATTTTAGTAGCAATTATGTTCGGAAACATAGCTTTTAGGGTTTCTGACTTAAAACATTCACTTTCTGCTATATATTATGCACCATATAGAATACAGTTTTGGTAGTTATGCATGTTAGCAAACACTATTGCTATCTGACCACGGTGTCCAGTGCGAGTTTCTTCCTCACCTGGTTTAATCAAACATAACGTTACTTCTCCAGGTAAGCTAGCAGGCTTTAGCAACAGGCTAACCTACCTGATATTCAGAGGAATGTTTATCAGGTTGGGAGCCGAGCCGAGCGACTCTGTCAGCGTAGTAAGTGCGTGTACAAGGCAGCGGTAATACCCTGCATCGAAGCAACCACGGCCTCAGGGACTGTAAAAGCATTTTAAAAACTCACAAAGGGGCAAAATGTTAACTTTGCAGCTGCTAGCTTGCTAGCTGTAGTGGAGACAATCTTCTTCTGTGGTAACATTATGCGGAACATTATGCAGCGCCACCTGCTGATAATAAAACACATTTATTCACGTTTTTATTTTGCTAAAATAATTGATTTATTTTAACAGGTATATGATATGGTTGCTACTAAATCATATTTAGTACCTACCATACCAAATATTTTTATGTCAAAAACTACTAAACATTAAATATTTATTTCCTCCCTAAAAGCGTACATGATACTAAAGATGAAATAATATCCATTTTATAGAAACACTCTTGTAATCTTGAATGAAAGTGTCTAGAAATGAATATCAAAGTATACTTTATAAAATTATGAGGGACACAATTAGATTCATTGCAGAGAAAAAAGAAAGGTTTTGAGGGATTCTTCCAGGCTACACCTTTTTCTATCGTCATTGTCTCTTTGAGGAAAGTTATGTAAGTAATTACAATATCAGATTTCTCTTTGGGATTAATGAAGTGTGGAACTGAAGACTTTATGGCTTAATTTATTGAACTGTTCACTGGAGAGGAATGTGTCTTGACGCTCTTGCACTGCTGTGAAGATTAATACTGGGAGAGTCAAGGATCAAGGCTGCCATCATGTGGGATAAAAAGTGCACTTCAACTGAGCTGATTTTAACTCTCCATATGCATCTATTGTCTATACCAATCGTCTGGTGTCAAGTATCCTCCAACTTTTAGATGTGGCTCTGCTTTAACACATGAATCAAATAACAAAGCCATTAGCATGGCTCTAGTTGCTAATTCAGCCATTTGATTCAGGTATGTTGGATCAGGAACACATCTAAAAACTGCATGACCTCTATACCTCAGGGCCTGGATCTGAGTACCCTTGGTCTACACCCATTAATCCTCAGAGGGTCACAGAGGTGCTTATGCCTGTCTTCAGACGTCTTTTGGCAAAGAAGGCAGGATATACCTTGGACAGTAGTCGATCAGTAGTCCATCACAGAGCCCAAAAAAACAAAGAATACATTCATATCTAATCAGTTCTAGGACATTTTGAACTGTGGAAGTTGCATAGGGAGAACATGTAACCCAGGACCTTCTTGCTGCAAGGCAATAGTTCTAATAGCATTGATTTGTGATAATGAATCATAATTCATAATGGGACAACAGGGACTTTAATATGATAATTTGGAGTTTGGAAAGGTTTGATGTGGCATTTAGCACTGTAACTCATTTTTATGTCCTTTGAAGCGATGAAGACAATACTGTTTTTCTTGGAAGTAAGGGTATTTACTTTATTGTCTTCTTTATGGCAGTACAATAAGCTTTTTTTCTTAATCTGTGGTTTAGGACAGAAATTTATGTTTTAAGGGGATGGGAAGAAGCAGAAGCGTCCTGAACTTTAAGTGCATATTAAGTTGTTTTTAATTGAAATATATGGTCTATTATTTATTTGGTGTAACATGTAGTCTAAGTCACATGTTACACTAATTTTATCATCTCTCTTTGAATCTCTCCACAATGTACACTGAAATTACAAGTATATTTCATTTCATGCATCAGCAGCTCTCAGTTCACACAAAAAGGCAAATTTTTTACTCAAAAAATGGCAACTAAAGTTGGATTTAAGTGGGAATCAGAGTTATCCTAAAAGCTTGGGGGAAAAAAACTCATCTCTTCTGACCTGAGTGCTTTATTTGAGCTGAAGTACATTTGGCAGAGTGCAGGCTGAAGAGTATTCAAACCAAGAGCTTTTAGTTCATTTGGTTTTAAGAGGCTTCTCTCCTCCAACACTCCCACCTATTCCACTGGCATGCATAGAAATGTCTGTGACCTCCACTCAAATGCCTGCTCCTGTTTTCTTAGGGAATATCAAATCCTCCACTTCGTGTGCGAACTTATACCCTCTCACTCATCCAGCTCTCTGTACTTTTTTATGACCTCTGAACCCTTCACAGCTGTGGCCATGAAGTGACTGAATAGACGTGGCTTTACAAAAAGCATCTCTATTTCGATAAAAATGGATATATTAAACACTTTAATAACTCAGAGGTGCAAGGAAATGACTGGAAAGTACAAATAGCATAGAGAAGACCGTATACTTTATATGCATAAAATGCATATAAACTGTTTGGTCACAAGTGTCAGATCTATGCAGAGTAGGGGTCTGATGTTGGTATTTCTTTTGTATGTTTAAACACAAAAGATTTATTTTTCTATTTGTATTCAGTGCTAGCTCAAGACAAGAAGCTTATTAAAAGATGGCAAATTTAACATTGATTTTGAGAGGGATTGGGAATGAAGGTTAGTTAATGTCAATATCAGTTTATCCTAGAGCGCACTATGTTACATGCTGAATATTATGAGCATGTAAAACAAAACTTTACATTAAAAAAAACCATTAAAAACTGTAGTTTCAGAGAATATTTTGGAAAAATGACTCTTGTTGACTAATTTCAGATCACCGGTTCCCACAGGGGGTCCTAGTGGGCTGGCATCCTGCATGTTTTATTCTCTCCCTGGTGGTAGTAACAACTTTTTCAGCTTGTCAATGTTCTTCTTAGACCTTCTAATGAGCCGTCATTTGATCCAGGTGTGTGAAACCAGGGAGCGAACTAAAACATGCAGGATGCCGAGGACCAACTTTGGGAACCACTAAGTAAAAGTATCTATGTTAAAGATAATATCTAATGTTTGCTTGTTTTTTTTACTTTTAAATGTACATTGTCAATAAAATAAATCTGCACAATATGTATACCTTACAGGATTTTCCAAAATGTAACGTTTTAAAAACTAATTTTTCTCCTCTGCTGTGTGCATTTGAGTAAATTACACCACAAAAGCCACAATAACTGGTATAATAACAGGAACATTCAAGTTAGATTAAAGTATAAAGTGGTTCAGTCTAACTTGCTTGGACCTTCTTTCCAGCTTCTCGCTGCTGTTAACTGGAATGATGGTTGGTGGTGGTAAAGATTTTGCATGTACAGCAGGGTTAACTGGTAGGAAGGGCCTCATTTAAGTCTTTCTCCCTGGTAATGATTTTTTGTGATGTAACTGTACTGCAGAAAAAAATCAATGGAAAGTGAAAATCATTGTAGCTTCCGAACTACTTTTTAAATCAGAACTTGTCTTAAACGATCGCTGACGTTTAATTATAGAATTTGATATTTCCAGTCATCTTCACTCCTCTTCATGACTGTTTTATTGTTGCCAAGTTCCCTTAAAGGTCATGTAATAATCTCATATACAATCGAAACATTTTGCTGGAGCTGTACAGAATAAAAGCAAACACTGAAATGAAGGGATTTGTCTAAAAACATCAAGTAAAAAGGCAGAAGTGAGGAAAAATAAAACATTTTGTCCTCCAGAAAATCTGATCAGTTCCTGTGTGGTACGATGCATATGTACTTACCCTATTTTTTGGACTGTAGAGCGCACCTCACTATAAGCCGCACCCACAAGGTTTTTTTAAAAAAAAAACTGGAAGCGCACCGGGCTATAAGGACGCATAAATCTGCTATTAAGGACGAAGCCTCCGTCTCCAACGCCGAACCATGGATTCGTTCAGGCAGAGCTTACGTGCAGCGGCTATCGATCTGTACTGCCAGATCGATAGCCTTCAACTTAAAAGCGGCCTCATATTAACTTCGTGTGGTGTCCATGATGAGGGGGTCTGAGTTTGAAAACATTTCTCCGTCGTACCTCCTGCTAGCATGTGCTAAATGGAAGTTAGCGCTTTCTTCTTTGATTTCCAATTTTGACTTCCAATCATTCACTTCCTGCTACAGAGCCCCCTGTTGGTTGAAGAAAAATCCACAGAAAAGCCGCCTGGTTCAAAGCTTGGGAAAAAGTAGCGGTTTATAATCCGAAAAATACGGCATATACTTTGAAGTTTGCTTAAAGAGAGAAAGGGATCGTGTATTTAGGATTTAAACACCTTAACAATTTACAAAAACCGCACAGGAGCTTTTCAGTTAATTCAATCCAATCAATGCAGTTTCAGTAAAAAATAAACTGTGTTAAAAATAAACACGGTAAAAGCAGCATGTTCCACCCTCTCTTCATATGCAGCTTGTAAAACTCAAGAGTCACTCACTAATCACCCACTAATTAACACAAACACACAGATGCATTCTCGGTGTGAGCGAGGCCCTCCCCTGTCTTTTTGGATCAGAAAGCTCTTATCTGTCTCTTTTTGGGAAAAGATAATGATACTTGTTCCACAGCTCAAAGCTCATTAATGTATGACACAGCCCTGAATGTAGGAAATCAAAGAGATGTACAGAGTGTGCCTCCCCACCGACTAATGGCCACAAACTCATTAAGAAGCCAAAGCAATGAATTAATCATCAGTTATCCTTAGAACAGATGAAAAGTGCTAGCAACATCAGCCTTTGTGCAAGCTGTCCCTTTAAATTCAACAAAATTAGAAAGCATCTCACAAAGCCACCCTCACATTACAGGATCACCCTCAAATCAAATAAGCTGAAGGACATGATATCTTCTGTCTGCAGGGATCCCTCTCTTTTCAAAGATGCAGCGTGAAAATAGAAGCATAAGAAGGAAAATTAGTAAGTCAGACGTGACAAGGACAAAAGTTGTCAAAAGTAATATACAGGATAAAGAATGACTCAAAGATGTCCTTCCACAAAAATACAGGATTTCAGATGCTCCTTCAAAAAACAAGGAAATTCTGCTGACATTGATCTGTTTTGCTTGTTTCATTGAATAATTCACCTGATTCATTTTTAACCTGTTTACAACCATGTAAGTCAAGAGGCAGAACTCTTACTATCTGTAATGCTCAGCCAAAAAAAACAAAAAACATTTATGACACACCAAAAGTATTTTTACACATGATCAGCAACGTCATAACAGAATGTAATATTGGACCGAAGCACAGGTAGCATTATTAGAGACATGTGACAGAGATGACATTTACAACATAGACAGTATGGGCAGTTGCCCAGGGTGGCAATAGAAATGGGGGAACATTATTACCTGATTTTAAAAAAGGGAGTGTAGTTATTTAAGTTGTGCCCTGAATGAGACTTCAGTAGGGTAGTTTCCACTCAAGCCCATGTTAAATTAGCACACCATGCATGTTGAACAAGAGGAATCAAGATTATTCTAAACTTGACAGAAAAAAATTCCTCAACGTGATTCTTACTGTCTCATCGGTTCACCTAAACAAAAACAACATATAACATTTCCAGTTTATTTTTCTATTATTTTGGCCTTCTAGAACTGCAAATAAAATCATGTGGGTTCTCATTTATGTTTTATGATGTCCATCTTCTAGGCACAAAAGAAATAGCTTAGTTTGCATAAGATGCAAGTAAAATCTCCATTCCATCTGCATTTAGCATGTTTGACAGTGTTAGAAAAGCTCATCTTTAGATGTATATTTCTGTGATTCATTTTTAAACTGGTGGATTAAACTGATATTAACATGTTAAGCAATGTTACATTGTTGCCTCTTAGTGTTTTTTTTTGCATGAAAATTAAGAACTGTATGTCCAAATGAATAAAATAATATTCTTTCTTTGTTGTTATTTGTTTTGCCATAATCTGTATTCAGAAGGGGAACTTACCATAAATGTTTTGAACTGTTGTGAGTATTCACTTGGCTGCCTCCTCAATATCTTTTTTTTTTGTGGCTCTCCACAGTGTGCTGTCAGTGTTTGAAAACTTTGAATTAATTAATGAGCTGCTTTGTTAGCCCTCTGAGGTTATAAGAGAATTGGAATGGGTAAAGTGGCACTTTGCTAACATTATTCCATCACGCTGTGAGGTCATGCCTACAGTTATTGGGGGGCCGCAAAAAGACGAGACTGTTGACACTTTTCAGCATAAATGTATTTCATACATTTGAAATATATGAGATAAAACAATAAGCATATATATATAGCAACAAATAAAACCTTAAGGCACATTGTGATCATCTGTTTGTTTAATCCAACTCATGTGTTTGACAGTAAAGTGAGCAATTTGCATGCTGCAAGTGCTCTTACTATTTATTGTTGAAGTAGGGTTGCTTGTTCCCACATTGCATCCCAACCTTCCCTCCTTCTCATCCACTTTTGGTTGTTTAAAGTGCTCACTGGAGAACTGCAGCAGGAGTATCATTCACTGTAATGGCAGAGCATCCTCCTCCACAGCCCTCACTTAGATCACTTAGTCCACTTTACTAGTCCAGTGCTCAGTGTTGCATGAACATAGCACGTTTACAATAGGGGGTCTCAAGCCCCTATTGTAACATTTTGCAATTAAAAAAGCAAAAGGTATTGAAAGAAACAGCTAAATTATTTAAGTTTTTGGAATATTAGCAATTTCAGTAATATCAGGATAGAAGCCTCATAAAAAAGTGTGGATACGTAAAGAAAAAGGTGAAATCACTGTAGAACTCTGCCATCTTTGGGTTTTGTGAAATGAAAATAAAAAAAAAACTATTTGAATTTGACAACAAGTGTACAAAAGCCCTGATGAGATTCCAGTCAGTCTTTAGTCACTAAGCAGGAGCTATGTCCTTACTTGTTCACAGTATTTAAGGAAAAGTAGCACCCAGGTGCTGATAATTAAATGTGCTTGACATCTTGCTTGTCATCCAAATGACTAATTCTATAAGAGCAAGAAGTTTGCCAGACTGGGTCATACAGCTATGTGTGTTAACACAAGACAAAGAAGGAAGACATCAGCAATGACCTTAGAGAGGGAGATCCTAACAGTTTAAAAGGCCATTTCCAAACAATTTAAAGTCCACCAAAATATTATTCACAAGTGGAAAACACTCAAGACAATTGTCAATCCTTCCACATGAAGGTCAGGCTGTGATGTGCTCAGAAAAAAAAAAAAAATAATCCAAAAGCTCTATCTCATACTCTACGGGCATCAGGTGTGTGTTTACTTTAAACACAGACTAAATACCTGAGCTTCAAATTGGGCTTGAAACTCTGCCTTCCAGGAGTTATCACATTGCTCCTTTATTAACACTTTAACAACATTTTTACCAGCGTTGCACAGTGAAGTAGCTCAGATAATGAGCTCAGCAGATCTGCAGTTGCACCAGGTGTTTGCTAATTGGGTGTTTGCTAATTGAGAGGAGTGCTGTGTGATGCAGATACTTGGAAACTAAGAAACTGCAGCTCCACAGAGGATCCGTGTCTCATACGCAAAGCTTAGTCCACATAAGGGCAGCTGAATGGCTGCAACCCTAAATTAAAGGAACATAGATTTTATACAATTCTGCCCCTTCATTGTAGAAGATTCAAGCCAGAAACGTGTCACTTTAAAAAGTTCAGCAAATCAGTTTGACTGATTTCATATTTGAATTTCAACTTTTCAAAGAACATCACAAGAATTGAAGAAATTTAATTTTGAAACATTGCACTGAAATTAAGGAGACCAAGACAAAATAATTAATCCACACAATAATTTAATAAAATCAATCACAGACTAGAAAAAAGAGTGAAGGCATTTTACACTGAAAGAATAAAAGCTCAACTGGTGACAGGATTCTTTTAAATAATTACATTTTTACAGTCAAGTTGTAACACCTTCATGAGCTCAGTTAAGTGTTCTATACATCATCAATTTATGGTATATAATGAGTATTTGACTGTGTGTAGCTCATGTAGCATTGAAGCGAGAAAGGTAACATTCAGGTTTGGATTTTTACACTGAGTACAACAAAAACACATTTCAGGTTTTCTGGATGAAAACCTGGAAGAGAATCCAGTTCAACAGATAGTCAGTGGATTTGATGCACAGCAGAGCATTCAATGACAGCAACTTAATTTAGCTTTAAATTTAAAAGTTTTGCCATTTCAAGTACTGAAAGAAACTGCATAACACAAAGTCACAAATTATACTCACAAAAATAAATAAATATATATTGGCCTGTATGTAAGACAGTAGGCAAGAAGTGGCACAAAATATTGGTGAGCAACATTAAACTTGTTAAGCTTTTTTAACTGCTGAAGTATCTGCAGTAAAAAAGGTAAATAATTATTACATGTCTTCCCTTTTTTCTGTTAGTAAAAGAAAACCTTTTTCTTCTTTGTAGTGCTAGAAATGATCAAATCTTAAACAAACATATTCCATGCACAGCTCTCAAAGTTTACTCCTATCATGGGCATAAATACCCTTTTTTAATAATTTGTGTAAAATATATGTCTTTTTACGTTTTGTTAAAACTGTCACTATGTCATGACATTAAAAGATGAGACTGATAATCTGTGAAATAAATGAAGCTCCAAATGCTAACTGCAGAAATACACAGCTTGGTTCGAAACAACCAATCAGAAGAGGAGAAGGGTCTTAGCACTGTCAATCATGCTTGTGTGCATGCTGCCCACACCCTCCCCTTGCTCTCTGTTACACTGCTACTTCTCCCCATCAGCAGAGTCTTCCTTCAAACTACTAAGCATGACTAAGTAGTCTGATGGCAGCGGATAAACGAGTTTTGCCGTAACGGTTAGTTGTTTATCTCCCATTGGCACATGTAGTAGCGCATACACAGGCTGAATTTACAGCGGTAAGACCTTCCTCCTGTTTCTGACCAGGAGCTGTGCATACATGTGGCAATAGTTATACTGGTAGAAGGTAGAGGAGCTTGATTTCTTCACAGATTATCTGTCTAATATCATACTGTCACAACATACTGTTAGCTTTAGCAAATATGTAAAAGACATTTTTTCTTAATAAACATCACATAGTAGAGCTTCGAAAGATTACATACAGTAGGATTGTTTAGGAGAGCAAAAAAGAGAGATACATGGATCAAATAGCAGTTTTGGTTCATATTTATCAGTTTTATATTTTACCTCAGACACTCATGTAGACACTGATATAATCTGCAATGTGTTGATGACTTAATCTGCTGTTAGTCTACATGGTTTAACACCAAATAGATTGAATACCATACATTAAAGTGAGATGTGTATGCTGCCACTTGAACATGAACATTTGAAGTGTTTTAAAAATACTCAAATTTGACAAGATTAATCAGAAATGGATTGATAGTCTGACTGCAGCATACAAGTTTTACCTCTACGTATCTTCTGACACGTATCTTCTAACTATGGTAGTTAGTTAGTTTAACTAACTAACTACCATAGTTAGTTAAATTAATAATTATAATAATGACATTTGTAAAACATAGTTACATTTATGCTCTGAGTACTATTGAACAAGCAGGAGGATGAAAAGGAAATCCAAGAAGCATAGAAGCATAAAGGCACTGTTTTTTCTGTCTCTTTTTTTACAAGAAGCTAACAGAACTAAATCAAAGTTAATCCTTTCCGATCACGACTACTTTTGTTCTTTTTTATAGGTAGAAAAAGAAAAAAAAGTCCACAACCAGAAAACCAAGTTCAAAAATGAGAAAGCTGACCTTCAAAACACCAATATATCAGTTTTACAGAAAAACTATCAAAGGAGAGTGAAAGAGCATTCACAGGAGTCCAAACTGGGAGACAGAACCAAGTGCAATGGTCAGTCGGGAGTGAGGACACTGATGGCTGTCTCTGCAGTTTGCTCATAAAGCGCCCACAAGATCGAAACATAGACACAAAACACACACACGTGTGTGTGTGTGAACTTCCAGCCTCAAGTTGAATTACAGGAAAAGGCAGGGAAAATAAGCAGGGATACTGGTAGAAAATACTGAGGGTAACAACCTGCATCTTAAACAACAGAAAACAGAAAATAATAAGCCTCATCTGCTCACATACAAAAAGAAATCTTTCAGCACATTTGAAAATTGTTTTTTTTACATGTCTGTTTAATGAGTGCAGATAATACAGTTTAAATACATCACACACCTCTGTACAGTAGACATCTTGCTGTTTTTGGATTAGGCAAACTTTACAATATAAGTCCATAGGCTATGATGATTTCTTTTTTCCTCTTCATTAGTGTGTTTATTCAGCGTGTCCTCTCAAACTACTCCTTGAAGGTCAGCTCCCTTTTTGTTCAATATGTCGCCTCTCTTTGTCAGAGATATTTAAGAAGCTTTCTGAGACACAACAAGCCCCCCTCAACATGCAACTGTAATGAAATTAATTGTTATTTCTGGCATGTGGAAGGCTTTTCTGGGAAATATTTAAGAAAACATGTAAAAGTTTAAAAGTGAAAAGTGAAGGGAAACAAAATGCATCAACACAATAACTATGAACATATTGCCTTTGAAGCCCATGTTATTAAATTAATTTTCTCTTTAAAAAAAGCCCCTTACATACAGACACATTGCTGGCACCAATTGTAAAAATGTGAAAACTCCTTTAAAATAAATTAATCTTTTATTGCGGTAACATAATTGTACACAGAAAAAACACCAACCTTTAATCTGAGTATTTGTCTCCAACAAACCCATAGATGTTGATACCCCTACTGTCAGTATTCATACAACCTGCTTTAGGCAACAGGACAATGTCTCCAGATCAGAATCCTGCTCTCTCCTCTTCAGTTTACCCCAGAGGTTTTCTATAGGATTTAGCTGAATCTAGCTGAGTGAACTATTATAATGTTTTGGATTAATATTAGCCTGAATGACCAAGTCATGACACACTTCTTCTACAATCATTGGATTTCAATTTAAAATGTCCACTTATAGTCAAAAAGTCAAATATTCAACAGCTGTAATCAGGTTTCCAGTGTATTTAAAAGAGAAATACCTTTGCAAGTTCACGGTTCCTTCATCACACTTAACAGTAGGCACAACCTGGTGCCACCAGTGGTTTTAAAAATAATTTGAAAACAGTTATTCTTAAAAAAAATGTTCCTAGTTGGATAAATTTAATCAGTGATTTTCTGCGTTTTATTTTCAAATGCATTCAATAAAAGATTTAATAATTTAAAGGCTTTTTACGCATCTTTACTAGGAGAGCCCAAAGATTGGTCAGTGTCTGCAATTGCTTAAAAAACAAACTTGCAAGTACATAATTGCGACCCATCTCTGTCACGAACCCTTTAAAGGCATAATGTCAACTCTTTGAGTCATAATCAGGCGGAGAAACTATGCAGAAATGACAATAAAAACTTGTTATAAAAGATGTGCCATTCAGAACACCTAAGGTTAAAGCTAGGTTTGTCTAAATGCAGTAAACAATCAAATATAAGAGATACTTGTGTTAAATGTTACATAAAGGAATGTTATCTGGCCAAATCAGACTTAGTGTACATGGACATTCTTTTATACTTACACCAGCAGAACGGCACTTGAAAACAAAAGGAAGATAAAAAAAATCTCTGTGCTTTGTGCATTTTGATTCTCAATCAAACAGAATCAGGAGGTCAAAGTGTCATGGTCCCATTTGTGTTTGTTTGGATAAAATTTGTATACTGATGATGGTGACTTTACACCCAGATGCAAGGATGACCTTTAAGTCCAGCTTTTCTAATAGATGACCTCGTAGACCGTCGCTTTTTTGTCTCCTGAGCCCGTCACGATGTATTTATCATCTATGGAGATGTCACAGCTCAGCACAGAGGATGACTCCTTCGACTGGAAAGGGAATATAAGACAAAATGTGTTTACATGAAAAAAAAGAAAAAACATATATAAACAGAAAGTTCCTAGATGTAGGTGTGGTGGGATGCTCTGCCGCCCTCACCTGGAAAATGCTGGCTCCATATGGAGTTCTCCATGCATTGAGTAGATTGTCTTTTCCTGTGCTCACAAACCACTTCCCTGCAAGGAATGAAACAGAACACGGTGAAAACTTATACATAAAAAAAATCAACCTTCTGTTTGTGAACATTTGAGTAATGATTCTCTATGTACCTCCAGCTTTCTTCTATTTTCACTTTGAAGGTGGAGAACTTCCCCGGTCAATTTTTTTGTAATATAGAGTTGTCTATATTACAAAATATAGAAGACTATGTTTTGTACATGCACACAATTATTTTCTTTTTTTTAGATATGCAACACCCTTTAGATGAACAAATAAATGTTTAAGCCTAACCAATTCAAAACACTGGGAATACTGGTTAGCGGTCCAGAATTTGACCACCTGTGTACACCTTTTTGTGTCTAAATCAAGAAATAAACAAGATAGCTTCATTTGATGACAGTGGCGTTTATGTCCCGCTGACCGTGTTGCACTCTTACCACAGTGAGCAAATCTTAGCGAGAGCACGCAGCTTTCATGTAGATGGAGTTGGTACTTGTCAGGTTTGGTGACGTGCAGGACCTCTACGTTGCTGTTTTCCATCCCTACAGCCAGCCACTCGCCTGTCGGACAGTAACCCAGAGAGAAGATCTGCAAGAGACAAACAGTCCTATTTTAAAATTTTATTATACTAGATGGTGAATTTTGTCATATGTAGCGTTTAAGACATTCAGCATTGTAATGTCAAAAAAGTGCTTATGAATATATTGTATAAATGTGAAAAACCTGATAAAGACTCATATATATTTTAGCTGAGAAATAGTGGGTGATAAATTTGCTAAGACTATATCAGCCATATTGCTCCCTGTCTTGTGTTCCCTCTCTCTCAAATCTCTTTAATGCACACTCACGGCCTCATCTCCAAACTGAGGTTGCGAAGTGGGTTCTGTTCAGGAAAATTGCAATAATAATCTGTTATCGCTGCATTTCTTCTTACATGAAAAAAAGTGAATTCAAACTGCAAGTATTATTGGTGTTAAAAGTATTTGAGGGCATGACAAAAATAGTCTGGCCCTTAGTGTGGGTTAAACGCTCTGAACTGAGTGGGTAAATTACTGCAATAAATCAAAAGCAGAGACGGTAATCACACACTCTGCAATTGGCAGGGACTCATCCAGTGATGTACAATTTTTACCAAGCTGTGACATTTTTACTTTACAAGTAACACAAACTACTGGTACAATAAGTTTGATAGTAACCAAGCTGTCTTTCCCCCAGTGCAGCAGCTTACATTATGAAGGTGGTAGAAGAACTGAGTTATAAAGAATTATATGGAAATATAAACAAGGTTCATAAAAATATTTAACACATGTTGCTTTGGTGTTTCCTGCAGACCTGGGAAGTAAAGTCGTGTTGTTGCAGCTGCCGTCCCTCTCTCAGATCCCAGGACCGAACGGTGTTATCCAGACCTCCAGTCCAAAGTTTGGTTCCGTCATTAGAGATGTCTATGCAGCTGGCTCCATCAGTATGGCCCTGAAACTGCCTGCAGAGAATCATGCACAAAGACACCCATATTATTTAACAATAAGTAGTAGAAAAAAATAAAAAGTAGTTCATGTTTTGGAACATAACTCTGCCCAGTTGGGTTGAATTAGATCATATGTTGTAAACCAGCTCTTCTCATCCCACATCAGTGTCTGACCTCACAACTGCACTTCAGGAAGAATGTGGAAAACCTCAAATAAACACACTCTTAAATCATCCGAAAAAAGTATTTTCAGAACATATGAAAATGTAAATGCTACAATGAGTGGGCTGATGGACCATATAAAGAAAAAATGAATAAATTAATGAGAATAAAGTCATAAAATAATCAAAATAAACTTGTGTGAGAATAAAGCCGTAATGCTAAAAGAATGAAGTCACAGTATTATAAGAAAAAAGTTATAACATTACCAGAAAAAAGTTTAAATAATACAAGAATAAAGACATGGTAATATGAGAATAATGTTATAATATGTTGAGAATAAAGTCATAATATTACAACTTAATTCTTGTAATATTATGGCGTTATCCTAATTTTTTGCTAATTTATTACTTCATTCTCATAATTATTAGAAATATTTTATTAGCATGGCCCTAATACTCTGTCATACTCAAGTTCATGTGTCCAGTCAAGGAAATACAATTGCTATAAACTACATTACCAATCTGTAGCCACCTACCGAACCAAAGTCTGGTTGTGAAGATCCCAGACAGCAATGTTTCCATCAGAGCAGCAGGAAAAGCAGACCTTGGAGTCAGGGCTGATGGCCAAAGCGTAACACGCTGGTGCGGATGAAGTCAGCTCTGCTTTGATACGAGGAGTTGGTGTAGCCAAATCCCATATTGACAAAGTGCTCGCCTCACCCCCTACAATTAGCGTCCGTCCATCCGGAAGCAGGCGACACGAGCGGATGTAGTTATCCCTGTTCTGAAGCAACAGAAAAACACTGCATTACATGTATTTACTGGCACCGTCTGGAATATAAGGATCAAGGCACGGGTCTTACAAGGCAGTCCAACTGGGAAACAGGGGTCTTGTTACCCGGATGACTGATATCCCACACCTTCACACAGCCTTTGCCCCCGGTATAGACGTGACGAGTCGGGTTACTGATAGTGACAGCACACACCACCTCTCCATGGCTGAGAGTATTGATCTGTCGTGCATGGCGTGGGATGCCAGGGCCGATCAAAGCATCTGGAGGAAAAGGCACAGGCTGCATTTGTCCATCAGCGCTCACATGAAAGGAATAAGCTCTGGAGGGGACAAAGAGTGGCAAGAAATAAGAAAGAGAGTGAAATGAAAGGATAACGACAAAATCTTTCTTAGTGTGTCTCTGACATTAACAACTGAGGTGAGGAAACCTACGGTTTTCCACCAGGAATTCCTGACAGGTTGGGAGGAAGCCCAGGGACACGGATGTGATGGTGAGGATCAAATCCCACCTAAACAAAGTAAGAGGACGACAGTTCAACTACACACCACTGTGAAATGCTTTTGTTACATGAGTCATCTCTAATTAAAGCAGAGCTGCTTGAGAAATGTGATAATGAAGCTTAAGAGAGGCAATGCTAGATCTGATCTGAAACATCAGATTAGAAGCAACAATTCTTTAAAAAAATGTCAAAGAACTAAAGAAAACTATTTGAAGAGTTAGATACAAAAGAATGCAAATTTTATCGTAACAGTTATAGATATTTAAATAATTTTTTCAATATTAAACAGATTTTAATATTGCTTACTTTACGATAAGGTGATGTTAATGGACAATAGAGACATTACAACATTATACTTAATTATTCGAAACAAAAAGCATTTGAAATTATTCTGTCAAATCTAAGAAAAACTATCTAAGAATCTATTTTTGTTTTCTTTCAAATAGAATATCTTAGCTTTTTTTAAAGGTTAAAACAGTTTTCTTCTGTTTGTGTTTTTAGTAAGACTGGCTGCTCTCTTCCGGTCAGTGACCTTCATTCTACGGCCAGCAGCACACTACAAGATTTTGAGTCAAATTTTTACGTCAAAGACAAACACTGGAGGTTGCAGACAAAACTCTGAGAGCTGCCAGGGAATATCTGAGGTTAATCCGAGATGAGGTCATCTGGATGAAGGCTTTAAAAAGTCATCATCAGTGAGATTTGAGTAGAAAAGTTAAAGAACCGATGAAATTATTAGCCATTATTTTACACGTTTCTGTTTTGAACATGATCAGATACAAATTCAGGATGTGTGTTTCTGTGAAGGTTCTGGTACCACTTGCGTGCGTCCATACGCCGCCACGGCAGCGGCGGCCACTGCGCTCATCTGTGGGGAGATGTTGTGCAGGCCGGAGTAAGCAGCGCTCGCTCCGCTCAGCTCTCCGTTCATGCCGGGGTGAGGAACCATTCCGAACGGTCCGGGGTACGAGCAGGGCACTGCGAGCGGCGTCCGGAGACCGGAGGCTGGAAGACAACAAAGTTACAATGGTTTCTGAGACGGTGTGGGGAGAGAATTAGTAAGACGCAAATTCCTTCGTAGACTTAGACTTACTTTATTGTCATTGCATAAAGACACAACAGTGAATTTGGCAAAAAGATGTTGTTGCTTGGCTAAAAAAATACACAGAAAGTGTGACTATATATATGCATACACACACATATACATGCATACATACAAGTATTACTGGTGCAGATACAGATAGAGAAAATAAAAGAAAACTAGAAAAAATATTATAGAAATAATAATACATTGCTAAATTTATATGAGCATATTTGTGTGTATATATATATATTTGATACTCTTTATTGAGTATGAAAACATTAGGAAAAATATTTTAAAAGCATGATTAAAATTGAGGTGTCAATTAGATTAATTAATTAAAACAAACAAAAGAACATGGTCTACTTCAGATACAGAAATATGTCAATATGTTTTTTTGTTTTCTCAATATAACATGTAGAAATGACATAAGAATTCTAAAAGATCATTTAAACTTCTTGCTCAAAATTTTGCTTTGTCTAAGAAAATAAATATACTGGAAACATAACAATGTCCAAACTGTATGCACTCAAATCTGAGGAAGGCTTAGTGCTATTAAAAGTTCTTTGTGATTCCTTCCATGCTTCTCGTTGCTGTAAAGACGCTTTATGATCAGCTACGATCAGGACTGACCCAGCAGCTCGGCTCCTGTGGGTTTACTCGGTGCAGACCTCAGGCCAGGGGTGGAGGTGCTGCTGGGCGTGGGAGCCTCAGAACGGGATGTCGGGGTGCTGGACTTAGACACAGGAGTTGTAGATTTTTCATTCTGTATCAAAAATATCAAAGAAAGAAGAGCAAATTAAAGAGAAAATGTAAATTTACATCTAGAAAGGATGCAGAGCAATTCAGAACCCAAGTAGAATGATAAATATATGCTAAAATTATGTTTGTTCTCAACACTCTATCTTTCAAAAAACCCACAAACAAGACAAGTATGCTAAAAAGTATACTTATTTAGAATTAGGAGTTTATGTATCAGGACATAACATAGCTCTGAACTTCTAAAACTTTTTAAATCTAACTGAACTACAACACTGTAGTACATGACAGAAACAGTAAAGATTTTTGAAGCCAAGATGAAGCTTAAATATTTTACTTACAATGATTCGCTTGAATGTTTACACTGATATATATATATATATATATAAAGAATTTAATCAGATGAAAAGGCAATAATTCTCCAAATGACTCACCAAATTAATCTCTTTGGACTTGGATGAAGGTGTGCTGCTGGAGGAGGCGATAGAAGAAGGACTCAGGGGGGCGTCTTTTTTCAGCAGACGACTTTTGTCCAAGCCGTTCTCCCGAGGAGAGTGGGCGGGACTTCCTCTAGGAGATGTAGGATCCTGAGGTGGGAGAGCCCAGATGTTTTCAAAGAAACAAGGTTGCATGTTTAACAAATGGACAAAAAACATCTTAAGAATAAAAAGCTTCCTGTTACCTCATTGGAGACGTCCACTACCAAGTTGTCGTCACTCTTTTCTCCATCACTTTCCTGGGATTCACACAGATATGTAGCTTACAGTTTTGAAAAAAATGAATGAAATAAAGTATATAAATAAAAATATATTGCTTTTACTCTACAGAGTAAAATCGGCTCACAATATTTTCCAATCAGCTTGCTCTAACTTTTTGTCTTTGACAATATAAGAAAACATAAAGGACAAATTGAAAAGCTAGTCGCTTGACATGTTAATCTGATTTTCATCTCCCAAGCTTTTCTCTATTTCCTTTCTCAGCTCTTCAAAACAAAGTGTAGTAAAAACAGCCTCAAGAACTGAGATAAATTTTCCAATTTTTTCTTGCAGTGATAAAATATTTAATCATACATCTCCTCCACTGCCCAGAGAAGGAGGCTTTAACTCATCACTCACATAGCGGGTGGAGGTCAGCTCCTTGTCATCTGTCTTCTGCTTCTTGCTCTCAGATGAAAAATCGCTGGAACTCCGATGTTTCTCTCCAGCCCGGAAACTGGCTGACGGAGACACAGATGAACTCTGAAGCAGAAAACAAACATGTTAAACTAATTTGAGCAACAACTTATGTTATCACTGATAAACCAGATACTATCTGCAGGATAAAACATGATAAACTAATTCCTCTTGACGGACTTTAAATCAAATTTTAAAAGCTAAATAGTTTACTGCATAATTTCAACTGAAAATATTTTATGTATTCAATACTTAGTTTTAGACTAAGACAATTTATACACCAGAATGAAATAAAATCAGTTTATATTGTCAATGAAACAATTAAAATATTTTACTTTTACTGAGACAGATAAGGCAGTGAAAGACAGATGATTGTAGCGTAGCTCGTACTATTAGACAAATTATCTACAATTTATTTTCCAAATCAGATCTATTGTCAACAAAAGCAGCTTTTAGTAGATCTAAAATACTAAAATAAAAATATGGATAGTTCTAGCACTGGATAGTTCTGGCACTCCTGTTAAAACACCTTAAAACAAATCCATCCTTGTACATTTAATTAGAATTGAGTAGAAACATTTTTAAATTGATTGGAGTATCTAGCAACTTGTAATCAACGATTTTATGTTTCCTTTAGAATAAATATGACATGGCAAAGGTACCCATTTATTTTAGCTGTTCTTTATTTTAGTTGTTTTTCTGGATTACAACCCAATTGTATTCTGCCACACAGTAATGAGGACGGTCAGAAAGACAAAAATAAAAAATCTCCAAAGCTCATTTTCGGAGAACAGCTGCAAATTATGTGTTAGGTTATGCCACTGCAATAAAGTAAATGAACTGACAATAGCTTCATGACTGATTAAGGTGAATTCATGAATGTGCTGGGTTTGTATTTTAAGATGTGTTGATAACTGATCGCCTTTGCAATTTTTTGCAAACTCGGACAAAACTAAATTCCAGCTTTTTTTTAATACTTTTTAAATGTCTACTGTGTCTCTGGTTGTTGTAGCTCAGGCAGTTTCTGGACTTAAAAAAAAGACATTGAATGTACTGTAAGATTAAAAGTGGGTCTCTCCCACAGATTTTACATCCTTCCCACAACATTCCATACACAACGACATGTGGGCGAGTTGGGGCTTCTCTGCCTCATGCTATCAGGAAAGACTCTACTGAATCATTTAAAGATCAACTCTACTATCTGTTAAATACTCCTGTTTTAACACAACAAGACAATGCAGCATCCTTAAAGTGATTGTGCCAACTAGTTGAGCTTTGCATCCTTTAAATATCAATTAATGTTCTTTGAGGAGCAGAGATCAAACTAAGAGATTATTCCTCTGAATATCTTTGCCCCCTCTCTCCCACAGTGGGAGGCGCTGCTCACCCAGAATACACTGGACAGAAAGAAAAAAAATAAAATAAAACAAGACCTTTAGCTCGACCTTTCCACTAACTCACGCCTGTAACCTTTTCACTGCCCTTTGCCGTGCTGCAAGTGTTGATGACAACGATTCTGAGCGGGGGGAAGGCTGAAGCCGTGTGGGTTTGTGTGTGTGGAGCACTTGTTCTTGTTTACATTTTAGTCCTCTGTATGTGCAAATAATCTGCAGATATCAGTGTGTGTGGGGGTGTGTGTGTGGGTGTGTGTCTCTTCATGAGTGATCGAGGAGCAAGTTGAGCCATCCCTCTGTCGCCTTCTTTCCAGGCTGATTAGATTAATTAGCCTGCAAATTAGCTCTTTTCAAAAACATCAAAGCAAATTAATTTTGCTGTGGAGACAAATGAAGGCTCCGCCGGCTGAGCGAGCATTGTAACTGTGACAAAGTCTTCGGTGTGGGTGAGTGAAAGTATTAATTTTCACTGACATCATAATTACATTTACTTGCCGTATCCAATTGATTCTGCGACTCTTGATAATGGTATCTGTAGCCTCTTGTTTCCTTTTTCATTCACTTTAAGAATGCTCTCTGGGTGTTACATCAGTGTCAATCTTGATTAATTTATCCTAACTTCAAACTACAGCTGACCTGATTCATCAGCATAATCAATAATGTTGACTAAAATAATCAGTAAAAATTAAAATTTTTGTCAACATAAGTTTTGTGATTTAATCTGTCTTCTTTTTTAATTCTTAACACAAGTTAAAAATTCAAGTAAAGTTTATTAGATTAACTAAATGCAATAAACTAGGAAACTGTGACATCCATACATCTAAGATGCATGAGGATATAGAGTATTGCAGCTGATTATATTCCTTTATAGCTACAGAGTATCCGTCTCCATCAGGAGATGGTTATTTGGATTTAGACACATCATGACACAAATCATGACATTTGTCATATAACACAAATGTTTCATATTTTCTCTAACTGGTCTCTTGTACATCACAAAATGTATTGTACTGTAATTGCCTAAAAGACACATAATCTCAATCCATTACAGCACCTTTGAGATTTGGTGGTACAAAAGATTTGACCATGCCATGCAACCATGGAGGGATTTTTCTAGTGAACACCTCACTGAATCTATTTGAGGAATAAATAAGGCTATTTTTAAGGCAAAGTGTACCTTAAAAACTCTCT
Organism: Phalloptychus januarius; assembly: GCA_902982915.1. Lineage (NCBI taxonomy): Eukaryota > Metazoa > Chordata > Actinopteri > Cyprinodontiformes > Poeciliidae > Phalloptychus > Phalloptychus januarius. The sequence continues at coordinate 5,212,900 of CADWAE010000482.1, forward strand.
GGTGAGTGTGTATAAAAATTAGAACAAGTGAGTTTGTTCCCAAAATCAACAGGAAACCTGGAGTAATTTGCTTGATCATGATTATTGTATAAATCATGATCATTATCAATGTTTTTGGAGTTTTGTGAAGATCCTTTGAAAATACGGATCAGGTTTCCCCGATGTGGTTCATATATAATCTTCATTATTATGTTGGAAGTTTTGGAAAGTAGAAATAGACTCCTGATTGCAGTACAACTAGCCCAATATATCTAATCAGCTGGTTAAAAAGTTCAACAAACAAACCAGACAGTAAACCTGCCAACTGTTAAAAGAGTTTGCATTAGCTGCATGTACAGTGACTGTAGGCACCAGGTGAAGCTGATGTCTGTTAATCCATGAGTGCCTTAGCCACATATGATTTTATTGTATTTTATTTTTAAAGCTGCAAAAGTAACCAACAAAAAATTTTACCATGGCAACCACTAAAGTTGGTAATAATTTCATCCCTAAATGTGACTTTGTTACTTGGTGACAGATGGACACTTTAAGAGCTGCTCAGAAAAGCAACTATGTACTTCAAAGGCTACATAGCAAGTAGTCATACATTATGCACAAATGTGTCCTTGTCTTCATTTTTGTTTCCACATTTTTTTTACACACTTTGATAAGACAGTCCATTAGATGTGGAGTATAGATGTCTCTGGATCTCACCACAGTCACTAGCCCTGCAAATGTGCATCACAGATGTGCCACTCAACCTCACCTAGAACTGTCCCCTGAATCAACGCCCCACATTTGACCCTAATGTTGAGCAGGCACAATGTACAGCCACGGACTGTATTTGTTGCTCTGGCAATGAGCGCATGCTGATTTTTATCCCCAAACGGCAAGACGCTAATGTAGATTTAATACACCGCACAATGGTCTTTAACGGAGGAAGCTTCCCAATGCACAAGACTGTGACACAGAGGGGTTGCTGCCCGAGCTGAAATGTTTAAGCTGTGACCAGTGGTCCAATTATATTTATTTTTCTTTCATTAACAGCTCAGATGGTCACTCACCCAATTAGGCAGCAAAATGTCCACTTTTTTGTTTCTCACCTTTATTCTGCACAAAGTTCCACTCAAACCCAGAGGCTTTTGAAGTCTGGGTGGTAGTTATGTGGTTTAATCCATCTCTCTTGGCCTGTTCATTTGTTTCTTTCTCTGCAGCCAGCCCAGCATGGAAGGCGAGGCGACACGCTGCAGTCAGAGTTTTATAAAAGAGCATCCCACCACTGACAAAGAGAAATGGACTGTGGCTTTAAAGCTTGTTTGCAAGCAAAAATAAAATGAGACAAAAAACAACAAAAACTCAAAAGTAAGTTGCATATTGCAGTTTCCACACAAGCAAAAAGCTGCAATGTGCTCCAGTAGAGACACGCAGAGAAATCAGCTGGTGACAAGAATGAGATGATTTTCAGTTTGGTTGGACCAAACATGTGATGTTCAGTAAATGAACTTTATTTAATCCCTGCCTCATGAATCCGACAACATGGGATGTGGACTCCAACCTACATATTTCTGGTATCAGTGAGGTGCTCAAACATGAAGTAAAAATTGGTGGTTCATTCAAACGAATGTGTAATATACTTAAAGAAATCAAGATATCAGCAGATCAAGGCTGTTCTAACTATAATACCTTAAGTTGACAATGATAACTCATATAACGAAACTTTGAGGAACTGGTGATGTATCCATCCACCAAACGAGAACAGGCAGCAGCACCCCTGTGTCACTGTATGGATAATTGGGTTTAGAAAACACAGAAATGGCCTTTAATATATTTTAATTTTGACATTTAGACAATGTTAATCAAGTACAAACAAAATCATAGCTGTGAGAAACGTGATTTATTTATTTAGTACATACCAATCTTCACCTTTAATTTGGAGATCAAATGTTTCGCATGAAGTTTAAAATGAAAGCTTTTCATCAATAATTAATCCCAGATAAATAACCAGTGACCCTCGCAATAAATTTACCTTGGGCAGTTCTTAATGGGGAAATACTCTCCCAGCGAACAGATGGATTTGAAAAAAGCATTTCAGCATTTAAAATAAGTTTTAGTGGCTGAAAAAAATCTGCACTTCATCAAAAGGAGCCTGTAGAAATGTAGATCCCTAAGCAGTTCAGTAAGAACAGTAAATTGCACAATCTGCATAAAACTGATAGGAAGTATTTGACAAATTGTGATTAACATGAAACCTATGACCGATCCTTGATGTACACCTTTTTTAACCTTAACAAAGAGGAATTTGGTCCAGCCATTTGAAAGCATTGTGTCCTATTAGCCAAATAATCTGCAAACCAGTAAGATGCTTCATTAGAGATGCTTATCTTGGGAAGAATATTTAGCCACATACTTTGGTCCACAAATGATTTTAAGATTTAGAAACTTTGTGATGAGGGAGCCAGTTTTCGAAATAAAAATTCAAACACATAATTTTTTTTTTTGAGTTCAACATTTTGGAATTGGGTAATTCATTAAAAGACATACTACCATAAACACATCTCACAATTTTCCAAAACATGTTAGTATGCACTGGTCATCTTTAGTTTTCATCAGGAAAGATTTTGCAAACTTTCCACAGAAAGAACATTCATCACATAACTCAGACTGAATGGAAATATTGCAAATACCTCATAATCAACTCAATGATGTAGATAATCGAACCCTGAACCAACTACTAACCTCACACTCATTACTACCACCAGCAGCAACAAACGCTCTATGAAGGCTCTGTCCTTGAACACACCATGACGGTTTAATTGACTGCCTGTACGGGTTACCATAGGTCTGCATACACGCGTGCTGGAGCTCGCTTCATACCCACACACCTTTATCGGACTGTGAGGACCTAATTCCAAGGACATCAAGGCACAGATGTTCATGCAATTCACACAAACTGTACTCTGTGGACTGTAGCCAAGGCAACGGCAGATCACTGACAAACGGCTTATTGGTTTCATGGAGTGACTGTTGGCTGCTGTGTCAAAGAGCATCTCTGTGTGTTTATGTGTGTGAGGGAGATTTCTCACTGAGCGCTAATGAAAGGAATTTATCATTGTGGCCGCTCCGTCTTTATTGCTGATTTCTGATGACCTCAGATACACAGACACACACATGTTCACCCCCATGTTCACGTGCACACATACACCTACTAATTACAGCAGTCATGATGCATGTGTGTGTGTGTGGTTGAGGATCTGCTACAAGGTGGTAGGAGATAACATATTAAAACATTAAAGAACATTCCATCAAATCGGAAAAAGCACACACACACAACCCATTTCTCTAAACTGTGTGTTGAAGCATGTGAGCTCAGCTTGCTCACATAAAGACATGCTAATCTGCTCATTGAGTATTCAACAAACCAAAGGTTTTCCTTTGGGGCGGCAGGGTCTGTGCCGCTTATGGGACTAATTTACCACATTCACTGGATGTAACCATGATCTGTTCCTGAACCCCTTTGTTTTTAGCTCAGCTTCTGTCATAGCTTATCTTATATTTTCTTTTTTAAAGCACATTCTGGAATATATACATTTTGAAAAATTATTCAGTGGATAAAAAGAAGTTTAAAACTGTCTTCAGATCTAGAAATGTGTAGCAAATATTGGATAAAGGTAACCATTTTGTAATGTAGAAAAACTCGCTTCTCGTACTGATTTAGTCTGATTAGTGTCAGAAAGTGAGTCAGAAAGGATTATGCACTGAAATGTAGCCTGGACTTCCTTCAGACACACTGAATGGTCATTTCAAATGAAGATAAATCTTTGAGCTATTGTTATGAGGATAATAAAGACTGAAAGGACTTACCTTAACCGAGTCTCTGTCTAAGGAGGCAAAAGGCAAGAGAGAGAGAAACAAAGAGAGAAATATATTTAATAAAATATTCAAAGTCTAAGGCAAAAATGACATGGACCCATACTAAACAACCACATGTTCTACGGTAGCATCTTCTTAACTGTGTGATCTGGCCAATTAATGTGGGTCATTTCCTATCTTCTTTATCACACTTACAGTTGTTTCAAACTTCTTATTCAACACTAAATATTGCAAAGTTTAGCTAGAGTTCAGTTGATTTTAATAAAAACAAAAAAACATAATGAATAACTGTGGTTTAAGCAAATCTGATCAAAGGATGTGAATAAACAAAACACAGTATTTTATGCACCAAAGATGTCCCTGTCAGCAAAGTTTACAGGATAAAGAATATAATATCTTATTCTAAAGCATGGCTTGTAGTAGTAATTAATTAGAAGCATTATAAGACTCAACTATTAAAAATTCGCTGTAATAAAGATCTGCTACAATAAGAAGTATAACGTTAATTTTATTCTGCCATTCAAGTTTGAAACAAACAAAACCAAAAATAATAATACAACAGTTAATAATTGTGCAAATTATCTTTACAAGAAATATCTGTATAATAATGTCAAACTTTAGAAAACAGCAATTTCTTAAACCTCACAGGAGATTGAAATTATAGGACAATACAAAGTCTCCCTTTAATTATAGATATAGATGAGAGTGTCTAAAACATCACAAAGGTTTAAGAAGGAGAGCCACAAAGTGATCACTAAACTTAAATTTACCAAATATACAGCAGAGTGAATTCTAGAAATCAAGCATTTAGAACCACATGCACACATCACTTTTCTGAGGTTCAGATTGCATTTTTATTGATTCTTCGGCTAATGCATGTGAGTGCTTGCTTCATTAGCTCATGTTAGCTGTTCTGCAGTTACAGGGCAGGGTCAACTGCTCGAATGAACAGTAAAAAAACCCTCACAGCCTCGTTACAATAAAATAATGAAGTGGTGGCATGCACCGTTTCTATCATAAACACACAAGCATATCAACTCTGTGAACAGTAATTAAATACTCAAACCTGGAAATCAGATCAGAGAAGAATCAAAGCTGATCTCAGTGTAGAAGACAAAAAGGCCAACATGGTGGTGTTGGGCTTCCTAACAGCCAAATTAAAACGACTTACTGTTGGATCTGTGTTTAAACAGTTTTACCTGCTGGTCATTAAATAAGAAGAAGAAACACATGCCTGTAGATAGCAGGAGGATATACTGATATAATTATTAAAACGTGTGAAACAGGATTATTTTTAAAACCCCATCATGTTTCAAAGTCTCTCAGCTTTCATATATTTTTCAACCATTAAAAAAAACAGAAATTATAATGTTAATCTAAACTGACATAAACCACAAAAATGTAATGTCTGATTTAATGTGAGGCTATGTGAAAGAAATGATGATAAGCCACGACATATGACAGAATAAGTGGACATCATGAAGCTAATTAAAACAGATGTTCACTGGACGTTACTCATCGTTAGACCCACACAGAGCCGGACTTACCTCTCGTGTGCTCACTGTTGTTCTCATGGTGTTTCCTCTCATCCTTAAGTGGCAGCTGGTGACTCAAAGCTGATGACAGAGCCAGGAGGCTGGCAGTACTGGCACCGGGGGGCAGAGGGGGCTGCAGGCCTGCTGGATGGGGGGTGAGCGGGACTGGAATGGCATGGCCATGGGAGAGGTGCTGAGCCTGGAGCTGCTGCTGCTGATCCACATATGGACACACGGATTACAGTTTGTATGCGGGAATGAAAAAGCACAAAAGTGGAAGCATCTGAAGTACTTTCACTTTAGCTTGTCGTGCATAGAAGAAAAGCTTGATTCCCTCAAAATGTGAAATAGACTTCAAGTAATCGTTGAACATTGTTTTATAGATCATCTTGACCAATAAATCCCTTTAAATGCTATATTGAGAGGTTTTCAGAGAGAATCAAGTGCTACACCAAAGAAATACAGTTAAAATGTGTTATTTTGAGTTAGATCTTTATAAAATTCTTATAGTTGAAGTCCATCATGAGTCCTGTTATCCTTGCTGACATTCTCATCAAAATGAAAACACTATTTGAATCTTACTTATTGATTTTGTCTGCATATGTGCATATGTGTGTGTTAAACTCACTCCTATGATGGCATTGAGTTCAGCCATGGTGACCTGCTTGGCTCTTTCCACAGCCTGCACCACTTGCTGCTGGTGCTGATGGACAGAAAGAACAAATCAGCAAAGAGATTCAGAGAAAATTTCACTCACAGAGAGAAATAGTTTCTTAAAAGAAAGATAGATTTTAAAAAAGATGTGAAAATCAGAGAAACAAACTTTCATTGACACTATTTACACTACTCTAAATGAGAACATAATTTACAAACTAAGCATCAAGCTGGTTCAAAAGACTTAAACTAGCCCAGTGGTTCCCAAACTTGGTCCTCGTGGGCCAGCATTCTGCATGTTTTATTCTCTCTCTGGTGGTAGTAACAACATTTTCAGCAATGTTCTTCTTAGACCTCTAATGAGCCAGGATTTAATCCAGGTGTGTAAAACCAGGGAGAGAACTAAACATGCAGGATGCCGGCCCACGAGGACCAACTTTGGGAACCACTGAACTAGCAAATGAAACCACAGGAAATAGTTTAATAGGTTAATAAATTTTATGTGAAATGAGGGTAAATTACTAAAGGAGTTCAAAGTAATCTCCCTTTATTTTACAACGACATGAACAGCTATAAAATAAAATGGTGACCACTTGAAAGAATCTACATTTGAGCTTCTTTGGCACAAATGTAGATTTGCCCAGCTCTGCTATACAATTTTTAGGGATAAACAACCAGGAGATTAAAAATATTCAAGGGCTCTTAAGAGATGGTTGCTTATTTAAAAAATATTTTTTTATTATTATTATTATTTAAGACTCTCACCTATCCAGTCAGGCTGAAGCTTTGCTTTCAGGAGTTCATTCCTTATGATTAAATGTTCTTTTACATTTCCTGTAAAGTTAAATATTTGCTTCTCAATTGAATCCTGAACACAGTTTACTTGCTTGTTTAGTTGCTGGAGCATCTGAAATGCTTCAAAACAAAATAGCTGCCATGCCTTCATCACATTACCTGATATTTTTGTTAATGTGAAAATTACACGCATTTTGTTGTGTGTAATTAAGAAGAGGGAGACAGCAAGCAGTACAAAGTCACAGAAAGGGTACAGAGAGGAAAACAGATGCAGACAGTCAGAAAGAGCAGGAAGATTCATCCAGGAGTGCAGAACATCAAAGTAAAGCAGAGATGAAAGAGCTTATCAGGTGTGGAAATGAACCTGACCATCGAGTTCAGCTACACGTCGGCTCCCTAAGTCTAACCTACCAGAACGTGACATGCACACAAGTAGAGATCCAACACTATGATAAATACTTTCAAATAGATTTCATGACGTTCTGATCTCCACTTCCAATAACGACGAACCTGAAATAGGCTTTATTAACTAAAATCTTACAAATAATCTTTTTTCATCTAAGCCCATGCAAATCTGGGATACTGGTGGAAAATGTCTTGATCTTGCAGAACCAGAACTGTAGATACAGCATTCAGTATTCAAATATCACACCATTTTTTCTACATTGTGCCATGTTGCAACTACAAACTTTGATATGATTTTTGCTGCAATTACAGCAGCAAGTCTGTAAGGATATCGCTCTGCAAGCTGGGAGCCTCTGAAGACTGAAATCCTTGCCCAGAAGCTCAGATCAGTCAGATCGGAAGAAGCATCTCTGTGAACATCAGTTTTCATGTTCAGCTGGAAATTCTTAAATTGATTCAGTTTTGGGCTTTGACTGGGCCATTCTAACACGGGAATATGGTTTGATTTGAACAATTTTGTTGTAATTTTAGTTGTGTGTTTTGGTTTTCTTAGGTTATCCTGATGGAGAACTTCTTCCAAAGTCAAAATTATTTAGTCTGATTTAACAAGTTCCACAGATTTTCCCATTAATTCTGACCAGCTTCAAAGTCTCTGCTAAAGAAAAACATCTCACAGAAGGATGCTGCCACTATGCTTTGCCATGGAGATAACTTGTTTAAGTCAGTATGCATCATTAGATTAAAGCCATAAATAGAGTACACATCTGGGTCAAATAGTCTGATGGTTTTCGAAAAAAAAATATGTTAATCATTGTAAATCTGTACTATTAATATGGCCACATGTACATGTCCTGAAATGTTTGGGTCCTTCTTTGTATGTTCTTGGGTTTATTATGTTTTTAGTTTATTCTCAGCAACAAGAAGATGACAGTTTCCTTTAAAAAAAACATTCACTGTTTTAAATACAGTGCATATGTTTTTGGCAAACCTTGAATGTGTGAAAATTCAACCCTATATTTTGGCTGCACACTGGACACCTTTGATTTAGTATGTTGGCCGAAACATTTGTTTGCTGTGTCATCTGACCAGAGTGCTGCCTCCAACAACTAGAAACCATTTATTAAGAAGAATCTAAAGATTTAGGAATCACATCTCATCTCCTGTTTTTAATCTGAATCACTTTAACGAGGATTTGGTTTCTGTTTTTTACTCTTGTAAGAGTTTACATCTATTTTCTTTTGTTTTAATAATCTCTTTAATAGAAACATTTTTTTGTTTTGAAATTGAACAGTGTGTGCTTCAGGTTTACATTAGGTGCCGAATAGACAGGGGAGAAAATAGCCACAGCAGAAGAGCTAATTAATCTGTGAAAGGGAAAATGTCAGGCTGCATTTGTGAGTCGAGAAAAAATCAAATGTTTTGAACTTTCATACTAGACATGGTGGCGCTGCTCTTCTCATTTGCTTAATAAGGTTTTTTTCTGCAATGCCTTAATTCAAAAAGATGTGAAGTTTTATCAAAGTCCTTTTACCTTTAGCTGCCATTTGTCTTGCCAAAAATATTCAGAAACTTGACTTGAGAAGAATTTCATTTAAAAAAATCAAAACAAACATGAAAGGTTAAATGTTAGCCAGCTTTGTTCTGTTTTTTTAGATGTGCTGCCTTTAATTTCTGACAGTATTTCCACAGTTTTCTGTAAATATCGCACATGAAAACATCAGTATTACCTTGAGAAAACTTTGAAACCTTCCCTGTTGCTAGCTTAGCGTGGTTAGCATGTTCAATATTGGTGCTGTTAATATCAGAAGGAATGGAAATTAAGTTAAAATATTCAGAACATGTACATACATTCTGAATATTTTCTTGTTACAAATATATTTTTTGTATGTTTTTGTTTTTATAAACGGTGGCTCCCTCGATTCTTGACCCGAGCTCGAGACAGTTAGCTTAGCTTAGCTTAGCTTAGCTTACTGTAAAGGCTTGGTCCAACCTAGCATCTGAATCAACCACATTCCCCAAGTTGTGCAAAAAGGAAATATATTTGACTTTGGTTCCACTTTCAAAAGCTAATATACAACATGTCACTTTTATTTAATCAGATTCACCGAACAAAGATTAGCTTCCTAGGTCCAGCGAATACAAAAAAGAGTTCAATTATTTCATGAATCATGAACATTTTTACTCAGTAAGACTTGAAAAGTCAAAGAATTGAATCAAATAAGACACATCCTTACTGGTCACTCTGCCTGTGCTGGTTTAGATTCTGTTTGACATTTAAAATGCGCCTAAAAAGACGTAGTTTCACTAAACTCCCATGAATATTCCTGGGAGGTTTAGCTCCACATTGACATGATCACATGAGTGTTGCTGCAGATTTTTTGGCTGCAGAACAGTTTTCAGCTGGCTTTCCATGTCTCTTACATTGTTATAGTTTTCTCTCAGCAATGCCTGCATATATCATCTTTAATACATAAAAAGTGGTTCTGTTAACAGATTCTCACACTGAGCCGTGGATCTGTGCAGCTCCTCCAGAGTTACCACAGGCAGCTTCTCATTCATGCTCTCCTTCTCAGACAGTTTGATTTAGTAAGAAAGCCATGATGTGATAGGTTTTTTTCTGTTAGTGTATTATGAAAAATACATAGTACACTTTGAAAAGGTCTGTATAATTTTACTCTACATCCAAACCTATGTAGAGTAAAAATGTTTAGATGTTGGGATACGTCTTCGGTCAAAGCAGAAGTAAAGAGCAGATTCTGCCCACATAAGAATGTCGCTTTGAGCTGCGGGAAACAAGGAAGTGTAGAAATGTTCTGAGTAGAATTGTACTTAAGAAGAGTGCAATTTGTAGCAACACAGATGAAAATTCAAAGTATATTGGGGAACAATATAAAAAAGTGACAGGTATGAAAATAAAAACAAAGGCTCAACAAAGCTGATCTTATTTCCTACATAATAACGATGATATGCAGCGGTATTGTGGTACATTTCATATGCACACAGGCAACTAGGCTGTGCACCAACACAAAGCAGCTTCCTCTCCCTGCCTCCCCTCTCTGCGGGCCTGAGGGCTGTGTAGAAGCACCACAGTCTAATGCCATTATTCCTAATCCATCCTAAAGCCTCCTAATCCATGGCTAATCTGGAGGAGAGCTTTCGGAGTCCAAACTCACTCGTTCCTGCTGTTCCCACCCCTCAACACAACACACACAGTTTGTTACTTCCTTAGAGGGAGGATTTATCGCCGAAACACACACACGCGCGCACACGCACACCTTAAGAATGGATAATAAACACACTGTACAAAGCACACGTTTCACACCCACCACTGTATATGCACACAAATGAAATGTATTTTAACAAAAAAAAGTATTTTCTTTCACGCACACTTCACTGCTGGCGCCTGCATATGTTAGTGGGAGACATTTGATAAGTTCACAATATATCTGCCTATCCTGAGCAGGGAGGATTAGCCCAGGATAATCTGCATGTCTGCGTGTACATTTATGTGTGTGTCTGTGTATTTTTCTCTTTTTGCCTCAGAATCCTCCGCAGAATTCTCCCCCAATCGTTTCTTCTCCCTCCCATTCATTCTCTCACCCACCTCTTCCTTAACTCCCTGTGACAGGCATTTTTGACTTTTACCTCTTGAGAGAGGAAGGGAATGACTTGGGCACAGATTGCATTCAGCCGCTTGACGATCTCCGCCTGTAAGACAGAGGGATGGGTGCAGAGAAAACAATCACCATCAAATTCAACAAGAGACAAGAAGGCGTCCTCTTCATTTAAAGTTCAGCTGATGAGAACACTGAGGCTTGTGAATAGGAACCCATATTACTGTCTTATATACAGCTGAAGAGTCACATTGGAAACCCGAGTCTAAGTATGAATGGTATTTAGAGGATGGGTTCATCTCTAAGAGACATTCAGTTAAAGATGAAAAAATCCTTTTACCTTTTAATGCAATAATACCTCTTTGGGAGGATTGACTCTATATTAAGCTGCAAAAAGCACAACAATCTCACAGGTTATTAGTCACTTTAGGAGTTGTTTTTGGGTAGCCCCTCTTCCCTCTGCAAGAACACGACGTAACAAAAAACATCACCTAGAACATTGATTGGCCTTGCAAGGTTGCATCAGGTATTCAATACACTTTTCATGCATGCAGTGTGTTATGGGTGTAGCTTAAGTTTGGTGTAGCACTACATTATATTTTGCTTCAATATGTTTGTTATTTGCTAAAAGTAACAGGAGTTCATTTAGTCTCCTGTCAAAACCCTTCTGGAGTTTTGTAGACCACATTGTGGCAGTGGAGTTACTGCAAACCATGAAAATACTTCATACTTCCTTTCTTTTCTTCCTTTTATTGCTCAACCCAAACTCTCTTTTCACTCGCTGTAGCTTTAGGTACTAACATCCTGTTAATTTTGTCTCTGGAATGTAGGCTTGATGAAGTTAGCTAAATGTCTGCAGTTATTTTTCCGGTTTATAATTTTTCCTCATGCAACGTTCCTTCTAAAGAACTGGTGAAAATGACCCACACTTCGATAAATTCTGCTCAATGCCAAATTAGATATTCTGATGGAGGAATTAACAAAGTGGATGTTAAGAAGATGTTATTTTCAAGCTTTTAAGTAGAATAGACTTAGTGCTTTTCCCATTTTAAAAAGTGACCTTTTTATTTTTAATATTGACCAACAGAATCAGAAGTAGAAATGCTTACATAATCAAACATCATTGAGGATGGCTTGAACTTTATTCTTTAACATTTCCTTGCCCTTTTACCCCCTAAACTTGTATTAATTGTTCTAGTTAAATGTTATAAGAAAAGTACTGTGATAGTTTTGCCCTTTTTTAAAAAGAAAATAGAAAACAATGCCACACCCATAGAGTTTTGGTTAGGAATGAGTAACAAAAAAAAAAGAAAACACAATTCACCAATGTGATGAAAATGGAAACGCAAACTGAGACATCTCTATTGCACAAAGGAAAACTTTTCACTTAAGATGCAGGTTTGGATTGAGTGTCATGATCAAATGAATATAAATAGGAGTGTAAATGTTTACATCCAAGTGTGTGCATTTATCTGTGCAGAAAAAAAACTGTGATTTACCACAGACAAAATACACAACCACTGCAATTACCATCATATTCATAAGATGCACCGCCCAAATTATTGCAGTTGGCACTACTGAAAATACGATCATTAAGTTGTCTTTGAAACTGTAAAAGCCTCTAGAGGAGAATCTGTGTGCACTAGAAATACTGTAGTGCACACATACAAACAGACATCATGAATGATGAGGGATGAAGCTTTCATCTGCTCCATTTTTATGAAATAATGTTAACACTCCCTACATTTTCACCCTTTCAAAGTCAAGTGCATTTTCATCAGAGTACGTGAGCATCATTCCTGAGTTGGAGCAATCCATCTTTGGCCTTGAAATCCAGCTGTCGCCTTTTTGCAATCAAGGTGTTCTGTGTTACCTTAGCAGCTCTGAATGTATTAAATATCAACACTTACTGAGTGCACACTGGTTTCAACACCTTTCAGACTCACAAAAAATGTCACCAACTGCACAAAAGTGGTAGATTAGAAGTACTGTAGTTGTGAAGCCTTCAATAAGTTAGTAGCAAACACTGTTTGGTTTTATGTGAAAGAATTTAAATCAACAGCTTGTGTGTTTTTTTCATGTATCTGTGCATAAAGGTATTTAATATACATTTTTAACAATTTTCTGTAACATAAATTTATATTCCATAAACTTTTAATTAATATTCTAATTTATTAAATAGTGTCAGAATCCTATTTCGATAATTTCCTTGGTGTTCATTTATGTTCTATATACTGAATATTAACATTTTCAGTCTGTTTCAGTGTTAAGAAGGTTGTTGTCATTGTTTATTCCTTTGTGTTTAGTTTTTTTAGTTTATAACTTGGTTCTTTGTGCTTTTGGATTTAGTTCTATAAGCTAAACCTTAGTCTTTTTTCTGTGGTTTGTGGTTCCTATTGAATCTTAGTTGACAGCCATTATAATCATGATCAAAAGTGAATGATTACCAACCTCTCCTTTATGACTTTTAGCTTAATTCATTAATAACATGTTAATTAGATGGCAATTAACATCATTTAAAAGATGCCTCATAAAGAGAAATTTAATAAATTTCTTTGGAGCAGCTGTCTAAAAAATAGTTTATTTTTGCCCCATTAATCAGATAAATAAATAGCAAATCTAATAAATTACCTTTTTCAGAGTCTGGCAAAAGAAGCAGAAGAGGCTACATCTCTAACCTTGTTTCATGTACATAACCTTTGAAGAGGTGAACTTTGGTATCAGTGGTACCAGACTTCCCCTGAGGCAACGACAGCAAACCCCCAACGCACACTTAAATAAATCCCTCAGCCAGAAGCACAAGCAGAGCTACAGCAGACGCATAAACACAACTTTACGAACACCCAAACACACATCAAGAAGCAAAGGCAACCCCACCTCCCACCCCCCACAGCCTTCTTTGTATTCATCAGATGTTTTTACTGAACCTGAGGCTTGGCTTTTAAAGATTATACAGCACTTACTTCCTCCAGATCAGGTGGGATATTTTTTTTAACAGGAAGCTGCCTGATCCACCGTCCCAAAGGGAGTGCTACCAGTGCAACTCAAATCCAAACATAAACAGAGACAAAAGACATGACTAAAACAGAAACGCATATTAATAGGCAGCTGAGGATGAACATCACATTATTTATTTGTAACACAAACAACGTAGGGCTCCATCTGGACAGTATTTCCTCATGTGATTAAGTTGGATGAAGTATATAGTGGGAATAGTGGGTATGCAATGAAGTAATGTGGGAACTGCTGATCAAAAAAAGAAAAGAAACTCCTGATGTTTTGGCTGAACAGCTTAATATATGAAAGTTTTTTGCAGTTTAAATTACATTTTAAAGAAATAATAGCTGATTTTTTAAAACAGTGTTGTGGTTTGTTTAATGGTGACCATTGTGAACTGCATCCCTACTTTTTACGCAGTTTTTTTAAAATTTAATAATAAAAATGTGTTTGGAAAATGTAATGAATATTCAATTTTTTTCAGAACTTTTAGTTGGCCATCTAGTGGAAATACTTTATCTGTGACAGTCTGGCTAATATCGCTTCCTCCAGTCTTGATCTGAGGAGTAAAACAATTATTAAAAGCATGAAAGGACATTATATTTAAAGGGTCCTGATTTGGACCTTTGACCAAACTGTGGCAGCTGCAGTTTATCAGCTTTACCCATATGTTGCATATTGATGTACTTACTAAAGTCAGGTAGGTTAGAGTAGGTATATAAAGTATTACTTAATTTTTTATAGTATCCATCCATTGTCTATAAACTTTGGACAAAAGACAAGGTTTCTCTCTGAACAGGTTGCCAAGCCAACACATGCAAGCACACATTAACCTCTATGGGAAAATATAGTGTGACCAGTCATCCGAACAGCCATGTTTTTTGGAGTGTGGTAAGAAGACAGAGTACCCAGAGAGAAACCACACCTACATAAGGAATAAGTGAAAACCCCATGCAGAAAGACCCCAAGTCAGGATTCAAACCCCAGGTTATAACTGCAAGGCAACAAAGCTAAGAACTGTAACACATTGCAGTCGCTATGCAGACACTATATGGGTAAAAATTAAAAGTTGGAATAGTTAGGTCCATTTGCAATTATGCTTTTGATGTTCCTCAACAAGCACCAAAATATTGAGGGATACAGACAACATAATACTAATATTACTCTTGAATTATCTTCCCATTTCTGAGTGGAATATTTAAACTTATTTTAAATAAAGTGCAGAGGAATACAGGTTAGTGAAAGTGCGAATGGCAGGAATAAACCTAGGAAATGGGATTCAGTCCCAATGTTATGTAGTTTTGTAAAGTAGGCTTTTGGTCAAATAAGTAGGTACTATGTTGATAAAGCATCATAACCTATTGAATTTAGAGTTTTAATAACATACTTCATTAATGTCTATCATTGCTAGAACAGCTCAGAGAAGGAAAAAATGTGTGTGAACAGTCACACAAAAGTTCATTTTTAGCCTTTGTACACTATAAACCTATTTATAATTAATTCTGTTTAGGAGTTTTAAAAGAGACAATAATGAATCATCACAGGCTGTTTGAGAATCCAGTTTCACAGTCTTATGCTACCTGGTGGAGGGGATTAAAAGAAAGATGTATTTTTTTTTACATACTGATATTGTAGAACTGCACCAGGACACTCTCTTTCAGGGAAAACCTAAAACACTGACATTTTCATTTTATATTTAGTCTTTATACAGGCAAGATGTGCTGAGCACACATGCCCTTTTTCAGTTTGACTCCTCTTCACATTTCTGCACGCCGGGGAACTCACCCGTACATATTAGCCTCTGTGATTCTCCAGTGAGGTTGTTAGCTGGGGTTTAAGTGCTTTGCTCAAGGGAACATTGGTGTTAAGTGTTGGCTATGTTCAATATTTATACAGCTGGAAAAAGGAGCAAGTGACGCTGCTTAAGCTGAATGCAAAGCTTAATGGATGTTCAAGGAGGCACTGAACCAGTAGTTGACGGCTACTTGAAAGGAGGCTAATTTTGGCACTATAGCTACTGTTACTAACTTCTAAATAGGCATTGTTTAGGATGCCTGTTTAGAAATCGTATATGCAAAATTTGTAATCTTACATATAAGGTTAAAAATCGTATATGTAATGATATAAAGCAAATGGAAACAAAACAGCAGCTTGCTAGAAACAAAATAGTATTTTCTCCCATCTATTGTAATTTACTGAGAAATAAAGTGAACTTTTTTTTTTAAGTATTTTTTATATTTAACACCACAATAGGAGTTTAGTTTTGGTTATGAATAATTACAAACGATTGCTTAGGGCAATTATTAATAAAACTAGTAATTTAGATAAGAATTAACAACTCCTGGTTACCAAGAAAATATCAGCTAATTAATTCAGTATGGTACTTTCTGTAAATATCTGACTGACAAGGCTTAGAGCTGCTGCCAATCTCTAGCTGTGATTGGGCGGGAGGTGAGGTATTCCCTGAACAAGTCAAGCTGCATCACAGGGCAACACAGAGATACACAGGAGAAACTACCCTGCAGGTACACACTCTCACCAAAGGACAATTTAGAGACAAATTAACTTAATAAACAAAGAAATGACTCTTGAATATTTTGCAGACCAAAAACATAATCAGAAAATGTAATAAAATTGATTGCAGAGGTCAATAATGATATTATTAAAATCTTTTTGTTTTGCATCTAGCAGTCATATAGCATTTAGACAATACTATAGCGCTATAATTTTAAAGGTTATGAGAAATTGTTTCATCAATAATTGAGCGTCCAGATGATTCTTTTGGAAGAGTTTATCTTAATGCTGCTGTAAAAGTGAAAAAAACTGAACAAAAGCTAAATTACACTTTTCCACTGTGCAACACAACCCATTACAGCTGACATTTTACACCAGGTGGAAGCCATTGTGACAGTAGGCCGGAGTGCAGGGACGTCAGGCAGTTTGGCCAATATGCTTCCTGGCGCTGCCAGAGCATGTGGAAAAAAAGAGAGAGAAAATCAAAGCTGCTTTTTTCCTCTTTTTTTTAACAATTAGGCCTCAGCTTTGACCTGGACCTGTCATTGGCTCAACAGAGAATGTATGATCAGAAACAGCTGAACAGAGATGCCTAAAGGTTAGGACACAAAGCAGGTTGATTTGTTTAGTGTTCTGCTCGTTTAGAGGACTCTCTGGTCACATCAAGCTGCAACAGCCTCTGAGGGTTAGGAATATGGACCCTGAAATATCTTAAACCCTTTTTATGAGGCACCTGAGAATTATTCTACAGGTTGAAAAATAGATGCATGACGTCAAACACCATGTGAAAGGATTGGCGTGTTAAACTTGAACCGCTGAATCATTTATATCTTTTAAAGGTATAAGTGATTACATTTTGGTTAAATTCCCTTAAACAATTAACCTTTTGAAGTAATAATTTCCTGGAGTGTAGAATTTTCTTTATAACAGGCTCACATGCCATCAACAAACACTTTTCAGTAAAAATTGCAGTCAACAGGGACAATAATGTTAATAAACGTGGAGAACATTCTGAAATAGTCCCACTTTACCTCCTAACAACAATGAAATTAGATCAGGCAGGAGCCCAGGAGTCAGAGCGGGTCAGATACAAGATCAAATGTCCATCTCCCCTGTGGAGCTTTGTAAGCACCACATCAGCACCACTTTTCACCACCAGCTAATACACCTAATGGATCTAACCATATAAAGTCTTCATTCCCTTGTGGCCCTGTGTGTGAGAGAGAGTGTGTGAAAGAAGCAGCGAGCGTAGAGGAAAGGGACAAAGAGGAAATGTAAGAGGCACTAATTGGACTGTCTCTAAGCAGTTCTTGTTGTAATTTAACTCCTTAATGTATTTGAATGTTATTGTGACATACATGTTTTCTGATTGTCACTTAAAACAGTTAAGACGGAGAAAACAAACATAGTGAATACTTGTAGTATCATCTTGAACAGGCTGTGAGGTTAAATTCTAATATTACTGTGTGTAGCAAAAATGACCATTTGGGACCAAATAAAATCCACTTTAAAGAATAATTTTACCCCAATGGGCTGTCACATCAGCAGCAATGGCTCTGAGTATCTGCTGTAATGATATGGATACTTTATACAGCATTAATAGCAAATGAATCAGTAATGTGTGATTTTTTTTGTGGGGTGAAACAGTAAAACAATCCATCTATCTTGTTTAAAGGGCATTGACTTTCCATCTATCTTTTCTTTTGTGCAGATGTCAGTTTTTAGAAAATAAAGCACAGCACTGCATTGCAAAAGTATTACCTCCCCTTGAACACTTTCACTTATTTAAAACATCATAACCATGTATTTTAAGAAAATTTTGTGTACAGATCAACACACAGGAGGCATAATTGTGCAGGAGTGACAGTAAGAAACCCACAAGGAAATCCACAGGAGGTCTTATCTATAACTTGCCACAAGCAAAAAAGGTTGCATGGTCAACACATGGAAGATGGTGCACCAGTTAGTTGAAACCTGAATTATTTTATTTTGTCTATTTTCTGTATGTGTGAAGGACAAACATAGTGGTGGCAGTATCATGTTGTGGATTTTCTGCAGCCGGGACTGAAAAGCTGGTCAGACTAGTTGAAGGCAAATGGAGCTTCAACTCCAACAAGTGTTGTGCAGTGAGAGCTGCACAACACTTGTTGTGGGAAGGAGGTTCACCTTGCAGCAGGACAACAACATTAAACAGCCAGAGATAAAATGGTTTAGATCACAACACATTCTCATGTTGGAGTGCTCCAGCTAAGGTCCATATGGGCCATTGAGAACCTGTAACAGGACTTGAAAACTGACCTTCATCCAATCTGGATGAGCTACTTCATCTGAGCATACTGCACTATTATAAATATTTACAGTGCTGCGAACAAAATAATACAAAAAGAGCAGATTTCCTTGATTAATGGAAAAAACTATTAAAAAACTTGTCCTTTGATTCTAGCAGGTGATTTATTGTCTAAGCAATATAAGACTGAATTACTCTACATATGTATGAAACTGAGATTTTAAAACTGTAATCCAAATTATTAATGAAAAATGTATATTAATGTACAGACACCCTAATTTGTTTTAAGTTTTTCTCACCATTTTTCAAATCAGTGTTAACAAACCTCAAAATGAAACAAATGTTTCCCTATCTGCTGCAGTAAAGTAACTTGTCACACATAACTTAAATCTCTGGCAATCTTCAGAATCTAAATGTCTTATTACTTCCTTCTTTCACCACTTTGTCCTTGTGCCTCCTTCCTTTTTCCCTCCTTACATCCTGCGTTTTGCTTTATTTCTCTTTCAACCTCACTAATTTGCAATTGATTAGCTGTCCTCTCTCAGTCCTGCGCACACTGCTCCTCCCTCGCCGTCTCTCCTCCCCACCCACCCGTCCTGTCCTCTCTTCCATCTACGAGTCAATTTCTCTTTAACGAGCCTCGGTACATTTCTCTCCCCTGGGCACTAGAGACCTTCTGTGTAAATAAAACAGGGAGCAGAGCCAAAAAAATCAATGGGCCTATTACCCTTAGAAAATGCTAAACAAGCAATATTAGCGACTCTTTTGGAAGTGGTGGCTGTTTGTTTTAATACCTGCCCGCCAAAGAAACACCTCCGACTCTTCTATCCATTCATCTGCACAATAATCCACATGCTTTCTAACACACACTCACACAGTAATACTCATGCATGCTGGAGCAAGAGTCAAAATAATTTGCTTCCAAAGCTCACACACACACGCACAACCGAGTGATGCATGAACCCACAGACTGCTGGCAGAAATTAGGGATTCACTCTCCTGACAGAAATCATTCGGCACCACACAGAGCTGCAGGCCACGTTTTACCGCTTCTCATTTTGTCTGTCTTGTCCATGCAAACACAACAACACACCGCAGCACGTGCAGCGCGCACAAACAGCAGCAGGCGGCCGGGATTTATAGCAGACACCCCATATTTCATCCGACAACTATGATTAGTGTGCCAGTGAAAAAGCTGCATGTGTGCGTGTGTGTCTGTTTATGTGTGTGTGCACGCTGAGGCAGGAGTAAACACAAAAAGCAAAGCGCATACGCACCCAGTGTGCACAGATTCACAAATAGTGAATGCAAAACTGAATAAACATCTAAAGTGTGCCTGCAGACAAACACATTCATGAAAACATCCACACTGTGTAAACATGTGCGGTAAGTAAGGGCTGTTAAACACTCACACACACACACAGCAAGCAAAGTAAACAGGCTGTATAGTTACAGAAGGACACACATAGCACATAGACAGAAAGACAAAGGCCAAGCATTTATCACGTCTTCTCAAACCGACACACACACACTATTTGTGCAGAGATGAATGTGTGGCTGGTTAGCTGTGGTCCATTTATCGTGGCAGCTGATGTGTGGTTAACACAGACATTTATGCTAATGACCCTCCGTGTTAAAGTAAAAAAAAAAAGCAGCAGTAATGCAAAGGCTCGTTAAAGGCCAAATCCTTATTGGCTGCAGTCATTTTTCAGCCCATTATCTTGTTCAATTAAACTGATGAAATTCTTATTCGCATGTGAAATGGCTCACCAAGTGACCAAACAACACAAAATGAAATACCCCTTCTTTTTTAAAGAATATATCAGGGTTTTTTATATATATTTTTTTGTTACTTTTGGTTCTACAAATCTAGCAAATTTCACTCCACTTATAGAAGGAGCTGACAGTTTGCTTTTACACTTAAAGATGAAATGCAGAATTATGCTGGCTGAAAACCTCTAGAAATGAAATGAATAGTTTTGTTGTATTTTTTTAAGTTAACCCCAGAGGAATAACTACACTTTAGTTTTGCATTATATATTTGTTTAAATTGGGGAAACAATGAGAAAAATGCAGCAAATCTGTAGCTCAGGATATAAGACAATGAAACTTCCAAACCTTTAATTCTACCAGATTTATTTCAAGGAAATTAAAACATTATTCTAATAATGGGGAGTCAAAGCCCTTTTGTTCTTTTATCTTTCTTTGCTTTATCAAGTCTTTATCACGGGAATTATTCACGTTCTCAACAATTTGCTTCACTTTATAGAAACAGAGGATGTTAGCAGTATATGCAGATTGTGTAAAATTTCAATTCAGTTCTCTTCTTTTCAATGAACTCACACTGGTTCAGTGTAAATCCTCTGATTCACCAACTCATCCCCTCCTTCCATTTTCTACCTGTAAGCAAAGCAACTCATGTCCCTTTACTGAAGTGGATGAGCTTCAAATAGTTCCCAGTCAATTATGTTTCTGACCTACACAGGAAATATTCATTAGTTTCTCAAATCTCATTTATAAATCTAATATTTTGAGAGGACTTTTATGACACCTTTTTTATTGTGTAATGTCATTATAGAACTTGCCACAAAAATGCAAACGAACAATTTAAATCATAAATAATGAGCTACTGACAAACATCTTACCTTTCATGAGTCTATACTCCTCTAAGTCCATAAATCCTGGTTTCTTGGCAAATTTGAGGTCTATTTTTAATTCATAAATTCAAAAGTTCAGTATAAATTTACACTTTTGCAGTGGTCAGGTTTAGAAAACAAAAACTGCAAGGATGATGGGAGTAATTCTGTTGTTTCCCTAATGCTTCTTCTAGTCTTTAAATCCAACAGTTCTCCTTGTCTTTACCTGTTTGACATTTGCTTAATTTGTGCAGGAAACATGTACAGGTATGTGCATCCACTCATTACTTCCATCATAAATCTGCAGACTTGACTAGTAGAAAAGTAAACATCTGACATCTTGAGACCCAGATCAAAGCTTCTAATCCAATTGGCCCAAGTCAATTTGGCCATATTAAATGTTGGAAATGTCTGAAAATCTATTTTTTTTTTCTGTGACATCATTTTCTTTTCCCTGTTCTGATTCAGATCTCTAAAATAGAGAAATAAACTTTCATGTGGAATAATTTTCTGAACAAGTGTCAAATGTTAAAAATGAAGATAAAGCAGCGACATGTAATAAAACATAACATGCTGCAATCGAAAGGGTCATTAAACTCACAATAACAGATTGCATAAAATCTCAACCCTTTTATAAATTCTCCCAAAAGTGAGGACAATCTGTCTTTTTTTTATTTGTGTAATTTCAGGTATTCCAATATATTATTGGTATCTACACAAAATTTTGGATCTCACTGTCATGCACGTTTCTCTGACACCAACTTAAAGGCTGTTTGATTCTGCTGTATTCTTGCATTTAAAAAACAAGACATCTTACCTGCTTATGCATCTCGATGTTAAGCCCGTATGACATTTCATAGTACTGAAAAAGAAGCGAGATGAAAGCAAGGTCACTCTCTTTCTTGTGGCATATGCTCTAGTCAGAACACAAGCTGCAGTCAGGCTCACCATTACATAGTGTCGCTGCATCTCAGTTTTCTCACTGGCCAGTTTCTCACATTCCAGTTTCAGACTAGTAGAAAAGATTAAGAAAAAAAGGTTATATTAGTGTCACAATTAAACTCTCCATTAACCAAAACAGAGGGACTTAAAGGAATGTTTTGTAACTCTGAATTAACATGAGAAGGTGCCTGCAAAGAAAAATGTGCAAATCTGAATCTACGATCAATCAAAGGAGAAACAAAAACGCAACAAAACAAGCCGTGTGGCTCACCACAGCTTCCTGCTGCAGACGCAGGCCCTTACTCAGCAGGTGCAGAAGAGTAATTACTGAATCAATGGACACACATACACACACACCTCATCACATATTCTTACAGTGTGAGAGGAAGCCAAAACTGCATTATCAACAAGAAAGTAACCTTATAATGAGGATCTGTTTTACGCAAAAGGTTAACTCTTTTAAATGTTTCAGCTTATGGGAAGTCTTCTATTTACAGCCACAAAAAGCTTTTAAGTGGCAGCTAATGAGATGATCATCAGGTGCAAGATAAAAAAGCAGGTAAACATCAGTTGGGATTGATTGTTTTTTATACTTATCCAGATTTGGAAAATGCTTAACTCCAATTCTAAACTAATCCAAACTTCCAAAGACTAAATGGAAATCCTGATCCAAAACAGAAATAAAACACAAATCAGGAAAAAGACTTTAAATTTTCTGATTTCCAATCTGATCCACCCTTAGTCTCTTTCTGTTTTCTCCCAAACCAACCCCCTATGTTGAAACTGTTTGATGTGGGCGGCTGCAGCACTAAGCATGCAGCTTATTATCCTCGGTTCAGTCCGTTCAAGCCCCAGGATTGACCAGAAAACTGGACTCCGGGTTCATCTCCCCAAGAGACTGGGTGACAATTACAAGGCGGCCAGAAGTGGGCGATTATTATGCATTGGTGTCGTGCTTTATGGTCCTGCCCTGCAGCGACGTATTTCACACTTCATCATGTCGAGTAAAGCAGTATTTCACACCACTTGCACTTTCAGGGGGAGACGTGCAGACGAAAGTCAATGGGGTTTACCTGTGGTTAGTCACTGGTAATGGACAGAGCTAAGACAAACGGGGGATACAGTACAGCACCAGCGTACGAATGAGCTCTGCATAGACTACAGGAGGAGAGCACATGTCATTGTAAGATGCTACAAACATCCATACTAAGGTTGTTTTAATTATCTATCTTAACCTGGACCAACCCGAATTTTCTGTCTGGTATTTCATGTCATTGCATCATGTATTTCTCAGACACTTTGGTCATATTGCATGAGACATGCCTGACTGCATGGCGTAAAGCATTATCAAACTTTTCTGACCCTGAAACTTACTTAATATGAACAAGTCAGGCATAATATTATGACCAGTGAAGTTAATAGCATAAATCATCTCCTCATCATGGCTCCTGTGTCATAATATGAAGAAACCGATTGTTTTTGTCCTCAAAGTTTGATTTTTGAACATCAAGAAAACAGGAAATTTTATGATATTGATAATTATTATTATTAACCATATATTTTCTTCACTCTGTCTGTTTTTTTGCCAATACTCTTGTGAGTTTTTGCATCTCGACTCTCAATCTACATCAGATGTAGGCGTGAAGGACATGGAGACAACATCCAACTGCCCAAATATAGTACTGACGAGTAGAGCGTGAATGTTTGAGATTTAAAATAATATATACTGGACAATATTGCATTCAAACAGTCTATTTTGTTTGGCAATGTTGCACATAATGGTGATTTGCACTAGAAGTAGAAAAAGAGTAGAAGTTTGAAAGTGGTGAGGTTGTTACGGCTCGGTCAGTGGCTCCAGAAAGTTTTTCAAGAGGTGGCCAGAAGGGGGCAACTGGTAATATTGGGGTGATGCACCAGCAAATCAAAATAGATATTTAGTGTTACAATATTGTCATATTATGTGTGGGGTTTATTGCAACATGGCTCTCAAACTAGTCTTTTCAGTCCTACATTGAGATGAAGAATAAAATATGAAACATAACAGAATTCTTGTTTAGAAGATGATCGGTTGGTCATTCTCCATAACTGCAGCTTCTATGCGGTGTTCAGCTTAGCAGTGGTCGATATCTATGGAAATTGCTCTAAGGAAGGAAGGGAAGCTGCCAACATAGTATAAGGGGTCCGTGTGGTCCAAAGTGACAGATGAACTACTGTTACTCAAATTGGTGTCACAGGGTGTCAGAATACACAGTAGATCACAGTTTTGGGTGTCTGTATGGGATTCCATAGACCAGTCATCCCGGTCAAAATGTCAAATGATTTAAATTTTACATAGAAAAGTGAGAAAACGGTTTCTTTAACCCAAGCAGCAATAGTGTTTTTATTTTTGATAATAAAACAAGTAATCATTTTATTTACATTTTAATCGATAGTTTTCTTTTTGTCTGTTAACTCAGTGCAGTTCCAGAAAGAGCAGAACGCATCATGATGCCAGACCGTTTCCTGCCTTATTTCCAGACTCTCACCTGTGATATTGGGCTTGCAGGAACTGAAATTCCTCTTTGATCCGGTCACAGGACTCGGTGACGGTGAACTTGAACGGCTGCCCCGGCTGGTGTGGCACCTCAACCCGAAATCAAAGAGCGTGTGAGGAAGAGGAGGGGGGAGAGAGCAAGAACTGAGCCACCAAAGTTCAGTGTCATGACACAACGAGCAGGACTGGAGCTTTTTTTCCTCTTTTTTTTGACAATGGACTACTGTGATCGCACTCAGTCTCCTCACACTTTAACCCGCGGATGCACACTCATACAGACACAAACAGCTGCAGAAATCTGGACAATGAGCCCAATTGTTAAAGTGGCCGCGCAGTGGCACGGAAACTGTATCTAAACTGATTACGCATCAGGCGCGCTGCAGTTAATCGGCGCTTGTTTTGACACTTTATGCTTCTGTTCTCTACTTACCGGATGCCGTGCCGGCGGGTACATCTTGCTCAGATCTCGAATCATTAAAAAGGTGTCGTAAAGTTCATCCACAAGAAGAAGAAAAAAATACAGCAAAAGAAAGAAATGTGTGAGGCGCTTTTCCCCGTGCGTAAAGGGTCAGTCAGTAGCCGCCGAGCGGGCTGAGAGCAGGTCCTGTAAAAAGTAGAAACATCCTTTGACAACAAAAACAAGGCAGATGATTATTCTCCTCCTTCCCTGTCCATAAAACTCAAATAATTCCCTTCAAACTAAGGCAAATCTTCTATTTTCCTCTTTTTTTCCCTACGAAGCCTCAACTTTTGGCGCATCGTGGCACATCTCATCCACAGCTCAGCATCTCAGGTTACTCCCCGTTGTCGCGC
This sequence comes from Phalloptychus januarius, assembly GCA_902982915.1. Lineage (NCBI taxonomy): Eukaryota > Metazoa > Chordata > Actinopteri > Cyprinodontiformes > Poeciliidae > Phalloptychus > Phalloptychus januarius. The sequence goes on from CADWAE010000482.1 coordinate 5,238,474, forward strand.
AATAATCAGTCGATCTCCTCCAACCTCCTTTTACGCTTCACATCCGAGCGAGAGACCACCTCACCAACCAACTGTACCAGCCTGCCCTTGTCCGTGACGCCAAATTTAGCAGCAGCCAGTCGTGCGGGCGCAATTACATATTCATAACATTTACTGGAGCCCGCACACCGTGACGTCGGGACGTGTAGTTTAATTCATATTAGTCGATAATAAGCCCTACAGATGTGCATGTGCCGTGAAAAACTACAACTTCCCAGCTCCTCGCAAAGCTCCCCCCCTACACTTACCTCCCCCACCTCCCATAAAGCCAATGATGTGTGGTCTGAAGGAGGAGCGGTGATTAAACACAGCCAATTGCGAGAAAAAAAGCGAGCACTGCGCCGCATCCTGCTGTCTGTCATCCACACACTATCCAATCACATCCCAACAAGATGCGAGTTATGCGGACCCCCACGTGGGGGGCTCATTCTGGAGAAAAGGCTGTGACAGGGATTGATCTGAAAACTATCTGTTGGCTTATGTTTTTTTATAGACAATTTAAACCACAAGTGACCATATGGCCTGGAGATGCCTGATGGTGCTCCCTCTCCCCCCTGTTGGTTTACTGAATCCCCTGTTTAATTGCTTGCTATTCTGTCCACAGATTGCACCTGTAACCTGGCAATTAAATTCTCATCCAGCTTCCTCATCTCAGTCTGCTTGATTGGTATAAATCATGTAGAGCGCAGGGGGAAAAGAGGCTGTATTTACTCATATTCGAAGAATTATTGTTGCTGAGAGACGGTTTAAAGGTTCCACGGTAATTATTTCACTCTGTGGGAAATACAGACATGAAATCCATGTGGTTCAAAGATATTCACATAAAATGTTAGTGTTTGCTTCTAAAGATCATAATCTCTCTTTGCTCTAGAAGGAGATATGATCAATGAAGCAGTAAACCAGCATGGAGTTTGCAATAAAGACAAATTCTAAGCAAAATTTTAAACTAATGTGACATCTTCCAGTCAAGCTACTGATGAGTAAAAGTCACTAAAATTTAAAATATCTTTAAAAATTGGTCTTTTAAAAAATTATTTTGGGTGCAAGTGTTTAGACACAAAAAATTACTTTCTATTTAAGGAATTTAGCCATGGTAATGCATTTGCCTGATGCAGAAGAGTGGCCAAAACATTGCAAGTACAAGAGTGGTAAAATAAAATTATTTTTACTTTGGGGAGATTTAGAGAAAATGAGTTTCATGAGATTGTATAAGGAGTTTTTGGCCCTAGCAGCCTTTATTTGACAGTGAGTTGACAGTAAAGTGGGTTATGAGAGAGAGGGAAGACATGTGGCAAAGGTCAATGGACCAGGATTCGAGCCTGTGTCGGCCACAGAGAACTCAGATCTCCGTACACAAGTAACGCACTTTACCATTACGCCATAATTGTGCCCAAATCGCCTCCTTGTTTTATAAAACTTAATTTTAAATTCATGCTGCAATTTTGTAGCATAATCAGCAAAATGATGCTTTAATAGGGGCTTTGTCAAACCATCCAAGTGTTATTGTATTGCATTATATGGTTTTTTTGTCAAAAGTTTGTGCAAGCTTAGAACATAACAATGAAATATGAGTTGGAGAAGGAAGAATAAAAACACACTTTACTGCACATTTTGCTGTGTTTTGCCTTCCGAGTGCTACAATCCAATTAGGGTTGCTGAGTAAGGTGAAATATTACAACCAGGACACTTACAGCTTCCTCATTCACTCACAGGAAGGGAGTGTATGTAGTAAGTCCGCTTGCATTTGTGGCTTTTACTTTATGCTCAGTGTGTGGAGATGAAAGACAGGGCTGCTGGGTCAGCAACTTTCATAAATGCTGCCGTCAGTCATTTAGAAGAACTAAATAAGTGCAAAATTCAAATCTAAATCTTTTTTTTTTGCATTGAACTTTATTTCTTTCACTGGATTAATTTCTTATGAAACAAGACCCCTGAAAATACTGCATGCTATGTTTCTCTGTTTTTTTTCCTTGCATTCACACAAGCTTACAGATGGTAATCCACAATATGACTCCACATCAATCCTGCCTCTATCTCTCTGTCCTCTCTGTTGTCTCTGCCTCTCCCTCATACATACACAGCGTTACATACACACAGCGCTGCAGCCATTCAAATACACATCTCTATCTACCACTCATACAAACTAATATCTCAGGTAAGCACAGGGCCTAAAGTGACCTGCTGTCGTGGTGCGTGAATCCACTAAGGCTGCGAAAAGGTAATATTGCGCCCTCCCTCATTCCCCTTCAAGGGCTGAGGCTTGATGTGGACGAGCAGAGGAGGTGCAGAGGTGAGGGAGGGGGCAGGTGAGGAGGAATAAACAGATTTATTTGCCTGCGCCCCACTCTGATTATTTTGCCCCTGCCTTTTGTTCCAGACCTTATGAAACCCAAATGTCAAGTGAGGCGAGGGCCTCATATCGAGTCCTGTCAATCACGGCCCTCTGTGCACCTGAAGCTCTGATGCTGGATTATTGGCTTCAACACGAGAGCTGCCGGCGCTGCCTGGCACGCAGACGATTCGACAGAGCCGAGTGCTTTTTTTTTTTTTTTTCTAAAGAGGAACTTCATTTGGCAGCTGATGCGCAGGTGATTGCAAGGGAACGGATTCTGTGGATAGATGGGAAGTGAGCTGGATGTGTGCGTGTGTTTGTAAGAGAAGTGCACAGTGCCTTATCAAGGGAGAGGGGGATTAAGAGGGAAGAACTGTGCTTGACATGGGTTTGGTGGAGAGCTGGTGGTGAGGACTCAGGACCTGGACATCTTGTTTAGTGTCTGTGTCTATACTTTTACCTGGATCTTCAATTCGGTAACCTTCACAGAGGTCATTGTTAGCTGTCTAGTCTCATCTATAATATTATATTGGTATTTGTCAAATATATTTTTAAAAATTTTAGCTACATAATGTGCAAGTGTTGTCATTTTTTTCTGCCAAGTATCTGATCTTTTTTTAGAGGTCTTGATTAAACGTTTTCAAGACTTTTTGAATGTGTCTCACAGTTTTCTTTGAACATTAGGACTCAAGTCGGGACTGGATGTAACTGGGAAAGTTAAAAGCTCTAACAAAAATCATCTCAATTAATAATGTAACAAGAAGGTGAGATGTTTGTATGCATTTCCTGACTCGTTTAAGATCTTTACTGCGTTTTGGAAAACTTAATATGTATCGGACTCTGGTCATATATGGTTTCTATAAAAAAAAATTAAAAAAAATTAATAAATAAATAAAAGATGGATATTGTCTCAGAGCTCAGACCACAACCTAGAAAAAGTTAAAAGATGTTGAACAAATTTATCATGCAGGACGATAAGCTCTCTCTCTGTAAAGCAGAAACCTTGGATTTAGAAAGAGGAAGTGAACAATTATCAGCTGGAAATAGTTTCCAGAACAAAGTATTGCAGCAAGAAACAGATCACAGCAAACCTAGATCTTTTGAGGCTCAACTGTAAAGTAGTATTAAACAATTTGTCCATTTAGCCGGGTTTTATTTCAACAATGACCGCTTGTGAAGGTAACTGAATACACAGGAAACCGGAGTCAATGACGTTACAAGGCACAGATCCTTCTGTGGAGGAGAAAGTAGCTTTGTAGCTTGATTCTTTTTGACCAACCTGCCTGGGTTACACACAACACAGGCAGGCAAAACCAAACCAAACCAAGATCTGTAGTCCAGGTACATGAGGCAAGATTCATAGCTAAGATCAGAGTCACTCAATAAACAGGAGCAAGCAGAGGTCAAGAAGGAGCATAAATGACAGGACCTATCAAGGGCTGTGACAGGAATTACAAAAGAGAGTCTCACCCTCTGTGGTGAGGAACAGGTGCAGAAACACAGGTGAGAGCAATGAACCAATCAGCAGGAGCTTGGCAGTCAGCAGGTGAACAGCATGAATTATTGCAAGGAACAGGAAATAGAAAACAAACGAATTATGACACACATTATTATTTGTTTGATGCAACATGTTGTGTGAAAGAATAAATTGAGCGAGGCAAATATTTCTGTACAACTGCTTCCATATTTTCATTTTATGTCGTGTGGGGTCACATAAACACTCCTAAACTCACGGGAAGAACCAGTGAGTCACAAAGAACAAAATACTTATCGTCTTTCTGTTGTTCAGTCTATGACATGTACAGGACAACATCACAATTTAATAGAAAAAAATATGTTTTACAACAAAAAAATAAGTTTTATCTGTATTTTAGTTTATTTATGAATCAACGATGTGAATTTATGATACATTTACTCACAATACACTGTTTAAAGTTACCTATTATCTGCCACAGTAAAGGGTTGGGTTAAAAATGAATCTGAATGTCCCAAGAAAAAAACGTCCAAAGATTTAGCAAAACTAAAAACTACTGAGAAGACTCAAGAATATTCAGTTCCTTCAACAAAAGTGGCAAACAACTTTTGCACAGTACTACATTCAAAAGATAGTTTTAAATCCTAATGTACATCTGCATTTTCCAAAATATTATATAGTTTTTCTCCCTTTCTACAGTGTGTATCTTCTGAAGTTCACTTTCCTACATTAAAAATACTTTAATGAACCAAACAACAGGATGAAAACAGAAAGTTTTGAAACCAGACACACAAAAAAAATCATTACGCTCAGAAAAGCTTATACAATTTATTTTGGGGCAATAACCGAAACTATTTGGAGGATTCTAATCACATGATGTTAGTTATTAATTGCAAAACTTATGATATCTCTTTTATTATAGTCACAGCACCATCGTTTTCTCAGGCTAAAATAACTGCTTAGGTCATTTCCAAGAGAGCTGGTTAAAACTCTTTCAATGACATTTTATTTGCACTACCAATAAAGATTGAAAGATTTGCTTATTTTTATTAGTATATTGTAAAAATAATTGGTTGCTGGAGAAATTAAATCTACATCTAACTAGGACAACATTAGATGACAGTGTTATTACACAAACGTAAAGTAAATTCATAGCATTTCATGCATTTATTAACCAAACACAGCACTTCAGTTATAGTTCAGCATAAAGCATAATTCAACATTTTTATATTGTCAGAAATCTTAATTTGAATGATTTTAACAGTAAGCAACAATAAAATGACCAAACTAAATTTCTTTAGCAGAAAACACAATTCAGTTTAGTAAATATCAGACATTTGGAAGGTATCTTTACACCCAATTCAGCACATTTTATTTTTATGATCACAAATTATCCTCAAACTAGAATCCTAATAATAGCCCTGATATTAAAAATATGCATCTGTCAGTGTTTCTGTTGGGGTTTCAATGTCGAGCTAATCTCACTTCAGTGAGCATTAACCATTGGATCGTGATGTTAAATCTCTCTTCTTTACAGCAAGCTGCGTCTAAATCCCCCGTGGTTGCCCCTTTAACACGTCATTAATCCCTGGTGCCCAGCTCTTTGAACGGTGAAGCTTGTGTGAAGGGATAACCAGGCCTCCTCAGACACAGAGATAGAAAGGAGGAGGCAGAGCCGGGCTGGATTTACACCGCAACCAGCAGGTTAATCCTGCCTCCCCACTGAGACAGACTGTGAGGATGCAGTGTGTGTGTATGCGTGTGTGTTGGGAGGGTGTCTGTGAAGATGTGTGTTTTTATTGGAGACAGTTAAAGATTGCCTCTGTCTCACTAACGACTTGGGGGGGAACATCAGCATCTGGTGCTCAAAGTCATCCAGTCCCCCCTAAAGGAACGTACAAACTGCTGCCATTTCTTTATTATGCTACAAATGGAAAGATGCAAGAGTGGGGATGATAAAAAAGAAATGGCACAGAGCAAAAAGATGACAAACCAAGATGCTGAAAACAGAAAAAAAAATTTGATGGACCTTGATGAGGAGCAATTACCGGCGAAGCAGTGACAAGGAGAACATCTGAAAGTCGAAATCTGGAGGGGCTAAACAATGAACAGAGCTTCTCAAAGCTGCACCAACCTGAAGCATGTGTTTTACTGCAGGAGGCTTAAAATGTTTAACTGTTGTTCAAATCAGACCATGTAACAATGAATGTCACTTTCTCCATTCAAAAGGTAAATGCAAACATTTCCCCCTGCTTGGAAAAGCACTTCTCTTAAGAATAGTTCTGAGTTGAAACCTAACATTTACGTGTAAAATAAAATAACTTTTCTCAATAAACTAAATATTTTCTTGTATTCACAAGGTCATCAAAATGATTTCTGTTTGCTAAATACTATAATAATATTTTATTTTATTTTTATTCAAATTCAGAATTGATTTCATCACTATTTCCTAAATTGTATGTTGTATGACCAAATGTTTTGGGTTTCCTTCCACATGCCTTTTGGAGTACTGGCCCATTCCTCCAGACAGAACTGATGTTACTGGACCAGCTTTGAAGAATTACTCATAAACATCTTTTTAATCCTGCCCCATAACGTTCATTTGGAAGTCAAAGTTTAACTTCCTGTCCGATGTCTTGTGTTATTTTGTCTGTAGAGAAGTATCTGCCTCCCTTTGCTGACACCTAACTCTAAGTAGACAATGACATTGCAATTTCCATCCAAGTGTTTTTATCCATTTTAATCTTAGTTAATTAGTGAAGAATCCTATAAATGTACATAACTCCTCACTGCTCAGATAAACGTTCCTCAAAAGTGTCCATGCCTTCTGCATATACGACAGTAACAAGTAATAACTTGTTACTTGCAAGAAATATTTTTAACTTACGACAACTGGATGGTGGAAGCAAATCGATTGAAATGAAATATCAACACTGCTCTCCAATTGCATTTTTGCAAAGAATACGGCAATGAACTACTGACCAATCACACCTTGAACAAAGCTTTGTTGGAATATTTTGAGTTAGGGTTTTTATAATGAGAATGAAATCATGATCATAACTGTGCAATTCAAAATCAGATGAAACAATAACAGAAATTGCCTTGAGAGGTGTAGCTTTGACTTGATGATCCTCTTCAAGCTAATATTTTGTAAAACTCAGATTATTCAGATCATATTAATGGGTTTTCAATGAAGAAACAGGGAGATTTCCAAAGTGGATATTTTTAAAAACAACGTGAAAGATGTGGGCATATTCAGAGATTATCAGAAACAATGAGGTATATTTTGCACATGCCCATTATGAATTTCTTAGCAGGTTACCACAACAACAGTGGAACAATATTATTTTCCACATCTCTTTTTTCCTCCCTCTGTTTCCATTAAACCTCAGAACTAAGTACAAGTTAATGACTAAGGACAAAGGAGGAAAACAGTGTGAAAAAACAAAAACATGCTGCATCTGTTTTGAACAAATTTTTAGCACATCCACTGCTTCAGCCTTGCTTAGTTCACTTTATTTAGAATTTCTATAAATGTTACTCCCTGCTACTAACGCAGCTATTGATATGATAGTGTTTTGACTGGAAGCACAGAGATACATAAACTATCTGGAGAGGTGTAGTCTGCAACTTAGAACCTATTGCGAGGGAATGACAGGACCAGAATTAATACTGCAAAAGAGACACAATTACTAGGAGAATTAAGCAACAACCTGAATGAACAGAAAATACAGTAATTAACTAAATCCAAACAAATATCAACACTCTCACAATGGTCTTCCTAGTTAAAATTCAACTTGAATCCATAAGACCACATGGAACTGAGATCAAGTAATTATTGTGCAGTTTAAAGTATCACATTCATAAGGCCGCAGGGAGGCTGATAACTTTCTTTCCACATATAAAAAGTCCTTGCTTTTGTCTGCTGCACCGAAGAGCCTCAGACAGGCGGATGGACTTTTAACATTCTGTCTCCTCTTCAGTCTAAAAGACTAATCAGGCACTCTGCAGGGCTCTGGATGCTAACCAGGACTAATTCTGCCTCCTGCTGGCTGGTGACACACACTGGGACAGCCATGATTGGCTGTTACACACTGGGGGGTACACCTCTGATTGTCTGCTTAGCATATTTTCTCCCCTTATTCTGATGGCACATACGTGCTCTTATCCTCATTGCAAATTGCAGTACAAAAGAAAGAAGGCACGTTATGGACGGTGTGCTTGTGTGGACGCTGCACTGCATGCTGCGAGAATGAGTTGGAAAACAAAATCCAAGCTAAATGTCCTCCCTCCATTTTCTTTATTTCTTTTATTGTGGCTCCTCTCATTTTTTCCCCTTTTTCTCTCCCTCTTCCACAGCAGCACAGATCAGACAAAATGTCACCTCTACAAACTGCCGCGAGCTAATTAGCTGTTAGCCATGTTTGTGTTCTTGACTGATGACAGGATCATTTACTCTGGTCTCCAGCTGGCTCTGTTTGTCGGAGCCATCTCATTAACATGGCAAATTAGTCCCGCTCAGTCAGGGGGCCCTGCCTGCACCCAATGAGAAAGGACTGGAATGCAAATCAATCAGGAGGGCGGAGAAATGGAAACCACAAAGTGACGTTTGAGGAGAAGAACAGAGATGATGTGCTAACAGAAGGAAAAAAATACAAACAAAACAAAACAAAAAAAATTCCACTTGTTTACTGAAATTAGAGAAAAGAGAAGTGAGTTGGAGCCACTTTGAAGAGGGTGATGTGTTGCTCTAAACGTGATGCGGTAAGTGCCAGAAAATCAAGTGTAAGTGGTTGAATCTTTGCTCTAGATTTGGGAGTTTGATTCCTCTAAAAGCTCAGCTTCATTTCCCATTTTAAAATCAGCTTTAATCAACAGCAGCTTTTAATCAAATCAGTGCAAGGTCAACCAAGTGCTGCACATCTCTGAATTAGAATTTAAAAAATGACAAAAAAAATAGTAATGATTAAACAAGACCTGACATGACAACAAACAAGATTACCCAGCTTATCATTCTGTTAATACAATCACAATTCTAAATTTATTCTCTGCCATCAGTTTTTTTTTATTATTATTATTATTTCTGATCAGGCAGCTTCCCAAACAAAACAGCTACAGTCCTTTGTAAAAGTATTCATTCCCTCAGGCTCCTCTACATTATAACAACAAACATCAGTGTATGGCATTTGAGTTGATGAATGCATTACTCATTTAATTTATTTGAATTTAGTCCTCTTTATTCTGATACCTCTAAATGAAATTCAAAGCAACCAATTCCTTAAAGTCATGAGGCAATTGGTTGAGAGATTAAGATTTTACTTAATCTCTAAGTAACAACTAAGTAATTACTTAGAGATTACTTAGTTTATCTCTAAGTAATTCAGCATTGGTTGACATACAGGCTGCAAAGGTTTCACAGCTTTGGTAGAGAAGATTATTGAACAAACAGTATCATGAAGAACAACAGCACACAGTTCAGGGAGAAGTTGTTTAAGGCATGATTAGGTTATCAAACAAAGAACATCTGTTCAATCCATTACTGTAAAGGAGAAAAAGTTTCAAACTACCACAATGCTGCCTAAAGCAACAGGCTGGACAAAGGGAGCATTTATTGGAGAAAGAGCTAGGAGTCCTATTGTAACACTGGAGGAGTTGCAGAGCTTCTCAGCTCAGGTGCAACACTATTGACAGGAGAACTGTTAGTTTTGCAGCCCTGGCTTAGATCATATGTTTATATTCATTTGTAACAGTGGCCCAGTCAAAATACCAAAGCTTAACTTATGATCCAAATATAGAGAATTAAAAATCAATATTCACAGATTCTTTTCACCCAAGTTGGGAAATTTTTTGGTCTCTAGACGTTCATAAGAGGCAAAGAAAAAACCTCTTTCAGAGCTTGGAGCAAAATTACATATTGATACAAACCGATGTTATGCCACACTTTTCATATTTAATATTTAGCGATGCATCTTTCTCCTTCCACTTCACAATAGCATGCAGTTGTTTATTTTCCAATAACATGAAATCACAACAAAATACATCAGAGTTTGTGTTTGTAAAATGACAATACATGGGAAATTCAAAGGGTATGACTATATTAAAGCTCTGTACATACTTTTGGTAAATCCTGGCTGTGCTTTTTGTCCAGCACAAAGCAGTAAAGGACTGAGCCACGGGAGTTTACATTGATGTTGTCTGAGGTGCAGAAGGTCTCTGTCTCACGCTGTCTTTTTTCTGTGTGTTTTACTCCTTCAAATCAATCTCTGAACCTGCTGCTGTCTCTGGTTTCATTTGTCGACAGGCCTGGCAGCAAGGAGGGAGGGAGGCAGGGAGGAGGGAGCAGTAATGTAAGAAAATTGGAGGATTAGACGGCGAGCCCTCTTCCTGTCTGGTACAACCCACCCACCCCCTCAGCTCCACCGCTGCCACTACCACCTCCTCCGCCTCCTTACCGTGCCTCCATCCCACCCTCAGACTATAATAACATAGCCTGCCAGACTGACAAGCAGCCCTCCTCCCGTCTCCTCTCTCCTTTATCCCTAACAGATCTGTCATACCTCTTCATTCCCCCAGACTTCATTTTCTACCCTTTTTCTCAGGTCTGAAACCAGGACTTCTTCTCTTTTAACTAAGTCTTTTTTATTTAAAAGCAGGCTTACAGTCTTTTTCTTTTTCATTCCCCTCACGCTATCAATTACTTTGCCTTCTTGCCATTATCTTCATCTTTTCTAATCTTGCTTTAAAGGCAAGTCTGAGATGCATAGCGCTGACTACATTTGTAAGCAACCCTGGTAAAGATGTGTAAAAAGCATTAAAATGAGTTATTATTAACAGCGGCAGCACATTCTCATTCTGAATATTTCAAAAAATCTATTAATTTGACTACATGCATTTAAAATAATATATTATTTCTAACTATATTATCTGTAGCAGAGATTTAATCCTTGTAAAATAAAAGAAACTGAGCCATTTTCTTAAATGAGAACATCTCATTTGTATTTTGTGACTGGCAACAAGTAACATGCTGGGGTTTTTTGTTGTTGCTTTATGTCTTTTATGTTTGTTTTTCTTTAACATTTTAGGGGTCTATTTTTCAGTTCTGTTGTTTTCTTTATAAATGAAGCTTATTTATGTTCCCGCCATTCTGAGAGAGTAAATTCTTAAAGGAGGTGACTAAAAAAAACTCTCCAACGCACAAACTGTTAGAGTGTAGCATCTTAAGGGCGTCACCGCGTTTCCATGGCAACCAGAAGATGCTTTCTACAAGCCAACCAGTGTAGGCAGGTACAAGACTTTTCTACCCAACCATTAGAAATGTAAACATGTGGAGTTTACTAAACTCTAGAGGAACCTTAAATAGAACTATGTTCAACACTCAAGGTCTTAATAATCAATTCCGATTTTAAGGTCCAATTTCTTTGCAGAGTTGTTCAAATTATAACTTAATTGCAGCTGTCCTCAGACTCCAGTGTCAACAGTCCACAGTCCCACAGAGAACTGCAAGCCAAGAGGAAGGCATCACAAATGACATTCAGCAAGTTCAAAGAGTCAACATGGATGGTAAAGATGTTGTGCAATCGGAGCCAAAAGAATATGGCTCACTCCATCTTTTGTGTCTGTCATGCTTATTTCACTCATTGTTCACATTCAATATTGCCTTTGGTAAAAAATTAAAATCTGTCACAATTCAATGATGTAAATTCAGACTGATGACCATTTAGACAGATGTTCATCTTATATAGAATCACATATAAAAACCAGATTTTGGTCAGAAATGGGTATAAAGTGATGTAATCAAATGATAAACATACGGAATAGAACTTTATGCTTCTGCATAGTGGAGGATCTGTGATGTAAAAGGTTTGGTCTTGGAAATCTTGTTAGAGTGCATGGCACCAAACTAGTTTTTGTTTATGTATTAATTAAGCTTATTTGATAGCAACCGATACAAAATAACATAGACAAACTGAGTGAAACAGCACTCCCCTGCCTGTTTCATTGTGATTATAGCAGGAGCTAATTTGCACCACTTGTCCCTCTTTTAATTGACATAATAGGACATGTTAATAACAATCCTTTGACCTCAAACAGAAACGTAACATGCTGGTAAAATTATTAGTTTTTTCAGCTAAATAGCTGCCCAAGGAAGCAACCCATTAAATCCATAAATACTTCACCAAATACAATTGGTGAAGCATTTCTGGTATGGCGGTGGCCATACCAGTTTCTAGTCTAAACATGTTTTGGTAAGCTTAAGAGAAAAAGATATGGGGAGCAACAATGAATGGTCAAAGATCCCTTGCACCAACCCCGAAATTACAAACAATCATTAATTTTAATCCTTTTTGTACATATCTGCCATGGGTGGCAACAAATTAGCCTCTGTCTGTATTTAGTTGTGAGATTTTGGCTGCTGAGCAGCAGGTAGGGAGGTAGTGACGGCAGAAAGTGGAGGCTGAGCAATGAGAAAGGGAGTCGCAGAGTGTATGTACAGGGGTCTGAAAGGGCCTAAATGGATCTGCGATTGGACTCTCCGAGGTCGTCATCAGCCCAGATTGGAGGCCATTAGGGCCTATTTAAAAGAATTACTTCCAGGATGCAATCAAAAACCCTGATAGGTAATCAATGGCAACTAGATCAGGGCACAAAGGCAGTCCATGTGTCTCAATCAGCCACCATTCAGCGGGACAGGGAGATCAGTCCCCTGGCTGCATACAGCATTCAGCTGTAATGCATGCATGTGCAATCGAGTTGCCTGTAATATACAGTCAGGAGTAGCTCAAACACACGTATGTCTTTGTGGACATGGAAGCAGGAAGCTAAGCAAGGTCCTTAGGTATCGACAGAGCACCTACAAGAAGGCTGTAAGCTGATCTGCAGATGTTTTCCTGCTCTGCTCAGAGACAGTGATTTGTCAGGAGGCACGCCATGCCTCCAACACCACCCCCCCGAGCTTTAAAAGAAGAATTACAGGACATAAAGGAGAGAGGGATGAAGAGGGCGAGGGAGAAAGCGGGAGCAGAGGGATGAGTGGAGAGGAGGGAGGAGTAATGGGGGAATAAGTAAGAGCGAAGGAGGAGAGAAGGCTGTGGACAGACAGCTTGATTTATTAGACCTTCTAGTTAACAGGCCTTCTACACGGACAGTACACACATGCATACACACGCACACACACACAGAACCCTGAGAGAGTGATGAGATGGGAGAGGTCGGTAATGCTGCTCAATGATGCGTGTGCCGTTTAGTTCAGAATGAGCGCTCCCGTCTCTCCAACCATGCAAGCTCGCAATATGCCCCGGCAGGCGGAAAAAAAGGGAGATGGAGAGTGGAAAAAAAAGAAAAAACAGAGAGAAAATGCACCAAGGCCACAAATTGGGTCAATATGCCTGCTTCATAAACAGAGCAGAACCCCCTCGAAGCAGGCCGGCATGCTGAGCGAGGGGAAATTAGCACCCGGATCCAAAAAACATGGAGGGACCTTTGAGTGCATGCAAACAAGCGCACATACAGGTACAAACAGAGACAGATGCTGGAGAATGCGCAATAACTCGATTTATTAGGTTATATACACCGCCGCATATAAATGGAGAGACATACCAATAGGAACAATAATAGTCCTGACATGATAAAACACCATCAAGAAGGGGATATGAAACACAGCGTGCTACCTTGCAATAAGATTACAGCCTATCAGTCCTCAGTAGATTTGCCAACGGGAGTCCCCAAAATAATAAAATCAGATTAAAGGACAATCATATTTATTTCTAGTATATACAATATATCAAGGTTACTCAGTAGCTCTTATTATGATAGGCTGTGCGCAGGCAAGCCTCTGTGTACTCTCCTCCCTCTAAGTTGACATTAGGCTCTGTTTAATGAGCTTCAGGTGTCAAGGAGTCGGGAATGTAACAGGATGTGTTGGCAAGGCTTATTGATTTATTGTTTTTCAAAGAAGTTTTTCTACTTTTGTTATTGCCTTGCTGTCACCGGTAATGTCATTTCGAAATCATTTCAGGTGAATAAAAGTTGAGGGACGGTGCGTAAATGTGTCTGCAGCTGGAAAGGAAAAAAATATTAGAAAATAAGAAGACGGGGGAGAAGTTAATGACTTTAGACACAGAAGTCGCTGGCGTGTGAAGATATGGAAATATTCTATGTTGTGATAAAAATTGGTTTTTACCTCTTTCACTGCTAGCACTCCTGCTAATATGAATTCTCACATGTATGAAGAATAACAAATCATAACTACTAAAAAAAAACATCACATTTCCGTAGTGTCATGAAGAATTAAGCAACCCTATTTACAGATTTCTTCTACATTTGCCTTCTTGTCCACAGGAAATGTTTTAGATCATAAAACAAATTTTAATACCAGACCACGACACCTGGAGTAATGCATTTATCAAATAATAAAACAACAAATGGGAAGAAGTAAATTTCCTCTCTGCTGCATCCAGAATTAACTATGTTTACCTCAACGTGTTCTGATTTTAGTTTCAAAATGTGCAACCAGTGATTAGACCTATAAAATCAAGAAACAGATTAAACTGAATCTGACTGACAACATGAAGTAGGCTCAAAAGAAAAACCCACACATCATGCTTTCATTTCAGGAAAATGGTCAAAACATGGAACAGTGATGATTCTTTCCAGGTTTGGTGTGATGATCAAAATTACTCCAAGACCACATCATAGACTCACCCAGGAAGTGCAGAGAAACCCTGAACGGTATCAATGGCAATGTAGAGTTGCCATGTTGAATTCAACAATTAGACAAAGACTGGAAAAATGGCCTCCATGCAAGAGTCACTACAAACCAAAACAAAATGAAAAAACAATTACCTCTTCCTAATTGCCAAAAAACATTTTGTTGATTCCTAAAGTGTTTGTACTAAGAGGACCAAAGTGTAACATAGTGGAAAGTGTGTGTCCTGTTACATCTGACTGAAAATGATCACAGCATTTCAGGGGAAATGCATCACATCCAAAGTGGTACTTTGAAGGTCTTCAACTGCTCTGGTTCTTCAGAATTGAACAACCGGATGACTAATTGACAGCAGTGTAATTTGTGCTCTTTAGCATAGCATGTAGCCATCAGTTAGTTGCCACACAGATCCAGGCCACACTAGCTAGTCCCAGAAAAGTAAAAAAAAAAGAAGGGAGCAAATACTTTCTATAAAATAATGTATTCTGTTGGATACAGTTCATCTGCCATAGGTCAGCCATAGGTGTCAGGTGTCAGGACACTTGGATACCTGATACCTGTCATCTGACTTCTGTCTCTTCATATACATTCTAGCTGAATAAAGCATTTCCTCCATCTGCTCCCAGCTTGTTTTTTTTTGCTTATGCAACCTGGTGTTTGTCTGCTTCTCCCATCCTGTCCAGGTAAAGCAACTGTCCAAACAATACTTGCATTGCTGGATGGGATATGCTGTTTTGATAGGTTGGTAATACAAAGAGATTTTAAAGCCCAATCGGATTAAACTCACTACCCCAGACAGACACTCAACTCCTGTGAAATGTTTAATGGCAGATTAAAGCGCAATGAGCTCCTTGCAGCTGAGGCTGTAAGGCTCTCTTAAAGGAAAAAACACAGAGTTGCAAAGGAATCAGTCATTTAAGTTTGATTCAGATTGGTTTTGGTGGATTTTTTATCTGTTTGTAATAAAATTTTGAACACTTAATCTTGGTTTATCTTTCAAATCCAAAAGGTATTGTTAATTTCACATTTGCAGAAATCTGCATCCTCCACCTATTTGAGCATTAGAAAATTGCAACTGCGCCTAATCATTATCAAACAACAGCCTCCGAGGTATAAATGTGAAGCTCCGGCTTTTCAGTGGTCCTCTTGCCCACATGACTAGATGTCCCTTTTTCTCTGCTTAAATGCCAAACAATTATGAGAGTCTCCAGGTTTGGCAGGCCAAGATAGTTGGATGTTGTTGAGGAAGTGAGATTGCACGAGTGAGCACATAAGCATATATTGTGTGTGTCTGTGCGTGCGTACGTTGTGTGAACAGAGAAGTCATCTTATTTACCCACCTTGGTGTAAGGGGTGGTGATTGCCCGCCCAGCTAAATGCCATGCAAATGCTGCCGCTGCCGTCAAGCTGCCAATCACGCCGGCCTTGGCATTCACGGCATGCCACCGGAGCATTTACAGCGTCTGTGATCTTTACTAAATGAGAAATAACCCTAGCCTGTCCAAGCCGGCCACGGCGTTTAAACAGCAAAATCCCCATATTCCCATTGGAAAAAAAAAATTGTGTGAAGTGAAGACATCGCATTGTGTCGGAGGAACGATAAAGAAAACAAAGCTGATGGAGGGGATGTGGTTGGATGCGTGGGTGGTAAAGGAGGTGTCACACTCCCATAGTACAGCCTCATTATGATGATGTGATTTGCAGGAATGGCAGCAGCGGCTCTCGTCACTAATACCAGCTCCCCTGAGCCACGAAACAGCGCTTTATTAAACTTTATGAAAGGCTTAGCTGGCCAATTTATGAGCCTGCCTGCTGTGGACATGAGCGTGAAGAGACAGAGGAAACACTGCAGCAGCACATCAGATGAGATTACATAGAACAAAAAGTTTTACTCCTGACAGTACTTTCGCCATCACTTTAATCAGATATTCAAACACAAGCTGTTGTGTCAGGCAACTTTTTAACAAGGAAAGGCGAAAATGCTAAAAGCAAAAGTAAGCAAATCCAACACCACTAATAGGAGGAGTGTGTATGGATTAATTTATGAAGATGTATAAAAAACATTAATGTGATAAAATAGCATAGGGCTGTTTTGTTCTATTCTATTGTTGTCAAAGCAACATTTTAAATTATTTTAGAGAACACAGAACCTTGTGTTCTGGATGTACTCAAGCCCATAAAGTTTGAAATGTTGCAATTTTCAACTGCGTCACTTTTTTATAAGAAAATTGCAGTTTGGGTTTATGCATGTCATCTTTCATGGTTTCACTGAGTCTTTGCAACTGACTAATCCAACCTGAATGTCAAATTAGTCAAAAGTGAGCATTACAATAGTACAAAGAGTCTACGCTTCTAATTGTGTATCCATCCCCGACACATCAGTAGGTGAGTTATTACTGTAAGTAAATAAAAACCTGCTACAGCTGTATATCTTTCCCCACAACCAAATCTTAATATGTCAACCCACTAAGCTCCATGTCTAAAGAAACACATTTATGTTTGAATTAAGATCAACATACATGTTCATACTAAAACTGCAGAAGCAGTACATGTACATAAAATAAATAAAAATACAAAAATCTGACAAAGTTAATACTAAAAGCTTTAGATGGTGTCCCCTTTTCTCTGATATTTATTACTTTCTGCTCTCACACCGTTTCCTACCTTGACATGAATGTTGTTGTATCTTCAGTGTTTTAGATTACTTTGAACTGCTCTACATGCAGTCTATGGCACCTCTTAATTGTCAAATAATCATTAGCTCAATGAATGACGGGGATTAATCAGAAGGAAGATCTGAAAAGCCTGCTGTGTCAATCAGTCTGCTGATGCATGGTAAGCTTCATGGGGGCAAACAGAGCTTCAGCATAGTGTAGCATGAGATGAAGAAGAAATACAGTCATTGCAGAGTGCATATCATACAGTATTTACTGCACAGAGGCACCGCTGCTACAAAATATGTTGCTGTGAAAAAGTCTTGCCACTTTAAATTCTGAGTTTTTTGGTCAAACTTTCATATTTCACCATTAATGTAATGCACATTTTTCCTTTTTCACTACAAATTAAATCACAATTTAAATACTGGTTTTTGTATTTAGTCAAGTTTTTATATTTTGTTTGTTTTTATATATTGTAATTAGTTTCATGATCTGAAGTATTTGTGTGTGACAAAAAAAAAACAACAACAGAAGAAGCATTTATGGGAAAAATACTTTTGCCCAGCACTGCTACTTCATCCTTCAATGATGATGGTTATGCAGCACAAAGTTTTGCTCTCTAAGTTAGTGGCAGTTTGGCTGGAAATCAAACCAGAACCAGATGGCTTTAAAACACAAGGCAAGATCCAAAATAATAGATGAGCCTGACAGGGATCTTAAGCAAGTTGGAAACAGGTTTCAACAACATGACTCAGAGTCTCTGGGTGGAAAATGTTTTAACTTTGAATATTTTTACTGCACATTGTTTTCTTCAGTGGCTAAATACATTTGTTTGAGTTTGATTAACATATTAAATTTAATTTAACTAACTTTATTTTTGTTTAGACCTTACATGTCATCATATGTTCTTCATTTATAAGATTAAATAGATTCCTCTTTAGCATAATCAATAACAAAATATTAATTTAAGTAATGTTATTTCAACCAAAATATTAAACGACTCTTAAGATATTCATAAATAAAGCGAGCTGAGTGCACAATTATCCTGAATAATTGTTATTTCCAGCAAATAAATTGATTATTAGTTTATCTAACCTACAAAGTATTTTGGTATCTTTTTCAATGCTGTGCACTGGCACAGCACAAAATCCTCCTCACAGTCATAATTAAACACCAAAACACCAAACGTAGCAGTGTGCACCTTGTTCAATCCTCTCCTGGTGGCAAAAAAAGCCTCATTAACTCCTCTGTCTTTGCTGACATTTTGTTATCGCACAGTGACAGCCACACACAGATAAACACATGCATTAAATATTCACAAAACTGTTTATATTGGCAGAGAGACAGCCGGGAAACACACTAAACACACACACTACACACACTTACGGGGACGCACATGTGAACACAGATCCCCAGGCAGCAATTAGTTGGGCCTCATAAGAGTTCCCTCCCTCATCTCACTGAGCTGTAGGTGCAAATTAAATTTGTCTTAGAGGGCTGTCACTGGTCTCTCAACATACATGAACATGTCAGGGTCACACAGAGACAAAGGCAAGTGCTCTCACACTCATATACAGACTCCACAAGCCAAATACAATTACAGATTTTTTATTCTTTCTGTTAGTTTAGCAGAGTTACTGAGTTCACTTCCAAATTTTGCTGTAATGAAAGGCTTATCCAAGCAATATACACAAGTGACCAAGAAACTAAAGCCAATCTGGATCCACAGTAAAGTTTTATATTTTGTTCAGACATGTCTTTTTCACCAGAAATTTAATTTAATATGAACAACAGGTGCAAACACAGAGAACAGTTTTCGTTTGTCCAGGAGAGAAAAAGGACATGAATCATTTAGATTATGAACTAATCAGATCTCAAATCTATAAAAACAACCTCATAGAGGAGGAGTGAAACATGTCAACGTTTGATTTACTCATAATCATCCATCCATTTTTTATTTCTTCTTCATCTTTGTAAGTTCCATAGCTGGTGACGTCCTCCATCAGTCAATAGGTGAGAGTCAGGGTGTACCTGAACAGGTAGCACCATAATCCCTCTATGTATCAAATATTTTATCCTTAAGTTATTGAAGAAGAAACTTGCATTAGGACACCAGACCCCCTGACTTTTCCTTGTGAATCATTTTGTCAACCATTTATTCAAGAACAGGCTGAAGAATTAACTGGTTCAGGATGGAAACCCACATGTCCCTAGAAGAAACTGAACTTTCTCCAGGTTCTTGTAGGGAATTTGAGGGTTTCCAAGGAGTTCCTACCAGCTGAACTGAGATTCGTAATCCCAGGCCTCCTCCAAGTTTGACCAGAGAATCTCCAAGAAGTGGCGCCCAATTGAAGCCCAAAATATCCCAAGTGACTCTTCTTTTGCAGAAGACAAGAAGGTCTCCTCCAAGTTTCCCTTGGATAACAGCTTTTTAGAAGCTACATCTGACACAAAACAACACTGGTAATACAAAGACGCTTTTTCCTGAACTCTGACTCTGAAGCTTCTGTAATGCATTGGTGTGTCAAAAGACATGTTTTACATAGGTGGAAACGTGAATCAAAGAACATTGTGAAATACCATCTCTTTTTGCATCTATAAAGAATCTGCACTAAGATACACCGCGCATTTTGTAATATGCATGTCTGTTGTAAAATTGGGAGTAAATTTTAGAACGTGCTCCTGGGTCAGATTAAAGTTTTGTCAAGACTTACCTACCTTCAATTTCACCAGTCTAATTACTGTCTGATCAGGAAAATCAGGAAATCACTCAAACCGCATGTAAACACAACATGAAGTAGACTAAAAACAAAAACAACTAAAAACAACACATCATTCTCCAATCCCAAAAAAATTCAAGTCTGGACTTAATTGTGGTTAACAAGATGCGGTGACCTTAAATAGGACGTTAAATTCTGCAGGGAGAAACGGCCCAAAATTTCTCCACAGTAATACGAAGACTGATAGCAGTTATTGCAAACATTTGCTCGTAGTGTTTGCTACCAGCAATTACTTTTTTGGTAGTTTGGTTTGAATAACCGTTTTGCTCAGTAAATTAAATCAGAATTAGAAAAACACTTTCTACAGACAGATTTTTGTAAAGTTATAACATTGGTTTGATAATTAGGAGAATGGAAACTTAACCAAAAGGCTAAAACGGAAAACATCTCTAAAAGGTTAGATACCGCTCAATATTTTACAAACCATATGTTCTCATCCTCATTTTTCTTTGCTACCACTTAGTGTGTCGAGTAAATTGAACATCCCTGTAGCATGTCATTTTTAAACTTTTTAAAACAAATTAATCACCTTGTCCTGTCAGTGATTCAGGACAAGGTGAATCATATGATTCATTTGATTCCTATGAATCAAAGCACAAGTGTTCCTGAGTGACTAAATGGCAAAATGACAATGTACTCTGACACCTAAATGAATGGCACTTTGCTGCTAATAAATGACAAGGCTAATTGCAGGAACGGCTTGTTGCTCTTTGGTTTAGATAAATACTCCAACAAGAGGAGTGCTTTAATTATCTCCAGCGTGTTTGTGCCGGAGCACCGTCGCCGCTGCTTCACTGGAGATGCCTGCTGAACGAGACAAGCTAATTAAGAGCGATTTCCCCGCTCCCCACTCATTAATAACACAACAGCAATTAAGAGGAGCTAGCGGAACATGGTGCATTGGGTGCTAACAAGATTAGCCTCATGGAGCATTGAGTTTACGACGAATAAAGACACACACACACGCACGTACACGCCTGCACATGCATCCACACACAAATACATAAAGGAGGAGATGGGAAGGAGATTCATCTGGGAGAGAAATTTATTAAAAGGTGTTACAGGGAAGAAGAGACATGATGAGGATACAAGAAACTGAGAAGATAGTGAAGAGAAATGAGACTATAATTGGACAAGAGGAACAGAGGCTGAAGAATGACCGAAAGCAAACGAAGTTAAATGGGAAAAGAAGGATGTGGGAAGTGCAAACTAGAAAACAGAATATGATGGAAGACCAAATGTAAAAATGCAAAGAAGAAAAACCGTCCTTCTGATTCAAGCTCTTTTTTCATTTTTCTGTATTTTTCTTCTCATCGCTGAGTGGCCTTTAAATGAACTCCTTTAAATGGACTCGCATAAAGGACACTCAGGTTTCTGAGGGCACAGAATAATAAAAGAGGCTGGGAAGAGACTATTCAACTCTGACAGTAACATGGTTTAATGAGAAAACTGACAGTGATAATAAATTCAGAAGCTAAAACAAAAAAACAACAAGGGGGTAAATATCACACTCAGACACAAGTGTGGTGATATGACTAAGATGAAAGAATCAAGAAACCAATTAAACCAACCACAATGACTCACATGGTCAAGAGGAAAAGACTTAATGGGATTTTCTTTACAAAAGTATATTAAAAAGTAAATTTGACCTCAGAGGTTGAAGAAGAGGTTACAATATCTTCCCAGTCTCAAGGTTTAGTTGTTTAGTTGACAAGAACAGTATTCAGCCTTTTAGTATGTCAGCATAAAATTACTTCTTTGGTTCTTAATCGTCTTAATGTCGTAAAGATTTCATTGGATGATCAGATTTGAAAACTTCTATAATCCTTTCATCCTGTAATTTTAACTGTTGAAATAATTTACTGGTTACTTCCTATACAGCACAGGAAGAAAGTTTTAATACTTTTCAGCTGTAACGTCTTCAAGGTCCTAATCATGGCAATTCCAAACAAAGGTTTTCCATCATGTGAGCCTGTGATACGCCTCTAGGGGGTGGTGAAACTTTGTGAACCTTTTGATCCAGGGATGTGTTTTTGTAACCTTTCATTGCACAGAGGTGCAAATATGACCTGCAGCATGCAATGTGTCTTTACTAAAGGCCTAAATGTTTCACGATGAGCGGATTTTGCTTTAACACACTAAACAATCTGAAGAGTTGTAGCAGCACAGACAGACCACAAAGGTCCACCATTGTTTTGTTCTGCTGTGTACATTGTGAAAAGTGGGACTGAATGCACAAGCAGAAAATGACGTGGCTGATGTCATCATTTCCAAATGCTTTTGCTTTGCATTTTAGACCAACTTGATTCTTATCGTGTCTCTTAAAAGTTTCGATATTGAGTTTATTGTCAAATCTTTATGCTTTATTGTACTGGCATTTTCATGTAGTTACCTTTGCCTACAATGAATGAAAACCTTTTAATGGGTTTTTGACTAAATTGCTTGTTTGTTGGCCTGCAAACATTCCTGACATTTTTGGAATTACACAATACTAGGAAGCACTAATATCTTCTTTAAGAGTAACAGCTTATTATCTGAGTATGTCAACCATCTTGGCTCAAGGTTAGTCCTTTGAAATGTTGGCTTTAGGTCAAGACAATATTTGCACTTGGCTTGCTTTGCATCTGATATTGCCAGTTTTGCTTTATTGTGTTAAACTCTATAGCACCTGATTTAATTTTTGCATTTATTAACATCTCTGTTTTTTCTTGAAAGGAAGGGGGTACAAATGCACATTGTTGTATGTCACTTTGCTAATAAGACATACAACAATGTATTTATATTCTGAGAAAAATGCTTTTCAGAAGAGAAAATATCAAAACTAGTCAATACTGCATATAGAAGAGTGAATTTTGCTTTCATGTTCAGCATAAAAACATATCTCTTATCTGTCTTCACAAGTAAGAAATTAAAAATAACCTTCTATGTCAAAGATTAATCCTACCAGTGAAAAAAGCATTTATGTAAGTTGAAGGACAGAAAGACAGTCATTTCTAATTAAAGAGAAGTGCTGCACTTTCATAAACTAGCAACCATATCTAATGAAAAGCTGTGACATCTTCTAAACAGTTGAAAAGAACAGGAAAACATCAGGACCAAGGGTACATTCAGAAATCTATGATGTTCCTCTTAAAAGCTGCAGAATACTGTATCTATAGAAAACAGCTTCCAAGGCAGTGAGAGCTGAATCTGTGTGGGTCCCTGGATGCATAAAGAATGTCAGTCACGGTAACTTTTCGTGCTGCATGCATGGAGCTCTTGACATGAGACTCAATCAGCAGCACTAAAGCCTGCCTCTGCCTCCTGTGCCTCTGCCACCCTGCTTTGGAGTAGACTAATCTCCACTGCAGGATGTAGAGGAGCCATTTGATATTGTCTTCCCCGGTGTTTTTCATTATCACAGTCTTACTGCTGCTCGCCGGTGGCATTACCTCGACATTAATGGGCTTGACGGGCCGAGAATCACCACACAATCCTGTCACAACCTCCCATCTCTGCTTTAACTCCCGCTCGCATTTCAAAGCCTCTCTGCTCCTTCTTATCTTTCATCTTCTTTTCTTCTTGCTTTGAGGTGGATCTGCAACAGCATTGTGAACAACATTTCTGGGATTTTTCTGTTTTTTCTCTTTTTTTTAGTTAGGTTTCATGGCAGGATAAAAAGGCTGACATTAAAGTATGAAGATATGGTGATATAGACATACTAACACACTGTTGCTTTGAAGTATATTGCATGATATGTAAATGTTAAAGAGCTAGTGAAATTATATTTATGAAGGACTTTTTGAGTCATAGAGGGATATTTTTCCTGCAAATGACACAGCCCAAAGAAGCATGGTCTCTTCTATGTTTGCAGATATAACATTGACCGCTTTAATTACTGTTTGATTCCTATTGATCACTTTGCTTCATGCAGCTCAAACTTTTACTCCGCCTGTGATGTTGCACTTGTGAAAAAATAGGACACTCCCTATTCAGTTATTAAATGTTCAGTTTATTCACCTCTGGAGAAGAAACTCACCTAATTACACTTAATGCAAAAATGTTAACATTATTTTACTCCCTCAGCAGCAAATTTCACATAAAACGCATTTTATGTGAAACTGCAGTCTTAATAGTAAGTGCTGAAATGTTCCTCACTTCAGCTGTAAGATGTTTGGGGGGTTCCTGTTTAGCATCCTGTTTTAAGTCACTCCAGAGCATCTTAGAGCGATGGAGATGACGGAATTTCCATTTGTGAATTCTCAGCCAGCCCTCGGTGGATTTATTGGTATGTTTTCAGTCTTTGTCGTGTTGCAGGGTCCAGCTTTGATTTTTTTTTACAACCAATGTGTCACATTTTCTTTCCTCTGATACTCTGTATAATTAATAGTGTATTACATTAAATCACGCTGGCCAGGTCTTGCTCTTCTGGTGTCCAAATAATTCAGTTTTCAGACTAATTTGTCCAAAGAAAATTTATTCCAGCAGCACTCCCACAAACCTCAGTCTGACCTTCTGGCAGGTTTCCTCTTTACAAATGTTTTCTGTTAAAAATTAAACCTGCACAGTTTGTTTCTGATTGCAGAGTCACCTGATTTAGGTCATGTGAGGACAACTTAGGAGACTTTCACTTTTAGCATCTTGCAGTCTACTTTTAGGGTGAAGTTGATTTAAAGGCAACACCTGGGCATGTTGACAGTTTGCTTCACTTGTATTTCAAAATGTCTAATAATGCTCCTTCCATATGCATGTGGTGATTTGTGATTCTTTCCATTTCAAGTAGGATTAAGAGTGGGTGAGCCTTGATTAATTCTGTATCACTTCAGGACAAGGTATTTCCTACATCTTTTACATTTTTTGTGCATGATTCTTAGTATTGTTCAAACTTGTATTAAATATCTTTATTTCCAGGAACTAGAAAAGCAAACAAGCCTTCATTGAGAGTTCATGTTTTTCATATGATGATAGGTGGCTGGTACAACTGATCTATCTTTGCATAAAACTTGTTTTTTCATCAAATTACCGACAGGTGAATGCACCTGCACTCACACTACAATTGTTGACTTCATTTTACTTAATTTTTTTTGTGCTTTAGTTGTGTGTTCAAGGTATGTTTTATCTTTTTTGATAAGCTTCCTGTGATTGTTAGGGGGAGTAACAGCATAACAACCAGTTGTTGTTTTTTTATTTAAAAAAAGGTTCATTATTCTACAACTGCAGAACACCAGATTGTTCAGCCTTTAGTCTTTCCTTTAATAATCTATTTATTTATCTATTTATTGTATTTTGTGGCATAGTCACTTTGAATTGTTCCTTTTAAAGGCTGTCTTAGAAAAAGCAAATCTTTTTAGCTGACATACTCAGTGTTCCTTAAAACCTACATAAATCTGCCAGCAAATCAGCAGACCAGGCATTCATAAGTTCCCTGATGGCAAAAACGAGCAAAATGAAAGCATGAGACTCACAAAGACATTTCAGCATACAATTTAGGATAACCGTGACGTAAGCTTCAGAAAACTAGGATGCAGGATGTTTTTTAACGCAAAGATTCCTGGCATTAAGTGATATGTGCCTGCAGTGGAACATGTCAGCCGTTCAGCACACAAAGCTTCACACAGCAGGACCAACATCTCTCTCCCTCATGATCCACAGTCAACAGCAGCAGCCAGCCTTTTCTCCCCTGCTTTTGGTATTGATATTTGCTAACAGCCAAAATTACTTTTTGGAAAGCATCATCTGGGATGTTATATAAAATAATAACTGCTGGATCAACTTTACCTTGTGTTTTATTACATCTGAAAATGAAAGTAAGAAAATGGAAACTTTTTTTTTCTTACATCTCCTCAGGTCACCGGCTGGAATCGGCGTGGAGACAATCTGCCTCCTTTCTTCTGCTTCATCATGGATTACAATCTCAGTCTTTTGTGCTGCGTTGTGTTATTTTATACAGATTATCGTAGAATAAGAGCCTTTTAGTAAAAATAACAAATCCAACACATTTTATTGCCCTACATCCATTTGCACCAGCAGAAAAGCTGTAATTTACTGAGGAACTATGTTTGCTTCTGAAAATGCACATCTCCTGGTATCGCCACAGAAACCTCTGTTAACAGCTTATGTGTATGGAAAGTGAGTCTATTTGTGTACCAATAGATTGGGAGAAAGCTTTTACATTTTTTAGAAAACATTGTAAAGAGCACTTTTCCAGTGAAGGTTATGATGAGGAATTTTTTTGCCAGTGGTTATGAGATAAACTCCTCTGGAGTCTGTAAATCCGTCTGGTTATGGCTGTATGTTGCCATGAAATATAGAAACAAATTATACATATATTCCAGGTAATATTTTTCTAATTAATCATCTGAACATATAAATGGCTATTTATACTAATAGCTTGTTGGACATGCTTTTTTATGTATAATATTACATGACACAGAAGACTAATTAAATTAAATGGCACTTTCTCATCTCATCTGAAGTTTAGAAAAAGTGTTTCTGGACTAACACTTCCACCTAGCGGTTGATTAGTGCAAATACAACTGGTTTCAATCCATGGGATCCCATGAGGATACTTAGGTTCTTGTGCATGCTTGATTGTCTTTATTATATTTCAATAAATATGTAAAAACATTTTTATCAATGTTACCTAATGCAACCTTAAGGATTTTGCAGCATTTATAATTAGAAAGTCAACAAAGACAATGAATTTCAGTCTTAAAGCAATGAAATGAAGGGGATTTCCAAATTAGATTTATTGAAATGTAAGTACCAGTAACTACTTAAGAATGTAGATAACAAAAACATTATTAGTCAACAAAAATAAAGCAAACTGCTAAATAAAACATATGTAAATAAGACAAATTTAGAATTTGTCGAATTAGTCCATTGGGAACAATTAATAACCTCATTCAAAACAATTAATTTTCAACATTTACTTTGAAAATCTTCCGAAACAAAGTGACAACTTGTGCTTTTAAGTGCTGTTGGTTTACTGATGCTCTTTGAGGAAACTTTTCATGTAGTCTGCAAGGGCTACAGTGTCCTCCAGAGTTACAGCGTTGTACAGGGACGCACGCATTCCTCCCACTGACCTGCAGGGGGAGACAAACACTCCTGTTTATGTCTACAAAAAAGTCCCTTAGTCTTTCAGTTAGAGCATGTCGGTGAAATGTAAACGTGGAACAATACGAGGTGCATGTTGTGCAACGGACCTGTGTCCTTTCAGTGAAATCATTCCACGCTTGGATGCACCCTCCAGAAACTTCTTCTCCAAAGACTCGTCTCCTTCTTTCTTCCCCACACGAAAAGGTACGTTCATGCGGCTCCGACACGCAGCGTCCACCGGACATCTGACCCAAAGGATGACCGCACAAATAGTGAGGCTTTATTCTTTGTTACAGAACTATTATTATTATCTAAAGGTCAACTATTTTGGTGATGTGAATAACTACATTGAAAGTATGAACTTATTACTCTGAAGGCAATTTAGATTGATCAATAGCCTTAAGTTAAAAAACTAAATTTGTCAACTTATTTAGATTTAGTATTTCCAAAGAGGAAAAAAAAACTTTACCCTCTTTCAAATTTAGGGTTTTTGCCATCTGGACATAAAATGTTCTGGTCTTTGACAGATTTGGGCTAAATTTAAGCTGGAGAGATGACTTCACTTTTGACTCATGAACACTTTTCATAGATTGCAATGAGTGCAAGGTGATCCAATTCTGTGTCTCCAACACATATTATCACTGCTGTGTTTGACAGCTGGTGAAGTGTTTGTGCTGATTTGCTATTTTTGGTTTTCTCCCAAAATGGTGCAGTACATTATGACCAAACATCTCCACTTTGTGCAAAAACCTGGGAGCATGTGGCTGCTTTTTCCCTCTTAAATCACATGCAACCAAAAGAAAAGTACTTCTAAACCTGTCAACAGAGTTACTGCAGAGAACTGGGTGGTGTCTGAGACCAGAGGTTTAACTTCTGTGCTAAATTGTACAAGAGTTTAACAAGTTCACTCTGAAAGCATTGGCCTCGTCTAATCTCTTCCAGGGTTTTTTGCAACACATATAGCATTTTAAATTACTTTCCTGAAAGTTTAGTACTCACACATAAAAACCATTTGAAGAGTTGATAATGTCATAAATCATGGAGGACTTCTGCTGGTTGAGTGTTTCCATGGCAGCGCTACCTCCGTTATTCTTGATCCACTCCAGAACCAGACCCATGATGTAGATGCTGAAGCCAATAAACAGGATTTGAAACAAATAAAATTAAATAAAAAATCAACTCTTGCTGCTCTCTTTGTTGACAAAATGCTAAACATCTTAAACAAAAAAGAGTGAATGTAAGGTTTCTGTCTGTGCAGCAAAAATATTTTGGCTAGTTCTCTTGTTTTTTAAGTTAAACTTGTGAGCAAATCTGTGTGAAAACAGAAAAGTATGTACCTAAAACATGGAGGAGTGTTGTAGAGGGAGTTCATTTCAGCCTGCACCGTGTAGTCCAGCACAATGGGGCACTCCTTCATTGCGTGGCCCAGCAGGTCTTCTCGCACGATGACCACCGTAATGCCGGCGCAACCTACGTTCTTCTGGGCGCCGGCAAAAATGAGCCCAAACTACACATTGCCAGTATGAGGAAG
Source organism: Phalloptychus januarius (assembly GCA_902982915.1). Lineage (NCBI taxonomy): Eukaryota > Metazoa > Chordata > Actinopteri > Cyprinodontiformes > Poeciliidae > Phalloptychus > Phalloptychus januarius. The sequence continues at coordinate 5,267,072 of CADWAE010000482.1, forward strand.
AAACATGACAAATGTTTTCATCACTGTCTAAGAGGCGAGTACAGAAAGAGAGAAACAAGTGAAATCTATTATGCTGTCACCTTTGATACATCTACGGGCCGTGACAGGAAGTTGGAGGACATGTCGCTGACGAGGACCACGCCGTTGGTTTCAGGCGTGAAGTTGTACTCCACACCGTGGACCGTCTCGTTGCAGCAGTAGTACACATACGATGCTGACGGATTCAGGGTCCAGCTGCTGGGATCGGCAATTTCTGGAAGAAGCACAAACAAAACAAAATGAAACCTAAATTAATAGTAGAGACTTAATTCTTCACATACTAATAACCTATGAAGATGTGTCAAAAGTTACATATAATGTTTAATAAATAAAAATAAACTACAGCAAAAATGGTCCAAAAAGGAAATGTGAATATCTCAAACTTTTGATTTACTTCAATGAAAGTTATCAAATACAAAGTTTTGCTAACTCCTGTTATATTGCTATATTTGCAAAATAATAAACTAATTTCACAATGCAAAAGATTATACTCGCAGTTCTTTTAAAAACTTTGCAGAATAAACACATTTTAATTCATTGAAATAATTTTGTTTATTCATCTTCATTTCCATCTTCATTTCTTTTTTAAATGTCGTCTTAATGTTTCTCAGTTTTTTCCTTTCACACATCTTGTTGTTTTGTGTCCTGATCTACTGAATCTGACTGCATCATGTTAGGAATCAGGTTAAATTACATTATATGTAGCCAAATCTGAGTAATTGATCGGATTGTACCACAATGAATTAGAAGAACTCAATTTGGACTGAATTGGACTTTGTATAATTTTGTAAAGGGTCCCTTTATATCATTTTTTAAATTAATGAAATATTCATTTAATTCAGTTTAAATGAATATTTCTGCAGACATAATGATGATTCAAAAGTACTTTTAAAGTTTGCAAGTACTACTGTACAAAAAGTCCCTGTGAGAACTCAAAGGAGACACAACGGTGTTGAACAAGCAGCTTCATTCCAGAGTCTTTCACTGGTTGTTGGGTCTATTGTTGATTACGCAATATGCTAGAAAAGCTGCCAGATTTTTCTGAGGCTCTTTCCTGATGCAGCCTGAATGACAATGACCCACTTCTAAGATCTGGAGATATTCTTTTAAACTACTTTGTCTTTGGAGAAAAAATCAGCTTCTGTGCTCAGATGATGACATCATGAAACATTGCCATGCACACGTACTCGTGTAACTGTCCAGTTTCGGGTTGATGATGTTGACTTTGCCGTATTTCTCTGCTTCTTTTGCAGCTTTAGCTGACCACGTGCCGGTCACCAGGTAGTCGGCGCACCTGTCCTCTTTTAGACCTATCAGGTTGAGGGGAACGGCGCTGAACTGTCCAGAGCCGCCGCCCTGCAGAAACAACACCTTGTAGTTGTTTGGGATATCTCTGTGGAGACAGAAGTCAAGCCAAGGTCACAAACAAGCAGCAGCTAATGGAACGAAATGTAAAGAAAATAAAAAGAAATTATCACTATTTAGACAGTATTACTTTTTTTTACATATATATTTAAGCTTGAGTCCTAGCATAATTTTTATGTCAATATTCCACAGTTTTTCAGACTAAAACATCCAGCGTTTGGAAATTTTTCGTGACAAAAAAAAAATCAGTACAAAATTAATGGATATTTGAACAAAAGGCAAACTGAAAAACGGATGAATGGATGGACAGATCGATGGACGGAATACTAAAAATTTCACTTACAACAATTCTCGAAGCAGACTCTCTGACTTGTTGATGATTTTGTTGAAATCTGCTGATCGATGGCTCATCTCTGATTTAAGGAACAAAACGCAGCACGTTAAATATTCTTTTCAATAATATTCACACAAGAATCCAGACATATTCTGATCCCAGATCAGTTTTCCTACCCACCAAGAACACTGATCCCAAGGCCACTGTAGTTAAGAAGCTCCTTCTGAGCTTGAAGCAGCACCTGCAACACATCACAGATAAAGCATCTCTTTATTTCAAGTTGATCAATGTTTTACAGATTTGAAAAATGTTTTGCAAGAATAACTTTTGAACAGCTGGAAAAACTGTTAAATTTAAATCTATACTCAGGAGGTTTGTTTATCAGAAAACAATCAGGACAGGTTGATTTCAATGAAAAATGTTTGCCATGCGGTTAAAATTCATCTTTACTGTGGGAAATAATTTATATTAGGCGAAAAAAAAAAACACCCTTAGCTACAAAAATCAACAGGATTATAGCTAAAATCAGATGTAAAAACTGATTTTATTTATCCAACATAAAACTGAACAAAATTAACTCTTGTTTCTTATTGTGTTTTTTTTTTAGCTAAAGGAAATATAATGTATTGGTTATTTTTGTAGTTACTGGAATTTGAAATTATAGTTTTGACACCATTATAGCCTCTATACTTTGCAGTCATTTAACATTTTGTGTCAAAAATAATGAACTTATAGTAAATTGTCCACTAATCGAACATTTAAAAATTTTAATGATACATGAATAAAAAATATTCAACTCCAAATTTATGAATGAGGGAAAATTAATGGCCAGCATCCAGATTTCTTCTGTTTAATTATCAATTCATCTGTCTTCATAGATCTAGACAAATATACCTCTCGCTATGAATGTTTTTCATGTTTTACACTGATCATAAAACTGCAGTTGTTGGGTAAGTCTGTGCTGTGATTTCTTCTTCTGAACAAGATGTTTTTTCTGCCATCTAGAGGTTGGATGTTATATCTGCCAGTGAAACACAATAGGAGAAGTAGGTTTCCACATGAATGAATGAAGGCTGATGCAACTCAGCAAGCAGTTTTCAGGCTGATGAGCTGCCACCATCTGCTCGGCACTAAAACCAACAACCAGATTTCACGCATGACTGAAAACGAGACGGGAAAAATGACCCATTTCGCATTGAAATATTAAGCATCCTGAGTTAAAACACGCGACTTAAAGACGAGGTTAAACGGTGCAACATAAAATAAATAAATAAAAAACATTTGCAAGTGTGCATCAGGAAAATAAAAACATGTTCCAACACAGATGGTCAAAAAGATCGAACAAGGAAAAGTAGCTCGTAATTTTTGGCAGATTTTCCAGCCACATGCACGCAGAGAAAACGAGCCGCTGCAAACTTACAGACTGAGGTAGTTTGGCAGGTCCTGCTCCAAAGTTGATGGTTTGTTTCCCCTCCATGATGTGAAGAAGTTCCTTAGTGCAGATGAGGGATGAAGCTTCAGTTGGTCTTTGCGGTGCTGGGACTTAAGGAGCTTCGCCTGACTGTCACCGCTTGATGCTTGTGTAAAGTGAGGCGTTCAGGGGAATCTAGTAAAGTCCCAAACTGCATCTGCTACCTACAGCAGTCGGAAGAAATATAAACCTGGTGTATTTGCAGCGGTGTTTTTACAAAGATACATCCACTTTTAACTTATGATTATATATTTTCTTAATCTTTTATATGCTTGCATTGAATTTCACAGAAGTTTTTGCAAGTTAAGCGCAAGAACAGTAGAAACCAAAAACAGAACAAAAAGAAAAAAATATAACTACTTAAAGTACCGTTATTAAAATAAAGTAAACTTGGTAAGATAAAATCTGAACAAATTCAGATTTATATACTTGACTGATTTTTGTTGAGTCACTCTGAACTTTCAACATTCCCGAGCCAAATGAAGATCAGATGACACGTTTAATTTGTGGCGGCTGTACGATGAGCTTCTGTTGTGAAATAAAACGAGTTTTTCTTGTAATAATCTTTTATATAAGCTCAACGATCAGTTATGAGACAAAAATCTAGTCTTGTGCAAAAACCATCTGGAAAGTGGACCACCTTTGCAAACGAAATTAACAAACTGTATAGTGACATGCAACACTTATCCAAAGAGGAGTTATTACGCAAACTTTATGTAAGGATGACCCTTTTCCATCTTTTGATGTCTAGAAAAACCCTTCACTACCTGTGTAATCAAACTAGAGCTGCTTCGAGCTTTTGTTTTCATTACACACACATATATATATATATACATTCATTTCTTCTTTGTGCTACGAAGAGGTTATGCAGAATTTAGTGTACAGTACAAAGTAAAAGTATTTTCTCCCTTGCAGTTTTTTTTTGGGGGGGGGTTTTACAGTTAATGCTTCAGATCAAACTAATGTTCATCTTAAAAATAAAGTAAATACAAAAAAAAAGTTTTCAAACAATTATTTTATTTGTTTAGGGAAAATGCTGTCCAAAGCAATCTGACTCTATGTGAAAAAGTAACTGACCTCTAATCCACATAAATGGCTGAACAAATGGCTGAAGCATTTGTGCAGTCAGTCTCACTGGAGAGTTTCAATGCATGGATGATCTATTTAAGGTCGCTCCACCAAAGCTGAATGGGAGTACCTGCAGGTTTTGAATAGGCCAGGCTAAAAATCTTCATTTCGACCCTGTCCTTGTCTCCTGTCGTTTATTGTCCTGCTGCATGTCCAAAGTGCTCTTCAGGTGAATTTTACAAACTGAGGACCAGATTTTGTACTTCAGGATTTTCTGGTTTTGACAGAATTCATAGTTCCTTCAGTTATGCCCATTTGTCCAGATTCAGAAACTTCCATAATTTGAGTCAATCACACTTTCTCAATTGTCTTAACACAAACATGCTCAGGATTACGACAGAAATTCAAGGTTCTTGGCTTCTAATTAAATGGCTTCTCACCATTATACAAACTAAATGATGTTGAACCACGACATACATTTCCTTCTAAAATGCCTGATATAAACGTTAAAATAAATTCTAAATCAGGTTGTTCATGTCATATAATGTTCAAGGAATGAAGTGAGCATTTTCTGCTTGCTGAACACTTTTTTTTCTCACTTTATACCTTAAGTAAAAATATCACAATGTCATCAAGTAAAATTGGAAAAGGAAGCATGTAAAATTTCCATTATGTTTTGACTGACAATGACTTGATATTGGAGAGGACCTTTGAACAGTAAGCAAGATATGATCATCTTTCAGACATGTTAATTTGAATTGTACAAAAATGGAGGTTGTGTCACTTTGAATTATTTACATTTACACAAACCTTTTTACAATTCAGGAAACTTGAACACAGATGGCTTTAAGGTGTTTTCTAACTGAGACTCACTTTAAGATCTGCTGAAATGAAAAGAGAAAACTATGTGCAAGATGTTTTTTTATGGATTTGACCTGGACTTCTCAAGGGAGATTACATGAACCCGGCTGAATCTGAGAAGTGTAAAAGACAAACCATCAGATTTCTGTATTGCACACTGTATGACACTAGGTAGTGCTGTGTGACTATGATAACAGTCAAAGTTGTTTTCTATGTGATTTAAATGTCAAATACGATGGATGGATGATGTTTGCTTTGCGATTTCATAAAAGTAAAACATTTTATATAGTTCTCCTCTCAGTTGTGTGATCAGAGATAAAGCATTCTATGTTCTATTTGGAAAATTCCTGTAGTATTAGTTTGGAGGTACTATATAAATTCTTGTTTGACTTTTTTAAACTGCAACTCAAACATCATTCTTCAAACTAGATGGTTCTTTCTAAATGCAAGAGAAACATGACAAACATTAGTGATTTCTCCAGCTCGTGAATCTCATGAGAGGCTATAAAGCAATTAACTTTTTCTGAACCGTCACATGACAAAGACGCTGAGAGCATTTGAGTTGAAACCTGCAACCGAAAAGAAAGTTCTCATCCCCAGAATTAACTTTGCAGTGCATAAGAAGGTTTTTGCCTGCTGCTTAAAGATTGTTTCTGTTATTACTTTGTTGTCAAATTTGTTGTTCCAGATAAACTAATTCCAATATCAGACAAAATCAGCTTTAGTAAATATAAAAAAGTTGTAAAAGATAAAATAAATCATTCAAAGTTATTTAAGCCAACTTGTCAATGTCAATGGTTGGTAGCAATGAGTTATGTTCACTATGTTATGGCTATCTGAGTAAAAAGGTTATTAAAATAGTATCATACTTTTATTTGGCTTGAGTAATATTATTTAGAAGTTACACAACTCTTACCTTAGAACAATTGTTGGCCTCTCATCCTGTCTGATCACATAACTGAGAGAAGAACAACTGAAATTGAAACATGCAGCAGATAGTCACACCTACAAGCAGCATTGTTCTAGTGTATTATTTCCTACGTGCTGAGTTCACCTTCCCTTTTAGAGTACAAGTGAATTTGTGGTACAGTGCATCTTGACTTCTCACTAGGAGCAGCTAGAACTGTTCATGCATACAGTACTTTACCAACTGTATGTCTTGGTGTCAAAAGTTTGATATTTCAAAAAGTGAGATGTGACATTAGTGGTTAGTTTGTTGGTTTGAAAAGATTATATCTATTTTTGGTCAATTTTATTATTGTATCATTTGAAAATAATTTACATCGAAAGACTTTTATGATATTTATTCATGGACATTTAAACATTTAAACAGTGTTAAACTTTTGCATGCAGGCAATCATTTAGAAATGGGTGGTTTTAACGCGAACAAAGTGTTTAGTTCCCCTTTGTGATGCTCCTCATGTAACACAGAACAATGGCAGGAAAGGAATGTTTAAAGGCTTTTCTGAAACTATTCACTAAAAACATAAACCACTGGAGAAGTTCGGAGTGAAATGACCCAGAATCAGATTTTTTTCAGGCATCGTTGTGAGGAAGAATGTCCAAAGTTTATTTGTATGCCATTTTGATTCAGGTTTCAACACACAGAGACATTTAAAAAATCTAGTGTTTTACCGATTTATATGGGGCCGATGGATGGAAGTAAAAAATGTCAGATTCAAAAGAGTTCAGTGATGCTCCTTCTTGGTGGGAACAGTTATTTCTTGCTCATGTTTTCTCTGTCAGCACTGCAACAATATCCAGTCATAACGCAAATATTTCCCAGGTTTGCAGCTCAGTTTGTCTTTTCTCTGTCATAACATTTGTTTAGATGGAAAGTGAACCTTGGATTCTTCGAAACACCAGAATTACTCAAAGGCCTCTAAGAACTGCTGTCTCGTCTCAGCAGTAGAGACTGATGTCTTTGGCAAACTGCCTCTCCCGGGGGCGATGTTCAGTAATGAGTCTCCTTCAGCTGTTATGATGTATACATTTCCACTTAAACTCATTTTGACATCACCGCAGGTGAGTCTTGATGTTAGACTGTTTTATTAAAAAAATATGCATAAATACAAAATTACATAATTCTTTCAAAATTAATGTTCAGCTCTTGCATCATCCCTGATGGTTAATTATAATCTTAGAGTAAATTTTGTCCACTAATTTGACCAATGTGATCTGTAGATACATTCAGTGTTTTACTATTGAATGTGATTTTTGTTTGTTTGTTTGTTTTTATTGCCAATTATCTTTTGGTAATAAAAAGATGACTGGGGCAAAATGTGTGGCCAATGTGTGTCCTTCATTCAAATACCCTAAAAACTAAAGTTTTTTATCTACTTATGGTGGTAGAGTATTAGTCAGTACCGTATGGATCTTCTGGGTTTACTGATGCTCAATAAGCTTTCAATAAGCACTGGGGAGTTTGAAAGAGGCTCACTAATTCTGACTGAATGAGTTCTTGAATCAATGTTTCACACTCATGATGTGCAGCTTTTTATCTTATTGCTTTTTAATCATCTCCAGCTTTTTCTTCTGCTTGTCTTAAAGCACTGCAAAAAGGACATCCTACGAGTTGCTGCTCCTGAGAAAATCCCTCGACAGTGAAGGGATTAGATATTGAATCTGGAAAGGTTTCTGCCAGATAATTTGTCCTCTTATAGTGACGGTTGGATAGATGTATGATGTTCTCAGGCAGAACGGCTCTGGATCGAAGAGCAATGCTTCTCCCTGTTTGGTTCAGGATGGACAGGGTCCTGCTGATGTTTCTGGTGTCAGACTGAGAGATGTCACAAAGTGGCGGTTTCCTCTTAGCTAGACCAATCAAGAGATCTGACACCTGAGAAGAGAAAGTTAAGACAGAAACCAAGTTTGACTCTACACTGGAAATCAGGTGTGTTTCAATCTGTAGGAAATGGAAAATCCTTTAATTTCTTTGAAAGAAGTTCGATTTTTTTTATCTTGAAAATATTTTGATCAGTAGTTCTCAAGAATCTCTGAAGGTTTTTCATAGGTTTTCTGTCAATAAAAATAAAAGACCAGCACAAAAAATGAGCAACTAAAAGTATCAACTTGCCTTTTAAAGCTGAAAAACCCGAACAGGATCTACCTGGAGCCATTAAAAGGGAACGTTATCTGTCAGCGCATTATATGAATTTGAAATCTGCAAAATGTGACCACAGCTCAAAAAATAGCAAAAGTGACCTGATGATCTCTCAGATAACTGTTTTTGTTGCTTTCAAACAGATCTGGATGCAAAAGTTAGCAAAGGTCACAAACTGCAGGTTCCACAGCTCAACATTAGTTATTGTAAACAAGAGGTCAGCTTTTTGTTTGGTCAAAAACCTTCATTTGAGCAATTTCCAAATTGCATCTTATTTTAAAATACACTTTTTACCTAAGTTACCTTAATCCCATAAAACTCTCTGCTTTCAGGATCACCATCCTTGTTTAGATCATCCATGACTCCTCAACAACCTCAACACATAAAAAAAAATCAGGCTGTCCTTCAGCAATTAAGTAAGACAGCTTCTTGCTGAGGAAAACTAGATTTTATGATTCCAGCAAGTCCAAATTTAAATGATCATAGCAACATGTGCTTTTTTGTTTTTCTCTCCCATAGAAAGTACACCTGACTCAATACGTCTGTGGATTTATTCCCAAACCTGTTCACCTTGTAAAAACAGAATTGAAAGTTATATAATTAAATTTAAGTGAACCAAATTAATCTAATATGGTAATCTATTAAAGTCATAAAAGCAAACTGCAGATGAAACAGAACAAACAGAACACAGCACTTCATTTTGCTTTTTTATTATTCATATGTACAGACATATTGCACAGGTTAATGATTTTAAGAGCACACAGTCAAACAATCTTGGCTCTGATCGGGCTAAAGCAAAATACCAGAAATCTTGTGTACTCTTACATGAGTATACATGTTTTGTGCGTTTGTTTATTTTGTGCGTATTTGTTGGATTTACATGTTTTCTCCTATTTACACACAGATAAATACATATGTAGCAATGTTACAAGCTGAAAAAACAGTTTCAAGACACTCAAGCTCCTCCAGTTATTCCATAGATTAGGCTGGAGAACAGGACACTGCAGTGCTTTTATCAAACAGCTGATGTTGGTTTGCCTTAACATGTGGACTTCAGTGGAAACGGGATATTCATTACAATCCTAAACCCAAACAGTCTTAAGGACCAAAACATCTCCAGCTCTCTGATTTCATCAACACACCTTCTTGCACCATTTTCACCATGCATTTACCATTACATCTGACTGAAAATATTATAAAAAAAAAAGAAGACTGTAGACTAAAAAAAAAAACATGTAGCTTCTGAGGTCCTAATGTCTTCTCAAAACAGAACTGAGAACAGTTAAACACAAGAGGAACTTTAACCTAAATTAATTTCTGGCTTTGACTACAGATTGTTTTTAAACCTTGTTCTAGTGAAAACTAAAATGCATAGTTGGATTGATCCGGTGTGTGAATGGTTTGCAGGAAGAGCAGAGGCAGGAATTGAGCTGTGTCCACATCGCGTTGATTTCCTCACACCCAACTTCCTCGTCGGCAGCCTCTCGGTCTTGAGAGAAAAAGCCGAGGTTCTGAGCCGGGGAGGGGCGGCGGCTCAGCGACGCTCAGATGTTGAAGCTTTCTCCGCAGCCACAAGTGCCTTTGATGTTTGGGTTGTTGAAGATAAATTCACTGGACAGCTTTGACTCTATAAAGTCCATCTCAGTTCCTAAAAGGGTGAGCTGAGCCTTCTTCTCAATAAACACTCTGACACCTGAAAGAAAACACAAAGGACCACTTTTTATTCAAACTAAATTAATCTGGAGCTGTAAACTTTGTTTAGTTTTTTTTAAAAGCGTTTTTTTTTTTTCAGCATGTAGAGAAATGGTATGTAAGTGTTTTCTAACATATTTTAGTCAACCCTGAGGGAGGAGCACCCATGCTGACTTTTTTGGTTTATTTTCATTCAATTATTGCAGTAAATGAGAGTGTGCAATACAAAGAAACACTCGTGTTTCAGCAAGATTACGTTCTGGATTTTCATTGACCAAAACCTAACTACAGCGATGAAAAAATGTTGCTTCTTTGTTTTTTCTTAAAAATTAAAATGCACTGATAAGGCCCCGTCTCCCTTTAAAAGGAGAAAGGTCGAAACCTTTCGAACTGCCTCCTAGTTTCTAGTGGAAACATTTCCCTACTAGAATCTGGGGAAAAGCCTTGCACTCGCTGACCTTATAAAGTTCTAAAAGAAAATGTCAAAATTTTATCAAAGTTTTTTTGAAACATTTCATTAAGCACATATCGGTTTATTTTCATTATTTTATATTTTATTTGTGTATTTGCTTTCTTATAACCACCAATATATTCAATTACAAAATTTGAAGCAACATTTTGCATCTAGGGCTGCACAATATATCACTATTGAAATATCAATAGTGATATTATTTAGTGATTTATTTAATTACAATTAAATAAATGTTGACTGTTATATTCCAGATATGATAAATCTTATGTTAAAACTGTTAAATGGACTCGCTGCAGCTGATACAACTGACAGCTGGTTATGTTGCTAAAGGTCACAGAGTTTCAAGTTTCATAACCAGAAATGAGGAAAACAGAGATCCTAACAGCTAATAATGCATTACTATGCAGTCAAAATTATTTATTATATGCAAGTCTGTGCAATAGCCATAAACACATTATTTGGGGGTTGCTGTAGCAGCAGGACAGAAAACTGATTATGCACACAGTCTTCTTGTTTCCAGGCCATCTTAAAACCTTGATTCCACCATGAAAAATTCAACTTCATGTTTTCTGAATTTCTCTCTGCAGCCTGAACTGATTGTTTTATAATGAATAAAAACACTTACCATCCTGGAGCACTTCCTCATCCGATTTCTCCTTCTCTGTTGTGTATTCAAGAGTGTAAGTCAGGCCATTACAGCCACGTGTTCTCACTCCCACCTTCAGACCAATCTGTTGATGAGGCAGCAAACATGTATCAACACACAACAACATACAGGAGCTAATAATCAAACAAGTGCAGGTGTGTTTTCCAACAGACATTTTAGTAAAACAGTCAACTCAAAACCTCTTAGTTTTAAGTTTAATTATTACACTTAATGAAAATTGCACATTTCAGAATCTCAGTTTACACACAGTAAGGCTAAGAAATGATGCTCTTCTTGTCTTAATGCTTCTGTAAACACGACATGTTGAACTAAAATCCAATAATCAATCTGTAGAGCTGCCATAGTCTCCTTCAGAAGACATGACTCAGGATTTTTCTTAAAGGAAATCAACATTTCAATAGAGCTTTCAAAATACAGAAATAACTTCAAGACAATTTTCTGTCAACTAGAGAAACCTGTTTGTTTTTAGTAGTATAAAAACCAAAATCAATTTATCAGACACAACCCGACAGAGCACAGAAAAGATAAGCTGTGTCTGAAAAAGAAAAAACAAAACGTTAATCACGTGAATCATTGTGTATACTCACATATTCAGGTTTGTCCTGCAGCAACAATCTGATTTTGCTCACAGCTGCAGGAGTCTGCAGAAAAGAAAAGAAAAAACAGAACATAAAACGTGAATCACATAGCTAAAGAGAAACATGTTGGAGCTCTACAGGACAACTTTAAAAAACTGCAAAGGATACACAAAAAAATATGCAACATCATTTTTTTCTGTTATTTGACACCTTTCATTTGATTGAGATAACGCAAACATACTAGAGCTTGTCTGAAATTCCAGCCTGCACCTGCAGCGTAACAAAATAACCTGAGCCATCACACCAAGGGATTTGGGACTAAGAGTTGAAACACTTGGGCCACAAGGTGCTAATCCTAAAGCACTTAAAGTGTGACCATCAGGATGTACTGCTGTTTTTAAATACACTGACTAGACCTGTGCTGTGTGCTGATTTACAGTCATGATCGCAACACGAAGTGCAAGAAAGCAAAGGATTGCTTGGATGTAGCAACTGGTTCGCTAAGTATTTCAGCTTTTCTGTGTTTATTCCCTGCAAATGAATAATGCACTTAGCTCACTGCATTAATTCTTGTTGCCCACACCTAAAAAAATTATAATGGCTGGGATCTAATATTTCAAAGCTTTAATAGAAACCAAACTGTGCCAGAACCTGCTGTTGATTCATAGCACTGGACAGTTTAAAAGAAATTCGGTCATCTGCTTTGTCAGAACAAGCCGAGACCATTATGTACAACCGTTAGCCTCAAAAGAGCTTCATCAAATATGTAACATACGCTTATAAAGATCCCAGTTATTCCTTGTGGGTTAAGTGACTTCATCCTCCAGTTGAAGGTCTGCTGTTGTTGGCTGTGTCTCCTGTCATAACGTAGCATTTACTTAAGGCTTTATCTCTGGAGGACAAACACATTATCTCGCTGCAGCAGTGTAAGCAGAGCCCCTCAGCTGATCGGCTCCATCAGCAACTTTTTAACCCCCCTTTCCAAGTGAACCGTGATCGCACTGACTGCGCTGCTTTTTGCTCCATTTCATTTACAACTGGATCTGTTTGGCCACGCAACCACACAATTTACATCAATAGAGCTCTTTAGATCAGTCACTCTGATTTCTTAAAATCATTTTGTGTTAGGATAATTATTTTTAAGGAAGTAATAGAAGCCAGAAAATTGGTAAAATTGCCAAACATTCACACAAGGATCATCCAAAAATCAATCATTTGTACCCAATTGCGTTAAAATACATTCAGGGAAGCTGAAGAACATCACAGTTGATCACATGTGATTAAGTGTAAATAATGAACATGTTTGGGTTTTTTTGTTTGTAATGCATGAACAAGTTATGCTTTAAAGATGGTGGCCTGTTCTTTAACAAACACTTATACTAAGACAAACTTAAAAAATTGGATTGCAGCAATCTGACTAATAGCATAAAAGATCAACTACTTTCATTCTGAATAGCTACTATAAATACTGCCAAGTGTTCATGGGAAATAGATGCTAACTTTACTGTCTTTGAGTGGAATGAGCTAATAACCAGTCAGTCAGTCACTTTATGCTTCTCAGGGTTTTGTTTCGAAGTGTGGGTAGAGCATAGCTGGCTAATCGGTGTGTTTGGTGTCGAATTTGTAGCAATGTGGGCACTGACTCGCCTTCTGGGATCAGGAGCTCATCCACATCAGAGGGAGTCAGTAATGGCAGTTTGGGGATTCGATAGTAGACGTGATATTGTGGGTCATATTTTTGCTCCATTTGCTGGATTCATAAAAATCAGAAATGTTTTTATTTCATATTACAAGTTGAAATTCCAGTGATTTCCATAGCCTGTGAAATGGTGAGAGGAATACATGCATGCATTATCTTGATATCATTTAAGAGGTGATTAATGTTCTTTCAAAACTAATTAGAAAAACTCATATACAATTTTAACCAAATCTACTGGACAGAATGCTGTTTTTCACCAGGTCCATGAAAAAGGATGCCTCCGGATAGAGACAGGATTTGTTAGATTATACACCAGGGTCAGGAAGGGAAATGCCTCAGACTTTTCCCTGATGAGCTTCAGGGTGTAGCTGGGAAGAAGAAAGTCGGGGCTCTTTGACTTGGTCTCAGATAAGGAGTCGAAGACGGATAACTGCAGTTTTGTTGCTACTTGCCAGAAATATGTGACCCAGTTGACTTGAAGATCCTTTGAAATCTGTGGCCCACACTTTTTAAAACTTGAAAAAGATTAGACCATTCCCTTGAGAGAGGTTTTGATTACTGTGGTATGTGCATGCTTTCAATTCCTTTTGCTAGCTTGCTAGATATCCTGTCTCTGCAAGACTAAGCAAAATACAAACTAACAAGAACCAATGAAACTTAGTAGAGTCTCAAAGGTAAAAGCAAAAGCAGATTCCCATACAATAGTTCCTGATTTTCTTTAAAATAACCAGATTTGGCCATTGATATCAGCAGGTGGACGAAACGTCCATTAGGGTTTTAGCCAAACGTAGTATAACATTTTTAAATCTTAAATGCATAGCTTCACTCTGTATCTCGCAATTATTTGGAAATTCATGTAAATTGAGAACCGTTGGCTTAATCTAAGCTAAGGTTTGCTGTAAGATGCGTATCATCAGAAATTGTTTTTATTGTCGAGTTAAGCTTCACTTTAAAAACATCGTACATGAGCCCGCATAAATGTATCAGCAATGACAAACCGGTTTAGCAATAACTTAAATAGTGACAATTCGGCAACAGAGCCAACAGCAGGACAGCGATTCACTGATAGCTAGCTACTGCTAACTTAGCCAACTTACACAACTGACACCGCATTAACGGCCGCTGGGGTAGAACGCTGCACTTTTCGAGAACCGCACTTATCAACGGACACAAGACCTTTTAATTTTACAAACTGAATGTGTGACTCACCAGTGTTAACGCGGCTCTTGTGGGTAAAATTTTTCTTTTATTGACCGCTCGGACGGTCGCTCGCACCAAGGAGGCAGACATATTGATACTGTTAGAATTCATAACATTGGTTTGCGCAAGCGTGTAAACACATTAGAGAACGGCCCTCAAGAAGAAGAGGCAAGAAATGCCGACAAGTGATTGGCTGCGGTTTTGACAGGCGGCGGAACAGCCAATGAGAAAAGGGAGTGAGGTCCAGTAAGATACGTGCAATTTTCAGTTATGTAACCGCTTTTTAATACACCGCATATGTTCTGTAACGTCGTACTTTGCTTTATTTTACTTGATTATGTGGCGCAATATTGTTTTGAGAACACATTTTATTTCATTGATCGTCTTCACAGAGAATATCCTGGTTGTTATTTCAGACAAAGCCATTTTTCAAGCTTTTGTTTTTGGATTTCGTGCCGAAAACATATAGATAGGAACGCTGTGTACCCGTCACGAAATAATTATGTCCCAGCACCGCCCACGTCATAACAACAAGGGGAACCTAAAGAAAGTGCGATGTTTGTTTGACATCTCCAGTTTTGCAACGTTTTATCCTACAGTTAATATTATACATTCTACAATAAAATATTTATTGTAATAATTCATCTACATACTCACTGTAATATTTGATTTATGAAAGTTGCAGATGTTTTGTTAGTGTATAATGATTTTATCTTGTTTGAGGGGCCCTTGAGTGCTTTGAAAGGCGCTTTAAATAAAATGTATTGTTAATAGCAACAAGTGCTTGACCTAAAAGGATGGAATCATTTGGAGATTCTGATCAACAAACCAAAGCCACTTAAAAAACCTGCATATTTGCTGTTAATTGGGCTACTTACAACTTGGAAAAGCCTATAAATATACTAATCTGGTCACATTTACCCAATTTTAACAACTAATCCGGATCAAAATATCTCCATTGCCTTTACACATTAAAGGCAATGTAAGTGTACTGCACCTTTTATTATACCTGCATAAAATAATTTACTATACATAATTTACATGTTA
Source organism: Phalloptychus januarius (assembly GCA_902982915.1). NCBI lineage: Eukaryota > Metazoa > Chordata > Actinopteri > Cyprinodontiformes > Poeciliidae > Phalloptychus > Phalloptychus januarius. The sequence continues at coordinate 5,282,668 of CADWAE010000482.1, forward strand.
GGCTATCCTGGGAAATAGCATTTTTGTAGAAATTGACAGCACTGTAATGCACTCAGCAGCAGCTCAAGTCCAAAATCCCTTTCTGCATGGAGTTTGCATGTTTATTGACCTCTTGCCCAATGATTACTGGAGATAAGCATCAGCCACCAAGCAAGGATAAGCAGGTACAGCTGATATTAGCCAAGTTCCTAAAATACAGCTTGAAAGTAATATATTTTTGCCTTGAAATTAATGTTCAATTGGAGCTAGGAGCAAAGGCATATCAGGGGAAACATGTACACAGTGAATAAAACATTTTATAGATTCTTTTGAACATGAATTGTGCCAAAGTGTACTTCCTACTGTGCTAAACTGGCAAAATGAATTACCACACATTTTTTGAGCAGTAGGTTTTTGTCTCAATGTAAGATTTATTAGGGCAAACCTGAGCACTGTTTGTAAGTTTTAGATATTGTATATATTTATATAAATGTTTCATAGAAGTGCAAGTAAGGCAGTATTTGTCAAAAACAAAGAAAGAAAGACTCCATACTGGATTGCAAATTGATGTTTAATTGTTTTTTTTCCCCAGACTAAATGGATTGAAAGCCAAACTTTCATGCCTGGATGAGGATTCCTTAATTACTTATGAAAGCTTTGATCATTTGAATCCATAAAACAAATTTAAGAAGGCTGGCAATAAAATCAATTATAACATTAGAACTGACCATGAAACCAAAATCTGTTTTTTTTGTAGAAAAGTTTAACAATAAGGGCAGAATTTCCATAATTAACAATTAATGTAATCTTTGAGACAAACTAAGCAGTAAAAGAAAACTGAAGGCTGTGGACCTTCACAGTGCAGCTACCAAACTATGGCACCAACAACAAAAGGACACGATTTATAAGTTCATATGTGTGCGAAGTTCGCAGCAGGAAATACAGACGACTGCAACAGTTGGTGTGTTTTTCTAAAAACAAATCCCAACCAGTGCAGGTATGAAATATTGTCTCCAAACTGTTTTGCTGCACCGTCATCATGTTTCCAGGCATGTGTGGAGAAACGGCAGAGAACGTTCAGCTACTGTGCTCTGATGATCACATGCAGGCAGGTGAGAAACGGCGAAGTAGTGAAATCGTGACAGGAAATTGCAGTTTTGCAATAAAATATATTTTTGCCTTTTCTTCAAATCAGACTTAATGGATTCTGAGGGATTTGGACAGAAATGAATAGGCCTCAGTGCAGAACAAAAAACAGAGATGGTTAAAAATATATAGTTAGAAAACAAAAAGAAGAATGCTGCAGGAAAAAAAAACACTGTCATTAAATGTTCATTAAGTTCTTAAATCCCAATAAAAATCTTAACCTCTAGAAAACGAAAACCACGTAAACTGAGCAATGTTTCATAACATAATGATTTTAGTTTGAAACAGTGTTTGTGAATCCAACTGAGTAGATCATCAACATTCTTCATATTAATCTGAGCAGAAACAACACTTTAGTATTTGTGTAACCAACCATCTTTGAGGGCCTTTCGGAGAGGGGTCTGACATTGCTCTTATTGGACTGCAGTGTAAAGAATAACAAAAAAAAACCCTGAATGCAAACAGAGACACTGGACATGCATAATGGCTTCTCTTGATAAAACAAAAGCTTTAAAATCTCCTCTGAGGAGGAAACACACATAAAAAGGCCCTATTTGGCTTCAAGTCTTGATGTCCAGGCTTTGGCTTTTTAATAGGCACCCAATGGCCCAGTAGTACCATTCAGATTTAAGGATTTCCCCTGAATCTGGGATGCAGTCTGCGGCGACAACAGCAGAAATCCTGTGGTCTGAGCATCCAGTGGTCCTTCTCACTCCTCTGGGGTTTTCCTTGCACCGGAACGACCTAAATTTCGACGAGCTAAGCTACCTAAGAACACCAGAAAGCAGATGTTAAAGTTTGTTCAAGTATAATTTTATCCAGACACGATTAAATGAAAAAAAGACAAGGCAGATGCACACACCACTCAAATAGGTTCACATTGGATTTATTTTCACTCCTAAATACAAGAAAAATGAATTAACAAATCATGTTTTCTGAACAAGAAGAAAACAAACAGGAGGAGGACAAAGACGCAAAAATTTAACCAAAGTAAAAACAAGACTGTGCTCCACAGTATGGCTGAAACAATTCCTCGAGTGATTCGAGTACCCCGATTATTAAAATTCCTCGAGGAAAATTTATCTGCCTCGACGCTTCGCTAAATTATGTTTTATTATTTAGTGCACCGTGTTCCGGCATTACATAGCGCTCTCACTTCCGCCTCTGAGTTGTTGACGAAAGCTAAGTGTTAGCGGTATAAAGCCCCCTATTTTCAAGTTCTGCCCGGGAGGATTTCATTCATTCATGATAAAATCCAGGTTTTTGTTGTTTTTCGGGGGACCAATAAACATCCTTAAAATGACGAGAGCGATGCTTGGAGTACGGCAGCTTTTCTCCTCCCGGAGCTGCTGGTTCAGAGCGAACGGTGGAATTATTTATACAGGTGAGCAGATAGACTGAACACTGCGGGCGGCTTTTTTACTGACTAAACGGAAAATAAATGTCATGTCATCCCGGTTGCAAGAAATGGGTGGGGAAGTGCACCATGACATTATATACCTAGTAGATGAGTTTCTGTGTGTGACGAACGAAGGTACCAAATTCCGTCGCTATTATTGCTGAACACAAAGCTATAAATGTCTGGGAAGGTCAGAGTTCATCTGTTAAACTGACTGGAGATGAATATATAAACCAAAAGCTGAAGTATAGACATTTTTTATAAGTATATTTGTGAGCCTGCCTCTTTGTTATTACATTGAATATTATTTCAATTGTTTGTATAACTTTTCTTCAGGTTAACTTAGAAATGAGTTATTGTTACAAGCTACAGAGAAGTTATTATTAGGGAAGATCAAATATGAAAAATTGGACTGATGTTGATATGCGATAGTAATACTGCTGTTATATTAGATTTACCAATATTTTATTTGAACTTTTTTTATTAGATTACTCAATTAATCGTAAGAATAATCGATAGATTACTCTATTACTAAAATATTTGTTTACAACAGCCCTACTCCACAGTGTAGAGGAACATGGAGGAATCTGGGAATGGTGCAAATAAGCAATGTTCTTATTCTCTCCTCTCACCAACTCTAAAGATAATCTGTTAGTGGATAAGATAACACACATTGGGCTAGGAACAGAATATTTTTCCAAATGGGAAAAATTAAATGTCTAGAGATATATTTCTCCCAAAAATAGATAAGCAGAATAATAAATTTAGGCATATCTTATGTAAAATTAGCAATGCAATTAGAAAAAATGTGTGGCACACAGGAATATACTGGAAACTCAAATACCTGCTTGCAGACCTAGAATTACATTCTGTTGCTTTCTTCTCTTCTCTTCTTGCGCAGATAAGCCCTGAAAAACAACCACAACATTATGCAGCAGAGAAAAATCACTGTGATTTTGGATTTAGTTCAAGAAAACAAACCTGTCTCTCCTTTTCTCTCAGATTTTTAAGGTGGCTTGATGAGGAGGATGTAAGGTTCTCCATTTTCACATTACCTGCAAAATAACAAACTAAGATAAAGGATGCAATGCACGTCTCCAATTTATTCATCCAGATGTTGTGTAGATTGCTAATTGTTAAGAACTTTAACAAAGCCAATATTTTAATAAACTATGATGTTTGACTAAAATAAAGAAGCTAATATATCCAAAGACCCATGGAGAATGTCAATATAACATCATCCTGTCTAAAGCATAAAAGCCTACCATTGATCGAACTTTTGGCTGAATTTACTTTTAGTTCTAACACAATGAGCAAGTCCAAGTGTCTAATTATAAGGTTTGACATCTGGGACTATCTTTATCCTAAAAGAAGATACTTTTCTTTTTCCCCCCCTACTTTACACAGGATTCCATACTTTATTTCATTGTCCTTTCCAAAAACACTGACTTCTCAATTAAACCGTTCTCTGAGAATGATTTTCTAAAATACTTGGAGTGAAACATCTAGTTTGAAACTCCATGTGATACTCCAAAACCTCTATAGGAATTACCAAAATTAAGGACGTTTTCAGGTTATGAAATCTTAATAGCAAGATGGTCCCTGTAGGCTGTGATACTGTAAGAATATTCCAGTTTTTCATTTAAAATAGCAGAAAACCATGTATTCATTTGTCTGATTACATGGAAGCATCTCTTCAAAGAGAGTTTTCTTTCTATATTGAAGATCAATAAACAGTCTAATTCAGTGGCCTTCTCTCCATCTTTGGTGCAAAGTTTCAGCTGCTTTAACATAAATATCCTTCCTTATTGTGCAAAGGCATACACTCTTGTCTGACTAAAGCTTGCCTGCAAAAATCCAGAACCAGTGGAAGCTTTGCCCTTAATAATTGATAGTCCAGTAACTAATCATACTCAGAGGGTGTATATTTAGAAAGGAAAAAATTTTAATCTAGAAAATATCTTTCGTAAGTATGACCTGTTTCAACCCTCTCTATCTGACATGTTTGTGTTTCAATGACCTTTTTATCGACAATACCTGTGGATCTTTTACTCAAATGTAAGAAAAATGTGATATTACACATGAATATATTAACAAGTTTGTCCCTTCCTTTAATCTCAGTTACCAAATTTCCCTGGTGCATCAAAAATAAAAACAGGAAATGTCATCCTTACTCTTGGATTCTAACACTAGGACCTTAGTATCAGTTTTATTCAATGTATATTTGAGGAAACAGAGATTCACACTTCAACGGGTTAACTCATCGTTTTGTGCTCAACACTGCACTACCTTCCTGCAATCTAGAGTCTAATCCTGGCTGTGGAACTGTCATTCAACCCAACCCTCTTGTGGCTCTTTTCGGTACTGAAGGAAATACAAACAATTATTTCTCCTGAGAAAAAAAAATCTTTGTCATTTGCTTGTCTTCTGGCAAGACAGATACTCTATGGTTCATGAGAAAGGTCTGCCACTCTGCGACAAGATTCTCATAGTAAGCTCACCTGGGGACCTTTTATGCAAACATTACATAAATCTAATCTAAGACTGCATCCTCTTTTCAATAACAGGTTTTTCGGTGTATGGGTAAACTGGCTGCTGCTATTTTTGATTTTTGTCAGGGCATCAAATCATCGTCTAGGTTCAAATGCATAGAGACATTTTTAAGCTAGTTCAATTGTTTTACTATAGACCAGCTTCAGTTGCGATGTTGAGAAGTTCCCATACATGTTTTTGTGCATCTCATCCTCTTTGTTTATTTTATTTTTTTTAATTTAATAATAAATATCTTTGAGAAAAAGAAAATCCATCCAAGAACCTGCGGTGCTTCTGAAAAGGTGACAGTCCTTCTTGATGTGGGTGCTTGATCCACACAGGAAGCAGCAGCGCATGTCCAGTGCATCTCGTTTCTTCCAGTGTTCATTCCTATACCTGACTGGATCCATAAACTCCTCTGTTGAATCGTGAAAGTGCTCTGGCCTGTTCTCCGACTCACGTCTGTGCTTCGGTCTACGACAAAACATGCAGTGTGTCACACAACGTTCCAAACATTTGAGTTGGAAACACGGATCGATTCAAACAAAAATGCTGTGATTATACCCACTTGTTGCGCATGGGACAGTCTTTCAAAAAGTGTCCGATCTTTCCACAGACGCGACAGCAGCGATCGTTTGGAGCAACTTCTCCCTCGGTCAGAACTTCAGGGTCAAAGAAATACTCCTGCACACAAGAATTAGAAGTCGTGATAAACGAATTTCACCACATTATGCCTATGGAGAGTTATTACACCAAACTGCACAATCTGTCCACAAAAATACAATTTAGACAGAAAAGCTTAAGTCATCAAAGAAATCAACACTGATGCAGATTTACACTAATAAAAAACAATAAAACGTAAAATTATGGGGTGTAGATTTCCAAAACGCACCATTTCACTGGGATACTCTGGTGGTAAACCTTTCATGGGTGTGCCAAACACTCTTCTTCCATTGATGAACGCCTTCATGATAAAGTTTGTCACTGTTTAGATGAACAAAAAAAATAGATCATGAAATGGGGTAACACATAAGAATACATGTATAAAATACTGACATTATAAATATAAAGACTACAAATAAAGGAACAGAAATCATACTTCTCCTGGAGAGACCAGCACCCAAATTATGATTCAGGTCAAACGGATCTGGAAGGAGAAAACAGAGAATTTTGGGAGCCGTCCGAAAGTAAACTTTGAACTTTGAGTATTGGGTAAAACTGACCTTCAATGACAATGTACTTGGACGTCCACTGTTTGTTGAACGTGGTGAGGCGGGCATGCTGTCGGATACAAACAACATGCTCTCTGAAGTCAAAGTCCTCTGTGTAGAAGCGGAGCAGACCGAGCCAGAGTTCCCCCACAGACTCAGTGTTCTGTCCATACAGTGGCCAGTGACAAGGCTGCAGGTGGAAGACAATAACAAATCATGCTATTCATTTGAACTTTTCTTCTTTTCTTGAGCACAAACAGTGCCTTGCTTAAGTAATTATGGCGATAGACCAACAAAAAGTAACATTTCTGTAGTAAATCATCTAAGGCCTTGTTCACACATAACCGGGTCCTTCAAAAAAACAAATATCTCCCCCACATTATTTAATAAGGTCATATTGCACACATGGAACAGTTTCAGAAATGTATTGCCTTGTTTTAAATATGTAAAACTCATAGGGGGCAGTGTAGCACAAAGAACCTGTCAGCCAATCAGATTGCTTAAAAACAACCAGGACTTTCTGAATAGATATATTGGTTGAATTACTCTGAAACAGCATATAAGAATATAAAGTTGATCAAAAACACAGGACAATGTTGATTAGGAATAATGTCTCAGACTGTAATGTGTGGGACCTAAATCTCCATTTTCAAATCTCCACTTTGATCGACCTTTTTATAAATAATCAGTTTAGTGGCGTAAAATAGAGTTTTTGTGTGGATAAAAAGGAAAAATGCAGAAAAAAGTTTTCATTTTACCAAATAAATTTCTATAAAATCTCAATAAAATCCATTATTTGTGAAAAATTTAACAGGTTACGTATTCCTTTGCAAGGCACTTCAAGTAACATTCTCACCAGTGTTTTTAAATCATCAAAGAAATAGACGTTCCAGCCATCAACAAGAACTTCCGGCTTTGTTTTTCCACCATAAATCTGCAAAACGACAACGCATGGGTAAATGAAAGACCCCAACTCAAAAAGGTCAGTTTGGACATTTCAACGGTATGCTGTCTGTACCTCTTGCAGTACAGGGATGACTGGTGGGTTTCTCTGCTGAAGAAAGAACAGCACCATGAGAGTGTAGGCGTAGGATGAGAGGCTGCCACGGGAAGCATCTCCAATATCGCACATCTTTAGAGGGAAAGCAGAGGATGAGATACTGCATAAACAAACCAAAAGAAGATGCTTTCGTCGAGTCCATTAAGAGCGTTCACCTTTGCAAAAACCTTCATAATATAACAGAGGGTCTTCACTCTTCTGTCTATTGCAGCATATGATGCCAGCAGGCGTGTGTTATGCAAGGCCTGGGGGAAAAAAACATCAGCTTTCAATGGCCTGTTAATAATAATAAATAAAGAAAAGTACAGAAGTTTTTTTCTACCAGTGTGTTGTAGAGGCTGATGTCTCCCTCCAATCCAGTGCGAAGATGGTAAAACTTAACAATGGGTACTTTAGCTGTGGTGATAGGAAGAATGTTCCTAAGACCTGGCAACAGAATAGAACAGAAATATCATTTATTTTCCCACAGTGGGGAAATTCAGATGACATTTTAGCAGAAACAGTGTTAATTAATGTTCCTTAAACTTCAACTTTACAAAATCAGACAAAAAGTCAACCCTTGATTTAAGCTGGGAAAACAAAAAATTGAGATATTACTGGAATATTTTTACTGCAAAATTAATTAACCTACTCTAAAAAAAATTAAAAAAGTTGTGCAACAACGTAGATCAATCTCTAGTACAGGGGTCCTCAAGTCCAGGCCTCCACGCCTGGTAATAATGTAACTTTTTAGCTGCGTCTCTGGTTCAGCACATTTAAGTCAAATATCTCAAAGACTTCCTCAGTGCAGCCGAGCTCTGCAGAGTGTGTTGACACAGAAACACATCTAAAACCTGCAGGACGCCGGCCCTCGAGGCCTGGATAGGAGGATCTCTGCTCTAGTCTATTTAATCGCTGCTGCTCGGTCATACCTGGGTGTTTCTTCAGCTGTCTTGCCAGGCCTTTAATGATATTAATGCAGTCAACATCCTGTCAGAGAAAAGTGTATTCTTATGCTTCCTTCTCCAGAAAAAAAAGTTTGTTATGTGATCAAACTTTAATAAAATGTTTCCAATAAATGCCAAAGAACAGACAAACACAAAAATGTGACAAACGCATAAATAACTTACATCCATGGTTTCTTTTCCCTCCAAAACCATGCAGATATCTAGATCACTCTGCCTGAAGCCAAAACCATTTTTGGATGATCCAAACAATTGGAGTCGAGCTCCTGTGCAGAAAAAATGGACCAACAATCAACAACCTTATAAGTATGGTGATGTGAAAAACTAACACATCATCATTCAATCACAGAAAGACTTTGGTCATTGCACCACTTCGTCAGCTGTTTGCAGTCACACATTCTGAGGAGATTTTTTACTGCTACATTGCTTTGTACTTTGGTAAGCAGCGGAGTTTATGGTCCACTCAATAACTGCAAGGTGTTCAGGTTCTCTGGCTGCTAAACGTCACTGCAGTACAAACTGCTTTTCTCAGGTCATCACCAATGCCTTTATTTCTAGGACCAGTGTAAACGCACACATGCATGCTCCAGATAAGCAAACTGACAAATATTCTGTTCTTATGAAACTTGTCAAACTTCCTGATGATCAAATATTATAAGCAGCAGCTCCAGGCAGCTGCCTCCCATGTAGCAGGATGTATTTCGTTTGCTCTGGAATTGTGTTGAGCATTTTTCCCTTGACTGACAAGTCAAAAAGCTAGTTTTTATTAGAAAAAACAAAAACTAAACCAAATAACATGATGAAAAACATGATTCACTTTACCAGAAAACTGTCGACTAACAAAGCTCTCCAAGTCTTGAAGGATGAGCTCTCTTACACCATTTTCCAGGTCATCAGGGGCAAAATCAGCTAAAAAAAAAAAAGCAAATAATAGAAATTAAAACACAAATCACTTTGTGGTAACTTGGACCTAACAGTGAAGTCATCATTGGTCAGATTTAAATGATTTTCAATAAAGAAATCAGTTTTCAAGTGATGCTTTTCTTTATTAAAGAGATTAGTTCTCTCAACTTTACAACATTTAATGCAAGAAAAGTGCAGGGCAGCCCCCCAAAGTGAACCGACTGAACGGCAGTACTTACTGTAGCACTGCTCGCAGATTCTATTAAGGACACAGAGGAAGTCCGGGGTTAACGGAGGCAGCGGATACAGCTCCACCTTCTTAAAATCCTCCGGGCAGTCCTTCTTCAGATGTCCATCACGTTTGCACAAGCTGCACACCACCATGTGTGACTGCAGAAGTATTATTGTGAGCTTAATTCGGATGATGAAGATTTTAGATGCTAAAAGTGAAAAATGGTGTCAAACTTACCTTTCCCTTGGTAAAAGCTGGCTTGGTGAACTCATAAGCACATTGGCTTTGCTCTTGGTTTTGATTTTTGGTGCTTTCATTTTTAGTTTTACTCATTGAAGGTGAAAGCCTGACATGTGCCAGCTCCTCTTCCTCTTCTTCATCCAGAGAACCAGGTGTGTCCAAATCTTGAGGCTCCTCGTCGGAGAGAAGTTCCTCTCCTGAGATCTCATCCACAGGGAAAATGTCCTCGTCCTCTGTCGTTAAGCTGTCCAAGTGCAGTCGATCATGCGGCTGAATATCAACGTCAAGATCCTCATCCTGCTCTTCCTCATCCTCCTCATCCTCTGAGAAACTACTCTTGCCCAGGTCGACCTTTTCCTTCTCTTGCTCTTCCTCAGAGTCGCTACATTCCTCGACTTCTTCCTCTTCTTCAATGATGCAGTCAGAGTCATCAGGGCCATCATCTGCACTCTGAGTCTGACTGGAGGACTGGAGGGAGAGCTGACTCAAATCTGACAGACCACTGGCTCCTTCATTCAGGCCCTGCTTGGCTTCGTCTCTGTGGTTAGCAGCAGGCGTATTGAGCGGAAGAGCAAAGTACTTGTATGTAGTCTTGAGGCAGTGGAGGATGTAGTCAAACATTTGCTGGCTGTTCACAGTGCGGGCCACGTTTCTCTTTACAGCAAACGGGTCTGAAAAACAGCACATTTTCTCAGTGTTAAAGGATGTTTTCACGAGTAATCACTCCAGTTTTACAGTCCTTCCACTGCCTTCCTGCTGCTCAGAGAATAGACTTTAAAATACTTTTGTTAGTTTAGAAATCACTGAACAGCTTATTATAAAAATGCATTAAGGAATTAGTGTTGTTATATAAACCTTCAAGACCACTTGGCTTCTGGTTCCTGTCTTTTATGATGCAGTTGATATGGAGAAGGGGGTGGAGCCAGGAATGAAAACTGTCCATCTATGCAGGACAAGTAATGTCCTACCCTAACCCCATGCCTTAACCCCTTGGTGCATCACTTTCCAAATAAAATGTAAATTAATTTAAAAGGTTGACAGACTAAAGAGCTTTCAGGTGCCACCAAATATCAAGGTAGTCGAGTAGAAATCTAAATTAGCGTGCAAAAATATAACAAATTTCTTGGTGCAAAACATTGAGGACACAACATATCAGGAGTTGTGTCCTCCTGATATGTTGGGAATAAAGTTAATGGTTCTAAAGTGAAAAACTTCAAAGAGGTATAAACACTGTATGATATGTTTTACAAAAGGAACAGCTAACTTTAAAGAGCTTCTGACCCTCAATAGCGATGCGTTTCTTCGGCCAGTCTTTCATCTCCCTTGACAAGACAGTGCTGGTTCGCACACCGATCACGTTGTCGGCCATGATGAACTCCAGTGAGTAGAAGCGGAGCATTTCTATCCAGAGGAGCCCAACCTCCACCGGTAGACGGGGACTCTGGAACACCAGTGGTACCTGAAAGTCGCAGCCAACTTGCTTAAGTTAAATTAATACCTCTGAAGTGTTCATTTGAAGCAAAACATGTTCAGTTTTCCACAATTAAACATAAACTCAATCTATATTTATTTAAATGTTTTGATTGTGTTTCACTGATTTTGTTTCCATGCTTCTTCTTATTAAGCTTTGCAGATTTGTTATGGATGAAACATCTTATTCTGATGATGGTAAACCTTATTCATCTAAAAACTATTTTAAAAAAATTGTTCTTTTTGCAATTACCTTCCCCTTCATGGTGGAGTTTTCTGCTGGCTGGGAGGATTCTTTGGAGGACGGGACGTTGTAGGTCCAGTGAATATACCCTTCGTCGGTATGTGTGAGGTTGAAGGCTGAAAGCCTACTCAGTGAAAACACCTTAATCTAAAGACAATGAAATCCCAAGATTAGTTAATACAGAAAGCAAATGGACAGAGTTAAACATCGGTTTCAGACTTTATTTATTTCCCCAGAACAAATGTAAAAAAAAAACACACACACCCCCTGGTTCAGATAAGTCGGCAACAGAGGCTCTTTACGCTTCTGTAAGTAGAAGATAACCATGAGGGCAAACACATATGGAGGCAACCCTCCTTCCTCTGGATGGTCAATTTCACAGATCTACAAAAAAGCAGAAAATCAAGGTAAGTTTTATCAGCATGAACGTCTACATGCTGTATCATCTTTACAAACTGCCCGGTTAACCTGGGATAAACAGGAGACATACCTGTGCCCAGTGTCTGAGGCCCAAGACCAGAGGGAGGAGAAGACGTTCCGTGTTGGCAAGAGCAGACAAGTAGGAAGTGGTCTGGAAAGCATTTTCATTCCCAGCACTCACTTTGCAGATTAAGCCACTGTTGAGATAAATTATATTTTTTCTGTCATGAAAGCTTTACAACTTTTGTTCTCACAGATACATAAAATATATTGTAAACTTATCTATTCCCAGTTGGCTTGTTTGGTTTTTTTGAATGCATCTAGAATTTATGTACTGGATCATAAAAACTGCCATAAAATTGTGCTAATTGCAATTGCAATAAAAAAAAAATTGCTTGATGGAAAAACACCAGTTTAAATAAAAGCAGATGTTCACAAAATGGTGATTCTATTGCAAAACTACAAAATGAAGAAAAATGAAAGAAAACCCTCTAAACATGGGCAGAGCTACTACTTAAGATCATTCTAAAATATCTCGAAAATAGTTTGGCTCTTTTAAAGCTATGTGTGCACATTAATAAAATAGGACAATTGCCAAATATGAAGAAGACTTCAACAAGGTGTCAATATGGGCTCCTGCCTTGCTTTCTTAATTAAACCAAGCAATACTCCTAATTTTAAAATATATTTTCACCCACTGAATCTAATCATTGGCACTAACCTCTTTCTTTCTTTACAGATGACCACAGGCACCCTGGCATGAAAGTCCGCTTCCACATTAAGAAAAAAAGCTGAAAAGAATTAAAAAAATAAAAAAACAGAAGACATTAAATCATTTAACGCACATTAGCAGCATGACAGTTTTTATTGTTATTGTGGGATTTCTTTGTCAGAGGATGGCTTGAAGAATAAGGTAACTTACGACTCACAGAGAGGGCCTCCTTCACCACCAACAAGACATCTGGCTGATGCATCTGTGAATAAATTCCAATTCAAAACCTTTACACATCAATAAGAAATTAGATGAACGTGGGAAAAATCGACAAACCAAAATAAGAATAAATTTTAATTTGGCAATATTAAAAAATATTTTACAAGACTAAAGTGAAAATTATCCCATGTGTCAGACGTAGTGATAAAACATGCATTTACTGTCAAACTCATAAACTGTTACTTACGTGAGGTGGGTACTGAATGTCAATGTTGACATCAGAGTCTTTAAATCCAAACTTTGTGCAAGATGAGCCATAAAGCCTGAGCCGAATTTCTGCAAGATGAGAAGGCAAAAAAAGACTCAAATTGTACTCTCACAAATTAGTGAACAGATTTAAATAGTGTGACCCGACATGCAGGTCATTAGGTAAAAAATAAATAAATTAAAAAAATCACCTGGCAGGTCGGGCAGTAGAACATCTTGCATGACGGAAACAACACTCTCTCTCTTCAAAACATCCTGGTCATTCATCCCATGCTCTTGGACAACTTCCTTTAGAGCTGCAGTCACTGCTCTGATGTGCTCTGGACCAGGAGGCATGATCTCAGTTAGCATCAGCTGCTCCTGTTTCTCCTGTGAACACAAATAAAAACAGACGCAGCGGGTTTCCAAAGGATTCAAACTCCTTCAACTTTATCACATTTTGTCGAATTACAACTGCAAATGCCATCCATCCATCCATCCATCCATTTTCCTACACCCTTGTCCCTTACTGGGGTTGGGAGGGTTCCCAAATGTCATTAAAATAGTAAAATAATTCAAAATAATTTGTTACCCGAGCCCTTTTCTTGTGCCGTTTGTCTCTGACGTGTTTGAAAGCATGAGATAGAGATTCCAGGGGAATATCACACAAAGCACAGGTGTACAGCGCACCATTATTGCCATGGGAATTCTAAAAACAAAAACAAAAGTCACTAGTACAATATTCTTGATGTCAACATATAAATAGTTTAGATACTGTGTATTTGACAGTCAGTACCTTCCTTAGTGGGTATATCTCATCTCTCTTTAGTCTTTTCTCTACTTGGCGTGTGTTTTGGAGGTCTTGAACTGAGACTCTGGCTTCCTCCATTTCAAGCCCCTTAAACTCTTCAGCCAAGGCTTTCTTCTTGTTTCTGTTTCTCCGTCTTCTTCCTTCAGAATTAGAAATTAAAGTCATTAATTAGTGTTGTGTAGACATATCATACATGGTATGCAGATTTAAGATACAACCCCAATTCCAAAAAAGTTGGGATGTTGTGTGAAACATAAATAAAAACAGAATATGAAGATTTGCTAATTCTTTTCAATCTGTATTCAACAAATTTCACTACAAAGACAAGCTTTATAATGTTCAAACACATAAGAGGTATTCACTTCTGAATTTAGATGCCAGCAACACATTCCAAAAATGTTGGGACGGGGGTAAGTTTACATCACTTTAGCTTTTGAAGCTAAAGTGTAAACACTCAGAGTTCGCTAACTGAGGACACTAATTGTTGAAGCTTTGTACGTCCTTGAAGAACTTGCAGCTGTACATTGAGAAGTGATGTTCCTAAAACTGTTGGATTATTTGCTCATGCATATGTTCACAAAATGGTGAACCTCACCTCATCCTTGCTTTTGCAACTGAGCCTTTATCCCCTATCATGACACTCACCTATTTTAGATTAACCTGTTCACCTCTGGTTCCAAACAAATGTTTGAGTATTCCTTAACTTTTCAAATCTTCTGTTCTGACTTTTTTGGAACATGTTGCAGGGATCAAATTCCAAGTGAGTTAATATTTTCAAAACCACAATAAAGTTTTCCGCTTGAACCTTAAATAATGTTCCTACAACATTATGATTTTTTTAGGAACATATTGTGTTTACAGGTTATTCAATTGAATATAGGTAAAAGATTGTCAAATCACCGTATTCTTTTTTATTGTGCTTTACCAAACATCACAACTTCATTGTAACAACGTGATTGTCACATTTGAACACATTTTAGTTTTAATTTGTATTATTCTTTTGTCACACACAACGATTTTCCAAAAGATCTCACCAGATTTATAAGCGATGTCATCTGTGTCCTCTCTCATTCCGTACTCATTTAAACTTTCTCCCTGGATTCTCCTCCTCCAGTCATGCTGCTGCGAATGTCCTCTCCAAATTTCCTCTTGACTGAAATCGCTGCTCACTGAACCCCATCGGAGGTCGTCTCTCTGAGAGGGGCTTTGACCACCTCTGAATCCACCAGGCGAATAGCCCAGGGGTCCCAGGCCTCCCTTTTTGGGACTTGCATTGCAGGGGGCACCCTGGCTCTTCTTGCCATGCTGACCTCCCTCCGATCGTGAGTTATGTCCACGAATCTGGTCCTGCATTTTCCAATTTTCTCCCTTTCCTGATGCTGTAGCTCCCTTCTCCCGGCTTTTTTGTTTAGACTTATAGGGTTTGCTCGAGTTTTCCATGATTCACTTTTGCTATAACTGCAGGATGACATATAATGGTCATTTAGAATGGTTTTTTTTGAATTGTCCAAGGTGTAAAAAAATGTAAGCATAAACAAGAGCATTTAAATAAAAGCTATACAATGTAATTCTGGAACTCTTTTCAAATAAAACAGTGCAAAAAACACAACAGACCAAAAATAACACAGACAATTCAAAGCAAAATGTGTAGTAGTAACTATGGAAACTTGTAATAATTTTGCTTTTAGCAATTTTAGTAATTTTGAGTTTTGCAGCAGTACTTCTGTGATATAAAAAGACTAAATAAAACCTGCCTAGAAGACCATCTTCAAAGCCTCCAACTTTGACACATATATTTTATATACAAATTGTTTCTGAGGAAAATAAATTATTTAAAAAGAAACAAACAGCATCAATAGGTAATCAGAATCCACTCGACTAAAACTAAATATCCGCTTCAACTCGGTGTTTGGACTCTTATCAGCTTGTTTTCTGACTTTTAACCACTAACTTTTATTGGCAGATATTGACAAGAGTAGAAATTTCACTCGACGGGAAGAACGTCAAAAACAAAATTAATCAAAACATAAAACAAAACGAGTAAAACATATAAGCAGCAAACATTAAGGCTGCTATTTTCGGATAGACTTCTATTAGGCAACACGGCTCAATATACGTGGCTAACTGTGAGTCATTTACCAATGACTGTAAGGTTTTTTAGCTTAAGTTAGCAGCGTCTGGAGTATGAATTCCCACTATCACTTCCTCGAATTAAACCACACCGATTGTGAACGTAACCAACAAATAACATAAATGCTGGTTAAATGTAAGACAGCTTACCGCCGCGTCGTAACATAGCTAATGTTAGCTGCTAGTGTTTAGCTTGCCACTTAGGATAGCTACACAGTTAGCCCAAATGCTAATGTTACGTTTTACGTTGCGTTTTCTTTTCGCCTGTAGCTGTGGTCTATGAAGCCTTCTGTTAAGAGGCAGACACAAGAGCGCACATTGTTGTTAAAATACATTATACTCGTAAGCATGATACATACTTGTCTGGTTGTTCATGTTGTCTTGCTGTTGAGTTTGAAAGATGACGTAAAGGACAAGGACAGGCTTTTTTTTTTTTTTTTTTTTAAATCATGAGCATTAAAGTGAAGTGTCAGTTTCTAAATAAAATATGCATATCATGAAAGATAAATAGCCTCGACAATATTATAAAATAAAATAAAAGATTAACGTTGCAATAAAATTGGGAAATAAATATGACGCATTTTGATAACATTGACTAAAATATAATAAAAAAAATCTTTTAAAAGTGCAGCAAAATAACCTACAGCACATGTAAGTTGGTTTTCGCCAAATAATATTTTTTTATTGTAATAAAAAAATAACTGAAGACAAGAAATTCTTATAAAAGTGAACTTGAATTACATTATAATAAATAAGAAAGTCAATAGAGAAACAGTACAATGTTAGTTCAAGTAAAATAACACAAAATAGGGAAGTATTAAAGAAGAATATATTTATGCAGGAAATAAAATTATAAAAAGGAAATTGAACGACTGTAATAATGCAATAGACATCACACAAAGTAAGAATAATTCTGATAAATAAAATATGACATAAAAATTATGAAAAACAACAATAACAACAATGCAACATACCGTCGACCAGCCATTAATTAAAATAAATAAAAATAAAAATCTTAAAACTGATAACTGTATTACATTCTACTTGGCCTTTCCTCAGTTGTGCACTTATCAAAAGTTGATTATTTCACATTTTCAAATGAATAACCAACGTGCGATGACAATTTTAAGTAAGACCCTGTTAAATATGTTTACACCTTATGAAATAAACTTTGTTTTTGATTTAGCCTGTGAATAAACATGTTTTTATTGCCTCTTTGTTTTGGCCTGCAGAGTAAGTCTACAAGCAACAGCTGCTAGGATTGCCACATGGTAAAGTTTTGTTAATTAAAACCAACATGGGATGGTGAGACTGAGCTCCGGTTGCCTGAGCAACGGAAGAAAGCCGAGACTCAAGAGCGGGGACTATCCCGGGAAAAGTGACGTCACTAAGCGGCAGCACTCTCCATGGAGCATCGAGCACGGTGAGAAGTTTATACACAAAAGCCGTAAAGACTGACGGACATGTAGGCATGGTGTCATTTAGAAAGGACGATTCAGTTTTCGATGCATTTTGTAAAAGAAGACTCACGCCTCCTCAGCAGACTGCTCGGCACAGAAAGCAGAGATTTATGTCCAAACTGGGTGACTCTGGATTCGAGGACGACCTGGTTTCCTCTCCCATTCCGCCCCGTTGTCGGACGAATGCATCCCAACTGGAGTCAGAAGAACCAGAGTCCGCTGATGGGCAGCTGTCCCACTGGTACCTTCAGTATGGAGACGTCGGTTTCAGGATCCAGAGGGAGAAAGAGTCGCACTTTCATCCCTGCCAAAGCCTGGCACGCCAACCACAAGTAGGCCACCAGAAATATAGCCTATTTACAGCAGATGATTGAGAATCAAAAATATATAACTGGCTTGATTGAACACATGCAGTAATATGCATTAGCTTTTTAATATCATACTACAATTTGACATCATCTTTTAGTTTTTGTCAAGTCAATTTCTTGGAGATGCTCAGAGAATATGCAAAGTAGTAGCATCTGTGCTTCAAAGTAAACATGGATTTCTTATGTTTTGTCTTTAGATTTTAATTTCACTTCTGACACCCAAACAGAAATGTAAATTTGCCACATAGAACCTATAGCTAAAACATCTCATAAAAAAATACAGCTTTTCCCAAGGAATTCTGAAATCTTTGCCATTAACCTGATTAGAGTGGCACAAGCAATTATTACATTTAGGAAGCATTTACTGCTCTGTAATCTACAGAATCAGATTGATTTAGATTATTTTCCCCTGAAACATGTAAGTGTGAAAAATAAGCAACAACCAGAAATCCATAAAGGGCAATACTTTTTCATACAGTACGACTTGGGTCAGTTTTCTGATGATTCTTTATTCTGCCTGCAGCTGACTGCAGATGCACGCTGTAAGCTGGTGAGTTGGCTCATCCCCGTCCATAAACACTTCCGTCTGTCCTTTGAGTGCTGCTGCCTGACGGTGAACATCATGGACAGGTTCCTGGCATCGACTCCAGTGGCCACAGACTGCTTCCAGCTCCTGGGTGTCACTGCACTCCTCTTAGCCAGTAAACAGGTCAGTCTTCAGCGAAATCTTTCAGAGGCAGATCCCTCTGACTCCATTCAGATATCCCCCATCTCTTTTTTTGTCTCTGCAGGTGGAGGTGCGCTCTCCATCAGTCAGCTATCTCTTGTCTCTGTGCTGTGATGCTTTCACCAAGGAGCAGTTCTACAACCTGGAGTGCCTCGTCCTCCTCCGCCTTAACTTTCGCCTCGCCTCGCCCACCCTGGCCTTCTTCCTGGAATACTTCAGCAATCTCGTCGAGGCTGCCCAGTTTGTGATTCAGAACAACAGTAGTGACAGGTTTTCAGGAGTGAGTTCACAGACAGCAGAGATCAGAAAGTGCAGTGAGCTTGCGCAAAAAGTATGTGAGTTGACTCTAGCAGACTATGCTTTCAATAAATACCCACCATCTCTAATTGCTTGCTGTGCCCTGAGACTTGCATGTGAATTACTGAGAGCCGAACATTGCTTTGCAGAGCAGGCAGCTGTAGAGTTGGTGGGAAACCCCTGGGAATGTGTCAGAGGAGATCTATGTATGCAGCCGGTTTGTATCCAGTCATGTGAAAGCTCTACCTTTAGTCCTGGGCAGTGTTTGACAGTGGAGATGACTCCAGATCAGGACTGCAGTCTGGTGCAGGAATGCAAAGACAACCTAAAGATGTTGGTGTCATTGAACCAAGAGACTCTAAAAGTGATGCCATTAATGTAAAACATCACCTTAGAAGATTAAAAAAGCTGGTTTCAAATTTTTTTTCTTAGTCTATTATGATGTGCTTGGGAAGCAATGAACAGTCATATGTTTGCAACCACTAAAGGTTTACTTGGTATTATATTTTATTTATTTATTTGTGTTTCTACTTACAAGTTTCTGTAATTTCTTTAATGAAGGAATTTAACCATTGTATCTTATTTATTGATTGTTTTAAGTAATAAAGTGTATGAAAAAAATTGTCGGCTTTTACTTTGGTGGTGTAATGCAGCAATTCAAAGCTCAGGACAGAATAACTGATGATCACGTAATACAGATTTTTGTTTGTACTAAATCGTTTTAGAAATACACCAAAAGACTCAGCTGAAATTGTAATGAAAGGTGGTTCTATAAAGTATGGATTCAAAGTTGCTGAACTATGCACTGCACATTTAATAAATAAATGAAAACTTCCATTTTATAATTTCGCACAACTTTTTGTTGGCTTAGTTAGCTCATAACTAAGCATCAAATACATTAAAGTTGATTGTAATATAAAAAAGCTAATGGGGTTATTCATATATTTATCCTGCACACTTAAATAATCATATTTACTTCTGTTGAAGTTAAGAGACATAACTTCTGCCTATGGATGCCAGGCTTGATGTGTCCTCTACATTTCCACTCCCCACTGCAGCAGAAAAACAAGACTATAGAAAACTCCACGGATCAATTAAAATGTATCAATTTTAATTGATCAATGTATCAATTTTAATTGATACATTTATTCTATTAATGAATAGAATAAAATCATTAATTTATTCAACACGGGCTCAAGTCGCCTGAAAACCAATGAACATGAGTCAGGGGACCTTTCCATCACAATAGCATAGCGCGCACTGCCAGAAGAGAACCGACCCAACCGACTCTATCTATTTTGCTGATAGAATTGCGCATGACAAGACTAACAAATTTTAGAAACCACTTAAGGTAGGGTCATGTAACAAATGCCTGACTCTTAGCTGGAGTGACCAACACAGAAAATAAACACTTTTCTAAAAGTAGTGATTCCTGCGGCTATTGTTGCCTGAAGGTCAGCACTTCATCGTTTTTGTTAGCAGCAGGATTTAGAGACAAACTTTGCCAACACAGCCCAGGTAATTCGAGACTTTATCTGCTAATCCATTACGCGTGGCAGCTCGTCCACACAGGTGAATTCAGCTCTATAAGGACCAGTTGACATCCCCGTGTTTGTTTACTAATTGAGGCATTTGTCACAAGTGTTTACTGAACTGTCTGCTCTTAGACCTTTTTTTCCCTTTTCCACTTTTCTTTTCGAGTGCAGCGGGCTTTGGTGTGTATAAAAGATTTCAATCCATTTTACGCAAATGGATTGAAATTACGCATGAAAAAGTCATAAAATAAATATGTGCGGACGTCACATATTCATCTTTTGTTCACCCTGTACACAATCTCTATAATATATATCGACTGTTACAGTAAGTATTTAGTATATTTTTTTCTGTGTAATTTGCATAATTACAATGAGACCTGATTGCTTGGGGATGTTGGCCGCAGGTTGAGGGAGCGCTGCGGTGCGCACCTGCTGGCGCTGTGATGGCGCCGTTCTGCGCGGCATCATTTTCCAGTTTTAAACTGAAAACCCCATACTACACGAATTTAATCTCCGAGGACGCCGACACTCCCTAGAGACCGAACTAGTGGATTTGATTGGGCCAGGAGTGGGAAACCGCGGCACACAGAGACACAAACCGGGAGAAAGTCGACTATATCAGCTACAAATCTAAATCATGTTCCTGTCAGTTCCTGATGGATGGAGCTGAAAATGGAGACGCAAAAAGAGGGGAGCGCTTTCGGTGCTGCTTGGCCCAACAGACTGGGACAACGTAGGGGGAAGGCAATTGTAAGCAAAGTTCTCTCTCTCTTTAGAAAAATGTGCAAATGAATGAAAACTTTGATGACAGGCTCTATTCCTGCAGGATAAACTCCCGGTGCCAAGAAGCAGCAGTCCTGTCAGTGTTTATGTTGAATTTCCCCGCATTGCTTGTAAAGGTAAACTAGGAATATGGTGACAGAACTCCAAATACAATTTTAGGTCCTTTTTTACACTATGATTATCTTGCAGGTTTTGCAACAATTGAATGGGGGGATTTGGTGGGATTTACATCTGCTGTGGAACAGGAGAGAAACTCAATCATCTCTCAGGTGAGAATAAAATCATCTTACACAATAAAACCACGGGAATTTATTTGATCTGGTTGCAATACTTGCTGACTCTTGGTTTAGTTTTACAATTGATACAAAACCAACACTGATATTTATTAGGTAAGACAGTCTGAGTCCCCCTCTGTTAATGTTTGACTTTGGGAATCCTGCCCAAATGGGATTGTAGTTTACACATGACAGGCAGGCTGCTAAACACTAGCACCTCACCTGAAGTTTCTTTCCACACACTGCCCCTCTGCACAACATTGCACATCTGAAATGACCACCAAGATTCACTCCTGGAGCTCTGCTTTGACTTGGTGGGATTTTCAGGTACAGTTGTCATGGTTTCTTTGTGGTTTTAGTTACCAAAACACATTATGTTAATAATCAGCTTTATTTCCTCTCAGGTGAACGAGTCTGATCCAGATGAGCAGCAGTATGGAGATTATGCAATGGATTTCATTGCAGGTGAAGTTCTGGCAACAGGATGACTTCTGCTCTTATCCTTCCTCCAAACGCCTGCTCATTGTTTCCTTGGTGATCTTTCTCTTCTCTCAGATTCCACTGCTGCAGGAGATAGCGGTCTGTCTGAACTTCTCCCATTTCAGGGATGTGTTATACCCCCTCTAACTCCTCAGAGGGATATCTCTCCAGAGGATAGCATGGTTCAATCCTCCACAGAGGAAGGAGTTTCATGGAGGAGTGTTGCAGAGTGCCAGGGGAGGACTCTTGGAGACTCAATGGCCATCAACAAACAGGTAGAACTGAATCTTATTTGTGTCCCTGGAGATTTGATTTCAACTTTCTTTGGTGCAAATGACAAAGCAAAATTTGTGTCCATCATATCAATTAACAGGGCAAAATATTGAATAAATATTTCAACAATTTATAAAAAAAAATAAAGCTTCTTTCGCTTATGCTGGTTGTTCCAAAGACAAGTGGATCAGGTCAATATTTAAAATTGCTGCATACAGTTTTAAATATATTTTTCTGGCATGTTAGGAAACATGCCAGAAAACACAGACCAAAGCAGGCAGCATAACTGTACCTTCTGTCTGCAGCTCCAGGAGAGTCTTCACAAGCGACAACAAGAACTGGTCTCCCTTCAAGAAAGAAACCTGCACCTCAAGCAACTGGCGAATCGAGCAAAACACCTCGCCTCAGTCCTTGAAGTGAGTAAAAAACAAGCTCAAAACCCATCTTTATTTTCAGGAACCAGGGCAGTTTTTAGGGGTCACCAATCAGATAAATGCAGGTAAAAACTTGTCCTAAAAACAATCTTAGTAGGGAGAAAAGACATTTTGGATTGACCCTGAGGAAGAGGTGGAGCTTTATAAGGGTCTCAAACATTTCACATTAGTTGAATAGTTACAGCATTTTGTCTCAGTCATGTTTATACAGAATGTGAAGTTTGATAGAAAAAAGAACCCTTTGTCGAAACACATATTTATATAGTTAATGAGTGTGAAATTATGGTTATTTTGATTCTTTTAGAGACTCATGGCAGTTAAAGATTCTTATGCTGGAGAACTAGAGGTATCAAGCTCTGAAAACACCTCTCTGAGTCCTTGCAAGAGGCAGCGCCTGGATGAAGGCTATGAAACAGAGTCCTCTGACTCGGTGGAGGACATGCTGAGGGACATCAGCACACGCTGCAACGCCGTGCTGCTCAACAACGCTGCAGGATCACCACAGGAATCTGAGACAATACGCATGTATGGCACATTCTCAAGTTTGCAGATGTCCACTCCTAACAAAAGCAGCAATGTTGATGAACCAGAGGCTGCAGAAGATGTCTCATCTTTCAGGACCTCCGTCAGAGAGCACGGCACCATTCGGACTCAGGTGTTTCCTCATGGGCATGCATTTACATCAAGGACCCTGCAGGGGGGATACCGTTTCCGATGGGTCCCCAACCACAGCTAAAGTGACACAGGGACTCTTGTAATGAAAGTGCCATAAATCTAAGAGAGAAGTGGGTGGGCAGCAGCTGTTAATGCTTAACTCCTAATCTATAGAGGTATCTGTAAATGATTAAATGATGTCTTCCTCAGGTAGCTTGTGAGCTAATCAGTCAAAAGTGGCGCTTTAAGGAATAAGACTGCCCTCTCTGCTGTTTACATTCTGTTTTTGTTTACATGCCTCAAGATATGTGGAATTTTGAATTCATTGCATTTTGTTGTTGGAAAAAATATATTTCACAAGCCTTGAAATAAAAATGTTTTTGCTTCAACTTTGGAGAAAAACTTGCATTTCTTTTTCCACACTTGAGCATATATACACATGTGAAATACAACAGACGTTTAATCTGTTAGAAGAAACTTTTCATTGCGAAATTCTGTTGTTTGAGCAAAGAAACAAATGTAACCTCATGACCTGCCTTAAGATGCAGAGGCTTCCTTCACTTTTGTTTGCGTGCAGCATGAGAAAAGGCTCTGAGTCCTCGTTCTTCACAGCCATCTTCCTTGTCTACTGCCTTGAGATTTGAACAGGTCTTGTTTGCACAGTTTGCATGATCAATAAGGTTGTTAATTCAGCTAGCTAAATGTTGTATTGTGGGAGCAAAAGTCCCCACACCGCTTCTATATTTAAACAATGACAATATTTAAACATTGTCATTTATTCAAAAGAATAAATGACAATGGAAAAATAATAATAATAATAATCAGCATCCCAGTAAAGCTGAAAAGAGAACTTTCAGCAGTCCAGAACCTTTTTTATCCCTTAGTCCAGGCAAGATACTCCTGACACTGGACGCTGTTTTTGGTTCAGTGTTTAGCACAAGGAAAATGACCAGTGCATACTCATGTGTGGTGTGTCTTTCTACCACACCTTTTCCTTCCAGTCAACTTTCTAATAATAAGCTTGGATGAAACACATCATACAGCCTTTGCTTGTTGGGGCTTATTTCACTGTAGGGGTTATTGAACAACTGTCAAATCTAATTTTAGTTTTAGGGTTTCGTATTATGTAAACCATTATAAAAACTAACTATGGAAACGTTTGTGAATCGATATAACATAAGTTTTGCTTTTGCATCGAATTGCTTGAATAAATTAACCTTGAATAAATTAACCTGCTTGGGCTTATGGGGGAAAATTTAACCCGGCCGCCAAACTGAAGAAGAAGAAAAAGAAAGCCACAGAGACGCAGTGGGTTTCTAAGGTGAATAAAGGAAGGAGGCTACAAACTAAAGTCGCGGGAAAAAGGATGGAGAAGGAAAAAAAACCCCTGTTCCTTTGGTGTCAAGAATCTGGGATCAATATGAGAGAATGGGATGCCTGCAAAAAAATATAATAAAGAAGAAATAAATAAACATTACGGAATAGCGGTTAGTTAAAGAACAACAACAACGGCAGTTTTTTTTAAAGTGTTGACTTTTATTAAAGTGTCAGCTTGCCGAATCAAAAAGCAAAGGTGTGTTAAACCTCCAGAAGCAGCCTCCTCCTCCCCGCGCACCTGTCGCGCTCTTCCAGGCTCGAGCTCGCGGCGTTTAAAGGCCCATATGGAGGTAGCAGGTGCGCGCCGCTCGCGCGGTTCAGCCCAGTTAGCGCCACAATAGCAGCTCGTTACCGAGTGGTGTGAACCGCGCGGCTACACAACAGTTATGTTTTCTAGTAGCTGCCTGCCATGCAGCAAGATGTATTTCCATCAGATTTAATTTTCTGTCAGGAATATTAATTGTTTAGATCCTAATGCAAAACCCAAAAGATCCTAGTGCAAAATGCAAAAAAGTAGTAATTGCAGATAGTTAGTTAGTCAAAACATTTATGTTTGGTAGTTCTTTAAAAAAACAACTTCAGATTTGTTTTACGTAAACAAAGCTATTATTTAAGGATGACTAAACGGTAAACGGTTTTCAAAGAGATTCTCTTCTCTATATTTCTTATCTTACGCAGTCTTCTTAAAATAATAACAATAATTTAAAAATATCTGTGCTTTTTCTGTTTTTATACATAAAAAAATTTACATTTTGACGCCCACATATTTACCACTAAATCTACACTTAAAAAAACACTATAATACCGTCTAAGAGATACAACTGGACTTAACGACTCTGTTCGCACTGACTTGTTCAGTGTATGTTTTAACAAAAGAAAAAAAAATTAATTAGAAAATAATTAAACGATTCCAAGCTCCTTCTTGGTAGTTGATATCAAAATAAGAAAGCATTTCCAGCTTCTGGTGTGTAATTCATCTCCAGGTTTACATTCTTCATGTTGGGCCAACAGCACGCTGCCGCCTCCTCTTTTACAGCTTTACCGCGTTGCTGTTTTTCTTTACTTTGTCTACTTATTTGTTGCACTGGAAACAAGGACGCAAATGGCATCTCCAGTGAAGCCACTTAAAGGAAAAAAAACAGGAGCAGGCCGCCAATGGCAGAGCAGAAGAGGCAGCTTCCCGCTCTGCTGTCCGCCCTGCAGGAGTATTTAGGAGGGGAGCTTGGTCAGGAGAGACCGCAGGTTCACCAAGACAGGTACGACCCGGGTCTCAGCGGGGTGAAGGGGCTAACAGTGATCTTTGTAAGAGGGGCGGAAAATTCACTCAAGTAAGTGGGTAAGTAGATCAAATCATGGAATTAAAATTTGTAGTGTTGTAGGTGTTCCTTTAATCTGTTGTTGCTACTGTTGCTCCTAGGCAACACAGGCAAACTTTTAACAGATCACAGCCCCTACCTGGTTCTTTAGCATTAGGCACTTTTCAATTATTTTCTCATAAGCTTTCAGTCTTGTTAGACTTTCTTACTGGTCAACTTTGCAGAAACCTTTTGGTTTTGAATTATGAGTTCATTTTCTCCTCTTTATTAGGGGGATGCTTTAATGAGGATAAGAAGACATTCTCCCTTCAAGGTAAGATGAAAGGAGGAAATCTCTGTATTCAAATTAAATCAGAATCTGATATCTGAGGTGGAGGTGCCAGTGTGGCTGTAGATCTGCACACAATCAGATCTACAGCCCTCAGCTGCACCCACTACCCACTGATGCTATCAAGGTAAGCTTTAGAAATACCTGCTGCCGAAGCTGGACTGCAACATGTCTCAAGTTGTGTTTGGTGCCAAAGACCTTTCAGTTGTGACTGGTATGGAGGCAGTGTTATGTTAGCTGACAAGTTATCTTCCAGCTCACAGTACTCTGCTACCATAACGGTTATATTTACTGCTCTACTTGCAAATGTTGGAGGACTTTTCATATACAGTAAATATCTTTAGGTAAAGGATCACTGGTGCTTTTCGGCTGGTTTGTAGGCAGTGTCTCGTTAGCTGGTTGGGTCGTCAGGTGCCAGCTTACCTGCTGCTGCCCTCAAACTGTCTGAGAAATCCACAGCAGCTTGACTTTGTGCAATACCCAATTAATATAGAGAAATCATTGCATTGTAAAAAAAAAATAACACCACCACGAATATGAAAGTTCATCCTCTTTCAGTTATTGGTTTCTAGGTGCTAAGAATTATGGTGTATGATATTCTAAGCATATTTATATACTGAAATGTACAAAACCACACAGCACTCATTATTAATAAAGATAAAGCTAATAATTTCAATCTGTGCAGAAAAACTAAGCTGTTACTTCCACTGCATTTGCAAAGATAGTGCAATGCTCCAAAAAGTAGCCTCATCTCACTCCAGATGCTAAAGGTCATTGCAAGACAATTTGAAAAAGATGAATCAAGCCTGCCTTGTTTGCGAGGAGAATGCCTCTGCATAATGAAAATGGTACAAAGACTTAATGTAGCATCTGATCCATAAGACTGTATTGCATACTGTCAATACAGGCTTTAGAGAAAACATCAATTCAACCACCTACTTAACTGTGCACACTGGGGCTTTCAATCTGCAGAGATCATTAAGCATGAGAACACACAAACTCCACGTAGAAAGGCCCAAGATGAGGATTCAAACAGTCGTTGGAGACACAACATTTACCACGGTTACCTTGCAACAGTGAAACAAGTGCATCTCCATGCAGTGCATTGGAGAAAACAAATGATGATCTTGAGGTACATTATTTTATTGTTGGAAGGACGACATACAGTTAAGAGGATCAAATCAGACACTAAAAGGTGGAAAGGCAGGCTTCATCTTAAAAACAAGATTGTCACATGTAGAAAATTACTTTAAGAAGCACAACGTAAAATTTTTTTATTTATTTAAAATACCCAACACTGATGGCTTAACAACCTTTTATCTTCAGTGGTTACTGTCCAACAGAACGGCCAACACTCAAATGAAACCATAGCAACACCCTTCCTGGAGCAACAGGTCTCTCTCACTGCTGACACTTCAGTCATTTCAGGCTTTACCAGCACGGCTCCATCATACATAAAGTGGCAAAATGTCCCATATCTACCCAGAGTTTGCCATCATAGTTCCCCACGTTTCCTTATGATGATTTCTCGCACCAGTGCTGTGACCTCTTTTCGGACGCTCTCCATGGATTCGTCTGTTCTCCAGAACCGGATCACTTTTCCTTCCTGATTCACGAGGAACTTCCAAAAATTCCACTTTGGTATTTTCTGCACAGAATCTAAAATAAATAAATAAATAAATAAATATACAGTTTGAGTGGATTTTTTTTAAAAATCATAATGATATAAATACAAACAGCAAAAAAAGTTCAACGTAAAAAATTTATTATAAATAAATATAATTTCCTAACAATGTAACTATGCAAAAACAAGAGCATTTCCATATTTGTAAGCAGCCTTTATAAAAAATGTCTTTACATGTGTGTTGAGCTTTCTGGTAAAACAATACACATGTTTACTGGAAACCTTTGAACACTCATCGCTGATGTGAATGTCATTCATTTAATATTGGACCATCATGACTTCATCCACTTTGTGCAATATACCATTATTACTGGCAGCAAAAAAAAAAAAACTTCATCATGATGCTTTCCATGTCATGTTTAACAGTTTGTGCAGTGCCAGCAGTTTTATAATAGCCTTCCTGGATTTTCTTCCTATAAACATTCACTTCAATTTCAACATTAAAATGTGTGTACTTCACTTCAGAGCCTGGGTCTGTGCAGTGGTAAAACATCCAGCCAGGATTTTGCTGGAAGACTGTTGATGTCTAGAAAACAGTTAAACTGTAAAGCTAACATTTATCCAAATATTAGTGTTGTTGTCTACATCTTTCTAAATCCTTTTTATGTTTTAAAAATGACTCATTATAAAGAAAAGTTAACCAGTCACTGTCTTTTCAGGGGATCCAGAACCTTCACAACCCTTTAATTATATAAATATCTGACTCAATGTATGCATTGATTTTATCCTGCATAGATGCCTTTTTGATCCTGTGTGGGTTAGAGACAAAATCCACACAAAATTCACGTGTAATATTAATATATAACCAGTACACCCAGAAAAACAGCCGACAAGTAATCAATTAAAGTCAGCAACTGCTGTCCGAAATTGTAAACATGCAATAGAACAGTTTGTTTTCCTGCAGACCTGTGAGGAACCTGAAGGCAGGCTCAGCCTCCGCGCCCAGGATTTTGATCTTGCTGAAGAAGGGGAAGGTCACGCCGTAGGTGGACTTGGCGAAGGCCTCGATGTCGCGGCTCAACCCGGGCTCACTGTCCCCGAACTGGCCGCAGGGGAAGGCCAAGACGTTGAAGTGTGACGTACCCAGCTCCCGGTGCAGCTCCTGCAGAGACTTGTAGCTGGCCTCCGTGTGCTGGCAGTGACTCGCCACGTTTACAACCAGCGATGCCTGAACAGGCCAAAAACCATGGAGCAATTACAATAAAACTCTGCACAGAATGCAATGACAAGAAAACAGGAAACAAAGAAGAAAAACGCAATCTCTGTTTCAAAATGAAGATTGCACAGATGTGTTGCCAAACTTATTGCCTGGTGATGATGTGGACGTACTTTTCCTCGGTACTTCTCCAGGGATACCGTCCTCCCCTTTGCGTCTTTCACCTCAAACGAATAAAAGTCATTCTGTCTTCTGGGCTTCACCAGGTGCGTCTGCAGGAGGAACAAACACCCCACGCCGACTGTCATGCTCACCAGAACCCTAAGCCTTTTTATTCTGGCTTTGGAGGACTTGGTGGGATAACCTCCGAGAGCCTCCATCTTGGAGGAGGGGAGTTTGGAATCCTGCAAAAAAGTCTGGGCGGACTCGAGGATGAAAGTAAAGTGAAGGTAACGGGGGAAAAATATCTCTGCAAACAGGAAACTCATTGACTTAAAAAAACAACAGTTTTTAAAGGCTGTGCTAAATTCAAAAGTCACGGTTCTTAAACATTTCATACCATGTTATACCAGGTAAGAAGTTATGAAGAAATGTCTAATAAAATTTATTGGGAGACTTTTTAAATTCTCAGAGACACGAACATTTTATTGTGAAATTCCCAAGAGGAAGTAACTCTCCAAAAGTTGATTTTAGGACTCGTGGACAGCTTTGGGTTGACTATTACTTTTGCCAAAGTATAAAATCTCTTAAAATGTAAAATTTTTCATGCCCAATGTTTTCTTATTCTCCTTCACAAGGCCACAACGAGGCCGATGTAGTGGCAAATAAAACGCTTTAAGAGGCGGAGCATCCATGGGAGCAGCAGAGGTCCAGCTGCCAGTACACTGCTGCCCTCTGGGGGGCGCTGTGACTCCCTCGCTGAGTTTTACACCGCCTGTCGGAGACTGGAGCTCGAACTTTCACAGAAAAACCACATGCAAGAACACAATGTCCTGCAATAAGCCATGCAAAGTGCTTCTGCAACACCTTTTGCAAACGAGATTATGATAATAAATAATCTTAAATGTGATCAAGAAACTAAGATGTTACCAAAATCAGGATTAAAACTTCTCTTTGTGAAAATAGTATATCAAAAAATATACATATTTATTATTCTCACTTGCCTATGACAAGCTTGCAAACAGTTTTTCTTATTCATTGGGTTGTAAGATGTATTTAATTATTTCACTGACATAGACACATGCATATTAATGTTTCATTTAATATTGTTCCAGTATACTATGGAAATGCAAACAAACTGATAAAAAACATCAACATGAATGTGTACTATAGAGAAAATAAAGGTTGCATTGCACTGTGCAATGAAAATGAAATAAAAGTTTCACTTCATTGTGCATCTTGCAGTGTCCTTGCTATGCTGTCTTTTTACCCACATTGGGGATACCACTGACTATGTGAGGCTCACACCACTGCACATCCGTGTTGCGATCATGCATTTGCACAGTTGTTAAAAACCTCATCTTGACATATTCGAGTGTCGTTTCACATCAGTTTATTTTGGTTTATAGGAATATGAACAGTTTCCCATGTCTTAGAATATAGTTGGTAGATTTTTGTACTGATTAAGATTTTCAGTAGCATATGAAGCTGAGTCATCTCTGGTGGGCAACTGCAGAAGACATTTGTGACTTTAAACTCGCCACAACAACGCTCTGTGAGACCCAAAAGATGGACGGAAACAGAAACACCAACAAATAATGTTGGTAATGATGTGACTCTCGTATTGATTATAAAACAAAAGTGGTGTACAAGTTTAAATCTTACATGTTGGCAAATGTTCAAGAATTTCTTTTAATGTTGTCAACAGCTTGTACTTTCATTATGCCAGGAAAAAAATAATTACTGCCCCACAGTGCCTATGAAAGTATTCACACCCTTGGATGATTTTACAAATCAATTATGATCAATGGAATTAGTTTCTTTTGACAAAGAAA
Organism: Phalloptychus januarius; assembly: GCA_902982915.1. Taxonomy (NCBI): domain Eukaryota; kingdom Metazoa; phylum Chordata; class Actinopteri; order Cyprinodontiformes; family Poeciliidae; genus Phalloptychus; species Phalloptychus januarius. Next base: position 5,313,707 of record CADWAE010000482.1, read on the forward strand.
TTTGCAAATAAAACCCCTTCATATCAAAGTGAAAATGGATATCTACAAAATAACGGCAAATAAATAAAAAAATGTGTCACATAGATTAATTGATTGCAAAAATATTCCCCACTTCATGTCAGTACTTAGTGTATGCATGTTTGGTAGAAATTACAGAGCAAACTGTTTAAGCTCTGAAAGGTTGCATGAGGATTGGCTGTGAACAGCCATTTTCAAATCCAGCTTCAAACTCTATGGGATTGAGATGTGGGATTTGACTGGGCCACCCCAGAACATCCACCTTGTTGTCTCTATACTATATCTGAGTCTTTAGTTGGAGGCTTTTTGCTTTATAATAAAGGTTCCCAGAAGCCATAGTTCCCTTGCTGCATTCATTTTACCTTCTACCTTTACCAGCTGTGAGGCTGTTGCAAAGAAGCAGCCCCGCAACATAACCCTGCCACCACATTATGTTGGGTATTTTAAGCTTTGTCATATAAAGAACCACACAAAGGTATTATCACTTCAGCTTTCGCAAAGAGGAAGAGTCACATCTGTGCCTCAGGACAACTCCAACTTGTCCCCCTGCAGCAGCCTGGTTTTATTCACAGCGGGGTTGGGGCCGGTCATAAAACAGAAACTTAAAGATCAGGAGTAGAGGGGTCCCTCTGAACTAGCTGAAACCGGTTTCTACAATAACAGGATGGTTCCTCACCCAGTTTCTGCTTAGAGAATAATAATTTATTCATGAGATAACTATTTGCAAAACTCTGACACCTTCCTTCACAGGAAGTATGGCATCCGCCAAAAATAGTGTCTTGCCTAATGAGCAGAAAGTTAAATTTTGGACTGATCAGAACTAACACTTGTCGGGCCTTGATTTCAGTGACTTTCTCATTACCTTCCCATATAGTTTTGACTGATGTATGTAGCTTCTCTCTCATCTCAGCTGCTGGAGCTTGTAACTGCATCATCACTGATGGCTTCTGTCACTAGTCTCCTTGCACAGTCACTCACGATGTGAGAAAAGTCTGATGAGATTTACACACATGCATATTCCGCTGGATTTTGCATCTGCATTGTGTAGCTTTTATAAAAATATGTTTTTTACATTATAATGTGACAATGTGAGTCGGATCATTTGTGAAAGATTCTAATAAATTGTGAAAGCCCCATATTGCTACCTTTAAACCTATGATACATATATAAACTCCTCTGTAGAGCTGCATTTGTGCAGTTTTTATTCAGGCTTGGCCAGGTCTGTTCTATTTAGCACCTCTATGCTGCTCAAAATCATCTAATCTAATCAAGATATGAAATCTATATACCCTTGCAGATTTCTTACTTAAAACAATAGAAACTGTTGAGGCCTGTGTTTGTCTTTAGATCAACTTGCCTTCTTATATTTAAGTATAAGTATATTTAACGTTAACATAAAAGTACATAAAAGTAACGTCTGAGATAAAAGACTTCTACAAGTCTTTTATATATATAAATAACCTTTACACAAATCACAGTATATTTGAATAACATTTTAAAAAAATCTGCATGCATCAGACTTTAAATTATAGTAAATCAAATCATGCATGTATATATTGCTTTGTTTTTGCAGATATCAGTGAGAGAACATGAGAGTTGAAGAATTTTGCTAAAATTAGTTTGCAGGGAAAGATAATCCCTGCTGAATGACTACTGTAAGAAAGAATACTTTTTACAGAAGGGAAGGAAAGTTTTCCATTGACCAACATTAATAAAAGTTCAGCTTTCTTCTATTTTTCATCTGTGCTAAGTCACATGTAGATAATTTGAAGCTTAGGGAAAAGATACACAGCTGTGCAAAAGATATGTTCATATTCTGCTTTGAGTCTGATCTTTCTGTTAAGGAAATGAGCTTAGAAGTACAACCACACTTCTTGTCTACAAACCAGTAGAGAAAAACTACTCACTAGTTAAAGACAGAAATCTCCTCTTATAAAGATGATCAACTGTGTGTCATTATGGTCATTTTGACTCAGAGCTCAAGCACAAAAGTAAGCTTGCATAGAATTGTTTGTGACTGTAAATCAAATTAGGTCATTTGTTAATGCTCAGCAAGACAGATTGTCCATGAAACTCCTAAATGAACGACACCTTCTGTGCATGAAACATACTAGTCGTGCATACTAATCATAAAATGTAATGGTATGTTAAATTTGTAAGGTAGGAATTCTTGAAGTCCAGATTATGCAAGTAAAATAGAAATTAAATGTATTTAATTGTGCAAGAATAAACAGTTTATTTGCACATTCTTGGTATAACACTAGCACAGTGTTTTTATAAAATTTCAATATCTGAACATACTCAATTTTAACTAAGCTGACTCAAAGCATATTCTTTTCAGCATATGCAAATGTTTGCAAGTGTGGTCACTGACCACATTCAGATGGGTTTTCATCATGCTTTTGCTCAAAGAGGTTTTGCTTGTGTCAAAATTTAAAAACCTTGACACAAGTTTTTATTTTAGATATTAAACATTTAAAATAGTAATAATTATAATCACTCTTACCTTGATAAGTAATTTTAAAATGCACCTATTTGAAGCAAATAATGTATTTTTATCAGACTAACAAGTTAACTCTACTGTTGTTTATGAGCATAAAGTTTATCATAAAAGAAAGTACTTTCTTTCACCAATAATCAGCTGTAGCAGCATTAGATTGTTTTTCTTTATTTGAGCAGAAGAAAGAAATCATTTGGCTGCAGATGCTATCCCAGTATTTCATCCTTCCCTTTCATCCACTTTATTTGTAACTTTGGCTTAGAAATACTTCTAGGGCCAAATTAAAATTAAAAGGCATAAAGCAGCATTGCTTTAGTTATAAGTTGCCTTTTTTTCCTGCCGTTTATCTTTGGATATCTCTGGAACACTTTCAACCTAGTCCAGATTAAAGTCAACCTGTCTGAGCTGGAGGTGGGATGGTAGAGGTATCTGCACAGGGACAGATTATGAGAAATACAGGTAAGCTAAAAGCTATAAAACCATTTCACAAAAATGGTGGGGGTCTCTATGAGGGGAAATATGAGACTTATTTGTACTAGTGTGACAGTTTGTGGTGAATCAGTGTTTCTGTATTACGTTTAGCTGTGGGAGGTTGACCACAAGTTGAGCATGTGGCATGTTCAGTCACACTAGTCTCTTGTGTCAACGCTTTCCTGGAAACAGCAGTTACTCAGCCGGTACTGGATGGTCAGCTCACATCAACATAAAATGAGTTATTTAAACTCCTTACTTTATTATTTTACTACTGGATTAGTGGATTTTGTTTTTTGAGAAAAATGATTGCTACAGGAGGAAGACAGAAAGATGAACAGCTAAGAATCTGGGACAAACAATCTGGATCTTGTTTGACTTCCTTCAATGCAAATTCACAGGTGGTGATACCTTAAAGTCCATAAGATTGTATTATATTTATTAAGATTTACTGTGAATAAACCCTTCATGATTTACTCCCAATAACTCCATCTGCAGATCTGTTGTCTCAGATGTCCTGGAAAGATGGTTGGTCGCCAGGCTTTCTCATGAATCTATCTCCTGTTGGAGATGGGAGCCCCCCTCCTACCAACTCACATGTCAGAAGATTAATGAAACAAATTAAATGTTCCACTTTTAAAGCACGCACAAATTTCTGTTTAACACATTTCCACCACCCTGAAAGGAATGCGTGTATTACATCATTGTAGTGCTGAGTAATATAGCACATCTGTGCCCACTGAGATAGTTCATTTTTGAGAAGGATTTCACTGACTCATTGTCGCCGGGGGTCTTCAGTGAAAACAAAACTATTAATGATCATAGCAGTCATATGGGAGGTCTCAGTTTCCTGGCTCATGCAGTGGAGAAATGGGGTTGGGGGGGATACCCTCTGAGAACATCCTTTTTGAAGCCTCACAGTGGGAAGGAGCTGCTGATCAAACTTTGGGGGTCCTCTTGGTCGAACGGTGTCATAATGTGAATGGCATGATGAAGAAAAATTGTCATCAAACAAGAGTATTTAGTGATGCACTGATGCATCAGAAACTTCTTGTGGTTTTTTGGTCTATGGTTCGAGAACAGCATGCTGCGCAATAAGTATTGAAACCCTGCAGAAGGTTTTTACATTGCTTACTGTGATCCACCAACATAGCATTTCAACAGAGACATGTGCACTTTTGAAGGCCAAAGTATATATTATTAATATTATATAATGGATTTACATCCAAGTCAGAAAGATGTGTTCTCGAAGATGCACATCTACAATAAGTTAGAAAACCTGTGATGTGTAATTTGAGAGTGCTTGCTGTAATGAAAACACGAAATCGTGAACATCTCAGTAAAGGAATTTATAGCAAAAGATAAAAGACGCAAAGCTTTCATGCCCTCTGCTGAAATTCTTTGTACATCTAATACATCTACTTCTAATTTAGCCTGAATGAACTACAAGTAGGTTCCTCCTTCATTTACTGTTCTGCATAACATAGACTTTACATCCAATAATACATTTAGGCACAAAAACGGTATTATATTATCGCATAGCAATGAAACATCCCTGACTGTTGTTCTTTTAAGGGTGTTATAAATGCAGAATGAGGAACATTTTTGACTTATCATGATTTTTTTAAATTTATATTTTTACTCTAGTGGCCTTTATTTGACAGGGGATCGACAGGATTCTGAAAAGGCCAGAAGACACGTGGCAAAGGTCAACAGCTTCATAAACACTCGTTTATCTTTGTATTTTCAACAATAAAAATTACATCTGGAAAACAATCTGCTGTCACCATACATAACCATGAAACTATCTGTTTTCCTGCTGCCGTCATATCCAATAAATTAAATTATTATTGAAAAGTTACCTTGCTTTAGTAACTTGGTTCACTAATTGCATTGTGCTCTGTGGTTTGTTTTAAAATTGAGTTGTTTCCTCATTTTGACTTTCAGAATGTGGAGTGTAGATCATTGCAAATGATGCAACAACTTTAGTGCCTTGAAGACATTGTTTGTACTAACTATAGCACAGTAGCGTTTACCTCATATGTGCTTGTTACTGCATGTAGCATGTCTTTCAACTCTTTATAGCCGATCTAAGTTTCAGTGAACTTGCAGAACACGTTTTGTTCATTTCATTTTTTCTTCCTGCATGAAACTTTCAAGCTTTTTGATGTGCAATGTTAGCTCAGATTAGGATTTCACATTCACAAAGTGCATTCAGATTAACCTTTGTTCTCACTGCCTGTTCCCAAAATAGACTGATGGGAGGAGCTACCTGGAAGTATTTTTAGCAGCTCCCTAAAAAGCACATCTCCATGTCCCTGCTGTTCATTCACACCAGCATTGTTCAGACGATTCAGGCAGCTTTCCCTCCTAACAATGATAAGAATCTATTGTTTTCAGGTCAATAATCACAATGAGGTAAACTGTTCTTCACCCTAAAACTTTCACTTGTCCCATCAAATAACTCCTATCAAAGTCTTGTGTTGACAACACTGTGATCAGAGAAATCAGGTTAGTAACACTAGTTTGGGGAAAGGAAACATAGTACTCTGTATTGAAGTCATAAACAAAGCAACTAAGAAAAACTCCTGGAAGCAGTGATATGATAACCAGGGACACTCCCTCTTTTGCCATAGTTCTTGCGTAATCCCTCTAGCATGACCTGCTTTTATAAAATTCCCGAGCAGGGAGAGTTTTAGGCAGATGAGGAGGAGAGAGCATGAACAGAACTGATAGTGTATGTGGATTACTAGACAACACGCCTGGAGCTGTTGGAATTAGGAGGCAAGTGGCAAATATCACCTTGTGAGAAAGCAAACGGACACACTTGTATGTTTCCCAATGAGATGCAGATACTGCAGCAGCTGGCTGTTCTGGGTAACAACTTTCTTTACTTTGGTCAGAAATGTAATGTAATCCGCCTGACAGACTATTTACCATTGTATTTACCAGGTGTAGTTAGAAACTTCTTTTTAAATGCATGTTATGCAGTGAGACTGCCATTACCATTAAAGTTGTGCCATATCCATTGACTGATATAGTGCTTCAAAATGTGTTGCTTTTTGTAGTGCAATTTCTGTGGATAGAAGAGAATAGCCTTTGTTGTCCCACAAAAGAGAAATTTAGGTGTAACAGCAGCGACAGACATGAAGGTTCGCACAAAAAGTTCTCAAAGTTTTAAAAACAATAAAGAAATAACATTAACAACAACAATAATAATAATATACTGTACAAGACTATTGTAGAAAATACTGTGCAGTTTTTAGAAATAGGCACATAAGATTACTCATGACCCAACGATGTGTAACTGAGTCAGATCATGTCAAAAATTAACTCTGAAAAATACACTATATCAGTATATCAGTGCAGAAAAACACTAAGTTGCAATAAGACAACTCCATCCATGCATACATTATACATGGACTATTCTGCATTGTTCAAACAACAATCATACCAAATAAGTCTAGATTTAAAAAAATAGGCTGATCAGTTGCATATGTGCATTGTCTGTAAAAGCTGCAACATAGACTTCAACTCAAGTAGGAAGAAAAGCTTGCATAATTATTATAGTTTGTGGTTGGTGATTAACCCAAATGCAGAAGTGGAACCATCTATCATGGGGTAGATGATGAAAAAATATTTTTTTTAAATTAAATGCAAAAACTTACAAAATCCACAGGAGCCAGGACAAAAGACAAAATAATAAAAGAACATCCAGAAGAAGAGCACAGTGAAACAAGAGAAGTAACAGAAGAAACCAGCAAGGAATGTCTGAGAAAGCGATGCTTAAGTACTGGGAGGTTGAATGCTGAGATGAGACAATGGAACTGGGCAGATTCACTAATTATTGCAGCTGTGAGGGAAAGGAGCTGAAGGCAGATTGAGGAGAATGGAGAGAGAGAAAGTGGCACAGGGGACAAAGAAGAGTGCACAGAGGACAAGGAAATAAATCTAACTAGACCTAAGAAATAGAATAAAACTAAAGAAACAAGGACTAACTAGACACAAGAAATAAACACAAAAACTAAAAACACTAAGAAGTGACAGAACCGAAGTAAAACAAAAAGCTTGGCTGATCTAATCAATGAAAATAAATTGAGAAACACAGAAATTAACAAAATCCAAAAACCAACTCAAACAACCCAAGACTTCACATTTTTGTGTTCAAAATATTTTGGTGCAATTACATAGCTTATCTGAGTGCCTTTTTTGTAATTCTGCCTCTTTTTGCTCGATTAGAGATCACTGTTTAACATAGTGGAACTTCATATATAACATATCGTGCACATCGGAAAGTTTTTTTTCTGCTTTATCTTTTGTTTTAGTGGTATGCCGCAGTCTAGCAACAGGCCAAATCTCCTCACGTTACTTCTTCATCCAAGAACCCATGCCCTGGGACAAAGGTCGTGAGTACTGTCAGAGCCACTTTGTGGACCTTGCTGTTTTGAGCACAGAGAAGGAATACTTTGCTCTCCTCAGTGCCATCCCCTCAAACAATGCCAGCTTCTGGCTTGGCCTCCATAAGCAGAGCAGTGGCTGGAAGTGGACCAATGGGGAACAGCTGAGACTCACTCACTGGTACATCTATAACCATGAGGGCCACTGTGTAAGCTTGGAGGCCATGCTTGAAGAAGATGACAAGCTATTGGCTCATTCTTGTAATGAGAAGCACAGGGTTGTATGTCAGGGTAAGAAATGTTATTGTCCCTATGAATTTTTTTTTTTTTAATATATAAAAAAAAATCACATCACAAAGACACATTTTAACTGGTTTACTTAATGTGTGATATCCTTAATTGTTGTTGTTTTCTTTTTTATATTGTTTTTCTTGTAATTAATTCACAAAATCTTCCAGGGCCCATTTCCCCTCTATCAGTGACCGTGGACTTTGTGAGCATCAATCACATGAACCTAAGCTGGAACATCTCTGCACTTATGCAGACGACTTCTCACTATTACAATGTGACAATATGCAGCTTCTTTTGTGAGACGCTGTCCTACCCCTACACCAAAGGCTCCTCCCGTGTGAGCATCAGCATCTTCAATTTAAGTGCAGCCACAGAGTACTTCATATACGTTTCTGCTGTTGTTGTTCATCTTGACCATGGGACCAGCAGGAAATGGATTCTTCAAGATTATCCTACAATGTTAAAAGCTAAAACAGGTGGGAAGAATTTTAAGGGAAATAATAAAATATTGATGTTGGAGGGCAATATGCTAATCTGTAGCACACAGACAATTAAAAGTACAGCGCCTTGCAAAGTACTCATGCAGGATAATGCGTTTAAATTAAATAAAATACAAGAGGAATTAATACCTTTGAGAGATGCTGTACCTTAGATGAAAATACATTTGTTCTCATGAACATCTTTTCTCTTCCACAGCAACATCTAATAAGACTCACAAAAACATTTTTATCATTTTGGATTTACTCAGTCTGGTTTTCTTGGTCCCTTCATTTTGGTATATTTACCATATTGTGAAAAAAGGCAAGTTTTGATTTCTCAGTCTATAAATATACATCTGAGTACTCACGTGCTAATAACACGCATTATTTGATCTCATCTCCAGACAAACCCACAGCAAGGGTCCAAGACAGATCGTCAGTGGATTCAACGTTTGTTGAACTGTTACCACACAGAAGTGGGTTAGAAAAACTGGAAAATGTTGTATTTTAGCAACAAAGAAGAAAGTTTTACTTTGACTCTAATGAGACATTAAACCTTTTTAGTTCAAGCTGTGAAAAATTTCAAGATGTTAGGCTTGTGTTACATTGTTGTGTACATTGCATAGATACGCATTAATGAAGTTCAGTTTTATATTTTATATAATCCGTTTAGTTCACAGGCACTTATGCTTTATAGACTGGCAGTCGGTCAAACTCTGTGCATGAACAGATAAGCTACGTATCAGCTCAGACCAGACCTGAGGTGTCATTACATTAACCCTTTGGGCTCATTATTCATTGAAAAAAACAGCTTTAATCTCACAATCAAATTCTCCATCTGTGTCTCTCTATTAAGAAGCAAGAACTCAGAGCCTCTACAGACAGACCATCTTGTGGAAGAAAGGAGATCTTGAGTTTATGAGAATGTCTTGAGCACAGTGTTGGAATGACCCATTGTCCCTACTATTTTGCAACAGATAAACTAAAATTTGCTAATCAATTTCAGTTAAAGATACTAAATGTGCCGTGATTTTGGAGACAGATGAGGATTAGCAGCATAGTTACAGTTTTGTGATCACACTATAGTAAATATGCCGATGGAGAATGTTAAATGACTCCAGAGTTGGTTTTTGTAGTTTCATTATGACGTTATGTTTGAATGATTAAATCTGTTCATTCTTTCTGCTGAATTTGTTGTGATTCACAGAACAAAATACATTTCTATTTTCATATTAATATAAGCTAATGTTGGAGGTATAGTTGGGTTACTATTTTTGGCTACAAGATAAACCAAAAAATGTTTTGGCAGGAAAATAATGTCTCTATTTTAAATGATAATGAGATGTTTTTTGCCTTTACCTAAGATGTTTGTTCCACATAAAGGATGCTGCAACTTGTCAGCATGTTTTCTTTGCAGCTATTTTAAATGAAATCTTTTATCGTTGATTATGTACTTCTGTTTTTGAATTTTGCAACTTAAGACTTTTGCAAGACCAAAACTATAAATATTGTCTATGCCAATGAATCAAGCACAACGTTTTTAATATTGTTGCACTTGTAAGAATCAAGTTCTATAATTACTCATATTCAGGACAGATCTTGGTTTAAGCATGGATAGATATGTCTTAGATGTCTCTATTTCATATGTAAGGGAAATTTAAAATAAGCAAATAATAAAAGTGATGACTGAGCATAGTAGTATTTCTTGTGTATTTATCACTATAGAATCTCTACCGTGTCTTAAATTTGATCTTTGTTACAATTAGATGTTTCATGTAAGAATTGACCCCTAAACTCGATAACTGATTATACCACCCTAGCCAGCAGAAACTGTCATCAAGTAAAAGGGATTCAGTCTTCTACCTCACTGTGGCGTAATTTTGAAAATCTTTTGCAGAATGAAAATGCTTAAATATATATATATTTTCCAAGGGTATCAATAATTCTAGAATTGATTGGAAATGTGACAAATAAAAACACTATATAGGGGCACACCCCTTTTCCCAGCACTGCATCCTTTGAGTTAAGATATTATTATTATAATTAATTTTAATAATATTAACATTCAAAAACATCCACACCCGACCAAAACATTATGCTGAGATAACCCACATTTAGTCTCATTAGTTCTTTATGTATGAGGGATTTTGTGTTTTTTATTTGTGTTTATCTTTAAAAGTCAGTTTTTGTATCATGGCTGACTTAGTGCCAGTCTTTGGACTAAATTGAGAATACACATAACCTTTGCACCAAGGTCATTTTGATTTATAGCCGCAGCGGCACAATATCAAGACATGTCCTGATTGATGCATTGGTAAGATATCCATGGCGTGGGCTCCACACAGGCCTCATCTCAAGGATTAAATCTGATCAGAACCAGAGGTTTTTGTTTTTGCAACTTAAGAACAATTTGAATTTTAATGTTGGACCCGAGTGGTCATATCTGTCATACACTGAAACCCACAATGGAAAAGGGCTCCCAAGTGGAGAGCTCTGGACGGTGTCTACGAGACCAAAAGAAGTTAAAATTGGCCCAGCAAGGTCTAAGCTCCACATGCAATAACTTTTTTGATATAAGGTGTGGCAAAAGAATGATACTTTCATGATCACAATTTTTTTTACTTATTAAGGCATTTTAGTGGCCAAACCACATCCTTTGAGTTAACATATAAGAAGCAGGGTGAGCAGACACATTCGTCTGCAGATCAAAGACACTGACAGGAGAAAATGTTATGTCTGAGGGGGGTTGTTGCTCTCATCCTTGGTGCCTTTTTCCTTATTGCCAAATCCAGTAAGTAATATTTCTATCTCTATTCATATTTGTTTCTTCTTAATCAAGGGTCTATTTTGATCTTGTTGCGTAAAAATTGTATCTGGATATCTTCCTGTGTTAGGTCATGGTTCTGAGATTATCAATGGGAAGGAAGTGCAGCCACACTCCTTGCCTTTCATGGCTCTGCTGGAGTCAGGTCGGGCATCTTGTGGAGGAACATTAATTGATTCCAAGTGGGTTCTGACTGCTGCGCACTGCAGGGGGTAAAAACAATTTTCATTTTTCTTATTTACATGCTTTTGGTGTGCATTTCAAGTAGGATTAAAAATGCAGAACACAATCTGTTGTTACATTAGTTTTGCCTTGCTCTCTCAGCAAACTTAAATAATGTTTAGATGTAAAAGAAAACCAGCTGTCCACAGTATTAAAAAGTACTTTTTTCTAGTGAAATATACACTTCATTATAATGTAAAATTTTTATTATGTGCGTTTCTAAGGTCCCGCAGCGACTAGTCATGCTAGTCAGACAAGTAAAAATGCCAAATAGTTTTTGTTCTGTTTTGTATGAATATAGATTTACCCTTCTTTACTCAAATGTATAGAGAAGGTGGGCTACAACTTTACCAAACCAATTGTAATGAAAAACAGTATTAAAGATTATGTGTAACTCATCAGACTTGGTACACAGCTTTAAGACACCTAGCAGAAAGAATGTTATATTGGAATAATTAATTACATCTACAGCTAAATTTACATAGTAAACCATTAATATTTTGTTATTGTACAAGCTTTAACCTGTAAGATCTTAAATTTACCATACTGGTACTATGTTATTGCTCTTCCAGCATGTACACTGCACTGCTGGGAGCGCACTCCATCTCAAACAAGACAGAACCATACAGGCAGAAGCTTACTGTGGAGAAAAGTTTTTCTCATCCTGGCTATAATCGCAGCACACAAGACAATGACATCATGTTGCTCAAGGTAAGTTTGCTTTGTAAAATGTATGATTTCGTCTGTTTAAAATAACATTTCATGCATTGGGAAATCATTTAAAATGAAGACTAATTATAGCAAGCTGATTCTTAGTTCACAATTAACTTTACTTTCAAATGATTCTTGCTTATTATCATTCATTTACTGATGTCTTGGGACAATTCCTTCAAATAATTTCCTGTTTTCTTTTATGAAAATTGTTCATTCAAATTGGTCTCTCTCACTACCCTTTGTAAATTGCATATGTAATAACTTTTTAACGCATTTTTAATATTTTAACTGTACCAATATTTTTTGTATTATTATATAATAATTGTGATTTTTACTTTCCAGCTGGTCAAAAGAGCAACACAAACCAAATGGGTGAAACCTCTCAAGCTGACTCCCGTTGTCAAAGGCCCAAAACAAGACTCAGTCTGTATGGTGGCTGGATGGGGAACAACCAGGATGGATTCCAATGAATTGTCAGATGTTTTGATGTCAGTCAATGTGACTGTGGTCGGCAGAAAGAAGTGCAACTCACCGGCTTTTTACAAGAATCGCATAACTAAAAACATGATTTGTGCTGGGTGGAATGGTAACATCAAAGCTGACACTTGTCAGGTAAGTTGCCTACCAGCCATTTACGCAAATTTAAAATGTAGTCGTTTCCCTAACATGCAGTTTATATGCTTATTCTTTCTGTAGGGGGATTCTGGTGGGCCATTACTTTGTGGTGGAGCTCTAGTTGGAGTTACATCTTTTGGACGTGGGTGTGGATACAAAACTAAACCTGGCGTGTACGCTTTCCTCACCAAAGCTCACCAAAGCTGGATCAAGAAGACAATGAAGCAAGGAGATAATGAATAAGCCTTGGTTGAATGTTGCTGTTTTACTCATTCAACCACTTTACTTGCTTTCCTATATGTTATGCAACTTGCATTTTGTCGCTTCAAGATGTATGCGCACACAACAATTGAACAAATAAAAACTGAGCTTTAGCTTGTTACAGCAAACTTTGAAAACTGTTTCTGTGAATCACTTTATAAAAGGATTAAAAAGTAAAATATTATATTTCTGGCCCTGTACCATTAGATTAGCCACTTACAAACACCTCTGAGTGTGGTGCTCTCTGCTATAACTGGACTGTATCATGTATTTAAACACAGCAAATATACTTACAAAATCAATGGAACTGCAAAAATCTAAAAATTATCTTCACATGAGTAGGTAAAACATTTTAGTGGATGGTTGTTTTAAAACAACAGAATCTGACTTTGGTTTCAGTCTCAGTTTGACAAGCTGCTATCTTAAGTTTGTGGGTAAAAACATTGTTGAAGCTAAGATTCTGACTACTGAGAACAACTTTTGAAAATGCAAACTACAACACCCTTCAAAGTACTCAAGGGTCACAATTTTTCCAATTAAAATGCGAAATAAGTCCATTAAATCTTTTCCTTGTACTTTTTTCCAGCAATAAAGTTTAATAAAGAGCTTTAATATATTTTTACATTGTACTACTAACTGTTGTTTGTCCATTATTGGGACAAAAACCAGAACTTTCCTCACATTATTGCTTATTTGCACAGATAGGGACTGACCCCTTGCAGGGATATGGATGACAACAAACAGTCTTGCATCTGAATGAGTGTTGAGCAGGAGTTTATTTAGGCAGCAGAGGTGGAAGGAATCAGCAATCAACAGATAGTAGGAGCGGGAAGAGCAGTTTTCCAAGTTGACAGTATCTCTGATCAATAATCGTATAAGGTCTGGAAAAAGTTGCTGCTCGTCTCTTCCCAGGGACTGTGTGATGTCAACAAAATGAAAAACCTCCACCACAGTGTTGTTAGCTGCCATGAGAAGTGCTAACCAGTATCACTTCATAAGTGTTAGATCTGACCTCATTTCATGATCACACTTATTTTGTCGATTCATGCATTTCCTCCCACATCCTTTGAGACTAAGACATAAGAGCAGATTGAGCACTGTGAGAAGCACATTCTTCTCCACCACAAACACCCTCAAACGAGGAAATGTTCTGTCTGAGGGATTTCGTTGCTTTCATTCTCCATGCCTTGTTTCTTATCAAATTCAGTGAGTAGTACTTTCTTAAATATTGTCATTTTCTTATTAATGCAATTTTCAGCTTTCTCCTGTCACATGGAAAATTGCTTCTGGATGCATTGCTAGGTCATGGTTCTGAGATCATCAATGGGAGAGAAGTGGAGCCCCATTCGTTGCCCTATATGGCTCTGCTGGAGTCAAGCACACCAATCTGTGGAGGAATATTAATTGATCCAAAATGGGTTCTGACTGCTGCACACTGCAAGAAGTAAGAACAATAAAATTTTTTCTTATTTTGTAAGGATTCAGATTGGTTAGAAATAGAAATTTCACAGATGGCCTGAGTAGATAGAAACAGAAAGCAATTTTTACTTGCTTTGTATGTGTGGAGTGCTTTTTGCTCCATACAAGAAAAAAGTAGATGCACCAACAGATTTTATGATAGCATGATTCTATCAATACTGAGCAATGCCTGGCCTGCTCATAAGAATATCAAAAAAGTATTTTGTGAAGTTGTGCTTCTACGCCCTAAAGGATTTCTAAGTTTGCATGCATCACACAGTCGATGTGGCTTCAACATTTTAACACATAACATGTGAAGGAAGGAAAAGACGTCTTATATTTAGGTACAAGTGTCACTAACTTTAAGAAACCTCAAAAGCTACAAAGACTCAGAAAACTGTCATCCTCTATCAAACATTTTGTGTTTGAACTTTAAGTTTAATTTCCTATTTAAAAATTGGAACATGTTTTGAGAGATTTAGCAACACGTAAAACCAGACCAGAGTCAGAATACTGATTAGACTCATTAATATGTTCTTATTGCATGTTGTTACTTCCTGTTTTATATATATATAAAATATATATACGTACAGCTTTATCATTTATTACTCAAACTTGAGAGCAAAGTCGAGGTGGGTTTAAGCTTTTCTTCTCCAGCTTTAAGAAAAAATATCAAGGATAATCTATAATTCATCAGTCCTGCTGTGGAATATTAATAGACTTGTTTAGAAAGGAAAAGGTTAGAAACCAGATGTTTTCATGGCTTTAATAAAACTATTTCTTAATATTTGACTATTCTGTCAGACATTACATTCAACCATACAGTGTTTTTGTTCTCTCTCAGTATTAAGAAAGTGCTGCTGGGGGTGCACTCCATCAAAGAAAAGAAGAAGGAGCAGCAGTACAGGCAGGACCGTAAGGTGAAGAGAAGTGTTCCTCATCCTTGTTATGATAGCAAAGAAAAAAACAACGACCTCTTGTTGCTCAAGGTAACTTTGCAAAACTGGGGATCTTATCTGTACTGACATTGTTCATAATATAAAATAATAGTGATATTTTCTTTTCCAGCTGGACAAGGCAGTGAAGCAAACCAAATGGGTGAAACCTCTCAAGCTGAACGAAGTTGTCAAAGAACCAGCAGTCGGTTCAGTCTGTATGGTGGCTGGATGGGGAAAAACCAAAAAGGATGCAACTACTATGTCAGATGTTTTGATGTCGACCAATGTGACTGTGATCGACAGAATGAAATGCAACTCAAAGAATTATTACAACCTTGATCCTTATATAACTAAGAAAATGATATGTGCCGGGTGGAATGGCAAAATCCAAGCTGACACTTGTCAGGTAAGTGGGCCTACGAGCCGTTTACCCAAATTTAAATGTTGCTGTTTCCCTAAAATGCAATTTATATATTTCTTCTCTCTGTAGGGAGACTCAGGAGGGCCAATATTGTGCAATGAAGGTCTAGTTGGAGTTACGTCTTTTGGGCATGGGTGTGGAATTCAAAACAAACCTGGAGTTTACGCTTTTCTCACTGAAGATGCCCTTAACTGGGTCAAGAAGACAATGAAGACAAATGAATAAACCTTGCTTTCCATTTTTGCTGTTTAACTCTTTCAAGCACTTTTGCAATTCCATTTAAATTTAACTTGCATTGCTTTGTTGAAAGATGCATGTGCAGACAACAAGTAAACAAAAGATTTACATCAAACCTTGAAAACAGTTTCTGAAAACCCATTTAAAAGAATAAAGAATAAAGTGTTATATTTCTGGTCATGTACTGTCAGATTAGTCAGTACCAATGACCTTTGTGTGTGTTTTCCTACCGGGTCACTAGGTGATACTCTCTGCTACAGCTAGAATGATTTCAGACATATATCAAGATTCAAGATAAAACAATGGCAAAAATATGTTGCATTTTTCTTGAGCTATTATTGGTAACAGACAGCAGATAAACCAGGACTTCATGGAAGACAATGACAGAATTACAAAGTTCTAAAAAACTAATCTGCAGCATTTTAGTGGCTTGTTGTTGACATCTTAATTTGGTGAGCAAACTCAAATACAGTGGACTACTGGTTTTGTGGGGTTGGGAGTCAAAGCTGCCTGAGAAATGCTAAAATTGGCTAATACTGCGGACCCCAACCATATATGCTATCTGCCTCTTTTAATAATTAAAACACCAACTGACCTCTGTTCATTTATATGCACAGAGGAACCCTCCTTAAAGCTACTGCAGAATCTTGATGCTGCAGCAAATCAGAGTCCGAGAAAATAAATGGCATTCATGGATTGGCTGCTTTGCAAATGTCACTCAGTAGCTTGTCAAGTAACATCGTGCCAAGGTGCCAAGGTGCCAAGGTGTGTTTGAGCTTCCCATGCTGCACTTTCTTTTGAATATTTTAGATATGCTCTATGAAACAAATATACCAATATACAGACTTTCTGTAAATAGTTTGGATTCATATTATGTCCTCATCCTGCATCGCCTTGTTGAAGTCAACATTCAGATAAACTCCTCTCCAAAATGACCACAGACAAGAGGGTAAAGCTGAGAAGTGTGAACATGCACATTTTCAGAAATATTACACAGCAGCAAACAATAGTTTGCACAATACATTTGCTTAGGAGGTAATATTTTGCTTTGTTCCTATAAAACAAATGCTGCCTTCTTACCTGTATTATTCTTAATTAACAGAAATATACATTTCGAATTCCAGTGCTTTCAAAGTCCAACTCAAACTTAAAGAAGTTGCAGTGTTACTGAGAAAACCCATGCTTTCTACATCCTGCATTATCTCCTTTCTGTGACATCATCAAACTATAGCAGACTCTGGAATGTAATACCTAATTCTGCCACTAGATGGAAACTAAGTGAACATTCTTTCTGTATAAAACTGTGAAATGTCAATAAACTGACAACAAAATACATGTTATACATAGGATTTTGCAAATGCTGAACCATGAATATATGAAGATCCTTTGTATCCTCAGGTAAAACACTGACTGAATGAGAACAATACCACAGAATTACCCATTTCAGAAATGTGTCACCTCTGAGCGCATAGGTTTGGCTTGTTGATAATACTCACGGTATCCTATTCTACAGATTAAAAATGCAAAAAATATTTTGTGCATGCTCAGAAATAACTCAAACAAGCAATATTTAAATGGA
The DNA here is from genome assembly GCA_902982915.1 of Phalloptychus januarius. Classification (NCBI taxonomy): domain Eukaryota; kingdom Metazoa; phylum Chordata; class Actinopteri; order Cyprinodontiformes; family Poeciliidae; genus Phalloptychus; species Phalloptychus januarius. The sequence goes on from CADWAE010000482.1 coordinate 5,331,132, forward strand.
ACCAAGTGGAAAACAACAAATTATTTTATGCCTGTAAATGGGTCTCAAATGTTGCCCTCAACAGAAGAAAGATGTACAGTTTCATGCCAAAAAAAAACAGGACTTTTTTTTATCAGAAAATCCTTGCTTAACAAATGCATGTTCCCATGTCTGATTTTAAGTTAAAGGTTTTATTTCATTTTCATTTCCATTTGAGTTCTCAGAATAGCATCCAACTGGAGGGAGGCCTTGGTTACTTGGTTTGCTGGTGCAGAAAGCTTGGCTCCAACGTTCCCACGGTAACCATCACCTGCATTCACTACATACATAGATGTTCTCAATGCCACAAAGTGTTTCTATTCTTGATTGTTCTCAGTGGTTTGCACTCTTAGCTGCATGTTGAGAAAATAAAAATAAAAACAAAAACCCTGCACCTCACAGCTGCTGGAGAGCTTTGGTTCTGATCTAGGTTACCACAAAGTTCATCTTATCAGATCACTACGTGTGTTTTGCTGAATCATGCATTTCCATGGTCAGACCACATCCTTTGAGAAACACACATAAAGGTCAGGGTCTGCATCCTGAGGGGCACATTCACCTCCAGATCAAAGACTGAGATAAGGCAAAATGTTCTCTCTGAGGGGGATCGTTGCCCTTTTCCTTATGATCAACTCAAGTGAGTAATATCTTAAGAGCTTCCATTTAACTTGAGAAGAAAGTTAATATCACCTCTTTACTATTATGGGATGTGTTGTACCTTTTTGCTTTCTGTGTCAGGTCACGGTTCTGAAATTATCAATGGGAAAGAAGTGGAGCCCCATTCGTTGCCCTACATGGCTTTGCTGGAATCAAGCGAACCACAATGTGGAGGAATATTAATTGATCCAAACTGGGTTCTGACTGCTGCACACTGTGGAAGGTAAAAACAAAAACTCTTTATATGCATTTAGTTTGCTTTTCAAGCAGCATTAGAAATAGAAAACAAAATCTGTTGCTACCTTTAATGACTTTACTTTGCTCTCCCAACCAATTTAAATAATGTTTTGCAAACCGTCAGTCTGCACATTTGGATGTTTTGCACTCTGCAAATCGCAAACCAGTATTTCAAAGCAAGATATTTTCAACTTCTATGTTTTATACCTACAGTGTGCTTGTGTCACTACTGCCAGTTTTTTTTTTATTTGATGGTGGTGACTAAAACTTCCAATCATGTTAACTTGAATATGATCATAACAAATACAATAACATTATGGCCCAAAATTTTACTAACCTCTTTATTTCCAAAACTATTTTACCACACGAGCTTAAATGTAATGTTTCTTGCTTTACTGTACTGTTGTTGCTCTCTCAGTATTAAGACTGTGTTGCTGGGGGTGCACTCCATCAAGGAGAAGAAGAATGAGCAGCAGTACAGGCAGATCCTCAAGGTCTCAAGAAGTGTTCCTCATCCCTGCTTTGATAGCAAAGAAAAAAACAACGATCTCATGTTGCTCAAGGTAACTTTGCAAAATTAGTGATCTTATCTGTACTGACATTGTTCATAATATAAAATAGTAGTGATATTTTCTTTTCCAGCTGGACAAGGCAGTGAAGCAAACCAAATGGGTGAGCACTTTGAAACTGAATGAAGTTGTCAAAGAACCAGCAGCCGGTTCAGTCTGTATGGTGGCTGGATGGGGACAAACCAAAAAAGATAGAGCTACTATGTCAGATGTTTTGATGTCGGCCAGTGTGACTGTGATTGACAGAATCAAGTGCAACTCCAAAAATATTACAAACTTCATCCATATATAACTCAGAACATGATATGTGCTGGAGCCAGTGGTAAAATCAAAGGTGACACTTGTCAGGTAAGAAATGCTAATGGTAATTTACACTAAGATCAAATGCTATTCTTCCGTAAAATACTGGTTTTCTTTTCCTCTCTGTGTAGGGAGATTCAGGAGGGCCAATACTGTGCAATGGAGCTTTAGTTGGTATTACGTCTTTCGGTTCTGCGTGTGGAATCAAAAACAAACCTGGAGTCTACGCTTTCCTTACCGAAAATCACCTGAAGTGGATCAAGAAGACCATGAAGACACCTGCAAATGAATAAAGGTCGTTCCTGAGTTGCTGTTTTACTATTTCAACTTGTAATTCAGCCTGCATTATGTTAGCAAAAAGCTTATGTACAGACGCCAAATGAACAAATAAAATGCTGAGCTTTTACTTCTCACTGCAAGGCTTGAGCTATATCTGAAAACCGTTTTAAACAATTAGATCCTTTTCAGCAGCAAAACACTGAACTTTTTTTGACAATCTTTATTAAAGGAAGAAGTTTGTTTTCAAGTCATTAGTTGGAGTATTTTTGTGACCATAATAAAATAAAAGCAAAGATAAAATGTTTGTGTGTCATTTCCCTCTTTCCTCCTCGGCATGTGTGAAGGCAGGTGTGGCTTCCAGGTTGAGCTCAACAGGAGTAATCAAAAGCAGGAGGATTCTCACACTACCACAAAATGTACCCATTATTATCGAATAGTTATTCTGCATTGATTTTGAAGACTTAAGTCTATTCTGATTCTGGCTCTATGTTCCCACCGATCTTCAAATGTGACCTGCACCACAGCGGTGAAAATAAACAAAGAAAACCTCAACTTCACAGCTGCTGAATAACATTGATTCTGAAGGCACCAGGTGGCTCAGTTGGTAGAGCAGATGAATGCTGTGTTGAGGCTGTTGCGTGGGATGCAGTTGCCCTGGGTTTGATTTCTGGTCTAAGCCCATCTACTGGATGCTACCCCCTTCTCTCTCGGCCCTCTTTCTTGTCAGATTGCTGCTTACTAAAGACTTCTAGTAAACAGAAGTCTTTACTAGCCTGGTTCTGATCTGGTAAATGTCACCACACATTTCAGATTAGTAGTGTTCATGAGAACGCTTCATGTGTTTTGCTGACTCATGCATTTCCATGTTCAAACCACATCCTTTGAGAACCACACATAAAGGAGAAGGGTGAACATCGTGAGGGTCGCATTCGTCTCCAGATCAAAGAGTGAGAAAAAAGGAAATGTTCTCACCGACGAGTTGTACTGCTTTCATCCTCTGTGCCCTTTCCCTTATTATGCACTCATGTGAGTATTATCTTAAGTGATGTCATTCTTTAGGAAAAAAATACCTTCTCTTTGATACATATTTTTACCGTTTTGAGTGCGTTTGGTTGTGTTCCTGTTCTAGGTCGTGGTTCTGTCATAATCAATGGGAATGAAGTTGAGCCGCATTCATTGCCCTTCATGGCTTTTCTGAAGGGATCTCTGTTGTGCGGAGGAACACTGATTGATCGGCAATGGGTCCTGACTGCTGCACACTGTGGAAAGTAGGAAATATATAACATATTTTTATTTTACTGAGGTTTCCATGGTAAAAAAAAATTGTAACAATATTATCCGGAAAGTGTTATTTGAGTTACAAAAATGTATCCTCTATTAGTTTAGTTTTATAATTGAAAATGTAAAAAAAAATATCTTATTAAAGTCCAGGTTCTCACTTAATAGGCTATATGTCAGTGTTGTTCTGAGCATACTGTCTCCATATATTTTACATTTCTAAGTCAAACATTAAAGGCTAAGAACAAGACCACTAATTTCAACAAAACCACAAAAGCCACATGACTTTAGAAAAGAGTTCTTCTCTGAGAAAACATTTATCTTTCAACAATAAGTTTCATTTTCAAAGTAAATAATATAATTTAAAAATAGACTAGCGTCCTGGAAGACAAATTGCAGAAAAATGCAAAAAACTAAAATGAGCAGAATAAAATTGTTTAGATCAAAATATGTGAGATGACCTGACAACTTAAACTGCTCTCCATCAAGTCTGACTGAGCTAAACTATAGCTAAGTTTAGCTGAGGATTAGCTTGGCAATGCCCACGACTGGTAGGAACATGCTCTAAATATTTTGCAGGAGTCGTTGCACAAAGGAAGTTCTACAAAGTATTAAATCAAGGGAGTAAAAAACCAATGTATCCCAGACTTTCACATTTTCATTTCTTCAAAATGTAAATATATATTTTCCTGTCACTGACATGAAGTCCTAAAAAAATACTTTGTTTAACAAGTTATGGTTCTAATGACCCCGCCTCTCGCCCGAAATGTTTGCTGGAGATAGGCACCAGCACCCCTACCCAACCCCGCTAAGGACAAGGCTGTACAGAAAATGGATGGATGATCGGTTCTAATGTGACAAAAAAAAAATGTAACCATCGCATTGAACCACCCCACATCATAAAAATATCTGCTCCTCTCTTATTGGCTCTTTAAGATTTGTGAAGCTTAACATAATGTAGAGGTAAAGGTAATTTTATTTATATAGTACATTCTCAGCAACAAGGCAATACACAGTGCTTACAAGGCAAAACAAATGTGCAATTAAAAAATATAGTTCATGTCAATTCTGTAATAATTCACTCATTATAGAATTAAATACATTAGACTGATTCACTTGTAATAGGGTAGTAAACCTTCAGAGTGTCATGACTATGGATATGCTCCAAAAATCTAACATCATACTTTGCTTTTATTCTTTCAGCATTAAGACTGTGATACTGGGGATGCACTCCATAAAAAAAGAAAAAAAAGAAAGGAAGTACAGGCAGGTCCGTAAGGTGAAGAGAAGTGTACCTCATTGTGAATTTGATGAGAATAAGCGAGTCAATGATCTCATGTTGCTCAAGGTAAGATAATATTTTACAATAAAAGAAAGCTTATGCCCAGATATGCTTTGGAAAAATACTCAAGAAAAACAATAAAACTTAAACAAAAAGTTGGTTTTACTTTAGTCATTGACAAGATAAACTATGAAGTGGTTTCAGTGATCTTCAGTCATATCTGTTATTAGTCTTTAATAAAGCTCAAATAATTGCTTGAACCAGATTTAAAATCCAAACTCTTTCAGATCTGGAACAATGGTTAAGGCCTCTCTTTTGTGACTATGATATAATTCTGTGAACAATTTCAACTTTTTTATAGTTTCATGTTGATCGTGACCTTTTTCCACCTTTCAGCTGGACAAACCAGTGAAGGAAACCAATTGGGTCAAAGTACATCAGCTTAGCAATGTTGTCAAAGACCCACCAGCCGGCTCTGTCTGTCTGGTGGCTGGATGGGGAGCAACCAGCAAAAATAGCAATGTTCTATCAGATGTTTTGATGTCTGCTGATGTTACTGTGATTGATAGAGAAAAGTGCAACTCTTCAGACCATTATAACCATAAGCCAGATATTACCAAGGACATGATATGTGCGGGCCCAACTGGGAAGGAAAGTGATGCTGACACCTGTAAGGTAAATGAGACTTTTAGCCAAAGTTTAAAACATTATTTTCTTAAAATGGTTTTCACATATTTCTTCTTTCTGTTAGTGGGATTCTGGAGGACCAATATTTTGCAGAGGAGATCTAGCTGGAGTCACATCTTTCGGGGGAACCAAGAAGGAGCCTTGCGGATCAGTGAAGAGGCCTGGAGTTTATACTTTCCTATCAGAAAGACATCATAACTGGATCAAGAAGACATTGAAGACCTCTGAAGCTGAATATTTTTCTGACTGATAAAGTTACTTTTAGTAACTATGTTTTGTTGATCTTTTTATTTGAAATGCATTTTGTTGCAAAAACTGTGAATATATACAAATTACAAATAATAAAAAAGAAAGACACATTGTTTGCATGTCTGATTTTAAGTTAAAAGTTTTATTTCATTTTCATTTCCATCTGAGTTCTCAGAATAGCATCCAACTGGAAGGAGGCCTTGGTTACTTGGTTTGCTGGTGCAGAAAGCTTTGCCCCAACGTTCCCACGGTAACCATCACCAGCATTCACTACATACATAGATGTTCTCAATGCCACAAAGTGTTTCTATTCTTGATTGTTCTCAGTGGTTTGCACTCTTAGCTGCATGTTGAGAAAATAAAAATAAAAACAAAAACCCTGCACCTCACAGCTGCTGGAGAGCTTTGGTTCTGATCTAGGTTACCACAAAGTTCATCTTATCAGATCACTACGTGTGTTTTGCTGAATCATGCATTTCCATGGTCAGACCACATCCTTTGAGAAACACACATAAAGGTCAGGGTCTGCATCCTGAGGGGCACATTCACCTCCAGATCAAAGACTGAGATAAGGCAAAATGTTCTCTCTGAGGGGGATCGTTGCCCTTTTCCTTATGATCAACTCAAGTGAGTAATATCTTAAGAGCTTCCATTTAACTTGAGAAGAAAGTTAATATCACCTCTTTACTATTATGGGATGTGTTGTACCTTTTGCTTTCTGTGTCAGGTCACGGTTCTGAAATTATCAATGGGAAAGAAGTGGAGCCCCATTCGTTGCCCTACATGGCTTTGCTGGAGTCAAGCGAACCAGAATGTGGAGGAATATTAATTGATCCAAACTGGGTTCTGACTGCTGCACACTGTGGAAGGTAAAAACAAAAACTCTTTTATTTTTTTATCCATTTAGTTTGCTTTTCAAAAGGCATTAGAAACAGGAAACAAAATCTGTTGCTACCTTGACTGACTGTGCTTTGCCCTTCTAACCAATTTAAATAATGTTTAGGTCTGTAAACCGTCAGTCTGCATGTTTAGATGTTGTGCATTGTGCAAATCACAATCCAGTATTTCAATCTGAGTAGACAGCAAAAGGAAGCCATTTTTTTGCTTTATATGTATGGAGTGTTTGTTTCTGCTTTTACACACAGGAAAAGGTGAAACAACGGGTTAGAAATGTTCTCAAACCTTTCTAAGGTTGTATGTATGTCAACTCCCTGAAGTACCTTCATGCTTGCATGCATCATACAGTCTATGTGGCTCATATTTTTAAGTCAGACACTGATGTATGGAACGAAAAGGCTTTCTATATCTATGTCACACATTCAAAAATGTCACACATTCAAAAGTTACAAGGCTTTTCAGAAAAACATCACCCGGTGTTAAGCATTGGTGTTTCAACAGTTTCATTTTCCTAATGAACGTTAAGTTTTGACAATAGATTTGTAGCAACAGGATAAGTAGGTTACAGTCAGATTGGGATGCTTCATTTTAGCACAACAATAATTAGATTTTCATTGACTTAGTTATCTTGATCATATTGTGTGTTCTCAAAACAGAAAACAGGCATCTTTGTTGTGGTGAAATAAATGGAGAATGTCAACAATGTGAACCATGATCAGATACAAGGGATCATGGTTGCACCCTGCACCTCACAGCTGCAGGGTGCCCATCCTCCCAGTGCAAGATGTGGGCAGCATTCACACTGATGTTTTTAAATGTCCATGCATGCAACAGATCAAACTTCTTTGCACAGACTGTCTCAACAATATGATATGTTACTAGAAGTATTGACTGCCACAGCGCAAAAATGAACTAAATGTGTACAATGATTTTTTTAAGAAATTACCCATGAGGCCTTTACAATCCTACAGTTTAGTCCAAAGCTGGAGGAACTTAGAATGTAACACTATGATATACTTGATCTGACCTCCACCAGTTCATTGATCGTTACTCAAACGAGAAAGCATTTCTCGTTTGAGTAACGAGAAAATGCTCGTTACTCAAAACTTCTAAAACTTCTCTTCAATAATAAAAATATCATAATTGGAATTAATCCTGAGATATTTTAGTGCACACATTTCTTCGAGTAATTTTATACTGATATGATTCAAAAACAAGACTCATCATTTGATTAAAACTTGTTTAAATATTTATCTCACTTAATTGATTGTGAAGACTTAAAGTCTTTTCTGCTCAAAGCTCTTTGTTCCCACCTATCTGCACTCTGTATATTTTCTAACAGGTTTATAAGAAATAGTAAAACCCAGAAAAGCTCAAACTGGCCTAAGACTAAAAGTATTTGGATAGCTCACATTTCTATTTATTTGAAGCTTCAGAAATAAACACACTGCAAATATACTTGATATGACCTCCACACAACTTATAATAGTCAGACTCTAAAGTCTAAGAGAGTTTCAGTTAAGAAAAAAAACGATGTGATGCAAGAAGTTGCAAATATTACTCATTCAAGGAACCACAAAAGCAGCATTGCTTTATAAAAGAGTTGTTGTCTGAGAAAACATCTATATTTCAACATGAAGTTTCATTTTCCAAATAAGCAATATAAAAAACTTAATATCCACCATTAGACTTTTCACATTTTGTCAAATTATAACCATAACTTTATTGTGGAAAATGTGCATCACACTTATTATTTCTTCCAAAAAGAAATACGAATAATGTAAGACAAAATTATTTTCAGCCCCCTTTCCTTTGAGAAGATGGATGGAGCAAAAACAGGGCAACTCTGGAAAGTTTACACAATACATGCTTTATGACTTGTAGGTGCAACTGCCAAAAGAAGGTTCAGCAAATTGTAATTGTTTAAATTGTAAATGTATAATTTTTTTTCACTTAACAATTAGCACTTCTTTGTAGGTGTATGACATAAAATCCAAATACAATATGTTTACATTTTTGATTATAATATAAAAAAATTATAATGAGTAGTAGTAGCTTTCACATTACATAACCATCACATTGAATCAGATCATAAAAAAATATCTACTGTTTCATTAAAGGCCTTTAAGGTCTATTCCAAGAAAAACAGCTTTACAATTATAGCACTCTTAAGATAATGTGCAATTAATGAATCCTAAAATATGTTACATGTCAAATTGATAATAAATCACTTGAAATAAATCACAGTAGATTGACTCACTAATAACAAAGGATGAAAAGTTCATGATTAAGGATATGCACCAAAAATCTAATCCCATACTTTGCTTTTATTCTTTCAGCATTAACACTGTGATCCTAGGGATGCACTCCATCAACAAAGACAAAAGAGAAAGAAAGAACTGGCAGGTCCGTAAGGTGAAGAGAAGTGTGCCTCATTGTGAATTTGATGAGAATAAGCAAGTCAATGATCTCATGTTGCTCAAGGTAAGATAATATTTTATAATAAGAAGAAGCTTATGCCCAGATATGGTTGGTTTTGATTTAGCCATTGACAAAATTAAGCATATTTGCTTCTTGACTCAACCAGTGATCTTCATGAACTGATTTTGTCTTTCAGTTCATGAACTAAAATATTTGCTTGAACCAGTTTTAAGATTCAAACTACTTCAGATCTGGTTTCATTAATTTAAGCTTCTTTATTGTATCTATTATATAGTTCTGTGAACAATTTCAACTTTTTTATAGTTTCATGTTGATCGTGACCTTTTTCCCCCTTTCAGCTGGATCAACCAGTGAAGGAAACCAATTGGGTCAAAGTTCATCAGCTGAGCAAAGCTGTCAAAGACCCACCAGCCGGCTCTGTCTGTCTGGTGGCTGGATGGGGAGCAACCAGCAAAACCAACATTAAAGTCCTATCAGATGTTTTGATGTCTGCTAATGTTACTGTGATTGATAGAAAGAAGTGCAACTCTGCTGAACATTATGATAATGACCCATATATTACCAAGGACATGATATGTGCGGGCCCAACTGGGAAGAAAAGTGATGCTGACACCTGTAAGGTAAATGAGACTTTTAGCCAAAGTTTAAAACATAATTTTTTAAAAATTATTTTGACATATTTCTTCTTTCTCTTAGGGGGATTCAGGAGGACCAATATTTTGCAGCGGAGAGCTAGCTGGAGTCACATCTTTCGGGGGATCCGACGATGAGCCTTGCGGATCAGTGAAGAGGCCTGGAGTTTATACTTTCCTATCAGAAAGACATCTTAACTGGATCAAGAAGAAAATGAAGACCTCTGAAGCTGAATAAGTCTTCTGACTCATACAGTTCAATTTCTCTAACCTTTTATTTCATTGTTCCATTTGTATTCAACTTGCATTTCATTACAAAAATTGCATGCATAGATAAATCACACATAAAAAACAAACAAATCATAGACTGATGCATTACTGTCATTACAACTGTGTATGAAAAGCAAATAAAAAATGTAAACCATCTATTTTTGGTGGTTTTATTGTAGTCATGTCAGCATATCAATTAAGTGTGTGTGTGCATGTGTGTGATCCTGCATGTCTCTGGGATGGACTGGTGACGTGTAAGGATGCATCCTGCCTCTCACCCATTGAGTGCTGCATGCTGCAGATAGGCACTACCTTCCCCATGATGCTGGCATAGAAAATGGGTGGAGTAAATAGTGGTTTGGGACTGCTGTTGAAAAATACAACTTTTTGTGGCATTTAATAAAAACCTGAAAGAGGTAAATATGTCATTTGAATTGGGACACTTGCAACTTGGTGGCTTAAGTCATATTCAGTGTTAACTCTGTCACATTAAGTAATGTAAGAGGTTTCTATTTTAAAAAGAATGAATGTCAAAGAACACAAGAACACAACAGTAAATAAAATAAAACAAAAAAACATCTTATGCAAAATATTAGAGTTTATAAAAAGACCCTCTACCAAATGGTCAAAATGTATGCAGTCTTTGCATGCGTCTGTAGGTAATAACTTCCTGTACCTTATTTTTGAAAAGAGAACATTGCAAAGCTTAAGACCCTCCATCTGATCTTAGCTGCTTGTTTGCACATCTGCACTCACCTACACTCTGATGTGCATGATGTTAAAAACCCACATCATGCTGACTAACTTGATTCTGATCAGTACTGGTAAATTTCACCACAGGCTTCAGACTAACGGTCTGCTGCAGATAGTTTTATCCATTTCGCTGACGTATGCATTTCCATGACCAGACCACATCCTTTGAGAAAAACACATAAAGGGAGGGTGATTGTCTCCAGGGCACATTCATCACCAAATCATAGACAGAAATAGGAGGAAATGTCTCTGAGGGGTTTCGTTGCTTTCATCTCCTGTGTCTTCTTTTCTTTCAACTCAAGTGAGTAATAACTTCTTAAATGCAGTAATTGCCATAGATTTCAGTTACTTTGTTTTAGAATGATTCTTTAGTTGCTTTTTTGTGATTTGGATGTCTCCCTGTGTTAGGTTATGGTTCTGAGATTATTGATGGGAATGAAGTGAAGCCCCACTCGCTGCCCTACATGGCTCTGCTGGAGTCAACAGCACCGATCTGTGGAGGAATATTAATAGATCCCAACTGGGTCCTGACAGCAGCACACTGCAAAGAGTAGGAACTATGATATTTACGATTTGCTTTTAGTTAACAGATTCCATTAATATTAATACCTAGTTAGTTCAGACATAACCTATTCTGTGTAGTTTATTTTCTAAAGAATTAAAAACTTTTGCCTCTGGAGGCATTTATCTATTTCCCCCCTGATAGTGTGAATTGTGCAAAGTAAGAATGAGTATGCATGCTGAGTCACTGAAAGCAACACTTCCTCGGTGCATTAACAGATTTTTTCCAATGATTAAAAATAAGAAAGCACCAAATCGCTAACACAGAGCTGGTGTCATTTTTTTAATCAAAAGCTTTGCAAGCATACATAATGTATAGCTTCTTTAAAACAACTTCCACTTGCTTACGGTGTGATAAAAAAAAAAAAATACATTCAGCTGCTTCGTCATGCAAGGGGAGCCATGATACATTTCAAAAGTGCATCCTGCATGCCAAATATGTCTCATTTATTCTCAGACACCCGAGTCAAAGCACATGGTCGTTTCTGCTCTTTGATACATACAGAAAGGAACAGATGCAAGTCATTGAAAGAAAACACAGAAACCACAAGGCACGTTTTCTGAGAATCATTTCAGCATTTCAATCTCGTGAGAAAAAAATAAACGCACCTAATGGTCTAATTAACTATTAAATATCAGTGGCATGCAAAAATTAAAAGTAGGTTTTGCATTCTGGTGAAATAAACAGAAACTTGCGAGGCAACATTATGTTCTGCACAGACTAAAGTAGATCATGAAGTTCTCCATTGAACTGTGTGTGTAATGGTGGTCAAGGTGCAATGGACTTAGACAATAAAAATAAACTTCTTTAAACACAGAATCTCAGCACAAACAATGTATTTCCTTAATGCCTACTATTTCTGGTGTTTCATTTCACCATTTAAAACTAACAATTGTCATTTTTAATCATGTAAGCCGTTTAGCCAAACTATTATTGTACTCACTTTGTGCTGTTGTGATTAATGCAGTATTTTTCTGCTCTTGCAGTGTTAAGGCTGTACTGCTGGGGGTGCACTCCATCAAAGAAAAGGAAAAGGAAAAACAATGCAGGCAAGTCCGAAGTGTTTCAAAACACATCATCCATCCCTGCTATGATGAGGCTGAAAAACTCAACGACCTCATGTTGCTCAAGGTAAGACTTTGATATGCAAAATACAGAAATATTTTACATCTGTCTAACTATAAATCCGAAATGCAGATAATCAAATTTATTGTGGTGGAAACTATGCTCTTAGTTGTTAGTGCCAGCATTTTTGCAATATCACTAACAGTTTTTGCCTACAATGATTGTTTGAGCAAACTAAATTGGTCTAAGCCACTGCATTTAATATTTCACAAATTATAAATGTATATATTTTAACTACAAATCATCAGCATCTGTTGTGCCACATTTTTTCAGCTCAACAAGCCAGTGAAAAAAAACAAGTGCGTTCAAAGTCTTAAGTTGCAAACTGCTATAGAAAAGCCAGCAGCCGGTTCCAAATGCCTGGTGGCTGGATGGGGAAAAACAAAAAACACTGGGAAAATGTCTGACGTCCTGAAGTCCGTCAACGTGACAGTAATCGACAGAGAGAAGTGCAACTCTCCAGATTATTACAACCTTCAGCCGTATATCAACAATAACATGCTTTGTGCCGGGTCAGAGGGTCAAAACAATGCCGACACCTGTCAGGTAAAATAGGCCCGAAACCCTTTTATGCCTTAAAGGTTGATTTATTCTGAAAACAATCATCACATGTTTCTTCTCTCTCTTAGGGGGATTCGGGAGGACCAATACTGTGCAAAAACGGTCTAGTTGGAGTCACATCATTTGGGAAGTTTTGTGGCGTAAAAAGGAAACCTGGAGTTTATTCTTTCCTGTCAGAAAAGCATCTTAACTGGATAAAGAAGACAATGAAGACACCTAAAACTGAATAACTCATATCTATATTGTACTGTTAAGCTCTCACATTCCATTTTCTGTATTTATTTTCTTTTATTTTTGACTTTTAAATATTTTATACAAATAGCAAACATATGTGGTCTTGACTCATTACAGTAAGTAAAAGTTTAAAGTACAAGAAGTTCTTGTTAGCAAATTAAATTAAATGGGCCAAAGTATAAACTGGGCATCTTCCTCTCCTCCCTCAGTCTCCTTTCTGAAACAGCAAAAGCACTGAAAGGTGGAAAAAAAACATAATTTCATAAAGCTAAGTTTCTTCAGATGTCTACCCACATCAAGTCCTCACAGAAAACTGCAAACATTTCACTTCAGTCTCATTCAGAAAATATACAACCAGTTTTTCTTTGAATACATTTGTCATCCACATTTGCTGAATCCAGTGTTGGGGGAAACACCCCAAAATGCACAAGGAACGTGTGCAAACTCAAATATGAAACACTGCCAGGAAGCAATCTAGATACGAAAGTGAACTATTTTTGGTGGCTGCTATGACACCTACATGCTGTGTTATCTCATTAAAGAACCAGATAAAAGTTTTCACTTTCTTCATGCCTGTCTCTAACTGTGGGGATTGCTGTTGCATTATTTGTTTCTTTTCATCTTTATTTTTATCTGTCTGTGTAATGTTCTCGGTCCTCTGTGGTTGTACTTGTTATTGTTTTGTTTCTTTTTTGTGGTATGTTTGAGAGACCTCCTTGCTGCTCTTTGTGGTTGTCGGCAGATTCTGTGAGAACTTCTGTTACTTGGCTTTAGTAGCCACCAGAACTCGTTAACACTTTGGCATTTCAGCGCTGCACCACAATTCACATGATAAAGTAATAATTTAGAATCTACAGAAAATAATACCTGATAATTATATATATTATTAGAAATAAGATTCAAAATGTTTGGCGTGTAACTGCATTTCCTATACTTTCAAGAACCACCCTTTTCTGCAATTAGACATGTCTGCTCCTGCTTTGCACATCTAATGACCAACATGTTCCCCATCTTTCTTTGTCTCGGTCAAACAAAACGGAGACAGCAATTATCCAGTCCTGCCACAGACTCTCACGTTTCATTTAGCTAACAAACAGACAGGGAGGAGATGTTTTTCAGGTCCATTTAAACAGAGTGATGGAGACAGGTTTGACCTTCATGAACCTCACTGACTCTACTAACTGGCTCCCCGACACAAATAATGGAAAACAAATTCCAAGCAACTGACATTGATTTTTTAGTTCACTGAGCTAGAGAGAGGACAGGCACAATGGGAGTGCTGCAGAGTACACCGGATGTGCTTATTTGTGTCTACTTGGAGTGTATTGACAGGGGTTACATGCATTGTCCACAATACCTTCACATGAGTAATAGCACGCAGTAATTTGAAGCGAGGGGTGTCAACTCGAAAAAAGAAAATAACAATAATAATACATTTTATTTGTGTTGTATTAGTACTCAGACACTTTACGCAAGTGTAAAATCAAACAATGCAACACAACATAAAAACACCTTAGAAGGGCAGATTTAAACATTAAAGGAATGACTATTCTGATATATATGCCCATATTGATCTCTGATATCGATCTAAAGCCTATAAAGCCATTATTCCATCCATAAATATAAAAATTATCCTGTCAAAATACCTACATAAGCACAGAGAAAACAATTCTTTTGTCACATTTAATTGATTCTCCTAGAGTCTCTTAATAATGTGATGTCACCTTTAAATATCACCTCAAAATGCCAACGTAAATGGAGAATCCAAAATAACAAGAAAAAGATGGGATAAAACAGAAGGCTTTCTTGCCAGATGGAATATTTTTTTTTTTTTTTTTTTTAAAAGATGATAAATTTGTGAAAAAATGTGAAAAATCCCAGGGATTAGTTCAAGAAAAATGCACATTCTCATGTTCATTCTCTATTTAAATAACGGAGTTCATGAAACAAACCGCAACACAAAAATCCTGCTTCAATCTAATTCAGAAATGTAAAGTTGGGCCGCAGTGAACAGTTTTCTTACTGGACACTAGGTGGTGCTCTTTTACAGGTAGAGTGTAGTCCTCCAGGGACAGGTGACTCATTAAAATTATTATTAAATTATTTGAATAATAAATTATTAAAATTTAAAGTTTGTTTAAAGTAAAGTAATCTTTTGTTTTTGGATAAATGGTTGCTCAAATGAATATGTTTGCAGCTTCTGTTCTGAATTCTGTTCTGAAATCTGTTTCAGTGGCGCATTTTCCATAATCTTTAACATTTTTTTCTTCAGAGAAATCTGCCTGCAGATTATATACAGTATCACTGGAGTTGGTAGTCGTATTATAATATCTTGATTTCTTGCTATCATTGGGAAAACCTTCTGTATTCTTTAAGGGGCTCCAGATCAGCGAATTTGCAGACTTTCTAAAACATCTTGATTTTAGTTTTAAATAAGTCATGTTTTTAAATGAATGTGATCTGAAGCCAAAATGATAAGTGGAAAAGGCAGACAAAGTTCAAGGAAAGAAAAGGCAGAACATTTCTGGAGAGATTACTCCTGCTTTTGCAAAGTAACCAATATAATGTTACAAAGTAAAAGTCTGTGAAGTAAATTGGAGATAAAAACAAAAGAAAACTTTTCCTGGCAAGAAGTTCTATCCTTTGAACATGTTGAGGGGGGAAAAACTACCGCACCCATAAAATTCCAGCATGTCCTTTATTTGAGCTCCTCATGAACTACCACTGACCAGCCAGGTCCCTGTATGTTTACAGTGTCGCCATAGTAACCCACAAAAGCTCCTGGGCCCACCTCAGTGTCACCGAAACCTCCAAAGCTCACCACACCCAAATTAACTGATTTTGTGGGATGGATGAATGCAAGAGCATTTTTGGCATGTTTCATTCGCCATTTCTACCACAGGAACTCGAATCCCACACAACACACGCAATGTCAGGGTAAATGTTTGCCTGGATTTGCATCACCTTCGTTTGATGCCCACCTCGCCTCACCTTGCTTTCTCCCTCCTCTGTGACGCAGCACAAGCACAGCGTCAAACTTTGTTGTATAAAGGCAGCCGCAAGTTGATGTATTTGCGTGTGTGAGTCAGCCTTTTAAAGTGCTCATTCTGTGTGATACGGGTTGAGCCATGAGATGATAAGACAGCCATCTGTTTCGTAACTCAGGTATTCTTGAAGAGGGTCTAACTTAGAGACAGGCAGAAAAAAAAATGCATCCCAAACGCTAATGAAGATAGAAGTGACTCAACTGATTTTCGGTAAACAGAATACTTTGGGTAGTATATATAGCAATGAGCTAATAACAAATAAATCATATATTGAAGATAATGTGAAAAACTAAGAATTAGGTTTTAAAGATGCTATTCAAACCAACACTGCCCAACATAAATAAGTAATCTGTACCTTTGCTAAATCAATAATTAACATGATTGCACACCAGACCTGAGGAATCCACCTCAATCAAACCTGTCTCACATTATGAGATAGGCCAAAATGTGCTAATAAGAAAAAAGTCATGCTCCAATCTACAGAAATTTAAGAGCAGATGGGAAACAAAGTCACTGACATTTATTGATCCTAGGAAAATAATATTTGTAAATAAAGTAAGCATAGAATAGTAGTGGCTGTTCCTTACTATTGGACATCCTACTATAATCCAAGAGTTCATCACACAGGTGAGTATGATCAAGGTAATACAGTTGGGTGATGAGCTAAACTGAGCAACTGAGCTAAAATAATTAACACAAACAATTTACAGAGTAACCCAACAACATATGAAATCTAATTGAATCAAATATTACAGATTAGTACTAAAGAAAATATAAAAAAGGGGGCTAGTGAATAGCTCCAGAGGTCAATAGGTTACACCCAGGACATATTATCTAACCATCAGTTTGTAATTTTAGCATGAAATGAATTCATGGGTACCTATTATGTGCAACCATGGTAACACATCAGTAAGAAAAAGGGGGTACCAACTGATGAACTGTCAAACTTTGAAAATAACCTTGGTGCAAAACACGGCCAAACACTTAACACAATGAACAAGAGGTGCAGTTTAAAGGCAGAAAGGAGGAAAATGGCAATAGAATAGAATGCACACCCAGAGTATTCTTTAGAAACAAAGATGAATGGAAACCAAGACACATTCAAAAAGCACATGGAAAATGTCCCTGAGAAGCAGAACAAAAAGCAAAGAAGAAGGAAAAACACCAACACAAAAATATAAATTCTCCAACCATGACATCCTCCCCTTTCACCCCAACAGGTTCCAGGCTCATCAGAGGGTCAACACAGAAACTATGACATTAAACCAGCAGGAGCATAAAAACTCCTACTCGTCAGTCAAACTAACATTAAAAGGTTGTGAGAGGAAGCAAAGCTAACTGAAAGCCATCAGCATAATATGACCGACTGAATTTGATCTTCCTTAGCCTACATCGTGGCTCTGTTTACTAGTTTGGCTGTTTCTGACTAATCTTCTGCTGCATTTACTCTGCAGACATGATGCCACCTGTCAATCACTCTAGGTTTTTTTTCCTCAAGTGACCAATCAGTGGTCACAATTTCTACTGATCAAGTGCATGCCTTTATCTAGAGGAAATGTAGTTCCACCAACATTGCTAGAGTAAAACTGTTGCAATCTTAGAGAATTCGAGGAAAATAACAGGAAATTCTTGTCAAATGTTGACAGTGGGGAACATGCAATTCCAACAGCCGTTACCCAAAGTGTGTAGAGGGCAGAATGCAATTTATTACATTTTCAAAACCCAAACAGAGTCTAGAATAATGTCAGAGATGGATTAAGGCCTGTGGTCAACCTCATGTCCAGTTGAATGAAACTGATCAACGCAACTACCACATGTTCCTCTGCACAAAGGCAAACTGCAAGTAAGCATGTCATTTTTTTGTCATGATGACTCTGTGTGATAGTCAAATCAAAGACCCTTAAGTGAAGGTAGTTATGTTTGATTTTATGTGTGTAAATTCCAGTAGTAGCTCTGTGGCAGCATGAAAACATATGCTGCAGTAACTGCAACATTTACATTTAAGCACCATTTTATGTTAATTATTTGTAACTATTTTCCTAAAGGCAGATTTTCACAAGCTCGTATTATTTAAGTTATTACTCACAAATGTGTCTGCCACAGCTTTCAATCACATCCAACGAGACTTTGTCCCCTTCATTCTTCCTCTGGCTGCAAAAAACTGGGGCTTCAATGTTGATTTCTCAGTTGTGTCCCATTACTAATATTATAGAACTGATGTAGGACGCTTTGGAGAATTTTCTTGCCTGTTGTCTTTGTTGTGTTGGCTGATAAGGCAAAAATTATTCAATGTCTCAGCGATCACATTGAGTTTCACCACTTCTGCCATTATGACACTGTTTGTTTGTCTGAGATTTGCACTACTTTCGCATAGGGACGGAGCCAGTCTCACACCATGCTCTAACAATTGTCATTATGAACTTAATTTGATTACACTGTATTTGGATCAGATTAAAATTATCTGAAGGATTTGAATACCCTAAATATAGTAAAAATGTAGAAAATAGAGCCAATAGTTGCAGGAAACCTAATTAAAATCAACCATTTACAATTAACTTTCAACCTGTTATAGTATAAACTATTAAGTGAAACTTGCACTCTTGATTTTTGAACAAATTACAAGTTATGCATGAGGTCACTCTGCAGGATATGAGTCAATTTCCATGATCAATTGCAGTTTATTGGATTCTACAAAGCTGTGTTCTAAGACTTTTTATTCCATTTGAAACTACAGGTAATATAAGTCAAACAGCATAATTGGATAAATGCTGAGCAATTTGCATATGATACTCTGATATATATATGTATCCCAATAACATCCATCAATTAGCTAGAAAACATTTATTCCTAATTTACTTTGTTGTCCCAGACTTTGACTTTTCTCTGAATAAGATCCAGCTTGTTTTGTCATTCTTTTGATGTGAAGTCATTGGTGTTTATCAGAATTAGTCAGAGGTGGCTTTACTGAGAACCTCAGGGTTATTTTTATCTTCTGAACATTTAACTTCTAGACTGTTTTCGTGAGTGGTCTGATGAGACATGTGCTTCCAGAAACATGAATAAACACAGCATACAAACAGAATCCATGGACAATGAAACACTTCAATGTAACATTGAGATACTTTATTTGAAATCTAATTCTAGCACTTTTCAAGAGATAGTTACATTTTGAGAGATTTTTGACCTATAACAAATGCAGTATAATAAATAAAACAAAACTACAAAATAATAAAAGGCTGAATGCTCAGCATTCGCTCACACATAACATTGTAATTGTAATAATACAACAAACACACATTTTAGATTGTAAGCAATAAATATTCAAGCTAAATAAATTAAATTCTACATAGTTTTGCATTGTGCACATCTGCAACTCTCTGTAGCCTCTGGACTCCTTTTCTTATTTCACTGCCTGTAGAAAAAGGAAAAAGAGATTAAAGAAATATGTAGAGAAAAAAGTCATTTTGGTCAAAAACCAACATTACTGTTTAACATTTTACTAAAGACACACCTAACCCTAAAAAAGTTTCCTGTTCATTTTTGCAGCATTTATCACAAAGTCAAGATAAGTCTTTGTGCCAGTGTGGATTCATTGCTTGCAGGGTTGATCAGGTGTGCAAAATGTGCACGTGCACAATAAGTGTGTCAGTAGTGCTATTGTTGGGACACCTGGTGAATTTGCACGCACTGATTCGTGGTTTCCCTTTACGCTGGAATGCATTGCATAGACAGCGCAGGCTGAGACACCCCATGCTAATGCGGACTAATTCCCCCAGCAGGGATGCCTCTTTGCATGATGCAACAGGTTGCATTTCACAACAACAACAACAACAGTGTAAGGGTTCACCCTGCCACCCCTCCTTCCTGTTTGGCTTAAGGGGCACGTGAGAAGAGGTTAGACAGACTTAGATAGCTTTGAAGTGAATAGATCAGAGGGACATACAAGACAGCAAAAACAGGATGGCATAATTACATACTCTTCATCCAGCACTGCACAGTTGCCCAAGTGAATTGGACAGGATGAGTTTGGTAAAGGTCTGGGTTTTATTTTTAAAACTCAGGAACTAAACTACTGCTACGTCCCTTTCAGTAATCCTTATAATTTGATTTAGCGACTATGCAGTCAAACAGAGGGTAGCAAACTGATATAGGGCAGCTTAACAGGCTTAATAGGACAGCATATTAGGAAAAAATACGCAGAATATAAACTTAAAAAACCTTGTTGAAGATTTAAAATATTGAATACCTTTTTACAGTTTACTGTAAGATATATATACTCCTTGACCTTTTCTACATTTTCATTCATTTCAACCACAAACTTCAATGGGTTTGTATGGATTTTTCTGTGATAATCCATCAGTGCACTGAACAATTATGATATGAACAAAAAATTATGCACAATTTATTAAACTTTTTTTTTTTTTACAATAACAAATCTAAATGGTTTCTCATGTGCATTAAGAGTGCATGAGTCAATACTTTGTTGATTCTCCATGTCACCACAGTGGTGACATGGAAAATATTTGGTGGTATTTCTTTGCGTCGCACTATTAGAGTCTTGCGTGTTTCTCATTCTTTTTTTCTCCGCTCATTCAGCTGATAGAGAGAATTAATTATATTCAATATGTGTTGAAGCTGTTAAATCACTTGACTTAGACTTAAATACTGTCCACAGATGGACAGTATTTAATAGCTACCTGCTGAAAGCAACTGGTTCCATTGGATTTTATTTAGGGGCATCACAATAAAGAAAACAGCATACAAATGCATGCTACACTTCTGAGGTTATAACTTGTAAAAAAATAAAAATAAATTATGCATCATCTACTATAAATCAACAATTCACTGCTATCAAAAAAAATTCCAAAAGCTGTAAAACACTACAATACATCTTTGCATGCACACAAATAGGCCAAACCCGGAGTAACACCCACCTCTTTGTAACTTGATGCCCTCACACGACACAGTCACCTGCGGGTTTCTGGAGTTTCTCCTGCTCTGACCCAGATCCAAGATAGGAGGCTAGGAAGTTTTTATGTGACCTGTAACTGCAAATGAAATTCAAAGTTAACATTAAAAAGTATTGTAGGTCAGAGAAATGCAGATGTCAGGTGTTCTGAGATGAAAGCTACATGTGTGGACCCCAAACCCATATTTTTTTTCAGGCGTTCTGATAGAAAATGAAACTTGTTTCTCAGAAATACATTCTGCTTTCTCTTTGAATCCTATCTGAGGAAGTTAATCATTTTCTTGTAAAGTATTTACTGCTCTGTTGTGTAATATCCTAGAGAGCAGCCATTCCAGCCTTCATTAGACCCTTTTTACTGGGTCAGATATCGTTAAGGAACTCTGGGACCTGTCACAAATTGACACAAAGCATAGTTAACCTGCATTTCAGCATGACTAGTAGTTGTCATGACATTAATTTAGGGTGAAATTATAGATTTCACTACAAGTCACTGAAGCTGGAAAAGTTCATCCTTGAAGGTTGGTGAGCAATCCCTGCTCTGGGTGGGTGTGTTTGGGTGTGTTAGAGTGCTTTTTCACTTGGCACTATGTTTATACACCAGGAAGTGTTTCTGGGCAGAATATCTGAACTGTAATGTGTGTTATGCTGGGATCCATGGGTGTGGATGGTAGTCAGTAATCTTCCCCTATTATAGTTTCGAGGGAGCAAAGAACTTTTTTTTTCTTTTTGTTCCATGCTGGTGTCAGTCAAGAGTTACGTTTTGTCAAAAATTAGAAAATAAAAAAATAGAAAAATAATTGCAGAAGCCAGAAATGGCAATCATGCTGTTATCAGGTTTTGTTGTGTATCTTGACTGGAAATCTCAAAATAAATTATTAAGCATCAGCAAAAAATTAAAACAAATCAGAATGTGTCTGATTTGCATGACAAATAATCAATTAACAGGTTGATAGTGAAATAAACATTTTTTTTACTGTCCCTTGTTTTTATTAAATGAAGAGTTTAAGTTATCACAATCAAAAGATAGTAATTTTAGAACCCTACTGCTTTTTTTCTACTGCAATATATTGTGACACACTTTCCATTTTGAAATCCCCAAACTTTTCAAATGAACTGAGTAAGCAAAAACTTTTGGACTCATTTCTTATTACTCTTTGTTTGCAATAAACTTTAAATCACCATCAGCTTTTTTTTTCTTTTGTTTTGTACAAGGAAATGAACAAATTTGTACACCCCAGAGTCATGCACTGCCTTACAAACTCTACTCTTGCGTAAATGACCATGCACTGAAATCTGGCTGCTGCATCTAAATGTTTCATTCATCAGTGGGATTCTTTCAGACTTACTGAGCACAGGTCATGAGCAGGATGGCACAGCAGCTGATGACTGACAGGACGACTGCAATGACCACGAGAACCGTCTGCACCAGATCCGTGTTGTAGCTCTGAGTAGGGGGTATGAATGACCCCAAAGTTTGGATGCCACAGCGCTCTCCATCGTAGCCCTTCATGCAGCTGCAGAACAAAGACAACCAATTGATGCTTTTGAATAAATTGTTATGATGATTATTTATCTAAAACTTGCTTTGAGCTTTACTCACATGCACACCGGCTCTTTCAGTCCCTCTATGTATTTGCAGTAGCCATGAATGCAGAAGCCCAGGTGGGTGGAGGTGCAGGGGTCCTGAGTTGAGGTGAGAGTGGATCTGTGCCCCCTTGTGATATTGTGCTGCGGGTTGAACGGAGTGGTGATTTTGCTCCTTTGCCTGTTCTTCCTCTTGCCTTTGCCCTTCCTCTTCCTCCTCTCGTCTTTATCAGCATTCGCCTCTGGGAAGGGAAACAGTAAGTTCAAGAGGAAATTGTAAAGTTGGAAATTGTTCAAGTTGCTTATGAAAACCTCAGTAAAAATCAATCAGTGTCATTCAAAGAAAGAAGCTGATTTATCATTTCATACCATGGTCGATCATGTATCTGTGGTCTAGTCCTGACGGTTCTTCTGTTCCCACTTCATCATCGTCGTTCAGTGGTTGATGGTGGAGTTCCCCATAGGCTGAGTTGGCTGTCACTCTGGCTACTTCACCTGAATATGTGTCCTCAGATCCCTGAGCACTCAGAGCGCTGCAGACGACTGCAAAACCACAGATAAACACACAAACACAACAGTTAGATTGAAGACAAAAGTAAAAAGACATTAAAAATAACCAGAAGTAGTGTGACGTTTTTCATTTTTCAAGACACTGACCCCTATAAACAGCAAGCAACAAAACTGAAACAAAAATATAAAGAATAAATGCAACATTTAATTGTTCCTGCTATTTAATTCCCTGTTTTTCTCTCCATAGAAAGTACTCCTGGTCCAAAGTCCGGCTATGTCTCTTCACTTGTCTAACAGAAGGAGCGATTGCTGTCATTATTTCTGCGTCTAATAAAAGAATGACCCATAGATAGAAGTGTTGCTGTAACTACCTTTGTTCACTCTCATTTTTTGTCAATACAAAGTCCTCCTAGCCCAGTGCATCATTGTGTAGCTCTGTCCCATTTCAACATGACGAAACTGATAGCGCTATTGTTATTGTTATTAACGTTGTGCGCTCTACTTTGTTTTCTGTCCCTTAGATGGGACTTTTGTTTTCAACACTTTTGTTTTCTTTTTTGTTTTTTGTAAACTGGTGTCATAAAAATTGATTTGCACGACAAGGCAAAGAAGTTGACATTTAGAAATTGGATTGGTAGCAACAAAGTAACACCGATTTAATCTTGATAGAGTTTTGCTTTCTTTATTTAGTCAACTGTAACTGTAGTTACGTGTATTTGATGTGACAAAGTGAGAAGGAGACAGAGCTCCTGTTGATTATAAATGTTTACATTATAAAATGTGCACTTTTCAGTAAATACTTTATCTTGAGAATCACAATCACCAAAATAACATAGTTTTGTCCTTTCAAATATCATCAATAATCAATTAATAGAAATATGGCAGTGAATGGTTCTCTACAAAAAGAAGCCTGAAATATTTCTAATAATGAGAGCAGTGCGAAAAATTTATTATCAGTCTATATTCAAAAATAAAAATTTTCTACGATGAAAACATTTAATAACATTTAATAAATAAGAATAATATGTCTTCTGACATTCTTAAATTGTTATTTCTGGTTGGGCATTTTAGACCCAGATCCCAGATGGGTATTTCACAAACTTTTTTTTTTTTTTACCTAAAATACCTGAAATTCTCTATTCCTCCCTGACAAGTCATCACTCGAAGACTCACATTGTTTCTCTCTCACCCGCATGCTCCTTTCATATTACCAATTTAACTTCCGGCACACAGAATTAAAGTTCAAGTCCAGACTTACCGATGCACAGCAGAGAAGTGATGATGAGAGTGTTCATATCCCAGGAAGACGGTGTGTTGCGTATGACAGTCCTGCACTAATCTGTGTCTGACTGTGTGCCTGTGTGTGTGAGTGTTGGAATGTAAGTTGCTTGCAGATGGAGTTTGCTCTCTTTGCTTCTACTAGGTGCAGCTTTTATAGACCAACGCCTGCCACAAAACTCCGGGGGGGAAAGGAGGGTGTGAGTGTGTGTGACACAAAAAGAAATGTGTGTATGTCTAATGATCAACTTGCCCTGGGTAGCACATTTTTACAGCAAATGTCCTAAAGTAGGACTGGTAATAATTAGACTAAATGAGGCCGGGACAAATTAAACAGATGGATGTATTCTGGTTCTATTCTGGTCACCATTGGAAAACAGAAATGGCTGTTACTGGATTGGTTCATGTTGGCAAATTTCTTTCCACATGTCTCTAATCATTAAACTGCCTTTAATTATACTTCCTGTTTAGTAGTCACAGGAAGTATGATGAAAAAAGATGTCTGCTTTTTTTTGTCACACCTAAATGTTTGAGATCAACAAATAAATTATATAACCAGACAAAAGTAGCACATAGACACATAAAGCAGTTTTAAAATGTCAAATTAGTTTAATAAGAGAATCTCCAAAAATAATTTTGCTCCACTTGGCTTTACAGAAATGTTTCATTTCAGTCACATTGGTGTTTTTTCAATATGAAGGATTCTATTAAAGGTCATATAACCTGAAATGGATTTAAAGCTGGACTTTGACAGAATATCCCCCTAAAAAAACTATTTCTTTGTAACAGGAAGCAAAACACCAGAGTAGTTTTGCTTTTTTTTTTCTTGAACATCTTTGGGATCATTCAGTTGATTTATGGCAAATATGAGAGAAGTTTTGTCCTCTTTTGGTTCACTGGTGCTTTTTTCCTGCTTATTTCCATTCTCTTTACTTCTGTTGGATCATGAACACTGTGACTGACCTCTGTGAGTTGCTGATGCCCATTAGGAGTAATTTTGGTGGCTCCAAACTCCATATTCCATATTTTCTCCACTTATTGTTCTCACTGTGTTTCGTTGGAGCCCCAAAACACTGAAAGAAAATGTTCATCATAATTTTAAAACTGCTATTGATTCATTTTTTTAAATAACTGAATGTATTTATTTTAAAAGTCCATTTTAAAACAGCTTTTTGAATTTACTCAGGAAATCTTTTACTCATATTCAAATGTGTTTGATGATTTGAAACATTTAAGTGTGACAAAAAGCATCAAGGAATCTGTCTTTAAGAGTGCAAATGCTATTTTGGCAAGAAAATAGCAAAATTTTGCTTTTGTATTCTAGGAATGGAGACATTAATCAAACAGTAATAAGAAATCAAAATCAAAATCGCACAAACAACATTTTATTTGACAATAAAGACACATCCACATGTTTGTTTTAGTGACTGGCTGTAGCCCAGAGACATGGCTGAACTTTGCACAAGGTTCAAAGGGGTCATAAAACAAGAGGAATCATAAGATACGTCATATGATTGGGTGTGAGTCACTGTAAAACCATATGAAAAGAAGAATTTCCAATTTACCTGAAGTCTACTCTGAAAAAGATTGAGTACAAAAGCTAAAATCACTCTGTTCAACACACTTAAAGCGTTTTGTATTTTGTAAAATATGTAATTAAAAGCTAAACTTCACTCCATTCAGTTTAGTAAGAATTCCATCAAGAACTCCTGTATTAAATCAGGATTAAAGTCCCTCTCTCCAAAGACAAATTCAGGGATAAATTTGTACATTACCCTGTGAGAAACCACCTTCAAAGTTATTATCAGATAAAAACAATATTATAGTTTGATAGGTGAGTCCCTTGCGTGCCAGTCCAATTTTATGATTGCAAAGGATTGATAATTGGCTTCATGTGCAAATACGGTTAAATGATGAGAAGTTGTCTAAAAATAGTGATGTGGCATAAAGCAGTAATGTGGTAACAAATCACGGCAGACATTAAACGGTGTGTAATTAAAGTATTATGCTTTTTTTCTGTGTTACATATTTTTTATGTATCTGTCATCACAATGTGTCTCCTCAGATTCTTTATTAAAAATTTCCATGAGTTTTCTTTAGTTCCACCTAGAGTCCTCTGGTGTTATTGTGTGTGAATTTTCTGTGTGTGGGTTTTATAAAAGGATGCTTAGCGTTGCTATTTTAGTCCTCGGTAACCAAGAGGACACCTTGAGGCTTGGGTGGGGAAGCTGCTCAGATGTTTGTGTTGCTCATGTTGTTGTGTCTGTCGAGAGAGGCTGTCCCGCCACACGTGCTGAAGTGGAATCCCATAGTAACCACTCACAATGTCAGGAACCTCTCTGTCTTCATTCCACAGCCCAGGATCTCCTGAGACGTTTTGTTTATAATGGCTGTGGAATTAGATTGTTTGGATTAGGTGTAAGAATGGCATTGTAGATATTAGATCTGAATGTGTGGAAAGTCTGAGCCAAGGCTAAAGAGAAGCGCCTTATAACAGCCACCCACTGTAAACACACGGCTGCCTAGTTAACAGCCGAAAGGTCAAAACATTTTTTGTGGACTGCTTGTTTTCAAAAAACACTCACAAACTTTGGGTGAAAACGTTCAAGAATAAACTAACAGATCCGCAGGAATGAAGACACTTGGTAAGGAAACCACTACTAAACAAAACACACACAAAAAAAAAAAACATTTTATTAATTCAAAAAGACTTCATCAATCCCAGCGGTAAAAATCTTCCCAAAACAATATTACTAGTCTACTAATACTAATATGATCAAAGTTAAGGGGGACTTTCTCCCCTTAACTTTGATCATCTCTAGTTGATTTTTGACAGTCAGCAAAAAGAAGAAGTAGAAGTTGTGAACAATGGCGATTTTCTGCACTGTTTTCTCAGTGCAGCAGAGCAGAAGACATGAACGAAGCCGTTCAGTCCGTGTTGGTCATGCTTCCAAAAGTTGAATGAACATTTGGCTCATCCATTCATCCATTTTCCTACACCCTTGTCCCTTACTGGGGTCGGGAGGGTTGCTGTCGTTTCGGGCGAGAGGCAGGGTACACCCTGCACAGGTCGCCAGTCTGTCGCAGGGCAACACAGAGACAAACAAACATGCACACACACACACTCACACCTAGGGACAATTTAGGGAGGCCAATTAACCTGAGAGTCATGTTTTTTGGACTGTGAGAGGAAGCCGGAGTACCCGGAGAGAACCCACGCATGCACAGGGAGAACAAGCAAACTCCATGCAGAAAAACCAGGGCCGGGAATCAAACCCAGAACCTTCTTGCTGCAAGGCAACAGCTCTACCAGCTACGCCACTGGGCAGCATTTGGCTCATTCACTTATCTATTCACTTTGGAGGATGGATGTTTATAGCACAGGCAATTTCAAGTAAGCTTCTTGGGGTCAAATTGACACCAGCAAACATTCGCCATTGGGTGAAATTTAAAACTTCAACACAGGCCACGCGTCCTGGAAACAATTACTTCTCAATAGCAGAGAGCCCAGACCCTCTGTATGAAGCAGATAGTATAGGACAAAGGGAACAGGCTGTCTTTGCACAAAAATCTCCAGAGGCTGCCCTTTTTCTGAAAATGTGCTATACAAATAACCTTCTTTTGCCTATCCTCCTCCGCCAGCTCAATTTCTTCCATGATGAAAATGGTTTTCGACTTTACTCTGTTTCTTTTGGTATTTACAATTTGTTTTGTTCACATTAAGGGTGAGATGATTGGTCCAACAGGATGCCACAAAATAGTCTACCAGGTCTCTGAATTCCATCATCTCTGATATTGAGATGAAAAATAAAAAAATTTCCAGATAACAAGTAAGAAATTTGTGACCAACCCACCAAACAATCACAAACAACTTGATTAGATAGCAATTAAACAAGGTTAGCAGCTAAGACAATACTGCTACCAGCAAACATGATTTTGATTTTGACTTTTGGTTTAAGTTTAGGTTAATTTCTTTTTGATCATTACTTTTTTATTGCATTGCGATGCTTTTCACTTACTATCAATGTCTGTAGGAAAATGCCATGCAAACATTTCAACATACATTCAAGAAAAGCATAATTCATTTCATAATGACAATGGAGGGAAAGTTGTGACACCAAACTCAGTGTGTTCGATTCTCTGGAAACAAAAATATCTGGACAAACTTTTGTTACAGTGCATGATGACACGGATGCTCTGGACTAATAGGAAGTTAGACTTGCTAGCAGCAATAACACTGTGAATGAATCTGGAACACTTGAGAGTTTGTTTAGGTCGTTGCTTTGGAAAAGTGCTTCAAATGTCACGCTTTACTCTCATGCTGCTTAAAAGAAATAATAGAAGAAATGCCATGAAGTCAACATGAACTAGTTTTGAGCTGCAAAACAATTGCATCTGTGCTACACGCGGAGGGATTTGTTTTGTCAAAGGACACGCAAGGATGCAGCTTAATGGGGCTTCCCTTCCACCAACAACATTACTCATTGTATGAACAACCTACTATTACTTATGCAATAATTTGGTAAGAACAAGTTCTGAATTCTGGAATGCGTTGATCCGCAAGTTTTATATTTAGAACAAAACGGAAGCCACCAAGTGGGTGTGTTTGTGGGTCTTAGTGTGTTAGTGCATGCTGATGTTTTTAAGTATGTCTTAACACAGAAGTCGAGTTAATGTTTATGTGTCATCACAGCAAATCATTTGCATAGAGAACATATCAAGAGGCTTGAGTCAAGTTTTAATTGTGGCTCATTGACTTTGGAACAGGCACTAATCGACGTGCAGAGAATTAAATCTTGCCATTGATTAACTAATACTGCAACTCAGGACAGTACAAATGTTCTGTGAGCAAACTTACATGTAGTTTAGAGTTTTTGCTGCTTTCTAAAGACAAAGCAAAACAATTTGAACGATTAGCATGGCTCTGACTGACTTTAGAGACGTAGTTCTCAGTCGAAACGTAGGAAGACGACAAGTTGCATGGTTTCGACTTAATTTACAACGTGGTTTTATTTTAACTGCACTAAAAAGTCCAAACGAAAAAGCAAAAACTTATGCAATACTAGTGTATTGAAATAATTTGTCTACATCCGGAAGTTTGGAGTGTTTAGGAGCATCTCAGGTCCTAATTTCAAACTTATGTAATTGCCTAATTCAGAACTTTCAGATTTTCCCAAACCAAGACGGATTGAGGACATAGTGCATAAAGTTTTCCATGGTTTCAAAACTAACTTTTAACATTCCCAGATGTACATTTAGAAGTAGCGTAAACTCCAGAACCCAGATTTGAACCTGAAAAGTTGCTGTAATGAGGCAACAGGTCAAACTAACAGTACAGAAAAGAGAAGAAAACAAAGTCAGGATGTTGAGCGGGACACTTTCATTGGAGTGTTACCATCTGCTCTGCACATGGGCTGTCATTGGAATTTTCTTGCTTTCTTTTTGACTGAAATCCTCCCACCCATCTAGATGAACCCCAAATGTTTTTCTTGGAATTGAATTACTCAATATTCCCATCACAGTTTTTAGTGCAACTGCAGAGTTGCTCGTTTTTTATTCTGGTTTGTATTTTTGAGGAAAATCTGTCATTAGCTAACATCTAAAACTTGGTGTTCAGAAAAGTGCTCCCCCTTTTTTCCTATTCCATTTTAATTGATCTGTCTAAAACAAACTATATGTTAGCAACATGTGAAAGTAATTCTTCACTAGTGAGCTGCAATGCAATTAAAAGATGCCTATGTACATATTTTAACTGTATAAATCCTATTCATAAACATCATGCATTTACTTATTCATTAAAAAATGCATTTAATATCTTATTTTTTCTAGAAGAAATGATCATTAAGCAATCTCAATGTTTTTAAAAAAAAACTGAATTGGGAGCTTGAGATTTAATTTCAAAAGATTTTGAATATGAACGTCAAAATATGTAAATACACTTTGCTAAAATGCTCCTCAGCAAATTGAAGAGAAATCACAATATTTTTGTTGCCTTCAGATATCTTTCCATTTTTTTTATCAGAATTGATAGGCCCAGAAATGCCAGGCTCAGATGGAAGGAAATTGATTAACAATGACCTCCAAAGCTGACCAAGATGTAAAAGTTGTTTCTTTTAAAAAAAACTACAGTGAAAAGTTTTAAATTTAAAATGTCTCTCATCATGATAAAGGTCCTAACTCCAAACTTTTCAGCTTCCTCTCAACTCAGTAATCACACATTAAGACACAGCTATGCATCCCAATGGGAGAATAACCCCAAACACATATTTAAACTGGATTTAAGGGGCTAAAACACGACTCATATACAGAGACCTTAGTCCTTGGCACTGCCGTCACGCGTTCAATGACCTTTGCGACATGCCTTCCCCGTCTCTAACCCACTTTTCTGTCTAACAGCTGCTAAATAAGGGCTACTACTCACAAAACCATTAAAACAAGTGTTGGCTAAACTGGATTTGGGTTTGACAAAGCAGGCTAATATTAAGCTTCTGGTGTGTTAGAATAAAGTACATAAAAATAAAATTTTAAATTGTTCTTCAAACAGATGTTTAGATAAAATACAAAATCAAAACAATTTTTGTTACTTCTGTCTTAAGACCGATGTTCAAACAAAAACACACTACATAAGACAAATTGTTTTTCCTCAGACTTTAGACCAAAGTGAGAGCAAATAAAATAAAATACATAAAAAAAACTTGTCTTGTGTCTCTTTCAAAGTGAAATTAAAGAAAAAGGAAAGAACATGTTGACATCAATGTGACTCAGTAATTGAAGCACAATTTTAAGTACAAAATTATACAAATGATTTATATTTTTAGGATTTATGCCACAAAACAGTTGATATTTCATACTAATGCAAGGACAGAACATGAGCTTTATTGTGGAAGTGAAAACATGGACACAGGTAAAAAGTCAAGTCAAGGCATTTATATTCACATATAACAGAACTTTAAAAATTGATATGTCTGTCTATATATTAACACTTTAAAATAATTTAGAAAAATGTAACTAAACTAAAAGTCCCCGTAAAAAAACTCTGTCATAAATACACAATTTAAAGCAAGCTACAAATAAATATAAAATATCTACAGTGGAGAAAAGAGGAAGAACATGAGTGTATTTTTACTCTTCTTACTTTAAACATGTAGATGAAACAGATTAATTTGAGTTTCTGAAGTTTCTCACCATTTACACATTTTATTTGATCGTCTTGTGTGAGATCTCTGCCCTCATGTGGGTGGTTTCTCCCACTGGAAACCGTTTTTGTTTGTCTCACTATTCATCTTTTCAAATTGAGTGTAACAGGTCCCGAAACTTAAGAACCAGTACAGCTGGAAAACAGTTGCTACAACACAAAGAGCTGCCCTCTTTTGAATATTTTAATCTCTACGGGATGATCTGTCTGCTTGATAAACATACAGCAGTGCTTTAAAGTGTGGGCTTGTCTGGAAACATCTTTGTATCGTCAACTTTTATTCAGAAAACAGAAAAAATCCAGCATCAGTCGCCATGGGGGTGTGTTTGCACGACACTTTAAACCGTCTGGACTCCTTTGTAACCCTGCCGCTTCGGCTGCCTTGGGAATTTGTTCCTCTTGCACCTGTAAAAAGCAACACATAATTCATTCCCCTTCGAAAGGCATCTATTAAATCTCCGACCTTGTTTTCATCAGGGCTTTAAAAATCATTTGAACCTTCCCTAATAAGGGTTTTGGAGGCATGAGTAACCTCACCCTGTGGTGTGACATGTTTCTACAGGAAGTGGGATGCTGGTGGAGTTCTTTACACCCTAAAGTAAGTAGTTTGTTGTAAAACGTCAAAGCCTGTGTCAGGGACACATAAAGACTCTGTGATTCATGCTTAAAGACATATTTTCATGAAAATAATCTGCATTTTAGTTTTGCTTCTATACTTTGTGTCTGATATAACTATTTGTTAGTTGTGAAATTGTTTCCTTTGTATTTGTTTATTGCATTCTTGGTTCAAAACAAATAATCCTTCCCATGTAATTACAGGTACATGTCCCTAGAGGTCGCCATATCCTTTAATTTTTGTCTCTTATTCTGTGTCTGGTGTTGAGAGCCAACTGTTCATCCTAAATAAGAAACTGGAAGGTCTAGAGTTGATTTCCAGAAACAAAGAAAAACATAGTCTTTATCAACATATTTCAGAAGAAGTGCTCTTTACAAGCTGGAACCTGCATGTTTTTGATAATTTGAGAAAACTAGTGAGCATGTGGTTTAATATTAATGTGTCTACAAGTGAAAATTTTAAAAGTGCGGCATGTATTTGTCTTCAGTCCTTCTGACTGTTTATCATGTTTAGCTGAAACTGCTGCAAGAACTTAAGTGAATGTCTTAGCTTTGCAAATGTAGAGACTAACATTTTTATCCACTCTTCCTTGCAAAATAGTGACTAAGTGCAGGTTAGTCATGCCGAATGGATTGCATTAGAAAAACATGCAATTGCAATAGCATTATCAGATATTGCGACAATAACATCAATTTGGATAACTGTGATTTCTAACTATTGTTTGATTTCATCATTAAAATGTCATCATCACTGTTAGGTCACCAAGATTTATATCAGGTGGAAGTTTCTCTGGCAGGAAATATCAATGCAAATGGCCAGATGCATTACTGGAATGTAAAATGCTAAGTGTGCCTTAAATAAAATATTATTATTAAATATTTAATCCAAGTAGTTATTTCTCATTGAGATAATGCATATTACATGTACATACATCTTATTTTAATTGTAAATCAACATATTGTGTAGCTCTAATCTTAACTGCTCCATTGTAACTCAGTCTGTATGTTTAGTGTTGTTTTCCTACAGGAGGGTCAACATCCACTCTACGCCATTTTTAGATATTTTCCAGCCTCGAACATGGTTTTTTTCTTTTTTTTTAGGATTAGCTCCACTAATCTTCCTGTCAACTTTGACCTGATTCACTTTCTCTGGTGAAGAAAATCATCCCACAGCATGATGCTGCCGCCATCATGATGGGTTGGAAAGTGCTTTGAGAAGTCCAAGCTTCTGATAATCTTCTGTAAACAGACCCAACTTTAAACTTCTTCACCACTGCATTTATGATCACTGTGGCATTTCATACGTAAGCCAAAAGGGTATATTTTGGTCTAGACTAACCATCCAGTCTTGTTGGCATGGCATGGTTGGAAATTTTAACCTTGAGATGTTTGAGAATCACTGGTGCTGACCTATTTTCCCAAGTTGTCCTGCTTTCGTGCTCTATATTCTCATATGTCTTTTTAGTGGTCTGAATCCATCTGAGTCAACTGTTGTTTCAAGTGTGACTCATAATCAACTGTAATTGTTACCTGTGGCCCTTTGCCTTTATCTTTCAGACATCAAAAGTTACACACCACTAAACTCATTCATTGACGGATAAAAGCCTTACCACTTGTAGAAGAAGTAAAAAGCCCCACCCAGACCAATCATCAGCAGGGTCACACAGAACAAGATGACCACCACTTGCTCTTCATCCATTGGCCGACCAACAAGCTCTGGGGTGGCACACCTAGGGCCATAAAAGCCCTTCTTACACCTGCAATACAAACAAAGGTGTCATGTATTTATTCTGGACAGTGACAAAGCAAAGGAACAGGAAACACAGGCACAGACATACACTTAACGCGTGTCCCTACTTGCAGTGGTGTTCTTTAATGTCCTCCAGCAGAATGCACTTGCCATCGTTAAAGCAGAAGTTGTCAAACTCTCTTTGGCAGGTTGTAATTGAGCGTTTGGTCATATGAAGGCGCTCTTCATCTTGACCTGCAACAGATTTAGTTTGTTAAATATTCCACAGTTTATTAATAAATTCACAGTTCCACTGTAGCATTATTGCTCTTTTGACTGCAAAGAAACAATAAAAACGTCGAATGACGTGCCAGCTGACATGGAGATTGTGTAACCCTGTACCTATGGACCAAGCAGTTTGTGTGGTTTTTGTGACAGCTTTCTTGTCATACAGGCTACACTCATCCATATCTACTCACGAAAATGCACTGTCATACATCAATGCACAGACTGATAGGCAACTTAGAGATAAGGTTCTTGCCCAGGGGCACATCAACGGCTGGCAGGAGGAGGCTTGGACCGAAACTTTTGGATTGCAAAGACTACTCCACCCTTTGAGTCATATTCACCTCCCAAAAAACAGCAAAGTATTTCTAATAAATAGTTATTTTGTTAACTATTGATCAGTTTCACCTGCAAATGGGCTCAGCAGTCCAAAAATAATTTTAGAACAATGATGTTTGTGTGAGAACATTAAGTTGACGTGTAAGAACACGTCAACTGAATGTGTTTAGGTAGAAACCTAAACACATTCTTTTTCTGCACTCAGTAATGTAACTAGAGGTTGGTAGAGTAGCCAGAAATCCTAATCAAATAAGAGGAGTGTTACTTCAAAATAACATTACTCAAGTAAAAGTAAAAAGTGTAAAACCATGAAAATGCTCTTTCAGTTCGCAGCAGTGGCTGTGGTGCTTGCTTAAAGCTAGTAAAAAGACAGACATAAACCTAACTCATGTTGCCACAGTCATTTAGAGTCACACATTGACACTTACCACACGTCATGTTTGTGGTGGATGATATGAAAAGAAACCAGATGTACAAGACCCATTAACAATACTCATCCTTGTCTGAGCAATGTTTATGTCTCCTACCAAAAAGAGGCTCACCGCCTGATTAAAAGGTGTCAACCCTCAGTACATGACTATTTTATTTAATAACATTTGTACTCTGATAACTTTTATGTCACCAGAACAGTAAATAAGGTAAATAAATCCTTATCAGTTTATATTTCCGCTATCCTCTTAGACAACATTCAATTTATTGTGGATTACAGCATAAAACATGAGGAGAAGTTAAAAATAAACTATATAAGTTAGTAGCTGCTCTCACGTGAATGCACAAGTTCCTCATCTGGTCTGACCTGAACAATTAAAATACAGAAAATTATCTAAGATAATGAAGTGTGACTGAAGTCCCTCATGTTCTTTGTCCTGCACAAAAAACATGAGCTAATTTTGTTGCTTTCAGCAGAAAGCAGAGGACACCTGTTCACCACTTGTAAGCAATACAAAAATGTTTCAGTGCTCAATTCTCAGACAAGTTGTATTATTTTCTTTGACGTTTGTTGATGTGGTATCACCCCTTGAACCGATTCCAAACCTCTTCAAATATCTACATCAAAAAACTGCCACAGTTATAACCTTCAATTTACTAACTATATTTTTCTCTTTACCAACATAGATTACAAAACCTTGTTCAGGGATTAGCATGCGATCAGTTAAATCAAAATCGTCCCCCACAAAAAGTAGTAAATCAACTTTATTGGTCATTACCTGCAGTTAGAGAAGAACTGCCTGTGGTTTGGAGCCTGGGTGAAATACTCATGGTGAGTACACATGGCCAAATCAGCACAACACCTGTTGAGGAAAAACAGCAATGATTGTCCTTTACACAAGAGAAAAATCCGGTTTGAGGTGAATAAAGGAGATAATTTTACAATTCAGCAATTGTTCAGTGAGAACTATTATCAAAGTGGTTCTCTGTCATCTTAGCCTCAACAATGGCTCAGCAACTCAATATCAACAGATTTACAAGCCATTATTCAAGCACTAATGGTTGAATAATGGTTAAAGAAGAAAGAAAAAAAACAAACAAGCTTCTTTTAAGCTGAGTCAGACTGACAAAAATCCCTGTTAGAGTTGTTCATGTCCTTTCAAAACGTGAGCTGGTAAATCCAAAACCCCACAATCAATGGAATGTGTGTGCAGATGTGACAGATGTGAAGACGGGTTAACCTTTAATATGTCAGCAGTTACAGCTCTGTCACTACTGAGGGTGATAGTCTCTGGCTAGGGGGGAAATATCAACTGAAAATAATGCTCTTTGTTTCAGCTGCTGTACACATTTCAACATGTCGAGTATGTCAATTAACACATTGACATACTTGTCATTAAAACCTGTGTCTCATATCTCAAAAACGGATCTTTACTGTAACAAAGGTCATTTCCTGTTGCACAAACAATGTAGGTATGTAGAAACTTGTTTTTTTTGACTTGACGTGATTTAAAGCCCTAGAGAATGGATCTCATTATGTTGATTAGACCACAAGGATCAGTTTTAATTCCTCTTTGCTGACTCTGTTTAGATAAGGCTCTGGGACACCTTAAAGGAAAAATCCAGAAGTTGTAAAAAAATGACAGAGGAAAATAACCTAGTTTGGTAAGAAGCATTAGAGTCGCTGCCAGCTGCAGGATGTGACGTCGAGCGGCTTGGTGGGCCTGGCCCTCTTTGCCTGTTCTGACCTGCAAAGCTTTATAACGCACAGCATGTGAGGACGCCCACATTCCAGCAGCCTGGTTAGAAAAACACACAGCTCTAAATCAAAGATGTGTTTGGATATCAATCTAGTAACACTCACTGCAAAACACTGCAAAACACCGATCATTTAACGGTTTCTGTTGTTATGGCTGCGTAGATGTTATTCTCTGTGTACAAGGAAGCCGACACTGATAGTTGGAAGTTCAGTGGTGTGCACAAGAAATAGCAAAAACTTATTCCTTCTGATCACTTTTTAGTCACTTCATTTGAATAAAAAGTGAATCTCTCTCTCTAAAGACACCAATGTCTGCTAATCCAATCAGACTAACTGAACGATTTCCAAAGACTAGTTCGTAATATACATAAAACAGGTTTTCTGACATTATGGATAGCTACATTTCCAATTTCAAATAAAAATAAAGACTCTGTCTATCATGGATCCATATGAATACACTATTAGAAACAAATTCATGCTAAACTGGGTAAAAATTTACCTTAAAAATCTGAATTAGCGCAAATTTAGAACACATTTTGTTTACCGATGGGATTAGTGAAAATATTAATGTATAAAGAAACAATTTTTATGTAAACTCTTCAACAAATTCAGTCCTGGTTTCTAGTTTTTACCTCCAACAAACAACAATCTTTGCATAATCACTTTGAATGAACAGAGATTAGTACTAACTATTCAGACTGAGGGAAAGCTAAAAGGCAATTTTCTTTTAAGGCAAAGGTGTCATAAACTTAAAAGTGTCATAGTTTACTATCTTTAAACCACCTTCCCTTTTGCAATGTTAACCTGTAAGAATAATCTTCCTGTAACCTCCTCTTCCCTGTTTCAAATATCTGTAGCAAAGCAACTGTTCTTCTAATAATGGGACGGCATTAGCTCTAAAACTGATTTCTGGTTTATCAAAATGAGGGTATCTCTATTCAGAACCAGAATCCCGACTTCATTTGGGTTTGGAAAAGAGCCAAAACACCTGCCATCATTTTAGGTAGCGGATCCTTTGCAGCTTGTATTCATATAATTTTTTATGCATTGAGAGGAGGATGTTTGCCCACCCTAATGGCTGAAATAATGTATTTCTCTTTCCTTGAATTGAGTTTGATTTTTGTCCCCACGTCATAATGAACATAAAGGTCATATGTCCCAAAGTTAGCTACATGTTTGCTACCTTGCCTTTCAATCTCATAGTTTATGACTCGGGTTGATTTCAACATCTAATATTAAAGGGGCAGTATTACGTATTTTCTGGGCACATAGGGACATTTTGTAGCACAATCAAGTAACTTTGTTGCATTTGGTTATAAAAATGCTGTACATATCAAACATGATTTAAACGAGTTTGGACTTTGCAATTTATCTCCTTGAAATTGGGCCTCTGTTGCTTTAAGAAGCTCCTGCTCTTTCAGGTACTCAACATGTCAACACAATAATGTTTCCCCATTAAGCCTCTAAAACCTCAGTATGTAACTTTTATGACAATAAATATGTCAGAGTGGTATAATGTAAGATAGACAATCTGTGAAAAAAATCAAGCTCCTCTTTCTTCCCCATATGGTCTTGCTCCATCAAAAACAACTAATCAAAGCCAGGAGGCGGGTCTTAGCACTATCAATCAGGCTGTTCACATCCTCCCCCTTGTTTGTCTGTTTCATGACAATGCAGCCTGCCATGAATGCTCAGGCTCGTTAGCATGGCCACTGATGATTTGAGAAAGCAAATGCTAATGCAACTAAAATAATTAAATTACAAGCAGAACATGTAATACACCTTTTATGTTGCTACATGCAACATGTTTGGGGTTGAAGATTAGACTACAGATGGGGCTGATTTACAGCAGATTTACAAAAGACATGTGGGAATATCAAACACCCCTTTAGAAAAAAAACTTTAAAAAAAACACTTAAAGTTCCCTAAAACGTTGTATTTGTGTGGATGCAGGAAACAAATGAAATTTTTTTTTACCATTTTAGAAAAATATTTTCTGTGTGGACCAGACCTTAACTTCAATTCCTGCCATTTTAAGTCTAAATTGTCGGCCATTTTGATCAATTAAAAGTCATTTCATGTCTGAAATAGTTTTGTAGCACCTGTAAAACACAATCAACCAATGAATATAGCTGTTATAATTTTGTTTATTTTGGAGTAATTCAGTTTAATACTTTTTTTTTAAACTCAAGTGAACTTTAAATTTGTGCTAACAAGGAATCAGATGTATT
Organism: Phalloptychus januarius; assembly: GCA_902982915.1. Taxonomy (NCBI): domain Eukaryota; kingdom Metazoa; phylum Chordata; class Actinopteri; order Cyprinodontiformes; family Poeciliidae; genus Phalloptychus; species Phalloptychus januarius. The sequence continues at coordinate 5,370,134 of CADWAE010000482.1, forward strand.
TATAGTGAAGCATGACAGCAGTAGGTTATTCAAATAGGAACGTTTTTGAAAGGGATATGTTGACAAAGTAACACCATTTTGATTATCTAGCATCCAGAAAATGGTGCTAAAGCAAATAAGAAGTCTGAATTTTTTCATTCTTCTCTTTAATAATAACAAAGCTGCTAAATTAGCTGAATTAATGATATATAAAGATAGGTGGACGTAGACTGCCAAACTATACCTGTATAAAAAGTGCTTATTAAAAGCCTGTCCTACTTGTTTCCCTTTGCTAAGTTTTAACTTGCCTGCCGTCCTGAACCGAGAACAATATCCTGTTGTAAACACCTCCAACCTCTAATTTATATAAAAACAGACTTTACCGATGAGGGACAGGAACGCTGAGGGTCTTCTGGTCCGCATTTCAGAGCCGCTGCTTGTCTGGGTTATTACAAAGAGGCGCTTCCGACTTGCTAAGGTGTCTGTCAGGAAGAGAAGAAGGTGCGGGCTGAGGCTCCTTAAGCCAGAGGATGAGTGAAACCCCGCGGGGGCTCGGTCATGAGGCGTGGGTGGGTGTGGTGAGGGACTCCTGTAATTTACATTATTTATACCTCAAAGGGCCACGCAGACAGTTTACATCAACGCAGTTCCCAGTTAGCCGACCGCAGTTTCATGACGCTGCGCTGTCATGGCGTTATCACTCACTGCTTCCCACTGAAGCTTCCGCTGTTTGTTTATATCCTTGTTTTAAATCAAGAACGTGCAGGTTTATTTTCTTCGAAGAATGTGTAAAAGTCCAGGTTTTTTATATTATTTTTTAACTAACATATGTTTAACAAGAAAACAATGTTTTTGCTATTTTTAAGTCTTTATTTTAACAACAGATTAACACAATTTTATTTTCAATTTGCTTTGAAAATTAAGAAGTTGGTTTCAGTCGTTACTGCTAAAAGGAAATCTAAAATAATGATTTAAATTGTGGAGTGTATGTTTAACTCCTCAAAGTCACTCCTTTATCAATCCACTGTTTGCAATTAAAAGCTCTTTGCATTTGCTTATTTAGAGACTTAAATTTGTGTCCATCCTTTGGAAATTAGCTCAGGCTCAGTGAAATTGGAGGGAACACATCTGTGAGCATGATTTTCTGTTACTCCTGAAATGGTTCATGCTGCTTTCCTGCCCGTCTAGTTGGCTGCCGGTTTGTTTTGACCTGCACTGTTACCTTTATTTGCACCTGCTCTGCACTCACTCAGTCCTAAATTGTCTGTTGACAACCACTGTGATAACCTTCAAGAGGTTTTTCAAGTCCTTGGTCAATTATCTGACCTGTTTCTGTCTTCTCTCAACCATAGCCTTTATCTGCTTCTTGTCTGGTTTGTGAATTTCTCTGCTTCTGAACCAACCAAGTCCTATGCACTCCATAAAACTTGCATTTCCTGGTTTCGCAATACTTCTTATTTATTATTTCCTGATCAGACACAAAGTCTAATCAGGAACCAAAGAAACTCCTCCTGACCAGTTTGCACATTTTGTTTGCTAATAAAAACCTATGCTGAGTTCTGGTTGTTCTTTTGGGTTTGAATTGTACAAGACATGTTATAGAATATCAGTTTTCAAGTTATGTCACAAAGTTTTTGTTGGATTTGGGTCTGGACTTTGACTGAGCCCTAATACATTAGCTTTCTTGGATCTAATCCACTTCCTTCTAGAAGGTGAATCTCCACCTGTCCATTGACTTCTCTGGGTTTCCACAATAGTTTATTTTTTACCAAATGTAAATGACACACTGACCTTGATTGCATTGTTCTATAACTAATTGAAATGTGTGTAGGTGTCTATAAACCTGTGTGCATCATTCACTTAAATTGGTGGGATTTAAATACATTAAATTGCAGACTACCTAGAACTGCTACACACAGCCCTGGTTCATCCATTGAGCTCATAAGTTCTAAATAGTGTAACAAAGCCTTAAAGGCTGATCTACAGCTTAAAGTACATCCGTTTTCACTTGACATTTTCATGTTATTAAGCTGAAAGATAAATTATTTAATCTGGTTTTAATAACTGTTTTGTTCATTCACAGTTTCCCTTTGGTTTAATTGGTTCTCTCAAAAACTACATAAACAAATGTGTATTACATGCTGAAGAGCAAGAGTGAAGGTTTAACGCCGTGATATGTTGACAGAAGCTTTCAAAATAACATTTTTGAAACAGATTTTTTATTTATAATTTACTACAAAACCTTAAATAAAAAAAGAAGGCAAATAATTTAATTAAAATAAAATTACAATAAATAGAATATTTTTCCTCATTTCTTTCAAGAAAAGAACTATCATGCACTCACATTACATTCACATTACAACATGTTATTTTAAAACATTTATATCTCAAGTTAAAAAACACTAAATTATAAAATAAAATCCAGTTCAAGTCGTGCAGAAACACCGTGAAGAGGAGCTGATGATGTCACACCGAAGTCTCTGATGCAGCGGCTTTTATCAGAGGTGCTGATTTTACACATCTGCAAAAAATAAAACAAAATTAAATGTCATCATTACAAATTTGCTCTGAGAAAAAATAAACTTATACTCTGCAATACGAATGCAAAGTCATTAGTGACTATAAATCTTGATTGACACATGTAAAATAGCTATAAAAAGCTTTTTAATGTCTGCATCACAACATGCCTCAACACGAGCAAGTTCTTAAGTTCTGCTTTAAATGTGTGGCATCATAGCCCATAGTTATTTACCTCCTTTTGAGAAAGCAGCAGATGACAAGACCCAGAACGATGGAGATTATGACACACCCAAACAAGATGGGAATAACCTTGTCCACAGTTAATGTTGGCCGGTAAGTCAAATCGGTGAAGATCTCGCAGCGTGGCCCGCTGTGCGAATGCATGCAGCTGTGGAGAAGAAAAAAATGTGAGTGCATTCCTATAGCAAACATGAACCAACCTGTGTAAAACTGCTGTTAATACATTAGGACAGGCCAGCGTCATCAGTTGTGTGCTTACATGCAGGAAGGTCGCCGGCTGTCTTGGGGGTAGATGCATTTGCCGTTGTTTAAACAGTATTTTTCATTTTCATCTCCACATGGCGTGACTGAAAGATGGAACCTACTTTGGACAGTGGTGCCTGAAGAAAAACATGCAGAGCACAACACTCATGTCAAAATCAATAATCAGGCTCCTTCCAACTGATGCTATTATATTAATGTAGAATTAAAATAATTACAAAGTCTAATACAGACAAAATAAAAAACAAAATGGAAACTTTCTTAGCTGGTAGACTGAACAAAGGCCTGGTTTAATGCAATTCCTTCATACTTTCATTCTGTGTCAGTTATTCAATACAATCATTAAAATAATGAGATTATTTTCCTATATGGAAAATTAAAATAGCTTCAATAAGAAATGCATCAGAAGTAAATGTTGGGGGCACATGAAAACTAGAGAAACGTACTGTTGACTGTCTGAACGGTCAGAGACGAATTTAAGGAAGTGGGCGACACAGTGGTCAGCGTGTCATCACTCAACACCTCAGACTTCCCTGTTGTGGCCAGCAGAAGCAGCACTGTCACTGTGAAGGTGGGAACTGGAAGAAAATAAGAAGTTTTAATTAATATTAGAATATTAGAGCCGCTTAGTTTGCATACCTTCAGTTGTGGTTAAAAAAGACTTTTAAAAGTTGTCAACAACTGTTCTACTTCCATGCCCTAAAACGCTGGATCTCAGTTTACTTACTACCATTTTGCACAAATTTAAAAATCACAGTATGGGTATTATTTCAAAAGTACACATTACAATAAAGGAAGAAACTCACCCTTCCTTAGGAATGTTTGTCTTTGTGTGGGCATGTTGTCTTCTGTCGGTGAGATGTTTTTTCTGCTTATCGTCTTCTGACTGCTTAAACCTCTGTTCTGTTCAGGCTATATAATGTGCTCCAGTCCTTTGATGATGTTTCACAGCCAATCAAAGACCTGCCAAGTTTCAACAAAGAAAGAGGCATTTCCTCCAGAGAAAAAAAAAAAAACATCCACATCCTTCTTTTCATTACATTTCACCTCTGCATGCAGAGGCAGCACCTGTGGCGTTAATTGCTGACAGGGGTGCTAGTGGTAGTGCTAGAGTCACGTGTTCACCTCAAGGCTCCTTTTATTGAAAGTATTCTCTGGAAGCACGCATGCCAGTAAGAGGCTGAGCGTTTACCTTAGGTATGTCTTTTAGTTTGTTAAAAGCAGCTCCATTGACAACCACATTTGTTGTGAACTTCTCTGTTTCATCAGGGATGAGATTGCAAGAGCAAGTTTCTGGCTAGATTCTTGTCTTTTGGCTGCCTCAGTGTCTCTGTCCAACAGGTGCAGACAAGATCTGTGTACGACATGAACGATAAATGCGAAACTGAAAAATGCAAGTGGAGTTGTCTGACGTTAGCAGTGGTTTCTTCCTCTGGATGGTTTAATTCTACAATTCACAAGCTGTTTTTATGAGTTATACCTGCTCAATATTAAAAATAACCCCAAAATACTTGCCAGACACTTTGAATTGACTTGAATGGGATGAAGTTGAATCCAACAGCCAGTGATCGGTATCCATGGCAACCAACTCTTGTACTGGTCAATCGGTGGAGGTAGGCTTTACTTCCATTATTGGCTAACTACCTCCTAGTCAATCTTAAGGCGATAACTTAACACACCTCGCCATCTAGACAAAAAGGCAAATCTTACTAAGTATTTTTGGTCTAGTGTTTAGTACAAATACCTTAGTGTACATAAAATAAGACAAAATTAACTTACAAGTAATGTTTCAGCAAAGAAAACAAACTTGTTTTAAGTCAATAATTAATTAATATTGATGAAAAAGTACTAGCTACGAGTGCAATCATCTGCCAGTGGAACAAAACATTTTTTTCTATTTTATAAGTTAGAATGTGTTGCTCCACTGGCATATTATTTCACTTATTTCACAACAACTTACTGACTTAAACAGGCTCCTATGTACTCACATATTTGCACTAGAAACTATCCAAAAAGTACCTTGTAAGGTTTTGTGTTTTCACAGTTTGAAAACAGCTCATCAGACAGGCCCTATTAGTGACTATGAACACGGCTTGGTTGGTGGTGCGATTTTGGTTGGGCCAACTATTTTAAAAACCACTGGCCTACTGGGATTTTATCCATGAAAAGTGATTCAAAAACAGAGAATTTCTTTTCGCCTTTTCAAGACCAAAATGCCTTGTTGATTGCAGGGGTAATTTGAGAACAGGCAGACTAGCTGATAAAAAGGTAACAGTACTTGATACAAGTTCTCTGCACTACCAAAGAAAAGTGGAATACTATCTCACACAGCACCTTGAAGCGGATGGCTACATCAACAAAAGACAGAGTGCATTCCTGTCAGCTAGGAAGAATGGCTAGAATTTGGCATAAACTACAAGACAGCGTGAATCAACAGCTCAGGCTTGTGATGGTGTGGGAGTATTTGCTTGGCCAAATTGGCCCCTTAGTAGCAATTATGACTAAACATCCCAGCCGTCCTGGTCACATCCGTCCCTTTGTGACCACAGTGTACCCACTTTCTGTTCGCTACAGTGCATCACGTCTCCACTGACGTTTCATGGAAGTGATACTGAGAGTGATATTAAGGGGTAAACAATGAAACTAGGTGTAACTCGTTTCATTACCCTCCCCTTGATTTCACTCTGTCAATTTTGCTGTCAAGACCGTTTGTTGCTACATAACAACCTGAAGCTATTTTTAGAAAAAAACTAGCATTGCTTCTTTGAGATGACAAGACAAATCTGGCTGGGCTGTTTCAAGCAAACAAAAGTTTGATTCACAAGTCTGAGAAATAAACACAATTAGTTCTTGTAGGTAAAGTTTTTCAGGACTTTTGTGGTTGAGAAAAAAAAAATTTTTCTGGCACCAAGTTTTTATCAAAGTGAGGAGACAATCTAAACCTCCCTTATTGCATTCCATTAAACATTTTACAGTTTTAAAAAACAACTTCAATTGCAATTTTTGGGGTTTTTTTTTTTCCAATATCCCCTCCCAGTCTTGAAAATGTGTGCCAGCTATTCTCAGCTAAACCTGTTAAGCTACATACTGTTTACAAAATGAAATACAGTTACATCTAAAAGCAGTGCAGTTATCTGTTGTGATACGGTATGGTCCAGATAGATTCACAATATTTATTACATCTCATTTGACTGGAGATATTTCTTGATTACTTAAACTAGCCTTAAATTATACAACATGGGTGACTATCCTCAAAGATAAAGTTGGGAAACAGTAGATGAACAATTCCCAGACTGGTTTCAATTTCCAGTATTGTGAAACCATATAATTATCGTCACCAGGGTGGGTCATCCTTTTTGTGACACCTGAATTTTCTTTAGAACTTCCTTAAAACATATTTTTATGATGCAGGTAGAATCTTAAATTACAGTTTGTTGAATAGTGTTCTTGTTTTAACTTGTCTAGAATAAAGTCAAACAATAGTTATGATCTGCATGTTGCTGATTATCAGTTAATCCTTATTTGAAAGGAAAATGAGGTGGCACTTATTTAAATTATATGCACAAATATTAAGCAAGTGAGTATCTGAACTATTTGATACACATATTTTCAGATTTCAAGCTAAATGGATTTAAGCATAGCAAATTATGTGTATTGTGTACTGATGTAGGGGTTGGCCCATCAAGGACAACATCATATATCAAGATGATGTATAACTGTCAGGCAGCGTCTTTTCTTTGGGCAAAATGGGCCGAAAAATAGATTTAATCGACTCTAAAAAGTCAAAAATTACCAAAAGTTTCTCAGATGGATGCAGCACTCTAGAAATTGGGGCATGATCACAGAACCATCCAGCTTTTTGTTGCAAGTAGTCAGTCAGGGTCAAAGAAAACATGTTGAGAAAAAAAATGGATGCAAATTAACCTCCAAAGATTTGAGAAGAATCAAGTGTGAAGCGACCAGGAACCCGCCATCTTTCAGTTCTGTCATATTCTGTAGCTGCAACCTGCCTGGAGAAACTAGAAGTACAAGATGTTCAGTTTTCAGGGACATGGCCAAGAAAAGACAGGCTGAAACCTGACCAATCCTGAATAAGACACAAATAAAAGTGTGTAGACTGGGCCAAGAAATACCTGAGGACAGATTTTTCAAAAGAACTCATGGAATGAGGGCAACTCTTGATTGCCCTGTGGGTGGATCAGTAAGGGAAACAGAGCGCCACTTTGATTCAGACAGCAGTAAGGTGAAGGCATATTGATATGAGCTATTAAAGATATTTGGACCTCAAGACTTAAGGTGAATGAAAACAGTCCACCTCTCTGAACAGTGTCTGCAAGGCTGTTGAATAAAACATATCAAGAAACTGACAGACTTTATGTAGGGAAGAAATGGAAGAAAACAAAGAAAATTAAGATGGAGATATTGGTCACAAACTTTGTTGCTGTTTATTGTTTATTGGAAAGTTTTTGGTTGTTTATTTAAAATTCTGACTTAAACTGATGAATATTAAACAGTGAGATGGAAAAACATTTTTTCATTTGGTTGCACTTGCATAATAGTTCTGCACAAGTACAGTCACCCAGTAATTGTGCAAATACAGATACACTCCTAAAAAAATCAAAACCTCACATTTGTTTTCTTAAACATTCATGTTGGAGGTTAATAACATTTTAGATAAATGGTGATAAATAAAAATAATCCTTAAAAATATGATGTGTACGCAGTGTAAGGACAAAGGCAGCAAATGTTCCACACACTCTAGTTATGGTGTTTTCCTGTCTACATGTTGCAAAAAGATAGATTGGCCCAGAAATTGCTCAATATAGATATACAATTCTAATTTCTGTCATAGATCTGTTTGCTGTACTCTGATTCCATATTTGTTATCAATACTTTGTAGTCTGCCTGTAGTTTTAGCAATGGTAGCGCAGGAAGTGAACAAAGTTGTTCAGTCTATGTTGGTCATGTTTCCAAATATTGAACTAACATTGACAGCTGCTTCATTCAGCTTGGTTCTTCTCTCTCTTCAGTGGAAGATGGTTGTTTACAGCGCGGACAATTTCCGGTGAACTTCTTGCTGTCGAATTGGCGCGTTACATATGTCACAGGCAAGCGTTAGCAATTGGGTAAAATTGTAAATCCCAACACTGTCCATGCCTCTAGAAGGCAACTGTTTATCAACAGCAAAGAGCCCAGATCCTCTGGACAAAGCAAATAGTGTAGGACAAGGAGCTGGATTTTACCAGGTTGGCACATCTTAACAACTATCAAAAAGTAAAACAGAAAGAGCAAAAATAATTACCACTGTTCCGCATTCAAGACCAGAGGAAATGTCTCCCAAAAAAAGCAATGCCTCAACCAAAGTAAAAGCAAAAGTCTATAAAAAGAAAAAATCTGAGCTAATATCAGAGAGTTGCTCTGCTGCCTCCATGTGTAGAACAACATTAGTTGTTACTGAGAATATAAAACATAGGTCTATTTTTGATTTTAAAAAAAGTTTACATCCATTGAGTCCAATTATATAGAAATTAAATACTAATAATGAAAAAATAAACCCATTGACATGGCACTGACTGAAACCCACATTTATTATGACTTCTTTCTTGCTAGTTTTAAGCATATTCAATAAATCAAAACACTGCAGTAGAAAAAATATTAATCTAACATGTACAAAAGCAAAATCTGAATTACATTAATAAAGTAAATAATACATATGGAAGTAAACATGGCACATATCAAGTAGGTTTTCCAGGCAAGTATGAAATCTTGAGGTCAAAGCTGTTGAAATAAAAGTGTGTAATTATTCTGCAGAAGGGCTTGTTTTTGAGTGTGTACTGAAACATATGCAGGTTATTGCATGTTCACATGCTGTTACCTCTCTGAAATGTAAACTAAAAAGGGTGTATACTGTTTTTAATGCATCAGTGCATTTCTGGCAGCAGTCACAGTGTTTTTCATGAGCATGGCAACAGTCATTGGACCCACACCTCCAGGAACAGGTGTTATGAAACCTGCTTTCTCCTTCACTCCTAAAACAAAAGGCAGAAACATGATGTGGTGTTAAGCAATGCTCTTTATTCACCAGCAAAGGCAGGTGATGTGCGGGTATTAAGATATTTCCTCTGCTGAGGCAATCCTGTCAAGATTTATTGCTTGTTTCACCTTCAAAATCCACGTCCCCGACGAGCTGGACTTTCCCTGTGCTCTGGTCTAGGATGCGATTTATGCCGACGTCAATAACTGCTGCACCCTTTTTCACCATGTCTGCTGTGATCAGACCTGGAACACCTGACCAAAGAGGGAACAAAAAGGCACATCTGTCAATAATAAGAAATAAAAACTTTAATAACAGTCTTGGTATTTTTTCTTCCTGTCATGAGAACTATGCATGCACAATATATCGGCAATAAAATCAGTAACGGCCGATCCTAATCATTTTTTAACATATCAGTATTGGTCCCATAGATAAAACTGGATCAATATTAATTAAGGTGTTGTCCATGTGGGAGTTGTTTGGGCAGGAGACAGTGATCGTGATGGAGCGCAGAGGAGCATGTCAGTGTTGTAGTGATTTTTTGTTTGTTTTCTTTTGTTATTTGTTAATTTCGAATATCAATATTAGTTTCTTACTCTTTGCATAACGCTCAGCATCTCCATTGAAGGGACAAAAAACTGAAAAAAGGTCTTGATCAGGCAACCCTCAAAATTAAGCTTGAGCCCAAACACTCATGTCAAAAATCACCACTGTTTACCATTCTGCTCTGATCTTAGTCCATTCATACAAGTCCCCAATATTTGAATATGACAGCAATGAATTTCTAACCACTGCTGTAATTGTTATTACAGCTGGAAAGCTATTTTCTTGTAGCCTTTTCCTGAACACACAGATCTGGACGCATCTCCCTTACTATTGTTTTCCCATTTTGAAGAGCGGCTAAGAGAACTTGGCCAATGTTGTACTATTATTATAAGGGATGGTTTACCAACAAGGGGCTGCCCAGTGGCGCAGCTGGTAGAGCTGTTGCCTTGCAGCAAGAAGGTTCTGGGTTCGATTCCCGGCCCCGGTCTTTCTGCATGGAGTTTGCATGTTCTTCCTGGGCATGCGTGGGTTCTCTCCGGGTACTCCGGCTTCCTCCCACAGTCCAAAAACATGACTGTCAGGTTAATTGGCTTCTCTAAATTGTCCCTAGGTGTGAGTGTGTGTGTGCATGGTTGTTTGTCCTGTGTGTCTCTGTGTTGCCCTGCGACAGACTGGCGACCTGTCCAGGGTGACCCCGCCTCTCGCCCGAAATGACAGCTGGAGATAGGCACCAGCAACCCTCCCGACCCCAGTAAGGGAAAAGGGTGCAGGAAAATGGATGGATGGATGGATGGATGGATGGATGGTTTACCAACAAAAGACATAGCAACTTAAAAACGTATTGAGAGGATATGTATTGAATGAGATTAAAAAAGGTCCTCTGTACATTCATGTACAGAGGACACTTCAAACATCAGGGTTTGAGTTGAATCCATATAATTTTTGGTATATTGTTATTCAGAATGAAGGATTCCCTCAGTAACTCAGAATATGCATTAAGGTAACAACAGATTTGGACATGACAAATCTGGTTACACCTCCTCCCCCGTCATTAGGGGTGTAACCTGGCAGCCCCAACAATGTCGTAAAACTATTAATCATTTTTAGAAATGATTAATAGTTTCACATTCCAACCCTGTAAGACCACCTTGTTCTTCATAAAAAGCAATAAAGCTGAGAGACAAAAACAATTATCTGGAAATTTCCACATTTGGAATGCAGACTTGAACAAGAACTATTCAAGTAAGGGCTGGTAAGCCTTTTAATAATCTTTCCTTTTTCTTGCAATACCAGCATGCATGATTCCTTTTATGCAAATTCAAAGAGTCTAAAGAATTAAGGAGTGTACAGCAGAATCTACACCTGTTTAGGTAGAAGAATTATAAAAAGAGAATGGATTCTGGCACAGTAAACAATTTACACTCCTATGAAAATGAAACAAATAAAAATTCTTGGTTGCATAGAATATCCAGTTTAAAAAATTGTAAGCCACAAATATTTAACAGGCTGCTTCCCAAACTGCGTTTATAGTACAGAATATAATGGAATAGATCATTTATAAAATAACTTTTTAAAACACTCCAGGATACTGTGCAAAAAAGTTATATTAAAATTAAATTAAGAGTATTTTTATTGAACATTGTCTTAGGCAATGAATTTAGATGGAAACAGGATTTGATGTGATACAAATTATAGACTGGGTGTCATGAATATGTAAAAGCGATGACACCTAAATACTAATCTATGCATGGATATATTCTGCTAGCACTACAATTGATTTTGAGTTGCTAAATCCAAAAGCATACATAGGAATTATTGCATTTATTAAAAAATGGAATAATAGTAACTCCAGTTCCTCAGTTACCATTTATTTCTAACTTACTACCATTTTGTACCCATTAACAAACACTTAACTCCAATTTCTCAAAACATGTTATAGTAGTTATTCTGTGGGGAGGGATGTATTTTCATGAACTATGAAGATAAATAGTAAAAAATCTCTCTCTCTCTCTTCCTCTCTCTGGTAGACTTTAATTACCTGCTGCTGCAATGATGATGTCAGCAAGGATAGTTAGCTTTTTCAGCTGATCCCTTGGTGTACATCTGTGAGCGATCGTCACTGTGGCATCACCTGAGAGGCAAAGAGAACCTTTTAGGTTGAATTAAGCAACAGAAATAAACTATTTTTTGTATCTAATGTAGGGTAATTGTTCTTTGTTTTATGTAAATTTAAGTTAGTGAATATGGGAATGAAAATTCAGATTTATCCTTCACAAATGTCACAATGTAACACATTGCAAGAATGTTACACTGAGCATAGGGCAGAACTCTAAAACTTAGTAAAAACCACATTTACTGCCAATGCCAGAAAATACTTATGTTTTCACAAATCTGATAGATCTAAGAAACCGCATGTTTCCAATTAATCTAAGTTTCTTCACTACAGTGACTAAGGAAGTCTTAGAAAGAAGATAGAAAGTATCATACCGGAACATTTTTGGGTAAGATAAAGAAAATGATGTAAGGTACGGCAAGTCCCAGCACATCGAACCTCCGGGTCGCATTACGGATGAACTGTTATCTGACTTTTAAAACATGCATCGTAGGGACACATCAGCTTATACAGTCATGCTGTAGGAATTCGGCTTGTTTTAATGTCATTGCAAAATCTTAGTATGCAAAACAAGGGCACAGGTTGCGCTTCAGTTTCATCAGCAATGAAGCTTATTTTATGAATTGTATGATTCATAAAAATAAAATTATGAAAATAATTAAAATGGTAAAAATAATAATATGACGAATGTGACAAATTTGTTTGGATTAAATTTGTTTAATTAAAAATTGCACCAAAGATTAGATCTTATGAATCGTGTATGTCTGAGTGTTGAAACTCTCATGTGTAAGTATCAATAATTATTGATCACCTTAAATGCCAGCCAAAGTTTATTGTTTTGCATTTGCTTTCTCTTATGCTGTGTTTTTTTTGCTCTTCTTTCTTTGCCTAATTATCAATTTTAATCAGGGAAATTAACATAACTATAGTAAAGCCTATGCGATTAAAAAGGGATACATTTTAATTAACAAACTTTAATCTTTTATAAATTCATGCATTATTATTAAAACTTTATAAAAAGTATTTAGTCTGCACAAGATGACACTCACTCAGACAGGAAGTAAAACCATCAACTAAAAACAAAGCTGTGCCACAATTTGATATACATTTTTGCAAGAGGAATATTTTACTATGACACAATGGCAAATGCATCTTTGAATGCGTCACAGGGATGATATTGACTTTATCATAGTATTTGGCGAATATTTATTGTCACGTTGATCAAAGGGAAGATTCAAGTATTAAAAATCCCATCTTGGTTTCTTACTTAATATTAAGAAGAGGTTAAATAAAATACTTAACAACAGTTCTATTATTATTCTGCCACAGTAGACAATAACTTTGCCATATTTTGATATATAATCACTTTGTATGTACATAATAGTTAGATGGAACAAAAAATGGTTCAAACAGCAAATCTAACAATCCAAAGCACATGCAGAACAAAGACACGATTTTGAATCATTGCTAATATTTCAGATCCTATTATAGTATTTTTCTTCCCTCTGCTATATATGACACAATAATTGCCCATTCCTAATGGATCCTGCATCTTGGTGCATGCAAAGGTACAAACAGCCTTTGTACACAACTAACTAATTGAAACCTTTTGTGATGTATTTGCACCTTTCATTTATATACTGGAATAATTTTCTAAAATTTGAACAAAGTTGTGACTTTGTTAGGCACAGACTAAATTGATCTATTTAGGCACAGCCAGAATGTTACTTTTGTATTGTGTAGTTTGCATCATCTTTATGCTCACCTGCTGTGAACAGTGTGCTTTACCTTTTATTGTTGGTAATTCTGAGCTTCTTTTCTAAATTAAGAGTTAACTATCCATTGAAAAAGATCTGGAATAGTGCAGCAAAAGCCCTAATGTATGCCTTATATTAAATCTACAGAGAATATTTTATTACCATGCACACTTAAACTGATGAAAGAGGCCAATTGTTGCTCAGTGTTTTACCCAATGTCGCATGTAGAGGCTAGAATTGAATTATTGTTCTTCTGACTGGCAGAAAACTTGTTCTGTTTAATCTAGCACAGGCCTGCAAACTGAAGGTAACACACATTGTTTCTGATATATATTAGGAGGGCATATATTATGAAAGGTGAGTAAATGTTTCATGAATAACACACATTGTTTCTGATATATATTAGGAGGGCATATATTATGAAAGGTGAGTAAATGTTTCAAGTCTCTGGATTGTTGGCTGTTCTGTCTAAACTGTTCCTATTCCTGCTGGTCTGTTTTTAGATAACCGAATTAGCCACAAAGAAAAAATAAGTAAAACTGTTAAAGGAAGAGCTATTTATTAGCTAAGGATTTTTGCTCCTTTAACGGATAAAAACTACGGGAAATTAATTTGTGGGGATAACCAGTTAGCCGCCTACACTGATTGCAAGGGTTTCACCCAAGTCTGAAGGTGTGGGGAAACCACATGCTACACATGCTATAAAGTTCAACTGGAATTTTACATATTCTTTCATCTGAAAAGGGTTGAACCATATAAACAAGTTCTCACAGAGTCTTGTGTTACCAGATACCTGTTTTGCAGTGACACATACATAAACTCTCATGCAACTGACAAACAGCTGTATCAATGACAAAAAAAAACAGGTTTTTACTTTGAAATAATCATAAAAGTTATAATAATATGGCCAAATTGTCTTGTTCCTCTGGCAGATAATTTCACTTATAACTACTACTTTTTTGTCAAAATTAAAAAAATATTTACCTAAAACATGCTACTATTTCTTGCTAAAAGTTACTGATGTCAGGGGTATCTTTTGGCACACTTTGGATTCCATGGAACCAATTAGTCATCAACTAAATCCAACAAGCTACGGAAATATTATTGCCAATAACATCAATCACTTCACACTTTATCTATAAGTATATACCTTTTGACGGATCCTTCGAACATGTTAATGTACGAAGTAATAACTTGAATTTTTTTGAACATTATTTTGACTTAACTGAACTCGAACAGCTTCCACAGTCACCAGATCTGAACCTAACAGAACACCTCTGGGATGTAGTGGAACAGCAGATTTGTGTCATAAATTCAATGTTGCATCAACAGTGTGAAGCTGTCATGCTGATATGAATCCCAGATTTTTGAGGAATGTTTCAGAAACATTGAACATTGAATTTATAGCACAAAGAATTAATTTAGTTTTGAAAACAGGGTCCGATCTGATTTTTCTAAAGAAGTGGCCAGTAAAAGTGTATATATTTTAATAAAATGTGATGGTATGAATATAATGTTTGCATGTTTCTGTTAACTTATTCAGACCAGCATGGAAATTACCAAGTAACCCAGTTACAGAATGTGTCTATATTTTTAAACAGGGATGAACCATGAAAGAAAAACAGCAGTTAGAAATAAATCTCAGGACAGTTTGTTCAAAAACTGGTAAAACTGGTAAGAAACTTGTTTTCTCTACTGGTTTCTTCCGCTCTATGGATTCTTGGAAACTGAAAGCTGGAATTAGGTAAAGAATTTCTGATTGGTTGGGACTTCCCCAGACAGGTTGCATATCATCTGCTTTAAACATGTAGGGAAATGTAACTCCCTAAAGGCCTTTACTTATTTTCTTTATTGTATTTCCTTAAAGGAGGTCAGAAACCACAGCTTATTGCATTTTTTATGATACTCCTCGGCATGTGTATTGCAGCGTGGAACTCTTTATCCTTTCATATTGCTGAACTTTGACAGTTAAAGTAAATCTCGTTGCTTAAAGTGGACAACACCTTTTCAAATCCATTTCTTCCTTCCTGCACCCATATAAGGACTGGATCCGTTTTGCAGTGGTGCACAGTGCCAAATGTTTCGCCCTAATTAAGGCTGTCACACTCCCTTCTTTTTATCCAGCAGGACATGCATCAGCATTTTTTTCCCTTTTTTTTGATAAAAAAGGCAGGGAGTCATTGCAGTGTACATTCATATCCTGACAAAAGCTTAAAGCATCAACTCTCCTTTGGGAAAACCAGGATGGTGCAACTTGAATTTTCTATGAAGATGTTTGTCATATTATTGGGCTGACTAACTTAGATAGTTGGTACAGATAAAAGAATAAACGAAAATCACTTAGCTTACCTCCGGGGCGTTCATGGTTGCGATCAGTATGCAGCAACATAGCAATGGGCATTCCAACATTTTTGGAGCGACCAGCAACCAAGACATTCTTTCCCACTGTCTCAATTCCTGCGTAAACACATTCCCAAAAAAGAAAACAACATTTTTCCTCAAAAATCATCCTGATCTTAAAGATCCACTGATATTTTGTTGCAAATTTTTTATGTCAAGTTGCCTTTTTAACTGGAGAATTGCACAAAGAAATTTCATGTAACTTTGTCCGTTTTGAAACATTGTATTTAGGTTGAATACTAGAATACAAACAGCGTATCATTGTTTGATGTTAAAATGATGTAGAATAAAACTCCATAAGAAAACTAAAAAAATCTCTGGCTTCAGAGGTTAGATGGAGATTTTTTTTGTTTTTGGAACTTTTGCTACAAGCAAACAGCTGCAGCCAAGGGACTCAGTTACTTGAAGAATCCATAAAATTTCTTAAATCCATAAAATTTATGCAAATTAAAAATGCTGATCACACACAGAAATGAGCTTTTGTTGCTCTTGATCAACTCATAAATTAGGTTGGCAGAGCTCTTGATAAAAGAACATTTCAAAAATAAAATCACTGATTGTTCAGAAAATCAATGTCTAATTTCTTTATTTTCATAAATTGTTAGTCCAAAAAGTACTATAAAAAACAATCCATTGAGAAATCATTCAATACCTTTAAAGGTTTTTTTCTTGCCCTTCATTAATATCTCTATCGACAATTTCTTGCAGCAGATTGAAACCTGCATTTTACGCAATGTTTTTCACCTCCCATCAGTGACATTCTGTGAAGCAACAGTTACCTGAACTGAACTTTACTGATCAGCAGCCAAGTTTGACTGAAGGTTTTGCTTGTTTTGGACACAACCACCAAACATTCTTTCTGAGTTTGGTGGTGTCAGAAAACTTTCCACTATTTAATTTTTTTATTTCTATTGAATATAATAAACTTATAATTAACTTAATGATGAAAACTGACCCATTAAAACTAATTCTGTGATCACACAGGATGTTTTCTTTTTCAATTGCTCAGGCCAATTTTTTAAATAAATTATAGTTATAGGATTAAATCAAAGAGCCACATACCTATTTTCTGTGAAATTCCTGGAGCTTTAGACATTGTCTGTGTTGCTCAACAGACTGTTACAAATATACATTTCTAAAAGATAAACTAGTTGACAGGATCGTCTGGCTAACGGTTGACTTCTTACTATAATTTATGTGCCAATTCTATTATGGCCCAATATGATGTGCATATTGGAGAGACTAAAACTGTCACAGCATTTACTAAACTCAACACAAGAATAAACTAATTAAAAAAACATCCATTTATGAAAGGATCAAACTTGATCAGAATTATGAAGATTTTACAGCATGTGTTATGGATACTAGCAGTACTAGCAGCAAGGAATAGTTCTCTCAATGCTATGAGAACTAGTAGATCTTTACTGCCCTCTAGAGGATCATTTGTTCACAACAAATACAAGTAAAATAGAAAAGATGCACATGAGATTTAGAACCCTTGCTCGTTTACCTGCTCTTTTGATCATCTCCCAGACTGCTGCAGGTGTTGCAGGTATCATCGATCTCTGGTCCAGGCATAACTTTCCAATATTCACAATATGGAAACCATCGACATCCTTCTCTGGAGCGATTGCATTACATACAGCTCGCTCGTTGATGTGCTCTGAAGAACAGAGAGAAAAAAATACACATGATTACATCAAAATTATTATGAGTTTTTGCTACTTTAAAAATTTTTTTTTTATCTATTTATTAATTAATTTACTTGACTACTACTAAACTGACTGATGTGTCTGATAAAGGTAAAATTAAAATGCAAGTTAATTGCAACAGTATAAAAAAACAACGAAATCACTTCATTTGACCTTAAGTGATCAAATAAGTCCATAAGGAGTGTTCAAGGATTTATTTTTATTAAAATATTATATACGTTATTGATCTCCCGGGAAAAATTGCTTATATGTTGACAAGCTCTTCACATATGAAGAAGAGCAACACAAAATGATCTTAACATGGGCAACTAAATCTCCAAAATGTTCTGTTTGCTTACCTGGAAGTGGCAGCTGCACCAGGAGACCACTGACTCTCCAGTCACGGTTCATCTTATCGATCAGCTCCAGCAGCTCCTCCTGGGAAACTGAGGTGGGCCGAACCACTGTGTCACTGGAAATACCTGGAGAGTGTCAAATATAACGCTATGAGCAATAAGCAATCCATTTTTAAATACAGTAGTCCAGTGCTTATAATCTGAAATGTAGGTATTATTATATGTTTGCAAAACAAAGAAAAACTAATTATCTGCCTTAATTTGTATGTTTACATGAGGCTGACATACACATGTATCTCAATAGATCATTGAAATGTTAACTTGTTTCAGCAATTAGACTCTAAGAGAGAAACTCCCATATTACAGATTCAAGAACAGCAATACGCATCAAATATTAATTTCTGTTTGTTTAATGATAACAGATTGCAACGAATCAAAGCCCAAATATTTCAAGACTTCATTTCTTTTAGTTGTCTTTTCTAAACATTTGCCCATGTACTACAGCATAAGCCCACAATACCTGGTCAGGGCTGTTTTTGCATGAATTACTGCACCAGTCCCATGTCGTATGAAAGTTATCACCAGGCACCAACTTGACTTCCAAATAAAGATTTATTTTAACCTTCAAAAAGGAACTTACCTGGGCACCAGAAGTGTTCAGGTAAGACACTTGTGGTATTGTCTCTATAAAGGAATATGACAGCTAATTTCAGCTTATGCCCTAAATAGATCAGTATGTGGTCTGTCTTGAAGCACTGACTCCTGGCACAAACTGTGAATCTCTGACAAACTCTTGAATGGGTTTTTTCTTTCAATTCAATTTCTCAAGACTATGTTTGGATTCACCAGATTCTTTAACAATGATCTTCTGTGCAGGGTGTCACTGACTATTATCAGGTCAGCAGTCCTCAATATGGTTGTGTAGTGAGTAGCATAATCATAATGTGACATCTGCAAGATAAATATCCCTTCTCTATTGGTCTTATTATTTTAACATTATGAAGAAAAATTAAACATTCTGTGTGTAAAGATCCTAGATTATATTTGACTATCAATATTTAAACTGAAGTACAGAAATTGTGTACAACATTCAAACTTAATGAGATGCATGTGCATGACTGCACTGTACACACTGAGGAGAGAGTTGAGAAAGACACACACTGCTCATATCTGACCCAGGATGGTGGCTGCCCGGGTCTTGTTCTTAACATAGGTATGACTGGCTGGGTCATCTCCAACTAAGATTACGCCAAGGTGGGGTCTCATGTTGCCCTGAGCGACTAGCTCTTCCACATCACGTTGGATTTCTCTGTGAATCTGACGGGCCAACCCGGTTCCTGAAATCACCACAGCACTGTGCCTGGAGAGGTTTACAGAAAAGAAAAGAAAGAATTTATTTTTGAGAAACAACTGGAATAAAACTTCTAAAAAATATATACATATTTAGAAGACATATTTTCTTTTTTAAGAGAAAAGATTTTGAAGACTGAAGTAATTCCTACCAGCTGACTATGAAAGTGTCAACTGATCTTAGTGACCTTTTTCCATGGATATGTATAGACGGGATTTAAACGTAAAGTGATACTTTACAATGAATGCAGTATAAAGTACCACACAGAGAGGACTGTGACTTTACAAACGGTGTATCCTTCAGCAATGTCACTGAGTAACCGATACAAATGGAATAGTGAATGTGAATATGAGTAGTAAACACTCGTTTCTAAGTAAATTTGTTTTGTTTTGTTTTTTTTCCCATGCCATTTAACGTACATTTACCTTGCGCCCTCTACCGGTTACAGTGAATACTACTGCCAGTTACAATCCTTCCTCTGACATCTGACGTACAGTACTCGCACTGCTTCCACCGGTGCTGAAACGCCGCACTCCATCCCTTCCATTTAATTCAACAAAACATGGCACTATTTTCAATGTGACAACGTTTACCTTCTAGCAGAGTGATACAGATGCCTCCTTTGACTCTCGTACTTTCTGTGCATCCGCAGTTTGGCACGGCAGCAGTGAAAGTGTGCAGTTAACGGTGAGCAAATCCTGAAGGAGGAGCGTAGAGGTGAAATAGAAGCCGCCATATTTGTGCGTGTGTACGTCGTGCGTGTGTACGTGCGTGCACAAAAGGGGGTGGGTAATATAGGTTCTATTTGAAACATTATGTTCTGCATACAGTATGTTTTGATTTTTAGTAAGAAGAGGCGTTTTGATGTTCAACCATCAAATAAACATTTACGTAGAAAGGTATATAAAAATAACAGTTATCAAAAATAATTTTTAAAAAACTGCTGTTTTGAAAGGCAGAACATACAAAAAAGCATATTTCAGTGATGGGAAAAATATTGCAATAATTTCTTCCTGCGAGATCATACCACTTGCAGCAACCATATGGATGCAACCCTAAATATGGTTTGAATGTGAAATAGTAATGAAAACAAAAAGTAGAAAAACAATAGAAAGAAACACTTAGACCAAGTGTGAACAAACAATTATACAGCTTTAGTCTTTTTTTAAGTCTCAACAACAGTTGTATCTCTTCCTACAATTGTGATTGTAATATTTTTATTTTTAAACCATTGGAATAAAAATAATTCCCAGAGAACATTCTAGAACAGCAGTTTGATTTTTAATAGTCAAAATTGTGTTTCCTAATCAAAACTTAATATTGGGAGCACAGCTTTAAAAAGTATTTTCTAAATGAAGCACCAATACATAAAATGTATTATATCAAACGGGTATATTTGGAGGCATTCAGTCCTTGTTGCGCATCAAGATAGTTGTATTTTTAAATTAGTCTGCAGTTTGTACACGATTCTCCAGAATAACTGGACACTTAAATAGGGGTGCCATCCTGTGGCAAACATAATTTGCCACAAGATGGCAGCAAATGTTTGTTTTATAGAGGATAGAATAGCAATATTCTTTATTGTCTGAGAATAAGGAAATATATGTGAAACAGCAGCAATTGACAGGAAATCAAAGAAAAAACTCACACAGAATAGAATATATTATATATAAAAACAGAATAAAGAATACAAATGAAATGGTGTAAATAAAATAATAAATGTAAACAGAAATAATAGTCATAGCTAATAATTTGGGAGCAGAAAAGGCATCTCTGTCTGTTCTGACTACGATTTAAGATATTTTAGATGTGAAATATGAACCAAATAGTTATTTAAACTGATTAAAGAAATGCATTGTTTTTTATAATCGAAGTATAAAAATAGTATTTACACCAATGTACAAAAGTTTTGAAAATATATATGAAAATAAACAATTTGTATGAGAGTAAAAATTACAATATAGTAATTATCAGCTATCGGTCCTACTGTACAGCAAATTCACAGGGATTGACAGTTATAGAAAATTTGCCTATTTGTGACTTTTGAAAGTAAGACGGACATTATCGGCAAAAACACTTGTATGATTTTACCGTTTAACAACCAGTCTCACAGATGTGTGCATAATGCAGCATGCTATTGTTAAAAAGTAAAAAAAAAAAAAGCAATACAAGGCAAAAGATTACAGGAACAGAAAGAATTTTGTAAAAGCTATTGGTGTCTCAATATTAGACACCAGAGGTTTCTAATGTATTTAAGTATCAGAGTTGGCAAAAAAAAAAAGATAAATGGACAAGATTTTTAGTCTTGTTTGCTTTTAGCAGTTCATATGACTTAGTTCTGGTTGAAAACAAGAACTAGTGGAACAAGACTGTGGAACACATGACACGTGTGGAGTAAAGGTTTGTTTGAGTGGTGAGAGTGGTGGAAGAAGTCTTGGTAAACACCACACCCAAACCAGGCCTGCCTGGACATGAATTACATAGAAACCAATCTGCAGCTTTTAGTATATACATGTTGTTTAGTAAGCAGATCTAGATGCTGCTTACATAGCTCAAAACACACACACCTCAAAATTACTTTTGATTTTTCCAGTAGCAAACAAACTACATTGTAAATATTACAATAGCCATCTGGACCTCAGAAGGAATGAGAGAAGTCTGAGAAAGTAAAAATAAAGTCGATCAGGTTGATGTAGCTGTGGTGTAGCTGTGATATTTGTTGTGTAACTGTTAGGCTGCTGACTGTACATCTGAAGCACAGGATGCTGACCCTTCGGTTCTGAGCTATGTCTGATGCAGTAGCATATACAGTCTAACCTCTGAGCTAAACCTGACAGCTTCAGGTAGGTTAGATGTTATTGTAAAGTATAAACTTTACATTAAAGAGATGCCACAATTACTGCACAGAGCAAAGCAATTCACACACACATATAAGATAAAAACTTGGAAGTCATGCCAGAAATGTATTAATTTACATGAGATTTTGATATTTTATATCCTTAATAAAATAAATGATTTTGAAGTACTCCTCTGTTTACTCTACATGTATTTCACTGACATCCATATTTGTTTAACAATTTATGACCAAAAAAGTCAAAACAGAAAATCTAAAATGGGCTGAATTCCTTGTCACTTGTATGATAAAACAACCCAAGTGGAAGCAGCTTTACCTGCTGAAAAGTTTTCATAATTAAATCTGTGCAGGTATTTGCCCTTTAAATTGTGTTTTTCCTCATTTTGAAAAAGTTCCACAAAGCCAGAATACGCAGCAGCAATTAAATGATGTCATGTCTAAACATATCTGCGATTTTCTTTTTCTTTTTTTGTAGCAAAATAGAAGAGTAAACATCTGGTTTTGCTTGCAGATGTCAATTAAGGGTACAAACTCCTGCTGAATACTATTGTATATTCTACAGTTATAAGATTTCACAATATTATATTTACAGAAATTAAATGTAATGTTATAGCTATGACTTAAAAAGAAAATATGACTTTAATATGTGTACTTGAACAAACTGTCAGAGTATTAAATTGTTCTGGTCTATAACAGTAATTTACTGGTGCAGTCATGCTTCAACAAGTTCCAATAAATGAAAGGAGAAAATCAGTTTCAGGTCAGACTTAATTGTGTTAACTTGATCTTATAAGGGTTTTACAACCCTTCTTGGAAGAGAAAATTCAAGCAAGAATTGGCACAAATGGATTATTGTTTGTTTTCTGTTTCGGTTATTAGGCATTTTGATTAAACGGAGAAATCTTGTTGAAGTTTAAGCTCATTTAATTGCCCTAAAACGCACCCCTCCTTCTTCTCTCCCACCCACTGTTGTTGACTGGCGCGGACGGTTACATAACATTTATGCCTTACACACCAGTATATTTGATAATGGTGTTCAAAGGTAGTTGGTCACAAGGGAGTCAATTTTAAAAACTTACTGAAAAAAGACAAGAAATGTGGATCAACAATCTAAGGCTAAAAATAGGAGTTTGCAGAGCCCACTTCCTAACAGAAAGGATCGCATTGTTAAAATTGTATTTTCAGATATTTTACTGGACAGTTACTTAGAAGGATAACCTTTCATATGTAAGGTAAGATATGTTATTTTTACGCCTTATTGGTGGTCCCAGAGTGCTAACGTTGTTAGCAGCTAGCTCAGTACTTAGGCCCTGACAGAAAATTTAATGTTTATTCAGCGGGACTCTCATGCTAAAAAAAAAAGAGCTAAATAATTTAAATTTACCTATCCAGCCATACAGTCACAGTGAGCTGCGACTATTCCTTCTTATGGACATA
Source organism: Phalloptychus januarius (assembly GCA_902982915.1). NCBI lineage: Eukaryota > Metazoa > Chordata > Actinopteri > Cyprinodontiformes > Poeciliidae > Phalloptychus > Phalloptychus januarius. Next base: position 5,393,673 of record CADWAE010000482.1, read on the forward strand.
AAGGACGAGCTATATTTGTGTCCAGATATGAACATTGGGTTTCTGTAGATTGCAGCAAATAGTTGACCTACATTGGACTCAACAGTAACATACAACTCCTGCATGAATTTGGGTTTACAGAAGCTAAATAAATTATTTACGAGGAGGTCCAAGTTCATAGAAATACCACTGGTTAGTTTATTGTTATGGTAGACTAATCACTTAAAATAGCACAACTCACTACTCACCCGACAGAAACAAGTCGACAGCCATTTGATTGATACATGTTTCATCTAAAAGTTTGAAAATATCAAAACACACATTCTACCACTGATTAGATTATGCAAGGTCAATGTAATGTCCACATGACATAATACCTGATGAAATCATGAAAGGTGGTTGGAGGAGCCGAGGTGGTTGGAAGGAATGGATGACAACCAGGATGACGAGAGCCAAGCTGAATAGTTTGAAATGCTCCACTATGGCTAATTATGCTCTTAATTGGATAATAAGCCCCACCTCTTTGTATACCACAGGACCCTTTATGCTTTACTTTGCATTGGTATTTTATATATAACTTTTCCATGCATCCATCCATCCATCCATCCATCTTCCTACTCCCTGTGCCTATCTCCAGCTATTGTTTCGGGCGAGAGGCGGGGTCACCCTGGACAGGTCGCCAGTCTGTCACAGGGCAATCAACCTGACAGTCATGTTTTTGGACTGTGGGAGGAAGCCAGAGTACCCGGAGAGAACCCATGCATGCACAGGGAGAACATGCAAACTCCATGCAGAAAGACCAGGGCCGGGAATCGAACCCAGAACCTGCTTGCTGCAAGGCAACAGCTCTACCAACTGCACCACTGGGCAGCCTATATAACTTCTGTATTTATAATTTATATTAAAAATGCTGCATAAAAGAAAAACAGTGTTTATGACTTCAAAGAAAAATGCAAATTTCACCTGCAGAAAATAAACATTTACTACTTTCTTTGCAGATTAGATTATTCGAAAATTCATCACTTTCAACACATTCACACATGTGCCAAAAATGCATCCCCTTCCTAACTTTCAGAAATAAACAGTTAAGAGGGATTTCACCGCTTCCACACAATCACACTTGTTCTCTGAGCTATTGGTATAATTTTCGTATCAACAGGACGATTGAAAGGTAATGCAGATGTTGGCAGGCCCAGAAATTAAAATGAATTCCCTTCTTCATTAATAGACTAGACAGTTAAGAGTGACATAACATTTTGTACATAATGGACCTCTGGTTTGTCATGAGTTAAGCTATTAAGGTGTAAGAAGAGAAAACACATGAAAGAAGAGAAAAAGCGTGGAAATGCATATAAATGTTTTCAAAGATGGTTCAAATTATAGTCTGAGTCAAACGTCTAGAAGAATATGGCTCTATAAAAGAGTAAAAAAAAAAAACAGAAAAATTGGTCAGAAGTAAGACGAAATACATTGTTGTAAAGGGGAGGCTAAAAAACATCGCCCTGTCTGATACGAATCAAGTATGTTATGTGAGAAAACACCGAGGAGGATGACTATGACCAAAACATAAATGGTGAAAGTGCACAAAAGGTCCATCTGGCAAGGACGCATATAGTTGGGACATCCATACAGAAACATCCATCCATATAAGTTGATTGGTTAATTGCCTCCAAAGTCTCCAGAAGTGTATCTTTATCTCCTTCTATCTTTACATTTCTAAATGTCTTCCATAATTCAAGAAAAAAAAAAAAGAAGCCAGATGGGTGCAATGGAACAAAATGACCCCAAAGTGCCAGAAAATAAAAACAATAAACACAGTGAATGATATTCACATGGATCCATCACTGATTTACAGGATAGAAATCTATTATGTCTTCAGGTTATTTGGGGAAAATGTAGATCTACTCAACATTTTTTAAAACCCCTGTCTTGCAGATATTAAAATATTTCACCCACAATAAGCTGTCACCATGCAATGACCAGACTGACTCCCTCTCCCTCCTTGCCTCTATATGCTCCCCCTCCTCTCCCTCCTTCATCTCAAATCTGACATCCAGAGTAGCGCTGAAACGGACGGACAGCTTTCCCCCTCCTCCTCCCGCAAACGCCCGGATGAGAGCAGTAGCAGCAGGCGACATTCAGGGTACCATGGTCGCATGATTTGGCCGAGTCGAGAGGGTAATCAACCCGGATCGGACTGGAGCGACAGAACCGTCAGCCACTGCTGGAATCTTGACATTTTTGCGCAGCCCACGTAGACGCTGTTCTGGGAAAATACACGCAGAAGACAGACAGGCGTGCAGAAGTAGGAGGCGGATAGGCAACGGTGGCACATTTCTCCTCTCGCGGTGTCCTATTTCGTTGGTAAGTAGATTTTGTTTAACATTAGAAAAAACCCCGCTGGCCATGTGGATTTGTCCTTTCGGTCGGATTTCTGTCGCGGTCTGCGGCTCTTCTTGTGTGCTTGGCGTCTGTGTGGGCTGTATTTTAGGAAGGAAACGGGCCTGCTGAGTGTGAATACTGCGTTTAAATACACAAATATTTAAATTAGGTGCTCACAATGACCACAGTGGCATTTCTCTGTTGCTTTTTCAAACTCCTCGCCATTTTTGCACGTTTAAGACAAAGCAAGTGTCAACCTTTCATCTCCCTTTAATTTGAGTGAAAAATGTTCCCAAAAATGAGTGAATGGAGTTGCACGTGTGTTGACTCCACAGCTGACAATAGCACCAACTCATTTCCCTTCATTTATAGCCTGACCGCTGTATTTCAAAGATTAAGAGAAACCGCAAATTCCGACTAAAGGCGAAACCAAGCATCCAAGAGATGCATTCACCTCCTATCAAGTCAATTACTTGTTTATCACTCGAGTTTATTTCCCTCTGTTGAGCTTTTCGGAGTAATCTTTGTTCTGGGCATGCGCACTAAGTGACGCCGATGTCCAGAACCACCCAATAATAGTAGTGACATAAGAGAAGACTGTTTAAGTGCTAGAAATGCTTGAGGAGACTTTCCCTTGATCTTTCTATCTCCCAGAACCGGCCTGTTACTGTCTCAGGTTTGTCAGTTCGTATTGTTTTCGGGAGCTTCAACTACACCGACAGTGTAGTTGCAGTTACACTGCATACATCATATGCAGTATAACAAGTTTGACATTATTGCGTTATTTCAATGGCCATTTTCTTCCAAGCATATCCACACCCAGAGTACATGGTTGGGTGAAGAATAGGCTTGGGCCAGTTAGCTGTATAAAGGTATATTGATTTTTTGTTTACATTTTATTGAAATAGTTTGTTCTAAAACAACTAAAATTATCTATGATGCTATTGCTATGGTTGAAACTAATTTTAGTGCGCTAAAGGAAGTACCAGATTTTATTTTAGTTGAGTGTTTTTGTGAATTGTGGAGATAAACAAGTCAGAAAATTGTTGCATATAATTTGTTAATTTTGTTATGTATTTTTGTGTGGAGAGTTTGTATTACAGCCTGATTCCATATTGGTTGTAATTCCTCTACTGATCGGTTGACCCTAATAAAATACGCCATAGTATGCCTCATCAAACCAAAATAACCAAGCAACCTTCTGTCAGTAAATGTTAAACACTGAAGTTGCACAGCCGTATCGGCCTGCACTAGATTTTAATCACATTATTAAAAGTTACTTTAAATGATCACTTGTCTCGGTTTGTATTAGGGCTGTTGTAGACAAATATTTTAGCAATCGAGTAATCTATTGATTATGATTAATCGAGTAATCAGATAAAAAAAAATTGATAAAATAAAAGATTGATAAGTCTGTGTTACTATCAGATTTCGGGGGCAAATGAACGAACGTAAGATGGAGGTGGCGTGAAGCAAATAGACTAGTGGTTCCAAGTCTGAGCTCATGGTTCTCCACAGAAAAAAAAGTCGTTTGTACCTTTAGGTTGAGGGTCAATCCAGGCTTGAATGAGCTGCAATCTTCCAGAATAGGCTGGAGAAGGAATCGGTTTCCCTCGTTGACCTGTAACCCTTATCTGCAGGTGCAAACCTATCACCACACTGACATTGGAACTGGCTTTGAGATACTGGACTCTTATAAGTTCCTGGGTGTCACCTCAAAAATGAACTGGATTGGAGCCCCAACACTGATGCTCTATAAAGGATGAGTCAGAGGAACCTTCCTTTTTAAGGAGATTGAAATGTTTTGGAATCTTTTGGAGAACTTTTTTGATTCGAGTGCCATCAGTTTCAGTGTCGTTTGTTAGAGAAGCAGCTTATCAACAACTGGGAGGAAGCGGGTAAATTAGCTCATCAGGAAGGCCAGCTCTGACCTGGGATGCCCTCTCAGCCCAGCTCAGGTCCCACCCCATGCGTTATGCAGAACAGGAGAGCTCCTTGAGTGACAGACTGTGGCATCTTTGGAGTACAAAAGACCAGTATTGCAGATGCCTAGATTGTAAATTTGACTTTATTGTACAATCAAATCATTACAAATTAGCCAAAATAGACTTGAAATGCTTAAAATTGGAATGAAAGAAAAAAATGTAAAATAATCACCTTTCAAAATACTCTTTGAAATAGAGAGAAGTAAATCAAATGTATCCCTCAGTGTAACAGTATTTTCACCTGCTGATCATTTTGCATCTTTTGTTGCACAGTAAACATTTATAAAATTACATAAGAGCTTTAGAAATCATATGGTGGTACTTGGTTTAAACTATCGTGTTTTACAAGCTGCCTCCATATTTCTCAACACTGATAAATATGCTAAATGTATCGCAAGTTATTTTCTACTTGCATACTGTGGGATCAGATAGCAGCCAAAATGAGGTTTCATGGGTTAATTATTGATTAGACTACAGCGATAAGAAAGTATGTGAAAGAAGAAGGTTTGGTTCTGGTTTGGCCTTATGTTTCTTTCAGTTGTTTTTTCCTCATGTAAAGCTTTTTTTTTTTTATCAATGTGAGCATCAGTTGTTTGACACAGCCAAGCCTCCCTGCTGGGAGAGCCAGACACAGATTGCTGTATCTTGGCTCGTTTTAGAAGCTATAAGACAGATATGGACCTGCAATACGATACGGTAGTTAAATTAATGACTTCCTTCTTTTTACATCCTTGGCATGAACATAGGAGTGAACTGTCTGGAGTTTTGTTGACGCGTTTCTTAGGAACTAGCCCCTCCCTGTACCATCTCAGCAGTGTTTGAAAACATACCAACCCATTTTTGGACCATGCTTATGTAATCTTACCATTTGTACCCCTTTTTTAATCAAATCAAGGACAAACAGGAAAGTGAAACTGGTTTCTCTCTCCATACATCCTTGTTTATGGCTTTAAATGTTTTGCTTCCTCCAAGCTTGCTTGCCTGATTTTCACATGAATCATGCATGGATTTAAAATCAAAATATAGCTCTCACATGTGGGCAGTTGGATGCTTTGCTTTTTAGGAATCAGGATTTCCTTCTGATTCGGCCCACAGAGTTAGCCATGTTCAAACATGAATACTTACGTTGGCGTACGGCTTTTCATTGAAAATCTTTCGAACTTCGGCTATTATCTTGGGGAATTGAGGCGGGTTCAGAAATCGCATACTTTGACTGTACTTTGACCTACCTTTTGTGAGTATAGTCCTTTTGGAAAAGAAAAGGGAAGGAGTGATTCACTCTAAATTGCTGGTTCTGTGTAACGGTGTGCAGCCACAGCTTAGGCCACACAGTCAAAGGAGGCAATGCTATCCATAAAACCAAAAGCCTCATCACACACAGAGAACTGCATGTTTTATGTGAAGATAGCATGGGTATCGGGAGCTTGTGTCATGCAGGTTTTGTTGAACTTGGGTGTCAAAAGAAGTTGCTGTTTACATGCACAGATGTGGTGTTGCTCTGTTGTCATGTTCAACATGTTCTCCTAAGAGGAGACTGGTTTTCATGGGGGTATGCTTTCTCAGTACACATGTTATTAGGAAGTCTTATTTTCTAAGAACCTTGGGCTATTAATGAGTTAACACTTTATTTCAGGTCAGTGTTAAATTCACCGTAGGGCTTTTTCCCACAGCAGGTGTCCTTCATATGGGGGATAGGGGCAGGTCACGCTCCATTGCTTTCTAGTCTTACTCTATGCAGGATGTCTTTATTTGTTTCTTTCAAGGTATGCCATGGCTAAGGTTAATAAAGTATGGGGCATATTTACTTTCCTGTCCTACTTTAAACATCCATGCCTTTCTCAAGCGGTCACTAATCCATCACAGGGAGACACAAGAGAGACATCAATGCTTGCACACACTCATACCTAAGGGCAATGTGGCGTAGCATAAGAGACGTTTTTTTTTTTTACTGGTTCAGATAGGACTGAGCAAAAACCTATGTATGCACAAGGAGAATGTGCAAACTCCTGGATTGATGAAGTTAAATAAAGTAAGTTTTGGATCCTCAAAAGACTTGAGACTAGGCTTTCAGGCAATTTTCAGGCTGGAGGTTCATTCATGCAACCAGAGCTCGAATGTAAGGATTTGGAAAGTCAAAGTCCAGACCTAAATCTAGTTTAGAACCTGTGCCCAGCCCTACAAAATGAACTATAACTGCTTTGTGAGGAATAATTGGCAAAAAATTCAGTTTATAGATGTGCGGAACTTGACATATCCCAAGCTTGTTTTTGGCACTGTATACTAGTGGGAACAGAATGTATTTTTAAATGAGCAAATAAGCTCTATAAACGTCGCATCGTATAACAATAAAAAATTTTGACCCTGAGAACTAAGGAGAGGAGTAAGGAGGAATAAAACAGAAGCATTGTAAATGCTCTTGGGTTTGGTTTCCATGATGGCATGGCTCCGTGCAGGCTGGCCCTTCTGCTAGTGGGTGTGTCAGTGACTGTGGGTGGCAGGGCAGTTGGCACTGGGATCAGGAGTGTCACAGTCGGAGAACAGTCTGCCTCTCTGATCAGCCCACCTCACCCTGAGAGCACAATGACTCAGTTATGTCGGAGCCCTGTTTTGCTATGGCAGTGTCACATGATGAGTGTGGATCTTCATGCTGCGTGTGTGTATTGTTGTGGTTGTATTAATTATGCTAATCCATGCTGTAAAAAAGCCTGGTTAGAATAATTGATCATGTGGTGCAAATATTATGCCAATATTTCTGTTTAAAAATGAATATATTAAGAATTAATAAAAATGCACCTTGTGTGTTTGAACAAGCAGCTAGTTCTGTAATGAGGGAACAGACGGGCCCTTATTTAATGTGAGTTGTGCTTCAAGGGTCAGAGTAACAAAAAGAGAAGAGGAAAAATAATAAAAAATCATTTAAGATTTTAATTGGACCAAATGTCACCCTACACTCTGCTTCTGTTGCCAAATTCATATTGTTTGGATAGAAATGCTTTTAGTGAGCTCTTGTTCAGCTCCAAGCATAATGAAAATCTTTGCCAGCTGAAATGATTGTCATGGTTTTGTTTTTCAGTAGCCTTGCATTGTCTATCCTAGAAACAAACCTCAATCACGCTGTGATGTGCTGCTGACATTTCCTGAGTGATTGATTGTAGTGTCTTCAACATGGCATTTACAGCGAGAACTCATTTTGTAATTAAATTATGTTCTTGACCATTTGCTGCCTGCTAGATCTCCTGCTCCCAATGCAGCAAGAAGACCGTTGTCTAACCTTTTAATGAGAGATAACTGATGGAAATTTTTTTTGTAGTTGCTTCTAAGACACAAAATATCATATATGTCTCAATTTCTGATCTTTATTTAATTTTGGCAAGAGCAGAAATACCGCATACTTTATATCAATAACGTAATAGATACTTTCATGGCATTTTATTGGTTGTTGCTTTGATCATGCACTGTCCCCCCCCCCTCCCCCTTTGCCATTTCAAACCTTTTGTAGTATTAGTCATTTCCTCCCTGACTTTTTTTGGGCAAAAATGACACCATCTGAAACTGAAACATTGACATACGCCCAGGAATGTTTCATCCCACCTTCACAGCTGATAATTTAAAGTAATTTTCAGTCAACAGACTAAAATCTGGATCAGAATCAAAATAAATGGATAATATTCTGAAAATGGTATACAATTAATTTATACTATTAGTATTTTTTATTAGATTTGATTGATTCTCCCCATACCTCATGGAATTACTTAAGGAATTAAACGGTAACGAGGTCCAAAATGGTTTGCTTGCAGGCATAAATAAAAGTAGGAAGGAATGAAATGTCAATGGAACAGCCATCTTGGCAAATATATCAATAAAATGCCACAAAGATGATGCCTGAAATGTATCCATGGGTCCTTTGTGCTTGCAATACAATTTTATTGTGAAAACTGCAGTTAAATATATTGTACAACTCTAAAAATACTTAACTGCAAATAAAAAAAAAGTATGAAATGTGTGAGTGGGTGAGAAGTGGAATTGATCTGCTGTTTCTGGCCCCAAATGTGTGCTCCACTTGGCCCCTGAGAGCTGTTTTGTGGTCTTACTGGTAGCCTTCTGTGTATCACTGCACTGTCACACAGAGCGACCCTTGTTTGCGTGCTGGCCTCGTGTTAACTATGCTAATAACGAGACTTACTGCTAAACTGTGAGGCATTGTGGTTTTGTCCCTTAAGGTAGAATAGATGCCATGGATGTCATTATCATTTTCCTTTTCTTCTTCCTCATGTTCATTCATAGATCTGCTTTTGGAGCCTCTTAGCTTTAGTGAGTCAAAACCTTGCCTCTAATGCCTGAGGTCAGTGAGGTTTAGGAAAATGTTTGGTGGCAAAGCGTTGCAGAAGAGGCTGACAATACCATGGAAAATCTGCTCTTAAAATAGCAAACCATTCTGTGTTTGTGCTGTTAGTAATTTTTGCAATGCATACAAATTGCCACCATTTTGAAGAATGTCCTCGGCTGCACAAGAGACAAAGGCTGTGGTGTTGATAATGTTGTGACCTGTTTGTATTTTACGGTGAGAATGGATGGACGGGGTAGTGCTCCATGTAAGGATGAGCAGCTGGCTGACTGGTCACTGCACTCGCTCATGTGACAATGCTATTTCTAGCCAATTCATTCCTTCTCCTGTCTGCCTTTAGCAACAAGAGCGAGTGGTGGAAATGTGACACCTCAGAGGAGTGAGTCCGGTTGGTGAAGCATTTGTCAGTGACAGCGGTATCTGTCTTTTTTTTTATTTTTATTTCAAACACCACCTTGTGTGATTTGATCTAACTGGTTTCAGCAAACAATTACATTTCAGTCATTCTGTTTTGAATAAAACAGAAATGAAATGGAGCTATTTACTGACAGCATTTGCTTTCCTCATTGTTGCCATAATGGGTCCATTATTTGTTAGATAGTATTTCCCCATTTTTTTTGTAGTCACATGGAAAAAAGCTGGCACACTGCTAAATTAAATAAATCATTAAACCTATTTGTGAAGTCAAGATGTCAATTAAGCACTAAAGCGTCAATTTGTAATATTTTTTGCCTGTAGATTTGAAACACTCTGTATCTTTATAGACTTCCATCAGAGCAGCTCTTAATAAAGACTTTTTTATGCTGTATTTATCCAGCTAGAGATGGTTACAAGTTATATCTCTTCAGAGAAGCAGTCCAAGAATGTGCATTTATTTACCAATTAGTTTGTTTTTGTGGAAGTTTTGAACAGCTGATTTCAATTACTGCCAATTCAGTTTAGTCTATTTGATGATATAAAAAATATAGGAATGTTTTGGGGGTTTTTTTTCCATCCTTCATTTGTTGGTAATTATTCATATCAGTAGATGAGTCCATACCACTTTGCGAGCAGTTTCTGCTGTACAGTAATTTATTTATTTATTATTTTAAGAGACAATGATTAGTTGGCATTTTTAGACTTTAGGTAGATTTTCTTGAGATTTCAGGTCCGTACCATAACTCAGATTTCCAAAAAGCTGTCAACCATTCCAGAGCCAGCGTCATCTGATCTTCAAAGTCTTGCTCTCGCTCACTTTCTTTCAGCCTGACATGCTTTGATGTGTTTTTTGAAAAATGCTTCTTGTTAAACAGCATCTTGCATATTTGTGCTTATTTTATTTTCAACAATTTGCTTACACCGAATTTGGTTAACTTTGATGCAGTTTTGCGAAGAAACAGAATTTGCAGCAAAGAGTGAGAGAGGAAAGAGAAGAGATGTCATTTTGTTGTGAAATATTATTGCGACCCAACAAAAATGTTGACCACCAATTCAAAATAAAGATTTATGATAAGCAGATATGAAAATATTAAAGAACAACAAAACTTAGGTCTAAAGGTGGTCTGCTTCACAGCTGTCCAAACACTCACCACTGTCGGAGCAACTTTCATACAGTGACACAAATGATGTGTTTGGTGACTTTAATGGGGTAGATTTTTAATGGTTTGCTAAAAAAACAAACAAAAAAACACATATCCAGAGTTTGAAAAGCTTGTATTTGCTGTTGATTCAAAATTATGTCGTTAATATTTGTCTGATTAGGGGATTTCTCTTCTTCCTAATTACTGTAATCCTCTCTGACATGCTTTAACTTTCGGGGTTCATGGTGATCAGATCTTAGACACTTAGTGGCAGATTTTCCCACTTTCACGGAACTGGCCACTTCTCAATGGGTCTAACACATAGGGAGTTTTTTGGCCACGTCTAAAGTTTTCCAAATTTTACATGTTTTGCTTCATGAGATGGTGCTTTATCATGCTGGAAAACAGACAGATCATCACAGACTTCTATCTCCATTGGTCAGATGGTGTTGTGATCCCACTGTTTATTCATTCTCTTGTTCCTGGGCAGAATTGTGAGTAAGCTCATTCTTCATGGAGGAAGCGCAACTTGAATGTATCAGGATGGTACAGCTACACGCAACTGATAATTGAGTAACTTTTTTTTCAGAAGAAAAAAGTCTTCTGCTGAAATTCTGACTTTTTTTTTTCTTGGTGCAAAGAAGTGGCTAATACAGTTTTCCAGAAATTGGATTCTCAGTGAGTCCAACTCCTTCCAATGTTAAGGAACCTCAGCACAGGTTGCAATCAGGATTCAGTATTTCCTCCACAGGAGGAGACAGCGTAGAAAGGCATCGACTCTGTTTTAAGATGCTAAGGAAGAATGCTAATGCTGAAAAAAGTGGACAAGGATTTTAAAGGAGAATTGTTGCTTTTAAACAATCAGCAGTTAGATTGAGGAAACAAACTGATCACATTTGTTTCACTACCACGTTTTTGGCTTAAAAAAATACAAACATTGTCAGCTATTCATACATCACTTATCTGAATAATTTTCTAACTTTATTGTTTTGTCTGAAACTTTTCCTCCGTGGTCGGGTGGAGTTATTCTTTTGTTTATTCTGAGAACTTGAACTAACTGGGGAATGTGATGAATAGTCTAATAGAAATCTCATTGACCTTGAGTTTAACAATAGTGCATGGAATAATTGGTGTGTTTTAGGCCTCTCCTGGGTGTAATGCTAACTTCTCTTTAGAAAACAGCTTGATATGTCCACTGGTGTAAAAATGCTTCTCACCTGCTAAGATCCCCTGGGAAATGGCTGAAAGTGCTCTGTTCACAGAATAAGCTGATGCTGCTCTTGAGCAGCAAATGTTTTCCCAGCGTAATGTCAGAATGAAAAACTACAGGAGATTAGGATGAAATGTTAGTGAAGATCTCCGTGGTTCCCTCTGCTGCTGAGGCGAGGATATTTTTATAATGTTTGTATTCAGCTATGTTATTACATTAAAACAACAAGCACACAAATAATCCAGACAGAGATTACCCAGGTTTTGTCTGAACTATTGTCAACAAACCAGCCATGTAATCTAGAACCATAAACACTCCTCTGGCTTTAAAAAAAATCATGATAGGGTTCATTCTTTCTCTGCCAGTGTATTTTAAGCATTATAGCTTCCTGATTTTAAAAGATCTCGGTCATTTCTGTTTTATAGCAGGTTGTTTTATGGAGGGTTGTAAAAGAGTAGAAGTGTTGTTGCAGCATTTCCATGATGATCTTTCGTTTTAACATAGAAGGGCATAAAAGGTTGGCTGAAATGTTTCAAAGCTGGGTATTTTTAACTGAAGGATGTGGAAAATAGCTTTTGCTTATTCAGTTTGACCTGGTAGGATCAATTAACCCATCAAGATTTTCTGATCTGAGCCAACACTCATTTCAGCGTTTGCAAGCGTTCATTGCTTTTCTCTTGAGAGTTTCTCCTGTGGTTGTTAGGCTGTGGTTGTTAATTATGTTTTTATGTCACTTAAGACTACTTACTCCTTGTGCTCAACTGCAGATATAGGTAATGTTGAATGCTTTCTTTTTTTTGTACCCTGTTAAGGCACAAACCAGTCTTTATTTTGCTTAAAGAATGCTGTCAGACTAGCATATTAAAAGCATGACTTATGCTATCAGAGAAACACTTCTGATTCTGCATAATGTGAAGATCATGATTACATTTCAATATTATTAAGCAATGTGGTACACACTCCAAGGATGTCCCAGTCCAATCCCAAATCTCTCAATCAAGGAATTTTAAATTATCAAATCACAGCCTCTATCAAGCCCCTTTGATAGCTGATGGCTTGAATCAATAGCCCCCTAATTATCAAGAACATCAGAGCTGTGCAGTCAGCTGATCTATAATAATTTCAGCCTAGTCCGTAACAATTAAGTGTTTGTCGTCCTTTACATCAATTCGAACAGCAAAAGTGTAAAAGTGAGACTGTGTTGATGATGTGGACGAAAGCTTTGCAAAGGGCAGTTAAAACACTTGCGAATGTTGAAAGCAATGGGATATGTTTACGAAGCTGAGATCCAACTGCCTTTCCAATCTTTTTTGTCTTTAAATCAGTAACTGGAACTGAACTGAAATGTTTGGAGCTGACTTATCCACAGATAATTTTGAAACAACGAGTAAACATGATGGTTTTAGCACAGTGATTTAGAAAACGTCAGCAAAGGCAAGATGTACAGTAACAAACTGTCGAGTCAGATACAGCTGGAAGCAGATATTTACATCCACAGTTTAAAAGACACAACTTCTTTGTCTTTACAGTAAAACCTTTCTATTTTTGGTCCCTTGGTAATAACCAAAATATTTCTTTTTCTGGCCTATTCCTCAGTGTAACTGAGTAAGGTTTGTAGACCTCCTTGTTCACACACACACCTCTTCTGCTCTCCTCAGAGATTGGCCAGTCCAAGACCAATCTTGGATTTTCTGCATGATGACATCTAGCTTGTGAAGTGCACCAGTTATTGTTGCAGAAAAACATGATGCTGCCACTACTTTACACCGTCCTCCATTGTTGGAAAACGGTTCTTTTATTTAGTGTTGGGGCTGTGCTAACCTTTTTAACTGAGTTAATTGCAGGGACTGTAATTAACTAGTCACAATCACATTTGGCTAAAAATCACATAAAGGTAAAATAAGAAACTTTGTTTTTAGTTCACAACCTTTTTATTGCTAAATTATTGAGTAGACAAACATAACAGTTAGCTAATAAGACTTTTTAATCTGTCATTTAGGTTATTCACCCATCAGATTGGTGCAAAGTTCTATTATATCATTCAGCTTTCATGTGTTTCAGGCTCAACAATGTAGGGCGGTCTAAAGCTGCAGATGAACAATGCTGTTAAGGTAGCTCTATTCCTTATTCCATTGTGAAAAAAACTGGGATCAAATGACTATAAAAGGTCGCTCTGTGTCATCAGACATTTACTGCCTGCAACTTCCAGTAAGTCCTGTAACCTTAATAGATAGCAGCAACATTGCACTGTAATAAATGCTGTGAGCTGTTTATATTTCAAATGACATTTATAGCAACTAAAATACTCCCTTTATGCACCGTAAGTTGTAGTGTCTTTCAAACAAGAGCAGGTGGTTTAATATCTTAGAATAGTTGATTACAGCTGGATCAGAGGTGATCCCAGAGGAAAAACGGTCCATCATTATAATAGTGGCAGTGAATAGCAATGAGTTCACCTCAGGAACCATCTTGCTTTAGCAGCATTTGGATACAAAAAAAGTGGCACCTCTTACATGTAGCTTTACAAAATGTTGACCCCTTTGGGCGCAGTAATACATTTGTGTTACTCTGTTTTATTGGAAAATGGCAACATCATGTAGCGCTTGCTGAGTTTTCAATATTGTTCTGTTTACTGTTTGTTCTGAGGAGGCGGTGGTGGCTGTAGAGCTATTCTGGTGATATTCTCTGGTTTTATGCTGATTTGCAAGCTTGGTTCACAAATGGGAAAATAAAACCAGTCCCTGAGGTTTGAGAGCTCGACCTGCAAACGTGACAATACCTCACTGTGAAAAATTAAAGCCTCATTTTCACACTGAGGCTTTCATTTCATGATCATTTATAGCAAAATTAAATTTGTTTCCTGCCATAAAATATTAGTATTCTAGAGAAACCTCCATATTTCAGATCATAATTCAGGTTCTGGATGCAGGTTTTCACATTTATCAGTTGTTTAGGATGACAACCAATGTGTTCAGAATTGATATGCATCAACTGCAAAGCAAAGCAGAGGTAATCCCAGATGCAGTGTGAATACAACAGAAGCTCATGCCCACCTAGAACCAGTCCTTTTGTTTCACTCCCAAGGCACTGATATTGAAAGAAAGATACTGTGCTTTGCACCAACCGTCTGCATGGCCATAATTATGGTTTTGTTGATGTAATTGTTGATTAAACTATTGCTTTGACATCAATATTTTTAGTTGTACATACTGGTGTCGTACATCCAAATTGCTGAGATGTATGTCCCCTCTATAATGTCTGCAGCAGTAAACTTGTCTTTCTGTGTATGCCTTCAAGTCAGCTGAGATCAGCTCCAGCCATTGACGCTGACTGAAACATTATTTCAAAGCATAAAACATCTGATTTCTCCCTAACGAACTGTTCTAAAAGATTTCAAAGAGTGATTGGGTCTAAAAGGAAGAAATGGTGAAAGTGAGGTGAGGATAAATGGATTTTTGTAAAGTTTTGTTACGATCCGCAGCAGAACATGCCGCTGAACATGCAGCTGAACATGCCGCTGAACATGCCGCTGAAAAATGCCGCTGAACATGCCGCTGAACATGCAGCTGAACATGCAGCTGAACATGCAGCTGAACATGCAGCTGAACATGCAGCTGAACATGCAGCTGAACACAGGTGCTGCTGAAATTGAGAACTTCAAAATGTGGGACAATTTGGAGAAAACTTTTGCAGAAACAGTTACTAAAGAATCTCAGTTTGGAAAAGTGTGAGATTTTGAAATGAAAAGAAATGTTGAAACAGGACTTTTGATCAGATTAGTTATAGTCAGATTTTGTGAAATATTTCTAGAGGCTTTTCATGACTGAATTTAGCTTTTGCTGGACTTGATTCTGGATTGAAAGCAAAAACAAAAATATAGATGCAAAGTTAGCTTCTTTACTTGGCATAGCAGCTTTTAGTAGCTTTTGGGTTTTTTTAAAGTTATACCCTTTACACAGTTCCTTAAAATAAAGTCATGATGCGAAATGATCACTCCTGCAACTTGACCTGCAGCCACCGGTAATGTTTGCAGTCCGTTTCTGATCTCTGCTCTTAGTTTTCTCCCACAACACCATGCCAGAGTAATCCACTGACTCGCTGACTTGCGAGCCTAATCCGACCCGCTTCGTATGTTTGCTTCCGCTGTGTACATTGAAGTCAAATACTGCTGGTTCACACACACGTGTCTTCAAACGTCTAGCATTCCTCTGTGGTGGAAGTACACAGGACCCCCACGTTCCACCCCGCTGCCTCTGCTGCGTCTTTCAGAACATGCGCTCAGCGGCAGGTCTAATCAAAGTGCTCTGTAATGCTGTTAGCTGGGTCATGTGCTGGAAGCCCGGATTAAGAGCAGGAGGGCACAGGCCACTAGATCAGCTTAGCAGGGTCCGATCACGCTCTCACTGTACCGCTTTCCCTCTCCACTTCTCTACTCATCGCTTAAAGTCACATGTGATGGATGCTGGGATCCAAGTACGGTTTCTGCTGGTTACTGGGGAGGACAGTTAGTGTAACCAAACATTCTGCTGTATGCACAGTTTGTACAGTTTAAAAAAGGCCATGCTCATAATGTTAACTGGCTTCAGCTGTTTATGGGCATACTTTTTGTCCTTGTGTAACCTTCCACCACACACTGATGTACTGGCAGGACACGAGCACCCTGCAGGATTTTCCCAGACAGCTCGTACTACCAAAGGCAATATTCAAAACAAACATAGTATGTGAAACTGCGCCTTTGTTTTTAAAATGGGAATATTAGAAGGACTTTTCATTTAATGTGCTGTCCAGAAGAAAACTTCTTTATACATTTCTCCGAGAGACCCAGACTGATGTGCAGAGTTCTAAAGTTGAACTTATCAGGTTTATTCTCATAGCTGTTTAGTCAGCATGAAAAACTAAAGTATGCACATGAAATATTTCATATTTTGGAAAAAAAATCTAAGATAATCCTAGTAAACAAAGAAAGGAGTTTTTAGCTGATTATTTTCTGTTAAGAGTAAAATGCTTTAGATATCAGCCTAGCCTTTGTGATGGGCAATTAGGGGTGGTAACTGCACAATAAACCAAAACATTCAGATTTGGATACCTGTAAGTTGTTCCTGTACATTACTGTGAGCAAATTTTGCTTTACTTTTCTTTATACAGTTAAAATCGCTACATTAGAGGGATTTCAAATATAAATATCTTATGAAAACTCTTGCCACGGCATGTCAACCAGATTTGACATGCTGGTTGACGTGTCGACCAGCATGTTGTTGGGGGTGGCCCACTCAAAGTCCACCTTTTTTCCATTCCTTTTTAGACGTTTTAGCCTGATTCATGCTGTTGCACAGGTATACACATATAGATTTTGCCTGGATTTTTTCATATAGCACCATAAACAAAATTTTACTGGACTTTTTTTTATACAATTGAATTGGAATATATAGCTATCTGACTGATTTGAGCCTCATCATGTAAACATTTAAGTGTTTGGTATGACTAGTAAATGACTAAAGGTTTTATCTACTTATAAGTTACAGTTTAAGATTTATTACAAACTTTGGCTGATTGAAAACAACGTATGACTTAAGAATTTATGACTGAAACTGGCTTTTAATATGGCCTGTTGATGACTTTTAAAATGTTAATTAAACTCTAAATTGACTGTCTTTGGTTAGGACATTTGTATAGGTTCTGACAAAATGTTTTACAGTTGGCAGGCATGTTGAGCCTTTTAGACTTTAACAATCACTGTAGGACTTCATGGGTCAGTAAGCCATGTTGAAAGAAAACACAAAACCAAGGTGGTGGTCTGTGATTGTTCTCTTTGATTTAGCTTTTGCACCTTTCTCTTACAGTCTCTCAGCCTGTTTGTGCAAGTTTTTTCCGTACTCGTTAATACCTGCACCCACTTTGCCCTAGTAACACAGTTGAAAACTTCAGAGCATGCCAACTCTAGATTACCAGTCCTAGCAGCTAAGACAGAGGTGGGAAGGTTGAAGACCCTGGCAGTGTTTTTTGAGAACTCTACGTTGTACAAATCTCCACATTGTCCATTTCAGAGGAGGTGATCTTGGAAGAGAAGGTGGAAATGCAGAAGAAAAAAGAGGGAGGACAGATGTGAAGACGTTTTTGCTCAGTGGTCAGCTGGTTTGTGGAAAAGAACTGGAGCCGTCCGGTTACAACAGATTGTAGAAGGAGGGGCGGGTGGGGGAGCGAGCAGTGGAAAACTGGGGGAGAGGATCAAGGGTAAGATGACTCCTACCTTCAGGAACATGGACACAGATGGTGGAAAGAGAAGGCCGGCCTCAAAAAGCCACAGTTATTGGTAGGTCCTGATCCTCATTGTGTCGGTCATATAATGTGAAAGCGAGCCAAAAATAGTGACTCTTGCAGTTGGATTGCTGGCTCTATTTTTGCTTTAATGACACATTCTGATTGTTCTATTGGAATCTTGTTGTGAGTACGAGTTTATTCTAAGAGGTGACTAATCGTGTCTGTGAGCCTAAAAGCATTATTATGAGCACTCTCTTCTGTGTGTTGCAGCTGTTTGCGGTTTGCATGTTCTTTGTGTGTGCTCAGCTGACTCTGGAATAATACAAAATCCAATACTTGGGACATATAAGATATGTTTGTATTGTTTTGTTCCTAGTCACTGTTCTTTTTTTAGACTTCTTGGAAACAAGCAGGGGTACAAACATTGAGAACAGTGCAATGCGTCTGTCTCAGTTACTTAAAACAGCCATATAGACCCTCGAACAGGGAGGAGCTGCTTGCCACTGTATCATTTCAGGGTGAGGAGTCAAACCTGTGTCCACTGAAACCAGAGAAAGCTGACCTGCAGAGTATCTCAAGTTAAGGATTACACAACTCGAAAAGCCAAACCGTGGCTTGATTGCATCCTCTTCTGCCAAAGCTCAGTCAATTTAATTTTTTTTAAGATTGAAAGGTGTGTAAGGAGAAGGAATCTGGTTTGGGATTCAACTGATGTGTGAAATAATCTCCTAGGTTGATGAATTTGAAAAGAAATGCAAAACGTAGCTACTGAACATATCTTAAATGTGGAAGACGGGCATTGACGCAAAGGAAGCTCAACAACGGTTCAATTTGAAATGAATAACAGCAAAATATTCTATTGCTTTGAGAAAGTTTTCTTTTATGGCTTCATTTTTTGGACTAAGAGCTGTAGCTGAAATATTGGTAAATCGACTACTTTGACCTTTTAGGATGATGACATTCTGAACCTTGATCAGCTGTAAGCATGGACTGGTTATCAATATTGTCTACAAGTTTTCTAAGCAATTGTTTTTCTGCCACAAAAAGAAACAAACTTGTACTTTTTCATACCACAAATTGAAATGCAAACAAGTTTTAGCACTTCAAAGTACAAATTGACGCCTTTGCCGTGTTTGATATGAAGTAAAATCAAGGCATTTTATAAAACTATTATTTATTCAGTAGATATGATAAAATTTAATTGGCAAGAACCAAAAGTGGATCTGAGTTCAATCAGAGTTCAGGAAAACAATGGTTTTATGAAAGCATTTAGTAACAGTGTAATAATAAAGGCTTTTATTTCATAAATGTATAATTTAGTAATTTGCTTTCTTCAAATTTCAGTCATTTAATATTGAGTTTAAATGCACAATTGAGAAGGATCAAAATGCAAACATAGTTTTGTGGGTCAGGATATTGACACAAAAGCAGGCAGCTAATCAGTCAAATATGGAAGAAAAATGGGGCAAAAGTAGCAGACAAGCAACATGCTTAACTCTTTATCTGTTAATGCATGGCGGTTGTGCCACTGTGCAATAGTTTGAAAACGAAAGTTTCGCAATGAAACCTTTATTTCCAAACACTCTGTATATCCTCGCCTAACGTAAAGTACTTTAATACTGCAGACTACTAAAGCCTCTGAACATTTGGGAAACTTTTCCAACATGGCTCATTAAGGAGTAATCAGCTCTATCTGATGTGTTTGTTTCGAGATAACGGAGACGGTCAGTGACTGAAGCAGAGATTGGCTGACGTAGTCACACAAACACGTAACTGCTGCAGATAGCATGGAGAAAACCTTTTACACACACACAGCAGTTTGGAGGAAAGCTGTGGTAATTTTACGATTTGTTTTAGAAAAGATAAAGTAGAAATTCTTTAACTTGTGACCTTAATGCTCACAGTTTTAGTCCAAGTAATGGGTTACATTGAAGAGTCATTTCAGCTCCATTTTCCTTCTCTTCCTTTCAGTTCAAAGTCCTTTTTATTGACATGTCAGAAAAAGTCCTGGAATTTGTGCAATTTTTCTCCATCTAATGAAGTATTGAGAAATGCATCACTGTTCACTCTTTGTCCGTCTCTCTGGGGCTGAGCACTAGTGGAGCAACTTTATCATCTTATTTTCTGTTCCTGCTGCTTCTTTTTAGATCTGTTTCAGCTTGTTCACATCCTACCTAAAGACCTGGAGAAAGACCATCCCAGAAACCATCTCTACAATAAGCCTTCTGCAGAAGCTGGTTGATAAGATTAAGTCTCACTATTGGTTCAGATTTCCTTTATCACACCTACATCACTTCTGCAGTGAAAGCCTTAGGAAAAATACATTAGGCTGGAAAGAAATGACTTATTCCCACATCAATTTGATCTGCAAAACTCAGCAGTCCAAGATGGAGCTGATTTTGTGTGAATAATTCAAATGATATTCAGTCATGCTTTTGCTCCCTGAAACAACTCTGGCCATCTTGAAAATGATGAAAATGATTCATATTGTCCCAATTCTAAGAGAAGAGACAAATGATAACCTTAATGTAAGGGTGCATAAATCATTTGCTGAGTGAAACCCTGGAAATGAGAGTTTTTGCATCTTTATAAAGGCTGAAAGTAAAACCACTTACAATGCAGTTTTATTTTGTAGGAAAATTGCTGTCCCTGTAGCATTATATCTTCGAATAGAAAGCTGAAAGGGGCATGTATATTTCAGAAGATTGATTATTTTGTTTACCTTTATGTCACAAAGAAGTCTGACGGATGGTCTGTTCGGTATAGATACGTCCTTATTTACTGTTTTGCTTGATTCTGCATTGTGGAAAGAAAGAAATGAGAGGCTTTATGGAAATGTGAGCATAGGGAAAAGCTTTGAAGATGGTGTTGAGAAGCAACATGCTCATTTGTTGTCATTCTTAAGAGACTCCCCTCCTTCCTGATTTGAGCCGACTGATCTTAGCATTGTACAGTGTGTGTTTGTGTTTTGGTGTGTTTGGGTTCTGAGAGACAGCGCCTCCCTGCTGCGAAGCGAAGAGTTGGTGGGGGCAGGTGCAGCTGACGCAGATTGGCTTTTTTGTAGGCAGGACCAGATTGGGGGGGGGGCAGAAAGGGACATACGTGAGAGACTTTGGAGGACAAAGCCGCAGGAGCTCAACAAGTGCAAGACCTCTGGAATAATTAACTGGTGCTTTTACAGTTCACCGATACGATGCGAGGATGAAGGCACCTACGGGTGAATTATACTGTTATGGAGTTTATCTTATGTGGGGAGTTTTTAAAGCAAATGTTCATATTAGTTTAAAGATTTAGATGTTCAGATGGCTTTTTACTGTTTATCACAGTTTAGTGTAGTAGAGCCTGACCTCTGCAGAGGACCTGAGCTCATTTACAAATTCATCACCTTTATCAGTGTTGCCACTCTTTTATGGAAATTTGTAAGAATTATGCAAACGATGGTGTTCCTGACAAACTGGAGACTGTTTTATTTATCTGATTTTCTCCAGCGTCAGTAATAGTTATAATTTCACTGAATCACAAAATGTCTTTAAAAAGCTGTGTTAAGAAAGTGAAAATCAACAAAGCAAGAATAAACAGACCCAGAGACACAAGATTCAATGCCAAGCATAACAAAGAAAAATTTTACTAAAAACTAAATTTCTACATTTTTGGGTCAACATAGGTTATTTACCTGCCTAATTTATGTTAGGATCCTGCATAATTCAGTATTCCCCAGTATTCAGCCCTGTGCCTCCAACGCCGAATCATAGATTCATTCACGCAGAGCTTACGTGCAGCAACTATCGATCCGTACTGCCAGATTGATAGCCTTCAACTTAAAAGCGGCATCATATGAACTTATTCGCGTGGTTTCCATGATGAGGGGGTCTGAGTTTGAAAACATTTCTCCATTGTGCCTGCTGCTAGCATGCGCTAAAAGAAAGTTAGCGCTTTCTTCTTTGATTTCCAATTTTGACTTCCAATGATTCACTTCCTGCTGCAGAGCCCCCTGGTGGTTGAAGAAAAATCCACAGAAAAGCCACACCGAGCTAAAAGCTGCATGGTTCAAAGCGAGGGGAAAAAGTAGCAGCTTACAGTCCGAAAAATACGGTAAATACTGTCACACACAATATAAAGTTTTCTGTTTGAACAAACAGCAGACCCCTCATCACACCTCTGTTTATACTAGTGGTGTAAATACTGTAAGATGTTTTTCTTATTTGAACTTGAAAGAATTACAGTCTTCTTAAAACTTTTATTGTGATGATTTATAGGAAATTTGATATGAGTTCATTTGATGCTTGTGCAGCATAAACACTTGTTGAACCACCGTCTCATGTTTTTATATTGGCCAACCCTGCTGACTATAACCAGACATTTAAGTAAAATAGGGATAATCCAGGAAATCCCAATACAGCAGTATTTAAAACACATTGTTTCTCAGTGGTTGAAATATCTCTGCTGTATTTTTACTTTTTTTTCTGCTTGAGTCTGCGGCAAAACAATATGAGACGCTGCGTCTCTTGGGGAAACCAGTAGACAGTTTTTAACAACCCTTTAACCAACTATTTGTTTAATTCTGATTCTGTTCCACTGTCATAAAAATTGATAATCATTTCATCCCCACTGTGTCTGAATAATCTTTCTGCCGGTGTAGCGTTCTCTGCTACCTTTTGGAGAACTATGGCAGTCGAGCAGTAAAGTTGCCTACAGCGAGTCTGGTCCTGCTTTGTGTCTCGTCGCCTACAGCGAGTCTGGTCTTCTCGCTTCATTGTGTCAGCGAGTGAGTGCTCCCATTCCTGCTCACCAGAGCTCAGCGACATAAAGACACTCTGTTCGGCATGTCGATAAAAGGGACAATTGTGGCAACAAGAGAAAGGCAGAGAAAGTAAATGGAGGACTGTAACCAAATACTGTTGAGATGGAGTCGTGGGTCTGGTATGACGACCTTTTGTGGCAAGAAGAAAACGATGCTGTCCGAGTTCAGTAAAAAGCACCTGAGATGAAGATTAAGCCCATTCTTTTCACTTGCTGTTAAACTGTTGCTCTCTTATGGCACTCTCCAGCTCTTGTGTGCCAAAGAGGCTTTTAGATTAATCTGCTTCGTCTGTTTTGTTGTGGGCAAGCTAAATGGAGGTGCTCTTTAATCAAACTGTATGCTTCTCTATCCCAGAGGTGCGCCTTCTCCTCTTAATCTAATGAT
The DNA here is from genome assembly GCA_902982915.1 of Phalloptychus januarius. Taxonomy (NCBI): domain Eukaryota; kingdom Metazoa; phylum Chordata; class Actinopteri; order Cyprinodontiformes; family Poeciliidae; genus Phalloptychus; species Phalloptychus januarius. Next base: position 5,416,576 of record CADWAE010000482.1, read on the forward strand.
CATTTCCATACTCCAACCATCAGAACACCTCGGCTTCTCAGATGTTTATTCCCCATAGCCCGGTGTGCTGAGTGCAGATACGCTCCTTTAAGAGGCAGTCTCGGCTCCGCTGCACATTCCCCCCCAAGCTTGTTAGCTGGTGCTCTCCTCCTCCTCCTCTGTCCTGCAACACCACCTCAACCTGCTGATTTCCTCATGCTCCTTCTCACTGCTCTTCTTCTCTTGTCGTCAGCTGCTCTCTTTCCCACTCATGTCTTGAATTCAGACGCAACCTGTCTTTTACGTTCCCTCTCTCTGTTTCTCTGTCATTTTGTCTTGAAGCGTTCATTCATCTCTGCCGCTTCTCCATCTTCTGTTTAGGTAAGGAAACACGAAGGTGAGTGGACTATATTCACTGCCTCTGATGCTCCGTTCATGCTTGCCAGTTCGTCCTCATTGTCCTTAATTATGAGTCTTTCTTTTTAACTTGGTACGCCATCTGTTAGCTTCTGCCACCCTGTGTCCTTGGAGGCACAGACTACAGTTTTTTAATGCTTCAGGTGCAACAATGCTGTTGTGAGTTATCATGTGACTCTGTGTGTGTGTGTGTTCATTGTAGTTGTGCTGAAAGATGAGTCTGCTTGCTGAGAGGAGCGGGGTTGAATCAGCGTGTGGAAAGCATAGCTGCGTGTCAATGCAGACTTCAGCTCGTGACACTGTTTTGCACCAGCTGTGGTGCAGTGGCATCCCAGGCAGATTAATGAGCATCATACAGCAGTGACAGCAAATGGTTTGGACAATAATCGCACTAAATAGTTTGCACACAGGGTTATTTTTTTTCTTTTTTTTTTTTTTAAATGGCTGCCAAACCAGACGGTGCAGGTCGGTTGACTCTGGACTGTTAAATTAAAGCTAAACTTAGATATGTATGACGGCAATATTGGAATAAAAGCATAGGTAGAAATGTTTAGTGTTGAGCTCATGTGATAGAAACTGGTTGTGCAGCTGGAATGCAAATTGACTCATCTTCTTGTTTTACGAGGTACATGTGGTAACTCAGTTGACAAGACAAAATGTCCTTCAGGTGACTCTCCAGGTAATTGTGAACCCTAATTAAATAGTTGGAGCCAGACTTCAAAACTTGAGCTGGGTGAGAGTCACGGTGTGGTATTAAAGGCAAAACAAACATTAAAAAAACAGCATAGTGCTGCAGGGTTTTAAACTTCTCTCTGTTTTGCAGTTTTCTGTTGCATTACTCCCAATTTCAGATCTACAGTTTCTACAGTTCTTGTAATATTTTCTTGTTGATATTCTGATTTCTTTTTAGAAATTGTATATAAAATATGATTTAAAACAAAAAAAAAAACTACAGTCTTAGCTGTATTTGTTTGCAACTTCTGGAAACATTGGTCCTTTATACATATTGAGATTTTCAAAAGACTTCTGTCCTTCAGAGAATATGCTAGAATTTAAAATGTTGGCAAACATCTTTCTGAACTAACCATAGACATATCTCAGTGTGCCACAAACTAAACTGTCTTCCTTTACTTACTTACATCTCGTGAGACTTTTTTTGCTCAGTAACAACTTCCGCAATGAAGAGTGTCATTAGCAGAAATTTGCAGTGAGTTTGGAGTCTTGAGTTTCCAACCGGTCAGTCAGTGGTCTGAGCCAAATCGAATTGAAATTAGAACAATTTCTTTCCTCAGACGATTTCTTGGGTGCCTACTAAATGTTGAGATACTTGATGTTCTTGTAGAATTTCAAGATATTCTTAAATTAAAAAAATAAAATAAAAAATATGGTACATGAAGTCCACATATTAGACTTTTATTACTTTGTGTTAGTTTGCTCTTGTTTTAATTTGCTCCCCAGCTTTTTTCAGTGCTGTCATGACAGATAGTTGAGGTAAGTTGTCTCGTGCCAAATCTGAAACATTTGGGAAATGTTGTTCTAAGTGAGCAAACAAAATTTATTTCAACACAGAAAGAAATTTTGTGTTGAAAGAAATTTTCAACACAATCTATTCCAGGTGGAAGTTGCAAAACAAATGGGATTTGCCAGTTGTTGCAGTAGCACTAAGCTAATAACTATGTGTGCCTGTCCATTCTATGCAGTTAAACATGGAAGGAACATACTAACAAATACCATTATACAAAATCCCATCACTCTTGATGAGTTTCAACAACTCAGCCAGTAAAAATATATATAATACAAAGTGTGATTATTAAGGACAGGTAAGAACATATCTTATCAACATGTTGATATATTACACTGTTTATATAGAGCCAATACACATACAAATGCCATCTAGAGGCAATTTGCAAAACGTCATTTAAGTTCAGTCTTGCATACAATCCAGTTGATTTTAGTTATTGAACAGGGCATTAAGTTCAGTTTATTATTGAAATTAGTCTAAAAACTAAGGAAATGCACCAGATTACATCAAGTTGTTGAGTTTTACCATTCACCTTTACACGAGCAAGTAGTGACAGACACCAAGGCTCATTGTAAAAGAAGAGAATGAAAAAGATGCAACAGCAAAAAGATCAGTAGATTTTGTTACTGATAAAGACAATGTCTTGAATTAAAAATAACAACTTCAGACTTCACTGTTTGAATGCTCTGACACATTTTCCCTGTGAGGCTTGTCTGTGAATCCCACCGGCTCTGAGGCATGTCTGAAGCCAGAGATGCTCCTAAACATCCATCTTTGACCTCTGCTTCATTCTCAATTTTCACCAACAGACATACAGCCCCCAATTTAGTCCTGTTTGCCCATGTTGTGGCTGTGCCTGCGTCACAGCTCTCATTATGTGAGCTACTTGCCACCTGACGCTCGCAGAAGGAAACTGGGTCTGCCAGAAATAAGTTGACGAGCAGAGCACTTCATACAATGTGTCACTCAGGTTTTTTATTAGAGGAGCTTTCTCTGGAACCTTTTAAATCTAAATATTCCTAAATCTCTGGTGTGCTTATTGTGGCGAAATAATTTGAGGTGGGTGTTTTTTGAGGACAGTTGGACATTGTAGCAAAGTAAACCGTAAGGGCCACAAAATTGGGTCAAAATAACTAAATATAGAACAAATTCTGTTAAAATGACAAATAAAGTATCTGTTTATTTAAAAGTATCTAAATGAATATTGTACCTTTGTCAACAGTCCAACGACACTGAATTTGATTGCACCTGATTCCCTGATTCCTGAATTATATTTGGATTATTTGATCCAGTGAAGTAATACCTGTTAGAAAGATGTTTTGTGTAAATTTGGTAAGAAATCTTCAGGTAATTGGCAAAGTTGTGAATAAAAAAAATGCTTTAATTAAATGCATGGGCTGATAACTTGGTTCCACATTTATGCAGATATTGCTAAAATGGGTAGCACTGCTAATATTAGCCTGTTAGGCCTGTAGAAGCAGCCAGTGTTCAATGTGACCTCCAGGATGCTCATTTGATTGAAAAGGTGTAACATTTTTTTCTTATGAACCAAATAGCACCCGCTTCCAATTCCAATTTGTATTCAGAAAATTACCTTCCTTTTCCTAATTTTTCTCCACTAGTGAGGAAAAAAACATACTCATTTATGGCATTCTTACTCGAGCTGCAGAAAATTGTTGCCATCACTGATAATGAATCTACATATTTTGATTTTCTTTTCTGCAGATTGTAGCACAAAACTAATTTTTAAAAATAACCCCATTCCGGCTTATTCTGTAATTGTTTTACCAAATTATTTCATAACAACTGTGATGAGGCCTGAAGGGTCATCTTGCGAGATTGTCCTGTTTTGTTTAGTCCATCTCATTAGCTCAGCTGTAGATGTTGGCTTGTGTTCTCATCTGAGTTAACAGAGATTTTAAGACATCAATTTATTGGATTATTTAATGTCTGATCTCATTAGTGCAATTGCAGAATCTGAATAGCTATTATGTACTTAAAGCTGTACTTCACAATAGGACTATTTTGTTTAGGGATAGTTCACATTAACACTCAGATTCAGAAAACTATCAATCCCAGATGGCTATGCAACTGGAGTTAGACCTGTTCATTATGATGACTAAATGCTACGTTATGGTTAAAAAGAGAATCAGACAACAATCCAACAATTATTTCCATTTTGACATAGCTACACTTTAAGTTTTGATATCATTTTCTTCATGTACTTTCTGAAAAGTATCTGCTCCCGTCTTTTTAGAAATTAGTTGGGTAGATACACTATTCATCACATTTTATCTTCTAATTATTATTACTGACCATATGAAATTTGTTTCATGGAAATGTTGCCTTTTCCCAGCTTGGGAAGTTACAATACCCTAGCCACTGTGCTACTTGGTATGCTTTTGGCTGGCATCCTCAAAGTAGCCAATGCAGGGTGCCATTAATTTTCCTTGGTGCTGATTGGCCTAAAGAGTGGAAATAAGAAAAAATACGGATGTTGTCTTCTGTTGTGCTGCCAAGACAGCTTCCACTTAATATATATTAAGGGACATTTGGTGTCACTTTTAGACTCGATCTAAAGTATTTGCAGTAATTTTTGATATTCGGAGGCGGCAAAATAAATATTGACTGAAAAATCAAAAAACTCTCAATTGGATCGCAGCGATCAGGGAGAGTTAAGCATTTCACTGACGAGTAGTTTTTATGTTTACAACTGGGAGTGCTAGAGTGCAGACTGGTCTTCATGGTGTCCAGAAGGTGTCGGATGCTGCTGTCATGTTGAGTCATACTGTTAAAATAAATGGAGTTATAAATGGGCCACTTCCTTTTTGTCATTTCTTCCAGCGTATATTTGACATACAGTTGGCGGGTGCTCTGTCTGCTCCCTCTGTTTGAATCTGGAGCGTGTGGATGTCCTTAGTAGAGAGTAATGCTCGCCTCTGGCCTGTGTGGTCTGGTTCTCCTGAGGCAGCGCCGCTCATTGGATTAAACATTTACACAGCATATCATCAGTCCTTCAAAGCCTTCAAAATTGACTCCAAAACAAATTATCAACCAACCAACAGATGTGTTAAAGAAGTCCATACATGTTTAAAAACTGAACATTTTCAATATGGGAATACTTTTTGAATGTCTTTAGTTTGCTAAGAATAGTCATTTTGTTTCAGTGCTTTAATTTGACAGAAAACACTGAAAGAATGAAGTAAATGAACAGCTTTAGAAAATCCTAGATGGGAGAATTTTGCTGAATCTGAAACCTACAGACTGGACCTTAACTAGCAGTTTCTATTCCTCTCCATACTTCTTCCAGGTTTTGAGAGCTTGATTTCTTAAATGAAATGGAAAATTTCAGTCCAGTTTTTTTTTCTTAGCCCAGATTCTGGGTATCAGTTTAAAGAGGAGTTTAACTTTTTAATTCAATTAAATTCACTTTTGACATTGATACTGGGGATGTTGATGGATTGTAAATAGATTGTGAAGCTCTAACGCAGCTTAGAAACTTTTCTTGAAAAATCCCGTGTAGCGATTTTACTTTTAAGAACAATAGGTTACTTTTATACTTCTTTTTACCTCTTTCATATCAAACATGACTTGATTTTGATTGTAAAAAGCAAGTCATGTGCAGACACTTGAGTCTCCCCTGTGTCATGATCCTAATTTTGTGGGTAGCTACACTGCAGATGTGATTTAGAGACACATTCTGTGTCTGTTGTGGTTCAACAAAGGATAAAGGAGAGCTGTAAATGACCTCAACTGTTCCAGATGGAGAACTCTGTCGGGAGGAGGGAGCCTTGACTGGCTGGGGGTTATTTAGAAATGAGGGGCCTGCCCCCCATGCGACAAGGAGCACGCAGTCGCTCCATGCCGAGAGAATGTACTAATTCAGCCTTCAAGCTGGTTACATTTGATGCCTCGCATTAACAACGGATTTAAACCTTAGAGGGACATGTGATGTCATTAACTCCTTTGCAATGACTCTAACTAGGTTGCAGAGAAGTGATTTGTGACGGTTCGGTTCTCGGGGACCATACGCTCCGGTGTTGGTGTCCACGTGTGTTTAAAGCATGTTGATTTTGTTTTGATGTAAACAGCCCGCATGGGAACATCTTTGCAAGTAGTTTTCAGCAGATCTAATGCGATCAGTAGGGAGATAAACTCAACTAGAACATTGCTGAAACCCAGTTAACGTGGTGCCAAAAGAAAAAAACCTGAAAAACCTTTTATTTTCGTATTATCTTCAATAAATTTTCATCATTACAGAAGCTGACTTGGAGGAAATTCTAATAATTAGACTTTCCACACCTTATCTAAGCGTACCATATGTATAAATATACAACGTTGTTTACATTAGCTTTTTAAGTCAGACGTCAGCATAGTCAGGAGGCGTTCCTTGCACCTAGAGTACAAGAATCCAAAGCAATTTGGTGATCTTCCCTCCATTTTGACCCATAGAAAAGCCATTTATTTTGTGAGAACAGAAAACGTCTCTATTGCTCCTGCTGCATTGCAGTCTTAAATTAATGCAGCATTTTTTTCTCACTTTATAACTGCAGCAAAGCCTTTGATTCTGTTTGAACTTGTGCTCTGAAGTTGCTTTCTAAAACTGTTGTATAACTTTGTCATTCTGAGAGCTCTGCTGCAGCAGTGCTGAGGGTGAAGGAGAGAACGAAGGGAGGGGAGGCTGAGACACACAAACATCCTCGTCTGTCAGGAAGTGCGACAGTCGAAGTGCTAACGTTTCTGCTGCTTTTCAAAGAGATCTGTTTGATCAAACTGCTTGTAGACATTTAGATTTATGATCTTTCATGAATCTATTTGCTACATTTATTCTCCTCTGTCATAAAGTTTGTGCCATCCATATGATATATCAATAGTTCAGAAATATGTCTTATTTTCTGGGTAATGCTAACTATTACCCATCTATCTCTACGTCTGTTTGTCCATCTATGGTTGATCTATCCATCTGCCATCCACCTCTAACCAATTGTCTTTTCTGTTGGTTTTCCATCATGCATCCACCTATTATCCATTAGTCCTTATTTTATCTCCATTCGTCATTTTATCTATTGGACGGACACTCAAACGGATACACCAACCCATCCACCTTTTGGTTTGTTCATCGCCTGTTGGTTTTCATCTGTCCGTTCGTCCACTCATCCATCCACTCATCCAAAGTGTATAATGTTATTGTCTTGTGAACTGTGTGTGTCTGTTGTTGGGAGTGTTGCTCTTCTCTCTGTCTGTGGACACTAAGGTCTTTTCATTGTCGGTGCTGACAGCCACAACCTTGAACGGTCTGGACTGATTTATCTGGACTGTGCTCTATAATTTCCTGTTACAGCAATCAAGATGTCCCCAGCTTTCCATGCTGGAGAGCTCTCCCTGTTTTATCTAAGCCAATTTTCCTTGTGTTAGGCTTCCTTCTCGCTCTCTGTGCACCAACTCCTCAGTTTTATTTTTTTTGTTTTACCAAGGAAGTCACATGGAGGTGGTGTCAGATAGTAGCTGAATAATCATGGCTTATGACGCTAATCTGTTTCTATGTCTCCTTTCTTGTCTCTGGCAGGTGAAAGAGCAAGCACACAGGCTACCTCACACTAAGCTATGGAATGCTTCCTGCTCCCAGCATCACTAATCTCCAATATTTGGACTGAGCTCCAAACGCTTAGTTAGCAGCTGTGCTTCTCCCCTCGAACTTTTTCCAAACCAGGGGACGAAGAAAAGGAGTGGACTTACCAAGTCCTCCGCTGCAGACAAAAAGCACCTTTTTCCTTTAGAATAATTTACCTGCATTTTTTTCTTCTGCTTGGATTTGTGCGCTGATAAAATCATATCAAGATGGATTTGGAATCGTATCTGTGGATGGTGATTATTGGCTTCATCATCGCCTTCATTTTGGCCTTCTCCGTCGGGGCCAACGATGTGGCAAACTCATTCGGCACAGCAGTGGGGTCCGGCGTGGTCACTCTGAAGCAGGCCTGCATCCTGGCGTCCATCTTTGAGACGCTGGGCTCGATGCTGCTTGGGGCCAAAGTGGGAGAGACCATTCGTAAGGGCATCATAGACGTCAGCCTGTATAACGACACGGTGCCCATCCTAATGGCGGGGGAGGTCAGCGCCATGGTCGGTAAGTACATCTTCTTAGTTTTTTTTTTTATTACTTCAGTTTATTTGAAATGTGTTGGGATTGTTTTGCCTCAAACCAGACATGAAACTCTTGCAGGCTTTCAGGATATGTGGGTGTTTTGATGCAGCAGGGACTGATGTGTCTAAAAAATGCATAGCATCATGAGGAAAGAACCAAATATTCAGGAAATGTTTGCAAACTTCTGAATTTGAATAAGGAAAAAATTCTGCTAAACATTCTGCCTCTGATTATTTGATTATTTGAGCATTTAGCAAATAAGAAAATAAAATAATTTTGATGATCCCAACTGACCTCAAACAGGAAAAGTTTTACTCTAAGTGCACTTTTTGGACCAGAACAGTCTTAAAATATATTTAGCATAAGCTTCTTCAAATATTAATCTCGCAAAACCAAGATTAATATTTATCTCAAAATATTATATGAACCATGGTTTTCTGATTAAAATATGTAAGAGGAAGCAAAATCAGCTTTTAGCACTGTATCATAAGGAGATTCAAAGAAATCAACAATTAATTGGTATGTTTTAGATATCATGATATAGGCCAACAACAATAATGTAAATCTGCGTTCAAATAACTTTAAAAAACATACATGCCTATTAAAATAGGATATTACATTTAGAAGATTGAGATTTTAAAAATAAAGACAGTGATATACAGGGGATTCCCACACTACTTCAAAATATAAACACACAAAAACAGACCAGGTAGACTGCCATAAAGTATTTGGGAAGCAAATACTTTATGGTTTCCCAAAAGTAGCCTTAAATGTTTTCTCCTGCACTATTTAGACACATTTAGAAAAACGTTAAAATTCTTAAGTTGATGAGACAATAGAAGGAAATGTCCACCTTGTTTAACTGGATCTGATGCTTGACTGGCCACAAAGGTGGCGATATTTGGCAGGGAACGTGTAAGGTTTTATTTTATTCTATTTTTTATCAATAATATAATAATTTCAGGTGAATTTTATTTCCATATCTCCGTATTTTTAACTCTAAATGTTAGTGCGTCAAAAACTGTTTATTACTTCTTTGTTTTTAGGCCTAGAACATAATTTGAATGTAAATGGCTAAAAGGTCTAAAAGGTTCATATTCAATTAAAAATAGTTTATTCATCCCAAACAGAAATGTTGTCATAACTTGGATCAAACTTCAAGTTATGACCAATTACTCTTTTTTTTTTTTATTAATCTTTTGAAATAACTCTCCAAAGAGTTATTTATGGTGAATGGTGATACTATGGGCATCTCTGCTAGCAGTCTGTCTATCATTGAATTTGAAGAGTCCTCTGACTGAAGACACTGTTGATGTATGAAAGTCTCATGACTATTATGACCTGCTAATAACTCATGTCCAGGCACATCCTGCATGACACCAGGATGTGCTTTTATCATTCTTCTTTAAATCTCTGTCTGTATCATTACACACAGAGATGTTGGAGTCATGGTTATATGTGTTCGATGGAAGAGATGCCTTAACTTCCTCATCCTCTTTTTTTCCTCTTTGGTCGCGCTCTGCATTCATAAAGCAATGGTTTCAACTCCACTGAGATTTGGAGGTCATAATTCAAGTATTATTCCAGCTTTAGGGATGCAAATCAGATGCTCCTGGTTGTAAAGAAGATGCATTGTTGCCACGGTTACAAAGCGAAGCTGTCAGAAAAAGTAAAGAAGTAAGAACAAAAATCCTTCCTCCTTTACAGCATTCAAAACTAGAAGGACTATTTGTCTAAAAAAAATCTATACCTCAACCAAAAAGAGATGATTAAAAAAATTCTACAAAAAGAGCAAATAAGAATTTTAATAACAGATCAACTCCTGTTTGCTGCCACCATCAGCTTCATATAGATGTTTCTGTTTGGGTCACAGGGTCAGCTGTCTGGCAGCTCATCGCCTCCTTCCTCAAACTGCCCATCTCCGGGACTCACTGCATTGTTGGAGCGACCATCGGCTTCTCCATGGTGGCCATCGGCACAAAGGGCGTGCAGTGGATGCAGCTGGTCAAAATCGGTAAGGATGTCAGGAGAAAATCCGTCCATTGTGTTAATGTTATACAAAAATACATTAAAGTAGAAAAAATAGAGTAAAAACATTTGGGCTGAGATTTTCTTTGTGTCTTGTTGATTCCTAATAAGCTTTTCTTTCTCCTCCAGTGGCTTCTTGGTTCATCTCACCCTTGCTCTCTGGACTCATGTCTGGACTCCTTTTCATGCTCATCAGGCACTTCATCCTCAATAAGGTGGATTTTTGATTCACAAATAGTTCTATTCTCATACTGATTAAGCCTAGACTATCATAAAGTCCAGCCGTCGTCATTTTTTTTGGATTGCTGGAATGATTTTAACACAGTTACATAAAGGTATGACTGTCTCCTCAGGTGGCGTGAGTTTAAACATTGCAAGTCAAACTCTGGTTGACGTGTAGACATAACTTGTCCAGAGAACTTCAGCTCTGATAAAAACCCATTTTGATTTGGCAACACATGCAAATCTGATGTTATGTAACAGGCGATAGCAGGAAACACCAGGAGGATAAAAATGTTGCAGATCATTTTAAGGTCACCACTGCAAATCTGTATAAGAACGAATCTCATGACAGTTTATGAAGTGAACTAGTGTCACGGCTTAAATTTCTATGTAAATTGTTTTGCTTCCACTTTATCATATTTGTTTTCTTCCTTGCTGTTGAATTGAAATCCCACGTCCAGGGCATTCACTCACTCTTTTAGATGGAAGGATGCTAAATGATTTAAAAACATAACTGAAGTAAAACTAAAATGCTGGTTTTAAATATTAACTTAAAACTTAATCTATGCTTTGTTTTAAGGATGATTCTGTCCCAAATGGTCTGCGTGCGCTGCCTGTCTTCTATGCCACCACCATCGGGATTAACACTTTTTCTATCATGTACACTGGAGCCCCATGTAAGTACTGGATAACATTTATTCTTAACTGTTATAATTTTTTTAATATATCATGACAAAGAACAGCAAAATAGGTGGTGACTGTACTTGCAAGATAAGGAAATATTTCTCCTTGCTGCTCTGTGATGCGCAGTGCTTGGAATAGAGATGCTACCAGTTTGGGCCATCTTCCTCATCACGTTAGCCGGGTCGCTGGTCTGTGCAGCTTTGGTCTGGATATTCGTCTGTCCTTGGATGAGAAGAAAAATAGCAAGTGAGTATCTGCATGTTTTTGTGTGTGTGGTTCCAGCCATTTTTCAGCATCGGATCGACATCCTGAGAGGTCTCTTTTCTATTCTAGTAAAGTTCTGATGCTAAATAACAGAGTTGAGTTGCTGTGGGTTATGTTGTTTGTTGGCTAGAGTCATTAAAACCACCAAAGTACTGTGTGCTCTTATTATGTTGCGTTTTATTTCCCCTCAGGAGTAGGTATTCTTTGTATGTAGCTACTATGCCAGATGAAAATGGTTAGGATCAATGCCTGCAGTGTAGAAAGCTTTTTAGATCAAAGCCAGCAATTGTTTTTCCTAATGGGAGAAGCAGCCCACAGCATGGAAGACGATTATAAAACTCATGAGACAGAAAACCAAAACGGTGTAAAGACTGGAAGAGAGGAGGGAATCCTCTCTGTTTAGGTTGGCTTGAATAAATAAGGACTACCTGGTTAAATTAAATTAACATTCAAGACCCTTTTCATACAAATACTAACTTCCTTTGTTAAAAGAATCAAACTTAAAGACTCGACTTTACTCATAAAACATTATTGTTCAAATTAAATTTAGTTCTCTCCGTCCTTTAACTCTGCACAGTTTTAAGTCTGAGTTGGCCTGTTGGCCAGAATATCATGACCTCTAAATGCCTTTCAGGATTATACACCGTAGTGTGGTCTAAAGCTGGTTATTTCTATAAAATGAAACGATTTAAAAAGTGTTTGTGTACTTACAGTACAGGAGCACGTCATCAGGAATACCAGCACTGGGATTAGTTTGGATCAGCTGACGGATGTGTGTGTTTCCGAAAATCTTCCAGCAGGATTTTTCTAAGTTGTGCTGTTGTTATAGTTCATTTTTATATTTCTTTGTAACAAGTCATAAATATTCATGTGTTTTCTCTCATAGCAATTACAAAATGTTCTGCTGTGCTGCTTCAAAAAGCAAAACCAAAACAAAACAAAGCTTTTTGGGAACTTATTAAATAATGGCGAGGTTGAAGAAAAAACTCCGAGCTGCCCTGTTCCTCGCCTACACCGTTGTCAACACAGAGAAACTTTGCCTAAAGTCCAAATCCAGCTACCTGCAGCATTCCAGTATTACATTTGACCCTGTGAAATATTCTGAAATGTTTTGGTTGAAACTCCTTCTATGCCCACATTTTCTCAACTAAGCATAGAATCTATGCATCAAAATGTAGGAATTTTTGTGTCTGTTTTCAATTAAAATTCCTACAATCATTGTACTTACCATGGCTTTCTGTACAATCTCCATAGATCAGAGAAAATGCACATACAAGTTACCATACACCAGTGGTTCTCAAATAGTGGGGCGTGCCCCCCTAGGGGGAGCGGTGCGATACCTGGGGGGGCGCGTGTGACCCTGGGGAACAGGCTGCTTTTTTTAAAATTTTTTTTAGTTATTATATTTATTAAATATTATTTATTGATTTGATTTAATTTTGCAATGGTGCAATTAGTTGGTCAAACATGTTTAAAACCCGTCTTAAAACAGACTTAAAACACGATTTAATAAAGTTATTCTTTGTAAGTTTGACCATATGTCTTTCTTTTTTTCTTTTCTTTAATGTTAATAAGGATAAAATGTTATGCAGAGATGGATAGTCACGGTGGGGAGTGGGGGGCGCGAATAGTTTTCTTCTTGCTAGGGGGGGCGTAACAGAAAATAATTGAGAAGCACTGCCTTACACTAACATTGTAACACTCCTCCCAAACCTCTCTCCAAACAGCAGCTCAGCAGTGCATTAGACCTGCAATATCTCCTTCAAAAATCATTAACAAAAGGCATTTTGGCAACTAGTGTGTCAAGAATTTCTTTGTGTTTTTGTATAGATTCTTGTTTTTTTCCTGTTTTCCTCAAAAGAAAAGCATGAGTTGTGGCTTTCCCCTCTGACTTTACCTGGGAAAAGTGGGAATTACTGTAGTAACCAGCAAGTCAGCAATTTATTGGTGTCTGGATCTTAGATTTAATTTGGATTACTCCACTGAGGGACAATAAATTATATTTCTATTCTATTTAATTATGTTGTGGCTGCTCTAATTAAAATGAAAGTAAAATGAAGTTAGATGATTTATAGAATTCAACATTTCCACGTAAAACCAGACGTTTTTAACCTAAACTCTCATAATAAAAATCACAGACATTCTTTAAAATAAAAGTTGAGCTGTAAAGATTTCAAAGTTCTGATGAGCTTGAAAGAACAAGGCTGATTCATGATCAGTTTTTGGCACAATTTCACAATCATTTGAAGGTTTTCTAGTGACTGTGTTGGCCTTGTTTCATAAATCCATCTGTTTAAATATATAAGCTGCTAATTATTCAGTTGTCTACGCTCATCAGTTTCTTAGTCGTCTCATTCTTAAATACAGACTATAAAACCTTCTTTCCGACCTTATGTGGTAACTCAAACAGGGATCTGAACAATCACCTATTGCACATCATTTCTTCACTGTAAACATTGCATTATTTGGAAATATTTTGTCTGAATGACTTCTAATTATCTCTGGATTTTCTTCAGGTCGCCTAAAGACGGAGCAGGCTCTGTCCAGGATATCTGATGAAAGTCTGGACAAAATCCCTGAAGAAGAAGAAGAGAGCCCCGTCTTCAAGGAGCTGCCTGGGGCAAAAGGCACAGACGAGGCCGTAGTGCCGCTCACAGGGGGCAGCAGTGACAGGAGCACCCGGGACTCCAGTGGAGAGCTCTCCAACATGGCCAACGGAGGCACCATCCTGCCCAACGGCAGGGTGTACGGTAAGAATGTGTTCCTGTAGAAAACATTTTCTGAGATGCATGACCTTCTGTGTGTTTTATGGGGATATTATGTGACAGACAAACACAAAGAAGCACATAAGAATAACTATGTTCAGTCTTACTGTAGTGAGTAATTGTGTTGAATGGATATGTATTTAGTCTCTCTTACTTGAATACCTCTAAATAAGATAAAATGGAGCCAGTTGCCTTCAGAAGTAAAAAGAGTCCAAATGTGTGTAATTTAACCTTAGTATAAATCCAGGTGTTCTGCAAAGGCTCCAGAGGTTTGTGAGCAGCAGATTAGATAGGTATACGTTTGTTTTACGTTCTAAAACACAATCCATTGCTTCCTGCTACAAACCTACCAAGACTTGATGGGCCACCTGAACTGACAGGTCAGCAAGGACAGCATTAAGTCAAGAAGCAGTGAAGAGGTCCACAGTTCATGTGGAAGAATCTGTTCTCTGGACGAGTTAAATCAAATTTATTTGTACAGCATGTTCCACCAACGAGGCAGTTCAAAGTGCTTTACATCATAAAAACATGATACAGTAACCAATTATGAAAGGGCAATAAACATTACATTATGTCAAATGTCATCATCAAAATCATCAAGCAAATATACATCAAATATGTTGACCGATGTTTTTTTCCAGTTATAATAAATCAAGGGTGACTCTAAGGGTTTTTATTCTTGATGTAAATGAACCGTTTCAGTGTTTTGAAGTGGAATAGAACTTAAATGTGCAACCAGAGCTATAATGGAAATGCTTAGATCAAAGCATATTGATGTAAGAGTGGTCAGTCCAGTTAATGCCCTTAGCCTAAATCCAAACTGAGAGTATATAGCATATATCTCAAACCATTCAGGTTGTTTCACTGAAAAGTGAAAACTAAAGTAAAGCTGACTGTTGAAAGGGCCTGGAATGTTCTCCCTAATGCTCTCCTTGTTTCCACCTTTTAGGTCGAACCCACTCTATGACCAACGGCTGCCTCAAGTCGCCCATCGCTAACGGCAGCTTCACCTTCGATGGCCACATGCGTAGCGACGGCCAGGTTTACCACACGGTCCACAAGGACTCCGGCCTCTACAAAGACTTGCTCCACAAAATCCACCTGGGCCGCATGGATGATGGCGACCGGTCCGGCGCTCAGCAGCCTGACAACAATTACCGTCTGCTGCGCCGCAACAACAGCTACACCTGCTACACGGCTGCGATATGCGGCATGCCCGTCCAGCCTGTCAGGCGCTCCGAGTCCCGTGACGACAGCGAGAAGCTGGTGGGAGAGGGCGGCGGCAGGAGCAACAGTGTGTCCTACTCCAAAAAGCGGATACGTTACGACAGCTACTCGTCGTACTGCAACGCCGTGGCCGAGGCTGAGATCGAAGCAGAGGAGGGAGGAGTGGAGCTAAAGCTGGCCACGGAGCTGGAGGGGGTGGAGGAAGAAGGAGCTCCAGCGCCGGTGCCTCTTGATGACCTGGTAGAGGAAGAGCATGACGAGAAGGAGAAGTCCGAGGTGTTTCTGCTTTTCCACTTCCTGCAGATCCTCACCGCCTGCTTTGGCTCTTTCGCCCATGGAGGCAATGATGTTAGGTGAGCAGAGTTGGGTAGTAACTAATTATATTTACTTGAAACATTTTGGGAAAAAATTTATCTTTTAGGAGTACTTCCACAGAGGAAAAAATTATTCTACAGAGAATCACAAATTCTAGTCCTGGGAATCTTGAATCATTTCAAAATGCTCAGAAACACAGACCTGCAGCTTTTGTTAGTTTTATATTGAAAGAACTTGATTGAGGAAAATTGTTGCATGATTTCATTTTGTATTTGTTATTTATTTAAATCTTTATTTTTTATCTTTAAAATATCAACATTTCCACATAACTTTATAATTTGGTCAGTCTGATGTCATTTTTATCTTTAAATAAGTCAGTACTTGAGTGGCCTGTTTACCTAATACTTTTTTACTCTTAAATAGTTTCTTGGACGGCTATTTCTTACTCTTACTTGAATAGAAATATGTTGAAGTGGTGTTTCTCTTATTTGTGGACAATTTTTGGTGATTAGTTTAACTCAGGTTGGTTCTTTCAATCAGAGATGCTAGATAAGCTGAAGGAATTATTTTCTCATGTTTGCAGTAATGCCATCGGGCCCTTGGTGGCGCTGTGGATGATTTATGAACAGGGCGGAGTCATGCAGGACGCTTCCACTCCGATCTGGCTGCTGTTTTACGGCGGAGTGGGCATCTGTGCCGGCCTGTGGGTTTGGGGACGGCGCGTCATCCAGACCATGGGGAAGGACCTGACTCCCATCACCCCTTCAAGGTGAGAGAGTTACCTTATAGGGCTCATTGTGCAAGGACAGCGTTAAGCTTGTACGTGGCTGGGTGGTTGTTCATGTGATAAAGATTGAATTTCCTACTTGATTGTGTTGGCTTGCCCCAAAGAGGCTGACACAAACAGGTTCATCCAATTCTGCAGACTCTGTGTGAGTAAACACACACAGCTTTAATAGGACCCAGCACACAAGATCATGAAGAATGTTTAGAGTAATTGATCACTTAGAGGGTAGTTAATAATCCACAACAGAAAAACACATAAACACATGGAAACAGTCACTTCCATTGTGCGGCTGTAAACGCCTCATGAGCTACCTGTGACTTATTATGTTTAAACTGAGCATGCTCCAATTCACACAAACACTCCTGTTATTGACTGTTACTACGCCAGCTGCTCAAACAATATTTATAGAATCACTGCTGCTTCAGATGGATCTGAACCGATTTATCTACTGTACTTTGCAAACCACTTTTAGATCTGTTAAGGTGTTTCTAAAGATTTTCAGTAAAGAAATATATCTATGCTATTCTAAAATAGTTAAATTGTATCCAGTAAGTTTGCAAAAAGAAGCTGCTTTTAATTTGATAACATTTTTAAATTGGTTTGAACAGGTCAAATCGCTTCAATAAAGAACTTATGCAGATGTATAAATAGAGAGTCCGAGATTCTCTTTGTCATGCAGGTTCGTATTAATTGTTGGAATCCTAATAAAAATCAACATTTCTAAGCAGTGCGGTATATGTTCTGTTTCTGGTTTGACCTGTTACATAATACATGTGAATAATTGGGTCGTTTTTCAGGCCCCAGTAAATGAACCCCTGCGGCTCGCTGTCCAACAACTCACGCAGCAGCAGTCGGCGCTCATCGTTAATCTCTCCCTGCTCTTCATTCGTCTTTGCTTCCATCTCTCTGTCTCTTGCTGTCTCCTACGTCTTCCCAGCATTATCTAAAGAATGTGTGCATGCAAACCTCAGCAATGTCTGTTTGTTAAGAAAAAAAAGCCCAGCTCTTTGCCTGCGGGTTGCACGAACTGTGTTGAACGTACTGTATGTGCGTGCGCCTGTATGGATGCATGCTTATTTAGGCCTAGTTGCTCCAGCAAGCTCCTATGAGGTTGTGTGTGCGCGCAAGTTGTTTTCTGGCAAAAGAGGGTTACAGGAAGTTGTTTGGCATTCCGGATGAAGCGGAGTAGGATGAGGGAGTGAGGGAACAAACCACAGTGGGAACTTCTCCTCTCAAACCACAGGGAGGGACGACAGCCTGGCGACTCCTCTTGCACTTTTCCTTTTTTTTTCTTTTTTCCCCCTTTCTTTGTTGTTTATTTTTCTACCCTCTAGTAAATATCTGTTGATCTCTTCATCCTTTGGTCTTTTATTCAGTTTTCTCCTTTAAATCTGTCTCCCTTTTCCCCGAGGTCCCTCAGTTCTTCCCACGCTCATGCTATCTCATTATTTTCCCTCCTTCTTTATTTCTCCACCTTTGTATTTGCTCCTTTCTCTTTGTGTGTGTACCCTTTTTTTCCACTTAGTCTCTCCCCTTCCATCCCACACTGACTAGGCTGCCAGTATCCTAAGACAAATTTGCTCTGGTTCACAGTTCAAAAGCCCCGCTTTTCTCCAGAGTCCGTTTTCATGAATCAGCCTGACAAAGAAATTTGTTTTGGGGCAAAAACAGAACATTGTGTGTGTTTATATAGTCTGCAGAACATGCCCTGGCATATTTAAGCAGCCCAGTAATCCCCGGCACAGTGAGGTATTTTCAAACCTGGAGTATGGATTTTCATCATTCCCCTCAGATGTTTTGAGTTTTCAGCAGTTAGGGTGTTTGAAGCAACCAGATCTTCATACTACCAGATAAGTCGGTCAGTTCAACCTCAAGTTACAGAATCAGATTTTCAAATCTCAATAGTCAAGCTCACTTCAATCTTAAGTGAAGTAACTTTTCACAATACATATAAATTTGATTTGAGTCCTCTCTAGCTATCCATTGCAGGAGATAAAGGGAAGCTTTATTTTAGTACGCATCCTGCACATGCAGTATAATATTTCTAACACTTATAGTAGCCATGAGCAGTATGAGGAAAAAACGCCACACCTTTGTGGTTTTCATACAAAAATGTGGAACAGAAAAATGGAAAACATAAACAAATTGCTTTTATTCAAAACAGAAAAACATCTGTCTATTGAAAATCTACTAATATGTTATTTATTATAATGCTGCTTTGCATAAAATATGTTATATATATCAACTGAAGCATTTTTCAGTCAAAATATCAGATGAGCACCCTCTAGGGACTAATTTAATGATTTATTGTGACAAAATGGCATTTATTTTGTTCACGTCAGTGTTAACAGTTTCTGACACCATATTGTCAAATGTCAAATCATAATTAACTAATTAACAATAACATTGATCAGGAAATGCACATCAACTAAATATCACTTGAACTGCGGTGAACTTGTCACATTAAGTTTTTGTTTTAGGTATTTTAGTTGTCTACCTATTTAGAGTAAAGTTTAGCAAAGTTGATTTGTCAAAAACGCTTAGATTACAGCCAAGGACTAACAGCTACACTTGAACAAATATTTCTGCTTGCTGAACTCTACCAGCTCACTTCGATCTCTTCAGAGAGAGATTCCCCAATAGGATTCTAGATGACACTCAGGGGAATATTAGGCGTACTGTTTCAGTAATGTCTTACTGAAAGAGACTGTAACAATATTCCATTTTTCTGTTATTTTACACCACCGCACAGAAGGCTTAGGAATATATCTGGATTAAAGCCCCATCAGCGATTCAAACAGCCTGTGAAACATTAAAGTTTTACCAGAAGTAGCTCCCGTTTTCAGAGGGATTGAAGCTTTGCTCCAGACTACCTTTGGTGAAATCATTGGACCCCTGCTGGGATACAGATTAGTCCTGCTGTTTGTGACCAGTGACTGGAATCACATTTTAACGATTGTATCTCTGCAGCTAAATGAAATCCGCCCAGAAATTTGCTTCAGTGTTGCTGCTTTTTATTTAGCAAATATCAATAATGGAAGTCGTACAAAGGAATCCTCTAGTTTCAAGTTGCTGCCTTTGTGCTCTGTAATTTTACTTCTGTAATTTTTTGACACATGCACATACATTTTGTGTATTTTCTGTGCTTGCTTTAACAATTTTCTCTTTCAGTTCACCCTTCGTTCTGGAGCCAAAACTCCCTGGAAACAGGGAGTGATTTCTGGAGAAAAATTGTCTTCTTGTAAGCAATAGGCTCTCCAGAGTCACACTCGTCTATGATCACATACAACCATACCTGAAATTACCGACAAACACTCAGGACCTCAGAGAAGTGCTGCACTCTGTGTGTGGCTGTCTAATCAGGGGCTTTAGTAATTACAGTTCCATTGTTATTGTTTGACTGTGTGATGTGTAAACATGTAAGAAGAGTTGAAATGTGCTTGGTGATGTGGATGCTGGGGAGGCGGTGCCTCCAGCAGCTCCGTCCAAGTCATTACAGTGAAGAACGTCTCCCCTCCCTCCTTCCACAGTGGGTTCACTATTGAACTGGCCTCTGCACTCACAGTCGTGTTGGCTTCAAATATCGGAATCCCTGTCAGTACCACACACTGCAAGGTATGACCGAGTGGCCCCTCCCACCCCCTCAGACTGACCTCTTGACCCCTGCAGGTCCCTCCAGGGGAGAGTGGAGCTCATACTTTCTCCCAGGGTGCCGGGCCTTAGATTCTCCCTGGAGACAGAAAGCAAATCCTCTAAAAATTGCTGAATTCTAACATTTGAATTATTGATGTTAAAATTTTTTGATTTATGGCAGTTTTTTGATGGCTTTGACAATCATTTTTGTTTTTTTTACTGAAAATATTTTTGATTGAGCTCATCTCTAAACATGGAAAGACTACAATAGAGATCAAATATTTATTAATTAAAAATAGTTAGGAGGAGCTAAATAGTTTATAAGCAGCTGAGTTTTTTCTCATTATGACTAAGCAAAAGATCAAAAAACTGTGGCACCCACAACATTATAAAATACATGAAATTTCCAAAAGTTTTAGAAACAGTTTGGGGTTTACATAGCAGATCTTTTTGCTTATGATAATTACATGATCACAAAAGCATAATGCATGAAATATGTCCCACAAAAGAGGAAAAGTTTTGGAAAAACCGTAAAACCTGGTACAAATGCACCATTTTGGTGTAATAATGACCACCATTTCATTCTGTTTTTCAAGGAAATATTATTGCCTTCAATGAAGTTTATTTTCTTTAACAATCTTTAAAGATTAAGAATTTTTGCTTTGCCATTATTTAGACACAAATATCTCTACAATTTACACTTTTCTTAAAAAAAACTGAAGCTTTATCATTTCAAATGATTGTCAGAGCCATTTCATCTGCAACTTTATCAACTTTTTCTTCTAAAGTCCAGATTTTACATGATCTATTGGACATTTTGCCCCCTCCAGCCGTTCTCGGACGGCCCTGGGGCTCAATGTGCAGCTCCTCTCCCCTGCTCTTTTCAGGAACACCAGATCCAGACTGGAAGGCGAGGCGGACCGGTCCAGTCCCAGTCCTGCCTGATCCCCTCCCCTTGTTCCCTCCTCCACACCTACATTACTCTGTTTCATTTCCACCAGCTCTCATAATGCTGCCCACTCAACACTGGCATGGTTTGGCGTGTGGGTCCCCGCCCTCCTGTGCTCGGCAGTAAGCCGGCTTCCCCTCCACCGTCCCCCAACACCAGCCGGTGTCCTCCTACCTGATCCCACCCGTCACACTTTGTTTTCCACTATTTTTACCTCTCCCTCTTCATCTTTCTGTCTCTCCACTCATGTGTCTTCACAGCGGATTTTGCATTGAAGTAATGAGTGCGCTAACAGTGCTTGTTGCGTCAAATGTGGGCATCCCAATAAGCTCCACCCACTGCAAGGTATTGGAGTCCTTGGTGGTGAAGCTGTGAGGAGCCTCCACCAGGAGTGCTCTTCCTCAGCGCTTCATCTCTAGCTGTTGATCACTGAAATCAATCACAACTCCTGAAGTTGAAGTTTTGATCTCTCTTGCAGTTTTCCTCCAGCAACTAAATTTCTAATTTTTCTTTAAGGGAACTTTGGAACATCAAAGATTGTACTTGGTTTGATGTTGGGGATTAAGTCGTTACTCATAAACGTATTTCTAGTCTAGCCTACCTTAACAAATTATTTTCACCCTGAAATCGTAAGGGTTTAAATCTCTTACCATATTTAAGCTTCAATTAATGAAAATTACTTGCTTCTTTTGCAAAATAATAATAATTGAATTATCCCTCATTGTTTCAATTGTTTGCATATCTATATATGATTTTATTTTTGAATCTATAACAGTAGTTAATCATTTATTCAGTTTTTCAATGATGGCATTTTTGTCATAAAAGCTTAAAATAATCTGCATACTGAAACCGTCATTAAATAATACATCTTTAGCATACATTTTTATTTGAGACAATTCTGTATTTTGCAAATTCTCTGCCTGTAGTTATCTAAATCAATGTTTCCCAGTTATTTAGTAGTTGATTTTGGCACCTTTGGGTGTCCGTATCCCGAAGCTTGAATTCCCTGAGGGGAAACTGCAGGAGACTCAAAACTGGTGTCCAGTTACTGATGATCAGTTTGTCTAAATATCACTATTATCACCATCAGCACCATTCCTTATCTCCATTTCTCACATACAACCCTATCATGTTCCTTCCCTAAAATTGTGGATAATCTGCTGCTTTGCCAAGACGCTAAATCTAATGAGGGTTAGAGGTTTATGATTGTGGTAATTATTTAATTTTCAAATGATTTGGTCTGGAGATGTACAGATGTCTTTGGTGAAATGCATCTAAAAAACTAAATTCTAATTTCTAAACTGATTGGATTGAAAACCATTTGCTATTTTAAACTGAGAGTGAAACTGAGATTTCTCAGTGTCCTTCAAGTCTTTGGCAATAAATTAACTTCATATCTGTGCATCTCCAATGGTTCAGAGTGTGGATTTATGGGCATTGATTGGGTTTCATTAACTTGGGTCCGACTTATCTTTTTCTTAGATCGGGCTTTTCTCTTCTTGTTGAGGCTAAATCGATGCCTGGTCCTCGGTGTGAGTCGATATAAGATGATCATATGCAGTGACTTTGCTGTTTCAGAGGTTCTCTGGGCAGGCGACACTAAGACTGAGATCACTGCATGCAAATGATCTAAAAACAAAGTTTGTACCATTTCTTGGAGCATTGAGGTTCATGTCCAACAATTTGAGAAGAATCTCCCATACGAACCTCCATGTCTTAGTGTTGATCACTCTTTGTCCGTCTGACCTTTCATCTCCAAATGTGGACCGATTTAAATGTGTTAGGTGAGGTCGGCAGAGATCAGAGTGCGCTCGGCGTCTCACAATTCTCTGGCTGAATGCGAGCAGACGGTCACACTGTTACCTGCTGCTCTGACTGACAGCAAGTCACTGCACATGATTCTCAAACATGTTTGAAAATGTGCTTTTCTTCCATCTGAACTGGGTTCCTGCTATTTAAGGTAAATAAAATATGCATAAGTGAAAGTCTGACAACAAGTGTGTTTCATAGCCTCGACCTGCTTGTGTCAGACTTTCACACAGGAGTTTATTTCTTCGGTTTGGTGATAATAACCTCCAGGCTTGCCGTTACTAACACACATTTGAGTCTGAAATGTGAAGAGCTGCAGGCTGCACATGCTCTTCTCTTCACAGCTGACCTCTGTCACCTCTTTATCAGCTCAGATATAATTAGCAATTTTACTCAGGCTCTCTTTTTTTAGAAGGCTGATGCTAAACATTATTGCAAAGGGATAAGGTTTGCAGATATAAATAAACAGATACAAATTCTAGTGTAATGCTTGTGGTTACACAGAAGTGTAGCATTTAATCTGTTTAGCTGTTGAGGAAGCTAATATCTACACAGACCCATTTGTTAGCACCCTGGTAAAGATGTGCAAAAAGCATGAAAAAATTGTACGACAATGCATCACTCAATGACTGAGTTAACTCCTGATGCATTCAAGTTCTACATAGAAATAAAAAAACTTTGATTTTAAAGAGTAAGCTGAATTAAGTGGCTGCTGTGGGAAATTTTAGCACAGTAATTATCCAAATTATATGGCTTAATCAAAGGTCTGCACTACAAAAATACAAAATCTTACAAAGTATTTTTAATTTACTTTCTTGGTAAACTTAATATAACATAAAACTAATTTGCACGTAACTTTTCAGCATGATGTAGGAGCTTGTTTTAAGTGAATGATTCCTTAATATTTATAAAAAGTATTCGTTCCAACAGTAGATTATGGTACATTTCTAAAAATCTAAATTAAGGGATTATATATACTTGGAACAAGCTGCTATACTTTGCTGAAATGTTGCCTGTAAGTTAGTTTTGTCTTATTTCACATTTACTAACATTACGCAATAGAAACCAGCCAAAAATACTCTTTAAGATTTTGTGGTTTTGCGGAGAATCCTCTCAGTGTCATGCAAATTTTCAATGCATTCCTGCTTCAACATACCTGGATCTAAAGGCTGAAACCACCTGGAAAATCAGGAAGTTTTGTAAAGACCTGATCATTAGCCATGTACTTGATTCCGGTGTGCTGGAGCAGGAACACATCCAGTCTCTAGGAGACTGGAGTTGCAAAACCCTGGGCTACATCAGGAATGACAGAAAAGTTCAGTAGACAGAAAATTTGTTTCCAGATCCAAATCATGTTTAAAAGTTGTAGGGTGAGCTGAAGGAAGAAGAAAATGACTCTGAATGATCTGAAGCCACCGTGCTAAGATCCGTCTCTGTGTGCTCCAACCTTGGAACATGCTGTCTTGTTGACAGAAGGGGAGATGTACAAACTACTAGCCAGAAGTTACCAACATATGAGCCACGTATTAAAGATTTTTTTTACCCTTACTTGCATAAATATTCAAAAAAAGGGTGGATATTTAATATGCAGCTGTAATGACAGAAGAATGTATTACAAATCTTTACCTGAGGTGCCAATAAATTTCTTCACGGCTTCATATTGGAACTGAGCGATGATGTCTAATGGAAGTGAAAATATTCTGGCCACATAGTCCTGAGAACCACAGAGACACCCTGCAGCTCTTCACCATCTCTGCAACCTTCAAACGCGTTCAGTTCTGCTGCTGATTGTCTTTCTGTCTCTTCTCTCCGTCCACACCGTCCAGGTGGGCTCAGTCGTAGCCGTGGGCTGGATCCGCTCCCAGAAAGCCGTGGACTGGCACCTCTTCAGGAACATCTTCCTGGCCTGGTTCGTCACGGTGCCGGTGGCTGGCCTGTTCAGTGCCGCCGTCATGGCCCTGTTCGTCTATGGCATCCTGCCCTTCGTCTGAGGGGGGACGTGGCCGGGAGGGCGAGTGGTGGAGAATTGAAGAGGGGAGTCAGAGAAGGGGAAACTTGGAAGGAAATCATAGCTTGGGTGATGTTGAGGGAAGGCGAGCAGGAACTGGAGTGAGTGAGTGAAGGGAAGGAGAAGAGTTTGAGGAAGCTGCAGAGGTTTACAAATGGACTTTGGTTGTACTGTGAGGGATGAGAGGAGGGTTGGTTCCCACGCTGCCTGGCTCCGCCGTCCGGAAATCCTCTCAACTCATTTGAGTTTCAATCAGTTCATATTTATTCTCTTTTTGGGGGGAAATGCACCATTCAGTCTGCTGTAAATACAAAAATAGGAAATTTACCTTTTAATTAAAAAAAGAAATTAAGAATTAAAAAAAAAAGTAACCATACCAGTGAGCACATATCTGACATCCGAACAAGGAAAAAAAAGTGTAGATATTGTCGTTCTGATTGAGTGTGATCTGTTGTAGTATGGCTTGCTTTGGCACAAAAAAACTAAGAAAAGACATGCTTGTGGTTAACCAACCCATCCTTCATGTCCGTTTTTAACACGCCAGCTAGGTACAACCGGGGCCAAAAGGAAAGGACGCCTCAGAAAAAGAGAGTCGTGCAACGTTTAATTTTCCACGATACCATAGAAACCTAATTTACTAAAGAATTAGATTTTCATTTTTGTGGAGAGCTCCTGTATGTTTTTAGAGATGAGTCTCATATTTTTTAATGATGTATTATAATGTAATTTGTACTGTAAATACTGTCCTTTATGGAGTTTGGCAGTGGGATCCTGGTTTGTTTTTATTGTTGTAGAGAGGGAGGGAAGGGGTAGGCTCATCTTATCGTCATCATACAAAGTATGATTCGTGCTCGAGGTTCAGAGTGGGGGAAAAAAAGTGTGGTTTGATTGGAAACAGCTCAATTTGAGGAAATGAACCAGAAAGGTTGGGTTGGGAAAGATAGGTCACTCTCCTCAGAGTCGATCCATGCCAAAGTCAACATTTCAGCATGCCAACTTAGAGCCAAAAGATGCCAAAACACTAAAACTGAGCTGAGGCGTGCGAGCGCAAACTGACGAGGTCCCATAACATATCTTTATCCTTATGCCTTTATTTTCATACATACAGCTGAGTCACTGTCATGCCGAACCCTGCTTTCACATGGTATCATATCGAACACTAAAACATGTAGAGGAAGAGGAGCAGCAGAGCTCCTCAGTGTGTGCAAAGTGCAGAGACGACTTCTGCCCGCCGGTGCTAAAGGTTCAATTTGACTCCAAACAGTCAGAGTGAAGGCTCAACTAAAGCCTGGTGCAGGATTTCAGGCTGCTCATAACGCTAAATATCATAAGACATCTGTCTTAAAGAGATGGTCAAGGATTACTAGAAGTGAGGCTTTGTTTGAAGTTGGTAAGCAGTTGATTTCTAACCTGCAGAAGGAAACTGATTCTTTATTTTGTTATCATATTGCCTCTGACGCCAGAAATTAAATCAGGTTCCAGCTGCAAATCAGAAGAATAACTGTTTGGTAGTGGTATCCATGGTAACTATTAGCAATAAAAAATTAGCACAGCAAAAGTCTTTGTTGAATGCATTTAAACTCTGAAGGAACATTTTTACAAATGTTGATTGTGGAGCAATGTGTCCCTTTGATTTATGGGATTTATTTATGATTTACAGGACCTCACTTCTAAAATCCTGAACTATCTCTTTGATCTCATTTTGTCTGAAAGTGAAAGTGATTTAGAAAAAACAAAACAAAAAAAAAACTGATCATCACCAGCTTTTAAAACAAGGTTACTAGGTGACCTGCGGATGAACAAAGTCTAGTTATTTTGTTTGAACAAACTCTATGCCAGCTGTTGGATGTTTTTGTTGTTTTTGTGGTGTGTTTCCTGTTTTTATTTTCTTTTTCTTCATGAACAAATCTATGCTTAAGTAGCCACATGCCTTGTAACGTGTTTTACTTTGTGCAGAGACGGCAAAATAATTCAGTACTGTGGTGTTTACATTGTAACCATATTGTAGAGTATCTGTTTAAAAAAAAACAACTGTTGCCTAATGATGCCAATGAAAGACGAACTATTAACCATGAATTTTAAGTGCAAGTAAAACAAAACAGAATATAACCAGAAGTGTCTAGAGAGAAAGAGAAAGAGCATTGAGAGGAAGTGTGTTTGATTTTTTTTCTTTTTTCCTGTCGTTTTTGTAGTAGTGCTGATCATGACCCCTGTCACTTTACACTGCTACTGCAATGTGTTAACACTACATGTGTGGGTGCAATTCAGTGATGAAAAGAATAACTAGAGAAATCTCATCAAAACTATATATTTTTCTACCATATCTGAGTTTTAACCTGGGTGAGCTTCTGCGCACTTTTAGAGGGAGACACTGTGGGCTTGAAGTGGGGAGAAACGGCGAAAACATATTCACATCCACGTCTGTTTTGGCACTCGTGCCCGCTCCTGCTGAGCCCAGCGTCTTCCTCTAGCATGTAGATTGACGTGTCGATCGCGAGTAGATCAGATTTTGAAATGACCGTTTTTATTTTTGAACTATAGATGAAAACACTTTGTAATTTTGTTTCCCTACTGCATTGACTTTGGCAGTGAGCTGCCAGAGGAGGACAGCTCTGCTATGACATCACGTCTAAAGTGGAAAAAAAAAAAAAAAGTTTCCCCTTCAGGGTTTGCTCCCTGGTTTCTGAGCAGCTGACCTCCCTTGCAGCTCATAACCTTTTACTCTGTCGTAGATCGTGCTGCACAGAGGTCTGCACGGAGCCGGCATGTTCACTCCCTCATGATTTCTGATTTCTGCTGTGTGCTGTGAGGAAGAAGTGCACCTTTTAAAGAAGATCTGCTTGTGTCTGTAAGCAGTCAGTATAACTTGTCATGTGCAAAAATAGAAATATACAAAGCTGAAAATTTTCCTAGTATATTTAATCTGAATTTTCTTTAAAAAAAAAAAAACCTGCTTGCTCATATCTTTGCACCAACTGAATGCATCTCGTACAAGACTTGCAGGCACACAATGTACGGCAGGCAGTTTAACTTAAAATGCACGGCTTTCAGTTTCGGAAAAGAGCCAGACACGCTCTGCTCCACACATACAGGCCTTCACTGAGATTTGACCTCGCAACCTTTCAGCAGGGAGACGACTGTAATCAGCACAGAGAGCAGAATCTCATTTTATAGAGATGGAATTAAAATCTCTCTTTGGTATCAAACCTTGCATCCATTTCAGCTGCTTCTACAGCGCCCTCTACAGGTGCTAGAGACATATTTAAATACTTTTGTATTGCAGTAGCATATATCTAACTGAAAGCTGCTGTAATAAAAAGTGAAGTTATTTCTACATATTTTTTTCTGAGTGTGGAGAGCACCTCAGAGATGAATGGTGTTTTGCTTTTTAACAGCAGGAAGCTGCTATTCTAGCTCCTCATCTTGTGGCGTTTCAAGTGAACATCAACACGCTGTGCAAGCCTCTTGTGCAACTCGCTTTCTCTTGGTTTCTTTATTCTCCATGCATTCGTCGTCCTGATAGGCCAAAAGGGGCACGTTGCTCAGTCCGAGGGGAGGAAAAGTCAAACTACTAAATAAAAAAAACATTACATATTGCTTTTGCAACTTTAAGGTTAATAAATTGATTTATCTGACGCAAAACTTTCTGTGCATAAAAACATTGCAAAGTATCCTCAAGACAGAAAAGATTGAAATCTTTTAAATGAATTAGTTCAGTCCAGTTAATTCAGCCGATAGATGGCGTAGTTTGCCACTTTCCTCACCTTAAAAAGTGGCATCATTCAGCAACTGGCTAAATTGTCATTTAGGGAGTAAGTGTGCTTCTGTTGTATTGTCATAATCATTTTATAAACAGAAACTACACAGAATGTGCCATTTTCTTCTCGCTCCCTGAATGTGCAATACAAACTGTTAAAGGCGCAACTTCGTTGCTGGACTGGTGTAATAGCGCCCTCTCATGGTTGCATAGAACCATCTCTCATCACAGATACAAGAGAGGGGTTAAAAAAATCTTGATTTTCATCTGAACATGACGTGCCATCGTCTGTTTGTTTCTCTGGTCGTTTTTGTAATAAAACGTGCTCCTTGGCCGGCCTGCAGGCTTTGCAGCTCTGTGTCGTCTTCTTACTGTTTACTGCTTCTCAACTGTTCAGTCCTTTTAAAAGGTAAATAGAAGAAAAAAATGCAAAGAAATTCAGGATAAACTGTAGCTTGCTTCAACAACAACAAAAAAAATCTTATGCTCTTCTGATTTGCATATATCGTACTGTAATGTTTTATTTAAGATTTTAGTGGAAAAATGTCATTTAAACTAAATTATGGGAATTAAAATTACAAAGGATACCTAAAAAAAACTGAGTTGTGTTTTTATTTTTGGATTGATGTCGGTATGTTGAAGTGTCTGTTTCTCCAAGTTATTCATCAGCATTGCAGGTAAGAATCTGGTCAGGTCACTTGGTCTGCATGTCAACATGAGATGGACAGAGTTATATTCATGTTTTTTCAGTTATTTTACCTTTCAGTGAGAATTTCTGA
The DNA here is from genome assembly GCA_902982915.1 of Phalloptychus januarius. NCBI lineage: Eukaryota > Metazoa > Chordata > Actinopteri > Cyprinodontiformes > Poeciliidae > Phalloptychus > Phalloptychus januarius. The sequence continues at coordinate 5,445,866 of CADWAE010000482.1, forward strand.
CTAACCAAAACCATAAGCCCAGAACAGATTATAAAATGTAATTTTCTTTAAGTTAACTTTTTTTCACAGTTCAAGTTAAAACCCCAAACTTTGTAAAATTGTGGGTGAGGGAGGGTTATTTTTTTGAAGTAGAAACAAGTGAATTTGCATTCAGTTCTCCTGAGTCTATAGCCTCAAGAATCATTTTCACTGCAATTACTGCTGGAGATCTTTTTAGTACAGCTCTTCATTGAAATGTCCATTAATGTTTGGAGATGAGATCAAGCTCAGTCAGGAAACAAACTCTTACAAAACCATTAGGAAAGTGGCAGATTGTGGAAATAAAGATTTATATTAGAATTTGTCCTTCTTTATAACCCCATGAAACCATCTTGTGGAGATTATACTAAGCAATCCTGATGAATTAAATAATAGGTTGAAACTTTTTCTTAAAAGTTCTGGGTATTTTTGAGAGAATTGTGTGGCTGTTAGTCAAGCAAACGTGATTAAAGCTTAAATAATGAATAACATTGCCTGAAAGTCAGGGGGGAGAAAAACATTAAACAGAGATTGAGTACATGTGAAACATTCTTCCATGACTTTCAGCCATGTTTTCTCATCCCCCCTCAGCTCAGCTTCACACACTGTCCGTCTCCTACGGATACCGACATGGACAAAGGTTGCGTGAATCTGACACATCTTTTCAGGCTGATCTTATTTAGATGTTGGTATATGCTTTCCCAGCAGCGTGTCTGGGTCTGCTGGGTTTAATTTAAAAAACCTCTGGACAAAAAAGTCTGGATTAATTCTTGCACACAGCAAGTGACATTTAACAGGATAATGGCTCCTATTTCATGTCGGTTAAATCACTAACCAAAAAGAAATGGAAACCACAGAACTCCTGCTGCCTGGGGCTTTCAAAAGCTTTCACAATGATGGAGGGCCCTGTTTCTGTTTCTGCTTTGTAAAAGGTATTTGTTTGTGGTTTGTCATCCTAATTGACAACAGGAAATCTTTTGGCTGTTTATTAAATGCGGCTTCTGCAAATTCTGAAAGCTCCCATCAGGGAGTCGATTATTAGCTCAAGGTTTCGAACAACTGTTTTAAATTTCAGCTTAGATTTAATGAAAATGAGCTAAAACCTCGATAAACACGTTCGTGGTCTTTTTTTTCTTTCCAATAGCAAATCGGCTTCGGTTTGTGTTGAACTTTCACTACAACAGTATGAAAACTCCTCGGACATTTTCATTATTTTACAAGCTGAATTGTAAACGTCTCAGAGTTGTGGCTTTCCCTTGCATTTAGTTCCATTTACTGCTTCAATCCAATACAATTACCTCTAATTAGTAAACACGTGTGTCTAATTTAATCTCTATGACTGCAGCTGTTCTGTGAAGGTTTGCAGGAAAACATTAGTGAAGAAGTAAAATCATCTGGACCTTCTGGTGAGTCTGCAATGCACGTCTGGAGAAATGTTGGTAGGTTGGACACTTGTGAAGGTTCCACTCTCTTTCTAATAGTAGATAATAGTTCTCTGGCGTTAGAAATGGCTTTCTAAGCTTTTCCAGACAGACCAGACAACACATTTCTTTAGATCCGGCCATGAAGTGCTGCTTTTGATATCTTAGTCTACTTCATGTTGTCAGCTGGGTTCTCTTTGGGTCATTTCCTGATGTTGCATTGTGTCTTCACTTAGGTTATCGTTGAAATTAAAATCCTGAAATATTTATGTGCTGCCTTAATACAGCATTGCATGAGTTTTGCTTTAACTGGATTACAGAAATAAACAACCTTTTTATTAAACTGAAGATGCACCTCTAAGCTGTATTTGTTCCTAGCTCAAATATGTGGGCATTATTGTGTTTCATAAAGTGTGTAATGCTTTTGATATTTCCCAGATTTTTTTATTCCAAAAACTTGTTTTCTTTGTAAGTGAATCTTTCTGTGAGAAATAACACAGCTGTGCTCAAGTCAGGGCAACAACCGGAGGTCAGAAAGACATTTTTCCTCTCAGTCCAATCTGTAATTTAATAAATTTATCCAAATTTTCATTAAAAATAAGCAGAACAAGATTAGATTACATAGTTTTCCCTAGTTCTTTAGGACATATAAGGTTAAAACTATTTACTTTTCTCATTGAATTAGGTGAGTTATTGCTGGTTAATGTAATTTTTTAAAGACTCCAAGAGCAGCTGTAAACAAGGACAGCTGCTCTATTTATTTATTTAACTTTTTGTGTTTTTATGATGTGAAGCACTTTGTACTGCCTTGTTGATGAAATAAAATAAACTTGCATCAGATGACAGGACTGCATGAGATTGAACTCCACCCGGAAGGTATGTGTTTATTTTTTTTTTTTTAATACCATTATTCTGTACATGCTCGCCAGGAAAAGTGGCAACTGGGGAAAATAATAAAAGCCAAAAAAAATTAACCAAAATAACCAGACAGCAGGATTTGGGTTAGTCTGTTTCCATCCAAAAAATGTTTTATTGTCCTCCAAACTGAAAAGGTTTACCCTGTTGTTTGGCTCTTCTCATGAGCCAAAAAACATACATTGCATTTCTTCAGTTGAGCAGTGGAGGCATACAAAGATCTTTTTGGACTCGTAGAGATTGACGGAAAGAGCAATATAGGATCCTCTCCCTCCAAGTCACATGATGAGTAAATCTTTGTATTCATGAGATTAATTTCAGAACACATGAAGCTGGAGAAAGAAGCGTCCGGTCTCCTGTAAAAGACAAAGAGAGGAGAGAGAAAACAACCGTGTGAGGAGACCGAGGCTCGCGTTCCTTCTGTTAGAAAAGGCCTGAACACGGTCGCAACCGAGAGATCGCTTCGTCTCTTTCGCCTCAGAGATGTGTGTTTCGCTTCTGTGCAGAACAGCTGTAGTGTACATAAATGGACACTGGATATGCAAATTCAAAACCAAAGTGCCCACAGTCGATATAAAGCCAGGTCACACGACCCAAAAAAAAAAAAAGAAAACAGTTGGTGTCACACAAAGGGGAGGGGCTTGAGACTTTGACATAAGGGTCAACAAAACAGTCAGTGTGTGCGCGAGAGAAAGTGTGTGTGCGTGTGGTGGAGAGATGCCCGTGTAGCGGCACCGAACAGTTGAAAGTTAGTCAGAACCTCCCCGTCTGGTGACTGTGCAGTTTAAAATGGGCACATGGTGATTTAAGCTCATGCTTAAGTTGTGGTAAACCATCCAAGCACTTTAATTTATATCTATAAATACACAGCAGCGTTTTTTTTTTTTTTTTTTCTTTTATTAAGCGGAGGGGTTTCAGTCGGCCTCCTCTCCTTCTGTGAGTGTGTGACGAGTTTTTGTCTCTGGAAAAACTACGCTTTCTGCTAGAGGAAACACGTGTTATGTGGGACTGATTATCAACTTTCATATAGAGCTTTTTTTTTTTTTTTTAATATATTTATATAGTTCTCTTCTTTTGTCTCACACACCCGACACGCTTGCTTGCTTTCACATTCTCTCGTCTCACTACTTTTATTCAATGTACACAAAGTAAAACATGGGGTGGAGTTGGGGAGCGACAGAACTGAAATGTCAATCACTGAGAAAAAAACAAAACAAAAAAAAGCCATGAAGAACTGCGGTCTTTGTCATCCATTGGCAGTTGGACTGACGAAGCAGTCGGCTAGTCACAATGGTAGATTGAAGGGGGAAAGGGAGCGGCCATGTCATCAAAGGGGCGGCGCGGGGGGCTCTTTCTTGGCGGGTGCCGTTTTAGTTGCCGGTTTCGTCTTCTTCGGGGCGGGGCTCGTCTCCTTGAGGTTGAGGTTCTCCAGCGCCACGTCCAACGTCATCACCTCCACGCAGCCCATGGCCTCAAAGTCGGCGAAGTTTCGCAACGAGCCGTGACAATCATCCTCGTCTTCGGAGGAGGAGGCTGAGGCGTCGTCGTCGGGCAGCAGCGTGGAGAGGAGCAGCTCGGTGACGAACAAGCTCCTGTCGGCCCACTGGGCCTCACACGCCTGCCGCTCCACCTCAGACAGCCGCGGTTCGCTCAGCCTGGGGGACAACAGGAAATACTTATGTCTTCACACAAGGATCAACTTAGGCGTCCGTTCTACATACTGAACCTTTAGTGCTTTTACAGATACCTGTGTTAAAATACAGCTTAGAGGTCATAAGTCATTCTGACTAAGTGTGTCTGTCTTGGAGGAAAGGTATAAAATTGAAGGATGACTTAAAGTCAATCTGTGCTTCAAAATTCTCTAACTGTAACTCGCCTCACTGTTTTTTGAATGCTATTGGGGCCAGCAGTGATTTTTTTTTTTTTAAATAATCCACCTGCTGGATGTTTTAACTCTTAACTGCATCACAGAGATGGTTTGGAGCCACCTGCTGTTCATACATTTGGTGTTCTGTTGTTAAACCAAGCATCACAGAACTAATTAAGGCAAATCAAAGCATCCAGTGGTTCATGAAATTATCTGTAAAAAGCCACAACTGGCACCATCAGAAGCAGTGAGTGTCTGACGGAGGTTGGATTTTCCTACCTGCTGAGTAGAAACTGGGAGCTGTGTGCCGTGTGCTGTGTGTTGGGCTCAGTCGTGCCCGGGTGGGGGTTGGGGTTGTTGGTGTGGTTGGCGCTGGGGTTGGGGTTTGCAGCGGTTGAATTCGTGTTGAGGATTGCGTTGGCTCGGCCGCCCCCTCGGCTGGCGTTTCGGGCCGTCTCCAGCTGCTGGCGCGCCACCTGCGCCTGCTGGCGCTCCAGCTGGAGTTGCATCTGAAGCTGCTGGAGCTGCGAGGCAGAGGGACCCGAGCTGAGCTGGCCCCCCGCCGAGCGCCGTACCCCCGACAACTGGGACAGGAGCTCTACGAGAAGCAAACACACAGAGTTCAGAGTCAGGAAACGTGATGGGAAGACCTTGCTGAGCACAAGATCATTACCAGACTGCAAGCTCTCGCAAAGAAAAACAAAACAACATAGCTGCAACGTGAAATCCTTCATTTCTTTACTGGTCTGAGCTACACATGCACAGACAAATTTCCTCTTGTAGAACCAGAGCCGTGGGATCAAAGCTCAGCAGGTACAGCGGGTCATTAGAAAGGACACTAGCGCTCTGTTTGGACCTGAACACTGGCCCTCATTAAGACGCAGCTGGGGGTGGCTGAGCGAATGCCAAGCGCTGAACCAAATTAAAATCGGGAATAGGATAAACAAGGAATTACCACAGCAACAATTCCCTCCCACACAAAACAAACTTTTTAAAAGCCACTGAAACATTCCTTAGATATTAGCTTTATAAAAAGAAAATTCTGAAAACTAAGCATAGAAGTTGGAATAAAGGCATTTTTACTGCTGCCAAATGTATTCCCTCTAGCTGCATAGACGCTGGCAGGCCCAATTAATTTGCTAAAGAATTTTAATATCAAGGAGTCAAGATCAGGATTTTGACTTTTCTGCAAATCCCCATTTTTGCACAAGGAGCAAATTGTGAAACAACAGGATGTCTGGATTTTTTTTCCCCTACTATTCAGCAATTATCAGGCTTTAAATATCTGCTAATTACTTGTGCTCTCATTGACATGCGAGGAAACCAACTGTGCTATTTTATTTATCAATGTCGTGGTAGGAGGGGCTGCCTGAAGTGTTCACAATAACTGACAATGTGTTTTTCATACAGCTTCACCAATATGATAATGTGGGCCAATATTGAAATCCCATATTTAAGTTTTTTTTTTTTTTTTTATAAATATTGCATGTCAATTTCGGTATATATTTCTGATGTTCTTAAAGACAACTTTAAAAAAAATCTTTAAAAAAAGATGTTTTTTAAAATGTCTTGTTTGTGCTGGCAGCAGTTTCAGCAGTAGCATCGGCCCAGCAGAGTCTGCAGCTGTCTACTCGCCTGCTATGGGATCCATGGCCTCCCTGCTGTAGTTGGAGCTCTGTGAGGAGCTCTGACTGGTGGAGAGCCCCCCTGTGGTGCTGCTGGTGAAATGCATGTTAGACCTGCGGGCTCGCGGGCCCCCCAGCCCGCGCCCGGGGTGAAACATCCTCCTCACGTGCCGCACCCCGCTGGACTCATCGTGACGCTCGCCATTAAGGAAAAAAAAGCTGGAAACCAAATCTATTATATGTATATAAAATTATATATTGTCAAATGTTCTTATGAAAAACATTCTTGTTCACAGTTTGAGTATATTCACATTGGAAAAGCTGGTTCTTATACATTTGCTTACTGCATCATTAAGACAACTAAACGTGCTTCTTTCCTTCAGCTGTGATTGGAAAACATTTTTGCCTGCTGCTCTAATCTTCCCAGTCACGGAGAAACAGGCTGCACATCCCAAACCAAGACATATTTTGTAAAGCTTTCTAAACTCCTACTCTGAGTTGCATTTCAGAGTATTTCTGCCTCTTTTGTTTTCTCTGAATCATTTGTTCAAAGTGTCCTATAAATAGAGGACAAGGCTGATGCGGTCAGACCTGAGGCTATTCTAGAACCAAGATATTTCAGCTCCTTCCTGACAAGCAAACCAACTGATTTCATTACAAGCTGCACAACCACATAATATTTAACATTAACAATGAATGCATTAAGAATGGTGCAGGGTTCTTAGAATTGTGCAGGTGGGATCCCTTTCTGAAGAGAGATAACCAACAGTGGAACTTTGAATGACCAAATAATACCAATACAAATATTAGGAAACATTGATATAAACCACAATACTTTGTTGTACCCGAGGCTTGGAGAGAAATAAAGCATGTCCCATTTACAGACTAACTGGGTGCAATCTAGTTGACTCTCAAAAAAAAGCCATCCTCCTTGAGTTGTTGTGAATGTACAACAACTCAATGTGTCTGTCAGAGTGATAAAAGGATATCAAGTCTCTCGGGGCTCTGTGTTCAAGTGTGAGATGAGCAGCAAAGTCATCGGTCACGTGATTTGGGTCGCCACCTGGCAGCGCTGCACATATGGGGCATATCTGCAAAAAGAAACATGGAGATATTATTTGAACCACACATAACCAACTGGGTCTTTAGAAATATTATAGCAATAGATCCCAACATTACTGCCTGATAAAATCCTATTCACTACGAATTATTGATGATAGTTATCGCCATAGTAATAAAAACAAGCAACAAAAACCATTTAAAAATGAACTACAATCCGAGCCTCACCCAATTACTGACCTATAAGCACTCACTTTAATGATAAACTACTTCAGTACACTAATTAATATAGTTAAGCTATTGTAAATAAACATTTATTAAAGTTCTTATGTAGTCAACTGTGTATAAATATGTGAAACAATTCCAATAATACTGTTAGTTTTTAAGGTCTGCAAATATGATCAAGTAAGAGTTTATTGGTATTGTGTTAAACCACAATTTTTTAATCACAATATTTTTTATCCTAATAAAAATTTAAACAACTGTACATGCACAGTCCACAATACATACAGTTGAAACCAGAAGTTTACATTAATAAAAAAAACAATAAATCACAAATTCTTTCATTATTTTGGCATTTAGTGAGTAGAAATAATTTCGGTGATGTTAACTGTCTGAAAACTTGAGAAGTCTGATCTGATTTGAATTCAGACAGCGAGGGGACGAAAAAAAAAACTCCATCTACTTGCTCAAAAACAAAAACCACCTTAATATGTCACGGTTCTGTCCAGGCAAACATAATTTTTCCGACATGACTGTAGCATCTAATAAGCTCAAATCAACATAAAAATAGTTTCCATTTTTGTCTGCTGATAAGCCGACTCTGTAGCTGAAGGGGGAAACAGAATTCAATTCCCATCAACTCATGCTGCAAATATTTAATTTAGAACACTTTTAAAGTGAATCTCTGCAAGAAATGTGATTTTAAAGAAAAATGCACCTGCAACAGTATTTTTTTTATATATATAATGATAACATGTTTACTGGACTGACATTCATAAAAGTAGCTTTTGTGCATTTAAAGTTTAATTTAGAATTTATTTTCATTATTTGTTGTAATATTTTCTCTATGTAAACCAAATACATTACATTTCAAGTCTTATCCTCCTGAGATGTCTGGGATGATGCAGCGATACACACTCTCAGTAAATCTTAAAAGCCAAGTAATAAAATAATAATAAAAGAAAAATCAATACATGTGCTGATGGAAGCGCTGTTGTCTAAACTTGAGTCAATACATCCAGCACAGGAACTTAAATCAGCTTTCATCAGAACAAATTAAGAGCAAGAATGTGATGCTAATGCTTGTGAGCTGTTCACTTTCTTTAGACTTAGATGTTTTTAGCTGAAATTATATTTCTGTTACAACAGACTAACAACAGGAGGTTCAAACTTTGGAATAAAGAGAAATGCAGTTAAAAATACATTACATACTGCTGTCTACCTGAGAGATCAAGGCATCTTTTACTCCTCCTGGAAAACTGTCTCATGGAAATTAAAGCCCTCCTTTCTAGTTAACCTGTGTATCAGCATCAAGATAATTCACCACACATAAAAAGTGTTTGAGTTAATACTGGAATGTTGTCCCAACTTCATAATTAAACTGTATCGTCGTGAGTTAATTACACAACAGGTAGATGTCATTAACTGCTTTAATTCACAAGAAACTGTTGAAGATATTCAGCAGCTGCAGTTTGGTTTTTCACTCTACATCACCCCTTTTTCACAACCTCTGTCTATCTTTGACAACTTGCATGACAATGAGTTCCTCTCTGCACATGTTAAACGAAACGCAGACAAGATTAGTGAAAGACTTGACGATTATTTCCAGCAAATGGCTCAGTACTTCCAGGAAAGGAAGATAAAAAAAATGATGACATGAGGAAATGTTTCAAACAGTAATTGAATCCTAATCCTGTGTGAGTTCATGCGTCTCCCACACATACAGCCCTGCAGATGAAGTAACAATTAATTAGAATGACTAAATATGCTGCATTTGTGACCATCAGGATCAACACACTCCCCTCTGTTACATGACAGCTTTGAAAATCAATTTCTTCTAAGATTTAAGAATATTTCTCCACTGAGGCCTCACAGATAAGGTTGTGTACACAATGATCATACAGCAGGAAAGCAAAATTGTCAGAATCTGCATGCAAAACTGCAATATAAAAGAAAGACATAAAGCAATACAGCACAGCTTTAAATTATCTCACATCAATAAACCATTTGTTTCCCTGTTTATAGTTTCTGCCCGAAAACAATCAACCTGACAACACTTCCCATCAGAACTGGCTAAGACTTAATGACCACAAATTATTTGCAGTCCATTCATTTTACTCAGACTGCAGCTGGAAGCATTTTCCTGTCAGTGGTAAAGTCGAGCCAGACATTTCTACCAGGTTACATGGAGATGACTAATCTTAAGGCGCCCACTCACCACTTCAGTGGAGGTTTCTGTGTGCTCTGCAGCCACATGCTCCTGCAGGGAGATCTCTGTGTAGCCCATCCTGCCGCAGTAGGGACAGGTGAAGGCCTGAGGCTGCTCCACCGAGAACGCCTCTCCGCCATAGTACAGGTCTGAAACAAAGACAAACCGCTTTCAGCTCTGGTGCACACAAGCATTCCAAACCAAAAAATAAATAAAAATCAATCTGTGATTCTAATAAAGCCATTAAATATCTTCAGATTGTCGTTTTAAAGACCTGTTGTCATTGATGACAACCTGCATCTTTTACAGACGTTTTTGTTTCTACCTTCCTGAATTAAATAATTAGGTCACTAGCAGGACTTGACCGCATGCTGAGGCAATAATTCAATTACTTGATTCAGACGTTTAGAGTTAGGATCTAAGAGTTACGTGACACAGACTGGAGCTCCAGACCCTCGGTAGACAAAACAACGATGTCATTTAAACCTCACATTTGTTTCTAAAGCTTCCTACAGAAGACATTCTGATTAGTTACTTAATTCTGAACATCTGAATGAATCAAGTAACAAATTAAATTTAAAAAGTCAGGTAACACAGTAACTAATTTTACTGGACGATTAATTGTCCCGAAAATGATTGCAAAAAATAGAAATATTGTTGTTTTGAGATCATTATCAAATATTATATTTAGAATGGCATAACAATGCAAGCTTGCCTTCTCAAAGACTAAAAATATATTTAATTTTGTACAGAAAAGTTAAAACAGAAGTAAAAGACATTTTAAATATCAAAAATAAAACAATCAAGCACAAGAAATAAAAAGGAAATAAAACGATGAATTGGTTATTGTGACAGCCTTAACTGCAGTACACATAAATAAACTGGAGTCAGTTAAATAAAAAAAAAAATAGATTTATAGACAAAAAGAGAAGGATTTATAGACAAACTGAAGGTCAGAAGAAGGAAGGATAGACAGACAAACTGATGGATCCATGGAAGGATGGACGACCAAACAGACAGAAGGAAAATGGCTGAACAGATAGAGGGACAGACAAACATACAGATGAATGAACGGACAGCTGGATGGACACAAATGGATAGACGGATGTCAGTTTGCTTTTTAAGCAGCAATGTCAGCGCCACGGCAGCACTGAGGGTTCTATTTTCACAAAGTTTTCCAGAAAATGCTCAAGTTTTTCAAGGTCATCTGCATTTACAGCACAAATGTAAAAATGCAGAATAAGAACTCCAAGACCCAATCGCTTAAATAACAAATAGTCCAATGTTTCAGATATGCAGGCTGATAGTAAAGATGCAATCAAGTTCAACTGTTCCTCAGTAATGATGAGGTCGGTACTAATAGAAAAGAAAAACTAATATAAACACTGAACGTACTGAAACTTAACAAAAGGGAGAAAATAGATTAAATCTAACTGAAAAAATCTGCCGACCTTTATATTGAGACAAGCAATTCATTTTCACAAAGGAAGCGGTTTTTTACAGCATGTCAGATTAATACGGTCATGAAAACAGGTGGGAACAAAACTTCTACTCTACTATGAGTTTTTATGAATGAAAGGGTAGATCGCTATGCTTTGAATGTTAAACTAAAGGCTTCGTGTGGCAAATGACAAAATAGTAACCATGTCCAAAACAGTATCAAACGTCTGGGGCAATCAGGGTAAAAATATCTGGTAGGACCAAGGTTTCTTGGGAATTTAAGATAATTAGTTGAAAGAAAAAAAAAGTCTGGAAATAAAAATATTTTTCCATACTTCTGTTTTCCTTTTCCACACAGAAATTACTACAAAAGAAAAAAGGTAATGTCTTTTTAAGACTGGCTAGGAACGAAGCTAAACTAAAGGAACGAAGCTAACGCTTTTAATCAAGTCAGATCTATGCAAAATATCAAGCCACCAGGTTTCAATTATGTATGACATGGTGTTCAAAACCAGAGAGAAGAAAACAAAATAACTACAACTAAACCAACATTAACACTTTAATAAATTAAATTTGTGTTTTCTGGACAGAAACAAACTTCATCTTTATTCGGTTCTGTTTATAGAAACAGATCTACAACTGAATATGAACGTCCTAAGAGACTTCACTAGCAAATAACTTCAAATTATAAAAACAGGTGAGTCATGCTGCCAAAATGTAACATGTTATACACATTTTCAAAATGCGCCTCATGTTAACTTTAGCTTTACGTACCGAAGTCAACTCTTGTTAATATACACTGCATGGGATGTTCTGTGGTGTGTCTGGTCGTGGTTGCACCGCTTTCGTAGCATGATGCACACAGGTCATAGTCGTAGCAAATTAAACACTTGTACCGTCGACCTCTGAAGTTGCCCTTTAAACACGCGTCGCAGCTCACACCTGAAGGAGAACACAGGCAACACAACCACAAAAGTTCAACAGTATGAATGACCGCAGCAGACATTTACAAGAAATCTATTATCCAATGCAAGAAAAAAAAATAATTTGTTTTTATTAACAGCTGTTACATTTGATGCAACAGTGATTTTCTATTTTGGTGCAGTGAACATCATGCTACTTTATGCACACAGTCAAGAAATACTTAGAAACACATTAGTACATAGAAAAAGATGAAAGTTTCACAAGCTGAATTATAACTCACAAAAACATGTGAACTACCAAACGCTGACCAACAGATGCTTAAACACAAAACATTTAAACCAAACAGCCAATTACTGATTTGAACAAACAGTGGAGAAACTAGTAAAAATATGTGAAAATATTTCATTTTTCCCTTAAATATGAATTAGAATTTATCATGACAGCAATAAATCAAAATTATTTACGATAAATCCTCACTACTATAGGAAGTTTATTGTTTTTTATTACACAAATAAACAAGAAATATCATCTAATTTGATACACAGGTACAATGCTGAGTCTGGGTGTGATTTAAAGAAAACACCATTTCAAAAATGAACCATAATCTTTACTTTACAAAATAATTTAATTCACACTTTTGGATTTGAAGTAAATAACCTAATGTACTGCAATTGAATAGCAAACAATACTTGGTAGTACCACCAACAAACTCAGAATCTACAACATTTATGCAGAATAAAGCAATCAGTCTAAATTTAAAAGACCCATTTAAAAACGTTTATAAACTGTTCCAGCAGCAGAAATTTCACCTCTGATCTGTTTGTTTAGGCAGCTGAGATTTCTAAATGCAATTATCTGACTGGAAAGGTTTAAGTGAATTAAATCTGGGAACACAAATACTTTTCCGTGTTCTGTTTTTCAAACAAACTCATGAAAGTATGAACCTTGACTGACACTAGACTGCCTTTTAATCTCGTAAACATTTTATTAACAGTCAATAGGCGTTTCTTAAACTCAGAACAACTACTCAACTCTCTCAGATATATAACTTGACGACAACTGACAGCAAAGTTCACAACAACAACACAAACATGGAAACAGAGGCCGTCCAGGGCCGAACTAACCTTTGCAACTAACCAGCTGCCGTTGGGCAAAATGTTAACTGACAAGCCAGTGCAATGTTCCTGAATAAACTTTAAAGTAATATCGCAGTTAATACATCTGTTTACATTTTATTCGAGTAAACAACTCCAAGCCAAACAAGGTTGGTGACAAGGACGAGGTGATTGTTAGTTTGCAGTTCGTTAGCTAACGAAGCTGAGATCTACAGGCCAACTTTCACCAGGAACAAAGCTAAAGCAGCTAACAGGAATAATTTCCAAGCTTCCACTCCTCCAACGCCATCTGGGATCCGCTGTCCTCTAATGTTGCCTATTTTCGGCACTCCCCTTGCTCCTCAACGATCACCTACATTACCACATAGCTTAGCTGCCATGCTAAGTTAGCACTCGGCTAACTTCAACGAGCCTCTTCCGCCTATGTGACAGCGCTAACTAAAGTGGAATTATGAATATTTACTCAAAGTAACTGCAAACAGATGAGCCGTTATATTAAATACATATTTTAAGACCGGCAAAATTGGTTGTTAACAATTTAGCGCACACACGCTGCTAACAGTAGCTAACGTTAGCTAAGACGAGCTGCAAATAGAGAATTTGTCGGCTAGCAGGAGTTAGCCGACGGTGCACTGTGTCAACGTTTTTATTACAATTTGCGGGGTGCCCTCCGGTTTGTGCTGAAATTAGGTCTTACCTTCATGTCGGGACATCCTACGAACACTGGCTCAGCCCCCTATTTGGGCTCCCGTGGCTTGCAGTACAGAATAATATGAGAGAAGAGAAGAGAAGCCGGGGCTAGTGCCTGTCCCTGGCCTCTTCCCTCATGAAGGATCCGGTTTGGCTTCACTGCTCCCCTCCGCCTCCTGCTGTGTCACCGGCCAACTGGTTTGACCACATGGGGGCGCTGCTGTCCTACTTTTGGTACCACAGTTGCCATGGCTGATGTAAACAGAAGTGGCAATTTTCTAAATATCTGATTGCACTATTAAAGTGTGCAAGCTTTCTCATAATTTGTTAAATACGTACAGATTAATACAATTTCAAGCTTATATGCATAATTAAATACAGACAAAACACATATAAAATAAAAAAAGACACTTAATTAGAGTCCAAACATTAAATTTAAATTCATACGTACATTATCAGATTTGATCATTTGAGTAGCATTTGTAGAAGGGAATCCCAGTCAGTCCTCTCCCGAGCAAGACTCTTCAGGAGGTGATCAGATGCTCAGATGCCCAACCACCTCAGTCTCATCCAACACCTTTGAAGACAGACAAGAGATGACAGCAGTGACACAGTCTGAGTTCTGCCTGAATGTTGGAGAGTTTCTAATCTTCAAGGGCTAAGTCTGAAGAGCACGTGTCAAACTCAAGGCCGAGGGGCCAAATCCATACATTTTTATGTGACTCTCTAGATTCTAGTAGAACACCTAGATAGATGACAAGATTACAATTGTTATTTTATCAATCAAATCAAAGCCCGGTTTTTCTGTATATATCAAATTACATCAGTGTGAAAAGATGTTCGCTATTGTTTGATTTTAAGAATGACCTATTGAATGCAAAGACAGCTATTTATTTTAATAGTTCGTTATAGGGTAGTCCATGGGTAGTTTTATCAATATATCCTATCACAACCAGCCCTTTGAAAATGAGTTACACACCCCTGCTGTGTCTGAGGCATTCTGATCACCCACACCCCGTCAGGATTCACCTTTCTACTCTGAGCTCTGCATGAATAGCACAGCACCTCACCCTGTCCTCTGTTAACAATCAGATCCTCTATTTAAACTCAGAAGAGGAAAAACACAAATAAACTGTGGAAAAAAAATAGTCAGTTCATCCCAATTTCTGACATCAGACATGTTCTGACACATAGGTTTTATGATCATGGACGGAATACCGCATGAAATCCCAGAAAGATAACGAGGAGAACATGTAAACATCTAGCAAAGGTTCCACGCTTCATATGCAAACCAGGCACTATACTGAAGGTGAGGCAGCAGTGTTTTCCATCAGACCAACCAGTCACCTTGGGAAGTATTTCCATTAAATAAAACTGCTCAACAGATTTCCCTGACTTGTTTATTTACTACAGTGTCATTATTTCCTTGTACTCGATCACCCGCTTTAGCTGAAAACGTCTAGGTCATCTTTAAACATCACAATTAGAAACCTATCATTTATTTCAATTTAGAAATTTCAGAAACAAGCAGAGTGCCATCTCTTCTAAAAGTGTCCACAGAAGCTGCAAACTTTGCTCTAATGTAATATTTCATTGCTGCAGATTCTAACAACGGCTTTAAGGACGAACTAAAGCTCCATCTGACCCCTGAAAAATGTTTAAGCAGGATTTTTCTGCTGTCCTCGACAACCTCAGCTCTGGGTGATTATTTAAGTTTCGTGCAGTGGTTCTTTGCCGCACAGACCTCACAGAACAAACTGAGGACAGGCCGCACGGTGCAGAACCAAACTGGCTCCCAGACCGAGGCCTGACATCTTGCTGAGTGGATGGAAAGAATAACATGAGCCCTTCACTGAAGGCTTCTTTAGCTGTCCAGGTAAACATGAATGCCAGTTTCTGACATCAGACATGTTCTGAGAAGTACGTGGAGCTCTTTCTGGGTAAGAATCATTGGTTTACTTTGGTGTTGTTGTCATGCTCAGATGAAAAACATAAATATAAGGTCAGAGGATTTTCTGGAAAACTTAATGTTTGCTAGTCTTACTCAATGTTTACAGCAAAATATGTCTTTCGAATCCCTGCTGCTTTCATGATTAATACTAAACTGTGATTTCTTTTATATTCAAGCTGCATTGTTCTGCAGCTTGAAATCACGTCAAGAAATAAGATGTTTGATGAATTTTCTTTTCAGTGTGTAGATTTAATCTTGTAATTGTTAAGTCAGAAAGGACTAAACATGCCTCTCAGACAGAATCTTGCAGAGAATTTAAGGATTTAGAAGATGAAATATCAAAAGTTTCAATTTTAGGATCCGACTTGTTTGAAGTTATTTGGCTAGACAAATAAAAGAGTAAGTTATTACCAGAAAACACACCAAACTATATTAAATTTAATGCTAAGGCACCGCCCGTCTCTCACTCTCATTTATGAACTGTTTTATTAGAATCCTGGCCTCTGTGTGGGCAGGGAGACATGACCAAATACACTAACTACTACTTTCCTCTTTTCAGAGACATAACAAGCTCCAGGGAAGAATATGAAAAATGCATGTAATTTCAATGAGACTGCCTGATAGTAATAGTGTAATTAGATATATTCACTCAGATTTCTGCATCCTTCCCGACTTACCACTGAGCCTGAAGAAGTCAGGTCCAAGACCTTTTACAGGGTTTCAAAATTCTGAATGACGTCAGGTAAATTATTTATACACTAGAGAAGGTACACGGCTTGGACGTCTCCGCTTGAACTCCGGTGACCTCCTCAGATGCTGTGGTGAATCTTTATAAGCACACAGTTATTAATAGGTAAGGGGCTAAAAATAGAAGAAATTAATTTCAAACATTCCTGTGTCCCTGTCCTCATTTTTTAAAAATGCATTTAAAGCATTGCTCATTGTTTGAAATTTTCACGGATTTAACTAAAATAATAGAAACAAATTGTGTCTTTAAGGCTGTTAATATACAACAAATGAATCAGGAAGTAAATTGTGAGTCAGGTGTTAACATAAAGTAACACTGATGCGTCTATGAGTCTAAAGAACTTTTTTTTAGCTCTATTTGCAGCATTTAATTAAGAATTCAATTACACGAACATGAAACCGAGGGCAACTTTTACAACAAGAAAATTGTCTGTTTAATGTGTCCTGCAAAACGGTTACATTTTGCAAAACACACAAATGATTGTTTATTTATCACTATATTTTCTTAAAGCAAAAATTGAAATGAAAAAAATCATGGAAGTTATATCTGCTATGTGCAAAGTCTTTTCCCACTTGACCTTGTCTTTCCATACAAATAAAGTCGGATCTGCTTCAGCATCTTTGTCTTATTTTCATTGCAAAAATCACCATTTCCACCTGAGTTTTAACCATTTGTTATCCATGTTTATTTAATTTTCTCTCGCTTGTATTTTGAGGGAAAACCCCTCTATTGACAAAATCAGTGATAAAAAATAAGAAACAGATCAACACATATTCGTGTGTTAGAATGGCATAGTCAAAGCTCAGACCTGAATATAACTGAGACTCTGATGTGCAGAGATTTTTTTTTCTTTGATTTTGCAAAGATGTTTGGCGGCACCTTTGCAACATCAAGTTGCAAAGCATCTGCAACAACTGCAGCTGAGAAGAATTGACTCAGAGGGGCTGAATAGTGCTCAGAACTTCTCAGATTTTTATTAGAACTATTGAACAGTCCTGAAGTAGTCCCAATCTCGGGACTATCATTTCTAAACTGTAACAAAACATATTTATGTGTGTGGTTGTAATGTGAACAGGAACCAGGTACCAAGGGGGGCTGGGCAGTGGCAGGTGCCACTTCCTTTTGCTAGGCCCTGATGTATGAACCCACAAACACTGACTGTATTGTAGACCCCCTTGCGTGAGTGGGCCCATTCTTCGCCTCCTGCATTGCAACTGGTCTGTGCTCTAAGCTGGTGGTTTGGCTGCGTGCCAAGAACAGGGGAAAGATGCTTTCAGTGTGTGTATAGGTAGGGGTCTCCATCCCCCACGCAACACCCCTTTTAAATATATTCCACGGTGGTGGATTGTTTCCATTCCATGACGCGGCTCAGAATATTTTCAGCTTTTATCACCGCAAGAAAACAACTCGAGGTGTTTTCCCTCCTCCTTTTCCAACTTTGTTTCTGCCGTCTACTGTTTGTGTTTGATTCCCATACGCATCTGACAAGCCATGCCATCCCGGCTTGCGTCATCACAAAAAACGTGAGGAACTACTACTTACTCCATTCAAGAGACGCCACGCCCTTCAGCGTAAACAAACGGGGGCTTGACCAATAAGATCCACGATAGATCAGCCGATGATCAGATGACTTACAACGAGAACGTATTTAAAACTGAAAAGGGAACATTCAGCCGGCAGATTCAAGTAGTTGTAGAGCCGGACTCCTGGAGGCGAGCATCCAAAAATTGGACGCGCCGCTTCTCTGTCCCTTTGTCACTGGATCAACATTCACTGCTTTACCCCAGGGAGCAACAAGCAAAAAAAAAAAAACAAAAAAAAAAAAAAAAACCCCACAACATTTTAGAGTCGCTTTTTAAGTGTTGCTTCTCTCCTCTGTGATTGAGAAATGAATCGCAAAATATTTTTACTATGGACTTTTCTACTGTATGTGTCGTCCGCGTTAGGAGACAACAACGTTCTTAAAGGTAAGCGCTCCAAGTCTATTGTCCATTCATTCATTTCTTTGTCTGCTTTTTAATGGCATTGCTTGATTCTAACGTAGCTGTCAATAATCTTTAGTGATTTCTTCAGTTTCCACCTTGAATGGGATGAGAGTATGACAGAAAACCATCCAGAATAAGCGAGCCAGAGCAGAAAAGCGGGATGGATTTAATGAGCCAAGACTGCGACGTGTCCTTTTTTTAGAATCTTGAAGGGAGGTTCTCTCCACGCCACGTCTCTTCCCCCACCTCTGTCTGTTGAAACCATTTAGACATGTGTTCCGCTGAATCCGCGTTTTACTGCGGACCACTCGGCTGAAGTCATTCTGGTCACTGCAGCCAATTAAAGGGTGTTTATGTTGAACAAATTGTAGTGAGGGCCACCACGCGGCAAGCTTCTGAGGGGCCTGTAATTAAAATCGACTCGACCAGTTAATTAAATGCTGAATTAAATTAGATCTCCTGCGTCTGGATGAGGGGAAAACGAGTTTTATTTGACTCTGTTCTGGTTGGTTAAAGAGAATATTTGCACCGGAGCAGCAGGGTCATTTGAAGACTTGATTTTTGGCATTCAAGTCTGAAATGCCGTTATTACGCGCTGCAGCTGTGAGAGAGGGAGTGAAGTGCCCATGCGGGTTTGCGCTCCTTTGTGCAGCAGATGTCTGCTGCATCAGCCGGTCGGCCGCTTCATGTGCCAAAGTTTAAACCCTGAATAAGCTTTAGATTAATGCTTACGAAATGAATCCTGATGATCCAAATCACTTTTTTTTTAATGTATTTTTGGTTCAGTGATATAAAACCAATTCACAACAAATGGCAGGCAGTCGCTATGCAAGCCAACACATCCACATTTATAGATGTAATAAGTACTATTACAATGGATTAAAATGAAATTTCATTTTGTGCTACCAAGGCAGTTGCATCCAGTCATTGTGGCTTTGTAGCAATTCATGATGCATGTGGTGATTTCTGGAGTAGAATGACTCTTTAACATCCACTTTAAATTGAGTAGCACACAAATGACACTTGCTATTCTAGGAGCACCTTTGATATTTGTGGCTGTTATTATTTAGTCATAGTTTCTGATGGAGCATTTAAATTAAACTACCACTTGATCCTTTCCAATGTATTTAATTACATTTCTTCTCACCAGGTGAAGACGAGGTGTTTGAAACAAAAGACTGGGAGGCTGTCCATGGCAAGATTAAGTACAACATGAGGAAAAGTTTAGACTTGGACCACGAAGGGTGCTACCTGCAGACTGGCAAGAAGGTCCGTTTGGAAGAATGTGGCTTCAACTCCACAGCCAAGACCATCTTCATCATCCATGGCTGGACGGTAAACACCTGCATTATGTCACTCTAGTTTTAAAATCCACCTAAAAAATTAAAAGGAAATTAAATCCCCAATGAAGACAAAATCTGCATTTGTTCTAATTCTGTTCATGTCCCTTCAGATGAGCGGCATATTTGAAACCTGGATGCAAAAGCTCGTCTCTGCAATGATGCAGCGTGAAAATGAAGCCAATGTGGTGATTGTTGACTGGATACCTTTGGCTCAGCAGCTCTACCCTGACGCAGTCAACCACACACTTGTTGTTGGGCTGGACATTGCCAAAATGCTCAACTGGCTACAGGTGTGTGACATACCCTCTGAAAAGACTTGCTCTTACGAATCAGTTGTAGTGAAAACTGCATTAGCAAAGAATATGCTCATGAACCACCAAGGTTTGAGAAAACATTTAAGTTTTCCCTTTTGGAATGAGCCACTAGGCTTTACATATACTGGCAAAAGTGCTGAAAGGATTAGCCATAGATTTACTTTTTTTTTTCTCAGAAACTGGCTATGAAAATATCACTTAGTTGCATGCAACTATTCCAGTGAGGTCACTCCACTGCTGTATAGTTTTAAACAGTTTCCATGTTCAGATTGTAGCTAGTTCAGCAGCACTGCAGAATTGCCTCTTTGACTGTGAAACTGATGATTAATCTACTTTATGGCAGCTGTTAATAAAATTGCTCTCTTCTTTTTCTGTGTACACAGGAAGAACATAAGCTCCCTCTAGCGAATGTTCATCTAATTGGATACAGTTTAGGTGCTCATGTAGCTGGTTTTGCAGGAACATATGTAAAAGGGACTCTTGGTAGAATCACTGGTAAGATAAATGCATTTAACCCTTTTAAGTAAACTTTGGTTAGGAAATGTGAGATTGTTGGCTTACCACTCTGGGTTTCTTGTAGGTCTGGACCCAGCAGGGCCCATGTTTGAGGGTGTGGAGGAGCAGAAACGCCTGTCCCCAGATGATGCCGACTTTGTGGATGTTCTGCACACATACACTCGGGAGGCTTTAGGTGTGAGCATTGGGATCCAGCAGCCAATTGGTGATATTGACATCTATCCAAACGGTGGTGATGTGCAGCCTGGCTGTGCGCTTGGTGAGATGTTGGCAGCTGCAGGAAGTGCAGGAAGTGAGTCCTTAAAGATGGTCCATCACGATCTTTCTTTAATTTTAAGACCTAAACTAATGGGTGTTCTAATTTCCTAAATGGCATGCCTAATTTCCGTTTTCTCCAGATTTTATGGAGGTGATGAAGTGTGAACACGAGCGAGCTGTGCACTTGTTTGTGGACTCCCTGATGAACAAGGAGCACATGAGCTATGCCTACCAATGCACCGGGCCAGATCGCTTCAAGAAGGGGATTTGCCTCAGTTGCCGCAAAAACCGCTGCAACAACATTGGCTACAATGCTAGAAAGATGAGCAAGAAACTCAACAGTAAGATGTACCTGAAGACCAGAGCCAACACTCCTTTTGGAGGTAAGAAAACGGATATGACCTGGAAATTTACTACAGCTTTATCTTATACTCTGTATACTTGCCGTAGTAAGTGATTAGCAACTCTGCCATAAACTGTGACATGTAAACTGCTGCTATATACACACTACTGACTAAACATTAACTGTTTTCTCTTTAAGGGTACCACTATCAAATGAAGATGCACGTGTTCAACAGGAAGCAGTTTGATAATGCAGATCCAACATTTTATGTGAAGCTGTATGGTGGACATAATGACACTGGAAACATCTTTGTTGTGTAAGTTCAAAGTCTAGCCTGAAAAACCAGTCTTGCTGGAATGTTTTGACATGACCATGCATGAAGCTACTTGGTTGAGCTACGTCAAAGCTGCTACCTGCATGGTTCTCTTGAAAACTTGCAAAGTCATAATGCATGTTTAACTTGGATCTGGATGCTTCCGACTCTAAAAGTTGCATGTAACAGATGCTGTTTGCCTGATCTCTGATGTTCCTCAATCTTCAGATGCTTTAGCAGGTTTCCTGACGATCCCAATGTCTCTTTTACAGCCATGCTGATCCTATTGGCCTGAACTTCACGAACACTTTCTTGGTGTTCACTGAAGAGGACATTGGTGATCTGCTGAAGATCCGCCTGAGCTGGGAGGGGGATACTGAATCCTTGAGTTCTGTCTTCAAGTACATCAAGAACTCTTTCTGGAACTGGAACGCCAAGGCTGCCAAGCCTGTGCTGGAAATCCGACGGATTCGTGTGAAATCTGGAGAAACTCAGAAAAAGTAAGCAGCATTGGAAATGGCAAAGTCTATAACATGTCAAGAGCTGGTCTCTGATAAACTACAATTGCATTAAATCCCAAATTACCATCTCGGTGTGTTAAAGTTCTCTAGAGGCCTGGTGACGGTTTGGTTGGGCTCTTTTAATGTCTAAACCATGCAGGGCCTTGATCTTAAGTTGGACTTTTCTATGAACTGGCATGTTGAGAGGGCACTTTATTAAAGTTCTTTTGTTTGCTGCAGGTTTGCCTTCTGTGCGCAAGACCCTTCAAAAACGGAGATCTCTCCAGGAGAGTCGATAACCTTTGTCAAGTGTCGTGACGGCTGGGAAGTTAAACCTAGAAAACGGTACCCAGCTTGATTTTTACAGAGCTCTTTGTCGCACTTTACATTTTTTTTCATGTCTAATTCTGAATCTCCTTAAAGGTTACCGATGTAAGAAGTTGAGACTTCAAATGACCAATGCACAGTCACCATGGGGAGCCCCAGTGTGGGTCAGGGAGACGAAGCATCTTATCACTTCTGCACTTTCGTTGGATTTATTGGTGCACTGGGGATGGAGGCTTCAGGTCTTGAAAGTTTCTTTGAATGAGGACTGTGGGGTTCTTGTCTACAAGAAAGCTGGGAAATGGTGCACTGGGTCGTAGCCTTGGAGGTCCTGTCTGCGTTGAGACTAATGAGGTCATGGAACGTTACTGATTGTGGTGATTAGTGAAGTAGCGCTTCGTGCCAGGAAATGCCAGCCATTGTAGTACATACTGTACATTTTTTAAATATTTTATTTATTAAAAAATAAAGCACTGCAAGACCAACATAACTTATCAGCACATCCCATAATGATACACGTGTTTAATTCTTCCAGATGCAGTATTTGTGTGTTTGTCTGTGACCAAGAACTGCTGAGATTACTGATACACTGTATTTTGACCCGTTAAATACAACATAGTGTTACAAAGTGTCATTTTTGGGGTGTGTGTAAATAGTGTAAATATTTTTGCAAAATAAAGTCATTCATTTGTAAAAACCTTTTCTTGTCACTTGTTTTTCCTTTTCAATGGCGGCTGATATTCTATTCTCTTATAGTGACTGTGATTTGCAATAGAATTTACATTAAATTATTTATTTTATTTTTGTCAATTTTTAATGGCAATTGACCCCAGTAAGGAGTAGATCTAATTGCGGATCTACTCTCCGCAAAAGGTTTTTGGGGAAGCAGGTCCATAAATGTACGGGGAAAGAGTTGAGTGGTGCTTGAACCGGTGCTAAACTTTGAGTAAACTGGATTGATCAAATGGTAATGGGATAGCAAGAGAAATGAGAAACTTGAACCGAGTTTCTAATTGGTTCCTCTTACAATTGACTTCTCAGTTATAGTTCTAGCCCCTCTTTTGCATGGGGTTATCTAGCAAGAATTTTAATGAAGTTATCCACTGGACAAGGGAAGTCTTGAGCCAGGTATAAAGATTTAAAAAAAAATGTTTTACTTTCCCCCATTCCTACGAATGCAGTCAGAACTGTATTAGACCTGCAGAAAGCAGTCAGTGTGGTGATGTAAACTTAAAAGTGGAAGTTTAAATACCTTCCAAACTTCAAGAATATGATATGGTAATTAATATCAAAAACATTAATATTCCACTAGTTAATATAATTAGCACCATTTCCATGAAGCAAGAATGCCTTTAGTTCAAATCTTGACTTTGACTCTTTCTCCATAGAGTTTGCATGTTTTCTGGCATCTGACTTCTTCCATTTAAGGTAGTTACTCCAAACAGCCTGAGGTGTGAGTGTGTGCATAGTTGTGTGTCTCTGTAATGCCTCATAATACACTGGAAACCTGTCCAGAGTGTTCCTTTGCCCAATGCTGCAAAGGTGCAGAGGCCACAGGTCACATTTAAAGTGAAAAAATTTGGAGATTAGGTACCAACACCCCTCAATCATGCAAGAATATACGGGTGCATGGTAACCAATATGGACAACATTTAATATTAGTTCCTTGGTGGGACAGCTAAGGTCTCATAGTTTGGAGAAGAAATTGGATAAAATATTTACATTCTACTCATAGTTAGCAACTGGACAGCTTCAAACCTGCACTAACATGCAGGACTGAGACAAAAGTTGGGGTTCAATGGTTTGAAGTCATTATATGCTGGAAAGTGCTTCCATAGATGTTACTCATTTGCGTCACTTGATCTGTTGTAATTTTTGCCCGAATAACTGATGAAACTGACTTTGCCTCAAGCTAAACTCAGTTTAAATGGGCAAAAGTGCATTCACCTCAACACAGGAATGTCGTAATTGCTCAGTAATAATTTTAACTCTTTGTTAAAAGAGTCTTAGTTTTAGCTGAGTCTGATAAACAGACTGCAGTTTATCAGTTGCAATTCTGTCACCTCCAATGTCATTTCTAGAATGTCTGTTTATGTGTTGTTCTTTGGACAGGTTGTACTGAAATGTGAATTTCCCCTGTGATAAAGTATTTTCATTTTAATTCAATATAAACTATAACTTGTGCATCCAGTTCTGTTTTGACTATAACTCAGAATAGTACATTTTAAGCAATATCTCTTGCTACATGCAGTGGTAAAAAAATTTAATGTCTATGATTTTCTCTGAAGTTTAATTAGAATTATCTGTGGCAGCATTATTTGCCAGAAATTTGTTTTCAGTTTCGCTCTTCTTCTTTTTTTTCTTCCTTAGATAAAAAGCAACAAGATTGTTGAAATACTTTGTCATGCTCATGCTCTGTCTTGTCATGTTGCACTGAAATCCCAAAGTATTAGTAACAGAGCAAGAATGTTTTCATGTGTACCACACATAATCAGGAAATGACATGTACTGTGAATATTGGGTTCACTGTGTGTTCCTGGTTGTGTTTATACTCATGAATTTACATTATTATTTCTGGAAACTGATGACTTATTCTACAGAGAAGGAGACACAACAATCTTTAGGAGGTTAAGTCTGGTGGAGTGGGGAGGCTATGTTCGCGCCTTGCCATAGCATCTTTTGCTTTGGTGACTCACTTCTCTATTATCATTTGGAGTAGGAGTATGTTAGTTTGCTTAATGCCATCAGTTTCATGTAAAGACCACAGTATGTGTCAGTGTCTGGGAGTTTCCAGTTACCACGGATCAGACCGTAGAAGAACCACAGTTGTAATAGGATTGTGTACTTTGACTAGAAAAATTTTAATATGTATCAATCGGCTTTGACTGACATTTTAGCCTCTTCTTCTTTGCAAAGCAGAAAAAGCATAAAGACTGTATGTGGATATACGTTTTTAAGTCTTCCCAGACATTCTTAGTTAGAGTGGATGGTGTTCAGATTGACATACAATCCCACACCTACTGTCTTCATGTAGACTAAAAGGTTTCATTTTGATTTAGTCTGTCCTTCTATTCCTTTTGCGTTGAAGCTTCATAGCCTAGCTCTGATTTTTAAACATAAATTATCATTAAAATGCATTGAAGTTTGCAGTCATAATGCAGCAAAATATCTAAACGTTTAAGGGGTGTGAATACTTCTGCAAGGCATTGTACATTTGAATTGTGCTTAACACACGATGAAAGCAAATTAATTTGCTTCCATGAAGTGGGGAATTTTAAGGAAAACTTGGAATCTGAGCTTTTTGGGATTTTGTCCAGACAGCAGATTTCAAGGGATCCTGGACTTATTTTGGCCATTTTCCAAATAATTTACTTATCTTGCTTCTTAAAACCAGTCATGTGAGAGAGTTTAATTTAGCAGCAAATTAATAAATGTCCAATTTTTAGATTTCCTTCATGTTATTCAACTACAATACAGCTATTAAACTAGTCAAGTTGATGATATGTCACTCTCTGTTAAACTGCAAGCATTGCATGTATTTTGCACAGTTGAGGGCTTAACAGGCAAAGTCTACGTGTTAAAACATAACTGTGTAAGCTGGCAACCACAATCAGATTTTTAAGACATTTTTAAAAATCTTTTGTCATTTCATTTGCTTTCAAAGACTGATATTCTGAAGGCTCCAATGAGACACTTTGGAATGATAACAGATTTTTGAAAAAAGTAAGAATTTGCCACAGAAGTGGGTTAAAATAAAACAGGGTTGATATTTACCTCCCTGAAGAGGGTGCTACTGCTTGCACATGTTTAAGATTTTTTATTCAAATATATAATAAACTTATTCTAAGAATTTCTTTGTCCGATCAAAAAGAGGTTTTTCTTTTACTTGTCTGTACTTGTTCCTCAAAAACAAATGGCAAAATTCAGGGGAACTCCAGACTCAAAACAGAAACTTTGTGTCAGGAAAAAAAACACAGCAGGGTTTTACAACAAATTGATGTTTCTCCTTCAATGGGATTGCTGCTATTCCTCAATAATCAGAAACTATTCTGCATTCATTTACATGTGATGTAGTGTTCTCTCTTATATTCTGCTTCCAGCCAAGTCTAGGCACTGCTCTCCTACCATAAGGTGCTGGTGCCTTTCCAGCTAGCGCTCCGGGCGAGAGGCGGGGTCACCCAGGACAGGTCGCCAGTCTGTCGCAAGCTCTAATAGTCCTTCACCAATATTCCAAGTAAGGATAATACATGCTTGTTTTAGCTTTTTTCTGGCAAAAAAAGGAAGAAAGAAATTACATCCCTCTGTCAAAAACTTCAACATCATTGTGCATCTTCCATGTATGTACTTGTCATGTTGATCCTGCTTATGATGTTGCAAGGATTTATCGTGATCCAATTTGGTTGAGTAACATCTGTGCTGTATGAGTTAAAAAGTTACTGGGTGACAGATATTAGGAAATATCTTTTTTTTTTTTTATCCAGTGATGTCTCAACTATCCAGCCATTGTCTATACCTGTTTATCTTTGCAGGGTGGCTGGTACCTGCACTTGAACTTGAAAGCATTCCCAGCAGTCATTGAGCAAGAGGCGGGGTACACCACAGACAGGTTGCCAGTCCATCACAGGGCAACACAGATACACAACAATGCTCACACACCTAAAGTTTTAGAGACCAGTTTTATTGGAAGTTGTAGTTGTAACACATGTCTGGAGAGAACATACTAACTCCATCCAGAAAGACAGCATGGACCTCAATGGCTACAAAGCAACAGAACCAACTGCTTCACTATTCAGCCTTATGTCTCGACTAAATAATAGTTATTGAAAGGTCTCGATAAAATGCGGGTATGTTTCATGCTTTGACAACATTCTCCACTCCTCAAAAAGTCCCTTAAGTAATTTCTTTTTGCAATAGTAGAAAAACAAATAAATATTAACCTTTAAATAATTGCCGTCTACGAAATCTTTTTCATAGAAGACACACTTTATTCCTATAAAACGAATGTGACACAAACTTTGAAAATTTTACACAAGTCTACAGGAAACCAGAGTATCTAGGAACATAATCCAGAACATCCTGTTTCCTTGTGGTTGAAATATGATGCAACACAGCACTCTATTTCTCTTTGTCACTCCTCCACATATAAAAGACAGTGAGAAAATGTAATCCATATCTTGGCATTCAAGTTGGAAAACAGCCTCAAGATAGTAGTTCTTACTGGATAATGGTAAGTGATATCTCTTTTTCTAAAGATAGTTATATTTTCATTTATTTATTGCTATATTATACAGAGGATTGGCAAAACTCCAAAGTATGTAAAGCCAAAACAAATAGTAAGCATGACCTTCAGACACATGGCATGTTTTGGAAATTGTATTCAGCCTATGTTTATAACAAACACAATGAGCTATCCACTTTTCCACTCGAAAACAACTACATCAGGTCAGTGCAGGGAATCATATGCCTGACAGAAATTTTAGACCAAGTTTCAATTCTTTAAACTCTTTCATGCCATTTTACAAAGTAAAATCAACCAAGCAGGGTTTGAAATGAAATGTTTTTCTCTAAGTCAATCATCATTCAGCATCCCTATGAAGTTGCATGATTACTTCAGAGCCATGTAACTTGGCATTCAGTTATCTGGGATCCTGGAAATACACATCAAATAATGAGGGAGAAGGTCACACTGTTTTCAAGTAGGATATCTTTTGAAATTCTCTGGATGAGGAGGGAAGAATCTGACATGAGAATCAAGTTTATGCTTATCATGTGACGTGATGATTAAACAGGTGTCAATATATTACGTTCTGCTTTTACCGTGGAGAACAGAGGAAGTCAAGAAACTGAATACTAAATATTAATAAGAACTACACAAAAAACACAAACAGCAAGAAAGGAAAGTGGCTCAGAATTAATGTCATATTTACAGGAGGTTATCATTATACAGCTTTACTTTTAGGGAGGATTCTTGTCTGTAGCTGACTTTCCAAATGACGCAATTTTCCACATTTACATGCGTCAATGCTTAACACCACTGTTATGGTGTCACATTTGTGCCATTTTTGCTGACATCACCCATTCATGATGTGCGCGGCTTGAGCTGTTCATATCATCAAGACGACAGCCTGAACAATATGTAAGAACGCCCAGCTGTTTGGGCCATAAATTATTTTCTGGTTGAGTTATGTGAAAGAACATAACTCAACCTTTGCAGGATCCTTTGCAGGATCAAGGGCTGGGTGAGAGCTTGTGAATGTGACTTTGAGGGACAGAATGTACCGCATGTACCTTGGATGGATCACTAGTCCATCACATCACAACATGGTGACTCACTGGGCAAACAACTATGCACACACTTACTCCTACGGACAACCTTGATAAACCAATACCCATCAGTGGACTTTTGGAAGAAGCTGGCGTATCCAGAGAGAACCCATGAACCCATGGGAATGCCAACTCTACGCAAAACGATCCTGTGATTCCAATGCAGGACCTTCTTTGATGCAAGGTCACAGTGCAAATAGCTGCACCACTGTGTAGCCTGGGTGACATCCTTCCATAAAAATGGCTTACATTTTTAAAAATAGATTTTATTATATTCAAATAGAATAACATGTGCTATTTGCTGTCCTTGTGCCAGATCCTCAACATCCTGACTTATCTTCTCTGCTGCCCTCAGTGACCCTTCACTAACTAAAAAGGGTTACAGCATCCAACCGTAATCATGAGTGCATCACAAAATGACAGAGAAAGCAAAAGCAGCAAGAATAGAAACAACAGGCTCAACTTCTCTAATGACACTTTCTGTGTAGAAATCCCACTAAAGTCAAAAAAAAAAAATCAAACACATTATTTCTGCATCTGGAGATTATCTTCTGAGAAAACAATAAGCTGGCAATGTGATCTTGACAACATGACCTCTGAAAAAGTTAATTCATGTGAAGGATTCAAGAAACTGCAAGAAAATCCAGAAACATTTCTTGTCACCAAAGGAGGTAATTTACAGATTTCAGAAAAATCCCTTTCCAGGGGAAATCCAGGATCTGATGTTCACATGCAAAGCTCTGCATTAGCTTACTTGTAATACATGTTTGCACAGTCAATGTATTACTTTGTGATCTTTTTTCACCAGCTTTGATGACTTGCTTGAAATATCATTAGAACATGGTTTAGAAAGCTAATGTAATGTTTTTGTTACAATGTTGGTGAATGGTAGTTCTGGGAATTAGTGGGTGTTATTTTCTAATACCTGCTTCATGTTTACAGTTTTAGTTTCCTGTTTGATTTTGTTTAACGTATCAGTTCTGCACATGTTGACATTGGGGAGCCAGAAGTGACCATATTTGGAAAAGGGGATGAAAGTGGAAAGTGGGGGATAAAAGTTTAAAACTCAGTTCCAGAAGTAATTACCAGTTGCAAGGAGACAGAAATAAAACTAAGAAAAACATGATCAAACCACTGAGCATGCCGCCCTGCTCTGTACAGCAAGAAAAAGTCAGAAAAAATGTTACAAAGTATAAAATCTGCTTTTCCCTCATCACACATTGCCTCTGGAGTCTGAAATAATGTTTATGGGTCACACCATTGTAAGATTGCATTAAAAACCCCAAACTCCACTGCTTGTGGTTTTTCTTCCTTAAATCCCTTTGTCTTAAAATGCTATTTCTCTTTGGCAGTGCGGCATACATGTTTTGCATTGGAAATGCAGCATGAAAAACATACTACTTCCTTCAGTTGACTGGGCTTTTTCTTGTTGAGTTGGATTGTCTCTGGTCAATTTTTGACAATTTTCTGTGCTGTGTTAAAATCGTAGCCTCCCTGTAGTTTTAGCAAATGCAGCAGAGGAAGTGAATAAAGTCAATTGATATACATGCCATCAAAATCTTGCATGAAACTCTTTGTATTTTTGCATCCCAGAAAACCTTTTAATGAACGTCGGACAGATTTTTATTGTTACGGTATGAAAGACATCTTGGACTTTAATTCTGGCATAAAGTGTGTGGGAAGCAATAGGTAGAATTTGCATTTTATTTAGTTGATTTGTTATGGTCACAAAAGTGGATACAGTCAAATAAAGATGCCAATTTTTTTCTTATACCAATCGCAAATTTGGTCACCCACTTACCAGATGAGCGATTATTCAAGTAAAGGTAAGTTTTACAATCGGTTTTGAATCCTA
Source organism: Phalloptychus januarius (assembly GCA_902982915.1). Taxonomy (NCBI): domain Eukaryota; kingdom Metazoa; phylum Chordata; class Actinopteri; order Cyprinodontiformes; family Poeciliidae; genus Phalloptychus; species Phalloptychus januarius. The sequence continues at coordinate 5,476,145 of CADWAE010000482.1, forward strand.
ATGACTTCATTAGGATGTAAACACCTAACACTAAAACCTCTCAGCTTGACGCTCATTTATTATTGATGTTCCAGAGTTGAATCTTTAAGTGTAACTCAAGTTTCCCGTAACCAATAATAAAACTTGGCCGAAGTATTAATGTCACACTATTATATAACCATCAGTGTTTGTAAACATGTGTATGAATTGTTTTTGTGGTTTTAAAAAGTAGTTTTCCATGTGCTCGTATTTCTTTCCCACATACTCAAAACATACGTGCTAGTTTAACTGGTGCTTATGAAATAGTTTTCTTTTTTTGCATGGAGTTTGTTTGTTTTTCCCATATATGTGGGGGATCAAGGACTTCCTCCCACACTGCACAAACATAACTTGCATGTTAACTGGTCTTTCTAAATTGCCCTTAGTATGTGTGTGCACGGTCGTTTGCCCACCTGTGAGGGTGCCCACCTGTTCATGGTGCTGTTGGTTAAAAAAAAAACCCGGGGTGGTGCTGATCGTGAATCTGGCTGTGATAGAACAAATCCCAGTAGGCTAAAAGATTGTGCATGTCTTGTGTTGTAATTTTATCTTTTTACTACTTTCATTGCTGAAATACATAAAGGGAATAAATGGACATGTATAATCTCACAAAGAAATATTGCAGCACTACTCGGTCAGGAGTTCCTGACCTTTTCTGCTTTACCATATGACCAGAATGTGGATGTTTGAGGTTTATCTGAGCTACAATAATACTAAAATACTATTTCTAGAAAGACGATTTACACTGACACATGACGAGGAAAAAACTAAGTTCAATACGAAAGAATGATATAAGTATGGGACAACTTTAGTGTCAACAATAATAAGAAAAAAACAGCATTAACCAAGAGAAAACAAGATAGAACCTAAACAACGAAAACTCACAGATTACAACAGCTTAAAGCTATTCAGCTACACAAGAAATAAATAACATTTATGTATTCTGCAGCATCAATGACCCTTAAAGTTTCTTTTAATTGTGAATTTGAAGCACAAAGTGAAACAGCATATAAAGGCAACCTAAACAAATTTTGGATTTGCCAAAAAAAAAAAAAAAAAAAAAACAATGGTGGCTTGTGATGTTTAGATTGAAATGGGTGAAAAAAAGTATTAAGCAGTTAAAGTCAGGAAGCCACGAATTAGATATCTCGGCAAAAATAACTAGCCTCTTAATCTGTAAAATCATTAACAAGATCTTTATAAGAGAACCTCATTCTTGTTATAAAAAATAACTCTGAAAATCAACCCCACACATTGAGCCTATGTCTGGAGCTTTATAGTGAGATTTTCGCTTAGGAATAAGCCAAAAGCAGTGCAGAGAGTACAAAGACATGCCTAGAAAAATAATCTGCTTAGAAAGGATTTGAAAAATTCTTACATATTAGTAGACATTGTTCCTAATTGTGAGGTCTGAGACATAATTCTTTACACTGCTTTAAATCAAAGAATTTGACATTATAATGTTAGCATGCAAACATTATGAACTTAAAAGAAGCATTTTAATGTATTTTTTGATTGTATAGGAAGAATTATTATATTCATGCCAAATTAGTATTTTTCCTGGATTCCTACATAGATTATCTAGACAATAAAGCACCTAAATAAAACCTAAATGAAACTGCTAGTGTTAAATGAGACTGTAACTGTCTTAAAGGGATGACAATGTAAATCATTTGGATATCAGAGTTGAAAGAGAAGATAAAACATGTCTCTATAAATGTTCTATTTGTCTCTGTAATACACTGAATGTTTCCCTGTGTTCTGCAAACACCACCAGGCTTAAATCATATCAGTTCTTGGCCAGATTAGTGACCCTGAAGGATGCCTTCCTGTCCTCATAACTGACTGATAACAAGTTGTTTCTCACTGCATGCCCTTGGACATATTCAGTTATTAGTCTGCTGCAATCTAAGTCACTGCAGCGCTTCTTTTATTTTCTACTCTGCATTAAAAACTCTAAAATCCACCAAGCTGCTTCTTTTATCGTCTCATCACTGTTTTGATGTGACAGCTGTCTTTACAGCGACACAGATGCCATTGTTTCTACAACAATTCAACCCACTGCCATGGTAACTGGACTCCTAATATCCATCCAGGACTGGGAAGGCAGAGCAAAGATGCGTCACAGAACATGAGCTGATGCCTCTTTACATCAGTCCCTGTGTCTTTCCAATGCAACCTCTCTGCTCTGGTGTTAACAGCAGCCTGTGTCCGAGACAGTCCTATGATCCCTTTGGAAGGGGTGAACAATGTGCTGAATGTATGGGACCCAAGTGCAGAAGGGACACTGAGTTTAAGCAGGAAAAAAAACGATTTAATGATGTGAACCTTATCAGAATGACAGAAACAGACATGAGTGAAACATTGGAAGCAAGACAAAATTGGCAAAGAGTCACTGAGGGTGAGAACAGACTGAACTAAGGTGGACGGATGAAGAACAGGAAAAAACTGAGAATGATCAAAATCCAACACTAGACTCTCTCAAAAAAACTGCATGATGGTAATTGAACTTAAAAACAATTCAGCTCAAATGAGATGCAAAGTTCAGGTGGTCAGTCCGGAGGCTGGCCTTCGGGAAGTCAGCCCGTAAAGCACAAAGTTGTGGAAGGAGGTTGAACTTGAACCGCTCTGTTGAGACAGAGTCTTCAGGACAAGGAAGGACCTGCCAGAGACATGAACAGGGACTTGAGGTGAACCCTTCTGGGCCCCCAAACTGAAGGCAAAAACAAAATCGTGAGAAGGTGAACGCTCATGCACCCCTTTGTCTGGAACAGAAATCTGAGGATGACCACTCTCCTGGGTAACCCTGGTCAGAGAATTAGCTAGGAACCTAAAGATGTCGACCTTCATGAACTCCTTCATTGGAGATCAGAACTTGAGGAGGAGCACCTTTCTTGTTGGAGACCAGACATTAGGAGGCAACCATAATGCTCTGTTTCCTTTGTCTTACATAAGAAATAGAAGTAAATCTTCCTGAATCCTTTTCCAGAAGCAGAAACAGAAACTTAAGGTGGTGGAATATGTTGGTTTTATGTTTCTACCTGGTTCCCTTCTTCAAACTCAGTAGCTGGAGCTAATGGAGGTTGTCCTCCAGCCTTTCACCAGGAACTGGAGCAGCTATCTCAATCTACAGCTGCATCGGAAATTGGGTGAGGACTTCTGTCAACAGAAACAAGTTCTTTAAACTAAAATGAACATTATGACAATGTTATACACAATTATACACAATTATACACATTATACACAATTAAATATCTTATTTACATACAAAACACAAATTATTTATATGTTTAAACTTCAGTTGATATTTAACATAGGAAAGTAAACCTTTAGCTTGGATTATGTGCGATGTATTTATTGCTTTGCTGCACATGCCTGAGCAGCTGGTTCCTCACATGATTGTAGTGCTTATTTTGTCTGCTTAACAAACTAATCAGCTTTATGATGAAATCTGCATAAAGATTTTTACTCAACATGGACTCACCTATATTTAAACAGGAGACATTTTATAGTGTAACTGGTACGGAGTATGACTATTGAACCATTACTGCTCCAAATCCCCCTGTTGTATATGAGGTATTGACTTTGATGCCACATGATTTGATTCACATAATCTGCAGGTTGATTTTTACAACAGATCAAACGCAGATGTGTGTTCAGGGTCCGGTTCCCAGCAGCTGCAGATGGATCCCATCGCAAAGGGGACTTCACTTTTCATCAGAGCAACTCTCCTGTAGACTGAGGATTTCTTGTTAAGCTTTTAATACCACATCTAAAACGCTTTCATATTTGGGGAAGACAGCAGAGAGCAATGAGTTCATCCAGTCACTTTATGAGGTAATGCAAATGGATAGTTTCAAAAAGCACCGCAATATATGCTGATATATAGTTTTCATGAAGAGCAATTTCTTAGAAGCTTGAAGAAACAGAAAAGATTTTAAACCTTTTTCAGTTTTAAAAGCATAAAATGAAAAGCATTATTAATCTGTAAAAACTAAACACATTTTTTTTACTGTTTTATTACAACCTGCAGATCCTGCACCAAACAAAAGCTCTAAGAGTAAATACATAATTTAAGCACAGAGACAAGGCATGTCAATATTGTGGTCTATATCCTAAGTGAGCTTTATTTTCCAGTTAGAATAAACATGAATTTTTTTTTTGAGTTTGCACATTCTCAAGAAGTCACTTATTTTCAGAAAAAGTGTATTGTCGAAATGGACAAAGTGTTTGATGGTTGATGGTGGCTCATCCTGTAACTGGTCCAAATCCCAGCTGTGTCCATCTCAGTCTGTCCTTGGGGGAAGAAACTTCATCTAAGTTGCAGTCTTATCTATTTTCAGTAACATAGTGAAACTAATCAATGGATGCTTGTGAGAAATAAATTAGAAATTAAACACAATCATAAGAAATTAAACACAGAGGAAAAAAATGGTTTCTGGAGACAAAAATGCTTACATAGGTCCTTGAACACACAAGCATTAACATATTTACAGGACCTGCTGTTCTGCTTCTGTTCTTTGAAAGGCAGCAACAAGAAGGAAACTTGTGATTAAACTGAGCTGATCATTTTGTCTTTGGCCAGTGACATTGTTTTAGGACGTCCTCATATCTTTACAAGAAACACAAAGTTTCAAAAGTTTAAGTTATTATGCTGTTACAGTGTTCGTCAGTGGTTCAAGTTTTAGCTAAAGGCTGGAAGCCTTAATGAAGACATCAGTCCTGTTGGTTAATGAAGTGAGGTTCACACTAACGGTTTCTGTTAAGGCTCCTTTTTTGTTGAAGCATCAGCCTGCCATATTTCTCTCTGGTATTTTCAATTTGAATAAAGTAGCTGCCTTGATGCAAACAAATTCTTCCCTATTAGTTTAGCCCAACTTAGCAATGAATCATCAGTTTAACCGGAGGCAAACGTAACTGGAAGAACACCCTAACTGGTTGTGGAATTTGGCACATGAAGCATGGGAACAAAGTTTATGACAGCGACTGTTGTTCCAACTGCAAAAACGTATAAAACACAACATGTGTTGCTGCAAACCTGCCTCATGTCAAACTGTAACGCCTCACATGAACGATGAACGAATGCCACATCAGAAGCACAGAAAAATCAGTAATCTCCACTGAAATAAAAGGGGAAAAAAAACCAGAAAATGTTTTATTCTCTGAGAATGCAGTTATTGGGACAGCATGCAATCATTTTTAAACTAGAACATGGTGTGCTAGGGCAGCAGGAAACAAGAGTAAAGAAAAACTAACACTACTAAAACAAAATAGAAACATATTGAGAAAAGAACTGAATGATACCTCCCCTGTTTATGCAACTGTTTTTACTCTGCTTTAATAAGAAAAATATTTTGATGCTCAAAATTTTCCACTGCTCTTAACATGCATTGGATTTAAATTTAAAACTTGCAACAATTCTGGGTTTTAGGAAGTTCAATTTGGCCCAGTTTAGAGAATCAAATTGAACTTTTGTCTGATAGATACTTTAGATACAACATGTAGCAAAACTGTATAAAAACATCAGAACAATATTTTATTTTGCCATGTTATGTAAACTGTTCCCCAACCCTGGACCTCAAGGCACACTGCCCTCCATTTTGTAGGTATTCCCCTGCCTCAGTACCCATGAATTCAATTGATGACTGATCAACAGGTGTTTGTTGAAGTGCACTCTTCAGAATCAGGTGTGTTAAAGCAGGGAGACTGTCCTGTGGACTGAGGATTTAAAACATTTATGTTTTAAATGGGAAGTGGCCTTAACAATCACTTTCTGACCCTTAAGGCCCAGGGAAGTCCTGAGGTTTCAGCTTTCCCAGCAAGAAACCTCAGTGTTTCAGGTTGGGAAACACTGAAAAGTATCATTGGCATTGGGATCAAACTCAATTTTTGTTTTTCATTCAATCACCACTGTTTCTGCATCACTGACTGTGACTGTGATGCTGCTTTCACCAACTTTCATGGTCGCAGTGTTTTGGAGCCTGTCCCAGTAGTCCATGGGTGAAAGGAGGGGAGTTTGGTGGTGGTGAGGGGTTGGGGTTACAGCTTTGACAGGCCACATGAGACAGACAACCACGCAGACATACACATTATTGCACAGTCTTGAGGTCAAACCTGTTTTTAGATTGAGGTTGAGAGCAGAGCGCCCAGAGAAAAACAGTCATACATGCTGCAAAAATACAAACAGGCAAAGCTCTGCGTTTCAGTGAGAGAAAGAGACAAACCCCCATTTCACCTCTAACAGTTCAAAACATAAAATCCAGTGAAATTAAAGCAAATAATGTAGGTGAGGAAGTCAATCTATGAAACCTTTCTTTACATGATCCTTGGTTGTCCAGCCTGTTCTGTCTCTCTTGTACTGAGAGGACTTTTCATGGATTTTCTTATACATTTTCTAATGTTAGCACACTGATATGTTTATAGTCAGAACAGTGAAGTTTTGGAGCATTATGTGTACTTTTGGTTCACACTATAAATGCCCTTGCAGCCACAGACCACTTGCACAAGATTGCTTATTTATGTGTCTGACTAGACAAAATTGTGATTGTGTATTGTAATTCTGCCAGAGGTCATAGAGTTTACCCAGTGACCTAACTGCATGTAACTAAGATAAAATAACTTATGCCTTAAATCTGTCCTTCTTAGGCTGGTGGCAGGGATTTCCAGACAGGTGGATTTTTTTCCCACAATCTAAAGCTCACATGACTCCAGAGGCTGCTTGTTAAATAAATTCCTTTGCCAGACAGAGAATTAAATCTCAAAATCGTGATTAGGTTAAATGACTCACAGAAAAAAAAAGACAAAAGACTGAAACTGTATGATTGTATCTAAAAAAATGTCTTTATTTAGGTAACATGACACATTTCTCAGAACCGAAAGTTCCATGTCAGGTGTTGTTTTCTATTATTGGAGAGATTTCTTAAGTGTTAAAAACGGTGTATGGAATTCCTCAAGTTTATAATTTTTTTTGTTATTTTATTGGCTTTAATTGACAGCAGTGAGACAGCATGAAGCAAAATTCTCAAGAGGAGGAATTGAATCCTGAACAGATGCACCAAGGACCAGCTCTGCCTGCTCCACTGCTATGGAAATGAAACTATCTTAATAGGAACAATTAATCCAAACATGCATTTGAGGCTAGTTTGAGATTTTAAAATGGTTAAACAACTGTTTCCATAGCGCTGGTTTATCTTCACATTCTTCTTCTCTTCAGAGGTTGCCACAGCGAATCATTTGTCTCCCTTTAGTCCTGAATTACAACAGAGTGCAACTGACTACATGTCTGGGATTTTACTGCAGTGTCAGTAAATCAAGTGAACATGTCCACAATCCACTTTGCAATGTGGCTCCAATTCATCCTCATTCTAAGTGACCAACTGTGATTTGATCATGTGGAATGAATTTTAAAGCCAGGTGTAAACGGTCTACTTGCATCTAATTAAACCAGGTCACACATTAAAACTTGGTGTGAAACAGGTGTAGTCCTGCATTCCAGAGCAATGTAAATCATTGATATTATAAAAGAGTTTAAGCTCAGGAAAACAAACATCCCACTCCTTTAATGCGGCTTTAGTTTCGTATGTTCAGTCAGCACTGCCCAGCTACTGTTTTAACCACATTCCAATGAGTCAGTCAAAAATAATGGATTGTATATTTTCATGCTGTGCAAAGGAAACGTGTTAAAGCATGAAATAACCTACATCCTGTTCAATTCTCTTTAACTCATTCATAGATTAGGAAATCAAAGATAAAATAAACTCTAAATTGAATGTTTTTTTTAGGTTTCCTTAAAGTGAAGAAAGGAGTGCTATTTCAATTCAATGAATTTATGGGTGTGGCAACTAACAACAATGTTTGCTTATATGCTGAAAAGTACATCCATAACTGTTTAAAGGCATTTCAAACAAAACAGTCCTTTCTGTTCATACTGCTCTTCTGTGTTACTCTATTTACGTTTTGATGCACAGGGCCTTTGTTAATACTTATTGAATTTTAAACCAGTTATGCATTATAATTAGCGATGTCTCATTTGTCATGATTTTTTATGTTATTGTTTGATGTTAGAAATGGAGTCAAGCAAACAGAAGCCCAGACAGCTTAAAAGTTGAGTTCACATATATTTGGATTGTTTTTCCTGTGTATCTTTTTAGTTTTTCCAAGCTGTTTTTTGTTCTTTAATATTTGAAACAATACATTCTCTTCTTCAGTTACTTCTCTCCAAGAATTTCTATAACTCAAGCAGACAGAATCAGAAAACATTTTGTAGCCCAAATCTATCTATTTAACTTTCAAAGCAAGATAAACAAATCTATTATTGCAGAGTTTTTGCATCTATGTTTGATTTGATTTGAAACCTGAAGGGTTTTTTGCGAAGGAAACACTACATTAAGAAGAGTAACTTATATCTCAAGGTTATTTCTCCTTCCGGACAAAAGTTATGACTTCACCTGAGCCCTGCAGGGAATATCAGATGATCTAGAAACAGAAACACCTGCGTCTTGGATGATGCAACAGCTGATGTTAGATGATAGGTCTCCCACCTCAAATTACACTCACAGTGGGACATATGAGAGCAGGTATGGCCGTGGACTCCTCTTCAAACTCTCTTTGTTGAATAAAAGTATAATCTCAAAAAGCATATACTGCTGTTCAAAGTGCAAACAGACATATTTAGGAGTAAAGCAGACTTCGATGTCAGGGATTTCCCCTAGTGTTGTGGGTTTTTGTGAATGAATGGGTGGCAAACAATGGAGTGGGAGAAAAGCTCAACAGACACAAGAACAAGAGAGGAAAGAGAAAAAAAAACTGCCTGACTGGTACACATTAACGATTAAATACCACTTCCGCCTCTGGGAGTAGATTGTTACTCATAAAACTAAATTTTTGAAAGGGATGAAAGGGAATACAAGGAACTGAAAAAAGAGCTGGAACTAGGGGGAGGGTACAAGAAAGCCTTGATTGGCTGAGAGAGATGCCTCATTCTAGACCCATTCCTATTGGCTGAGAATTGTGGCCTCACCTAACAAAGGGTTACTCCAGTTCGTTGACACCTTTGGCAACGTAAATTATACGTTAACCACAAGCCCAAGCCCTTCTCGTATGCACTAGTCATTACCACAAGAGGAGGCACTGGTTTCATTGCCTGGAATTTTAGTCACTAAAGTGCAACACAGTCTTCCTTTTCTAGACGAGAAGGAAGAACAATTCCACATGTGCCATTGAAATTTGTTTTTTTGTAGTTTTATTTTCTACTTATTTTTGAACACAACACAAATATTGTTAAAATAGTAAACATTTGTTGGCATATATGCATTACACTGTTTGGTAAACCGCCTTTCTTAGTTGCATCATTCAGCCATTTAAAAGTAAGCGGTCATGTCGACTCTATACACAGAGGCTGTAGGATCTGGAGTTCTTTTAATTTAGTTTTAGATTTTGTCATTTTTGGTGTTTCTTGGTTGTTCTATTAGTTCTGGATTGTTTTCAATTCAGTTTTTCCTTAATGTTTCGAGTTATGTTTATTTCTTGTCGCTAGTTATTCTCTGTCACTCTAGTTTAATTCTGTTTTTAATCAGCATTGGATTCTATTTCCTGTATTCTCCTCTCTTACCTTGTGCCTCTTCTCTCTCCCTGTCCTCAGTCTGCCTCCTGTTCCCTTCATTCTCACCTGCAACCTGTTAGCTCATCAGCCTAGGTCTCTTGTCTCAGCATTCAACCTCCCAGTACTTAAGCACGTCTTCCTCAGTTACTCCTTGCTGGCTCCTCTCATCTCTGTTATTCCCATGGTTTCCTTGAGGTTCCTTGCTGGTCTACTTTCTGGATTTTTAATTTGCATTCCTGCCTGGACAGCTGTGAGTTTTGTAAGTTTTAATTGATAATTATTTCATTAAATGTTGTCATTATCCACTCCATACATCTGTTCTTCTGCTCTTGGGTCCACCTACAACCACCATCCATCATGACAATAGGAACTTCTTAAAAAAGGAGACTTTGGTAAATGCTGAATTTCTACAGAGATGTATGTGGAGTTTTGATTCAGGATTTTTGAGGTCAGTGTAAAACTGGCAAAATATTTGGCTTTCCATACTTTAGTTTTTGTCAAATCAAATAGTTTATCTATCAATCTGTCCATTTCCTAAGTCACAGTTTTTTTCTATACTTAAACCGACATTGTTATAAATTTTATATCTGTAGTTTAAACCACATTGTATATGAATACTTTGGCAAAAGACAGATTATATAAATCTGAATTGGTAAAAGTCAGCAATTTTGGCTCAAAAATGTGTAGAGACCTTGAAGAAAGGCATTCAAAGTGTTTGTACACTTTCCTGCTTCATGTAGCAAAGCCCCCATGCCAGTTTTGGATTTAACCCCAACCCCCTTTTCCCTTTCTTCCACCGAACCTTTAAACTGACCCAAATCACAGGGCTGTGACACTTTGCTCCTTTTGAATGTTTGCCATTGAAGCTGTGGCACTTGCCCAGACAAAGGGACATTGTGTGAAAACTCGTGTTCTTGGTGGGAAAGTGGCTCTGATGAGTTACATTCCCACAAAATTCAGCCTGAAACATAGAGAATATTCATAACCTGGTTTTATTACATGGGAAAAGTGTAAAAAATCTGACAACCATTGTGCATAGTTTGCCTCTGGACTTTGTAGTCCTGCCTGAGCCAGCAATTTCTGCTGCTAAGCTGCTTTTGAACCTGACCCAGATCCTGTTTCTCTTGGCATCTAATGTATTTTAAGCTGGAAGTCACACAATTCAGATGCTGTCGAAGATCAGGAGATACTCCATGCTTTGGTGGTCGGTTCGTATCTCACCAGATTTCACTCTAAAGTACTAATGCCTGTTTTAATAACAAAATCTACAAATGGGGTCAGTTGCAAATTAATACCTGCAGCAAACAAAAAAAGAGCTTCAACGCCTTTAATTATAAGCTAAAGTCATTCAAAACATAATGCAGACAAAATACTGAGTTCTCAAAATCTGAAAACCATAATATAATATAGAAAATATCCATACAGTTTGTACTATTAAGTGTACAACAGGTTGTGAGGTTATTTGTTGTATTTGTAAATTTTTTCACCCCTTCTTAAGAGGATGCCTAGTTGCGACAAAGACGCTATCCTCTTTATTAGTTCCACTGCAGGAAAGCTGCTACGATAGCTGGAAACTTGTATTTCATTGAAGATGTTGTGACAAAGATAATATATATCCATCCATCCATTTTCCTACACCCTTGTCGCTTACTGGGGTCGGGAGGGTTGCCGGTGCCTATCTCCAGCTATCGTTCCGGGGAGAGGCGGGGTCACTCTGGACAGGTCGCCAGTCTGTCACAGGGCAACACAAAGACAGACAAGACAAACAACCATGCACACACACACCTAGAAACAATTTAGAGAGGCCAGTTAACCTGACAGTCATGTTTTTGGACTGTGGGAGGAAGGAGTACCCGGAGAGAACCCACGCATGCACAGGGAGAACACGCAAACTCCATGCAGAAAGACCGGGGCCGGGAATCAAACCCAAAACCTTCTTGCTGCAAGGCAACAGCTCTACCAACTGCACCACTAGGCAGATCAGATAATATATATTTTTATCAAAATGTTTTTATCAGTTATCATAATGCTTTAGATAAATATAATTACATACCGTTTTTATGGCGTAACTGTTGGACTATTGGTGATAAGACATAATGTTTCTCCGTAAACTGAGGGGAACTGATGATAAAGTCGATTAAGTCTGGACTTTTTCCAGTTGTAATTATTGCTAATAGTTAACTGAGGAAGATATCTGTGGTGTCCTGCCCCAAGTGGAGGAGTTTAAGTATCTTGGGATCTTGTTCAAAATGAGGGAAGAAGTGAGCGGGAGGTCGACAGTGTCTGCAGTGAAGCAAAGCTCTCGATTTACCGGTTGATCTACGTTCCTACCCTCATCTATGGACATGAGCTTTGGGTCATGACTGAAAGAACGAGGTCATGGATACAAGCGGCTGAAATGGGTTTTCTCCATAGGGTGGCTGGGCTCTCGCTTAGAGATAGGGTGCGAAGCTCGGTCATCCGGGAGGGACTCAGAGTAGAGCCGCTGCTGCTCCTCCATGTCGAGAGGAGCCAGTTGAGGCTCGGGCATCTGGTCAGGATGCCTCCTGGACGCCTCCCTGATGAGTGGTCAGGTCCCACTGGGAGGAGGCCCCAGGGAAGACCCAGGACACGCTGAAGGGACTATATTTCTCTGCTGGACTGGGAACGCCTTGGGATTCCCCCAACAAGGGGCTGGGGAGAGGGAAGTCTGGGCCTCCCTTCTTAAGCTGCTGCCCCCGCGACCCGACCCCGGATAAGCAGAAGAAAATGGCTGGATAGCTGGATGGATGGAGATAGCTGTAAAATAAAAAAAAAGACACAACCACAGGAGGAAGGTAAGAGGGTGAGAATGCCTATTAAAGTATCACAAAAGTGAGAGTCCATCTTTCCCGGTCTCTAGAATGCATCTTTGTCCCAACAGTTCTTTGCAGATTCCCATTAACTGTCCTGTTAACCACAAATCTTTTCTTTGGTCTTTCTCTTTTCCTTCTTCTTGGCAGCTATTTCTGTTCCTCCTCAGCCTTTGCTCTCTAAATCTGTGGTAGTGACATACGGTTACAGAAGAAAAAAGAAAATGTACTACTACATGTAGCTGTGAAGTACTTTAAAACTCTAAATATAATAACAGTTTATAAATATTTCTTAAAATATTCAAACAAAATCAATAAAATAAAATTTATTTCAATTTTATTGATTTTTGATCCAAAGATTGTTTGCCGTCAAACATTATTCAAGTGATCCAGATTTCCAAACGCCAACATTTCATCATTGTAATACACTGTATGAAGTGAGCCATTGCTCTCTGGAAATGCAGGTCAATGATCTCAATACAACTGAAGCCAAAATCCTTAATACGTTTTTCATTGTTAAATTAAAACTGAGAATGTAAAAATGAAATTGGTCCAATAAGTTATGGTTTCTGTGCCAGTTCATATCAACATAAAACACTGATCTAGTATTATCTCTTCAGTACAGGGACCTTAACAGGGCCCAGGGCCAGTTTTACAGGAGCCCCTGTTGGCTCCCGAGAAAGGGCTAAGTGTTCACACTGCAGTACTTTTACCTTCACTCTTTGTCACTTTAGCTGTACACCTCACCACTGTCTCACAGTCGTAAAGGAACACAACACAGTGATGAGTGATAAGGTGTGCATAAGAAGTGAGGGATCAGAATGCAAAGAATACTGTGAAAATTACATTTTTAAAGTTTCAAAGAATGGCTGAAAATTTATGTCATAACTGATTTTTAAATCCATAAAGCATACATTACATTTCAAACTATATTTCTTGAATGGAAAACATTGTAGAATTTCAGCGCTTCTTTTGGATGAGAAACAGATGAGAAAAAAGAATATTTACATGTGGTTAAAGGGGATTTTAAAGAGTACCAGTTCTCTCCCTAAGATGGAACCTTGTTGTTTGGCTTTTGCTTGCAGCCTTGTTCTGACCTAAATTTTTTCTTGCAATAGGCAGCAAGTCATTAAGCAGTTCACCAGTGGACGACTAGAAGTAACTAGATTACAACAGCAGAGACATTTGTACAAGAATGTTGAGCGTGTACATGCAAAACCAGGAGATGTTATCGCAGAGGAGAAAACCAAGAGGTTAGGGTCAGTGAGATTGTTTATCTGCTCAGTGGACAAGAAGTACCTGTGGTAGTTTTCCTTACTTGCATGAGCCAGTGTAATGTGTCAAAAGTAAGATGAACAGCTTGTAACGTGATTTTGCTGTTGTTCAATCTGCAGGACTTTAATTTAGCTATTTTTTTAGGAATATCCGGCGCTGAATTTAAACTCAAAGATATTTTAATCCCTTGTTTTGTGTTAGGTGACAGCAATCTAGCGATTCAGTTTTCTGTGACCTTCATTATTTTTTGTCTTCGCCTAAAAAATCCTTGGGTAGCAATGACTCTCCAACAGTCTGCCTTCAGAGTTGCCATAGTAACCAACTGCTGTATTGGCTCTAAAAGGATCTCCACTCTCTTTAAAATGCTTTAGTCCCAAAATAAATAAACTAATGCAATAGTTAAGTACATGGGTGCATCATAGTGTGGGAATGGAAACACGCTGGGACAAAATGACAAGTTGTGTGTGTAAAATGAAAGTACAGGACCATTGACCTGCAGCCAGGCATTGGATAAAATTACATATTGTTGAACCACGTTTTATTCACGTCTATATTATTGCAACTTTATTAAAGAAACAAACAAAAAACATTAACGTTCAATGTACTATAGATAGAGAGAAGAAGGTGTGGTTGAAACCGTAATCCACTGGGCTGTTTTGAATGTATCCTGGCAACACCTGAGATTATGACGTAACAAGAAACGACATAGCATGACACTGAAAGAAATAAAGTAACTTGGTAAAACAAAAACATACCAAGCCTCTGTTTAATCATGTTTGTCTATCTCTCCACTTTTAATCTTATGTCATACAACTCGCAGCTCTCAGGCATCTTGCTCACTGTGATAACTGAGGAAAAAAACTAAAGACTTTGTGAGATTTTCTTTGCAGAACTGATGAAGAACCAGGGCATTCTCCAAAACAGAGTGGGGTGCATCTGGGATTTCACAAAAATAAAAAAACTTTAACTTACTTTGCTTATAATTTCAAAAAATATTAGTCCCTTATGTAATCATAAAACTGTGCTAACCTACTCAGTCAAAAGATATTCCCTCTGAAATGTTTGGAACTCAAATGATTCATGTTCTCATTTCTAACAAATTGTCTAAGACAATATCATTGTCTTTGGCCAGTCAGGGAACATTGTATCCCCCACACTTCATGTCTAACTACTTTAACATTCTCTCTAAGGGAACAAATAAGAAGATTGGTGTTAAATAAAGATAGAATTTTATAACATCAACAAAAAAGAATGGATGTATTTGTTTTCACTAATAATTCTACTATATTTTTAAATAAACGTTAAAACTGATAATGAACCTCTAGGATGAATGTGTGGTCATCTACATCCTTTGAACGAAATCCGCAGCCGGTGAGTCACAATCCGCACCCTAAATGGATTCTGTTTTTGTAATCTCTGCCATCTCCTTATCAGGAATCTTAACTTTAGTTCATTCTTCCTTAACGAAAAAAGATGAATGCTTTTAAATATGTAAATCCTTATTTTTTACTCTTGAAAATATAAGGACCTGGGACAGTATGTCCTTGAGCAGATTGAGTGTACAGGTGAACATATTCCTGCAGAGTGGGACGCCTGCATACTTTGTCGCTCACTCATCAACACACCCATATGTGACAATGGGAAGTTGCGAAGTGTGAAGCTTTACTCGACTGATGCAACTCGGAGTATCTTGTCAAAACTACTTGAATGAAGCTTGTATTTATCTGAATTCAACAAGTATCTTCTTCCATTTAATTTGGGTTTGGGTGTTAGGGACAGCAGCTTTCATCTCAGCAGGGGGGCATCCAGGAGGCAACTTATCTAGATACCTGAGCCAAATTAACTGGATCTGGAGGAGCAGTGACTCTCACACTGTCTCAAAGGGGAAAAGCACACACCCTGTGAAGGAAATTCATTTTAGCTGCTTGTCTCTGTGATTTTGTTTTTGTGACCACAGACAGACCAGCAGTGCTGACTTTCATCCCAGCCACTTACACAGAGAAATGCCCAAGTGAAAGCTATTTATATTGTTGCAATTCTCAACAAATATTGTCTCAAGACACTTTACAGAAAAACACTCAATTCCATGTCGCTAAGATATATTACAGTTTGATTCTAGTTATCAGTCAAGTTCAGCTTATTATTGAAATTAGAAAAAAAGGTCAAAACAAACCAAAGTCTAAGGAAGCCCAACAGATTGCATCGAGTCAGTGACTTGCAGAAGTCACTACTCTTGGACAAACCGTGGACAGTCGCTTGCATTGTGTCTTGGAGTTTGCAGAAAGTTCATGTATCAAAATTTGTGAATTGATGCTAGTAGTAGTTTCGTTAGCTCCCTCTTCATTGACAGAAATGCCAAACAGATAAGATGTGGGTTAGTTCTGTGCTGTAAGTACTTAAAGAGTTACATTTTAGATTCAGCTCTATTGTCATGGTACAAAGTATTTCAAGTTTTATTGGTGTCTTATCTAAACTAGAAGACACTTTGGAACTTGTATGTTTGTAAATGGACTGCTTGTTATTACACATGTAGTAAAATAGCTAGTAGATGGAAAAACCATAAGTAAAATTAAAAATAAAAGGAACAATTTGACATAAGTCACATTTATATGTTATACAGATGTGAAATAATTAACACTTAAAATTCTTAAGATGTTTTATCTCTGGTTGATTCTCTTGAATTTCTTCCCTTGTCATCATCACAATAGAAAGATAACTAAGAAATGTAAAATCAGTCAGATAACAGAAAAACTATTTTAAAACTTTGCAACACTTGTGAGAGATGGGGTTTTCTATGGGGTGGATTTGTACAAGATCTATTTGCCAACTTTCTAATCTATGACATTAAATATGTTCCAAAGACATAAAATAAGGTGTGCAATATCTGCCTATTTCTTCATGCTTGATTACATGCAGATCAACAGTAAGTTGCAAACACACAACAAGAATACCAAAGACTAATGCTTCACACAAGACCTGAAATTCCAGTAAAAAGCAATGACATTGGTTGTAATCAGAAAAAAAGTGGAATTTTAAAGAAGTATTTATGTGATCTCCAATCAAAACAGTTGTTTGGAGGAAAAAGAAAGCAAAACATTGAGGTGAAAATGATTAAACACAGACATATTCTTCTCTTAACCCTGCTTCATTTGTACTGCATTGTTTCTTTTAAGCTGCTATAAAGAAATATCAAAGCAGCAAAAACACTCACTCATGTCTTCAGTGTAACAATATCAAGATGAAATTTAGCAAATAAAGGACATTTATTGTTGTCCCACCTGTAATGGAGCCAAAAAGCACAGCAGAAAGGAATTTGCTGATCATTTCAGACAGTCCAGAAATGCTGGTGCGCTTAACACCTTTGTTCTCTGTGACAATAAGTTTAGCTGCAGACGACGGTTCCCAGGAGACGAGTTTTCACAGTGAGCGTATCTGCGTGATTGTTCTCAGCCAGCTGAAAGCCCTGACTTGATATCACACCATACTTTATGTGCAGATCCTGTAATTTGTCAAACAAAGGCCCTGAAACACCCAGCAAGAGAAAAATCCCACATACACAGATAAGAAAAACGACACCTGTTGATTTACACTTTCTGACAGCCAACTGATGAAAAAGGCCTGAATAAGATGAAGTGTACCTCTATTAAAGTCTTAATTTTTTTTAAAGGTTCATTTAAACGCAGTCATAACTCTCATGAAAGAAAAAATACACATCCTGGAATTTAACTGCAGATAAAGTCATCTTTATCATTTTGGCATGCCTTCCCTTAAATTCTTCCAATAGTATGTTAACTTTTTACCTTTGCTTGAAGTTCTAAAAACTCATCTTATATAATACATGTGAATCTGATACAGACACACTAAGAAGGAAGTGCAATCACTGGTTTTCTTTTCTTCTTATTATGCAATTGCCTAATGTGTATGACGTGTGCAGATGCCTTCCTGTAGATGCTGGTTTCAACGTCTGCGGTGACATCACGCCTTCAGGTATGCTAGATATTATCGCAGCCCAACCATCTAGGCTATCACATACCAGAACGTTATTCTTATGAAAATCTTTCGAGTTCTTGTAGTGCTGTCGTAAAGAAAACTTCTTTGTCTACTAACCTTTATTCACTTTTGGGTGCTCAGGCATTTGTCTGTAACACAGCCTCCACTTGATTATAAGTACAAGAAACTAAGTGACAGGTTGCCCAATCATATGTGCCAGCGAATAATTTGTCAAATAATTATAGAACATTCTACAATAATTTTTTTGATTAAATTCATTCCACAAAAAAAAACTGTTTTATTTTGTATACTGGTTAACATGAATAACTAAAACATAAAAATTGGATAATAATTGATTAGATAAATATATACTAATTAGATATAGATTTTGAACAGATTTTTCGGAGAACTGCAATTACTGTTTTCACTGTAGTCCAGGTTTGATGTGAGTGATACAAATGCTCATTTCTGTTTTCACAAACAGAACCAAAAATCTCAAATCACGTTTTGAAGAATATCAAATGATATTCTTCATATCTATAATGCAGTGTATGTTTTACACATACACTACATTATACCTCCAAAATAAGGCTTAAGCAGTTAAAATATTTCAGATTTTGTCCCAAAGGAAATCAAACATGGTTTTGACAAATTGAAAAATGTTATAAGAAAGGGGCTTTGATTCAGCAATAAATAATAAGCTGCAAATCCAATACCAGTTTCAAAGCTGTCAAGTAGAAATGTGTACAGAAATATTGTCTTTCAGAGTTTTCACTGTGCACAATACAAGAGCGCATCATTTCCATGAATGGGCATGCAAATGGCCAAAAAGAAGCCTTATTGCCCATATCAGTCCATATTGCCAGCACATATAATTTTCTAAAAATGTTCACTTATTTGACTTTTTCCCACCTCTCTACATATTTATGCTAAAGATAGTATTTCTCTAAATGGATCGGTGTCAAATCTCAGGTATTTCATTTGGGCTTACTGAATTCATATCAACAAAACCAATCGCTGATACAAGCAGCACCTATACGACCTAAACTGGGTCGAAAACACAGCAGTTCAAGAAACCCACTTTTTATCTACAATTGTCTTGCATCAAAGGCAATTAAAGTGAAGTATGGACAAGTCCATGTTGGGGCCTTTTTATCAGGCTATTCTACAATAAATATGGCCCCTCTAAGTGAATATAGACTGAAAAGACAAATCTGTCATGGTATGGGTAAAGGTTATTTCAACAGTTCTTCAAAGTTTTGTATTTAAACTATTGGTGATCTTCATGGGTACCAAATTATGATAAAATGTGAGTGTCCTTTGAAAATTATCAGCCTCATATCAGTGCTCTGACTCAGTAAAGACAGAACATTTGAGCAACATTTGTCTTGCTTTTATTATTGCACTCACTGGAACTAATTGTAATCAGATTACAGATGAAAAACCTTCCGACGTAGATCCAGATATGCCGGAAGAACAGAATACCTTGGATCCCCTCCTGTATTTTCAGAGGCAGTTTAGATCTTTTGTGACAATATTAAATGCTGGATTGTGTTATTAGAGCATTGGAATTTAAAGTTTTGCCAAAGAAAAAAAAAGCTTCAAAGCAGAAGAAAATAATAAATAATTGATCTTGCTTGTCTTTGATCTTCAGACATTTGATTCTTGTATTTCTGGTTTGCTCTGCTGTCTTTTGTCTACTCCAACCAAGTTTCCCCATATGTTCCTGTCACCATCTGCTTTTTTGTTTTCATTAACTCGCCTGCATTCACTCACTTCTTAGTAATGCACACCTCGAGATTTTTTGTTCTCTGCCAGCTGCTTTGTTGATATCTCCACATAGATTTTTTTGGTGTCCTTTTGTCCTCTCCTTAATTTTTTTACTGTTTGCTTTTGATGTTGTTTTCTTTTGTTGAATGAAGCTCTTGAACTTGTCTCTCCTGCATGTTGAGACTTGCACTTGGATCCTTCTGTATATAAAACAAATGTTCTCACAACAGTCATATGTTTTCTCTTGCGCACAAAAAGACTAATTTATAACTTCAAATGCTACAGATTTACCTTCAAATTGTTTTAGAGACCAAATGTTTTATGGTGAGACAAGAAAAAAGAATATAAATATGTATTTGTTACATTTTCACATTTAAACAAGTATTTAAATTGCTCAAATGCAGGCCTGTATATATATGAGTCTTTGGATTTGAGAAGCTCCACAAATTCAAACATGTAATAAATAATTGACATTTCATTTTCACCTTGAAAAAAATAAATCATGTCTTTAAATCACTTTAAATAATATGACATTCATGCTTCAGAAGCATTTTCTCACCACAGAATATCTGCAGTAGGATTCAAAAAAATACTGCAAGATTAAATTAAAAAGGAAAACCTTTTGTGAGAAACATTTCAAGTGTTTTGTATTTTGACATGTTTCACAACATTGAATGCCACTTTTATTTCTTACTTCAAAGTATTATTTGTTCCAAAGCAAATGGTGTTTTGGAGCCTTCTGACATTTCATTTTATTTGAACTATGAATATAGGAGAGGCTTTTATTCTTTAAAAACAAAGGTTGCTTCCTTTGACAGTATATTGACAAAAGGTGCAGCTAAGAAAGGAAGGGTAAAATTACAATGGAGCTTGAAATACAATGGAGGCAATGAGCTTTATACAAGTATGAAGGGTGGAGTACAAACAGATGACGGGATGGGGAAGAAATTTTAAGCTGATCACTGCTTCATTACTTTACTAAAAATATCTGTGAATAAAAAATAATTTCCCGTTTCTTAAAGGGGAAAACAGAAACAAAATTGGTCTGGAGGTTTAGGAAAAAACATCTTTTCAAGTACTGGTTGGTGCAAATTGTGTGTTCAGATGCTTAGAGATTCATTTGTGGAGGCGGTGTAGTCGTGGTTCCTCATAATGCCTTTATAGTTTTGTTTTTACGTTGATTCGGAATTTCTTCATGCTGACATTAAATAAGACATTTTACTAAAAGGGTCTGAAATTTCACTGACTAATACTTTCCTCTTGTAACCTTTAGAAAAAAAAATCTCTCTGTTTTCAGATCTTTGGTTTCCTTTTTCAGATAATTTGTTTTTCTTGTAAAAGCAAAGCATATTTTTGCGTCCACATTTCCCAATGGTGTTTTATTATGCAGCTGTTTTAGAACATGAACATGATGTTCTAAGCATTTAAAAAAATGTTTAGAACTTTAAAAAATAAATTTGATTAAAATTAAATTGGAAACAATAGCATGTTTTTTCCTTTATGTTGTGTTTTTCTCTCCTTTTGTACCTTGTACAAAAGGTACAAGGTACTAGGCTTAATTAGTACATTAAGCCTAATTATTATAGCAACTAGCCTTAAAGAGCAAAATATCTCATTGTGACCAGATTTGTAATTCTCATGTTAACTGGTTGTTAGTATTATCTTGCAGCGATAAGTATCATGTTTGTTACTGGAAATGAAAAAGAAGCAGAACAAACTATTGATGGAAAAGGAGAATTTTAATATATATTACAGAGAAATGGTAACACATAAAGTAGCAGAGTAATGAAAAGATCCGGTAACAAACAATAGTTTGAACAGCTGAGGAGGGCTATAGGGAGAGGAAGCTGATGGAAGGAGAGAAATTAACATAGAGGAAGTGGAAAAAAACTTAAATGATCTTCA
This sequence comes from Phalloptychus januarius, assembly GCA_902982915.1. NCBI lineage: Eukaryota > Metazoa > Chordata > Actinopteri > Cyprinodontiformes > Poeciliidae > Phalloptychus > Phalloptychus januarius. The sequence goes on from CADWAE010000482.1 coordinate 5,497,535, forward strand.
AACCAAAAGGGGGAAGTGCAGTACTAATCTAAGAACATAAATTCACATATTCAAAGGACTTAACTAAAAAAATTAACACAAATGAATAAACTCATGTGACAACACCTTGCTGACACTAATGAATTCAGAAAACTGAAAAGAATATCACAACATCTATATCCTCCAAATCTACAAATTATGGCTCCGGTCAACCAGTCTCTCAATGCAATTGATCAAATTTTCTCGATGAGAACACTGGACACAGGAGAGCCCTCTTGTCCTGCCGGGACACACCCGGCGGGATTCACCCTGGATTTATTCGTGATAACAGGATTTCTGCTGTTTTGGAGCTTGCGGAAACCAGGCATATCGACAAATTTGGCTTATCGACAGACTTAGCTGAACTAGTGAACACTTAGACTGTTGATGTGGACAGAGATGCAAGTTAGGTGAGAGTCTTGCTGAGACTCTTTCAGATTGAAATTTATGATCTACCCGACCTAAGACATTCTATATCTGAAATGTTTTTTCCCGTGTTGCCTTGGAAGGGCTGCATATTTCCAAAATCCTTGAAGATTTGTAACATATGTGAACACCCCCTCCTATTATCCATGCAGCTGTGGAGCTGAGCGCTCCCAAGGACAGTCTTTGATAACAACATCTTATCACACTTCTGCCAGGAATCTGAGCAGCGTGGTTTCATGGCCCTGTGATGTCACGACTTTCACTGATGTCTTTGTTTTATCCTTTGTTTTGTCTGAATGTTGCCAATGTGCCCTAATGTGGCCTTTCCTCTTTTTATTTTATTAGAAACTGTGGAGTACTCACTTTTAACCCAGAAAAGGAATTAGAACAAACTTGGAATCCAGAGACTCTAGTTTATTAGTTTATTAGTCACTCTTTAGCTTTTTTTTAGAAACTGTAGAGTGCTCACTATTTAGATCAATATTAGATACTTTTTTTAGATTATTTTGCAGAGAAACTCCTATTATTGCAACCCAGAAAAGGAATTAGAACGAAGCTGGAATCCAGAAAAAAATCTTCCAGAACAGGAACACTTACTTTTTATTATTATTTAGAGACTGTGGAGTACTCAATACTTTTACAAATTTAGAGCACACTTAGAAAGTCCAGAGAATACTTACTTACTTATTTAGACTTATCTAGCAACCCAGAGCAGGGATTAGAAGTTGGAATCCAAATAAACTACTTTAACAACTACTTTTTAGATTCCTGTTCTTCCAAACCAGAAAAGGAATTAGACCAGAGGATACATACTTATACTTAGCTGCCAAAACTGAATAGGAGTATCTGGTTTATTTACTTTGGATCAACACTATTTGTCAGGATTTGATTTTTCTGTGTGTTTATTTTAGGTTTCTCTGTCTTTTGAGTCTCCGTGTTGTCCTGTCTACTCCCTCCCAGCTGTGTCTCGTTCCCTTGATTACCCTCCGTGTATTTAATGTCACTTGTGTCTCTGTATCTTTGTTGGGTCCTTGTCGTCTTCGTCAATCCAAATATATTAATGTATTGTGAAGGAATCTAGTGCAGGCAAGTGTGAGGCAAAGGTGGGTGCAAATATAAAAGGTCTAGAATTCAACAGAATTTTTACGAGAACTGATTCCAATTACAAATCCAAACACATAAAACTTAGTCCAGAAACGGAAATTAAAACAACCTGTCCAGGGTGTGCTCCACTTCTTTCCCAATGACCACTGGAAAGAGACACCAGCCCCTTGTAACCTAGTGTATGGACAATGGTTGGATTCATCTGTCCTCAGCTAAATTCAAAATTAAGTATCACAATACTTTATTATTTTGAATTGCAACAAAGGCTCAGGTTAATGGTATTTGGAAAATTCTTAATACTTTTTACTTTCTGTGATTTTTCTTTCTAAACTGTTACAAATTGCAGCTTTTCAACTGACCTTTTCTCATCGTAAAACAGGCACAGAGAGAATATTATGAGAGCATTTACACAAGTGGAGTGTTAAATAGCTTGAAACGTAAACACCCAGTATTTTTATGGGGTGTTGGACTTTAACACATCTAAAAATTTACTGTTTGTATATTCCTGTTCATTTCCAGGCCTCTTGCTTGTTCTTTTTTGCTGAATTTTAACATGTTAGTGAAATCCCATTACACATTATGGACTGACTGCTTGATCGCCTAAAAATAAATATGTGTATGCATAAGCCTTATCATCCAGTCATTTTTCCTCAGTTAATATCTGAGAATCTAAAAATAAGACTCTATGTAGACAGAACACAAACATCCACACACAATTCCTCTTTATCCTGCTCTGGGTCATGAAACCTGAATGTCTCAGGCAAAGTTCCTGAAATGTCCAAAAACTACAAAATCCCACTATAACTTTGGTCGGTGATATTGCATAAATGAGCCAAATTCCAAGGCTGTAAGAAACCTCTAAAAAATGTGTTAATAGCGAGTTTACTTATCTTATTAAACACTTTCCCTTTGTAAAAGGCTTTTGCAATAGCCTTATGCAATATGTTATTGGGTGTTAATCTCAGTTTATTTCTCAGTTAAATGTCAGGGTTTGCCCTTACGAACCAGATTTTTTTGTTACTAAACAGGTGATTATGAAAATATTTCTGGATTTGTCACAAACACAAATTAGAGGCATTGATACAGTTTTTTTTACTGATATGGTTGCCGAATAGGTTTAACATAATTTTAACTTTCTGAAGGGTTTGGTGAAGATCACCTTGATCGGACAGTGTTGCTGGCAGGACGTAGCCTAACTTGGTGTCGTTTTGTTTGTGTGGGGGCTTGGGTCAAGTTGTGGCTCGGTGGGTTCCTGGCTGGCGGCCCTAAGGTTGTGCTCTAGTTTGGGTCCCTTCCTCTTTGCCTTGCTGGGGCCGTTTCACCAGCAATGCCATGTCGCCCTTTGTTTTTCTGATTTCTGGTTGGAGCTTCTGGGGGTGAAGGAGGCCCCTACTCAGTGCTGGGTGGTCTCGCTGTACCGGGGACTTGAGTGAGCGCCTAGCCCACAAGAGGACCAGACTCTGGGCTTGCCCTGGACTTGGTGAGGTATTAGTGGTGCCCTGTGTTTCTGCCTGTGCCTTTTTGGCAAGGGGACTGCCAAAGAGCCACGGGGAATCTTTGACATGCCTCTTTGTGCTTCAAGGCAATCTACCTCTATGTTGGATGTATGGCTGTTCTGTTGGAAAGACTTGCGTCAACCTGTAACCTGCAGAAGCTACCTGGCTTTCAAAAAATGTAAATTTATTCAGAAATCTTCACACGGCTGCTGTGGTGGCACAGGGGTAAAACACAACCCACGTATTGAGGCCGCAGTCCTCAATGTGACCACTACAGGTTCAAGTCCTGGCCTGATGACCTTTGCTGCATATCTCCCCCCTCTCTTCTTTTCCACTTTCCTGTGTCTCTCAAATAAAGGCCACTAGAGCCAATAAAGCCTTTTCTCAGATGCTTTTTGTGCTTTTCAACAGTCAACATGTAACTGCACCGCCCTTTTGGGTCTTTACGTGTGTTTCTTTATTTCTTAAAGTTCTATTTTCTTATTATTTTATTCAGTTCTGGGGATTTTATTGCAACAAAAACATTGGGAGCTCCTCTCTGTTGAGGGTGAATCTCATGCCCCTACTGGAAATGTCAGCATGCCTGAGGCAGAGCTCAGTTTGGGAAATGTTGCTGCTGTCTTTTTCTCACCCTTTACCATGAAAATTTATATCAGTCAGCACAGTTGAGTCATTAACTTTTCGCCTGCAGACACTTCATGTGTTTGTTCCCATGGGGGTCTGTCTGGAATCTACAGACAAAAAGTTCAGTTTTAAACAATTAGCTTTGAGGCAGATTCAAGGCACCATGGAACAGTTTTAACCCCATTCAGTGCCTGGAATATCCTCTCAAGGTTTAAAATATAGAAATTAAAGAAAAAACTAAATACAAATGAAATGAACCATCTGACCTTGCTCTGAGAAAGAATGCTGGTATTCCAGGACTATGACATTCGATAGCATTTAATGTTGTGAAAAGAATTATCGTAGCTGGATGCTGCCCTCAAAAGAAAAGGAAAGCAAACAGAAGGATCTAAATTACACATACCACACTCTGGATAACCAGTGTTTGCCCCAAAGCTGCTGCGTGAGTGTTAACCATTAAAAAAGTTTAAGGCTGGTTCAGATTCTTGGACGGCTGAGGAAGGCGTGTTAGGTTTCACACGCCGTACAAACTGTTTATTAAAGACAGATGTTGCCAAACAATCACCAAATAACTTTGTCTGACTTTTATTGATCAATTCTGTCTTGATGGTCTCTGAAACAAGCTATGTTTTAGAAATGATCAACAGGTTTAGAACAAGTAGGAAGAATGCAAGCATGGCAGTCAGGGCTATAGGGAGAGGAAGCTGAGGGAAGGAGATAAATTAACATAAAGGAAGTGGAAAAAAAACTTAAATGATCTTCAAACCAAAAGGGGGAAGTCCAGTAGTAATCTAAGAACATAGTCTGTTGTAAGATCATGTGACCCACTATTCAGTGGTAAACACATGTTAGGGAATGCTAGCTGAAGAGTAGATCTTTGGGTTTGGAAGGTATCATACCAACAGTCAAATGGAGGTAGCATTGAATGATAGGAAGAATCTTCAATTATCAGCCTTTTCTACTGAGGAACTCGCACCCAGTTGTCCATAGGGCAAATATAATGTCTTCCTATAGCTTAGCCTTCCAAGCCTTTCACTGTGCTTGTACAGTTATATGCTTTGGTTACAACTGTTTCCCACGCTACTTTTGTGAAGTAAAAGAAACGTTTTTTTGTTGACAGTGCTCTTTGGGGGTAGGTTTGTGGTCAGACTCTGCAGAAGAGACAGGATGACAGGATGGTGACTAGCGACACCATCCTGTCAAACAGGAAGGAACGTACAAACAGGAAGTAGTGGTTTACCAGGCAGAAGTGGTTTCCAGGGATTCCATATTCAGTAGCTCCAGAACGTGTTTGACTGGAAAGAGTGAACAGTTCAGTTTACCAGGGAATTGTTTCACCCACAGGACTGAATAGAGAATACACTGGAGAGCAGCAGGTAAAACAAGCAGTAACACAGGTGGCAGCAGTCAGTTGTCACCAGAGGCAGGAAGGACAGAGCAGAGGAGCAATATGACACTTGGCAGAAGCAGATATGATCATGATAACTTTTTCCCAGCATTCTGCACGTTCAGTTTGACGAAGACCCTTCACAGTTCAGAATACACACTGAGCCAAGCTCTTGTGAAACTGCAGTATGCTTCATGGTGTTTTGTCATACTTGTTGTCATATTTCATATTTTCAATTTTATTGTAAAACAAAAAACACAACAGAAAGTATTGGTGGGACATTCACTTTGAATCAAAGCCGAATAAGGGACTGCAATGTTTTGGTGCAGCATTGCATACTTCCATATGGCCTTAGACATAAGTTGCTTCTCAAAACTATCCATACTGCTCTCTGGTGGAAAAACCAGCTTCTGGACATTGATTAGTTGGGGCTGTTTTCACACAAACTCACAGATGAAATTCTGACCAACCGCACAATGTTTCACAAGCAGAGGGGGGTGAAAGGCTTACCAGGAGGGTTATGAGAATAAGGCTGGACTACATGAGGCCAAGAACAAAATAATGTTTTTCATAAGGCAACAAGGAGAATTGATTTCGGCAGTTCAGGCCAAATGGCAGCTCATTTAGCTCTGATGTTCTACCAGAGGTTTCAAGGAACGGCTCCACTCAAACCATTTCATCAATTCCTTTTTCTAGGAAGGAGGGGACCTAAAAAATTAATGATTCAATGCAATCTTCAACTGTTTCAAAATGATTCCTTAGAAAGAGGAATTGCTGCAAAGTTGGCAGTTCAATGCAATTGTAAAGGCTTTTTAAAATGAATGACATTTTTTAAACTGAAATTAAATGAATCTGACTAGATCATGTTGTAATCTGGGTTGCTCTTCACTGTATATTACTGGACCAAAATTTGATTTTATGTCTGAATTGTGTAGGAATGAACTGAACTGAGTTTGGTCCAAATTGACCAAATTGACCAAACTTGGTCAATTTGGTCCATCCTGAAAGAGGAATTCAGGATAAACTGAATTCCTCTTTCAGTTTATCCTGAAAGAGGAATTGAGATTACTTTTTGGTCAAGTGGTACTATAAAAATAAACTGAAATGACGTAAGGAGTGTGAAGAGGGTGGCAATGTTGTTGCATTGGAAAGTCTGATTTTAGCGTAGAAGGAAGACCTAAGTAGTGCTTTAATGGGAAAAGATTTTTAATAAAGTTGGGTTCTCATTTTTCTTAATTGTTTTATTAAACCAGCATATGCAAACTAATGTTTTAGGCTAAAAAATACTTTTAGATCAAATTTGTTTTAATTGTGGTATTTAATAAAATCACCTGGATAATGTTTTTTAAAGAAATACTATTCAAGGGTGTAAGAAAACTGATGGATGGATACAGTCAAAAGTGTCTAATTATATGACTAAATATATTAATTAAACAAAATTACATTTTGGGGTTTCTAGATGTTTTTATAAGGCTGAAACCTTTGCAGAATAGTCAAGGTTGGGAATCATTCTTAAAAATACATTGTTGAAGATGTGCATGTCAAGCATGTCAGACGGAGAAACCCCAGCTTGTCCGTAAGCTGACCTCCGGAGGGCAAATGCACTGTTTGACCCCTGGTGTTAGTTTCACAGGCAAGTTGTGTTTCTTAATCAGGCTGAAGACGTCATTTAATTTTCCTACAATACTGTATTCGTTTGAAGGACACTTTCAAGCGGTCTCTCTGGGAACTGCATGGAGTTATGCAGTTATTTCTCAGTTCTCAAGGTCGGCATTCAGGTCACTTTTGATAGCATTTCACAGGGCTCACCCAGACAGTGTCGTACTTGTGTTCAAATAGGGCAAATTAGTATTCAGTTCTCAGCTAAACATATGCATAATACTGTGCCAGCTGGAAGTTTTTCTTTAATACTGTATATTCATGGAACATAAACACAGTGCATGACAGACACATTTAAAACCCATTACCTCTTCAGGTTTTGTCACTTCATAACCACAAACATATGCACTTTACTGGGATTCATGTGCCAAACCAATACCAAGTAGGCTATATCTGTGAAGTGGAAAGGAAGCAACACGTTTTGTAAAAACATTTTTACTAATATAAGCAATTACCTCACTTTCAGAGGTAATTGCTTGCTCTGAATTTTCTTTTAGGATATAGTTGGAAAGGTGTTACAAACAAATTCATATAATTTCACCTCCCAGCATTGCACTAGTTTGTGTTCATCTACTACCTAAAGTCATATAAAATACATTGACATTGTGCTTGTGAGAAATATTAAAAATGTTCAAGACATATCAGTGAATCTGCAGTAAACTTTATCCTCACTACTTCTCAAATGTTAATCTGGTTTTAGGAGGATTGGTTTATGAATACTGAGAAATTTCACACAGGTACAGCAAATCTGACCTTTTTTTTCATGTGTGCAGAAGTTCTGAGAGTGAAATCCAGCAGCAAAATAAGTTGTAGTTTGAGTATAGAACAACCGTAATGTCAGAAATGTAGCACAGACTGGCGAACTGTCAGTATTGGCCTACTTGGGTTTGCCTTTGATTCAAAGCAGTTTGTGTGTTTTCAGTGAACGCTGGGAGAATTCACAAGATTCCATTAAACACTGCTAACTTACAAGCTTTCCACAGAAGTTGAGTCAGTTTGTTTTCTTTCCATAAAATAATAAGAAGAAAAAATAAAAGTGCATGCGTGTTTATGCTTTCATGCAAGTATTACATTCTCCATTTTGCATGTATTTTATTCTCGCAGCTTTATTGGAATTTCTATCTTTTTAGATTCTGATTCTGTTTAGATTCTTCCATCTGCATGTTACCAGGTAACTCTTAGCTTCTGTTAGTTCATTTAGCACCTAAAAGAAATCTGAAGCACTGAAACTTGACTCCTTGCTCTCTACAATGCGACTAAATTAAGATTTACAAGGATGTGCATCTGATCCTCTCAACCCGCAACCACACGCACACAAATAATCGCCGACATGCACGTGTAGAGCTATGTCTGTTTCCTCAGGTTCCCCATCAACTACCTCATTTTTGCCAAACCTTTCCCACATTTTTTTTCTAAGAATGAATCCCTAAACATCTTCATAGCCTTCTTAGCATTCATCAGATGCGTTTAACAAGAATGGCCACTCTGTTCCCTCCGATCAATCAGAGGGCCAAATGAAAAACCGCAGCAGTCTGAACGCCAACACCTTTGCTTTCGCAGCTCTTCTGGCGTCGGTGGGACTCGAAGTGTAATTCTGGACACCAACATATTCAGAACTGATGGTGTGTTGTTGGTGCCAGTTTCCATGGCGCCCATCTTTGTCACAGCGTTGTTCTTCCTTGGCCTTGTGTGTTTTTTGTGGGGTCCAGGGGAAAAGATGGGTCTGTGTCCAGAGATCTCAAGAGCAGAATTCCTCTGCAAATGCAGAGCTGCACTGGACAGCAGATGGAGGAGAAAGTGGGGGAAAAGTAACACAGAAGCAGCATGTTTGGATCCTGGCTCAGGACCGAGCATCACTAAGGAGTTCAGGGGAACTGGGTCACCGAGGGGGTAAACAGAGGGGAAGTAAACAGGCCTAATCAATGCAGGAAACATGTGGTCAACTTGCAAAAATAAACACTAAAAAGTTGCAGTTATCAGAGTATTTTCAACTGAATAGAAAATATGTTGAATGAATCAACAAAATGTTTTAAGGGACATTCATGAAGGTGCAAAAATAAAAACTTTAAGGTGGAAAATGGCATCCAAAGGGAGCAACTCACACATTTGCCATGAAGGAATAATGTTATGTTTGGAACACCAAGCTCAGCCAACAGAGAGGAACAAAATGTCCAAGAGGAAAGTAATGCGTTTCACTCCAATGTGAGTTCATAGGGTGAACATATATACAATGATATACCCAGGGAGAAGGAAGCTTATGATGAAGTGGCTGTAAAAAGCGTTTAAAGACCTAACAAATCACCAATTGATTTAAAACCGCTCTATGAAGAGTCAAGTCCACCTGTACTTTACCAAATGTTGAGTGACCGCTCAAAACTAACATGCTATTTGTAAAGGATGCAGTTCTGGGATAATCCAGGGTAATTTCTGCTACTGTTCTGACCTGCATTGTTACGCTAAACTGCATTAACGTATGCAAATAGTTCTATTTACCACAACAACTGTGTCACCGGGATACCGACACCGTGTGTCATATACATTTCCTAATGTGACACGCAGAGAAGAATTATTATAACATTAAACATTGTTTATTTTTCTTATACAACCTACACTAGCAGCTAAGAACCACTAAGCGAACATAACTCTAGTAAGATAATCGACCGTTGCTTATCTTGCAAACTGAAAAGAAAATGCATCTCAGCTGCTCAAGTAATTATCAGTAGCAGATGCTCCAGTGAGCAGCAAGCGAAGGGCTATCAGTAATCAAATCCAGAGTTACACTCCCCCCAAAACTTTATCAAATGCAAAACATATACTCTTTTTCTGGGAATTAGATGAAGTGCAATCTGGATTTCTATAACGGCTCTGGTTGTATGAAGAAATTACCACATATCCATCTGAGTGGACTTTTTCTGGGAAAACTTTGCTTCCTCTTTGGTCTGTCTGGTAAAAAACACAAAAACAAGATCTAACTGGATTTGTGGAGACCTAGCGTAGTATCTCTTTAGAGTGTGTAAAGACTTCAGAAGCAGTTTGATTTTTTTAGGTTGAAATAAGAGAGCTGATGATTGCGTAACTTTTGCATTTAAGTGATGAGGGCAGTGGGGTTTTTTTTAAACACTTTTTCACGGAATATTGATGATGACTCATTACTATTGATGCTGGGGTCAAACAAAAATGAGGAAATACATATATATTTTAAATGTTTTGTTGGCTCTAGTGGCCAATATATTTGAAAGTAGTTCGACAGGAAATAGGGCAATGAGAAAGGGGGAAGACATCCGGCAGGATAGGAAGCGAACCTGCAACTGCCGTCACGAGGACTAAGGCTTCCATACGGGTGCAGCTCCATCTCAATGACACGAATGAAACTGGTCAAAGATGTTTCTTCAACACTGGGCAATACAGAATTTACTCTGGGGGTATTCATTGATAAAAAAAAGTTTAGTTTTGTCAGATTTACCTTGTGTTGAATCAAGATTGCTGGAGGATGAAGGAGGTCATTGGAGAAGCTCGAACTGGAGCCATGAGGTGAATACAAAGTAAGTATACTGCAGTCAACAGACATCTGAAAAGTGCTATGCTGAGGTGGCACATGGAGTCAGTTCCTCTGAATGATTGCTCAAGACTGGAACAAGATGGAGGCTGCAACTGCTAGACTAACCTTGCAGGAAGAAGGTAGGAACAAACATTCACTCCCAGCACACAACCCAGTGGATAAGAGAAGTTCATTGTTAAAGAAAATAAGAGACATGATATTAGAGCACACTGAATATCAGCTGTGGAGTTCCTCAAAGTCCATCCTTGGTCTTATGATATTTATATTGTACATTAATGACATCTATAAAGTTTCTAAAGTATGGTTTTATCTGCAAATGACATAGTGAATGAACATGGTGATTTGATCAATTTTCTTTCTCAGGCTGGAAAACTCTAGAAAACAAGGCTGTCATAACTGATTTCTCACCATGCTGCTATGATGGCCTGAGGGCAACTTTTCCAGCTGATAAACATACAGAGCAATGGTTCTGTTTTGTTTTCTGCTGAACCGGTCGTGGAGCAAAAAAAAAAAAAGCCAGCTGTGACATTTTGTCAGTGCTTCTCAGCATTCTTTTGCAACTAATGCATAAATGTAGACTGACATTTGCGGAGTTTTGCTTCTTTATGCTCAAGCTATTTTGCAGCTGACTGCAAAATACAAAATCATGAAGAACTACTTGGGTTTACACACTCCTTATGTCCTTAAGGAATAAATTGGGGTGCATGTTTAACTGTGTTATCTTAATACCACTATGTATAAATTTATTGCCTGGAAAGATTCCAATGTTTAACAGGAAACAGGGAAAAGCTATGACTTCTTACCACCATAATTGTTCCAGTTGGGGCTGACTCTGCTCATATTAGCCACTGAATGGCTGCCTTTCACAGAATTAGTCAATTTCCACTGTGGTTTTATTTGAAAAAAAAAAAAAAAACACCTGGGACTCCCCACATCGTGGCAGATGGAGGAACAACCTCACACCCACTCGTGGCTGGATCCTCCGCTCCTTGTTGCCAAACACAATAATAAACCCTCAGTGTGGTCAGCACTCATCCACTTCTCTGCTTTCCATGAATGTGCAGTGCTGAATCCAGAGAAACCTTTGTCCTCCTCACGTATTTACTGAGGTTTGGATATGAACGGCGGGCCTTGGTGAAACTAAGAGGTGTAATAATCGGAAATATTTCTGCAGTTATTTTTACAGCTTTACCTGAATGAGGCCACTTAGAGACTGCACATCTTAAACCCTTTGTGCTTTTTTTCCACTGGTGCACTATGATTTATAAAACCCCAATCCCTGTTAAAAAGTTTCTTATTTTTTCAAATATATTATTCCCATTAGCTTTGCAGCAGCGTCCGAAGTCAGACCTCCAGAGCCTGCATTGTACATGTTTTAATTCTTTCCCTCTTTCAAGACACCTTAATTAAATAATGATTTTTCAGAAGGTCTCTTTAAAACTTTATGGTGTGGACAGAGTTGGTCCATTTGAATCAGCTGATGAAGCCCATCTAAAGCTGGCAGGACGCTGGCCTCGAGGACTGGGGCTGCACACCCATGACTTGGTGCATCTCACATCTGTATCTTCTGATTCTTGTTGGCAAAGTGTTGATTACTTTGTAAATTTTGTTTGAAAGTAATTAATATTCCACAAATGTAAGAAGTTATCTACCTTAACTGCAGAGATCAAGGCGGCATGTCTTATGCAGAAAGCATTTAATTACAGATGATAGAGATCTTCCTCCCCCTGCTGAATATTTGCTGTATGTGCTGCTGATTTGCTGAGCACAGGAATACAAGTCATTCTATTACTCACGATACCTCTATATGCCATTGTAAAGGATTTTTCTACTCGGTGTGAAGGCTGTTTGTCAGGGGGTGAAGGTTTGTTTGTTTTTTGCATTAGGGCCATTTGTTTTGAAGTACAATATACTGTTGATTTTTGTGAGCTCCAAACAACCAGCATTTATCCATGACAATATATGAAAACATTTTCTAAATATGGATAATTCATCACATTATGCACAAACAAACTAACGCAAGTGTTATTTTTAACACATTTAAAATAACAATATTATATAATACAAAACAGCAATCAGCAAACAGACAAACAAACAAAAAAAGAAAAACCAAGAAAGCCCAACCAAAAAAATAACAAAAACAAAACTGAAGTTTTAGAATAAAAGTATGTTCCTTTATTTGGCCTTACGTTTTTTTTCTTCTCTGTGTACCTATTATTTGCATATATAAACTTTAGTGAGAAGTGAGGTATAATTTTTAAGAGCCATGTTTCAGTAGACAATAGCCCATATTAAAATACGTTTAAAGGTATTTACCATGTAGTGAACTGCATTTCAGCTTGATTGCTTGATTTCTTTTTATTCACATTAACTATTTCCGGGGCATCAGTACAAATATAAACAAGCTCAAGATAAATACTCTCCCTTTACATCTCAATTAGACAACATTTCTTTTAAATCTTACATTTTTGCAGATAACTGAATCTAAGGGTTGATTGTAATTTTAAATGTTCACTTTCATCTGTGTAATCCCTCAAGACACAGAGCAGATGTTAAATAATTCCAGTTTACTTGTTACAAAATCCTTCGACCTTGAAACCTGAAACGGAAGTTAGCAGAAGGAAACCTCTTGACAAAACTCGCGAGTCTTTGTGCGCATGTCAGTAGAAAGTTTAAGCTTACTTTGGTGTTGATTTGTCCCTTCAAGAGTCACTTCCTCCATGAGTTACCAAGCTATCTAGTTGTACATAAAGCATGTCTTTGTCTAGCATCGTATTGTTCTTTAATCCTCGCAGCTTCTACAGTTTCCTTTTCACTATTTGTCAGGCTAACCGGAAGTTAACATAGCGGCAATATCCGAGTCCGTTTTCTGTGTTTCTGGTAAGCAGGAACACGGAGTGATTTCTTATTTACATTTGTCACAATCCGGTAATTCAGATAAAATATTTTATTGCTTTTGCCTGGACTTAATGGCTTGTGAGTTTTACTGTTTGAATTTGATGGCCTCTACGTGTGTAATTGCATAAAGAACCACTAGATGGCAGACTAGTACAGTACTTGAAGCTGTATTGGTTTCCTTTAAGTTTGTGATTTGGTTTATGAATCAAATTCACCTGCCAATAATTAAGTGGTTATATAGTAACTAGTGCTTATATACAATTAGTATATAGAAATATATAGAAGCTCTAAATCCAGGGCAACTTTCATAATATTGTGGATTTTTTGCCAATTTTAATTTATCAAAACAGAGTATTAATTGCGTTTTTAACTTTTTTAGACTTATATACAGGTTAACAATTGATACGTTGGATCTTCTGAAATACATTAAATATTGGATTTTTCACTTTCAGATGAAGTCATGGTATAAAAATTAAGAAAATAGTAAGCATTACTAAATGGTGCGTAAAGTAAATTACTTGGTGATTTTATTTTGCCTTAAATAAATAAAAATTTTATTAATTGTTGTCTTCCCTAAAAGGGCATTGCTTATGACCGCAAAGGAAAAAAGCTGGACTTGTACTATCCACCTAAAATCGTCTCTTAATTTTTTCCGGAGCTGTATAAAGGTTGGTAAATTAGGATTATTTATACACAAAATAACCCTAATTTATCCTTTCTTGGAGGGAGGGTAATGGTAAAAAATAAATAAGTGATACATTTCACATTCAGTGTGAAAGTGTTTCTCATTCACACTCCAGTTCCTGCAGTCTGTCAGTTTGACTCAGTTTAGTTATGAGGTGTGGACTGAACCATGAACCAAATGAAATAATGAAGTGGCCATCCCCTCAGGTAGATGTTTCACAGGGACAACATGCAATCAACATTCTCATCTCTATTTGTAAAAGACATTGCAAATACTACAAGAATGAATCAGATACGCTGAATAGATAAAAACACATAGTCAAAGTTCACCTGGATAGAAAGTTAATGCTGAACTGAATAAGTAAAAAATTTTTCTTTTTTCACTCGGATCTAAATTTGAATGACACACTCGGAAAGTTGCATTTAAAAAGGGTATATATTTTATTATTTATAATATATTTTTGTATATTTAAATGCCGTAAATGTTGTATTTCATATATTTGATGGAGATTTATTAGGGTTGTAGTCTGCAGAGCACAACTGTGAAAATCAAATATGATTTGCCTACTTAGTCAAAATGCCAAAGAAGAAACTTGTGAGTGGATCTAAATAATATAATAAATATAATATAATAAATATTTGAAAATAAATACTGAATCTTTTTAAAAATCCAAACTACAGCTAAAGCTGTTCCACGCTAGATTAAATAAATACATAAAAAATATTACATACTCCATCAGATTATAAATTATCCAACGAAATGAAAGTAAATACTAAAAATGTATTTTCAATATTTATTTTATTTGATAGGCACATTTATCCATGGTGTTTATTTATCATATTTATTTATTTTATTGTTATTATTGAAACTGCTCTACATATAAAACACTTAATAGAAAAGATCCGATAGAGATCAAATATGAACGTATTTATTCACCCGCTCATTCACTCCAACAATGAGTTCTGGTGCGCCAATACAAAGATGTAATGAACTTCAAGATAATAATCCGCCTTTTCGTCCAGAACCACCAGATCAACATTTAATTCAGTCAGTGAAACCTGAAGCGTTTCCAGATTATTGAGCTGAGTAGAGATGAGAAATCCGAACTGTTTTAGGTATGTGAAAACTTTGAAACACTGAACCGATGCAAAAGAATGTAAATTAATTTCTGACCTCATCCGCTTCCAAACCGGAAGTTAAATGTGGATTATCTCTTGCCAGATCAGCGGGGAAGCCCCAAAAACGGACTTTGACTGTTGACGTATCTTTTGACAGCTATTTAAGAAGTTACCTTCTATTTCGGTTCAATAGTAGGAACGGTCTCTGAAAGCATTAAGTTATATTTAGTCATTTCCACAGGTGACGTGCTGAACCTTGCAAGCATTCAGCAGGAGATCCAACTGTTCTGCATGTCAGGTGAGTCTTAACAGAGACCGACTTTGTAAAAAGCAGGTGACGAGATGAAGTTACTTTTACAGAGACTTGGTGGCTCCTCTTTTTCAAAGACTTGCTGCGCCTGTCCTGACAAAGTTGTAAATGTGTTCTTGTTATTTTATTAGATCTAACTGCAACTTTTAATAATATTTATCTGTTCTTGATTCACTGGACATCAGGCTGGGGATTCAGAGTGTTTCGGTTCGTCTGTGAAGGACACCAGTATTTTTGCTCTCCTTGGATCATATTATAAATGTAACGTTTCATTCTAGTATTAAGCAAATAATACTCACGCGTCCTAATAGTACATCTCATTGTCATTCTGTTGCCTCAAGTATCTGGGATTTAGTGTTATCTATCACTGGTTGTTCTCTGTTGAAATCTGCAAGAATCAGTTTTAATTACTGTTCATTCTCTTGCATCAGATTTTATATATAAAACTGTTTCCCAATCTTCTGCTAATTAAAACATCTTTAAATGTCCTTAATCCTGAAAACCCGCCCTGTGTTACATACTGTCATCTGTCACGTTGATCCACAGCAAATCTCCCATTTTGCCTCCAGAAAGAAACATTTTTCTGCTAACTTATCTCTAAATTTATTTATAAAGCCGTTATAACCATATTATTTAACTTCCTGATTAAGCTGTTATAACTCGGTTTATTTTAGCATCAGTCAGTCCTCGTAGCCACAGTTGGTGCGCTGCTGGATCTCTTTCTGTGATTTTGTTTTCACTTGTTTTTTTCTTTTGATTGTTGCATATTTTCAGTTGCCATTCTTATTACCTGGCCTAATCCTACAACACTTTGGTCCACTCTGTTTGTTTTTAAATCTGCTATTTAAATAAAGTAGAATTATTTAACTGAAGAGATTTTTTTAGCAATTTTTTGTTTAGCTAGATGAGTGATAATATAAAATACCACTAGAGGGCATACTAGGGCAGTTTTCATCAAAGGTCGGTGAGGTTTTCTCCAACATTGTAGGTTCATTCTTGCAGTCTTCTTACCAGAGATCAATTAATAGACAAAATTAAGTGAAATACATATTTCATTTTCCTGCTTTGTAGTAGCTTCAGTTTTCTGTTCTTCTGACAGGAGGCACCCATTTGTTTTGTATTTTGAAATAAAATTCAAAATATCTTTTTTTTTTTGAGGTGCTGTCTTTCTGCCATCTGGAGCGCTCTGCCCATTCTCCTCAAACAACATCAAGGCCCTTTTCATCTACCCAGCTGCTGCTCATAGGATATTTTTTTTACCTTTGAACAATTCTTTGTAGATCTTATAAATTGTCATCCTGACAAAGCTGGTATAGTAGTATTCAGGTAGAAAACCCCAAAGGACTTGACACTACATTTACATTTACATGCACACTAATCGAGGTAAGCTACGTTGTAGCCACAGCTGCCCTGCAGCAGCCTGACAGGAGCAAAGCTCCCTCAGACCACTACCTGCAGGAAAAGTGGGTGAAGTGACTTTAATTTTTAAAGTAAAATAAGCAAAAATGAAGAGCTTATCTCTGACTTATCAAATATAAATACTTTATTTTACATAAGTTAAGCCTGAAATTGCAACTGAAGCCATTTATAAACTTTTGTTTTTCTTTTTTCAGCTGCTGTAAAACGTTCATATTCCTGAATTGAATGTTTGTTTTTATGTTTGCAGAAGAAGGAGTAGACTAATCTACAATATGTAAGTATTTCTAAATACAGAATGTTGAAAATCAATAATTACTTTTATTAAATAATTGAAATAAGTCTGTATATTTTTATTTCTTTGAAAGGGGTTGGTGTTTGCCTGTTATCGCGGGTTTCCTGTTTATGGGCCTTCCGTACTTTGTCTGTTTTGTGGCCCAGTGGTTCTGTGGCTGGCCAGACAAGCCTGGGTACAAAAAGTACATAGAAGCTCTAAATCCAAGGTCATTTGTTTAATGCTTTTTGTTTAGGGCTTGACAACCATATGAAGTTCTTTGGTACAACATTTGGTTAGTTAGAAGAGGTTTAATTGTCTTTTTCAATCGTTTTATCATTCAATCAGGCGGATATACCGTTTGACCTTTGCTACGTTGGATCTTCTTAAATACTTCCAGTATTGGAAACTGCATTTTCAGATTAAGTCCTGGTATAGAAATGAGGAGAACAGTAAGCACTTCAAAAAGGTGTGAGCATTATAAAAAATATACTTGTCATTTTTGTACATAATCGTAATAAATATGGTAAGTTTTTGCAAAATCTTATCAGTAACCACTGGTGTTCTTGCTTTCCTTTGGAAGGGCATTGTTTATGGGCGTCGAGGCAACAAGCTGGACTTGTATTATCCCCCCACACATAACGAAGATTATCCTCCACCTCTGGTAGTGTTTATCTATGGTGGTGCGTGGAGCACTGGCCACAGATCCATTTACTGCTTACTGGCAAGGCAGATGGCTGAAGAACTGGATGCAGCTGTTGTTTGTCCAGATTACTGTACTTATCCAAAGGTAATAAAGGCACAATGTCAGTTTCTGATTATTCTTTTGTGTAATAAATGTAAAAAATGAAAGACTAAAACTGCAACATAGTGCAGTAATAATGGCTCTTTGGGGAAGCAGCAATAAAACAAGGTTCATCAGAGAGCTTTTCAAAACCTACTAAAGAGTAATAGAGAAGAAAAAAAAACATGGATGTCTTTTCTTTTCCAATAAAGTTAAAATATGGACAAAAATGTCAAAATTAGAATTCAAGAACAAAGTAGAAATTATTAGAAAAAAGTTGAATGTTGGAAAAAAGTTGAAATGCTCTGTTTTATGATAAAAGCCAGATGTTGAGAGTAAAGTAGAAATATTTCTGAAGAAAATCCAGAACCTGAAACCGTTGTATTCATCCATATTTATAAGCTAGAAGAGAGAATTTCCTTGTTATTCAATCTTATTCTAAAGTATTAAGGTTTGAAGCTTATTTTCACAATACATGGCTGCAGGTCATTTTAACTTTAATGTTTAAATACTTTTTCTCATAATTTTGATGTTTTTGCAGCACTTAATTTTTTTTCTTTTCAACTTTTTTCTGATTGTCTTGGTTCATTTCTCATCATTTTGACTTTTGTCTGACAAGATGAAGGAAGGCGATTGATCGTGCTGAACTGGTTTGTAAAATGCACTGTTGGTTTTTTCTCATTTCAGGGGAATGTCCTAATGATGATTCAAGATATTGCAGACTGTTTGATTTGGGCGCAAGAGAACGGACAGAAATTCAACTTTGACAGGGTAAGACACTTTCTTAGTTTTAAAGAAAGTAGATCAGACCTTTACATAAATCGGAGAATATCCTGAATCCATAACTGTTTATTAATTAAAGCTCAGGTTACATACATTTATCTTGGCTAAGGAAAATAAGAAATGTATTTCTTATTTTAGTTGAGAATGTAAAAAAAAAACATCAGTGATGTCAAAAACAGGTATTTGGTGTTAGAAATTACAAATCCATAGAGCAGGGGTGTTCAAAGTGCATCAAAGGGTCCATTTGGATAAATTTGTTTGGCCCCAATCATGTCTCCGTAGTGCACTATATTGTAAATTTGTCCCTCCAGAAAGTGGAGCCACTGCAGATTTGCCAGTTTTGTAATTTTCTGTTATTTAGTATTTTCAATGACAACATTATATCTTCTTACATAGAAAATGTTAGGTGCATCACAAAGTAGTTTTATTTCAATTTTATTTAAAACCACAGCATTCATTAAATTGACTAAAGAAGCTTCCAAGAAAGTTTCAGAAAATTGGTCAAAACATCTCATAAACTAACAAAATTAGAAGCATTTCACCCAAAAGTTAGGACACTACACTTTTCTTCTATGTAAGCAAAAATCTTGTGTTAGATATATTTGTTCTATTTTTTCCTTCCTACTTGGTTTTATTGAAAGATTGTAGCAACAATAAGTGGCCCAGCTGCAAACTGCTGTTTGTAATGTCTTTGTGCAACTCAGAAAAAACCAGCAACAAATTCAAACAATGTGCATCTAATTCTAGTTCTTGATATTTGGTGCACCTGCAAAAAATCAGTAAATCAGTAAAAGTATGATGGCAAAATGATATCCTTCCCATGTTTAATGTTATTGCAGGTTGTTTTTTTTGTTACTTTCTCTCACCAAGCATGGACCCTATTTAATATGTTATTTATTATTAATTTTTCTCTGAGTCCTTATGAATGTAGCAATATATTATGTTAAATTCAAGGGTTTTGATGTGAAATGTGCTTTAATAAAACCTGCTTCTTGTTTTTTAGGACAACATTGTTTTAGTTGGCCATTCAGCAGGTGCTCATTTGGGTGCAATGACTGCACTGTTTCTCCTTGATACACGAGAGGAGCTGGTGATAGAGCCAAAGAAACAGAAGTGGATTTTACAGTCAATACGGGGAGTTATTGGTATGTGCATCTGTAGGGCTTTTCTTAACAAAATAGGTGTTTAAAAAAGACAAATTAAAAATAAACATCTGTTTGATTATTTCATGTTTTTATCATTTTTTATGTTATTGACATCATTATCAATTAATTACAAGTAAATTTTAGTAATTTATTCCTTTTAATCTTTATTACTGTCCTTTTTGTCTGAAACTGTTTGTCCTTTTTGTTTTTCCCTAAATAGGGATGAGTGGTGTATACAGCATCATGGACCATTATGAGCATGAGCAGAAGCGAGGAATTGAGTACGTCTCTTGTATGTCGAGAGCCATGAATGGGGAGAAAAACTTTCCACGCTATTCACCAGTGCATATAGTACAGAACCTTAGTGGCGACAAGCTGAGCAGGTGAGATGCAAACTCAAGAAGTAACCTGAAATTTGTTTCTTGTGTAATGTTTTTGACTGCTGCAGCAAAAACGTCTTTCACAATATTTTCCTTTCTCCGTTACTTCCAGAGCTCCACGGTTCGTTTTGCTCCACGGGAATTGTGACATCGTTGTTCCGGATGAGTCTTCCATAAAGTTCTACAAGCTCCTCTCTTCGCTGTCCGGAAAGGTGTCGCTCCACCTGCTTCCTACCGTCAACCACACTGAGATGGTCACTGACCTCATGCTGTCAAGCAGGCGCTTCTACCATCCGATCTTCACATGCATCGAACGCGAGTTCAGGAAACTCCTACATCCCTGTTAACAGCTTATCAGGGCAATGTCTTGGTCTGCAAACATCAGCTGCCAGGGACACACATATTACACAGCATCTGCTCTATTGCCACAAAAATTTTTTTGATTTTATAATTATAATAAACTAAAAACATTTTATTATTTAGCTGCTTTCTATCCAAAATTAGAAATCCTACAGAATAAACGGTCTGTTTGTGCCGTCACAGCCCTAAGCAGTGTTTCTTTTTCACGCTGCATTCACCACAGACAGCCAGTGCGTCTCAGAGTTCAGCACAGAAAACGTCCTCCACCACCTGAGCCACAGCTGCCGGATATGAAATTAAGACTGAAAAAGAGTAGCTGAATACAAAAGGAAGTCAAACTTCACATTTCAACTGTTTTATTAGGAGACATGCATATAATACCATGTTAAAATATTAGTCAAATTGCAGAAGCAATACCTCTTATTCTTGGACAACTGGTTTTGAAGTGAATGTAGATGCACGTCATTGATCATATTTTTTATTGTTTTATGTAAACTTATTTTTAAAGATAAAATCGACTTGAATGTTGTGATGTTTAATTTAATACCAATAGCATAACATTTATGTTATTGATATTAATGTTGAAGATATTTGTTTTTTGTTTTTTTCTGTGGTCTTTTATATTTATGTGCAGATAAACTCAAAACTGTTGATATCCCATGAAACAGTTAGTTTTAAAATAAAGTTTTAATTTGACCAACATGTTTCTTCTGACTGAATGTAATATTAGTATTTTGGAGCGGCCCACCCAGAGCGCGTCCTTGAATCTTGAGCTAGGATAAAGGCAAGAAGGCCATCCAGCCTCAACAATTTGGAGTTTCTTAAAAGATATATGAAATCAAAATACCAGTGAAAAAATAAGATGAGCATCAAATGTTTTTATTACTGTGACACTGCTAAAGATTATTTTACTGAAAAGGGTATGAATCATTTTGGCATGCAGTTTTTTGAGCTTTTTTACATTGACATGTAGTTCATGAAAACACAAACTTCAGTTTCTCAGAAATTGAAAACAGACATTGTGGAGATAAAGAATTTGGCTGGATTCAAGAATATTAAAGAACATAGAAAGTTGAGTGATAGGAAAAAACTGTCATAGATAAGTTTGGATAAGTAGTAGAGAATGCTAGCAGGATTGTGAAGCAGCCCATTTAATAGTTTGGAGGTATTTCAACACGCGTGGACCACAGATAGAGTCGATGTCTCTCGAGTCATTGCAAACGGATGTGTCAAGGACATGGGTGAAGTTCTCAAGCTGTCACTGGCACTTCTGGGTCACATAAAATATAAACATCTTACCTGGACTACAGAGGAGAAAACGGACTGGATTCTTCTACAGCTGTCCAAGGGTTTCTTTACGGGTGAAAGCAGATTTTGCAGGTCATTTGGAAATCAAGGTCGCAGAGTCAAGAGGCAAGTCCAAGTTACTTGAGGTCCATTGTGAATTTTTCAGCTGCTAACCAGAGAGTGTTATAGCACTTCATGTTTCCCTCTACTGACAAGCTTTATAGAGATGCTGATTTCATTTTCCAGCGGGGCTTGACTCCTTACACTCATAAAACTACCAAGATCTGGCTCAATGACTATGGTATACTGTCCTTGCACTTAATGGTCTGACGTAAACCTATAGAGAACCTATCATGTATTGTCAAGAGGAAGATGAGACACCAGTTGACAATATAGATGAGATAAAGTTCACTATTAAAGCTAGCTTGGCTTCCTTAGCAGGCTGATGTGACACACTAATACTACACAGTAAATTGACCTATTTTCTTAGTAGGCCAATGGATCCTTATGGTCTTACATAATACAAATGTTTTTTTCCTAGTTTTTTAATGAATCTCAGTAATCCTTAGTGTTTACATCCTTATTTGGACAGAGTTGTTTCTTTCAGACATTATCCATATAGTTGTTTCAAATAACATTCTTGATATTTTATTTTTTTCATTTCTTAGGAATAGTCTGCTTTATGCACACATAAACATTCTGTACATTTTTGAACAACTATTTAGTTGCACATTTCTTTCAAATGGAGCTATTCTTAATGATAACTGTGCAGTCTCGTTCTTATTTTTCAGTTTTTATGAATATATTTTTGATCTAAGTTTGAACGTGCAAGTTTCTATTTAGGATGATACTCCTGAATTTCTATTCTATACTGTTCAGCTTTTATTTTGAAATTTCACGCCTATAGTTCGCGCACGAGGCGGAGTTCTGAGAGGGTCCGCTTCTGCAGAGCTGCGAAAGGGACATACACTCCATTCCGCTCAGTTTAAGTGTTTTGTCGGTCATCTGGACGGAACCGAAGCACGAAGGAGTGAACAACATTCGGTAAAAATGTGAATACAAATTCCGCTGAAAGCAACTGTGTCCAAAGAGACAGTAAACATGGACTCTAATGGGAACAACACCAAGAAGAAGTTGTGGTTCTGCGGTCTCCTTTGGTGGTCGCTCCTGCTCGAACTGTCGTCTGGAGGTAACAATATTCCTACTTCTGGACTTTTCTGTCAATGAAAACAAGGACTAAATTAAGACACTTGGTGTTACATTTAAGGTCAATGTGTAAAAATGTATGTATGTGCTTACCAAGGGAAGTTTCTTTATTTAATTTTCTTACTTTAATTGTAAATGCGTTACATGAAACTGACTGTTAAAACTTATAAACAACCTAACATCCTTCAAAACAAAAGTGATAGATTTTTTTAAAGCACAACATAAATATTCGTGTCTCCAACAATTGGTTTATTATTACAAAAGATTATTGAACGACTTTTGTTGCTATTGTTTTTTTGTTTTTTTTTTGTCACTATAAAGGTTCACTGGACTTAAATTGTTGACCTCAGTGTTACCCAACAGGATTAAGTGAAATATGTATGGAGACATGTTGGTGGGGGGTAAGGCTGCAGAGTCATTATTCCCTTTCCCGCATCAACACAAACTCCACTCTCTTTCTTAATTTGGACATTATGAGAGCTAATAAATGCAGCTTTCCTCTCCTGTAAAAAACACATTTGGCCATCTTTGCATGCATATATACCCACTGTGCAGAAATCGACTTTCAAATGGAAAAGGAGTCAAAGGACTTCCTAGTTTTTGTGCTGAAACATCTAAGGGAGAGAGATGTCTTTGTTTCACAATTGAGAATTATTAAATTCATGTAGGCATCCCTTAGCTATTCTCCTTTATTTGAGCCTGACATGTGTCATCTAAATTCAGCTTTCATCCAGGCACTGGCCTCGGGGGATCATCACAAATTATTTCACTTTGTCATTCATTGAAAATGGCTACGATGAAGACATTTCCCTTCATGTCATTGTCTTTCTGATTCTGTTTTGCCTTTGCACCATGTACCAAGCCTTTGGTCAAAAGATCTGCATCTCGGGGTTTTGACAGTGCATCGGCTTCAGATACAATTCAGTCATGTTGCATCTCCGGTCTGCTGAATAAACTGAATGCACAGGCAGCGACAAGCACTGGTCTACCCCTCAAATTAACTACAGGCCTGTGTTTTCTAAAAAGGTCACAGGCTTTGTTGTTAAGGTAGATGTTTGGGAAGTGTTTCAAAAAATGCCACTGCTGCAAAGAAACTTGCCCCTGTTGACATGTAGATTACAGGATGGTGCAACAACAACCTCCTGTTTGTTCTTTTGAAGGGACATATTAAGGTTGGTGGGTTTATGTCTGATCTGCTGTACTCTTTCATTTACATACCTGCCAAAAATAGACGTGTTGCAACACTTCTGTCATATCAAAAAGTCAAAATTATGGGAAGGAATATGGAGGAAAGAGCTTCGGTCATCACCAAATATTTTTGTTTATGCAAATGAAGTTTTAATGGCAACTCCAGAATACACAGTTAAGCATGCATTTCTGCCTCTGTGAATTTAGAGCAAGACATTTTGTCGCCTTCTTCTTGAGTAGTTTAATCTTTATTTTGTACATAAAGCCACTCTTATGAAGGAAAGTCAAGTACAAATAAAAAAGGACAGGCACCCACAGCGGTGGTTGCGCTTTACACATTTTTTATTTATTTTTTAATGCCTGCAAGCCTGATATTTGCACATACATCCAGCTACATTAACCCATCTAGATGAGATCATACCTAAAAAAACAAAACAAAGCAAGCATTCTGCTCTTAAGTTATTGTCCTTGTTTGGATCAGTAGTATGGGATACTGCCTTGCAGCAAGAAGATGTGGTATGAAGTGAGTGAATCAGCTGGTCAGCTGAGGTCCTTCCCTGTGAAGTTTGTCATGGGTGTAAATCCCAATACAGGCTCCGTTAGAGCCGCTGAAGTGAGGAGCTAGCTATCAACTAGCTATTAGCTAGCTGTTAGCTGTGGTTCTGCAGCACAAACAAAAAACCTTCCAGCAAGTAAATACTTAAAGCAAAAGACATGTAACACATTTTATTTACTTTCACTGCTCAATAGAGTGAAACACGTTAATAATAAAGGTCAGACTGCAGTTTGTTATTTTATTACTTTGGCTGAATCATAATAAACTGCCTTGTTATGCCTGGGAAATCAAAACTAGCAAAACTTAGACTTAGTTATTGCTTCTGTGGATAGCCAATATTTAAATTATATTCAGCTCTCTAACGCTTACTTTAATAAGAAGAGTTTGAAACTGGAGCGGCTGAGCGTTGCCACTAGCCGACAGCTCTGTATGCAAGCTGAGAGCAGAGGGGCTATTGCACCTGACAGTAAAACAAAATACTGTCAGTATGCCTTTATTTCTTATCATCTTCAATGTAGAGCCTTTAGAACCACAAAATAAAATCTGAATATTTTTCTAGAAAGCTCTGGTACTGAGCCTTAAGTTTAAGTTATGATACTTCCCAAATATTCAATTTCTACATATTTATAGGTTCTCTCAACCATCCAGGACATGGAAAAACAAAACAAAATAAAGTAAAAGTTTAAAGCAACTTAAGTTATAATTTAAATTACACATAACTTGTATTGAGAATCAGTGCAATAAGTAAATATTTATGAAGAATTTTATTAAGTGGAATTACTTTTTAAAACTTGTCAGAAAGATTAAATATTTGTAAAGGTGTAGCAGAGATTAGATCAGTGACACTGAACCAAACTCAGATCTAAGCGACATTTGAATCTTAGTTTGACTTCTGTGGGTCTCGACAGTTTGTTCACTGAGAAAAACACTTTTGTTATTCATTGCTAGTCATTTTTGATGGTGTTGCTTGAACACAATAAATAATGTTTTTTAATTTTACATTCCATTTGACTGTAACTTTGCCAACCCCCCCAAAATTGCTCTTCAAGATGGGATTTATTAGTAGCTTTTAAGTGCTTCATTTGCAGAATATTGGTATTGGACCCTATAATTATTCTTCTCTTTTTAAATCAGCAGTAAACACAGCATTTTCTACATGTTGAAACATGTAGGAAATGCATGAGACAATGCAAATGTTGTAGAGACGTTCCTGCAGACTTGGAAAGAGAGAGAGATGTAATAGATAACAGGAAGGATAAGTATAACAATAAGATTGGTCTGCTTTATCCTTTATCGGATTTCAACATCTGAAATTTTAACATAATAAACAAATCAATCAGTTTATTTATACCAATATTTGGAATTGAATGTGGAAAAGTTGGCTTTCTTTTGGAAATATCAGAGAAAAGTAAGGATCTGTATCCTCTGGGGCAGTGTTTCCCAACCCTGCTCCTCAAGGCACACTAATGGGTGATTAACAGGCTTTTGCTGAACTGCAATCATCTCAATCAGTTGTTAGATTGTTAGAAGAATCTAAAACATGCGGGGTGGTTCATGTCCTTGAAGACCAGGGTTTGGAAACACTGCCCTAGGGAATATATCCTGGAAAACAATGCAAGCAATGCTAATATGCTCATGTTGATTTAAAATGTCTGCTTTGTTAGGTTGTAATGTATTTGATATTTGTGAAAAAGCTTCATCAGCTCTTCGATTTGCTTGCAATCTCAGTTTGTACAACAAAGATTCTGAAATATAGCTGGCTTAAATGTCAGTTGCTTTGATTTGCAGATGTTGAGATTTTTATAGATCAGATTAGATTTTTATACATGTTCATTAATTATGCTTATTCTTTTTTCTCTTTCCTCTCATGTTGTGTTGGGTCTTGTAAATGACACACCCTTATTTAATCCTGTCCATTACAGATTCAACTGTGCTGTGAGATTGAGCTTAGAAACATTGCATGAACCAACACTAAGTTTGTCCAGCCCAGTGAGTCTCTCTAACCCATTATAGACTCACCCCCTGGCTTGTACACTGCAAATGAATGAAAATGTGAAACGGGCGCTTTTCTCCACAGAGGCAGAGATGTTTGTTGACCTTTCAATATGTGTGGTACTCTGCAGCTTGTTAAAAACTGGTAGTGCCTGGGCATGGAGGCACATGAGAATGCTTCAGAGCACGTTTGTGCAGATTACAGAGCGAGGAAAATGGCAGGGAAGTGATGTAGAAGAAACAGCTGGGTCCGTCTGCCACGCCAATTCTAGAACAAGAGGCCGCAGACAATGTGGGGACGTCAGAGCCTTTTATGTTCCAGTTGATGGTTCCTGTCAGTGCAACGCAGGCCTGAACATGTCTGACTCTCTCCAAGTCACTTCCACTTCTAGGGTCTCCCTTTGTTTCCCGCTATTATGGCATTAAAGTCAAATACCTTAAATATAGCGTATGTCGTCTTTACAGCACCAGAGAGCTCATGAACAACTTTCTACTGGAGCGACAAATAAAACTGCAGTTTAGTCACTATGCGTAGCCTGTAACTGTGTTTCTGACAAAGGTGCTCATTAGTTTCAAGGTAAATCCTCAAACCAGTATTTTAAAGCATGTTAATCATAATGGTGTCCTCAAAAATTGAGCCCAACTAGCCCACCTTGAAGGAAAAATTAAAAAAACTCCCCCATAAAAACAGTTTTTAAATCAGGAAAGCTGTAATATCCGAACAGCCTGTGTTGTAACTCTCAGTGAATGGGTCTGATTTGTATTTACAGACTCTGCTTTACTTATAAAGTACTTACCAACAATTATAATTAGCCTGGTTTTATATCTGAAAGTCACAGTGTGGGTTATAATAAGCCCACACTGTTGGAGTAGACTTCCTCTCAGTTTGTTGTTGTCACTCTGACTCTACCTTATTCATATATCTTTATTGCAATTTGATCTTATTTTTTCTATAATTGTGTATTTATTTACTTTAAAAAATGAAATGTACCAAATGCGTTTCTTGCAGCTTCCTTCTATGGGGATGGATTCATACAGCTTAAAGCAACAGAATCATCCGACCATAACATTCTCCGTATTCGCTTCCGGACCTCCAGCACAAACGGCCTGATGTTTCTCGCTGCTGGCCAGGACAACTACTTCCTGCTAGAGCTCCATGCTGGTCGCCTGCAGGTCGGTACAACTGTGTCTGCAGTACATGAGCATATGTGTGCATGCACGCCTTTGCATTCTGAAAATAAATTTTTTTTCGTGTTTTGGTACAATAAGCACACTCAAACAGTGACTAAAATAAGCTGAAAGTCTCTCTTGCAGAAAAATAACATTATTTTGCTTTTTACTCCATCATCAAAGTGTCTGCACCACTTTATTTGATCCTTTGCATCTTTATCACTGAAAACTGTTAAAAGTATAGTAAGGAAAGAAAGTCCATCTATTTGACTGCATGGCCCTTGAAATATAATCTGTCTATGCAAGTAATTGCGATTGTGATATTACTTGATTACATCAACCTGTCCAGGGACTGCAGGTGGAATTTAGCTTTTTTTGCTAAAACATGGTACTATGCATCTCTACTTCTAAAAGGTTAAAAGCATCTCTACAAATACTGTATTTGTCAAACAGTACTGTTTACTCTCTAAATAAACAGAATTGCACATATTGCAATAGCAGTCACAATTGTGACTTGATGCAGTTAGACTTACTTTATTAAACAAAAGAAACTCTGGGATTTACCTGACAGTTTTGTGCATTTGACTAAAATATCCTTGAGACTAAGCTCATATTAGTTACATTTTAACTGTTGTGAAAGAATCACACTGACAAATGTGTTGAATTTTTGCACTTCACAGAGCACAAAGGGTGAACTATGCTTCATGGGCTATGAAGTGGTAGTGTTCACCATTTTTCAAGCTTGGGGTCTCACTGTGTGAGTCAGACATGAGTGTTGCTCCCTGGAAGCTCGTACATGTTTAGCTCCCCAGCAAGCCTTGACAAGCATGTCATCTAAATGCAACATTATTCTGAGATAGTGTTGTGATGCTCTGTGGTTGTAGCCCAGGGCAAATGGATAATGGTGCTCTTCCTGCTCTCAAACCCAGACAGAGTTCACTGTTTTGACAACAGGTGACATCATCAGCAGTCTGAATCCTGCATTTCTTATCCCAGGTGTCACTGTATCTACAGCTTATCCTTTTTCAAACTCTTGCATTGTATGATATTATTCTTTATATTGGGGCTAATGTTTTGATATGATAAAATTTAATAATATAAATGTTATCTTACATTTGGTAAAGTCAATCCATTTATGTCAAATACTAACGCATCATCTGTTACATATAGGTTTGCAGTGCCGTTATATCACTGAAACTACAATCTTCAATGTATATTAGTGGGACTTGGAAGAAAAAGATGCATTAATCTTTAACTTTGTTTTCTTAAAACACATCTTTATTTGCTGCTATTACAGTTGTAACCCATTTCAGACTGCAATCGTTTGTCTATTCTTCTACTCAGTTGAAGTTTAGACAGATTAGCTAAAGGGCATCTGTGTGCATCAACTTTCAATTCTTGCTCCATGTTTTCAATAGTAGATTGAACATATTATTTAAACATTTTTTTTTGTTTCTTTTAGGTGAGATTGGATCTTGGATCAGGGGAGCAGGTTTTAGAGTCAGAGCGAGGGGTCCAGCTCAATGATTTGGCCTGGCACTCAGTGGAGGTCCACCACGTGCAGCTAAATGTCACACTGACAGTCGACAAAAACTCTCATTCAAGTGTAAAGATGCCTGGCTCTCATCATCATCTCCACATTAAAGATGGTCTTTATGTTGGAGGCTCAGGAGGTTTGGACAAAGTCTACCTTCCCAGAAACTTAATCGGCTTCCGAGGTTGCTTGGATGAGGTAGTGTTCAATCAACATGACTTGGTGTCATCACTGAGGCCGTTCGCTGGATACAAAAACATTTATGAAGTCTCTTTAGGCTGCAGTCCCCAGTTCTCTGCTACTGAGGAAGATCCTATTAGTTTTTTCAGTTCCAGAGCCTATATATCCCTTCCAACTTGGAATCATCATCATCATCAGCTGCATTTGAGTGTGTTGTGCACACCTCAGCCAATGAGGGTGTAATCCTCTACAGTTCAGCCAGGGATGGAGGCTTTGTGGCTCTGGAGATACACGAAGGGTTTCCAGTTGCTGTTGTAGGGAAAAATGGAGTCAAAACTGAACTACGCTCTGAAACATCCATCAATGACAAAAAATGGCATTTTCTCAAGTTGCATTTTAGTTCCAGAAACCTTGAGCTAACTGTGGACAACAAAATGGTGAAGAGTAGCATTAGTTCTCACTCAAAGAGGCTTCATCTTAAAGGTTTTCTTTATGTTGGAGGTATTGATGATGGTACCAGGTTAGAGGTGAGAAAGGCAGGTCTTGCCTCTGTATCAGGAAGGCGTGCCAGAGGAGGTTCCTTCAAAGGATGTTTAAGGAACATTGAAATAAACAAAGTTAAGATGGGTCTCTCTAGTGCAGTAGTCACCAAAGATATTTCAGTAGGTTGTGAACCAGAAAAACTGCCAGAGGAATCAACTCATGTTAGACCTACAAGTACACCAAGATCAGCTTTGTATTTTGTGACTCCAACATCATCTCTTCAGATGTCCACCCTTGCAGTTGGTTTGGACAAAAGGTACGGCTCAGATTTTGTGCATTTCAAAAATCTTGTTGTCCAGGAAGGTGGTCGAGCCTCTCTTGACGCCAAACATATCAAGGTATTCCTGGACTTCAAGGCACTTGGCATTCGACAATCTCAAATTATGTTTAGAATTGAAGAGCAGCCAGTTAGAGGTCAGATAAGACTTGATGTTGATGACGACCAAGAGGAGAACACCTTTGGCATGTTGGATCTTTGGCATGGAAGAGTGATGTATGTCCATGGAGGCTCTGAGGAGCCAGATGACTTCATCACTCTCTCAGTATACTGTAGTAGCAGAAAACCGGTTCCCGATTATCTGAAAAGCAGCAAATTATACCGCTACAACATAACTGTGACACCAACTAATGATGCACCCGAATTAAGCCTCCCTGAAGGAAATCTCTTTATCTTATTGGAAAGGTCTAAGAAACATCTCACCACAGAGGTTTTGAAAGTAACAGACATAGACAGCAATTGCACAGACCTTGTATTCTCAGTACTAGGAAATCTAAATGCTGATGCAGGCTATTTGGAACTAGAGGGCAACCCAGGCAAGGCAGAGACTTCATTTTCATATGTTGACCTAGATGAAATGAGGGTGTATTATGTGCACACGGGTGTGAGAAACTCAAGGATAGCTCTGAGAGTTAGCGATGGAGACAAGGTCAGCAACACTGTGGTTTTAAGGATCATGGCTATAGCGCTTGAGTATAAGATTGCCAACAACACTGGTCTTGAGCTCACTCAAGGAGAAACTGCTATTATTAGTTCAAAGCAGTTGGCTTTGCAAACAAATGCAATGAAACAAACTGTAGACATTCGCTATGACATCATTGAACCACCACAGTTTGGAGAACTCCAGAGACTTCACTCAAGCGGTGAATGGAGGCACACAGATTCATTCTCGCAAAGACTTCTTGAGAAAGAGCGCCTTAGATACGTTAGCACCTTTCAAGACATGCAGACCTCAAATATCAGTGATTACTTTAAATGCAAGGTTAATGTGGCTGCAAGAGCAAACACTGAAATACTTTTCCCAATTGCTGTTAAGTGGGTGAGGTATCATTTGGCAAGGAATGTCATGATAAATATGGATAAAGTTAGAAAAGTGACTCTAAGCTCGGAGTGCCTTGTGGCAAGAGCTGATGGTGTCGCCCTCTCAGATGAGGACCTTTATTTTCGGGTCCTCACTACACCAAAGAAAGGAAAACTCCTGCTTGACTCCACAGTCTTGATGAAGAACTCAACCTTTAGCCAAAAGGATCTATCAGATGAAAGAGTCCATTATGAGCTGGTTGACAGACCTTACGAGGACACAACAGATAGATTCAAATTTCAGCTGATCTCCAAACATGCTCAGTCTGAAAATTATGATTTTCAGTTTTCAATCAAAGCTGATGTCAACACAGTGTTTATGAAAAATGAAGGCCTTTTGCTTCAGGAGGGAGAGAGTAAACTCATCACCAAAGATGAGCTCTTTGCAGAGACTTTAAACACAAGGGACATGTTCTACACTGTCATAAGCAGTCCTAAACATGGACGGCTGGCACGCATTAGTCAGTCAAATTCCAATGCCAGCTACGATAACATCTTGACCTTCAGTAATCAGGATATAATGCAGGGCCGATTAATGTACATCCACGATGATAGTGAAACTACACAAGATGTTTTTGCTTTTATAGCCTCTACCAAGCAAGGGTTCAAATCTTCCATTTCGGATAACGAAGTTGGCTCCAAAGAGGGAACATTCAACATCACGGTTCAGCTAGTGAATGATCAAAAACCGATTCGAATCATTGATAAAGTTTTCCATGTTGTCAGAAATGGACAGAAGCTTCTCACTACAGAGGATTTGCTTTATCACGATAACGACTCTGACTTTGATGACGGCCAGCTGATCTACACCCGACGTGGAATCCCAATGGGAGACCTCGTGCTGGTCAACGACACAACTCATCGGCTGTTTCAGTTTGCACAGAAGGATTTGGAGGAGAAACGGGTGTTGTTCATTCACAAAGGTGTTAATACTGGCAGGTTTGTTCTCTTTGTATCAGACGGAAAAAATTTTGTGTCAGGGCTCTTAGATGTTAGTGCTCATGACCCTTTCCTAAAGGCTGACTACAACACAGGTTTGTTGGTTCAGAAAGGACAGTTGGTAATGCTTACCACCAACAATTTCAGCATCATATCAAATATGGATATCCGGGATGACCAGGAGGTCATTATTAATTTGGAGGAGCCTCCCAGATATGGCAGTATTTATCGTAATAAGACAAAGGTTGAGTCATTCACTCAGTCTGACCTAAAGGATGGGTTAATCTCCTACAGCCACGATGACAGCAATCACCTGGCAGACCATTTCAACTTGACTGTGAAAGCTAAAGTTCTGCAAATTACAGAGAGAGTTAATGTGAAGGTTTATCTTGAAAGTCATCAGAGGCCACCCATCATACAGCATCAGGAGCCTTTACTGGTGGAAGAGGGAAAACCAGTGAAGATTGATGAGACTAAACTGCAGGTAAGTGGTATGCACTTTTCTGTCAGAGATGGAAGTTTATCACAACTTTCAATAAATGTCAGTGGCTTCTTGTATTTAAAAGTAATGAGAAACATGTCAGCATTATGTAAGTACAAATACATATGTCAAAGTTTGTCCACCCATCCATTACTTTTTCTTTGGCCTATTCTTCTCACCCTACCTGAAAATGTGGGTTTTAATAGCAGTAAGAATAAACATTGAACCCAAAAAGGTTATTGAAGTAACATCAAGTATCATAAGGATTTCAAAGAGAAGTAAATCTTAGTTGGCAATGTGACATTTTAAATCTAACCAGGGAATGTTTTTGGATTGGGACAGGTCACACACGAGGACAACCTGCCATCTGAGATTGTGTTTGTAGTCAAAGTAGCTCCATCTCATGGCTTTCTCCGGCGCTTTTTGGAAGCCGATGAGCGCTACATCGGAACCAAACAGTCACCTGTCAAGACGTTTACCCAGGATGACATTAACAAAGGGAACATCCAGTATGTTCAGGTGGAGCCAAACAAAATAAACGACACCTTTGTCCTGGATGCCACCAATGGAATCACTGACGTCAGCAACATCAGGATAACTGTTGACATCATCCCACTGCTCATTCCTCTACACATCACCAATTTCACCCTTAATGAGGGTGCCTCAAAAGCACTGACAGAGGATGTACTTAAAGTCACCAATAGACACTTTTCTGGTTTGAACTTCTTTTATAATTTGACAAAGCCCCCTCTCCATGGTCACATTGAGCACTCTCGACATCCTGGTGTCCCTATAACCACTTTCACCAGGAGACAGGTGAGAAAGGTTACAGTGGTGAAAAAATGTTTTATGTCCGGTGCATTGTAAATGTATTTATACCTCTTGAACATTTTAAGTCTCTGCAATAACAGATTTCAATGCATTTCAGAAATAACTTTGGTTCTATGTTTAAAGTTTTATCATTTAAATCTTAAAATTTGAAAGATGTTTTTGATAACACTTCATTCACTATTATGCACTACTTTATGTTGTTCAGTCACATAAAATCCCACTGAAAAGCATTGACGTTTGTGGCTAGGAAGAGGCAAAAGGTTAAGGAGTATCAGTAATTTTTTGCCAGGCATTGTTGGCTGGCACTGCCTGGCAGAAATATTTTTCAAAAACTCAATAAGGATTTTTTTTCTGTCTTTGCTATATACCAAAAACATTCTGCTATTTGTTCAAAGTAATTAGACTTCAAGTTATTATTGCAGTAATTACTTTCATACTTTGATCTGTGGGGTTCTTATCTTAAATGCTTGCATATTTTCAGTCTCGGAGACCTATCTGCCTTATATAATTAAATTACTTCAGTGAAGAAAGCTGTTGCCCTGGCTTGACATGACCTCCTGCTCTAGCAGGAATTTATTCACCTTATTCATTTAAAGTAATGATTACATACAAAGTACGTGTCTGAAATGCCATTTTTTTTAAAGTGTGTCAACCCTTTCCTATATTTTGATATATGTTAGTCTTTATATTCTGCTTTAAATGACCAGTACTTTCCATTTTCCTGTATGATTTCTATGACTTTTTTTCCACAGGTGGAGCATGAATTTATTTACTATGTCCATGACAGCAGCGAAAACTTAGTTGATAATTTTACAGTGGAAGCCAACGACACAGGCTTGAGGAAGCACAGTGCTGCCCAGACGGTTTACATCGAGCTTACAGCTGTTAATGATGAGTCTCCTGTCATTACCACCAACAGGGTCCTCAGGGTGAGTCTGTAGCTCTATATTTAAACTCTGCACACTTTTTTTCCTGCCAGTCGATCTGGCACCACTGTCAAAAGATTTTCATGGGGTCGCTTACTGTAGTTGCCATGCTTGGTGTGTGGAGGAGCGGGGGAGGCGTACTATGTTTGCAATGTGGGCTGTTTTACATTAAAATAGTTTAGTTAATGTCAGTGGGTTGGACAGGGCACAGCTGGTAGAGCTGTTGCCTTGCAGCAAGAAGGTTCTGGGTTCGATTCCTGGCCCCGGTCTTTCTGCATGGAGTTTGCATGTTCTCCCTGTGCATGCGTGGGGTCTCTCCGGGTACTCCGGCTTCCTCCCACAGTTCAAAAACATGACTTTCAGGTTAATTGGCCTTTCCAAATTCTCCCTAGGTGTGAGTGCATGTTTGTTTGTCCTGTATGTCTCTGTGTTGCCCTGCGGCAGACTGGAGAACTGTCCAGGGTGACCCCGCCTCTCGCCCGAAACGATAGCTGGAGATAGGCACCAGCACCTCCTGACCCCACTAAGGGACAAGGGTGTAGGAAAATGAATGGATGGATGGATGGGTTGGACAATACCACTTCATGCTGCATGATAATCCAAATACAAAGCCATCAGATTTCATAGGTAGAGCTGGATGGGATCCAGAGTATTCAAGGATTCAGAGTATTGTGTCTTTTGTGACCAGCTTTCCACCAGTTGCAACAAATTTCCTTGAGATTAATTTATAACACAAAATATTATATAAAAGCCAGTTTTTATGTAGTTAGGAAACTCTTACGAGGTTACAGTAGTAGTTTTATTTAATGTTTTTTGTTTATTTTAATTCACAATGATTGGGACCTGATTTTTGTATGACAATTTAACACAAATAGATATTGTGTTAATGCAAATAAAGGTCACTTTTCCACATATCATGTTGACATTAAGTGTTTGGTGGAAGTCAAGCTTTTTAGACAGAAATAATATATCAGTGGCCACAAGGTGGCTGTCTGACATTAAACTGTGCAATAGGAATATATACCTTACATGCATAATATGTATCTACTTGATGCTGTATAAAGCTGTTCACTATTGAGTCTCCATTTTAGTTGAAAGGGCTTTGCTTTGTTATGAAAAAGAATGACAAGATCAACCTGTAATTTGATAAAGTTATGGTATTCTCTTGATTTACTGCTGGTACAGATTGTGAAGATAAAGATAATTAAAACTGTCTCTCAACAATGACGCATCAAAGCTGTAAAGGTTTGGCAGTTTAGACTCGCTCAATTTCAACAAAAATTAATCCAAAAGTCAAGTATAGTCACGGCCTTTGTGCTTATTATGATCTCCTCTGAAGACATAGCCTGATGAACATCAAACATCCTGCTGTAATTAAGAAGCAATCTTGACCCCAGGAGACTTTTCATGCAAACTGATCTCGTGTCGTTTTTCTTCTAATCTTGTGAGTCATCCTGATGCTGTTCATCAGTCCTGCTGTGACTTCCTGCTAAAGGTGGGATTACTGGAGGTGTAGTTGCTCCCCTCCAGAGCAACACTTGCTCATATGTGAGAAAAGCTTTCTCATGTGGGGGGCTGCTCTGCTGTAGGGCTGGTGCGACAAGTATAAATACTCACTGAAGAAGTCCCTCAAGCTTCTATTCTGACAATCTACATATAAAACCAAGCTTAAGATACACTTTACTGTTGATAATATCTGACAGTTTGTATGTTTAGAATGTAGTTTGTCCCAAAATATTTGCATAAAAAGTAAGTACAGACTATGACAATATCTGATTTTTTTTTAATCAAATAAATCAACCAGCAAAAGTAGCTTGATCCTCAGCAGATGTTAATCTGAGGTGAAGAAAAAAGCTTAAAAGACAATTATCAGATAATAACTCAACTATTTTATCTGATACTGAGCCAAAATGCAACAGTTTAAGATGATCTGAAAAAGTGTTTAGTATTCACTGCAAGAAAAAATGACTGGACCTTTATATCAAACTCCAGAGAATTCATGGTTCAGCATGTTAAACACTGTTAATAACAGAACACACTAAAATTAGATGTTTGACCTCAATGCACACTTGTCATGTCACTTTTGGTAATATCGACGAAAACAGCATATGAGCACAAACACTTCAAGCATATCAAGCATGGTGGTGGAGGGATGATGATTTGGGCTATTTTGCAGTCACAACACACCTGGGTGTTTTCTTAACCAAAACTTTATCAATATACATAAGTAAATTGTAGTCAGTATTATGCAATTTAGTGCCTTGAAATTGGGCGTTTGAGCTGGAAAGGGTGGCACTGGGTGAAACTGTTTGTGAATCCCAGAGATTTCTCAAACGTATATGAAAGAAGCAAGCCAAGACTCCAGGTACGTTTTTGGTGAGGGAATAACAATATAACCTGATGTAAAGGTCATAAAAGTCAATTTTACATAATATTGCCCCTTTAAAAGATAGAAATCCAAGAAAAGTCAATCACAGCCACTTATTTTTGATACCTTCTGATAGTGTCTTCCTGTCTGCTGTATCAACTGTTTGGGGCATTTTGTATTTGTCACCAATCACGCTTCATCTGTTGTTGAAGTTTGCCACTTTAACCACCTGTCAGAGGTCAGGCGATGCCTTGTCACATCCGCAAACTTCCAGTAAACTTACTGTTTGCTAGGTGTGAACAATGTGACAGTTGGCAGATCAGACTTTTAATATACAATGTCACACATTGTGACTTGCAAAAGTATTGCACCCCGGACCTTTTCAAATTTTGTCATGCAAGAAATGGAAACTTCCAGCATTGTGGCACTTGAGTACTT
Source organism: Phalloptychus januarius (assembly GCA_902982915.1). Classification (NCBI taxonomy): domain Eukaryota; kingdom Metazoa; phylum Chordata; class Actinopteri; order Cyprinodontiformes; family Poeciliidae; genus Phalloptychus; species Phalloptychus januarius. Next base: position 5,534,957 of record CADWAE010000482.1, read on the forward strand.
TGAAAGTGTGGAGTACCTCATTTTCATTGCTTTGTCTCTATTTGTGCTGCTTTTCCAAGACTAAGACTATGGCTGCAGAATTTGTCTTCAAATTTTTCTTAATTTCAGGATTCTAGCACCGTTACGGCGATCCTTACATATTTTAACCATTGCAGTTTCTTCATTTCATAGTTTAAATGGTGTCTATGCCATTTTCCTTTAATCACACAATTTGATACCTTGGCATATTGACTTAGTTACAAAGATTTTTTTTCAGGCATACACGCTGTTTATATCACTTTGCTGCATTAATTAAGGAAATGACAACCTGTCCAATCAACAGTAGCTCCTCTGGCTTGAGGTCTGCATGCTTATCCTTCACTGTCAAGTACCTGCATGCTTCAGTAGTTTTGTGCTCTGTGTGTCAGTTACTTCCTCTGTTTCTTTGTGGTAGCCCAAGGCTCTTTGGTGTGCATGGAAGCAGTTTACCTCAGCTTGTCAGCACTCTGAAGTGCTCTGAAAAGTGTTTACAGTCTGTACATCTATTTTTAGTCTGGGGTGTCCTTGATTTTGGTAGCTTTAAAGTGTTTTTATCATTTGTTTTATTTTTGCCTTAGGCCGGTATTGCTCTAATATCTGTATTGTCTAAGTTAAAAATGATTTGTTTAGTAATTAAACTGCAGTACATGCAATGTATTCATGTCCTTTGAACCTTTTCACATTTTATCTTACCTTGATGCCAAATGTCAATGTACTTGTTGGGATTTTATTCAACAACAGAAAGCACTGTCTAATGATGGACTGGAAGTAAAAGGATAGTGGAGGAGATTTACTTTATGGAAGAGTAGTAAGAAGTAAAATATGGTTTGAAAAATACACATCCAATCAGGCACAGCAAACATGATCTTGTCAGATAAAACCAAATTTGGACTTTTTTTCCGAAATGTCAAATGTTGTGTGTGATGACACCATCCCCATGCTGAAAGCACTTTGAACTGCCTTGTTGCTGAAATGTGCTATACATATAAACTTGACTTGAAAGATAGTGCTGGCAGCATTATGCTGGTGCTTTATTTTAGCAGGGACAGAAAAGTAGGTCAGAGTTGATAAGAAGATGGATGGAACTAAACACAGAATATGACTTAAAATTGTGTGTTTATAGGTTCTCTTCATAGAAAAGCTATTTTTCAAGAAAAAATGGGAAATGTTATAAGTCTCTAGATGACTAAAGCTGCAGAAAACATGTCCAGATTGCTTCCAGCTGTAGTAAAAGAAAAAAAATACTATTCTGAGTTATTAGTAAGATTTTGAAAGTTTTTTATGATTTTCTCCCACTTCAGAAATCTATTATGCTATGATATATCCAAAAAATTAGAGAACTGAAAGGCAATGAGTAGTTTTTAGATGCAGTAGAACTTGCAGAGATGACATGTCTAAAGAAGGAAGGAAAAAACTCTTGAAACATCTTCGAATCCAAACTCACTTTGTCATTTATTGCCTTGCAAAATAAAAACAACCAACTAGTGTTTCTAAAATGAGTATGGATTTCGTTTCGTCTGTACTGCTTATTTGTGCAGAACTGCATGAAACATGATCTTTCTTTACCATAAATTAATTGACTTTGCATTTCCTATTAGCGACCCGGTCAGGGTTTGCCAGAACTTTTAACCGACTGCTGGAGGTAGGCACATCAAACCCTACAAGATTATTTATAGATGGATGGCTGGATTTCCAATTAGCTCATTTTATTTCCGCTTTATCCCCTCTTAAGAACCAAATATAGCTGTAAATAGTAGTTAAATCACAATAGGGCATAATGAGTCACATGAAATGAAACTTTCCAAGTAATATGGCACTTGTTGTTTGTTATCTCTCCAGGTGTGGGTGTCGTCAATCACAGAAATCAGTCCGGAGGATCTAAGAGCCGAGGATCTTGATACCCCAGCAGATGAGCTACAATTCATGGTTACCCCACCCAGCAATGGACACCTGGCCCTTAAAAGCAACCCCATGAAGGCAGTGTTGAACTTTACACAGGCCCACATAGACCAGGGACAGCTGCTTTTTGTGCACAAAGGTAAAGCGTTTAATAGACAAAGACTTCTTTAACAGCTTAATTTTGTTTTGTCTCCCATCTACACAGTATTTCTCACTGTGAAGTTGTTAGTCGGTCCAAAAACTAACAATATTCTGTTCCTTTTACCTCCACTAGAGGGTGCTCTGGTTTGGTTTTCACTCATGTCATATCAGGGGCAGGTCATCTAAATCATCAGCAGTTTTTGTCATAATGATTATGGTGATTTCTGTTTTGATATCACTTACATTTTGTTTACTTGTAAAGGCAGAGAAAGTTGAAACCTGCACTATACATCACACTCCTGCAATAGGGTCTTTGTTTGGGGATTTAAAAAGATATCCCTGTTTTTTCTTGACAGTTTCTGACTTTAATTGATGTTTTGACGTCTTTTCTAGGAGCCATGTCTGGGGGATTTAACTTCCAAGTCAATGACGGTGTGAATTTTACTCCCAGGCAAATCTTCAGCATCACTGCCAAAGCTTTAGTTGTGAATTTGGAGAAAAACGACCCACTCAAGGTGTTTCCTGGTAAGCATAGCCAATGACTGCAGCAAAATCAGCAAATTGCCTTTTCTGCTTCTCCTGTACAATGACCTCACTGATAATAAAAAAGTAAGTGTTTTCATAAAGTGAGTGAGCAGCTGTTACAATGGCTGCAATGATTTAAAACACCATTTAATTAATGAGGCTCTCATCATTAAAGCACTCATGGAAATACTTTAATGATACTATGATTGCTTAGATTAAAGAGACAGGTGTTGCCAAATTAATCTTTATGGCACAACAGAAAAAGCTGTTTTAGGCTTTTGCAGTTACACAGATGGTATATTTGTCAGCAGAAATATTCTAAATTCAAAACTTATTTAATTTTAATTCAGTCCACTCCAATTCTTTCCCGGTTATAATACAATACCAATACCAAACTAAATTAAGTTTAGAATAAAAAATTTATCAATAATATTAAAAGGACACCCTGCTGTTTGCAATAGGTTGACCTTCCAAACAGTGGAAGTTTGTTTGTTTAACTTTTCAACAGCCTCTCATACTAAAAATATCATGTGGTTAAAGTAGAAAGAAATAATTTCCTCTCAACAGGAAAAAACCTCAACAATAACCAGGCTCAATATGAGTCAGATAATCAGATTCAGATTCTCTTACATGCTGTCCAAATTCAATAAAATGTGTACACTGCCTCAACAAAAATGTCAAAACAAATTATTTTTGTCATTTACAATTGAAACGTGTAGATTTGATACTTTTGATCTCTACTTAGCTTTTCTTTTAAACTATGACGCTGTTGTGTGTTCGGCCCGCCTGCTGCTGTGCTTTTCAGATTTCTTTTGGTTTAATAATTCAGCGCCTTTCCAACAGCATGGTCATTAAATCATTAAATGGGTGTAGTCTGTGTCTGCAAACGCTTTTCATAGTTTTCCATAGGTTTTCACTACTTCTCTTTGTGATATTGTTGTGTGGGTGCAGCAAACAGCCAGCTGGCACACTCTACTGAGCCTCTCAGCCACAGGGTGAGTGGGTCCTTAAAAAACTGTGCCACTGTCTGTTCCAGGCAGCCATGTTGGTGCTTTGTGCCAAGCAGGATAGACAGGGGAAACTAGGATGGCAGCTTTGGCTGACAATTAGGGTTTTGTTTTTTTAAAGGAGAGAGTGGCGACGTAAAGCCCTTTCACACTACGGTGGGAAAATGAATGTTTTTTCCCCCTTTTTCTCACAAACATCTAGTCTGTCTGGGAGATTTCTGTCAAACTTGAGAAAGGAAACACTGTTTTCTAATTAACTGTATGTGTCTCTTTAAATGAGTTCTCTAAAAAGGTCATGCAAAATACATGTTTAATATGATAAAAATTGTGGAATGTAGTCAGGACAAGTAGGTTATCTAGCTATATTATCCAAAATCTACCAAACATGTTTATTATTATTAAGAGCATATAACGCAAAATTATATTCCTGCAGCGTGAGGATAAAAGAGGGATTTTTATTTTAGCATGAAACCATTTCGCTCCCTCTTCCTCCAAAGTAGACATTTCCCTTGGGAGACGATGGGAGTGCAGCTTACAAGTGAGGAATGAATTTCCTCTATATTTCCCTGTCTTCCATTATTTATCAGCACTCATTTTTCAAGGCCCTTAAAATATTCTGAGTTGCCACAGGAATCTGCACTGCAAAAAAAAACTAAATCTTACTAGATATTTTTGTCTAGTTTCTAGTGTAAATATTTTTGTACATTTGTACAAGACAAAACTAACTCATAAGTAATCTATTCAGCAAGATATAGTAGCTCATTTTAGTCAATCATTCCTTAATATTAATCAAAAGAAGTAGTGGTTCCACTGGCAGACTACTTCAAGACATCTTTCCCATGTTATAAGTGAAATAATCTACTAATATACTAATTACCTTTTCATCAATATTAAAAGTTATTGATTTAAAACAATCTCTTATATCTTACTGAGAAGTAAGATATAAGAGAAACCAACTAAATAAGTGAGTTTTGTCTTATTTCAGGTGTATGAAGGTTTTTGCAGTGTATACAATTTACTTTGGAATAAAACTCCTCGATTATTCCTGGCTGTTTTTGTTGATGTCTCTATTTTATTTTCCAAGTGGCATATTTGTGTCTGTGAGGAGCTTTTAATGTGTTGTTATGAGTTTCTGTAACACCCCCACTCTCTCGTTGGACATGGTGTTGTAAAACTCCTCCGGTGTCTGCGTGGCAGCTTTAATTCAACACATCAAAAGGCGGTCGTCACTCTATTCCAGGCTTTGTTTTTAAGGGTTTAAAATGTTGTGGAGCACAAAGGGAGAATAACACAAAATGCCTTGAATGGTTCAACCCTACCTATTACAAATTCTCTCCAGGATCTTCCAGTCCGATCACCAGTGATGATTTATATGCTGTGACCAATGACATTGGAAGCACCTCTAACCGCACCATTATGTTCAATGTGATTCGCCATCCTAAACTGGGACGCTTGGTGAAGAGGCAGCTTGATAACTCCACTGTGGAGATCTCAACTTTTACACAAGATATGGTAAGTGCACACAAGGTCACATAAAAACTGTGTCTTATTTAAAAACATGTGCGTCACTGAAATAGAAATCAAGGGTGTGTGAGAGAGAGATTTTTTTATTTGGCTTCCTCCATTTATGTGGAAGGCTATGCCAGATTTCCTCTGTTCTGCATGAATAATACATGTCCTCCATCCTTGTTGAAGATACTGACTCTCAATTTGTAGCTGAATGAGCCACGGTAAACCTTTTATACTTTGATTTATTATGGATTTTGATCTGACACAACTAAAGTTAAGGTGCTTTTTCTGTGTTCACTGCAGAACAAAGAATATTTAAATGATTAATTATTAAATTAAGTCATTTAATCACCGTTAAATCTGAATCTGTGGAAAAACTGCTGAGCAATTCAATCCCAACTTATACAGGAGCATCTGACCAAACCGGAACATGGAAAAATTATGATTTATTTTACTGATTCAAGTTATAAAGTAAAAGTTAACTTCATTAATTTAAGTTTTAAGAAAAAAACACTAAAATATTATCTCATAACACTAATTTCATACATCAGCAAGGATACACCACAAATGTATCCTTGCACCACAAATGACCATGGTCAATATCCAAGCTTATGGAAAGTTGAGTGGAAGGAAAAAGTGACACCACGATCGTTATTGAGATTAACTTGTGTTTTGAATCACTTTTCCACTTTATGGAGCACTGTAGTAACTGAAATCTTTCTGTATTGCAGGTGAACAGAAAGGAAGTCATCTACATTCAAACACCCATTGAGTCGGTGGGCTGGGAAGCTATGGATTCAATAACCTTTTCTGTATCATCACCGCCTGCCTCTCTGGACAGTCAGACTTTCAAAATAGACATCTCCTATGAAAATACAGGACCTGAACACAATACAGTACTCCTCAAAAACACAGGTATGAACCATATGTTCAGTCCATTAGCTGCTGTATTTGTAGCTAATTAGGACTGCAGTTTGCTTTACATTTGATCAATAGTTTCACATACTGATCTTTCACATTTTTATTTGAACTCCTTTATTGAAGGTAATCGTCTGTCTAGCCCTCAACCATGATAGAAGGGTTTGTAGTATATGCCTAAAGCAGCGGTGGGTAAAATAAGCATCTGACCTTAAACATTGTCTACATCAGATAAACATAACAACCACATTACAAACCTAAAAGTGTGTTTGTTTGTGTTTTTTGCATATTTCCGTAATCGACCTAAACAAAGTTGTGCAAAATTGTAAAATGGAAGGAGAAGGACACACAGTTGTCAAACTTCTTTATAAATAAAAATCTGAAAAACATGTGTTGGATATTTATATTTAGCCTTAAGTAAATTTTTTGGCAAAAAAAGAAAACAGTGTATCCTAGCTTAGTTTGCCAAGGTTGGGATGAAAAAGGAAGCTCCCTCCTTGCAGATGTAGGGAGTAGTCTGGCAGCAGCATTTTAATAAAGCTGTAAAACATTTATTGACATCAATGAAAGAAACAAACACATTTCTTTAAAAGCAGTCATGTTCTGTAACTGAAAGGTATGACAAAACAGCATGTTTGTAAAAGATCACAAAAATGACATTATAGAGAAAGGAAGAATGAAAACTGCATAATGATATACATGCAAATATTGCATCCAGATTTACTTTGTGTTCATTTTGTGGTAGGTGCTGAGGTGGCAGAAGGGGAGAGTGTTGTCATAGACGAATTCAAGCTGGATGCCTCCAACTTGATGTCAAAGCTGTCCACGCCGCAGAGGAACTCATATGAGGTCTGGTTTCAGGTGACGGATCTTCCCCAGCATGGCGTTATCAGGGTAGGTGAGAGAAATCTCACCAAAGAGAAACCCAACTTCTCCCAGTTCATCGTCACCAAATACGGCATCATTTACAGCCATGACAACTCTGAGACAACTCGTGATTCTTTCGTGTTCAGTGCTTGGCTGAACCCAAAAGGCAGGACTGCCCAACGACCTCAAGATGATACGGATGTTGTTGTTGAGCGTTTTGACATCACAGTCAGGCCTGTGAACGATCAATCACCTGTGATAAAAACTAAAACTCCAGGTCTAAAAGTGGTACAGGGAGACAAGGTAGCTTTCGGGCCTGAGGATCTCAGAGTGGAAGACTTGGATGATCCTCCAGAGGACATTACGTTCTCTGTTATTAGCAAACCAGGCAACGGTTACATAGCTCTGCAAGGAAGTTTGAATGAGTCAGTAGTTTCCTTCACTCAAGCTCAAATCAACAGCAGAAGTGTGTATTTTATCCACGATGGAAGCTCTACCTCTGGCGTGTTTTACTTCAGTGTCACAGATGGACATCACAAACCAATATATAAACTTTTTAACATAGATGTGTCAGAGATTACCATCACTCTACTCAATTACACTGGATTGTCACTGCAACAAGGGAAGTCTGTAGTACCTCTGACCCAGGACAACCTTGCAGCAGAGACAAATGGCAAAAGCGCCACCATTCGCTACATGATTACAAAACCTCCCACTTATGGCAAAATTCTGAAGGAAAACCAGGAAGTTACACGTTTTACACAAGAGGATCTTCGGACTGGAAGCTTGGCCTATCACATGATCTCGATGTCCTCCACAGAGGACAACTTTGAGTTTACTGTCTTCACTTCCGAGGCAAATCTTACCGGTCAAGTCCTAAATTTGACTGTCAGACCTCTGATCCACTTTGGCCAAGGACTGAAAATTCCCAATGGGATCATTGTCAGGCTCAACACTAGTTTTTTTAATGCCTCTGAACTAGCTGCTGTAAGTGACAATGACCCTGTCTTTGACATTATGTCCCATCCAAAGTATGGAAAGGTGCTTCAGACAAGTTCAAAAAGGTCCAGGAAGTTTGTCCCAGCTGCATCCTTCACATTTCAGGAAGTGGTGCAGCAGAAAGTTGCCTTGGAGCTGAATGCCAACATGACCGGAGTAGAAGAGCTGAATGATTCCCTTGTTTTTGTGCTGAAAGCCGATAATGTCCAACCTGCTAAAGGGGAATTCCACTTTACAATTGTCCCGTATGACCCATCGGTTTTTCCAACCACAAAGAGCCCAGTCCCGACCACGTCACCCATTCCTCAGACACCAGTCAAAATTTCTAGGAATGGAACTGTCTCCCCAGTCCCATCTACAGTTCTCCATTCCACCCACCAACCGAGCAAAAATCAGCAAAAATTCAGGGGCCGTAACCGCTGGGGGAACTCGAACGGAACTAGCTTTTTCAGCACAACACTCGGGAAGCCGCCTCGAACGGAGGAGTTTCCCTTTAGGAACACACCGGTCCGTGTGGAGTCCTACCCTCAGAAAACCTCCAACCCACTCCTCATCATCCTGCCACTTCTGGCCCTCCTGCTGCTCATAATCATCTTTGTAGTTGTGGTCGCCTATTTTCGACATCACAGACAAACGAAGCAGAACACCTCTTCGCCTCAGGAGATTCCTCCCACTGTTTCACCCGGCAGTGAGTCCCACAACGACCTAACCCAGAGGAGCACCACAGTTCCCACTGTTACTGTCACTCCTTTAAGTCCCTCCTACCCTTCCAGCCCTGTGCTTAGTAGGCTTTTGCCACCAAACCAGGCTTCACCTTATGACACAGCTCACTCAAATGCACTCGTCAGTTCTTGGAGTAACGGTTCTCTAGAACCAACTTCCCAAATTATTCACACGGTCACCCCAACTTTGCAGAAGAATCAGTACTGGGTCTGAAGACAGTGATAGATGTAAGATAATGTTGCTACATGTTTATGTAGTGAATGAATGGTACAATTGCTTACTTACTGTTGCAGTTACTTGCTATAGATTTCTGGAACTGTTTTGACCCATTGTGTGCTTTGTCCCATTAAAAGGAGAACTGTATGTTACTATCTATCAGTTTAACTCTTATGAGCTCCTTTCTGGACGGCAGCAGCTGCTGAAAGAGGAAAGAAACAGCTTTTATAAAGTCTTTCTTGTTTGTCTAACTGGTCCTTTATATTTAGAAAGCTGCTAATGTTCATGTCAGAGAAAGTTTTCCCAAAATAATAAGTCACCAGCAATCTGTTGGCAAGAAGTCAGTCTTGTCTAAAGATGGGGTTGTGTCTATACATGTAGTGCCAGGTTTTTGCTGTGCAAACACTACTGAAGTGAGCAGCGGGCTTTAGAAAAGAATGCGATCTCTGCATTTTATTGGTGGATGCTAAGTCGTGACCTCAAAGGTTACCCTGTAGCCAGGAATGCCACTCTTGTGCTTGGATGTGGCACATTTTGGGGAAATAATGTGCAGCACATTTGACACTTATTGGCACAACTGTTTGAGAAGTGCATAAATGGCATAATCTGATACTATAACATTTAGACCAATAAACCTTTGGTCTAAATGTTATCCTGCATCAGGAAAAGCTTGTGTTCAATTACTGGTACACCAAACAGTTCCTTTAAGATTAACATTGCGAAAGCCTTTTGTTAGATTTGTTCTTTAAATTTAATTACGAACTTTCTACTAAGCTTGCTTCCCTGGGGTAAAAAATTTGTGATGAGAGGCTGATCTCATTTAGAAACTGGCTATTAGGAACCAAGTATATCTTGCCACCGCAGATGCTGAGGAAGTTAACAACAGATCTCGAAAGCCCACTGAAAGTGGCATCTTAGGAACTGTGTGCTCCGATCAAATGACACTTAAAAATGACCTTTTCTTAACATAAAACGCAAGATCATATGTGGGAAGCACCCCATCTCTGTGAAGCATGGTGGAAAACCTGTGGTGCTGTGTGCCTGTTTATTTTTTCCAAGTGATCTAAAAATCTGCATCGCAATATGAATTGTTTAGTATATTTATAAAAAAATTTTAAAAAACGCTGTGTCTTCGAAAATAAAACTGAAAATAGATCGTTTTTGAGTATTTAAGCTGAAACCAGATTATTAAAAACATGAACAAATCAACAGAGAAAAAGTTCAAACTTAAAGGATGATTAGCAAAGAATCCAGATCCTTCTCAATATGCTCCAACCTTTAAGTTATTTCGTTATTCAAGGGTTTGTATAAAATAACACCAGCAACATCACAGCTGATTTTGTAAAAAAAAAAATTTTTAAGTGAAACTTTTGCCCCCATTAAATAAATTAAATTAAAAGTTTAACTTTTCTTACTTTCACAGTGCAGGATCAGGCTGTTGCAATAAAAGAAGAGTTTATTTTGAGGCCATTTTTACCCATTTTTACCAGAGGTGCCAATAAGTGAGGACAATGCTGTAAAGTGATTGGAACAGATTTCAGTGTTTTCATTCAGTTAGGTCACTCTCTGAAAACCTACATGTACCTCTTCTTTATGTTGAGAAGAAATTAGACATTTATGGATTAAAATATTAGAGAGGGATATTAGCATGGTAACAACTTGATACTGTGAATTACTGAAGCTGGCAGAAAATTTATGGTCAAAGTATTTCAAACGATTGTTTAGATTTATATAATTTCTATGCATTATATAAGTAAATAAAAGTATAGTTTATTTTGTTATCTCAGGTATTTTTTTAACACAAAGTGTGCCCTACATTTATCAAAGGCAGCATGCTGTCAGTAATCACTGAAGCCTACATAATTGGCAGGTTTTATATAACTTATCTATACTTAACTATACACATTAATGTGGTTTTACATTGTTTTTACCTTTATTTCTAAAATATATAGACACTGACCATATTATGCAGATTTAACATCATTGCACTACACTCCTATTTAAAGATAAATATCAAAGTATGATCCACAACTGGTAAATAATCTTTACAAGTGGGGTTTTATATTTCTGTAATAGAAAAGGATGTTTTATTTAAATGAACTACTGAAACGTCTTGGCGAGAGAAAGCGGAAAGAAGCTTTTGATGATTGAAAGGAGCTCCTGTTTCATCTTATTTTATCAAAGTCAGGATAAATTCTGTCAAGTCATGAACATTTTTTTCTGTGGATGAACTCTGACTGCTGTAAACAAGCGGTTCTGCTGTGATCTGCTTTAAGGCGAATTGTAAATTTTCAGGGAAAAGAAACCACTGCAAATATATTAGTCGTGAAATTATTTTGTACTGAAAAGAATCACTCGTGTCCCAGTCTAATCTAAGTGTTAAAATTTAATTTGTAACAGAAGTGTTGTATTTATTTATACAGTATTTTTTAATAAACCACTTTAAAAATCTTCTCAGTCTCATTCAATCATTTACATTCTCTTATCCTGCAGAAGATTTAGTATCCCCTTTTCTTCCTCATAGACATTTTGTGGCTCTCTGTAATTGAAATTGTCCTGCTGCCATGGCAACAAAAGACCCATTACAGTAGGGGACCAATAAAAAAAAAGGAAGATTATCACCATCAGTTCTCCCAGTGTCCTGCAATTAGTTCAACTTTGGTTTTCACACAACCAAAAGTCAGTAAACCTGCAGGACTTTGTTGTGATCGGCACTGAGACGCGTTTCCACCCCATCAAAAACAAATTGTTCCTCTCCCTGCCAGAAAATACTGAAGACTTCGCATGTGTAAACTGAAGCTGACTGAGCTATGTTTTAGTCTTTCACATTTACAATTATTATTTTTTTCATTAATTTTATCCTTACTTATAATAAACTAAATTTCCGAAAGCTTGGCTGCAACCACATAGATCGCCTGAACCTGCTGCGTTTCTTGTTCCACAAAAAGCTTGTCTGGTTTTTAAAAATTGTGATAGTTACACTTCTTCTTAAGACATCCATCCATCCATCCATTTTCCCTTACTGGGGTCGGGAGGGTTGCTGGTGCCTATCTCCAGCTGTCATTTCAAGCGAGAGGCGGGGTCACCCTGGACAGGTCGCCAGTCTGTCGCAGGGCAACACAGAGACATACAGGACAAACAAACATGCACACACACACTCACACCTAGGGACAAATTAGAGAAGCCAATTAATTGCAAACTCCATGCAGAAAGACCGGGGCCGGGAATCGAACCCAGAACCTTTAATTTAATTGCAAACTCCATGCAGAAAGACCGGGGCCGGGAATCGAACCCAGAACCTTCTTGCTGCAAGGCAACAGCTCTACCAGCTGTGCCACTGGGCAGCCCCTTCTTAAGACATGTTCGAGTTTATTCTGTTGGTGCTAATGACTGGCTCAGGTATTTTGCTTTGCCTTCTCCTTGACATGTCTCCGTGGAACGCTTTACACAAATCCTATATTTTATCCTTTAAATTATTAAAAAATCTTTTTCATTTATAACTAGAGGAAGTATGTCAGAGCTATATGGTTTAATAGGAACTGGAACTCATAAAAGAGAATCCTTGTATGTGGTTTAAACCAGGTTCTGCAAATTAAACTCCAATCACCAGTAGGTTTTTTTATTGTATAAAACACCTTTTTTTCTTGTACTCATGAACCATTTCTTGATTTTCTTAGTTTTAGTGAAGAAACATCAAATATCTACTTTATTTTGTTGTTTTAATTATATGACCCAGCCAGACATGTTGAATTTTTAAAAATCAAAGCAGTTATCTCACCTCAATCTCACAACTGGCGAAGCAACATTGTTCCTCTTTATGAAACGCCTTTTTTCTTTGCTTCTTTCATTCCCACAAGAGTAGAGATGAAATCATAGAAAAACATTACTGGTGAGACCACCCAACACCGTGGAACAATTTAGAGTCCCTGCTTGTGTTTAGAAATGCTGGTTACCTAAAAGAAAAATGATACACCGACAGATAAAAGGCACCTCAGACTCTGTTGACTGGAATAGTTTGAAGCAAATCTGTTGTGAGTATTTGAAATATATTTGGTGATCTGCATTGTGGTGGCTGGTTGTCTGGGCCCTGTGTACTGTGTTGTAGGAGCAACACTGGTTTCCTTTTTATGACATGTGGCGTGCATGAATTTGCATGACTTTGATGCTATGTGCTATGACGCTATGTCCCTTTGACGTGCTAAAGGTTTTGATACATTTCTGACACATGGATGTTATTATGTAACTGTGAAATAGGAAACTTAGCTGTGGAGAAGCACACACACCTCCAAATTGCACCAGGTCTTGTTGATTTAACTCTGATGGAGTATTTAAGGCAGGGTTTATGAAATACTTACATAAAACTTTGGGCTTTAGAGGCTGGTTTGATCAACATAAAAGCTCATAGCCTTTACTGTAACTTTTACAGCTGAGTTATAACACAAACTTTGAAGGTCACACTCAACTTTTGGCACTAAATGAGAATGTGGGGTTAACAAATTTTATTTTTAAGATTTTAATATAGTACTCATGCACCAACAATCCCAATGACTCTATACAGAATTCAAAAGCTGTCAATTTGTAATGCTATCCTTTACAAAATCAGGGAAGATGCCAGGATTAACTTTACATGTATAATACAGGCCTGGTGTCAAGACTGAGGACGTGAAGAAATAGGTAACCAACACCCTGCTGACAAGCATGAATGCAAAGCATGCAGATAAACATCACAGTAGACTGAATCTGAGTAAACCCACATGCACCTCCTACTGTACCGTGATAACTTGAGCTACCATCAAACATGTTTGTTTACCAAACAGTTGTTTGGTAGCTCAAGATGATCTATTAATGTTTTATCACACATTTCTAAATTAAACTTATTTTTAAAATAAGTTTATTATTGAAATTATTAAACTTATTTCATTACTCAGTCCTGCGAAGGTCAAGTTTTAAATACTCCAAAAAGTTTGAAAACAATTTTTAAACCAAAATTGAAGATCTACCCACTCTGTGGCAGGCTTACATTTAAGATAAAAAAAAACTGCTGACATTAACCAAGGCATTGTCCACTGTCCTATCATGTTATTACTGTCATACTAATATCTTGTCTAACTTTACAGCTCTTTTCCTTTTCTTTTGAAGAGGACTAGTGCAGTGAAGTTACTGCACTAGCCTGAGTAGATGTAGCCAAGGCTTCAATAATCTTTACGGCAAATGTCTGGAGTGTTGTGCTTTCATTTTTCCAGTCGAACATTGAAATTGCAACACTAAGATTAAATCGAGAGCGAATGCATTCTGTAGCGCAGCTATTGTGTGAGTGAGGGTTAGATGCATCTGGTAGGTTCTTGGCGTCGATAGAAGATCTTACAGTAATCGCTATAATTTGGGGGCTGGAAATTGTGGGCCTCAGGGTTTAAGAACAATGGAACCCTTCCCTTGAAGACAAGGCTGCCAGAGACAATGGCTTCTTGGTTCATTTGCTGTAATAGGGTTCCATATAGATGATCCCAGATGGCTAATTAAATCACAAGTGCATGTGTAAGTTGAAAAGAACAATTTTACAGCGGTACTGCAAGAGGAACAATGTGGACGCACCAAAAAAGGAACCAAGTGGCAGTTACTGTATTTCTTTTTGCTAATTGGGGCTCGTAAAATTCAGCCTGGGTGTCAGAAAATGTCACAATGGTGCTGAAAAGTATGACGGTTATGTTTTTAAAAGGAAACATAATATAGCAAATACACCTTATTGCCGTCCTGCTGAATGGGATGAGCTTAGTACTCATTACTAAACTACTAATCTTTTCCTAACTGACCTAAAACTGGAAACGTTTAATCTTATTTAATGTAAGACTCTCTAGGGTATATAAATATCTGGTTTCAATTCGTTAAGCGTACACATACGCTTTTCCAAAGCAATCTTAACACTGTTTTGTGCTTTCTTCATGAGATCTAAATGAATAGTAAGAGAAATTTAAATATTTTCTTGCCTCATGGTGAATTTGAAGCACATTTTATCCCCTAATAATCCTCAACTGCTGTTTTTTCTCTTTTTTTTGCTGAAAACTAAAGGCAATATTTTAAGCAATTTTGTCTTAGTTGAATCAGGTGTAATTTTCACTTATTTTTCTGCGATGTCTAACTTCAGTAAAATAATAGTTTTATCAGCTTCCTGGCAGATAGTTTGACATACACCGGATGTAGTATTTACCTTCTATCCACATTGTTCGCTGAACTGCATCCCTGCTCCAGGCATCTGAGCAGTTATCCACTATTTGGTCATAAACAAATGTCAGACAACAGAAGAGAAATAATTTGATTAAACTGGAATACTAACATGGGAAAAGGATCACGCGATCTTTTTCGAAATGCAAATTTGGTTAAAATCAGTTTTACAAAATACCAGCTTACAATACACAAAGATTTGACAGTTGAAACCAGACATTTTCATAAACTAAATAAAAAGACGCACACGCCATTTGTTTCTCACTGTCTGAAGCTTCATCAGAGCGTATATCTCTCTCTTGTTTTAGGTCAGTAAGAAGAATTATGAAATGCCACAATAATGAGAGAATGCGTCCGATTTATTTAATTTACCCACAGAATAATTATTGTCTCTTTAAACAATGAGCATAAGGTCAGACTTGTGGAGCTGCATAAGTCTGGTTCAACCTTGGGAGCAATTTACAGATGCCTGACGGTGGTGCATTCGTCTGTTCAAACAGTTATATATAGGCATAGATGCATACAATACATGCATCATACCACTCAGGAAGGACAGGAGGGGGATTTTTATCCCATCCCAGAACAAACCTTTGAAAATGCTGGCTGAAGTGGTAAGACAGTCTTTATCTACAGTGAAATGTGTTTCAGGCCTGTCAACAAGTAGTGGTGTGACAAAAGTAAAGTGAAACTGTTTGGCCTTAATGACCATCATTACATTTGGAGGAAAACCAGTGGACACTTGCAAGCCTGGAAACACCATTCCTGCTGTGAAGCATGGGGGTGGCAGCATCATGCTGTGGGGCTGTTCTGCTGCATGAGAAACTTAAATACCTCAAAAGTAGGTCCCATCAGGAGGAATGGACATTAAATGTGAATATTGAAGCATCATCTAAAAACACAAATGGGTTATTGAAATGGAGAACCACCCAGAGCGGTTAAGTAGCGTAAGGACAACACAGTCAATGTTTTTGATGGATGCCAGTGACAAATGAAGCAGAGATTGGTCTGAGAGTGAGGACTGCAGGATCTCAGTCCTACACAGAACTTGTGGATAGATAGACAGCTTGTGGAAGGAAACCCAAAACATTTGACCAAAGTCATACAGTTCAAAGGCAAAGCTACCAAAAACTGAGGAAGTAGAAGCATATTTGGCAACTCACATAAGAAAAGCTCCTGATTCTGCAGGTTTGAATCTTTTAAATATCACATGGTTTTCAGCTCTTTTTCTTTGAGGAAACAAATGTTTTTAAATGATCGAAACATGAAAAAAGTCAAAGTTTAAAACCTATTTGACAAACTAATAAAATCTTTGTGCATGTGGCCTCTTCCTGTTAAATATCCTCTTGTTTATTGTAATCAGAGCTGTAAATGAATCTCTGTGATGCTGGGGGAGGGGAGAATGTGCAGACACACACAAACCAACAAAAATGCATGTTGTGTATCTGTGTGTGTGAGTGTGTTTGATGGAGGGCAGCCAGAGAGCCAAGGGGGTGGGAGGGCAGTCAGCGTTTTTCAGACAACATGAATGAGGCCCTGCCAGAGCGAGCTTCCTGTGTGAGAGCTATAAAAACAAAACCAGGGTAAAGGCTCTCACATTCCTGAACACTCTGCCAGGTACAAGATACATGACATGTCCTCATCAAGTTTTTTTTACTCCAGGAAGAAGAAAAGAAAAATGGGTGAAAATGCAACACTTCTCATATCGCCTTGTCATGAATTGGAAAACACTTGAATGTCCATATATGTAGGTCAAAGCTGCAGCAGTGTTTGTTTTGATGTTCCTTAGAGGCTCATTAAATCTCAAAAACACCAGAAAGTTTCACAGGACAGAAATCTGGATCAAATTTCTGAGCATCTGTGGGTCAAATAATGAACCAACAAAGACAACATCATGTATGTGTGCGGTCCACAACCATGTGCACTGATGCAAAATATCAATTATAACAAGCTGTGGGAAAAGTTTCTTTGGAGTGATGAAGATTTTACTGTTGCATAACTTAACTTAATTGAAAGTTGAGCTTCTTATGTGTGATAAATATTGTGTGAGAACATGTTTGAGGATACTACTAGGTAATATGTTGCCTAGAGCATCCAAGTGTTGCACAACAGTGGCACTTAAGGTCTGGAATTGCTGACTCCTGATAACAGATGAATTCATAAAGAAACGTTCACTTAATATGTCATACAGTTAGATAGAAAACTTATAGAAACAAAACTCCAATTAGTTGGTCCCAGAGGCTGAAGCTATCATCTAGTTCAAGATGGACTAACACCAAAGCAGATTTCCTCAAGACAGGCCAGTCTCAAAACAATCAAAACATTTTTACACAAACACTCTTTTGTGAGCTTTTATTGATACTCAACTTTGTAATCAATGGTTATTTAGACAGAAGAATGCAGGTAAGAGGCAGTGCACCACCAACAATCTACCTTTTGAAACACGTAAAGCATTTTAGACCAGGGTGATCATCTAGATCTTGTTCTTCATGACTTTGCAGAATTAACACCTCAATCCGATTGTTCACACTAACAGACGACAGTGAAAAAGGTTAGAAACATCGAAATGCACATAATTTCACAAAAGAAACGCATGTGAAGAAACTGATGCAACATTGTGTTGAACTTCTTTAAATAGATTATTTTTTTTAGAAAAGCAGAGGTCAGCAAAAGCAGGTTTATTTCCCAAGAGCTTCTGGAAACGTCACTGGAGGAAAAACACAAGTTGCTACTTGAAGAGACAAAACAACTCAGATAACAGCTGAGTTCACACAGGGTGGCTCTGAATCTTTTACACAAGCAGAGATTAGCATTAGCGTTCAGCAATAATAACAACAGGTGTGGCAGGATGCCAATTTCTCCACACAAACCTAAAGGAGGCATCTTGTGTTTGTATTTGTCCTATTTCAAAGCGCAACAGCCCACAGAAACTGCTATAACAAATTGGTCTGAGCCCTGTGAAATACGGTCTTTGCTCTATAAAATTGCGCTTTTAGCTGACAATTCTCATCTGTAACACAGGGTGTAGTGTGTATTTTCCGGTATCAGAGGTCTCGCCCTTGGGAGAGGCCTGCACTGAGGTCAGTGGATGATCTAATGGGAGCTGCTGCTGCTCACCAGACCCACATTTCTGTCTAATCTTACTTCCTGCATGACTGCCATGGCCTGGCAGTACCACTGCATTAGAGCAAAATTAAACAAAACGCCCACTTTACACAAAACAAGCTCACAAAAATAAAGGAAAACATTTTACTGGGAAGTGAAAAAGTATCTGCCACCTTACAGATGTAGTTAGTTTTTACATTTTTGTCATACTTAAATGTCTGAGTTATCAAACAAAAATAAGCTTAACAGTTACAATAGCAACATTCAGATCACAGTTTCATTTATTAAAGAGATGGGCCTCAAGAGGTTTTGTGTTTGTTTTGTTGTTGTCGTCGTTTGTTTTTTTAAATCCCTCCCATTGATGCTCTTCTTGCCTGGCTTCTCTTTATTACTGTTTAATTATAAACCTTGACCTAATCTGAGGCAATGAAGACCTGCAGTGTTTTAAGTTGTTGTTCCAGGTTCTTATGTGACTTCCTGGATGAGCCATTGCTGAAGTCCTGGAGTAATTTGGGTATAGTTCCAACACTGCTCCAATCATCCATTTCTGGATAAAAAGCTTTTCAGAAAGGCTTTAGAGGTGACTTTTTGTTTTCATTTCCCTCCACTCTTGAATTCCGTCAGATTACGGAACAATGTGTTGCTTTTCAGGACCATGCAGACTACTTCATGTTGTCAGAAACATGAAGTAGTTAACCTCTTAAAATCTGGCAGTAACCAGGCCTGGGTGAAGTTTAACCAAACAAATTCAGTTACTCACTCTGTGACTGAGTGTATTACAGCATTGAGCATGTTGACTCTGTGGGTTTCAGCCAGGCAACCTGTTTCCTGGGTGTGACAGAGTATGATTTGAAACACACAACACATAATGTACATTCAACCTAAGAGCTTAACAGGTAGTTGGCTTGCAAATATGTAAGAAGGTAAATATCTCAGGTACAGGGTGTGCTAAGCAATGTACAGGAACAGATCACAGATGCTATTGTTCTAAAGGGAGGAACCTGTTTGACAATTCTCCACTCGTCAGCAGATTGCTGTGCTGACAAAACCTTCCAGGGGTCACGAGACAAAAAAGAGGGGAGCAGTCATGTGAGAACGGCCTGGTGTTTGTGACTCAGCATGAAAAAGCTGAAGTGAGACTCTGTTTGGTCGTTGTCCTTTGAAGTGGCAAAAAGGAAAACAATCCTAAAACCAGACAGGTACCCTAAAAACTCTCGGTCAGGAGGAGCTGAGGGTTTTTCCACCCCCAGCTGAAACATGAAACCTGTGAAAACGGTGCTCTGGCTGCAACTGCCCTTTAACCCCGTCTCTACCTGAGCCTGTCAGCTGTGTCATGAATCCGTCAGGTCTGGGTCTCTGTTTGCCGATCAAACGGCTGTACAAGCTGGGCCGTAATTAAAAACAGAGTCAGACGGAGCCCCCCTTCAGCCACCCATCCCTTCCCCTCCTTCAGCGGGGAAATTGCTGACTGCAGGCAAACGCTGCACATTCCTAAAGCATGAACGCTGAAAAAACAGAAGACATTTTTCCCCCGGCCATACCTTCACAGGCAAAGGGAAGGAACAGCAGAAAATGATTATATATGTATCTGTTTGAACACACAGTGAGCATGCATGTAATTGTTTTTGTCACCTTGATGAAGTGAAGCCCTGCACGTGACTGAGCCGTCTGATCTGATGGGATGACAAGAACAGACAGGAACTAACTCAAAACAACCTGAATCAGTTTGGAAGATCATTTTAGTTTTAGTGGAATTGGTGTCAAGAAACTCAGTAAATGTAGTGTCCTATATTTTGAAAATATATTTACATGAAATTGTAAACTGAATTAAATTTTTGTAAATCACCTCTAAATCCTCCTTTTTGTCATTTTCACACATAATATCCCGGTAGACTCAGGAAGATTGAGGACAGGTTTCCTGTCAGTCTGAGTTTACTTTTAAAATGGAGTTTTTGAAAAGGTCTAGTCCTTTGAAATGACAAAGTAACCTCCTCACCTGCGTTACAGCTGGGGAATTTCAAGAATGGCATCCAGTTAGTCCTAGCAAGGAAACTTTCCACTTTCCACGGAGCTTGTCATAGATTTCTATACATTGTTTGTGCCGCTGCTAAAATCTGAGAATAATTGAGATCCCTTTTAAAAAAAAACTCATCTTAATAGTTTAAACTAGAAATATATTCTAATACACATTAATTCTCAGCTAACATCTAGAGTCTTTGTGCGCCAGCCTTTCAGCACCAAGGAAAATAAATCACTCTCCTGCTATTTCAGATTTCCTATGTTGCATGTCTCCTTCACATAAGGAGACATGCAAGATCAGACGGGCTGTAATGTCAGTTATTGCACAGGAGGTTGCAAACAAAAGGCAACACCAGACAGACAAAAGTGATTTCAACACAAGCAAGAACAACACGTTCTGTTTCTCAAATCAGCACCTCCACTTGAAATATTGTTCATCCACCTAAAACAAACCATTTCCTTTTAACAGAAATCCTGTTTGGTCTGGTGACTTCCTCTTTTATTGTAGAAATACTAGAAGAAGAAACATATAAGATGAAATCTTTGCGGTTGGACTTGGGTCATTTCCTGCCATTATAGTGTAACATTTGGAAGTCTTTAATCAGCTGAGGCACATGAGGGAAGTTGGGGTCAGTTCCATAGTGGTGATTTGTGGGATATTATGTCATAAAAATGAAAGAAAGGATAAAATGTGGTTATTAGGAAGATGTGCTCAGGATTTTAATAAAAGCTTATCTGGAGTTCCAGAAAAAATTGCATTAACTCATCAGGAGCAAAAATGTCAGATTAATTTTTGAGCTATTAATAATTTAACTGAACAGAACTGACAACAAACAGCTTTAATAAATGTTTAAAACCAAGAATTAGGTGCACTAGATACCTTTTATTTTTGCTTGCATTGTAAAATGGGCTGAAATGTACAGAAAGATCCTCACTATTCATTGGGTAAAAACTACCAAGTTGCAGGAAAACAACATGCCTGTTTGTTGCTATGAACACGATTTAGATTTTATTTCTGCTTGGAGATTTGGAGGTTGTCGTCCTTCATTATTTTGTTCATTTTATCCATTGTTACAACATGTAGTAAAACACACACACCAAAAAACACTGTCTGAGGCCACTACCTCCAAAACATACCTCTTTACATTGCAGTCAGTCTGTCTTTGTCTTGGCAGATCTTAAGACATTTCTTTGGAAGGCATTTGGTTTGTAGGGCAGCTGCGAATGTCAATCAAACCTAAAAATGTTTAATTTGATTCAGGGAGTTGGCACCCTCTCAGTCTGTCCTCCAGATCACTTCTCTGAACAGAGAAACTGGATTTTCCAGAAGTTTCATAGCAGGTTTGAGGCAAGTTGGTTCTTGTTTTGATCCTGAACATCCTAACCAATTTTATTTTGTCTGTGGGTGACAGTTTTATATTTATATATGTATATATTAGAGTCTATATGAATTATTTTCATTAATATAATTTTTCATTAACTGCCACTAATATGGCAATTAGCAGCAGTTTTCATGTCACTTGCATCCAGGTAAGCTTCTCTTTCTGCTGCCTGACAACCAGTTAAAATGCAGGAAATGATCAAAAATTTTGGGATGGGATGAGATGAATTACTGTCCTAAACTAGTCTCTCTTTTCTCAGCAGGAAGTGGGAGACTTGATACATAAAATTATGTTTTTTTCATCTGATGCCGTCTTGTGTATTTGCCCATAAATCCCAAGTAAAAAAAATCTCTGCTTTGGTGAGTTTAATTCTGGCTGTTACCATATAAGTTATAGAAGAAGGTTAAATCAAAAATGATATACTAATTAAATTCTCTGCAAAAATATGTGTTTCAAATCCATCTGATTAAAAGGAACCTATTTCCAAAAACAGCTTTTTTGCATGTGAGACAACAAACCAGGACTTTTCTGAAAAGAGAAAAACAAATGAACTGTGCAAACTCTGCTGTTTCTCCACGATATGCATTCATCATCATATCTCTAGAGGCATGTGGAGATATTCTAATCTGCAGGGTATCAGCACTCTGATTAAAAATGTACAAAATGTTTCTGGGTTACATTTAGTGAATTCCAGAGAGCTGCTACACATCCAAAAAAGAAATGAGCCAAATCTCATGAGCACAGTAATAACATTTGTGAACGTGATGTTCCTTATAGGCACTGAAAGGCTACAAGGGTTGTTTGTGCACTCCTGCAGAAAGCCTAACGTTTATCACTCATCGGCAGTGGTAGCCTTATCAGGCTCCTCTGCAGAATCTGGAGGGTATTTCTGGTGTTGCTCTAATGGCCGAGGCTCCTAAACACTCAACGTTTGTGTCTGTGACATTTAGCCAGCAGCTGACAGTGCTCTGTCCCTGTTTCATGTAAAACTGCAGTTTTTTGCTAAGCAACACCAAACATTGTGACTTAAACTATGCTTGACAAACACTAAATAATAGTTGTTTGCACACGCATTTGAGATCATGTAAAATTCAAATGTTGACACTGCAAATACCTTAAAAACATGTGACATTTCGGGAGTTTTACAAATTTAGAACAACCCAAGCTTTAGGCTGGAAAGAGTGGGAAATGTATAAACAGGAGCACCCATTTCCTAAAGGGTTGGATGTATTGGACATGAAGCCTGAGGGGTGAATGTTAAAGTCTGCAACAATCCAGTCAAATCTGATGAAGTGGGGAAAAAAACAAAAACAAAAAGAGCTGAAAGATGCCAGACACTAATATATATGTCACTGTGGCAACAGAAGGTTCATTAGTTTATGAAGCCATAAATATTTCATATTTAATGTTTTTAAATGAATGTTTGATACTTATAAAGGTAAGGATAAAAAGAATGAGCAACAGAGTTTGGCTAAACCAGTTGTTGATATGTTTAAGAACTTGATTCAGGATAAAGTCATTTCTCGCTGCTTACGCTGGATTTAAGAGAGAAAGTAGCAGCCATATGCTGTTGGTTAAGTAAGTCAGTAAAAGTTTGTATAGCAACTGTTTTTACAGACAAGTCTCTCAAAGTGCTTCATACTAAAGAAAACAATATGATACAACCATTAACACCAGTGTTTAAAGCAGGAGTTACTCTTTTAGAGCTAATAGGCATTTAGTCACCAGTGGAGGTTTACGATACGGCCAGCATGGTCATCAGCAGGAACCTTTAGAGAACCAATTGTCGCTTTCCCTCAATCTGAAAGGAGTTCTATATCTATTTTCAAACAATTTGAAGTCTAATATTTTACAAGAACAATGGCTATAAATGGAAAACATTGAAGGCCGTTGCTGATCTTCCCAAAAAACATCCCAGAAAATTCATCAGTTCCAATGTCAGATATGGCCAGAAACCCAAGAGATCCTGCTTCAACTCAGTTAACTCACAACAAGCAGGGCTTTCCAGGAGAAAACATTTTCTATCTAAAAATAAGATATTATAGGTTTGCAAAATTGTATATGAATGATAATCAAACAATTGAAACTAAAATAAAGATGTTTGGCCATAATGCAGAGTACCATCTGTCCAATAAGTAAGCATATAAAACACCTTATGGTGACAGTCAGACAAGGTGGTGCAGTGGTCATAATTCTGTTTTCCATCCACAATCACATGAATCCATGAATCAACAGTGAGGCTGTGTGTCTGACAGAAAAAACAACTTGGATATCAGCAGAACAAAGATCCCAAACATAGAAAGACTTTAACAACAGAATGCCTGAAGGTCAAGGAAGATCCAGACCTCCACCTGAGTGTGAAGGTGTGATGGGTCTTCAGACACTTTGCATGAACAAACTGAAGCAATTAGGTAAAGAGAAGATGGTTATTGCTGTAGTGGTTCTACAAACTGGATTACTTTGTTTCATGTTATGACTTTATTTAATGTGAGTCTGTTTACTTTTTCAGAGGCTGTTTTTATATGCAGGTGCTTTTATCAAGTGGCTTTTAGTTTTTATGCATCATAGCTGATAGGTTCTTCCATAGAAAAAAAAAACATTTTAAATCCTATTTTACAATTCCAGATCTTCTCGTTTCAAATGGCCTCCTGGCCAGTTTTTTAAATTCAAAGTCTTAGAACATTTGATTACTTTTGCAAACACACACTTTAGACTCAGAGTAAAATTTAACTAACTTGTGACTGACAGCTTGTTTTATGTAACCTGTCTATGTCAATTATTTATATATAATAACAAAGAAGTGTATTAAAGTATTTAATAGTCTCAAACCAACTTTACGTCTGAAAATAACAATTTTACATTGATAATGCATCTCTTTCTATTTGTCCCATACTTATTTAGACTAATGAATGCTAATTCAAAACCTTTTCAAATTTTGGAAGACTACACGAGATCCAGAGCCTTCGAGATCCAAACCTTGATAGTCAAGGTTTAAGAAATAACAAAGATCTTTTCACTGATCAAATGTTAAAAATTAAAGATCAGCAAGTTTAAAATGAAACTACCTTCCTTTGCTATGCTTAAGAAAATGCCAGCATTGCATCAAAAGTTATAAGACTAACACCTGATGTTACCAAAACACTATCATGCAAACAGTTCTGCTTTGCCTTGGTGCTCATTAACTTCCTCTTTTAATCTCCTGCTCAGAGTTACATCAACGACATTGCAAATATTATTTTGCAGCTAGTCGTATCTGTATGTCTAGATAACAAACCGAGGCCAGCAGGAAGAGCGAACGTTTCTCCAATAACTTGTCATCCTGCACAAGCAGAAAGCTGTGAGATCAGATATCCTCTTGGTTTTCAGTGATGGCGATGAAAGCTGATGAAAACCTGTTAGTGTGACCTTTTCCTGTTCACGGCGTGTTCACCGTCATTCGCTCTGACATTTCTAACATGGACCAGCTGTCTCAGATGGCTGACCTCTGTACTATCAGCAGATCTGTGAGCATAACGTGAACCACAGCACAGCCATCCTCCAGGGACAGAGCCTGAAAAAAGCTGCACAGCATTCTGCTGCCTTTGTCTTTTTAGCGTCATAAAGCTCTGCTGTGACCACATTACTGACGCTGTTTGGTTGTTTGATTTGTCCAAAATGTGTTTACTTTAAATTATTAGTTAGAATAATAACTCATAATATGGCAAAAAAGAAACTATAAAAAAGCTTTAGAATAATGCTTACATGATTTAAAAATGTCACCTTTTGCCATGATTCTAAGGACTTCCAGCCCACTTAGTCACCCAAAATGTATTTAGTTTATTTTATAACTTTTATGTTTTTATTTTGTAGCATTTTATGATATTTGGTGTTTCTTGTTTTAGCTTTTTGTTGCTCTTCTGTATTTGTTTTTCCTCAGTTTCTTTGTATTATTTCTGTGTTATTTCATCATTTTCCATCAGTTTAAGTCCCTGTTGCTCACAGCCATCGTTCATCCAGTATTCAAACTCTCCTGTGTTGCACTCTAGTAATCGGCCTCCACAGAATTTAAGCTCCTATGTTCATTCACCCGTTTGTCAGATCTTTCTGTTTTCTGCTTGCCTGTTGATGTTTTCTGTTTTGCAGTTTCTCCTCCTGCATATTTTTAAAAGTTTGTTGCAAAGTCAAACCGTTTACAATGTTATTATGCCTTCCTCATGCCTGTGATGAATGTATAAATGCAAATTTTCTGTATGCATCAAGCACTTTTCCTCCTCTGCTCTATGGAGTAGTATTGGATACATTTTATTTTTTTTACTAATGTACATGAAACTGAATAATGACAAAATTACCTATATTATTGCTGCTCTGGCTATTTCCACAAGTACTCTCATGACCAAACTATGAATCATTGTTTCTGATGTATGTAGATGTGTAGACAGTCATTCATGTCTTCCATTCAAGCTGCTGCAATGAAGGAATAAATTAATAATTTATCCACATCGAAAACAGGTTACCAATACATGTGGACTGGACTGGAAATAAAATGCAAAACCTCCAAAAATCTCTTGGTAATGTGTTTTTCTATTTAGCAAAAAAAATAAAAACAGGACAAGCTACTATATTTCTGTGAAGGATAAATTTAATTTGCATCTCTTCTACAATCATAACTTCATGATACAATCATCATAAAGTTTAAAAACATCAGTAATGTTGCTTTTAAAAAGGTCTGCATTATAGAAACTGGTAAGAAACCCTCTACTCATAGCAGCCTGCTTCTGTTAACTTAACGTTGAGCCTTCAGACCAACATTTTGCCGACACAAATCGAAACATAAGGTGTAAAACGTGTTTACCGTTGTCATTTAAGCTAAAAATCGAATCCCACAACAACTTAGAAAAAGAAATGGCACAATTTGATAAAATAAGATTGAATTTATAGAGATGTAAAAACAGATGGATTGTATGCCTGCATTATCAGCACATAAGAGTTGTTAAAAATAAGTAACAAAAATGACCAGAGAGACAAAATCAGAAGGCACAGAGAAACAGCAGTGACAGTCGCTGCTCGGTGAGGAGCCTGTAAACATTCTGTCCCATTTGTCTGATAATAAATATTTTCTGAAGGCAGTGTGTTAGCCACAGGAGTGTTGCTGCTCCTAGAGAGGCGTTGAGACCAAAAATTGTTTTTAAAAACTGTGCTGTAAGGCTAAAGACTCCTGATATAGGAACTCTTGCACCAGATGTGTAGGCAACAGTGAAAACAGGCTTCTCTCTCTGCTCTTTACTTTAACAAGATTAATCCATTTATTATTATTGATCTCTATAAACTCTAGGCAACTGTTTGCACTTAAAACTGGCTTAATTTTCTAAAAATACGTGTCCGGACGTCCCAGACAAAAATGCAAGCAGGATGTCGTTTTGTGTCCTCTCCATAAACGTCCTGTCCTGCTCTGACGTTGGCTCCCAGCAGCCTGTGTGAGGTACCGCCCTTTCCCAGCCAAAATCCCACTGACCAGTCACGGGAGCGTCACAGCCATTTGTCATCGAGACCCAAAACGCGCAGCTTCTGTTACGCGTTGTCGTACTTTTGCAGAGCCTCTTCCAGTTTGCCCGTGATCTTCTGGAAGAAAGCGATCTGCTGCTGGAGGTGGTGCTGCATCTGGGCCTTGAAGTCTCTCACACGGATGTGGTGGAAGTGCTGAATCTCAGCCAGCGTGGCGCAGGAGATGATGTTGCAGCGGTCGTTGATGCCGTCGGCCTGCGCCCGGTCCATCTTGCCCTCCTCCACGTGCTTCTGGCTCTCCTTCACCTTCGTCAGGGCTCCTGTTAGGAGAAAATGAAATACACAAGCATTGGTATTTATATACTTACGTTTTGCTCTTAAAACTGGAAAAAATAAGAAATGAGCTGACTGACCTAACAGATTTAACATTTTTAACCCAAGTGACCGAAAACCTTTGCTCTAAGCTTCCTGGGAACCATACAGAGCCTCATATCTGTTTATAGTTAGAAAATCTGGGGGCCCACACTCAAAACATATTAATGACATGATGTCACCTCAGAGCCTTCAACCATTTAAGGGCCTTTGGTGATGTTCCAGATGCCAACTACCAACAAACACATAGGTTTGCATTTCTGCCCTTATTAGGATATTCTCTAGGCATTCGTTCATTTGTATAGTCAAAATCTATTCACACTTTAGCTATAACATACATCTCTACATATAATCCTAAGAAAGTAACTTTGAAATGTGAGAAGGAAATTTGGCAAGATGCAAAAAAAACAAAAAAACAACAACTTTACTACAGACAACCAACTCTCCAAACATGCTGCGTTAGATGGAAATTTGACAAACAAGTCAAAAAAGCCTCTACATTTGCCATATGCAATTAATTTCATATTATGCATGGAGTCACCAAATGTTTTACAGAACTACATATTAGTCATTCTAAACATAAACTAGAATTTACTTCAAGATAAAAGTCCAATTTACTGTTATTGCCAATACAATATAAAAGAGGTTAAATTATTATTGTAAAATAAATGTAGTTTTGCAGCTCTGCTTCATGTTTTGCCTTTGCTTCACAGTTGTGCTTTCTTGCTCATTATTAAGTCACAAAACCACCAATCAGCAAAAAGATACAGTAATTTATCACCTTCCACCAATGCCCTTTGGTTGAGCGCCCTGCAACACTTCAACCGAAAGCATTGGTTGATGAACAGCAGATAAAAAAAAATGTTCTTCTAAAAAAGAAAAACAACATCTAGATGTTTTTGATTTTTGCACCTTTAACTCCTAAGAACTTATAGAAACAAACTTTATCTTTATCCCATTAAGAAACAGGAAACTGATATGCCTGTTTGAAGTAGGAATTAGAAATAAGGGGTTATCTATAAATAAAAACATTGATTCAAAATATCTAGAAAGTGTAAATGGTGAATGTTCCACAATAGCGGCAAGCACAACAAATTATCATGTGTTATAATCTTTTTATTAGAGATGTAAGGATCATGGCCAATTGCCCATCTCCAGTTTTTGTAAGGCTCCAACCAGCTGATTCAGATTTAGGCTTCTTGGATTTCTCTTGAAGAAATCAGAGAAGCTATCATCAATATTTTGTGGCTCATTTTCCTACCAGAAAAAGTCAAGTATGAAACTAACGAAAACTGTAAAGGAGCAAAAAACTGTCACCTGTTGTAGCCTGAATAAAAAGCCAGCATGCTACTGTAGCAAGATATGACAATATATTGTCATTTCTCCATGCTTCCTCTGGTTGTTACCACTTTCTCACTGAAGAGTGTCGACAGCATGTCTTGGAAGGGTTTTTATATATGGTGTATTCAGTGATTAGAAAATGTGATGATTTTTGACTTTCAGGTCAAACCATCAGCCAACCAGCTTTAGTTCTCACCGTTTTCCAATCTGTTTAATTAAAGTCTCTTGGTCTACGTTATTGTACTTATAAGGTGTTTTTTCTGGAACAGTAAAAAAATGCCCCAAAATCAACCATAAAAGGATTGATAAATTTAGGAAAGGAAGTGAAAATTGTGAGCTTGACACTCATACTAAGAGACTGAGCAACGTTTGCTCAGTGTTCGCACATACTGAATGCTCTTCTCGTCACTGTGGTGGGTTCTTGTGGTTTAAGTGAAGCGAGGCAACGGTATAAAAAAAAGCATTTTCACACACTGCTCCAAACGTTCTGCAGAACAAACCTTTAGATAAGAATGTGCAAACACTAAAAAGTTCCTTTCTGCCATTTAAAAAAAAACAAGTTGTGCAAAGCAAACGTCACAAACTGGACAGGAATATGACACTGCAAAAAAAGGCGTAAATGTAAAAAGTGTGAACTTTCTTCCTTAACAGAACTTTTCCTGACACCCAAAGGTTTCCTGACACCCAAAGGTTAAACAAAGGAAGTGTGATTGTGTTTTTAAATGTCCCAGCCAATACATATAGTGAATTGTTTATTCATAGGGCAAGAGAAGAAACATGAGCTTCCTAGAGGGTTGATGCTGATGTGAAGCAATTTTTAAATAAATTTTAAAAAAGACAGTCAACATAAACTAAGAATAGCTAAAGCTGATAGCTGAACAGGTCTTAAGATTGGAGCCTGTGAGGCATGAAGCGAAACATCTCACATTATCATGGGATTTTTTTTGAGTCACCAGGCCTGAGCTGAGACACTGAAGATTCTTGAAACATGACGCCAGTGAATACCTCACACACATCACTTTTTTCCACTTAAGTTCACATGCAAGTTCCTGTGTTGTCTGTTTTCTCTTTCCCATGCAAAAGATTCTAACATTTAAAGGAGAAAAGGTAGCATGAACGATAAGCTAAAGGCATGAGCACAACAACGGAGGGATACATATGCAAGACAAAACAGATAAAATAGAAACTTTAAGGCAGTGGGACTCAGAGGACGGTATTAGCTCTTTGCAATACGCTGAGCCACATCATGCTGCATAAAGCTGCTGCACAACCTGCCAAAAAATACTTTAGGTTTGACTATCTGTGAACCTAAAGCGACAGAAAATACTTTAAGCCATGCTGCATTTGCTGTGTCTTAGCTGTGGCAGATTGAAACAAAAACCTTTATTTCTTTTGTTTTGCTGTCATCCACAGATTCTCATCCACAGTTCAACCCGGCAGCTTTCATAAGGAACAGCCAAGAAACCTCAACGTGAAGTCTGGTTAAAATCCTGGCGAGATTAAAATAATTTTCAATCTACTCTCTTTGATTTTTGTCACACGTTTAAAATAGAATTTGTACTTTACATTTGCTCTAGCCAGTCCTAACAAACTGGGGCCGTCTTTAAATGGTACAGTTCATTGCAGAGGTACAGCGACTGCCCTCAGGCTCACTGGACCAACCAAATATCGTTCTGAGTGATCAACCCTGGTGATTCTATTCTTTTAATCATCACATGCAACTCACAGTCAGCCCAAACCTGGTTTACAACCTTTGAATATTTATTCAAAGCTCAGCCTTTCCCTTAAGGCTGAGCATTCTGTTTGACAGAGAGGTGAAATGTTTTTAGCTGCAGCTGATCCCGCAGCTGATCCCGCAGCTGATCCCGCAGCTGATCCCGCAGCTGATCCCGCAGCTGATCCCGCAGCTGATCCCGCAGCTGATCCCGCAGCTGATCCCGCAGCTGATCCCGCAGCTGATCCCGTCAATCAAATGTATTTAAGGCACAAGTCGGACTAGATTTTGTCTGTTTAATTATGTAACTTTTATTAGCAACACTGGCAAATATGTTCAAAATAACCCTTAAATGAACCTTTAATTGCTGTACTCACTTTCATTCCATAGCAAAAATACTTCCATTTAAAAATATAAAGATATATTTTAATTCTTTTCGGTGTTGCAACACTAAAGTATAACTTACTCTATGTTTTAAAAGGGTGCAAAAACTTTTAAATAGAGGTGCCACCTAATAATTTCTACATATTTTGGACAATTTTGATATAAATAAGACAAAAACTACAAAAATACCTGTAATGAAAACAAATTCAAAACTGAATACCCAGACTCTTCTCTTTGATCAGCTGAGCAGTCTTTGATGTTCAACTGTAAAAAATGCACTTCTGTTCCTTATCTAACTTCCTGTTTTACAGTTGGCAGCTGTTAGAGATGCAAGGTGCCATTTTTAATAACATACATATTTTAAACACCCAAACGCTGTAGAACTGTATGCAGTGTGCAGATGTGCAGCGCTCCAAATAGGAGGTTGTCCTGATGACTGTTTTGTTAAAAAAGTTCTGTCTGTGGTGTGTGAAGGTGGCACAGAGTTTCCTTGTGCAGGGAGCCATTTCAGCCCTTACGTAATCCCCACTTATGCAACGGCCTGAGCAAAAGCGGACAATCCCCGTCTCATCGCTGCACTGTTATATGTCCTCTGCAGCTATGGTGGAGCTGTAGAAGACATTCAAATAAGCTGCTATGATGCCTCAGGTGTTTAGATGGCAGCGTGAGGCTGACTCAGCAGGATATGCCAGCATCCTCGTATATCGCTGCTTTCTTTCACTTTCCTTATTATTTTTTTTATCACTTCCTGTTCTAATGTGTCTGATACAACATGAAAACATTTGCTCAGGGTAATGGAGATCCCCGATTGAACAAAATGTAGGAAAGTATATTTCATGATTGATTTTTTCCCCTAATTAAGACACTTGCAAATGCAGCCATATGTTCTAATGTTCCAATTGAAACTTTCAATTAAAATACTCGCTACACAGAAGTACTTCTCATTTTCACAGTGGTTCTGTAGTGTCTTTTGATACTGACTAAACTCAATCAGTCTTCCTTCCACTTTTTACACAGCTTAAAATAAAAAGGAAATGTCACACCCCAATGCTGTCAGAGCCTCAAAATGAATTTTTAGACAAAAATAGAGAACTGAAAGGTTTTTCAAAGCCAGTCAATAGCATGCGCTGTCGTTGTCCCTTAAAGCTGCAGGATAATGACTAATGGGATCTTTGTGAAGGTGGAGATCAATACTATGACAGCAAAGGTTCCCTTGCAGGACAGCTCGCATTTCACTGGCGACCAGGACATAAAATATCCTGTCTGATGTTTTCGGGTCCACAAATCTAAAAATGGCTCCACTAAATAAACATTTCTGGAAACATGAATTTGAAGATGGAAAATGGACTAAAACCCTGCAGAATATTTCTCCTGCATCTAAGTTTCAACAGTTGTTTCCATTAGTCATTGTTGTATTATTCGATCCCCGACAAAAGTTTCTGTGCAACCACTTATGTGAAGGAAATGTATACTTTGGTTTTATGACAAAGGATGTGGCCATGTTTCTCGACTTGTGCACAGATAAGTGTAGCAATAAAACTTCATTGCATAGAACAGTTTAACAATACCTGAATGGACGTTTGCTTTACATATAACTAGCCTACAGATGGGGACAAACCTACAAACAGACTGCAATCTACGGGATTCAGAGTTAAAACAAAAACGCATTTGTTTTTGCAAAGTCATTTATGAGAATCCCAGATATTGAGGCAAGTAGTAAACATGAACTGTCTTCAGTGATTTTACATGACCCAAAGTAATCCCATATGTCACCTTCATTGTGGAAACATGTTTGTTTATAAATTCCTAGAAGAGCATGTCTATCTTTTGCCTCTTCTACATTCCCTATAAATAGAAAGGAATTATCAATGTGTTTCCACTTGCATAATGATCCAAACAAGAAATAATTCATGAATGGGAAAAACAAAGATAAATGAACTGAACTCAAAGAAATACGACAAACTAGACCGCCCCAGTCAGTATGAAAAATGAGATCAAAGTGTTTTAACAGACAATATGCTCCCTGTGGCTCACCTCTCTTTGACTGCATACACTGTCTTTCCCTTCAGTCTATGATATTATAGCGCCTATAGAGCAGTTCCCCAAATCTCTGAATCATAAAAATAAACTTGCTTTCGCACAATAGCCTGTGCAGAATTGGATGCTGTTTTGGTTATGTTTGTGAATCTGTTTTTGTAGTCTACGTGGCAAACTTGGCTTGAGTTGAGTGGGAAGTTTGTGTGTTACTGCAGCCAAAACACAGTCTGTCCCGTTTCCTCTGCACAATCTTTTGTGGAGTAAATGGTCCAATTTTTTGCAGGGACCCAACCAATGAAGGTATCCACCTGGCTCTGTCATCAGCATAATGCAAAACATAAGGTATTCACTGAATAGCAGCAGGAAGTAAACAAACTCAGACTGCTGCAAGTTTTGCATGGATTGATTGAGTTTAGAGGACAAAGTACAAGCCTATGCAATCCCATGATTTGCATCACAAAGATTTCATATTTTACCCTGTCAATGGAATTACTTTAACAGTTGCATATATTGGGAGGTACTGATTTTCAGAAAACTGTCAGTCAAGTTTTGCCAGGAGTAGCGAGGAGTCATTCAATTTAAGCTGCATGTTATACAGTGGTCTATACAGATAACATCAAATTACTTTTCCAAGCATCTTCTAAATCATCATGCCAGTGAAGCAGAACATTCTGACATTCTTATTAGGGATGCGCCGATCGATCAGCCACGATTTCCTTAATATTGAGTGATAGAGTAATCTTAGTGTATGAACATTTTTTACTTTAAAGGAAGTGATATGAAAGTCTAAAAAAATAGCATGTCTGCTGTATGTGCTTCTGCATTTTTAAAAAGCTTCAATAAAGATAAAATTCATAGAAGTGTTGTCATTTTCTCTTTTCTAAGAAGGAAGCAGCTGTTAGAGGGATTATTAATATTTCTGCTGTGCGAGCTATTGTCCTTCTAAACTTCACCTCAAATTATGGCTGACATTTTGACACATTGTGTTAAAAAATGAAACATTTAGATGGACATTGCCCTAAGTCAGTCTGAAGTTTTAGAGTAGAAAACACAATCACCTACAAATGAACTTGCAAAATGTAAAATGACATTTTCTCTATGTCAATATGCCAGCGCCAGTCACAGAACATTAAGCACAGACAAATAGCTAACATTTTCATACAGCAGGTGAGTCAAACAGGAGCAGCAGCAGTTGCATGTCAACAAGTCTTCAAGTGCAAACACAACTTCTGCTTATTCTGGGAACTGAACTAAGTTCTACTGCTGACTTGTATGGCATTTGAGACTACAAGTCATTTGTTTATCCAAATCTGGCCACAAGAGATACTTTAAGTAGGTTAAAAGATGACTTATTTGCAAACCATTTATAAACCATTCATTAGTGGCTTATAAAGGGAATAAGACAGTGGTGTTATCATATAACAAAGGTACAGTACAAGCTTAACTACATTACCTAGATTAATAATAATTTGCAATATTTTATTTTTATTTTACATCAGAAATAGATCTGACCACATTTCATGTTACTCCTGAAATTGGGCAAAAATAACCCTGAGAATTTATTTCTTTGCTGAAAAAATATAGAACAATGACAACATTAACTTCTTATCAATGTGTTTGAAAATGTGAAAGGTGAAAAGATGTCCAGTTAAATGCGCTTCTTGTTGTCTGACTGTGGTTGGAA
This sequence comes from Phalloptychus januarius, assembly GCA_902982915.1. Classification (NCBI taxonomy): domain Eukaryota; kingdom Metazoa; phylum Chordata; class Actinopteri; order Cyprinodontiformes; family Poeciliidae; genus Phalloptychus; species Phalloptychus januarius. The sequence continues at coordinate 5,569,514 of CADWAE010000482.1, forward strand.
AGTAGTTGGGGTTGATAATGTGGGCTACCCCACACCGGACCTTGCTAAATTAGGACACGACACATGGAATTAAAAAGTCAAGACTTCAAAGTGTTCTTTTTGGGTTAGCAGAGGCTTAAAAAGGTCATAATAAGATATCCATGCATTCTGAACAAGCACACATGTTTAGAGTGCATGTGTCAAACTGTGGGCCAAATTTGGCCCTCCATGGGAATTTCTGTGGCCCTGTAGAATATGTTATCTTGAAGGTCTTTGCATAAATACTATTTTATCAGTAAAAGCAAATAAACATTTATTTGTGTAGTGCCACATTGAAGTGATTAATATTATTTAATACTCCTTGTTTTGAGGGATAGTACTGATATAAAGCAAGGTTTCTGACTTGAGTTTTGATTCTCCTCACACTTTTAGTAAATTAAATACGAGTAGTAAATCTGCTGCCAAGAACAAATGTCTATTTCTCTGAGCTACTGTACTGTTGATGCTCAAAATGACAAGAACTGTATACTTTACAGGAAGGATACAGAATAGGAAAAAAGTTTTACAAATAAGTAGGCAGGCAATGACTCATTTGTGAACCAAAGTGGGAAACTGACCAGCTTTAGTGTCAGATTAAGACTACATATAATAAGTTTTAAATGATGCAAAGAAAATTAGGACTGAAAACTGAGCCTTGTGTTAGGTACCCCAATAAACATTTGAGATTGTATATACACATATATATTGTTGTAATTGAGATTAATAATTTCTACCCTTTTTAAATTGGGAAAGACATTTCTGTTACCAGGTGACCTTGGTACAGTCAGCAGTTGAACAAGGGTTTTGAAACTCCAGGATGGTATTAGTAACTCTTTTAATGTAACGTCTGTTCAGACTTTCAAATACAAAACCCAGAAGCACGTTAAACAAAACCACTCCTACTTTCTACAAGTTAAACCTGCTTAACTGCCCTATGAACACCAGTGTGATGTGTTGAACAGACATCTATCATTTTGGGGAAAGCTCCTTCAATAATTATTTCATTTCAAAGGATTCACTGAGTGAGAAGTTTGTAAAGTGTCTCAGTGTAGTTGATTTACCTTTTTGGACATGGATGACGTCTGGAAAGTTTGCCAGGTGACCTTGGTAAAGAGCTAACAAATCCATAACTGGGTCCAGATCTTTGCTGGGCTGTTCATAAAAATACTCTCCAATCGCTTCGTAGGTATCTCCAGTGAAGGAGATGGCGTGGTTGAGTCCTGATGAATATGTCTGCTGGTCCATCTCGAAGGCCTGGCTTAGAGCTTTAAATGACATCCCCACCTTCTGGTACTCCTTCTTAAATCCACCCATCTGCTTGCGAGCAAACTCATTAACGGTGGCGTTGAGCTGCATGGTGCTGTCGTCCATCCTCTTGGTGAATGTCTTGAACCCGTCAATTTTACTCTCCACTTCCTGGAAGTCAAGGGGAGCTGGTGGAGTGCTGATGGTGAGGAAGAAGTTGGCTCCCACTAACTCGTCCTTCTCAGCCTTCCTCTTACCCTGCTTCCACGCCTTCTCGTCTGTGCAGGTCAGAAAGTGCTGGAAGACGTCACACTTGGCCAGGACAGGGTGGCTGGTCATGTGGTTCATCCACCATATAAGACCCTTCCTCCTCTTGGAGATGAAGTCCTCCTCGAAGCGGCCTGTGGCCTGCTTCTCTGGGAGGTGTGGCACAGAGATGACTGGGAACTTCTCTGCCAGGCGAGCATAGAGCCAGTCGAAGTGCTTGTACCTCCTGCTCACGGGGTTCTGGGTGTGCGTGGGGGTCAGCTTGTAGGAGATGTAGCTCTTCATCCCTTTGAACTTGGTCTGCTTGGTGGGATCATCAATAGTGCAGGAGAAGGGGTAAGGGTTCTCCTGCCACTCTGGACCGTACTGACCCATCTCCACACACAGCTTGTCCCCATCCTTCACAAAGCCTGACGCCTCTCCGAGCACAAAAGCTTCTCCTCCTGACTTCACAAAGGTAGAGAACCTGTTCAGGTTCCTGCCCACTGTGGCTGAGCTCTTTGCCTGCGTTGCATTCCCTCTTGGGCCAATGTGTGTTGTCACTCTGTATGTGGAGCCCTCAGAGTCCTGGTACCTTCCTCCCACATTCCCCGGCTCATCTGCTGCAGTAGAGCTGTCATCCCAGTCATCATCCCAGTCATCATCGCTGCCTTGGATGTGGTGTTTGTTGTTGTGATGCTCTTGTACCGGCGCCGAGTATGCGGTTAACCCAACTGGAGGAGGCTTAGAGAAGTTCTGGAGTTTGTCAAAGCCTCCAGCTGGGATGTTAGAGTACCGAGACTCCGCGTTGATGTTGTAGCTGTTCAGCGCAGCCTCGCTCCTCAGGATCTCCACGTACGAGGCGGGGACCAGTCCTCTGTCCCCTTTGCTGTTGGAGCCCTCCAGCCAGCCATCTATGTCCTGCTCGCTGACCAAAGTTAGGATTTCGCTCTCCTTTACTGACAGCTCCCCCGGGTTTTCAGAGTTGAAGTCGTAGATCACTCTGGCTTGGAGCGCCATGGCTCACACGGCAGCTGGAAGCGGGACAGCGGGATCACTTACTGCTGCTGTCCGGGGCAGGAGGGGAACAGCAGTCAACCCACCTCCCCAAATATATGTCTTTAAAATCCTCCTCAAGCTCAGCGATGACGCTTTAAACTGCCTTTCTGCCTCTCCTTGACTCCAACCTGACTGCAAGCGGCGGTGTTTTAAACCCAGCGGTTACAGCGTGTGAACAGGGACTGATCTGATCTGCGTTGCGTTGCGCTGCGCTGCGCTGCGCTGCAGCCTCCTTCCTGCTCAGACCGACGCTTCTTCTGCCTTTAAGCGCTGCGCAGCAATCTGACGGAGACCAGGCCAGACCAGTCGAGGGCGGAGCAACGACAACATGCAGCAGCTGCAGACAACACGAGTCAAACCTCCTGCGCTGCTTCTGCTTGGTGTTTCAAATCTCCCAAACCATCACGAACTACTTAAAGGTGAGCGGTGGTAATGGTGACAACTCATTAGAAATGCGTTCTTCATAAAAAGTTAAATAAAATAAAATAATAAACAGATACGGAATATGTGAAATTTCTGATCAGGGCCGGTCCAAATATCTTTAGGGCCCTAAGCAGAATTGCGTTGAGCACATCCTTTTCTGTTTCCACTCTTTTGTCTTGCTTAATTGTTTTCAGATCATTAAACTGGTTTTAATGATAAATGAATAATTTCCAAATATTTAGTCTCAAGGAATTCACAAGGGAAATAATTTAATCTAATCTTTTCATGTTAAACTTATCAAACCCACCAACCTGTGAAAAGAACCACTTAATTACAAATGCTAAATCCTGATGTAAATAATAACGAAATCTTGCCATTTTTCTGTTACGACCTCTCTCGTTTCAACATGACTATATTTTGATTTTAACTAGACAAATCGTACTGTAATGTGATGTAAAACTCGTAACGAGAAACTTTTTCGTTTTAGCGTGATATGGCTGCTGATTGTTATTCTTTTTCAATCTTAAGTTCAAGAATGCAGTCAGTGAAATAATGACTAGCTGATGTATTTGATTTAAACAAGGTGCAAGTTAACTTGGACTGTTCCCAACCTGGTGTCATCATTCATCAGTTCAAAAGAATGACAGGCATCACAATAACAAAGCAATTTTTCATTCATCTATCATTAGTGCAGTCAGGTGAGTTGCTGACTCAGCTCACTGTAGGGCACTGAAAGTTTATTTTTAAGTCCTTTACAATTGTGAGTTAGGAGTCATCCTTCTAAAAATACACTTCAGTCAAGAAAGAAAGTGTGTGGGGATTTTAGAGTGGAATTTCCACACTCCTCTCACATGGAACAGAACATTTTCCATCAACTGGAACATTGTCATGTTATTTGACAACTTGTTACTGACTATAAGAGTGGGTGTGTACGTGCAGAGTTAACTGTGTCCTTTGTTTCTGTGTCGTCTATGTAATGGACTAGAAGCCTGTCCATCCTGAATGTATGGATGGACGGATGAATGGAATAGTATGAATAATCACACTTCTGTTTCACAGTGCAATAGCAATTTTTTCCTTCTATAACATAAACAGATGTAGGTCCTTTAGGAAATCATGCAAATTGATTGGAATAGCATAATCTTCTAAAAAACCAGATGTGTTTCACTTTGGTAGGTGCTTCCACCTAGTGGATACTTTATTCATGGCAAAATTAGAATTCCTAAAATATACTTTCGTTTTTTAAATATCATGGTTTAAAAGATTTTTGAACATCTAAACAAACTACTTAGTGTGAATTATGATCTCAGTCTTTACTGTTTTCACTAAAGTGTCAGCTCTCTAGATACTGTGAAATTTGACCTTTTCATACATATGTAGAGTAGTTATTTCAATCAAGAAGGTTATACTGAAACAAAACTGCCTTCAAATACATTCGTTATTCAGTTTGCTCAACCACCATACTTCTAGTGGCCACCAGATGTCTCCGATGTCACAGTTGACTGATCCAGATTGCCTAAGGGAAAAAAAAACTTCTCAGTTTAGTGACTCAAAACACTCTAGATGTCAAAGCTCACGCTTCAGCATCTGTTCTCCTTCTAAGGGAAGGCTTCAGATGTGAACACATGTCATCCAGTTCACCTTCCACTTGACCTATTTCACAGAGATTTCATTTATAGAAAGTCCTATGAAATATTAAAGAACAGTGCACTCTTCAGGGACAGTAATTATATCACACTGCACTGCCAGAGAAAACCTGTGATTTTCAGCCTTATGTAACCAGGGGAAAATAGCATGATTCTGTACTTTTAGTTCTAAATATGTTCTTCCTGCATAATTCCTGCATAATTATCTGACCTTTCTGTTGACTGAAGTTATCTGAGTTAGATTGTCCCGAACTCTGAGATTTGCCTGTGAACACTTTTGAAGATGATTGGAGTTCAGATCAGAGCCAATAAGGATGACAGTACTCACACAACCAATAGGGTTGAAATCTTTTGTGTACACATTCATCTTTCTATTTACCCTGTCCCTTCTATATTAACAATAGAAATATGAAATGAGGCTAATCTAAAAACATTTTCAGCAGATATATACTTTGTAAAAGCCAAGTCTTCAAAGAAATGGGGCGTAACTTTTTATTATTACAAAGAGTTTGTCACAGCATATTTGGATGGAAGACAGAAACACAGTGGAACATAGAAAGCCGTGATCTGGCCTCAGTAGAGCATAGAGCTCCACTGTACCAAAGCATTTTGGTTAGGAACCAAACATAAATTAAAATCCAACAGAAAATGAAAACAAAACTTTTCTGAAGACTGTGCTGAAGAATAATAGTTCTATGTTCAATCAATGTACTTAATCGATCTCTTTCTGTTTCTCTAAGGTGTAAGTCTCTTGGGCTCTCCTGAAAATGTGAAAGATAAGAGAACATGCCATTGATTATAAGAGAAAATCGTGGCAATAAAAGGGTTTATATAGTTTGAGGATAAACCGGATTTCACAAAACTTTATTTAAAAAAGAAAGCATGCTGGACTTCCTGTGAAGTTAAAGCAAATAAGATTTCCAAAATCTGTGTTTAGGAGTTTACCTGATATTATAATGTGTCTAGCCCTGTATTTCCATCTAACTGGCAGGATTTCTCCCAATCCAATTTAGGCCAGTCAAATTCAGCTAAATATATCCCTTAGGAGATTATGACTGCTTAGATTATGACCGCTTACAAACCCAAAAATAAGTGTGACCCTGTCACTACATATAATTTGGAGACATAAACACGTGTCATTGCAGACTAGGCAGATTATAGAAAACACTTGATATTAGTTGCTTAAGCACATGAAAAGTAACTCATTGGCTTGTATAATGAATTGAAGCAATGTTCAAGTATATCCCACTTCAAAAACCTGCCAAAAATATAGTTTAGGTAAGGTAAAGGGAGAAAGAATAACACTGAGTGAATGCATTCACTCATTCTTCATACATTATATATAGAAAAACTCTGTCCAGTCACATTGACGTTCTTACAATTATTATTATTAATAATAGTAGCACTTTTCTGTTTGTTTTAATTTTGGAATAATATAAACCTAGTGATCAACTTTTATTGCTCTCGGTGTAATGTCCCACAGCTTTGTAAATACATTATTCATAATCAAAAAAATCCTATTTAATTTCCTCTATCGAAATGTTAGCGTTTTAGTAATTGATTTGTTGTCAAAGAAACGTCGGATTTAATCGTCCCTCCTCAGATTGGGCAACGAAAATAGCCTCCATGTGTTTGGTCACGTGATCGCTCTGCGTACGTAAAGAGAAAGGACGACGTACGTGACGTAACGTGAACGCTTTCGTTAGTTTCCTCCACCAAACACTGTCTGTCTACTGATATTATTGTGTGATAAAAACTGGAAAGCAGCCGGCGGAAAGGGAGCTGTTTGTTCAAACAAAGAGCAGCTAAACACAGCGGGGTTCCCCTCTTTGTGAAGCAAACCGAGTTGCTGCTTCTGCAATGGAACTTGTTTTATAGAGGAGAAGGAGACGGCAATTTAAAAAGAAACACTTTTTAAACCCAAGAAAAGCTCGTTTTTAGTCTTCTGGCCATTGCTGTCGGAAGGAAGGCGGGGGATATAAGGAGACGCCTGCTAAAACCCTCAAAAATTTGGACTCACTCAAGCAAAAACGGGATTATAAAGAAGCTAGGTCGTGGTGCTGTGACTGGTCAGCGATAGTACATGGATTATCTGGTGAGTAAACGAAACAAAAAGGCTGTTTTTGTTGCTCACAGCGATTAAGCAAGCTGCTGCTTCCAGGATCTTTGCAGCTGACAAGTCCAGGTCTATCAACAGTTTGCTGTAGGTGTATTACTATTGTACCACTCATAATTAGCATTAGCTGTTATTAGTTGTCAAGTGAAGCTCTTAGCTTCCCTCCTCCATCAGTTCTAAGGAAGTAGGTCTAACTGGTTGACCCAGACTCCAACGTGTTTATATGCAAAACAGCGTAAGATGTCAAACAGCTGCGCACATTGAACACTTTTGTTGCTGAGGATGAATCTGCGTCCTGTTTTTGATAAGGTTATTTTCATATACAAGACGTTTGCATGTTTATGACTCTCCTGTGCAAAACAATAACTTCCCTCCAGGGTGTTAGTGCCAGCTTTTGCCTGGAAGACTACTGGGTTTTGCGCCCACATTGTGCAGATGGGATGGGTGCTGCTAGGGGAAAATAAAAACAAACAAAAAAAATAAAAAATAAAACGGCAACAATAAAGAGGAAGCTAGTGGAACTGGAAAGCCTTCCCTTGGGATTTATAAAAAGTTTACCAGCACATTGTGCTGTCATTTCACTGGTGGGGACAGAGTGACACAGTGTAGTGTAGAGGAACTGCCCACCCAGTGTTATCAGCTTGTTTATAAATGGGCCTCCCAAGACGTGAGACCTAAAAGAAACTTTGAACTTTGGCTTTACAGGAACTTTTTTTTTATGTCCTTAACCATGACCAAAATTGCTGCAATAGCTTGCATCATAGGGACTAATTTTCTCTGGAACAAAGGGAGTGTGTTCATAGTTAACTTAGGTTATAACGTAAACTCTGCCAGGCATGGATGGAAAAATATTGACACTAAAGGGTAAACCAATAAGCCAGTGATGTCAAAACAGCCCGGTGTGACAGGAAATGAACAAAACAAACTGGTTGGGATTCTGTATGGACAGACTTCACATTTATTCCTTTAAAACCTATAATATATCCCAATACGCGTACATAAACTCTGTGAGCTTCAGTATCTTACTGACTTGGGGCTGTTTCTACTACACACTTAACCCATTCTTTTGTTATAAATATTCAATAAATAGCTTTAATGATTTTTAAAATATACAGTCATTTATCCATATGACTGTATATTTTAAATTTATTGTGAATTGTCCAAATTGTGACTTGAGCATACATATATATAAGTATGCTCCCCCACTAATAACTCTATAAGGTTGCACCTCCCAATGATCCCAAACACTTCAATAACTGGCTTAGAATGCTTGAAGTAGGCTATTTAAAAATTTAAATGAATATAACATATTAATATTACTTATATTATTTCATAATATATGTATCTTATATCTAATATTAGATATATGAATATGGTAAAATATTAATGTATCTTACAATATTAATATTGGGAAATATTAATGTATTTTACAATATTAACATTGTAAAATATTAAGATATCTAATATTTCCCAATATTAGATATATTAAATAAATATCCCTACCAACAGCCATGTGAAAAGATGACCACACTTCTTTTAGATTGCTTCTGCTAAACACCCCACAGTGCTGCACTGCATCACTATCACTGTAACATTGTCAAACAAATAACACAGGGCCAATCACCTGTCCCTCCCTAAACACACAAACAGCCACAAAATTGATGTGATTATTAATATTTTAATCTTGTCCCAGTTTTAGTTATGAGACCGATATGTTAGAAAATGACTAGAAATGGCAGACATTGAGTCAAAAGTTGATATTGAATTGATGCATCTTTATAAAAAACCTAAGTAAAAGTTGTTGGTAAACCCTCTTATGTTTGGCCCTCGTTTATGGTACCAACATGTTTGGCTTTCCTTTAACTCTCTAAAAGACAACAATCCATGTGCATGTATAATTTTGATCTTATGTGGGTGAGAGTACATTTTCATTGAATTCTGTCTATTGTACCCAAAGCATTTTGGAATTCCTTGCATTTTGTTGGACTGAATATGGTTCAGTCCATATTGAGAAAAGAACAGTTGAAATGTTTCTTTAAAAGCTCTAAATTGTTTAAGATGGGTGTAAGCATCCTTCATTTTGACACACCTTCTTACTCTTAGCATTAACAGGAAAGAGTTTTTTTGCAGACTGCATGTTTGAGGGGTTTTAGGATTTTCCATGGTAGTTTTTGTTTTTGTGTGGAAAACACAGCTGTAACTGTGGACTTTTGGGACAGAGTGCTTGGCTGTGCTCTAAGGTCAGGCACTCAACAGGCGTCGGGCTGTTGAGTTCCTGCTGTGCGACACTGAAGATGTGGTGCAAAGCTTTGAACCACAACCATGTCCTTTCTCAGATTTAATGATTTAATGAATCCTTCCTGTTCAGTCCTTTTATTAATTTTAGCGAGACAACGTTTTGTGTTTGTGACGGGGATTACTTTTAACAGATGGAGATTATTATGTTTTATTAAATTACGGGCTAATCACCGTAGTTTAAATTACGACAGTAGCTGACATCTGATCTGGACCAGATTCTGTCAACCGGGATGTGGTGCATGTTAAATTGACTTCTGCATGCTCAGCATAGTGTCAAAAAGAACATTCAAAACTGCAGCACTGAGACAGGGATTTGATCCCATGAGCTGTTGCCATAGTACAGCCTTACCAAATTACTGCTGCACTGTGTTGCCACCTCCTGTGACCTAACCTGATTTTCACTGACTCAGACAAGATGCTTCCTGGGGACAAAATACATTCTGTTTATTAATTTGTGTAGGATATTTCAGTATCTGCGCAACAAATGCTAATGCTGCTAAAGTAATGCATGTTTAAAAATTTTTTAATCTGGGTGCACAAATTTAATCAAAAATATTGAAAAAACACAGGCTTAGTATATAAATAATTTACAACCTTGACCCTTTCAACTGTTTACCTCTTTATAGAGTGTAGAAAGATGCAAATACATTTTAAAACAACTTTACCTTAATAAGAGTGATAGATGGCACTCTAGTGGATTTCAGTCACTCAAAGTTATTACAAACAGCTGAATTCATCCTGCAGGTGAGGGAAAAGTGTTTTATGCTTCCTTCAGCCAACTGGTCCGCAGTGCGCAGCAACGATAGATGCAAAGACAGTGTTTTGTTATTTTATTTCATATGGTCAGAAAACAACTTAATGTCAGAAACTATGAGCAGTTTTTAATCTGTAGCTTTTTAAAACCTTACTCCTTCTACTTTGTGCTTGGACTTGTATCTATTTTTTTAGCTAAATTCTAATATATGACTTTTTGGGTGACCAGCTTCACTTTTTTTTTGCAATATTCTGGCTCATATTAAATGTATAAATCAAGTGAATGCTGGTGGAGGCATTCTGCTACACCTGCAGTCTGTAAGGAATTCAGCCTCTGAGATGTGATCTGTTCTGTCTCGACAACCAGAAAGTTCCTGTTGTGGAATTTAAACTATGTGAAAGATTCCCCTACAAAGATTGGCAGGCATCGGCTTGAAGCCATGCTAACTGTGGAAAAACCTAACAGAGCTGCTTCGTTTGCTCAAACTGGTCCACACCTCCATTCGTCTGGGTCAGGATCAGGATAAACAAACAGCTGCAACACTGAGAGAAATGACCCAAAAAGCTAGCAGCATATTAAACCGCAGTAAAAGGAGTCAGAGTTGAGCATAAAATGCAGCTTATGTAACTAAAAGCCACACAAATGTGACGTTATAAAATCTCATAAAATGAAATATTCCATCATTTTATTGTTGAATGAAACTTGTAGTTGGATAGGGATCATTTTCATGTTCTGCTTAAAGTAGAATTAAATGAAATTGCAGTCTTGTTATCCTAACTGTGGGTGTAAAAAAAAAATGGTGACATTTGGTTTAAATATTACATGTGGAAAAGAAAAGACAGGCTAATGGTTAATTTCTTTCATGTCTAGGTGGTATTTAAAACTGATACTTAAACCACTTCCTCCCTTTCAGATAGCAAATTTGACACATTCAATAGGCGTAGATTTAAATTCTAACTTGCGGATAAAAGCCATTGTGGATCTTTCTGTATCAGCTATACAGTACTTACTGCAGGTGTGAAACATGAAATATCAAATGACAAACATTTATGAGATACAATCATTCTACTTCCTCTGCAAATTACAATAATACATTGCAAAAAGGAAATGAAATGTGAAGAACGCAGTCATAGTGAAGACTGATGACCAGACATTTCTTCTGCAGACAGTCAGTGACCCCCTTCACAAGGAGGTTAGGCCACAAAAGACCATTTCTAAAAGAAGCTGACCAGAGTGGTGTATCCATGCATAACAATAGAAAGATGAGAGGAGAAAAAAGTTTGTTAGAAAAAGGATGCAAACATTAGGAATTACCACCACCATGACTCTAAAGCACAGCCAATTAAACAGTTTGGAGAGCTTTACAAGGTGTGGACTGTGGCTAGAGGCAGAGCTGCCACTTAAAGAGATGTCCTTGGGCTTACAACAAAAATACCTGGACTGTTGGTCAGTCATTCAAAGTCCTCTTTTCAGAAGAAAGTAAAGTTTGGGTACCTGATTTCCAACTGGTGACAGCACCATGTCACCACATCACCATGATGCCTACTGACATGGCATCACCTTCTAATGCCCGTCAGTAGGTGATGGCATCAGTAGGTGCCATGTCACCTACTGATAGTTGTCCATGGAGGTTTTTATCAAGTCCACAGTCCACATTTAGCAGCACAATTTAGAAGAGTTTATGCTTCCTCAGCTTTATGGAGATGCTGGTTGGTTTTTCCTGCAGGACACAGCACCTGTCCACACTGTCAATATCAGGTTTAATGACCACACTATCACTGCTGGATTTGCCAGCAACCTGTCCTAACCAGACAGGTCAGTCTGTCTGACCTAAACCAGACAGAAAATGAGTTTCTATTACAATCTGTATGCAATCAATCTATATAATGTGAGTTTTTCCTGTCAAATTGAATTACTGAAGTAAATCAACTTAGTATGATATTCTAATTAAGTGACCTGAAAGTTTATTTAGTGGGGTTCAAAAATGATATGATGGTCCTCACCAAGATCACACAGTCAGTTATGTCTAATTTTTATTGTGCAAGGTGAAAACGGGTAGAGCAGAGGTAAGAACAGGTGCTTCAGCCATACTCCCATCCTGCTGGCAAACAGCAGATGTTATCTTTGTCCTCTACTTGACAGTGCTGCTTCTGGCAGTGAAGCACTGCCAAATTCCTTTTTCTTTTGTATGCAATTTGGTATTTCAGCAATGCGGACTGTTTAGTTAATTTGAATGTCTGTGATATTCTAGGTAATTATGCTTATCATGATCAAGGATGAATTTAAGTCTATGGTAATATTCACATTCATGGGAGTTTATGGAGTAATGTTTTTAAAGAGGCAGCAGTGAACTTTTTGTATTTTATTGCTTTTTGTTTGTAGTTTCTTTATTTAGCTCTGGACTCCACTTTTGTGAATTTATTTTCAAGATTTTATTACTAAACTGGAAAAAAGAAAAAACTAGACTGTGTGGAAATCCTGGATTCAAACATATTTTCTGAAACATTTTAAACTTAAAAAATAAAGTTGTCCTAGGCCATTGTCTTGAGGCCCTTGTGTATATGAATAATATAGTGTCCTTTTTGTAATTTTAAGAATATAAAAGGTCACCATCTAACACATCAGATGTACTTATTCAAAATGTACATGTGATGCAGGACATCTGATGTACTGCATCAGGTAGAGGAGTGTCTGGCATTAAAAGTGAAGGTTGCAAGGACACAGTTTCCCTCCGCAATTTGAGACAAATGAAGCAAAGCAACAACGTCATTCTAGTTTAAGATTTATAGGCACCTTGAAAATCTTGTTTCTTAGCAAATACAATTTTAAATTAAATCTGCAATAGTTTAACAACCTACCGGTGATTTAGTCCCCCCATCACGCTATGCTAGCAAATTTTAAATTGTATATTATACCTGTCAGCAGGAGGCAACACCAACCCCTACTAGACGGCTGAGATGACAAACACGCTATTCAAACATGACTCACAGTTCTCATAAAGGCATTCGACAAAACGTCCCACAGCATTTGCTGAAATCCCTGCGACCACAGGAAACTCAAGTGGTCAATCTTTTCATCCTTCTCCATGCAGAAAACAATGGGTTTCATACCTGCTGTAGCTCTGCTTGCAGTACAGACATTGTGTGTGGGTGGGTAATGGTGACTAATCCAATTTGCAGTCTTATTCTGGATCTCTAGTTGCTGCTGAGTCCTTAATCTCTGTGGAGAGTGAGAGAAAAAGAGATACACTCAGTCTTAAGCTTGTGTCTGTCTGTTGATCCCTGTGGTAATAGTTTCTTATCTTTCTATGAATGAGCATGGCGGGTAAACACAAGGTCCTCCTCATGTAACACTTGCAAAACAAGGCAGTGTGAATGTTGGGATTTAAATGAAGAACCGGAGTGAGGCTATTGACAGCTGACTGCAAGACAGAGAAGAGCGGCGACTCATGCTGTCGGTCTGACACTGTTGTGTTCAGCTACTCCTGATCCTCCTTCGTCCATTCACTTATTCCCGAGGCTTGCTGGTTGCCGGGGGTTACGCTTGTTGTCGAGCACAATGTCGGAGCACATGCAGCTTTCCCTCGCCTTATGCAGGATTGGGCTTTATACGGTAAGAAACGCAAGAAATGTGTGGCTTTCTTCTCACTTTTAAAGCAACACGGATGTGTTTTAATTTTTTCATGTGAGCTGGATTTAACCCCGTCCAGTTTTAGCATGGTTTAATCTTGTGTTTTGAAATGGGGACTGATCAGATAAAAGTGTCTGCTGCTTCACCGCTGCTTGGCCCCTCACAGAGGATTTTGCTGCGTTTCATTCAAGCGGTTGTTGCCTATAATTTAATGTAAGAAAGGTGAAGGTGAGCGCAGTTATATTCTGCTTTCTGTAGCAGCTCATTGCAACTGTCCTCAGGCAGTGTTGTAGGTGCCTCTGGATCTATTAATATTTTCCTAAGTGGGCCATGGTGGAAATTATTGTCAGAGTTTTCGCTGTACTTTACTAGTAAGACTTGTGTAAAAGTAATATACATATATTAGCATTGTCCAGTGACAGTGCAGTATGCAACAAGTTTCAAATCAAACAGATGTATTTTAGCTACAGCTGATGACTTAATTAACGTTTTGTGAGGTTTGATTTTTATTCCTGTAAATATGTGAAATGTTTTGGTCTACATCAACAAACCCAAATTGTGGAGCAGGAATGTTACACAGTTAGCACTTGTTTGTTTTAAAATCTCAACCGTGACTCATCATTTTAGCCATCATATGAGGGGTGAAAGCTAAAAACACTGTGCTGTTTAAATGAATTGAAAGCACCGCAAATGATTAATATAGTTTTAGTGTAAACTCCTACGAATGTTATTTGACAGTTTTTGACTCTGAAAGTTGCTTTTGCTCTGAAACCTACTGCAGATGTGGCGTTGCATCGTAATAGTGCACTTCATCAGTTAACACTCAAGTGAGGCTTTCCTTTCTGCTCAGATAGTGATGCCTCATAACTGGATATTAGTATCATGAATTCATGCATAGCATAAACATTCTGCTAGCATAAGACTCATCCTTTGTGACTCATCCTTTGTGGTCAGCTTTTGGTATTGCATTGGCATAGTAAAAGTCCAAACCTCAACTTGATTACATTATTCTGAGGAGACCCTTAAGGGTTATTTCAGATTTTTCTTTGAATTGTGGTATATTATTAGTAGCAATAATAAAATAATTGAATCCAAATGAACTCATGATGAGCTGACCCTGCCAAATCAATTTAAGAGGAAGGTTGAGGCAATGTGTGACTGACTAAGTTGCTAGGTTCCACCTCTCCAACAAGTGCATGGTGATGTGACATCTTTTTTCCTAGAAATAAAATCACAAACTATCTCTTTGCAATAACAAAGGCTCAATGAATGCAAAATATCTTGTAAAGAAATGCGGGCAAATATTTCTCCTCTATGATGTGAGAAACTGCAGTTCTGAAGGGGGATTGTTGAGAGGTAATGCTGTTAAAGGAGTTTCTACAAGCTCTTGGGTGATGTTGTGGACTTTTTGTTTTGACTTTGTCGCTGTTTAATCAGCAATGAGAGTCTGGAGTGTTCTTATACTCTTGATGTCAGATTTAAGTAAGAATTTTTTTGGAGAAACATGTGGGGAACTAAACTGCAGGCTGACATTTCACTCAGAAGCAAAGTGATGTCTGACGTCCCTTTCAGCCGACTGTAAAAGACTGCGTGAGAAGTCTTGCTGGTTTTAAAATTAGGAAAGTTAAATGTACTGACTACTAAACATAACTACAAAGGCATGGTTTCTTCTTTTTGTGCATCGCAGGGATTCACTAAGATTTAAACCCCTGCTGAATCACCATCACAACATCCGGACCAGCTGTTTATCCGGCCTTTAACATGTGTGTTTCTCTGGCGCATTAAAGAAACATCACACTTGTATAAACATACACACAGACACTGGCCCCTACTTCCTTCTGGTGTTCATTAATACTGATGATGAAGAGAACTCTTCCATTAGATTTTCAGCATAATGCACATTTGTTGTATGTCACAATAAAACATATAGGATAAAATATATGGTTACTAATTAAGAAATAACATTTAAGCAATAACATCTTCAAGTTTCTTGGACGTTTGTTGATGGATAATGGAGCTGTACTACATTTACTGCTCCAATAAATTGATTACAGTGAACCCTCGTTTTTCACACGGGTAGCATTCCGAAAAGAACCCGTGATAGTCGAAATCTGTGAAGTAGTTACCTTTATTTTTTGTGATAGTTAGCATCTTCCTCTGCCTTTTGGGTGCATCAGCAAGTGTCTCTATTGGTGCAGAACGTTTTGTCGACATTATGGGTTTTGGAAAAAATTTGCAAACAGTATATTTAATTGAGTATATTTAGTTATTTAATTATTGGCACACTGGTAGAGAAGGAGCCCGGAGACTGTTTAGCCAATCAGGAAGCAGAACTCAATGCGTTGTGGAAAAAAAGCTGCACAAAAAATCTGCGAGGCCGTGAAAGGTGAACTGCGTTATAGCGAGGGTTCACTGTATTGTTGAAAACAATTTTTTACTCATTTAACAAAATGAAACTCATGTTATACAGGTGAGTTACACAAAGTAAAATATTTCAAGTCTTTATTTTTAAATTTTCAAAAGGAACTTTGAATCTCCTTGTTGCTGAAATATGCCATATAAATACAAAACTTGTAATTCGGCTGTTAATGGCTTTCAGCTAATACAAACTCAAACTATTGCACGATGTGCAATGGAACATGATCAAAACGTCCACGTGTCGAGGTTACTGGAACTGTTAGCCTTTTAGTCTTTTAACTATTAGCAGTCTATGTGATTGTGATTAGGCTCTTTGTGTTCCTCTCATTATGTCATTAATGGACTGGAAAGAGTTTGCTTTAGCCCTGAGGGTCTGGCCAAACCACCAAGAGTCTCAAGGCATGAGTAAGCATGACCTACTTCAAGTGAAAATGCAGAAAACGGCACTCTTTAGTTTACCTGAATTGGCTTCCAGATTGGGCCACATTAAAAAAAAGACAAAGTCCAAATCATTCACTGCTAATACATTTGCTTCAAAAATGTTAGACATGATATTATACATTTATAATCATTTGCATTAACTGATAAATGGAAGTAAATATGTCTGCATGTTCTGTCTGACTTATTTTGATTAATTGTTTTGGCTATGCTGGTTGTTTGGTTGCAGGTTGTAAGGAGACTTTTATCTTGACAGATTGTGCAGCTCCTATCACACAGGTTACACCTTCATCTGCTTTCCCCTCTCAAGAATAAGATATTAGATCATTAAATCAAAGCTTTCCAGTCTGGTATGTAATATGTTTTTTCAGAAATGCAACTTATCACCAGTAAATCCTTTTTGCTTAGTTAAAAAATACATTTTATGGAACTTCATATTTCTTCGTTGCAACATATAGCTAACACTTTTTCCCAGCTGATTGTTACTTTTGTCATATTGCCAAATGTCCTCAAGCTGTCCTTTAGGCTTGTGACAAGACCACTGTGGTGCAGTTCAACACTGTTTTACTCAGCTTGTGTATTGTTCTTACTGATAAGAAAAATCGAAGAATAGTTTCTGCTTGTGTTGCGTTAGGTTGTGGTGTTCATAATTCAGCCACTTTTCTGTGAAATCAATAAATAATAAAGTATTTGTAAATTTGAAGTGTCTGGTCTGCAGCACTTTTAATATTCACTTGCACGACTTTGTTCTCAATGCAAACTGAGATACTTACATTGAGAACTTAATTCATTCAGAATGTTCAGATAGTCCTTATGATCGGTGCATCACTTCATCTGCTTCTCTTCTTAAACTGATGTCTCCATCTGTCTGGTAGAGGATAACTCTGGACAGGGCCGGCCCAAACCTTCATGGGGCTCTAAGCGAAATTTGATTTTGGGGCCCCCTTAGCAGGTCCACAAATCTTTTTGATAAACATTACATTACCAAGACATATTTTAACAAACCTTCCTCTTTCTTTTCTGTCCATGAAGGATAAGTCCTTTTTTGTGACATTGTTTTTCTAACATATCTTCCACGGGTGATTTGGACGTTTGGATATGCACTGAATGGCAGCTCATATTACGGTTCAGTGCAGTACCTACCGTGGCCACCAGGCCCCAAAAGCAATTTATTTTTAAGTGTTCTAAAGGATTTCTACATAAATTATCTAATATATATTATTGTAAAACAATTACAACATTATAATGAATTTGTGTGTTTTGTTAATATAATCACAAAATAATCATTACTAAAAAAATAAAAAAATATTTAAAAAGTCAGCTCCACCGAGGGGGCCCACTAGTGGCCCCGGGGCCCTAAGCAGACACTTAGTTTGCTTATGCCTTGGGCAGGCCCTGACTCTGGACTTATCAGACCCTGAGACCGTCTTCCATTTCTCCAGAGATCAATCTTTATGGTCCCTTACATATTGAAGCCATTTTCTCCAGTTAGTCTCAACCATTAGTGGTTTTCTTAAGGCTACACAGTAGTTCAGTCCCAATCCCTTGAGTTCCTTTCACATTATGCGTGTTTGGAAATGTTTTTATTGTATTTCTTTAAATGTGCGATGAAATCAAATCAAACTACCACCGATCACGATCGTTCAGGATTTTTTTCTGACCACATTACTTCCTCAAAGACTGAAATTTTTCACTATCCTTTCAGTTTTTAATAATGTGTTGAACATAATACATGTTTTGTCGTTTCTGTAACTTCGATGTTTTCTTTGCTTGATGCCAATGTTTTGACCCGTCTTAAACAGACGAATAGCTTCTCCATGACCACAGGATGTGTTTCAACATGTTTGTTTAGGAAATCAGAAGCTAGTCATTGCATCAGTTGGGATTACATAACTTGTTGCTAGCTGAAAGATAATTGCTTATGCACTAATTATCCAATAGGAGGCTTGTACCCACGTGCTTAGTTAAATCCAGGTGGACCTTTTTATCTGGCCAGGCAGTGAATAATATATATGTGTTCTTGACTTTCATTGGGCTATGACAGTCTTTTTTCCCCCCAATTCTTGGTTACCAGTTAAGTCTAGATAGTTTCAATAGGTATTGAAATGATCAGCTAACACTTGATTGTATGTTTACATTCAATAAAGTGTCTTCAGTAAATATGAGATTTCTGTTTTTAGAAATTTGTGAACCATTTGTAGTTTTCCAAACAGTTCCTCCATCTTTTTCTTGACAAAAAGCTTAATACCAAATATAACATTTGACAAAAAAGTTTTCAGTGAAAACTTCTAAAGGAAATTCTAATGTTCATCTATGTATTTCATACTGCTTTCAGATTTATCCTTTTGCCTTGGTTTTCTACATATAATTTCACTCTTTTTATTTAGGCTGCACAATAACAAAAGTTTTATTCAGATTATTTTAAGTTTTACAGTTTCTAGGAACTCTGATAGACTGTTGCTCTTCACCACAAATACTAATGTAACTAAAGTTATTTTATGGCTTTGGGACTCATAAATATGTTTTTTTTTCCTGGTGCCTGTTATGTCGCCGTAAAGTTCTCACACAGTAAATAAACCTTTCTTCTTGTAGCGTGTGAGCAGCGTACATATCCAACCTGCTTCCGTCTTTTCTGAAAGACAGGATGGGAGCAGCCATTGCGCCATCCTGGGCCACGAATATCCCACATTTTAAAATAAACATACAGTGAAATAATGACTAAGAGGCCATGGAAGGCCACCCCAGTGACCGTCGAGTACTGTTGACTGCTTCCCGGCTGCCACTCTTCAGCAATTTGTTTTGTTTTTCCAAAGCCATTCTGAGAAAGTGTTTGATTCTGGTCGCAAAGGAAAGAAGAAAGAGAAAGTTTTTGTTGGAAATTCATTAGCAGGCAGAGCAGGGCGATGCCACATTGGACTTCTATGGAAAAACTGTCAACCATCGCTAGAACAATTTGTTTTCCATTTCAAAATTGTGTGCTTTTGTTGTAAACAATATTGAGTATTTACATCAAGAGCATCACATTTTGTTAAAGTTTTTTTTTTAAAGTTACAATTTTCTTTGACTTTAGCCAATTGAAGATGTGACAATAAATGCCGGATTTTCTTTATATTGATAATTAATTATATAAAGAAGATGAGCTGCAGAACAGATTTAAAGCAAGATGTTAACATCTTGGGTCCTTGGAGCCAGATAATGACGACGGTGTGCTTGACGAATCTGCCTCCCTTAAAGCTGCAGTATATAATTTTTATTTAAAAAATATATATATATATTTATGTATATATATTTTTACACATTTGTTGAGACTATGTTGCGACACATTGGTATTTGACAGATAATATTTGAGAAAAATGAGCACCTTTGCCACTTCCAGGTGCTAACTAAAAACAACCAATTGGGACCAAGCAGAGGGTCTTAGCCCTGTCAATTATGCTTGTGAATGTGCTGCTCATCCACCCATGCCACTCAAAAAAATTTAAATTTTAATGTCAAAGAAAATCTGAGTGATACAACATTTAGTTGTCAGAAAGAGAGGAGGTATTTTGATGTATTTTTCAGTTTTCAAACATGAATGGATTATTTCCTTAACTTTTTTTTATCTGAGGCCATTTATAAGTGGATTTCCTAGCACACTTTGGATCATTGTCCTTCTGCTTAAGCTCTCTCCTAGATGTCTGAGATTTTCTGGTACAGATGAGATTTCACGGTTCCATCAATTACAACAAGTCATTCATCTCCTGAAGCAGCAAAACAGTCCGAGGGAGTTTGACTGTCGTATGATGCTGTTTTTTCCGCAGACGTTGTGTTGGTTTAACACCTGACGTAACCAAAAACACATGTTCCATAAAATTCCAAGTTTGTCTCTTCTCGGTTTTTTTTGTCTTGGTTCACAGAATACCATCCTAAAAGTCTCAGAGCTCAACAAGATATCTTTGTCTGACATGAGGCAGGCATTTGGGCGTGGCTCAGTTCTTGTTTTGATCAGCTTCGGTTTTCACCTTGGAACTCTCCTTTGCCCAGTCTCTTGCATTTCAGTGACTTCAGTGACTTCCTGGACGAGTTTTTGATGCACTCTTAGGGTAATTTTGGTAGTCTGGCTGCTTCATTATTCCGCATTTTCTCCATTTGGTGTGGTACGGTTCTCTGAAGATTCAAAGCTTTAAGAACAGCTTTGTAGCCTTCCCTGGGCTGTAAATGTCAATGACTTCTCCATTAATTGACTTTTGTGTCCTCAGAAATAATTAATAATGCCAGAATCTGATAGTCTGCAGTGCTAGTGATTACAAGTTTACAAGTTTTTGTATTAGAATGCCTTATAATTTTTTCTTAAAATTGCTGTGTGTTCAATGTTCATGTGCCTTTTGTTTTGCTCCATTAGTATAAAACTCTTTCTACAACCAAAAGGAGTTGTAAATTATAGCAATGCAATGACAGAAATAAGTTGCCATGATTGTGGGTGTTTGAGCTTGCAATACTTTGTCAATCTTGTTTGTAACTTCTTCCTCATATTCCCCACATTTCTGCTTGCAGTTTCAGGTGTTTTTGTCATTATTTATTTAATAATCTATTGACGCTCTCATCTGAAATGGATAAATCATTACTTTTAGGCCATTAAGCTAGAACGCCACACTGCTCTGTTAAACTTTTAAATAATGTAAAATCAAAAATAAATCTTTTCTTTCCTTGCTAGCAGGAAACTCGACAGTCAAATAAGTGATGGTGTAACATCATCCTTGCAAATGGAGAGTTGCACTGCTCTTCAGTCCACTGTAAAAAATATGTCTGTACAAACCTCTTAAATTTTTTAAGCACCTGACATAAGATTGTGTGTGTAAATGATTCCCATTGAGAAAGTCTTTACTCGGTATAACAAATGGAAAAATCTGGAATTGCTAGATCTGGATAAAAAATATTAGATTAAAGCACAGGGAGGAAAAAAGTGTTGCCAAACTATTTTCTTTTGTTCCATTTCTAAAAAGATTAAACTTTACAATTCCTTAAAATATAAGCATGTAGTGACAGGGTACAGTAGATTTGAATCTATGCTTTAATTGCAGACACAGATTTGCCATAAAAAACTTAAGAATCTATAAGATTAACCTGTTTTTAATTAATTAGTGATCGGAGAGCATGTTTTACTAATCACCTACTCTTTCAACTAGTGTCAAGTGTTTTTGTAAGTAAATAAAAAATTTTTTATGCTGAATCATACTTGTTCCTTTTTGTCTTCAGGTCCAAGCTATGAAATCTGTATCTGCTATACCACAATAACAAAATCCATTCCAGCTTGTTCATTCAAACATTTTTCAAATACTATTAAATGCCAAAACTATGGAGCTGCAGGTTCTCAATTTGCTGGCTGTCATGGCAGAGAAATGAAAATGCTTTGCATTCCTTGTGACCAAACCAATCCTGTCCACCGAGGTCTGATCCGCCCACAAATGTAATCCGCTTTGATACGAATGGTGAGAGAGCGACACAATCAGCTTCCTTCTTCATCAAATGCAGATATTTGATGCAGGGGCTGCATAAAAAGATGGAGACAGCTGTGTTTCACCATCTGGCCATCAATGATTTAATTCACATTTAGCTGAAAGCAGTATTTTTAGAGGTTCAGAGACACTCAAGAGTAAGCATTGGATAAAAATGATTAAAATGCGGATTTAAAATGAATAAAACCCTAAGACATGACGGACGTTGATAAAGCAACCATTAACTTTTATAAGTAAGCTGTGATTTATTCACTCCAGATTTAAAGAAGCCAACAGTTTCTGCAGAGCTGAAGAGCACAGAACCAGCCAGGCCTGTGATCGTTCAGTGCTTTATAGACAATCAAAAAGATTCTAAATTATTTCATTTGACAAACAGAATGTTAGTGTATTGATTTAAGGACTGGCATAAACACATTCTGGTTTGCAATTATTTAACATATAGTAAAAATTAAATAATGTGGATTTTTTTGTGTGTGCGTGGCCTGTTTTGACACCAGCGTCAGATTTTGGCATCTGATGCTTTTGAAACTCTTTATTGTGATAATACTTGTAAGCATGCTGAGACAAAAAAATAAAGTTGTAGGTCATCAGCATTGGTATTGCAAGAGATGTAGTGCCTCGTATTCTGAACTAGGAAAATAACATGGGTGCAGGATAAAAGTCACCTGAGAATAGAGCCCTGAGGTATCCCATACCGCAAACACGCTTAGTACAGAACCAGACATTTCCACACCTTTCCAGTTTTTAGTTCAGATTGTTAACTGTCTTAAATGAGGCTTTGAGATCCTGTAAAATCAAGACAAATGTTTTCTTCTTAAATGTGTGAAGATGCGAGCCATTCAAACCTTCACTAATAGACTCAGTGCAGTGGTTGGCTCTGTTAGTGTTTTCTTAAAATGTTTATTAGAAATTAACTAAACAGTATTTTCTCTAAGATCCTTATAAGAACAAATCATTTAGGTCACAATTTAGGAAAAAAGGGATACAATATAGGTAAAGTACAGCAGACTGAAACTATCTAGGTCATTCTAATTTAGTTATGTTGAAACCATTTTGTGCCACAAGAGTTTCTTATCTTAGATCAACTATTCTCATAATCTGACAGCTTTATTGCAAAAGAAACTGCAGATTCAGGTTAAGTTTTCAAGTCAGACATGCTTATAATAAATATCTAAAACTCTCTTATTGTTTAAGATTACTGAAGATTTATAAACTTTATTGAACATGCACCTTGACAATCTGATGCTTTTGGCTTCTTTATGCCAGCTGGCTACTTAAAACTGTAGTTCCCAAAGTTGGTCCTCTAAGCCCGGCATCCTGCATCTGATTTAAAGAAAGGATAGTGGTGCCCTCTGCTGGAATTAAGCAGACACTGCTTTGGATTATCAAAACCAACTGACTATATAATAGTGAACGGATCACAAACATTAGTGAAGTTTATTTAAAAGCAGATTTGAGTGGAGTAAACTGTCAAATACAGCAAATGGATGAAAGAGTGAGCAAGTTGATGCTCTTGGTTGCTGCGCATCATGTCCTAAAGATGTGCATATAATACCCAATATAAAAAAAAAGACTTGTATGACATTCATTAAAATACTGTAAAGTTTATTTTTATACAGCTAATAATAAAAATTCATATCAAAGTGATTATTTTTTACATTTTTACTTTAAAAACTTGTATGGTGAAGAGTGAGGATTTTGACCTACATGGCAGAACATTTGGGCTTTATTGTCTTATCCTTTGTAAAAATAATAATGCTATCAATAGTCTTTTTTAAAAAATCCAGTTTTGCTGCCATCTTCAGCAAAACTTTGGTGTATTGATTAAAATATAGAAATTTAGGTTGATTTGCATAGAATAAAACAGTCCAAAAACTTTAAATTTTTGATCTTGTGACAGATATCTGTAACATCTGCATCCGGTAAATGGAGTAGCTGGAAAACACTGACATAAATATATTCAGCCAAAGGAAGATTGTCTGAATATTTTCAACCTTAACAAAGAACTCAACCCAGCCCAGAGTCAGATGTCACAGCCTCTTCTTGGAAGAGAACATCAACAAAACTGCCACTGTGTTGCTCCATTAACACAATGCTATGTCTTAGTTTAGTAAAGTAGTGGGTGCTCTGTTTTATTGTTTTTGTTCTATCTCAAGTTAAATATGGATTAAAATTGTTTGCTACATTTTCTTGGTAAACTAATGCACTTTGAATATCCAAGC
This sequence comes from Phalloptychus januarius, assembly GCA_902982915.1. Taxonomy (NCBI): domain Eukaryota; kingdom Metazoa; phylum Chordata; class Actinopteri; order Cyprinodontiformes; family Poeciliidae; genus Phalloptychus; species Phalloptychus januarius. The sequence goes on from CADWAE010000482.1 coordinate 5,593,522, forward strand.
TTGGAAACTCAACCCTCTCTAGTAACTTATAGGTCTACAAATAAGAAAACATAAAACATGTAAGATTTGATTAAAGTTGTTTCGCTGATATATAATGCCTTATAATGTAGCCTCCCTTTTGTAATATCCCCCAAGGTGAGTGTCATTTCACCTTATAGTTCTTTCAAATAGTTCAGAAAGAGAGAGAAGAATCTGGAACAGCCATCTGGACAATCCTGTGTCCTGTTCATGTTGTCTTGAGGACATAGAAGTTTTCAGTGCACTAATGAAGCTTTCCTTCTGTTTTTAACTTTGTGTCGCTGTTTATCCATCGGTTATTATCTGCTTTTCCGCTAAGTTTTGTGTGCTTTTTAAAACCATGAAATGTTTTATTCATACTTGAGAATTCTCAGTAATTTCCAGTCTCTAATGACGGAAAACAGGGAGAAAACAGGAAATTCTTCTGCTTCAAAGCCCGAAGCAAGAAATGGAATATGTGCACCTGATAAATGACTTACTCACATTCAGACAGCAAAACCACTGATCAAATTAACACATTTTACAGCTGTGGATAGTATTCTTTTTTTTTTTCTTCTCTTGGGGGATGATTGTTTATAAACATAATCAGTTTTGGCTCTATCATTCTTTCTCCATTCTCAAGGGGAATTTGAAAGCAGCCTTTCCGGAAAGCTGCTACATTGGGTAATGTGAAGCAATAAATATCCAGCCTTTTTTATTTTTCATCTGTATCAGATATGCACACAATGTTGCAATTTAGAAACATAAGTAATAATCAGTCCTATTTCCTCTTGTGAGCCAAGAATTATTCAGAAAACGTTACTTATCTGTCCTCTGGGGGGAGCCATCTAATCATTGTTTTACTTTCCAGCTCATCTGTTCATTTTGTGCTAAAGAGGATTACAGTAATATCTATAGAAAAAAACTTTTGCTTCTGGATGTGCTGCATGATTTATTATTGTTTTTACAAGCCACAGCATCCACATCTCTCCATATAGACTATTCTGATTATTGCTATTGAAATATTTAATATTTACAGCAAAGTATTAAGTGAAAAAATGGGACAGCATAAAAGTTGAATAAACATATAAAAAAAACTTATTTGATCAAAAACCAGATTAAAAAATAGTTTTAGATTCATCATTGATGTAAATTAGGAATGCCTTAAACCTGTCCTGTCTGACCTTTCGAAGGTTAACCTTGGGCCCTTTTTTTCCAGACCCTGCTTGACTTTTTGATGTGCAGATATAGTTTATATACATCCATCCGGATAGATTTTTTCTCTTCAGGAAGGGCATAGGCTACATATGAACCAGGTTGGTGCTGTTCGTCGGGTTTATGTCGGCCTGTGATGGATCGTGGCACAGTTGGCCTCTAACTGTTCTTTCCTGTTTTTGACTAAGTAAATGTTTCCCTCTGTGCTTAGTCATTTATGAAAGCTGCTTTGCGCAATACTTCCATACGCACAACATCTGTCCATCAGACTCAACTCTGACACCACGTGCGTGTGTGTGTCTGCGGGTGTGTGTGTGTGTGTGTGTGTGTGTGTGGTCACATATGTCTTTTTTCCATTCTTTTACTCTAGTGTCTGTCTCTTTTGCTAAGTTTTTAGATCATAATTTGACTGGATCACATTGAGCCATTTCAAGTCTCACATGGTGTTAATTTGCATTTATATTATTTATGTAGTCATTTCCCTAACGCTTTACATTAATAGATGTTTATATAAGCTGTAAAAATATATACTGTATGTCTATATATAAATATATATTTCTGGCATCCTATAAAACATTAAACATCTTTATTCATAGTACGTGTAAGATTACTCAGATCAATTTTGAACCACATGCAAAATTGCTAATGACCTTATTGGATCTTAAAGTATTTCCTTTTTACAAGCAGCAGACCTTGATGTAAATTGGTGTTTCTATATATTGATAATCCATGAAACGTGAAAATCTTTGGTTGTATGAAGTGATTTTCTTTTGTTCCTTTTGAAGTAGAAGCGACATGTGGAGTCTATTTGCTTAAGTCATGCGCTGCCTGTGTGGGATTTAGTCATACATTTTGCATAGTTGTAGTCCACACACTAATATCCCCTCAGCCTTTTCGATCTTCTTCATGTCTCACACACACACATGCGCGCCCACATGCATTTGGCTGTTAAAAAAGCATTAGCTCCACATGTGTTTGTGGTGTTGACTCTGCTTCAGTGCATCAGCTTTGGGGCAAAACTCAGACAATGCCGGTAATGTTTTCAAGATGATTAGATGTGTTATGATCCATATCTTTGTCTTGATGTAATATCAAATACTGGGCTAAGCGGATGAATCAGAAGTTCGTCAGATTTTTCCCGGTGATGATGTGCCCTGCATTTTCTGTAGCTCTCAGAAACTCTGGAATAATATTTTTGTTTTTGTTTTCAGCAGCACGTAAAGTGCATGGCTGGTTCAACTGAGGCTAGGCAGACCACTGTGCCAAACAAAACATCTTAATTTTTACTCTTGAAAATAAATAAATAAAATGTTGCTAAAGGCTAAATGACCTCGCATACCTAAATGAAATTTACTGCAACCTTGTAGTTGCTGCTGAAATCTAATATTCTTCAAATTATGTCAAAATGATGAATGTTATCTTTTTGTTAAAGTGTCAGGTAAATAAAGTTGTACCGAGCTCAATCTTGTCTTGTAACTGAGGCCAAAGTTTAGGACAAATGATTACTTAAACGCTCATCAAAGTTTAACTTGCCTTATTGAAAAAGTGGTTTGTATGTTGGTAAAAATGTGAAGGAATGAAGCACATTTGGTGAAACATCAAGTGCTGCCATCTTTATGTGTATTTATTTATGATATAGTGTTGTACATTTAATCTACATTTTGATTAACAATGTAAAACTAAATACTACTTTTTGCCACAATATAGCATTTGTTTTTTTTCTCCTACATGAATAATACTCACCTGACCATCTTGGGCAGAAGGTTCAGTCCTCAATAAACAGCAATGATTCCCAAAGATTTTCTTCTCCCGTTAACTGGTGAAATAATTATTTGTCAGAACATTTAAGTTATCCAGAAAGTTGCTTTTTCAGCCTCTCCAAGCAGCCGTCATATCATGGCGATTAAATCTTTATTGCCACAGACGAAGTGTCTACATGGTGTTTGAATAAGAGTTTTTATTTGGACATTGCCACAATATTTGTGCAGGATTTTGTGGTAGCCTGGCTGTACTGGACATAGAGGATTGGGATTGACTTAAATCTTTATGCTCCATACAAATGCAAGGCCTCCACCCATCAGTGTGATGGAGATGTCTAATTTAAAACATGGTCTTGAATCCAGATATAGGATAAAATGCAGAGTGAGACATTTTTTCTGTCTTTTAGATTTTGATTTTATTGCTTACACATGGTCACATGTGCAACAACAATACTGGCACCATTTCTTCTGAACATCCTTCCTATGCCAGTTCCATATGAAAAAGACGTGCACATTATGTGAAGTACATATGAATCATTTATTTTGCATCTGGTTGTGCAAGACTCCCACTTGTATATCTAAATGAAAACCAGTCATGCAAGCAACATTGCTCAATTTGGCTTTTGGGGAACTACTGAGGTATAAACTGCTGAGGGTCTGTGGGCTTGTTGAAAGATGGTCTTTCTCATATCAAAAGAAAATATGACAATTGCATCACATGGTGACGGAGTAAAACCAGCCGGGATCTCAATCTGGTGGTTGTTTTAAAATTACATAACCATTGTGATACTCTAATTTAAATGAGAAAATGCTATGAAATAGAGCAAAGTAGGGTTTGGAGGCTCCTTAATAGTTCTTGTTTCATTTCAGGGAAGAGGTCACATGTTATCCTCCCAGCCCTTCAAAAGCAGAAGGACATAAATTTTGATAGTGTAATGCAGTACAGGGTATAGTATTTTTCCAAAGTATTCCTTTCCCTGGAAAGGTTTTAGACATTTTGTCAAGTTATAAACCAACAACTTTAATGAGTGGTCTTGTAATTTTATGTGGTATATGAAAAACGTAGAAAATTAACCCACTGTTTTCATAAATCTTTTGCAACTTAAGAGCTGAAAAATGGGCTGTGTGGATCCCTGCAGCTCCTCCAGAGTTACCATAGGGTGCATCTCTGATTAACCCTCACTTTGCCCGGTCTTAGAGTTTATAGCTGTGATTTGGCAGGTTTAAAGTTGCCCCAAACTGCCTAAATAGTCAAATTATGGTTTGATTTATAGAAGGAATGGTGTGTTCAGGGTTGTATGTAGTATGAGTTTTCCATCACACATGGTGTTTTGCACGTAGACCAAAAAGTTACATTTTGATCTCATTTGTTGTAAATTGCAAACATGAGTTCTTCGCTTATTGTAAACAGTGGTTTCCTTGGGGCGGTGCGTGGTGTAGCCATTTCGCAGGCGCCCCATGTATGCAGGCTATTAGTTCTCAACGCAGCCACCCGTGGTTCGATTCCTGTCAGTGGGATTTTTGCTGCATGTCTTCCCGCATTTTCTGTTCTTACTCCAGTCAATAAAACCAAGAAGTGAGACAAAAAAAACTAAAAAAATAAAAAATGTTTTCCTCTCGCCACTTTCTAATAAAGGTCAGCTTAGTGGGGTAAAATACTTGATTTTTTTTCTATTGTCAGATTCTACCACCACTGCTTCTTTGCTGTTACTTTCATCAGTGCCATCTGTATTAAGTGAAAAAGAAGGTTGTGCCTTTCTCTTTCCACATTTTGGAATATTTGTTGAAGAGTACTCTGTTTTGTGAAATGTTCAAAAGTTGTGGATATTGTCTTTTAACCTAACTTGGCTTTAAATATCTCCAGAATTTTATCTCTGACCTGTCTGACCTGTCTATTTGTGTGTGTGGGGGTGCACATGTGTGTATTTCACGCTACAAACAACCAACCAATCATATATAAAAAGGGCCTAGAGTATGTGATTGTTAATTCCCAATTATTTCCAACGCCTTAAAACTTCCACCCAGAGGTTTTAAAGATTGAGAAGTGAGTTGTCATTGTTAAACTACTCAGGCTTTACTTAATTGGCCGTTTTAGCGCTGATTTGTTCTTCATGTTTTAGCAACCTCATGATACCTTCTGCTCAGCGGTTTCATGGGATTCTGCTTAAGTATCGGAACCATAAACCTCCAATTTGGATCTTTAAATGAGTGAGGAGGGGAGGAGTGTTTGACTGACATGTGGGATGGGCTGTGCGCGGTGTTTATGGTCTCGCAGTACGGCGTGTTTTTTTTGAGTGAGGCCACAATGAAAGGAAGAGGCCATAGATCCCCAACCTACAAGAGGGGTCTCCTAATTTCCATAATTAACTGTTGACACTAAATGTGCCTAATGAAGGCCTATTAAAGAGATTGACCCTTTTACTCAACCCGTCCCTGGGAATGAAGCTGAAGGTTCTTCAGCAAAGGTTAAAACTATGTGTCTGGTTAACGTCTAACAAATGTGCTTTAATGCTTTCAAGTCTGAGATTCTGTCTCAGTGGAAAAGGTTTTGGGACAGAATGACCTGAGATTCTGAAGAAAGCTCTACTGGAATGAGCAACACTTTCTGATAAATATCTAAAGCACAAGGACTCAGTACAAGGTTCTGGTCAATATGATTGATGTGTGACAGTTAACTCTTTCCAAGCTTTCTACCATCTTTGCAAGATTCTCCTTTCATGGAGTTTGTTTGTTAATTTGTTCATGGATCTCTAGTTTATTTAAATTTAGTTTTATTTATTCTTAGCTCGCTGTATTTTTATTTTATTGAATTATTTTTAGTTTTCTTCTTCTATTCAGCACTCCATACAGATGCCTTACTGAACTCTGCTAATGAATAACAGCACTCTAGTGCACTGGAGTTCAACAAAAAACCTGTCCAAAAAAAACCCGGAAAATCTTCTGATATATCAAAGCTTCAGATTTTATTTACCTCAGATATTAAAAGAGTTAGGAACTCATTTCACTTTCACATTAGAGCCCAGCATGTGCAAATGAATTATAGCTTCCAAATAACACAGATGATTTATTTATTTCTGTTTTCAAAGTGCTGACGTTTCCTGATTAAAAGAGAAGGTTTGAGAATGTAGAGTTTAATAAATCAACACAATATTAATGTACAGGTTAATACATGAATACATACGTTGAATTAAATATTCAGTCTGTTGAATGGAGTCTAACTACATTAGATGCCAACATCTGATGCAGGTAATCATCCAAGACAATAAATGTTACAGTGTAGGTAATGGTGTACGAATAATTATTACCTCTACTTAATTTTCGAGTATTGTACAAACCTATAGCTAAGCGTATGTTTACAGGGGTTCGAGGTAAAGAGTTTATATGAAGTTTCATGTGTCAGTAAAGTATGCCATAGCATGGCCATTGCCTTCCTTCACAGTTCCACTTGCTTTTCATCTCCCTTCTATGCTCCGTCAGGGATTCCTCCCATTGAGTTTGATTTCTTTGTTATATATCATTCACTCTTCTCACTCTTCCTATTTCTTTTTTGGTAACTATTAATAAAAGCCCCCACTGGTAAAAAACTGACTTCAATCAATAAAATGGATAATCAGCTTCTCATGTGCCCCATTAGAAAACTTTAATTATATATAAGATGTTTATATTGATTATTTTTGCAAATAACGTGGCCTAGTTTTTCTTCTAATCAGCCCACATCTTTATGCTGCTATGGGTTGTAAAGAAACAGATTTAAGGTTTTGAAGATTTTCATAATTTACTTTTCGTTTTTTTCTTCTCAGCAGATGAGGAGATCCTTCATTACATGTTTCTGAGGAAAGAGAGTTATATAACATTTTTTTTTCTATTTAGTTCGCTGTCAGTAGATTCATTCTGTATGAAAATGGGTTACAAATGATGCAAGTGAGACAGTACCCTCCCCACCCACTTATCCTTATTATGTCTGAGAGACGAGGCCCCTCGTACTCCCCCGCTTTGGTTCATGCACACTAGTTTCAGGGCCTTCAAAAGGGGGCCCCTCAAGCTTTGATCCCTTGTATGTGTGCAGCAAAACATCTTTTTTGCCCTACACTGTCCCCATGAAAGTTTTTGCTCCAGCCACATGCTAATATAAGCAAGCAAATTGCCTGTCCCAATTTTAAAATTTATACATTTTAACATTCCCAAGGGGTACTCCTTGAACCCCTCAGTTCTATTTGCCATCTTATCTACCCTCTGGCTGTCTCATTGAGTAAAGGTCTCCCTGTCTGTGTGCAGATGCCTTTTCATTACCTCAGATTTCTGCTTTCTTGTAAGCTGCTGCTGTGCTTTTCTCTATCTTGCTATGTATGCTGATGTACTGAAAACACATTTGGTGTGTATAAATGTGAGGATATGACGGGTAATTCATTGAGTATTAAGTCATGTCTCATCTTTAAGCTATATGTGTTTCCTGATGGGCTCCTGTTCTGAGCATTGCATGTGTAATTGGGATCAAGGGTGTAGAATTAAGTCAATTAACTATGGCTAAACCTGGTACATTGTCCTGCTGTGACATCAGAATCTTATTTTATTTATTTATTTGTTCCTGTTCAAGGTCCAACTGACTAACTGGGAAGATATTTTAATGCAGGTACACTTAAGCCCAAAACTATTTATATGCCTGACAGAATTAGGTCTCAATTTGTCTTTTAATTTAACCAACATTTTTCTTTTTAACAGGAGCAATATTAAGCTTTTGGAGGAGCTCAGTCAGAGTCCCAACTAAAATCAGTCAGAGATTCTGTGGAGGTATCTAAACATTAGGAAGGAGGCCTTCCAACCTCAAAGACTTAGAGCTCATCACCAAAGATAAATTATTAAAATACCAGTGGAAAAATACACAAAGATTTTTCTATTATACATAGGAAAAAGTATAAAAGAGGCCTTTTTTAAAAAGACACATAAGTATTTATTAATGCAAATATTATAAACTGATGCTTTTTTAAATAACTTTTTAATGTTTAAAAGACATTACTTTAAAAAAAAAGACTTCTTGTTTGAATGAAAATTATCTAATATCTTCAAACACCCTGCATGTTCAGGTGAGTTGTGTTATAGAGGTTAAGGGATGTGGTTGGTGGGAAATTGCTGCAACATTTGAGTCAAGTTAGCAATTCTGTAGCAGGTGCTAATATCAGTTGTATGGCAATTTAGAGCTCTCAACCATCCCCAGGTGTGGTTTCCTTAATGCTGCTGTTCTTATTTTCTGTCTGTAGTAATGTTCCAGGAAATGTCAGAAAACACAGTAGCTTCTAGTTTGGATACATGTACTGGTCAAGACAAAAAGGGTTGTTGTGGTTGCTTGTTTTGACAGGAACTGGCCTCTGAATTTGTGCTGAACGTAAGTGGATCTGCCTTCTTGCTTTATGATTGCTTTCTCTTTGACATGCACATTAAAACCTGTTTTATATGTAGCCTACTGTCCAGTGACCTCCATCTGTGTGACTTATTTTCACACAGATGCAAAAAACATTGCTTCTCGTTGGTTTTCCTTTTGGGTAATTAACATTTCAGTCTCAATAGTGCGGGAGATAAAAGGTTATGAACTTTGTTGATGAGGGTACACTTGAGCAATTCTGTAAAAAAAAAAAAAAAGGGAAAGTAATAAACCATCATGAAAGCCCCCAGGCTTTGCTTTGACCCCCTCATGGCCTCACTGAAGGGGAGTCGATGTAGAACCCACACAGTTCTGGTTGAAATCTTGGATCAGACCCAGTTTCTCTTCAGGTGAACTCATATGGCTTTGTTGCAAGAAAAAAGTTATTTTGTTATGCAAACCCTGTTGTATAAGAATAACACATTTAAGTCTGTGACAGCAGTTTTGAATCTGAATAAACTTCAAAGTGAGATACTTAAAAACATCTGACACTGCACAGTTTTGTACATTTCTTTGATCCATATCATTTATTCTCTTTTTGGATGCCAAATTGGCCTCTGTAGCATTATCCTGTTTCTTATATCATGTCATAATCAGTTCAAACCCCTGTAGACATGCAGAATTTGGAGACCTTATGTGGCAGATGGCTGCTTAAGCTATAGTTAATAAGTTACAGAAGACGAGTTGTCATTCTGCTATCGCATGTCATCTCACTTTGCAGTTTTAAAACTGTTTCTGTATTTAGTACTACGTCTTTGTATAGTTAGTTTATTTGCCATAGTCTTGACCAAATTTTTTGGAGTGCAACAAGATCTTGTGGCAAAGATCTTATTGTATAAAATTGCTGCAATATTTTATTGAAATAGTTTTTTAGAAAGCACAGTTAGGATTATAATCCACTATGTCTGTCATAATTTATCTGGTGAAATAAATGTAAGCTAATTATACAAACACTGACAAGACTATCTATTTGCTTTTTATCTGTTACATCCAACTCATGGGACAAGATGACGCATGAAATGTATGAGAGACTAGATTTCAGCAGTATGTGTGGCAAAATGTCCGATTTTTTTATTTTTAGCAAATGAAGTAAAGATTTCACAAATTCTGAACTGTTTTAAAGAATCTCTAATCAGAGTAGTATATTTACATCCAAATTTTACTCTTACATATGTTGTTTGTGATACTTGCATTGATACATTGTGCTGTCCAGAAAGCACTACGAAAAGTTTCCCCAAATTCAGTATAAGGTTTCATAAATCTTACATTTGCATCATGAAGAACCTGAACTAGTTTAAGTTTTATTTAAGTTGTGATTTTGAAGTAGAGATGATCAAAGGCAGTGCAAACCCACAACTGTGATATAGTTCTTCGTAGGAAATGGAAAGTTTTGAATCATCAAATATTGTGGAATTCTCAAAACAAACTACATAACAAATCCTTCACATCTTACCTGTCATGCAATCAAGTTGGTTTTTAAAATCAAGTATCCAAAACATTGCCTGACAAATTACATAAAAGTAGTGTAAACATATTTATGTGGATGTGTGTGTCATCTGCCAGTCTGACAAAAAGCCTTTATTCAGCAAATCTGTCAATCTTTCTTACTTGACAGAAATACTCTAAAACATATTTCATTTTCAGTATTCATGCTTTATATGTGATACAAATTGCTTTGAACATCATTAAATTTATTCACTGGGTTTTCAGCAGTTCTTTGCGTCATTCACAAGGGACAGCTGATGTTATTTGAAGATAGGTAGGGCAAGTCACATGACACAGGGAGCTCCAGCAGTCAATTCAGTCTCTCATTCAATGAATGTCATTGTAAGGGATTCAGATGACTTGGATTGTTGAGGGGAATCCCAAATTTATTAGATCTTCAAATATATTTGACAGCGTATTACTTGGTTTTGTCAGATGTGTTCAAAAAGTGTTTTTTTTTTTGAAAAACATAATCAAACAAGACTAGGCATAGCCAGACAAATCACAGAAAGCAAATCTCAAAACAGATATCAATAGATGAGTTTTTACAGAGACTGATGGTGGTCATTTAAAAACTGGGATTGTTTAAGAAACCTAATTTATAGTAATAAATGATATGAGATAATTTATTTCTGCTATTGTATTTAGATATCATTAGTTTACAGTGTTGCATATTTAAATATCTGGTTCGTAAAGACTGGAGTTGGAAACCCCCTGCTCAGATGCAGCTGTAGTAATGGACAAATTACGCCTTCAGCAATAAACTCTACAGATGTCTGGTAATGAACCATCAATTAATCATTCTTTTTTTTAAGGATATGGATTCTTGAAGACCAAAATTGGACACCCTTACTCTATACATCTAGTTTTTCTACAGCTGTGTCGACCAAATTCCAAAAGATTTACAGGAATTTGATTTTACATAATAGCTTTTTGAAAATTCTTACATTGGCCTATAAAAAGTCTGGGCAAAGACCCAGAAATACCACTATTGCTGTGGTATTGAGAAGGGTGTGTGTATGTGTGTGAACTGTAGCAGCGGGCACTTACTGCCACATCCAGATGGTGCAGCAAACTAACAAGGCTACACTGCTGGACCCCTCAAAAGGAGCGTCTAGACTGGTCCCTTACCAGACAGATACAGCCTCCCATCAACTCGGCGTTTGTCAGATTTATGGTAATGGTCCTGCAACAGTCTTCCTGTTATTGACGTCCAGATTTACAGCACTGACAGCCGCCCCCACCCCACTGCCACACACACACCCACACAGGCACGCACACACGCATACCGTCCTTGTCTCAAATACTCCCATTATCTTACAGACTTCAAAAAATGCACCATCCGTTGCTCCAGCGTCTTTATCTCTGCGTCCTTCTTTTCTTAGACACGGCATGCTACTGCCAGCATCTGCCCCTTGTCTGTGGAGCTGAAAGTTATAGAGGTGTTTGTGTGTTTAGGACTGTGCGGTTGGTAAGGAAGCTCAGGGCATGAAGTCTTCTCTGCTCCTTTTCTGAAAACATCTCAAACCCTGTGGAAGAGAATAGATAAAGACCCTCTTGGGGTGGCAAAACCACCCAAGCCCCCTGTATCTCCTCCACAATAAGTTGTGTCAGGGTTTCCTGTTAATCCTCTGTGATGAAGCATGAGCGTTTTTCTTTTTTTGAGGGCGGGGGTTGAAGGGTTTGGGAGCAGGGTGCAGAGAGGACTTGTGGACGAGCTATGTTGTTGTGGTTTGGCAGTGGCTCAAAGATGGGCAGCGTCGGAGGAGCCTGACGGAGAAGGAGGGAAATATATGATTGGTGGTGGAGTGCAAGTAGAGGACAGACATAGTCCGATGTATGTGGATTAGAGCGTAGCCCCACTTTCAAGTCGGCATTTTCGGGGTGGTAACCCGATCTCTGGGCTCTAGCACTTGTGAGCCCAGTGGGAAAGGCTTCCTGACAGATATCCCGTCCATTCTCAGCCCAAGTGTTTTTCCAAGGCTCTCTCTCTGCCTTTGATCTGGCCTCCTCATCAGCCACACAGGGTCACAAGCTACCATGTTGGCCGAGATAGGAGAGGGGTAACCCTGAGACCGCTTATAGAAACAGGAAGCTCCAACCTGTTGGTCAAATTATCCACAATATAAACATGTCTTGGTTTGACATTTAAAATGAGATGAAGATTTTAGATTGTCAGTCGCAACAACTGCTTTTATCCACACTAATATGGTGATGATATATTTATTTGATAGAAGTGGCAGTAGTCCTTTTTCTAGTTCTCTTGTCTAAAATTGATTCATGTTGTAATTTTCTTTTATTTTCTGGAAGACCTTATATTCAGTGTACACACTGAAAGAAAGAAGTAGGACAAAAAAAAATGCAATAATATATATTTTATTTTCACTCACTTTTTATTAAGATAAAACGTTGCTTCTGTCTCTTTAGCTTAGTTGATGCAGTGTGTTTCGTCAAAAAGCTGGGGGCGCTCTAACTTCACTTTAGGGCGATGTGTGTGCGTGTGCTTGTGTGTGTTCAAGCATGTCTCCTTGTCCAGACACCTTAGCGTCAGGGCAAAAGTGTTGGAGCTCTGAAATGAGGGCCAGACAGACAGAAGTGGGATGAATGAATTGGTTTGCAGGGATTGATAGGGAAGGAGGGAGTGTGTGTGTGGGGGGAGATGCATCTTGCTTTAGAATGAAAAGATGATGTGCCTGCAAAGCAGTTTTAAAGCTAGGTTTTCCCTTTCTGTACACAGACAAGCACACTTTGTGGACCTTGGATTAGATTTTGCCTGCTGCACCAGACGGGTGTTGGAGTTGCTGCAGACAAAGATATCACCACATTATAAAAATTATGAATATAGCTGCTTTATGTATTTGTGCATTTGTGGAGGTGATCTATTTTTTGATGTTCTGGGTAATGAATGCCACCTGTTTGGTGCCCCTAATGCTTTTTCATTTTGTTTTGTTTAGTTGAATCGAAGTAAATCTTGGATTTCATCACCTGTAGCTACGGCTGAAGCAACGTCAGACTTTTATCAATGCCAAATCCACTTTTTGTGGTATTTATTCTGCTGCCGGGATGTTAAGAAAACAGTCTGTCGTGCCTGCAGTAACAAGCACAATGCCCTCTGTGTCATTTTTTTTTCTCCACCCTCAGGGAAATTCTCTTTTCAGGCGGGCAATAATTGTAATAGTGGTTTATAAAAAAATGCATTGAGGATTTTAGAAACCAAACCTGCAGATCTGCTAATGACAATAAAATGCATGGCACAGATCCAGTCTGGTTGAAAACATGGGAAGAGTCCAGAGTGTCTACCATGCCTCTCTCACCCCTTAACGAGAATGGCATGCATAGTCCCTCCCGACTCCCACCCCCCTTCACTCACTGTAACCATACTGTGTCCCACCATTCACTCCCCCTACCCCGAACTGGCTTCAAAGCGGCAAATAACAACAACAACTGAAGGGGGTGGGAGGTTGTTGGGGGGTGACTGAGGATGAATGAATGTTGCCATCCATCCTCCCCCCTCTTTCTGTCTTGCTCTCTCTCTACCTCTCCTGCCCCCCCCTCTACGTTTTCCTTCATCCCTGATAGCCTACTTTCCTGTATGTCCTCTTCCGCCGCACACCCGTGTTATGACTGTGGACGGTGTGTATTACACACATAGCTGTTAGCGCTGCTCCTCCGCTGGGAGGCCCATATAAAGGACTGTCATTTGCAAAGGTCAAGAGTGAGCCCTGCACGCAAGTGTTGTCCCGACACTTGGTCTGGAAAAATAAAAACGGCCTGCTCGCCCATCAGTGTCCTGTGTCTGTCTGGCTGTAGTGGCCATGTGTACTCAGGCCGGTGTCTTGGATGTCCTCTTTTTTTTTTTTTTTTTTATGTCTTCGTCTCTTCTTTCCTCTGTTGTCAGGAAGGCACGTCCAGCAAGGAAACATCTGTTAGCTTTTTGTTGTGTTCTCAGGTTCTTATGAAGTTGTTTGGATTCGTTAGTTTCGTTTCAACAGTGAGAACTAATTGCAACCAATTTAAGCTCGTTAGATGTGACATCTTCTTTGATGAGAATGTGTGAAAGAAATTCACACGTGTGAAAGAAATTCACACATTCTTCCATAAAAATGCAACTTTTTATGGATTGATGCACGTCATGTTGTTTCTTGGAAATTTAATAATCTTTTTTCAGAAAACTCTGGATCTACGGATCTGTTATGAGTAAAGCTTTGTTTTTATGGTCTGACCTACTGATTTTATTTTTCTTTCTAATGTCTGTTGAAACTTATTTGTGTAAACGTTGTTTTATTTTAACATGCTGCACGCAGCAAACACTGACAGAAAAAGTCTAATTTTTGGGATTAGGATAGATAGTAGTTTGCATTATATCAATTGATAAAGAAACATCAAGTGTATCCATATAACTGGCTGGTTAATTGGTTAACTATGTGGCTAAGTTAGTCAGTCAACCAGCTTACCAAATTACCAACCAGTCAACTAGCTAATCATTCATCCAACTAACAGATCAAGTACCCCCCATCCAGAAAGAAGGTCAGTTAGGGACCCAAGCTGTATAGTTGGGTTAGGTCTACCATGCTGGTTATCACCCTGCCAGCCTGTCAGCCAATCACCAAACCACATTTATGTAAAAGATCATGTAAGGAATAGTAGAAACACTTTGACGTACCTACAGACACTCAGAGCCAATCAAGCAAACCTTATTATTGTTATTGTTCATATTCAAAGGTAATTTGCAATCACAGATCTTCTGGTGTGGCTTTTTAGTTTAATGCCAACTCCCATAACTCATGGTATAAAATCATACTCACCCAGCAAATATGGGTTGTTATTTTGATTAGTTTGGATAAGGTTTGTCAAACATCTGAGTAAACTTACTATTAGTGATTGATTCTTATTGTCTTAAGTGCTTTGTTTTTTTTAATAGGAGGTTTCCTGTGGTTTCCAGCAGTATTAGTAGATGTCGCGCTTCAACAGAGGCATGGAAAACACAGTCCACACAATCTGGGAGCTTGTTAGGAGTTCCTCAGTTTGGAACATGCTGTCATCATGCCTCTGCCTATATTCCTGTCCTGTGGTGTCTCGACTCCAGCCACAGAGTATGAGAGTGAAACATGAACTAGTCTGCTGCTCTGGTGATTGTGGTTTCCCTCTAACCCACATTTATTACCTCTAAAAATACAGAGTGGTTTTCTCTAAAATAGCCTGTCCAACTGCAGCCAACGAATTTTCATGATGATGGATGGCAATTAATTGACTTCATGTGGACCCTGTTTCTAAAGTTCTTAAATTGATTTACTTTGGAAATATTTGTGGAATAATGTACGTTAGCCGCTTTTGCATTGACATACTTGAGTTCACAGGACTCCACCATGATTGAAAGACATCAGTGGCGGTAGCCAAGAGACATGTAGTAACAATGCTCATGCAATCTGTGTCTTTCTTTTTTAGGTAGTAGTTCTCAATTGTTGAAGCATTGCCATGTCTTAATAAAATCAGCGTCTACTTGATCTCTGGTACATTGCCAGCAAGCTCAGTTATATCACCCATTAAATGTCTTGGAACCCAAGAGCTTATTTTTCTTTTGTCAGCCATGCATCAATTTCATTCAGAATATAAGGGAGTAGAAAACACTTTGCTTTTGGCCTAAACAATATGATTCTCATTTTCATTAAGTCCAGCGAATAAGCTTCCACAACAGTGAGGTAATGTCTCAGCAGGTCTTTCAGGGAAGTACGGGTGAAACAAATCCACAAGAGGCAGCTAATCAATAATGTCTAGGGATGGCAGACTTTTATATGTGGAATTGTTTTAGCTGCATGGTTGTCCCTTTTTTATTGCGCTCTCTTGCTCTTACAAGGATTTGATAATAGCTTCAGTAAAGGCACTTGATTTTCAGTGACACTAAATCGTTTACTTTTGGCATTGCAAATTAATTTTTTTCCTGTTTCACATAATAGACTAACAAAATGTTGCACACATTGTTAAATGAAAGGAAATTATATATATTTTTTTGCACATCTAATGTATTTTTTAATTTTATTTAAAATAAATGTATGACTTTTGAATCTAATTCAACATCACAGTTAAACACTGAAATGTCTTATTCCTTGCCAAATGCTTAATATTCAATTAGATTTGATTATGAACATGACATTTTAAGTCTTTCCTCAGATTCTCAATAGTCTTTAGGCTCATGAGAAAAATAAAAAACAAACAAAAAAAACTTAAGTCCAAATGTTTCTATTTTAGCTCTGGCTGTAGCTTTTGGGTTGTTCTGCAGAGACCATAAACCTCTGTTTCAAGTGTTTTTCAGTCTCTAACATGTTTTCTTTTAGCATTACCTAGCTCTATTTGTTTTCCCATCAACTCTGACCAGGTTCTCTGGAGATGCTAAGAAAAGCATCGCCACAGCAGGAGGCTTACACCACATTTAATGGTGGGGATTGTTTCTTCAGGGTTTACGGGTAGTGTAATATTTCCGTTCCGCATAGTGTGTTTTCAGTGTAGGCTATTTTTGGTCCCATCTGAGCAGAGCACCTTCTTCCACCCATTTTGCAGTTTCCCCTACATGGCTTGTTGGCAAACTGCAAAAAGGACATTTTAGGACTTTGTCCCAAAATAAGAGTTATGGGCTGGAGATCTCTACACCTCCTCTATTGTTAAATCGGACCTCTTGGCTGCTTCTCTGATAAATCCTCTCCTTACCTAGCATTTCAGTTTTGGTGGACTGCTATGTCTTGGTAGGTTTGCACTAGTGGTATTCTCTTTTAATTTTGATCTAGATGATTTAAGAATACTCCACGAGATGTTCACATTCTGAAAGTTTTTTGACTGAATAAAACCCATTGGTGGTTGTGAAAGGACAAAAAAATCTGAAAGCTTCAGGGGTTTGTGTACTTTTCCAAGGCAGTGTACACGTTGCATATAATCTCAGCTGTTTGTCTGGATGACTTGGAGATTTATGGGGGTAGTTACGGGCCAGACTGATTTGAGCTCTCTGTCTCGGTGACACAGCACACTGCCTCTCAAATCATCAACTGTGGGGGTGACGGGGCAGGGGCAAGCCTTGAGGTAAGCAAAAGCCTTTCGACATATTTATTTTTCCCCTTTGAGGCTTTTGAGCAGCTCTCCTCGTCAATCTTGTGCTGTCAAAGAAGGCCAGAGGTGGGAGCTGCCATCTCTTTCTCTCACAGGGGCCACTGTGTTCATGAGAACCCCAGGGTCAGGCCCTGGAAGCTCCTTTAGTTACTGTTGTGAAATCCTCTCTGTTTCCTCCCACGCAGCCAGTAAGGCCACAACCTTCTTTGTTGCCTTTGTTGTGATTTACACTCGAAGGAGGGTGGATAAATAAGTCATATAGCTTACTATGCGCCTACCACCCTTTTCCACATTAATGTCAACTATTGGCTCACAGAATTGACATAGAGAAGTTGATTCAATCTCCCACAGAAGCCTGTAACATGTAGCTGCAAGGGAAGGGGGTGACACTAAGAGGTGAGCAACCAGCAGAGTAGAAGGACCTAATTAAACCAAGTTTGTCCATGTGCTCGCCCATCTGACATGCGTGTGTTTCTGATCTTACCCGTTTTCTGGAACAGGAGAATGTTTCCTGTTTAAGCAGACGCGTGGGTTCACGGAGGAGTCGGGGGGTCGGGTTCCTCCGCCAACGTCTGGTTCTGCTGAAGCAGATTCCCCACATCCCCATCAAACAGCAGCCCTGAAAACTGACCCTGGTGGGTGCTGATATTTTGGGGGGTATGATGAAGAACCAAGGGTTGGAACACGGTTGCTGTTGATCTGTCGCCGCCTTCTGCATACCACATTTGTCTGAAATCGAGATTGTGCATTTTCCAAAATATCACTCTGATCAAACACAGTAAAGATGTGCATGCTAAATTTTTTCGATATTTGCCTCATTTCTAGTCACTACTGGTCATGGACAAGAGCCCCAATGTGGCCCTGGAGACGGATGGACAGATGTTAGCAAATTTATGGTAAAATTGTCCTTAATAAATAGAGCTACACAAGTACCATCACATCAGCTTTTACGTGCACAGAAGTTCATGTGCCCTTATGGGTTTTTCTTCTTGTTAGTCTTTGGTAGAACGGGGCAATCTGCTGACATGAACAGTAAAAAACCCATGTTGATGTTCCACCTGAAATGTGATATACAAGATGGATGGGGTGCTGTGTGTGTGTGTGTGTGTGTGTGTGTCTGCTCTGCCTTGTCCAGACCGGTTCCTGTCTTGCTAATAAAAGAGATCTCTCTTTAGTTTTGGATACTGATCTCTTCACACACAAGTTTAAAGATCTCATTCACGGTTCTCATTGCGTTTGCTCCCTAATGTCTCACAGCAGGGGACTCTGTCCCAGGCCATGATTCATGGAGTGACAGGGTCTTCCCTCAGTGACCGTAATGGCCCAGTCAGACAGGGTGCAACATGCAGATGAAAACATGTTGGGTCACCACTTAGCTGCATCTGTCTTAATGGTTGGTTTGTTCTTGTGTATATATCACCAGGTTATAATAATCTATACTAATTAGAAGGATATTTTTCATTATGACATTTTGGTATCATGTGAACATTTAATTTAACTGCCCTTGAGAACATTGTCAAGTTTATAACACATTTCAGCAACAAGGTAGTTCAAAGTGCTTTACACCATAGAAACATAATACAGTGGCCAATTATGAAACAAGCAGTAAACATAACATTTTATAAAATTCCCTTATCTATATTGATTAATGTCCCAGTTATTATTAATCAAAACCAGGCGAGTTTTCATTAATAAAATCAAAACAATTTTTTCAGCCGTTTTTCAGTTTTCTAGAAATTTTGATCCAGATTTAAGGAGCATAAAAATTGAATTCTGCTTTTCCAGTTTTGCTTCTGACTGTGGGGAGGTAGAGTAGACTTGAACCAAAATATGTCAGTGGTCTTCAAGGTTGATGTAACGACAACAGCTCTATAATGTATTTTGGTGCTAATCCATTTGGTGATTTGTAAAATAATAAAAATGGTTCCTTCCAGGTCTATTCTCTGAGCTACAGGGAGTTCAGAGAAGGACTTTATAATTGGGGTGATGTGCTATATTTTCCTAGTTTTACTGAGATTGTGGATCAGCTGTGGCTATCTGATTCATTTTTTGGGGAAAACTTGTGAATAAACATGTGGATGAGTTTCTCTAGATCCTACTGGGACATCAGTCCTCTAACCCTAGGTGATGGGGTGACTTTGCAATTGTCTTTAAGCGTCTCTGAAGGTTCATGTCTGAGTTCATCATTGCACCCAGATTTCGGTCCTGATCAGTAGCTTCTAGTTATGATAACTGATGTTGTGCACTGACTCTTGATTGTTCCTCTTTAGGTCCAAAAATAATAACTTGAGCTTTGCTTCTGTACACCTGGAAAATCCACGGATTGATTTGTGCTTAGCATCTGACATGTGCTTGGCTTGGCTCAGTCACCTGGTGACATCTGGACAACACATTAGTACCAGTATTATAAAAAAGATCACATTTAAATCTAATTTGTAATGAGGGTAGGTATATTATCTGAAGCTTAGTATTAGTTATTTCTTACATAAATAATCACATACAGCTTAAGCAAATGCACATTTTTACAATTACCACACTACAGATTTTAAGTAGAACACTCAGACTTGAACTTTTTCTGTTTTTTGTGTCACCTCCACAAAACATTGCTACCATCATGTATTGATAATACATGAACTGAACACCACTGTCTTACCCCTACAGAACTCTGAAGCCCCACACTTTGAAACCCTTTTTATTTGTGCGGTTGCTATGCGCACCAATAAAAACCTGTCCAACTTCTTCTGCATTACAACTCATATTCTAAAATTATCTAAGATATGACAACTTATAAATCTAGTTTTTGATTAAGGTTAAATTAAGGAGTTATGTGTCAGCCTTAGTTTTGTTGAGCAGAGGGATCTGAAAAAGGCCTGGAAGTGGAGGGGGCCTGAGATACAACAGTTAGCAACCAGAGAAACAAAACATACCAGAACCTGTTCCTGATTCACTGTCAGCTGCTCCTCATTGTACTGGACGTTCTGCAAATATCCTCCCTTTCGTTTCCTTTTGAAAAATTTTATGATTAATCAAAAATCAGTGCTACTCATCTTTCCACTCATTGATGCTTATTAGTTCTTCATCATAGTTAATTGTTTAATAATTTACAATTAACTGATGTCAGAATTGGTAGCACCAAAGGAAGCCTAAGAACTGTCAGTGCCAGAGTTTGAGAGCCTCTGCTGTGAACTATTGGTAGATTATGAAACCTCCCAAAAGGGAGCTACGACTTGATAGCTATGTCTTTTTGAGGCCAGAAAAGTATCACACAAATCACCCAATACCAAAAAGTACGAAATGGTAAAGAGGTGAGACTGATTGTATTTATTCCTCTCAATAAGACCAGCACTTCCCTATCCCCCCATTTTGTACTGCCTGCTTCACATTCTTTGATTTCTGTACTTTATTTCAGTGTTTTCGGGCACTGTGCTGTAAAGGACCCCCACCACCAAGACCAGAATATGATGTGGTGTGCATCGGCCTGACAGGAGCTGGGAAGACCAGCCTGCTCTCGCGGCTCTGCGGTGAGAGCACTGACAACATTGTTCCTACAACAGGTATGTGTGAAGTGCACATTACAGTGCACTGATGGAATATAAAGATTGTCTTGTTTGGGTGGGGAGATGCTTGTAGGAAATTTATTTCCCTTCTAACAGATGAGGGAGCTTTCCAACAAGGGAAAGAACGTTCCCAGTGTTTGTTCCAGGAGTGTATGCCAGGATGTCACCAGCCCAAGCTTTGTTTCTTTCCTCCAATCACCTTCGAGGCTGGTGTTGTATGTGCATCTAGGAAGACAGGAGGATCTTGTGTTAGTACACATAATTTTCCTGGTAGTGAACGTCGCTTTCCTTATATGTATTGCAGTCCCTTTAGAAGGACGACGTTCCCTCCCTCCTTCCTGTGTCTTTGACAGCAGTCACGTTGAGCTGTTGCAGAAGTCCCATCTTAAATTTAGTCTGTCCCGTTGAAGTTAAACATAAAGCAGTTCCCAAATGTGCAGCTTATAATCATAAGTCTCTGCTTTTCTGGGG
Source organism: Phalloptychus januarius (assembly GCA_902982915.1). Classification (NCBI taxonomy): domain Eukaryota; kingdom Metazoa; phylum Chordata; class Actinopteri; order Cyprinodontiformes; family Poeciliidae; genus Phalloptychus; species Phalloptychus januarius. Next base: position 5,614,518 of record CADWAE010000482.1, read on the forward strand.
GTTTGAACTTTTGTCTGTGCCTCCTGCTTGGTACCCCGCACCAGATCAAGTATGGTAATTATCTACCTAAGCGCAGAGACATTTCAGAGAACGTTTCTCAAAGAAGAGTTAGCTGTCATTGCCTCCTGCATCTGCCAACGTTTACAAAAGCAGAAACATGAAGACGGGAATCTCTTGTGGCTTTGCTCACTTTTCACTCAAACATTTCTCTCTGTTGTAATTTGCTCTGAAATGAAACTTGGCAATAAATTTCGCTTTGTAGAATATCATAGTCTTCGATTTCCCGCATCTCTGCCTCCATGTGTTTGAGTTGTTTTGAAAAGAGTCAAGTTAAATCTATTTCTTGTCTAAGTTTCTTCACTGAGCTCTTCTGGTTCCCATTCACACCCACAAAGAAGGACCACATAACTCAGAGAAATGCTTTAGATATTAACTCTGTTCTCCAATAAACCCAACATAATGCTTTTCTGCTTAGCTTTTCCTCTCTCTTTCTTCTCTGGACCACCAAAAATGGGGCTCTTGTTTATGACTCAGATATGTTTTTTTACTCTGTGAGAAAACTATTTTGAAGTAGAAAAATCTACAATCAGCCTTCTCAGCCAATTTGATTATATAGTGAGTTTCTTTGATTAGTATTATTTATTTGTAAATAATGTAGTAAAATTCTTATGGAGGAAATCTTAAATGACCTTTTCTGCTTCCAGGTTTCAGCATCAAGGCAGTGCCATTTCCAAATGCCATCTTAAATGTAAAAGAGCTTGGAGGTAAGGAACACATTCTCCTTAGGAGCCTTTAAATTAAGGATGTATGATAATTATCGGCCCAATATCAAGAAATTATGACATAATTTTTACCTGCCCAATATCATACCGAATAGCACTGATTACATGTTTGGTGGTGTGGGTGATTTTTAATTTATTTTTTTAAACAAGGGCTCCCACTTCTTTATGAAATCTGCTTGAAGTTCAAGTAGCCTCAATATAATTGCAGAAATACATTTCTGACTGGAAATAAATCATTTTAAAATTCCCTCATGTCAGAAAAAATCTTGGTCATAAGTTTTAAAAAACATTATATAATAACCCTGTGGTGTTAAAGCACAAAAACAACAGAAATAATATAAACATAAAAGGTCAGAATGACTCCCAAACTGGGAACTTCCAGCACCATGTGAATGCAGTCCAGAGTGCCAGAAAACAGAAAACATAAAGGCTGTATAGTTTGGAACTTCTCTAAGGCTTTGGAGGAAGACAATATGCTGACTTTGTGTATCAAATGTAGAAAGTAAGTTCCATGAACACAACCATCGCTTTGATAGAGTATTCAAAGCATTTGAGAAGACTTGCAATGCTGAAGATGGTTAATATTAAGCCAGCCTTCTAAAATCCATCAGGACTCAAACTTTTGATGAAACAAGAAAATTTGCTTGGGAGGACACAAGCGATTGAAGAGCTCATGATGCTCATCTAGGCTGTGACTGTTGGAGGCTAGTAGTGAGGATTTAAGCAAAAATAATGCCAAACTAAAAGAATTGCATGAAAATGTCGTAATTAAACAGTTCTTTTTCTGAAAAAGTAAAAAAAAAAAAAATCCCCAAAATAAATTGTGATCACAAATGCACATGCACGCTTGCCTGTAGTTTTTGTAGAAATTGAAGACCCACCTTCTGAACAGGCACTTGTGCACATGCATCCCACCTTGTTAGGGTTTTCTGAAGTGGTTGTACAATCTGCACGCCGTTATTCCTGGAAATGTACAGCATTCACAGAAACTGTTTAACAAGCGGAGATGCAGGATCAAATACGCAACCAAAACAAATGCAGTTTTTCAAGGAAGCCTGAAGAGAGTTCGGTCTCTCTGAAAAGCACCACAGCTGGAAGATAAAGTAGATTAGTTAGTTTGGTTCAGAGTTTTAAAAAACAGTGTTGTTTTCACTGTATGACAGGTGCAGTGGATATTTATATAAGACTCGACTTGAACTAGCCTCCTGAATAGAAAGGGTGAAACTCAGACTCGCATATACACAAAGAGGCACTGCAGGGACCACCAACAAGGATGCTACCAAATTTGGACAGAGCACATTAGGCGGTTTTCAAAAGGAGTTTTACTGGGTTGGGTTGAGCCTAGTCTGGTGGTGGTAACATTATTGTGGTTGGCAAAACACTCATTCCACGGATGACAGTTCTGATTTAGAGATGATGGTATAGGCTGCCACCACAGCAAAGAAAGATGAAATCGGTTCCCTTTTTCTGTTTGCCAGCCCCCTGCTGAATGTCCACGGTTCTGCTCCTCCTCATGTAAATAACGCAGAGCACAAAAATTTCAGGGATTTATGTTGCTGTGTGTGCATTGCAGAGAGTAGAAGCAAGCACATGATGCACATGAGTATGACAGTTTAAATGGCTACTGTTTATTTGGAGCTGAATGCTGGGTTTAGTTTCAGTGTGAAGATAAATGTTGACATCTTTTGCACACACTTCTTTTTCCGTTTGTACGTGACGTAAATGTGAAGTGGAGAGTGTTGGCGCTGTTGCATAACATTCAAAAAGTTTTCACAATGAGCTCCTCAGACTAATTTCTGATTAGACGGACTTGTTTTTGTACATTTTGATGCTCAACTCTCGTTGTACTACAGTATTTTTGCAAAGCAAGTGAGCTGGCGGGTTAATTTTTATGCTGTTTTGCTTTTCAGTGAGTATAGGAGCAAGAAGTTCATACTAAAGTATTACTCAACGTGTTTTTTTTTTTGCCTGACCCACTTTGAGGAAAGAAGAGTTTCTGAGGTACGGAAAAGCAGAGTTTTAAAAGCAGAGTGTTTCTGTTACTTTTGTCACACCCATTTTATATATTTTCTTTTTGGACAAAATCCAAAAGCGTGACTTGAATTGATCTTGCAATTTGCCACCATTTTTTTCCTAATTCCCTTTCAAAACCTATAATACACAGCATACAAAGTAAACGTAAATCTTAATTTTTGATTTTTTTTTTAAAATAAAACCTTCAAAGCAGTTGGTTTTCTGATTTTTTTTTTCAATAGACTTCTTTGCTGCGGATTTTCTGCTTTTCTCTCTAACCCTTTCTTCTAACACTACAGATTAAGAAGTACCCCTGATCTGTGGCATAAAGACTCTAACCGTCTCTACATCTGTTTTGATATGCCTTGGAGTTTTTAGACTCTTCATTGTTTCAATGACGGTAAATCTAATCTAATCCGATGTTTAAAAGACTTTTAAAATATCCTGTTTAAGATTTTTGATCCACATTAGCTCTGTAAAGAACCATTTGTTTACATGTATGTGGGAACCTAGATATGATGTTCCAGCATGCATGTTTTAAAGTGAGAACATATTGGAAGCATCATAACAGAAAGGTGTGTTTTGCTCTAAAATAGTTATCCATTTATACCAGTAGATGACAATCCAACAGGAAGAAACATGGCTTGCTAAATAAAAATGAATTTATTATATCGTAAAAATTTCGCAATGTGAATATTTTACACATCTTCAAAATAATAGCTTAACATTCTTTATTCACTTAAGCTGGATTTAAAATAGATTTGTCATAAGAATCCGGCAATATTTTGAGAAACAATATATTTTCCTTGTGATTAAGAGTTTGTGGATCAAATATATACATATACATCGCAGAAGAAGATAGAGAGACAAGAACATATTAACATTTCAGGAATGTTGATGCTCCTGAACCGAACAGGTTCAAAAGCTGCATTCTATACTCCATGTACATATGCTGATGAATAACTGTCTTCTTGCCACCATTTCTTAACTTTGCACTGTAAACTCAACTGTCTTACTTGAAAAGTATGTTAAATCCTATGAAGAGTGGCTAAGAAACGTCATAGAAGTTGAATTGCAAATTAGAAGTTCATAGATACTGGGCTGACAAAGTAAAATATTAAGCAAAAATAATTTTTTTTTATTGTTATATTTTACACAGATTCTAATTGCAGTACTGGTGATTTTAAAATACCAGGGCTAAATGTGCCTATTTGAAAGGTGGAGGTCTTTATTTTTGTCAGTGTAAGGCTGTGTGCTTATGTATTTTAACACGGCCATATGAACATTTGTATTCATGGAAGACATTTGGATTTTTCAAAAATGTTGATTAAAATGTAAGAAAAAATTTAGCTTTCTCATTTTTTAACAATGTACAGCTGCCATGCATCTTTCATTGTGTTTATTTCATGAAAGTTTAATGTGATTGCTTCATTAGCTTCACACTGAGAATTTGAATCTGCTGATCTTTTGTCCCACAAGCATTTGTTACTCGGCTGGTGTCAGGTATAAGGATTAGGTGGGAAGGGCACCTCTGGTGTGCGTGTGTGTGTGGGGATAGTGATATGACGTCAAGTCTAGACGGGCAATTTCACAGTGTGCATTCATGTCACGCAGTGACAGCTGATAACATGGTCCTAATAATCACAACTCGCTGCTGTTGTTCTTTAGTGCTGTGGCTGTGGTTGGGAGTTGCGCTCTGGGATTTAAGGAGGATTGATTTGTTTAAATAAACCACACAATATTTGCACCTGGTTGTTTAAGAAAACATTTGTAGGTAGAACAAAATAGCTTTGCCGTGTCATTTTAAGCCTGTTATTTGATTTTATTTTTGGATGAACACATGCATGTCTGATGTCAGTGAAGAATGCATTGAAGGCTGGTGAAGCATTCAGAGTCGGAATATGTTAAGACTTAACTTGCCACTGCAAATCTAACCACAAAGAACACAGGAAGAGATGAGGAGGATGCAGTGAGATGACAGACGATCCATCAGCTCCCTGTAACTAACAGCAGGCGATGAAAGTATGCAAGCCCGTCTTTAAACAAAACCAGTGCAAGGTAGTCATCACAGATCAAATGTGACTCTTTAACACTATCATGTATCCTGACAGTGTGGGCTCGTATGCCTAGCAGGGAAGCTTTTCCAACTGTAAAGTAATTTGTAAATTGCCACATTGGTTTAAAGCCGATGACTAAAGTTGCTGTTCTGAATTTCACAATTCTGAGGATTTGAGCGAAACTGATCTCAGTTTCAGGGCCTCTTTCAAGGATATTGTCGTCTTTGATGTAGTTCACCCTGTTGATGTTGACCGAATGATGCGAGACAGATACTACTATTATTACTATTAGTATCTTGGGAAGGATTTGTCAAAGCGGCTCTCAGTGGTCAGATTTCTGAAACATCCCGAAACGGTGAACGTTCGGTTTTGATGTTACGTCTACAAGGTTTAAAGTTTAAATCACGGGAAACGTGTAAATGTGCTTTTAATTTTCTGTTCACACTGGCTTAACAGGAAAAGTGTTAAATGGAGCTGGGTAACATGTTTTATAAATATCAATAATGTGGCGAAGTATCATTGCACTTTCAGCCGGTCACTTTACCTAACTATGAACAGCTGTAGCAGTCATGGTTACACGTGATAAAAATGGCTCAACTTTGCAGAGTTGGGGTTTGAATGACAAGCAGCGAATAAACAGCCAAATTGTTTGCATAAACAGTTGTTGGCAGTTATGTGCATGGATGAGAAGGACTGAGGTATGATCTGGGCTAAGCTTCGCTCAGGAAACATTTACTCTAAATCAACTTGACATCTGAATCTACAGCTGAGGTGGTTTCTCTTCGCTTTACAAGCAAACTTTGTTTTAATCCAAATTCTCACTAAAAGTTACCAGCTTTTCATCCATTTTACTTGTGCTGTGGGAAGCATGTCTGTTTTTCATTAAAGTGCCTGCAGTGTTTCTATTTTAGCATTTAGCTTTTGACGTTATAAACATCAAGATATTTGCAGCATATTTGTTAAAGTAAAAACTGCCAAAAACTAGCACTTGGAGGCAGAGTATTGACTTAGTAAATCTAATTATGAATCTAAAAAACAGCTGCCAGCATTCCAACTTGACATGACTTTCAGAATTAAGCAACGTTTTAAAAAGTTATGGTTTCAGAATCTTCAAATGGTTCCCAACTGCTTAAAGTCATATTTTCATTATAATCTTGAAAATGTTTAAGATTAACCAGCACTTGGCCCTATGCCTCACCCTCACCAACATGTTGTTGCACACTGCTGATCAGCTGACTGAAAAATATGACAACTGCATTTTTCCCTCGTTTACAAACAGACTCAGTTCTGCTCTTTGTTTTATTGAGGACTGTGAGATCTTCCCAGGTGTTGCTTGACACTAAATACAGCAATTCTAAACTTGGCTTCTTTGAGTGACATGTCAGTGAAGCCAAATCTTAAATTAAAAGGAAGAATATAATGGGGGGGGAAAAACAAAAAGCTTGATTTTAGAACCATGACTTTTTTCAACCTGGATACCACTAAGCAACCCTTTCTTGCTGGCAACAAATGTTTCAACCACAGGAGCGACAGCATGAAGGAAGCCAGCTGCAAACCAAATGGTGTCTTGTTTTTTTTTTTCTTTTTTTGACCTTTTATTTTTCCAGATAAACTACTCAGACAGTCCATCTTTTTGTGATTCCGCATTTGTGAAATTTTGCGAAAATCAACCCACATTTTTCCGCAACTAATCCATACTTGTGACTTCAATGCAAATTTTTCACAAAAATTGTCAAAAACTTTGGATTTAAATGACTCCTAACGTTCACCTGAAGATGATGGGTATTTCTTACTTTTACTCAGGGGTCATGTATTTTCCATCTTTGACTGGAATAATTAAACTGGGACTAAAAAATCGGAACATCATCATTTTGACAGACTACAGTCCACACACTAGACCATTTGGTGCAGAGAAGCACACATACTCAACTTTGCACACAGATCAACTGGAAAAAAAAGTCCCATCTTAATAATATCTTAATAATGTGAATGAATGAATTTAAACCCGTGGTAACATTTTGGCGGGTTAAAATAACTGAAAGGTAATTTTTTTTAATCTATCAGTCAAAATGACAGATAATGAAAAAGTCTAACCTCTTGTCTAGTCTCTGCTTCTTTCATACTTCTGCTTCAGCCTTACTTCAGCTGCCACCGGTTATACTTAATGATTAATACGGCTGTAAACAAAAAGTTACATTTACCGCCATACAAAAGCATGAGCAGAGCAGTAGTAATCTTCAGTTCTCCATTACAGTGAGGGGAAATTATCTTGCACACCTTGCAATAACTTATTGGACCAACAAAGGAAGTCTACAATTGACTTTTTCTGGCTAAAAGGCACCCCCCTCCATGCACAGTCATGTAATGGAGCCACAGCACATGTTTTATCTTACTTAGTCTTAAAGTCGCCCTTGCTTTTGCCAACAACCAATAAAACAGATCGCAGTCCCACAAACCAGGACTTTTGGCATTAAAAATAAAAAATAAGAAAAAGCATAAAATGTAAACATCAGAACTAACATTTCAATTTCATTCGTAACAGTTCTGTCAGTGACAAAATTACCAATAATATCCATAAAAAAGGAATTGTGATGACAAAAAGCAGCTAAATTACAGTACTTCCTGTACTGTTGCCCTTTGTGTCCACATTTGAACCCGGCAGCTTAATACATCAAGTCAAGACAAGTGCAAAGGCTGCTGAAAGCCGCTCTTTGAAACACTCACATACCTGGCAACTTCACCTCATGGTATGCAGTTCTCTTAGTGGCCAGGTGACTGCAATAGAGTTTGTGTTTTTCCTATTTGTTCATGTAATTCCTCCATCGTAGTTCATGTCTCAGTTAATTTATCACTGGAGAGCCGCTCATTATTTAATTTATGCTGTCATGGGACAAATGAGATGATGAGTCTTTCATTTCATGGTTCGCTTCTTCGAACAGTCAATAAGAAACATGCCGTTGTCACTTCTCCAGTAGCATTTTCGGCATTTTATGCCTCTTAAAATAAAAACCTCCACTTTAAATGCATTTTGAAGCAGTAATCGGATTCCTATTACTGCTGAAAGAAAATAAATAAATAAATTGCCCAAAAGATGAAAGGTCTTACTCATGATGTGCCTATTTGATTAAAAGGGTGCTGTGGCATGACATCATCCTCAGAAATCCTCCCTGTCAGACCAATAGGTGGCAGAAGCTGCCAACAAGATCCAGAAGCATGACAGACATTCCACCATTTCCAGGCAAAGACGAAACTTCCTAGACAATCTCTCAAGTGCCACTTTGTCTGATAGCTTTTCACTCCAGTGAGAGGTGTGAGTGGATTGACTGGGGGAGGAAACAGGGAAGGGAGGGGCGAGCATGAAGGGAAGGGAGGTAAATGTCAGTGAGAGGACTGTGTGATGTTTAAACATTTGACAGCCTCACAGCTCGTCATTTCTTGGCAGTTAGAATACTATGAGCAACTAAAACACAAAATAACAGTTCACAAGATTACAAAGGAAGTAACCTCAGTCAACAGAGGAGGATCATTTTGTCGAAATATGGTGCATTCCTCTGATAAGGATCGTATGTGCGTGCGCAATGTGATGGGACAGTTTCTAAGACCACGCATCGAGCATTTAGATCCAGTCAACACAAAAAAAAGAAAGTGTTTTGTTGTGACAAAAGCAATTATCTTAGCAGAAAACGATCAGGCATCGAAACTAGTTAGGAAAAACTGCTGTTTCTCTTTCAAATTTTCACAAGTCTTCTCATTTTGCTTTGAAAGTTGATAGAAATGTGCTGAAGATCAGCAGCTGGCTTTGGTTACTCACAACAGATTTGAGGGGAAAGCTCTTCCAGTGCTCACAGGATGAGTGCCACTGAGGATCTGACTGTGCAAGACATGGTTCCTATTAGTTTAACTTGGATCTGAAAAGGTAATGGCTATCAACACTCAGTCATTGCTATTCTTTTCAATTAAATTTTGAAGTAAAATTGCAAATTATTATATATGTAATATATTGCTAGTAAAAAAAAGTGAGAGATGGTTGTGTGCAATAACATTATTGCAAAAAGTTGCTGCAAGATTTGTAGTATGTGTCAGATTCACACTATTGCTAATTTAAACTACATGTTTAACCTCTGAAGAAACCAGTAACCTCCTCATAGTCATCAGTAACGGTTCTAAAACCCTTGAGGGTGACGTGCATTGATTTAGACATTTTCAAAAAAGAATTCAGTTGTACAGAATTATTTAAAAAATGTCCCTTTTATAGAAAGTAGTGTTATATATGCTCTATGCATTTGCTTTATATGTGTTTCATTGCCATGACAAATAACAGTGGGCTCATTTTGATTTTTCAGTTCATTAAGTGGCATTATGTGTTTTTCACTGGGACTGCTATAGATTCAGATGATTTCATACAAAGGATCATTGGAGCATTTCAGAGCGTGATGCTGAGATTACAGAACCAATAGGCGTGGTTAATAATTTAATCCATAAACCTGAATGTATAAAATATATCTTGGGGATGTCCCCAAATCTGGGTGAGCTCTCTGTCCTGGTCCTTTTTTTAAGTTGTCCAAATGCATTCAGCACTTTAAATACAACCAACACGGTTTCCTCTGTTCATATTAATGCATGTTAATGTATATTTGGTGTTTGAACTGTTAACAAATTCTGTTATAAGAGTTTTCTTGGTAATAGATAAGTAGTGAAAGTTGCAGGTAAGGAGTGAAAGGCATTTATTTTTCATTTTAAACTTTTTTTATTAATGTAAAGCTATGTGATGAACAATATTGTTTTCCCTGAGTGTTGTAAAAACAAAGTTTTAAAAAACTTTATAACGTTAATAATATAGACTTTGGGATCTGCCTGAAAAGCTTTATTTGCTTTGAACAATATCAAAACATGTTTTCTCTTATGATTTTACTGTACCTGGATTTATCACTTGTTTTAACAAGCAAGAATATCTGCTGTGAAAGAGTTTAAACTCCTAATTTGGCCATAAAATACATAGTTGTGACTGCAACTTTTCTTTGCTGATTTTTTATTTTTTTAAATGACTAATACTTTTAAAGACATATAGAAACCTGCATGCCATTGCTGATATAACAAGTCATAGAAGAAACAAAGGGAGATTTGGTGTGGTAACAAGTCTAAGAAAAGGTATTTTCTAACTGTACATACAGCCACATGGTTCCTAAAGATGACTGGAATTTTCCATAAAAGAAAAGCCAGAAAAACGTGAGATAAAAACGTTGTGGTGCTTTGTTGGAAGGTTGGGTTAAACAGAGGACTTGCCACAGTTCTCCTGTGGATTTAGACTGTCTCGGTTGCTTCTGTCTCCTTTTATAATCCCAGATTGACTCCATGATGTTGAGAGTACGGCTCGGTGGGGGCCATACCATCTGTTGCAGGACATCTTGTTCTCCTTGGCTATATAACTCTGCTTTTGCAAATTCAATTTATTAGATGCAGAGTGAGCATTTTTAATTAAAAACTATATATTTTGATAGGAACTAGATCAAACCTCATTTACTTGAACATGTAGTGCTTGTGAAAGTATTTTTATCCTTTGCGATTTTTCACATTTTGTCACATGACTATTGCTGATTTCACTTTTCTATATTTAGAAAGGATGCATAACTGTGAAGCTGAAATAAACAATACCATAAATGTTTTTTAAAATCTGAAAATTGTGACCTGAATTTGTATTTCCTTTCTGATGCCCCTAAAAAAATATCAAAGATAATGGTCTTTTATATGTGCAGTTTAATCTCAGTATAAATCTGAGATTAATCAATGTTTTTTTGTTTTTTAAGACAAAAATAGTGACCAACATCATCATGAAGATGACTTAACAGAGCAGACAAGTCAAGGAGAAATTAGTGAAGAAGTTTAAAGTGGGATTAAACTCATCCCTAGCTTTTAGTACAGTTGATTTCTTAACCACATAATACAGAAAATGTATTATGTATAACCCATGTGTTGGTAGGTTAGTGCTGCAAACCTACCAACACATGGGTTGCCTCTTAAACTGGGAAAGCTTAGCAAGTAGAGAAGACGCCAAACACAGCCAAGAGGAAACATTGTTGCTTTGGAGGAGCTGCAGAGAGACAGACAGACAACAGAACAGCTTAAATTAAAGCAAACACATGTGTATGGCCCAAAATCCAGCAAAATCCCGTTAGAATCTGTGGCAATACGTAGACATTGCTGTTAATAAGTGTTCTTTAGATGTTACAACTCTTAAATTCGTATTTGAGGAATATTCAGAAAACAATCATTTTTCTTTTTGCTCCCACTTGTATACTGCTCTTTGTGGGTTGCATGACATCGAATCAAGTAAAAAAATGTAAGGTTGTGCTTGTAATGCAACAAAATGTAAAATAAAGTTAAGTTGGTATGAATACATTTGCAATGTGATGAGATGTCTGTATTTTTCAACAAAATTAACTACATTAAGTCAAAAGACAAGATGCAGATGGCAGCTTTACCTTAAAACTTCAAGACACTAAAGTTTGCAATGAATTATTATTTTTTTGATGGGATTTTTTTCTAAAAAAATTTTAGTTTTTATTTTTTTTATTTCACTTTTTTATTAAATACATCCCAGGTCAGAAAACCACAGAAAACATTTATGTGTTCTGAGTTCAGCACATTACACTTACTGTGGAAAAGGTCAAAATTAATAGTATGAACTGAAAAAGACCTGATAAACATTAACCTTTTATTATCATTATATGTGAGAAAGGTTGTACCTACTGCCAGGTATGAAGTTTGGGGTTAGAACTTAATAAAAACCAGCAGCAGATCTGAGAACTGCTGCTGGTTTTTGGAACAGTTTTTACTGATTTAATTTAATAAGACGACTACAGCACTGAAAATGTCTCGAGAGCTTACGCTGTTAGTATCCAAGTGTTCCTGTTCTTGTATAAGCATTTAAATATGACCTAATAATTTATACTTGTTACTTGTTAATTCCTGTCCATTATCAGAATTAGTGTAACCTTGAGCAGCTGTTAGTAAACACACCGATTCACCGGGCTTCCATGTGTCGACAGGAGCTGACAACATCAAGAAATATTGGAGTCGTTACTACCAGGGGTCACAGGGTGTAATCTTCGTACTGGATAGCGCATCATCAGACGAGGACCTTGAGGCAGCGCGGAATGAGCTCCACTCAGCTTTGCAGCACCCTCAGCTCTGCACGCTGCCGTTCCTCATCCTCGCCAATCACCAGGACAAGCCTGCAGCAAGAGCGCCAAATCAGGTGAACTGGACTTCTTCCTGTTGTTGCTGCTGGATCTTCTCCTATGCACAAACTTTATTTTGTCTTTTACATGTAAATACTCCCCCTACTACACATTTGAAAGGAAGACTATATCATGCACATCTTGGAAGTCATAGCAGAGTAACATCAATGTTGCACATTTTTGCTGCCCTTTGACACAAGTTCAGTCTGCAGTGTTGTCTTAACGTTAAATTTGTTGGCACAGAAAAATCTATTTGGATTGTTTTAGAGAAAATATGATTATCTGTCTTTTATTTTAAGCTGTTAAACAGTTTTTGGACTCTATTAAGGTATGTTGCATCTGTGTAGGGCTTTATAATTAGATGTTTTCAAAAAAATTATCTAAGATTATCTGTCAATGGGAAAAAAAATCATGCCAACACTCTGAGTCAAGCCTTGAACAAGAGCTTTCAAGTCTTTTTTGGAGGCCTTTATTAAATACAGCTGAGTTAGTTTCTTAAGCTGCAGTGAATACTGAAATGTTTGCCAAAGCTCCTCAGGTTTAGGGGCATAATTATAATCAATTTAATTTCCTCTCGCTAATTTCTGTTCTAACTGTTGATTCAAATTGTTCATTGGTATGAATGTGGAAGGATGATTCTGTTTCTAAACCAAAGCATGAAGGTGCAGGAACTTGTTGCTTGCTAAGGATCTTCATAGACAAGAGATTAACAAAATTATTACATTTTCAAGGTTTTACGCTCGTTTTTGTACGATTTTTACAATAGCTTTTTGTAACATAAGTAACCTTTTGAGTGCTCTGCAACTGTTATTTTCCTCTTCAGACACAATTCAAAGACATGTTCTGTTAAAACATCTATTGGCCAAATTACAAACTTCCATTCCACCACTTCCTGTGAAGTGTTTTCTTTCTTAAAACTGTATTTTATGGAATAGAAACCTTTAAGTAGTGTCCCTTTTTCTTAAATAGAGAAAGTAAGGAGATGTTTCTTAATGAAACAACAGTGTGATATATAGTTGAATACGTTATGTCTGATATTACACTCCTTCTTTGTCGGAAAGAATCAGTTCCTTAGCCAAGTAAACAAACCTTTGCATTAGGAACGCAAGGTGCAAACCAGACATGTCAGGCACAAAGCCTTAAAGCAGGGATAGGTTACACAGCAATATTCCAAGCTTTGAATAAAACACAGAGCACTGTGGAGTTCATCACTTGAAAAATGAAAAACCATGCTGCTGGCTTGGCTAATCGGAGGATCTACCAAGAGGCCCAAAGTACCGCCAAGATCTACAGCTCAGGCAGGATAATCTGTCGATGGGACGGCTATTAGTTATTAACACCTTAAATCTGGCCTCTGTGGAAGAGTAGCAAGAAAAAAGTTGTTAAATGAAAGCCAAAGAAAATCATGTTTGCAATTTGCTGCAAAGTACACAGGGAACCTTTTGGCGTACATGTAAGCCAGTCCTGTTAGTTTGCAAAAGACTGGCTCAGATGTTCACCTGAGCAGGACAACTATCTTAAACGCGAAGCCGAGCTTTAATGGAATGGTTAATTCAAATCCTATATTTTAATGGGCTAGCCAAAGTCTAACCCTGAGATAAGCTGAGACTCCACCCGATCTGACCGAACTTAAGTTTATTTTCTAAAGAAGATTTTGCAACATTGTCTATGTGTTTAAAGTTTTTAGACACACATCCTAAAATGTTTGCAAATCTTAATTTGCAAACCTTTTAAAAACTTTGTCAATTCCTTTCATTCAAAGCAGACATTGCCTTGGTTTGTGTCGCTCTATCAAATGCAATTCCAATAAACACGCTGAATTGTGTGCTTTTTTTCCTGACAAGATATGATAAAGTCCAAGACTAAGACATTGCGTGTGTTTTTTTTCTGCCCTCCTTTTTGTTTTCCCATCAAGCTCTACCAATAATTCCCTTTTAGAAGGAGCCCTTTGTTGTTGGATGTTATGTCTAGCGTTCCCTGAACAGTTGCTCACACATGTGTCTGGAACCTCACTTTCCTGCACTCTCAAAAACTTCCCCACGCAAACCTATCTACACACAAGCATCATCTGCAGGCCTATTGAATGTTTTAGATGGATAGCGCTGAAGAATGCCTGGAGAGAAGGCCATCTGTATTCCTCAGCCTGGACCACCAGTGTAGCTGTTTTACAGTAATGTGAAATCTGCGATGGGAAACAGGAGAGAGAGGTTATATTCCAGATTCTGAGATTCTGTTGTGACTCTAAACGCTTAATCCCCCTGATATAGTTCATGTGACTTTAAGTAATTATTATAAACATTATGTTCTTGAGCAAAAGCCACAATAGTTATGGAAACCCCCCCAATGTTGTTCTATTTCAAAAAGCAGCTGCCTGGTTTAAGCTCGGCAAGGCAGTTCTTTTGTTGTCCGACGTTAATGTAGTTAAATAATGCTGTCTGAGCCCCCCACATTAACCACTGGTCTTACCATGATGTTTCCTCTGACATATTTTATTGCATCAGTCTTAGGAAGTATTGAATTTGCAGAACAGTTCACAAACACTGCTGACATGCGAGTCTACATATGCATGATGGATTGGCTGTTAGGCTGGTAATTCATGACATCCACACATCATGAAAAAGCCCCGTAAAAGTTTGTACTGAAAGTTGAGTCACGCCTAATTTAATACAGTCTTAAGCGTTGATAATAGATGCCACTACTAAGTCCACTTCCCATTAGAATTACAACCGAATGATCCTCTCAGGATGTTTAGCGGTTACCAGTTGCTCACGTCCAATGATCACGTAAAGCATTCGTCTGTCTCTGTCATGATGTCACTTACGGGCCATGAGGAGAGCAACAGCAGCCATAACCCAAGCATTTTGTTAAAAAAAAAAGGATGGGATGAATGTCGTTATTACACCTTTTGTTCCTGTTGAACACTTTATCTTCTGACTCATGCCTTGTCACTGAAAGAACCTCATGTTCAGTGAGTCATGGATGATATTTTCTTAGATATCATTGTCTCCAGATCGGTTTCTTCTTTTTGTTTAGTAACTTCAATAAAGATTAGTAGAAAGCAACAAAGCAAGTACTTTTGACAGTGTGAATTGATTTCACAGTGATGTGAAAAAGTATTTCCTCTCCATCATTTTACTTTGCCTACAGTTGAACAAGTTTTAATATCAGACAAATAATCTGATTAAATGCAAAATAAAGTTTTTAAATGATCATTTCCTTTATTGATGGAAGACATTGTTCAAACCAGTTCGCCCATCTTAAAATATAATTAGCAAATTTTACCAATTTGTTTTTCATTTCGCTCACCAAACCCAGCCCTGAATACAGCCAGAAGTTGTGTAAACGCCTCTGTCCAGGTAACTGAAGATCTCGTAAACTCAAATAAAAAAAAACTGCAACCCACAGTTTCATTGCTACACACAGAATGGCATTGTAATATGAACACTTTACTTCAATTTTTATATGGTATTAAAAGTGGGTTGAAATATTTGGGGCCACTTTCTGTATCACTGGATTCCTGAATGTCATTTTCATTGCATCTTGGAGTCGGTCCAACAATGAGGCTACATGGCATCAACATGGATGTGATTCTTCTGTTTTTGCAAATACTCCTTTCTTGTCGAGCTCTGCGTATCAGTAGAACCAGCAGCTGCTTTGCAGGTTCTTGTTTCTTGTGAATGTTTGACAAGCACCACCCAAGAAACAAGGTCACATTTTAGCAGGTCTGAATTCTTTTGGCAGCTCTTTTGGCGATGACACGCTTCACAGATGACGCAACCATGCTGACCCTCCCCTCGTAGCAACGGCTCTGTTCATAGAACAAGGCGGCTTATTTCCCCAAGCAAGCACACATGGTTGATTTTCCCGGTGAAGTTTTCTGCAGAGCTTCTTGTTTACTTGGGGTGTTTCTGGCGCTCGTATAGACCTGTTGCTGGGAGAGGGTGGCAGTAAGGTTGATGGTACTGGGTCTCACTGGGGCACTGTGTACTGGAGCAAGTGTTTTTAGGAGCAGCGTTTGGTCTGGAGGAGGCAGAAGAAAACGTGGGACCAAAATTCCTTGTTGACATCAATCTCCTGCCGTTGGGGGGCCCAAGGAAGCTGGGGAGGAGTAGAGGGGAGGTCACCCTGTTGATATAACACCTCAACAAAGCAGGTCTGTTTGTGTGGAGGGGGCCTAATGGACTGCACGCATGAGGGGCTCTTGCTTTAGAAAATGCTATCGGTGCTGTGAACAGAGTTAGAGGTCTTTTTGGTTCTGTTGGCATTTGTGTTATCTGAAGAAGAGATAGAAGACAGACTGAAAGTGATGATGCACGCCGTGATGGGTGGAAAAACAATGAACTGAGTCATATTGTTAAATGTGGGAGTCAAAAAACAACAGCCCCACAGTACACTGAGGAAAAACGGTCAAGCTGTGACTTCTAACCTTGAAAGCTAAAAGAACAGCTTCACTCCCGGACTGAAGACAGACACCGAAACATCATCATTTAGATGATTTAATGCACGTTTTTCTCCATTCCCCTCTCGCTCTTTTCTTTTTTTTCTTTCCTTCTTTTTACACTTTCAGCCTTTTACTCTCCCTCTCACACTCTCATATACACACACAACGTAAGTCAGTCCAGTCCTTAACAATCCATTTATGCTTTCTGTCATTGTAAGGAAAGCAGTGCCTGGTAGAAATTGGAGCACATCTGTTTTGAGTGTGCCAAAACTGAATCTGATGTTACTTATTTATCATGACAGTGTCACTTCTCACTGATGAGTTTCATTTTGTAGAAAGGTGGTGAGTTTGTTTTTGCAGAATTAAGTCAGCCACAATAACTTTGTGTTAATCCAACTGTTTTTTAAACAATTGTTCCAGCTTTTTTGCTTTATTTTGTAAAAATCAAATACTTTTTCACCTTTTGTACTAACCACTAGGGTGGGCAGAAATCTACATTCCAGTAGGGATGTGCTGGCACATCACTGCTGGTATCATTTGTTTCATATTTGCCATGTTCTGTGCCTTCAGCTGATCCTGTGATTGAATTTCCTGACGGAGTAAATATTTTCTTTTGGCTGCTGCTGAAGTCTGTTGAAAGAAGTCAAATCAAGTCGTAAGCACATTCTACCATTTGTTTTTTCAAGATCTGCACCAGAAAAAATTCAGCTGTGGGCTTGAAGCAAAGACTCTGGGACATCCGATTCTAATGTAAAGCACTTTCCCCATAAATGTTTTTTTTATTATTCTGTGCTTTTAGTGACTTCATGTAGGATTTGTTTGTGCCATAATAGCTTTTACAAGTTTATATAATCAGTACAACTCATGGCAGATGAATGGAGATATGGTCCATACTAATGCTGTGCAGAGTAGAAAGAATGAACGTGACTTCATCTGCAATCTGTTCTCACACATCCATACTGTGGATGTATGAATGTGACACAGACATGGTGAAAGGGTGGCAGACGGTGGGAAAAGCATCATGCATGTCCTGAATTGCCATCTGATGAGTGGTGAAGTGAAATTTAGCATCTGCACTGATCAGATTAAGTCATCTTTAAGTCATCTTTGGTTTGCACCATGTTGCAAACCATTTAGCACTTTATTTTAGTACTTAGTTTTATTCTCTTTTAAATCCCTTTCTTTTAGTCTAACTAAAAAAAAGTTTTTTTTATTTGTACTTTCTCACATTTAGGTTTAACTATAGCGATGTAGATTAATAACAATTCACAGTCTTGTCTGAAAGGTTAGTTGCTTCAAATGTAGAAAATGTAAAAAAAATGTGACAACGATCATTTTCAGACTTTTCTACTTATAATGTGGCATCTATTCTTTTAATTTAATTTAAGCTTTTACTAGATGGTATATTTTTCTACCGAAAAAATACCAAAACTTTCATAAAGTGTTGTGAAAGCTTGAGGTGAATCTGTTATGGTCTCTTTAAACAGACATTTGGGGCCACATTTGTGCATTTGAAACAAAAACAAGACTGATCACCAAAAGATCAGGATAGCCACAATCAAACATTTCAGTGACAGCATCGTGATCTGGGGTTACTCCATTTGACACCTTTAATTAAGATGGATACATAAAGATGTCCTTAAAGCAGTCAAGGCTGACCCAGAACTGTTAGGTGCCTATTAATAAACTGAAGATGAAGAGGAATTTCATTTTTCAGCAACATAATGAGTAGAAACACATCCAAATCAACTAAGTAGTTGCTTAGTTTATAAAAGCTTTGTGTTGGGCTGGCCAAGCTGAGTTCATAACTGAATCTCATGAGTTGTCCTAATCATTGTTTTGGTTTGCAGAGCTTCTGCAAAAACTAGTGGGGAAATATTACCAAGTCTAGGTGTAGTTTGCTGATAGATGCCCACCAAAGAATGCTGGTATTCTGAAATTGAGTTATATGCTCAACCAAACTTTTAGTATATGGGTGTAGTTTAAGAAGACTTTGTTTATTTTACTTTTTGAGTTTATCTTTCAGTTCACAATTTATTTGGTTACATCAGGCTCATAGCCTACTATAACAGGAGCCTAGATCCAAATGTTTTATGAAGTGAAACTATTTGTTTAGGAATTGACCTGTTATCTACTGGATGTAAAGCTCAGACATCCACTGATTACCTCAGTGTATTGACTCCTTCCTTGCATTGTCACAGACTGAGTGGATGTGAGCCGTTCCACAGAGTTTTTTTTTTTTCAGACAGAAAAATGCTTAGAACCTCAGACATTACCAACTTTGGACTCTGTTCAGAAAAAAAACATATGGCGTTCATTGGATTCCCAGATGAGTGGATATCCCAAGTGTCTCAAGAGAGGATGACCAGAAGAGTGTTGAAGAGTGTGAAGAATAATGGCCACTTCAGGGCCCTTCATGCACAGAGGTCAAAGTCTGGGCAGTGTAGTCTGATAGTGGAGCGTCTACAGAAAAAATCTAAGCGTCTTGGCTATACACACTTCTTTCTGTTTTGTAGAGATATTTTAATGGATGATTGCAGTGGATCCCAACCTTTTCTTGGTTCAGTATTTGCAGATTCAACTGTTTGCAGATTATTCTTGAACATAATTCCACAGTATTTGTAAAAAGTTTCACTATTTGCATTTTTTCCCCCTAAAATGTGAAAGAAAATTCAACTTGGTCAAAGTTGAAAGAACCTAGGTGCAATGCTCTTGCCACACTGTTAGCTGACATTTGCAAAGCAGCCAATCCAGGAGCAGCCTTCATTTTCCTTCTTGCTTATTGCAATAGCAAGGCTATACGTAGTACTGTGGATTATTTATTAATGAAAATAATAATCATCTAATTATCTAGGTCTGGGCTGTTTTGTTTGTTTGTACATATTCACTTAAAGCATACTTTTTAACATTTCTTTTTATTTTCAAAAAAACTGATTTAATTTCCAAGGTAATGTCTTTAGCTTCTTTTCGCTGTACAGTCCTGCAGCAGTGTGCCATCATAAGAAGGATATGTGCATATAAACAGTGAGAAATTTTGGCTACTCCAAAATAATGTCAGGCTGTTCCTTATCCAAAGAAAGATTTATATTGGATAAATATTTTTTATCTAGACATTGACCTAAGTGATTATTTACAGAAGTTAAAAGTGGTGGACTTTGGAGAGACAAAGTCAGGCTAAGTGATCAGACTAAACATACAGAGAGAAAAATACTTTTTACAGTTGTTTTTGCAAAAAGAAAAGAAATGCAGCATCCTTGGACATGTCAATGTTTTTGTGTTTTATTATTGCATAAGTTTGGCTAGATTTACTGCAAATGAAATAAAAATAACATTTCTACAGGTTTTGTATCATCAGGTGAATTTATATGTTTGTCTCTTAGATGCCTCCAAACTAATTTAACCAATCCAAGTCCCCTTGGTGTTTTTTTGTCCTCTTGACTGTCTTTCAGAATGCATTATTCTGAAAACTTTATATTTGCCAGCTTTTAATCTCTCTCCCTTTCTTCCTTACTGCCCAGTGCTGCATTGCAAACAATACATTAAATGGGTATTAATAAAATAAAGTGTTGCACCCACTTCTGCAGTAATGAGCTCAGTATGACTGGCAGAAATTACTGCTTACACTTCACCTTCTTGTCTTTACATCACTATTGACAATGAGCCAAAAGCAAAGAAAAAAACGGCAACCACTGCAGCCATTTGACTTTTGACTGAATGCTGGTTGAGCCCTGAAGTTTCTTTTTACTGACTCTCACTCGGTGGAGTGTGTTGATTGGCAGTCAGTCTTGAGTATCCATTCGTGTACAGAAATGTGAACCAAAGAACTGATAAAATTGTACTTTTAATGTTTTCACATTCTTTTAGTCTAATCTCCTCAAAGCAGAAAACTCTTCACATTTTTGTATTTAATCTGTAATTTAACTAAATTACTTTTTTTTTACCTTTTTTTTTTGAAGTATATACACCTGAGGCATTATATTTTCATAGTATTCATAATATATCTGTCGATGTGATTGAGTTTAGCCTTTAAATATTTGAGATTTGACCCCATTAGACATGTTCCGACTTGCCCTCACCGAAGCTGTCAGTGACAGCTAAGGACGAGGCCACCTTCGGAGATTAAGAAGGTGGCTGGGTCATGATGTGGGGAAGTAATATTTAGCCAGCCTTTTTGTCTCTATTATCAGGCTTTCTGAAATGAAGTGGGTGGAGTGGGGGGCATGGTGGGCTGGTCCTCACCCTCTGTTTGATCATTGATCTCCATGACCCCATTTGAAGGGTCTTAATCTCTCTGTTGACCTCTTCAAGGATTTTTTTTTAGGTAGGGGTTGCAGGGGTGTATGTTGACTGGGAACTATCAGGAGAGTGGGGATGCTGTATTGAAACTCGGGTGGGGGCTAGCAAGCTTTTCTACTTGAGTGGAGACGGGGGTGTGCAGTGAGTCTGGAGGACGTGTGATTTCACACCTGTTTTCAAATGTAGAGATTCTCACAAAATACTTAATATTAAATCAAATATGTTTATTTTACAGCGCTGTTGCTGCAATATCTGAGTTTTTTGTTGTATTTGTAATGGGCCGACTGATATATGTTCAAACCTTTGCCTTTCCTGATTATCCAGCTTAATCCATGGTTATACCTTGTTGGCATAGCAGTTGTCTCGATGGCCATGAGAAACGGCTTCTTGGCTTTTTTCTATTTTTGGCCTTCATTTAATTTAAGATTAGGAACTGCAGTCCTTATTTTAAACTTTACATAAAATCTGCATGTATTCAACACGTGGTAGTAGAAGAAGAGTCTATAGATGGAGTACATTACAAATGCAACTCTAAATACCAGGTCTGGGTTCATGTGTAACTATTTAGCCATTTGTATGTCTATCATCCATTTTGAAATATTTACTACTTCTGTGGTTAACCTTGCAAAAACTTGCAAAAAAGGAGAACCTTTCAGACTTGTTGCTGTCCCTGCTTGGTGGGTGCCACATGTAGACTGTTTCAGAATGACAGAACATGCTCCACAAAACAGTGCATGGTTGTGCACTTTTGTGAACAAGATGCCATTTTTAAGCATAAACCCAGAGACTGGCATTCCCTAGGTTTACAGCTTGAAGGATTGCAAAGATAATTTAAAAAGACATTTTAAGATTGTTTTTCTTTGTTTCTTAGTGCTAAGAGCTCCTTTGAGCATGCCCTGCCACCATGCAGATGTCTAACTCTGACCATAAAGAAGGTTTAACGTTCATTTTACTATATAGACCTTATCTTCAGAGGACAAATGCTGTGTCTGTTCCCTGGGCTCTAACTAAATGTTGTGACAGGACAGACGGACTGCACCTTTTATACACATCTGCACTTGAGTAGAGGTCTGGCTTTCTGCACAGTGTGGAAAGGGCTGGAATGTCACTATTTTCCATGTCTGAAAAAAAAAATAAGAATATGAAGGAAATATTTGTATTTTCACACTTTATTTTCTCTCTGATGTCGAAATATTATTTCCTTCCATACCTCCTTTGTTCAATGTGTCCTTTCATTCTTCTTCCCTCCCTTTGTTCTTAATTACTTGCTTCTTGTGTACTTCTTTGTTTTCTTACTTTATTTCTGTTTTCTCTAACGCCTTTCCATTTTTGTCTTTAATTTCTTTATTTGTACCCTCTGTTCCATATTCCCAAGATTCTTTCAATTCTTTTTTGTGTTTTCTACCTGGCGTCCTGTCTTCATTTTTATTATCTTCATGGCTTCTTAACATCCCCTACTTGTGTCTTGCCATGTTTCACACTTAAAGCCCACGCATTGTAGAAAATTTGAACTAGTAAGTGGAGACCAATACCATTGGATTTCTAAGAAAATCTTTGTCCTTGGCTTTATAGGCAGCATGATAATATTTTTACTATACAACAACAACAAATTGGACGCTCCCTCCTCCATATCAACTCACATGCTTCACATACTTCCTTTCTAATCACTTTCACTCCATATCTTTATTCGATAACTGCCCTGAAGGACGCATACAGAAACTTATGAGTTTTCCAAAATAAAACTGCTCACACATTCTACTCGCCAATGTTGCTAGTAGCACTACTACCAAATGCATGCTGCCACATTGGGTTTTGACCTCTGAACCGAGCCACTTTTGGGTAATAGCCACATGGCAAAAGGTGCGAGGCTGATTGATATATATGGGGAGCGAATGTTGGCCAGTCTGCTCTGATTCAATAGACTTGCTTCTGTATATTGCTTTGCCAAAGAAGTTGATGCATTTCGGAAATACAGATGTCAGACTGTCACTGTTTGTTGTCCCAAGAATTGCTAGAGATCAAGTTCACCTTCATGCAGGCAGATGGCTGTGACCTCCCTCCCAAAAAAGGTTATGGTATTGATTTGAGTACCATTGGCAACATTTTGTATTGCCAATTGATATATTGCATCTAATATTAAACTGGAAATCTTATATATCAAGTAATTTTCCTGTGGGAAACCATTATTTTGGCCAATGACTGTGCTTCTATGCTGCAACATGCAGCAAGATGTAGTGGATCAATTTCAGGACTAGCATTAGACAAATTCAGTAGTGAAGTACCATTCACTGTGCTTCATCCTCCTTTTACTTTTCAATTTGGTTTATAGTTAATCTGAGAGGTTTGGAAAACAAGGATAACCAATTGGAGGCAAATCATCAGTTACTTGCACTGGAGTAAAATACTTATCAAATCATTCTTGTAAATATGTTTCCATATATTTATATAATTTTGGTTGCACATAAATGTCTGATTTTATCAGTAAAACCACATGTATAAACGCTGTCCATTTGATTTTTGTTTCTTTGCTTCAAAATGCAGTTGTGTATTACAGGTTATTATGGTTTCCTTCCTCAGGAAACCATAATGATAATTCCCAGTGCAGTAACAGCTGATGATAAGGTGTTGGAGATGGCAATTAATCAGAGACTTTCATGTAGATTGCAAACTTCTCCATTTTTGGGCTGTTTTGCAAGACATACCATGACGGCAGGAAGAGCCTGTGCAGAAGAGATGAAGATGTTTTCATTTGAGAGTCTTTGATATTCAAGCCAGATAATTAAGTCACTCTTTTAACTTGTCTCCTCTTTAAGACCTCCAGATATGCCTGAGTGTTGTCAGACAAGGTGTGTTGCAACACGCTGGTCCATGAGCAGCTGTGCGGATGTCCTCATTTATGCATGGAAGTGCACACCCGTGGATATCAAACAACTTCACACTGATAGACCTTTTCTAGAAAAGTTTTTCTCCTCAAACACACAGCATTTTGCTTTGTGGTCGATTTCCAACTCACCCTCAGGTATGCAACTGCACTCTGGCTAAACCACAAGTGAATAGCTTTATACATAGAACCTGCGGTTTACCTCTTCGCTGTCTTCAGCTGGAAAGTTTTTTTCTTAAAGAAAATACTTACCTCCCACAAATTCTCTGGGAAGGAAACAATAAAAAGTGAATTTGTTGTGACGAAGAAACCGACTGTAATGGGTGAATTGTGATAATGACAGATGGAACACTTCCTGGCTGCTTGTTTTGAGAGGAGATACCGATCTTGAGTAGCGTTACCTTAGAAACTGTAGCCAGGCACAGAGATTACCCTGACCAGGCTGAAGAAAAGCGAGAGGGCTAAGGGAAGCACAAGGCTGTAAATGAGAATGGGTGTTGTGGAAGAACATCAGTACCCCAGACCTCCCCTTCTGCTTATCTCTCTGCCCATCGTCTGGCTCCCTTTCATCCACACGCCAATTGTATCCAGGCCGCAAGGTTTTCACTGTTCTGTTTTTTCTTAAACCAACTCTGTGTGGCAGGCATGTATGAACGCAGCCTTTTCAAGCTGTGACATAAGTGCTGAGAAAATGATGGACAGCTGCTTTTAATTTATTTCAAGCTCGTTATAGATTTTCTTAAGATGTGCTCAACATTTTGTACTTTTAGAGTGAGCGGCCTCTAACAGCCAAATACTGTCTGCAGCTGTTTACAGTATTCCTTTTCTAGGCCTCATTATCCTCACCTTTCAAATGTATGCATGGTTTTCATGCATTTGAGTATTTTTTTTTATCAGCATGCACATAAAAACTATTTGTTTGTTGCTAAAAAATTATCTTGGCACTTTTCTAAAAAAAAGTTTTCAATCTCACTGAGACTTTTAATGGATAAATAAAAGATACAGTGCTCTTTTCTTATGTCTGTAAAACCGTTAAAGGGATATAACAATATCCTTGCCTATGAATGCCTCAGATGGTTCTGGTCAGTTCACTCCATTCATGTCTGTTTCATATTCTGAGGTTCTTGGAGAGACGACTGGAGCTGTTAGGCTGGTAAAATACTTAATGAGGTCTTAGAAGAATTTTTAAATCAACTATTCCATTGCGTGAATTAGAGTATAAAGCTGGAGATCAGGGCTTATGGAATAATGTTCTTTGGGCAGTTGAATCTTAAATTAAAGCAACTTTAGAAAATAATCTTATATAGTTTTGAACCATATAGCTAAAAATGTAATTGGATGACATCCCAGTAAATTCACCCAGGACTGGTTGGAAGCAGGAAGTCGCAGGAAGTCGTTTTTGCAGTCAAAACTCAAGATATTTATACTTTTGAGACAGTGAGGGTTGCTTAAAGTAGGTTGTGCATATGAGAAATGCTTTAAGCATCTCACAGCTCAAGGTGAGGAGTGAGGCCAACGTTCCTCCAGCCACAGTCAGACTTTTAGATGGTTACTGGAACTGATGTTTTGGTAAAAAAAAAGTGAGGCTAGGGGAAATGGTTTCTTAGCTATAGCAAAACATTCTGTTGCAGCCTACAGAGATCACAAATATAACAAATATGCATGTCTTTGACTTACATGCCACCAAGATGTTGCAACAGTAACTTGCTAGTATTTTAATTTACTGCAATATTCAATGCCCCGACAAAGATTCACTCCCCTCAGCATAACAAATGTTTAAAGTCACTGACACTGCAGGGTTTGAGCATTTTTAAATGAAATATGCAAATAAATATTGGACAATATGGGGCCACTGATAAATGGTGTACAGAGCATTGAATTCTCTATCCAAACTATTAAGGTGATTACTAAATATTTTGAAAACTTAAATTTTCACAAAATCTACTTCGTTACTTAGAACCATGTGAAGAATGTTTTTGCATACATCCTTAGAAGTTACAGCCTTACACACTGTTTGCATTTCTTAATGCTACAACTACTTCCAGATGTTGTCCTACTGTACCATATACACATAGTATTTTTTTTGTCCCTAAATACAGGGAATCCTCCTTTGCATTGGATTTCCCCCAATAAAGTCACTTTATTTGACGATGTTTTTCATCTCTTCAAAAGACTTTAACAAGGCAAGCCCCTCAATCAGGTATTCTGGATAAAGCATTAGGGGTCCAAGCCTCACAAACCAGCCTAGACCCTGACTAAAAAAGGCAAATGACAGCAGAGGATATATGACTTTGTCTTTTTATAGAAACCATGAGTTAAACCTAGCAGGCCCATTACATGACCACCTCTTCCTTAAGATTATAATCTATCTTTTCAGTGACATTCAGTTCCCCCTCCTAAATTAGTAGCATCTGCGTCTTTGATTTCAGTTAAACACCACTGGGTCAGTAAAATGTCCTGCAACTTTATCATGCAAAGTTTTCTTCAGTCATTAGTGATTTCATGAAAACTCCTTGAATACTTAAGCCATCAAGTGCTTTCTGAAAATCTTCTTTTTCTCATTCCTTCTGCAAACGTCTCCTCCCTTGTGATAGCAGCTATAATAGATCTGCCGGCTTGTCAGGTAACATCAGCGTAAAGCTGGTGCCATGTGATGCCCTCGGCGGCTTGCCAAAAGCTAATTGTGCTAATTGGCAATCGCCAATCCTGTAACGAGGCTTTGAAGGACAACCCACCGACACAGATGAAAGCGCTAAGATTTGTCTTGTGTCAAGGACTTGTTGGTAATCGGTGCGTCTGCTGACCCAAAGGCCAGGAGGGCTGGATTGTGATGAAGTTTGTGCGGAAATAGATGGAGATCTAAGAGAAACCCTGCCTTATGGGTGATCTCAGAAAATCTGAGCTAAATGCATAAACTTTTTAAAAGGTTTCTCTTTAAAATTGTGAAATGCAGACTTGTTCACTGGAGTTTTTTTTTTGTTTTTGTTGGTCAGAGCTTCTTCATTTGACACTGTTTGTCATTTTTTGTAGTAATCTCTTTTAGGTGTAAAGGTTTAGGTTTAAGCTTCACTCAGTATGCAGCCATGTAACAGTCGTGTGTTATAGTCCAGACTCCAAAGTGATGGATGATCCCAGAAACCAGACAGAAACTATCCCAAGAGCTTTACCAGTCACTAGGTCATTTTACTTTTGCAGCTTTAGTTGTCTGATAGCCTTAACTCGGAGTGCAGGCTGGAGGTGCCATTTGGTGCACAATGTGACAGAGAATCGGTTTAGAAACCACTGAACATATGTATTACTGTGTCCTTTTATCTGTCTGATAGCATTTACAAAGAAATAAAAACTTTTAGTCAGTTTTTGAAATGTTTTGGAATCTGTTAAAGTAAAAGTCTGGCCATAAAGTATTGGGTTGGTCATTCAGTTAGTTTGACTTCAAAATTTATTTTTCAGTAGTTGAAAGGAATTTCCATTTCCAATCTGTTTGATAGTATTTCATTTCAAAAGTAAAGTTAATAATTTTACCAATATGAGTGTAATACCCTGTAGAAAATACTCCACCAGTATCAAAGTATTTTCAGAAGGTAAAGAAAAAATTTCCTCACAATGTAATTGCTTTAAATTAAAAGAGGAAACCCATAGTTATTGCTTATGCTGCAATAAACAATACTTAAACACACGCAGTGTACATTGTTTGCTCAATTATCTGATTTTCTCTGTACCATATGGGTTGCTTGTTTATTAAATGTGCCACAGAAGCCTGAGCCTAACCCAACCATCAAGCAAGTAATACTAGCCCGAATTTCAGGTTGGGCTCGGGTCATAAATCTAAGCAAAGATCCGCATGGCAGTATTTGGCTGGTTGCATGGGTTTCACTCACTGTTGATACTTCAGCAACATATTGCTTTTTTTTTCTTAACTTACAATTTGAAACACATGCACAGTGGTTGGGACCTCAGCTCAATAGAAAAGGATAATGTTTAGGACATATTTGTATAAATATTGCAGTTGCTTGTTTTAATAATGCTGTGCAACCTTGAAGATTATGTTTATAAACAGTAGGACCTGAGCCGAGACTTTATTGAGACTTTAAATTATAGTCATCTACTTTGTGCTGCTAATCCAAACCGGCATGTGAAATTTCATTCAGCTTTGCTTCTCTAATGGACTTTGGGGAAAATAGATCAGACTTTGCTGATAGATGGTGGCTGAGAAGTGTGTTGTATGTATATTATTTTCTTTTTACATTCTAATAACCTTTCCTCAGATATTGCCATTCAAGGTCTATTTCAGTTTCTCTTTCTCCGTCTGTTCAATAGGCAGTTCCAGGGGGTTTTGCAATCCTTAATAATCTTGCGGCTTTGTGTACTTTGCAGTGTTTGACTGAAACCGTGTTACATTTCATCTCAGTTTAAACAAAACAATAGAACTGTCAGTTATCTGAAGGACTGGGCTCGTTTTCAAGAGATTTAATTAAAATCTTTGATCTTAGCGACTGAAATGAATTTGACTAGTTTTCTGTACATGATTATCAAGTGTGAAATCCAATATGACATTATTATATGCATTTACTTTTTATTTGCTGACATATGTGAAATTGTCTGGAACATAATACTTTTCTATATATTGCATTCTTTTCGGTATGATAATATACGTACACACATTTAAGTCTTGAATATAGATTTTATTGTTATTCTGCGCTTGAGCAGTTAAAAGCATTGTTTTGTTTGAATTATTGAAAAAGATCTGCCCTTTAAGCTTTATACACTTGCACCATTGCATGTTGGTGGAGTTAAACTCACCAGAGCCAGAAACCAAATGAATGCACCGAATACTTGGCAATTCTCTCTTCCCCAATGCAATGTAGCTACATGAACATGTAAACTGTCTGAGTTTTGCAGACATTGCTGCAGGGCAGAGGGAATTACACTGTCACACAGAGGATATGGAGCTGCTGTGATATCCTCTTGGCACATAGTTGAAGACCATCCAGGTGGAAACTGGTATGCTCTGCCAGGAGCGAGGAGAAGAGTGAGGTAGCTGCGTGGGAGGTGCTCATCTGCATCGGCAAGCAATTTCTTTTATGTGAACTGGAATACTGCCTTATCTGATGTAGCTATCGAACACATCTAAGGATTTAGAAGGTTAGGAGTGAGGCCAGTAAATATTTTGGAAGTGTACATGCATGTGATTAAGAAAAGTTGTAACCTACCTACTAAATTGGGTTATAAAGCATCACTGTAGACTCAAAAATGGCTTAATAAGGTCCTCATCTGGTTTTAAAAATCTTCTTCTGGAAGAATTTTTACTAAAATTATTTACATATGTTTGAACTAAGAAAACCCAGATTATAGGTATTTTGTTTACATCTTACTTTGTTCCACGGTGGCCAATCTAAAAATTCATATTATTCATATTATGCAACCTAAACTTGAAAGTTGGGGATTAATAAGTCCACTGGATTGTAATGATAGTATTAAAAGTAACATTTGATAACAGGCTGGAGAACTACAAACATAGATTTACTGCACGTTTGCACATTTTTAAGAAATAATTCAATTGTGAAAATCATTTACAAGATTTCACTATATGGCGGTTTGGATGACTTGTATACAGAATTGCTGGGGATTTTCTGCCTTTGCAATGTTGTATTTTTGCTGTTTAGCGTTTTTCATCGTACCCAACCTTTTGGGTTTGAAAAGGAATCGTCTGCCATGAAACATTTGCACTGACTCTGTGGATGTCTTATACCAGCTTTCAAAATCTGTTCCAAAGTTGGAACTTTTGAATATTTTTTTATGTTTAGGCTTGAATGCAGCTGAACGCGTGAATGAGTTCCTGTAGCTAGAGTGACCCACAGTCACTCTAGCTACTTGGTGATCATTTAACAGTGGGATGTTGCAGTTTTATCAGCCTTGACAATATCTATAGTTCTCAAAAATCAAATGTCTCCACACTGGTCCTCTGCAGGGACCTCTTCAATGTATTTTTGCTGACAAATTGTCTGGTAACCTTTGCCGTGTTCTTAGGCTATGCATCGGGATACCCCGTTCTGTAAACTAACAGCTTCTCTGATATCTCAGAGTGACGTGGACAACAGCAGAAGTTACATTTCATCCAGGTAAATAATGGCTCATATTTAAATGACAGAACCTAACTGTGTCATTTTGTTTTTGGAGGATGAATTATATATTGTGCATTTAATTTATAAAAAAAAGAAACTCCTTTGTAAGTAAATGACTCTAGGTCATGTTTTCCATAAATATTAGTTGCCAGCAGCAGGCTGCTAAAATTTGACATGTGATTTATTGCAAATCATGTGTCAAATAAAAGTCTTGATTAAATATTTATTTAGTTGTGCATAATTAAATAAATCACACAACAGGTCAGTATTTTCAACTATGGGTTATCTTTGGAAATCCCTATCACAATCTTGATATGCAATTAATCAAATTGGTACCAAATGATTTGATTACCGGTATGAAATTGTAGAGGGATCTGACATAATAAATCGGATCATTCAGAGGCAGGGAAAGCTATTTATGTCAATTAAATAATTAAGTTAGAAGTATGAATAGATTTAAGCACATAAGTTGCATGCTTTTGTCAATTTGATTTCACTGCTAAGTAAGCACTCATGATAAAATGAATGACAAAGTTGGACATAATTTTTTTTTTTTTACCTTTTGGTCATGGCTTTAAGTTTTGCTTCCTGCCAAATGGGCTTCTAGCATTTATGAATCACTGCAGTTTTGTCGTAATACAAAACTGCAGTGTATTACATCCTCCCCGGATGTCGCTACGTCTGAGGTCAAGCTGGAGCATTTCTGCTTTTGCTTCAATTTTTTTTTAAATCCTTCTGAAGCTCCAAGAGGAGCTCATCCAAATGTCTGCAGTTATCGCTAATGGCAATCACTTAAACAAAAGCTGCAAATTCAACTGCCAGCACCATACTAATGCCAACACAGCTACAGAATATACTCTTGATGATTTTGCGCTGAGCATCTTGAACAAATATCACAGTTTGTCCTGATGTAATGCACTCCTTAATCAGAAACAGCACTCTTTTACTCTCATACAGCCTGAAAACCTGGTAAACAAATTTAGCCAACCTGTGTGCAGACACGCTTAATGGTTCTGACAAATTTCTCCCAGAAATGAAGATATGTTGCTGATAGGATTTGGAAACCAGGTGTCTGAATGCCACAAGGCCGCCTGGGTATGATTAAAGCAGGAGTTTTATCTGAAACATTCTTCAAGCGAGATAACGCGTCATGCTACAGGGATTACTGAACCATACTGACTATTGGTTTCCGCTCAATGAATCTGAATACCTGTCTCCACATCTCTTTCAACTTCAAAAAGGCTAGTACTGTCTTGTACATTTTGATTAGAGAAAAATTAAAAATGTTTAGACAGAATTTCAGTGTGGTCTCCTTGCATGTGGTTGTTGTTTTCAGCTGGCTGTACACACGGACCCCACACAAATCCACGGGTTGAAAATGTGATCTGCCTCTGGTTACACTACTTGTATAATCATTGATTCATCACACCATGTGTGTTTACTCAAATTATTTGTGTTGTGATGTCTGGATACTGTTTGGATCATTTGATCATTCTTCACGTCTGATGGAGAACCCAGAAGGTGAGCGTGGAGGCGGGGGCTTTTCCCCAGAAATTCTGTTGACATTTTTATTGGGACCCACTTATGGATAAAAAGGAAACAAAGGCATTAAAAAATAAATTACAGCCCTAATAATTTGACTCCCTTTAGTCACTTATGATTAAGTGCAAGGAATAATAATAAAATAAGGACAACGACTTCTTGATCACTCTGATGTAATTACAAATTTAAATCATTTGAGGTGTTTAGATCTCAGCAACATCATCTTTATTATGACTATGACTAACTCATTGAGATTATTGCCAGAGACTTCTCAGAGTGTTGCAGGGCAGTATAACTGTTCCAGCTCGTTTTGTGTGTTAATAGCCGTAGTTGACAGATGAATCCCCTGGGCTGTCTCTGCCACATAAGACAATCCTCCACAGCTTCCTGTGATCTGGATTACCCCCCTCAAAGAGGATGACAACATGATTATTGTAAAATTAATTTTAACGTGAAGTTATTGAACTTCACCGCATCAAACGGAACGTTATCTTTTTTTTTTTTCTAGGGACAATAACAACATTGATGTTGCATTTCCACTGTTTGACTGTCTATAGAAAGCATGTTATTGCATGTTCTCTTACCTGATTTATAACTCTGATTAATACAATACAGCTTATTGAAACTGCACAAACCCTGAAGGTGACTCTGTCATGATTACTTTTCTCTTTTCCTGAACCACATGAATGGAATAAAACAACAATGTTTGGCTTTAATCGATCCTAATGACGTGATATGAGATCCTTGATGGAATAAAAACATTTAAAACAAAAGGTTTAGGGCGTAAGTTAACAGATTTTTTTCAAATTAAAATAGAAAAGCAATTTTTAAGACAGCTCTTTGAATCATTCTTATGAGAGGTAAAAATGAATCACAGGGCTGGGGCCCTGGAAATGTTGCTTTAGTTATAGGACTTTCAGCTGTAGGAATCACTGATGCTTTACTGCTTTTCTTTCTTTTTCTTTTCTTTTTTTTCTTTTTTTTTTTTACAGAATATAAGCCAGGCAAAGCTAAAACTATTCCTCTTGAGGAGGTCTGGTACAGACAAATATGTTTTTTTTTGTTTGTTTTGTTTTTATCTTAAATTCAAAATATATACATTTTTGTACAGTTAATTACTGCTCAGAATATGTTATTTCACTAAACGGCCCTTAAAAAAACATCAGTATACTGTAGTTATCGATTAATCAATTACTAAATTAGTTAACAATTATTTCAATCATCGATTAATCAGGATTAAGATATCAGGATTGAGACAGTAGCTCGGTATACATTGATGGAGATCCATGTTCAGCAATAACCGCTGCCTCTGCTCTGAATCTCACACTGAATTGCTAAAGTAATGGTTGTTAGTTTATTGCATCTTTGCTCATGGCTTTCAGCTTAACTGTCTATTTGCAAAGGAAAAGAGAAACACTTAATCAAAAGCGGAATTCCTCCAGTTTACTTTTGCCAAAAATCCCAGGATTACAATCATTTAATAGTGTGATAAATATGGCTTCTTCCCAGAATCTTTCCTCTCTGGAGAACTTTTCCATTTTGTTTGTCGAAGCTGAAATTGTGTGAACCATGCAACCCGGCCACCCAGGTCCAGTGTCCTCGTCTGTCCCTGTCAAGCCTGCCCTCCCCTCTGCTTCCCTCCTGCGGTGCCCTTTCTGAGGGCCAGCTCCCCTGAACCCAAACAACAGCACCATTTGTTCTGCCAGGGCTGGGAATGTACTCAGCCATCTTTCACTGCGTCTCTGCCAGCCCTAGTAGATGCCAAACCTGTGGGCCCGAATGTTTCCTCCCCCTTTTTTTCTGTGTCGTATGTGTTTATCTAAATATTTTTCTGTTGAAAATATTATTGAGAGATTTAGATTTGGTATTTTCGATTAATCTCCAGTGGTGTTTGTGTTTTATAATAGCACTGTTTTTACTTAAATCGATATTTATGATTTCCAAAGCTGTAGGATTTTGAGCCTTATTTATACCAATTAAAAGATCTATAAAACTGTTAAACTCTTCAACTCAGCGTTCATTTTATAGAGTTGTAGGGTTATGGAAAGTGAAAAAAATACAACATGTTAAATTTTATTGCCTTTTTTGGCAAGTTCTTTAGAGTCTCCGTGTATTTAAAGCATTCAAGAACCTCTAAATAGTTCCAGGGGAAAAATAAGTCACCCTCTATATTTTCGTGTACATTATTCTACACTTTGCCGTTGCCAAACTACAACATATTTTATCATTTCATTCTTTTACATTTCTGTTATTTTTAACCTGAGCCAAAAATACAAGCAATGAACATATTTTCAGCTATTTGCATTGAGACCGCCACTGCTCATTGGAGACAAACAGGCCATGGATGAGATGTAAATGCCTCATTGCCCAGCGGCCCTCCATCACTGTTGAGTGAGAGACGGATGGGTGAGATTATGTAAACACGGGGTCGGGGTCTAAGCTTCTTCTCGCAGTGTGGAACCAGCGTGGACCTCTTCAGACTGCAGTTGAAGGACTTAAAAGAAAACAAAAGTCTCTGATGGCGATCACTCAGTCTGAGAGATCCGGTTGTAGACATTACTTCAACAGTCCTTGATGATGAGTCGCTCACTCGGAAAACCAGACATTTGAGTAAAAGCTGAGGACTCAACCACGCAAAAAAGTTTTCATGCGTTTATCTTGTTTAATTTGAATTAATTATTTTTGATTTTAATTACTTGAGTTTTCAGAGACTTGTTTTAGTTTATTTTTAGAGGTCCACTATGAAATCAGAGAGGATCCCATTATTTTTACTTCAGTGAACACACTATGTAGAGCTACCAGGTTGCACTGACATGTCAGCTCTTCAGTGTGTGCTTTATTTTTTGAGGCGGTTTCATTCTGGCCAAGAGAAAAAACGACACTTTTAGTAAGTACCAGAAAGGCTGGAGGAAGTACAGCAGTTTCATCATTTGAGTTGTCAACATCTTTTTGGAAATAGGCTGGATTTTTAAATGTTAGCAGCTCTGTTAAAGTCTTCAGGAAATCCAGTCTTAGTAAAGCTAGCATACTTTTCATTAATTAAAGAAGTTAAGGTTTGATATATCATCCCTTAATATATATATATTTTTTATTTTAAAATGCTAAATTTTGTTTTGTAAATTTTGTATTATACTGAACATAGACTATATCTGATGTTGGTTTATTTACAACTCAGATACTGTGTTTGACTTTTAAGACTCTGAGCATCTGTTCTTATACTTTCAATATAAATAGTCATGACAGATGGCTTAAAAGAAATGTTTTGAAGACTGCATTTTTGTCTTTTTATCTTATTTTCAGACAAATCGGAATCGACTGAATTCAGAGATTGGAAAGTCAATTTTCCTGCAAAGTTCTGATTAGAGCATCTGTATTTTTTTTTATCATTATTACTATTTACAATAAAATAAAATGTCCTAACTCAGACAAACAAGTTGCGTACTACTGAGTGTGACAAACGGGACGACAGAGAGTCGGCTTAGGAGGGCTTCCTTGGCTGAGCAGAAAGAATGTAGATCAAGGGGTAATCGGCTCTATCTGCTACATTAGCCATGAATGAGGCCTGAGCACATGAAGGAAGTCTTAGAGGATGCACCCCAGCCTTACAGCTCAAAGAAAAGATTTTAGCACTGCTCTCTCATTTCCATAAATGATGAATGAGTTTTTATTTGTTTTGCTTCTTTTTTAGCTTTTTGATTTTGCCATTGATCATTTATGACGCATAAACAAATGTTTGACCGTCAAAACAAGTCTGCAATTAATTTCTTGTGAAGTTTGGCTCATTTTGTGAATGTTTCGTCTTAGATCCCTTTGAAACCTTCAAATCGAAATCACATTCAGATGAAGATTCAGTGTGTACTTTTCAGCTCTATAAAGTTTTATATATTTAAATATGAATATATCTTGTAAACAACTTAATTTGATCCTTGCACTCCATCTCTTTCCAATTTTAGAACCAAGAGGCCCTTTTAATAGAGATCTCCCTGCTAACATGTCCAGACTTGTTGTACACTTTTGCCTATGCACCCCGTAAATCACAGCCATGTCTTTGAAGGCATATGGTCGTCTTTCAAGCAAACCGGGAAATGCATTTCTCTGGGTCTTATTCTTGTCAACAGTTACCATGACAGATATCTTAATATAGTTATGTTGGAGCTGCTTGCAACTTTTTCTGTATTCCTGATGCCATGTAAGCAAGATGAGTGTCCATGACCCTTGTGGCCCATATTTGTGTCGCTCTTGCATTTATCCAGAGCCCCAGCAGGACAGGGTGCATTTCCCAGTATTTGCTAACACTGTGATGACGTGCAGCACAGACCAACTTTTACATGTTCATAATGTTTTGAGTAGCTAAATTATCTCATTTCCCCTTTTTTTGATTCTTTTTAAGTTTAGCATGATTTGTTGAATGAAATCGGCCTGCAGACCGTAAACCAGTATGTTATATTGCTCTTGTGACATTTAGTAATGGTGCTTCCACTTTATCAGTCATTCAATTAATCAATCAATAAATCAAGTTTATTTGTATTGCACATTCCAGCAACATGGCAGTTCAAAGTACTGTACATTATAAAAACTAAAAATGATAGAACAAACAGTCAACAATTGAAACATTACATTTTGCCAAGTTCTGTCATTTCACATCTAAATGTTAATCAGTGTTTCATTTAGTATCTCTCAACCGGTTGGTTTTTAGCCTGGATTTAAAAGGACTCAGTGTTTCAGCTGTTTTACACTCTATGTACTCTGCATAAAGATTGTTGCTGCAGGTGTATCGTTTTTGTGTTTCTGCAAAATGAAGTTTTTCCGCTGCGGTATCTGAAGTTATAATAAAAGAAATAGCTCTGTGTGACGTTGATTTGGTCTGCCTTAATATGCACCTAGACATGCTAAGATATTTTGTTCTGCACTGCAATTCAACGTTGGCTGCAGACAGTATTGTGTGGGACTTGGCAGACACCCCCTGAAGCGTCTTTTGAAAAAGGTTACCTTGTTTGCCCCTTGAGCTATTTTCGCTCAGCCGTTCTGTCTGGACTTGCCGAACTGTGAAAAAACTCCTCACAAACCTTTCCTCCCTGCCCCGCCTCCCTCCTCTCCTCTGTCTGCCATGACATCACAAACGTCAGGTATCCAAAGCAGACCGCAGTGCAATGGGTGTTTGTTTGATACAGCTATTAACACACCTGCTTTCGAGCACATTCCTGAAACACGGTCCAATGGGACGGGCACATTAAGGTAGATTATGAGTTCCCTCAGGAGGTTACACTTGAATCTCGGCGCTTCTGTTATATGCAAATATTCACCTATTTCACAATCTAGTACCAAATCAAAAGCTGCAGAAGGAGACTTTTATGCACTGTTTTAAATGGTAAGAAAATATCAGTTTACAAAAGAAGCTGATATTTTTATATGTATTTCTGAAATAAGTTAACCTGAAAATCCAACATAACATGTTTTTGAAAATAGAATAGCACAGGAAAGAAAAGAAATGTTAGCATTTGCAAATTAGAAAAGAAAAAAAAAAGACTTAAATCCTCGTCAGCTCAGAAGTGTTGCTGGTGTCTAGAGATGTATTATTTTTTAGGATTACATCTCAATAATTTCAATTCTTCAAACTCATCTAAAGCTCATATTTCTGTTAACTTTTGCTGTGACAGACTTAAAGTTATTGATGTCAAAACAATTTGTGCAGTCCAAGTAGATTTAAGCTGAAAATTATTCATATCCCTGTTAAAATAGTACATTGTTTTATTCAACCAAAAACTGTCATTTTTGGTAGGAAATGAGAGAGGATTTTCTCAGTCACTAGTAATAGTAAAAGGACAATCAATTAAAAAACCTAAATCATAATTGAGTTAAAATGGTACATTGATATATATACTGTGTATATGGTTGCTTTTTGCTTTGTGCTCACAGACTTTAATTATCTATTAGCTGTTAATGCAAACCTCCTTTGAATTTAATTTGGAGTAATACCACTTTTGTCGATTCAGTTAATGTCTTTTGAAAACTAGATTGTTCTTCTAACTGCTACATCTGTTTGTCTGTTACAGTTGCATCTCTTTGTGGAGTCTGTGGTGAATTTACATAAGTGTAGTTGCTGCAATAGAATTGATTACAGATTTGTTGCTTAGGATCCTGTTTTTTTTTTTTTTTTCTATTTTCATTTTTCATAAACAAAGCCTTTCTGCTACTCACTCCACAGTTGAAAAAAAATATCAACCGATAATTGTAGGATAGGTATTCACCCATTGAGCGTCAGCGGAAGTAATTTCTTGCTTGAACCCCACAGTGACAACAAAAGCACAGGTGCGGTTCTTATTTTAAAGGTGCCCTGCGTGACTCCATAGGCCACACCCTTAACCATTCAAAATGCAGGAACTGACATAAATCTAATAAAATGCTGTGCAGTCCCTCACAACACATGTAAGATAGCCTCCCTGCTCAGAGCACATACATAAAATAAACAATTAGTTTACAATCTAGTGACAAACAAAAAGCTACAGAAAAAATTAGTAGGCAAAGTTTTGAATCTTGAGGTATATTTCTTACACAAAAAATATTGAAAATCCTAATTAAATATTACTATTAAAGGAACGTTAGCAGTTGCCACTATTTCCTTTTTGGTTCCAAATTTGAAAAAAAGAAAAAAAAAGGACCTTCAGCTTAAACTCTGCTATGAAATACTTTCAAATTAGGTTTTAGAAACCTTTTTGGCTTCTTAAGAAGTTGTCATTGAATGGTCCTTTTCCAGGAGGCCATGCCACAGTGTTGAATGGATGCTTGTTTGAACATTTATACATGTAAAAAAAGAAAACTCTTGGCAACTCTTTTGGAGATGTTGCCATTTCTGCTCCAGTTCTGACCAGTATTTTTCTGCTCTGCACATTTTTCACTGGATAACTGTTCATAGAATCCCTTTTATAGGCCAGCTGTGAATGTGTAAAACAAAGCAGCAGTGAATAACCTCAGCAAATTCTTATCCACATTGTCAATGTGTTTTGTTTTACTTCACAGTGATGTATTAGTGATGTGCCAAGGACACCATCTGACACATCAATAAAATTAGGAAACTCTAATAAGTGATTTGGACTTATTACCTCAAGTTAATGTTAAACATGTAGTTGATAAAAGTTGTTCAATTACTAATATAATAATAATAATAATAATAATAATAATATACTCAATTATTTGGCTCAGACATTGAGGGGGCTGAAAAGTAATTGCTGCTGTTAATTATCATGGGTGAAACATTAAAGAAAAACATTTATTTATACGATGATGTCACTTCCAGATATTATTGAACTGACATATTGTACCGTACATAAAAATGTAATGTAGAGTAAAATTATGTACTTTCTCAGCCATTCAACTTCATTATATTGACCATGTTTGGTCACTTTTATAGTCAGTCCAAGTGAGTGGTGGTGTTTTTTTGTTTTTTTTAGAGCTGAGATGCTCTTTTTATTTTGGCAAGTATTACTCTCTTTGCATAGCTGGATTCTTGGGGGAAATGTAGGTGCTTTCTCCTTTGTGACATCAATAACAGAAACATACATTTGCACAGTATCTTTACAGGCCTGCCTAAGGTCCATGGGACAGTAGCTAACCTCTCTGGTTACGGCAGCAAAAGGAAAACTGATGACAAATTGAAGCGAATAGTATAAATGGAAATCATACAGCCCAGAATAACTTCTTAAGAAGTAAAAGTGTCAGGTTGATGTACCTCAACCTGGCACTGAGGTTGAGGTACATCAGTGTCAGGTTATTGTTTGAGCCAAAGTAAACTTGATGGGAAATGAGCAGGGAGGTAAGTGAATCATAAAAAGGTAGGATGGACTTTGCCACAATGCATATTGACAAGCCAGAATGCCTTTGGACAGACTAGACTAAACTGGAGCATTTTGGCAAGACTCATCAGCTCCAAATTCTCAGGAGTTACTAAATAAAGAACACTGTCCTTACTGTAAAACTTGGAGAAGACTAGGTTGTGTTCTGGGGCTGCTTTGCTGCATCTGGCACTGAGCGTCTTGAATCTGTACAGTGTTCAATAAAATCTCAAGACCATTGAGGTTTCCTGGAAATAAATAGCGTGCCTATTCTTATCATCCAGCTTGGACTTTTTGAAAAAAACAAGTTTATCAAAAAGCTTGGTCTCAGCTGCTGGTCAAAAGACTTCCAACAGGATAATAACCCAAAACACAACTACCAGCACCAAAAAATGGTAAAAAGCAAAAGATTGGACTATTCTGAACTGATCTTTCATGAGCCCTGATCTGAATCCTATTGAACATATGTGAAACGAACTGAAACATGCTGTCTGGAGAAGGCACCCTTCAAATCTGAGATAATTGAAGTAATTTCCCATGAGGAGTGGGCTAAAAAACCTGTGGACACGTGAATAAGTGTTATCGACAGTTACAGAAATGTTTGATTGCAGTGATCACATCAAAAGGTTGCACAACAATATATTAAGTTACAGGTACCATTGTTTTTGTTCAGGCCTGTTTTACTAGATTGCTTTGGAAATGTAGTTCAATAAAATCATGTCTGATTTCCATTGGCTCATTTTCAGTAAGTTACTTTATTATTACTTCCAGTTTCAAGTCATTCAGTGACTATTGTGGGCTTTTAATTCATTGCAACAATTTTGACTTTTTGTTCGGTATATGACTCCGATAGTCACTCAGCCTTTACTCCAAATGTAGTAAATGTCCTAGTAAATTTTTAAATATGCTTGTGGCAGCATCATGCTCTTGGTGAGCAAAAAAGTGAGTT
The DNA here is from genome assembly GCA_902982915.1 of Phalloptychus januarius. Classification (NCBI taxonomy): domain Eukaryota; kingdom Metazoa; phylum Chordata; class Actinopteri; order Cyprinodontiformes; family Poeciliidae; genus Phalloptychus; species Phalloptychus januarius. The sequence goes on from CADWAE010000482.1 coordinate 5,654,668, forward strand.
TTAATTTTTTTAACGACTTTGAAAACCAGTTGAAAGAATTATTTGGATTCATATGGGAAGTGTCAAATAAAACATAACTCAGCACGGAAATATGGTAAATACGGTAACGTTGGGTATTTTTTTAATGTGTATGACCTGCCTGTGTGTGCTTTTTCTGGTGTCCAGAGATGAAAAGAGAGAAAAACTTAAAGATGTGCTGGTTTGTAGAGGTGAAGCATGTCTTAAAGTTTGGTGCGGACTGCTTGACTTGGGACAGTTGTCCTCAGAGAATCAACAAAATGTCTTGGGATGTGACTAAGCCCCCTTATTCCTAATGGGAGCTAATCGGGAAGTGGTAATAGTCTCTGATGTGACGTGACCAGAATGACCCTCGCTTGCCAGGAGGTGGCTTAGAGTCTGCTCTTTGCTGCATTTTCACTTCTTAGTGTTGATGTCCTCTGAGAGAATTGTCTCTGTCCCACATAGTTGTTTGTCTGCCAGTGAATTAAATTCCCCCTTGTTGTCTGATGCTGACCAGCTCTCTAAGGATGTAAGTGTAGATTTAAAGTACAAGCATTGTCCTTTTCTGATATTTTGTGAAAAGACCCTCTGATCCTATTTTCCCACAAATTTGAAGGAAGACAATTAAAGCCTCTTTTTTTTGTCCTTCCTGTTTCCTCTAAATGACTACTTAAATGTCTGTTGTGCAGACAGGGTATCAGCCATTTAAAATTTTTATTGTTTCCTTTTTTGTTTGATAATCCTAGCCTGTGGAAACTTGGCATCCGTTTCTCACCTGTGGAGATGAGCTGCCAGTCCCTGACAATATAGAGGATGGCATTCCACCTCTCACAATTATCGCTGAAATCTGGGATGCTTAGTGGGAAGGTCATGATAATCCCTTGTAATTGAGGCCTTTTGAAGTGATAAATCTGTGTTGAGGGAATTTTATTGTGTGCCTGACATGCACACCAAACAGCTACGCTCACACCTCAACTGGAGTCTCTTACCCACAAATTATCTGTCAGAGCCATATATATTTTCAGCATTGTTGTGTCTCTTACGGTTGAATGGGGCAGGTGATATCCCTGTAGTATTTCCATGTAGACAACACACCCAGAGTCTTAAAAAGGAAAAATTAAAGGTTTCAACAAGCAGCCAGACAATAAATAAGCCGCTGACAGGTTTCAGGACTTCCAGTACCACCATGGTGCCCACTCAGCAAAACTTACTATATACTCATGGATTGGACTTTTTCATCTCTTTTTGAAAAATATTTACTTTCCTTTGAGAATGGCTCAGCTTAATGACTCATATCTAATTTGCTGGTAGAATTACAGACGTGTATTCTTTCAAGGCTCTCACCTTTTGCTCTGCTATTAGATACTGTAAATGTTGCACAACAAAATATAATGTTACCGTTAGGCGGTAGCTTCTGCTCTTAGAGAGATGTCGTCACCTCAATTAAATACTCCATGGACTCATTTCCCAACCAAAACATCTCCACTGACATGATGACAGAATCACTTGCATTTTATTTGGGATTTCCCCTCGGTGGATCACCAGACTCTCTTATTATACATCCTCACCCACAAAAATAAACAAATGAATTAAAAGTATAAGCAATGTTTTACTTCCTTTGGTTTTCCATTATTTTTGAGGCTATATAAATTAGTAGAATAGCAACACCAGGTGCTTTTTCTTTAGAATTGAATAAAAATATCCTTTATTTTCCCACAATGAAGTCATTTCATTGTGTCCAACAGCGGCAAAGTGATAACAGCAATCAGACCTACACAAAGATATTATATCAAATACATAAAAAAACAGGGTAAAGAATAAAATAAAATTTCACTATAAATACTGTATAGTTATAAAAATACTATACAGTATTATACACTATACAGTACTATACTGTACAACTCTAGACAGTTGTACAGTCTAGAGGAATGTACAACTGAGATGGTTACATAAAAAACTTTACAACATGTGAATATTAACTAAATTAGTTTTTAATATGAATTAAATTAATATTTCTATTATCAATTAACAATTCTTAATATTGTCTATTAATATTAGACATTGATATCAATGTACATTGCATTAGACTAATGCAATACCGTGACCATAAATCAGGCTTGCTCATCCTTGAGAGCTACAATCCTGCAACTTCAAGATGCACCCATTAGGGTTATGTAATTAAATGACCAGGGATATAATCACTAAATAAAGTTGCCTGGTTGACATATAATCTCTAAAAATAAACCATAAACCAATAAGTCTCAAGTATTTAGACCCTGCCTGATGGTCTAACCAAGGGATCTTCAAATCTAAGCCTTTAGGTCCAATGTTCTGCAACATTTAGATGTGTCTTTCCTCAACACACCTGAGTCAAATAATCAGGTTATTAGCAGGACTCAAGAGGACATCACCACGTACTCAGAAGGTAATCCAGCCATTTGATTTAGCTGTGTTGGACCAGGGATACATCTAAAAGTTGCAGAACATCAACCCTTGAGGCCTAGATGTGAGGAACCTTGGTCTAAGCCTTTGGAGATATCAACTCAGCAAATGTATTGATAATAAGATGATTTATTGCTGGAATGTATCTGTATCTGTTGTAGGAATAGACAAAGTTGGCAAAACAACTGATGTTTTGTTTGAAATATGACAAATCTTTCCAAGACGCAGCATGTTCTCCCTCCACACAAGAACTCTGTGTTCCTGCATCCAGATGGTCACTTTAAAGTTAAAACTAGTTCACCTTTTTACTTTGGCCATGATTTAGTTTGTAAAAAGCGTCCAGTTCAGAATTGCTCTTAGATTCTTTTTTACACAACTTGGCAAAACACAACTTGCTCTCTGTTCTTATCTGCTGCATACAGTAGTTTAGATGTATACTTAATGACACAGAGTCCTGTAGTAATAATCAGACAAGATTGATTGGCCTACAATGATTGTTACATTGAATTCAACACAAAACCAACCAGCTTCAAGACGTATTTACCATAAAACATTCAGACTTGTAAATTTATAAAACCTATTGAAACTGCGTAATTACTGTAACCCCTCCAGAATCAATTTTGGGGTCTGCCAAAACTAACTTATCTTCTGCAGGTTAGGGTTTTAAACGACTAAAATCATTTTCTCAAATCATATTTAACAGATCCCTGGGGACAGAAATTAATTTGCCCCTGTGTTTCTTACACACAGAGCAATAAATGTAATTTTTGTTGAGACAAAAATGACATTTATGTCCACAATATTGTAAAATTCCAGCAATAAATCCTTTTAGATTAATCATTTACTCTAAGCATTTCTCTATTTCCATTGTCCACTGCAGTCATTTGCCTTTTCAGAATGTGCCATCTTAACTTTTGTTCAAACTGCGTTGGGCAGCATCCAAGACGGAAGTGGCTAGTCAACCACTGTCCTCTGTCACATTTTCACACATGGTGATCTCGCAGGTCCTGGCACACATGGGCGGTGGCTGTGCTCAGTGACTCATGTGGCGCCCAGTGTCTGAAACTTTCGTCAAACGTCTGGCACATGGTGCCTGTGTGTGTCATTGTGGCCTCTGACGCTGGTGGCTGTGAATTACCCAGTAGATGCTGATTGGCTGTGTTGAAGATGAGGCACAGGTACGAGCCAATCAGTGAGCCGAGAGAAGGAAGCAGCAGAGTATGAGCAACTGCAATACCAAATGGCTCTAACTAACTTGTTAAGATCACCCCTTGCATTGCCGTTCACTTGCGTCATTACTGAGTGGAAATGTCCAAATATTGCCAACTCATTTGGAATAATTATCAGGATGAAAGTTGGATATCACTTGTGTTTTGGCACATTCACTGTTCTGTTAACCTTTTTATAACAAATGCTGTGTATGGCAGCCTCTAAAGTCCTTTTAAAGTCTATTTAATGATTTATGAAAGAACTTAATGTGCTCCTGTTAAAATGCTAAGCTGTTCACATGGAGAGAGGAGTGGGCTGTTAGGATTAATTTGCAAGATGCAGGTCTTTTTCAGGGTAAAAAGTGATTTCTACCAGTTTTTTTTTTTTTTTAAGAATTTATGTTTGGTGGCTGGTTGAAAACATCAATAACTTATCCCATCCAGTGGGAAAAATAGAGTTGAAGCCAAAATAGAGACGATAATTGTGAAAAATTAAATATCCACTCCTTTTCTTTAGGATTTCAGAGGCTCTGTAAAGCAAGTGTTTTTTTTTTTTGTTTTTCAGTTTAGTGGGATGGAACATATAGTTATATGTAAAAAATCCAAAGACGACTATCATGAGCAGTCAATCAAGCTTTATTTCATAAGCTGTGGTGCACAGCTTTTTCACCACTCAATGTGGTGGGAAAGGTAAAAGTCATTTCACCAATACTTTTGAAGCAATAATAATGGGAAACTATTGGGGCAGTTGTCAATCAGGGAAATGCTAGCCCAAGAGGTTTTAGACCAGGTTAACATGTCAGATGTTAGAGTTCATCACATAATAGTCTGAAGAAATCCGGCTTGTTTGGTGAAACCTTTCCTCTTTAAAACGAATAAAGCAACACCATTTAGTTTGGAAAAGTTTCATCTGAATGTACCACAAGATTCACAGAATAATCACAGAACCTGGACAATTGAAAATTATTGAACTCCTTTCTGGAACAAAGTATTGTAGAGTTAAATATGAAATCATCTGCCAATTCAAAAGTAATAGCATGTGAACTTTAAAGAGTTGAAGTTTGGACGGTTCACAAAAAAAAAATGGGGTGGGGTGGGGATTGTCCATCCGGTTCTCAATTTTTACTGATATCTGACAGGTGTCTCTGATATGGTTCTCATAAAGTTTTATAAAAGGGAAAACTTAACTTCACAAGTCTGTGATGTTTTTGTAACAGATTATCTCGCCATCATTGTGACGTGTAAAGATGCGCCTCCTTACTCCTGTTTCCGGTTCCGTTTTTTCTTTTTGGAACGAGGCAGGTCTGGTGATATTAACGCACCCAGAGGGGGGCCTGATTGCTCAGCTCATCTAATCACTGATACTCATGACAAAAGCGATGCTATGCTTAATGCTGCCAGCATGTCAGTGTAGTGTTGGCTCGCCCTTTGGTTTTTCACATACCTCATCACCGGAATAAGCTGTGGTCAGTGCTTAATCACTGCAAGGGCGGTCTGTTAGGTATGGCCTGCCTCCGTCTTTTCATCTAAATTTAATTACAATCAGTAACAGAATGCTGCAGGTTTGTTAAATGCTTTTCCTTCAGAGATAAATAATAATGCTGCAAAAGTAAAAGTGAGCCAGAATCATATTTCTTTTTTTCTCTGCAGAAAAATAATTAAGAAATATTCAACAGAGGCTCTTTGCCAGTCTTGTAAGGATGAGGTCATTGTGCTTTGTCAAATAATTTTATTCGGTTCGACCGGCAAGGGCTGTGACTAATGAATACTGCAACTGAATTGCAGCAAGCATTTCAAACAAACATTTGAAACTCTACAAATGTCCTAATAAAGGCTTTCTTAAGGAAGCCAAATGAAGATAAATGTGTCCTAAACTTTGAAGTCCAGTTGCAACATTCAAATAAATACGACATCTTCAAAGAGACCACAGTGTTTGCATTAATGTGTGTAATCACATTAATGGTTACATTTACACTTAATGTTTTAAAGTAAAAGAAAACCATTCACATGTCCATTATGCAGCTACGTAGTTGTCCATTAAACACAGTTATCATCCGTCCCATTTATAGATGAAATCTACAGTTGAAACCACATATTTACATATAATTTAAAATGTCTGTCACTCAATGTCTGACATTAAATCAGGCTATGCTTGTCCGCTTTAAGGCTTTAAGGTTAGTCAGGATTACCAAAATTACTTATATTTCCCAAATGCCACAATAACAAGAGGCGCAATGTTTTGACAAATTGTAAATTTAGAAGTGGATGCGGTATGCGGTAGAATTTTTCTTTCAAACTGACTTAGGTCCCATGTTTTGTTTATCCGTTCGCAAACTTCTGAAATTAGTTTGGTACAATTGTGACCCATTTCCTCTCTGCTTTTCTAAATGATTGAGATCGTTGTGATAACACCTCTGAAACATTGACTTTGTTGTCCCTAACCCACTTTGTAACTAATTTGGCGGCCCATTTAGTCACTGCCCATTTAAAAGACCCATTTCTGGAAAATTTTTTACTTCCTGTCTGCTGTCCTGAGATGTTAATGAAATATTTTCACATAATGTCATTTCCATATGTGCAACTGAATTGCAGCAAGCATTGGTGAAGTTCAAATAATTGGTGCACTTCACCAATTATTTGTGAAGTACACCGGTCCCTCCTGCAGCTAAGAACTCCAACAACATGAACATTTCACAACTAAAATGGCGTTCCCAAGGTGCATTTGGAAACTGTATGCTGCATTTTAATTTTGCTTTTGAAGTAATGGCTTCTTCATGATTTATTTATTTGCGTATAATGGCAGTCTTACTTTGTCATTTCTGAGACACTGAACCTGTCTCTTTGCTGAGCAGTAACATTCCTCGACCTCTAAAAAATTGGAGGCTGTAAATTAAGCTGTTGAATGTGTACAAAGCCATAAATTCATTTAGACTTTCTCAAATCGTTGAAAAGCATTTTAATTTCAATGTATGTATCCTGAAATTCTATCTCTTAGTGTTTTTAAATTTGGTGTGAATAAATGATTTTACCTAAGTTTGGTTGGATAGTGAGAAAAAAATATGTTTTGTGTCTTTAAATCCAGTGTATGTAAATATCTATTTCAACATGTGGAAATAGTGTTGCTATTACTTAGATCATATTTCCTCTGTGTATGCCGACTGGCTAGATGAGTGATGGAGGTGCTGTGCTGGAGGATCGGCGATGAACAGCAACAGAGCAGACAGGGGCGTGGAGGGGGCTCCGCAGCTCACTGACCTTGACAATGGAGCCACAGCCAGTGACTCCGATAGCTCTCTCCAACACCGTCTCCTGCTGTCTCCTCCTGTTCTCTCTTTCTTTATTGTATTTTTTTCTTATACCATCTTTTTTGCTCATGCATTCCTTTTTTTTCCATCTCACTTTGCTCATTTGGAGCAAATCTACCCTGCCAGTGGCTATGGTGGGCAAAATACACCAGTGCCACTTCTCTGCTGCTGCTCACCCCCCACCCCTTACCTCACGTCTGCTCTCTTTCCAGACAAGCGGGTTTAAAAAGTCAACTGCGTATTGAGCCGTCTAGACTGAAGCTGGTCAGCATACCAACCCTCCCCACCCCCAGCTCCCCTCTCTAACGCCAGACTTGTGAGTTGCTGGCCACAGATGAAAAGTGGACGAGGTGCATGTGCCCTTGCTGAGCTCAAGTACTAAATGGCTCCAGGACCGCATTCTGTATGTATATTGACCCCAATCCAAAAGGAAAACATGCAGGTAGAATGTCACAGAGTAGTGCAATAGCTAAATTTGAAAAGTGATACTTAAATCTTTTATTGATTCATTACAAAGAGGCATAGTTGAAGCTTTTATTTTTCATGATTTTGACAAGTCTGTCTGATAAAAACCCAAAATTCAGTTTCTGAGAAAATGTGAATATTTCATAAAATCAATAAAACCAGTAGTTTTTTTATATAAAAATATTATATTACCCATTCTACAGAGAGTTACTGGTAGCATCTGGGTTAAGCCAGCAAAAATCATTGCTAAAGAAATAGGTTGTGCTACAAAGGGCAGTAGACAAGCATAATAATGGAAAGTTAAGTGGAACGAAAAACTGCCAGGAAAAGCGGTGCACAAGCAATAACATAAACTCAACTTTAAGTGGATCTTCTTCAAGTGTAGGTCATTCAAAAACTTGGTTTTTTGAATGACCTACACTTGAAGGTCGAGTCCAAGTTTGGACTGAGGCTTTATTAATTGCTTTAGGAGGCAATACACAGACATATCAAGGACAATGGCTACACATCTCACATTCTTTGTGCAAAGCCACTTCTGAATATTGTCTTCTGAAGAGACAATATCAGAATTTTGCATTTCAGATGTAAAATTAAGGTGTTGAAGTCTGAAGAAACAGCTGACAGGCTCAGAATCCAAGTTGTTTGAGGTCTAGTGTGAAGTTTCTAGCAGAACCTTCACACACTCCCAAAAGTACCAATACCTGATGTAATGTCTGGATATCCCAGCAAATTCTCTTGACTCATAAAACCTGGGATGGACTGATGAACTTAAAAGCTGCAGAATGATCACTTTCACTGATGCAGTCATTTGTGCAAAGGCAGCACCCAAACAGTGTTAAGTGTACATATTGAATATACGTTTTTAATAGGCTGATATTTTCTGGAAAACTAAAGTAAACAAATCTATGGCAAACAATTCAGCCTGGCCAGCTAAATTGTCATTTTTCCTTGGTTCAAATACAAAATTAACAAGCTGTGATATGTCATCATAAGATAATTAAGACATTAAGCTCTTATCTCAAGATAGGGATTCAATGTAAAACTATTCACAAAACAAAAAGGTGAAAATTGTATGATTTCCTAAGGAAAAGGAAGTCATCATTATAACAAAGCTTTTGAGGTCTTGTTGCATTAAGATTATGAAGCTGTTATCAAGTTTGATATATATATTTTTATTAAGTTTGATCTATAATAGGCAGCTTTTGTGAACAAAAATTATTTTAATACTGTTTAAAAATTTTAGAGCTCATGTACACAAAAAAGTAAAATACACCTATTTGAAAATGTGATTGTGGAAGTTTTAATATTTTATAATAAAAATATATAGGAACCTTGATTATAATTTAATCCCCAAGACAAATGAAAATGAATATTTTTGCACTCATAGGATACATGTGGAGCATCTTATGCCTGACAGGCTAAACAAATTCACCCAGGGCCTTTTTTTGTCTTTACTAGGTGTTTTTAAATAAGGGCATTCCTTCCTCTATATATGTAAAATACAAGTGCTAGTTCAAGTGTGAACTTCCCATTCTGCTCCTTGTCTTCAGTTTAATGAGTAATTTTTAACTTCCTGTTTGGATTTTGGATGCTTATTATGAATGTGATTTGTGTCATTTTTTAGAAAAATACAAGTCATTACTTACAGTAGGAACAAGAACCGGGTGGAAGTAGAAATGAGTTTCCAGCGCGGCACTTTCATGTTTGAGAAGCTCTCCAGAATGTGCTCTAAATGAAGCACCTTATCAGACACTGACATGTTTGTAGCCATTATGCACAAGCTGTGGAATATCCGGTGCAGTTTGCGAGTGTGTTTTCTGTTGCCTGCTGTCAGTTGATTAGGTGAACTGTATGACACCCTGAAGTGTGACATTCCATGTAAAGCAGCGCGTGATATTTTTTTAAGAGGTGTCTCCAGTGAGCCTGTGGCCCCACCATGTGCAGTTAGATGACTCTCTTCTGCCTGTTAAATGCAGCGTTGACAGCTTGGTTTTCCAACAGAACTGAGACCTGTCTAACCTTTTTTGGGGGAAGTCCCAAGGGTTAGGTTTGTCAAAGATTCCACAGGCCTAGGTTTTTTCTCACGTGAGAGTAATTTATCAGAACTGTTAGTGTTTTGTTTCAGCACAGCAGTTTATGGCTTATGCGTTTTGCATGTTGGACGTCCCATAGTCCGGCTTAATGGTCATGTCCTCATCATTCATTAAACAGAAATGGAGTCACGTGACCGCGGCGAGGGATGCAGTAGTTTGTCATCACGGCTCCGCAGTTTTTCCCTTAAATACACTGTTTTTTACCATATATTTTCACTTCAGGTCGACGTTTTCGGTGTAATAGTAAACGATGGCTACATCCTCTAAGAAACATTCTGCTAAACAAACTCAAGAACAACTTAATATTCGTTCTGTGGGCAACGAAGAATTGGCTAGGCTAGTTAAGCTAGCCGTAGCAGATGCTATCAAGGAAGCCATTCCCGCACTGGTGGAGGAAGTAGTCGCTCAACTCTCGACCAAAACACAAGCTCTTGTGGCAGAACAAGTCGCTGAGCTTCGGACTGAGATGTTGACCACCCGAGCGGACACTTCAGAGTGAATGGAACGCATGGAAACCACCCAAAGCCGGATGACTCAGCTAGATAATCGCCTCTCAACATTGGTGGATAAGCTAACTTCACACTGCGCTACGCTGGAGGATAAGGTGGTGGATTTGGAGGATAGGACGCGCAGAGACAATTTGAGGATACTTGGGATCCCTGAAAATCCTGAAACAGCCAGCCCTCTCACCTATCTCCTCGATGCCATTCCGAAATGGTTCCCAGAGCTGGGTTCAGTGGAAATCATGCGTGCACACCGAGTGGGTCCAGCGAAGGAAGATGCCAGCCACAAGCCCATTCCACGTCCCCTTCTCCTGAAGCTGCTGAGATTCACCGACAGAGATAAGATCCTGGCTGCCGCTCGGAAAACTATGGTTAAACTGGACGGCTCTCCGGTCCGGTTTGCTCCGGATTACAGCACACGCACCTTCAGACGCAGACTGGCTTTTTCTAATGCGATCGGTGCCTTGCAGAAAATGGGTTTCCATACTTTCTTGCTTTATCCAGCCAAACTGAAAGTGATGCGAGGCGGAACCACTCACATCTTCGACACCCCACAGATGGCTGAGGAGTTCGCTAATTCCATGAAGGAATGAGTTCCGTCTCATTTGAGGTAATGGACAGATTCTCCGTTGTTGCGCTGCAAGTCTCGTGGCCATGGCATCCAGACCGTTGCCATGCTAAATGCGCCGAACTGATGTCTCTTTACCCGTAACCGCGTTATATATTTTATTTTTTCACGTTAGCTGACAGAGGGTATTGCCTTGTTTTGTTGATTATAAAATTTGCATGTCCTGTCTGGCTTATTACTAGATTTAAACTAAAATTAGACCTAAATAACTTGATTGATAACTACATAAAGTGGTAAACTCTTGATTTAATTGAGGAAGGGAGCTTTGTGGGGCTAGGGGGAAATTACTCTAGGATCATGGGTCCAATGTTTCGGGGTATTCTATGCTCCTTAAGAGCTGTTTATGTTAAATGTTATATTATGGATGTTCTGCTCTCCAACGTTTTTTGGAGAGCTTTGGGGCCATGGCGACAGGGTTTTATGGGTGTGTATGGATCTCTGGTATGGTTGTCACTGTCTGTATGTTACATATTTGAAGCGTTGCACTATTTCCCATTGCCTTCACTGTATATTCTAAACTATAATATGTTTTCTGTTACATGACGAAGTTCCATATTATAAGCTGGAATGTTAATGGACTAAATGGGCAAATCAAGCGTGCAGCCTGTTTGGACTTTCTTCGCAGGCACTCAGTGGATATAGCTTTCATACAGGAATCACACTTAAGATCTGTAGACACCCAGCGCTTTGCAAGTAAATTTTACTACACAGCTGCATCTGCCTCATTGAGCTCTAAAAATAGAGGGTCATTGATTGTGCTAAGGCGTAATCTTTCCTTGAACATACTTGGGAAATACGGAAGTGAGGATGGCAGGGTTTCATACATCAAAACCATTATCGCAGGTCACAAATTCGCCTTTATTTCGATCTATGCACCATCTTTATATGAACCAGGTTTCTTTTCTAAATTGATCTCAGTTCTGACACAAATACATGACTATTCATTTATTATCGGTGCTGACATGAACGCCTGTATCAATTTAACACTGGACAAATCCGCGCGTCTTTCTATTCCCACACAAATACGATCATCTAAAGAGCTGCAGGATTTTCTTTCAGCTTTCAGTCTGGTAGACTTATATCGCGTAGTTAATCCCACCTGCAAACAGTATACCTTTTACTCTGCTAGACATAAGTCTTTCTCCAGGTTAGATTACCTATTAGCATCTACAAATTCATTCTCTGCAATTCATAATGTAGCAATTCTACCCTGTTCGCTATCGGATCACAGCATTGTATCAGCACACCTTACGTTTAGAAACACCCCTCCCAAAGCTTCACGTTGGCGATTCAATATATCACTTCTTAGAAATGAAGAGTTCTGCAATTTCTTTCGTAGCACTCTGAAAACCTTTATAGAAATCAATGCTGGTTCGGTGGAGGACCCGAGATTTCTGTGGGATGCGATTAAAGGATCAATTAGAAACACAATTACCTTCTCATCTCATCTTAAGAAAAATCGTCTCCAGAAAATAGGCAAACTAGAGGAAACGCTTAAACAACTTGAATTAGAAAGACAGAGTAAACAGAATGATGAACTATTGAGGAAAATATCTGTGACTAAGACAGAGTTAAACTCATTATTAAGACAACGGGCCGAATTTCTAATTCATAAAACCAGAAGGAATTATTATTTTAATGGCTCTAGGCCGAGCCATTTACTAGCCTTAAGACTGAAGCAAAATGAGAAATACTCCAACATTATGGCCATTGAATCGCCTACCGGTATCCTGACTGAGCCCTGCGAAATTAACTCTGAATTCAAAACTTATTACTCTTCCCTTTACTCCTCTGAAGTAGTTTTGAATGCTGAAAAATGCAAGCAGTTTTTTAAGGATCTCCAGCTCCCCACTCTTGCTGATCAAGATTCAGAAAAACTTAGTGCCTCCATTACATTACAAGAGTTGAAAAAAGCCCTTGCCTCTATGAAGAAAGGTAAATCCCCAGGTTGGGACGGGGTCCCACCAGAGTTATATCTTGCCTTCTGGGATACACTCGGTCCACCATTGTTGGAGATGATTAATGAGACAGTTGACAAAGGTTCATTTAATTCAAGTATCAATACCGCAATAATCACATTGCTCCTCAAACCTAATAAAGACCCAGCACAATGCAGTAACTACAGACCCTTGTCCCTCTTAAACGGGGATGTCAAACTCTATGCGAAAGTACTTGCAATGCGACTTGAAAGCTATTTACCTAGACTGATACATAATGATCAAACCGGATTTATAAAAGGCAGATTGGCATCTGACAATTTACGGCGCTTGCTACATATTATTCATGCAGCAAAGACAACTGATTCCCCATGCTCTGTCTTGTCTCTTGACGCCGAAAAAGCGTTTGACAGACTGGAGTGGCCTTATCTTTGGGCCACCTTGGATAATTTTAAACTAGGTCCACAATTTATCCAAATGGTAAAGGTTCTGTATGCTAACCCATCTGCGATGGTGTATACAGGTAATACCTGTTCCTCTCTATTTCCTATACTAAGGGGCACTCGCCAGGGCTGCCCCCTCTCCCCGTTACTTTTTGCCCTCTCCCTTGAACCGCTGGCCCAGAAAATTAGACAACACCCCTCAGTTCTGCCCATCTCAGTAAATGATACCGAGCATCGCATATCTTTGTATGCGGATGATATTTTACTCTATATTAGTGACGCAGGGTCCTCTTTAACACATTTACTATCCATCTTTGATCTGTTCAGCTCACTATCTGGTTATAAAATTAACTGGAGCAAGTCGTCATTGTTGCATCTAAATTCTGTCGCATCAACCCCTCCCTTGCCATCTAACACCCCAGTGGTGAGCCATTTTAAATATCTCGGGATTGACATCTCTCCCTCTATATTTCAGATAACTTCACACAACTTCCAGAGTGTATTTAACCTTATTGAGAAAGATCTACAACGCTGGTCCAAACTCCCAAATTCTCTTCAAGCCCGTGTGTCGGTAATTAAAATGGATGTTCTCCCGCGCGTTAACTTTTACTCCTCAATGATTCCTCTTGCACCGCCAAAGGGTTACTGGGACAAGCTACACTCTCTCATATCTAAATTCATTTGGAATGGGAAGAAACCCCGTCTGAAATTGAGAACACTCCAACGAGGGAAAACACTTGCGGGCTTAGGTCTACCAAATTTCAAGATGTATTTTTGGTCCTTTGTGCTCCGACCGTTGCTTGTATGGGTGAATCCTGAGATCTCTGTTTCCTGGAAACCAATTGAAGAAAATATATCCAAACCATATAGACTGGAGGACTTGGTGTATTCTAATATATCTCTTAAAGAAGCTAAATCACAATTGGGACCCATAATTTATTTTCTTCTTCGAACATGTCATGTAGTACTGAATCACACAAACACCAACCTGAAATGGCATAAACACTCTCCTATATTTAATAACTTTTCTATCCTCATTGGCAACAAGCCATTCTCCTTCCCTAAGTGGAGAGACAGAGGAGTCAATGTCCTCAAAGACCTTATGAACAATGATGGCCTGCGTTCTTTTAGTGACTTACAGACTGCGTATAATTTACCAGGTTCTACATTCTTCTTTTACTTACAACTCAGATCAGCCATGAAAGCATACGGTGTGCCATGGGGTGTGCCTCTCCCAACCCACCCTTTACAAGAACTTCTTGATTCGCAGGGTCAGGCATGTGGCATAGTCTCTAAGTTATATAAATTTATCTCGGATCCTCATGCTAGACTTCCTGTAGAAAATGTATGGGGGAGAGACCTTTCAGCTATGGGTGATGTAGAAATCTGCTGGGATACAGTATGGGAGAATCTCCACAACACATCCAAAAACCCTGACCATCGGCTTATACACTTTAAATTTATCCATAGGATGTACTTAACACCCAGGAAACATCATGCTATGAAAATTATCACATCTCCTATTTGTGACCTATGTACACTTAAGACTCCAGGCTCTTTTATACACATGTATTGGGATTGTCCCGGTGTGGCTGCTTTCTGGAGACAAATCTCCGCCACATTGAGTGACTTGTTGGAAACTAGTATTCGACCAACACCATCTTTGTTCCTACTCAATGATGACTCCACTTTAGAACTTTCCTCTCAACAAAGGCGCATACTGTGGGCAGGCCTCACGGCAGCTAAGAGGATGTTGGCACTACGATGGCAATCACCACACTTATTGCCATGGCAACAATGGGCTAACTCCTTCTTAGATGTCGTAATGATGGAGAGATCAGTAGCCAGGATGCATATGGCCAGTCGAAAAACGATGAGAGCATGGGATGCAGCTTATTCTTTGGTTAAAGAAAGAGTGCAACATAACTCTATGTAAACCTCTTAATGTGTAACTGTAAATGATGATTTCATCCTCTCAACTGTCCACTTTTAGAAATGCTATTACTTTGAGATCTTCGGGAACGGGGTAGGGGGTCGCCATGGAGGAAGGGTGGGAGGGGAGTTATACAAATTTTCTCTATCTGTATGTCTTATTCCACTTACTGTAATTGTGCTGTTTTGTACATGTTTTTGTGGATGTCAAACAACTAAAATAAAAATAATTGATCGAAAAAAAAAAAAAAAGTTTAAAAAAAAAAAAAGAAATTATGCTGTAAGTGTGCCGACCTAGAATTACTTTAAAAGTTTTCATAGCCCTTGAAGTATTTTCTTTTTTTTTTACATTTTATGACCTTATAACCACACACTTCAATCTATTAAATACACTTCAATTTTATGTCCAAAACAAAGTAATGCATGATTGCATCATCTCAATATGGGAAAATTATGGCTAGCATGGCTGGCAAGGAGAGGATTATGAAAAGAAGCAGCCAAGTGGTGCATTGTAATTCTGGAAAAGCTGCAGAGATCTGCAACTCAGGTGGATGAATCTGTTTGTTTGTGATAGCTGGATGTGGTTCATAGTCACAGCAAACTGTTTCTCTTACATATTTGACAGATTATCATAGTCAAAAGCAGAAGTGAACCCCAATTTCAGTTTATCAAGATGGAAATTTACAACAAATTGTATAATATTTTTGAACTGCAATAATTATGAGGCTAAAATGTAATTATTACAGTTAAAACGAACGTTGTCCACTGTCCCCAAGGTGATACATGGTAGTGGCTGCATTATGCTGTGGGGAAGACTTTCTTCGGCAGGTACAGTGGAAGTGGATTTGATGGAGAGTTGGATCTAAAAACTGGGTGATTTAAGAAGTATAGAAAACTTGATGGAATGGCTTCTATCAGAGCATGTTTATGTTTTAGTTGGATTTATGCCTGAACTTTGACTGGGAGTGTGGAGCAGGACTTGAGAATCCCTCTTCTCAGATGTTCGTAATCCAACCTGAGTGAGTTTACAAATAAGAATAAATAAAACTGTCGGTCTTTGGGAAAGACATTTTTATGTTGATCTGTCATATAAATACCAAATAAATTTAATTTTGTGATTGCGACAGCTAAATGTTAAAAAGTTCAAGGGTTATGGAGACGTGTACTAAGCACCTGAAAACACAGAATGGACGACCTGTTTTCTTGGACTTTTTGTGTTTGGCATTTCTACACATTCTCCCTACGTCTCCCCCCACACACAGCTGAGAAAAAGAACATTGTGTCTTCAGATGGTTCAGCTTGTAAATATAGATAATAAAAGGTCCTGTGACAGACACTTCCACAGTGCCTATCAACTTCTGTTTTCATGTGTAGTCTGTGATTGATTACGAGAAAGAACTGCATGCTCTTAGTGTCATAAGAGATCTTACAGACCTGTACCAAGTGTTTGCTCCATCCTGGCCTGGGAGGCAAGGGTTGGAAAATCAGTCAAGATGCATAATTACCCTCTTGAGAATGTGTTGAGACCTTGGAAGCGCAATATGTGAAGTTACTTAGAACCTCCTGATTTCTTTGAAGGTTTATCTCTCTTACATCTTTGTCTATCCTGCCAGTGCACTCTTCCCGCCCACCTTGATCTCCACTTTCTGTCCTTTTCCCACCCATACAGCCTTTCTCGTCCTGTCATTCCTGGGCCGGTGGTCTGTCCCCATGGGAGGTTAAGGGGCACTTTGGGTGAGAGGGCAGTTGGCAGGTTGTGTGGGCACTGTGCACGCCTTTTCCCATAGCCGGCGTCAAATGCCGCTGAACCCTGACCCCAGCGGGTCTTCACTCTCAAAATCGACGTGGAGCTCAATTCAGCCTGCCAGACCCTATTCAGGACAGGACTTTCCACTGGAGGAGAAAAGAACGCCCCCACCCCAATTGTGGATACTGGCCTTCCCTTTGTCTGCTGGTCAAGCAGGGTCGGACGACCGGCCGCCACTAGCTAGAACAAGACTTCCGAAAAGCCTATTCAGCATGTGATCTGACCCCCAGGATCCAGTGCTGACTCACATGGATCAAACGCTGGGAATCTCCGGGGGTTCTCTTCCATTGAGGTTTTCATCTATTGAAATGTACTCTTTTCACAACTCAAAATGACAGTTTTTCCCCCTCAAATTGGGTACCACAGCACTGGCTTCCAAATTCAGGAATCCTGGAAGAGTTGCATCTGTCTCCTCTCAAAGTTAGGTCATTTCAACTTCAGTTTCTTATTACCAAAGGTTACTGGGGTTTTGCAGGATTAAGTTAAAGAAGCCAAAGTCATACTGCTTTTATCTCTAAGAGCTGGATCGAAACAAAGTTAATGTATGGCAGCCTTGACTTGATAAAGACCACAGAAATCTGTGTGAACTTTCTGGTCGAAATTAATAGGCAGTAGCGATTCCTTCATCGGCCAAATTATTCATTTATAAATATTAACATTTTGCTGGAAAAAAAAACTACATTTAATTTCTGCCTTTCATTCTCAGACCATAGAGAACTATACACATGCACATATACAAAGACGGCATCAGTTATTGGACTTTGCTGAAAGTGCTGGAATTTATCATGGGCTGAGGGTTATGAACAAAGGCAGCGGTTTCATTATATCGCTCGGATCACCCATTAGGGCTGTCACGTTTTATTAGAAGTTCAAACATTCGCTGCAGCGTGGGGAAACTTTGAATTTCAATGACCCTCTCCAGTTCGCTATTTATATTCAAAAAGCTCCTCAGATCTGTAAACTTTAGCAAAAAAAAGTTTCAGAAGTTTTTTTGCCTTTTTATCCTGCGGAATTTGTGGAAATAATGAAATTAAATCATTCTGACTTCTTGTTAATTTAATTAAAGATTAAATATTGGTAATGTTATCTTTCCGTTTAAGTCAGAAAATGTCAGCTTCCACCACCAAAATTGTGACGAAATGTGAGCCACAATGTAAAATCCCAAACTGGATCAACATATCATTGCATACATTTCACTCATTTATTCATTAGTTTAGAGTACAAACAAAAACATAGCAAAGCATTGAACCTTGGCTTCTCATTACATCTGTTATGAGCTGTAAGAGCTACTTAAAGAGGGCAGCTCAAGAAAATATCCTTATCATAGGATCAGCGTGCACAGTAGTAATATTGCAAGGGATTCGTCAAAATGCCATATATTAATATCTTATTTAAAAATCTGATCAAAAAAATGACCTAATATAAGAAAGTATGTTACAGAAAACAAGTTCAACAAGCCCAGAAAGGAGATTTTAAACTTCTGAGACCCCTATTGTATATTATTAGTATGTGTGATAACGAGTGGTTTTGTGTGAATGTGTTTACAGAGTCCAACCCAATGCACGGTTAAACCTCTGCAGAAGAGCAGCACGTTGATTGTAGTGCCGCGTGCTGTGTGCTGCAGCTTTTAAGCTGGTCAACTGTCAGGACTGGAGCGTGAAAAGGGGGGGCCTTGGAGTGAAAGGGGTGGAGGTTGAGGAGGAGGGGTGGCTTGTGACAGACCTCCTGGGTTTTGAGGACCCTCTGTGTGGGCTGCCACAGCACGGCAGGCTCCTTGAGAAGAAGAGGACAGAAAGGGCGGGCTCAAGTGAAGTTGCCGGCACATTGGCCCCTACACCAGGGAGCGCAGGCAGAATGCCAGCTCACCCGTTCAAGTCCCATAGACCAGATGTTCCTTGTCTTTGGAGCTGTTGGCCTTTAATAAATTGAGTTACTTTATGTGTAATACGGCAGGGCAAACATGGGCACCCTGTTTCCGACTGCGCACATGCCTCACTCCCTTAAATCTTTTATTGTAATGGATCAAATAATGGTGAAGCAGCAAAGTCAAGTGGATGAAATCTTTCCCCGTTGCCCCCAACTCTAAACTAAAACTTGCATTGCAATAACACAGAAATATGCCAAGTATTTTTGTCTAGTTTCTAGGGCAAATATCTTAATTTTGTCTTATTTTAAGTGTACTAAGATAATGTGAACAGTTTTCTTGTAAAGCTCACTTGCAGTATCAATGTGCAGTTTATCAATGAAAATAAACACAAAAATCTTTACTTTTAATCAGTTCCAAATATTTAGCTGCACTTAATAATACAAAGGTTTGTGTTTGCTACTAGATTAATCAAAACAACTAATTAAAAAACAGAAATATGCAGAAGAAAAACACAAAAGTTACCATGCAATAATGTTGGAATCTGTTGAAGTAGATAAGTTATTATGTGTCACTTGCTACCTTCTTCTATTAAAGTCTAGAATATGCAGAAACTGAAATGTTATGAGTCAAACAAAATCCTGCATTCTGTTGTAGGGATGATAATCTATTTTCATGCTCATCTTCTGAACATAATTCATCTCTTTACTATACAAAAGTAGAGAACATCATTGTGGAGAATAAATGCAGTAGCATTGTTCCACTTAGCTTGCTATAGAAATCTGTTGGTGTCTGTTGTGTATCCTTGATTTACAGCACGTTGGGGAACGGATCTGATCTGGCAGTCATCATTTCCCTTTGAAGCAAAATATTCTGCAAGTGAATCACTTTGAACCTGCACCAAGGTGAACCCAGGGGAGAATCCGTGATCTCACCTGTGTGGAACAGAATAGTAAATCCTAAAGGCTCCTCGGATATATATATATATTTATTGTGACACAGGGACTTGGCTTGCAGGGCAGCCCCAACTCTTTTTACATACTTCCAAGGCCTTCCAAGTTGATCTCCACAGCCAATGAAAAATGAAACTTATGCTCTTCCTCTTGTCATGCTTATTAATTTACAGATGCATTGCATGTTTTATTGTAGGCCAAGAATCTTGAATTCTGTTTCAGATTCAGCAAGAAGCCACTAAAGGGGAGCTGAAATCTTAGAATAAATCTTAAATAGAAATACTATCTATCCTTCAATTTTTTTCTTTTTATCAGAACACATGTAGAAGCATTTTGGATCAACTAAAGACTTTACGCTGATTCTTAAATAGAATAACATTATAATCATGTTACAAAGTTGAAGAGAGTGCACACAAATTGTTTGCATCACTCGCATCACAAGGTGCCATAGGAATCTGTTACATTGTGGAATTGAAAATACATATCCTGGTTTAAGATAACAGAGATTCTGTACATTATTGGCGGGAAGATTAAGGTTTTGCTGAGAAAGTGGCTGAGGAAACAATATGTGTTGTTGATCTGGTCCAAAGATGGCAGGCTTTGGACCAAAAGCCTGCAAAAATAAAATATTTTTTAATAGTAAATAGTAAATTTACTATTAAAATTTACTATTTAATAGTAAATAGTAAATTTACTATTAAAAATAGTAAATTAATTTTTCCAGACTTTTCTGTTTTCAAGTCACAGTTTGTAACCCAGTTAACTAATGGCATAAGTCTGGATTTTTGCATAGATTTAACTAAAAACAAAAATTTTGAACTTGTTAATTCTAGTTTGGGAAAATGTATCATTTACTAGACCAAACTGGATTCTCCATAGAAGCTCATATAGAGCTTTGACGTAAAAGCTGCTGTAAGGCCTTACTTTGGAAATATGTAATAAACATTTGACTTTAGAGACCTCAGATATTCTGCTTGTGTGATGCAGAATGCATGTCATGCACAGCACTATTCTACAGCAGAAGTCTTGTTTACCTCATTACAATATGATTTTCAAGTATTGCATCCCAAAAAAGTTTTTTTGTTTGTTTTAGTTGGATATATTATTGGAAAAATAAAGTTTTTTTATTATTTTATTTTGTTTTGTTAAACGGTTAGATTTGACATAGTTTAGGATACATAATTTATCCCAGAGGAAAATTAAAATATTCAAAAGGGTTTGTAATATCTGGCAGATTTTAAGGTAGTTTTGCAAATCACCAATACTTTTAGAAATGTAATCAGATTTTGCCTAGAGGCAAAGATAATTAAAAACATGTAAACAAGTAAGCCTTCTAGTTTTCTCTTTTTATATTTGATGGCTCTTTTTGTTTCAGCCTTTATATTTGACAATATATAGGAAGCACCTCAGAAACTTTTGTACTTCAAACAAGGACATGGAAACAAAGCAAACTCAACCATTATATAAAAAATAAAGCAAGTGTTTGCTTCATGTTTGCTCACCATTTGAAGTATGATTTTAGGTTTTTTTTTGTTTTTTAATGGTAGTTTAACACATTAGAAAAGTTGCATGTTTGTGCGAAGACTTTTATGCCGTGATTGATTAATGTGATGAGAGTAGTCAGAGGTAAATAAACTAGAGAAAACACCAAAAGGTGGTGCTCTGTCTTTCAATACCTCCACCAAAGGGAACACTTTCACTGAACAAGTGATCAGGTCATTATCTATGTTGTGTAAGACCTGTGACAGTAATCCCCTAAGATGCAAAACCTTTGGTCCATAATTGAAGGTGTTACACTTTAGGTTTTACTTACTGGCCAGTAGGTCGTTTCATTTGACACCTCTGTCAGTTTGTGGTGCAGTGTTTGTTTTTTCACGAGCTTCCTAAGTGTTCCTCTCCTGGGGACTTCCAGGCCCTCTGATGTCTTTAAGACTCTTTAGGTTAGCCGGAAAAGCAAACAAAAGAACATTATTATAAGGTGAGGGGATCTCACATTACCCTTCCATTTCAGTGTAGCCGCCAGTGTGGGCCACTTTCCAAGTGACTGATATCTTCACAGGGGCCAACATGTCAGGGGATGGTGTAATTGATTGTCTTGGATATTTGAGTATGCCACTTTCCCTAGTGGGGAGACCCTCTAATGCTTTCTTCCCCAGTCATATAGCTTACTACTGTGAGGCTTTGACACAATGGTAAAGCTTGGGAAAAAAGTGATCACTAGACATAGAGTGGTTTATAAAAAGGTTTTGCCACCTACTTAGTTTCCTTTTTCTTTTCTTTTTTTGCATGTTTGTCGCACCTTAGTATTTCAGAACATCAAATCAGTTTACATATTAGTCAAAGACAATACAAGCAAAACCAAAATGCAGTTAGGGTTAGTAGTAAGTGAAGATGTTTATTGTTGAGCGAGAGGAAAAAGGCAAACATATATGACTGTGTGGAAAAACTGATCACCTCATAAACCTAATAACCGGTTCAGCCAATCTGAACATCAACAACTGCAATCAAGCGTTTGAGATAACTTTCATTGAGTCTTTTCCAGCTGTGGAGGAGTTTTATCTAACTCATCTTCACAGCATGTTGTGTGAATGGCCTTCAAGATGATTTGGTAGACAGCACAATTTATGGTTCTGTGTTTGCTCAGGTGTGTGGACGCGTGTTCAAGAGGAGGATAACCATCACATTACCATCACCATTACCATCTTTAGTATGATAATTCTTTTTCTGAAAAGTTGTTTTACTTTTACAACAGACTGAACAGGACACACACCTTCCAAAGAGTTCTTCAGTCCAAAGAATGTTTTCCCAAAAGGCTTAGGGATCATCAAGGTGCATTCTGGAAAAATTGAGATGAGCCACAATATTCTTTTTGCTTAACTCTGCCATGTAGACCATTTTGCCTAGTCTCTCATGGTGGAGTCATGACCTGTGGCCTTAACTGAGGTGAGTGAGGCCTGCAGGTTTTTGGATCTTTTGTTGGAATCATTTGTGACCTCTTGAATGAGTTGCAATGAGTTGTTGCAGCTCTCTTGGGTTCATTTGGTTGGCGCTCCACTCCTGGGAGGTTTCACCACTGTGATAAAGACTTTCGCTGTGGTTCACTGTGGTTCACTGGAGTCCCAAAGCTATTAAATGGTTTTGCAACCCTTTTCAAATTAATCATTCTCAATTCTTTCTCATTTATTCCTGAATTTCCTTGGATCTCTGTGTGGTGTCTGGCTTTAGAGGATCATTTGGTGTATTTCACTTTGTCAGGCAGGTTTGGTTTAAGTTACATCTTGAATGTTTGTCACATTTCTACTTAGTTTTAACTCTTAAATCAGTTTGAAGAAGAAAATTCTTATAAAAGGATTTTTAAAAAATCCTTTTATAATCTTATAATTTCAAAAGAAAGGGATTTTTGGTTATTATGATTCAATTTAGCCCTGGCAGGTTTTCTAGGCTTTTGGAACCTAAGGCATCTAGCAGAGCTCAACTCAGCAAAACAGCTTTTCCCAAATGAGAAATTAAAAGCTGACAGTAGACGTCATTGAGGTCTCTTTCACAATATCTTTCTGCCGTAGGAGTTTGTCCAGCTAATATGCATCTGTTCCATCTGGCTTCACTGTTACACTTTGCAAGAACTGACTCTAGATTTCCCAAGTTTGTGAACATAACACAAAACCACTGAACCATAGTAGGAGCTTTTATGAGTTTGAACCTGAACATGTTATGTTAATGTCATTCTATTATCTTTGTCCTCTGCCATTACTCTCAAAATTTACTCAACACAAATATCTCTGAAAATCTAACTAGGAAACATACATGGTCCTTCCAATGTTTCAAGGTTATTAGGGTTTTCACTTCATATAAAAAACATCTTGTGGCACCACAGATTGCCAGGTTGTCACTTTATCTAAAGCCTGTTCAAGGCAACAAGTTCTGGATAAAAACCCAGACCTCTCTCTGCCTAGTTACAATCTCCAGCTAAATCATTCTGGTAAATATGAAGTTTTTCCAGACCAAAGGGGTGTCCTCTTACTGGGGCATGCCTGGGGAGGCTCCAAACAAAGGTTTTCAGGGGTACTGCTGATCAAATGCCTGAATCTCCTCAAATGACTCCATTTTAAAAAGAAGCTACAAGATTTTTTTTGTCTCTAAAGCTGAGACCTATCACCAGTGGAAATCAGTTGTTTCAGGCATTCCTTCCTTAGTTCTTGATCCATATCTCATAATATGGAAGAAGAAACAGATGGACCAGTAAATTAGTTTTTCCTTTTCAACTTGGCTCTGTGGTTACACAGAAAGTAGCACCAAACTCATTAGTATAAGACAAGGTCCCATTCAAACTATTCATCTTAAGCTTCGTCTGACCGCCTGACCAAGAACCCAAGATACTTCAAACCCTCGGCTTGAGGGAGACACGTAGCCTAACCACTGAGGTACAGGTTTTGCTAAATACTGAGATGCAGTTACATGTTTAGATCTTTGTAAAGTTTCATACAAATGTGTACATCAAACTTTGACTTAAAACACAATACTTGACAGTTGACCCTGTAATGTAGCTGTGAATCCTGAGTAAGCTTGTTAGACTTTCTTAGTCCCATTTTATTTTATGGAATTGGAGGCATGTTGTGTAAAGTGCTCCGTGATAATTTAATGCTTGAAGTTGGTTCTGGGATGCAAGGAGAAGAAGGAGTTATGAACACATTGGAGAGTTTTAGGAAAGATCTTTTTGTTTGTCAGAACCAAGAACAGAGACATATGGGCCCTGCAGCACATTCTTGGTCTGAGATTTGTCTATTTTTCCCATGTCAGACATCATCATATAATCTATAAATCTATAAATTAAGTCTGTTGACTTCTTTTTCTGTCCCGTGTCTCTGGTTAGCTTAGTTAGTCAGATGGCCAGAATAAAGCTCTGTAGAGAACTATTAAAGCTCTTTTAATTCTGCCAGGATATCCTCTTGACTTGGCATGATGCCGACTGTGGCCATCACATGAAGTAATCTGGCATAAGAGACGGAGCCACTGAAAGCACGTGCCATGCATGCCCCTTTGCCATCTTAAGAAGTCTGAGGTATTCCTGCCAGAGTTGGAGCTTAAGCTTAGCTGACTAACCATGCTGTTACTGGGTCACAAACTATCGAACCAAACAATGCATATCTAATGACGAGACATTTTCCACAGACCCGTTTTTTACCATGGTCATTTCTGGGTTGACTATTTTAATACACTTGTAAAATTTATGGTGACAGTTTTAAATATGTCTTGAAGAAGCTTACAGAGCCCTCAGCCAGGTTTATTTCAGCTGCTGTCCTTCAGATGCCCTAGATACATATTATTATTATTATTATTATTATTATTTAGGTGACTTGACATACTTCACCAGGCTGCCAAGCATCTCTATGCCATTGTTTGACGTCAGGCATCTATGTGACACTAACTTGTAGTTTTACCTGGCGTACCATTGTGGATAACTTTCTTTTGATGTTAAAGAGATTAAGACAGCATTGCAATATGTCAAATCTCAAACCTTTTGCTTCGCTTAGTAAAGTAGTTTCCCTTATATTACCTTCTGTGAGGATTTTCTTGACTTTAATGTCTCTAAAATCAATTTGTTACAATCAGAGACTAGTTTACCGTTTTGGACACCCTTATATATGAATGCATCTCTTTCTTCCATGTGCATTGTAAGGCACTGCATGGACTGTATGACCTAGAAGAAGCTAGATTGGATGACCCAGTGGTCATCCTTCGAAGCCATCTGGCAACCCAGGTCTTGTTTGGCTTACCCATCCTGCTGCCTCACGCAATTCCTTAAGCAAGCATAAGTGTGCTTAGGAGGACTTAATCTCAGGGAAACTGGTTTGGGCCACACTTGTTGACTTTTGGACTGGGTAGACACCGGCTGTGAGGTCATGGGGTTCCTTCAGACACGTAAAAACTGAGACTTGATTTTAACAACGTGTCCTCTCAGGCTGTTGTAGGATTTAAATCTTTGGGTTTTTGTTGAAATCCTGCCTTTGCAAAGTCACTCTTTGTAAGCTTAAACTAAGCAAGTAATTATTTAACACTCCAGCTTCTTGAGTTGTACGGTATTATTAGTTGTGTTCTGTGGAAGGCTGGCACATACTCCCAACTATATACAGCTAGCCAATTAGTCAAGCAGGATAAGTTAGAGAAGCTCTAGCCTGTCTGCACACAGAGGTCACTCTTGGCCTTTTGACTGTCTGTCAGTGCAGAGGCCAGTGTCTTCCAGAAGAGGGCCTTGGCTACAGGCAGACGAGTCAACCAACCAAACAACCAACCAGCCAGCCAGACAGGCAGCCAGCCACACCGTCTGCAGTCTAGGTCTGGGGCTACAGCCTGGACTAGGGCAGCTCAAGTTACCCAGACAGATTTGTTAACACTGTTTGGGTCCACTCAGCTTTCTAGCTGGGCTTCTGAGCCAAACGCGGTTGAGGTGACTTAATCTGTCATTAAACTCACATTACACCCGAACACAGACTCTGCTCAGGGGGGCAGAGACGGCACTCACTCTCCCACTCGCTGGCACGGCTGGCTGGGTTTAGGCAGACACAAAGAATACATCCCCCTTCCTCCTCCTTCCCATCCTCTTCATGCCACACACCATGGCACAGCTAGACAGCACTGCACAGTCTAGACAAAAGCAATTTCACTTGAAGTTGAAAAGTCATTTGGCTGTGTGATGGGTGTCCGTGTGGATTTCCTGGTCTTTGCTGTATTCTGCTAGTATACATCTGCTTTTCAGAAGAATGTGCTGTCAAAAATGCTTTTTTTCCTTCAATTCCAAGTGTAATGCAGCTGAACAAAAACAAAACACAATTTTATTGCTTGCTTTAAAGGACCAGATTTGAATTATATTTACTTTGATTTTGTTGAAAATGAGAGAAAAAAAAAAACAAATTTTATGAATCTTGAATAACTTCCAGTTCTAAAGAGTCTTAAAGACAGCCAGAAATTATGTAGCAGGTCTTAAAACATGTCAAAATGTTAATTTGCGGCTTCGTCCATCAATGGTTTTGAGGAATATGCTGGTGTGGTTTTTTTCTCTCATAATTTCTTCCTCTTGTATAGGTATTCCACTCTCTATTGTGAAACAAAAATATGAGCTTGTGACAAAGTGTTTACTGCTCACAGAGTTGTTTTTTTGTTTTTACTTTTTCGTACAAATTAAATATTTAAAACTATCAAACCAATTTTGATATCTAGATAACCTCAGTAAAATTCAAAGAATAGTTTCCAAAAATTTATTTTATTTAAAAAGCAATAAACAAGACAACCTGAAAAACTATGAGAATTGATGGTTCCCTTGTTAAATCATAAATTTATTGTTGAGTTCAACTTCATGAGAGAACCTGTTATTACCAGGTCTGTACATTAAAACAATCACTAAAATACAATCCATCTGACTTCATGAACTAAGCCAGAAGATTTTATAAAAGCATAATTTCATATTCTCATAAAAAACATATCCAAGTACAGGTTGGTAAGAGAAATGATGTACAGATGGGGAAAACATGAGGCAGCGGCAGACCTTCCCAGGAATGCCCAGCACACCACAGTTACTCAGACAGAACTGACAACTCTTAGAGGTCGTCTTTGTAACACCTGGGGTTACGACAAACCCCAGGTGTTTATGTTTTAGCAATAAATCCTGACTGTTTTGGGGCAAATATTCTGTGGACTGACTAGACAAGCTTTGCACCAACCCATTGCCATAAAACTATTACAGCGTGTCAGACAAAGAACATCATGAAACCAGTCCAAAATGTTTTTAATGTAGAGCGGTTGTTTTGCAGCTGCTTTGCCTCTACAGAATCTGACTACCGACACAACCACGAATTCAGCAATTTATGGTTGTTCTATTCCACTTGGGTTATGCAGCAGAACGATGATCCAAAGCTATTAAGTCCACCAATGAATGGCTCAGGGAAAACAATGGAGGTTTTGCATGGTCCTAGTCAAAGTCTGTGGTTAAGATTCTATAGCCTTAAGCAGAATGTTAATGGCCAAATTTGCTTCAGTGTAACTGAATTAAAACAATTCTGCAAAGAGGCCAGAATTTATCCACAGCAATGTTAAAGATTCGCAAACACCGCATGGCCTCTTCATCTGAAAACAGCTTTATTTGAATTATCTTTGTTCAATATTAAAAAGTCTTTCATGATCTAAAACATTTAGGTGTGGTAATAAAAGCAAAAACAAGCACTTTTTTCTGTAACAAATATAATTTTAAGTTGACAAATTTGTATTTAAGTTGTGTTTTTAAATAATTCTGGTAGGTTTTAAATTAGAATGATTGTAAAAGTGTCTCGAAAGTGTCTGATCTTGCTTTTTTAATTTCTACTAACTACTTCCACTGATGACTGCTACATTACGCAAAACTACAGCGTTACCAAAATATTTCTAAAAATATGCATGAAAAAGTTTAACATAGTGCTAAATTATTCAGATTAGTTTTTAGGATTTTCCTCTGATGCAAACATTTGTCTTTGCACATTTAGTCACCTGTCATCAGGCAAACAGGAGGAGATAGCTTGAGCAAAACCTTCCTTTACTCTCAGCTTGAAAATGTCAAATTCCCTAACAACCTGCAGGACGATCAGTGGAGGTCTGGGACATTGTTTCCCTCTGCCTGAGATTTGTTTTTACCTAACAGCTGGTTCTGCTTCCTCCACAAACCTTTCTGCTCCCCTGCTGTCAAGAGCTGCCAAAAGCCAACATATGAACTTTATAATCAACCGTTACACAGAGCAGTGCCAAGCCAACATGCCAAATATTTTTCACATGAAGCGGCTGCTTTGTTTCATTTATTCCTCATCTGTTCAACTTTGTTGGTTTTATTTGTTAGTTTACACCGTCGTCAAGACACGTCTGCAGAAATCAAAGCTGATTTTACCTCCTAATTAGCTGAAATGAGGTGACATTGATCGAAACGTCTTAGTCTTTAAACTTTATTTTACTAAACTTTATTAAACCGCATACCAGCTTCTACCTCCAGGGTCCCTGTACAGTCTGCAATAATCTGGAAATTGCTTTTATAATTTTCTGGGGCTGAATAAGGATGACCAAAAAAGATGTGTAAAAAAAACAAATGATTTTTTTTATTGATTTATATTTTACATCTGTGTAATTTGTCACAGCACAGCTTACATTTTTATAAAATTTGTTAAACGTTTTGTTGTTCCAAGAACATACAGATAAATGCTCCCGGTGCATTCATCCAAAAATGGGAAGATGGCCATTTTGCAACTTCTCAGATCACAGTTTTAAGCTAAAATCATGGTTCTTAACTTGAATGTGGTTTAAACTCCAATCTCATTGTAGTTAGTTTAGATGCAGTAAAATAAATAAAACCGTTTCTTTTACTGCACTTCTAAATTGAAAGCGTTGTACTCTTTTATTGACTTGCGACAAAAACATTAAAATCAAACAAATTATATTATTTTTGTTTGTGAAAGTCTAGAATATAAAAAAAATGCATGGAGAACACATGGAAAATATTGTTGTAATCTTGTATTGTGTGCTTTTAACCAGATAAAATATTTAGGAAGAAAATTGATGCTTCTTCACTGTAAATCCTGTTTCTTACCATTTGGAAAAGATAAACATTTTGATATTTCCAATAATGGCATCTATTGACCCATTCATCTGTATGGCATCCGTCCGTCCATCCTCTATTCAACAATCAATTTGTTCTTGCCTCCATTTATTAATTTGCCCATCTGTCCATTCATCCATCTGTTTATCAGAGTCAATGAATTATTATTTTATTTTAAACAAACGAACAAAAATTCAGAACTTTGGAAATGTAAATCTGGAAAAATATTAAATTTTGACATGAAAGATGTGTTTTAACATAAATACCTCTGATTCATTTCATTAGAAGATTATTTACATGAATATTATTTCGTCTTTAAAAACTTAGTGAAACAATGAGCAATTAATTATTGTCTCTTAATTACAAAATCAATTTAGGGATGACACAATCACATTAATCATGACTAATCAATTATTTAAATAATAATCAAATAATCGTTAATTGGCATTTACTAACTCTAAAATAAACCCACTTAATAAAACATTCTCAGAGTTGTAATTAAGTCAAAACTGAACAAAAATATATATATTATATATTAGACGAAAAGCCTTCTTCGCCTGTAAATATGTTCTACCCAGAGCTCCTCACATTGCATAGTTTTGGTTCAAATTCAGCAAAATTATTAATTGGTTAATTTAAAAAATTGTCTACACATCAGCCCTGCACTACATTGGTGTCAAGTGAAGCAAAATAGGTTTATTTAAGCTTTTATTTAACTGGACATGCATTCTTTGTTGTTTCATTGTGTTTCGTCAATTACATGTTCATTTTCTTATTAAGAAAACAAAGAATTTATTTGTTTATCTGCATTTTTACATATATTTTATATTGTATTAAAAAAGCTAAAGTGGTTAAATAAAAAATCACCAGAATAATCGATTGCAACGATAAACTCCAGCCATAAAATCAATTACTTGACTTTTTTTTTTAAATAAATGCGACAGCACAGTGTAATTTGATCTCCTTGCGTTCTTGTCTGCAGATAAAGAAATACTTTGAGCTGGAGCCGCTGGCGAGAGGAAAGCGATGGATCCTGGACGGCTGTTCTACTGACAACATGGAGTCAATGAAGGAGAGTTTCGGTCAGCTTATCAGCCTGTTGGAGGACAAGGAAACGGAGCCGGCGAGGATATGATGCTAACACACGTCAGCGGCTGCTGACCGCCACGTCCTGCCGGTGCCCACGTCCTCCCACCTGAGCAAGCGCAGACACAAACACACAGGAAAACGCAACAGATGTCGGCCACTCTTTGTGATGAATATTGTATGTTGTCCTCCCTCCACCGCGGTCTCAGTTTTCACATCGGAGTAGGGAACCGGGGCATCAGTCGAGCTCTGCAGACTGGCAGAAGAGAGCCAGCCTTAGAGCCACCCCGGCTCAGAGAAAAGTCCCAGAAGTCTGCCAACAATGGAAACCTTGTTTACTACTGTTTGTGCCATTGTTATGTGATCACAGGCATTTAGGACATTTAGAAAGTCTGTAGTCAGCATCAAACACTAACACACACTCTTAAGCACACACACACAGAGACATGAAACTAAGTGGAGCCCAGATTGATATGTTTAGCATCTCCACTAATTGCTTTGCAAGATGTTTGAGCGAGCACGGTTGATGTTCTTTTCCACTGAGAAGTACTGTATGCTGTAAAGTCTGCTTCTCCCTCCGACTCTCCAGCAACACGTGGGGGTGTGTGAGCGGAGTGCATCGCCTGAAGCCCTGCGTTCTGTACGGTAGTTACCTGTAATCCGAGTAGTGTACTCTGAGTATCTCATGGAGTATTATGTAGATGCAAACAAACAATTTGCTGTGTAACCGCACACAACTACTAACCGAGTGACTGAAAGCATCGCTGGGAGGAAGTCTGAGAGCTTTTATAAATATGCGATTTAGGTTATATTTTATAGCTTATGTATGTTAATCTTATAAAGCAGCGTTCTAATTTGTTTTTAAAATGTCTGTATGTCTCAAATCAAAGACCAAAAAACAAAAAAATACAGAAAAAAGATGATTGACTGAGCTGGTTATAGCCACAGCGTGGAGCAATGTAATGAATGTTGTGTCTTTGTAGAGCTGACCAATGTCAGATTTGTTTTTATTTTATTTGTACTGTGTCTTCTTTCCTTTTTCTATTTGACATAACCTCTCAACACTAGCTGGTCACTGGGGTTTCTCATCATGCCCCAATACAAACTATCAATCAGCCGCAGCAACAGCTGCATCTGACAAGTCCCTGTCCGACACCCTAATGCCTTCCAACTGTCTGGAGACCCCCTCCGCCTTTCACCCCCCGTCTGCTGTTTATCGCGCATACACTCCCCACCTCGTCCCAAGCAGCTCTAACCCGACTCTGCTCCACATTCCTTTTGCCTCTCGATGAGCTTTTTTATCTCGGATGTCATTTCAGGTGAACGGCGCACCATTTAGGAAGAGTCGCCTTCATTGTGCCACGAGTGTCGGGTTACCTTCAAGAATCACAATAAGAAAAATCAGCAGGTTGTTTAGTCGTCACGCTTTTGTTTGTTTGGGGTTTTTTTTTTAGAATTTTGATTCCTTTTTTGTACCTGAATGGAGAACTGAGTGAAATTGTTTGCTTCAATGCAAATATGGATTTCTTAACCAAGTATTAAACCAGAGTCGGATTTCTCACGTCGTCTGCTCACCAAAATCACAAATATGTGCATTCAGCTGTGCATCATGTCTAAGGTTGAAATTAAACTTTCAAAATTGAAAACAAATGTCGCATTTTGAGCTGTTAATGTGGATTAGTAATATGCTGAGACTGTCATTTGCATGTACAGGTATTCCTGTAGAAACAGTATAAAATTAATGTCGTTGTTTTCACAAATATGAACTTTAAAGGTTTAAAGATGATATCGATCTATTCCTTCATAAACGTCTTCTGAAAGGAACACCTGATTACCTGAATGGGTGTTTTTCTCTCTGTTCCTCTTATTAATTCACCAAACCGTCTTGTGAAACTCTGATACCCTAAACAACAAGCAGAAAAATCTAGATGAATGAGAGGAGTTCAAGCCAAAGTTTAAAGGTACAAAAAAAATGCGGGTAAAGCGGAGCAACTGAAGAAAGAGCAGAAAGTTAAGCGAGTGAGGCAGAGATTACTGAGTAAAATGCTTCACAGTGATTCAGGCTTGTTTGTCACAGTTCCAGGGGCCTCAGGTACAGCCTGTGTGTACCCATAAAAACATGTTCCTTGCTTTTTAAAACCAAATAAGAAGTCAGATTTATTATTAATAATATAACTGTGGAAGCGTGTGCAGCCGCAAGCCAGCTTCAAGTCTGGCCTACCCACATTTCTGGGGTTTTTACCCCATGAGTGACACTAAAAAAGAACATTGGGAAGCTATTAATGAGCTGTTAATGTGTTTATGCACACCAGAAACACATGATAAATGATTATTACATCCAAGAACTTGAATGGATATTAAAGCATGCACATTGTGGTGCAGGAATTACTTTTGTAACACGACGGCTTTAGCTTTATGAAAATGTATTGTAGACAATATTGTGTGAAGAGCAGGTTTGCTAAGTCTGGAAAACTTTACAAGGGAAATTGGCTGGGGAATTAAAAGTAACTAGGGTATTTTAGAAAAGCTATAATATATAAACATAAATATCATCAATGTCAATTTTGCATAAATAAACTATGCCATACATAAAATTTCATTCAGTTCAGGAATACTTCATTTATTTCAAAGAGATTCATCCAAATATCGTCTAAGAATTTGTGGATATTGATGCTGCAGGAAGGATTTCCAGAAGCAGTCGGGCTTGCAGTGAATCTGAAGAGGCCTCTGACTGAAGACTGTTTTCATGGTATCTCATGACTGTCATGACATACCAAGAGCTCAGTTTGTGGGCAACAGACAACAACTGATTCTATCAGTTTCTAGCAATCACTGCTAATCCATCTCCTTTGCTTTTGCCACCTCTCTTTAACTCTCTGTCTGTCTGCAGATGCATGTTGTAGTCACAAACATGATGGCTTAAATTTTCTCTTTCTTTTTGATTTTGCTTCTGCATCCACGAAAGCTCTTTTTTATCCACTCCTCTGAGATTTGGAGCTGCAGTTAAGGTAATAGTCGAACGTTTTAGATGCTAATTTGCTGCTACCAGTTGTAAAACAAAAGAAAACAACAATGGCTTGTTGCCACGATTACACATCACCACAACCATCCGAAAGTTAAAAAGCAGGAGCAAAGATCACGTCATCTAAATCCGAAGGAAATAGTTGTCCAAGCATCTAATGCCTCAACCAAAAACACATGAAAAGAATGAATCAGAATTAACGCGACAGGGCCAAAATGCTCCAACTACGGGACGAGTGGCGCAATAGTAGAAAATTATGTTGTTCAAATATATTTAACAAGTAGTATCCAATCTTCCATCACTTTATGAAATCCATGGGCTGAAATATGTGGCCCGAATTGACAAAGTTTCTTGAAATCATCTATGTATGTGGTGATGAATTACATGCAGATGACGCTTCAGTAGCTTTTCACCTCATCTCATCTTGAGAAGTCGACAGAGGGAAAGAGAAGGTTATGGATTTATTATTGCAAGTTTCTAGACAAAACAATCAACCTAAAAAAATAAAGTCTTAATCACAAAAAGTAAGGGTTTGTTGTAGAAATGAGTCTTTTTTTTCAAGAGGTTATTTCTTCCTCTACTTAATAAATGTGCTCACATTTTTTTGGTGAGTGATTATGCCACTGCAGGAAAAGGACAATTTATTTGAATGTTTTTATACATCTGGAGATGTTTACAAAAGAATATTTTCTTTTCCTGGATCAGCGCAGAGTATATCCTGCGTTTCCCATTTACGTGAATTCCTGCAGATATTTCCCTCCGATTTGTGGACCGAGGTGTCCTCTGGAAACCTGAGACGCTGAACGACAATCAGAAAAAGACAGATGAGCCAGGGGAGTTCGAGCCAAAGTTCGAAGGTAGAAGCGATCAAAGTGGAGCAGCTGAGGAGAGTTTTGAGTGTAAAGTTAACCGAGTAAGACAGGAGTTCCTGATAAATATACTCGACTCTGTGCTGCGTCTTTGTCCCCCCCTTTCTGCTTCCCCTTTCTTCTCCTTTTGCCCTTCTTCCCTCTCTTTCAAATTAACCGTGTGGCTTTAATACAATGTGTGTCAAGCAGGTTGCCCTGGCGACTCTTTGATCCTGTTTTCCAGTCTCTGCCTGTGGGGCAGACGTGCCTCTCTTCAGTCTGCTGCACATCGTCTCTGGAAGCTGTTGCAGCCCTGAGACAAACCATGGGCTGCTGCGTTCATCTCACCCCCACCCATCTCTTTTTCTTCACTTTCTCTTTTTTTTTCTTTTTTTGGCTTTTGCACACACAGGTTTTCTCCGTCCTTCTGTCTCGCTGCCCTCCCTCAACGTGGGCATCCAGGATGCCCGAGGGAAGGGCAGCAGCCTGGATCTCGGTGAAGCCGCCCTCCCACAACAAGGGAAGAGGAGACGTCTGTGTGTGTACAACATATTTGTTTATTTGCCTGAAGAACATGCAGCCAGTCCTCTCCTCCCACTTACAGCTCTTACCTGCTCTCCATGTTCTAATTGCTGGTGTCTGGATGTGTTGTTCAGCGATGCTGTCTGGTTGCACACACCCTTAGGAAGACGTTCTGCTGTGTGATGAAGCAGTTTAGATGTTTCTACCGAGTCTAAATACCTGAGACGCGCTGTTTATCGCGCTGGATACAGTATCTAAAGAAACATTCGAGTCTCTACGTGCTCATTTTTACAAATGACGAACATGAGTGGTAATTAACAGCTACCTGTAGGGCAGAAGGATACAGAGAACTAATTGTTGGCACCGGGATAAGGGAAGTAAGTTCTCTGAAGGGCCATTAAGAGAACGAGTGAGTCAGAAAACCGCAAAGAAGCAAACAGAACTTGCGTAGCTGAGATCAAACCTCCAAACTGTGTGGTTCTGCCGCCTTCATCGTGGTTTATCATCCGTCTCTCTGGTTTCAAGCTTCACACGTCACTATCTCTGCTTTTTCTCCCCTACTGTTTGTACACAGTGTGCACAGGTCACACACTTAACAAC
Source organism: Phalloptychus januarius (assembly GCA_902982915.1). NCBI lineage: Eukaryota > Metazoa > Chordata > Actinopteri > Cyprinodontiformes > Poeciliidae > Phalloptychus > Phalloptychus januarius. The sequence continues at coordinate 5,689,933 of CADWAE010000482.1, forward strand.
AACAGGAAGTCAAGTGTGGACCGGATTTTACCCGGGCTGCACTCCGTCTAACGCTTTAGGGAATCCATGGCTTTATGTAGCAGCTGAAGATCAGGTGATAGTTTAGCAGGTTCAGGGGAAAATGTTTCCTGCAGCAACATTCTGACGTTTTAACGCAACAAAAGGAGTGCTTAGGCAAAACTAAAACGTAACTCGTGTGATTCTAGTTCTAATCCAAATAGTTCTTGCTTCTTCTTTTACTAAATTATTTTGAGGAATTTAGTTTTGCATTACGCACATACGAAAATGTACCCACAGTTTAGTGACCCGTTTTGACCCATGTTACGTGAGTCCTGATAAAATGTGAAGCCCTTTTGTCTGGCAGAGGTCTCCAAATTTTGACTTAAAATGTTGTGGTGTTCTTAGGAAGCTGTTTTTCCACATATTCATTCTGTGTTTTACACCTAATCCAAATGATCTGCTTATTTATTATGAGCTTAGTCTTTGACTATGTTCACGTTGCAGTAAGTGGCCAAAATCCGACTTTTATTGCCCAGATGGTACCAATATCTATATTTTTGTTGTTTTCTTTTAATGACCCAGGCCATTTTCATGCAGCATGTGGTCCAAAACCCCATGCATATCTGATGTTTTCTTAATGCTCGGATAGTCACATTGCATTTCATCCAGATTTTATGTCACTGAAGTGATACAGATGTCCCAATTATGTGCTGGCGGAGACTCAAAGTTGGAAGTTCAAATGTAAACCAGAGACAAACATCCCAAACGCAGTTGATTCAAATTAACTACAATTTAGATTGCAATTTTATAGCAATTTTTTTATGTGTTCAATTGCTATTATCTGTTTTCCTCTTGCACGTTTACAGTTAGCTCAAAATGCTGCAGGGAGATTTTAAATGGCACAAGCAAACAAGCAGAAGACACGACTCCAGTTTTAGTTTTACAAATAAAATACGGTATGGTATGCTTTCAGTTTGTGGAGCTCTAACAAACTCCACATGATTGTAATGGAAAAGGATGTTGCTGCTGTTTCCTAACAGTGTAAATCTTGGTTTAAACTCTTAAATTTATTTCCTTGATTGCGTATAGGTGCAAGGTAAGATGAGAACCTATTTTCCTGGAGCCTTTTGAATACACGTTACTTGGACGGCATGTTCTGTTGTCCTGCCCAAGTGAGGATGAAAGAAATGGGTTTCTTTGTCACGGCACGGTTATACAGCAGGAAAACAGGAAGACACGGCTCATTAACGAAAGGTTCCCAGTTTTGTTTTAACAAGTAAAAAAGAATTTATAAGAACAATTAAATTACATTTGTTTTGCAGAAATTGTTGCAGGTCAGAAAAAAAAAGTGCCACCAACAATTTCCTGAAAATACAATTTATTTGCATGGGAATAAAGTGACCAAATTGTAAAGCTGGGTTAAGTTATGTTTTTTTAGTGTAAGTTCAAGTTGCTGTAGTAAAAGAGTAATGGTGACTCGATGAGCAAAAAAAACAAAAGCAAATGGACAATCCTGGTTTCTCAAAATGAAAGCATTTTTTCGTGAAGAGTAAGAGACAAAAACATCTTGTAAAACAAAAAAGGACTAATTTGGAACTAATTGACTGAATTTAGAAAGCAATTATCTGGGATGTTTGATGTTTTAAGATTAGAAGAACCGATGTGTCTGACACACACAATAATGACCCAAGCTGATGCTGTGATCCTTTGTGAAAAGCAAACGACCCGGCGGGGAACCCATCTCTGTTTACACGACAAACACAAAGCAACTATGTTTTCTTAAACTCTGCAAAGAAGGCCCCTCTTCTCTCTGTCTTCTCCCATGCATTGTGTGTCTATTTGTGTGTGGTGGCATTTTTCTGCCAATAAGAGCCCGTCAGGAGGTGCAGCAGATGCTACCCTGACATCCATCTGGGCCTTGCACCCCTGCGCTGCCTCCCATGGCTGATGCTCCATGAAGGGCGGTGGGACGCTTACCGTTTAGCGAGGATTCAGTCCCACTAGACAAAAAAACAAGAAAGCGCTCTGCCTTGCCCCTGATGCTGAACAGAAAGGAGCTCTGGTGCAGTTTTCACTCCCACTAGACACCCGACTACAATCAGACGAGACCTCTGGGTTGTTTTAAGGTGTTTCCTCTTGGTTTCAACTCTTTCCTGACTTTAGTTCCTAACAACAACGTTTTTTTGAAATCAGCCATCTCCAGCGATTCATATTCCTGTGTTTAGTTTAATTTACTTATGAAATAACATGTGAACCGAATACATTGTATTGAAGCTTAAAACCAGCATCACATTAAGATAAAACTTCCACTATTAAGTATTTATATTTTTTACTTTCGAAATCAAGAGTCAGGACAAACTGCTTTTCAAACTTTGCTGCAAAATCTCCTTATGGCAGGAAAATGATCACTTTTAACTACTTTCTCTTGAACTGATTCACTAAAAATGCATATTGGTGAATAAGGTCTTTTACGCAGGTTTATTAACATTCAGTACGAATTTAAAGGAAAGTATTAAAGATAAATGTACTTTTAAACAGATTAAATTGTCATGCCGAAAATATTAAAAGTCAATTCCCCTAATATACATGTTTAAGGACAACATTGCAATTTGCAGTTACTTTTGTTCTTGCAAAGACGTCGTCCGTCTCTTAGAGAAACTTGAAAGTGTTGCTGCTGTCATTTGTTGAGCCAGATGAGATGAGTAACCAGCTCACCGCAGGAGGGATTTTCTGTCTGTCTTGAATCTGTTTTTGTGTTTTCAGACATGCAACAGGAGATAATCCTGTAGGTTTGTGGTTGAAGCTGTAAAACTAATGAACGGCTTAGCCCTGATAGCGTCTTTAACAACTTCCAGCCCTGCTAAGCAGTGAGTGCGCGATACGCCATCACTGTTATTACCTCTAATTTGTGCTTGTTTAAGGTTTTTTTTTTCCTTGATGGTATTTTGTGAGTCACTGGATGAGCTTTTTTATTCTTTTGAACCTGACTTTAACCTTTTAAGGAAGCATTTTAAACACAACAAAACTCCTCAGCCTTAATTAAATTACTATTTAAATTCTAAGGTGATGCTAAACTAAAACAGCCACAGTGAGAAGATGTGTTGCTAATTTTGGACTTTCATGATTTATCTGAGTTGTTCCTCTCTAAGGTGGAAAAAACAAGAATCATTTCAAAAACAAGACTGATGATGCACACAGGCTCAAATTTGTGCATACATTCAATTCGGCTAAAATTTGGATAAATCTTTCTTAGCAAGTTTCAACAAACTCCGTTTTTGCAGCAGCAAACATCTGGCATAACTCTGAACGTTTCTCGTGATCAGAAACGCTATAAAATGTGTCCAGTCCCATTCAACAGGTAAGTTCCTGACAGGAAAAGTTTAAACTATTCCAGAAGCTCATTTATATCCTCCCTTAGGCTTTATTTAACTAGTATTGATGAATATTTTTTCTGTTGGAAAACTCAACCAACAGGTGAAGAATTGGGCTTCATTTCATTTTATGTGAGCTTCGTATCGACTCTTCCAATCGATCTGTGTCTTTGACCTTAAAGCTTTCCTCAAGAAGACATCCTGTTCTCATCTGTCGAGCTTAAAGGTGCTGATTTTGGTGCAGATGCCTTTTTATTTATCCCACCCTGTCCATTTAGGTTGATAGACAACAGTTTTTCCAGCATATTTCACTTAACAGCATGCTTAAGCCTTGGTGGTTCTGGGATTGCTCTTGATCTTTTCAGTCCTAACATTTTATCTGAGGTTGAGCCGGTGAAATCTCTGACACAATTGTTCCACTGGGACAATGATCTCAAACACTCATCTGAACTGAATGTGGGACGGATAAATGAGGCGATGCGTCTGGAACAAATCTTTCCAAAGCCTCACCCTGTTGAAAATTAGTGGACTTAATGGTGGCTAAAAGTGAGGTCTACACCAAGTAACCAACCAATTTAAATGAGCACAAACAGTTCTACTTAAAAGAGTAGCCAAACATCCTGCACATGTTGCTAAAGAATTAAATAATGTGTCGAGTGTGGCGTATGTAAACTGTATCTCTGAGCTTCTTTGATAGATTAAGGAAAATCTGCAGCAAATTTAAAAGTTTTCCAATTTATTTATTTAAAACAGGAAAATTAAAGCAGAGAAAATGTGCATTGTACCAGGTTGTAGCTGTGGTGCTAAATTCCACTTGCAGTCCCAGCTCATAATTTTTTATTTTATTTTTTTAAAGAAATGCACACAAACTGTCGGAATGCTATTAAGTTTTTAGAAATCAGTAAATTTGTTTCATCATTCTAGATTCAAATTACCTATTAAAATAAAAAATTTTATGTTTCATTCGTACCAAGAACTATTTGTCTGTGTTGGAGGAAATTATTCAAATGGAATGTGTGAAATTTTCAATCCTGAATTACAGATTCAATTGAAATCTGAATCTGTAATTCAGATTTCAATTGAATTTTGTTTCCCCATGTTTGGTGAATAATTCATATGAATTAATATTTTCCAGTGGATGAAAACAACAGAATCCTTTTAGATTAACCATATAAATTATTTCTATTAATGATGCCTTTGTAGTGGCTTTAAAAAACGCACTTTAAGAACTAAATCTGTATTTGAGGGGTTCAGCTTACAAAGGCCTGTAAAGAGATCAGTTAATGTGTACAACCCTATTCTTTAGACAAAAAAACAGGCTTGTTTAGTTAATTAAAATGATTAAATTAGTTTAAACTTACATTTATTTGAACCATATTTTTGTAAGACAAGAAGAAAACAAGGCGCCTGTCTGAGGCCATCTCAGCGCATCTTGTTTTTCCTGCGTGTTTGAATGCGTCGTCTGTTTTGGTGACTTCCGGCGATCTCGTCACTCAGATTGTTTGTCCTGGAGACGGGATCTCTGCTTTTCTCTTCCCCTGCGGCTCGGCCCGAGTGCTGATGGAGACCCACATCCCAGGTGGCCCACACATCAAAACAAGAGGGGAGCGCGGCTCTTGGTTTTCATGACAAACATCACTCACTTTCTTTGTTGTGTGAGGGATGTGGAAGGGGAGGGGAGCGGTTCATCTCCAGAGGATCTCCGGCCGCCCCCCTGTTGCTATCGCCTTCCACCAGCACACCGCCCCATGCATCCCACAGGAGCTGCTAAAAGCAAATGTCAGTCAAGGAGAAGGTGTTGCATTCCTGACAAAGGTCAATTATTGGTGGCCACTGAAGGATCCGTTGCGTACGGGAAGTGTTTGGGATTTTAAGGAGCAGCTTTAATGTTTTAACTGTCAAATTACTGCATCTCATTTCGAATCCCTCAGCATGACACCTCCGTTTGAGCCCATCTTTGCTCTTCTCTATGAATACACACGACACTGCAGATTAGCAGCTGACTGAGTGATTTAAGACAAATCTGGATTTTCAAATTGCTCCATATGAAAGTCATTCCCAGCAGCCAATTGTCCTGCAGCAGCTCCTGGATCCATCAGGTGATCCCTGCTCTGCCTCCTGATCTGTAAGGAGAATTTAATCTCATTCAAGCGGCATGGACTCGGCTTTCCCTGCTCCGCTAATAGCCTTCAGACTCTCAGCTCGTTACAAGTGACTGTTGTCATAACTCTTTGAGCATGCACAGATGTGACGCCTCGCCGCAGGGTCTTGCTCTGTCCCTCGGTGCAGGAAATGGGATGAGCGCGTGTGGAGAGGGTGCAGCTCTCATGCAGAGCAGATGACAGATGCAAAGACTAAGTGACATGAAGTTTGAGTTACATAGGTAAAGAGTCTGGACTTCTGTTTGAGCTGCTGCCTCTGAGACCCGACCCCGGATTAAGTGGAAGACAATGGATTAATCTGAAAGCTATGATCGGACTTCTGATTTATTAGTTGGTAGAACTTCCTCTTATTGCAGTTAAAGTTGTAAGAGTTGCAGCTTTTAGGGTGTGTTGCTCCAATCAAGCACATATAATGTGAACCATCTCGTTGTGGCTATCCCAGTATGTTTAGTGTTTTTCTGTTAAAACACTAAACAGGTTTTCTTCCAGGATTGCCCTGTATTCAGCTCTAACCAGCCTCATTCCCACAGCATGATTCTACCCCACCACTGTGCTTCGTGATTTATGTTGGACAGAGCAACCTCTGATCCCCTGCATGAATACAAGACTTGTGGCTTTTTTTCAACAATAACTTTTGTTTTACCACTCTTGCAAAGAAGCCAGATTTGAGGTATTTATAAATAATAAATGCCTGAAAATGTCCAGCCCGGTAGGGTTGGACATTTATTGTGATAAATTTCTTATCATACTAAAAATTCAGATTTATTGTTGTCACTGTAAAACCCAATTAATGTTTAAAACCCCCTAAGAGAGAACCAATAAATACCAATACATTTGCAAATATGGTAAAATATTTGCAAATATTTTGTATGTGCAGCTTAGTGATAGAATCAAAATTGTTTATTTGAGTCGTGTCCACAAGAAGCGAACTACATATGGGAAATGTTTTTCAAGAGCAGCATTTGTGTTTGTGGCCATGCAGACACAGTCATATAGTTACCTATAAAGAAATAATAAATAGTACTTACCACCACTTTACAATATTTCCACAAAACATAATAAAACTTTAAGCCTGTATTGTGCACTCCTGCTGCTCCGTCTTTGTTTTTAGTTTTTAACTTAACCCCTGACTTGTTTGCTGTGTTTCTTGGTCTTCATGATGCTGTTTGTTCACTTATTGCTGCACTTCCATGTCTGGACTCTATTGTCTAATTAAGTAACTATAATTAGGCAAGTGGTTCTAGTGGGTTTTATGTAGTTGTTGTTGCAGAAACTTGTAGACTTTACAAAGGTCAACTTTCCCTTCAGATCCTGCTACACTGCATTTAAGTAAAATAATGGTGAGATGATAACTGTCTATAACTCTTATTGTCTCTAAAACTCACTTTTAATAATTCAGAACTATGCCTGTAAATGCCTTTTTTTTTTTAACATTTGCGAGGTAATTGTATTTGCACATTTTAGTAATGGGGTAATTCAAGTGCTTTCAAGCAATTTCAAGCACTTTTCCTTTCAAGTGTGAAAGGACAAGTGCTTTCCAAGATTAAAAGAAAACAATAAAAAGCAGAACATTGAATTGCAGCGGCAAAACAGAGGAATGTGATAACAGTTTCAAAAACAGCTTGCACAGTTTATGATGTTCCAGTTTTATTAATCAAAGGCAGCTCTAAACAAATGGGTGTTCAGTTAGTGTTTCAGGCTTTTTACACTTTTCTGGAGGTTTGCTCCAAATTAGAGGAGAAAAACTAAATGCTGCATCTCCATGTTTGTTTGATGCAGAGCAGAGCTGATTGGTCCGGAAGGCTGATGCAAAGACAACAGGTCCGATCCTTCGAAAAACAAACAAGCTGGAGCAGGGGAGGCCATATTTATCAGCTGATAATTTGTAGTAAACATTTAATGGTTTCCATTGGTGTGACCAACCTTTACATGTGAGGCCTGTTTGGCGTGTAGGATGGCAGCCGGCCAATCTCTGTAGGTGGATTAGCTCATTGAATCTAAACAGTTTATGAGGAAAGCAGCTCCAGTGACGACACTATGTGGGCAGCTTGTAGCTCTCAAAAACACAAACCTTCCAGTGAAAACAAAAAAAGGGGAAGAAAAAGTGAGTCTCTGGCGTGTGTGGACGCTGCAGTAAACAAGGTCGATTCGCAGAGAGGGAACACCTGTGTTTTACCAAACTTTTTGGCAGGCCAGGAGTCCCCGATAACCGCCGGGGGCCATATTTGGTGGGACTGCATATTTAACGTTGCGCCCACTGCAGTGACAGAACGCTCCCTGACTCACACAGGAAACTGCAGAGTCAGTCACAAATAAGATCAGAGTAAACAATGGGAACAGGAGAAGGTGCCGAGATGATTCAGCTCCGCGCAGCGGCGAGCCGTGGATGCAAACACGGGTCAGGCAACGCGAATGAGATTAGAGCCACAGCCTGAAATAGTGTTTAAAGTGTTGGGGATTAGGGTTAAATGTCAAAAAGGTCGAGTTTAGTTTGGCTTAAAGAGCTAGAAGTAGCTTGTTCAGCATTTGGTCATGACGCATCCTTACATCTAGAAGTTTTTTAATTGTTGGTTTTTTTTTCAGAAACAAGAAGGAATAAAGCTTTTTAAGCTACCTCATTAAAAGTGTTCCTCTGAAACACATTCAATATGAAGAAAATATGCTAATGTTTATTTAGCATATAGCTTATGCATCGGTGCCCATTAACTAGGCGCTGATGTTTCCCAGTGTTGGTTTTTTCTGCTTTGCTGGTTGCTCTGCTGGCTCCGAGGTGCCAGCAGTCGGGTCCAGTATGTGGTGTCATGTGGCAGCGTTTCCCATCTGTTTACTGCAGTGCTGAGGACATAGCCTAAACATCCTCTAATAAGATTAACCATCAGCAGAAGGAAGAAATATGTCTGCACTTTGAACCCTTTCACCAACAGTTGTGTGCACAGAGCATGCGGTGCTGCTTTCAGTCATTTAAATATATTCAACCACATCATATATTTGATTTTATCCTAAGATTACTCTTAATGAGTTGTAAAACTGAATCAAGGTTCAGATTCAAGACGTTAATGGATACAAATTTAGGACAGAAGCCTTAATGAGTTGCAACATTGTGGTTTTAGCACGGCAACCACAGGCTACAAATGTAACGCCCTGTCCAAGTTAGTGCATAAGTGCTGAAATGATTCATGATTAAAACATTTTCAGTCTGATACCCGTAATTAAAATCCATTGTAAACACCAGGCTGCTCACTAAGGTGGTGCTCAGCAGGGGCACAGCTCAATGACCACAACATAATTTAAAGCCATAAAATAAAAAACAATAAGTCATGCAATGTTAGTCACCCACTTATTTAAAAGTCCACTAATCAAAGTGAGTTCAACTGGGATTTAAAAATCTCCACTGAAATAGCTTGCCTAATTTGCAGAAGTAATTTCTGTAGAACGGGGCCATATCTGAGATTCAGTCGGGTTTTCAGAACCGAGAGCCGCCGGCGAAACGGAACGAGAAGCTAAAGCAGATCCGATGAACATACAGGCATCCGACCGTTTATACATATGGAGGCAATTAAAAAAATCTTAAATGAACCATTTACATCTATTAAATCACTGGTTAAAACTCATTGTTATAATAAGGCTTTAAATATTTGAATTGGTCTTAAATTATTTGTATTTCATTCGTCTTCAATTTTTTAAAAGTTAATTTAGAATGATACAAGGTGGTGCTCATTTATTATGCTTTTTTGGTTGATTTTTTAAAATGCTGAGCACTTTGTAACATATACAAATAAATTATTATTATTATTAAACTAAATAATAAGCTAGTGCAACATTTACAATTATAAATTATTATTATTAAACTAAAATTAAACTAAACAATTACAATTAATTATTACAAAATAATCCACATTATTTAGTTTCTTGTATGTTGATAAATGGTTAAAAAAACCTGCAAGATAAAATGTAAAATTGCTTTTTACAAATGTGCAAACAGAAGATGTACAAACACTGAATTAAACATTCACAAAGCTCCTTTAAGGAAGAGCATCATCTGCTAAACGTTAACAAAGTGACATTCCCGCATTCTTCACAGTTTGTCTTTCTTGTTGTTGTCTGGAAGACACACCCCCGGCCTCCCCAAAACCTCAGCACCCCCCTACCCTCCCCCCCGCCTTCCGAATCAGGCCGGTTCACATACACAAGATTAAGTAGCAAAAGTGACATCCAAGACCAATCGGGCCACCCAAGAGAGCCGCAGCCAGCGGAAAGGCTGTCAGAGCCCCCTTTGGCGGCATTAATCTTCGAGCCTCTCCTGCCCTGCCAACTCACATCTCCTTCAAACGGGACAGAGGTAGAAAAGTGAACTTTTCCCTCCCCAAAGGTTTTTCTCCTCTCCATCAATTAACTCTTTGGGGGACAATTCATCGCCACCCGCCACCTTCAAACGCTGGGCTAAATGAATTGCTTTTCCAGACATTTTTACAAACTTTTCCCTAATCTAGCAGCAAAGACATTAAAGTAGCTATTAGTTTAATACTTAAAGCACCTAAATGGTTCCTCAATGACACATAAAGCAAGCGCTGAGGTTTAAAAAATGGAATTTAAAGTAATTTATGCACAAGAAAGCTACTTGTCTTCAGAGGCCCGCAGAGGCATCTGAGTGGCCTGTTCCGACCATTAACGTCAAACTGTGGACTTCAGCATCAGAGAGCCATTAACACAGACTCAGAGGACTTACTTGTAGCATCTTTGATCTCCAGGAGGAGGCTTCTGTTCTGCGTTGGTTTGTGAGCCCAACCTGATAGTTGTGTGAAAGGGAAAGCAGAGGAGATGAATACAGAACCTGGTAAATGGCGGAACATGAATGCATCATGGTGCGGATGCCTTCAGTCCCAGGAGAGGAGCTTCCTAACCCCAACCTTTCTCCTGCCTGAGACCTGAGAGGCGGAGGTGGGTGGGGGCGTTGTACCAGCTAGCGGTGTGCTTTGAAGAGATCAACTCTAATATCAGCAGTGTGTATCAAATTGCTTCTGCCTGTTTTTAGTGAGCGGTTTTCGTAAATGCTCTCTCAAAATACAAATTGTTCAGAGATTAAGTTTAATAGTGTTTGATCTTATACCTTTTTTATCTGAAAATTTCAGAGCATAAGAAAATCTACTTTTATGATTAACACAAAGATGGAGTTTTTAAAAAATTAAATCTCACATATATGCATAAAGATCTGCTCAATCTTTTCTCCATGGTGGTTCTTTGAACCTTTTTATTCTTTTCTTTTGTATTTTAGGTAGCCATTTTCTTCTTTACAACAACACACACCTACCCTATTGAAAAGAAATCTGCCAGAACATTTCAGTAAATTGGAATATGATGAGCATCTTTTGAGACACTTTGATAAACCTACTGTTCATTAAGTCCAGGAGACCTGACAAATTTTAAATACATTAAAGAACAGCAGATCTTTAATGTATTTTGGTTCTAAGCTGTTCAGTGATATATAAACTAACAGAAGTATTTTAAAGTCTGTTCTCTGAGCTACAAGATGTGATGTGCTCTATGCAGCAGCATTCAGAATCTGCTGCAGCTGTCTGATAATTTTTTTCTTATGTAATATTTTAATATTACATATTCTGTTGTCATTAGCTGTGAGCAAAACACTTCAAGAGAAATAAAAGTTTAAATATACTTTTCAATAATACTGAACTTTACAGAAATGCATTTTCTTGTTTCCCATCAGGATGGACTGAAGGCTGCAGTCTGTTGCATTGTGTTTAGAGTGACTCTCAAAAGTCTGCATATTAAAAGATCAGAGTTTTGTGACAAAAATTGCTTTGTTATGTAAAGTGGCATTTTCCCCACAAATCTGCATTTACTGAATTTCCTACGTTTGCATCCTTTAGCTAAATCCACAGTTTGCAGAGAATTTACAGTCAAAATTATCTTATTATTCAAAGGTATCAGTCAGAGTTATACATTTCAACAGCATTATTTATGGCACAGTAATTGCAGTCTTCAATAGTTGGATAAAATATGAGGCAATAGTAATGCTACAGAAACCACAAGTTTCTCCAGAGTAATATAAAAAAATTGGCCAGGGACGCCGCCAACAGCAACACTGAAGGATCTGCAAGATTTCCCTGTTGTTTTCCAACTGCGACAATAATCCTCTGCAATTGTCATATTCCTGGTCTAAGCTCTGAGGTTGTGACACACAAGTTCGTTCTTCCAAAGTCAACATCCAAAACATCCCAAAACTTGAAATAAATTATAATTATTATTATTTTTATGATGGGTGTATCGGGAAAAGTTTTAATTAATAGCCAATTTCGAACCTAAATCTTCAGGGGTCTGCATTAAGGCTGAAGATGAGGAGGGATTTTATTTTCATCAGCACAGTGAGCCCAAGCTTAGCCACATAAGAGGAACTTCATGAGAAGAAAATTGAAATATAAAAAGCCAAACCAGATCAGATCTAACTCTGCAGGATCATCTGAAGACGGCTTTGGACAGGCAACTGTCCTACAATCCAACACAATCTGGAGAACTCTTGAGAGGCAGAGGAGTCAGATTTTGCAAATTTATGATGGTGACAAAATCCTACTGTCTGTCCTGGCAAGTGGCAGTAGCACAATTACAGTAGTTACTGGCAGACGGACAGACCTTCAACAAAACAGTTTATAAAAAATTAACAATTTGATCCTATAATCAATTTTAAAATAATGACATAGACACTGATTTTAATAACAGCTCCTAGAAGAACAAAATGAGTTGAACTAAATTTTATTCTGAAGTTGATTTCATGCGGATTTAATTTTATGCTTAAATTAAATTACATTTTTTGCCAAAATCAGTGTGGACTCTAGAAACATTCATTGTCACTTTTAGTAGCCTGACATTATGTTAACTTTATTTGTCAGTTTGTTATACTTTGGTTAAAATGTATTTCTTTTTGCTTTGAGGTACCAGTTATCTTGGAGAGCGACGCAGAAAAGAATAGCAGCTGATCTTGTTCTCCTTAAATGGCATAACCTCTTCAGGGACGAGGAAAATGCGTTGATTATTTAGATTGTCTACACTAATTGTGTTCCAATAGTTTTTGTTTTATTAAAGAGTTACATATTAGTACTATTTTGATCAGTAAAGTCTTTGTATGTTAGTTTGTTAGTCATTTGCCCTTGTGTGTCAGCTGTGTGCTGATCAGCCACTGTTTAAGTTTCCCTCATGTCTTGTCAGGTCGGTGATATTACATCTAAACATTGGCTGCCACCTGCCATAAAACCCAAAAAGAAAAAGGAGAAGTAAGACGTTTGTCGGGTTAGTTATTTGTGTTAATACCTTAGATAAAGTCTGTTTTGTTGACTTCTGCTTGGAGACCAGTTTATAATTTTTTGAAACATTTGTTTATTTATTTTTGACATTTTTGAAAATAAAATAAGAATGCCTTTTGAAAACATCCAGCGTCTGGCTGGCTGGTTAGTGCAAATCCAGTACACGTGGTTAAACCTCAGGATTTAAGGACAGAATTATGGAAACTCTTCTGTATTTCTAGTTTTCTAATATATGCATTTGTTTAATGATCTGAATCATGTACAGTAAGTGTGACAAATAAGCATTAAAAAAAGAAATCAGTACGGGGTCAATACTTTTTCATTGCGCTGTTCATTACCAACTGTTTGACATGGTTTGGATCCCATTTCTTTATTTGAATTTCTATAAACTACCAAGGAGGATAAGATTACTTGCAATATAAAGCATCTCTCAAGTCTTTACTGGGTCTAGTAAAGACTCAGTGTCTATATCAACTTTCTTATCAAGTTACTTTTTCTTCTGTTGTCTTTTTTTTGTGCATTTTCTACAGAAACAAACCGGTCGACTTTCATGGTGAGTTTTGCTTTACTTGCTTTGGTCTGGCTTCTCCGATTTGAGGAGCATTGAGGGAGTTGAGAGTTGACCTCTCAACTTGTGGGATTAAGTTTTACTTTTCTTCTCAGAGTGTGTTCTCGCTGCACAGATTGCTTTTACACCTGTCTGAAAGTCCCATCATGATCCGCGCTCAGCCAGCTCCAGCTGCGGTCTGGCTTATAAATCATACAGATCACATGTACAAGACAACATGTAAATGAGGTGTAAGATTTCTCCTGTCATGTCAGAGGTTTTAATACTTCTGTTTCTGCTGTCCCCATCATGACATGCACTTATTCATGTCTTCTTTCTGAAGAATCCTGGCAGGTATGTTGTTCTTTGATCTCACCCTGTAATCCCAAACAGACACCAGGATGTTCTGATCGGGACTCCTTGTTCTTCTTTTTGTGGAGGATCTTTTTTTTAATTCCTCTGGCTGTATGTTTTGGCTTTTCTTCATGCTGCAGAGTGAGCATTTTAGCCTCCCCGATACTGTGACTTGATAAATATTTTAGGTGTCTACCACAGCACTGTATATGATGACAATGCAATGCTTCAGGAAAATCCATCAAGGAGGTTCTTTTGCAAAGAAATAAGCAGACAGGAATGTGTTTTATGGGCCAGATTAAACAAATTAAAAACCAGTGGAGTCAGAAACATCATCACTGTGATGAGAAACTAAAATAAACTCTGAGTTGTAGATTAGGTTTTTCACATAAACCCCTTGCAGCCTGAGAGGTCTGCTGAAAGAAGCACTTTATCTTATGAAGTAAGCAGCAAATTGTTCATCAAAGTGACACATTTTCTCTAAAAATAGGAGAAAAAAAAAGCTTTTAAAATAAAAGTAGAATATTCTCAAATGATTTGATGTTGATGTGGAGCGGAATAAAAAAAAAAGAGATTTTCAAAACTTTAGAAATAGAAATCTGAAAAGTATGGCATGCATTTGTATTTGACCCTTCACCTCAGAGCCAAAGCCTTTCTGAAATGACATTTTTTTAGGACGGGTCTTTATAGGCTTAAATGTTGAGCTAAATATAAAATAGTTTAAAATAGGCATAAAGGGATTGTTTTTTATCAATATGGGGTTTTATACATGATTTAAAATCGACCATTTATTGGTTTTGCTTTATTGATTATTTTTTACTATGTAATGGAATTCATTAGTTGTTTATTGTTATTGTTTTAACCAGCGTTTAATTTGAATAAACATAACATAAGAACATAAAATGGACAAGGGGTGGGATTATATAACTGTTTATTTCTGTCCGCTTCTTTTTATAGGAACTGAGTAATAATGGGATGTCTTGAAGATTTTTTTATTTATGTTTATTCATTCTGCGTTGTTGTCTTTTCATGTGGTTATTTTGTTCTTGTGAGGAGTCCAAAATTAAATGTATATAATTGACATTGAATCTGTCTGCATAACAGATTCTTTTCACTTAATTTTTAGGTGTCTTAAGACAATATATGTTGTAAATCAATGTTTTATATCTGTTTTTGTTTTATATGTTGCCACAGATTTTGGATTTTGACTCGGTAATTCTCACTCATAAATGTGTTTTAGTTCAGCTGGATGTTTAGGGTCAAAGGTGAACCTCCAGCCCAGCCACGTATTTGTCATCCTCCACAACTGTCTGGCACAGTGCCTCCTGAATTACATCTTTACTTCTTTGCTTCTTAACAACTTCCTCATCAGAGCAGCTTTATTGTGTGATTGAACAGTGAAATGAGAACAGCTTGGGATATTGTTTTATAATCTAACCCATCTCTTTAATCAAATTTTATGTGACAAAATCTAAAAAAAAATTCAACATTAATATATTTGCAAGGCAGAATAATTACTGATGAAAAATGATGAGTCTGTTTTAGATGAAGTTGTTCTGGGTGTTGATATTTATTCTATAATCTCTGCTCTTGAACACAGATTTTCACAACGTCCTGAAAACCCTCAAACATTTGCAAAGAGTGACAGAAAGGTAGCCTATGAAAGTGAATGCGTGTGTGTGTGTGTGTTATTTGGAGCACTGATAACAACTAAGTTTCTAGGAAACATTTAAACTCAAACTTTTGACGCCAGCAGCTGCTGAGTCGAGGCAGAGTGCCGGGTTTAATGATGCTCTGCACGAGTTCCAGAGGACTGTTTTTTGTGGCAGAATCGCAGAGTCTCATTTGTTAAAGTAAATAAAAACAATTCAAGATGGATGAGCAAACCTTTTTTTCCAAATACACAAGCCTCCAGCAGAAATGTGTTTGCTAAAAACCATCCCACTCTCAGTCAGCGCAGTAAAGTTGGGGAAAAAGACGGGAAGCACTGGAAGCAGGACGACCAGTGCCCCATTAAGTTTTTAAGACCACACATAAAAAAGAAGAAAACCTAACAGTACAAGGGCATACCTGACCTTATTTTTACATTTTTTGTGGTGATCTTTCAGCAAAAGTTAAGTTATTTTATGCATGCTGCCTCTGATTCAGCCAACACAAAGTCATTACTGTTCTTAGCTTGACATATAGTGGCTTCTTTTCAGCTGACATTGGCTTCTCTGTCACTGCTCAGCTGCAGGAGGCAGTGAAGATTTTTCTTATTATAAAATCATCAGGAGCCCAATCAGGAGGAACATTGGAGGTTCTCCTTGCAGCATCTGTTCTCAACAAATGCAGTAGATTAATTGGTCATCATCAAGTGTGACCACCTGTTCGTCTCAGAAACATGCAGGTTTATCAACACAATTCCAAAGTAGAAAGAATTCAACAACAAACTTTGAAACAGATGTTTTGCTTTGTTTTTGGGGTTTTTTTTCACAAGAAAATAATAATCAAGGAGAGTTGCCAACCTTCCCAGGTGTACACACCCCTGCAAATTCATGTCTAATTGAAAAATGAAGAAAACAAAGTGTGTTGGAATGTTATGTTTTAAAGACCGTAGCTGGGAATGTTAGGAACAGACTGGATGAGTAAGACTTTTTAAGGTGGGTGGCCAGGAGAAAAACTATTCTCTCTGAAAACGATATATAAGACGTTTGTTTGGGGCTGCATGGTGAAGTTGTTAGCAGTCATAGCAACAACGCTCTTGGTTCAGATACCAGGTGGAGGCTTCATTTATTGTGTTTGGATGTTCTTCCTGTGCGTGCATGGCTGTCTGTCCTGTGTGCTTCTGGACCCACTGTTATGAACTAGCAACCCGTCCAAGGAGTTCTCTCACCTGTTCGCTGATTGCTGCAAATGGAAACCAGCCCATTGTAACTGTGCAAGGATTCAGCAGGGATAGGTTTGCAAAGTTTCATATGTCGTGAGACTTCTGTAACTACGTTCCTTAGACAAATAAGATGAGACGAAAGTTGTCTGATAAAACTAAACACAGATCATCAGCGCCTAATGCAAGCAATCAGTCATGACGATGATGGTTTGGGTTTGTTCTGGTCACTTTTCAGTCACTGAGTTGACCATAAGCTCCACTAGTCAAATGTCAAATGGAAGACCATCTGTCCAAAGCTTAAGCTTTAGTGCTAGGTATTTTAGTGGTCCAGTCAAAGCCCAGAAATTCTGTGGAAGGGGATAAGGAGAGCTGTGCATGTAGAAGGACAACAACCGTGAACCTGTTAGCCTCTTATATTGTTGTTTTCCCACACTTCTTTATAACATCAGTTCATTAAGATTAAGATGTTTGTTACTTTTTTAAGTCATTCTTAGATAATGAGATTCAGTCTGCTCAGTTCTGCCTATGCTTCTGCTCTTGGCCACGCCCACTTACTCAACTTTCACACTCATGTGAAAATGGCTGCAAACAGATGCACACTTATGCACCCATACATCTCTGAAAAGCAGATGTGGAGCCTCCTGCACAACCAACAAGGATGCAGCAAGTGGCTTCTGGATGGTAAGTCAACAATAAAACACTTGTCTTTTCCAGCAGGCATTGTACAACACATGCAGTGGTAAAACCAGTCGACCAAACATGCTGGAGCTCCTCTTGGGTTGTTATGTAATGAGCTAGTCATCTATGGGGTTGCCAGGTCAGGGACTGGACCTCCCTTGGGTTGCTAGGTAATTGGTAAGGCATTGTTAGAGTCGCTAGGGGAGGAGCAGTGCCTGCTGGTTTGTGATGTTACATTCCACAAGTTTTTGAAACGGGACATTTTCCAGTCACCAAAAAACAAACAGGCTGGGTGTTTTTATTTAATTAAATTTTTCTATTAAGGGCTTGGGTTGTTTTAGAAGCAGTAGAGATCCACATAGAAATATAAAATGTGTTGAGGGAATAGGTCCCCTTTAATGTTGAAGGACTGTCAAAAGCTGTTCTCCACCATTCCATGTCAACGTCCAACCCAAAGATCTTCTGATCTCCTCTTTAAACTTTTGAGAGGTTAACGATGACCCTTAAAAGCCTCACAAACACTGATCTCCTGTTGACAGTATATGTTTCAAGGATTGCCAGAAACTTTAATCAGCGTAGCAGCAGGTGAAAACAGCTCTTTGGCAGTACATGGCGAGCAGTGGTAAGTTCAAGTTGTTTTTTGTGTCTTAATCATATTTGAGCTGTAATATTACGTCACCTCTGGAGTGTTTTAGCAGTTGACGGGCCGTTCGGTGGTCTCTGACAACAGCCCGTCACCCTTTGCAACATTTTATTGCATCTTCCAGCTGGTGAGGCCAATTTTTACTTAATCCATTAAAGCAGTTAAACTTAAAGACTGCTTTAGTAACTGAAAACACTATAAAACACTGTCATAACGAGCAGGTGCCTGGCTTATTGTTGCTGTTGCACGAATCAAGCATGGAAAAATTTTTTGCTAATCTGCTAAGCACATGTGGATTCCTTATGCGGTATGCAAATACATTAAGAAAGCAGATAATCCACTGAAATTAGCTTTAAATCCTGTTTATATGTTCAGGTTAGCTACCATTCGAGATAAGCATTTCTTTGTTTGCTAATATATGTTCCATTTTAATAAAAAATGCCACTTAGAGTAATTGAATTAAAAGGTGATATTGTAAAAGCAAGTCAAATATAAATCACTTAAAATCTTTTCCCCCAAATGATGTGACATTTTCCCCGTGGAATTAAACAGAAAAGCAAACAAATCTTTGAGAAGGAAAATAATATTTAAAAGCAGGTGCAATGGTCTTGTTGCACAGGCGTAGAAAGCCCTCAATTAACAGCAAAGCTTTAGTTTAAGGAAGCACACATGTATGTACATTTACCAGGCTACTATATTTTTTCTTCTGCATTTCCCACCCAAATAGATTTTATTCAGTTCTATTGTAAAGATTACATGCCATGTTTTATGGCACTTCTGAGAGCCTTTATTGATTTTAACAGTGATTGTGGTTTACAGCTAATGGGAATTTTAGTTTTCTCAGAAAATAACAACTTTACAGAAGAACAACAGAAAATGATTTCAACAAAAAGTTTCAGCCTTCCCAGTGACGGGGAAGGGAGACTTAACAAGGAGACACTGATGCCCTCAAGAAGGAGAGTAAAACACAGAACAACATAGTTGAAGAAGCTGGCGGGTTTATAAAACAATATACAAATGAAAAGTTAAGTGGAAGGATAAAGTGTGGTTGAAAAAGGTGCAAAAGCATCAGTTGTAATATGTCACTGTAATATATAAACATCTGCATCATGTTCAGTTTTTTATTGAATTAGTGAAATGAATTAATTTTTTGATAGTATGCACTGAGTATGCCACAGTACAAAGCGTTCATACTTAGAGTCGGTAGTCATGGAGAGCCACCACTGTGGAAAACTACCACACATGTTGGAGGAAAATTCCACTAAATCAACCTCCAGAAGATGCTGACAAGTTTGTCAGCACGCACCCTGTTGTTCTTGGAGGAAACATCACAGAACACACAACACATTTCCTAATGTTCTGCATTGAATGTGATTGTTTTTATTTGTTGCTGCTCTTAGCTCTGGCACATGTGATCTGACACCACTGGTTTCAGGCTCTTATTAGATCCTAGTGGGAGGTAAACAACTGCACGGTGACGCAAGTGTGTTTTCCAAACCAACGCTGACACTGATTCTGGAAAGTAGGAAGGCTGAAGAGTGTGTTTTTTTGCTCCAAGTAGCATCTAAAATAATGTCAAACATTTCTATTGTGACAGAGGGAGAGATAAACTGAAACAGCCTGCATCGGAGACCACAAGAAACTAAACAAGAGCATTTAACTCCAAGAATAAATGCACATTTCCTTGCATGTCCAAGCAGTTTTTCTGTGGCTGTGTTTTGCTTCTATGGCTATTAAGCTGTTTGGACAGGGTGTACTGCTCATCACTTGGAGCCAATGTTTAGTGTCGGATGGATCAGAGCAGCTTTATCGCCAATGTTTGCGTTGTAATGATGGTTCTGAACAATGCCACTGCACTGCCATTCTCATTTCACATAATTTACTGTGCTTATAGGCCAAGACGGATGGAATGCTTTCAACTTTTATGATAGAAAGTTGTGCCAAGAGGTTGTTTTTTTTCTCTTCTTCTTCTCTGAGGGATTTTCAAAGGGGAAGGGAAAGCAATTCATGCCCTCACTGTTCAGATGGGCCATTACGCTCATATCAGATCGGTGCGTTTGATGTGTTGAGAGATGGAGCAAAATAAATAGCAAGCGCAAGGCTGTGAGAGACTTGCAATGCAATGCGTTAATTAACGAAGGTCTATACCAATTAGGCTCCCATGATTGGTGTGTGAATGTCAGTGCAGTCACGCAGTTCGGGATTCAGAGCAACACCACTGTTCACTGAGCACAAAGAGCGTAAACAAGAGCTGGCAATCAGGGCGATGCTGAGTAAGCGTAGCTGGGCAGCGCTGACAATTTACGGCTTTTCCAACGATTTCAACTTTTACCCCAGCAAATTAATGAAAACATGAAGCAAGAAATAAAAGGTTTTTGTATTCCAAGTCAGGAATGGAAGTCAGAGTGTCATGGAAGTGATTTATGTGCAAAATAAAACTTGACTGATCTCTTTATCCTACAGCATGAGTTTGTTTTCTGGAAGCCCTTTATTCCCAATTGGGACATTAAAAGACGATAAAAGAACAACTTTCAATGGACTTGTGTCCTGTACAAATAAACTGGAAAACAAATCTGCAATAACTCAGTTGTGTAAGTCTACAAACATTCAATATTTTTGTTTCAGGATTCAGTCATCACATTTGCCATCTGTGATTTATTTAAATGTGACTTACTTAAATACAATCTCAGCCATCCTCCAAGGATGCTGATGTTTTCTTATCTACATTTACTAGCTGAAGTCAGACGATAAAAGGAGCTTACAGGTATCAATCAGGACATTATGCCTCGGCACTGTTGAAAGTTACAAGAAAACATTTAGGCCTGGTGAAAACTTTAACAAACTTTTATTGTTGTAATCTGGACAAACCAAGCTAACATTCTGGTGTGTTTGGAACAAAACAAACCTTCAGAAAGAAGACTCGGCCCACAGTTGAAACATGCTTTTAATCTTGGCTCTGGTTTAGGAGTGGGTTAGCATAAGGAGGGATAGCATAGCCCATGTCCCACACACATCTGTACGGTCGTCCTCAGAACACCTCCTGCTGAGTCCACACCTGCTGAACCGCAGGAACTCTTAAATGGGCTTTACATCATACTTATTTCAAGGTTGCAATAGTTCCTATTGCTGCTTCATCTGTTTCTTTCAAACCTTATCCTTCCACACAACTTTCCATTAATTTTCTTGGAAATAGCACTCTGAATCACCAGCCTCTTTTTGCAGTGGTGTTTTATGCCTTGTGGAGACTGTCACTGACAGTCACCTCAACAACTGTCCAATATTTCCCGGTTGTAAGACATAAACTTTTTGTATTAAATATTGCTTTTCTAACTTGTGTTTTTCATATTATATTTACTCAAATACTGAATTTGAGTTTGCATTTTCCCTCTGTCAGATTTATTCTTTACTAGAATTGCAAGAACATTTTAATTTTATTCTATAAACAAAGGCTGATATTATGTTTATGACTAAAAATGGATGATGATCACCAGAAACTCCATCCCAAAAAGTTAAACGTTTCCTCAAATTACAGGACGTTTAGAGCCATATAAAATGTTAATTTACTAAACGCCTAATATCCAGGCTTTCAGTCAGATATCACCTTGCCAAAGGAGATATTTCAGTGGTTTTACCTCGGTTGCTTACCGTCCTCTCTGTGTGATTAACAGCTTTTAGCCGACTGATCATTTCTGTTGTCAAGCCAAATCATGTTAAATATACAACTTCCCCTGACAAATGAGTCAGTACTTGGAAAGACAACACCAGCCTTTGAATTTAATTCCTCAAAGCATGATAAAAGTAGATTCAGGAGCAGGATATGCGGCTTTATGGAGGGAATTGAATATTTGGGCTTTAAAGTTTTATGAGAGCGTAACAACATCCAAATTACTCACAACAAACAAGCAGTACATTTCTCAAAAATATGTAATAAAAGTTACATTAAAAAGGGAACAAAGAGCTTAGAAATGCAAATAAAAAATGGAACTAAAGGTAATTTTAGACCTGGAATAGAAAATCTTGGGTTTATTTAGGACCTACAAAACCTTCTGTTTAGAGTTACCTTTAAGTCATACTACTGGGAACATTAATTAATATATTTGATGATTATGGTGATTGCATTTAAGAAAATGCCACACAATATTGCTTGTTTTATAATTGGTTGTGTTGCTTTTACCATGTGAAGCCCTTTGAATTGCCTCACTGCTGAAGTGTGCTATATATAAACCTGACTTGACTTTGAAGGCATAAGTGGAGACTATTAATTGTAGGTCTTTCTAGGACATTTTAAGAACCTGAAGAGAACTTGTTTAATCTTCCGTCAATTTAAAACCATTTATGCTTTCATATAAAAAAAGCATCAAAGGAAATCAAAATTCACCTTTAAGTGTGCCAGGGTCTTTAAAAGCCTCCTGGGAGTTAACAGTTTGGGATTGGGCTCAATGGTAACCTCACTGCACAGATGTTGTAAAAGTACTGTTCAAAGCTCCCATTTAAAATTCCTCTCTTGCAGCTCTCCAAACAATGAAACAATCTGGGAAACGGGATAAAAACAATGTCCCCGGCTTTGGCCTCCAGATACATTTATCTGTGTGTTTAAACAGGTTCTCAATGCAATGAAACGTAGCACAACTTGACCGGGAGATCAGACACCTCATTAATCGGCGAGAATGAGTCGGGTAGTCAATTAATGAGGTGAATGTTTGAAGAGTGAAAGCAATAATGACCCAATTGTTTAGTTTTCTTATATATAATTATGTATTTATTGACAAGAACGAAACAAGTCCGCAGCGGGAAACACGCAGGTCGGGACAGGAAACAGATGGATCCTTTGGTTTACTTTGCGGACCTCCGAGTCCTCTTGTCCCAGGAGAAGTTCGCCCCGTACGATTTCACCCGGGGCTTTGAGGCCCTCTTCTCTGTGACTTCGTAGCTCCAACCTGGCGGGCGAAAACCACAGTAAGTGGCGACGAGGTGTCCGGCGGACATTTACAAGCTGCGTGTATTCAGAGAGTCTCTAATCGTTTTTGTGGCGCAATAAACAGAAGAAGCCAGTTTCCTTTACTTGGTTTCAACAAGCCTCCCCAGATGGTTTGGTTCTCTGAGTCAGAGTCAACTTGACTGCTGCTAGACAGAAAACACATCACTCATGTTTAACTGCCTTTTCAGCTCAAACTGAATCATTCCAAACTTTTTCTCTTTTGCGACTCTGCTGTTCGGAGGATTTTTTTAAAAATCTGGACTTAAACAAGGTGATGTATTACAATCGTCTTTCTACTCTCCGATGACCGTCACTGGGTTTACAACAGCGAATCAGCTGAGCAATAAAGAGCCCATATTATGCTCATTTACACATACGAGTTCACATATCTGCGGCCCTTGAATTCTTCCCCAGTTTGTCATGTTCTAACCGCAAACCTTGTGATTTTATGTGATAGAACACGATGGTACATCTTTGTGAAAGAAAAATACATATTTTAAAATTCTTTTTATATCCTACAAATGAACATCTGAAAAGTCTAACATTTCAGTCCCTTGGAGTAAAATCTTTATAGAGCCACTTCTCACTGCAATTCCAGCTGCAGGTCTTTTAAAATGTGTCTTTAACGACTTTATCTCGTAGCCAGTTCCTGCTTGAGAAAGCTGGAGCTCAGCTACATTTACTGAAGAACGTCTGAGAACAACAGTTTTCTAACCTCGCCACAGGTTCTCTACTAAATATAGATGTTGACTCTGAACAGACCGTTACCCAACATGAATATTGTTTGATTTAAATCATTTTACTGTAAATCTGCTTGTATATTTAGAGTTATTGTGCTGCAGGATGGCGAACTTCCAAGCATATCTAAAGTGTCTGGCAGCCATTAACAGGTTTTCTTGCCTACCTTCTCCGCAGCATGATGAGGCCACCACCATGTATGAAAGTGCAAATTATGTCTTGAGGTGGTTTTTAGCCATATGCTGCGTTATTCATGTGGGGCAAGTGTCATTTTGATCTCTTCAGGCCTGCACTCTTTTTATTTTATGTGGCTAACTAGACCTCATATGACTTTCATTCATCATCATCACTCCTTTAGTCACTCTTCCATAAATGCTACTTTGTGTAATAGCAATTATCATATTCTTCCACCAGAGCGGTGGATCTTAGAAGCTCCTCCACAGTAACCAGAGGCATGAGATGTGACTGAGATGAGATCATACAAAGGTGGACAGCTTACTAATGAGGGAACCTCTACAGCAGCTAGTCAACTAGATTTGATTTAGGAGTATCAGAATATAGGGGATAAATTAATATGCACTGCACACATTTCAGATTTTTAGGTCAAATCTTTTAAAATCACACATCAGTCGTTCTTATTGCAGCATGTTGAGCTTTATGAAAATGTTAAAGGTTTGAGGGGAGTGAATACTTATGCAGCTCACAGCACAGAGAATAAAGAATTTGACCTGAGAAGCTTTTAAGTGGGAAAGTCTTTAAAAATGTAAATATTTTTGTGAACCATGGACAATTTTTAAATTTGGCTCATTGGCACATCTAAATTCTGTAAAGTGCTATTAGGTAACACTGAAACCAGAATTTTACTTCAGTGAAATTAAAAAAATAATAACAAGGGAAAATGCAAAAAAATAAAAAAATTTAGCTGATCATGATCATTACAATTACTTAACCGATTGCACTATAAATCAAAAGTAATAAATGAAAAGTTTATACTGAAGCAAAATAGTCACAATCAGTTTAACCAGCTGTCTTTACATACTTCACAGGCTTTATTGTTCTGTTTTCTGTCACTTTTTTTGGATCTTACCATTTTTCTCAGCAAAAGCAATGGCGTCTTCCTTCGAGGAGAACGAGAGCACCATGTTGGACAAAGGATCGGCCCTGAAACACAGAGTAAAGGAAACATCTCAGGAGAGAAACGTCATAGGACAATTAGAATGACTGTGATTCTGCTTAGTAATGATCCAGATTCATTCAAAGTGATGGACTTACGTTGAGGCCCAGCCCATCAGCGGGTTCTCCCACCGCTCTCTGGTGTCAAAGTCCATCTTCCACTTCTTGGTGCTGTTGATTCCAGACTGCATTGCCGTTTTGGCGGGGACAAAGATATGAACCTTGCGGGTTTTGATGTGCTCCTCCGGGACCCCCGTCAGAGTCGTGATGTCCTAAGGGAAAAGGAAGAAAAGAAAAACAGCAGACGGTGACGAAAAGCAAGCGTTTGACAGGAAACAAAAAGTAAGGGTCATTTTTAGTGGCTGGTGGAAAACGTAACTATACGTTATAAAAATGCACAGACTTTGGCCACTTTTGACTGAGCTTAAAAGAAACAGCTGAACCTTCTTAAACAGAGAAATATGATTATGACCGAGTAAAAAGCTTTATTTTGGCAAGGAATCCTGATAGTTCATGATGAAGTTTTAGCAGTCAGGTTCTCCGTGTTGGGCGTTTTACATTCACAGTTTGGCTCCCTTGGCAGAACACGCACTTCCATATAAAATTCAACAGAAAGACTTCCCAGAGATTTTATGGAGGGGACGATGAGTTGATTTGTGGGTCAAAATATGACCAATGAGAAAAACAACATCTAAGTTATGTTTCATAAATGTAACTGAAATCGAAATTACTCCATTTAAAAAAAATGTATGGTTTATGGAAAACAGATGAGTCAATTTGTCCCATATTTGATTAATTATTAGGAAAAAAAAGACAAAATAGAAGTTGGAACAATGGGTTGATACTGAGCAGTCACAGAAGGTTTTTGTTGCCATAGTTACAGACATTTAGTCTTTCCTGAAAAGCATCGATGATGGCGCCAAAACTATGAATCCGATTGCTCCAAAAGGTCACCTGGAGGTAATCCCAAACTTCAGGCCCCCCCAAAAAAATTGTCTTGACTTCAGGAAAATGTTGGTTGGCAGGCGAAATGGAAATATGCAATCAACTGTGTCATGTTTCTCTTGTCCATTATCAGACTGCAGAGAATTATTTCCACCTTAAACAGGGGCGCTGAAGAACAGTAAATTGTTATAAATCTGAGGAGTGAACATTTTTATAGGTGCCATAAAGCAAATGAAATGTTTTGGTTGTGTTTTTATCGTTTTGTTGATATGATGGATTTTTTTGACATTTCTCAGTTTGAATCTGCCCGTTTTTGTATTTTGACCTGCCAGGATTTTAACTTTAGTTTCTTTTTATTTCTTGATCTGTGTAGCTCGTTAGAAGCAGGAAAACAGAAATGTATTGTTGCTTCAGCCAACAGTTTTACTCCATATGCCAAGTTGTCCTCAACCACAAGATTTTCAGCTCATGGATTCAACAGTTACAGTAGCTGAATTTTCTTGGATTAAAAGACCCCATTCTGTATGCAAATTGTTTGAAATGAATTTTTTTAAGTGGTAAAAAATATTTAATACTAAGCTGACAAATTATCTTTGGCTAGCTTTTTGATTTAATGTAAATTTGTGTATTTTAGAATTTAATAGAAGTAATATTTAGCAAAATTACAATACTATATAACAGACAAATTACATAGTAGATTGTTATTGTCTTAGGAACATAGACAATAGCAATAACTAACAAGACCTTAGTTACTGTTCTAAGCTCTTGTGCAAAAATATCACTTCATCCTCCTAAAAACTACCCCAATACTGCTGGATACGCCAGCTTAACGCAATGGAAACTGTGCATTGAGATTTATATATGTGTCCAAGTACAACTAAGTTATTATTTCTAACCCTAGCAGCTTTAGGTCTAAAGTGGACTTTTAATTTTACCGAATCAATTTCTAATGCAGACCAAAAAAGTTTTTTTAGGCGGATCTTGCCTAAAAGCATAGGTCCTGGTTTGGTTGAAGTGAACTCTGACAGTTTGAATGCCTATGTGGATGCAAGCAGATATCAGACTACAGAGCATTCTGGGTAAATACAACAAAAACAAACATACAAGTTTAGCATTAGTGCAAGGAATGGCTCAGGGTCTTTCACCAAAGACAAAAAAGAAATTCTACAGCCACTAAAATCTGACGGAACTCCATTTTTATTTAGATTTCGTCAATAAGGAAGTTGCACTCATGCCTTCTTGATTTCCTTCAGTGGTTGCTGGTGGAGCACTAACAGGTGAGGAGGTGGACAAGTTGTTCAAATGGTTTGGTTTGCTTTGACACAGTGCAATGTGAAAGTGAACCGCACCAGCTGAAATTTTGAGATTTTGGTCCTCAATTGAACCAAACGAACAATCAGGGACAAAAAAAATCCATAAACATCATTAAAATGAAGTCTGCAGTAGAGGGGATAAGTAGCTTAAACAGCACTAAATCCAAAACATCTAAAAACTTAAATATTGGAGGATAGTAAAAAAACAAAGAAAAAGCAGAAGTTATATTTATGTTATAATTCCTTTCAACATTTGCATTTAAGCAGCCACAGCCTAACATAACAGATGTTTATCACCAGGCTGAGAGAAAGTAGGCCAGTGTGACAATTGGAGTAGGTGGGACCCGGGAGCCCCTTCAGGCTCCTATCAAAGATCTGGTCCAATTCTTCAGGGAATTAGCAAACAAGCACTGGGAAGTCGGCGACAAAACACAGACGAACCTCCCAGCACGCCGGCAGCAACCACCCAAAGACTGAGGCCTTTCCAGGAGGTTCTCCTTTCAATGCAAGAATTTTACACATTTCAATGGCCATTACAACTTCAAAGAATCTAATTTTCATCATTGTCTGTCATCTGCCAGTTGATTTGTAGAGAGGGGGTCATTTTCCACGAACTCCACACAAAAGCCCGCCTTTCTTCTTGCCAAGGAGCCTCCGATGGCATCTAAGCCCAGTAAATTACAGGTCTAACCGCGAAACTACAGCTTGTTTTAGCGAAACATCTTTTTACTGCGCTTAGAGGCAAGTACATCCTGAATTTAATCATAAACAAGATCTGCACATTGAAAAGATTGTTAAAATGAAAGGAAAAGGACAGACAAAAGGAGGAGGGATAGGGGGGGCTGGACTTCACAAGTGCTTGGTAATTATTTCCGGCTGCCCTATCTACTTAACCTTAACAATTCCTTCTTGTCACAAAGAGGAGGAAAACATGTTCTCCTCACCCAGAGAGGGTAATGGTTCATGACACAATAACACACAACATAGTGTTGCATAGCAGCAAAAACGATGTTTTTTCACCAGCTTGGTGATCGGAAATGTGTCTTGAATTTAGTTTTTATTTTCAAGGGTGTTCAAAGATCTGCATTCCCATAAACGGGAGGATAGAAACCTTTTGAAAGTCTTGGAGCGGAGACAAAAACCTAAAACTTACCCTTCTGTACATTTAAACATGAAATAAATCATATCTGCAATCAGAAACTTTCTTTTTGCCGGCTTAGTTCTGGTGGCTGGATGCAGGAAAATCTTTCTTTGAGCCACACTAGAAATGATGCCTCTGGGATTAGCAGGTCAGACTATGGTTCCGCGTATGTAGTTACATAAACCATAACTGACACATGGGGCCCATGCATGGTACATTGGTGTGGTAATTTGTCCAGATGTAGCAGACCTTAAATCATATCGTAGGGAGTGGATCTGCACATAAACAGAGCCAAAACAAGAACTCTGCCAAATCACTGAAAACCTTCTGCTCATTATCCAGCTTTGCATGCAGAAATACAAGTCTAGACCTCTATGATACTCTTCTTGCATTACACCCGAGAGGTAGGAGGGTTATCGGCATAACAGGCTCACCCACAATGCCCGGATTCACAAAGGAGGAGGGGGGGGATGATTGTGGCTGGAATGTGGTGTGTTCCCAGGAGGACTAGAAAGGGTCGTCACAAAAGGAAAACCCACACGGTGGGCACTTTTTCTTCTGCCATGTACAGGAAGCAAAATGAGAACTATCAAGTTTGACACTATTCAGAGGGCCTTCACGGGGCCCTACAATACCTGGCTGGGCAGACAGAATGGCGGGCTTTCAGAAAGGAGGGTGGGGGAGACTGGCTGGCAAAGTCTTCGTCACGTGAAAGCGTGTCAATATTTCTGACACCTCCTGGATACGGGCCAAATAAAAGTGCATAGGAGGCTGTCGCTGTGGGGCTTCTGGCCCACCAGACTGCTGAAAGCTGGTACCCCTAATACTCCAACAGAGACCTGGAGCTGAACACTTCTGGGTAAACAACAAAGAAACCTCAAAGTGCTGTAGACTGGAAGAAAGAAAAACTGCTGGAAAGAAGCGTGTTGATAATATGAGCTTTAAACTTTGGGAATCTTGAGCTGACGGTGCTAAACACTAAACCAAACACCTGTAGCACTCATGAGTAATGTTAAAAATCTAACTAGCTGAGGTTTTTAGAGACAATTAGATCCTCATGTTGCTCAATAAAACTGAAACTGCATTACATTCCCTGTCGAATGTTTGGAGCGTTTGACGGGGGATGTTTGGAGTAAAAGTCTGAGTTTTCTTTCCTCCTTGAATGTCGTGTTGGTCCAAGTTGAAAAACAAAAATGCTCAGCTGGCTCACGCTTTTGGACACAAAGCGCTCCAAGAAAATGTATTCTCTTGTAACAGACATGTGAACAAGTGTCAATATGAAGGCTGAGAAATGCTGAATGCTCTCTCACAAAATAAGAACCATGAAAATGTACAACATGGCAAACAAAGAAAACGGTAAACGGACACAGACCGAAAAACCATATATGGAAAAGTACATTTTGATTTCCATTTAATTAGAAAAAGGATCAACTGTGAATGATGAATTGGACATTGAGACGATTCTTTTTACAGAATCTGTTTTAACGAAGGAAACCGTGAGATGGAGAACAGTCCCAATGGGAAACTTTACTGCTTTAGAAGAGTCGTGTCTCCTTAGTTCAAAAAACTACGGAGAACTTAACCATTTACATCATACAAGTTTTAATGCATCCTAGACAACATTTAATGTGGCATTAAAAATAACACACACAAATCAGACTTAAATAAGTCCTTGATTCATCTTAAGTACCTCCTAAAGAGTCAGGAATGCTGACTATGGACCATAATGCAATGGGCTCAGTGAGCTGTAAGTAGAGACATTATGACTGCAGTTCAGAAATTCACTCATTTTCATACCATGCACAATTACTAACCAGTCAATGCACTGATTCTATCACAGAAATTCAGCCAGTCACTTAAACTTTCCCTATGATGTTATCATCATTTGCAAGAAGAAATACCAAACTTTTAAAGGATCTCAGAGATTATTTTGCCAAATAAAAGCTAAGCATGGTTGGACACAAAGTCAGCGGATGGAACTAGATGAAAATATTAACATATCACCAGGCATTCAGCAGAGGTTTCTATATCTACAATGGGTTTAAGTTTTAAGGCTTTGCCTTGTTGCAAACCTGTTTGGTACCTTCATCTGTCTATAGTTCAACAGAATCCAGTGCCTCTGCCCACGTCTGTCCGTCAATGTTCACTTACTAAATTTTCGTCAAAGAGACAACATAGAAAATGTGAAAAGGGAAGACTGACATGTAGGTATGAGACGATTAACTGCCGCCTGTTTAGAGGAAGTAGGAATCTGTCTGAAAAGGGGAGTTAGGAGACAGGTCTTTACCACCAAAATTCGCAGTCGGTTATTTTATTTTTAGTTCAAATGGCAAACAGCAGAAGTGTTGTGTTCAGGTTACAAAGTAAAAAATAGGAATGTCTGCATAGATCCACTCAAGTAATGTTTGAGAGAAGACAAAAGCAGCAATTATTCCTTCACTTTTGTAAATCAAGACATTTAATGTGCTTCATATCACCAACATAAGTCTCCCAGCTGTTTTA
This sequence comes from Phalloptychus januarius, assembly GCA_902982915.1. Taxonomy (NCBI): domain Eukaryota; kingdom Metazoa; phylum Chordata; class Actinopteri; order Cyprinodontiformes; family Poeciliidae; genus Phalloptychus; species Phalloptychus januarius. The sequence continues at coordinate 5,720,660 of CADWAE010000482.1, forward strand.
TTTGTCCAGTTAAAGGAAACATACAACAATGAGCAACGCTTTTAGACTCTGAACTGGACATAGAGGCAGCCGCACTGTCCTTTCCTCTAAGTGTTCTTCCAGCCACCATTACCCTCGTATCGTTTAACACATCTTGTCAGCTTCAGATGATTTGCAGGTGAATATCCACATTTCCTGCAGTTCACTTCCCACAGTTTATACAAAGGAATATTAAACCCAGATTTCTTCCTCTCAGTGATCTAAAACATGGCCTCCTTAGTCCTTCCGATATTATTTGCAGACCGGTCCAAATGAAAGAGGAGATTTTCTGTGGTGTGCTATGCTTTTCTGTAAGCGATTGAGCTTCGCCAAGACAGCAAATGTAATTTAGACCTAGAAGCAGCTTGCCAACAATAAAGCATATGGAAAAGCAAGAGAAGGTGAACAATCAGATATCACTTTTGGATGTGTGTTTGAGAAAGTCTTAATGCAAATCAGATGGATTACTTAAAAAATTAATTTTGATTGTGGAAATATCTACAGCCTGAAGGAGAAGAAATTAAGACTTTTAAACTGTGAGACTTATGGATTTGACTTTTAAAGGTCTTTTAATTTTTTTTTTTACATTTTCTCTAACCATTGGACCAGTTTTTTTATTTTATTTTATTTTGGCCAGAGTAAAAGTAAAGTTATTTTCTTATTTCATTTCACCAACATGTTTTTTCTGACTGGAGCTAAAGGCAATTTTTCTGGCTCAAATCTGAATCCGAATCTGATGTTGAATCCTTTAGAGGGAACTAAAGATGAGGGTGATTGTGCAGAGACCTTCCAGCCTCAAAGAGTTGGCGCTCCCCAAGATATCTGCTATCTGCTGTGTGATGTGCCTTTTATTCCCACCAGAAACAAACTTCTTAATCATTGGGAAAAAAATCTAAAGGTGCTTTGGTAGTGAATAATTTTGGTCTTTACTGTATCTGAACAGAAACTGTCCAGATTGTTTGGTTTTATTATTTTTGTCTTCAGCAGATCATAAAACAAGATGAAAGGGTGAGGTAAAGAATTAATTCACAGTTTTAAACTACTTTTAAAATATGTAGCTGCTTTAAAATATGTAGTTGCTACCAGTGCAAAGCAACAGGTAGGAAAGGAGAAATGCTGCATGGCTCCGTGCGTCTTACAGCCAACAACTCTGGCCACTGTGGAAAGTCATTAAAAACGACTTTAATGAGATTTCGTTTTTTAATATTTAATGATAAAAGTTCTATATTTCCAAAAAAAAAACTGTGTGAAAACCTTGCAGTTAATCCCCCAAACTTATACTTTGAAGTGCACTTTACAGACCAGGACTCAAACCACTAGGAAAAAGCAGAATTACATATCTAATTAAAATCAAGCTGACATAATTTATTGATAAATCTTCCCATCTGCTGACCCTTGAAGACAGCATTATTTGTTATGATGATTGTTACCTCTACATGAACTGCAGCTTATTGGGGTACAAGAAAAAACAGAGGAATAATCTTGACAGAAACAACATGATTAAAATGTTTATCTAATAATTTTATTGGTTTAGATCCGTGTTTCCCAATCCCAGTCCTCAGGGGCCACTGCCCTGAATATTTTAGATGTATCTCTGTTCCAAAGCACTTGATTCCAATGATTGCATGACCTTCTTTGGATGCAATCAAATGCTACAGAAGCCTGTTAATCACCCACTTATTCAAGTCAGGTGGGTGGCTCAAGGGAAGCACCTAAAACATCCGGTCCCTGATGAACCAAAAAGAGAAACACTGGTGTAGTTAAATGTTTTATAACAGAGATTACATATTTAGCATTTTACCATTCTGAACATGATTATTATGAGATTGATGCCATTAACTGACTTTTCTTCAAACTTCTTAAACATGAGGATTTGATAGGCTTGTTTGGATGTGACCAGTTGCTTATGTATCTTTCAAATAAATTGTGTTATTGGCAGAATAGAAAACTTTTATTCCAAGTTTAAATTAGAGTAGACACTAAAACTACAACAGTGCTGGTACATGGCTGCAAATGCTGAACAAATACTTCTCAGTTGTCCAACTTTTAAAGCTCACTCATTTAAGCTGATATTTCCAGCTGGCCCTGCAGATAAATAAACACGACCAGCAACATTTTTGCGGCCCTTGTACAAGAGTGACTACAACCTACAGCCTATCATAGCACGAACACCTGTACACCAAAACTGCAGCTCAGCGGCCTAAAGGGGCCGTAAGGTCAGCCGTGCTGAATGATGTTGAGTCAGCATGTGCTGAAAGCCCAAACACATCACCCTTAACCCCACACCGGCCGGCCCACACCCAGACCGAGAGGCTCACTCATCAGCCTCCGCCGGTTCCCACCTTCAGATGACTTTGAAGAGTAAAAAGCGTGCCAATTACTGATTGGACATAGGAGGGGGGCGCATCTAATAGAAACAAATATTATGGTGCTTGCTCATGTGTGGGAGTGATCCAACACTGGAGCAAGCAGCAGCTGGCTCGAGGGTCATCTCGGATCTCGCATTACACAGCCTAGTGAGAATCGGAAGAAGGGGACAAAAGGAAAGGTCATTCAGGGAAGAGTTGCACAAAGGCATGCCTGTTTGTTTGGGGGAACATATTAACACTAGATAGGAGGTGAAACAACTTACTTGGAAGTGAGGGAACCAAATCCTGGAAATTATACTTTTTCTGTTTTGTATGTTTTTAATTCGTATAACTTTGGGGGAAACGACTCAGTCACCCTTTTTCAGAATGCTTCAGGTATGCTCTATAACATATAGGGGGATTTTCACAAATAATTTGGAGCCACATTCTACAGTTATCTTTTTTTAAAATAAATAAATCAGCAACTATGTGAATCCACTGCATAATTTTAAACAAAGCTGTATGTCATCTAATCAGTTATCAACAGCAAAAAATAGAACAATTTCTCCTGTTACCTAAACTAATTGAACATAATGGCTTAACACACTTATTGTAGTTTTATCCAGTGACACCAAAATGATGCAGACAAAATGATGAATGAACTTAAGTTTGTATTATTGAGAAAATAGCATAGAATGCCACGGGTTTGTGTTTTTTTGTTTATATGTTTTTGCATTCACTGATATCTCCAAACAGCTGAATCCATCTTTCTTTTAAATGTTTTGTTGAACAGCAACGGATGGCAACAGGTGGAGGAGGGGCAGTGCTGCATTATTCTGCTTTCTGTCCAACCAATCAAAAAAATAATCCAGAACTTCCTCCTGTATCTCATGAAAAGCATTTAAACCAAATTAAACAGAACATTTTTGAAACCACAGCTTTGTGAGACCTCAGTTCACCTCCATCCAATTAATTACTATCAACCAGGTTTTGTTTCCAAACTATTGTTGTGATTGGAAACATTTTTCAACAGCTAAATATCATATTTCTTGTAAGAATGTGAAAAGAGTTGCTGTCTTTTTTCAGCAAGTTGACTTGCAAAGGGCAGCAGCATGTTAAGGAAAGCTTTTACTGTAGTTTTAAAGAAAAGTCCTGTTATTTTCTGGTATGTTAATAAGATTACACGCCTGCTATCAATAAGATTTATCAGAAATGATTGTGCAGTTCTCATTACCTGCACCTCTACAATGGTGCAACAGTCATATGAGTCATGCATCATAGCTGTGATCCATTCGTTTCTGTTACTCATTTAGTTGTTTACCTTCTTACTCATGAGGAAATCTTCAGAGCACATATTTGGAACCTTTGTCAGATTTTGTAAAATCGAGAGGAAACAAACAAATTTTGAAAGCGGTTGGTTGCCTTTATCACTAACGAGCAAATGTAAGTGTAGGCAAACAGAAGTGACACGCCTTTTTCCACTTCCAATCTGCAAACACAACCAGACACTTCCAATATGAAGCCCTCACTGACAGCAGAAGAGTCCTCCTAAGAGGCTGGTTCTCAATGGAAGAGAGCGCTAATAAAGGAAATACCTTTTACTGAATGATGCATAATAAAGCCTCTTGTCTGGTACTCTTCAAAGACTAACATCCTCTGACCCTCTACACTCCAAACTTGAGCTGTGAGATCTTTTTTTTCCCCCTTTTGGATAAACGCGCCGTATGAGAGGTTCAACCAGACAAAACAGACACTTAAGTTGCTGTGTGCAAAGGAGGGAGGAAGGGTGGGAGAAGGGTAAAAACGGAGGGGGGAGTCAGGGTAGTGAATGTGGTCTGCTCCATGATAGGTCACCCCGTCTGCGAGAGTGGTCTGAATCTGAAAGTATTCACCTCTGTACTGTAGACTTCAAAGTGCTGCTGCGACGCATATTTACATGCATGAGTTACCCGGACTGCGAGTGGGATGCAAGTAAAGTTCACATATATGCATAGGGATGGGCTTTACTCTTTTGTTTACAAATAATATTTAACATTTTTTAAATTTAACATTTAAAAAAAGATTAAACATTTAAAAAGTAAATTTTTCTCCTCCATTTAACAGCTGTTCTTTTGAGGAAAAATGTTTGTGGCATTCCAGATTTAGGCATTTATAAAAAAAAAAGTGAACTAAAACTCCCAGTTGACTCCGTTTTGAGGCCAATTAAAATCCTCCTACATGAGAAACCCCGTCAGTCAAGATAAATGCTGACTGACAGGCGCAGGATCCCTCAATCTGATTCTAATTTATGTCTTTAAAAGAACCAACAACATGCCTTTTGAGTCAACCACCTTACCGCAGTCAAACCCGACATCTTGTGCCCAGATGTTATGTCAATTGCCAGGCAAGTGGTGTGCACTGAGATTCACTAGAAACCAAGAATTTTGTATTAAACAAAGCATGCCAGGAATAAAAAGGCCCTACCAATCTAATACCCCCTCCTCCTCCATGCACCGTCTTTCCTCTTCGTCGATTCCTCGCAGCCTAATAACTGTCCTCCTCCGTCTTGTAAAACCCCACAGCCTTTAAAGAACTCTATAACAAGGCTTCAACAAGCGCTTTAAGATTATGGTGTTGTCTTTATGTGGAGAGAGCAGAGCGGGCCGAGGTTGAAGCAGGAGTAGTAGACGCATGGACACTTGTGAATAAGCGGGGGTACAAAGTGCTGCTTATTGAGGCAGCTCTTATGGCTGTTTCTGCAGAAGGGGGCCGGAGTGTTAAAGCAAAAAGGAGCTGACTCTAATTGACTGAGGTCACAGACATTCCCTGTAAAGCTGTGTATCAGTGGCCAGCCAGCCGGACCCTGGGAGCTGCCCAGCATGCTTAATCAAACAGTAATTACAAACAAAGACGCGTCGGCCCGGGCGCTCCGGGGAACAGCCCTGGACACTGGCGCTCCATCACGCATCTTTTTTGTTTGGCCTCTGTCCAAAATGCCTGACAATCATGTCAAAGTTTAGCTAGTAATAAAGTCATAATTCAAATTTTACACTTGAGAAAGTGGGGAAAAAACATCAACCACTTAAATTAATTAAAATTAAATGGCAAATAGAGTATTCATAAGGGAATTAGAGATTCTTAGCATTGAAGTGCTAAAACAAAGGTAGAGTTTGGCTTTTAAAATCCTGGAAGAAATATTGCTGCAGGATAAGTTTTGAAAAACCTTAAAAATACAGCCAGAATTCTATTTTTGCATTAGAATGGCTTACTCAAACCTATCTAGTTGAAAATGTTCTCTATCCTGTCTACAGCACCTGAACCAATATCGCAAAATCCCAACACACCTTTCTTCTTTGTAACATAAAATTTGAAAATCACACTTTGTTGGTAGATTATAACATAAAGAAAACCCCTAAGAATATGTTAAACATTTGAGGTTTTAAAATCATAAAGTATTTAAAAACTTTAAGAGGTTTTTATTGTGGTATATCAGTATAAATTGGCTGATTTTAGATGCTTGATTCTTGGGCAGAATCAAGTGACCCTTTCCAATAAATTTGTTTGCATTCTGGGAGAGATGGAAGATTTTGTCCTTCACCTCCTAAATGCGAGTGTAATAGAGAAGGACAAAACAACCTGTAGAGATGCGAGTTCCTGTAAGGGGCTGCATTTTCTTGGACAGATGAGAACAAAGGACAAGATAAGCGAGTATCACAGACAGAAACATTCAGACAGTTTTTGGAGTGAATTCAAAACATCACTTGCCCTGCTCAAAATTGCAGCCTCATCTCCATGAAATAATGGAGAATGCCACTTTCTCCCCTGGCTGGCAAAGACCGGGAGCGCACTCACCCGACATAAACTCTCAAAAGATCGAGATGTTTTTGCCGATTGGTCTCCACAGAAAGCAATTTTCACTTATCGACGGGCCGACCAGAGTGCCGACATGCTCCCAAATGCCCGACAGGAACAGCACTCTTGGTGCCCTCTTCCATGTGAGATTGAGACCACTGCACTGTAAACAGCTGAGGCCCTCTCTTTTTGGCCCGTCTGGGTGAGCATTAGAGTACTTCCCGCCGTCGCCAGCAACAACACGCCACAAAGGAAGCTCTGTGACCAACAACACTGAGGTGGCCACTGTCTCCCCCTCCCCCTCCTAATTGAGTCTCACAAACTTTTTTTTTTCTTTCTGTGCAAACTCCTTTTCTTTAAAATCCCTCACTGTTTTTGGAGGCCCTTTTTTCTCGTCTCTGCTGGTCCTCTCGGCGGCCCCTACTGAGAGGACAGAGACAGACACTCCGCCTAGCCAAAGGTTTGTCTGCCAGTATGGCCAGCTTTGCTTTGAGACAAAAGCACACCGATGCTGCTCGCACCGCCCCCTGGCCATTCAAAAAAAAAGTAAAAAAAATATTTCCAAAACAGACTCCCTCATTCCTCCTAAACTCAAATTTTTTTGCACTTATTTTCTATGTCCTTGGTGCTTCACTAAGTCACCACAGACTTCAAATGCTTTGCTTTAAGTAGTTGGTACAACGCTAAATTTGGCCACTTCAAACATCGGCTTATTTTGTGTTTAGATCAGAAAACTGCCTCCGTCTTGTATTATTCTTCGTTTTTCTTTTTCAACCAACATATATCATTAGATCCATACGTGTCGATGAGAAAAGAACCCAAAACATAAAACATGCAGAGGTAGGTTCATGTTTTAATTTAACATTTTGTAATGCTCTGAGCTGCCCGTTTCTTTCCTGAACACTATGAGTAAAATCTGTTTTGAGTCAAGTCACCAGATGTTTGTGGTCACATTTACTATGAATTAAAACAAAAGCAAAAAACTGAATGTGAAGGATGAACACTTTTATAGTGAATATTTAAATTTTTGTGTAAAATCTTTATTTAAATCTAAAAATAAATCCAACTGTAGTCACCATCTGTGCATTATTCTTGAATTGATCAAAGACACATGCCATAAAAAGTCATTTCGAGAGTCACAAATGTTGTGCTGTATTAATTTGTTTTATCTATAAGCATTCAAAATTACAGATCCAAACTCAACACAGGCTATAAAATCCTAACTTACATCTATCCCCCAGGTCATTCTGTGTGCCATGGATATGTCACCTCTTTGGCGACTCTAAGGAATTACCAATCAGGAAATTTAACAGAAGATAAATCTGTTTCCATTTATCAGTCAGCGAGAGTACAAATGTGTCAGGAGTCAAATGCCAAACTGAGGTCAAGTACTAATTTACTAATTTAAATATTTATAAGTTTGCATGGAAGACTTGCAAGTTACATGTGAAACTACGATGACTTCTTATTGACCCTTGTTTCTTCTGTCCACAGATTGAATTTTTTAAATCTAAATAACATTAAATCAAATCAGATCAAGCTTTCTTATCAATCTGCTGTGTACAGAATCGTAGTGCAGCAAAATAAAAGCGTGTCTTTCCCGGGTCAACATCACTAAGTCAATAAAGGCCACAAATATTTTTTTTCCACAAGGATAATTTCTACTCAATCCTCGTAAACATGAATTTATCTTAATTCTAATTCTGCTCATTTCTAGTAAATTTCAGTTATTTTAAACCGGCACAGTCAAGTCACAATATGACAGTGCTTCACATCACATAAACTGCTTATAGTTTATGCTTATAATTCATGATTAAATTAGGTTGGTTTTCATGAGTTTCGTAAATATAACTATTATTTAAATTTGCATTTTGTATTTAATCGAGTTATGTTTGTCTCATATTCAAATTTGGTTGTTGATCTGAAACATTTAGGGAGCTAAAAAACCCAGAAGAAATCAGTAAGGAGGCAAAATATTGTAGGTCACATAAAAAAAAAAAACCTAAAAAAAAAATCTCAAACATGGCCGAAGAGGGACGATGATAATAATTCATATATGAGTAAACAACAACAAAAAATATATATACATATATACACAGCAGTATTTATCAATCCACAACTGTTTGCATTTAGAGATGTGGACAAGAATTTCTCCACAGGATTCGACTCTGGCCTCTTAGTTCATTTGTGAGAATCTGCTGAATGCAAAACGTGAGGCTCAAACAGACAATTTATTTGTTGACCTGTTTGATATTCAGCTAACACTATGCTTGACCTGTAAAAGAAAAAGTTAATTTCAGACATCGAGTGGTACTGTTGATGATCACAGCCAATATTTAGTCATCAATAAGCTGGGGTAAGGCACACTGGAGCCAAGAAAGAGCTGCTACTGGATGTGATTAATCAGTGGTACATTTGTCTCACTCTGTGCCCAACATTACATGAACCAATAAGGTTTTATGTAACGTTGGATAGCCACATAACTGTACAATATCAACATATATTTGAATAATAAAGGGTCAAGAAATTAATCATCTATAGTTCTTTTGTTGCTCTACAAACTAAATTTTTTCCATTATAAATTATTTGAGCGTTACTCACAGCAATTCTGCCAAATCGCTGCCCAAATTCCACTCAGTAAGCTATTCAGTAGTTGTAATAACAAGGAGGGCTGTGCCAAAAGGATTAATGTGAGCGTTGAGCATGCACACTAATGACAAAACCTGCCATCAAATTGTTGCAAAAGCCTACTGTCTTGTTGAAGCTGATTAAGAGTTTCCAACTGTTTACCAAGAAAATAATTAGTAGACGGCAGATCAGACAAAAAAAAAAAGCAGCTATGTGTCACGTTGAAAAGGAGGGATACTTACCAATTTCTCATCAACAGTAATAAGTTGCGTGTCTTGTTCTGCTTTCTCTGCCAGCCTTGATGCTGATGTGCTTGCAGACCTGAAAAATCAGTGAATGGACATTACACTCGACGGCCCACTACAAAGCAGGAAATTACACAAACAAGTGGCATTCTGCAGCCACTGACAGTCTTGGAGGACGCGGTGGGGTGAGGGTACAGTGAAAAGGAAGCGGCGAGGAAGGAATCCCCCCCGCCACCTATTAGTTCTGTCTGGTGAATCTCTGGCAGAGCCCTGCTCTCATCCTAATGACGGGACGTGCTCACTGTTGGCTGCTGGGTGACTGGCAGGCGAGGACTGTGGAGCTCTTTGTGAAAGTGCAGCCGTAGCCTGACACTGAGCGGCGCAGGGCCATCGCCGCTCAGCCAAGGAAGGGCTCACTCAGCATAATGTCCTAATTATCAAAATATGACCAAGACAATTTGTAGGAATATTGGCTACAAAAGTGTAACTTTACTTTCCACAAAAGAGAACGGAAAAGGCGTGCTGTACTTGATGAAATGCATTGATTGTTTGGCCAGAAACTGCAGATTTTTACCTCAACTGCTTACATCAAACTAATAAACCAATCTGTACCACAGCAACGCCACTGCACATTGTTAATTAATCAGAAAGCTTAGAGCGTGCACTACTTTGATTTTCTCTTGTTCTGTTAGGCCTTTCACGGTAACAAACTTTGCTGGATGATAAATTATCCCAGAAGTTATTGTGATATATTGCAATGTTGTTGTTCTGAGACCATTTTTAAGTAATATGATGGTAACAAGATAATAATTCAAGAAAGCATTCCAAAAATCAATCAATAAAATTGTAATTCTCATTGTAATTTACCACTGGAACTGGAAGACGTTTTAAATATCCAAAATAAATAAACAAAACAGTAGAAAGAACAGACTAAATGAGTTATGAACAAAATTGTCCTTCAATTGTACAGCAAATATTAAATACATTTCTCAATGTTGTTTGAATGAGCAGTATTCTAATGTTATTTTGATCTGTCATCTGATATTTAAAAATAATTATTTCTGGACGCAACTAGGCACGGGCTGTATCAAGTTTTCAAAACAATGACAACATCACAGCTTTGATCTACAGTTTAATATCTCTTATGAGGAAACAAAAAAGAAGTTTGGAGATCAGTAGTTTTTTTTTCCAGCTGTCAACAGCACCGAGCAGAAGGTCCTGTGAAAATCTCCCTTCCCTCCAGTTTTTGGTGCGTACTGCCAATCAGCCCGGCACACACATTTGAAAGATTTTGGTTAGAAGCAACACTGATATTAAAGGAGCTAGAGAAGCACGACCTCCCATCTACTTAAAGAAACACTATTTTGAAATTAAAATCGTAGTTAACTCCATGTCTGTTAGCAGCCGACTGCAGCCTGGCTATGATAGCTTATACCTCATTACATAACTCATGTGGTGGGATTAGAAACAATTCTAAATATAAGTTAACGCTGACAGAAAAAGCACAACAACCAAAAATAAATAAACTCATATCAACAACAAACTGGCTTCTACAGAAGAAAATTTAAGTTTAGGAATGGTCCAGTCAAAGTATGACCAAAGTAATTTGAAGACAGCTGTGCAACAGATACGCCCTCACAATCTGACAGATTAGGAGCGTTTTTACAAAAATAAATAAAAAAATTGCAGCCTAGTGAAAATGTGTCATGAAGGTATACTTCTACCAAAAAGACTGCAAAGTGCTGTAAAAAAATAAAATAAAAAGATGCTTCAAGAAAACATAGTTCTATGTTTTAACTAGAAAATTCCTGCAGAAATTTAAATGGGGCCTGCCAAAGTGTGCCCGTCGGTTTCTGATGCTAAAACTTAGCATCAATGATAATCTTAGCTACAGTATAGCCAATAGCATGTGCACAAGCAAAAGCATGTTTACTAACATGGACTTGTGCAAATCTGTATGTTGAAATTGGTGTATAAGCTAAAATTAGCCAAATGCTAATGTTAGAATAAATGCTGTCACTGGCATGTGTGGTATCACTAGCATGATGTGTCTATTTGACTTGCATTAAGCATTAGCTAATGCTTAGCATTAATGCTAATGCTAATGCACTGTCTTGCTGCGCAAGACAGTGCACTAACCTGAGATCAAACGATAGTAAGGGCTAATATTATTTGCACCGCCTGCGGCGGTGCACTGACCTTAGGGCAACAGATAATAAAGGATAATATTATGTGCACCGCCTGCGGCGGTGCATTAATCTCAGAGGGATATTTAGGCTTTTATTTTGAAATGTTCATTTAGCTTCGTATGAAATGGCCACACTAATCCAATATCTAACAATGGTTGGGCTAAACCAGTTGTAATAAGTTCAAAAGAGCAATTACTTGATGTGAAAAATGGAGAGGCTTTTATTTTGAAATATCCAATGACCTTTATTTTAAATAATCAAACTAATCCCATCTGTAACAGTGATTTTGTTAATCCAGCTATATAATGCAAACATCAGCAAGTAGTTCTAAATGCGAGCTCAGTCCTCCTCTGTAGTAACAGAAAGTTCCGCCATGTTTTAGTTCAAACCTTCATTCATTGTAGTTCTAAAGAGCAGCTCAACTGTTATGTGAATGAGACACAGAGGGAGAGACAGAAATCTAAGTGCTTGAAGCAGTTAGTTTTGTTATAAATGGTGACACTAATCCTATGAGTAGCTGTGGTTCAGCCGTCATTTTAGTTCTTAACTTCCAGCTCATCTCTCCTCTGTAGTAAAAGAGTTCTGCCATTAATGTAGGTCTAACATTCTGCTCAGCCTTCTTCTTTAGTCAGTAACAGTTCCGCCATGTTGTAATTCTAAATGACAGCTCATCCCTCTTCTGTAGTAACTGACAGTTCCGCCATGTTGTAGTTCTAACCTGTTTAAAGCAGTTAGTTTTTCTAACTGCTTCACACTAACCTGAGAGAAAAAGATAATAAAGGCCCGAGAGGAATATTCAAGCTTTTATTTTAATAACATTTTGTTATAAATGGCTACACTAATCTTATGAGTAACTCTGGTTGGGTTAAAACACTTATATGGTGCCCAAAACATTCTAGTTGTTACATTGTGATCAGCTGAGCTGTGTAGTAATAGACAGCTCTGACATTCTGCTCAGAACTAAAGTGATGACGTTTCTGTAGTTCAAACCAGCTGCTCTGCCGGCCTCTGTGTTCCGTTGCTATGGTGATTAGTCCTCTGTCAACTGTCAGAGAGAAAGTGGAGAAAATTCTATCAACCTGAGCTTTGATGAAAAAATCAGCACAAAGAGATGCTTCTGTTTCAGGATCGGTAAAGCCGATCTGAAAACCGTTTGAAGCGTGTGGGAGATCGATTTCTGTTCTCCGATACTACCGCGATTCATATCTGTTGCACAAACACAGAAATTACAGCGACGAGAGAAAAATGGCTGCGCTGACCTCTGAAACTTTTCAGAAAAGTCTCAAAATGAATGGCTCAGAGCCTGAGTAAACCTGTCACTTGTTTTGGCTCTGAAGCACCTTGACGGAAAACCGTAAGACCTAGAAAATTTTTGAAGACATTTTACCGGAGCAGGCATTCGGTGCGATGTTTTGACCGACTTTCAGAGCAATCGAGCGATATTTGTAGGCATGAGGGCGATTTCAAAATTATTTTTTTGTCAAAAATCCACTGTTTTTCTCACTCTAACGGAGCGGCAGTTGATGGCAGTTACACTCTGCGTTTCGGCAGTTGGAAATTTCGCTCGTTTCACGCTTTTTACGTCGCCGTCGTAAGTTCGATTCCCAATAAAAATAATAGCTCCCTTCCCGGGACCGAGCCGCACGTTTTGATACCACTTTTGTGGGGGTACACGCAGCGGTACGAGCCGCATTAACGGTGGTGGAAGAAAAATAAATAAATAAAGATATAAAGAAAGAAATAAAGAGACATTCTATTGGGTGTAGAACAATAGGTGCCTGCCATGCAATGCATGGAGGCAGTGTCTGGCTTGCTTCGCAAGCCAGACACTGCTCTCCTTATGCATTGCTATGGGCAGGCCCCAACTATGTTCTGTTCTCAGTTTTATGTCACTGCATAAAACTTATCTAAGTTTTATAAGTTATATGTCATATTCATGGTAAAATGTGACATTATTTAAATATTTTTTCCATCACAAAGTCCAGATCTTAAATATAAAGGCAGATAAAGCAGATAAATATTGTAGATTATGCCCAATGACACACGTCCAGTGCTGCTTTGCTTCAACTTGCTACCTGACTGTAAGATTGAATGTTATGCTGAACTTTGCTACAAAACTGCACTCTGTCCCATAACGCGTCTCATTAAAGAAAAGTTCACAATGTCGCGCCGATCATTACGGGTGGTATTTTGCTACACGCAGCAGCAAAGAGTGTTTAATTGCGTTTTCTCCTAAACTAATTTGTAGCTTAGCTTCAACTGATTAGCTACCTCGCAGCGTTTGCGAAAGGACATTGACATTTATCTGATGCACCAGAAAATGTAAAGACGAAAAGAAGCCGATAAAATATTGAGATAGAACTAACCCCCAAAAGATATTTACTTTTTCATTACTGTTTTTTATAAATGGCTAGTTTCCATTGATTTTTTTTTTAGCTAGGGACAGACTAGATTGATCGGCCTGGGAGTTTTTTCCACGTCTGAGCTGAAAATTTCATGAATAATCCCAAAAATAGTAAGACAAATGGATATAAAATCATATGATAATCAATATTAAATTACCTGGCTGGATTCAGAAGGATCCTGGAAGCTACATTGCTGAGAGACAAACGACCTAAACCGAGAAGTGACATTGAGGACGCCATGTTTGTTGTTAACAATTAGGTACGGTAGCCGCGATGGAACAAGTAGAACGAAAGGACAATAATAAAAAATTATAGAAAACTAACATATGGGTAAATTGAACCAATTTAACCTTTTTGAAAGATAGCAAAGATAGTTCTTTAGATATGTATTTAGATATCTAAAGATAATAATAATAATAATAATAATAATAATAATAATAATAATAATAAGAAGAAGAAGAACAACAACAATAATAATAATAATAATTAATAATAATGTTATCATTATTTTATTTTAATTATTTCAATAAATGAGTCATTACAGATTAGCTTTATATAAATGATACATTTTGAAAGATAGGAAGTTAATCTACTGTCAAAACAAGGTGACATTACTAAATATATTTCTTAACGGCACCCAAACCAATTTTTTCAATGAATTTGTTAACACTGCAGATATGACAGTTAAAACATGAAAAGCAATATATTTGACAAGACATACCTATGTTTATAATCATAGTTTACTTATGGCTTGTAAAAAAGATTCACCTTGTTTTGTAACTGTATTTTATTACTAAAAACAATGAATGTTTTTTCAGATTAACAAATTTAAAATTTGTCATATAAAAAATGGAGGAAGAAGGAGAAGTATTCCTTACAGATCATTATCCAAATTCTAACAAAAATATTTAAGTTAACCTTCTAGAAATTAAATTATTACTTTTTGATTATATAGAAAAATACAACAAACTCAGAAAAAGTTATAAGGAAAAAAATTTATTGTTTCACTCCTCATATCTGTACAAATACCATCAAACTTTGTATGTACATATGACATTTACATAAAAATACAAAACTATATATTCATAACAGAATTTTGTATTTCTCTAGTGATGTTTGAAAATTAAAAAAATGCAGTCAGAGGGGAAAAACAGAAAAACAAACAAGGTAAAGGAGTCTGGTACAGAGTCGAGTACTGCAGAGAAGTAATCTTACTGTCACTCTGTGAGAGCAATACGGAGCACGTTGGCAAGAAGACAGTTCACAAATGTTAATGGCACATTGTTTCCAGAATGATCAAGTATTGTCCAACATCTTGACTATGCTTCAATGTTGTGAGACTACATAAATGCTGTGGAATCATGTTTTCAGGTTAAAAAATAAATCTAAAGGACTGAAACCACAATGAAAATATTCTAAGTATGAGAAAAGAAACACAATTGGCTCTCTTTTTTCTTTTCCATTTCATTCCTGCGCCGTTTGCAATGCTCAAACCAGTGAAAGAACCCCTTTGGTCAGTTATGATAGCTGTAAACAAATAAAAAAATGTATGTACATAAAATGATTGATATATATACCCAATAAATAAACACACAGCCTAAACATGCATTTACGTATGTGTGACATAAACATCTGTGATAGAGATTTGACAGAATCAAGCAGGTTTTTTACAGCTCAGGGAATGCAATTTACAGCTTGTAGATGACTTATACTTACATTGTAAAATGACAAATAAATAACACTGTTTTTCTTTGGACAGATATAATTCTTCATGGTAAAAAAAGGAAGTAAAATAACAACAACAAAAACGGGGGGAATATATGGTGATAAATGAAAGCCGGACAATGTAAATGTATAAATTATAAAACACAAAAACAGTATAAATAAACATCTAGAAGACTGAACTATATGTATACTTCCTTTTTTCTTTAAAAAATAAATAAGCATACACATAATGTACAGTATGGACATGATTCCTTGCCCTAAAAAAAGTTCCCCCCTCTATACTGATGGGAGCTTATCCATCGAGTAGAGAAGATAAATGGACATAAGCCTTGTAGTCTGAGTCCCCATCTTCCTCATCCTCCTCCTGGTCTTCTGTAATGGCTAAATGGGAGAATACATGGTAGCTGTTGTATGAATACGGACCACAACAGCGCAGAATATATCAGTGAGTGTCAGAAAAGTTCACAATAAAACGTCTTACACTTTTTTCTTTATGTTTGTTAGTTGTTTAAATGGTCGCTTTTATGGAAAAGAGTCTGTGTTACTTGGCTGCAAGAGTCACCAATTATACAATGTCCATTTATATAATCAAACACGTTAGTGTCACAGAATGGGGTGAAAAAGGTTGAAAAGGGAATCACAAGGAGGGATATACAGATATAAGGAATCTGGGGCTGATGTTCCAGCAGCTCTGTTCTGTTTTTGGCAGAATCCTGAAGAGCAAAAACACATATAACACCAAAAAAATGTGTTCTTCTGCTCTCCAATTCACTTCGCTTTTTTTCTGATTAAGATGGAAGGTCAGGGTGCAAACGTCCAGGGCCGTAGCCAACGCATTAAATGTTATCAACACAGTTCTGAGGTATTTTCTTCTGCTTTTATACATAGAATTACATAAAAAAAAAAAAAAAAAGCACGCAAGCAAGCGCAAGAACGAGAATACTAAAAAGAAGGGTCCCTCATTATCTTAAAGTGGATGTAAATTATCTGTTACATACTCTTTAATTACAACAGTGCAGACAGTAAAAGCTAGCTAAAAAAACAGCTTCTCCTGCTTACAGTAACAAATCACATTTATAATTAGCTCACAAGGTGATCATAAAGTTGGTCACCAGTCCAATACATACTTTAAATACGACTTAAGAGATTTTTTCAGGTGAAAGAAACTAAGAAGAAAAAAAGACATTCCCAAATATTCGGAAACTGGAATGTACGTTAGATATTTCAGATTTCTGAGTGTCCAAATGGTCTTCCTTCAGATTCTTTTTTATGCGACACCAACGTTACAATCACCTGTTGCT
The DNA here is from genome assembly GCA_902982915.1 of Phalloptychus januarius. Taxonomy (NCBI): domain Eukaryota; kingdom Metazoa; phylum Chordata; class Actinopteri; order Cyprinodontiformes; family Poeciliidae; genus Phalloptychus; species Phalloptychus januarius. The sequence goes on from CADWAE010000482.1 coordinate 5,737,350, forward strand.
TGTTGTGAGCTAATATTTCTAGGGTGTTTGATTGATTACAGCCAAAAGCAATAAAAAGAAAAACATCATAAAGAAAAAAGAATCTAAGAATTAAGCAATGCGAGCGTGGAATTTACAAGCTGTAGTAATGTGATCTCTAAGATGAGATACTGCATGAAATTTAAGGTTTCCTGCTTCCGCAGGCGACTAGCATGGCTACGACTCTAACTAGATTTAAGTTTCAGGATATCCCAGAGTTGGCCAAAGGGTTTAGGAGCCCAAAGCAGAATGTGATTTGGGAGCCCACTTACATCTAAGACCATTACTAACATGTCACCTCAAATATGAGGTATATTTATGCAATATATTATATGTCAAAACAAATGCATTCGAAAGCACATGCAATGGTCTTTTAAATGATATCATTAAGGTTAAAAATTAATTTTACAGCATTTTACAATATTAAGCTGGGGAGCGTTATACTCTTCCTTCCGTTTCACTTTGTTACCCTGTTAATACAATAATTAGCAACTTTAACTGGTTTTCAAACTTGCATCTGGAACATAGTTAGACTGGGTGTTATTTCAGTCCCAGATCCAAAGTTCAAACATCGGAGCAAATTGAGACTGTCCAGAGGGCCTCCTGCTGGCCTGGGTGTCCTCAGCACAACTCAGCTCCCTTACGCCTTGGGCCAGCTCTGGGGTTGCGCCACAGCAAGCATACTAGGTCTCTTCTAGTGTTTGAGCTTATTTAATAAGATTATCTTTCCTCCCAGGCTTTTAGCGACAACTTACATAGGATTAAATCGTTCAGTCACTTTTCTCTTAACTTGCTTTCCAAAAAATATTTTTAAAAATGTGAGAAAAAAAAAATCAAGAACACAAGAACACAAGAACAAAAAATCGGCGACAAAGACAAAAGTCATGCAAGTTCTTCCATTTCCAAGTCCTTTCTGCTTCCTATAGCTGGAGTGATGTAGCTGGTGAGGGAAACATGGGAAGAGTTGGGATGAAGGGACACTTTCAGGAGAGGGTATTTGTTTTGGAAAAACAAACACGGTACATTGTCTCTTGCTTGGATGGGGTGAGGGGAGGAGGAGTTTTATTTCTCTTGTTTCATATTTCACTTTTTGTTTTCTTACTTACAGTTGCAAGATCCTGTGTGCTTGACTTCCAGCAACACCCCCATAGAACAAGCAGCCTGCTTCATGGCACATTCGCTGGGATATGTGGTGTTGTCGCTGGCGCACACCGACTCGTCCGTCCTGCTCTCCGGACAGGACTCGTTGCAGAGCGAGCAGCGCCCCCGGCTCATCCGAGCGTCCCACAGACACTTCTTCCCTGCACTGCACTGGATGTCCTCACATGACTTGGCCTCTGGACAGAGAGAAGAAGAAATCAGCAACTGGGGCGAACCTCCAGAAAATTTTGTAATGCATGGTCAGATGGGGACTATTGGAAATATTCAAGGGTGAATGAGTTCAAAATGAAATCAAAAGCCACAGCAAAATTTTAGAGGTTTTATTTTGCTTTCGTCATGAATTTCTGGGTTGCTAAAAGTCAGTGGCCCAGAGGCACTGTCAGAAAATGATCATAGGGGAGGTCAAATGAGGGTCACCAATAACCCAGAGGAAAACACAAAAACAGCAAAAAACGGAATAGCACAGTTTCAGGAGTTTCGCAATGTCGGTAGCGAGGTTAGGAGTGATTGACAAAAAAGAGAGATAGGAATAAAAGAAAGACAGAAAGGAAAAGAATAAAAAACAAGATAAAGAGACAGAGACATACTAAAAAATTGAATATGAAATACACGATGCAGTGCGAGAGTGTTTTGAACACAAATTGTCAAGAAAAACTGATTGATAAAGGAAAAGAAAAAGTGATAGAATGGTCAGTCCTGGGTCAGACCTTGCTTTGGATCAGCAAGGTCTGACCTGCTGATCCTAAACAAATCTAATTTGACCAATTCAGATTTTTGTGAAGATTTTATTTCTTTTTTTAACACAAAGAAGCGAATGAAATGTTCCAATGTGGAAGTTACAGTTTTCAATCAAACAGGAAATTAATATTTCAAAATTCTGTGATATTTGACCAATCAAATATCACAGAAGACAGAGACAATCAACACATCCAAATAACTGGCCAATTGATTGGCCTTTTAATAAGGTGTAGGTCCTCGCCTCATTAAAATAAAGGTTGATAAAATAACATTTAGAGTTTATGTAATACATGGGGGGTGGGTTACTGATAAAGCGGCAGTCTTTAAATCGACAATTTACTCTGAATAGTTTTCAAGCAGGATTAGAAAAATCAGCAACTTTTCTGGGTTTACTATGAATGGAATAGAAATACAATCCTTCCTTATAGGGTAAACAGTTATGAAGGGAACAGAAAATTGCTTCAAATGAGCATTTTCAGAGTACAATACTTAGTCTGACTGCTATCTGGATAGGAAATGATTTGGTTAAAATCTTGAAGCATGTCTTCATGGCCCCCAGCACTCTTCCTTCCTCCCCTCTCCTCCTCTCTCCCTTATGAGATAGTGTTGCCAACATCAGGAAATAATAAGATGTCTATCATTTGTTGAGCAAACACAAGCAACTACCAAACACCCACTCTGCCCCCCTTCCCTCTGTCTACCCCCCTCCCAACTGGAATGTTGGCAGTGAAAATACACAGTTGGAAGAGAATAATGCACTGAAAGCATGTTCAAAGTCAGAGACTGTGGAGGCGCAGTGAGGGTGTTAAATCTCACGCTCTCACGTCTCCGGTTGCACACTTACTGATGCATTTTCCGTCATATGCCACACCGATTGACCTGCCCAAGAGACAGGTGGCCTTTCTCAAGTGACAGGCGCTGGCGTAGGTGATCCCGTCGTTCCCACACAGGTAGTGCTGAGACGACGCCACGTCGGGGCAAATCCGATTACACGTCACGCAGTATGCGTTGTTTGTCTGGTCCACGACGCAGGTGGTGGTTCCCGGGCACAGGACACCGAGGCAGGTTTCTGCCGTCACAAAGAAAGGAGAAAGATGTTACAGAGGACAAAGAGAGAGAGACGGCGGTCATGTCTTTCAGACAGGACTGAACAAAGGTTGTACGGAGTCTGAAGCAAAGTCTGATTTAGGAACCCAACCACCGCTGCTACACCAAGAAAATATGTTAACATGTTTTAGGAACAACATTAAAGCAACAATTTAGCAACATTTAGACTGTTTCAGCAAAACAATAAATTTCCTGTTATGAAAATATAGTTATTTGCTTTAAAATCACTTCATTTAGTTTTAATTGTTTGCTTACATAAACTGCATTTAGTCCATAAGAAAAGATGGCATACAATTTTACTCAAAAATATCTACAATGAGGCGGTTGCTTCAAGTTCTCAGAGAGATCAGAATAACAGTCAATGGGAATAGAGTATAATATTAAGTTTTCAGATAATAATATGGAAAATGACTGAATTAATTACAACGTGAGGGTCACAAAGGTCATATGTTCCCATTTATAAGTGATTATGAAAGCTTCTCTATGTAAGCACTACATATCTTTTAATGTTTATGATATTGCAACTACATATTTCTGCTTACTGTCCATTTCCGAAATGGTTGATTGGCAAATTTTCCTACCACACTGAGGTTAATTGTCCTACTTCAAGACTTTTTAATGAAAAAAGTTTTAAAAATAATTCAATAGGTCAATCTTTCAATTTCAAATCATTTATTTATTTAATCCAAATTGACCACATCCTACTGAATTAACTTGTGAAGTGTTTTGGTGAATCAATCAGAGAGGGTTGTCATACTGAATCTGTGTTTGCTGCTTGTCTATCTTTATGTGTCAGATTGTTGACAGGACATGTAAATATTTAGCTGCAGAGCAGAGATTCCCATCCCCACTCCACAAGAAAACACAAGCACCAAACTGTCAGCTACTGACAGCATACATGGGCTCAGCTCAGATGCAGGCACAACAAATGATCAAATTCTTAGAATAAATCACAACAAAATTTTTAATTGAAATAATAAAGCATAATAATCAAATTAAAACGCAATCAAATTAAATTAATTGGTTGGAAAACTTAAGAATTAAGACAGTCTGTCCTAAACTTCAACCTCTGAATATTTAGGCTAGTTCTATATAAAATTGGGGGAAAACATCCACTTATGAGAGCTATGGACAGCAGAAGAGTAACATTCAATCAACTGCTCTTTTGGATGCCCCCTGCTGGCCTGGCCGTCCTCTAGCGGGTGGCTTAGCTTGGTTATACCTTGGTCATGTCAGCAGCACTTCTAAAAACTTTTCAAAAGAAGTGAACATATAGAGGAGGCACTGATCATTTTGGAAAGTCAGACCAAAACCATACAGAATAGCAGAAGTTTTATTAAGCTGTCATCATATACAAGTAAAAAAGTGAATATTTACTGATTTTAATATTTCAAATCTGCACGATGCTATGCTCAAGACAATTACATGGGATTAAATATATATAAAAAAATATATAAATAAATGTTGCCACTGACTGAATTGCGTTCTTTCCGATCGAAATTCTATTAATAATTTACATTGTAGACTATCTGGCTTGGCGGGAAGCCAGCAAATTTAGACCCGGCAGGCTCCCCCTTAGTGGCGCTGCTGAGTTAAGTCATTTTAAAACGTGACTTACAATATGTACATCTGTTTGACTTACTCTTGCATTTTCCTTGGTACTGCACGTCCAGGTCGGGCTGGCCTTTGCATTTCGCCTTCAGGAGTCCGCATTCATCTTTGTAGGTCTTGCCGTCTGAGCCGCACACCGGACCTTTCCAGGTGATGTTGGAGCAGTCTGGAGCGCAGACGCAGCGCGGCTTACCTTTCCTGTTCATCTTGCACCTTTTACCAGGTCCGCAATCGACATTTTCGCAGCTTTCTAAAAGAAAGAGAAAAAAGTTTTTATTAGATTCTAAAGAGGATATTGGCTGTAAGCTTGAAATATTTCGACTGCTATAATTTACGCACGCTGGCGTGCGCCAATCAGATCATCTGGGTGCATTTTATGCTTATTATGATGGGAAACAAAGGAAAATGAGTGCACCTCCACCTTTGCACGGTATGCAATTAGGAGCTCCGCCATTGAAGATCATCCACCTAAAGAGCGTGCTGTTGGGGACGTCCTCCTCGGTCCAGGACGTCCCCAGTCTCCCGCTCCGACAGCACTCCTCTCGGGTCATCCCAGGCATGTAGAGCACCTGGCACCTCCCGTTCTTCCCCTGCTGCAGCCAGCAGTTTCCAGCTGCAAAGGACAATTCGTTATTAACTGGAATATCGCACGTTCAGCGTCTAACCACTGACCCAGACGCACTAGACACACACACGCAGACCGCATTATCCGAGACGCGCCCTCCCTCCTCTTTCGCCCTCCCGGCGGTATTTTGTCTGATTTTTTCTTTTTTCCCTCTTTCTTGCTAGACAGTTAACACTTGCCTATTCCAACTGTGACTGACAGCCCTTACAATGCAGCCACGAACCTCAAAAAAGTGAGAATATTCTTTTGAGGGAGTGGGAGGGGGGTTCTTTTATTCCCGGAGTCTCCTTGTTACCACCGGACAGAAACTGGAGCGTCTAGACGGCGAAAACCACAGTCTTTAGGTATATAGGCTGCAACAAGACTGAACACACCGCCTTCTACTTTATCCCAGACATGCATATCCGCCAGACATTGACACGCTCATTGACAAAACACAAATAAATGCAATTAAAAGATTTTAAAGAAAATCCTAAATTGGTTAGTGGCACAGGGAAATAATTTATCCAAGCACAAGTTGAACGATTAAAGCGATGCAGACACGCATGATATTATGTGTCTGCAGGTTCCTTATATTAAATACAGATTTCTTCTCGATTGATTTGAAATATAAACCTCGCAAATGACAGAAAAGTCCGTCCTGTTCTTGTTTTTGTCACAATCCAAAATCTAAATTTGCGTTTTGGCGCACAAAGCTGGAAGGGTGTGTGTGAAAAAAAAATTAATAAATAAATACCTCACCCATTAACTCACACCGAATAGGAAGAAGTTTGCTGTGTGATAGAGGAAAACACAATGAAGTTCAAACTGTCCACAAAAAAATCGTCTTTAAAATGTCTTTGGATAAATTTGGCACGGACGCCTGCGTCTGTGCGCGGAAAGGGCTGCAAAACTTGCAGTTTCTCACTTTGAAGTGTCCCACACTATAACACCTGTTTTATATATGCCGAATGCACGCAACGCCTGCAGAAGAAGTTTCAATAATACAGGGGGAAACGAGAACTCTATGAAAAGTTTTCAATAACCCGACACCCGCGCGTTTTTGCGCATGACAGCAAAGTTTAAAGAGAAAAAAGAAACAGAAAAGGAAATAAAAAGAGCTTACCTTGGACTTTTTGATCTTCCATGAGATGGCATAGCCATAAGAAGAAGAAGAAAAGAACACCCGGGTGAAGGTGGTGCTGGAGCATCCCAAACATGATGGATGTAGGCAAAGTGAAGCACGTATTTGACACAGGCGAGCGCAAAAGTAATCTGCTTAAGGTGGCAGTGTTGAATAAGTGTCAGTCTGAGAATGCAGCCTCTCTTTTTAAATCTATAAGGGGTCTCGGGTTGACTGTCTCTGGTGGGCGGTCTCCTCTTCTGTGGGGGTGGGGAGATTTTTTCTTTTTTTTTCTTCTTACCAAAGTTCTTTCAATCCCAATCAGGTGACACACAAGTAAACTTTCTCTTCCTGTGATCACCGAAGAACACGGAAATGTGTGTTGGAAAACGTAACAGGCTGGGATCATTGAAGCAGATTTGCTAGGAGACCAAAGATACCTGAAAAATGTGGTAGCAGACATTGATCGGAATTTTGATGGAATAATATTTATGTCAACTTATTCATTTTTAGTGATTAATAATTATTTTTGGTAAATTGAATATTTTACCAAAAATATATTTTATTTTACATGTTGTATGCATTTACTATCAAGGTAATAATAAAAAAATTAAATAAAAAAAATAATAAATAAAAATAATAATAATAATAATAAATAAATAAACGGCCTTTATTACTGCACAATGAAACAGGCCGACAGCCAGCAAATATATCCGGTCACACACTACCATCATAATATTAAATGCACCACTTGGTGAAAACTGATATATCTTTCCATCAGCTGTGGGGACAAAAGTGCAAATCTTTTGGAGTGCGTTGCCTTCAGGAGCACATCCGAGCCTCGGACAATAATAGCAGTCATAGTAGTCTGCAGCCAGCCGCACTGCTAATATTAGATCAGACAGTTGTTTGGGTTTCTCTCCCGGGTCAAGCTTTTAAATACAATCAAACCTGTTTCCGAAGGCATCAGACGGAGGAGAACAGGAGTGTTGCATTTCATTGAATGAAACTCACACACACGCACACACAGGTCTCCAATCACACGGGCTCACACACCCTGAACTCCTTCAGAAAGTCCTTGCGCGACCTCTTCAGCGGAATTCTGGTCACAGCTTTCCTGTGTATAGAGCAAAGCGTTTGGCAGCGAGAACCAGACACCGGGGAGTTCATTATCCGTTTGTATACCCAGCAGCCAGGCACAGGACGGCGTGATCCTTCTCTTTATCAGCGTTACAATATCTCGGAAGTGTCCTTTATTTAAAGAAATATTCATGCAAATACAACAAAACTATTAAAACTCGGGACTGCACATGCAGAAGTGACGCGTACAGCCTAAAGAAACATGTTTCAACTTCTTTAATTCTTCAAGTGTTTGCTTCACCCGGTAACATTTACAATTGCTTTTATTTCCTCGTTTTTAACAAATGGGCAGAGAATCCAGCCAATTCTTTTCGTTCAGTTTTTCGATTTAATCAGCTTAAAAAAATGAAGTTCCGAAGTACAACTCAAGGAAAGACAGACGAAGATATAAAAGCAAACTGATATTGCGAAAAATCAAGAAAAAGATCACTTTGCAATTAGGAGAAAATAGAAACCATGAAACTAACGGAAAAATATCAAAGTGGTAAAAAGCCAATAAAACCAGAGGGTTTCAAAAGTGTACAGGAAACCATTCAGTAAAATGCATAAGAAGAATGAATAAAAGCTTTTTCCACTTTGAGTGTAAGTAAGCTTGTGTAAGTGTCCCACCTCAAAAGAGGAAGCTGAATCCACTGCAGAGGGAGCCGGAAAGTAAAAGCTGCCTTTGGCTCTACTATTTGTTCCATCTCCTTCTACAAGTTGATGAATCTTAACCTGTAGCCTCAGCAGGTGTGCTCAATATTTACATAAGGTGCATTGGGATTCAGTTTCCTTGGTTTCCAACAAGCAAAGAATCAAAAGAAGCATAGACTAAGAATCTAGAGTGGAAATGACCACTAAAACAGTGTGTGTTTGATCCTTTCACTACAGGAAATTCATTATCCCAAATTTTGGTTTGAATAACTCAATCACAGGAGAAAATATGTCATCTCCTGAAGGAGAGAACATTTTGCTTAGAGCTCTCCAGCTTGATTTTGGATTGAAGAAATTATGATTTGATAAGAATCCTCTTAGACTTCTGATGGAAGAATGATGATGGATATTTCCCTAGTTTTCTTTTTAACTTTAGCCAGATGCATACTCAACATGAGAAATTGGAGCAGTCATCGCTACATCCAGGAGGAGACAATGCTGCATGTAAATCACTCTATGGAGTCCACTGGGTTTAAAAGTTTAAGTGAATCCCTCCTGTTTAAAAAAATAACTAAGGAGGAAATACTTTTTCACATCACTGCAGAATGTGAAAGAAAATGTAAGAGTGAGTCATGATTTTTTGTCACTGAGTTGACTCAAACTTCTGTCAATTCTTTCTCTGACACAGCAAACAAAGTACGCGCAAACAAAAGAGGAGGCAGTTTATCCTCCGTGACCTCTTGCTTGAGACTTCCTGACTGGTTTGTACTGTATTGAGTTAAAATAAATTGGACTGATCTGAACTAAAATAGGACTGGATATGATTTTATTTGACTGGATATGAATTAGACATGTTTTCTTTTGAAATGACATTTGCTTTGCATTACATTGAATTCAAACTATGTTTAAAAAGTTATTTTCTTCAGTGCCCCAACACTGATTGTGCAAGAGCAGTCATCTGAACCCAGTACTGCATATCAGCATGTGGATGTGTGACCATTTGTGACAGACACATTTGCTCAAAAGCCATTTGAAAGGCCATTATCAATTCAGAAAAGCTCTAGATCAGCTCAAATCCTTGGAGTATATTTTGCGCGCCTGTGTTTATGGAAGAAATTATTGATGAGACACGAGGCTTTGGAATGGTTAAGGGTTTGAAATACGTCCTGTAATCTGAACACATTTCTACTCTGCTGCAGGTGGAGGAGTCCATCATAAATTTGCAAGCTCTCCTTCAATGCTGCAATGTTTATTTGGGTCCACATCAGGTGGCCAAACCTACATAATGTAAGGTCTATATAAGGCATATTAAATTGCTAAAATATGTTTATGGTTTTAGTTTTTCTGTTGGACCCCAGACTGTCAAAGACCCTAGCCTGACCTCCCCTTTGAACACTTTCTAGTTGTTGCAGTTTTAGTGCCAGTTGTTGTGCTGAAATGATGAACACCATATAAGCAAATGGAGCATCAAGGCTGCCAGTCCTCAGACAGAAGGTACACTACATAAAAACTATGTGAACGGTGATTGATAAATGTCTAATTGCATTTATTACAGTAAATTGCAGAATTATTAATATTCTTAGAAATATATAAAGTATCTGCAAGATAACAGCTTCACACTGTAATTTAGGACCAAATTGTGGATTCCCACACAGCTATTAAGTGCTAAATAACTATTAAAAATAAAGTGGATCCTAAGACTTAGGATCCACTGAAAACTGGTTGCGGTTGAACGGTTCTGCATTGTTCTGGTTCTGTATTAGGTTTTGAGTGGATTTTTTCCTTCAATGTGTATGTCAGACATATCTTTAATTTACTGTTCTGCAGTGGGGAGTCTGTCTTGTCCACTTTCCTCAATTCATAAACAAACTGAAAGGTAAGCTGTCATGGTTTGGTGTAAGGATTAGAGGGGAAAATGAGTGGAAAAGATCTTAAAACCATGGAAAAGTGCTAACTTAGGTAAATTTGAGAAGTTGATAGGAAGGCGTATAGATTAAAAGTTAAGAAAACAAGAAATTCAAAACATTATGCAATGCTTTTCCATCATTAGTCCACAAGAAGCTAGATAAGAAGTTCCTGATGGAAACCAAGTGACACTCAAGCTCATTCTGGGGGCTCCTAAGGTATTCCCAGATTAAAAAAAGAGACTACATGTTCTCTCCAAAGGGAGATCAGAAGCTCAAACCATCTTAACTGACTTTTTTCTCCATCAAAAAAGTCAGTTCTACTCTGAACCTGCTCTAGATGACACATTTTGTAACCCTGGCTACTTTATGGAGAGAGTTCATTTCAGCTACTCTGTTGTAGGATCTCATTTCTGCAGTCATGATCCTTGACTGTCGGTGATGGACTAGAAAATCAGAAGCATTTCAATTTAGCTCAGATCTTTCCTAACCTTGACCTGCAGGAGCATTGGCAACATTACTGCAGATGTTGACTTATACATCCATCCTCTGCTTCATTCAACTGTCACATTTATACCTGGTCTCCTCTGTTTCTAAGAGAGAGTAACCACCTTCATTTGCAATAAGATAAAATTGTTAAGTTACACCCTCGCATTTCTATGTTAATTGAAAGTTATCTCCCTATTTACTGAGCACAATATTCATTTTAGAAGCCTTAGAATAAGTTAAAAAGAGACATGGATAGAACAAATTCAGGACAGCAGTTAAAAAATATACAGTGATATCATCTCTGATTTAGATTCACATTGCAACAATTCAGCAGTAATCATCCCACTGTGGTGGGGGAGCCAGTTGTTTGGCCCTGTAGCTGCCAGTCATCTAAAGAAAGTCCCAGAAGAATGAACTCACAAACATGTTCAAAAACTTTTGCTGTATCTCATTTCACCAAGTATTTCCACATCGCTCCCTGTACACCTATACATAGAATGTAACAGCTGTTTCACAATACTGCGCCGAGTGAGTAATTGTGAAACAGTGCAGCTCGGCCGTTTATCAAACCTCGAATACCCCCCTCTAACAGCGAGAGACTCGGAGCCCAAGATTCTGGAGAAATATGCAACTTAAAAGAGACGAATGGCATATTCTGTTTGGCCAGGTCTGCAGAAATGAGTATTAAAGTCTGCTGGTGGCTGGTGTTGACTCTGTGAGAAGGAAAAGAGTTAGGAACACATTCCAGGACTATCAAGGGAGAGAATAACCTTACAGTGGGAAAACCTGGCAATCAAAATGCGAGGAAAGTAGTTGTTTTAGATATAGATGTCAGTGCAGTGTTCCTAGAAGACAAAGGACTGCTGAAGATGTTCCACTCAGAACAGCAGGGGAGACACTTAAGAAAAACGAGGATATTTGATTTTAAAAACACACCAAAATCACAGGAATCAGACATTTAATACTAGGGGAGAAACTATAATTAGCTTTTTGCTGCCACCTTGTGTCAAAGATGTGCCAATGCATGTTTTCAAATTAATACAACAAAATATTCAATATGTCAAATAAGCCATGTTCAGAAGATTAGAACATTATCAGAAAATATATTTATTTTAATGTGTTACATTAGTTAATTACACACAGACTGATGTTTCAAACCTTTATAATGATTTTCTGTTTACAGCTTATGAAAAAAGAACAGACCAATAAAAAAAACATACTTCTATTACAAGAATGTGGACTTAATGTTGAATATTTCATATTTTCAAATTAAATTTTAATCTGACAAACAAACTGTCATGAAATGTGGTGTGAGGTGGTGAGGCAGACAAGGTGGACTCAGCTTAAAGTGAAGGAAGTTATGATTTAATGATGAAATAAACAAAATCCAAGGTCCAAAATCCCAATTACCAGGCAGCAGAGATGAGTGGAAGGCAAAAGCTCGATTCTGGTAGCAACTGGAGGAAAAAACTTGAGACGGGCAAACAGCAAGACAGATAGGACAAGGACCCAGCATAGAAACACAGGTGACATTAAATACACAGAGGGTAATCAGAGAATGAGACACAGCTGGGGACAATCAAAGATAGGACAACAAAAGGCACAGAAAGCTAAAATAAACACACAAAAACTCAAATCACCACATCATCATAACAAACATTACAATTTATAGCATGAAACACTGTATTCAGTATTATATAACTGTTTCTGGTTGCAGATTTCTGTCAAAATGTTCCATTTTTATTTCTATTAAACTAAATTTCTTTAGAAACAGTTAATGCACAAACACTATAAAACATAATGCACATAAATACACATTAGCATATGGACCTCTAATAATGACATGATGCACCATCACAGATAAATTAAAGCACAAGCTTTGAGAAATGAAAAAAAAATGTATGCATGTAGAAGAGTTTAACACGGGATGAAGTTGATATAGACTAATGTACTGTAACATTTAGATGTGTTAAATTTGAATAACCACATTGTTGGTAATGAAAGAACTCAATATTAGCACTATATTTCTTTACATATTATTTGGCTATCTAAATAATCAGTAAATTTAATAATTTAACTGAAAACTATGGTGAGCTTTCATCAACTAACGACAGATAAATGATGCCTCTAGCGATAAAAATTCATCCATCCATTTTCTATACACCCTTGTCTATAGTGGGGTCAGGAGGGTTGCTGGTGCCTATGTCAAAACATGACAGTCATGTTTTTGGACTGTGGGAGGAAGCCAGCGTACCCAGAAAGAACACATGCATGCACAGGGAGAACATGCAAACTCCATGCAGAAAGACCCCAGGCCAGGAATCAAACCCAGAACCTTCTTGCTGCAAGGCAACAGTTTTACCAACGGTGCCACTGTGCGGCCCGTGATAAAAATCAAGTACCACAAGTATAATCAATAGCAGTGTGTCAAGTTCCAACTCCACATAATAAAAAAAACTCTGTAAAACCATACATTTAGTTCTTACAATGCATACAGAAAAAAAGAACTAAATTAAACACAGCAATAACATACAATACTCTTCATATTTATGTTCCTAAAATAAATTAATGTTTTATTGCAGCAGCTGAATCTCACGCTGAAATGGTTTGAAGACTAAATTGAATCTATGGTACGAAATAATTTTTTGCTGAAGGAAACTTCATTAGTCCTTAATGATTTCCTGATTCGCTGGGGTACAAATATGATGTGGCACAACTTTATTCTCTTCCAAACAAAAAATATGAGAGGACACGCCAATACAAGTTGATCCTCAGAAGTCAGAAAATAGCAGAAAGAAAATGGTTATTTACCTAAACTTAACCACATAATCAGGGCCCTGATTAAGCAGATGAAAACAGCAGGAAGTGGGACAAACTATGCTTGATGACCCACCATCAAACTGTCAGGAGGATAGATCTCCAATCTGAGGAAATGGCAGCAGTTTTGCTCAGCTGATGATACAACTGCAATTAGATGAATTTGTTTGAAAGCCTGTTTCAGCATCTATATTAAGGAGTTCCGATAAATAAAGAGGGTGTTGTAAATTACCACTTACAGAATCTTATTTTTTTATATCCTGCTTTTAGACCATTAATATTAGTACTTTTAATATAAAAGTAGCCCTGAGAGTCAGATGCAAAATTTTATTCCCAAGTCAGTTTGTAGCACAAACTGCTTAAAGCAAAATAGGTAAACAAAACAAACAATTCCCACCCCAAAAATCATACAGGATCCAGTTACAGTGTAAAATTACAAATGAGAATTCTGCATTTAATTGTAAAGTCCATCCATAACCTAAAAAACTGTTATTTATGATGAAAAAACAGTGCACATTTGTCACAAATCCCTACAATTCACAAAGCAAAGCACAGCAATAAATCCCTATAAAAGAGCTAAAGAACTTAATCTCATTCATCCACAAACTTACAAGCATCTGTTTCCTTAAAGTGCCCAGTTTCCAGTGAATAAGTTCTGATCCGTTTGCGCTACAGATTTGCCAATACCAACGCTGGCGCTTTACAGACAGAGAGATAGATGGCTGAGGGGTTCCTCTTCACAGAACTTCATTATCATGTGCTTGGGTCTGTCTGTCCTCATCATCCTCCTTCTGAAGCTGCTGGTACTTTCTTTTGAAAAATCCAAACTAGAGAGGAAAAACATGGAGGTTATTTTGTGCTAATGTTAATCCAAGAAAAATGCAGTTCCAGCAGCCAGTGCTGTGCAAAGGCTTTAAACAACCCCTAATTTCTTGATTTTTTTTCTTCAAAAGACTGAAACTTTCTCGTAATACCAGGACTTTGGTTGTGCAATATTAATTTTTAAACCCTTTAGAGAGTTTAAAACCAAACTAGGAATGCTTTTGAAAGTTGCAGATGGCATCGATGCATAGCAAAACGGCCATCCAAGAATAATGTATTGATAACCAAACTTTCCTGCTTGGACGCAAATTCGTTTCAGAAAGATTTGTATCAAATGCCCAGTGAGGCAGAGAAATTCAGGAGAAATATTGTTGCAAGCACTAGCTAGGAGACCTAGCAGGCCAGTACCTTTCCCAGAGATTTAAACATGCTATGTCATAAACCCAGTCTGTACTGTAGTTTCTTTCCTTAAGGTCACTTCTCTAAAAAGGCTATTGTAATATCCATTTTGGAAAGAATTGCCTCAAATAAAGAAATCCTATTTCTGGTGGCTGAGATAGTCCATCTTTTTTATTTTTTTTACAAATCTCAACTATTTTTCCTGCATAACTTTTCAAAAGCTTCTTTTAACCTGAGAAACAAGCCTTATCAGAATGCATATTCTAATTCATATATGATTGCATATATATATATTTGTGATATATAAGAAAAGTAACACAGAGTAAAAGCCACTTGTCCATTTGACCAGTTCCTGTTGGAATAGAGGTTCCTGTAGTTCTACATTATAACATCTATCTTTCTGGCAACTATGCTGTTTGCTATATTCCAGTTCTGGATTTAAGTAAGTGTAGAAATAATCTAAAATCTGTGAGAAACTTAAAAACAACTTCAGAACGCACAGAAAAAAGTTGCTTGAGACTGCTTTAATAGATTGCCGAAGGTCCTTTATAGTAAAATATAAAGAAAACGGCAAAACCTTTCCAGGATTTTGCTCAGTATAGTGCAACATAGAGAGATGTTTCAGTAGAATGTGTTTCCAAATAGTTTTTTTAATTACTATGCATACAGATGCATCATTCAATGACTATAAATAAGCTTCATCTTGTTATTATTTTAAAGGAGAAACTTTACATGTAGTTTACTCTAATTTACTTCTATTTACTCAGAATGATCAGAGCTGCTTCTGCCATCAACCATAAAAACACATTCCCAGAGATATTCTTCAATATTTTCCTTAATTTTTAATGAACTCCTTACCTTATACAGCAGACCAACAACCAGAGCCAGCAGCACCAGGCCACCTATGGCGCTACCAACAATCACACCAACTGGAACATCAGCTTTCTCTCCAGGTTTGCTGACAGGCAAAATCACCTGGATACAAAGAGTTTTTGGCAAGGTCACTGTAAGATCTGTCTCAAAAGAGTCTGGATAAGTAAACTCTTAACTTATGTCTTATTTGATGTACAGTTGACACAAATAGAAAATGCCTAAATAAACCCATCGTGCATGAGCAAAATTTCAATTTCCACAGATTCAGATGAGGTTTTGAGATACAAACAGAAACATCTTAATGTGAACTTACATCCAGATGCTTGAGTTGGACAATGAGAAGATCCGGTTTGGAGGTCTTCACATCCAGACTGGAAATCAGATTTATGCTCTGATATGAAGCCTAGAAGAGGAAAATTGTGGATTTAAGATATTAGTATGACTTCAATTATCAGTAACATAAAACAATTAAAGACATATAAGGTAGAAATTTACCGTAATAAAAGTGCCATTCCAAATTCTTGTTTTAACTTTTATCAAATAGTCACTCTTTATTTCAGTGTCTTTAAGGATGCATTCTATTTTCTCACATTTTGCACTTGTACAGTCCTATGAGGTTATAAAAAACAACAATGAAATGATTACAACAGGATCAATTTGGCATAATCGTCACAGCGGCATGAAAAGCATACTGTCAGAAAAAATAAAAATAAAAATTAAATTAAACATATCCGTTTTACAATTTCAGCCCTAATGGTTAAATAATAAGACTGGACTAAATTACTCCATTGTTTTTGTATTATTATTTTGTTCTAAAAATCACATAATTCCTATTATTTACAGTGGAGTAATATGTAGTTTCATTAAGCTGACAGATCTCACATTTATAGCTGCAAACACTGTTTACTACCATGTGCTAAATAAGGTAAACATAAAAAAAGACAGATTTAGGATTTGACACTTTAATGTGAACATACAACTGGAAATATCATAACCACAACATTAAAACAAGACAAACATTGAACAAAGAGAGTCACCAACTTACCAGTCTCTCTGTACCTTTGAGATTCTCCTGTCTGAAGGAAACCGTCTGGGTTTGTTCACCGATACGTAGGGGATTATTTAGGCTGGTGGGACAGCTGACAGACCCTCCCTGTATTTGGATAGCATGACCATCAATAATGTAATTATCAAACCCTATTTTCTATAAATTATATTAGCATGTGGTGGTATTTTCATTATAGGAGACTCACAGGTTGTGGCTCCACGCTGGTTAAATACAGGAGTGGATTTTCACCTTTTGTTCTCACTGGCAGAGTTATTGTGAGAAAAAGGAGGCTGAGAGGGAATACACCTGTTGAGACCTTCAAACACATTTTGCTTTAGTCATTAAAAATAATAAAATGAGACAATAATACTGCATAAGGTGGATTTACTAAATGCACCTTCACTGTGAAGGTGAACTCCGGTCCTATGTCGTCCAGAGTTTTCACTGTCGTTACCACTTGATTGGTTGAGTCTGCCACATAAAAGTTGATATTTGACTCCCTATGCAACAACAAGAAAAGTATTTAAGGTATTTCATGATGTTATTCTTTAATTCCATACTGCTGATAAAAAAATTGCAGACTCACGTGGACAACACGACTCCTGTGTCAAATTGCACAGGAATGGATATTTGCGCCGTATTGTCAGCAGGATTTTCCTCTTTTCCATCACTGCAAATCATATCATATCAATCACATGTCTCATTATTATCTCATGAATGTTCATTTAAAGAAAGTCAAAGTGGAATTAAAAGGATTTCCACGTCTTTCTACCTTCTGGCCTCAAATTTCACAACAGCTTGGTTTTCCTGAGAATCAAAACTGTAATCAAATGTGATCTGAAAGCTAACCTGTAATGAAATAACAGGGTGTTAATGATAGCTGTTTGAGAAATGAATAATGAAACCAAATCCAGAAAACAGTACTTATATTTACCTCTTGGTCTTTCTTTAATACTGCATATCCCACCTGACAGGTGACTGTATTTTTTAGTGTTGATGTGCATTTGACTTCATCTGTCTGCAAATACAAAGTACACCAAACAATCATATTTATAGCTTTGTGTTTTATTACCATTGACTTTGAACACTTGTAAACTCAGTGGTATTTCAGTGAATATAAAGCAGATTTGTTTTGGTTTGCTCATAACAATACAAACATGACATAAAATAGCTAATCACACAGAAACATAAAATACTCACAGGAGTGACAGAGGAGTAGAAGAGGTTGTTGGAGAACGTGGCAGAGACCTGTGTGTTGTATGCGTTCTCATTTTTATTCTTCACAACAACTTTGAATTTCAGTTCTCGGTTGTTGGCGCTGAACAGAATTGGACTTGAGCTGTAAGAGGAGGGCACAGAAAACTTTATTGAATCTGAATGCAAAAAACTGGGAAAGCTCAGTTTTTTCTTTTATTTCGTGACAATAATCGAATATAACAGAAGGAGGTATAGGAACTTAGCATACTCCACACATTCAGAACAAGCACAGACGCCAAAAAGGCTCTTAAAAACTGTGGTAAGCTCTCTCTGAAACTGTTGCTTTTATTTTAATTAATTCAATAAAAATGCCTTAGTCAAAATTAGCACAAAATACTTTGAGCTCCCCCTCCAAATACTTAACAGACTTTAGATCTGTAGACTTAGAAAGCTTGATTTTCCATCTGCTGACCTATTGACCAGGCAGTTTGAAACGTTAACCTGCTGAAACAGGTTAATGTTCAGTTTACCTGCAGTGTTTTATTTTACCACGACTGCCAGTAAGCCTGGAGGCTGCTGTCTGTACTACTCCAAGGCTTCTTGACATATAATAACTGGATTGCAATTGTTCTGGTAAAAAAATTACAGGGATCTAAGACTGTTATTAAAAGAGATGCTTCAATTTGTACCAAAGGAACATGTCAACACAAAGTTTGAAGCCATGACTCATCATTATAGTCAGCACTTTGACTGTAAGCATCTGCTGCAGGACAATCGTGATGCAACAGGAAACAATTATACATTAGTCTTCACAAAACAATCATTTAATTATTACTCAGACCCTCATTGGGTCTTACTTGGATGCTAATCAGTTGGAGATATAAGTCAACAACCAAAGCACTTTGTTAGCAGAATCTAAACCAAATGCAAAGTTCTCAGGTATCCGATAAAAGACTAACTGAGAGATGGAGGATCTCTGCACACCTTTAGCCAATGAGTGCAGTAGAAATTTAACTGGGGACTGTTAAATCAAGTTTGCTGTACTGTATAGGACTGCAGTAAGCTGTCATTCTTACCTGGATCCCTGCCTGTCCACCTTCACATTCAGCTCCAGATCATTAACACACAATTCATCAGAGCCACAGTCTTTAGTGAAAGGGATCTGAAACAGTGAAGGACCAATAAATTAAACTGGATGCAGTGCTACAGTTTTAATTAGCAAACTCATTTATTATCACTTAAACATGTTTTAAAATTTCTTACAAAGAATTCAAAGGCTTTTGGAGAAAAGCTGTCAAGGACAGGGTTGATGTCTGGACATTCTTGCTCAACTTCTACTTTCAGACTGAGGGAATTTACTAAGTCTGGTGTTTCCTGTTGGATGAAAAGAGCAACACAAGTCAATATCTCCAACTTTAGAGGCACATTATATTCAAAAAGATTAGACGGTGAACACTTACCTGAACATAAACCTTACGATCTACACATCGGGAAATGGAGGATATTTTGATCTTCTCCTTCAGGTACCGTTCATTGTTTGCTTCAAACAGTCCTCTTGAAGTTACCCTTGAGCCCTTCAGATCAGCGTCCAGAGTCAATGTATAGGATACATCTGAAATTAAAGAAACAAAATCAACAAAAAAAAGGAAAACAATATTTGGGATTTAAATATTGAACCGCTCCAATATGTAGACATTTTGGGACAGATTTTTCTGAGGATTACTGAGACTATAAACAGCTACTTTGGAATAAATTAGCCTAAATGAGGCTGGAAGAAATTGTTCCTTTATTATTTACACACTTTAGAGTTTGACCCATTCATCCACCCATCCACCCATCAAATCAAATACATGTTTGTTTTGATTTCAATCAAAAATAAAAGTGCTATAAAACTATGGCTAGTTTGCCAAACCCTCACAATCTCTTTAAGAATCTTAAAGAGAATCTTTAGGATCTCCACCTCACGACAATGTTTCTTCATTATGCCATTTTCAACTATTCTTCGGAGCAATGGGCTGAGAAGTAGCTGGTATGACGAGCTCAGCACACTCATAGTTCACCAGGTGTTTGCTCATTTCTGCTGCCGCTAGTTTGGAGGAGTTGAGCAAGGAGTGGGTGTTCTCTGAGGCCGAAAAATAAAAGGTGATAAAGTCACATGTTGTGTCTGTACATGACACGACATGTGACTTTAATAAAGTGGACTAACCAATAGTCTGATTTTGACACCTCTACTTTCATTTAAGTACATTTTAAGCATGTCCTTCTTAGTTAGAAATCTTTGGAGTTTTATTCCCAGTGTGATGATGTTTGGAACTAGGAGCTGTCTGGGAAACTTTCAACAACTTTAAAGTGTTTTTGTAGCATTTTGGAAGCACTTTGCTCTTACATTTTTATAAATGTGTGAATTAAGTTCTTTATACCAACAGGTAACACATTTTCTCCTCCTTTGTTGCTTATTTAATCTAAAAATTTCTATCCTAACTACATTAGTTTTTCAAATCTGGCTCTTGTATGTGGGATCTATTTCTTTTCAGCTTTCATCTAATCTATTGAGACATACTTTTGATGCCCATATAGTTTTAGTAACAGAAATAGATGCATTTTAATGAGACAAAAAAGCTAAAGATAAGCTCATAAATAACACTGACCATGCAAAAAAGTAGCGTAGGTCTATTTGAATATACAAAGGTTTTCTTCCTCTTCATGTGTTTTGTCTCTGTGCTCCTTTGAATCTTTAAAGTTACTTTGAGGAATCTAGCTTACCTATGGGTCCCACAGGCTCTGTGGGTCGGAAGGAAGCACTAAAACAGATGTTCACATTCAAGCAAGAGAGCTTGCGTCCACTAATGTCACAGTCTTTGTTTAAAATGCTGATTTTATCCGGTTTGAAGGAAGCTTTAGCTGTAACAATTGCCACTCCTCTGGACCTGCAATCAAAAGTAATATCAGTTGCATGTTCCCACATTCCCAGTGTTCCCACATAATTATTTCTGGAGCTCACCAGAGCTGGACAACGGATCCATAAGCACCAATGGAGATGTCAGGAATGGTATCTCCATTCAGGTCTTTATTGCTGTCTAAAGATCTTCCAAAAAATTGAAGTTGAGGATTCAGTTTGGAGCCTGGGATTCTCTGTGAAACAGTAAAGTACAGATAAGGCCAATACTAGTCACACCTCTGGCCGAAATAGGCTTAAAATTATTTCCAAATAGACACACAATGATACTGAGTTACTGTGTGGTATTGAAAGTCAAAGTTCTCTTGGAAATGGCCAGGTGCTCTTTATCATCCCAGTTCATTTTTTCAGTCACAAAAATCTAAAAGAATCCACACAGACTTTATGTAATTCTGGCCTTAAGAGTTGTGTCTTAGTCCAATGTGAGGAACAGTGGCAGGAGAGTTTCAGAGTAATCTGACTGTCCATCCAGCCATAAAAGAGCTGGAGTTGATGGACCCATCGGAGCAGAAACAGGTTGGTTGGAAACTAAACAACCTGGTTTGACATATGAAGGCAGTTTCCAGACTCTATTCCTGGAGCTTCAGGTGTTGGAAACTGATGGATCAGAGCTGGTTCAGAATGTGAATTTGATTTTTCTTTTTTTCTCCTCCAGTCCTTCGCTCTCAGGCTTCTGTTAGGGATTAGGTTCTAAGTTTGTGGCACCTAACTATGCGAGAAATGGTTTATAAATAGCATGATTCATTGATTACAACCCAAAATTAAGCCTTTTTCCCTTTTTTTTAACCTTTTGAAAAATAGGTAGATTCTTGATATGTATTAACCTTTAATTATTTTTTGAAAAACATCTGTCTTCACATTCCTACCTCTCCGAGTAGTAGAGAAGGGTTTAACAAGTTTTAATATGTTCGTGTTATTGAAATTAGTGGTAAATCAGTCCTAGTCTGTTTGTTAAGTTGTTGTTTGGTTACATTAATTATCATTTCTCATTGATTTTTCTAAAACAAATCTTTAGCGGAATACATTATTATTCTGTGTTTACAAAAATCCTCTTGCTCTGATAGAAGTCATTACATGTGAAGTAAATAAAAGCATCCTTCAGATAGATTTTGGACACATTAAGAGATTATTTTTTTCATGCACATTAAAATAGTTAACAAAGCTTACTTTGTTTAACACATATATAATTTCAGCCCCAAAGATACATGAATAACAACTCTACTCTTCATGTATTTCTTGAACACAAAAGCGGTGTGTTGTACCTGTGAGAAGTCTTTTTTTAGACCCATGTTGTAGCCGTTGTAGATGTAAATCACACCCTTTCCCGTGTCCTCCAGTGGCGCTCCAACCACAACATCACTGAATCCGTTGAGGTCGAGGTCAGGAATGACAGAGATAGCCGTTCCAAAACGAGCATTTTCATTTCCAGAAGGGCCGTTGAGGAATCCCTGCTCACTCAGTATTCCCTTCAGAAAGCGAGACAAACAAAGTGTGAGACTTATGCACAGAGGATAAGACTCTGGAGTTAAAAGTGCTATAAAATAAAGATGATTTTTTTTTTAATCATTGTTACCTTGGTGACAGAGAATAAGTAGACCCTGCCTTGTTCTTTCTTCAGCTCACTCATATACATTGGAGCTCCAACCAGAAGCAAATCCGTCACTTTATCATCGTCTACATCCAGTGAGCACAGGACGCTCCCAAAGTACGACCCGAGCTGCAACAAGTTCCAGCTGCTTAGCCATCACATAGTAAATCTGATCCGGTTGCAGATGAAAGAGCACATTTTCCACTGATTTCACCAGGCGAATACATCGTCTAATCTCCATACCTGCTTCCCTCTTTCTGTATCCACAACAACAGGTTGCTTTTGGGAGTTCACAGTATAGATGATGACTTGTCCGGAATGGTTGGAGCGAGGAGCTCCAGCTACAAAATATTCTGTAGACCTATCAGTCAGTGTGGTGAGAGCATAACCTGCCCAGGAGAATAAGAAAAAGATAAACGTATCCAGGTGACTGATTGTGTGTAACTCTTTTTAGATTTTCCTTTAGTATGTTTCCTTTTTTTCTTGTTTTACGTTGTGTTGTACATGCGACAAGTTATGTTTTCAGCATGAGGGCAACTCACATGTTAAACATACCAAGCTGCCACCAACTCAAACTTAAACAGTAATGGAGGGAGGAAAGAGATGCTTGTTTTACTATACCATCACTATTTTGAATTTGTGCCAGCTAATTATGACAATGTCAAGGTTTGCTGTGCACTCTAGGCAGGTGACAACATTTTGTTTAGCTTTAAAAGACATTACGCCAAATTTAAAGCAGTGTGGCACAGAAAGAGAAAGTTCCACCAGATAGTGCAAAGCAGACAGCTACGACTAATGCAGGTGGTTCTCCACCTCCAAGCATCAAACCTGGACTTCTGTGCAAAGTATGTTTTTAAAAACAAGTCTTTGTTTCATGTTCAGAAAGACTGTGTTTATTTTAGTTTTTATATATAAAAAAAAATATCCTGCAAAAAACCTTTTCTAAATTAAACTTAAAATATCTGACGAACATTGCTGATGCTACTTTTACAAAAGCACTTCCTGTGAAGTGAGTATTTAGCAAGACTGGCTGTAATTTTTAGACTGAGGCAGCAATTACCTTTTCATGGTGACTATGCAACACTACTTCTTGTTCTATTTTTTCCAGGTTGGGGCTTTTTCTCTATTGGTATGAAAATATTTATTATGAAAAAAATCTAAACGCGTGACTTTTGGGATAAATATCTCTTGTTTTATGTTGTAAATTAACATGATTCACAATACTCCAGTGAATATTTGTTGAAATCTTACACTCAAATGAAACTTATCTCCTAATCTTGAACAATATTTATGTGGGTGCTAGAAACATTTAGCTTCGTTGGCCATTCAATCATCCAACACAACATCTGTTAAATATGAAGACTGAAGTGCAGGAACACCATGATATGGTACAGCAAATATTCACCATTTGGAGGATGTGGTAATAAAAACCTCAAAAGCGTACCCAGCAGTGAGCTGTGATTTCTGTCTTCAAGCGTTCCCTCAAAGGCAGAGAAAGGGAAAATAGTTGCTACGGATCCTTTCTGATGAACAACAGTCCCACTCCAGGCGTATGCTCCCACTGCTCCCAGCATCATCATATCCTAGAGACACAAGGGACCCAGTAAAATGTCACAAACATCAACACATTGTGGTTCATTAATTTACCAACACAAAGTTTCCAAATAAAATGTGACTAATTTAACTAGAATGAAAAAAAGTAACACTAAAGGAAAATGGTTTTTAAAGCTGTGGCGGTTCTATTACAAAGATACTGAGTCTCTGTGGCCACATTAATTCTCCTTTTAACAAGTAGAAAGAACCAAATGGAGATAGATCCACTAATAATTACTTAATATCTACTTCTCCTACAATTGTATTATTTCTGTACCTGCTGCTTGGAGTAGTATGCACTGAATCCGACCTGGGACATCTCCATCTGGAAGCTATCGCCCCCTTTTCCAGTACCTTCAACAAACAGAGCACAATAATGAAACTAAAAACAGGATGGCAGATAAATGGTAGCAATGTGCACTTTCCACTTCTCATCTCTGCAGTTGTTCCCTGCAGAACATGTACATAAACAGGAAAAAAATGTAAATAATATGCACCCTCTATGCTGAAGATGCGTTTTCCTAAAGTCCCAGCGATGGTGGAAAGGACGGCTTCTTCTGACACATTGAAGAAGTACTTCTCTGTGGGTTTACTGGCAATGGATTTGATTTCCTGGATGAGATTTTTTGTATCTATGTTGTTTCTGGTGTAGTAACCCAACACCTGAGGAGCAAAAAGGAAATATCCAACTTGTACATATAGATACAAAATTAATCATACAATATACAATATTGTATGATTAATATTGCATGATTAATACAATAATCAATGCAAAGGTCCAAGGTCCACCTTTCAACAGGGAGATAATTTTTTTAGGACTTATAATACCTATAATTTTGCTAAAAAAAAACAAAAACATATACATTCTGGTATTTTTACGAACTGAACAAGGGTAGTAAGACTTCTCTGAATTTTCTTCCATGACATTATTCTACTAACAAAAATGTTTTAAAGGCTTTTTACACAAACTTACCAGTGAGTAGGCCTGTTGCAATAAGCAATAAATCAGTTAATCACATTAACTGATTTATGTGATTATTGAGGTTAAAACAACCTCAATAATTTCCATTTGCATGATTTATTATTTTTTCTATTCCTACTAAATGTTGGATGACAAAAATCTTCAGTCTGGTATTTTGGTCTAACCTAGCCCGTTTTTTTGAAAGACAGTTTTGTTTAAACAAGCGAAGTAATTAATTTTATTTGTTGTTTTATTTATTTATTTTGAATATTTGAAATGTTTACCAGCTTCAGTGTTAAATGTTCATTAGAATTTAAAGTTTATTCATCTTTGAGAATGCATTACTCCATTTCCATCATATTACTTGAAATGGTATTATTTCTGGAAAAATGTATCATCTAGCAAAATTTGTTATTGTGACAGGCCTACCAGGGAGGTCAGTAATTTTGAAGCCACTGAACGCATTCTAGGCTTCTTATTTTTCTTGTTTTGAAGAGTCATCTGATGTTTGTTTGCTTGAAATTTTAACCTACTCAATATTTAGAGTACATAATTGATCACATACCGCAATACCAAATCGAATGATGCCTTGCTTGTCACACTCAGCGATGACGCTGTCTCTTCTGTAGCTATCGTGCGACTCCCCATCAGTAACAACCACCATGACCTTAGCAGCTTCAGGTCGGCCACCATTGCTTGCAGAAAAAGCTTCCTTACTGAGTTCACAAACAAAAGAGGTTCTTACAGTAAGATAATTCAATTCAATCATTTGAATCACTATGTGACGCCAAGGCACTTTACAATGAAAAAACAACATAATGAAAAATAATGGTAACACTTTATTTGACGGGGTGTGCATTAGAGTGACATGACACTGTCATAAACATGACATAACATGTGTTATGAACATGAAGTAGTCTTTATGAATGTTTATGACTGTTGCCATGAAGTGTCATTTGGTAAATAATGACACTTTAAATGTAAAGTTGCTTTAAAAGTTGCATTAAAAGTCCATTAAAATTGCCTACTTTGAATTATTTGGTAAATAATTAAATTTTTAAAGCATCTTTGCATTGAAAGCATCATAATTTTCCAAATGACACTTCATGACATCAGTCATAGACATTCATAAAGACTCCTTCATGTTCATGACAGATGTTATGTCATGTTTATTACAGTGTCATGTCAATCTTATGCACACCCTGTCCAATACAAATTTTACCAAAAATAACCCTTAAGAAAAGAAGAAAGGAAGAAATGACCAAGCCACTAAGTTAAGAAATTTTAAAAAAACAGACTCTGCATGTATTTTAAAAGAAAAAATGTGTTTACTGTCAAACCAACCTGGCAAATGCGATTGCATCAAAGGTATTGGTAGAAGTACCATACATCTGTGTGATTCTGGATGCTGCTTCATGCATCTGGTCCTTGTCTGTGTAACGATTCAGTTTGAATTCAACCTTTTGGCCATCACTATACTGAATGACGCTCATCTATTGTGAGATAAAAAAAAATAGAAAAAGAGCATACAAACATTGTTGTAATTCAATTGCTCAAGAGTCACCTGTGTACTTTGAGGTCCAATATCTAAAGAGGGTATCAATTTGCGCAGAAACTCCGTCATTGGTTGCCATGGATAAATGCTGTTTGACCCGTCCAAAACAATCACAATGTCCATCAAACCTGAACATGCTGTAGATTAGAGGGAAGGCTGGTTAATGCATCATTAAAAAAAGAAACAACACTCCAAAAAAACTGTTTTTAACTTTAACTGAGCCACTGGTTTAGGTGTTTTTTCCATTGACAAAAGCAATATTTGTTTGATGGTATTTTGCACATGCTTAAGACATGACCTTAAGGTGACCAGCCTTTTTATTTAGCACTGCTGGTCAAGATTGTATAAGTTTTAGCCAAGATACAAGTATTTTGTAATATTTACAGGCCTGCTTGTGTAGCTAATAAGGTTAGTATTTCTGTTTGCAACGATTATTTTTAATAATGGTTAAGTGTCCTTGAAAAGTTTAAGATAGGTCTGTAAACTATACGACGCATGTTTATTACATTTTTTACACATAATCACAGATAATGACATTTTAGTCCAGTCCAGTCAGTCCTGTCTATTTTAAGGTCCTTTTAGGATTAGCTGCTTTGGGCCCCACGTCACTTTAATCCAAATAAACTGCAGCTGGCCACGCCCCCCAACACAACGTTTACACTGATACGTGAAAATGACTGCAAACAGAAGTGCAACAGATGTGCAACTATAGAACCTTGAAAAGCAGAAGTAGAGCCTCCTGCACAATCAAGAAGATTGCAGCAAGTGGTTTCTGTCTAGTAGTTCAACAATGCAACAACTGTCTTTGCCAGCAGCAGTGGTAAAATCAGCTACCGAAATGTGCTAAAGTTCTACTTGGGTTGCTAGGTAACAGAGTTGGTCTTGGCTGGGGTTGCTCGGTAACAACGCAGTGCCCGTGGAATGTTGCTTAACAATCCGGAGATTTTTTTACAGCAAATTTCCAGCCTCAGCTGGAAAATAGCAACTTTTTACCAAAGACGTTAATGGATGATTTCTTTACGTGCTTGGGCTGCTTTTATAAGTTGTTTAAACAAAAACGGAAGAATGAGACTTTAACTATCTTACATCATCAAAGAAGGACAGATGGTAGCGGTTATTAATAATGGGGGCTTGAATGACTTTTCCTCCCCTAGGATTTCTTCTTCACTTCCCTAAGCTAAACTCTAAGTTCAGCTGTGAGAAGCAAGAGAGGGATTTGTAATAAAGTGATTCCAGGGAAAATACTGCTTACTCTGAATGGCAGGAGAGAAGGCAGGTTGAGGCTGAAAGAGCGGGTTGAGTTTTGAGCAAATTCCTGGATAAAAGTTCTGATCGCCACACTGCTGCCCCCAAAGAGGACCACACATCTGCAGCAGGGATGACAGAAGAAGAAACAAGAGACCTGATTAATATATTTACTTGGTTTTCATGGCAACCAAAAGGTTCCAGTAGGATGCAGTGAGTAAAGTTATGCAACTAAATAAAAGTTTATTTATATAGCACATTTTTTTACCATTATATTGCTTCAGAAAAACACAAAAACAAAACACTATACAATCACAAATGCCTACCATCAAAGTCAATTATAGCAACAGCTTGAAAATATTTGTCTATTTAAGTGGTGAAAGGGTGTGGTGAACCACTAAAAAGTTTTGAATTTATGATCTAAGACAATGAGAAGAAGTGTTTATTTGAATCAAATTATAGTAATGTTCATTGTTATGACTGCTGTCATTAGGTGTTGGCTTGTAATAATGTTTGTATACTATACCAGCACCAGCACCAAGCTGTGACTGGTGGGCAGAAATACCGCAGTATGAAGGTTGATAATGCTTGCTCAAATGGATACCACTTCCTGTACCCTGGTTGAAGGTGTGCAATGCTCTTTTTCCTGTTTATGTTGGTTTGGTAGTGTCATAAAAATGTCCTACCCTGTGAATTTCTTCCCATTTTGAGTATTTACAACAACAAACTTGTTTTCTTAAATGACAGTTTTAAGTTCAATTTCTACAAACAAAACAACAAAATGTGCCATTCATTTGTATACAGCTCCCCTGAGTCAACATGGTTTTTAACCAATGTTCGCTGCAAGTCTTACTTCAAGTCCTTCCTCATCTAGAAGCAAAAACTGTTTTTTATTCTTACATATGCAAAATAGCTCAAGATTAGGCAGATTAGACAGAAAATATGCAAACACATCAATTTTCAAGTGTTGGCACAGATTCTGAAAAAAACTTTGAAAAGTGCATCCTAACACATGAAATATCTTTGATTTAGAGCATTAAGTTTTCGCTCTGGACTTTTGTTTAGGATCATTGTCCTCAAATATTTTACAGCCTATTTCTTCCACTGATACATGAAAATGGATGCAAACTGTATTGAATTTTCTCAATTTTCCCATAAATACTGATCATATTGATGGAATAGAATAGAATAGAATAGAATAGAATAGAATAGAATAGAATAGAATAGAATAGAACAGAAAACAGAAACTGCCTTTTTTGGCATCTTCAAAGTTGTGACATGCTCTTCCCAAACTTTAAAAGGATGAGCTGAACATTACCCTGCGAGATGCACAATACATGCGCAACAATAACAGAAAAACTTACCAAAAAGTCATGGCCTGTATGGTTGGGAGTAAGAGTCAAACCCAGAGACATGTTGGCGTTGACACTTATAACATCTGGAATTCTAACAGAATCTGTGAGGGAAAAAAACATTGAAAAGGCAAATTAGGATCTCTTGTGCATGAATTGATTTGTTAACATGATTCTTACATTTCTTAAGAAGGAAAATTCAAAGAGAGAGCTTTGTAGACTTCATTAGGCATTTTTTGAGTATAGTGGAGAGGGTGGAAGTTCAACAAAACCCTGAAGTTTACCTTGAAGGTTGAGTTTATCACATTTGTTACTGGATCCCAGGATCGGACACTTGTAAACATCTCCCTTCCTGTTGTCACTCCAAGGAGCACCAACTAGGAGCCTGAAGAAAACAGAATTATTAATCACTAAGCCTCCAATAATAATGAACTATTATGAATTAATTGTTACTTTAAAATGGGAATGTGCTTTAATAAAAACAAAATAAAAATACAAGCTTACAAGGCAAGCAAAAGACTATGGATTTTGCATCTGCCACAGTCCTTTAAAAACCATGTCACCTTTTGATTTAGAAACTGAATTCTGAACAAGATTCTTTCAGGAAACAGCCAGATGCTCTTAGAGGTGCAGGGAGTGCCTCGATCCTGGAGCTCTCAATTAAGACATATTTTTCTCTAGTTCTTCTATCACATTTGCACTTGGATCACTGCAACATGACTCTGAGAGAGGTACAAACTGCATGCATCTGCAGGAGGCAGTGCTTGAATGCTTCTGTGCAATCCACACCATGCATTCAGAGCAGACCTAAATAAGAATGAAGAAATATTTGGGAGGGAGACTGAACGTCCTAGTAAATTCTGTTCACTGCATATCAGCTTATGGCAGTAAATTTGTCATATCCTTCCTTTTAATTCTCTGAGATAAAGAAATAAGTTGGTGCAAGTTTGAATCTAAAACAGATACTTGAACTTTAAGTTGCAAATATAAACTTCTTTTTATGATAATGTAACTTCACCATACCTGAAACCAAATAAATATCAAAAGCTGTAAAAGGTGACTCTTTAAAGATGTGACGACAGGAAACATTACGTATGCTGGTGTGTCATAGGGGGGCTTACAGTCAGAGAGTATGATCAGGGGCACTGGTTTTCCCTGCGTTACACAACAAGGAACTCCTCCAGACATTAAATGACTCTATGAGTGTGAGTGACTGTACAGACTGGGAGTGTCACTCTGGCCTAGATCAAGGAGTTTTATTACTATTACTGTTTAACTAAATGTTAGCCAAATGTGGTATAATACAACATGAATTGCAAGAAGATATGTATGCATATATAATTCTCCCACGGCTTCTATTTGCCGTGGGAGAATTAACAACTTAGTGACGATATCAGGAAGACATTCATTGGTACCCTAGACATACGTACAATACACAGATGACTCAAGGTACCTCATTCATCTGTTAAAAATATGATATGATATGTGTAAATACCATGGAAATGTCCAGTCATTCTACTGTTCACAAGAGAAGTTCTGTCTTGTTCATGTGTTTTGGTGTGGAAAATGTTAATCAACCACAGAGCAAAAGAAGAAGACCTTGTGAAAACAGAGTTGCACACAAGGCTGAAGAAATTAATTTTCATCATACCCCACACTGTGTGGTCTAATGATGGAAGAACTCAGTCATGATCTGTGAGTGTTGTTCTGGTGGTCTTCACAAAAGGCATGCCATCATGAGGAATGTCAAAATAAAGTGCATAAAATTGGTATTCGAAATGTACAGTGTATATTCAAAGTGGCAAAATATGTACCACAGAAATCCCATGAAAATCTTTGTTGAGTGAGTTGAGAAGGTGCGTGCGACTAACACAACCTACAGCCTGACTCAGTTTCACCAGTTCTATTCAATCCACTTCAATTGTTTTGTTACACTGTTCAGAGTAAGAATGAGAAAGAAGGAAAAAACATCTTCAAGTTCACTGGAGGAGAACTGTATTCATCACAGCGATAAATTTATTAAGAAATTTATTTATTTGAAGACATTTCATAATTCTTTTCACCAGGGGAGGCAATAATTGTATAGGGTGTTTAAAATAAATAAAAACCTGTAAGATCAAGTAAAAAAATACGGAGCCCTTAAGGGGACATGGAGAAAAAAAAAAGGAAAGAAATCCCGACTTACTTTCTCGAGATCCCGAGAAACTAAGTCGAGATCTCGAGATCGCGACTTATTATCTCGAGATCCCGACTTTTTATCTCGAGATCCCGACTTTTTTATTTCTTTTCGCGGGATCTCGAGAAAATAAGTCAGGATCTCGGGATCTCGAGATCTCGACTTAGTTTCGCGGGATCTCGAGAAAGTAAGTCGGGATTTCTTTCCTTTTTTTTTCTCCCTTAGGGGCTCTGTAAAAAAATGACTATTGAAGTCAAACTTTGGCATCACAAAAAAGTAAAAGTGGCTGAAGCGAATAAAACTGATGACGATTCAAGAGTGTCAAGACTTGTTTGCAATGTTGAAAGAAAACCAAAAACCATGTGTGCATCATTCTGCAGGCAGCGACACGCTTTCATTTGCAAACTGAGAAAAAACTATCCCTGACATGAAGCAGGGTGCAAAAGAAAAAAAGAAAAACATTTTTTAAACTTATGTTTAAGTTCATCAATATAACGTATAACTGTCACCATCTGTTTTACTGTTTTGATCACATTAATGAAGTTCTACGAGAAAACTCTTTAACCCTTTTGGACAAGATAACTTAAAAATCAGTTTAGAGTTTATTAGTAAATGATAACATTCCTACCATTTGTCCTGATAGTTTGGTGCTTGTAGGACTGTGTAGCCAAATTCATCAGAAGCTGGGCCGAGGAAAATCTTAGCTCCTGCAGTGCCAACATTGAAGGACTGCGATTGGCTAATCTTGTCATCTGGTAGAAGAAGCAGAGAAGGTTCCATTAAAACTAATGAGACTCTTACAGTTCTTACAATGCCTTGCAAAATTATCCATAGCCCTTACTTATTATTATTTTTTTGCACATTTTGTCACACTGCAACCACAAACGTTAGTGCATTTTATTACACAAATGAGGAAATTTGTGTAACAAATGGGAGGCATTTGCACTTAATATCTGCAAATAAGATGCAGTGCAGATATTCACAGTTCCAGAAATAAAATCTATCAACATGACATCTATTGGTTTTGTCCTTCACAAATCTACAACATATGGAAAAATAGCAAGAATAAGGTTATTGTTGAAGAAAAGCTAGAAGTTTCATTTAAAATTTGCTGCAAGCAAGTCAAGGAAAACAGCAATCATATAGAACAAGGAGCTCTGGTTAGGTGAGACCAAAGTAAAAATTTTTTTTGGGCTGTGTACATGGTGGAAAATGAACAATGCATATCAACTCAGCATCATGCTGCATATAGTTGATGTGCAGCATGATGCAGGGTTGTTTTTCTTCACAGCTTTCTCAAAGCTGGGGCGAAGCTGAAGCTAAATATAGTAAAATTCTAGAAAAAAAGCAATTAAAACCTGCAAAAGACTTGTTATTCAGGCATTCGTCTCACAGCAGGGTGTGTACCAAAACACACAGACAGCTACAATAGCAGGTTTGGGTCAAAGCATTTATATGTGTTAGAGTGGCCCTGTCCATCCATCTGACTGAGAATGGCTCGCTCTGCAAAACAGAATGGGCAAAATGGCAGTCTCTACATGCAAAGAGAGAAAAATTCTAAGATTTGTGCAAAAGCAAAAGGTGAGCTAGACCTTCCGAATGCATTAAATAAATAAATATTATGAAAAATACGATTTTTTGCCTTTGCAACTATTCTATAATTTGCATTTGCCTATCACAAAATTGCAAATAAACACAGAGATAACAGGTTTTTAATCATTTTATATATATATTTGACTTATCTTATTGTCAAAGATTGCTTTCTGAATTCTGCTCTCATGAGAGACTTGCCCTGTAAAACCACCACTTCCTCTAAAATGAGAGTGAAGGTTATGTTTTGTACCATACCAAAAAATAACCACCTGCAAAGCCTGACTCAAGGGGACAAGAGAAAACACAGAAAAAGCAGCAACTCATGGAGATTATTCATTTAATGAAGTGCTGCAGATATAACTGCAGTGCTTCCGATAATAATAATCAACAGAGGCTCGTAACACCCTCAGGTGGAAGCAGGTTGAGTCCTCCTGTCTTAACAGTGTCACAAGCCTAAACAGGCTGAGCTGCGCTCCCCTCTGCAATCACCAGGACCAGGAATGTGAATATTGAACTCGGGAAAACCTTCACAAGCCGCAGTCCTGTCCTGCCACGCCTGTGTTTACCTGCAGCGCACAACAGCCACTCCAATACTTCTTAATGTGCCTTTTTATTTTATCTAAGCATTAGAAACAACGTGGTCATAGCGGAGGGCAGTATCTGGCGGCATGTCTACGGCTGCGAAAAACAGAAATAGTGCAACTTTTCGCCACGCAGATCACAATTCAAGCTGACCAACACATATTAGAAACTAAAATAAGACATTTATAATCATTTAGTTAATGAATTTTACACTGACGGTCATCCGATGCGAACAGAGTCTATTAGGGACAAAAAAACCTGCCATCAATTTCATAATAATTAAAAGCCAAATCCTTAGAAAGCGATAAAAACGAACTTACATTTTGTAATCCCATGCAAATTATGGGACCTCGACAATCCGATGGTTAAAAAGTAAAAACTTTAATGTCGAAGAAAGAAAAAAGATTTATACTTACAGATAACTATTACAGCAAAGACGATTTTTCTCCAAACGTGATCCATCCCGATCATCGTTTCGTGTGTGTATGGAGATGAAACAATGCCTCCGAGCGTGTCAAAGGTTCGGCTCCACAGCTGTGACTAACCGGATATGTTTCCCTTATAAGGACTGGAGCCATTTTTCTGACCTGCAGACACAACCTTCGCAATAGTTAGTTGATGAGAAAGTGACTTATTCATGATTAAGAAGCAGAGTGGGAAGTTAAGGTGAATGACATTAGTTAAACAACAAGTTAACGTTGTGTTATTCATTATATTTAAGTGTGTGTTGTAAATTAGATTTTAAGATAAATTGATCTTATTGGACTAAACTTCATATTTCTTGTATCTTACTCAAGAAGTATGATAACAGTGTCACAAGCCTAAACAGGCTGAGCTGCGCTCCCCTCTGCAATCAGCAGGACCAGGAATGTGAATAGAAGTATGATAGACTTCTTGAGTAAGTGTATAGATAAAGAAGTTAGTCCTGCATCAATCTGTGGGAACTTGATCAGTAATTACTTGATTGATGCTCTGGTTCCTGTTTTTTTTTTGTTTTTGTTTTGTTAAGTCTGCCTCACTCCTAATTTTGAAGAAAGCTTTAAAGGGATTTCTTGAACAGAATCTGTTAAGTGTCACAGCTCTCAGTGAGATAAAGATCTGGGTTTATCTCACTGACTGATTGTCATGATGCAGATATTAGTTCTGGTTCAGGTCAGCAGCTCTACAACAGGATGTTAAACAGACGTGTAAGTAACATATGCAATGACGTACACTGTGAGAAAGATCAACAGTTATTCCCCTCTCGCTGGAAAAACAAGTGATGTAAGACCTTTCATTAAACTAAAGCTGGGGCGGTGAAATTTAACTCTCAATTAGTGGTGCCAGTTCAAAATAATAATTTGGAAGGAACTCTAACTGGACTTGTTGCTCAACAGACGCAATCAGCACAGCATGTTGTATAACATATCAATAGCTTGTGTGTTAGCAACTTAGATTACATAGATGAGATTAGTTTTATAGACGACTCTTTCGCAAAAGTTTCAACATCATTTGCAGATTTCACACATAATTACCAGTAAAGCAACACTTGATGATTCAAGACAGATTCTGAAAGCAGTTTTAGTGTTTCTCTGTGGGTTTCTTAGGAAGTCTCAAAAATAGCCTCATGACATCACATACATTACACAGAAAGAGTTCATTGTCATCTACGCTTGGGGAATTTGATGGCAGCATGGGTCAAATGAAAAATTATGGTGGGAAGTGGTTAGAAAAAGCCAGACACAGATGCTACATGGTTGTAGGTGAGTTGTCTTTCAAGGGCTATGAATACTTTAGAAAGGTGCTACATTTTATGAGGAAACAGTAATAAACCAGGTGAACTGAAACAATAAGTTTGCATCTTTTTCCTTTGACATAGCAGGGAAACTGAGTCCTTGCATTTCATCACACAAATAGCAGAGGAACTCATAGCACGACATCTAAAAGTCTGTCTTATTGCTACTTTAATTGTCTGTCAAATTTAATAACATTTGTTCCACTCTGACTGCTGCCAATTGACTTCAAATCTAACAGTCGTGGAGCTTTTTACTTGGCATTGTCTTTGAGGTCAGTGAAGTGACTGCTGAATAACTAAGAAGATTACAACATCATTTTCCAACCCCGCCCTTTCAAGCAGGCCACATCAAATCACAGATTGCAGACATTTCAGTGGATTTATAAGCTTCTAGAGGCTTTTCACACCACACATTTTAAAGACTTTCTTTGGACATGTAAGTGTGCTTTTTAAAGCAAAGTAAGGATTTGTGAATGTTCACTAATTTATCCATCCGCCGGCTGCTTTGCCGAATTAATAACACATTAATTTTAATCTACCCATCCATTATCTGTATCTGCTTACCCTTGCAGGGTTTTGGTGCCTATCTCCAGCAGTCATTGGGCAAGAGGCAGGGTTCATCCCGGACAGGTCACCAATCCATCATATCACAACATAAACAACCATCCACACTCACACCTCAATTTAGAGAGAGCAATTAACCTGACAGTCATGTTTTTGGACTGTGGGAGAAAGTCAGAGTTTGCAAACTTCATGGTCACAGGTTCAAGTCCCATGCTAAGATCTGAATTCATGAACCAAGGCAATGGTGCTACCAACTGTTC
Source organism: Phalloptychus januarius (assembly GCA_902982915.1). NCBI lineage: Eukaryota > Metazoa > Chordata > Actinopteri > Cyprinodontiformes > Poeciliidae > Phalloptychus > Phalloptychus januarius. Next base: position 5,773,233 of record CADWAE010000482.1, read on the forward strand.
AACTTTGGGGGTAAATATTTATTCTAACCCCTGATAATTTTGAAGAAATTAACATTATTAAATTTTTATTTCAATTACTTACATAAAAATCAAATTTTAACTTATATTTTCTTAATAGTTATTGATGTTCTGTTTCTATAATCAAAAATGAAACTGTCAGCAAGAAATTGTTAGCAAGAGTGAAAAAAAATACAAAATCATTGAGGTTCAAATACTTATTTATTCCTGCTGTTTACTACCAGAGCCTTACAACAGCACTGACACTAAAGTTTGAATACAGCAGAAATAAAATGCAAGGGAGGATCAGGCACAGAATTAAGGAGTTCTCTATGTCAATAGATCCAGGAATGAGAAGATGAAAGAAGCATGTAAACAAATACCAAAATTTAAGGACAGTGTTGTTTAATAATAGCAAAACAGAAGCTAATATATTTTACATTACTTTTTAACTGGTTTCATAATACAATAAATACATTCTAGATAAATAATTGCACACGTCTGTGAGATGTACTCTGTGCATTCCTATAAAAAACAGGAATGCACAGAAATAATTCTGTGCCAAAAATTATGTAATGTAAAATCTGCAAAGCCTTGCTTAAATAAATGCAAGGTAGAAATTAAATTTATCTTTACACATTTAAAGCTCAATTTAAGCTTTCATTTAAAGCTGTGCATTAAGCACCATTTAGCTTTGTAATACCTCTTTAATATATAGAGATATTACAAAAGTTTAAAGCAATGTAATCTTTCAAAGTTGTCAATAAGGATTGGACATGACACAAATATTTTTTTATTTTAGATCATTTTCATCCAACCAGTTTTGTTTGTGATAGGAACTGAAACAAAATATAACAAAATCATGTAATATTATAATATAATCAATCATTACTGTCATCTTGGTGCAATTTAAAAATTACTTTATACCTAACTCTGTCAGGAGTATGAATTATTTTTGGGCTTAGCTTAATGGAACTGACAACAATAGGAGAAAATATGAGACAACAGGGATATTAGAAAAGCAAGATTGGATGATTTTCTAAACTTCATGAAAAAATGAGATTGAAAATGATCAGAGAAGCTGGCAAGCAGCTGACAGCAAAAGAGGAGGAGAAGCAAGAACTGGTTAGAAATTCATTGAGACTGATAAGCGATAAGGGCAGTTTTGCTTCACTGTGCGATATGAAGAATGGCTAGCAGTTAGTTGTAATTACTTGCTAATAAATACACATAAAATACCATTGGTCCAAGTCCAACTATTACGTAATTCTGAAGACCCCTCAACCCCTCTACTCTGTTTTTTTTTTAAAGTTGTGACTCGCCTGTTGGTCATCGGCTGAACAGAAGACCTTGATCTTTCCAAAAGGAGTAAGTCTTAGTGTTTGTGTGGAAGTGTAGCAAAGCAGTTCCTGGAAAAGGCTGAGGTGATTTTCGGAATCTTATGTTGACAAACTGACTCACCTTTCCCTAAAAATACACAGATTCAACAGTGAGGTAAATCTCTCTTCTTTCAGAAGAACCCATATTGCTTAGATTGAAATACTATTTCCTACAGCAACACTGTTGTTTAGGGCTTTTTCTTGAATCATATAGAACAATATGTGGAAGAATCTTAGAAAGAATGCTGAAACAGACTAGACTGGAAACTTTGTTCTTGCTTGCCTCTTGGAATGTTATCAAAAATCCCCTCTGAGGCAAAAAAAACAAAACAACTTCAAGTTGGTCAGGATGTTTGGAGACCTTAAAAAACCCACTTCCTTATGTAATACAAATTAAACCCTTTTCACCTGTATTACTAGCCGCTGACAGCATATTGTCTGACATGGTTCATTTTTTAAATCTACCGTCCCTTACAAAAGTTAATGCCTTTTTCTCATTTTGTTACATTACAACCACAAACATCAGTGTATTTTATTGGGAGATAATTGGTTTTCAAAATGTTTGAAAACTAAATTATAAAACACACAATTTTCAGATTATGTTTATGGCTTTCACTTATATTTAATACCCACAAGGAAATACTTGGAGGAGCCAACTTTTGCCGTGTCTTTTGGATATTTATTTACAGGCATCTACAGACTGACTGCTTTTCCTATTCAGCTTTAAAAATCAGTTCACAGAAGTCAGTTTGGATGAATTGTGCAAAAAACAATTTTCAAAGACTCTTTGTCTCGTTAGTGGGCAGCCTTTGCCTCAGCCTCGGGTCTTTGCCACCTCTAATGGTTTTCTTTCAGGATTTTCCTGTATACATCTCCATTAATAGTCCTATCAGCTCTCATCAGCTTTCCTGTTCCTGTTGAAGAAAAGCCACATGGCGGACTATTTAAACACTCGGATCATTAAACAGATTCCTCTGACTGAGCTGTGAATATCTGCAGGATTTCCAGGATTTCCCTGAACGTCTTGGCTGCTTCGCTGATTAATCCTGTCTTCTTCTGGCCTGCCACTTTCAGTGGACGGACATTTCCTGGTGGGTTTACATTTATGACACTCTTGTTTTTCAGAAAATGGTTTCAACAGTGCTCCATGAACCATCCATAGCTTCTTTTTTTTTAACATTGCTTTGAACTATTCATAATTTCATTTTCATGATGCTGTTTTTTCTCTAATGTTCTCTAACAAACACCTGATGCCTTCACAGAACAGCTGCATTAATGCTTAGATTAAAAAGCGAGCAGGAGGAATTTCTTAACTAATGGAACGAGTACCAGGTCAGTTGGCTGCACTGGATTTATCTTGGCGTGTGGTAGAGCAGGTTTCTTGTGAAAATTGCGTATTATTTTCATTTCACTCCACAATAATTCAGTTGTTTGTACAGTTGTTTCAGATGAAATACAAGGCAATAGAGATTTGTAAAATGTCCAACACGTAGAAGGATGTGCTCCTCCTTCTTCAACCCTGCACAGACTAAGTGGATATGAAAAATAGATGGCTTGATGGTTGGCTGGATAGCTGGCAAGTTTCAGATGTTTCCAGTCTTAATATAAAACTTTTAAAAATAATAAAAAAAACTGAACCAGTTATTTAAAAAAATAATCACAATTTGCTGTCTTTTATATAGTGTCCAATTTCTACTTCTATTGGGGCTTTTTTAACCGAATGGTTGCAGAGTTTAACTAACCAAAATCTAAAGGCTCAGAGCAAAGTGACAAAAATATCACAACGCAGACAAATGCAGAAGCGGAGTTAATGGTGTTACCTTTTTAATCTTTGTCATCTCTGGTTTTCATCAATTGCAGCACTTACAGTACATGCGTGAAAGAGAGCTCAGATATTTTAAACACGCGATTGAAACTAAACTAGGTAAAGATTAGCTGATTTGGAAACGTTTTAAAGGAATGCTTTCTCAGGAAGGCATTTCTGTTTTGCTGCACATTGTGAAGAAATGATTGGGGATGTACAGGAACACAACATACACGCGCACACACCCAGACACACACCCCGACACACACAGCTAATCCCTCTTTTACTCCGATGTGCTGAGCATTGAGAAACTACGGCTGTTGTTTATCCTGTTGGTATCTCTCTTTTATTTTCGTTAGCCTCAGCATCACATGCGGCAGCCATGACGTTTCACAATTCACCAGCTGTACAGCAGAGTAGTAATGAGCAGTTACATTCAGTTTACATTTGTGGATTTTACTTAAATACACAGTGTATTTATTTTCCAAAGAAGCCGAAGGAACAAATGTTGCAAATGCTGAACCGATGCTTTAATTTTGGCCAGTCATCCGTTTACAACTGTACTTTTGCAGATTATATCAGGAGTGAGAAAAGAGTCTCCTCCACAGCAGGCAGTTTATCTGAATTCATATGTAACATCCCTTTGGTTCTGTTTTTCTCTTCAGAATAAGAACATCTCTATAAAACACTGCAGCACAACAGTAAGCCCTATTCGCTCTGTGGTTTAGACAAACTAAAACTGCATGTTGACTTAAAAATTGAAGACAGACATGGGGGTGAGGGTTCCAGAGAAACTGTAGCAACTGACAGATGTGCACATTTAACCTTTAACCCATTTTATTTTACCTTGCAGTAAATCAGTATAGACAGATTTAAAATGCAAAAGAAAAAAGATGAGCAATATTAATATTGATTAAACTTTAAACCACATTTCACCATCAGCATTGCTTCGAAATTGATTATTGAAACGCAACAAAGAAGATTCCCCCGCATTTGCAGAACTGGAGTTGAGCGCCATGCTGAGGTCACTGACAGGGTGGAAACCGTTCTGTGTTTTTCTGTCCCAAAGACACATTATAAGTATGAAAACCCTCCAGTCTGCATGTCTGCTTCTGTATGGAACCATGTTGGCTTATGAGATGTTTTGCAATTTCTTTTCTTTATTAAAACAGAATGCATTCCTTTGTCTCTGCATTGGTTTATGTTTGGAAAGTCGTCATGTTGGCATAAAGAGGCCTTGAAGATTTTTAGCGGTCGGCTTTACTGAGAGGAAGATTAGAATAACATTCCTCTTAGCTCAACAACAAGCCACAAATATTCTCTTGTAAGAGAGCCATGCTGTGCTTTGAACTTCTAAGCAGCAAAAATATATATTGGGCTCTGTCTATTTTAAATATAAATGAGAGTTTTAGATTTTTGTATTTTTTTTTGTTTATATGTTAATTTGGTGCTGGTGCAAGACATTAATTCTGGACTTTTAGTGTTTTATTTGTTATTTTTCAGAGTGGACTATTTGCATCACCAGCATTGGTGGACAAGTTTAGAATTGTTGTGGATTTTCTTTAATCCGTACAAAGTGAAAATTAAATCTGCAGCTTCAATCAGACTGCCTGATCAAAAGCTAAATTGGCACCTGGACTTGGACAGATATTGATCTTCCAACAGGACAATAATCCCAAACATAATGTCACAGGTTGGCTCCATGCAAGAAGGAAAACAAGACAGGTAAGATGCCAGATTTTATTGTAAGGAAGGATAAAAAAATCATGTTGATTTAAATGCGCATCGTCAGACTATCCATTATGTCAGCAGTACATTTTTGTGTCTGAAGATACAAAAATGTCTCAGTGATAACCAAGGTATCAGTGACAATCAAAGATAACCCAAAAGCTGGAGCCGTTCCCTCTGGAGGAGAAAAACACACCATGATTTGAAACACATAATCACTTCTGAGAAAAACTAGCAGGTGTTCCAACACGCCCAAATGTGCAGGTTCCCTTAAACCCAGCAGAGTTCCAGAAGGACGTGTGTTAACTGGGACTGACTGAAAAAAAAGACCAATGTTGCCATTTTGTATTGGCCCCAACCGCTACCCTGTTAGAAATGTACAAACTGTGCTTAAAACTTATGTTCCTGCCAGGAAAAAAATAAACTATTAAAATAAACTCAATGATCTCTTACATCCTGAATAATATGCAGAGAACAGTCATGTTTTTGAAAGCAGGAGTACCCAGAAAAAAGCCATGCATGGGCAGAGATGATGTTTATAATGTTTGACCTTATCAAACATTATAAATAAAACACATCACTAATGCTTGTTACCAGCAGGTGGCAGTGTTTGACTAGAACAAAGAAATAGGTGAACTTGAAAGCTTGAAATGTAAACTTGCAAATTTACTGAAATGTTTAAGACTTTTTTTTACCGTCTGAAATCAAAAATATCTTAAGATTCAACCGTGAATGAATAAGTATGACACATCCTACTGTTGTTTGTTTTCCTACTGGGAGTCGTGTTCTTTTCTTTGACATTCACTAGGAAGAGACCTGGCCAATGTAGTTGTCATATAAATCTAAACTTTATAATTCAAGACATTTCGATCTACCTTTCAAATGACTACAAACAAAGTAGTTAAGAACAAGACAACAGCCCACATTATAAAGAATTTATTGCAAGCAAACGTTACTATAAATAATATGTACAAACTATAAAACAACATTTGTTTACATGTTATCTGTGGATTGCTGATGAAACAGTCTTTCAGTCTTGAGCTGACCAAGAATTTGGACCACATCGCCAAAACATGCAGAATTTGTACATATTTGACCAGATATTCAGGAGATCAACTATTTAAAGTGAACAGCATTCTGGAAACTTTGGATCATTTCCTGAAGGTTTAACTTTGAAAAGTATTTTTAAAAAATAATTAAAATGAGGTCCTATGTGAAACAACTTTTACATATTTGTAGCAGCTGCAGACATATAGAACTGTTCATAAAGATCTGGGAGTGGTTCCAGAGAACTTCAGCCAGATAAACACGTGAAAATATGTAATGTTGGCAACTTTACAATGCATCGTATCGCAACAGTGGAGATAAAGGCTGCATTGTCTTTGTACTTTATGTGGATATGTAATAAAACATCTGCCTCACCCATAAATAGTGCATTTTTAAACAAGGAGAATGGATTACTGTATGATGTGTGGCAATAATTAGTATTTAAGAAAATACGAACATATTTAAAAAACAAATCTTTCATTCAAGTCTTAACTCTAAAAAGTCCACAGCACACTATTTTCCTCTTGGCATTTGGTTGAAATGAAAAGCAGCTCCGGGAAGAAACAAACATAAGAGCAAAACAAAAATAAGAGAAGAAGTAGTCAACATTTTGAACAGCTATCCCACTGATTGTCCCACTTTCTAATGAATGCAGACTGAAGGAAATTTCAGAAGTGCAACTATTAACAGCTATTAAAAAGAGGTTTGTTCGCAGGAAAACAAAGATGTGAGCTCATCCCGATGTTAGCATCCTTTGCTTTTCAACATTCTTGCAACGCAATTTGGAAGAGTACAGTATTATCCTTGTTAAATGTCACTGACAACCCAGGTCGTGTCATTGCTGTCGTTTCATCTCGGACTCTAAACAAAAACTCTCATACGCTTCTTCGATCTCTGGATCCATCTCGTCATCGATGTCGTACCTGTAAAAATAATAAATCAATTAAAACACGTCAATTCCAAAATATGTCTTTTTAACTGTTTAGTTGCTAAAAAAGTAAGTAGCATTTGAGCAAACAAAGAAAACAAGGTCACAGACAGTTTTTGTAGGGGGAATGGCAGCGACTAAAGCCCTTTGACACTCAGCTGCTGACTAAACTGGATCTGAGGCCGGATAGACTCTGCTGCATTGTGGGTCACTTGGAAACATTTGCCAAGCTCAGGGTTTACAGTCGGTCATGTGACTTCATGTGCCTGGTGACGTTACCTCACACAGTCACATGACCAAAGATGAACAAGCAGGATGAAACCTTTAGGGTGCCATTTCAATAGTGCAGTTACCTGTGCTGAAAATATTGCAATTTGCCAACAAACATGCCAAAAAGAAATGAAGCGACAATGTGTGATGAAAGGAACGCTGTGTTCTTTCGTTCCAGGCCAATGCAAACCGTTTATCAGACGACTCCCAAGAACCGGTACACTAAACAACCTGCACCAGAGCAGCATCTTGGTCTGATGCAAGCTTTCTGCAAAAGTCTCTGAAATGTGCTAAAGAACATTTATCCAAACAACAGAAGTTTGTACGCATCTATCTGAGACTGTATATCTGATTTCGACCTTCTGCTGACCTGAGGGTGAAGTTATTTATTGCAAGTCTACTTTAAATGCAGAAAGAATCAAATAAAAAATCAGAATCAAAAAGTGAGCATATGCATATGCAAACTTCTGTCTGACCAAAGCAACTAACTAAAAGGATCTGAACCATCGTAGCGTTTATATTAATTACGGTTACTTACTCTTCATTGCCGTTTTCACCATAAGCATCATGGAAGTAGTCTTGCTTCTCCAGGAGCTCTTGATATTTTTCAGCGTATTCTGTGAAAACAGACAGAGCGACTTTTAGGCTCAACAGAGACTGAGACAGAAGTGTGACTGTGCTAAAGCAAAGTGAGCAGAAGAAAAGCGCCAAGCTGAGTCAAGCTGTTTATTAGTAATAATAAATACACCTAGAATAAAAATGGTCAATTCACTTTAAAAAAATCATTATTATTATTGTCCAAATGAGAACTTACAAGTCTTACAAGTCATTTGGGTTTGGTAGCAATCCTTGTTGTTCAGTAGCAAAATCAACAGCAAGGTTGTCATACAAATTTTACTGCAAAACTTTTTAACACTCAATTTTGCATAGTACTCAAACAAGTAAAGTGCAGAATTTAAGGAAGGACTAAAAATACAGCAGACTGAAAAGAAACTCTTTTCATTCTGCTGAGTGAAAGCAGTGAAATATATGTATATTATATATTATTTTATTATATTCTTAACAATATAATATACATTTAGCCATAATTATTTTACCAGTATATGATCCTGTTTGAGTTAGTAACCAACCAAGCAACCAAAGTTTGAATGTTAAAGAAAAGGAAAACTTTTAAGTGTTTTTAGTATAAAACTGCTTTTGAAGCAACTTATTTAATTTGCAATTCAGCATTTTCATCTTTAACTGAAAGAGGGGGAAAAAGTTTGGTAATGCAACTTTTTTTTTTACCAAAAAAGTTTTACCAAATATGTCCTCTCCTGGCAAAGCGTTTGCAGTAAATGTCTCAGGTTGGACAACATTAGGAAGGTTAGCTACAAAATAAGTCTTTGCTTTTCTCCTTTCCCTCTCATTTTTGCTCCTATCACTCTGTGACCTTTGGCATTTTGTGCAACAGCACAAATGATGATTGTTTTAGTCAGATCGCACCCAACCAGTTCTGCTTCAGACAACTAAAGCTCAGGAAATTAAACATTAAAAGCAAGGAGAAATAGGTAAATGTTTGGCTTAATTGCACTATTGAATTGGTTTACTATTTTTCTTTTAACACGTTTATTGTATCTCTCCCATGTATTGTATTTATTTTAGATATTTGTAAAGCACTTTGAGGATCAGGACTTTTGGACATAGTTAAACGTTTAATCTTACACCATTTATGAGGCTTACCATGTTTATATTAGCAAACCATGAAACTTTAATGGTGTTTGTTGTTTTGGTTATAATCGTTTTTTGCATATTTTGAGAATTGATCCATACACTTACCAGGATCTGCTGCTGTAAAGGGTGTACCGTCCTCAGTGTAGAAGGTAGGTTCATTCTGAAGAGCAAAACACAAAACGCTTAACCGAAAAGAACAACGAGGAAGAGGAAGATGTAGAACTTCAGAAAAATCACCCAGTCTGGAATTGAAAAGCCTGATCTTTTTCCAGTCAGTAAACATCTCATACCTAACCTATTAGGTTGCTGACAAAAAACACAAGTCTTTATTATTAAGTAAGAAGACTCAAAGATAGATATTTTCGGTGTCACTGATTAATAAAAAGGTCAGATGAAACTAAAATCTGTGAGGCTATTTAAAAGCAACCTGTATTTATTTATTTTTTTAACGGAAGCCATGTTGGACGTTCATTTAAGCTGCCAAAATAGAAAACTGAGCCTTCAGCAGATAACAGGAAGACTGAACGCAGTAGAGCACAGTTATACGTCAAGTTCTTCATCTCTGTCATGGAATATGATGGATTTTCAAGATTCTGCCAGCCTTTTGGTAAACTCAGTAAAATATGCGCAAAACCTGTTTTATAGCAATCACTCTCTATCTCTCTCTCTCTCAGTGTGTTGTTGCTTTTTGTCTTTGTATAAATATTTAATTACCACTCACAACAGGAAGACCAGAAAAGAAAAGCTATTTATTCTGATGAAAATCAGCATCCTCAGCTAGCGGGTTTACAAAAACCAGAGATTGTCCACAAATCAAATAAACAATAAAAGCCGATACTGAAGTCAAGTCTTGACACTGACCATGAAGTAGTTGGGGTCGTTGTCTGGCGTGGCGTTACTAGCAGCGGCAGCAGTGCAGACTCTGCCCCAGTCGCTGGACCGCAGCTCCACTAATTTCAGGAGCATCTGTCTCACGTCCCTGAGAAAAAGCAGTTAAATGGTTTTACGGAAGACGCTCAGAGCCCCGTCTTCCTGTTCTCCTAAGATTAATAAAAGTCTTTGAGTTACAGGTAATGTACACACCTGCTGCATGTAGCGTCCAGGAGAATAGTTTCGATTCTTTGGACCAGTTCTTCCATGTGTGGCTTCCCGCTCTTTTTCCAGGCGTCATCCAGGATGGAACCCGTCAACTAAAAAGCCAAAACATGCTTATCTCCCTTTGAAGCGCCACACATAACACTAAAAACACTTTTACTAGACAAAAATCTCCAAAACATGTCGAAAATAATTCTGAAACCTTTAGCAGCTTGACGGCACAGATGAGATTTGAATCGACAGGATGTGAAAGCAGACTTTCCAGCAGGTTTTTAAGAGCCAAAAGGAGAATATCTGCTCTGTTCGGGGCTTCTTTTCCACTTTTTATCTAAACGAGAAACATCATTAAAAAGGCACATTTTTAATGACAATGACATTTAAAACAGAAATGTAAATACAACGAAACAAAAGAAGTATGTTCCTACCTCCAAATTTAGATACAACTCCCCCAGAAATAACACAAAGGAGTGAAATTTCTTCTGAACCTCTGGACTTCCTCGTATGGCTACGTTTCTTTGTTCGTACTCTGTCTGACATCTACAACAAAAAAACAAATATCTATGTTAACAATATAAACAATTACATATTATACTACTGTATAACATTTATTTTTTGCTGTGTTACTAAAATGAATTCTAATCAATGCATCTTCCCCATCTTTTTGTAATATTGGACATAAAAAAACGACATATTCTGATTTTATTTCAAAATGATATCTAGATTCAGTTTGGCCAATGTTGGAACTTATTAGAAACAGAAATACATTTACCGTTCCAAAAGTAATTGACGAAAGTTTCCACTTTGTGGGCAGAGGGTGAGGTGATGAGACAGGTAATTACAAAGCCTGGCGCCGGTGTAGGAGAAGTTTGGGATGGCAGTAGACTGAGATAAAGAGACAAAAGCTGGGTCGGTTACACCAAATACATGCGTATCAACATCTTAACAGAGAAGCCAAATCTGTAAACAATTAACTTGATTATAAAAAACCAGAAGAAAACTGAATGTTGCCAAACCTGCGTAAAGATCAGCTCCACCAGTTCCTTTAGCAGCTCTTCTGTAGTGACCCAGGCGTTAAGCATACTGGTGATCTCTTCAACGTCGGACTCAAAGGAGCCAGGAGAAGAGCTCAGGTGAGTGAGGAAATCTGTGACTGTATCAGCCAACGAGGAGTCGCTGTAATAGCTTTCACTGTAGCTTTCACTGTCATCGTAATAACCCAACTCCTAAACAAAAAACAAATAGATTAAATAAGGGATATAAAACATGTTACCACCAGGAGTAATAAGCAGTAGCATGTCCAAACATTATATTTAATTCAAATTCATGAAGTACAGATGAACAAAAATTTAAACTTATTAAAAAAAATTCCATAAAAAATATTCAAACCATTAATATCTGGCCAAGTATCCATATATATATAAAAAAAATCAGGTGTAAAAGTTTCTCTTACTTCAAATGAGCCCATCCCACCGGGAACAAACTCTGGAGCACTAGCTGAAAGCGTCGACGTCCGGATCACAGAGTCCACATCGTTGCTCCCTCTGGGGACAGAGGCATAGCCGTGGCTCACGCTCTGCAGAGGGTTGCCAAGTGTCCGAGAATCTGAAAGCAGAAATAAAGATGTAACAGCAAAATATAAAATGGAAGTTGCTTGCTCGACAAAAATAGCTAAGGTTCTTGAATGTGGTACTGTTGCCACATGAACTGGTCATGAGGCCAGGAGCTGTAATTGCACCGTCTGTGTCTCTGTGTGTTGCAGGAGAAGGAAGATGTTCTTGCACAGCAGGTTTACCTCTACCACCCTCTATGAGAACTCATACAAATACTATACAAAGGCACAGGAGTTCTCGACTAAAATATGAAAAAGTTCAGTGGGTACTAATACTGAATCGAAACATGGCACTTAAATCTGTATGATCACGTCTGGTACTGGTATTGGATCAGACTCCTTTTAGGTCACAATTTATAAATACATTTGAAATATGAACCGAGAAATCTTATAAGCACATCCAACTTAACTTCTATATACTTAAGTCATAATTGGTCTGAATATTTAGTATGATTAAATAGTCTACTTTAGTGACCTTTGTACATTTGTCCTTGAAAAGATCTGCAAAAAGACAAACTATATATATAATAATATATATATGTATAAAATGTATAATAACACTGGACACTTCTATAAAATTAAATATGCAAATCTGTCAGAGATAATCGTCTCATGCAAGTATTCCTTAAAAAATTGCATTTTTGTTTCCAAGCGTCATCTTTCATAAATAAAAACAAAAAAAAGATATGTCTATTGTTAAGCCACATACTGATAGGTTAAAATGAAGCAGTGCTTTCTGTTAACTAAAGCAAACTACCCCACTTTTGAAGGAAAAAACATGCGCTCAGTGTTGTCAACATAGTATTAGTTTAGCTTCATATTAGCAGTTAGTAGCTCTTCAGATAACTCTCAGCTTTGTAAGCAGCCTCACTGTTGACACTTAAATAGGTGCGACAGCTGAGCAACAGCTTTTATTAGCTGCGTTTTAGCAACCATAAAATAACAGAACATGTCGCAACTCAAACCTAAAAGGGGCCAGAAAAACAACTTCTGATTTACGTTGGAAAGAATCAAATGGCCTCAAGTGTTTTGACAGTCTTTTTGCGAACAGATATATCTTCATGGAGTATTTCGAAATGCCATTTTGGACGAATCGAATCTGAAAGTAGCTACATTAGCCATGTTAGCTCCCACCTCCTCCGGGTAATCCAGCGGTCGCGTGGATGCTGCTCTCCGGGAAAGGAGGGACTGACCGCGGCTGCCTCAGTGGCTCTCTCTGGTTGAGCACCGAGGGTTTAGCGTCACCGTCTCTGGCGTTAACTGCCAGCGCGGGGTCCGCAGGAGCTCCACGGGTTCTCCCGGCTCCAGGAGCTCGATCAAAATTCTCGTTCATGACTGCTTGTTGTTGTCGAGCCTCAAAACAGCATATGAGAATGATTAAAATAGACCGTTTCCTACGACTTTATCGACCAGTGTTTATGTGTTATCACTGTAACACCTGTTCTATCTGTCTTTCATAGTGGCCTTTTTCTGATCGGCTGTAAGCTAGCAGCATAACTTTTCGTACTACTTCCTTTCACAACAAACTTGCTGCCCATGACACATTTATCGGTTAAAAGGGAAGTGTCGCTCTCTAGTGGCATGGAGTAGAAGTTCAGTATGGCAATTCATTTTAAGAAATAATCAAATCGCTTTCATACCTACATTTTTTTCTTAATGTAAGTATACATCTGTCGAGAGGCTACAAAAAGGAGATTGCAGTATAAAGTTAAACGTCGAAAATATTAAAAGCTGTAAGTTTCTGTTTTAAATTTTTTTGGGCTGCATAATAGACCTTTTTATACTGCAATTATCAAGATTATTTCTTCCTTCTAAAAATATTATTTAGAAAGGAATAAATAGATTGTGGCAATTGAGAAAAAAGTATTAAATTGTGTTCTCAAAAAGAGAGATTAAATTAGAATTAGATCATTAAATTTCCAAATTATATAATTATGTGTATAAGACAAATGCATCACATTTATATGGAAATTGACTTAGATTTTCCTAAGAAATAATAATATTTAAGGTATCTTTCATACTTTTTGTTACTAGGATAGCTGATTGTTAGAAAAACTAAAATGTTCATCTTGACTGAAATAAATTATTTTACCTTATTTACTCCTGTTTACCTATTGTATGATAAGTTGGCTTGCAATATACGACCTACAGAAACTTTTATCAAGGATATAATACACATTTATTTTTACAGTTGATATTTTTTTACTTTTTTCATTCCTTTGTTCTTAATAAAGAAAATACCCAATTTTAAGATGTTTATGTACAGTTTTTTTAAGAGAAGGAAAAGTCAAAAACAAAACAAAAAAAACAACCAAAGTTCCTGAATAAATATCAAGGACATGACCAATCTGTCCTCATTTTCCTTGGAGTAAGTTGCTGTTGGCTTATAACTTCAGCAGTTTCCAAAATAGAGTTTTATGATGATGAAACTCATCTCAGCTTTTTAAACTGCCAAAAGTTTGAGATCAGTAACACATTTTTTCCATCACAGAATAAGTAGATTATGGAATTAAGCACCTCTCATCAGAGCTCTCAGTAGCAGCCTTCTCCAAACATGTGTTGCACCAGACATCCCAACATAAGCATTCATTAGTTGTTTTTGGCCTCCAGGCATTTTCCACTTGTTTCCCAAAGCTGGATCGCATTATGCCACAGAGAATTCCTGAGCCACAAATTCAGAGACCCACTCTGATAAAAGATTATTCCAGTATTGTTGCTGTTTTCTCCCCCATGCCAGATTCTTGGAGAGAGTTCAAAACATTCACAGGTCTTGAGAATGCAAAGATGACGAATGACTGGATTTGTGTGTGAGCAATGAGCATGTGTGTGGATGAGGTTCTCCCTGGCTGGTTACACACTTCATCATTAACTGCTTTTATTGTACTGGTTCCCCAGCAACATTAAGCTGCATAAAATTTTATGAAAAGCATAAAACAGGAATATGAAGGTCGCAAAACAATAAATGCAAAATCTGAACAGATTAGAGACCGGCTCTGGAAAAAATGAGTTAATTTAATATTTCGTTATATAATCTCCTGTTTTAAACCTTTCAATAAAATTCTAATTTGGAAATAAACAAAGAGCAGCTGCTGATGTTTCAACAATAAAACATTTTGTTTGTTTTGTTGTGAAATAGTATACAGATTTCTTCTATTTTGTAGGATTCGGGGGGATTCTCAGATCATAAAGCAACATTTTAACTGAAATAGAGGATAACCTGAGGAAATACGACATGCAGTTTTTAAAATGATGATATAATTTATTAAGAAACAAAAGTAATGCAGACCGAATTTGCCCAGAATGAAAAAAAACAACAGTGATTCTTGTTAAATCATGAAGTAATGAACCACATTGCTCCAGTCGTACTAGCCACACCCAGGTCTGATTATAGTCAGACTGGTAGAAACAATAAATTACCAAAACAGAACTGCTATGACAACTTGAAGTAAGCTAAGAAAACCAAAATAGGCAACAAACAGTATCACACTATCTGCAAATTGAGAAAAGATTAAAAGGATGTCAAAGTCCCAAAATTACGCCAATAGAGAACTGCCAACTCACCTGAAGGTCAGAAAGAAAATAAGAACATCATCTTTGTCTCTGCAGACTTCACTTGTGTTATGAGTTATGGTCAATGCACATAATTCAATATTGAGAAAAAAGGAATAGACAAAGATAGCATCCTTCAGAGATTTCTCAGGCAAAATAAAATTCTGAAAAAAAAAGCTGGTCATTGTCATTTTCAGAAAAAAAAAAATCTTGATGATCTCTGAGACTTTTGAGAGAATATGTGGAATGTGAAGTGTATTTTGTTTGGTGTGTGTCATGTTACATTTGGTATGAAACTGACAAAAAGAACATCATAGCCAGAGTGGTCATGACTATAATGACTGATGAATTCTGCTCTCCTCCAGAAAATCCCAAAGGAGAACGTTTGGTTGTCATTTTATGATGTTAAGTTCAAGAACACTTTGGTCCTGAATCAGGGCAATGATCCAAAAATCACAGACAAATCCAACTCTAAACAGGAACTTGCAGAATCTGATACAGTGATCTGTGCATGACAATCTCATGACCATTCATCACCCATCGTCTAATTTCATATAAAACTCCAGCTGGCTGCTCCCTATAACTGGATGAGTGCCATGATGTAGTTACATAAAATATTTAGGAGTTAATGTAACCATATTTATCCCACCATGAATGGAAGCTGGAGAAATATGCTGAGAACAAACTTTGTCTTCTCTTTAAGGCCTGAAATGTCATCCACAAATTAGACAAACAGCATACTTCTGTTAGTACAATGATCAATTACTCATCACCCATTTTATTTTAAGACTAGACACAAAGAATGCAGCATTGTGCTTTTTTCTTTTCATGACAGAACTGCAATTCCTACATTTTGATGCACAGGCAAAAGGAACTACTTGACAAAGTAAATTTCACATTTTTCCAAAGTCACACAGACTTTTCCACCCCACGCTTATGGCTCGTCTTCTTCAGTTCGGATAGAAAAAAGGGAAATATGTTTTTTATATGTGCTTCATTATGTATGTGCTTAATAAAAAAAAATCTTATATTGTCCATATTGTAATTCTCAGATGGTTGAACTCACCTTCATTTAGCTTTCAGAAAAAGTAATGGATGGTTCTGGTTTAATCATGGAAATAAACATTTTTCAAAAAGTCTTAAATAACCTCCTTCTATTTTGTCATGAGACGGCTGCAAATGTTAATGTATTTTACTGGGGTTTTATGTGGTAGACCTATAAGTAGTGCATTACTGTGAAGCAGATGGAAAACTGCAAATGAAAATTTGCAACAACAAAAAAAAGTTTGGATGCCAGTACCTTTTACTGGTATACATTCTACTGGTATTACAGCTGCAAGTCTTTTAGGGTGAGTCAGCCAGCTTTGCACATGAGCAGATGGGAACATCAATTAATTTTTCAGCAAAATTCCTCATGCTCAGTCACATTTAATGGAGAGTATCAGTAAACATCAATTTTCAAGTCTTCCTTCAGAATCCAATTTTACTTTACATCCTGACTTTGATTAAATAATTGAAACACCTGAAGTGTGCTTTGATCTCTTCATCTGACTGTATGTTCAGGATTATAGTTCTGCTGGAAGGTGAGTCTCCACCCCAAGTCTGCACACTTTAGCAGGTTTTCTTCCATGATTGTTCTGTCTTCCATTTTCCCATCAACAGTTTCCCAGCATTTTCTGAAATAGACAAACAAACAAAAACTTCTTCACAGCATTAGGCTCCTTTATCATTTTTTAGATAGAAATTGTGTGTTAAGGTTGATGTTCAGTTACTACTTTCCTGTCACATAGTACTCATAGGCCAAAAGATTGGTCTCTTCTGTCCTGAGCTTCTTCTGCATTTTTGCTGTGTCTTGTGTTAAATGGAAAATTGGATCTCTAAGGATTTTCTGCCACTATTCCATATTGACCAGATTTGTTAAATACATAAATAATTATTGTTTAATCAGCAGGTTTTCCTCACTGAGCTGTGTCTCTCTGAAGAAACTCATTCAGTCTCTTGGCTGCTTTTCCAATTATTACTCTCTTTTTTTGGATCTTTAAATTTATTGAGCTTTGACTCAATAAATAAGTCTCTTGATTTAGGCGACCTGCCTTGGTGCCTTAATCTTAGCATTTCTAGATTTCAGACAAACTTTGCTTTAAACGTTACATGACGTCATCTTCATTCCTACTGCTTGGTGTCCTTGGTGTTGATTTTCCTCAAAGAAACCAGAAACAGAGGTGATTTTAATTTAAGGTTATCAAAAATAAAGTGGGGTGAATGCAACAGCACACCACATGTTTAAGATTTTATTTGATTTAAAAACTTTCTATCTTTATTGTTTCATTTAATGTTTTGCCAGTCTATAACTTCAAAATCCCAGTAAAATATATGAAAGTTGTTTTTTTTAAATAAGGAATGGAAAACAATATCAAAGATGGAAGTTGGAAGCTTAGAAATTTAGCTTTAACATCAAACACATATATTTGTGGTCTCCAGAAATTAAGAGAAGAGATTTAGATTGGTGTTTTCTTTCTAGTTGTTTTCTAGCCAGAAACCAACGAGGAGTTTCAGAAGGAAGATGTTGCTTCATTCTGTCCTTCTTCCATGCCTCTGTCTTCCTCTTCCACTCCTCCTCTGTTTTTCTTAAGTGTCTGTGCAGAGATAGATGTTCTAAAAGGCAGGATAAGAGAACATGAGGCCCGGAAGCCTGTGGTGTTAATGTTCCCCGCACAGTCTTTTCATCTGGCATCAAGACAGCTGTCATTGATTTGTGTGTTTGTAAATGATTGCTGAGGGAAGTGGGCGGTCAGAAGCAGGTCATATCTCTTTTCCCCCCCCTCACACACACTCAGATCCTCCTCCTTAAACATCCTTTGCATAGAGGATCAGGATAAGCATGACAAAGCTGATTTTATTTTTACTTTATTATTATAAAATGTAGTTGATATCTATCTGTTCCACAATCAGGAATTGTTGCAACAGGGATGGGATGACATTAGGAAATGATGTCAATATCTACAGGTCACACCAGGGAAGTTGCCTCCCTGCAATTTTGTTGTGGTTTGTTTCCCTGTTTGTTTGGGAACTAATCATTAGCAGAATGGTTCCCACATGGAGGATCTGGCCAAGCATTAATGACTGCTATTTGTCCCTCCCTACCTCCAAGTAAGCCAGATAAGAATGAGACCTGCCCTGACCTGAACGCTTGCCAGCGTTTCTCAGGACATGTGCTGATACTTTGCTTTTTTTCTGCAGCTTTCTGTGCCCTTTGTGTGAGAAGGAGCAAACATCCACACTGCTGCAGAGAAGAATCGTAGTTTTATTTTCACATGATAGAGAGATCCTATAAAAAGTAGAACGCAGAGGATTGCTGGTGTTCCTTCCAGTTAAATATCTCACAAAAATAAATAAATCAATAAAATTCAGCCAAAAACTCAGTGGTTAAGTATCAAACAATTATTTTAAATGTGCTTTAACTCTTAATATTTCATGCTGTCATGATAATCTGATTTTTACCTTTGCCATTTTCTGCCAGACCTTTGTCCCTGCCTCTCTGGAGAAGTTGGATTATAAATACCATATTTCGATACATCTCGCTTGGATAGTATCTTCTCTGTTTTCCCACAGACTTCAGCTTCAAACTGTTTGGCACAGTAAAAAAATAAAGATGACCCCTGCTTTTGGTGCCACTCAAAACTCAGATTAACATCTCTCACCTAACGGAAATAAGCAATCTCAACCAAATCAAAGTTCATTTTGTTTAACAGTGTTAGTGCCTTTTTCTTTTCCCAAATGAGAGATTTTTCAACGCATGTCTTTAATTCATGGCTGTCTGGTATTTAAAACCTCTCATGTCCAGTGCTCTTGTGTGTCTGTTTCCACTCCAGGTGGGCTCCTTGGTTCACACCATCATTGGAAGGAAGTGGGTTGCTGTTTTCTTCCTCCGGGTTTTCATTCCCCTCAGCGGCTTCCCATGGACGTTCAGCCCCACGAACATCTGCCGCTTCTTATTCTTCCACTCAGCCGATGCGTAGGTGTTGTAGCCGTTCTCCTCGATGCGCTCCTTCAGCTTGCAGTCAACACCAAACTCTCTCTGCAAAATCAGAAGCATGTTTGTCATAAAACACTCCTCCTTAAGCTCTAAAGTGCATTCCTGTGAGATTATTGTGAATGTGTAGAAAAGTAGAACTCCTTAAGTGGAAACCATACATTTTAACTTATTTTAGCAATTTAGAACAATTCAAGCAGAAAATGCACCTAATCATGATGCATTTTAGGTACAAATTATGGAAATTAACCATGTGCATTTTCACAAACACTATTAAGGTTATTATGTTGGCCAAACAAGTAAATCATGTAAAATCTGCATTATCAACTTCTCAGTTAAGTAAGTTGTCCTCAAATAGCTAAATTATGTCATCACCAAATTATTATAACCAGCTAAGGAAGATTTAGGCTTAAAGGAATATTTTATTTTCACCAGCCTGCCATATTGGTTGTTTCTGAGTGACTCCGGATTTGTCTACAAAATCTCTCATTGTAACATGGACACTAATCATCAAAGAAACCAGGAGCAAACTCAAGTTTCTTGTGTGATAAAATTTCTAAAATTCTATGAATTTTTGTATTTGTTTGAATTGTTGTAAATGGCTAAATCCAGCTGAGATAAAGGGTCAGTATGACGTATAACACCATGCTGTGAATGGTTTAATTTTCTACAATCTCAAAGCAATCTGGCAATTTTCTACTAGAGGTAAAAGAACAATTGTTGACAATACTTTCAAAGGATCTCACTTGAAGCATGCAAAATCCATCATCCCCTTTGATGGATTTTGCATGCTTTGCCCTATTCTGTATTTTGTCTTTGGACTAGTTGTGTAATTGCATAGCTCTCCTGCAGGTCTACATGTGTCCACAGGCCTGATTGTGGATTGATCCAACTGGCATGGAGGTAAAGATTAGGTTGCCCGCGTTAAAAACCGAACAATCTAACACTATCTGTCTCTGCGGAGCATTTAGATTGACCTCTGACTTGGATACTAACCGCTCCGTACAGCTCTCCTTTCCTGCTGATGGCCAGATAGTAGTTGCTGTTTAGCCCTTTAATGGCCACCACTCCCACTTCCACTGATGTGATTTCCAAAATACCTAAGAAATACAAAAAAAGGTTACATCATTATATGGTGATTATCAAAATAAACAAACAATCCCTTTGCATGCACCATTACTTCATAAAGAATCTCTGGATTGCTGGAACATTTACAAGATGACATAAAATTCAGATCTGCACATCCCATATACATATATATTTTTTCCACGCACTTCTTTAGTGTGTGCTGATGTTTGAAAGAAAAAATAAAGAGAAATCAATTGTAAGTAGTCCCAATTACAAGCATTTGAATGACTTGAATGTGATTTGAGGTTTTGCAGCATTTTTTTAAAAATTCAAGCTTCATCATTTGTACTCTGGGGCTTTTATGAATTAATTTTTATGATTTTTTTTGTCCCCTCCTCTAACCCAAAATGTATTTTTTCATTTAATTGTGTAACCTTTGGACATCTATAAACTAGCAAGGTGACAATAAATTTCATTAATTGTATAGCAGCAATGTTTTTTTTACCCTCATGTTAGTCACTTCTACCGTGATTTCCCATTGTTTCTTTAAATGCATAGATAAAATAAAATCATGACATATAGTTACACATCTTCTATAAACTGCATTAGGGTAAAATAATGCAAAAACAATATTTAGATTGCGACAGGTGTAAGAAGATTGTGCAGATAAGATTATTTTGTGTTCTGCTTGAGTCCAGTGTACCATTATTTCAACAGCAAGTTTTGATTAGTCCTGAAAAAAAAGAAAAATTCCAAAATAATAATAATTATTTTTCAAGTATTTGAAAACTTGGGAGCGGATTTAAAACTGTGTTTTCGATTTGCATTCTGTACAACAGTTCAATCTTGGCAGCACCTTGTTGTCCTCTGGGCCCAGAGCAGCAGCGTTTGCTTACACCTGGGGTCGACTCTGACTCATCTTTTATGCTGCCTGTGTTTATCCGCTGTACATCACTATTAATTTATTCATATCTTTTTTTGTAAGTAAGTGCTATTAAAATTTTGAAGTACCACCTCAGGCAGCCCAAATACCTGCAGAGTTACTTGTTTCAGAACCCTGGATCTGAATGACTAGCGACCTTCAAAGTGCAGCACATTTACATGTGGGAATATGTGGGAGTTCTTTTTAAGGTTACAATTATTCCTGAGCACATTCATCATTTTGGTGATATTATAAAGTTAGTTTACAGCCTACACCTGCGTAACAGATTCCAGCTGCACAGGTCATTTTGTTCGAAAATTAATAGGTGGATTCCACAGAGAATCTCTGGCTGTTTATGCTCTGTTTGGTATTTAGGCTACACAAATAATTTGGGTTTCTCATAGGCTGGCAGAAGGGTTAATTTATACCTGGGGTAACAAGCGTGTGTTTTTCCTGCAGACAGCCACGATTATTTGTGTGGTCTCAGTTTCAGAGGTCAGAGAGATATAACTTCCTAATGTGTCCTCTGACCACAGAGCCCACTTGTCTCGTGTTTTGTTGCTGGTGTGTGTTTGTGAGAGAGTCCTGCTGGTTCCCATGACATGTTTGATTTCTTGCCGCCCTCCCTGACTTCCTTTCCCCACTTCCTGTGAGCTGTCGTTATTTTATCTCGATAAGCATCCATGTGTAGGCACACACAGACACACACACACACACAGACAGAGACTGACGTGGGGGCGTGAACTCCGGAGAGTCAATGACATCCTTTGATCAGATCTGCAGTCCTGTCTGTGTCTGATGACTGTTTGTGTGGCTCTCTGGTCCACTGTCGCTCCCACTCTCCTCTGCCTGAGGTCTCCAGCCGTGTACATGAGTGGACAGTGGAGAATCCAGGTGTGCCACCACCCCCTCCAAAAGAACAAATACCCCTCTTAAATATACAGCAGCTTCCCTCCTTTTCCGTGAGGTCTTGGCTGTATCAGTTTCTAGTTCAAACGGTGGCACCTCGGGGCTGTGAGGTCTGAAGCCGCAAGGCGGTGGTGGGGACTGTGACACAACGGCCATTGAAGATCTGAGTGGAGCTAGTTTTCTGTAAGGGATCGGATGTCAGGTATGGAGTGAGGATGTAAGACAATCTATTGCAGTCTCTGGCTGCTCTGTAAACATGGGAGGGATGAAAGGAAGGAGAACAGAGGAGGACAGAGGAGCCATGACAGTGAGACTGGGGGTGGAGTGAGGATTAGAAAGGCTGTAATGATCACTGATCAAAGTCAGCCACCGGAGGCAGGGGCGAGACAGGTTGTATATACACACATGCACGCGTGCTAATGTGCACCCCTGCATGCAAGCACACACACACACACTCCCCCTGCACACACATGAGTAAATGTAACAGGTGAATGTGCTTTTCTATAAATGTTGGAGGAAAATAACCAATAACTACCATTTTTAAAAGGCTATCTAGAGGGAAATTTATATATTGTGGCTTTTGTTTTCCCTTTGAATATTGTCTGCATTTCCTGTTTGGAATTACAGCACCTAATTACATGCTGGTTGTGAAACAGATTAAGCCAGTAGGAACTGAAGGTGGGCTTTTTTCCACAGTGGTATGCCAAAAACAAAATTGTTGCACTTAGCAGCTTGTAGCATTTTGTTGGGTTTTTTTCACCCAAAGGTTGCTTTCACACTTTCTTATCTTGCCAAGTATGTAA
The DNA here is from genome assembly GCA_902982915.1 of Phalloptychus januarius. Lineage (NCBI taxonomy): Eukaryota > Metazoa > Chordata > Actinopteri > Cyprinodontiformes > Poeciliidae > Phalloptychus > Phalloptychus januarius. The sequence continues at coordinate 5,796,087 of CADWAE010000482.1, forward strand.
AAATCAGCTTTAGGGTGGAAAATGTACAATTTGCAACTGTGTCAGAAAAAAACTAGGTTGCCATGATACAGTGTGGTGTTGTCTAACCAGATAGGAAGGAAAGTTAAATATTATATATATATATATATATTTATTATTTTTCTTAATTTATATTATTTATATATTATGACAGATTAATGTGCCATTGCGCCAACATCTCATTCTCATTTATTAATTTTTTTCTAACTTAATGATTACCTCAACTGCTCAGAGTGAAGGATCTGTACTCTGTCTATGAATGGAAACAAATGGTCATTATTAGTTCAAAGAAAGTATTCAGACTCCCATCAGTTGGAGCATCTCAAATTATTCATCATGCTGAGGTGAGTGAATCTACATCAGTGCAAATAGAACGTTTATTTAGCACAACATGATATTAGGTAAATAGAAAATGTCTTGTACTTGTACTTTGCTTTATCCAGCCCAGAGGATTCCAAAGTGCTTTACACTAAATTCATGCACACATTCATAAGTATTACTGCTACTAAGCTGCTACACTGTAGCCAGAGATGCCCTGGGGAAGTCTGAGCGAAGCGAGACTGTGATGCAGTAGAAACACTGACCACCACCAGCAGACATGGCAGTGAAGCAACTTGTCCAAGGACACAATGACTAAGACAGATGAAGCCAGGCTACAAAGCAGCAACCCACCAATTACAGGATGAACTGCTATTCCTGTTGCCGTTCACCCTCAAATATAATTCTGATATTATAGGATCATTGCTGTGAAATTTGGGTGAGCATTTATGTACATTTTCTAGTAGTGGTGCATATGAAAGATAGTTAAAGTATATCTAAGATGTAACACTTAGATTTTTTTTACAGGTTTTACATGTTTTTATTTGTTTTACTGTTAAAGAAATGTGGGGTAACATATTTGAGTTATACAGTGAAAAACAGCCCTTCTCGCAGTCAGTACAATATTTGGAGAACATTAAAAGATACAAACATTGAAAATTTTTTTTTTTTTTTTTGCTCGTCTGAATTTGACCACAAAATAGAAATATTTTCCATTTGAACACAATTTTTTTCCTGACCTGTTTCTGATGAGAAAATCCATTTAACAAAACCTGCACAGACTGAGCAAACAGTTGACAATGGCGACACTTGAGACCCCATATCAAAAATTTGATGTGTCTTTTTTCAGACACCCAGAAGACCAATGTCTTTATCTGGTTTGATTAAAAAAAGATCAATGTGCATCCAGCACATTTAACTAGAAAATGACATATACACACACACATGTGTATGTCATCTGCTGAAGAGAAAGCTTGTCTGATGTTTCTGGAAGAAAACAATCGAAGCACTGGAAGTGCAGGAAGACAGTGGCTTATCGAAGTGTGTCTACACTTCATGAGCTATGTCGCAAAGTGCGCTGAACACATGGCCTACATCCCATGCATACACTAACACTCAATCATGACAGGCTCCCCCTCTCACACCATCAAGGATAATGAGCTAAACTGTTTCACCGCCAGGCATTAGACTGGGTCTTATTTGGCAATCTTTCACTCATCACTTAAACTTACTAGTTGCCTATAAATATAAAAGAAGTCAGCTGTGAACCATAGATATTTTAATTACTCACTCAGACCATGGAGATAGCTACTTAGCTGACTTTAGGACTTTATCTCCCTCCCATTCTCACTGCCTCTGTAACCTCTGCACAGGCCCCTGGCGGGCTGGGAAGCCATGTGGGACAGTTTTACACTGGCATCCCCATAAATCTGTGGGAGGCTGGATACTGGCTCTGTAACACAGAGAGACTGCAACGCTTGAAACCAAATATCTGCACATCCAATGCACCATTTAAAACAGACCAGATATACCAAATGTTTCATTTTGTAAGCAGAATAGACAGGAAAATCCTGCTTGTCACTTCAAGAGACCATGAGGGGTCCTCTACAAAAGCCGCCATGTCTGGGATCGTGCATAGCCCCAGGGACCAGAAAAAGAAGACTGAAGCTGCTGTTGTGTAGTATTCTTTACCATGTGAACCTGATAGTTCACATGGTAAATAATCCACACACAGTGTCCCTAGACCCCCTTAGGACACAGCTTGTTCATGGCACCACCATTGATACTGAAGATGCACACCTTTGATGTGGCTACAATGACGTCCAGTCAGCTTATTCATGAACTTGTACCTCTAGAGGATCTCCCTTTCACCTCCCACCCTGGTGTTCATCACTGCAAAGACTAAATGACTTTTCAAGAAAAAAAGGAAAACACACTGATTCATTAAAAATAAAGACAAAGGATCAAATCACCCTCCAAACAAACAAAAGGTAAATTCACAAAAAACTGCGTCAGACTTCCTTGCACCACTCCAGTTTTACGACTTAAAAGAAACTGCTAACAAAGGTAGCAGTAAAGGCATCACTTCAATAAAGTTTCTTCTGTCATGACCTTGTCCAAACAAACATCTCCCCTGACATTCTGCTTCCCCCATGCTATTTCCCTTTAGTCACTTTGATTGAATGTGTGGTCAGGCTCGTCCAAGAGGAGAAGTATAGCTTCTTATATACGTTGACTGTGCAACCGGAAGACTGGGAAAATAAAGAACACGTTTTAACTTGTGCATGTGTCATGTAAAGTTTTTTTGCAGATGACAAGCTGTCGAATCTGCATCTTCTTAAAACAACATTTTAATACTGCTGAGTTATGTTTGAATGTAAAATAATTAACATGTCTTCTAATTCAAAACCACAATTTCTATTCTATCCATCATTGCTCTTTAGGGTTCAGAGTTTGATTTAGCATTTTGTGCAAATATTTGGAGATCTAAATAGATAATTCTAAGCTTCATTTAAAAAAATTGACAGAAAAGTAAAGTTCTATGAAAGCCAATTTTTAGTGTCTTCCAAGGTTAAAAAAACCAATTTAGTGTGCCATTAAGTCCTGTCTTTCAAATATTTATGTTTTTTCTGATGCATTTGAATGGTAATGTGTATTGGGATCAGGAGTGTGAAATTCACAGAGTTCCGCTTTACCGGGACAGGGCTAATTATTTTTGCTACAATGTCTTGAATTACCATTTTTTCCAGTGTTCAAGATCAAATGTCCATCTGGATATGAAATGTCAATATCATTTCATATCCATAAATAGTCAGATAAATATTAGCTGAATTATTCTGAAAATATGTCATTGCACCAGTTTCACTTTCAGTTTCAAGCATTTGGCATCCCAAGATGAGTGAATCTCCAATCCCACCCACAAAGCACTTGCATAGTGTAACAAGAGATTGAGAGTAGCTATATTTAAGCAATATTTGAGTCACAATTGTGTAAATGCTGTCAAAGTGGTGCTTATGTGTGCTACATGTGACAGCTGTCCTAAATGTTATGTCCCAGAAAAATCCAAGCCAGTCTAATAATTTGTACTGAATTGTAAGGAAGACAACAATAATGTGAAAGAAGGACAGAAGTATATGTAAAGATTTGTATCTGCAAGTTTCTTGATGTTTCTTGACTAAGGAATTAGAATTTTTATATTTTCTGGTCACAATTAAGTCAAAATTTAGTATTAATTGCTATTTATTTTGTTTCTGAGACCAATTTGGGATCCCTGACACTTGTTTCGCCTGCTGGTATTATTCACTGAAGTCATGAAATTGCATTTTCTTGCTATAGACTATTAGAAAAAATTACGTTACTATATCTGTTTTCAAGGAAAGATCCAAACATCTTGTTTGTATGCACAAACTGACAACCCAGGTATATGTTTGCAGAAATGTCCCTTGATATGCAGCATCATTTGCCTAAGATAATGCTGTATATCATCTGATATTTAGATCATATACAGAAGATATACAGCACCAAAATAAATAAATACCAAAACTAATTTTTGTATTTATTTTTTTTTATTTATCTTATGCCATATTATTATTATTATTATTATTATTATTATGATTATGTTTGGCTGTACTTGACCAGGACCTTCTTATTAATAAGATTATAAATCTCAAGTTTTTTGCTGGTGAAATAACCCACAAATTGAAAGACATAAATGAAAAAACTGAGAGCATGCATCAGTATCTTCTACTTTATGATCACACACCCATGGGGAACATGTGGGTGCCTGATAGGCGCACACACACGAAGCTCGATGGGAATGCTGGGTTACAAATGAGAATGCTGCTTTACTGACAGATCCAGTGAAACAAACAACGTGTAATCATTTCTAAAGACACGCTTCTCAGAGTGGAAAAAGTCAAACAATTGTCCCAAATGTGACTGAGAATGTGCAATTTACTCCAACCTGGGCTTACAGAAGAGCAATGTGAGTGGGAGACAACAGAAAGAGAAAAAGAAAAGGAGCCTAAAATATCAATGAGCCTGACATTCATGTGCTCACCCCTGAACCAGCCCTGCTCCTCTGTGGCTCTTATCAATGCTGTTTACCCTGGGTTGTGAAGACCGCTTGATAATGGCCAGTAATCTGCTCCTGCTCCTTTTTAAGCCGACTGAGAGCTACCATCATTGTGCTGAGTGTTTGGACAGGAGAGATATCAGTGAGATGTCTGGTTTAAAACAAAAGGACAACTCAAATTGAAAATTCTTCTGTCAAACCAGCAGCCTGGGAAAATATGCTTTCTTTATTATAGCCAGTTAGTTTCATATCTTTAAAACTTAGTGCTGAATAGCAGATGATGAGGTCTCCCATCTTCAGAATTGGCTCCTTATCTTTACATAAGAGGTTTTACTTACTGAGTGGGTCATCCTTGCTCTTGGTTCCATTGACTTGTCCATTCCTATCGATCCTCAGGAAAAACTTCTGGAAAGAGAACAACTTTCTCCTGCGTATGTCCCCTTGAAGGTGATTATAGCTGCGCACATGCCGCCCCTGCGGTCCCCCAGCCTGACCAGGCGGGCTCCTGCTGGCTGTAGGTCTAGAGATTAATTCACTCTCTGAAATGTTCAGTGGAACCCCAGATGTTTCCAGGTCGGGGGACCTCAGTCTGTCTCTGCGGACCTGAAGGCACGCTACCTCAGGATAGCACAGGGAGAAAGCCAGGAGAGCAACCAACACAGAGAAAGTCAGGGAGGAAAGCAGTCCTGATGACCTTGATCGGAAGCTGGTCCCGGAGCCAGAGTAAGCCCCCAAGCCAGCCCAGGAGCAGAACGAGGCAAATGCAGCCTTATTCCCTCCAGCAGCCCATCTGATCATGGTAGTGTGCTGTGAGGAGGACTAGAGGCAGCCTTAGAGCCTGGGACATGCTGCTGGGGGTGAGGAGAGACTAGGAGGGCAGGGAGGGGAGCCCTCTACACTCCAGACTGGCTGAGGTGATTGCACTGCAGTGTCCAAACTTTTCACCACCTGCATAAAGTTTTAGGATATCCAGCTGAATTAAATTTGAATGTGGAAAACCTGAGCAACACACCCAAGTCTGTGCGTTAAAAGTAGATATTTCCAAACTGAAAATGAAAGACTGATTATTGCAAAAAAAAAACAAAAAAAAAAAACAGTCATAGATTTCAGAAACAAACCATGGTTATCCTTGTGATCAGCAGTTCTTTCTGGGTTGTCCGTGACGTTTAGATTGATATCCTGAGTTGCTCCAGAGAGATCATTGAATTTCCAGGCAGTTCATAGTTGTAAAAGAGGAGAGAAAAAACTTAATGTCGTAGTAAAATGCTTGCCCAAACCTTACAAAAATGTCCCCCCAAAATACAAATGGTCTCTCTCACATCAGCCTGTTTGAAGTTGATGAATCTTGATTTGTCCTCAGGAGTTTTGTTCAGCAAACACTAGACTCAGGACCTAAACATCCAGATGCAAGTCAGGCAATCCATCTGTTCTCTTCGGTTGTCCTGCTCCTTTTGTTTTTTTCCTCTCATCTCACTTCCTCTCCTCTTCCCAATGACTCCACCTTCATGCAAAAAACGTCTGGGGAGGTCCTAGGGTTGATCCCGGTTGTTCTTGCTCTTTCCTTGATTTGACAAATTCATTACCTGCAGAGTGACACCAAAATAAATACTGGTGTGCTCTGCGAAGGTTACTCAATCCATCCTTCTGAAATTCAATTTTCCTCTAACATATGGGAGCAGGCAGTGCTCTGTGGGTGTGTTTGTGTATGGGAATCCCTTCCAAACAAAAGTAACATATGAGGGTTGGTGAGAGGTGATGACAGGGTTTATCTTTCTTGATGGTCCTGGGCAGGAAGAAGCAGCTTGATAGCACTGGTTCTGATGGTGATTGCTTTATTGGTTAATTTAATTAATGCTTTATACTGTGTGTTTTAGCAAAAATGCCCCCTTGGCCATATTTATCTCCCTGCATGAAATGCTGAACCCTAGATCCTGCTGCAATGCAGCCCTGCAATAAGAAAAGTATTTTTTTCTACAGAATATTCTGACTGAGTATCGAGTCAGGCACCGTTTTGCCTTAAAACTTTCATTTCTTTTTACCACAGATTCAACAAGACTTGCATGTTTGAGACTTTCATCTGAGATTTCAATGACAGAATTGCATTGTTGTTGCAAATTTGTCGGCCTCACATCCATGATGTGAGTCCTCTGTCCTACACCCTCCAAAAGGTGTCATAGACTGAGATCTGGTATAGATTCTGCTATAGACTGAGAATGGTGGACGCTAATAAAGTACAAGGAACTCCCTTTCATATTTAAGGGACCAGTTTGAGATTATTTCAGCTTTATCCTACTGGACCTTGCCGTCAGAAGGAGGGTACTCTGCGGTCATGAAGCAATGGACATGCTCAGTAACAATAGTTTTGCTGGTTGAGGTCCAAAGGGTGCCAAGAGTGGGTGCAATGGTGGGGCATTGCACCACCAACAGCTGTGAATACCAGGTTGCATAGATCCATTTTTTGCATGCTGTTTGAAACCTGAGTGAAATCAAATCTCATCAGACCAGGAAACCTTTTTGGAATCCGCAACAATCTAATTTGTTGAGGTTGTGGAAATTGTAGCCTTAGTTTCCTGTTCTTAGCTTACATGAGCAGCACCCAGGGTGGTCCTCTGCTCCTCTGCCCATCTATTTCATGGTTCAAGGGTTTGTGAGTTCAAAATGTTACTGCAAATTTCTTGGTTATGATAAGTGACAATCTGAGCTAATGTTGCTGTTCTAACAACAAGACCCAGTCTACCATTTTAATCCACAAAGCATTTTCATCCACACATCTGCAATTCACTGCATATTTTCTTTTTCTTAAATCATCTGCTGCAAACTTGAACTATGGTTGTGTGTGAAAAATCAGCAGGGATGTTCACAGATCAAAATGAGCCAGGCGTCACCCCCAAGGGGGCATTAAGGGGCATTATAGTTTCAAATTAATTATCCTTGAAGGAATTTAAAGAACGTTAGTTTTTTGGTCTAGGAAATGTTCACTTAGCATTGCTTTTAAATGTTGTATGTGAATATTTCAAATAAATACAATATAAAAATGAAAATACCTTTTTTAAGTTTCAATGCTTTAAAGATTGATGCATTTTTCCTGCTTGGGTTCATCCCTTGTATAAGTGAAGGGCAAATTCACAGCTGCAAGTATTTTTATCCACACATCTTCAATTAACTGCATATTTGGAGTTAGTAAACCTACAGGGAAGACAAGTTTGTGCTTTCATTTTTGCCTGAATCAACCATTCTGCTTCAGTAATTCTAAGCTCACACTGCAATAAAAAAGTACATTTTAAAATAAATCACATTTTTTAATAGATGTTCTCTTTTACGCTTTTGTGCACATTTCTTTGTTTTGTGGTGAAAGATTTATGTGGAACATCTACTTCAATTGTTTTTGCTTTTTATATCTGGCACATCTGTGGTTTTATGGTTGAGTGTGAAGGGGATAAGTATTACAAATTGAAATTGACCCATTAAGATGTGATAATCCCAACAAGTGTCCATCTTCTTCTATCTCTGTAGATAAAAATCATATTAAGTTACCATTGTTGCTTCCAGTCTGGATAACTGCTTTATCTCTACCATCTTGCAAAGGCTTCTCTTTTTATCGCCGTGTGTTATCTCTCCTGAAATGCTGTAATGCAATGAGGCTATCCAGTTTCAATCACCAGACCTCTGCCTTCCTCTGTGACTCAGGTGTCTGAGTGGCTGTCAGCCAATGGGAGTCGCTGAAAAATTTAGTCCTCAAGGGACGGCAGGCACAGGATGGACAATTTTATTGCGGCTTAACCGACAATATGTTTGGAAACTGTAAAAGATATTAGTGGCATTTCCAAGAATCCAGCCAATAAACATTACCACTGTCAGTTTTACGTGGTTTTATTTATCATTCTTTATAAAATACATTGCTTTCCATGAGCCCCTGTTTAGTACCTTGTCAACAAACTGCAGCCAAAGGAAAAGAGTTTATCTGGGGACCCAAACAAAACAAATGCTATCAGCACTTCCTTTGCAGTGTCCCTCCTCTCCATGATAACTTGTAGAAAACACAGAGGTGGAAATAGCTTCGTTTGTATTGATTAGTGATGTAAACTTTGCACAATTTTGAATTATTCTGTAAAGATTATGACTCATATTTCGAGCCTATTTTCCATTAGCCTGCAGAATTTTGTGATCTTTTCTTTAAAATTCCTAAAATTGTAATTTTTCTTGTATTTTGTTTACTTATCTGTGAAAATATTTTTGATAAAATATGTCCTGAATCCTTCTGAATTCATTTTTAATTTTAGTGCTGTGCTCCCCAAAAAATATATCTGCTTTAAGCTGGTAGGGCAGAAGCACACAGATTCTTTAGCGGTTTGAGAGACAGAATAGTCTAAAACTGTCCAGATACACCTCCAAGTCTTTTAAGTTCTCTTTTCTTTGAGGCAGTGAGGTCCTCAGAGGATTGGAGGCTTGAAATGATGCTGACAGACACGCAAGATTTGCAGGACTTCTTCAGAGGCCAGGGAGCAAATTCTTTGCAAACCTGAACATGCCTATCGTCTTTTTCTTTTTCCAAATGCAATATAAGTGAGATTTGCTGAAGCTGGTTCTGAACTCATCTCCATCCTTGCTCACAGCTTTAGCATTTAGCGTATCTTTATACATCTATCCCTCGGAATTGCGTTCCAAAGTTCAGGACAAGAAACAAAAGAGCAAAACAAATATACCCCTGATCCTTCCCTGCAGGCTGCTGCTCTGGCAACAATCTCGCACAATTCCAGAAAACAAAAAACATGGTCACAAAAACATGGCTGTGAAATACTGGAAATTTCCACAGTTGTAGCTGACAAAATTAAAAAAAACATAAAGGTTTTATTTCTGTCTCCTTCTTAATTTTCTTGAAACACTATCCCTTTTTTAGTAGGCCACATTCAAATATTTGTTACCTACCCAAATGATCATCTGGTGACCAGACTGTATCTGAGACACCAAATAGTCTGTTTAGGTAGCAAAAACATTTAAACCACTGAAAATAAGGGTAAATTGAGGATAAATTAGGTTTTTACTGGGAAAATGCCACCTACTGAACTAAAAATGTAAAACAGACCACTGTAGCATCTTTTGTTTGTTTGTTGTTTAATTGCCAAAAAAATTGTCAGTGATGTAATTAAGTGATGTGCAGACCACTATAAAAATAGAGGTAGCATTGCTAGTAAATAAGCAAGACTGAAATATACTAAGCACTGAAAACTGCTGAGACATGTCAATAATATTATAAGGATGAATTTGCAGTGCTTTCAGACAATGTTGAAAGCACTGCATATTTTCTCATGTTTCAGCTGGAATGTTAAATGGTACTTGTGGAGATTATATTTGATTTAATCCAAAAGAACTGCATAATTCTGACAATGAAAGAGTGTGTTTTGAACAGCTTTTAGAAATGAAAATCTTAAGCATGAGGAGTGCATCTGTCTTCAGCCTTAACATTTCAAAATGAAGCCAGTTTGGGTTATAAAACATTAAAATTTGGTGAAAATATCTGAGAACTATTTATTGCATCCTCTGAAAACTCTCTGTATGATTTATCTGAAATATTATCATCACTTGGCCATTCACCTAAAGCAACAGACTGAGAAAGGTGGGCAGAGAAACAGCCATGTTGTCCCTTTAACTCCAGATGAGCTGCAGAGACCCATAGCTTTTAGTCATGCACGCCACAAATCTAGCCTTAATGAGTGAGAGGCAACAAGGGATCCATTGTTGTAAAAAAAGTCATTAGAAGTAACATTTGCAATTTGCCCCAAAGCCATGGAGGGAAAACATGTGGACTAAAGGGTTTTGGTCAAATCAGACCAAAATGTGACTTTGCGGCAACGCAACGCGCAAAATAATATCGAAATCTAACATTGCGTATCACTCTGAACGCACAATTTAGCAAAGCATGGTGGGCAGACTGGAATAAAGCCTGAAAGAAAGTCTGCAAAAGAGTGTTGCAAAGGGACATTCCAGTGACATGCTCAGGTAATGCTACATATTAAAGTCCATGTATCATTTTGATTTTGCTGAACATCTGTCACATAACATACCAGTGAAATACACTGAAGGTTGTGGTTTTAACATGACATAATTTGACAAATTCCTGGAAGATGAATACTGTAGTTCACATGTTCAGTTCTAGTGACGGACAGACAGAGAGATCCTGTATATGTGTAACATTTTGTGTCTATAACAATCGCTGTATCAGATTTTTTTTGAACTAAAACAGTTTTGTTTCAGAAGAAAAGTTGACTGTTCTTTCTGCCTAATGTGCCACATCATGCTAACAATTTAAACTGTGCAGATTCACCTTACTTAGCTTTGTCATGTGTCTCTGATTTTACTTGGCCTCATTCTGAGTATATTGGCCCTCTCCTTTGGTACACTATCATTAGGCAGATGTTATGCACAGAGGAAAGCACCTCACTCTGGGATACTTAAGCTCAAATCCATATGTGGTCTATGAGGGACTCAAACGCAAAACCCGACAAACAACCAAGCTGACCTATGGGAACCATGTGTGTGTCTTTGTGAGTTCCCTGGGGCCCGTGTGTGTACTGGGTCAGAGGAGGCTTTAATAACGAAACAGCCCTGGTACAGGGATGCCAGTCTGCCCGCCTCAGGACATAAAACCTGATGGAGTCCAGATGAGAGCCACCAGACCAGCCTTGTTGCTCCAAAGTACAGCCAACTGGTGCACGGATGATGATCACTTGATCTTTGTTGAACAAATCTGCGCCAATACTGGGATCTCCAAGGTAAAGCCAAGTAAATTGAATAATCTTTAAAATGTTCAAGGCTAACTACACAAACCTTTACAACATGCACTAATGCAGCAACTTGCAAACATACATCTAGCTAATACTGGCGGACTTGTTTTCCTCCTGGTCATCTGACCTAAATATTTTATGTGTTCTTGGCTGTTGCATCGTTAGTGTCTGGTAACCTAAAAGATGAGATTGCTGCATCCTGCTTTTTGGTGATCAGTCGACTCTTAGTCAAGTTATCTTCCCCATCCTGAAAAGGCACTTACATCATCCCTTTCTGCAGAGTCTCAGTTTCAGGAACACAGGAGTTTACTTACAGATCAAACACTGGATCAAGTGGCGCTCAGCACAATATGAGGTGAATGTGCAAAAGTATTTTCTGACTAAATTTGTTTCTTTTAGTGAGCACTGATAGAAACCGTGCACTGTTTGTAACGAAAGTGTTTGGTTGACTGATTTACATATTTTTAATCCCTCTGGATTAACCAAAAGTAGATGGCAAGCAACCTGCTATGAACAAATAATCTGCAATTTGCTCCGACGCTTTGGACATTAACTTCAGGGCCAACTACTGACTGATCACTCATTCTTACTCTACCATTTTTTGTAGTTGGACACCATTTGAACAGACCACATCTTGCTGCGGTGAGGATGAGGTACATTTTATGGCAAGGATTTAAAGTTTCAGTGTTGATACCTGAGCCACTTACTCATGACTTCTGTCTTGTGACAAAGGGCTCCTCAATGAAAAGGAAAGGATTTTGGGGCAAAGTTGCTGGTGGAGGTTGGAGGATGGACACAAGATCATTTGAGCTTGGCATGACATTTGACGTGTGGTAGCATTTAGCATCTCTTTTCTGGACATTCCTGTTTCCAGATGGCCAAAACAGACCGAAGAAAGTTTCAGTGGAGAAATGTTACCCCAGGACTCTGTAGTCTAATCCTGGTATTTAATAAAGAATATCCATCTGCCTTTGATGTTAATCTTGCAGAGAAGTGGCTTCTTTGCTGCTCTAGTTTATGCCAGGCCACCGTCCCATAGTCTGTGCTCAATTGTCAATGAAGAAACACTCTCCCAAAGAAGACTGAATAGCACCCAGCAGATTTTCATAGGCATAGGAACATATGCTTCAATGCCTGAATGGGAAATTCCTTAATTTTTCTTAGATGTAAAACATAACGGTCAACATGCATCGTTTTTCTTTTACTTGTCACAGTCCTGAGAAAATAAAGGAAATCGATTGAAGTTGTACTTGACAAGTCAGGTTTTAAAGACGATTGGAAATCAATACCAGAGAGGAAAAGCAAGAGCGCGCCATTTGTCTCCCTTTACTGCAACCTAAGATTAATGCTAATTGCATCGATACGTTTACACCTAGGAAAATGATGCACTCTGCTTTACTATTCATTGTTCAAAGCTTTAGAGGGGCAGGAGATATTTTTGGAAAATCTACAACTAATAAAATACACATTTATGCGGCATAATCAAAAAAACCACAACAACTTGGCTCCAGAATGCTGAAGTTGTGCTGCTCCAGCTTTTAAGAGTAATTTTATGACCGTTCAGGGCTTTGTAGAGAACAAGCTCACATTTGTTTATAAAACAGCTCAAATATGGCAAATGAAATTGTTTGAGTGAAAGGAGCAATTTTTATTTGTCATTCAGAGTATTTGATTAATGAAACGCAATTAAAGATGTAGGCATGCAGCTGTGTGGCGTTTGCTTCATCACGACAACATGCAGACACATCCTGCACACATACCATTGGCTTTTAAGACAAGACGCTCCCCTTTGACCCAGTATCGTGTTACTCCTTCCATTAGTGCTGACTAACTCTTGGTCTCTGTCTTGAATGACAGCAGCACAGAGCATGGAGCAGGGTAAGGTTCTTTTGTGTCAAGTTATCTGGCACAGACGAGCCCGGGAAAATCTGGGCCGGCTGAACACGATCCCTGAAACAGAGCTGCTGATTCAGGTGTTACACATGCATCAGTAGCATGCCGGCACTCTGAGGCAACAATAACTTTAAAGGTGCAAAACAAATAAATAAATGCAGATAAAAATCACAAAGCTAACGGCTACAATGGAAATAACAAGGCAGGTTGGTTAATAAATGGATATTTTTATGATTTTTTTATGATTTTATGATTTTTATGGTCAAAATATAAGCAGAATATTATGTAAAAAAATATTTGGATGAAAAAAAATCAATAAAAGGAGAACACAACTAATAAAATTCTTTAAAACAAAGTTTATTACATGTATTTCATTTACAAAAAGTGTTACGTCAAATCTCCTTTTCATCACATTTATCAACGAAGACATGCAAAACATACACACTGTATTGCCAAAAGTAATTGCTTATCCATCCAAATCATTAAGTTTTGTGTTCCAGGTGTATAAAACCCAGCATCTTGACATGTAGATAATTATTTGTGAAATGGGTCGCTCTAAGGAATTCAGTGAATTCCTTCACAGGATTGCACCTGTGTTTCCTCCCATAAATTCGCTACAGTCAACTGTTAATGGTATTTTCACAAATTGGGAATGACAGCAACTCGGCTACAAAGTGACAAAAAAAATCAGAGAGGGGTCAGTGGATGGTGATTTGCAGAATATGCAGAGGTTACTAACCTGGAGAGGTCAGCAGCTGCAGTCCTCCAGACTTCATGAAGCCTTCAGATTGGCTTCATGAATTGGGTTTTCATGGGCGAGCAGCTGCAGCCAAGCGTTACATCACCAAATGCAAAGTACAGCGCCAGATGCAGAGGTGTAAAACAGTAATAACAATAAATAATTATTTGAAGTGGCAAATGGGCTGCCCAGTGGCGCAGCTGGTAGAGCTGTTGCCTTGCAGCAAGAAGGTTCTGGGTTCGATTCCCGGCCTCGGTCTTTCTGCATGGAGTTTGCATGTTCTCCCTGTGGATGATGGGTTCTCTCCGGGTACTCCGGCTTCCTCCCACAGTCCAAAAACATGACTGTCAGGTTAATTGGTCTCTCTAAATTGTCCCTAGGTGTGAGTGTGTGTGTGCATGGTTGTTTGTCTCTGTGTTGCCCTGTGACATACTGGCGACCTGTCCAGGGTGTACCCCGCCTCTCGCCCGAAATGACAGCTGGAGTTAGGCACCAGCAACCCTCCCGACCCCAATAAGGGGAAAGGGTGCAGAAAAATGGATGGATGAAGTGGCAAACCATACCTCTTTGTTGAGCAATCCAACTGGTGAGTCTACCCAAGAGAATGGTATTTGCTTGAGTGTATTTTGCAAACTGTGACTGAAGAGTTGTTTTTTTTCTTCAGAATTGGGGTTTGGGCTCTTAGCTCTAAACAAAGGAACTCTTAATGCTTCAACATACAAAGGCATTTTTGGGCAATGCTCCAGACTTTCTAGGAATGGGTCCTTTCTGTTCTAACATGACAAAACAAACTCTGTAAAGACACAAAGGAGTGAGCTTAGTGTGGAACATGTATATGGTACTCATCTTAACCCAACAGATCAAGTCAGTACCACGGTGCAGACCACTGTGACTGACTGGTACAATGGGTTACAAAAGTGCCTGACCAAAAAATGTGCTCCAAGAACACTCATAGACCTTGTGGAAAGCCTTTTCAGAGTTAAAGTTGTTATAGCAGACATCATTTAAACCTTTTGGATTTGGAGTGGGACGTCACTCACGTTTATATGGAATGTGAAGACAGACAAGAAAACAATTTTGGCAAAAAAAAATAAATGCATGAGTGAAGATGGCATACCCTGTGAACAATGACTTTTTTTCATCTCGTCTCCTTCTTCCTCCCTGTGACCAGCCAAAGCATGGCTGTCATTTCATTGAATGGTAGTCATGTCCTCTTCCTCATGTTTGTCCAAGCCTCTTTCACTCACAATTTGAAATGAAAAAAAAAGAGAGGAGCAAAGGAAAGGGACTGAAGATGTACAACTTGGTAAACAATTTCACATAATCACAAATGCCATCTTAAAAGGGACCTGAGAGGGATGACCTGCAACACCTCTGTCTTAGTTTTAAAAGGGTACAACAAGTCATTCTGCAGCTGATTTATTCATCTTTAACAATTAGAAAAAAATGGCCTATAAAGAGTTTTACATAAACACAGTCAGTGCTGGCTCTGAGAAAAACAAAACATAAAAAAACAAATCTAAGTGTTTGTTGACGTAGTCCATCCAAACAATGTTGGAATGACAGAAAATCTTAATGTACATTTTGTTTTTACCAGTTCATTTAAAAAAACAAACACATTAGGTATTAGCTGTGAATCATCAGCAGCCTAATTTTAAAAGCACCTTTATTAAGCTGTAAAAGCACCTTTGACCCTGAAATGCATGTTAACACATAACGAGGCATGGGCCGGTTGTAGTTACTGTTTATAATACTTCAAATGTTGTTCCTGCCACTTAGAACCATTTTATTGGCCAGAGGAAGTGCTAGAGTTGCCAACATTTTTTTCTGGCTGCATGGAGCATAAAGAAACCCAATTGTTTCTACACACAACTACTCAGCTAACCGAAAGAAAGCTGGCACACTTTTCTGTACAAACAAGAAAGGATACATTTGACAGCTGGGAAATTTATGCTGTTGTGAAAAACTTTTCACAACAGGATTAGTGCCATGTCTGCAATGATGCAAGTCCTTTACTGGTCTGTCCTGGTGAAAAGAGAGCTGAGCCTCAACTTACCAGTTTATGAACATTCCTATCCTGATCTGTGATCACAAGCTCTGGGCAGTGGAAGAACGAGAACACCGGTACAAACAGCCAAAACGAGGGTGTCTGGGTTCGATCAGAGTAGAGCTGCTGCTCCACCACATCAAATGGAGTCAGTTGAGGTGACATGTTGCACCCGGATGACTCCTCCGTGAGGTATTCTGGGTAGATCTCAATGGGGGGAGACCCAGAGTAAGACCCAGGACACATTAGAACAGGGGTGGGCGACTCCAGGCCTTGAGGGCCGGTGTCCTGCAACATTTAGATGTGTCTCTACTTCAACACACCTGACTCAAATAATGAGGTCTTTAGCAGGATTCTGGAGAACCTGACTGCACTTAGGAGATGATTCAGCTGATTGATTGAAGTTGCAGGACACTGGCACTCGAGGATCTGGATTGCTCACCTTGCATTAGAAGGACCATGTTTCCTGGCTGACCTGGAAACACCTTGGGATTCCCCTGGAGGAGTTGGCCCAGGTGGCTGTATGTTACTTTTAGTAAGTAATGCTGTTTTGAAACTACCGTTGGCTAGCTATGAGCAAAATCTCTGTTACGAATCTCACTGCACTGACTAATTAACCAGCCAATATTGGCTTATTTTTTAATCTTAGAGGAAAAAAGAAACCTTAATCATGTTCTACCTTTTGATTTTTGTGTAAATATGAACTTGTGGAGTTTATTTTTTGAGACTGTTATACCAGCCCATGCCTATGCATCGCCTCCTTTTCCCCTGTCCTGCATTAACTAAGGTCTAATGCTCAAATACATTTCTGACGTTTTGCAAGCACTTTGGCTTCTTTGCTTTACCTGGTTTTGATCCAAAATTTTACTAAAGTAAATTAAGAAGAACTGAACATGGTGGGAAAAAAACAAAAGAAATGCAGTGACCACTGAGGCAGTCGGTTTGGCTTGCTGAAGTTGCCATTAGCACCGTGGTTTCACAGTCTGTGGATGGCGGTTGTTTCGTACCAGTATTTCATGAACAGACAGTAGGTCGCGTTGCAGTCATTATAAATCCAGTCTTGGTAGCGCCCTGCAGGTGAAGCAACACTGTCTTTGAACCGACCGAAGCACACAGCGACCCAATAGCCTCAGCTTGTCACAGAAGCGGGAGGACATGGAGTTTTTTCTGCAAACTGAACAAACAGAAACCAAAACAAATACTTGAAGTCCAATACATGAACACATTTACCCTGACATAAGGAAAGGAATGTAGCTGCACAATTGGTCGCAGCCTGATGAAGCTAAAGTTGGCCAGGTATGGTTATCAGTTGATTTCTCAGAGAATCTCCACTGATAAACAGAGATTAGTAAGCTAGTTTGAATTAAAGAAGTTGATCATACCATCTTTCATTCAGAACCTCATGTCTCCTAGTCTTCTCTGAAGGTGTACCGTGATGCCCTGTCTATATACTGATTTTTGTATAGCACGATACCTAGGTGCAATGTGACTTGACATGGTATTGCCTGCCATTCGCACAACAGTCAACACAGAAGTGTCTTTTAATTTTCTTGGCACTGATAAGCTGTAGTTAGACCAAAGGCATAAAACAAAGCATGCCACTAAAATTTGATCAGAACTAAACGTTGGCATTGGAGAATTGTTACCTTCACAATGTGAAATTGAGGTGTGAATGTGTCCATGCACAATCCATGTGGGAACACAATCTGCTTTTCCGATCAACCTCTTTCATCACCAGAGGAGCACAGGGACACTCTCACGCATACAAACCTGAGTTTTTCTTGCATTCCTGCATGTTGCATTTCCTGAGTGTTTCTGGTTTAGAAATCTTCTCACAAAAGTGGTTTGGCAAAACGGCCGAATCCTGATCGTTCACGCAGTTGACTGCGCGCTGCTGCTGACCCTCTCCACAGCTCACAGAGCACTAGAAATAAGAGTACTAAGTTAGAAACATTCAAACATCTAAAACTTTAATTGTGGGTCAGCAGAGTGAAACTGACCTCCCCCCAGCCTTCGGTTTTCCAGTGCGTGCAAGGCTTTAGACTGCACAGTTCAGTGTCATTTGGCCTGGATGTGGTGCTGCAGCGATGAGGTTCGGGGCAGTACACCAGTCGCTCCCTGATGCCTTCACCACAGCTGCCAGAGCACTGGGGACAACAAGCATTACTGCTTTATTTTTAGATTGTTTCTCCAAACAGCCCCCTTTCTCACACAGTGTGCATTGCAAAATTGTTGACAGTAATACAAGGATGTTCTTTGATCTAAACCATTGTGTTGTAGCTCTGGCTGTATGTTTGGGTTTGTTGTAGTGCTGAATTGTGGACCTCAGCCACAATTTTAAGTGTTTTGCAGATTCTTAGCAAGTTTTCTTTGATTGTCCTGTTTATTTGACCAGCTTCTATGTCCCTGCTGAAGAAAATTATCTCCACAGCTTGATGCTGCACCACATTTCACTGTGTTCTCAGGGGGAGCTAATAGGATTTCAAACTCATGAAACTCTTACCTCAGAGTTAATTAAGGATAAAAAAATATTTCAGATAGTAATTTTAATGCCACAATAAATACAAATGCAAAGTCTAAAAGCATACGCAGCATAGATAATGTGCCGAAATACGCCCTGCTGTGTTTAATAACATGTAAAGTGGATGTGTGATTGTCCTACCATTCCCCAGGGTGACACGGTCCAGTTCATACAGGGCTTTTGGGGGCAACCCACGGCACTTAGGGGTCTGCCGGACACAGTCTGACAGTGGAAAGGTCTGAGGGGACGTTTACTCTGAGAATCAACACACTGAACATCACGGTGCCGCCTCCTCACAGACCCACAGCTTTCTGGACACTGTGGAGAGAAATCCAACATAACATGCACCGAACAAAACTATGCAAGTTAAGACAGAGACAAAACAGTTTTTTGTATTTCTTCAGTGACATATAATAATTGCTAATTAATGTACTCTAGTATTAATTGTAATTATCAAGTAAACTGTGTGACTATCAGTTTCCTGACATCTAAAGCTGCTGACCTTGCTCCAGCTGCCAGTTTGCCAGGTAGCGCATGGTTGCAGATGACATGTTCGTGCAGGCTCAGGTCTCTTCACGTTGGCACAGTCCTCATCATTCTCTGAACTGCACACCACGGTTCTCCACAGAGCTCCAATCCCACATGTTGTTGAGCACTGGACAGAAATGAGTATCATCTTTAACAAATAATATGTTTGTGCTTAGCACAACATTAAATCGTTACACTTAACATCAGTATTTCTGTGGAAATAAAAACAACTATACATTTTAATGGACCATATTAGATCTTCCTTCTTTTTAGTCTACAATTATTTAATGGCATCAACATGAATGTTTTTTATTATTTTGTAATGTCTTTACTCTGGAAAGTTCTTCCAATTGTAGTTTAGGAACATTTCCAAGAACTGTTGTGTTGAACTGTTTGGTGGAATATCAAATATCCACCAAATAGGGTAAACACATTAACAAATCAGAAATGTATGCCTGAAAATACTTCTGCGGGGGAAATAGTACTTTTCATTCAGTGTGAAGCTTTTTTACACTAGTTATATGGTTGGTAAAAGGACATGCTTGTGGTTTTGGTGTGGTTGAGGGACGATGTTAAGCATTGTGGATTGGTTTAATTTTCTTTGGAGTAATTTATGTGTCACAATTTTTCATCCCAGTTTAAATTTCTCTACAGTTTATACTTTCTATTAATTAAACTGCATGAACTTTAAAACTGCTTTAGGTTATCTGCAACAACAAAGAGAGAAGAATGAATCTTGAGGGTGTAGAGTATAAAGTTTCAGTGAATAGATGTTCAAGGTAGTATTGTGGAAACATCTTTAATGTAAATGTTTACTGGGATGACATTTTGCAGACTAAGACATAAAGTTCAAAATATATCTTTACACACCTCACTCCAGTTTCCAACAACCCAAAATACATCCATGCTAACCGGTTCTCTGGCCATCAGGTTTCTTTGGTCACTCGTGGAACTGCTCTGTGGACTTCTTGGCTGCTGATTTTGGCTCTTGAAGTGGCTTCCTTTGGACCTGGATGGTTTTTTAGCAGTTTGAGTGGTTTTCTTGGTTGTTGTGAGGGAACTAGTTTTTGAAAGGCCCGGGTCAAACCTATATGTGGGAGTGGTCAGAGGAGCACGCTGTGTCCATGGGCGGGATGGTTTAACATTCGAGGTGGTGTTGATGTTGGCTAAGTGGTGGGTTGTCCTCGAACATGTGTCAGTACTGGTAAGAGAGAATGGCAAAGCAGTTGTGGGTGGCATTCTAGTTATATGCTTGGTATAAGGACGTGCTTGTGGTTTTGGTGTGGTTGTCTGAAGACGAGTCGTTAGAGACGTTACTGTGGTGAAAAAGTCCAGGTCAATAATCTTCTCTTCTTGTTTCGTCTTGTCCTCAACGATGTAATCATATCCTGGGGAGTACAGGACCCCATCCTCAGTACTTCCCTCCTCTGTGTCTACATTTTCCTTCTCTCCAACACTTGTTTTCTTTTCTTTATTAGCATAACTTGATATAGTAGGATAAACTTTCCTCTTTGCATTTTTCATTTTCCTCATCAGAACACTAAAGACATGATCCTCTGAGCCTATAATTTCAGTAAATGCAACTTGAGGGCTTAAAGTGGATTTTGAGGTGGCAGTTGTAGTTTCTTTGGTGGTTGTTGTAGGCTCAGCTGTGGAGCTTATAGGTGCTAATGATGTTGAGCCAGGATGTTTAGTAGGGGGAGTTTTATTTGGGTAAATGCGGCGATACACAGGGGGAAGCCCATGTCGTCTGTGAAGACCTGAGTTTGGGCAGCTCTGCAAAGCACACAGTGATTTGGACCTGGGTTTGGTCGAGAGGTCACAGATCTCCTTCGGCGCCAATGTGCACGACACGGTGCGTGAGCGAACACCTCCTCCACATGTGACGGGGCACTAAAAGCACAATAAAAACAATATCAAGCTGGTGGAGACACTTGCAATGAAAGCCTTTTATTAGTAAAACTGAGGTTAAGAAACAAGCTGCTACCCAGAAGAAAACAAGCTACCCTTAAAAAAGGCTTACTTCCTCCCAGTTGCCAGCAGCCCATTCCTGCCCACATGGCACATCTCTGTTGCACGGCACCACAGGTTTTGGTTTAAGCAGATGCTTGCATTCCACAGGGTGGAGTACTCTCTCCTCCCCTGAAACAGTGCGGACACAAAGAACGGTTCTCTTCCTCAATCCTGTTGATCCACAGGTTTCTGTACAATGCTGCCAACCACCAACCCACCACCTAAGAGCCAGAGGACAGAGCAACAAGGTGAGCAAAAATATTCTTACCAATCATATAGAGCTCAAACTATCTTTTCAGAAAATAAGCATGTACGAGTGTTTGTAATGTTCTTCTTTGCACTTTATAAAAATGTTGTCAATAATGTTGAATGTTTTATGAATGTTTTAACTTTTAGTTTGGATACATGATACCTCATTAAAGAATCTGACATTTTAAATGAAAATCATTTATGTTCCTAAATAATTGTTATGATTAGCTTAAAAACAGAGAAAATGAATGTAAAAAGTGGCTCTAATTTTTTTGGACATATATATATATATATATATATATATATACATATATATATATATATATAAATGAGTATTTTATAACCTAAACTACAGAAAATGTAAAATGGCTGCTATTCACAGGTAAAAGTTGAAATCTTGGTTATGCAACAAAAATGGCAGATTTTGGTTGCAGAGTGTGAGGACTTCAGAAAGTACACACCTTGCAGGACATTCCATATTTTTACATTTGCGGTGTCTGTCCTCTGGACGGCTGTCTGGGTCGCACAGAGACTCATCCACGACGCCCACATCTGGTTCAAAACACAGTACTGGCTGGTGCTGCTCTCCTAAGAACAAAAACATTTCTAATTTAGTATATTTTATTGGCAAAACAAAAGCAAGATGTTTCAAAATAAGCCAAACCTTGGCCACAGGTTGTGCTGCAGTCGGTCCAGGCGCCGTTTCTCCAGCTGTAAATGGGTTCAGAGACCTCGTTTTCTATAAACTTTGTCTTCTTGACGGTGTATTCTACCTTTATACCTGGATTCTTCTCCTGGAACAACAACTACATAAAAAAAACAAACATAATGTAATCAAATAATTCACATTCTTCTCCATCTGGTTTTTCACTAGAACTTTCATTTGGACCATTATAGATTCCTGTTTTTACTTTTTCGTCACCTTCATGTGTTTCAAATCTTCAAATAATAATAATAATACAACAACCTCATTTAAGAACAGAGAAAAAAAATTACTGAATCAATCTGGAAAATGTTATAAACACCATTTTTGTGACTCCACGAAAATCACAGTGAAAGCCGTTATCCACAAATGATGAAAAACAAATATGGAACACCAAAATGTCACCAATGACTCATTCAGGTGGTCACACCGGAATCAAGAACAACATCTAAAGCACAATGTTTGTTTCGGGTATGGTCATACTTCAGCAATCAGTAACAACCAAACAGTGGCATCAATTGAGAGAAACCAAAACTAACCAAACAACACAGAAGACTCCTCTCACAGCTTCTAAAAACGGTGATCAACAAGACTTTTGTGAAAATGTTCTGGAGCTGACGAGGCAATGTCTGTTTTACATTTGTGGCATGTGGCATTTCAGAAAAGGTTAATCAAACTAACAGAAAAACATGGTGGTGGTGTGATGATGTGGGCTGCGTCAGGACCCTGCTGACTTTCCATCAGAAAAACCTGAAAAGGAACATTCTGCTATAACTTTGTCACCCACTGGAATTGTATCATTAACCAGAACAATCACCCAGAGCAGACCAAAAAAAAAAATATTGTGTAATGGCCTGATTTATTCACTCAGTTTAACCTCTATGAACAGGAGTCTTTTCAAGGGGGAAGTGGCACAACACTGATTATACTAAAACTTCTGAACAACTGAAAAAACAGTTGCTTTCATCCACTGCTATGAAAGGGACAACCTACCTGGAGCAAGACTGGCTGCTTGGTAGGTCCAGGTGCAGTGAGGTTCTCCATGTCGCCACTGCGCTCATAATAGAATGTCGTCCCACCTGCCTCGTACTCGCCATTCCACTGGATGATGAAGTTCCCATTGAGGAAGTACTCATCTGACCCCACACTTCTGAGGGCCAGGAAGTTACCTGCCTCCTCGGCTTCCCTCACCAGAATGTCCCGGGCACCCTCTGGTATCACCCCCAAGTCCACGTACCCTGGGAGAGTCAGGAGGGGAATCAGAGTCGCACTGAGGTAATGGGATGGCCCACCATGGCAGCTGCCACGCTCACACCCAGACTTTCAGACACCTTCTCTCTGATGTTTAACCCGGGTGGGCTCAGTGTGCATGGATGCCTGGCATGTGTGACTGAATGTGTGCTTATTCGGCACGGAGGGGGTGGGCTGGAGGTGGGGGTGCACTGCCCTGTCTCTGTTTTTTATTGCATAGGGATGGGAGGTGGGTGGTTTGGGGGAGGACGAAAGCAGCAATGAGCGGGTCTGTGCAGTTTAATGATGTTTGTGGGAAGGTGTGTGTGTGTGTGTGTGTTTGTGAAAGGAGGTGGGGGGATGCTTGCCCTCGGTGTGAGCCTTTTGAAGTCTCACACATCTGGGCCGGTTATCTGGAAGGGATGCAGCGTGCAGCAAACACACACACAGAAAGAAAGAGAGATTGCAGGGAGAAAGGCGGGAAGGAGGGGAGTTTTTATTGTTTTAGGGCCTCTTTCACTATGAATCTGTCTTCACGGTATGTTGATTTAGCGGGTGAGTTATACTTGTCCAAGTGCAGTAAAACCAGACAAAGATGTGTATCTTCAGACAAACATGGGTCGGCATGCATGCACACTTGCATCTTGGCACAACAGGACAAACAGCTGTAAAATGTGGACGAGGTTGCTGCCATGGCAATAAAGAACAACTGTACAATGCTGATGTACTGCCCTGAAATGACTTCTGTGCCTGCAGACATAAATTTAAATTCTGCACTTTTTCATACTCATGTAATAGATCCATCAAAGCTTTTCTTGATTAGCAGTCTGTCTGCTTTGCGTTAATTATTTTATAATCATACAGACTCCCTCAGTTGGATACAGAACCTGGTCAAAATGTTCATACAACACATTTTGCCATGTTGCAATCACAAACTTGAATGCATTTTATTTTTATTTTAAAAGATAGCCCAAAACAAAGTAGCGCATAATTATGATGTGGAAGGGAAACTATACATGCATTTCAAAACTTTTCCATACAAAAAACATCATCACCCTGTAGAGACAGCTGCATTTTAAGGCATTGTCTGACTATGCTGGGGCATCTATTTCTACAAGCTCCATCAGATTAGTAGCTGTGGCTGCTTGTCCTTCTGAAATGTGAACATTCACCTAATCTCAAATCTTTTGCTAAAACTGTCATAGCTGAAGAAATGAATCCTCACAGCATGATGCTGCTACCCCATTTTTTTACGGAAGCGATTGGAATGAAGATAAATCGCCTGCATTTGTGTAGCATTTTATCAAGTCTGAGGACTCCAAAGCCCTTTGGCCCAGTCATTCACCCATGAAATCGGCACCACCTGGTCCTCTGACCACCTCAAGCTTGAGGTAGTGTCTCTTGCCAGGCTGCTGCTTTAAGATGCTCCACGACTTTCTACATGATCTGTCTGCTGTGTTCTTTGGTCTTCATGATGATTTGTCCACTAATATTCTCTGACAACTGTATCATACTGAAAATGATTTAGGAGATATCTGAAGACAGTTGATTGCATTTCATTTTATTTAGGTGCATCAAAGCAAATGGGAGTAAATACAAATCTGAGCACAACTTTTATATTTTTCTGCCATTTTTGCATACTTTGACTCTACAATGCTCTACTTTGTCTGGATTTTCATTTTAAAACCTAATAAAAGAATCTTGTAGCCTGACAAAATACAAAAAAGTTCAATGGGCATGAATAATTTTGCAAAGCACTGCGATTGGCATTTCACTCACCAAAACCTTCTTGTTCTTCGTATGTCTTATAAACCGTCTCACAGCTTGTGCCGTCGCCTAGACAGACCCCACAGCGATCCTCCACTGCGTTTGAGTCAATACCAAAGTCACAGCCGACCTCCTACACACAAACACACAAATCACAGCACAGAGGAAGTTTCCACAGATGATCTTCTTCCTCTGTCAGTATGTAGTGGCTCTGCAGTGTGTCATCATCCCGGTCCAATATAACCCTCCCAGTCCCTACAGGTCTCTTACCCAGGCACACTACCTTGCACACTCCGTTAACACAGATGTTTCTGGACTTGTTGTTCATGAAGCACGGGGTCCCGTCAGTCACCGCGTCAAGCATCTTCTCCGAAAAATAGTCACTAACTGGTCGGCAGTGAAGTTCGCAGGGATTTACTGAGGATGAGCGTAAAAGAAAATGAATCAGGTTTATTTATTTATTGGCTTTCTTCCTCATTACTTTTATTTATAATCATTTATTGCTACTGTTATTATCACTATAATTGTATGCCACACAAATTGCTATATGCATATAAACTTTAAAATGGCACTACAAGGCATAACACAAAATGATCTGATTGTCCAATAGATTAATACAGTGATGTCCAAACTCAGTCGTCAGGGGCCGATATCCTGCCTGTTGAGTTCCCTCTTTGGTTCAACACACCTGAATTAAATGATGATTTGTTAACAGGACTCTCCAGGACACATCTAAAACTGACAGGACACTGACCCTGAAGGACCGAACTGGACATCCATGCATTAATACATATAACTGTAAATTTATGTACAGTATAAGTTTACTCTTTTTGGTTTTTCTGATCTTCACCCCCCAAAACGGTAAACAAGTAAGATTTAATTCCAGAGAGATGCTGAGAGGCTAAAACCTAATTACCTGAAATTGAAGTAATCCACCTTTATTTTCTATCTCTTAGCAAACAGCTGACATGAAAAACTCATTTGATGAGACCCCTAAAATTTAATTTGTTTTGTATAAATTGATAACAAATATGATAACCATTTCATATCGACAAACTGCCATAAAAATCCAACCGAATGTGAGTGCAGATGCCCCTTGAATGACAGAAAACTTTCAAGGGTTAATATTGCCCCCTATTGATTAACACCAAGAACTGCATCTATTGTTGAATTATGAAACAGAAAATGTAAAGAAATACCCAGTCTGTTTGAGGGTTTCATCACTTACATGGGTTAACAACTGGGATCCACTGGTAGAGCTGGTTGTGATAAGGCACTGTGTCAAACTCACTGCACAGCATCTCTCTGAAGGATGGCTTCTCATTCTGACAACCTTTGGTGTTACAGGTCTGGTAACGCTTCCTTTCTCCAGTGCAATACTTTCCTCCAAATTCAGGTCTGTTAGACAACAGAATATTTTGAATCAACCATGCAACTAAGGATTAAAAAGAAAAGGGAGATACAGAGTAAATTCTTACTTGGGATTGTTACATTCCCTCTCTGCAGTCTGAACTCCAGTTCCACAAGTCCTGGAGCAGTAGGACCATTTTCCCCAAGGCCCCCAGCCTCCATTCACAGTCTCTGGGAGTTTACCCACAATTACACACTCTCCAGAAATACACCACTAAGAAAGGAGAAAATACTGCGATTATTTAAAATTCCTTGAGGTGTTTTTGCGAGGTAACTATCCCCTCCATCTGTAAATGAAAGTCTGTAAATGAAAGGCATTTACCTTCTCTGGTCCACATCGAGTCCCATCTATAGGCGAGTCCAATTTGGATCGACAGCTACCATTCACTGAACACCAAAGAATTTGACAAACATTCTGAAATAAAAAGGCAAAAATCAAAATCAGTAATGTCTGTTTTCTGAGGAATTGAATGTATAGTTTAATTTGAGCAAGACTTACATCCACCTCTGGACAGAAAGTAGCATTTGGACCATACTGCAGCTGGCACTGGTGATGGGTGGTGTAGCGTACGCCAAGTCGGGCCAGAGGGGTAGTCAGGTCTCTCTTGGAAGGACGGTCATCCAAACAGAAACCCCAGCCACGGCTAGGGCAAATAAAAAGGTTAGTTATTTTGTTTGGGAGAAGAAGTAAATGACCTCTTCACATACAAACATGCCCACAAAATAATGTTTGTGTTGAGTTCTACTTTTCACTCTCAGAGATGCGTTGGCTGCTGCTGAGAATAAGATGTCTTAGTTAATCGAGGTATGACTTCAATGCTACTTTTTTAACATTCAATGTGTGTAGGTTGTTTTGTCTTTAAGCTACTTCACCTATACAAACATCTCAGAACGGTTGCAGGTACATAGGGTTTTTATTCTTATCTCTTTTTAATGCTGATGTTTTAAGAGATAAATAAAGTATTTATTTAGCTATATTTATCTTATTTAAATAGCATGCACAGTCTGAAAGAAATTAAATTATGGAGAAATTGAAGTAAGACTCAATAACTATCTATCTTAGTGTCTAGCTAACTAGAAACAGAGGCAACATTTTTTATATGATTGATAATTAAAATACATTTGATTGGAAATGCCACAAATCTTCTAAAAATTCTAGAGTTTAGTCTCCCGTGTGCCCTGTAATGGTCGTCATATTGTTTGTTCTTCCTTCTCGTCTCAAATGCCGTAAAGTTGTGTTTTTATGACTTAACTTCCATCATGCATAAAATATCAGTACCAACACATACAGGTCATCAAGAAGTATTATGGACCCAGTAAGAGACATAAATGTGCCTTCAGAAATATACTTGTCCCACAAGTAGGAAAATGAAAAGGAAATAAATTCTTGTCAGCACTGAGTGGTTTTAGAATAATAAAGTTCTGATTCTGCCTTACTCGAGGAAACGTGTGATGTAGTCTTTAGAGCAGGACGACCAAGTAAGAGGCGAGCTGTCATACATCAGTTGTCTCGACATGATGAACGGGTGTTTTGCTCCCACCTCGCAGTCATTCCCTTGGCCGTCATGATGGATCCCGAAACTGCAATGAATCACAAATTAACACAACTTAAATAAAGAATGCAAAGGCTTTTATACACAGGCTTTGTTTGTTTACCGAACTTATTTGGCAATGATCCGATTACAGAGTGTAGTAGGAAGCTTATGTAAGGTAAGAGAAATCTAATAATGGACAGAGCTTTCATTTGAAAAAGAGAAGAGAACTATATTCAAAACAAGAAATGTATTTAAAGGATCAGAGAAACAAATGCAAAGAAAGAGATGTTCATGCAATTTTAAAATAAATTCTAAGATATGACAGAAATTAACTTTTTCACTTTAATGGGAAAGTACTGTTTCAAGATGAAATTTAAAGGAGACAACATTTTCTGTACATTTTAGGTTTTTCAGTGAGCTGTTCATAAATGCTGCCCTAATTTGTAGTTATAGTCACATTTATATTGTAATGCCTCATTTTCAGCAGTATGAGAATCATTTGGATGTAAAATAAAACTGACCTGGGAATATTGCCTTGAGAAACTCCACATGTATTTTTGTTTTCTCAAATTTCTTATTGTTCTACTACAAAAATGTTATATTTATCAGCAATTTGATTAATGAGAAGTCTTTTTCTCCTTTACATTTTATATATTCTAACAATTATTTGTCAATAAACTGACTTTCCATGTACAGCAGTCTTGTGTATCCAGACCTTCATGACTAGCGAAATAATACTGTTAACATATTGGTACTTTTTTCTTGTGATGATTCTCTGGTTGGTATTTTACAGGTATTAAAATTTCACTACCTGTGGCCCATTTCATGAGCAACAGTGAAGGCGACAGGCAGTCCTGAATCCTCGTTGATGTTGCAGCTGCGGTGAGGTTGACACATCCCAGATAGATGAGAGAGACCCAGAGTCTCACATGGCTGGTTCATTCCTGCACAAATATCTTTCCTTTAGAGGGAAACAAATGTGAAAAATTAATACACATACCACCTCACTTCACATAAGAAACATGCGCAGAATCTATGTAACTTAAAGGAAAGACTTTTGCCACTAGCCTTGTGATCAGAACAGCCAGATCGTGGTGAGCTGGGTGAGTGTCGCTCTGTGGATTCAGGTTTTTCTGCCACGCACAGAAACTGGACAGAGTAGTGTCTGCATGGTGAGCAATCTTCAATCCTTTCTGCAGCAAACACAAGAGTTTGACTAACAAATCACCACATTTTAAACTCTTTTTGCCATTTTACATTTATAAGGAACAAGAAATGCCACAGGATTATTTACACATCTAAAGCATTTTTGACAATACTAATGAGTTTAATAAAATCATTTTTTATTAAATATGTCAAAGAAAATCCACTCCACTCATCCATCCATCCACCCATCAATCAACAATAAATATGTCGTCTGTGGTTTTGTACATATCTATCACACACATTACTTCCTCTCGGACGTTTCAGCAGGTCTTCAAGAGCAGGACCACCTGCCCTCTCACTTTTAAAGTATTACACTCACTGATGAGTCAACTAGAGTTAAGCACGTGACATATATATAAAGTCCTCTTGCTTAATAATGTAAGCACGTATCTAAAAGTCACAAAAGCACAGCTGAGTATTTGGAAAACATTGGATTATTTTTACCTCTTCTCCTTGAAGCAGAATGAGACGCACCAAGATGACATGGATGGCATTTCCAATACTGGCATCATGAAATATTCCAGCAACCTGTCAGCATAAAACGATCCATGATGATAAAAAAAAAACCTATGCAGACATGCAAAAGCCATAATCAGTATAAACTGACAGAGTTCTTTACCATGTTCATGATGGTGAAAATGTAGGACTCAACATTGTCGCTGCCATGGTATTCGATGAGTTTGGAGTCAGCCACCACCATGGTCTCCACCCATCGCTCTCGGCTGACTGAGCGATGCGAGCGGGACTGAGCCCGAGCCTCCCCGCTCTGCTGCTCCGTCTCCCAGTCCTCCCTCTCTTTTTCCACCTGGTGAGAGTCACTTGGAGCATCTAAAGCACACATAATGAAACGCATAGCTTAGAGCACACTTATCCTTGGTTGACTCAGGTGCAGGCTGAGCACAAAAAAGGAAGAAAACTCATTTACAAGTTCACGCACACCTGCAGCTGTATATTCACACACTGAGTGAAAGGACACACCTTGAACTCCGCAGGGGCCTGGAGTGTGTTTGGACTCCAGGCTGCGTTTTCTTCTATGGTTTTTCTCAATAGATCTTGGATAGACAACGTGTGGTTCTGAAGTCCCTGCAGGATCACTGGGCAATTTCTGGGCAGGTTCAATGAAGAAATGCCCCTCAGGCAGGGAAAAGAATCCTCTCTGCAGCAAGAGAAAGAAAAAAAACATGACAGCGTGGCAAGCTTGGGCTCAGATCCTTCATTGAGATGACTCACACATCCCAATGTGCAAAACAAACTCTTTTTTGAAGCATGTTCAAGTGTTTAACAAAATGAATAGAGAAAATCTGTGTCAAATAAAATATTAAGTCTAATTTACATACATGGAAACAGAACTCTGGTAGAGATGCCAAACAAATCATCATTAACTACATAGTTTCACTGAAAGCTGGGAGGGCAGATGATCCCCATCAGAAAACAACCAGCCACATTATTCTTCTTCTCCTCAGACAAAAATGCAACAACTCCTTCAAAAGTATGTTGTACATGTTTTTACAGGTAGAGGCTATTTAAAAAGAGTCATAAATTGCTCCTGAAAACAAACAATAACATGAAATTGAATTGACATAGATGCCCATTTCTTTTAGCCACCCTTCAAAAAAGGAAAGACAAGCGCACATGACATGGCAAATGAGGCACGTGTGCTCTGATCCTCCTAAGTTCACAACAAGAACATAGCAGCTTAGAAATATTATGAAATATGCTTAGAAATATCCAGCTGTTCCAGCAATTCTCAGCTTTCTAGGTCAAGTTATACATGTGTTTCTTGGAAGAAGAGGCAAAAGAAATGGGAGGATGCTCCTTCAGCAGTCTGCACAGCAATGACTCCCACTGCTGCATTCACGGAGTTCAGAGACTAGCAATCGACACTCCCTTTGGAACGAAAAGATTTCTCCATCTGCTACACTAAATCCAAAAATGTAGGTTTCCACATATACTGAAGCAGATGCTCTGCTGGATGCAGCTGAACTGCTCTGCAATGTTCTCACTCTGAACAACAGTAAGAAAACACAAAGCGGATGAAAAACGTCTGTTTATGCTGGAGGTTTTGGTTATTTTTTTATGAAAATATTAATGCTGAAGCATGGTTTCTTCAGCATCAACTCAAGAGTGTGGGATGTTTGGGCCTTCAGCCAAACATCCCAGAGTTATGGCGGACTCGTCTCCAAAGCATGCTGGCTGATACGTCAACACTCAGTAGGAAAAGTTTCTCACAGGCTCTGTGCAGCAAATGCTCAGCTGACTGAGCAGTTCCTCTTTATCTCGCCCAAACACTCTGTGTGACTGCAGTAACAGCCTTATCTCAGCTATATGGGCTGAACACTGGACAAAACCATGTTAATAATGTAAACTGCAATACAAACTGATTCATTCCACTTGAACTTTTTCATGTTTTGTCATGTTATTGAGGTTTTATGTTATAGACTTGCACACCGACACAAAGAAGAATTGTGAATTGGATCTACAAAGAAAAACAGCTTTCCAAATATTATGAAAATGTAATCTAAAAAGTGTGGCATGCAATTACATTTAGCACTGTCGCAATCATTAGTAGAACCAGATTTCGCTGCACTTACCATTTGGGTTGTGTCTTTACCAGCTTTGCACATCTGGAAATCTAGAAACTTACATTTCTGCACATCCTTCTACACTCTCCATGCTCAGAGTATAGAAGGAGAATGTCTTAACAGTGATTTGTATATATTACCACAGATTTCTGCTGTGGTTTAAGCTGGGACACACTGTGATTTCTAGCCCATTTTCATCCAGTTTCAATGTTTGCAGTGTCCCGAACATGTTAGATTTCCTTAACTTTCTTTCAACAATAACTGGAAATCTGACCTCCTCTCCTATGGAGGTCAGATTTCTAATGTGCATTACTAATAGTTTTCTAGTCAACAGATTCTTCAAGATGACCTTTGAATCTCTACAGCTCCTCCAAGGTTATCTTTGAGCCTCTTGACTACTTCAGTGCTTAACGCCTGATGATTAAAGTGGACAGCCATGCATTTGTGCATTAATAGTTTTCTCTGTACTCTTTCCATTCCCTAATTACACACGGAAGAGTCATTAAAGTCCAGAAAATGTTCTTATAATCTTGGTTTAATTTTTTTTTACTTTATCTCAGACCTGAACCCCTGTGATCATCTCCTGGTCCTGTTCCCTGAGTTTTAAGACTTCAGCTGAGTCCCAGCAGACAAAGGCAGGAGGTGGTCTGCAGAGCAACCAGTCAGGAATGCTACAAAGAGACACATTGTGAAGTCAGACTGCTGCTCTGCATGATGTACATGAAACATCCAGGCATAGTCACTCTGCCTGCACTGGGTGTGTATAGCGTTAATGGTGATCTTTAAATTACTATGCTGTACACAGATCATTTTTGATCTTTCTGATCTTCATGCACAGGCAACCTGAAGCCATGTTAGCAAAGTCTTTGTTTTCTGTTTCACCATACATGGAGAACCGCTTCGCTGCAGCTCTGCATCCACACTGTTTCACTTTCCCCTCTCCAACCTCAGTTCATTAATCCCTTTCCTCTGACCTGAAAGGAAGCGTGCTGTTTGGGTGCCAGAACCATAGGAGGTTACCATAACATGGATCTGTGCTCTAAATACACCAACCATGTGGAACTGCTTTACCCTTGTTTCCTACTTCTGTGGGTCAGGAGTGGCCGAGTGGACCTGACATAGAGTGGCTCGTGTAATGCAGCAGCCATTCTATTTGGCTGCTGCATTAGAGATTAAATGGTACACAAGGAGAGGTGGGGGCTGATGGTGCTCATTACTGTAACATGATAAAGCACAAACCTGCACTTATTGAAGCTAGATTAAGGGCTGCACCGAACAACTTTGTCTCTGCATTTCTCTAAGTTCAACGTATAATTAGGGGCTGAGGGTTAAATTTTAGAGGTCAAAATCCTTTCTGGCACTTTTTCATTTGCATAAATGCTGAGAATTTTTCATCTAGCTGAGGGAAATAATGTTATAATAGGTCTGAGCTTGCATGTACTTGCCTTGTGCATTGCCTGTAGGCATGCAAAAATACTCCTGTGAGATTCCAACAAAAGCAGCTAAAAACAGATTAGCGTATTCTCAGTTTAACATTG
This sequence comes from Phalloptychus januarius, assembly GCA_902982915.1. Taxonomy (NCBI): domain Eukaryota; kingdom Metazoa; phylum Chordata; class Actinopteri; order Cyprinodontiformes; family Poeciliidae; genus Phalloptychus; species Phalloptychus januarius. The sequence continues at coordinate 5,829,241 of CADWAE010000482.1, forward strand.
TGGTTCAAGTGTTCAGCAAGAGTAAGGGGGATCTGCATGTGCAAAGACACGTGTTTTTGGAGCAAATATAGCTGAGTTAGCAGCAGTAAAACGCTGTTCGTTTGAACTGCAGAGCAATTAAATCTCCAGCCAGACGCAGGATGCTAAAATGACAGGATGTAGAGGTGTTAATATAGTAGCTTGGGCTGAGATGTGGCTTCACACCACTAAGGAAGCATGATCCAGCCATGTTGCCAGCTTTACACATTGCAGACATTTTCAAACATTAATTATTACCCCGAGGAACTGAATGTGAGAAGGTCAAACTCCAAAGGACAAACTGTATTTCCTTCAGTCTGCTCACTGGTTCAAAGTTCAGCTTAGCTCACGTGTGACCGAAAGAGGTCCCAGTCCAGAGAATTACCAGTAAATTAGTTTGAGTTGTTTGTTTATGATGTTTGCACTTTTTTTTTAAAATACTGACAAAGATACACATGTTGAAACCAGCAAAAAAATATTAATTTTTTGCTGATTAGTCAGCAGCTGCAGGGCAGCCATTCTTCATGGTAAACATAAAATCTATGAGGTTTCTGCAAATGTCATTTTATGGGGGATAGGGAAAGAAAATAACGTTTTTTTTATAGTCAACTCCTTTTTTCTTCATTGGGCAAAAGTGTTGTGACCATTGTAGCTGTTTGTTAAAATACAGTAGAACATTATTTCTTATCTTCCTGATAGATGTCTCTCCAGGTTTACAGCAACTTGATATAACAAAATCTTAATAATTTTATGAACAGGAATTGTAATGCACAACATAAGTAAGCTGATAGTTAATCACATTTTATGAATAGAAAACCTCATTTTAGACCAACTTATGTTTGACCCACAGTTCACCAATCACAGCTGATCAGGGTAAATGTGGCTCACTGATTGGTGCATCGCTGATCTTTACACACTAGACAGTAGACAGGAAGAGTCATTGTAATCCTCTACAAAACAAGAACAATAACTTAAAGAGCTCACTGTTTCACTGTAGAAGCTGGCAGCTCGACAAGTGGACTATTGGCACAACTTGAATTTAAAAAAAGTGGAATAAAGAAAAGTTCTCCTAAGTTATTGTGATATGTGTCATTGTTCGTTTACCTGTCATCATAAATGTCTACCTAGTGTGAAAGATCCCCATTTCAAATGTATCCAGTTCCTCTTTCTCTGCCTCATGAGGTTGAGTGGCCTCATTGCGGCTGGCAGGACTTTACTCCCACATCTGTCTGGCTGAGTCTTGGTGTTTGATGGTTTCTGTGTGCTTTCAGCTGCTATAAACTTTTATCCACAGTTCTGTACAGAGCAATACATCATCCTGCAGCAGGTTACGGATGACAGCGAGAACATTCGGTATTGTACAAAGAGTACTTTAAACACTGTAAGGCTAGAGAGGCCGAATTTAGCATTACATAAGGCATCCTTTTCCCTGGAGGAAGATGAAAAGTGGGTCAAAGATATAAATTTTCCAGGCTCCTGTCATCATTTCAGTCTCATGTCTTAGTCATGTGTGACAAATGAAGAAATACAAGTCAGGGAGACATAACGCAATTTACACAAGCGTAACTGAGAAGTAGTTGGAAGAGGAATTCCTGTTGTGACACAGTAAAGCAATACTCTCACACACTGAGGCACTTCAATGTAAGAACTTCACTTTTTCCCACAAACCAAATGTTCATGTTCTCCATTCATGCCCTCTTTGGTGAGTTGTATAAACCTTGTCATGATAAACAAGATATTTATGGTGAGTAAAAGCTTTACAAAGTATATGTGATGCATAAATTCATCTTGTGATTCCTGACAACGTCTTATGGAATATTATTCTTAGAAATATGCTGTCCAGCTGGCTTTTTCATCTGACTAGAAACACTACAGCCAAAGTAAATAACTTCATGTGAAAGAAGCAGGTTTTCCTGGGTTTCTGTCTGTCGCACCTTATTTTCCATGCAATGAAATATGCCAGAAGCTGTTACAGAAGCCCTATTCCGAGCACAGAACAAAGAGACGCTGCATGCTCAGATGGAGTTCATGAAGACATTCTGCAAGTACAGACAGCGGCAATAATCATGTATGAATGCTAACGGGCGCCGGTGAAAAGGAAAAGATGTGAAGCAGCAGCAGTCAGTGAATCTGCAGAACAGACCTTCTGCAAATAGTGTCAGGAAGGCTTTGAAGAGCAAACCAACAAACACAACACTGTTAGATAGAGGAGTCTGCTTGCTGCCTGGGGCACATATCTGGTTGGAGTAGGTGTGAGCTGCCTACCTGCAGCAAGGAATGCAGGATTTTAAAAAGTAACACGTTCAAAACCCACCAACATTTCTCATCATATGCTCCTCCAATCCACCAATTTTCTTCCAGTGAGTCGAGATCAGGTCACAGAGGTAACAAGTTCAGGAGGAGAACCAACACACTCCTCTTTCTGGCTGATTCTGGGCAATCCTGAAGAAATGACCATCCCTTTGCTGTGTTCTGGGTTTGCTTCAGGTACTTTAATGGGTCCATAAATTGTTTTACTTTTTTACTGGATTCTTTCTTTACCACAGTCCAGAGTGTGGACTGTCCACAGCCCCTGCGTCGAACATTAAGGTTCGACCGAAATCCCTGCAGCAAGACATCGATCCCAATCCATTTGTCCACCTCTTGGTCCATGTTATCATCACTTGTGAACAAGTTACCTTAAGCATATCAAGATACTTGTTCTTCTCCTCTGCTTGGGGGAGAGACTGACCCCTGACCTAAAAGGGGCGGTACACCCTTTTCTATTTGAGAATCATTCATAATAAAATACTTGCTTTGGGACATCACACCATTTCTGCAATTGAAAGTCCTTTTAATTCCATGACAAAAATTGCAGTCACATATAGCAGTGCAGCACTCATTATAACCTACCTTTGACTGCACACTGCTAGTCAACTGGCTGAAAAAAGGCAACTACAGCTTTTTATGGTTACAAAATGGAACCTGGACCAACGACACCAATCATTTAAAACAGGCAACACTGTTTTAAAACGTCAATTGACTATTTTTGACTGCAGGCTGGACACTTCTGTAATAGAATATATGTTAGCTGTACCTGTGTTACTAAATAATATAAAGTAATAGACCACATTTTTTTTCTCTGATGAATGAGACTGGGCTAAAAATAAAATATTTTTATTTGATTTTTTTATAGTCAGTAAAATAAAAGGTCTTCCTACCAGTCCTTTGCAGGTGCTGATGGCAGCTGCTCCTTTAACATCAGGGGCTTCCACTGTGCCAAGAAGGTGGCAGGAGTTCCCCTCAGACAGGGCAGGCTCAGCCCTGCTGGCACTGCCATTCCTCCTCTCCAGGACGTATTCAGTTGACAGCAGGTGATGGTTTTTGGTCAAATTGAACATTAAGGTTCGACCATTGTAGTTGAGTTTGTAGTAGACCTGTCCCTCTGGAGACAGGGACCGCAGTGCACGCCTGGATCTCCCGGTCTTGAAGTGGTGAGTCACGGAGTGAGAGACAAACTCACCATCAGCGCTGATTCTCACCGGATGGACGATGGATGGACCTGAGCCAGACTGGGACAAATGACCTACAGAATAGTAAAGTAAACTGTTTGTCCATGCACTCTGCAGAGATTTACACAAACAGTTCCTTCCATGCAACCACACTCACCTGGCTCCTTGGAGAGGGAGAGGAGTCTGGCAGATAGCTCATCGCGGCCCGCTGCCAACATGAAAACAAAGTGCAGCCGAAAGAGAAGCGAGCACTCCAGCGAACATCGCATATTTCATAAGAACCAAAGTGAAAACCCGGGAGAAGAGTCATCTGCATCGGAGAGCCAGGCTGGTTGGAGGAGTCGACCTCTTCTTTCCCGAACTGTTCCGAGTCATGACATGAACAGGCTCAGATTCCGATTGTGGAGGGGGTCACGCTCCGAGGAGGACTGGCAGCCCGATCAGGGTTTTAGGGGAGTGAAAGCTCCCTTCTTGGTGGAGGACGGAGGAGGAGGAGTATCTACTTTCCTCACAGGAGCGTGGGGGAAGCAGAGGAAGAGGGTTCCCTCGTTTGAATGGACCATGCCTGCTTCTTCCCTATGGTCTCCTGTCCCGACTTGTCTGTTGATGCAGCAGCGCATCTTCAACACGTGTCAACGCTCAAGCAAATGAGTTGGATCATTGAGGCGCCAATGATCCAACTCATTTGGATCATTGGCGCAGATATCAAGTTTTATTTAAGAGTGCTAACCTAAAACTATTCAGAGAGAGAATACAAGATTAAAAATATGCAGAAATTATTAAATTATCAATAACAAATGTCCAACAATAACAAAACACGAATGAATTATTCGTGTTTTGTATTATATATGTATAATGCAAAATGACCTAATGGCTAATGACGTCACAGAAGGCAGAGGAAAACTGACAAGACTATTTAAAAAGTAAAGTCAGACCCAAACACTGAAAAATCCAAATTATAAACTGCAAGACTTACTCAAGAATTTTACTATAATAAAATTTTATGTGACGTGACAGGACAAGAAAATTACACCAGTAACACAAAATTAAAAAATGCTACATTGTGTTTTTTAGTCATTAAGTCATTTTTTCACTTAATGACTAAGTTTCTTGTATTCGTGCAGCTTGAAGGATCATCATTCTTCTAATTCTAACCTTCAAAGATCATCATTTTGAACTACAGGGACCTCAGAAATCAAATAAATACAGCTATTAATTTAGTGTGTAAAATAATCTTAATCTTTCTGGGTTGTATTTATAACTTGTTAACCCCAGATAATGAGTTTGTTCACTTATGATCAGTCTTATACCTGCTAAGTCGTTAACTCGTTAGCTAGTGCTTGCTATATTTTAATATTTACACACGTCCAAACAGTTGGTCATAAAGTCAATTACAAAAAAGCATATTATTATTATCATCATTATTATTATTATAATTGTTTGAATGAAAATTATTCTAAAGTGACAGGGTACTTTTTGGGTTTAAAAGTAGCAGCTACTCAGTTAACTAATTTCCCAGTGCTGTTGTGGTAAATCATCCTTTGTTTGATCCATGTCTGACTTGCAACTGAATTTGCCAAGTAACCCAAAATGAGTTCTATTCCATGTAGTAGTTTTTAGAGTGCATATAAAACACTAAAATCTGAGCATCATGCTTTGTCAACACTCGTAAATCCTGAAATATTTGGCAAGTATCACAACTTGTAATCATTTTCACACCCTAAAGGCTTTTAATGTTTGCTCACAGGGATTTTCACTCATTGTTACATAAGGTTCTTTCTTTTATGAAATGCATTTATGTTATTCGGAGAGCTGCCCCCTGATGCTTGGTGTGTTATTGACAGCATTTAAATGACACTGAAGTGTTAGGTGATAATCTAGTTGTGTCTAATTGGGGGTTTTTGTTTGTTTTGTTTTTTTGGCTAGGTTGTGTAATATTTTCTCAATTTTATGATTTTTTTCAAAGTTATATTTTTTCACTTAATTATTTATCACTGAAAAACTGCTTAAAATAAATTATTTTCAATCTGAAGTTATCATATAACAGACTTTTACATATATGCTATGTGCTATTGTTTCTGATGTGCTTTCTTATATAAGGTCATAATGCTATCGGGAGAAAAACTCATTTTATCTTTTTTGTTTGTCTTCAGAAGCATACATTACAGTCTAAAAGTCAAACTTAAGACACAACCTGTGCAAACACATGCATTTTGATATTGTAGAGCAAATATTTCTTGAGTGCAAATTTCAGGAGCTTTGCCAAGTGCATGTTCTCAATGGTTCACGAGAGTGAATATTAATTTGCACATTTATTTATTTCCTGATATAAACTAGCAAAATGGATTGTTCCAGATAAAAAAGATACAGTGCCCTCTGTCATCTCAAACCCTCAGTTGGAGGTAGCAGATATTCATGCTGAAGCAGGTCCTGTTGGAGATTTCTTGTTTAAGAGGAGTTCTCCTCACTGTTGCTAAATGCATGTTAAGAATGAGGGATTATTGCAGAGTTGAAAGTTAAAAGTGAGCGATTGTCTACTGTAGCAATAAGCTTGTTTGGGAGAAGGACTTGCTGCAAAGCAAGTGACTCGATGCATTCGGCCTAAAGTTCTGTGATATGAATCTTTTTAGTACTTTGCTAAATGAACCAAACTCGCCTGCAGTGCTTTATGACTAGGATTGAACTTGAATGTATGCAAATGCATTAGAGTCTGTTTGCATCATTGGAATCACGATTCTATGTTTCTGTATATACTTTTTTCTCTTTCTTTCTATGAAGTGGCTTTGGAGTGGCACTATAAGTTTAAGTTGAATTGAACTGAATTAAAGGCTTTGTTCGGTTGTACTGTCTGAAGGCTGTAATCCTCTTCAATACTCATACTGCTGTAGGTCAGTTTGTTTGATATATTTGTGGCTCAAAAACCACAGAGACATGACACATTGCCTCCTGCATGGTCTCACTCCAGGACAAACACAAAGCCAGACAATACAGTCAGCTCATAAATCTACAGCCTGATGGCAGCACTCTCTGTCTGTATATTTATTCTTACAAAGTACAAAAGAAGTTTGCCTATGAGTTTGTGGTTATGGACCTACCACAGACTTGTCTCAACGTTGTTGCAATTTGGCCTTGGCTCAATTGTGAGTAAAGAAGGATCTGAATATATTTTGAACTGGTATTTAGAAGAAAGAGATGTGAAAATGCTTTCTTACAAAATTGCTTCATAGACTAGAAAGAAAATAACTTTTCTCTATGAACAATAGCTCACATCCTGACCCTTTGTCTTTAGAGTGATAAACGTTAGCCTGTTTGTAAAAAACAATGATATCAATGCTAATGGGCCATACTTGGGAGTTCCTCTAACAGGAACCAGAGCAGCCAATATGTAGCAGAAGTAAAAAATTATTTGCATGGAAACTTGGGATAAAAGCAGCTATATTTAAACTAACAAGCAATTTCCTTCACTGGAGCTAACACACCCACAGCACTATAAAACAAATAGCATGCTGCTGTCTGGTGATATATTACAGGCATGGATGCCTTATTTTAGGAAAAGGCAAATTTTGACTGAAAAAGCCATATTGAAGTTTTGCTTAAAATGTTTTATTGGTTGAATGCATTCCAAATGTTTAGATGAAAAAGTGTACAAATCTTAAATATGTGTTCACATTTCTACAAATATATCCAGATTGTTCTCTGGATGTACAATAATCCCAGAATGAATCATCCTATTGCTCAGAGACCAACCCCAACCTAAACTGACCCCTTTAGGTCCCCCAGTTACACTAATGTTAATCAGACTGTGAAATCTTTGAACCTGGAAAATTATCAAGACCTTTTGTTAGTTTTAGGTGGGAGAGAGAGGCATTGACGCAGGGAGACATTCCTCATTAAGGCTTCCCCAAGTGTTATGGTGAGTAATCTGTCTGAGCCCCTTTATTTTTGTCTGGCTCTCTGAAGGCTTTGTGTTAGTTTCAGATCAAGATTAAAGTGCCATTCCTATGATAAAACAAATGATAAGCACTTATTTGTTTTAAAAATAAAGAAGAGGTTGCATAGTATGCTAACATGAGAAGATTTAATAAATATTTATTTTAAACAGGAAAGAAGATGTTTTACCTCAACATATATTTGATGTGAAAATATTTCAGCATAAGTAGGTTTTTTTTTTACTAATTTCAAATTACATAGATTAAGTTTAGAATTTTTTTTATAATTGTAAGTAGATACATTTATATTAATTGGTATTGTTTCAAACTTGTTGCTTAATGCAAATAATTTTTTTTTTAATTTTTTTTACAGTAGTTGGAGTCTCTACTTGGATTTAATGAGAGATCAGATGTCAGACAACTGACACTGCATTTTGATTGATTGTACTGTTAGCTCTGTGTTAATTATCAAAGCCATAATAAAATTATTTAAAGGGAAGTGCTGGTTTTGTCAACGTTTACTTCCAAGGAAACAAATGTTGTCTCATCACTTTGCATCAAATCTGCTGTATAGGCAAGAATATTGCTGCTGAAATCATTAATTTTCTGAATCATTCTCTAGAAGAGACGTTCGTGTCTTTGATCATTTACAGAGTACTCAGCTAATCTGGATGCAAAAAGTCCTCATGTGAATATAGTGTTTCTAAACTCACATAATGGTGTAAATTAATTGAAATACAGGTAAAAATACTTTTTGATGGTATTCTAATTTACTGAGAAACACCTGAATAATCTAGTCCCCTGCTTAGCTTCATAGCAGGAACATTTATGGTCCACATGTCTGCTCTTACCTAGCTGAACACATGAGGGCGCTGTTTGACCCGGAATCCGTGAACTTTGCTCAAGTAGTAAATGGGCGTGTTTTTGTTCTGCGTGTCCTGTTCAGTCCTCAGACAGCCAGAACATGGAGTGGAGCTTGGTGAGTAAGTTGATCTGTTGTAATCTGAGAACTTCTGCCGCTGGTGATTTCAGAAAACTCACACAGTGAGGGAAAACTTTAGTCTTCGAGCTTGCTCTATATCTAGTTGCTCCATTTATTTTTGTAAGCACGAAGGTTAGACTTAATATTGATCTGTGGTGGTTTGACTGGGGGATTATAAAATGACCTTTTGATACTTTGAACTTAGTTGAATCACCTGTGTTAATTTGTGGATTTTAAGCTTATTTCCTGTTTGAATTTCACTAAATAGATAAATGTTGAATACTATTTTTATTTATTTATTAAACCTACGCATTAAGAGTTGTTTCTTTCTTTCTCTCCTGTAGTAAACCGACCGTGTCTGAGCCACAAGGCTGGTGAACCTCAGGGAATAACGTGAAGGATGGAGAACTTCTGGGCGGGGGTCCTTTGGGCCACAGAGATCTGGCTCTACCTCATTGTCTGCCTCATTATGATCCCAGCCATGTTTGGATTTTCTCTGGGTATCTCTGAGACCTACATGACCATCTTGGTGAAGACTTTGGAGGTATGGCCACATGAAACCACATGCTTAAAATCATCCAGGTAATCCAATACACACTTGACTTGTCTTTTGTGTGACCTCTTCCACAGTGGGCCACTCTGAACATACAGAAAGCAAATGCAGAAGAAGAAAGTGCTAAAGCTTCTGCATCTAATGGTGAGACCGTCATTGTTCTTGACTTAAAAACATGAATACAGATTTGCAATACTGGATTTCTCTTTTGCAAGTCTGGACAGGCATGTCGCAGTGATTTGGTGGTTTGCTCTCTTGTAAAAGCTGGCACTATTTTTTTGCATCCTACAACAGTTTAATAATATCTTTACTTTGTCAAGTTAAAATAGTATGTTTTTAGTGATACAGAGACAATGACTCAGGAACAGAAACATTTACAACATGCAGCAAGGTGAAGTTGGTCTGGTAACCCTGCCTAGAGTATCTAAAAAGACACAATCATTCAAGTCCTTATCTGATGCCATGCTGCATGGGTTATGATTCCTACATCAGCATATAAATACAAACAGCTGTCAGCAAAAACTGCTTTTTAGGTCTCTGTAGAGGTGAAATGTATCTCTGGCACTCTGTTCACTGTGGATAAATGATTTGACATATCCAGCACAGACTTTGGTAGATCAGGTTTTGGACTTTGAAGCTGTGTTGTACCGAGATCATTCTGGGAGGAAGATAGATAACTTTTACCGCCTTAGAGTGAGCTTCAGTCATTGAAAGAATGACTTTGCATGATGCAGTTTGTTATTTGAACTGGTAAAGCCTCTAAGAGAACATTCTAATTCAAGCAAAAGGTATTAATTGGCGTTCCATAAAAGGTGCAAAAATTTATCAAAATTTTTCTCAGATGAACAAAGACTCAAATGCTCTGCTGCAGTGGTGCAGAATGCCACTAAACACCTTAATCGGTAAAATTTAAATGAAAACATTCAAATAAGATGAAGCAAAAATATATATAAATAGATAACAAATAGAAAAAAAAAACATAAGTGAAAAACTATAACTGATGGAAGTTTGGTTGCTCTTTCAGAACCATCTGGTCTGTTCATTGTGAATATATATACTACAGTTTAATCAACTGTTGCTAAAAGCAGTTTTAAGTAAGCTTTTTCCTTTTCTTTTTCTCTTTTGTTTTCTTTTCCAATCAGGATAATTTCAGGAGATATGGAGAGGAATTCATCCAGATTGCTATCAGGTGATTGACTTTGACTCTTACTTTTTCCGTGTGTTTCTTCATCAGGACTCATCCAAAGGGAACATGGCTCCATGGAGAAAGAGTTGGAGGAACTCAGACGCAGTAGACCCAAACCGCCATTAGGAGGCGATTTCACACTTAGCGACTGTTTCTATTTCACTCGAAGGGGAATTGAGAGCATTGTAGATGATGAGGTGCCTTTGATTTTTGCTTACTAGATTTTAAGCTAAAAGTATATTTGTCTCTTTTTTAGACTTATACATATCTTGGTCTAATTTAAAAAAAATATTCTCTGTTTTACAATAAAGGTAACGCAGCGGTTCAGCTCTGAGGAGCTGGTATCCTGGAATCTACTGACTCGCACTCACAATGACTTCCAATACATCAGTCTGAAGTTGACACTGGTCTACGGCCTTGGTATCTTTGTGAGATACTGTATCCTGGCCCCTCTTAGGTAAACAAGTACTTTCCATGACCTACTGTCAGCAAAATCACATTTTTAGTCTGTTGCTAGAAAAGACAGGAAATAATACAGTTAAAGATTGTCAAGGAGACTGTCAAATCTAAGTTGCGAACGTCTTTAAGACTTTGTTTTAATGAGAACACGATGTTGGACAGACATGTTGAGACCAACAGAAACTTTGACAAAAGTTTCTACTTGAAATATTTCAGTGGTATATAAAGTCAATAACAAACATTTCATTAGTCTCGAGGGCTTTTGCTGAGAAAAACAGCAGGCTTATGCAAACATTCTCAGTGGTTTAAGGTTTCTTGGCCTTCGTTCCAAAATTTCAATGCTGTGATTTCTGAGTAACCATCAATAGTAATTTAATGCTTCGTCAAGTTCAAAAAACATTGCATTGTGTAAAGTAACTTTGGAAGATGTTTCAATACTGTTCTTTAATCATAGCAATATTGTTAGACAAAATGTGAGCAACCCCCACTTTCTTGAATGAGAGGCCACTCCGTTCATGATTGGTCCGATATCCTTTACTCTCAGCACAACGCAAAGCTCAGTATTTCATCTTAGCTTCTCTAATTATTTTTTCAGATTGCCCACAAAGTCTGAAACAGGCATAGAAAGAACAACTTTATCCCAGTCCTCTGCACTCCAGTTCTGGTGCTTATGCAGAATGTCAATCTGTCCTTCATGTTTTTTGCCTCTATTGACATTAGACCTGCATCCTAAAGCATTACACCTGTCTGTCACTATACATTACCTGAGCAGGTTCTGTCTTTGTGTCAATCATATCTCGTGGCTAAATCCTCTTTAGAAGATAAATCTACATCTGCTTGACTATCTTGAGCCCCTGAAGCTTTTCTCATAGTCACTGTACTTCTCTGCTTGAAGTTCTTAATAATTATTCATTTCGTTGTGATCTTACTAGCAGCAGTATACCTGCCTGTGAAGGCCCTCTGAAGTAAAGGAATGACACCAGCATGTTTCCTTACATATTAACAAAATGAGAATGATTTCAGGCACCACTCCCTTTTATAACACCCACTCCACTCTTTTGATTCAGTATAAATGACTGATATCTGATATCGGCTGTTCTTTTCTTATCATATTCCCCAAGTGATAACATTCTTCTAATTATGCCAACAGACCAGGCTAAAACACAGGGCAACTAAGTTTCTGAGACTAAGATCATTTTTGTTAATATTGCAATTCGTTGCACTTTTCATATCATAGAGTCGACAACCTCGGATGAAGATTATAAACAAACAGATAAAAATCTAAATTCTGTATTGGGAAATAGAAAAATAATTGTGAGAGCAGAAGCAGCAGAACAGGCAGCCTTCTGTTCTTAATGTTAGTGAGTATGATTACTTTTATAAAATTGTGTGGAATTGTGCACACCATTCCAAGGTGGAAAGCAAACAGTAATGACCTTAGAGATGAAAATGTTCCTGTCCATCATGAAAATTAAATCGCTTGACCCACATTGGATCATTCACCATGACCGTTATCTTAAGAGCAGCAACAAATCTATAAAAGAACGGAAAGGTTGAAAGTCCAGACCTGGACCTGACTGAAAGTCTGTCCTGACAGCTGCACAAGATTTATTTATTTTTTTCAATTGATGCAGGCAGTCATAAGTCTTAAGCAGTGATGTAATTGAAAAGATCATACACAAGCTGGATTATATTAACAAACTCTTGCTTTAGTAGGTTTCCCATATAATTAAATCCAAATATGTTCATCTTTTCACTAAAAAGTATTGTATGCACAGTTTTTATTTTCAGACTTTATTGAATATTTATTTTTCACATCTCATTCATTCTGACATTTAGTGTTCTTATCTCTGCTCAGGATCACACTGGCCTGCATCGGTCTGACCTGGTTGGTAATCGGAACATCTGCGGTCGGATTTCTTCCAAATTGCAGGTGATCAGAAAAGATAGTTCAACACAAAGGGAATTTCTTGCTCATAAATCCAATTTCATGCTTTGACCTGAGTGTTAATTTCTAGGGTAAAGTTCTGGCTCAGTGAGTGGGTCCATGTCATGTGCTACAGGATCTGTGCTCGAGGTCTTTCTGCTACTATCCGCTACCACAACAAGTAATTTCTCATTAAACATTCTATTGCAGGGGTGCCCCTCCTCCAGAGCGACTATCCTGCAGCCTTTAGATGCATCCCCTCTCCGACACAGCTGAATAAAATGTTTGAATCCCCTCATAATCATGTCATTGATCTCTGCAGAGACTTGGTAACCGTTCATTTGATTCAAATGAGTTGGAGGAGGGATTTATCTAAAAGTTGCAGGATGGCAGCTCTTGAGAACTGGAGTTGCTCTGTTTGTATCTTCAGGAATACATTTCCCTTTCATTTTAAATTTGACATTGACTTTATTTTTTTTAAATGCAGAGAGAATAGACCCAAAAAAGGAGGAATCTGTGTGGCCAATCACACCAGTCCTATTGACATCGTAATACTTTGCAACGACGGCTGCTATGCTATGGTGTGTGATAAATCTAATATGTTCCCACATTTATTACATGCAATTTTCTGTAAACTTTCAAGTGTGAATTTTGACAGTGCAACTTGTGGTTTTCAGGTGGGCCAGGTCCATGGAGGTCTAATGGGGATTGTTCAGAGAGCCATGGTGAGGTCTTGCCCTCATGTCTGGTTTGAGAGGTCTGAGATGAAAGATCGCCATCTAGTGACCAAAAGGTAATCTTTCACTTACTTCATGGAATATTTCTCATTGGACGTTTTGTTTGCAGTTGTTGTAGTTGCTATATTTCTGGCAGTAAGCATGTCTGAAGATTTTGAGTTTTGTACTGTCCAGACACGACCAGGATCATGTTTCAGATGCCTTAGTTTGCACATTTATTTTGGTCTGGGAGATTTTCCTTCACCTTTTGTTTTGTTTCCAGGTTAACAGACCATGTTAATGACAAGACAAAGCTTCCCATATTAATATTTCCAGAGGGTAAGTTTGACTGTTGCCCAGTTCCATTTTTGATGTTTATACATTCATAGAAATAACTCATGGAGCTGTTACTTTAGCTAACTGTTGAGTTACTTAATATGAACATATATTGTATGTTTATTTGAAAAACAAAAACCTCACACAACATATTCCCTTTCATCTCCTGCATGCCTTTTCTCTGCAGGAACCTGTGTTAACAACACATCTGTCATGATGTTTAAAAAGGGAAGTTTTGAAATTGGAGCAACGATATATCCTGTAGCCATCAAGGTACTTTCTGATTATATATAATGTACATACATACTGTGATCTTTATAAATTCGACCAAGAGTGGTTTAATGTTCCACCATAATCACAGAAAAATGAGTAGCTTCTCTGAAACTTTCTGGGATACATTTAACCAAATATCAGTGGCTTAATTTGTTGATGTTGAACCTGTATATATACTTTTGATCCTGTGTCCATTAGAGAAAATCTACATCAGTTTGAACTTGAGTATTAAATAAATAATATTAAAGTTTGTATTATCAAACCTACCCAAAAGCCTCCAAAGTAATGACATTCATATCCATGATGAGTGCTTGGATCTATGTTACTGGAGCTGTACCTCCTTGTCTGCCCATTGTTAGTATGATCCAAAGTTCGGAGATGCTTTCTGGAACAGTTCCAAGTACAGCATGGTGAGCTACCTGCTGCGGATGATGACTAGCTGGGCTCTAGTCTGTAATGTCTGGTACCTTCCAGCCATGCACCAACAGGTTGGTTTCACAGGCTTGGAAGAACACACTACCTCCACAAAGTGGGTCAGCTGTTACTGAGAAAAATATCCTTTGTTTGTTCTTTATTGTTGAATGTCAGGAGGGAGAGGACGCTGTCCATTTTGCCAACAGAGTTAAATCTGCCATAGCACACCAAGGAGGACTGGTCGACCTTCAGTGGTAAGCGTTGACCTCTTTTCTTTGCAAATGATCTCAAGCAGTTGAAGCTTTATTCCTAAACTTACAAGTGAAACTCAGAATTAAAAATTGTCTTGTAAAACACTTAACACCTTTGCATCTCTGACGGTGAGTTTAAAATGTTGGCTCTGCAGGGACGGAGGTCTGAAAAGGGCAAAGGTGAAGGACACGTTTAAGGAGCAGCAGCAGAAAAAGTACAGCAACATGGTGGTGGGAGATGACAGCAGCAGCAACAGTGACTGAGATCAACTTTCATCACAAGGGGCCAGACCTCCACCTTGTTTTGATGGGCACATGGTGGAAATAGACAAATTTGCTCCTTGGTTTTCACATTATCTGGACACAGTGAATGTCCGAATGGACTTAAAAAGGAGCAGCTAGGTGGAAACTAAGCCAGTGACAGTATGTGCAATATTGAAGCTGCTAGAGCAGAAAAAAGGAACTGCCTTGCTGCTTATCTGTTATTGTAGTTGAATATTATTGCTGAAAAACTAAAATTTTGGAAATGTGTTTGAAGAAACTGACTTGTGAAATGGAGAATTTTAGTTTACAGATTGCATAGATAGATTGCATGTTATCTGTGTGATTATGCAAGGGTCTAAATAAGTCCTGTTTATTTTTTCACATAATTAATCAGGAGAAAAAAAAAATAATTGTGTGATTCAAAAATGGTTTTTATTATGCAGTTTAACTGCAAAAATAACACTGATAATTAATAGAAATCTGTTATGATTTCCAGTAAAGTGGCAAAGAAACACTGAAACCTTACTGAGTATTTCTTACCTAAAATGGAAAGGGGTCCTTCTGACTCTTAAGAGTAAAAAAAATCACAGACAAAAGCAGATGCAGAAGGTTTTATCCTGAGTGCTCGATGCCATGCATAACGGTCCGGTCGACTGAACATCAGGATGAAGGGTTGGTTTCACAGTATAACACACATCCTTGATATTTCGGGGTTTGGTGGTGCCGTTGCTCTTGCTGAGGCGGTCTCCACGCACTGCTGGCAGGTGTTTGTCTGAGTCATTTTCTCTCGAGGAACTGGAAGCAAATTTGAGAAAAACTGACGTTATGGACACTGTTTCTTCTAATTGGACGCTTACATGAGGTCATAAAGGTTGATTAATATTTAAAGGAGCTATGAAAGTTCTGCATGAACCCTCAACCACAAACCCCAAAGTTGTCATCAGTCATCAACAATATCTTGCTGGAATTTTGTCTATCTTTTCTAGCCGAAATGGTAGAATTCATTTAAATTTATTTATATGCAGTACAGACCTTTCTTTTTGTCATAGAAAATATTTATTCAATTGGAATGACATCAATCAGGCGTTTCATATGTCACTTTGTTGATTTGAGCTACAGTTTCAGAGTTTGAAGTTAGTCCTTATTTATTATTACACCGACTTTGCAATATGCAGCAGAACAGCCTTAACATGATGCCTCCACCACTATTCTCAATAATGTGTTGCATTGTTTTCCAGATTTAAAAGCTTCAATTATACTCCTCCAAACATTCGTCTTATCATTGTTTTTGTTTTTTCCAGAATGCATTTGGCTATTTTGTAGCTGCACATTTCCATCAAGCTTGAAGATGCCCATTTCGAAACAGAGGTTTCTGTGATTGTCAGCAGCATCTCGGTCCATGTTGATGTTAAAATTCTTTCACTTTGGACAGTGAGACTCATCTGCAGCATCCTGCAGTTTACCATCAGCTTGTAGTTTCTGCCTGCATATCCTAAAAATGTCATATCATTTGATGGCACCAATCTGGGTCAGATGGTTGTTAACCTGGACAAACGTGTGCTTTACAGGAGGGTAAAACGACAAAACTGCTTTTTGAATGGACTAGAGCAGACTTATAAGTTACCTATCTGATTGAACTCAATCTTGTTAAAAATGGTTGAGCTGAGTCCAGGAAACCAGTCAATTTAAATTAACTCTACCAATTTTACCAAGAATTATGCTTTAGAGATATTTCTGGAGCTTGTTAGTGGATTAAAAAATTCACTAACATTGGTTTTTTTAATCCACTAAAAAATCCAAACATTGGGGAGATGATGAAGGGCTGAATGAGTGGTTTAAATTATAATAATACGTTTTATAGGCATCTTTCTTGACACTGAAGGACACTACAAAAAATCCTTTAATTCAATTAAAATCAAATTAATCGAATAGCGAAAGCATAAGCCATCAGATAGAAAAAAACATTTTAGTCCAGAGGTGAGGGTCAGTGCAGCTGAATGCTCTATGACCTGAAGTAGTGAGACGGGCTCAGTGGATGGAGGAAGAGGATCCACCTCAATTCACAAGAAAATCTTACTTCTTCATCTGAACACGAAGAAGGTCAGACAGATATCAAGGAGCAAGTTTATGAATCGACTTAAATATTGATAAAATAATTTTCTATTGAATATTGAGCTCCACTGGCTCTATTATCCAGGACATTGGAGGACATTGCTGATGCGATAAAAAAAAATTGTTAAAACCTCCATATCGCATTGATGGGAAATTGAAGTTGATACTTTGTGTGCGAATCTGAAAGTTTTCTCACCTGGAATCTTGAGGTCAGCTGGACTATTGCACTGTTAGATCAAAAAAGATAAAATGTACAGATCTTGTGTATGTCTACATGTACAGGAGTAATATGAAAGCCTCTAAATCATGATAGCACCTACCTGTATGGGACAGGGGGTCTTCGGCGGTACATCTAAGCTAACTTTAAGCTCCTCAAACCTGTTTAAAGCAGATTACACACATATCCACACAGGTGGTAAAACAAGCAATGGACATGTCAATGATTCCTACTAGAGTCATTTACATAAATCCACACCAGTTCTTGGCAACAGTCTGCAAAAAAGTCAAAGAAACCAGCTCAGATCTGCCAGTATTTACAAAGCATTCCTTCTCCAGGTACGGGTAAATCAATATCAGCTGCTTTAATATTAAGAGCTGGCCTACAAAAAGGCTTTGCATCACCAAGGTATGGTATAAAGTGGAACCACAATATCAAAAAGACCTTTACAACAATTCTTATTATTGTAAATCTTACTGTTAGTATTCCTATGAGGAACTTTAATCCGCAAATGGAAACATAATTTCACCACAGACCTGGCATAATCATATGCCCTCAACAAATTTCTGACTTAAATAAATAAAATAATAATTAAAAGTGTCATCCACAAGATTGCTGCGCAGAACTGCAGAAGAAGAAACTTGCATAAAGTTTGCTGCAGAAGATTTGGACAAACCAGTAAAGTACTGAAAGAATGTTGTCAGAAAAGAAAAATGAAAATTGTTGAAAATCAGTGGAAATAAATGATTCCAAGAACTTTTAAGATTTGATGACAGTTTTTGTGGTAGAATAGGTCAAAATCCCACTTTAGCAAGATGGTTAGTTAGCTAAAATGGGACTTTCTTGGTAAGTTATCATTACCAAGAAAGGCATCTTTAGTACTTAGTCCCTGTGTCATTTATACATTTTAACCAGTCCTTCTTTTGTAGACTAACATGTTTCAAATTATTTCCTTATTTGGGTTCTTCCTGACATCTGGTGTGAGTTTTATGTCAGTGGTCGAGCAGCTGCTGTCAGAATAAATGTTTATAAATGTTTGATGCTTAAATTATTAAGATTAGCTCCTTTAATCCAAAGCTTGAAGCTTGAAGCTTGAAGGGTTTGCCAACTATTTGTACAAGCATAAAATCCTAATGATACTGATTTCAGCAAAATAATAATACTAAAAAAAAAAATGCACAACGATAGTTCAAATAAAATAAGCATGGAACTGCAGATTTGCAATAAACAAAGAACTGAAAATGCAAAACATGTGGCCCTTTTTCTTATTTATAAACATGAACTGCTTCTGCAAGTTAATTGACTCTCACCTTATCATACAAGTCTCATCCTGATGCTTTAGTTTTCGAAACTTCAGTGAATCTGGGTCCTTATTATTGTGTGGATTCGATTTTACATCTAGGTTGGTTTTTTCTGTCTGCACAAGAGGCATTTCTGCCAGCAGAACCACAGAGGTTAGAAACAAAATGGAGGGGAAAAGAGGAGGTGACAGTAAAAGAAGCATACCTTCTTCTTTGTCGTGGTGATGTTGAGAAAAAAGAAATTGCAAATATTCCCAACAAAGGCAGTGGGGCTTTAATTTATGAGTTGGAAAATTTGGCTAAGGAGATTATGGAGCTGTTTGTTTTTGAATCCATGGTAACAGAGCCACCAAATAAAAACAAAACAAAATAAAAAGAAGAGAGAAGAGTGGATTCTATAAGGACCTTCAAACACGAATTGCTTTACTGAAATTCAAAAGTACAATCAACATTTTACCTGAAGCCACGAACACTGCTTATAGCTTTTTGTTGTGCTTCTGTTCTGGAAACATTCATTTTTGGAACACTTTTTCATATTAGTATGTCGTCTAAGTTTCTTAATGCTCTGTTTTGATGCGTAACCTTGGCAACAGAAACAAAGAAGACAAATGTTGGGTATTATGAAGGTTACTCAGTATTTCAGTCCTTAAAGGAAATTCAAAGCCACTGACGTTTAAAATGGAAGATGGCAAGAAGAACTTGGAATCCTGGGATTTAACGTGTTTGATTGTGACGTGTGTCGGTAGCACATCATCTAGACCACAGGTGTCAAACTCCAGTCCTGGAGGACCACTGCTCTGCAACTTTTAGATGTGCCTCTGCTGCACCACACCTGAATAGAATAATTAGGTCATTAGCAAGGCTCTGGAGTACGTATCTACACAAGAAGGAGGTAATTACGCCATTTCATTGCTGCGTTTTTAAAATCTAAAATCTGCAGGACAGTGGCTCTTGAGGACTGGAGTTTAACACCCTGCTCTAGACAATGAAGGGCAAGAAGAGAGTAAAACTTTTAATAATTTCAGTCCTAAAAAGATGACCATAAAGACTTATATTGTATAACTGCATTTAAAAACTTGCTGACTGAAAGTTTTTGTTTATTTAGTGATTGATGTTAAGAGAAGACATGTTCTTTTGTTATCTGCACTTTATTTTTAACGTCTTTCAGTACAGCATTTCCTCAAAAGAACAGAAGGGCAGTTGACGTAATACACCACTTTATATATCTTTACAAAATCCACTTTATTTCCAATAATCGCCAGTGTCAATTATTCCTCAGGAGTAGCCATGTTACTTGACTGCACTCCTGGCCTATTACGATTCTTCCTTCTCATCTCCATGTGTGATGATGTAGCAGAGTTGCTTGTAGTCGATGTTTCCTATTGGATCAATTGGTGCCAAAGTGAATGCCTGTTCCACCTGTATGTTGATGAAAAGATAACTTTTATGCTTAGTGTTACCAAAATTTTATAACTTTGTAAATGAAAATTCATAAAAAAAAATAGCTGACCTCTTCTGCTGTGAATTTATCAGCCTGATTCATCAGTAATCGTTTAAACCTAAATAAAAAAATTAATAAAAAAAATAATTGTAAATATCACCATATGTATGTCTACATTGTATATCTTCCTTACACTATTTGCACTGTTTTTGGAATTGGCTTTAGTTTCATAATACATGTGGCAAGCAATAAATTCTAAATCTAGTATGTGCAATGTAAACAGTAAAATGAATCTTACTCATCCTTATTAACAAAACCTGTCCCATTGGGGTCAAAAGGTTTGAAAGCAGCAAGTATGGTGTCTTCAGGATCCGTCCCTGAAAGACGACAGAAAATCTACATGTATCATTTGAGAGTTCCTCAAAGAAATTTAAAATGTAATATTTACTGCTATGAAAGTCCCTCACCGTTGAGTTTCTCCCCAAAAAGTGTCAGAAACACAGTAAAGTTGATCGGACCCTTCCCTTCATTCAGCATCTCTTCCAGCTCCTCGTCCTTAATGTTAAGTTTTCCTGGTGAGCACACATTAAGTAAGTCTGATTAAAATAAGCTCGGCAGATACAGCAGGTAACTTAGTGGAGATTAGAAATGATTGTTTATTTGATATTCACATATCTATTAACATGCCCGGAGTAAACAAATTAAACTAGACACCGAGTTGAGCGTAGGTCTCCTTCAGGTCCTGCTTCTTGATTACCCCGTCCCTGTCCTGGTCAATGCAGCCAAAAGCCTGCAGAGAAAATATTAAGATGTGGAAAAAAAAGCGCGATTTCAACTAGCAATTATGTCTGGAAGGAAATAACTATTTCACTAAAATTACAGCAGAGATTATTAAAACTACACACATATATTTTTCTTTGACTCCTTCTGAATAAATGCAGTTTTAACTACATTTGGGGCTCTGCTGTGCACAAAAAATAAAACAAACTGGGGTGAATTCATTTCTACTCACAAATATTATTTAAAAAATATTTCTTCTTTTTGCAATAGCAGACTTTCAAGCTAAAAATAAAAAGGTCTAATATGTCTAATTATTTAACATGTTTAGATCTGTTTTTTAAGTGCATAAGAAAACTTGGAAAAACATATTTTTTCTTTCTACTATTTCAAATCCTCAGCTACTAATTCAGCTTGATCTGTAAATTATTTTGGTTATTTTATATCAACAGTCTTGCTCTTTTTTGTAAATGTTGAAGATTTAAATTGGCTTTGGCTCGTGAGGGATTTAACCTTACATGTTTGAGTTTGACTCTGATGACTTCCAAAGTCATGTTGAAGTGAAGCAAAAGGAAACTAAAGGATCAATGATCTTATTATTATTATTATTATTTTAGATTTTTCCTTTTGATTAGTTTCTGTGGACATTAACTACGTGTGAGTTCAATAAATATTGTAATACTCTTAAATTGAACGTCCATTGCCCGATTTTCCAGAAATCCACGCACTTACAGCTCAAACGTTTTAACATATAGTGCACAAAAGTATGGCTGGTGTATTTAAATATAAACAAAAACAAAAAAATAATATTTTTAGGGAGCTGAAAGCATTGCCTTGCCTCTTTGAACTCTTGTATCTGAGACTGCTCGAACATTGAAAATACATTGGAGCAGGACTTCTGATTCCCCCTCTGCCTTTTATTTGAGGCCTTTTTACTTGCCTGAGAAGATAAACAGAAACATTCTGATCATATGCTTTTATGACAGTAGAACAAAATTGAGTTAGTATGTAAAATAACTGAGGTTATTTAAAAGGATTCAAAAGCTTGATTCACTCACCATGTTTGGATGAATGCATGTAGACTCTCTACCCATTTGTGATGCTGCAGAGGGTTTTTATGTTCATCCCATGTTATCAGACACCCTCCTATCACAGCTTGCAGTGGGCCGTGGAGCCCCTTACAAGGCCATGTGTGCGTTCTGTGTGTCACTGAGGTTGCTTGATAAGAGGTGAAGTATGCTGGATTCCTCTGGGCTTGAGAAGACAGATATAGAGCTGTGGACAGACAGAAGAAAGGGACCTCTGACCTTTGACAGGCAATCAAATAAACATTACTAATGTCAAACTGACCCCAGGATATTAATAATGATTTAGATTAATTTGTCAATAATCATAAAAACACTAAAATGTTACATTTGGTTTAATTCATTTTGTGTTATTGTTATTGTTTGAAGAGTTTACATTGCACAATGTGTCAAGATATTTTTTATTTTCTCTTGTGTTTAAACTTTTGATAATTTGTTGTCTTTTCTTAATATTAGTTATTAATTGTTTTCTCTTTCCTGATTAGATCAACCTTTGTGTCAGCAAAGCAGCCTGTCTGTCCTACTTCAGATCAGTCTCCTAGACATTTTATTTAGATCACAATTATAGTTTATTTCTTGTTCAGTTCTTTATTCCTTTGAGATTCATGTTCCATCTGTTCCCCAGTTTGTTTAATCCTTGTTGCTTCTTTGTGCTGTTTCTCTCTCTTCCTCAGCCTGCCTTCTGCTCACAGCTGCACCCTGTTTTCACTTAGCATTGTTTTTTTAATAATCAGGCTCCCAGTATATAATGCCCTCTTTTTCATTCACTCCTTGCTGGTTTCTCCCATTAACTTCATGGTTCTTTTTCCCTGTTTGTTTCTGCTGTTCTTGTGTTCTGGCTCATAGTGTTTCCTGATGAATTATTTTCATTATTATTAAAGTTCTCTTCAACTATTGCTCACCTCCAACTATGTTCAACCACTGCCTACATTAAGACACAATTTTCCCATTTGTTGTGGTTTGATCATTGTTTTGACCTGTTGACAGACTTGAGATCTGATTAATTCTGAAAAAATATCTCATCAATAAGTCAGTCAAGCACAAAATTTAATATTTAATTACGATGTTTTATTTACAGGTAAGTATAAGTATAGCTCATCTTACACATAAGAAAAAAGTACACAGTACATGCTGACAAAGTAAATAGTAAACATAAAATTTTAAATAAACAATAACAAATATTTCAATGCTTACAAACAAAATTAAACAAGAAAGCAATGAATTTGAATAAGTGCTGATTGACAACAACTTTTAAAAAATATTTGCGCTGTACATGAACTAGTTTGCTACATTTTAAAATACACATTTATATCGGTCCAAATAACCAGTGCATGTATTTTACATTAGCTTTTGTGCCGCTTAAAGTTTCAAATGCAACAGTAAACAAATTGTTTAAGATCAGAAACAATAGAACCGCTACAGGATGGTATGACAGAATAGTCAGGCTGTGTTCATAAGATATTTAAAGGCCTCTTTGTCCTTAGGTCTGTGAGGAGCAAGTGCTCTATTCTACTTCTCTCAGCAGCAGATCTTTGGAAAGGACTTCACAAACATCCTAATTCTGAGCTTTCTCTGCTGTTCTTCAGTGCATCCCCCTCTTCAGATCCATGATGCCATCTTACAAGCCACTGCTGAGATCAGAGCGGCTCCACGCCCGCTGCCCTCCTCCGATTGCAGGAAGGTTATCTCAGAATGAGGGGTGAGTTCCCTGACGACCTGGTGGAACCGGTCACGGAAACTGTAAGACAGAAACACAACTGTTAGCATTACGCAGTCTGCATCTTGGACTCATATTTGTACCTATTGAGTCAGCCAACACTTACTAAGGGTGCAGCTTGTAGACGGATCCGTCAACCCCCACTGTGATCTTCATGGTATCTTGGCCGCGTCGCTCTTGCATCTGGTTAATGACCCCAGCGAGGCCTGCGCCACATATATGAGCAGAGCGAGTGGAGACGCTCTCACAGACCAGCCGCACAATGTCGCAGTCCAGCTCAGAGGGAAGGACACCCAGAGAGGAGAGGATGTTGTAGATCTGCTTTCTGTCCCCAGAGTCACTAAAAAATAGTAAGAGGTCACATTTTAGAAAGCAGTTCTCAAAATAATATATTTCCTGTTATTTTGTGTTTGTTGTTTTTTATTTAGAATCGTACTTAAACTGCAAAATGCCTGCTAGTCAGCTGCTTATGCACCTACAGGGGCCCCAAAGAGAGACTTCAGATTTTTTTTTATTTTCTGCTTTTTGATAGTTGTTTTTTTTTCTCTTTTTCAGTTTGGAAGTTTGAATCAAATTCTGTTTAGGGCCGCATGCAGCTTTTAATTGGGCCTGTTACATACATGCCCCATTAAAGCTCTCTTCAATTTAGCAATACATAACAACTGTAGTAAAACACAGACCATTGGCTTTCCATATCAACATTTTTTCCATTCTAATGTTCTCAGCACTAAAGCTTATTTTTTTTATCTGCTTTAAAGCGTCTGTAGCCTAGCTACCATTTCCTATTTCTCTGCTTGCTTGCATTTTATGGGCGATATCAGTAAAATGTTTTTCCATCACTCGCTGCTGACGCTTACCTTTCAATCTGGGAGACAAAGCGCGTCTCGAAGCTGCCTCGTATCTTGAGCTGCTCTGAGGCTTCGCCGTTAAACAGCAGGTTCTGGTTCACCAGCTTCATCATGACGAGTCTCGCCAGCTCCCCCATGTACTTTCCACTGATGATCTTCTCATACCTGCATTAGGCGATAACAAGAAAAGGCAGAGGAAGACATGTTATTAAAAACAATAGATGTGTCATGATAATAGATGTATGTTTCAGGATGAAGGTTGGGAGACAGAGGATGACCGGATAAGGAAGGAGACATCAAGGCTAAGGCTGGACTCAGCAGCCAGCATAAAAGGTAAACAGCCATTAAGCTTGGAGGCGATACGGCGAGAAGCCGAAAGGGGTCATTAATCTGACATCTCCACCTGCCGACTGACCGACCACTGACGTACGAAAGCTCTGTCCATTTGCCTACATCCTGAGGAAAACAGCTGGTAGCTCGGCAACTTCACAAAGACTACAGTTTAGGGTCAGGTGATTTCTGCCATAGATGGATGCTTAATTCATAAAAACAGCAGGAGATGGAGAATGGAGGGCAGGGTCAGAGTGGATGGCACGTGTCATAACCCTTGTCCTGATTAAGTTCACTAACTAAATTGAGAAGGTTGCAGGACTTAATACAAACATGTGTGTGAAAGTGTTGCATGTTTAATTTTAATGCATCTTTTTTACTCACAGCTGGTGTCCAGGGTTGATTGAGGTCTCGTCCACCACTCGGTCGTACTCCAGCCTGAACTCCTCCAGCTCGCCTGTGTCTCCAAATGCTCCCCACTCGGTGTTCACACACATCCGGCCCTCCTCCCCCTCCACCAGCTCAACAGTCCTCATCTCCTCCATGTAACAGGCATTACAGCCAGTACCTTGAAGATTAACACACACACAAAAACATTAGTTTCTGTCGTTTTAGAAGTTTGTGTCAACTCTCACTCTTCTGGAGCGAGACAGTCTGTTTTTCTGTTTTTCACTATCTCAATCTTTCCAAATAAACCTAATTTAAAAAAAACATTTACAGGTATGTTGGAGAGCAAACAAACAAAGCATTGTAGCTTGCCTTTCTATTAGTCCCCAAAACTTTTCTATTTTTTTTTATAAATAAATTAAAAAAAATTTTAGTACCCAACACTTTCCCTCGTCTCACTTCAAGCTCCTTCCTATAGTTGGCAACTCTGGTGAGCATGCACATTTGCATGTGTTTATGGCTTCTTACCTACAATCATCCCGACTTCACAGCTTCTGTCCTCATAGTAGCAGGAGATCATGGTTGCTACTGTGTCATTCACCATCGCAACCACATCCATCTCAAAGTCCTGCATGATGCGATTGTAACATATTATAATGTTTGCCCTGGATGAAGACGATAACGTTGTTTACATAAAGAGAAATTTATAAATTTACTCACCCCTCGTCTCTTGATTGCATCTCTGAGCAAACCAACAACATTGTTCCCTTCAGCCCCAGAGGCCTTGAAACCTTTGGTCCAGTTAAGCAAAATTCCCTGTTTGAATAAAAGATGAGTACACTTAGTTGGATGAACTTTACAAAATGAGGGGTATTTTTGTTTCCTAACAGAAAAATTATATTTGTACCTTATCAAGGTCTTCATGTCGTACAGGGAAAGAGAAGGTGAAACCCAGAGGAAGCTTCTTGTGCTTGATGTGATGTTTGTCCAGAAAGTCTGACATGCATTCTGCTATGTAGTCAAACAACTAAAACAATCAGAAAAATAAAAGCTATCAGAGTACAGAATATCCAATGATTTCCAAGCCAAACTGAAGTGGCAAACGAATGGTGGCGTAAAAACAAGATAAATAGTAGTTTTCACTAACCATTTCTGCAGTCCCCGTCATGGCATCTTCAGGAATGGAATACATTTGGTTCTTCGTCTCCACCTTGAAACTTCCCTCTTCATCTTCACCCACTTTCACAAGCATCACACGGAAATTTGTCCCTCCAAGGTCCAGAGCCAAGAAATCTCCCACTTCTATCAAACCAAAGAAGAATATGTTTTAATTTTTACATTTAAACTTCATAGGCAATTATTCACTTCAATTTTAAAGTTTTAAAGGGTTATATCGTTCTCTTTATACAGACTGAATTCCTACCTGATCCCTCTGGGGTGGAGCAGACGTAGGTCGGAAGCATTTTGACGCTGGCCTCTTCGTGGGTCTCTAAACGCAGTCCTCTGTTCATTTCATGCTGCATCCTCTTCATGATTTCTTCCAGCTCCTCTTTGTTCAATCTAAACTCAGACAGGATCTGCTCCACCTGCAGTCAAAGAAGAACAGAGCCCATAAGAAGTAGTACAAAAGGAGATTTCTCAAGATTTTATGTTGGACAGATGTTAGTAGTCTTTTCAATGTTAGAGTTGAGCTAACGCACAGGTCCTGGGCAAATTGAGTACAAAAAAAATTAATTTCTCCTTCATAAGGCTTAGACAGTCCTAAACTTAAAAAAAAATTCAAGCTGCAGATAGAAAGCACATCTTACCATGCAGATTTTTTCAACCACATCACTGTAGCTACCAGGGAGCTTCATCATCTGGTCGAGTTGGCTGCTGATGCACGGCATCTTGGAAAGTTTGGTTAAAACTGAGCTCGGATGTATTTTCTGAGAATAGAGAGTGTGTGTCCACCCAGTGTGTGTGGTTGGATCCAGAGGCGGCGAAGTGTGACTGTCACTGAGACCCCAGGCCGTTTTTATGCCCAGGTGAAGTGGGCAGGATGTGCTGAACTGCCCTCCCCTTTTCTCAGCCCCCTCCCATCTGCTGATGAAAGTTTACACATACACACACACCCCCCCTCAGTGGTTTAGAGATAAGACTGGTATGTAAAAAACCCTCTAAATCGTCCATGTGACCTGATTTCAAATATTGGGTCCAAGGTCTGTGCATAGAAGCTCATTTGAACTTCACTGAATATCATAAAAATGTAATTGCTGTTTTACATTAAATGATTATTACTATTTACATAGCAAAAAGTAACAAATAATAATAATATATTATCTCAAGAAGCTTATTTAATTTTCATAATTATTTAATTTGTGTTATAGTACATATGAACAAAGTCCAGAAACATTAATTTATATACGAACCTCCTATTATTATTACTTACTAATTACAATAACCATATTTTAGAAACTATAGATTCAAATTTTTTATCTTAGAAAGTTTGATTAATTATGAGGAAAACATGAAAAGCTCCTTTAGAAGTTTGATTATATCCATGTAAATTATAATAATTGTTGCAAGTCATATTGTTGCAGTCTTTTTTGGGCAATTTATTTTCTTAAATGATGATGCGATGATACATTTACTTGATTTACTTGATTGATCTCAATAATTTATGTGTCCTTGGCAAAATTAGAAGGTTAAGTTATGTTCTCACTTTCCCTTTTGCTTTTGTGGGGCTTAGCTGCAATATATTTTACAACACAACTTAAATAAATCCAAACAGAAGCTTTGTTATAAAATCCTTCTTTTTTACCCAAATAGCTACTGTATTGTGCAATACTGCAGGGTTGCTCAATGGGTCACAGAGTTCCACGTTAGAATTTTTAAAATTAGAAAAAGACCTAAAATTAGACCAAGAGAGGAGTGAGTGACCTCCAAAACTAACAGTAGCGCGATAATGGCGAAGGCCTCCTGCTCTTATCAAATCAGATAATTTAACAGAAGGCAGGTCAGAGCTTTTTATAACTCTGAGGTTAGGACTCATAAAAGTTAAGTAAAGTGAACCTTTTGCACCAGTGTCCAGAATGTTGGATGTGTGTGAGACTAACTTTTGAAATGTACCATAAATGTAAGCAACAATTGGAACAATTATAATGGTTGGATATAATTTATAATTACAAATTATCAGGTTTTTCTAAAAGGATAGTAAAGGTCTAAATTTTTTAAACATAATATTTCTTTCAAAATAACCCAAATTTATTTTAAACTTTGAATGTTCTGAACTCCTTATGAAGGGTTAGTGACAAATAAAACTGAATATTTGTGTTTTAGAGATGCACATAACAACAACATCTGTATGCTTGGCCTCACAGCATCTTCCATTTAAATCAGAGAAAAATCCTAAAATTACTGATATGTTGAAAATGGTATAATTAGCACTGAAGGTCAATGCTCTGACCTTTCACTTACAAACAGAGGTCTTCAATGTTTAAATGAATGAAAAAATCAACTATGGGGTATTTTTTTTCAGCCAATTTCATAGAATTGAATCCAAATGTTTTGTGCAAGATTTGCATCATCAATAGTTTAAAATGTGTTTGACTTTTATAAGTAAGAAACAGTATTTATAACAAACAAATGCTATACTGCTGAATGGACAGATTTACCTAAATTACAGAAAGCCGAAAGCTTTTAAATATTAGGACATTTTAAAAACCACACTCTGACTGTAAAACAATCAGAAACAAAATGTTCCAAGTTTGTGTTGCAACCTTTTACTGAACAGAGTTAAACATGTGCCAAGTGCTTGTCTATAGCTGATTATCCAGTTAATTTAACTCACGCCTGCTGTTTGAACAGAGACCTGCCTGATGGATCTCCAGCTGTCTTTGACAAAGTCAACTACTGACCCAGAGCAACACTGATGACAGCCATAAAATCAAGACTAAACTTGTGAGTATTATGCAGATCGTAAATTGATGACTACGACATCTGAGTTTTGTGGTCACGAATGAGAGATAAAATTTATCAAGATAAAAGCCGCATATCATATTCCTCTTGGACAGTCATGGACTTGTGGACATCGTGGACGTGCATTTTCAGAAATCCAATATGAATATGTTGCTGCCATATTTTTAGTTAATAATTTCCTAAGTATGTTTTATTGGGTGACTGGTGTCACGTGTAAAATGCTTTTTTCAGAATTCCACTTAAAATAACATAATTATTCTTTTAATTTCCCATTGGAAAGAAGAACTATACATTAATTAAATTGAATTTGTGTGTGCCTGGTTAGTTGTCCTGTGTCTCTGTGGGGTGACTGCTGACCCCACAGAGACACCACCTCCCACCCACTGATGGTTGGAGAAAGCCTCCATCCCCCTGCAGCACAGGAAGATTAAACCAAAGTGGGTGAATGAATTCCTGTTGTGTGACCCGTGTTCCTCCAAGAACTGCAGTATTTGTTTTCAAATTTAAAAATTTAAAGATGGCACTTCACTAAATGTAATTTTTCAATTGTTGATTGTACGTTGCATGACTTTGTGTTTTTATGCATTTATGATGTAGAGCACATTGAAATACCTTATTGCTGAAATGTGCTATGTATATAATGATTTTAATGCAGCCAT
Organism: Phalloptychus januarius; assembly: GCA_902982915.1. Classification (NCBI taxonomy): domain Eukaryota; kingdom Metazoa; phylum Chordata; class Actinopteri; order Cyprinodontiformes; family Poeciliidae; genus Phalloptychus; species Phalloptychus januarius. The sequence goes on from CADWAE010000482.1 coordinate 5,858,874, forward strand.
ACAGAATCACTAATTTAGGTCTTAAACCTGACTCAAAAGACACAGATATGTAACTGTATTACATATCTGTATGCAACATATATGTATTATATGCAACTTCATCTACATGTACTAGCACATATGTTAAGAAACAATTTTGACTAAAAAGTATTGCTATAGAGACTTGGGTTTAGCCAGGATGTTTCTCTTCTTTGCATTTCATTAACAGAAACCTTTGGATTTTTTTACTCACTGTGCATAGTGGCAAAACAAACAATTGGTCCACATTTGCCTTTTTCCCCCACAATTGACAATATGAAAAACATTGTAATTGTTTCCTCACTACATATGAGCAGTTTTAGTGAGAAGCCATTTTATTGTAGACATTTCCTGACTTTTGAAAATCAAGATACATTTAACTTACTGCAACTGAATTGGATTGAATTGAATAAGATGTTCTCTTGTCTTTCCTATTTCACAGAGTGACTAACAGAAATGGGCATCTGTGTTTTGTCATATTCATATTTCAGGGAAATGAGCAATGTGGGTTTTGCAAGAGATCGTCTTAAAAGTAAAAGATAAAATGCAAAAGTATTTTATAATGTATTGGCTATAATGTATTTTGTAGCAACTGTTAGAGGTGCCAATAGTTATGGGTATGGTGAATTTGTTTATATTTTTAAAATAGTATTTGTAACACGCTTAGTAGATGTACTCAAATTAAAAATGAGGTTTAAAAAAAACCTCAGTGAAAATTACGATAAAAACTATTTTACTCTGAATATTTTACCAGGACTGAGAAGAGTTGGTGATGTGTGTTTTCTTTTAAAAAGGCTATGTTTTGCAGCTCCTTTTGTTAAAGTGCAGCTATAGCCACTGCTTCTTGGACAGTGACATGGTCTGAATGAATCTCTTCCTCTCTGAGGACTAAAGTCATATGGATTTATTTGAGTGATGAAATTCCCAAACTTATTGCAACATTACCTTGAGAACTGTTTAATTATTTGCACACAGTCACACACCCTCTGTCTTATCTCTAAATTCAAGAGGCTTGGCTTCTGTGATACGATCTTCTTTATGTAACCTATTACGTTACCAAACACTTTCTTAGATTATATATGAGGCATCATATCAGGGATTATCTTTAAAGTCAGTTAAAGTATATATTGTTTCTTTTTAGAATCATGTTGCAGACATAGTTTTCTCCAACTTTTATTGAGAACAGGTTTTATTATTTACACTCACAACTTAAATGATCTTCCTTGATGTTCCCCATGACCCATTTTCTGATTATGTAAGTTTGCCCTGGTTTTAAACTTGACTATTACCTTATCCATCGCTTTAGAACGAAGGTTAGATCCTGACTCTCTTGCCAACCCTCAGCGTTCTGCCGTTGGAGTTTGAACTTTCCCAAATTTCTGCCTCAGGTGATGTTTTGCCTTGGAGTCCGTGCATAAATGTAAAAAAAAAAAAAAGAATCCCTTAATTTTTAATGAGACGAAGGCCCAGCATTTTAAGACCTATGTGTCCATCTTGTGATTAAACATTTACATTTCTGACTTGTCAGTCAAATAAAATCACTTGGAAAGTAGGCATGAAAAAGGGCTCATGTATTCTCCTCCATTCTTGCAGATGTTACATGCAAAAAGGAAAGGATTTTCCTTCAGGAGTACAAGCATCCCTTGTTGAAGGTTTCAGACTTGTATAAAAATACGCTCAGGTAAGTAAAAAAACTAATGTTGATGTGTCTTCATCCTTGTAAGCAGGCTGCATGACCTAAAATATGGCCTAAATATTCTTCTTTCTTCATTCTTGATCTACATTCTGAAAGTGCCACAGATCCCAGTTAAAAAAAAGAAATGTAAAGCAGGCCCTTTATTCCACAGATATTACAGGCTTGATGAAAAACAAATATATGAACCAAAAAAATATGATGAGCAAACCTCCCATTCGTGGCTGCACTCCTCACTGATTGCGTTGCTCTAGTTTCTTATCAAAACTAGGACCAGTTCTTGGAAACACACAACCTTTCTTCCCTCTGCTGTAGCTGATCCAACAGATGCACCCAAAGTCTTAACGGTTTCCACTTTGTGTTGCCTGGGAAATCACCGACAGGCGCACTTGTGACATGGAAAACACTTACTTACCGCAAGTTAAGTGGTCAGGAGGAAATTGTTAAATGGAGCAAGATTACCAGAGGCAACATCAATTGAGGGAACCATGTTTTGGTTGAAAAAACAACTGGTTGTTTTGAAAAAAAAAAGAAAAGCAACTTATTTCTTAGCCCGATTCAACTAATTGAACTAAATACATATGTAATGCTAAATTAAAAGAATGCAATAATTTTATACATTTAAAACAACATTGTGCAATAGTTTTAAGCTAGCTTCAGTTTCCTTATGTTTGAGCTGCCTTTTATTTCAGCTCTTTAAAGTAGTTTTTTGATCAAAGGCTCTTTATGTAAGCTGAATGTCTTACGAATTCACACCTGTTTATTATTTTATACTTACTTATTGTACCTATGAATGTGCAGCATTTGCTTAGAAGTGAAAACAATTAAGAAGTTGAAAACAAAAGAGGAAGATCTATAAAAAAGTAATATGTGAACCTCACACAAAATCTCAAAGATTATTTTTTTATCTAAAATATCTTTGAACTCAAACACAATTTAATCTCCATCAAAATATGTTAGCTTTCTGTTTGTTGGTTTGATCGTGTATTTGTTAAAAGTTTTTAGTAAAGTATCTAAAGTCTGTTAAGTTAGACACAATACTGTTTTATCCCTTCGGTTCCAAAGACATGTAATACCTGAATGACTCAAAGGTCAGAGAGTTTAGAAGCTTAATAAATGATAAAGCATTTTCCTGGACTCAAAATAGATAAACACCCAAAGTCAAAAAGATTTTTTTTTCCTTTTGACTTTGACTACTATTTTTTTTAATTCTTGAAGAAAATGATACTGAAGGTCATTTCGAAAAGTTTCAAGAAGATCAATGTGAAAGTAAAACGATGAGTAAAAATTGTGAAAATATTCCACCATCTTCTGAAGAAGAACACAAAGTATCTCCTTACATTTGGCTTTAAATGCCTAAAAGAAAAATCTGATCTAATCTTTTAACAATACAACACTTTTAAATATACTAATAGCAGTTTTCTCACTCTCTGTATTGAAGGTTATGATGCAAAAGAAAGTGTGTGCAGGCACAGAACAGAAAATGCAGGACTTAGTAGGGATAATATTTAAGATTAATTTATTATTTATTTGTTGGCCCAATTTTAATCTATACAAATATTTTGACTAGTTATACAATTAAGACCAACTGAATCCAGGAGATGGCAGTGTAGCAGAGAAACTTTGAGGTGGCATCTGTTGTTAGTCTTTACTAAAGCGAACAATAACACATTAGGTTATGTGCATGGCTGTTTGCTGTAATTTTTCACTATAGAGGAAGGGGGAAAAAAACATTAGAATAAATAGAGCTGTAGTAATAGTGAAATACCAACTTTGTAGCTACTTAAGGATCTTTTTACATGGCCTCAAAATAATTTTATCTCCTTGTAGGACAGGTAAATACCTGTCCTACAAGGAGATAAAATTAAAGGCATAAAAACTTATGCCTTTACTTAAAGTTATGTCCATATATCCTTACAATAATAATACATAAAACGATCTTTAATTATTACTTATATTATTATTTCTGCTCAATATAATATGCTTGTTTTAAAGCAAAGTTGGCAATTTATTTGAAATGAAAATATTAATATGGTACAAAATATGTTGATTGTGTAAGGTTTTTTGGGAGTATGGTTAGAGCAAGAGTGACGTTGTCATACAAATATTATTATTAATTTAATCATTTACAATGAATGAACTGATTTCTAAATTCCCTAGTGTTATGCAGAATTTTTTACTGCAAATAATTGAGAATTTTTATTTATGAATGGGTTGATTTTACCTGAATTTTAAAATGGATCACTAATGGGCGAATAAATATGTTTCTAAAAATTTAACCAATCATTAGTTCTTTGACAACACAGAAGAAATAAAATTTATTTTGACAGGACTGTTAAATTTTACTTGAAGCTAAACTTTCTTTTTTTTCTTTGGTTTCTTTACTACTCTTTTCTTTGCTTTGCTACTTTTCCTTTATTTTGTTCTGCGTTGCATACTCCTGTCCGGTAGGTGTCGCCTTCATCTGCAATTGTGATCCACCCCGAAGCTCAGAGGGGAAAAAGAAACTGTGACGCGTTTGTTTCCACCGAGTCAACTCTCTGATAGGAGTGTCTGACTAATTAAGTTCTAATTTAACTACTGGGGTAAATAAAATTGCGTTATGATTTAGTGAAGGTTTATTTTTCCTACATATTTGAGAGTTTTAGTCGATGTTCCGTCAGTCGGTTGTGTTGTTTTGACGGGAACTGAGGGGGTTTTGCTACTGTTTTGTCCCGGTAAGTTAGCTCGGGCCTCACAACATATAGCATCTGTAGCTAACTAGTTTCAGTATTTTAATAAAAAGTGTTTATGAAGTTAACTTAATGATTATTTATGTCAACAAAAGTGTATGTGAGTCGCTGTCAGTTACAGCGGCAAACGTAGCAGATCGTAAACACCCTTCCATCTGTCGGCACGCAGGCTACTTTCGCTTGTGGTTTAACTTGTCTCCAGTCGCTGAGGTGGCTAAAAGCTAAAACAGTCTCATGTGATCCTGCTTGTATCGTGTATAGACCACCGTGTCCTTTTGCCAGACCTGATCCTTCGGCGTCATGAAGCTCTACAGCCTCAGCGTCCTCTACAAAGGAGCGACCAAAGCCAACCTGCTCAAAGCGGCCTATGACCTGTCCTCCTTCAGCTTCTTTCAGCGCTCCAGGTGAGCCTTACTTACCGCTGATTACAGGCTTGTCCCGATCAATTACATTTTATGGGAAGACTCTTATAGTACTTATTTTCTGGATCGCTATAAATATAAAAAATACAACATACGTAGGCATGTTGACGTCTTTTAGGTAAATTCTACATCAAAACAAACAATTTCATCCAAAACAAAAGCTAGAATGGTTCTTTAAAACATTAAATAACATACTACTACTCGCTTTTATTAAAATTCAGTTTGTCTCCAGATAAATGAGACTTGGCTTCACTTAAGAAAAAGAGCCAGACTGCGGTTTCCTTACGTTTCTTTAATGTGTTTTTTTTTTTTGTAAAGTTGATGGATTTTTATGAAATTCAGAGTACATATAAAATGAAGATAAATTAGTTTTTGTTACTGTAGGTAGCAAGAAGTGCTCTCAACAACGCTCTCTCCAATCTGGAGATTTCAGTAACTCAAGAGCAAAAGTCCCGATAATTCCTTATAGATCCCTCACAGTGCAGCATATCCATAACTTAGCTGTCAGACTCACCCCAACATGCAAAGAAAGTTTCTTCCATTTAATAAATTCAGAACCAACTGCAAGGACTTTTAAACCAGGTTTGTCCTTCCAGGTCTGTTCTTGCAGAGTTTGTACCTGCCTTTTCTGTAAATTTGTTGTAAAGTTGTTGTTTTATTTTTTCTACAATAATTGTTAACTGTTTTTTCATGAGCAATATAATCATCTTTTGGGCCTTTAGTGTTCAGGAGTTCATGACCTTCACCAGTGCCTTGATTGCGGAGCGAACATCTGTTGGAACCCGTGCCTCAGTCAAAGAGCAAGGTAAGACCACTTCTGATAGTAAATTAATTTATTTTACCTTATATTAGTTTGATTTATATTATAGACTTTGACTGTGTAAATGAGAACAAAAATGAAAGTTTTAATTTTTATTTTCATTGCATTTTTGTTATTAGAAAATCCTCAAACATTTTCTTGTTTACTATTTCTCCACCATTTATTTCCTCGATCATTTCCTGTTTACATTCCTTTGTTTTTCCTGTCCTGTATGAGCTGCATACACTTTGCACTCATAGAGTGCAAAGTCCAGCAATGAGGAAACTCTCAGCTGTTTTTTTCTTTTTTTTTTTTTTTCTAAGTTTCAAAAGTCTTTGAAGTTGCCAAAAGAATGGAAGATTATCAATTAAATTTTTCTCGAGTTAAATGGACTGCATTTATTAAAATATATTTGCAGAGTATCTTTGCCATGTGTATGTGAGAAACGACAACCTGAGTGCCGTGGTGATCTCGGATTCAGAATACCCACAGAGGGTCTGCTTCACTCTGCTCGACAAGGTGGGGATGAAAACAAGGCAGCTTGGTTTCATTTTGCTTCCTATTGTATTTCTTTAAAACGTCTCATGGTTTTGTAGGTATTAGAAGAGTTTTCCAGGCAAGTGGACAGTATAGACTGGCCGTCTGGTAATCCTGACACTGTAAGCTACAAAGGTCTGGACAGTCACCTTTCAAAATACCAGGTAGATTTATGGACCATGTTAAAACCTGTTTGAATATCCTGTTATATTAAAATGAGATTTCTTCTTGAGTCACTTGTTTCAAGATCTGCTAATTAGAATGTTGATAAACATTTTTGCAAAGATAAAAATGTGTCTCTTTAAAAGACAAATTTAATCATTTTGCAGCATTTTAAGAAAATCATGTTAAAGCTGACGGCTGGTTTCGCTCCAAATGTTGTTCCTCAGAACCCCAGAGAAGCAGACGCCATGACCAAAGTACAAGCGGAGCTGGACGAGACAAAGATCATTTTGGTAAACCTCTTCACAGTGATTCCAAATCAATACGAAATGGGTGTTGATGCATCCATTAGATATTTATTCAGTTTTTTATGCCTTGACTGTCAAAACCTTGCAATACAGCAAAGAAACTGAGAAGCTGAATTGTAATTGTTTCCATAATGAGGTTTAATGGAAACTGCTGCTTCCTTCCTGACAGGCTGTGTGCTGTAATTAGACCGATGAATCTGTCCTTTGTGCTTCAGCTGAATTAGTCTTCATTTAAAATAGGAAACATCCGGCACGTCCTCAGCTGTACCAATTCAAACTGATTAAGAACAAATTAAACAAAATCCTTAAAGAAATATGTAGAATGACGAATAATACAAGCTTTGACTTGCTTCCACAAAAAAAAAACTGTTTTTAAATATTTTTGATTGTCATCCCTCAGCATTTAAATGTTTTTAATGATTAAAAAAAACCTGGATCTGGTGCATCTGTGTCAAATTTTAAGGTCACAAATGGCTCATGAAAATGATGCCTGCTGAAGAGCATCAACCCACCTGAAACCTGTAACTTAGTAAGGTTAAAGGTCTGAACTAGATAGCAATAAAGGGAAGAGTCTTGCAGCTGAACAAACATTTCAGTGTTTAACTTTAGACGTTCCATTAACATTTTAATGATTTTGCACAATGTAAATATCGATCAGAATCACTGACACTCACTCTGAAAAAAAACACAAACCTATGTGGTTTGGTTTGTTGTTTTCCAGATCTATTGCAGTAGAAAACAAATAAAATTTACTTTGGAAATATACTTTCAGACTTTTCCAATTTCGTACAGGACATGATTCTAATGATGTACGATAAATGAAGTGGATTTTACATCAGTGCAGAAGTTTTATAATATCTTTATCTCTGATTTGCAAAACATTTCAGTTTTTGACTTAACTGAATGAACAATCATTTAAAAATATTCAAAGGGCTGTTTCACTAGTTGAAGCTGGATCTCAGAAATTGGGACTAAAACTGTTTTCTGACTTTGCTGTCCAAGATTTGCGGATCTTTAAATGGAGCAGATTTATTTTAATCCAGATGTCAAAACAAGCAGTGAATTTACCCTTTGCCACACTCCAAAAATGATAAACTTATTGCAGTTTTCACAACACATAGATGGATCCAGATTACTGCTAAGCAGTAAAAGGCTAATATTTTGTCTTTTGTTGTGCAAAGTTTTATGAAAAAAAAAAAAAACAAGAGAAAGCTCTAAAAATTTTTGATCTAAATCTAAACTTTTTATATGCCCTGGAAAGTTCTGAAAAAGTTCAAGTAGCAAAGGATTATTGAGCCACAAAATATTAACAATTTACAACAGCAGCCAATTCTGTCACTAAATTCAAAGTTTAGTTTACATCTCTTATGTTTTAGTATGGGTTTGCAGGTGTCATGTCTTTAAATAGGATCTCCTCATTTTATGCGACTTTTACAGAACTATTTGATAGCTTTGAATAAAAATCTGCACTATTCCATGACAACATTTTGTCCTCTGCAGCACAACACCATGGAGAGTCTGCTGGAAAGAGGAGAGAAACTGGATGACCTTGTGTCAAAGTCGGAGCACCTGGGAAATCAGTCTAAAGCCTTCTACAAGACTGTAAATATGGCCGATTCTCCTGCGACATTAAACTGGATTTATGCTGCTGCTACAGTCAACGTTGTGGTCTTTGCTACCTTTGCAGGCACGGAAACAGAACTCCTGCTGTGAAATCATGTGATGCTGCCGCCTCGTCCTTGTGGAAACGTCTCTCTGGCTTTCTGCTCTTCCTACAACCCCCATCATGCACCAGCGACGCGCTCTCCACCAGGACGCCGTGTCGATCCCAGATGGGGAGCAGGAAAAACGGTGGCCGATTTTAAACGGGACCTCTATGTGATGGGGGCTGAAGGACTGAAGGCGTTTAGTGGGAGGAAGTAACAGTTTTGAATCATGCTTCAAACCTTATCCAAGGTGAAACATCCGTGTGGCGATTCTGACGAGCTGAGAATATTTTAGCGTGACGTTAAGTACTGCCGGTGTGTCGTTAGAAAGTCTTCAAACCATTTAATGTTATTCAGGTTGAATCTAAACTTAATATCTTGATCTCTTAAACTTATTGACGGAGTATTAATCACATGTGTGCTTTTGCTTCAAAGCAACTGACAATCTCATATATTCAACATGTCAGAACTGGGTTCCTTGTCGCTAGAAGCATATATGTCCATCAGGGGGCGCTATCTTTATGTACTATAATCTCAATTAGACTCTGAAAGACACGCCATCATAACTCCGCAGACTTTTATGTAAAATTTTAAGCATCTTTGCATTGCTACATTTAGTTGCTTTATTGCCTTTGTCTGATGTTAAATGAAATCTTCAACATTCCTGCCTTGGCTGACTGTGTTGTGTGATGAGACTTAAAGCTGAAGAGGAGTAGAAGATTTGGTGTCAAATATATTAACAATCCCCAAACATCCAAAACACACATGTCACCTGAACAGTCGTCCGTTCCTCTCGAAACGCGGATCGCCCCACAGGAGCCCTCACCTCTCTGGGTGGGTTTTAGTCACTCCACATCTGACTTTCACTTACAGCGAGCACCGTTTGCTTCATACTCAATGATTTCTGATGAAACTCTGCCTTCAGATCTGTTTTCAGATGTTTCTCTGCTCTCATTGTGTACATTTGTGACCCAACATACAGCTGCAGTCTATGTAGATTCTGAGCGCCTGTGTGTTTGTGTGTGTTGAGAAGCTTTTTGTGCCGTCTGTTGCTCTTTCTGCTTTTACAGTGTAAACTTTGGTGCAATATCTGCAGGCTGTTGCTGTGTGTCTCTTTTACAGTGCAGAGAAAAGCTCAAAATGTTTCTCACAACGGACACTTCATTAAACTTTGGTATGTTTTGTTTTTGACTAAGATTGACGAGAGGCTTGTCCAGTCAGTTTGTTTTGTTTTTCCAGATCTTTGACTTTGTCTTTTGAAAACATTTTTCTGGTGTTATGCTGTAAGCACCGGCCCAGTGGCCGCCGTGTTGGAGCAGTGTGGTTTAAACGGTTTGCATTAAATGTTTTGATCCAAATGTGAGCTTCACTTTTAAAATCAGATGCTCAGCTGTCATTTTCTCTCTATCGGCACTACTTTATTGCATCGTGAGCTTGTTCAGGTTGTTTACAGAGCATTTGTTCATGCTCAGATAAAAATCAAAATGCCTGTTGTGTCCCTTCTTTTTATTTATAAAAGCATTAAATATATTTATCCACAGTTGCAGAAAATCAGCCCAAATTTGTGGAGCCATTCTGTCCTGATACTGGATGGAGGAGCTGCTAATTTGTTGTGAGAAATGATATGAAGGAAGAAATTAAAGATGCAGGTGCTATAAAAGAAGAGACATTTAAATTTTTTGGATTGTTGCCTAGTAATTTTTATATAAACATGTAACTAAAAAGGTTTTATTTAAGCAATTGGAGGATCCGATTAGCTCAATTTAGAAATTTTTCCTTTTGTCTATTCATCCAGACATCAAATAAAACATCTCTAAAAATGAAAAAAATAAGAAGTAGTGTGTTTCACAACTCCCCCATATTTATGAAAAATAAAAATGTGCCCCTAAAATTTAACTAATGTAAATAAAGAAAGTGGTTAACTCTTACTTGGTAGTAAAAGTAATGAAGGTTTTATACATAAATAATTTTGGGAAGCTCTAAAATTTGGTTAGCAATATTTTAAAAAAGAAGTAAACAAGGTGTTTTGTATTATTGTTAAAAAAAATCTCCGGTGTCATTTAACCATGAAATAACTAGAATTTTAAAAATGGTAAGAGTTTGTGTTTTATGTGCTGCATTTACATGCATGTTGAGCACAACAGTGTCTTTCACAGCAGATGGTGTCAATAAACACAAAAGGGGCTTTAAGATTTCAACACCTAGATCTAAACAAACAGATTCAGTCAGTCCGCTTCAGGTAAATTCAGTTGAGCCCTCCGTCTTCCTGTGTCAGGCCAAAAGGATAGCAACAGCGTGACGGACAGTCGCCTTATTTTATTTTATGAAGGTTTGTTTCATTAGTTGAAACCTTTTTATTTAATATAGCCTCTTGGGCTAAAATGTTGACTTGGATGTAACCTAATTATTTTTGTAAAAGAAAAACAACCCCTAAAATTTAAGATATTGATCACAAAAATAACTGAATAATTAAAACATATGCATTTAGAAAATATTTCCGACGTTGCCCTTTAGTCTCAATCAGTTATCATGTACATTCAGAATTTTGAAATTCTGTTTTGTTAGCAGTGTTTTATGTTTCCTAAAGTTTCCAGTGCAGCTGCCACTCATCCATCCTATACAGAGGATTCTTTAACACGGACTAATGGGATCATACCTGGTGAGCAGCTTTTCTGTTTCACAGTCGGCCTTTGTGTCATCAGTTCAGAAGAACTGATACACTCTGAAATGTATCATTTTGTTATAAATACTCTATTTTTTCAAACGATCACTAAGAGTAAACTTAGCACAAAAAGAATAGAAATTTGTTTTTGGTTTATTATTTCTTTATTCTAAAATATCCCCAAACTAATATGAAGCCTGCTCATTTAGTCTGTAAGCATCCTGTCAAACAGGTCCTGTAATACATGAGCTTTTCTATTCAATAAATTACAAATGTAAATGCTGGGAGGTGGTTTATTTTTGTAAAGAAATGTTGTGGTAGTTTTAAGTGGAAAGAATAATTCAAAGTTAAAGCCTGAGTTGTGAAAAAATAAAAAAAAACATTAATAAACAATAATATATCAGTGTTTTAATTCTTTGTCAGAGGGAAGCTGAGGTGTTTGTGCTGTTAGTCAGAAAAAAATAAGTGCATTAAGTCATGTGACACATTTTCTGCATTAAGAAAGCAGTTTACCAAATTAAGATTAGAAAGCTGGATTATGAACTGCCTGAACATGTGCTACACAAATAAACTTGAGTTTCACCTTATGCTTGTCTTGCCTAAATGTTTTCAGGTGCAATCGCAGCCTCTGTGTTCATTACCTTTTTGCTCGTTCTCTACGCCGTTCTCTGGAAATGCATGACGTCGCCACGGCAACGGTAAAAATCCAACACAAGCTGGAGCACGAGTAATTCAGGGGCCTCAACTTGATGTGCGTCAGAGTTGCTGATCTTGTTGGCTCCTCTTTAAACACCTGTTAGTCACATGTCTGAACTTTGCACCTCAGCTCACAAAGAGAGGAAAAAACACACTTCCTGCATTTCTGGCTTTTTGGTGTTAAAACCTTAACGTCTGCTTGTGTCTCAGAAAGAAAAGCAAGCGGAGAGTAAGAGGCTTATGTGAAGAGGATGTGTTGTGTGCAGCATCTTTAAAAACCAGGATGAACATCAGGAAGCCCATGGTGCTCTCTGAAGACTATCTAAAGAAAATAAAATAAAATCCTGAAACAGGAATGAGTCAGTTGAATGTGACTCAACTGAACCCGGGTCTGCTGGTGACCTTTGTTCACTCAGAAGCTGATAAATGGAAACACAGTTTTGCAGGTCAGGTTGTGCTTTTTCTCGGGAATGTAACTCCAGCTGCTCTTTGCTCAGTGTCCAAAGAGCAGAGCATCGAACGAGGTTAGCTGCATTTTGTTTTTTATGTAGGAATTCAGCTAAATTGCAGGTAAATTTTAGCTAATGTTTGAAATGTACCTTGATTTTGGTTCCTGAATTTAGCTCATTCACTGTAAAGTTGGAACCCAGGAAGCCTATGTTGTTTAAAAAGCTCTTTTTTTATATAAAATAAACTTTAAAATACCATAAAAGGCCATATGCCCTCATGCATTCTGTTTTTGAATTCAAGAGCAACATAAGAAATGTTTGTGGTAAAAAGCTGCCAAGCGCAATAAGATAATTTTATTTAATCTTTAAATGTAATTCATTTTTTCACTTCTCTTTGAATGTTGTATCTATTGCATGTCTTTGCACAACACAGCAATCTAAAGTAAAAATCTAAGCTGCTGTTTGTGGAGCGGACTCGTTCATCTCTGCTTGCCTCTAAATTTCAGACATTTTTCTTTCAGAACCAGTTCAGCAACTTCAGGAAATCACACAGCAGTCCTGCATAACTTATCAATGAGTGTGGAATGAGCATCAGCAGATAGGAAAAAGACACACCTTACGTGTGTTTAGCCTGATTTTTAACTACGTCGGGTTAAAAATCTGATCCGATGCGCTGGGTACTCTAAATGCCGTCCTGGTACTCTTATGAAACGATTTCTACTTTGACAGTTTTTTTATTGACAAGATGTACCTTCAACATGACATAAATAACATGACACTCTCACAACAGTTTCCTTTTTGAGCACAAAATGATACATAAGTTGAAAGATAAGCGTCCGTTGGTTGCAAAACAGGCAGATGAACGGATAAACCTCAGACATTTCATGGTAGAAAACAGTTGGATTTAACATCTGATGCTTGTGCACCAGCCTCTGGAACGCCACCAACAGTGAAAACTGAAGTTAAATTGGCATGGTTTCTTCTGGGGTTTTATGGCAGCAAAATATTGTCTAAAACAAAACTTATTGAAAATAAAATCCACAAGATCAAAGTTTTATGTTTTTTTTGTTCTCCTGGAGTTCTTTGCAAACAAATTTCACATAGGTTCAAATGAAACTAACAGAGGGATCAGGACTGTGGTCAGAAGCTGCTGCTGATTGTCTGGGGGCCTACAGATAAGAAATGATCACCTCTGCTTTCTGTGCTTTCCTGCAAAATCCATTCATGTACAAAACAGGAGCAGCAGCTTGTTGGTTATTTCAGAAGACAAGAATCTTGTTATTGAGTTGCCTGATTCAACACAGCAGAAGTTACCGAGCAATGGCTTCATTATTCCATAGTAACTTGCACTTATTTCCAGAGTAATTGATGATTGTCCCTTCATCACTGACAGAGGATTTACAAATAGGAACTGAGTTCAGCAGGAGGTCATGATCCTTCTCTATTGAACTGTTCTTGTCCAATACAGTTTTCCATTGGTGTAATTCTTCAATGAAGGCAAGAAAACAATTTATCTTATTTCAGGAACACAAAACACTTAATACTTGCAAAAGTATTTACATCCAACAAACTTTTAAATATTTGATTGGTATTTTAAGTGACGAACACAGTGTCACATATTTATGAAACCACAGGGCAGATAAAGCTGCAGGTCTTCAGTGGTTCACTGTCTCTTTAACAGCTTTGCACAGCTACAGACTAAAATATTTTTCTGTTCTTTGCCAGACAGCTCAGTCTCAGACATATCGGACACTCGTCAAGTTTCAAATCTCTTTGTAGATTCTCAATTGGATTTAGGCCTGGACTTTGACTGGTCCATTCCAACACAAACATACTTTGAAAGGACGATTCTCCCTCTGACTGTAGTCTGAGCCTCTCTTCAATACAATGCACCCTTTTTCAGGGAGAGCGGTACATCCATGTATCATCATATTAAATCTGCAACTAAAAGTTTAAATGTTTTATTGCCAAGTGTGACCTGAAAAGCAGGAGGTGTACCTTTGGTTAAGGTGAACTTTTCACATTATGTCTCACTTTCCAGACAGTTCAGTCTAGTTCCTGAAACTGTTGTAACTAATCTCCACCTTGAATCTCTTTACATCCTGTTGATAAGACTTTTTATCAACAGGATGTGTTTGTCATGATCCATACACTGAGTTGTTTTTATGCGGCTGCCTGCATATCTTCACAGCTGTGCCGAAATCACAAAATGAGGTTTAGAGACAACAGTGAGACGTTTTAAAATTTTGCATCCACTTTTAGAGTATTTATACTCTTGAATGGGAGAACAAGAAGACTCAACATTGTTCGTTTTGTGTTTAATTAATTATCAGAGATGTAGCCATAAAGTCCTGCACATGATCCCTGCAGGCAGTCAGAAGTGTCAAAGCTGGATCTGGTTTCACTAAACTCAGTGATGGGGCTAAAGTAGCTCTTATTTGCAATGCACATCAGTTGGTCATGGGTGCGTGTTTGGCAGAGCAGGACAGCAGACTGAGGCCGGTAGCCTGTTTGCAGTGAGACACAGGAAGGAGGAAGAGACAACTGGGGAGCAGGCAAGCATGTTGTGTTCGTACTCTCAGGATCCCTCAGGATTGAGCTTTCACGCCACAAAGGTTTGACTGTCAAGACTTCAATGTCACAGCTGATGCACTCTTCCTCTCTCTGCGACTGCAACTTCTGACCAGTCTAAACCAGAATGCAGAAGAAAATATATTAAAAGAAACATTCCAGAAAAACCTAGAGACATTTTTGCGATTATGTTTATCAGAAGAGGGTGACAGAATGGGTGTGAAAAAAGACGCAGTGGCGTACTTTTTCAAAGTATTAAAAGCATTAAAAGTCAAACATTTCTCAGCAAGAACATTCTCAAGAATTTACAAAATGGGATTAAATCAGGAATGGATAAAGATCTAACATTTAATTAATAACATAGTTTTAGGATTTTCCACTCAGACATCACAGAAATTGTGAGGAACAATTTTGTCACAAGTAGTTCATTAGGAAGATTTTAATACAATAGTTTAAACAGATTAATTATTTTTAATCTGACCAACATTGAGGTATTTGGACACAATAATAGGGACCAGAGGTCAAGGCAAGAGTTTTTAAACATAACACTTTACCAGCTGTCAAGTAGGATGGTGGTAGTAGCATGCTGTGGGGATATTTTCTAAATATATTTAAACTTTTCAAATCAACAGTAAGATGGCTGAATTATCAGCCAATTGTATATTTTCTTACAGGACAATTATCCCAAACACAGAGTTGGTTTGGATTTGAAATCGATAAAGACCGACACTAAAGCATTTCACGATTCCTGACCTCAACTCTACAGAAATCTGTGGACTATACTGAAAATGTGGATTTCGACCAGCTTCTACCAATTCTGCCATAAACAGTGGTCAGACATTCAGTCAGAATTATACCAAGAAAATGTTGATGAGTCCAAAAAGGTTGCAGATGGTGAACAACTGTCTATGAGATATCTGAACTGAAGATGTTAAAAAAAATAAATAAAACTTGTCCACCCAGCTCTTATTTTTACATTTGCATGATTGAATGCAGGTATAGCAAACAAAATGTAAACTAAACTTTCTTTGAGATTAATGACAAGTTTATCCATACCTCATTCAAGAAGCTCTCAAACTCTGGACTTTTGACGTTCATACCAGCAGGATAAGTAAATATTTCCCTCAGTACATTTTTTAACCTGAAGGAAACACACAAAATCCCAGACGTCTGAAAAATTTGAATATAAACATACTGGAGTAAATCTAAAAACTCCCATCTCTCACATTTTTCTTTGTGGCCACAGCAGAACGGCACAGCCCAGCAGGAGCAGGATGGGAGCCAAGATCTTTGCTAAGTGGGAAAAATCTGCAGAGGGAATCAGAAATATCAGTGAGCTGGGAAAACCGAAGACAATCAAGTTTAATTGACTCAGTTTGGTAACTGTTGTGTTTTTGTGAAAATCTGGGATCGAATGAAGCTCACAGTTAACTTTGGTCCTGATGGTAATACTGGCAGATAATCCAGGCCCAGCTGTAGTCAAAGCACTCACAGAGCAGACGTATTCCTGGTCCTGCTGCAGACGCTCCACGGTTACTGACTTTTGCCGGGGATCACCAACAGAAGCGTTGAATAAAACTAGGTAGACACAAGGTTTTGTTTGTCTGAGATTATGCCCACTGATCAAATTATATACATTGATGTTTGACTTAAAGTTTTCCTCTGAACTCACTTGCAGCATGACCTAAATGAGTAACAGTCTGCACTTCCTGCACTGTTACCAGGTAACCAGTGATGAATGCCGGCTGAGCTGGATCCTCTTCATCATAATGCCACTCCAGTGTCACAGATGCATATGTCATTTTAACAGGTTCAATTATTCTTGGAGGCTGCACAGATGCTGCGGAAATGGAAATGATGTGATGGAAAAAGAACAGAATTGATAAGAATCACCAGAATAAACAGGAAGAAGGTTATGCTCAGTTGTAGGACTAATTTTTGTTCACAAATGTTTGTGCATGAATTTAAAGGTAGTTTTAAATTGCTTAATCAAGTAAAAATTGTATGATTTTGTGTAAAGAAGATCTTCATGGGTGTTTTCCAGAGACCCAATAGGCCTGATACATACCACAAAAAATAAAGGCAGGCCCAGAAAAGTACTAAACTGCTAAAATGCTACAAAATAAATCTTTTTGGGGTAAATTCACCAAATTATTCTCCTATATGTTCCGTGTTTTAAATGCTCCATCTGCACCATTTCATAGAGCCGATTGCCATCAGTCCTTTTAAGTTCAGCAACTGTTACCAGTTTGCACATATTTTTGTGCCAGACCCAAAATACAGCAGGTGTAGGAAGTGATGCAAAACATGGACAAGCACATTTCTTCTCAGAGAGAGGACATTTAACATTTAAGTGTGATTCAAAAGGTCTAATTTAGGCGCAGGCTTTCTTATAAGAATTAGACATTTTAATGCTAAGAATGTTTTTACTGAATACTTGTAATAAACTAATTCTGACTTCAGACTTTTCTTGTATTCAGAAATTCACATATTAGCACACTATCCAATTTTTCCTTTCCTCTAAAAAATATAAAAAAAATTTTAAAGAAATATTTTCTCAGTAAAAAGACTCACTGAGCTCCTGAATGTATCCAGTCTGTGTCTCCAGCAGTTTGTCTCCATTTTCTGTGCATCCATAAATATTGAATGAATATCTGCAACCTGGTTTGAAATATCCTGCAGAACAAACCCACAGAAATTACATTAAGTGTCCAAGTTGATAGAAAAAATACCAATGAAGAGAAAAACTTTCCGGCAGGTAGGGAAGTGCTGTTTCCTTTAGGCACTTTCATCCACTGCAGCGCGCAGAATGTTTTGCTTCCCAAGATGCACCACTCCACGGTGTGACCGCAGGTGACCGAAGTTTGCTCATTCCACCACAGATGGAAACCATCAGCTGTTCTGCTCAGGCGCTTCTTCTGCACTGGAGGGATTTCTGGACAACCACAAATTTATAATAATTTATTATCTAAATGTTTCAGCTTAATGATCATCCTGTGAGAAAAAAAATTAACACAAAGGAGTGCATATATATTATTTATTTCACATTTTAATTGGTCAAAATAACTTGAATGTACACCCCATCTAACAAGAACCAAAGCCTGCTGGATCATTTATTTTAAAAAGTAAATTTTAGTCATATTTAAACACAGACAAATCCTTAGAAAAATGTATGCAGTCGTCACCTGAGTCGTCCTTTGGTGGGATGATGATGTGGGCCGGGATGGATGAGCCCACGCTGGGGACAGCTTGGACAGTAAAGTTACAACTGCTGGGACCAATCAGGACCTCTGCCTTACTCTGGCCGCTGTCCTTCAACTCTGTCCCAATTTGGCCTTCCTGTGACCACTGGACTGCATAGCTTTGGATCTTCACTGAGGTTGCAGTACCAAAATTAGGCTGGCGGTAGAATGGATCAGTTTAAAACTGTTCAGAAGATAGTTTGGCTGATATGATGCTTATTTGTACTGAAATAATTTAAAAACACATACAGGCTTCCACAGCAAAGTGACTTTACGAATGTCTGAGTCAGGATTGTTCTTTATTCTCCTCCATAAGTCCAACGTTACCACTGGGTCTGAGGAGTGTTGTTTGTTCAAGGCAACAACAAAAGTGGGGCATCATTTGTTAGAAAAAAATAGAAAAAGATGTTTTAAAGTAAATATCAGTTTACTTCATGCTTGACTAGACAAGTCAGAAACTTTGATTTAAAGCTTACATGTTGTAAAGGGTACAGGTTCAGTCCATTGTCCCCAAAATCTCCCATTGATGGAACAGCGCACCTTAACAGAGTAAGTCCTGTTTGGACGCAGGCCATCCAGACGAAGTCTACAGAGACCATTCTCATTGCTGCAAGGCAGCTGTTGCAAAGAACGAAAGTTACAACAAAACTTGCCTTAAAAGCTCCAGTTGTTCGGAAGTTAAACAGGTTGGAAATTACCTCTCTGTTGGTTTCATTCGCTGCAGAAACCTGACAAATGAGTTTGTTCTGGGTCAGGTTCCCTTCTACGGTCCAGATCAAGCTGACGTCTGTCACCCCAAGGATCACTCTTTGCAACTCCAACACAGGTGACACTGCACACATTTTATTAAAGCACAGATCACTCAAAGCAACTTATAAAGTGTAAAATCAAAGAAAAATGCAGTTTATATTAATCTTATAGGAATTGATACGAGGGCCAATAAGTGTGGGGCTGTTGTCAGCCCATTGTTTCCCATATTTCTGTACATATTGGATTCCAGCCTGAATAAATGTCCTCAGATTGAATTTTTCTCTGCAAGGATGCATGCATGAATTATTATAGAATAACAACAAGCTGTTTGTTTCATTTAGTTTAAATGATGCACAACCTTGGTCAGAGATATTAAAGCTATAGGTCGCCGTCTCTTGTCCCAGCTGGTCCTTCACTTCCAGACGGATGTTGTACTCCTGCTGCTGAGGCACAGCTGGGAAAGTACAAGACAGTGGCTGACAGCGGACAGGAGCCTGGCCTGTGTTCCTGGTTAATATCACATAAAAATAAAGAGAAAATACTTCAAGCATGAACAATTTGCACAGTCATGTTGGCATCATTGCTGTAGAATATCTAAATGTATAAATTCTTGGTTTTACACTTCTAAAAGTGTGAATACCAATAAAACGTAAAATGTGTGTCCTGTAATTAGAATGTGTTATGCGGAGCATGAGTGAAGCTTGAAGCTGTAAGTAATCCCTGTTTACAGTTTACAGATTTTCAGAAAAAAGTTAGACTAACTTCTAATCTTTTAAATGTCTCATGAGCCAAACGATTGTCAAACATACTTTTTTCAGTCTTTATTGGTAAAAGCTGCATATTCAAGTGCTGATTATGCTTACTCAACGTAGAGTGTGTGTGTCTGCTTATTGGAGTCAAACTGGTCTCGCTTCCTCCCGGGGTCCCACCTGCAGGTGATGCTCATCATGTCTGAGGTTGTGCAGTTCAGGTTTCTGGGCTTTTGAGGAGGAACTGCAGGAAACAAACACAGTTCTTAAAGTGTTAGAATTTGTCATCCACTTTGTTTTTCCAAATATCTCCAGATCTTTATCATGGAGCAACATTGCAAAGTTTAAATGCATTCAGAAAGGAATACATAACATCAATCCAAAAACTGATGTTGATTAGTCGCTTTTACAATAAACCAGCCATCCCATGTGTTCATCCAAGGACTAAGTGGATATTGACGATGAATAGAGAGATTCATGTTATAAACTTACAGCTGATGAAGTTCTCGACTAAGCTTTGCTTTCCGGTTGAATCGGTGCAGCGGACAAACAGTTTTTTGATGAGGATGTTTGGGATTGTCAGATTGGTCACTAAAATAGCCTTAACCCCATCTCCAATGTTTAAAAGTGGGTAGAAGTCCTTCTTGAGGGTGATATTCATGATGTTTGCACCCACTGGGGGAACACAGCAGAGCATGGCAGAGCTTCCCTCCTTCAGTAACCGTTTGGAAGGAAATATCAGGGGTCTATCCGTTGCTCTGGCTCCTAAAACACAGAGAAGCAGTTTAATGCAGCTCTACACGCATATTTGCAGTGAAACAAGTGAACAAACCATTGCAGTTATGAAATAGGACAGGAATAAGTGAAGAGATTGAAGAAAAGATAAATGACTTGCATTTGTTGTAGTGGTTGTAAAAAAAACTGAACAACTTAAAGACTAAAAGAAATAAACATTTGAATTTTGTTTTAATGACACTAATATAATTCAGGCTGACTCCCAGTCGACTCACCGTGGTTGGTTTCCCAGTTGCTCCAAGGACCGGGTGCGCTTTGATGACACAAACGTCGTATCCTGACCGAGTGATCGACACACTCAAGCGGCAAATCAGAGATCCAGGTCAAAGTGGGCCAACCTGAGTCCCTGGTAGATATGCTCACATTTCTCTGGGTTAAAAAACATGAACAGTTTGGAGGTTATCAAAAGAAGGTCAACATAAATCTGATCAGTATAGTTTTCATATTTAAAGAAATAACTCAAAGTGCACCATAGTTTAAAAATACTCTTGTTCTATTATATATTCTATTTGGATTTTATGTCATAGACAACAAAAAATAACTCACTAGTCAAATTCAGTGGGGTTTATGAGCAACTGTGGTGACACTGACTCCTGCGTTCCTTCGCCTTACATTACACACAGGTGAACTCTACTTACATGTTCAGATCATCTGAAGTTAGCCAGGAACGTCTAAATAACGACAGGATTTCAGTGCTACTTCTCTCAGTTTTTTACTCTAATTTATTTTGCACACTTTTGGTCCATGTTCTTTCTCTCTGCTTTAATTAAAGCTTCTATCAAAATTGTTCACCTCTTAGCAAATGAGCAAAATTTTACTTTCAGGTGGGAATCAAGAGGTTACTTTACAGCAGAGGGAAAGTTTCTGCCAAAAGAAATGAAAAACATGGAAGCCTCAATCACAAAACAAAAATGTTTGTTCAAGTTAAATTTTCTGTTGTATGATAAGAGGGTTTTACAGACAAGGGTTTCACCATAAGTAGATGTGTAGTTTCTTTGAGGAAGTGAGTAAAGCATTACATGAAACTATGAAACCAAATTTGAGGCAATACTCCTCTTCCCACATACTCACATTATAAGTAATGGTGCGACTTTTTGTTTGGCTGATTTGGATCTCATAAACGTTGCTGTCTGAGGGTCCGCTGTCCCTTGGCCAGCTCACTACAAGGCTTTGCTTGTCACTAACATTATGAATGTTTGGTTTTGGTGGTAGAGAACCTGGTCCAACATAAAAAAAACACTTGAAACTTTTGAAAATGCTGCAGGAAAAAAAAATAAAATTTATAAAAGGAAATCCAGAAAACCCAACTTACCAAAGTCCCCACAGCCCTCAGTGTGAGGATGAGAAAATATAAGATACAAGCCAAGCAGGTGAGCGCAGAACCGTTCGATGTTTCCCATCCTCATGACTAAAACAACAAAGTGGGACTCTGGCCGCTGACTGCAAACACTAACGGGAAGACTCTTGAGTCAAAGTCAAATGGTAGTTTGCCTGCAGTGAGTAGTGGAGTGTTGCGAAATGTTGCACAGGAACTCATGAGAGGTGCGTAGCTATTAAACGGATGCTTGAAATAAGACGAAAGACACTGAAATAGATGTTTACCAAGATAGTTTTATATACACAGTGTTACGTCACATACAGTTCCGGTCAGAAGCTTTCATACAGACATCATTGGCATGAATGTCATATTAATCTTAGTGACATATTAATTTATTTAAAATATGACATGACTGTATAAGGATACACTTAATTGACTTTTAAAACAGTAACTGGGTGGAAAGGTTTTAATTGATTGTGGATTTCCTCCATTTTTGGACCGTTTTCTTGACAGAATTGGTTAAATGGTTGGTTTCTTGACTTTGGCTAGGCCACGCCAATAGCTTTATTTTATCCTGCTTTAGATTACTACACCTGTTTTTATATGCGGTTGGAGTAATTGCTCTGTCAGAATACATGTCAAGTATCAAATATATGACTGAAAATGTCACAACTAAAAGAAAAAACAGCAGAAACATCAAGAGTGGCTGTGTTTATGAACTGGAAAATACTGAAATAGCATCACTGTCAACAATGAAAAGGTCTTAACATAAATATGAACAGAAAAAGAAGCTTCCTGCAGCCTTTATAGAAAAATACTGCTGCCCAAACTAAATGCCTTCTGAAGATCATTTCTATGGCCAGAGTAGAAAAAAATTTCCTGGTTTTACACAATGACAGGACATTACTTTGGAGGAGTGGAGGTGAGGCGTTTGAACACTGTGACAACTAATGGGCATGGTGGTGGTAGTGTCATTGAACTGAACTCTTTTGCTGCTAATTGTGCTAGTTACTACCTGCACATACTTCAACTTCCCCTCAATTCATCAATGTGTTAGAAACCTGGACACAGCTGGCTGTTTCATCAGAATTGGTTTTGAAATGGAGCATATTAACTAAGCTTCCCAATTTATAGGCCATGCTTAAAGTTTCACCAGTTAACCCAAACTAATTTCACTAAGACGTGTGATTAAATGTCCTGCCAGATTTATGCCACCAAGAATTACTTAGGTTCTCTTGGTGCTTTTTGCTTGTACCTGGATGTTGTTGTTTTTTTCAGATTATGTCAGAAAAACAATGGGAGGTTCCCCAATGCACATGCAATGCAGTTAAAGTTGCGCAAAAAAAGTTGTGTATCTCAGTGAAGCAGTCACAAACATAGTTTTGATAACAGCTATGTGTAAACATTTCCCTTTGATACAAACTGAGAGAAATTCATTAACTTTTATGAAAGTAGTGACAAATCTCACTGAATTTTCCACTTACAACTAGAACTGGATCAAATTGAACTGAATTTATACAGCAATTCTCTATTCATACTGACTATTACTTTACACTAGGGCCTCATTCACCCGATCACAAACACACACACATTCCCACATTGTAGGTGTGCTTGACGTTAAGTGCCACAGTTGTAGCTCAGGTGAAATGTCACTTAGGAATATGAACTCTGAGACAAATCAAACTGATCATAAGAACATATTTGAGCCCTTGTGTGTAAAAACTCAAAGTTGTTCAGCTAGTGATTGTTTTTTAAAAATTAGTGAAGCTGTATTATGTGCAACAGTCCCACACTGCAAAATGAACAGTCGATATTAAAGTGGCATTCATGCCGCCGATGAGAGTGTGCAACTTCTAACTCCAGAGAATACACAATCAGACATTTAAAAACAAAACATTACTAATATCGGGAGTGCGTGAAGCGATCTATGTCAAATAAATTATAAGAAAACAATTATCTTTACATCAATTACAGTATAAGCAATATTTTTGGCACTTCAGAGAGATTAAAAAATTAGGAATATACGATCCTTTTTCAACACAGTGTGCATAGGTAGGCTATTCATAAGAATAAACATTAAATACATATATGTATATATATATATATATACATAAAAAATGCCAGCATATTTGTATCCCTTGCAGATGCTTACAACGACTTATGTTGTAAATGTACAACTTAAAGAAAGATGGCGCTGCAAAACTGCCAAACAGAATATGACACAGTCTGGGGCAGAGCTTCATTGACTTTATGACAATAGTTTATTTTAAGTGCTTTTGGAAAAATGTATCAATTCCTCTGTTTAAACTGCTTGAGTTAAATGTACCTCTGTCTTCAAATTAGTGCAACAAATAAAAAACTAGAATGTCAGAAAAAAAAAAACTGATTTTTCTTTTCAAAATTAAAAAGGCACAATGGTTTGATCACCAAGGAGGCACACCGAATTACGTAAAGGCACACAACAGTCAAAATGCCTAAATATTCAGATTCTTAAATGGACATGAGTCCATTTTAAATACATACATCACAATGAAGATGCAGATAAATTATCCTTTTCTTCCAGTTACTGATCTGGCAGCTTGCTTTGCTTCTTCCTGGATTCTCAGAGGTAAACGATGTTTTCCTCGACTCCCTCCTCTCCGTTCTGTCCTTCAAGGGAGAGATAAGCCTGGGGTGAGAGCAGCGGGGTCAGACAGGGAGAGGAGGAGTTGTGCTCCTTCATGGGTCCGTGACCTGTGATCCCTGACCTCCAGGGACCTGAAGTTTGTGCTTCCTCCAGCTGGGTGAAATCTGCTGCAAAGAGAAAAACGAGTCAACAATTCTGGGATCTGAATGAAGAGAAGAAAAATCAAGTTCATGCCTTAAAAGCAGAAATATGTCCTACTGTTGCTGCATCTCTGCTGCTGTGAAGGCACTCTGCTGCTGAAGGGATGGAGGCAATCAGCTGACGGTCGGGAGCAGCTGTGGTTGTTGCCGTACTTGCTGTGCGTTTGGCTCAGCAGCGTGTTGAGGCTGTTGTAGAGGCTGGCGCTGGCGCTGCGGTCGGCTGAGCTGAGCGGCGGCCCGTCCGGATTATTCCTCTTTTGAGCGGAGAGGGTGTGCTGGTGGTTGTAGTGGGGGGGCTGGTGGAGGTGGTTCTGTTGAAGGGAGCTGAACAAACCCGACTCATTCTTGAACAGTGTGTAGTTCCCATCAAAGCTGCCTGTGCGGCTGTGTGCGGCAACCTGCAGAGAAAACACACACAAAAAAGGTCAAGGTTAAGCAAACCAACCTGTTTTACTTTTACACATTTCTTACTTCACACCATTAATTTCTTTGCTCATTACTACAGCAGACGGCAGCAGCTGTCCCTGCTTACAATTTTACTTGAGCTTTCTTGAGAGGCAAAAAAATATTATATGGTAATCATGAAATAGAAATGTTTCAGGAGAATTCAGGAGAAATGCTTTGATCATTTTAACATTTAAAAAGGTTATTTTCAAAAGTTATAATCTACACTTGTACAATAAATTGAGTTCTGATTATCAGAATTTAGTAAAATATTAAACTTTAAATGGAATATATGCAACACTGTACAACTGATGGACATTCAGAGTCCATGAGACTGAGTCCAAAAATTCTATTTATCTTAAAAAGTGGTGAAGTTATTATGAATTAGGACAATGTGGGATACCTTCAATAGATATCTTCATCACAATATTTAAAAATACTTTTATGCATAAAACTGCTCAACAAGTGATTGTGACTTCTTTTAATACATGTAATAAAATTGTAATAAAACTGATATACAATTATAGAGTTCGTTGCAGTGAACAATTAAAGAATTATGTATAAATTATGCAGATTAAAGATAGCACTTAAATAGCATGGTATATTTGTACATGTATCAACCTAAAGCTCTGAAGGGCCAAACAAGGATTATCTGGTTCAAAACATGGAAACAGTGACGGATTAACCTGAATAAAAAGGGAAAAAAAAGGAAAATTAATTCGGGGCTAAGAATAAATAAAAGCATTTCCCATTGCCCAAGATCTCGTTTTCACTCAAATGTAAAATGTTTATAGTGTGAACACCATTTTTTGTACTTTAAAATTTTCTGCCTGGATGCATTTCCTCCTCCTCTCTGGTCTGCTTGCCTTGTGCCCATCTAGTGGTATTGTGACGGGCAGGCTGCTCTGGCGGCTGTGTCTCCAGCTCTGCAGCAGCCTCTGCTGAGCTTCGATCCTCTCCTTCTCTCTCTCAACACTCCTCTGGCCCTCCCTCAGCCTGTCCAGGTTTTGCTGATACTCCTGCAGCTGGACGTCGAGCTCCTCTCGCTCGAAGCGGAGCCGCTCGGACTCAGACAGACACTGCTGCTCTCGCTGCTCCAACACGTTCTCCTGCTCAGTCTGTAAGAAAATATATGTTTATCTAAGCTTCAGTACATTCTATCTTTATAACCTCAGTAGATTTTATTGTGTTGCAACCATAAAAATCCATGTATGTACAAAGAGACTGTATGATAAAGACCAACACCAATTGGTCTGTGTCTTTTGGAAGGAAAATTAGGTTTTTAAAATGTTTTATTTTTCCTTTTAGGGAACTGAAAACTTATGTTTTGCACAATAATAACAATTATATTTGCAAGATTTGTTTTGAAAACTATATATCAAAGTGGTAAAATTTTCAAAAATTCAAAGGGGTAGAAATACTTTCACATTACTGACTGAAGCTGAAAACAAAGAAATGTTACTACAAGAATAAAAATATTATTTCGGTTCTATTTTAACTGCTGTGAATGAAGAAGTGGACAGAAATGAGTCTTACCTGCTGTTTCTCTTTGGCCACACATTCTTTCTCCCAGCGCTGCTGCTCTTGTTTCAGCTTAGCTTGGAGCTTCAGCACCTCATCCACATCCTCTTTCTTCCTCTCCAAGCTCTTCTTTTCCTCTTTCATCTTGTCAGTGCTCCTCTGCCTCTCCTGGTCCTGGAGGGAGAAAAAGCAAAACAACATCTTAATGCTATTTTGAACCTCACATGCCACAAAAGGCAGATAAATTACAGATAAATATCTATATGAACAAACCGAGTTGGTCTGGAGGGAGGTGATGCTGCGGAGCTGAGGTTTTTCTCCCTCTTGTAGAAGAAGTTTCTGGACTTCATAGAAGCTGTCCTGGAGGGTCACAGCTGCCTGAAAACATGAGACTCTGTATCAAACTGTAACATAACCAACATGTTCTGAATGTCATCACAGTTTTTCCTCATCAGAATACAGACTAGTGAATAAATATAGGTAAAAATATATATTGACACTTTTTTATGACCTAGCTACTATAATGAACATAAAAACATATTTATAAGAGTTATATTTTAAGCATATAACAAGCATACAGTAAAGTTTAATAATGCATTCATTCCCTTGTCCTGTATGTCACCATAATTTTGTTAAGGTTCATTTCAAGTAATTTTTCTTTATTTTATTGACTCAATAATAAATATGAATAGTTAATGTAACAATTGAAAGTAATCATGAATGAGAAAAAGCAGAAAGAAGCATAAACTTATATCTGCCACCTGTTCACATGAAAAGAAAATGAGCTATTCAGCTTTTACAGACATATTTCAAAAATAGAAAAAATACTCACAAAAAATAGCTACAATATACAAATCAAAACATCAGTTTATCGCTTCATCATAATTGATTTTCAATTGTTTTTAAATGCAGAAACAGATTGACATTGTTCTTCCTACCTGCAGACTGTAGAGAAGCTGAGTCAGGCTCTGGACGCTCTCAGCCACCTAAACGCAATTATATAATATTAACTTCTATTAGCTAATCTGTGAAAACTACTGATGGGAAAAAGTAAAGAGATCAAACCTTTAAAAGTGTTCCTTTTGTGTCTCCTTTCCTGAGCTCGACAGCTGAGCTCCACAAGGCGCTGTCCATGCCCGCTAACTCGCTGTCAGACCCCAGAGAGTTGGAGCTGATACTGAGCGTGCTCAGATAATCCGCTGCAATCATGTACAAATCAGAGTCGTCCATTAAGAGTTCTGGAATTTATTTTTAAAATATATGAAATGCTGAACTGTAGGGTTATCCTCTGACTCACGTTCAGAGGGAGACTCCTGAATGCTGCTGCCGTGGCTGTTGTAGCTGCAGCACTCGGGGGCTTGGACAGGAGAGTTCTGACTGTGGACCGGGATGCCGTCACGGGTCTGGAGAATGTTGATCAGGTTCTCAGCTGGAAAACAAGCTTTAGTAAATATTGATGATTGTTCTGCAATGCAGAAAAATATTCACTCCTCATGGACATTTTAATCACCCACATAAACAGAGTTTGTGCTCTTGCCAACAATTAAAGTGAGAGAT
The DNA here is from genome assembly GCA_902982915.1 of Phalloptychus januarius. Taxonomy (NCBI): domain Eukaryota; kingdom Metazoa; phylum Chordata; class Actinopteri; order Cyprinodontiformes; family Poeciliidae; genus Phalloptychus; species Phalloptychus januarius. The sequence goes on from CADWAE010000482.1 coordinate 5,886,831, forward strand.
TGGTTATTTTTTAATTTGTGTTTCTGCTGAGCTGAAAAGTGTAATAGATACTGAAGGTGTGTTTGATTTTTCCACTGCAACCCACAGCAAGCAGTTCAGCCACTAATTGAGCAGCTAGTTTTTAAAAAGAACATGTTTTTGTGTGCAAAGCAATCAACTATATTACAGACCGCACACAAAAGTTAAAATAGAGAAAAAAAGAAATCTGAGGGTAATCTCTTGTTTCCATCACTGCACAAGTATAAATTATGATCATACAGTCGTTATTTATGAGAAAAAAACCCTTAAAAACAATATTGACACATTCAGAAATCTGTAACTTTAAAAATATGTAGTGCAGCCATATTTTGTAATAAATGCTTAAATCTCAATAAAATGTAGTTTAGTTTTTTTCTTCACTGCAACATATTTTATCCAGTCGCAAAATCTCTTGGTTACATCCAAACGACAAATCCTGATCCTAACCTTCTCTCAATGCAGCTGTGAGCAGCGATGATGCTTGACGTGGCGCCTCAATGTCGAGGTACTGTGCAGGTCCCACCAGCAGATGGCGATGTGGGACAGGTTCTGGTGACCGGAGAGTTAAGTCTGTGAGCTCAGCGTACAGCTGCAACTTTTCCTCCAAGTTGTGGCAGATCTGCTGGTCCTGACCGAGCAACGTTTCTGCACAAACACAGAGAACAGGACTTGCTGTCTATGATTCTTTTTAAAGAAAGATTTAAACTATATAGCTGTATTTTTTTTTTTTACCCTGGAACTTGCTAATCTTTTGAACTCTGACTTCTGCAGCTTGTCTGGCTTCCTCTGTCTCTGTAGTTCGCTCCTCCTCCTCTTCTTCCTCTGGACAACTGCCATGTAGATTAGCAGGTTGTGAGTAACCCAAACTTTATCACCCATTAACTTGTCACACACACTGACTATGACTCAGACAAACACCCTGCTGACGTGCACACACACATACACACCTCTCCACAGCCTGTCGGATGTGTCTCATCCAGGCATTCCTCTCCTCTTTTGTGGTGGTGTGAACTTCATACATCTCTGGCCCCACGGAGGATGCAGAGATAAGGAACATTCCTCGCTCCTCATTGGCTACCTCTCTAACAATGAGCTTCTGCAGAGGAATAACTGGAGGCTTCTGGTCCTGAGGGAGAGCCCAGAAAGGCAAGGTTACAAGATGGAAAACTTGAGTATAGGTGTATCCAATTTCAAAGCATTGTTTGGGTTGATGCCCTTACCACAGATGCAAATATGAAGCGCTGGTCTTTCTCTTGCAGAAAAACCAGGACATCCGTGAGCAAAAGAGCTAAAGTGTCTGGGAACCAAATAGATATATTTATATGAGCTATTCAGAAAGTATTGAAAAAAAGAAATCTAATTTGGCAGCAGAGATGATTTTATTCACACCTTTCAGACGCCCCGTGGCGGTCTTCCAGTAGAGCAGCCCTTTGTGCTGCAGAGCTCTGTGCTTGCTGTGCAGGTCCTGTTTGCGAAACACCTTGCCGTTCTTGAGCTTGGCGAAGCTCTTGGTTTCCAGCCTGGCAAGCACTTCCTGCAGCTCCTGAGATCGCTCATACTTACCGACTGTCAGGTCCACGGCTGTGATGATGTCACGGATCTGAGCCAGGGCATCTGACAAGTTAGAGTGTTCCTGGCTCCCGTCTGGGGGTGGAAGCAGTGGCAGCAAAATGAATAATTAACTTCATAATGCAACGCAGCTTCGCTGTGATATGGTGAAATAAGTCCTGATCGAATTACTAAAACAAGAATTCCTTCTGTAATCTTATCTTGCATAGAAAAGTTTATAAAACAGCAATTTCTTAAAGTGACCATAAATATGTACTATGCTGAATGTACCTTTGTTTTGTTGCTGCCAGTTAACATAGTGCCTAACAAATGTATTTATACTTCTTGAGGTGTTTAGGTTTTACTAAACAACAACCAGAAACTTTAAAATATGGTTTTGTGACAGACGTGAACAAAGTAGGGTATGAATGTAAAAAAAAGTAAGTTTTTTTTTTTTTTTTACAAAAGAGTCTGAAAAGTGTGGTGTATAGCTGAATTGTTCATTCTATCTTCTGAAGCTGCTAAATTTAACCTAATCTAATTAAATTTAGTTTCTGCATAAATCCAGCTAGTGGCCTTCACAGAGCATTAGTGAAGAAACAGCATCACAAAAATAGAGGAACACAGCAAATACGCCAAATGTAATGTAGAGAAGGATCAAGCGAGGCTAGAAATATCCCATGGTTTAAATATCTTACTGTCTTTTAAATATGGAAATAGTTTGGTAGTCCAAGCCCACCAAGATATGGTTCCACACCTAAAACTGGCAGCACTGAGGACATTAGTAAATCTGGAGGAGTTACTAATAGAGAGGGAGAATCTGCTGACTGGACATAGCTAATTAGTTACGGACTTCTTAAATCTAGACTTTATCACAGCATGGCAAGACTAAAAACCGATGTGGACAAACACTCTCCATTCAGTGTTAGCATAACGCATTCTGCAAAGTTGGAACAGCAGACATACCATAAAAGACTTGATGAAGACAATGTTTTTAGTCAAGGAGGCTAAATACGTATTGATATTCTTCAGAATAAAAAGGTTTTCTTGTCTGCACTACTTTGTGTTCGGCAATCACATAAAATCCAAAAAAAATACATACAAGTTTTTGATTTTAATATGACAAAAGTATGAACAATTTTACAAAATATAAAAAAAACAAGATTTCATGTGCATGAATTTTAAATCTTTTAAGATACATTACCCTGAGTGTACTGCAGAATCTTCTCTAACAGGACTGGATACTTTGTGATGCGCTGCGTGACCAGCAGGATGAATTCTGGCACTTCTCTCCGTCTGACCAGACAGTTATTACTCTGTTGCTGTCAGGAGAGAAGGAATGTGAGTGCAAAACATCTTCAGCTAAGCAAAGGCCTTTTGAAGGTGGGAGGAAAAACTTACTCTGACAAAGATTTGAAATTTTTTGTTCTGCTGCTGGAGCTCTTTGAAGACATTGACAGCCTCCATGTGGTGACTGCAGAACTCGCCGTACACCTGCTTCATCTTCTCAGCATTTTCATCAGAGAACTGAAGGAGACGATGATGATGATGATGACTACTAACATTGATTCCTGATTATTATTACTGCCTGCCAGCCTGCCACCACCAACCTGCTGAAGCAGTACGTCTCCAATTCGATGGATGAGGTAATTTCGGGAATTGTCCGATTGCGTTGCAGCCTGCCGGCGTTCCTGCAGCGCTCTGAAGAGATTTCTGTGGAAAAGCAGGAGAGGATCCAAGCAGGGGAAGATCCGGGCCACACAGTCTGAGTCGAGCTGCAGCTCCTCCAGCATACCTCTCCTGAACACCTCTGACATGACTGTCAGAGTTTGAATGTGGTGCAGCTCCGTCTGCATCAGCTCTACACAGAGAGAGAACACAGAGAGTCAAACGTCTAACGGTTTACGCATGATGACTCATTTATTTGGGACGTTTTCTCACAGTTTTAGCAAACCATTAATAAATAAGTTATTTATTAACTTTATGTAACGTTTTGAAACAGAATGAATGAAACTGTCAGGACAGGTTCGACAGAAGAGCCTTTCTTTGGATACCTAGGATAAGATGGTGCTCAGTAACTGGGGGGCTGGTTTTATGCTCGTTCCAATGGAACATCATTACATAATAGTTTGGTCACAACTATTCAAAAATAGCTTTGTGAAACTGGGAAACTTTATCATGTGCTTCTGTATTTGTAGCATTTCTGTGGGAATGCATTGGTCTTTGGATAACCACATTTCTAGATTTCAATAGATAAGTGACAAATAACACACATATGATACTTTCCTGACACAAAATGACAATTAAAATCAAATCACAGACTAAAGGCTCAAAGGCACCTTAAGGGAATTGTATTCAAATTAGTATTTAAGATATTTATAAGGCACCAACTCACAATAAATGTCGTCTTAAGCCAAATTATAAGTCAAACAGGTCAAATTCATAATTAAAATCCAATTTGGTCCAAATTATTCAATTATAATCAGCCCAGTTCATAATACAATTCAATCATAGTCATCCAGTTACATAAAATCAAATAGATTATTATTATTTAGAGTAATGACAGCTGGTGTAAAGTGTGGAGAAGCGTATGTGGAGAAACATATGAGAACATATGAGAAAGAAAAAGAAAGACGCCAAGCTGAGGACAGTAACATTTCCACCAATGGCTTTGAAAGTGACAGAGAAGCCTGAAGTATTTTCCAGGTCACAGAAAAACAGAACATATAGAGTTCCTAACAGTAATAGTTTAGCCAATTACTCTGTCCAGGAAAGAGACAGAGCTCCAAACAGAAGTACTGAGCCATGATTACTTGATATGACAGAAAAGAAATCAAAGAGAGTACACAACACTAATGGAAGCAATAGGTCCACAAATGGCTCCAACCAGGAAAGAAAAACAGCAAAACACAGGAGTACTTAGGCAAGAATGTTGTCTACAAAACAGAACGTTGCAAAGAAACCAGGAGTCATTTTAAATGTTTCTTTTTGTATACTTTGAAAGCCTCCTTGTTTGTGCAGTACAGCTGCACAGCTACGTCCTACAAGAAACAACCAAAGACACAAAGACCTCACCATAAATAACATCTTGTTGTTTGATTGTGCGTCTGTCGTGTTGTCTGCAAAAGTCTGGAGAGACGGCGAGACTCCACGACTCTGCCTCGAGCCCCAGCAGGTCAGCTGACAGGTCACTCAGCAGAGGAGCGTCAACAGTGTCTGTATATACAGCATTACGACAAAGAGTCACTTTTTAATTGATATTTGCCCAAAATCCTGCTGCTCTCCGTCACTCACCCTTTGTGCTGATAGGTAGGTCGGTGAAATGGGGAGTTGTTGTGACAGGTATTCCTTCTTCAGGCGGAGAGCTGTTAGTGCAAGCTGTCATGTTGCATTCAGTGTCCACCCCTGCTGTTTCACTCCAGCCTCTACAGGGAAACAATGTAAAAAAAGTCGGGGTTCGACATCCTTGTTGAAAACAACAATAACTTAAACAACGGCTTCAGCCACATGAGTGTGATCAATATTTACTGCTATCATTCAGTGTTTATGTCAGAGATTCAGACATTTCCTAAAAAGCTTGTTTGCACCACTTATTATGCGTAGCATTATAGTGGAGTCTAGAAGCATCCCACAATCACAAGTCCTTAATAATAATAATAATAATAAGAAGAAGAACATTGACAATAGTAAAAATGAATATTAAAATAATTGCATTACTTCAGCATATAATCTGCAGCTGCCCTACCTGCTGTCTATTGAGATTGATTGGCTTTTGGAGAGAGAAGCGACTGTTTCCCTTTTCTCTCTGGTCATTGTGGGAGCTGAAGATGACGGGGAAGAGCAGGCAGAGGAAGAGAAAAGAGAAGCTGGAGAACTTTCCTTAACAAAACCTAGAAGATAAACAGGAACATGAACCAGACTCAGTGTGGAGTAAGCAAGTTATTTGTATCTGGATTTCAGAATAAAAGTGTTTTTAAGCTGTTAATGTTTTAATTATACCGTTTCTGTGGTTTAAGGTATTTTAAAGACATGACTAGAGATTTTTCTGCTCCATTGCCTCTGCCACAAGATTTTGCTAAGAACTGCCAGTCAGCTGGCTGAAAGTAAGTCTCCGCCTCCATTTAGGTGCTTACAAGAAAGACAAAATTTTTTGGTCATTCTCATTGTTGCTGACCTATTCACATAATATTATTGTGATCAGATTAGCCACCGCCGTTGACATCAACACAAAACTAAACATGTTTAGTTTCACTTAATTGAATCAAAATTTAAGTCCAGCTCTTTTTTAGTCACATTTTGTCCGTGGGTCCATCTTCTTTATTTTTTACCCTTGTTCACACCAAATACAGTGTATTGTTTAACCTCCCAACTAATAGAAGTCCTTGTTGTCACAAAATGCAGAGTAATGAAACATGGGAGTTCTCTAATTAAAATTGAAAACACACCAGTTCTTCTGTCCCCTCAGGTTAAAGAACTAACTGTTATTCTCGACTGAACTCGGGTTCTTTCATCCACACATTATCAAGATAAAATCATATTTCTTTCTGCTTAGCTTTAATAGCCTTCTCTCATCCGCTACTCCAAGCAACACTGTTATCACTTGATCCACATATCATGTTTCTTGTCACTGTGTGGTTATCATGAGGGCCAGAGCTTCCAGCCCCTTTGCCCTCTGGAGTTCTTTTCTACTGCAACTCCAGCAGTAAAAAAGACTGACCTTATAAAAAAATATATCTGAGCAGAAGCAGATAGAGTGTGTAGTTAAATCACACAAGCTTCTTGTGTTGTTTTAGGATGATACATTACCATGAGTTGTCTTGATAGTTCCTCTGATTACTCATAAAGATTCTGATAGTGACCCATAAATAGTCTAATATTTTGTGGGATTATTCCAGTAGAAGCATCTGGTTTTTACAATTGTCCCTCCAGAGCTGCTGACAGGAAGTTAGCTCTTTCTCCACTTTCATTCTCATGTTAAAACAAAGCTAACCAACTCACTCTGATGATCATTTCTCTTCTAGATTATAAAATTATGTACAGTATTTTCCAAATTTTAACTTTTCTCTGGTTTTGCAATTTTAATTTCCCAATAGTTCAAGAAAAAGGTGAACGCAAAAACACACATAAAGACAATCCAGGCTTCACCCCCCACTGAGGTGGATTGAAGTTTAACTGGACAGACTGGGGGATGAAGCGAAGAGGTTTACTGAACTGTGTGAGATGAGGGAGGACAGGTGAAACTAAATAAATACAAACTAAGGGAGGACTTTTGATCCTGAGTTACAAGGGTGGGGGTGGGGATACTCACTCTGTGGGAGAGACATAGTCTTGCTTTTCACTAGCACTAGATTCCTCTCCTGCAGCTTCTGGGGAACAAAGATGATTATATCAACATGAGCAGCCATAAAATAAGTGATTTTATTCACAAAATGCACATGCAGAACAAGGTAACAAATAAACACAATGCATTTATGTTTCTAAGTGTGTCACCTCTATGTTTGTGCAATTCATGGGGTTAAAAGGTCATTTGTGTTTGCTGAGGATCAATATTGTTTAATGTGACAAGTGCAAGTGAAAAACACATAATCTAACAGCTATCGCTTTTTGTGTGTCGAAAAGGACAAACCTCTTTGAAAGCTACTGAAAAACCTTTTAAAAAATTAGTTTCTTTATCTGTTTAAAACCTGAAACAACATACAGGCTTTATTTTCCAAGTGCTAGTCAAGTTTAACTCTTCAAACCATGCAAAAGGTACGCACAGTCCTGCTTTTCAGTACAGTGGTAGCTCAAAGGGAAATACTGTACCTATTCAGTTGTAGAAAAGGGTGTGATTCATACCAATTTTATGAATAATTTAAAGTTCAGACACAATCTGAGTGATAAAACTATATCAATGTTTATGTCTGATATCTGCAATGGGCAGCCATGTTTAGGAAAAAAGGCAGACATGGAGTCCTTTGACAGCATTCCTATTGGACTGAGGTGAAACATTTTATTCCAAAACAAGAACTTAATCCTTCTGTAATTACGGTGTTGTGGAACAACATGTGTGCTTACAATCACTATGTCACATTTTCTGAAGACTCAATTCACAGATAAAAGTGTTGAAAGTTTTCTTTTAAACTGGTTGTTATTTCTCAGTCTTCTCTCTTTATGCTGGCCCAGCAAAACAGGCCTAAACCAAGATAGCATCACCATATTGCACAGAGGATAAGATGTTTTCTTTTCTCCACTTGGACTCATCTTTCTGCTTTTTTTCAGCAACACTCTTCCACCTGCTCCCTTCACCTTAGCAAAATGTAGAAAGTCATAATTACTGTTGATAAAGAACAGTGACCAGTTGTTCACTGTTTATCTCATGGTGAACTCATAAAGAATGAAAAAGAATAAAGATCTAAACACCAAAAAGATCTGATACTCTAAAAAAGTTGATTTTCCTCCCTCGCCGTGTAAAAAGTACAGAGCCCCTAAGGGAACATGGCAAAAAAAAGAAATCCCGACTTACTTTCTGTAGATCCCGAGAAACTTTCTGGAGATCTCAAGATCCCGACTATTTTTTTCGAGATCCCGCAAAAAAAAAAAAAAATAGTCGGGATCTTGAGAAAAAAAGTCAAGATCTCGAGAAAAATAATCGGGATCTCGAGGAAATATGTCGGGATCTCCAGAAAGTAAGTCGGGATTTCTTTTTTTTTCTCTCTCTATTTCCCCTTAGGGGCTCCGTAAAAAGGAACTATTTTGAGTCCAGATGCGCTTCGTTTACTCCAATCACTGCTTTTGATTCAGCACACTTTGCATTCCTTGAATATACATGATTGGTTATATCACTGATTTAAATATGAACTTTTAAAAATTTATCACGAGTCTAGAAGGGGTGAATTTGTAATCTGTGACTTTCTGTTTCACAATGCAGAGGCTAATTTTTCATAGTGACACTTCAAAATAAGAAAGACAAGACCATTACACACCAGTTAGGCCCAAGCAGCTGTTTACGCTTAATGTCTAGAAGCAAGATTTTCTTTCCTACCACCAAAAAAATAAAACATGGAGTTTGCTAATCCATACTGGAACCTTGTGCTTTGGTCAGATGAAACAAAAACTGATCAAAGTATTTCTTCCCCTCTCTTTGGTTTATTGGGGTATCTGTGATCTGTGAGTTTAGATTTCTACATAAATCTAAACTCACATAGTTTAGATTTATGTAGAAATTTTCCAAAATGCAATCTACTCATAACTTCCAGGCTTAAGTGAGTCTTTGCTTTTTAGTTTTTATTATTAATTTGATTATAACAAGGCATTATATAGTTTTTTTTCTGGTCAGCCTCGATTTCTGTTTTGCTTTGAAGTCTAATCTACGGATCCTCGTTTGTTGGTTTTTTTCATTATAAGGAATCCAATACATGAAGGAAGCTATTCTGCAGGTTGTTTCATAGAAGCAATAATTTAAGGTGAAAATAAGCCTAAGAAATTATTGTCTCATCTCCTTCAATGCATCAAAGCACATGAAAGTATACATGGTCTAACATGCATCAAAGTACAGTACAGGCTGCTGCAAGTTTATTATATTCTAGGATATGATTTTTAAAAATATATTTATTATTAGTACTGGGTAATCAATTCTGATACAATAAAATAAAAATCATTATTAGTTAAACTTTTCAGCAAAGCAAGTGATTACCTTTCCACAGGCTGCAACAGATTCCCGACAGGTTTTATGGACATTCAAACAGCAGACTACAGATTAAGGCAGAGGAAATCCCAGTTAATTTCAGAAACTGACTGACAACAAGGTGAAGTATCACATATATGGATTCTGTTTCCGGTGATGTTGGCGTTCTTCTGTCATGAAACATTCTTAGAGTGACTATGGAAAACATTACGGCAGCGAGTGCAAAGTAATGTAAACAATCTCCAAACACTCCAACCACTACAGGACATTATCCAACACCAGTTCTGACATTAAATACTCACTGGCGCACTGCAGCGACTCTTTCCCAGAAACAGGCTTATCACAGGCCACACAGAGAGAAGGAGCAGGCGGAGACACGGGAACGAACTGGTGCCCATTAGACGCTCCCAGCTTCTCTTTTCCCTCCTTCGTCTCTTTCCCTTTTACCTGAAACAAAAGAGGTCATAAATACTTGGATTTTACTCCTTTGGCTGACGTGTACTGTACTTAAAGCCACATTTTTATGTAAACCACCAAAGATGAAGCGCATAGCAGCCCTCAGTTTGGTGCAAGACACCTGCTGGAGTGAGGCTAGCTGAGATAAAGAGGCACATGAGTGGGCTTTCTGTTTACTTTGCTAAGGTCTGCGGGGACAGCTGATGTTATAGTGCTTTATCCTCGGGGGGCATTAGAGGGATTTCTCTCTGTATGTGTGTGATAGGGCCATATTTATTTTCTTCCCAGACTTTGCAAGGAAGTCCGAGTGTGTTTGTTTTTTTTTTGCTGTCCGAGTGTATTGTGTGAGGAAAACATGCCTTCGAGCACATACAAACATGTTCACGGGATTATTACCACAGAACGTGTTTTTAGTTCTTCAAGCTCTTTTGGAGGAAAAGAAGTAGGGACTGGAAGAGGGAGGGGGGGGGTGCTACATGTTATGCAAGGGAATATTTTTCACTATGTCCTCTGCAAAGTGCTGAAGAGAGGAAACTTCTCCCTTTCCAAATAAAGGCACAACTGTCAGACAATGGGCCCCCCAGTGCAGGAATTCTGACCGGGCTTTTCTGAGGGCTGTTAAAAGTTTTAGTGCTCTACTTCCAGAGGCCTTTCAGCTCTGACTTTTTAATTAGAAAGGTCAACTGCAGGGATTTTTTAGTCACATTTTAAACACATGCCAGCAAAATCTCATCCAGTAGGAATTTTATTTTCCCTTAAGAACAAAGTCCCTCAGCGCCGACTCACCTTGGTTTTGCTTCGGGTGCTGGACATCCTGCTCTTTAGGAAGCTGAAGGTCCGGCTCACTTTGTACTTCTCCGACTCAACCTTAGATGGGATTATGTATTTGTCCCACTCTTCATCCTCAATCCTGTATGATATATTCAAAGGGAACTCACTCTAACATGGTTTCAGGAGTACCTCAGCACTAAAATCTAACATGCATCTCTTTTGCTATGAAATGAGCAATTATTTTAGTACTTTAACAGACTGGAAAAGGTTGACTAATCAGGAAAAATGGCGTCATGCATGAAAGAATGTCCAGACAGTCTTCCAGGACCCCTGGTCTACAGATTATTACTCTTAAAAACATGCTTGGCATGCTTGTAAGTCACTATGGATTCTAGTGGTTGCTATTTATAGATCCACCTTGGCAAACTCCAGTTACTAATTTGTCATCTAATTTACAGCAACTAATACTGGTCACCTCAGACCTCCTAGGTTAAAAGAAACAATGACAGAGAGATAGGAAAGGAACATGCAATGAAAAGCTACCTTTCCCTATATATTAGACTAAACTACTGTGCATTCCTGCAAACAAATACAAATGCAAAATTTAAAAAATCTCTGTGGTTAAAAGATGGGCTGCAGATTGGTGCTGCAGCAGGGACAGAATGAGATACACCACACGTGCATGTCTGTGACCCCATTTCTTTAAGGAGACATACTCTTTGAGGAACTCTGTAAGCGTGAGATGTTGGAGTGATGTCGTGCTCTCCTCCTCTGCTGACTGGGCCCGCTTACGGAAACCCAGAATCCTGTGTGGATATAAAACACCTCAGAAAGGCTTCATATCTCCTGAGGTAGGAAAGTGAAAATGGAAAATTAATCTTGTTGGTGGTATCTGGGATTAAGGTTTGAGGAAACTACGTCACAGACTAAAGGGTTTAAATAGAGTTTTAGTGGAACCAAATTACAATGACAGAGGACTTTCAGTCATTATAAAAAGGAATTTGCAGAAGTTGAAGGGTTTTTCAGATCAGACCACATAGAAACAATCTGATCTTCTAGCAGTAACTAGAAATGGCTGTTTTCTGTATGACTACATACTTTTATGTTGTTGTATAGGAATTTTTGTCCCACTCTTCTTTACAGAAACTCTTTCTGCTTTGCTTTGAGGTGTACAGCATCAAATCTGCCTTCTTTCACATCAAACACATTTCAAAACTTTGTCCTTCTCCACCTGATCTTGTGGCTGAAACTCTTATTTGTGTTTTCATAACCTCCAATCTGGACAAATGCAACTATGCCTTCTTTGGGCCAGTCATTAAAGTTCTGGAAAGGCTCTGACATGTCCAAAATCAGTTCCTGCCAACACTTCTCTCCCACTATCAGCCAGTTTCTCTGGCATCTGATTCAAATTTATGTAAGTTACAACATTTATGTTCTTGGCCAAGCTTCACCACTGAACAGATCTTACCACTAATTCTAGAATAGTGGAGTATTTTATGAAATAAAATGGTGGCGTGACTGAAAACATGCCCAGGCCAGCATCCCTCTGTAACCATGCTCGGTATGAGGTGTTTTTGATGATATCCTGTGTTTGGTTTTTGCCAAACATGATTCTATTGGCTTTGGCTGAGCATTTCTACTTTGGCATCATTATTTCAAAGAATATATTTCTAGCAGTTTTCTGATTCATGTTACTTTGCAGATAGTTATGGTCGCATTGATGATTATCAGTTAATAAGAAATGGAAATGTATATATTTTTTTCAAATTAAGCTCTTTTATTTTGTCTTTGTCTTTGTTTAATTAACAATCACACTAGAGAATGTGTTCTTTGTTTTTGTTCATTTAAGTGTCAGTTTTTATAAATTTATAGCCAAATCATTTTACAGCTGATACATCCAGTTAAGAGGGTGTTTTCTTTTCACCACTATTGAACTTCTTGTTCATATCAATCGTAGTTAATCGTTTCTGCAAGACATTAAAAGTTAATTAGTCTATGCATTTAAGTGTCTCTATGTCTGCAATATAATTTTCCAATTGTCTAATATGTAGAGGTGTAACGAGTTTTCTTTATTCAAGGTCCCATAACATTAAAATAGCACAATATTTCTTATTGAAGTGACTGCTATATAGTAGAAGTGACCTACCCAGTTGCAGTCATGGTGGCTTTGCATGATCTTTGAAGTTTATTTTAAAGTAACATTAACATTTTTGTCCTCAGTACAACTCTATATTGTCTCGTCTTGTTTTATGTATCGTTATATCCCTACTATTATAATGTCCTGACGTTTCCTATGTTAAAGCAGTAAATGTTTTTTAGCAAATGATGAAGTCAGTAAGATGGAGATGAATAATGACATATGAATGAAATATGTTACATGAATGGAAAGAATTTAAAGCAAATGTTACTTCAGAACAGCTGTTTAAACCCCTACAGTATGCGCACACAATAAATTCAGTACCACTGATGTGGTCCTGATGTTTCTGAAGTTTGACATCCAAGAAGACCCAGGGTTTTGCTGTTTACTCTGGGTTATTTTGAGGTTGCAATCAGAGAATACTCTCAGACCCAGCCTGGCTACAGGAAGCATGTCATATCCTGCACACTAAGACCCTGGGTAGTTCAAAACCAGAGAGATACAAACACACAACCTCCCACACATGTGTACACATGCGGGTTCCATCTAAGCCAATCTCTATCAGCTGTTCACAGCTGATGACTGAAAAAAGGGACGTAGGTCTGAGAGAGAGCATACACCGTTCAGCAGACCTGAGGTCAGGAAGTGAGGTGCTGGTTACCTCTTTTCTCTTGTCGTTTCAGTCAGGTTGAAGGCCCTTTGTTCTGCAGTAAGGAAACCAAAAAGTCAGAAATATAAGTCGATGCATTTGAAGACACAATGCAGTGAAAAGTGTTTTTCCCCATCAGATTTATTCTGTTTTTGCTTTGATCAAAAAACGATGCTTTTCCCCCTAATGAACAAAATCATTGTTTGAAAAATGTGTTTTTATAATCTACGTAGAGCTATCTTTTAAGTGTGACAAATAGGAAAAACAGAAGAAATCTGCAAGCGGGCAAATATTTTTTTTCATAGCACTTTATTAGATGCCACAGAATCACAGAAAGATCAGCTGACAGAATTGGAAACCCCCACCAGGTCCCATTATTATCTAGTTAGAGGCAAAAACAGGGATCACATAAAAAAGCCTGGATCCAGCAAACCCCGATAGAGCAAGAACAAACACAACCTTTTCCGCGAAAAACCAGATGACAGTGAAGATGGAAAAATAAAAAGCCAAGAGGAAAACAAAACGTGACCAAAGGGAAACATAACAGAAGCCTCAAACCAGAAACAATTCCTCCCTCCATCAGATGATCAACGGGAGCCGAGTGTTATTCCAAATCTCCATTCTTATAGGGCCTTTTTTTCTTATGAATTAGTTTTTGGAAAACTATTATTTTGTTATCCATGGAGGAAAAATAATGAAGATTGGGAAAAGGTCTGCTTTTGATTACTGGACATCTGCAAATAAGTTATTTCAGTGAGACAGTGGTCTGGTGCTCACCACCAAGAATTAAGTCCCACCACAAGTACAGAACTGCACAATTAGGGCAACAACAGGAAACTTCTGCAAACTTTATTATACAACAAAAACAGGCTTCTGCCTTTCTGATTTCTTTAGTAAGACTTAAAAATACATTATGAATATCTCAAATGTGCCTTGTAATTGAGCAGCTCTTCACATGAAATGAGTCAAGAAACAGTGAAATGCTTAACAAACCAAGTTGATGTCTAAGTTGCAACCTGCACTCATACTTACTAACTTGGTTGAGACGTGATAAGGATTTAGAGAGAGATAAAGCCTGAAGTAGCGAACGACCGCCGCTGCTGAAAGTGCCATCTACATGGAATAAAGCAGGAGCTTAATGCTGAAAACTTTTAGTTTACAATTGTAAATCACAAACTGGAATTGCCTCATCATTAGTGGTGCTATAGCCAAGGCACAACTGTAGGTTATGGCACTTGAACTGGCCACATTTTTCAGTCCAGCTGGCTTGTAAACACAAAGGAGGGGGGTCGCAGGATAGAGTTGACAAAGTTCACGCACCTTCTTCCAGATCATTGACAGCTGAGTCCCGGTTCAGCAGAGGCCGCGATGGCCTCGCCTTAGGGGACGAGTAGGAGTAGGAGCGCAGTCGAACCTCAGCATCTTCTACATTCTGGATAAGAAAACACATATGGTGAAAATGTTACAAGGGAGAAGTTCACAAGTTCAGTCAGTGAGCAGGGAAATTTGGAGAACAGCACAATCTCATAAGGCAAACAGACCCATCTCTGACCTTTAGTACTCATTATTGAGCTATTGACAATCTGACCTTATCTACTTATGGCTGTGAAGGTAGGTTGTGTTTGTTGGAAAACTTGTAATGGAGGATGTTTTTGTGGAATGACTGAGCGGGATTCAAATGATAGATTTTTTGTTAAAAATGTATCATCCTTCTGACGGAGAATATTACAAAAATATATAGCAACACTGAATCCAATGAATCCAAGATGTTAGCCACTGAAGGGTTTTTTCTAATTATCCAGTTCCAATTTCCATCTGCTTCTAATTGACTGAAACGTACCTTGTTGGACTTCTTGGCAGTTTCTTCAGAGTGTGAGCGATTAAAATCAGGTGACGTGTCAAAAGAGTCCCTTTCTTCTCCGGAGCTGGACTGCAGGACGGACCTCTGTTTCGAAGATGAGCAAGAGTAGGAGTGGCCCAAAACATCCTCTTCTTCACTGTCACACTCTAGACTGGGGCTGTTTATCCACAAAGAGATGCGAAACAAACAGATAACACACATGGCAGGGTTACGACCCTGAATGCTAAAATACTTTTCAATGGCTAATTAAGAACATCCAGGTAAATTTACAAATGTAGTTGAAGTCCTGGATTTGCACTCTTATTTGACTGACTTTTTGTGGCTGTGTAAGTCTCGTCTCTTCCCTATTTTATAAACTCAACATAAGTCTTGATCTTACTTAAGAAAGGAGTGCCTCAAGGCTGTGTACTCAGACATCACCTTTTAATTTATGTAATCAAGTTGTTTAAAACTTGAAAAGTACCGTTTTTAAAACAAAACGAAAATTCAAGCAAAATGTAAATTTTCATGTTAAAAGAGCAAACGAGTCATATTGTCACCTCCTTTTCATAAATCTAAAAATTTAAGAAGGCCCTTAATTCAAGTTAGTTGTACAACAACATCCTAGTTTCTGATAACCTTCATAGTTTTTTGAGAAATGAAGTCAGACTGCCCTCATGACCTAGAAACAGTACTAACTACCATTGTGTGCAAATCTGAACACCATAAAGGCTGCTGAGAGATTTATTGAGATCAAATCTCACTGAGGAAACTCACACAACAGCTCAAAAGTATCAGGACTTCTTTCGTTGTACTTCATCTTCAATAACTGCTGCAGAAAATGGCCCAACTAAGTTTAACAAAGCAGCTGCGTTAAAATTAGCTGTCTTACCATGATGCCTTAAGTATTTATTGCAGCAAGATCACACAGTGATGAAACCCGCAGCAGAAACAGAATCATACCTCAGGCCCCGGCTCGCATCTGTCAAGCTGCACTCTTTGTGCTTGACTGGAGAGTCTGAAGGACCAGTCAGAGTCTGTCGCCTCTGCCCTCCCTCGAACAAACGAATTGCGGAAGCCAAGGGAGAGGAAGGAAAAGATGGGGAGGAGGCAAAGGGATAAGGGGGAGAAACACAAGAGTATGCCTCCCTGCCATTGTCCCGGCCTGGGCCCTGACTTCCCCTCGGCCTGCGATGGGGTGAGGATTGTGAACGATTCTGGGAGCAATTCCCCGATTCAACGAGAGTGGGAGAGAAGGAATCCCAGCAGGATGAAGGGCTGACCTCCTCCTCTTCCCCTGGAGACCGATACTTAATGTCAGCTCCGTCCACCTGAAGCAGAAACGCGAAAAAGCGACAAGAAGAAACTTTTCTGTAAGCAGATTTCTGTGTTTTACATTAAAAGAACTTTTACTCACAGACTAAGAAGTAACTCACCTGGTCCACCAGCATGGCGTTGGCGTACACTTGGTCTTTGCCGTGTATCATTGCTGAAAGTCTGGCAGCTGCTGCCCGAGTCGGGGACGAGGCCTGGCTCTCCCGTATAGACTGGCTTTTCTCTGCACGGAGAGGGGATTTTTCAATATTACATTTGGTTTCCAGAGCAACACCAAATGACTGCTCACAAACACGGGAAGTGACATAGACATCCTGGGCAGATGCATGACATTGTTCAGTATCAAGACTCTCTCTCACTCTCTCTCTCTCCTTGAGTGTGAGTGTGTCTGTGTCTTTTTGCACATACATGAAGTTGCTGTGGATGGAAATCAGTGGACATGTTTGTTCCCCGCCCTGCTTTTTGATACAGTGACTGAGTGGAAATAACTCCTGGCGAGCACACAGTGGCATTGAGAGGAGCCCTTCCAACACAGAGCAGGCACTGTGAGCTGCAGCCTGGCTGTGCTGATCAGCAGGGGAAAACACACACACCTCTCCCTCGGGCATGTTGCTCTACACAAAGCACACTTTCTCCGCAACACAGTTTTTAAAAAACATATATATCAGGCTACAATGTAGCATATATATTTGTGTAAAGAGGCTGCAGCCCCATGAGCCTCTGAGGAAATATTAATAGTGAACTATTGTTCAGATTTATCTGAACAAAGCACAACTAAAGGTCTGTAAATGCTAAGTAAACTCAGAAATCTGAGAATGTCCATGTTAAAACACAACCAGTCAGGCTCAAACTGCTGATGAATATCATGTGAATGATCAGAAGCCTTCAAAGACTCCTTAGTTTTCAGGGTTAAAGTAAAAAAAAAAAAAGAAAAGAAAAGAAAAACATATTTTGAAACTCAAAGCTACAGCATGTTTGTGATGACTGATTTTAATTTGATTTAAACTTCAGTCAAGTTCCAGGAAGTTTCCACTGTTTCTTACAACAAACATTGTTTACAGTCTAATTTTGTTAAATATCATCACTTCAACCCTTGGCCAACAAATGCTTTATCTCATCTCCAACTTGTATAATTTTTCTATTTTCAAATTATACTGAACTTTCTTTTTTCACTTTCTCCTGATTTCAGCAAACAACTACGCTCTTAATAACCAGATGTAAACAGCTCAACTGTGTACAGTCATATACAGAATAGCAGACTTTTTAAGCTCTAGTTGAAATGCACAGCATCCCCTCTGCAATACGTTGCACACCCGATTCTCTTACCTTTCCAGAAAGATTAAGATTATTTTTGCTGTTTTCAGTCTTTATAATTATTAACCTATGGATCTCAAGCTCCAAACTTAATCTCACTTGTTGTACAGTTGTGTGGATTTAAGTTAAGCTGCGGTGCCTTGCAAACATTTTCATATCCCTGGCCATTTCAAACATTCTCTCACATAACCTCACACTTTAGTGGATTTTATTAGCTAGACCAATCCAAACTGTGCATAACTATGAAGAAGAAGGAAAAAGACACAACATACAGCATTTACCAAATAAAAATCAAAAAGATATGGCCTGAATTGGTACTCGGACACCTTTGCTTCGAAATGTTTGTGCGTTTCTGGTTTGAGAAGTCACTTTATTGGTATAAATATCTTACAGTCTACAGAAAGAGTCTTCACATGAGTGACATTTTGGCAGTTTACTAACTCAGTTTCAAAGCACACACTAAAACAAAAGCCATGTTTTATTATGGAATCTGAAAATCTGCTAACAAGTCTAAATGCTTACTTTTAATCTATTGCTATTCTCAACTCCTCCAGTTGTTTTCCAGTTGATCTGCTGTTCTTAAATTATTAGAATATTACTAAGGTGTATTATTTACCCAAATAGAAATATAAAATGCTAATAAAAAAATAATAGGAAATGGGTTACCACCAGCTAGTATTTTTTAGCAGATACAAAAAAAGGTGCCTTTATTTCCAGAACCCATCTTCAATTTGGCGCATTATTTATAAAACGTTGCACTTGGACGCTTTTTTGTTTATACTCTGGCTCAGAGGATCTGCTAAATTAACATGCATTTAAAATCTTGTTGTCAAGTCAGAACTGCAAACATGTTTCAAAGTTTGTTTTAAAATAATAAGTAGGGTATCAAGTGCAATATAGTGAGTCAGAATATCTATTTTCCGAATGAAGTGCATTTCTTAGAACTCTGATCTGTAGTTCAGCAGCAACAGATCAAGATGTCGAGGGTGTGATAGAGTTAGGTTTGCAGCAAAGTCCAGTATGAGAGAAACGTCTGAAGTCATCATTAAGAAACTATAACAAATCTAAGCAGATTACTAACAGACATTAATAGCCCACACAGTCTGAGGAAGTCTCTGGGTGATCACCTCTTCACCAGAAGAAATGTGAAGATAAAAGCTCCAGTTGGTGTCTTTATAACTGGGTATAATGATTGTTGGTAAAACTCAAGTCCAGGACAAATCTCATGTCATTATAGTGCAACTCTGATGAACCACAACTGTTTGTTTGATTCCCAAAACAATTAAAAAAACATAACAAGGAACTGAAAATCTGTTGCATTTGTTTTTATTTATTTTGGTTTTGTTTTTTGATGATGTATTTTTTTTATAGTAGAGATTACAAGGTATTATATTAAATATGTTAGTATTTCCAAAAAAAAACTGATCAAATTAGCAGCTTGTTTGAAAGTTTCCACAGTAGACAGACGAGGGAAGTTCATGAGCTTAGGTAAATGTTAATTATTTTTATAACACTCATTTTACGACCTTTAAAACTCGCCTCCAATTATGCCAGGGACGGGGGGAGTGAAAACATATTTTTGGCAGAGCTGCTTCTACCACTTCTCTTCCAGCATTGTTTAAAACCAAAACTCTGCAGCGTTCTTTAAAACAAATTCACCGTAACTATTAAAGTGAGCAGAAGAAGAGAGGTTCAGCATCTGAAACAGAGAATAAATCAGACCCGCAATTGGCTGTGCTTCCTGTGGGCAGCAAGTCCCATAAATCTGAGAGGCAACAGGGAGTCAAACGGACACTGATGAGGACGCCAGATGATTCCCGTCACATCCACATTAAATCTAAATAAATTAACTCTAGTTGAACCAGCCGAGTGTATACAGAGTTTACCCGACATCGTTCCTCATTCTCCAAAGTCCTGACATACCTTTCAAACAGACAACAAACTGTTGCAGCTACTTTCTTAAATCCTCTGGGTCCAACAAGCCTCTACTCTGTTTAAAATGTGAAACCACATCTGAAATATCTGCACAAAATCACATCAGGCTCTCTACTACATATCATCGGATTAGAACGAGTCCAGCAATTTAATTCACAGGAGGTGGTTACAGCCTGGGTGGGGGTCAGACTGCTGTTTGAAAGTAGATATCGTTTAATAAAAGCCCACGTCATGAACTTGACAGACGGGCTAAATATTTCAGGTTCTGGGCCCGGTCCAAAGCCACAGCTGGCTGCCATGGACTCAATTACTCACACACCTCTGACCGATAAACAGTGACTCAGTGAACATTACTGTCAGGCAGCGAGATCTGTGTTTAGCATCATTTAACTGGTGAAATAACACATGAAGCAGAGGCTTTATATTCTTAACAAGAGAAAGGACTATCTAACTTTATCGGTAAGATAAAGCTGCTCACAGGTTGAGCAGTTCTGAAACTACAAGAGTTTTAATGATGGTGCACAAGGTCCCTCTATATTTGTTGTTTTGTTGTTGTTCTCAAAGGTACAACTCTCTACAACGATTGGTACCAGTGTTAAATGTTAAGTATACCATTAAATATATTTAAGTTTAATTCAGTTGCATTCTAAAAACTTTGAGGCAAAGTAGTCTTACAGTCTGATTGTCTTAAAAGAGCAGTATTATATATTTTACTGTCACCAGTGATTCAATGATGCATGAAAGAATCAAAGCAACATTCCAAGCATGTTTTTGATGAGGGAGCATCATATAAACCTCAAAAAAGTAAATTTTACTTAATACTCCTTTATAACTTTTAGGAAACTTTTAGGGGTGCCAATAATTGGTGCACAGGTGATTTGTTTTATTAATAGTGTAGTCTTATAAAACCTGCTGTTAAAAAAAACTGATGCATCAACAAATTTACAAAGGACTTGGTCTTTTTCAGCTTGTTTTTATGCCACAGAAATAACATAAAAATAGAGGAAAGCATTCTTATCAATTGGCACTGCAGAATCATGATGCTAGCTGAAGGGTAAGGTTTTCACTGAGGATTTGACAATTATATTTAAAAGTCAGAACAAACTGATAACTCTCATGAAGTCAGTTCTCCAAAGAACTGAGAAACTAGGAGCTTGCTAAGCAGGCCTGGGTTCACTTTCTAATATGGCCCTCCTGCATTCACAATATAGGAAAAGTTAAATTAGCAAACTATTGAGTAATTCTCATGGTTTGTTTCTCACTAAAACGATGTCAATTGAGTGAATTATCTATTTGTGAATATGTTTTGTGTTTGAATGGTTGAAATGACTGCTGCATGGTGAAGTAGTTGCTTGCAGCAAGATGTTTCTGGGTGCAAGAAGTTTGCATATTCTCCCTAAAGGAGGTTCTCTCTGGTTACTCCAGCTTCCTCCCACAACTCAAAAACAGGACTGTTAGGTTATTTGGTCTCTCTAAAATTGTCCTTACATAATGTGTTTGTGCGCATGGTTGTTCCTAGTTGGCTGTACTTTACTTAATCACAGCTAATTTAATAATAAAACCAGTTATAAAACATGTCTAGTCTTTGTTTTGAAAAAGCAAAACCCTTTTTCACAGTAGCTGTTCTCTCACAAGCATACAGTGATCCAGAGTGATACAGAAATTATACAAAGAAATATATTGCACAGTAATAATTGTAGATCCTCAAAAAAAATCTGAATCAGCATGTCAAAGCTTTACAAAACCTGGTAGGTGATTCTTCAATGTTTACCAAACATCCTAATAAATGTGTTTAATATAAGTGGAGCGGTGTGATAGTCAGAATAAATTGCTGTGTGAGCGCTAACCCTATACAGTAGCAGCACAGTGAAAAAGAGAGCATGTAGATCTGCACAGACAAAGACAGCAGTCACAGCCAGGTTTCCAGACCAGGGCAGTTAAACATGCAGAGTGACCCTTCAACTCCTGCACACCGCAGGGAGAAAGAGATGGAGCGTGCTTTGACACAAAAACACTTTCTCAAGGTTTCTGTCCAGCTAAAGTGTTTATGCTGAAACCAGGAATTCAGGAAAAATAAAATTATTATCAGTATAAACATTTGGAGCAATTCCTTTTGAGAGCTAAAGAATAATTTGCTCATGTTGAAATATTTCTTATGATGTAAGTTTCTCTTTAAACACCTATCTAAACCAGCAGTCACTCTGAAGACAGCTGAGAATAAAATAATAATCAAAGTCGAAAGGATTCATAACAAATGTTGAAGTATCGTTTTTCAGCTTTGTTTTTAAGGACATTTAAACCATTAAAAAGTTGCTCACCAATATCCACAAAAATGGCTCTGAGTTATGACACCTGTGGTCGAACTTCCTGGTCCAAGCATCACATACTCGTCGTGTTTACATTTGAATGCATGAAGAGATCAAGTCAGAGAGCCAGACTGAGCAGCGATCACTTCTCACAGCAAAGAAACAGCCATACAGCTGTGCACACCTGAAATCACAATTCACTTTTCATGTGAAGAAAAATGAAAATGTCTGTAAATGTTGCATCCTCTTGTGAGATTTAAATGTTTGTGCAGAGAGAGTGTAAAATATTTGCAAAAGTCAGTGAGCATCACCGTGACACAGATAATCTTCCAGAGGGTTTGTGGAGAAAGTTGAAGAAAAGAGCACTGGAGGTAAGCCATGACACCGCCGTGGCAGTAACAAGATCTTCCCCTTCGTCTCTCTCTCCTTCCAACAAACACAGCCACTTGCATACAAGTCATAAGCCTTAAAACCACAATAGTGTAAATTTGGGCTATTTTAAGCTCCTCTGTTAGGTTTCTCATGAATCTCCCTGAAGGAAATGTTAAGTTAGAGCACACACGTGAATTTTGGTAGCAAACAACTGAACATAAACTATTACTTTCAATAGTCGCTTGAAGGAAACTGCAATGCAGTAAAAGTAAAACACAGGAAGACACACAGGATCAATCTTTTCTTTGGCACTGTACTTTTAGGCTTCTTCCACGAAACAGTGCAGGCTGAGGATGATGAACGCCACAGAGCGCTTCATCAGCCTTCGAGCGGACATCTGACATTCCCCAACATGCTGTCAGAGATCAGGTTACTTCACTGGAAAGATGCGGCAATCTAAGTCTGACTCAGCCGCCGCTGCAGTGTAGATGGCCAGAGTGCGACAATGTGTAATGGGAACAGTTCTAATTTTAACTTTATTGTTCCACAGTGAATGGTGAAACATATATCTGCCAAGACGGCAGCCGGCTGTCATCTTCAGCGTGCAGGAAGAAAATAACCTAAGACTAAAACACTTTTTAAACCAGGCCACGTCTATTTGCTGTCCAGCTGACAACAAAAAGAGAAACTTTGTTGTAGTCATAGGCTAGTAATCTCTATCAATGTACAGAGTTTTCTAAACTGTTCCTACGATTTAAAGTTATTTTAATAAGACTCAAGTTTTTTTGGGCTGATCCTCTTCCTTACTTGTTTGCTGCAAACTGCAAATCAAATGGATAAGAGAAATCTCCACACTGTTCACTCTATTACAAGAAAGCAAAATGTGGAGTTTTAAAATCATTTTCATGGTGTAAAAACTAAATATAATCTATATTATTGTCATTTTAAAACTACATTTAGCAAGACCTGATCAGCATGTCTGTTTAACAACAAGCTGGTACTCAGGCAGATGCTTTGACTGATTGACAGACTAATGTAAACTTTTTATTCCACAAAGAGCCAAACAGAAAAAGGTATAATATTGATTTGAAATGATAACATAAAGATTCCAGGTCAGATAGACTATTTTTACTCCTGATTGTTCTCTTCATAGCACTGAAACAGCATCACTTTATCATTACAGTTGACTCTGGACTTCTTTCAGAGTTCCTTGGTTTTCCTTGGTCTAAGTTTATCTTTCATACCACTTCTCATTGACAGATATGTTAGTGTTACTGACACACCTTTCAAATACTTTAAATCATATCTCTTTGGCTAAACAAAACATGAACAGTCATGTAAACTGAAGGAGCATTAATCATCACATTTATTAAAGTTATAAGACTGTAAAGGTATGAGCTCCTTTTCAGTTCATCAGCTAGTTCCTGCTTTAACAGATAAGAGTACCTAAAGAGCTAATATTAGCTTCTTAGGCTTGCTTGTCTTTCACTGAGCAAAGTAAAGGTTCTTCCTGGATTTTTTCTTTGGTTTATATCAAATGAACAATAAATAAATAACCTGGGTAGGATTATTATGATTGGTATGATTAGCATATTCTTTTTGCAGTAGTAGAAATTGTTGCCACTTTTCTGTTTTAAATTAAACCAGTTACATCATGCTGTATATTTTTGTTTTCTATATTTGTCTAAATATTGTGAAGCTGTTCTATTTTTGATCGAGGGTGTCATGCTGTGAGAATCTCCTATGCCTCTTCCACTGTCGGTATTTGAATATGTCATAAAAATATTCAAGAATGTTTTTATCTTTACGTTTAAAGGTAAAAGGTTTTAAAAAACTGACATCCTGTTACCTTTTTTCCCTGTTTTCCTGCATATCCTCATCCTGGGAAAGGAAGGCCAGGAGTAGTTGAAAGGAGAGTCTGAGTCAGAATCCATGACTTTTGATGTGAAAGAAAAAACCTTCATCCAAACAGCTCAGAGAGTCCCAAACATAAACGAGCGGTGCCTCATTTTACATCCATTCCCCACATGGCTGAACAGGCTCCAGACAAGCTGCGGCTCTCACTCTTGTTTTTCCAGAGCCCCACTGTAGAGTCTGACACTTCAAGAGTGAGCCAGCATGTTCCCCTCTGTCTCCTCTAACCACTCCTCCCCCTAAAGTCCTCGCCTCCCCCCTGCCTCAACCCGTCCAACAGAGCTAGGACACAACTTTTTCATCTGCAGCCTCGTTTTTATTCTCTAAGAACTTGCTGATGCCTTTCAGTTGGTCTCAACTCTGCGTCCATGTTCTCTAACCCAGTCACACATAGATTGTGCTCAGTAGTGAGTGAGTGGGGAAGATATCAGCACATACTGACAGCAGAGGGAGGAGGAGGGTCCTGACTCACTGAAGAGTGACTGAAGGAAGGGGTGAAGCAGAGAGAGAGAAAAAAAGAGAGAGAGACAAAGTTGAACATCGGAGTGACTTCAGAAACTGCAAGAAAAATAAAGCAGGCAGCTCCAGACATGGGAGAAATCATCAACCCACTGAGTTGGTAATCGTCTCAAAGACTAGCCGCTCTGCAGCTGAGTCCAAACATGCCACATCCGAAGAGAGTCCACCTTCCCGTTCTTTATATTTTAGCATGTCAAAGCTGAGATGGGGGCGGGGAAGGGGACTGCCAGGTCAGCAGCCTCACCATGGAGACAGCAGTGAGAGCTGTTTTCTTCTTCCATGTTGCTGCGCTCCTACTTTTTCCTCTTGCTGACGACCTGCAGGGGCATGAACAGTGCAGCAACCCAGAGGCAAGTAAAAATCCTCCAAATGTGCTGGTTAAGGAGAGTTTAAGAGAGAAATTGGACAATGGTTCTGCAGAAAGAGGCCAAATGCATGTTTATGAATGCACATAAATTTAAGAATGTGATAAAAAAAGAAGGACAGGAAGGGTTTAGTAGGGAGAGTATATGCTGAGAAGAGAGAAAGAGCCACACTGTGGCTACAGAAAAAGTTGTGTGTGCGTGTGTGTATGGAGGAGGCTGCTGGAGGATGTTGGCACTGTACTGGTGCACATTAATGCTGGCCTTTGTGGGGTCTGTGTGAGGTTTAATCCTTTTTTCCAGTCTCCAATTAGATCCCTCGGTTGGGGTCGAGGAGATGGAGGAGGGGGGCTGATCTTGTTGGGGTTCTCGGCGTTGCACTTATCGTTTCTTGTCACTTCACCAAACTATCCCTATCATAAATCCCTTTACTGTTGCTCTGTGTCTTTTCCCTGTAGCTTTAAGACTCCTTCGCTCTCCTCGCCTATGGGGATCTCAATGAGCGGCTGGAAAACGGCATTTAGAAAAATCCTTGGCAACCCCCATTCAGCCACAAACACCTCTGTTAAAAAAAAAAAAAGCACCAAAAAATTCTCCTTTGCCCCCCTTTAAAATCATTCTTCCCTTCTGTGGTTTTCTTTTTTCTCACACAAAATCATTTCCACATTCAAAGCTTCTCTCTTCATTTAGCTGTGAAGAGCCTCTCTTTAAACTCACATTAAACACAGACGTATACAGTGGAGGTTTTTGATATGGGCAACATAGCTTCTCAGGGAGGCGCAACAGGAAAATATTACATACATTAATGGATGAAAGGAGGGCTTCTTAACTTAAATACAGACTAACAAGCATGTGAGAGCAAGAAATCAAAAGACAAATGTTCTGGATTTGTTTTTTAGATTCTGTCTCTCAGTTAAGATGAGAAATATTACGAATTCTCCTTTCTTTGTAAGTGGGAATATCTACATGGGTCAGCAGGATGCTGCACTCAAACCTATCACTGCAATACTACTACTCTTCCGACTGACCCAATATTTTTGATGCACCAACAATTTTTTACGTGAATATGCTATGCATTAACCTCAGTCCAAAAACATGCAGGTCCAAGCAAAAACACGAGAGCTAACATTAGACACAACAGCCTCAGTTCAGGTTCAGAGCAAAAACATTTAAAATCTCAGGTGGCTTATTAACGCTACCAAAATATCCATTTACTGGATAGGATATCATGCAAATAGTGTTAGAAATGGAGAAACCTGCTGCTATTAAATATTGCTGTACATACATGTGATTCAGTGCTAAAAATGAGATCAATTGTGGTCAATGACAAAGTTTCCATCCATCCATCCACCCTTGTCCCATGTGGGGTTTGGAGGGTTGCTGGTGCCTATCACCAGCTAACGTTCCGGGCGAGAGGCGGGGTCACCCTGGACAGGTCGCCAATCTGTCGCAGGGCAACACGGAGACAGACAGCTATGCACACACACACACACCTAGGGAGAATTTGGACAGGCCAATTAATCTTACAGCCATGTTTTTGGACTGTGGGAGGAAGCTGGAGTACCCTAAGAGAACCCATGCATGAACAGGGAGAACATGCAAACTCCATGCAGAAAGACCGGGGCCGGGAATCGAACTCAGAACCTTCTTGCTGCAAGGCAACAGCTCTACCATCTGTGCCACTGTGCAGCCATAACAAAGTTTCTAATTTTTTATTGCACCACTTCTAAAATATTTCAGTCATAAATATACACAAGTTAATTTGCTAATTTGTTTTTGACATTGATTGGAATAGTCAAAAACCGATTGTGTCTTCTGTCTTTAAACTTAAATGAATTACTATGTATTTTTAATATATACTTGTAAACAGTATTGCCTTGTTAATGAAGTTACAGTAAGCTGAGCGGGTGAGAAGAAGGATGACATCAGGAAGACAGGGGGAACATGACAAGCACCTTCCAAATACCACATCTCGTGCTGAGACCCCGGCTGCACAGATTCTATCTGTCTACCTGATGACGCATATGCGCCAGTCAAACACCATACAGCATGTGTCAACAAGCAGATGCACTCACAATGTAAGGCTCAATAGTTTGCTAAATATGTAAGGTCAGCCACTCATGATGCCCATCAGCTCCAGAATACCTAATGAAAAACTTAATGTCTTCAAAGGTCAAAGACGTGGGTGATATTAAAGAAGACCCCATCTTTTATTCCAGTTACATTTTTAGGGAGCTGAATGAGGTCAGTATTCAGAGACTTTACAAAAATATGCTAATTTAGCCAATAAAAACACATAAACTCGCAGGACCAGAAACAGGAAAAACTGCACCACCTACGGAGTGTTGTAGTCCAGTTCCAAGTATTATTAACTTGTAACCACAACATTCTTACACTAAGGCATCAGTCTTCTCTGCAGCAATCAAGACAATTATTAACCCACAGGATGTTCCCAGTTTAAAGACCTTTGTTTTACTATCCAGAAGCTGCTTAGAGCAAAACCACATTCAAGCTTCTAGCATGCTATTATAGTCCAGAAATACTCAAACTTTTTAGTACCAACACAATAAAAAATACATTTATTGAAATTACTTATTGACTTATTAAACAGTGGTATAACAGGACTTGGACCTTATCAGTTTGCCATTTCATGCCTTCATAGTTTTGGTTGTCTCCCATTGAAGCATTATCCAATGGGATTTTTGATACCAACATGCATCTTCCTCTGATAAACAACTTTAAGTAGCCTTTTTTTTATATCTCCTCATAAGCTGCTGTGAGAAAATGATTACATCAATCCAATAAATAACGCATACCAGCAGGACATTTCTTAAATTTACTCCAATTGGATCAGGGTCCCATAATCCATAATATTTTATGGGACAACTGGCTCAAACAAGAATCAGAACCAAAACAAATAAAAACAGGAAGCAGTAAAAAGTTGTTGGAAAACATTATTCAGCTGACATAAATTACATCGGATTTCCAGCTTTTTATATTTACTTTAATCCCTATTAATCATAACATTAAATGGTGAAAGGGTGGAGCTGTTTTATGATAAAAACAAAACCAAACCACAACTTTTTCTGCTGACTGTAATAATATGCACACTGTCTAATCCAGACCCTGTCATGCACTTTATTAGCTCATAAGCTCAATATATCTCTTAATAGTGATTAGAGGACTTCATGCTATTTTAAACTTGTTTTGAAGGCTAAAAAGTTTTTAAACCTTCAGTCTGGCACCAATCTCTAAAGTTTGGACATTAATTTAGAATCTGAATACAAATATATGGTAATGTTGCTGCCTTACATCTATTACACAATTAATTTGTCCGATTTAGCTTGTCAATACTTGAAACCAAAACCTCCTCT
Source organism: Phalloptychus januarius (assembly GCA_902982915.1). NCBI lineage: Eukaryota > Metazoa > Chordata > Actinopteri > Cyprinodontiformes > Poeciliidae > Phalloptychus > Phalloptychus januarius. The sequence goes on from CADWAE010000482.1 coordinate 5,915,347, forward strand.
GAGAACCATTAAGTTATTTGCACCACAGTTTTAAAATGCTGCGTCTATATTTGTTCCTGTCCATCAGGAATCAGGTGGCTCAACATCTTCTTTGTCCATCCCATAAAATTTAACGACTTCTTTTTGGTAGGACTATAACTATAAACATAGAGTAGCAAGATTCCTAAATCTCTAAAGGTCAGAAGGAAAAATCTATTAGCTGGCCTGAAATGTGATCCCAATGTCAGCTGGGAATGTAGTTAGCCATGGTTGACGATTAATGCTAAGTTCCAAGTTTTGGTAAAAAAAAAAGAAGTAAATGTTTCCTCCTTTAATGATTAAAAGACACTTTAATAACATCCTACGAATAAACCACCAATGATCTGTTTAAATCAGCACAAAGCCTGATCTCTTGCAGAAGCACAAGTAGCTCAAGAATTAAAGTCAAGCTGTAAAGAAAACACTTGTGCTAAAGGAAACCTTAAGATATTTACCAGCGTCAGAGTGCGAAGGATCGTCCTCTTCGTCCTCCTCATTCAGGGCAAAAATCAACGGCTCCTCGCAGTCCTCAGCGAAGAAGTTGAGAACCTTTTGGTGGAACAACAAGCACGTTTACTCAGGGAAACCTTTTGGCTCAAGCATACCAGAAATCACAAGCAGAACTAAGCACAAAAACACAAGTGTTTGGCCATCGCCTGGCCGTGTGAGAGAAATCAATTAGTTAACCATCTGTATCACATAAAACAGGTTCCATTGGATGACCAGAGTCATGTGTCACACCTGTCAAAACATTAAACACACATTCAACCTGCTCAACAAAGCCAGCTTTTCTTTACTGTGTGCAAGGTGCCAACTCCAACACCTCAACAATAAGAGACGCAATAAAGAGCATAGAAGCACAACCACTTTGCTGCAAAGCTGGTGCAGATGTTTGTCGAACCTCCATCCAGAGAAGGATTCAAAAGAATGAGAAAAATACATAATGGTAGGAAAAAATATTCATCTTCTCACAAATTTCTTTGACTTTTTTTCTTTCATTGTCACACTTTTAGTTTATTAAACAAATTTTATAATCAGATCAAGGTAACCTCATTACTATCCAAAAGAACTTAGCCATATGTAAAAAAGAAAGGAGTGGTCTCACATTTGTCTAAAATGAATTTACTAAATGTTCTGAAAACATTTTGTGGACTTCTGAGAGAAAAATAAAACTATTTAGAAGGCCTTTTCATGAGATCAGACACAAAACTAACAGCATTTCAGAAAAGGACCTCCTACAATCAGACAAAATGGTGACAGTGTGATGGTCTGGGTTCGCTTTGCTGCTGTGGGATCTGAATAATTTGCCATCATGAATGGAACAATAAATTCTGCTGTGCCTCTCATATGCATCTGGATTATAGCACAAGCAATGACTCAGAGCAACACCAGCAGGTCCCCCTCTAAATGGGTCCAACAAATCCAGATCAAAGTTTTGGAATGGCCTTGTCAAATTGCAATTTTCAGATTGGGTTGTTGTGGCATGTCAAATGTAGCTGAATCCACAGTTTTCCCTGCAAACTCAAGTTATTTTAGTATTTTGTTTGATAATCTGAAACATTTAAACTTGACAAAAGCAAAATATCAGACAAAATCAGCAATGGGGGCAAAGTCTTCCTCATGGCTCTGTCACTGTGGGACTTTTCTTAATAGCATCTGGTCTGCATCATATACTCACATTTTCATCAGCAGAATTTTCTCCGTTCATGTCGGCATACAGAGCTGAAACATGAAGCCGTACAGAAGCCGTTAAACTTCAAAAAGAAACTCCAGCAAGCACACATGTTAGTCAGTGTTTTAATGATAGCATGTAAAGTCTGACATTTGTTTTCTTTGTATAACCTCAGGGAATTTCTACTGTGCAACCTTCTTCTTTTCCCCTTTTTACTACCATGTGCATCTCAGACCAAAGACTGCGGTATATAATCGCTTACCAGAAACAAAGCATCAACAGACAGTGTCTGGCTGGTTTGATTTATGGCGTGGAGCCGAAGTAAAAATGTAAAGCAGGGAAAGGTTAAGAGAGAAAACAAAATAGCTTGAGGATGCCCTGGGAAAGAGAGAAAGTAACAGCTGAAGAATGTAAAAACTTCTTAAGCTATTCAAAAGCCTGAAGGTTTTTCCTCTTCTAATTTGTGACATCAGGAAGTGGAGGCTCTATGACACAGCAGTGATATCTACTGTTCAGATAACACAAGGCCAAATGCACAATAAAAAGATGAAAGAGACTAAGGGAATATACCAGAAACAATGTCTGCATTTCTCTTCTATTAGTCATCCTGCCATTACTGTGGCTCTTGGTCTGTTTGTTGGTCACTGTATGAAACATCTCCCATAAAAATATGTACTGAAACGAAATATGACTTTGCTTTCAGTGCCTCCTGCAGGCCAGATTTGATCTCATTCAGTGGAGTACATTTACATCCATATTAAAATAATGATGCCCCAAACTCATTGTTTTTTAAAGCAATGCTGTACTATGCCAATCAGAGTGCTGAGAAACTTTAAAAAAGTAATCCATAATGACATGTTCCTGCTTTCCTTGGTATTACTCATGGTGTTATACAGACACCAGTGTCTCTTAGCAACTCTTCAAAATGGAAAAGAAAAGAGGATATGTCTCTTAAGTAACAGAGATAGCTGATGATCTACATAAATACCTAAATTGCCCCTAACTTGAGACAGAGTAATACATAAAAGGTATAAAACTTGAACAGTGAAAAGACTGATGTTTACATTGTGACCACACACAGTAAAACTGTTAGCTATGGGAGGCAGAAACAAAAAGAAAATCTAAATCTCATAGCTTCAGCCTTCAGCCAATTTTTACCAGTGTAATAAATTATGTTAAATGACTTTTATTAAACTTTACCAGGGTGAAAAGTATTGTAGAAAATGCTGACTTTTAATGATCCAACATAAATCTTTTTGTTAACATTTTTAATTTGTCCACATTTCAGTTCATGATTAAGAAGAAAATCTCACTGGGCTCAGTGTAGCCTTACCATGAAGGCCTGGACTATTAAAACTTTTAATATTTTTAATATTTTTTTCAAAATATAAAAAAGTGGCCTCAGTTTTTTCAAATGATGTTGTGAAACACAGATAAAAAAAATATTTGAATAAATAAATTATCTATTTATAGAGAAATTTGTTGTGACAAACAGTTTGAATTATATATGAACTATCAAAATCAAAAATTACATTTTTTTCCTTTTGAGAAACATTTGCAGCACCCCATCTCCCCACTAGATGGCAGTCTGTTTCTATCAACAAACATGGAGACCCAACTCCTCTCACTATTCTCTAATGACATATGCATCCCTAATTTCTTGATATTTTCATTTCAAACATCCAGTTTTTATGGTGTTCTTTTCACAACAAGGTACCTAAGGATCAAACTCACCAATGTGTATAAAAATTTCTAGTATTTTACCAAAAATGAGAGGAGAGTCAACAAAGCTCAGCGTTTGAGAAAGCCCGAAAAAATACTGGTTAAAACCATTTGAAATATTACAAGAATGTCAGAGTTTGGAAGCCAGTAATTATATATGACTTTTTCAGTGTTGTACATAGAGACAGATATAGAATTTATACCGGTGTCTGCAAGATCATCCACAAGTTCTTCCTTCTCTGTTATGGTTTCCACCCGCTCCCTTCTGAGCGCTTTGATCTGCAGAACAGAAATTAATGATGGAGGAAAACATATGCAGTAAACTAACCGAATAAAAAACGGTGCTTGTGTTTTTATTAGAATAGAATAGGTCATTATTTTCACCGATACATTATAGTATAGGTGCACTGACAGTCTTTTTTCATTAAAATGATCTAATTGCAGTTCAAATGTTGCACATTGATCATTTTTTGTGTTGCAACAATGAATAGTTCCTGCCATCTTTAATTAAAATTGAATTAGATAATATAAGAATATTAAATTTGTGATATGGATATTCTGGATTGGGCGAACTTAAAGAAATAAAATATTACTCTTGCGTGTAAGAGTATTTTTTTCACCATCAAGCACAAAAAAATCCTCACACTGACAAGAATAGTTCAAAGAAATATTTTAGAAAGTGTGCATCACACACCTTCATCTTTGTTTGTTGAAATCCACCCAAAATGTTCTTAAATCTTTTTGTTAATGAAGTGAACTCTTGCAGGTATCAGACTGATACAAAAGCTTGTAAATGTCTGCAAGCACTTACTTTTTTATTTTATTTTCAGATCTAGACTTGCTTTGCTGTTGAGTAACACAAATAAACAAATTAAAAGATAACTTAATATTTTACTGGCGTAATTAAGAAGGATTTACTTATTAAGCTTTTTAAATACATTTTAGTTTATCTAAAATTTAAAAAACTGTGATTAAGCGTTCTCCCAGAGGCAAAAGTGCAGGGTTTTTTGGACCTTACTATTCCTTACCTCCCTGAGGAAGTTCTCATCTCTGAGCCTGTTTCTGAGTAGGAGGATGTCAGCGTACCGACTCTGCACTGAACTCCATCTCAGGTTATGTCGAACAGACAGAGTCAGGTTCCCAGTGTCGTGGCAAAACCGCAGCAAGCGGGACCGATCTGCCCACACTTGTGTCAGACCTGCTGGAGGAGTGGCGAGGGGGTTGGGTGGGCTGCAACGGGTCAAGATGATACAATTTTTCAAAAACAGTCAAGTAAGAGAAATTAAACTGTTCCTAATTAACTGACAAAATGTAGAAAAATGTTATAGGTAATAGATAAACATATAAATTAGGGGATGATCCAATTTGATCTTAGGTATCAGCTCAGTTTCCCAGTTAGGGCTTTTGGAAATGAGCCTATCGGACTCCTGATCCCTGTTGTTGCTCTGCAGAGTTTGATGAATAAAACTATAGAACATGTGAATCACATGGCTTTTTTACAATGAAATGTCCCAAATCCACACTTATTTATGTGTTTTTTTTATGTGAATAACTCACATGTCAGATGTGTGAACTTCATGTTTATTTTTTATGAATCTTGGTTTTAATGTATTTTTTACAGGTAAAACGTGTGGGATTTTCTGTAAGAGCTGTCTGTGATTTTTCAGATCCAACCCCAGAAATCTGCAAAGCTGGAAGAAAAAATCCAGCTTTTACTCATAAACATATCAGCATTACATGTCTTGTAATACTGTAAATAGGGCTGCACACATTATTTTGTTCAAAATAATTTCTAAAAATTTTGAGATTGTAAGAAAAAAATTCTCAAAAAAAAAGATCCCTGTCTTGTAGAAAGTAGAATGATGGTGAAAAATTCCCATAAACACAACTTCCTAAATCCTATGGAAAGCCTTTCTAGAAAGCTTTGGTAGCACTTATATAAATCAAAAAATGATATGAAAGGTAGGATGTTACAAATGACCAACTAAAGCTCTGCATTGCAATTGAAAGCTCTATGTTGAACATATTCTCTTTATTTTTTGGTCATGTCTTTTCATGACATGGCAAAATCATGTCATTGTAGAGTCATAATTTCTTACTTTGTGAGCAGCTCCAGGAGCTCAGTGTTGCCTGTGGTCTGTGCCAGCTGCAGCGGTGTGACTCCCTCTTCATTAGGAAGACTGACAGCCATCAAACCGCCTGGCTGACAAAGCAGCAGCTCTGCAAGCCGATAAAAACCCCAACGCACCGCCAGGTGGAGGGGACACTCTCTGGGAATGCGTTCTGGAGAAAAGAGAAAGATACAACATTAAAAAAAATCTTGCATTACGATATGCAGGGGGGAAAAAGCACAAGCAAGGAAAAGGAAAGAGAAAAGAATGAGAAGATAAACGGATTGGCTATAACAGAATGTGAGGTGAAAGTAACACATGAATTATACGTTTGTTTTTAAAAACATGCATCCGTTCTAGTTTATAATCAGTATAATCCAATTTAGGACTATAAAGACTGAACACTAAGTGAGGACACATTATCTCTTTAGCAGATGAGTGTCATTTTCGAAATTTAATTAGCTGAAAACAAACTGCTAATACTGAGCATGTGCAGTTTCATTTAGCTTCTTGGGTGCTCTAAATTATCCCAAAATATTTCATTCCTGAAAATTCTTTCCGTATGTACGATTGCTTAAAAGCCCAACTATTCAGACACCGATGATAGATGGATATTGTCATTATAGGAGCAAGTGATCAGAAGAGGAACCTTTTAAAAAGTTCCCTGCCTCACATGGAATGTTTTGATTTGTTACACATGCTGACTAGAGATGGGTATGCAGTTAAATGATTACATTTATAAAAAAGATGCAAGAGGTGGGACCAGATAATAATTTTGCAGGTCACTAAGTCCCAAGTGTTTTCACCCAAGCACAGTCCCAAGTAAAGACATGCATCAACATCAAATCATAATTTTTTTTATCTTAAACAGGATATTTGAAAACATATATATGATTTAATAATAATATAATGCTAAATATTTTAAAAATATATAAATGAGTAATAATTTATTCATATATCCTGTTAATTTATAACTAATACATACATTCTAACTAATAAACAGCAACATAAAATTTATGTGGATGGTTTTTGTTCTAAATGTTATAATATTTATGATATAAAGTACTTTCAACTGCCTTGTTGCTGAAAAGCGATATAGAAATAAACTTGAAAAAAAGAGTTAATCCCAGTAATTTATAAAATGTAGACAATACAGTGACATCATGAGTGCTGCTGTCCACCTCACTGCAGACATTCAGAGGGAGACGTTGCAATGAAACAGGCTGCCATAACAACATTAACCAGTAAAATTATGTAGGTGGCCTTACACAAACACTCAGCTCACACAAACAGATGGTGGCAGCTGGTAAGCAGCGGTTGGCACCAACATACAGGAACCTTGCATGCACACACTCACTCACCTTCAGATTTACTGAGCTGTGCCTGCGTTTGCTTCCCAGTAGAAAGGTTCTATTAACCCATAACACACTGCTTAATTGGCTTTGATGAACCTGACCGAAGCACACATGTGGCTATGTTCACTTCCGATTGCAACCCTTTGAGTTCAGAAAATAGGAATAATAGCAGCAGGGAGTAAATTGGACGACAGGAGAGTTGAAGAGTTCACTCTTACTGCAATGTGCTGGATTTGATTTTTCTCTGCAGAACATTTTAACGCAATCAGGATGAATTCAACTCAAATTTAACATTCTAAAAAAGTTATTCACTTGAATTGTAATATTTCTGATTAATCCTGCTTAGATAATCCATAAAAAAGACAGGTTTCCATTATTTCAACAATGCCAAAATTTGCATATGCGCTATAATATGGCATAAAAGAGGTGGAGATGCTTTTACCATCTCCATGGTGGCTGCCAAGTACATTCCAATTTGGAGGGATGTCCAGGTTGGCCATAGCGAGGGCCACTTTGCGATCCATAGCCCACTGAGAGCTCTCCTGGCGCAGGCTGAAGAGGCTGCTCAGCTCCTGGTGATCCGTGGCATTCAGACAATGTCCGTGAATTATGATGTGCTCTGCCAAGTCCTGAGAGTAAATCAATCAAGGAGGATAAAATCACTACATGAAAGGAGAAAACTCAAGCATTTTTTTTTTATCTTGTTTTGATGCTTAAAAAAATAAAAAACTACTAGTGTGATACTTCTCAATCTGCACTCAAATGTTTTTGGATGTGTCTAATCTCAGCAATGTGAGAAAAAATAGAAAACCCTTTAAAAGCCTTTGTAAGACAATTTTTCAAATACAATAACTGAAGCAAAGACCTTTAACATTTTTAAGTAAAAATTGATGGAAACGACGTCTAATGAGGAATAAATAAGGACATCCCATCATTTATTTTGACATAAAATGTATACAATTACACAGAGGTGTATCAGGTCAGATACACGTGATTTAATATTGTCACGTGATTTTAAAGACCATTTGTTGTGTAAAGTCCATAAAGTGGGTTAGGAAAACTGTTGATCCGCTGCCATGACAGACATGTTGGGAAGAAGCTGTACCATGGCAGAAACCAAGGGGGAGAGGGTAAGCAAAGCGTACACAAGCCTGATTAACAGTGCTAAGTCCATCCTCTTGGCTTTGATTGATTATTTCTTGTAGATAGCACTGAGAGCATTGGGGGATGTGGTGATAAGAGCATTCTAAAAGAATAATGCAACACTTCAGGTGACATAAATAAAATCCACTTACCTGAGCATCATCATGTACGTACTCTAAGGAAGCCCCGCCCAACCAGGTGAGCTGCATGGATTCAGAGCATAGATAGGCTTGCACAGACACTTCCTCTGGCAGATTGTGTCCTAAAGAAGCAATAGGACTAACTTTAGACTGGCTTATTTACGTCTGATCAAAATAAATGTATTTTATTTTCCTATGTAGCATTGGCTTCAGTTAAAATACAAACAAATTCCATTGAATCAATAGCTGATCTAATTAAACCTGATAAAAACGCTTCTTAATCTCATGCTAAGTAGACACTGTCAGGATTGATTAATTCTCAAACCCTTATGCTTAAAAAGACATGCAAAAGCAAAGTGCATACCTGGCACAATAAAGTAGAGCATGATATCGTTTTGAGCCTGGGTTACATGGACCAGCGTGGATCCCTCCAGAACAACATAGACTTCAGCATCCTCTGGCACTGAGTCCAACCCCTCCAGCAACGCAAATACCTTAGCCTCGCCCTGAGATAAAGAAAGGTGAGAGAAAAAATAAAGAAGAAAGATGATAAACAGACAAAAATTGATCTTCTCGCAAAGTACCCAGGCTCATTTTCAGCTTTGACTTGTGTAGGATTCTACAGATTTATAAAGTACACCAAATCCCCCAGCAGCTCTCCTTGAGGGTACAATAAAGAATCCCCCCTCAATAAAAAAAGGAATGCCTCATGTGTCTGATGCAAAGACCTGCCCTGATCCCAACAGGCAAGAATAATTCTAACTTCTCATGTGAAGCAGCACAAAAAAGTACACCACTTTTCATTTTTTCATGGTAGTCTAAATGTAATTCATGCACCTGATAAAGTTTCTGCCTGCTTTAAGTGTTGAAGCCCATGTAACTTGTAGTTACAATGCGTCAATAACAATGAAGAGAGTCCTGTTCATTTCAAGTTAAATGCAAATAATTAACCACTTTCTTAGGAATGAAGTGGTCACTGAAATATAATGAATTAGTTTTCATATTCAAGAAACTAGTTTGTGATTATTCGAGATTTGTGATTTGGTGCATTAGTTATCAGAAGATGTATAGACTATAGTCACAAACGAATTAACATCTTCAACAACTTCAGGTGGCATTTTAATTAGGAGATCAAGGACTACCCAAGTAAACACCCACCACGAACTGTTGGCATAAAGCAGAATCAAGGCATTCATCTTGTTTATGCTCAATCCTGGCCATATCATTTAAATGCTAAAGATGACCTTGACATACATCCACAGAAAAAATATGTTCCTATTCTCCTCTGACATCAATAAGGTATTTTCTTCACATAACTCCCAAGCATTGGATATTTTCTTTTTTTCTGATCATCAACTCTGAGCATAAGAGGTGGATTTGAAACCACAGACTAGCAACCATAACGTGTTTAGAATAATTTTAATCTCTTTCTTTCCCATCCTGATGCTCAATTTGAGCTTCTACAAGTTGTCTTCACAACTGCCCAAGTACTTTAAGTTGCTGTCATGTCAGAGGCTGACTCTGAATTTGTCTTAACAAGCAATTAAGCAGATTATCATAATTAAATGAGTGTACTTTTGCTTTTAGTTTTAGTCATTCAAAGTACTTCAGGGCCATTAGCCATTTCACAGATTCTAAAAGTAATAAAGAAACAGAACTCAATTTGCCCACCTCAAGTGTCCTAAATAGAGGAGAGTATTGAGGCCACAAGACGAGCCGTGTGAGTTATTCTTGGAAACATATCAAACAACTGACTCAGGCTGGAGTGAAGGAAAATGACAATATGTTGAATATAAATGAACATTGATAAGAGGAGATTTTTATGCTCGTTTTCTCATTTAGATTCTATTAGCCTTGCTCAACAGATGACCTAATTTTGTAATGGAATAAACTGAGATGTTTTTCAATCTCAGAGACTGGGTAATTATGTCTCTATTTCTACCTCCTTGACCTGATTGCAAAAGGTTGTGGAAGGACGGTTGAGGAAATCACAATAAAATTTGAAAAACTAGGCCAAGCTCAATAAAAACCTAATCACATATACAAACAACTGTTTTTGGTTGTTTGCAAATATTTAAAATGTTTACAATGTATTCAACACAAACATCCTCCATATATATAAAACTACAATCACTTTATTATGTGCAGTCATGAAGAGAACAAATTTAATGTGCAAAACATTTCATACATTTTGAAGTTTGAAAAAGGAAGGAGCTGTGGGACCAAGTGACATCCACTATAAAAGGTTCAGGATTTAAAACAAAAATAAAATTAATAATAAATAAAATAATAATCAAATTTGCCATTCTCTAATAAAATAAAATCAACCACTTAAATGTTTTGGATAGTTTCACATAATAGAGATATTTTCCTAACAAAAAAAGACAACATGACCAGTGTCTCACCAGAGAAAAGACATAAGTAAAAGAAAAACTTATCTGATCTGGCAAATTAAATATACTGGAAACGACAGTCTGCATGCAATGATGTCAGTCCAGTCTTATGCTCTCAACTGGCATAAAGTTGACACTTAAAAGGACATTTAAAATTGAGTCCTTTCGACCTGGATTTGATCTGCCTTTTTTCTGGTGCTAAGAGTTTAAAAGCTAAAATGCTAAGCATGTACAGATTGGAAGCACTGTAAAAAGAACTAAACTAATATAAAGCTACCTGTTTTAAGCAAGCAAGAATACAAAAAAAAATTGCAAATTCTCCCCATCTGATGTGAAAATGAAGGAGTAAACTTTTTTAGCAAAGTTTTGCTCTCAAAGCACGTTTTGAATGAACATTCAACATTTCTAAAGTTGGTGAAAAGTTCCTGCCTTCTGTAAGATAAATCCAAAAATACTGTTGCAATTTCTCTCTAGAAATTGTGTTAACCTTTATCATACAAGGTTCATGCTTGTATGAAACATATTAAACTTGCATGGAGATGCAACAAGGCTGCATCTTAGCATGGTGATGTTGGCATTTTTCCTCACTTGTGAAAAACACTGGATAGCTGACTTTCCTGCTGAGAGCAAAGTGTTGAAATAAATGTCTGCAGATCAAACTTCCCAAAATGGTTAATCTTCTCCTCCATTAATGTTTAATATTCTGCAGATAACCTAAACTAAAAAAAAACATTATGTTGAAACATGTCAGCTTTATTTAAACTGAAAACAGTGTGAGGAATGGATTTCCTGTTTGAACCTTCAGTGCTTTGTGTTTGCTTACATTGTCAAGATCCCCAACCTGTTTGACTTATATTACATCACACAAAACAGAACCATTTAAATGTTCACCACTTGAAACTCCACAAACTAATAGCAGAGCAAACACAGGCATTATTCTTTTATTTTTAATAACAGGGTTAGTGATTTGCCAGCAGTATAAACATGCGTCAGGCCACCATTGTTACTATTATACTGATGGATTAGATTGTTTTACATTTTGCGTTTTGAAGTTTTGATTAAGTGTTTAAATAATCCAATGGCCGACCACAGAAATGTTCAATTCAAAGAGCGATTTCAGAACATCAAAGTGTACGCATCAGTCACTCTCATCTCACTGGGATTTTACAAAACATTGTGTAACTACATGGAACAATGTAATTGCATATCAGTCCTAATGGAGAGACAGCACAAAGAAATTTTGTAAAAGTATTCAAATCCATCAAGCTTTAACATCTCATCAGGTTAAAACCACAAAATAAATGTATTTTCTTTGATAAAAGAAATACATTTATTTTAAATTAACACAAAGTAGGAGATAATTGTGAAATGGAGAGAAATTGATGTATCAGAGTCTGAAAATAGCATCCTGTATTGGTATTCAGCTCCACTTACATTGATAAACATAAATAAAGTCCAGTACAAACAATGGTCTTCACTCATTAGACATTACTAAACATGGTCCATCTGTGCATAATTCAATCTCAATACAAATATGTTAAGGCCTCTGAGGTTTATAAGGGAACATTGAGTGAATAAACAGCATCATTATAAACAAAGATCAAAAACAATATTCCTTCCCTTCAATGGAAGCTAAATCCATTCTATGGAATGAGCATTGCACAGCTGCAAACCTATCAAGACTCGACCGTCCACCTGAACTGAGAGTCCAGGCAAGGGGAGCATTATTCAGAGAAGACGCCCGAGGTAATTTTGGAAGAGCTTTGGATATTTATATCTCAGGTGAGCAAATCTGTCGACAGGAAAACTAATAGCTGTGCACCCCACACATCTGGTGTCCATGAAAGAGTGAGGAAATGAAAGCCACAAACACTAGAATTAGTTTAATTAGTTACAAGCCATCTAGGGCCACAGGTAACATTTAGAAAAAGATCATCTGGTCAGATGAGACATTTAATGAACATTTTACCCTTCATGCAAAACACGTAGTGGAAAACTAAAATTACAAATCAATCTGATCACAGTGACAGGGAGGCTAGCCTTGACTGATAAGATGGATGGAGCAAAACACAGGAAAATCTGGGAAGTAACTTGACAGAAGCTGCAAAAGACTTGAGGCAAATGCTTAGAATTTGCAAATATATAGCTAGATAATCAAAGTCCAGACCCAAATTCAAATGAGAATCTGAGGCAAACCTTGAAAATTAATGTACACATCTGCTCGCCATCTAATCTGACTTAGATTGAGCTCTTTGCAAAGATAAAACATTTAAATTATAGAAACAAGAAAGAGACTATTCCAAAAAACTTGAAGACTTTGTGATGCTTCTTTGAAGAGGTGGAGGTAAACAGAGATAGACACCACAGATTGCTTTTGTTTTTCTTGCAGAGTAAAGTAATATGAATACATTTGCAAGACAGAAAAAAAGTAGCTTAGATTTTCAAATTAATGATGGCGCTCATTTTTCAGTACCATCCAAACTCATTCTGCAGAGATTTCCCACAGGAAGACCAATTTACTCTTGAGATTAAGTGAAGAAGCTTATATTGAACTTGACAGCACATATACTCACATAGAGAGGCACCTTCCTCCTGCTCAGCTCCATGTATACAGCAGCTGCAAGGTGAAAAAAATATTGACACAAAATGAAAAAATGGGGAAAACGCACAGTGAAGCATGTGACTCCTAATTATTTCCTTGCTTATTTTGGTTTGATCTTGAGGATTATCAAACCTTTAAGCAGTGAGAGAGGTCATCTGAAGAGACAGCATCAGCTTTTGATCACAAGAAGGTGAATAATGATTTTAATGATCGACCTTCCTGCCATGGTGTGTGTAAAGAGAGAAGACCAGAATGTCCATGAATCTGATACACTCGGCAGTTCAATAATGCGCGTGTGTGGCTTTGTGCATGAGCAGGAAATCGATTACATTTCAATGCTGCAGGGTTTAGACCTGCTCTGTGTCAGTGGTCACTTCCTAAATGAGACCCAGCAGCAAGATCTTAACAAACTGACAGTCATCGTTCATAACGAGACAGCTTCCTGTCCGCTTTTAGCCTTCTGCAATCACACACTTAGAAACAGGCTGCAAGATCTCTGAGGAGGAAAAGTGTGAAAATATGACAGTAAAAGTCCTCCATACTTTAAAAAAAAAAACATGAAGTATACTTTAACATTAATGGATGTGATTTTTTTCTTGCATTAATAATTTTATGCTCATTTAGCTTATTGATTTAGAGACCAACCACACTTCTATAATAATATTTTTTAAATCATAGACTACCATAAAAGCACTTACCTTGGATCTTATACTCTAGCAAATATGTCCTGAGAGTAAGATGTAATTCCTTTAGGACAAAGTCTTAACCATTTTTCTGTTTAACAAAGAGATCAGATCGCAGCCGCTGCTGTCTGCACAGTTTCAGTCTCCCCTCAGCACTGATGCTTCTCTGTTTTCAGCCTAAATCCCTCCTAACGTGATAAAGTTACCCCATTGCCTTAAAGCAATAGCGACCTCAAGTGGAAGATAATAGGACTGACAAATGCATATTTATCTATTCTCAGTGGAAAGTTACAGTTCTTTGCACCGTCTAGTATAAGGTGTTCCTTGCATCGGATACTTGATTTTTTTGTTTAGTTTTGTCAATCACACTTTATTGTATTTCGCTGAGATTTTATGCGACAGTCCAACATAAAAATCATAACTATAGAATGGAATAAAACATAAATAGATTTTTACACATTTTTGTTTAGCCACTATGAGCCAAGACTTAAACTATCTCCTTAAGTCGTTTCGTAGCCTCCTTTAGGTTTTCTTAAAAATTTGACCTGTACTTATCTCCATCTTCCAATTAGCTTCTCTGCTAATAACAAAGAAGCACCGGGCATGATGCTGCCTCCAGCTTGTGGACGTTTCAGTGTGATTTACAGCGTTACTTTTCTGCCACATAGTGTTTTGCACACACACTTTGATCTCATCTGATCAGAGCACCTTCATCCACATGTTTGATGTTTTCCCTGCATGACCACTAGCGCCACAAGTCATGCTAGTTCGCCATGCTAGCTCACCTAGCATGGTGAAACTAGTGCTAGTGGTGAACTATGTTCTCACCATAAACTAGCATGACATTGTCTCTTTGTATTATGCTTTCCTTCCTACAGAGGTAAAAACTCTTGGCTACTGAGAAACCATTGCTTTTCTGGAGGCATGGTCTCTGTTGAGGTTTTAAATTTTACCCTGTTGCTAACATATGTAATGCCAGTTGAACACTATGAAGCTTACCGGAAGCTGTTAACAACAATCCACCACTGCAAAGAGAGAAACTGTACTATAAAAAGCAGACCAATCTCAAATGTTCTTTTCAAATCAAATAAAGCCAGAAACACTTATGAGAAAAACATTTATTTTTCTCTGCTTATACGAGTATCGGACATTATGAAAGTACTTCAAACACATACTGACGTTTACAGTTGATGCTAATTGCAATTCGAATTACATCAAATATGACTTTTTTTAGATCCACATATTCATAAAGTCTCCACATAGAAAATGTTTTCAGTTGGTTCCCATGTACAAACAACATGGGTTAGAGTGAACCTGCCTGGATAAGATGGAGGGATGGAGGCCTGCTCTGCTGCGATTGGTTGATATACCAGTAGCCTCTGAACAAAGGATGAAAAAACTAATGTCTTCAGAGAAAAATATCCTGTTTTTTATCCTAAGCCTTATTCTAGAAGATATCACCAGTAGATGTATACATATGAAATATATACAACTAAATCCAGTTAGTCTGGAAAAAGTGTTTTATTGAAAACTGACCCTGTTGTTGTTTGACATCTTTAAAGTCAAAAACAGTTTTTACAGGAGAATAGGTAACTGATTAAGAATTAGAACCAATCAAACCGTCTGATCGATCTGCAACAACTGCTCTGGATATTCCATTTTTAGATTATTTTGTGCATATTAGGCTTTTGTCCAAAACCTGGATAACAACTACTTCCTTTAGTTGAAACTATACAGCTGGGTTGAGTAACGTTTTCTGTGCCTAACTTGGTGTGGAGCATAAAAAGTAGAGAAGTCTCTGTGAACTATCTCCAGCATACAGACCTTAATATTCCAATTTCATTCGAGATTTGAAAGAAATGTTAAATCAGTCGAGAGATCTTTGTTTAATAATAAAATACTGCAATATAACAAATTACAGCTAATGAACTTCCACAGCAGACCTCACTTAACAGCAGAAGGCAAAATGTAGGACTCAATACAGATCCAATTAAAAAATATTTGTTTGGTGTTGTTTAAACACAGGAAACGATTCTGATACCGTCAATAGAGATTTTATAAAAATCATCCTAATCCAGTCTAAAATAATTTTTTTCCCTCATTTGATCTCAGGTGACCTGAAGCTCTGGTCTCAAACTGCTCGCCTCTCCCTGAGCCAGACCATTAGAACTTCCCACGTCGGAGTACGGCACCTCCTTACGAGGAATGGAGGTGGAAAACATGGTGTCCAACATTCCCAGGACCTCCAGTAGCTCCTGCTCCAAGTTGATCTCTGACTGCAGGATGTTCTGCAGCCGCAGCAGCTGCTGGTCAATCAGCACCGACTGGCCAATCACCGATTTATAGATATCAAGGACCATTTCAGCTGCCGTCAACAGGATGGGGGCAAACCTGGGGTCGACAATGTTTCTGAAGAAGAAACAGACACAAATGATCAAGGTTGAAACTTTAAATTGATAAATCCGTACATTATAACACCCTGATTTTATTTCACAACTTTAAAGATTTGAACCCAAAACGTAAGATGTGTTTTGCTTCATACCCAATGACAAAGTGGAGTAACTGAGAGAGTTGCTTTTCATCTCTTCCTGCTATCGCGTTCTTTAGAGTTCCTCTTCGGTCCAGCTCCTTAATTACACCCACAGTTATCTCCGGCTTCTTCTTTCTAAACCAGATCTATCAGAAAAGAAGATCGAAGAAACAACTTCGCTTAAAACAGCTAGGGTAGACATGATAAAATAAAAATAAACTTTTATTACTTCAATGCTTATGAATATTTAGATTACTCTTACCTCCAAGGATGCATCCAAAGCTTTGGATACATTAAATTTCTTGAGCTCCCTGTCATATTTGGCCAAATGTTCTTTGACTGGCTTACTGACAAGATAGTCATCCTGTAAATGTATAAAGCAAGGAAATTGGAAATATGGAAAAAACTCAGTCATAACTCTTACATAAAAAGATGGGCTGACGAAGACTGTAACATAGAAACCTACTGGTTTTGGGGCATAATTTTTTCCTTTCACAAAGACACGATATGATGGGCGGCGCCTCGGTTGGCTCATTGTTTCCTTTGACTCTTCTGTGTGTTTTCTGTGTTTGATGCTTAAAATACAGTTGGTCATTCCTACAACAATGGACTTGTCATCCGGCTGAGAAGGAAGAAAAGTTTTCAACTTTGGCAACGTAACAAGGTAACATAAAATAATTTTTTTTATTTTGTTTTTAAAGTGCAAACATGGAGCCTTCTCTAATTCCTGTTTTATCTGCGCTGATTTGCAAGTTTCTCAATCGAAAATATCAGAAAAATGTAGGTGTCCATTATATAAAAAAGGATAAATATTAGAATATTCCAGAACATTGCTGGAACTTTTATTCTTACAGCCAAAGCCAAACTGAGGATTGCAGCAGCGTAGTCAAAGTTGTGGACCACTTTGTAGGTGGTCGTGTTGTAGACCTTCACATGCCTGAAAGACAAATAGTCCATTTTCATTCATTCACCTTTTATTTACAGAAGGTGGCAACAACCAGAGCACTTCCACTTGAATACGCAACTATTCTTATAAGAGTGACTAATACAGCACATATTAGCTGCCTTTGACAGACAGAAAAGTGCCAGATTTTAGCTATTTAAACATTTATTTTATGTTAGGAATTCACTATATCTGACGTTCTTATACCTGTCCAGAGATGCCGACAGCAGTCTCTCTCCGTTGTTGCCGAGAGCCAAACAGGTGACGGTTTTATGGTGGTTTTTCAGCGACACCAGAGGCCGACCCCCTTTTAGCAGATCCCACACTTTGACGTAGCGCCCACCTGAGGAAAGACAACCAAAATTTGCGAGTTAAGCTTGTATTGCAAATATTTCCAAATAAACTTCAAAACAACCCATGCCGTATACTGCATAAATATAGAGCTTCCTTTGAGGTAAAAAAAAACTAAACTAAAATATCCTTATTTTGCTTACTGGTAAAAATAAATAGGAATGGTTCACGCAAATCTGAACAAATCTAACATGTTTGTGTGACATTGCAGCCTCATAAAGCCTTTCATCAAAACTATAAAACTGAATTTGTGCAAGTATGACATGTTTTGATTTTTTATGCTTCTCATTATTAAGCATGTGCAAATATAGATGATCTGGATTATTAATAAGTGTATATTTTTATTCAGTAAATACCTTGTGGTGATTTTTTTTCACATGTACTTTAGATGTTAAGTTCTGATCTCTGATGGAAAAGAAATTAACATAGTGACTACCTTTTATCTGCCTTGTCTTGTGCTATCACAAACAGCTAAACCAAGCACAGCAAAAAACCAGGGAAAAAAACTAAGCCAAAACTTTAGTGAGACCCTTTATGTCAGAGAGCAGTGCAGAACTGAGTTTCTGCATTGGACCTTTGCTGTCTGTTTGGTTCTGAAATTAATCTGAACCTTCAGTGTATGTGTATGATAAATGATTCAGCTGACAACCTGCTGAGACCAGGAGTCCCTCAGAGGGGTAGAGAAGGAGGCTCTCCACCGGCTGCCCATGATCCATGGTCATCACACTCTTCTCCTCTCTGGCATCAAACACTTTCAGAGTGTGGTCATATGATCCTGAAGCAATGAAAAAAAAAGAAAAAATCTGATTGTTGTTGGAGCCAGTCAGTTGTAACAGGAGACATATGGACTCTATTTTTCTTATTTTATTTATGTTTAGAGTCAAGTTAGAAACTACCTAGAAGGCGCCACAAATTGATGTTTTTCAAACAGAAGGTTAACTTCCTCTTGACCTTTTGACATTTCCCCACTCCTCTGCAGAATGACCTTTTGACTCACCAGTAATGAAGAGATCTCTGTTGAGTTTGCTGGTAACACCACAGCGAATGTAGTCTGTGTGTTCCTGGTAGGTGCTGAGCTCGGCTGCGTTTGGGATGTCCCACAGGCGGCAGGTGTAGTCGTCAGAGCCCGTGAGAATCTGATAACCGTCTGAGGTGAAGTCAGTGACATGTACGGCCCTGAGTGGAAAAAGAAAATCCAATTAAATTAAATTCAAATTGTTTTCAGTATGCAGGATTTTAAGAAATATGAAAAAACAGCTCAATCGTTGTCAGAATTCTTGGAATCAGCATGAATTTCAGTCGATGGATCACTCAAGAAATCATCATTCAACATTGTTGTCATCAGCCAATGACTTCCACCACATATTCATTCACCCAACACTTTTCCATTTCAAAACATGGGTCACTGACAAAGGTCAGTTAATGTTGATGAATAGATAAATCGAAGTTCTTATTAGGGATGAAGAAATGAAATTCTCACAGTATAATAGCTTTAGCTAAGAATACCACAATTTGTTTCCATTATGTTTTTGAAATCAAAGATTTAGAATAAGAATGTTCAGCATGTATAAAGCTGTTTCTTAGCATCAAAAAAGAAAAAAACACGGCAAAAACACAACTGATTAATTACAACAATCATTATAATGTAATTTACAGTTATATTTATATATTAACATAGCGTGCAGTTTCAAAACCATACTAAAGTATCTTGAAAAAGATGATAAATTCTCCCCAGTGTCGCCTATGCAAGTCTTTTTAATAGCAGGAAATACTTTCAATTCTGCCAATGCGTAACAACAGGTTTAGAAGTAACCAGAAGTCTAGTTTATTTTAGATAGATTTGAGCTACTGAGCAATAAAGAAAGAGTCTCAAAGAGACAGTACACAATTTCACCTTAATGAAATATTTCCTGTCATCACAATTTCCTTTGCAAAAATTTACTAAAATATCTATGGCCTAACCACAGAAACTTAAGATGTGAGACTCACTTTGTGTGACCTTTGAACATCCTTAGCGCCACTTTGCCGCTGACATCAAACAGCCTGACAACAGAGTCTTCGCATCCCGCCACGAGCAGCTGGCCATCTGACCTGAATCTACCACAATAAGCAGTGTCCTTGAATCGGGTAAATGTCTTGACAGGCTCTTGGGAGAAGGGACCATAGAGGTGGATCTGAGAAAAACAAAAGTTAGAACATGAAGAAACTGGGAAAACAAAGGTCCATCCATTACTCATAGGCAAATTATTTCAAAGCAGAACTGTTTATCAGATTGCTTTAGGGTTGCTGTTTAATTTTGAGAGCCTGTACCAGTAGAAACTTTGTCAGTTTTATTTTAATTATAATATAGTAACTGTATCAGTCAAGAATACGTAATGGGAACTTTATATTTCCTTCTCTTTTGTTACTGCCTATGCAAATGAGATCCATATCCTCTGGGGTAAAAAACTAAATACAATATGAAAATCAACCATGTTATAAGGTGAACTACCTAGAATTTATGCAAACAGAGCCTACTCACTCTTGTAAAGGCAGTTACAGCAAAATTATGAGGAGCCACAGGAGAGAAGTCGATGTGTGAGACTGCTCCAAATTCTTTTATCTGGACAGGAGCCTACAAGCGGGAAGAAGGGGAAACATATCAAGCTATGGATTCCTTCAAAGTTTGAGATCACAAATTGTTCAATACATTTATTTCACCCACAATAATATGAAATGGAGCACGCAGCAGGTGCGACTCACCTTGTAGTTTTTCCAGTAAAGTGTGTCCTGTGTGACTTTTTCTCCAAGCTTTGGATACACCGGGATTTTTGTGGGTTTAAATGAAGCCATCTATATGGCGCTTGTTGAAGAGTCTGCATGCACACAGTTGGAAACAGCATTTTAAGAGGAATCTTGGCATTTAAAGAGTTTACAGTTAAGAAATTATACTTTTTTTTTTTACTTTTGAAATGAAAACAAAAATTACAGATTGCACTAAGTTTCAACAGTTGAGTAAAAGGTCCAGTGTTGTTCATACTAGAGGAGGAAACTAAGTAAAAAATCTTATGTATATGATCATAATTTTGAAATTATATGTACATATTGCAAGATAAAACAAATAATACTGAAAATACACTACACATTTACAGAGCACTTTACACATGTTCAACTGCATATTAACACAAATAGTTTATCAGCCAATGAAACTACTGAAACCCAATGCATTTGGGCATTTCGACATGACTTGCTGAAGTTGAAAATGAACACAATAGAAAAATAGGTTTGCATCACAGGTGTGCAGCTCACATATCCAAACGTTAATGTTAATACAAATAAAAATTTTAAAAGAATGATTTTGGTGATTTGCATCAGTTCGAAGACAAAAAGGATCCAATCTGGTTTTTAAAAATGTGTACCTAACAAATTGGCTAATGAGTGTAAGTATATGGCAAAACTAAGAATAGAAATTAAACTAGACAAAAACATGCTATCTGAGATAAATCATAAAAAAAGAATTTGACTTTTTTAATAACATTGTCTTAAAAGTAAATCTTTTCCGTTAGTTTACTAAGTTCTACCTTAAAATATGATCTGACATCTATATTTATGGACACAAGGGGCATTGTCTACATCGACTTTAAATTTGCAGTTAATTACTTGATTTGAGAGACAATCCATTGTAGTATTTTTCATGGATTTTCTGGTGTAAGAGAATGATTTATTAGTCTTTGGATTTGGATATAGCACACAGTGCTTAAGTTTTTATTGTACAAAAAATATACTACACCCTTAAACCTTAAACCCAAAAAGATTCACCGTCTAATAGTTTTTAGTTTAGGCATTCAAGTATTATCCATGTTGTGTTATTTATATTGTCTTATGTAAAAAACTAAAACATGATATCAGCGATGAGGCTCGGGCAACAGTCAATTAAATCTTTAGATCGTTCATAAACAAACTAAAAAACAGCACATAAACTGAAATAATGCACGTGATTATGCATGTCTCAAACCTGGCACACTGTCTGTTGTTTATGCGACTAATATTTTACACAGAAATGGCTCCGGAACTTTCTCACCTTTGATTAGAAAAATGGTCCCACCGTGCAGATACGTTTCACGTACAATAGGGATGATTTAAAAGTAAACAGTCTTTTGTTGTCTAAAGTGAAGAAAAACTTTCTCATTTTACCGAAGGATCACGTTGCCTCTCGGCGAACAGGAGGACGCCATGATTGAATATAACTACTTCCGCAATGAGAGTGATAGAATATTGTAAGTAAGTTTTTGTTTCTACTGTTTTTTTTTTATTAAATTCTCTACAACAAGATTGAATATTTTTAGGTTAAATATAAGATTAGTTTTCCTCTCTACTTAATATTTTCTCATGTCAGTTTTACGTTTTAATTGACGTCACTTCCTGGCCTCCCTCCTTTTTACCTCCATCGCTTTTTGCGTGAGCCGCGTGTTTACACACTTGCAGGTATGTTCCTCGTTGTTTTTCAGTTTTTAAAATTATGACATACAATTTTAATGTAAGTGTAGCATTTAAAAAATAATTCTGTCTCTGTTTGAGAAACCTAATGTGAGAAAAACACACTCCTTTCTTCTGTATGAACATTTGTTTGAGGAGGCCCTAGCTAGCTGTTTAGCTGGCTTTGCTAACTAACAAGTTCCGTTGATGTAATTTAGACTGTACACATAATTTATGACTAGGTATGTTAATAAAATACACTGAAATTAGAAGAACGGGTTATACAGCATCGCCCTGTGTTAAATATTGTTTCATTGGCCTTATTTGAAAAACGTTGTAACCCAATAGTTTTGTGGTTGGCGTGTCCCTTGCTAAGGCTGTAGTTGCCCACCTCCTCACTCTGATTCATGCAGAACTTGCAGACAGGCTGTGAAGTGTGACGCTATTTTCGGGGCCTTATGACAGTTGTGCATTCTTGTTGGTTTTCTCTGTGAAAGGGCAAAAACTGAGGGGAGGTTTGAGGGGGATTTATTTTTAATAATTCCAGTTTGATTACATGTCTACCACTTCCTACGAACTGCTAGGTCAGACATGTAGTAATCACGTTAGGGGCAATTTCTGATGTAAGTTGTAAGTGTTATATATAACCCTCCGCCCCTCCCCTTTAGTCAATATGTAATTTAAAATTAAACGGTCAGAATAGAATCAGAAGTGATTTCTAGAAATCAGCTAATATTCAAATTGTGCAGTAAAAATGTTTTAACCTCAGTTAAGCTTGGATTGGAGTCAGATTCCTATGGTATGACTGTGTTATAGTATTTTGCAAATTAATTAATAACTACTTGGCTCTTTTGATGCACAGATATAAGCAAAAATAAAATAATAGAAAGTTTTGGAAAAATGTTCTCCTTCTTATTGTGCAAAATATTTGACATTTTTTCCACCCTCTACACTTTTTTAGAGTATTCCATGTATAACAAGCTGATATTCTCTGGGTAATTAGGTAGAACTTGCAATGGAATGTTTACTAGCCATGTCACTTCAGAATCAGAATAAACTTTATTGTTCCCCAAGGGAAAATGTATTATTCTTCACTAAATATGAGCAAATATAAATGCAATCATTAGTGGTATAAAAGTTACAGCACAAATGTGAAATTATGTCATTAGATATTACCTTAATATAAAATAAAATAAAAATATAAGTCATTGACGTTTATCAGCTTCCATGTAATTGTTTATTTTTTGTGGATGTTAGGAAATATTTCTGTACATCCACTCTGTCTCTCATGTCAGCAAAGGAAAAGTCTAGTAGAGTTGTGTTACTTTCTGTCTCGTATAACTGGTGTTAGGAAGGTATAAGTAAATCCTGTTACTCCAGCTTTTTATTTGGAATCTCATTAAAGTTCTTCTAATCAAAAGTAGAATTGTTGTTGAAACATGCCTGTTCTCTTCTATTTAAGATGAAGGAGTCGATAATGAACCAAGAGAAGCTTGCCAAACTGCAGGAGCAGGTCCGCATAGGTGGTAAGGTAAGTTGCGTACATGCTGCCAAGTAGTAGTCATGGAGGCTCTGAATCATCTGCTAAAGCTAATTTCACTGCTTTGTAGGGGTCGGCCCGGAGAAAGAAGAAGGTGGTGCACAGGACGGCTACAGCAGACGATAAGAAGCTGCAGTTTTCACTGAAGAAATTAGGAGTCAACAACATCTCTGGTATTGAAGAGGTAAGGTAAATCTTTGTGGACTTGTCCACATTGAATACTAGCACACAACTGACTTTATTTGCAAGTAAAAATTGACTTAATATCTTTCATTTAAATTGCAACTAAAACGGAACTGAAATCCCTGGAGATGGGATGCTTTACCCAAAGAGTCCTCCAGAGTGTGAAAGCCCTGATTTTTGATGACATTCGGTGGCCATGTATCCTTTGCTGAAGAAGTTGCAATGAACTTTGTGATTAGCCATTTAGTTATAGAGGAGTTTTCACATTGCACAGTGAATGTACTGCTGGCTGACATGGAGCGTCTGATCGACTGTTTTAACTTCTGCCAACAGTTGGAAACTTAATGTTTCATGGTCATGTTTCAAAATATTTTACTTGTTTTTATATGGGTTGTGTAAGATGTGGCCCTTGTGCAATTAATTTTCCATATTGTGTTGAGGGGACAGGATGCTTTACATGTGATGTTAACATGTGCCGCACTTCTACACTTTCGGCTCTGCTTTTTTTCAGCGAGTTTTGCTGTTTAATTAAGTGAGAATTGTCCATGTTCCCTTCTCAGTTTA
Source organism: Phalloptychus januarius (assembly GCA_902982915.1). Classification (NCBI taxonomy): domain Eukaryota; kingdom Metazoa; phylum Chordata; class Actinopteri; order Cyprinodontiformes; family Poeciliidae; genus Phalloptychus; species Phalloptychus januarius. The sequence goes on from CADWAE010000482.1 coordinate 5,939,752, forward strand.
AATTGCTGAGAAGGGATTACTCAGCAAATCCCTTCTCAGGATTTGCGTCTGCAAAATACTGAGGCAGAGAGATGAATACAGATATACCAGACTTTTCAGCTACGCATTTGTATTATAAAAAAAAACTTTAATGATTTTTTTCCCCTACACAAACATTCACTAATCAGATACCTTTCCAATAAAAGACATCGAAATTTGTGGTGATAATATGAGAAAAATGTCGCTCAAAGGTTATAAATAGTTTTGCAATACATTGGAAAATCATGACAGGTTAAAGATATCTAATGAAATCTGTGTTCTATTCTGATGAATATATTATACTGGTTGCTTACAGGTTTACTTTTTTAGACCAAGCTGTTGACTTTTCAAATAAGTAGAAATAAACCATTAAGGAGGGTAATTACAGTTTGAGGTATTTGGAAAGCTGTTGTTTTTTAACGGCAAAGCTGCCATACGTCTGTTCATATATCTTTAATCCTTTTTGTTTTCGCTGCAGGTGAATATGTTCACAAACCAGGGGACGGTGATCCACTTCAATAACCCAAAGGTTCAGGCCTCCTTGGCTGCCAACACGTTTACGATCACAGGGCATGCTGAGAATAAACAGCTAACAGAGATGCTTCCGGGAATCCTCAACCAGATGGGAGCTGATAGTCTTACCAGCCTCAGGAGACTAGCAGAAACCCTGCCCAAACCAGGTACCCACGACAAACTCATCCTGCGTTTTCTCCGTCATTAGTGTTGTATGGTGTCTAGTAATCATAAAACTCCCTAATTTTCATCATAGCGGGAGACAACAAAGCTCCCATAGTTGCTGCCGAAGAGGAAGATGACGAAGTACCTGGTAAGCAAGAAAATTTGCATCTCATTTATTTATAAATAAAGGGTATTTGCTGAATTGTTGCAAACTAAAGGCCCTTAAAATTAGCTATATTTTTGACAATAAAATGAGTGAGTCTACTCTGGACTGGTTCAAATCTATTCTTTTACCATTGTTTCCCTGAGTTGATGTTTGCAGAAGTCCAGGACAAACCTTTATCACCAACATAAACTGTGAAAGAATTCACTTATACTGTAATTGTACTAATTAATTCGTATTTCTTTCTCATCTGTTTGTGTAATTATAAATATAATACCCATCAACTCTTTGCTTTCATTTGCTGTTTATTCTTACTTCCTTTTTCTTTTTTCCTTTTCAGATCTTGTGGAAAACTTTGATGAAGCTTCAAAGAACGAAGCAAATTAACAAACATGACAACATCTGAATGTCTCTTGAGTCACCACAGTATTTAAGTCATGTATTTGTGGCTACGCACATAACCTGCTTTTAAATTCAACAATTGACTTTTTACAGAGAATGTTATTATACAGTTAAAGCAAACTGAATTTGGTAGAACCTGCACAAGCTTCTCTTTCTCATGCTGCCATCTTCACATTGCAGTTCCCATGCATCAAAAATGTATTGGTGGAATTAATTGTGTAATAAATATGACATTTTAATTTCTTTTATATATGCAGCAAAACAGTTTTGCTTTGTTTTGTTTTTTCACAAATTAAAATCAATGCAACTGTTCATCATACTCAAATGTTAAGGGCTTAAAACAACAGCAGAAGTATGAAGAAATCTCTCTTCTACCACGGAGCTCCGACAAAGATGAGTTGCACGGCAATTATGTAACCAAATACAAAGAAAAACACATCACACAAAATATACACGAAGAAAAAAGTCATTATACATAAATTACTACAAATCTTAGCTAAAAACAGTAACATCAAAGTTTTTTTCAAAAGTTTTTTTTTTTAGATTAATAACTGATAATTAAACCAAATGTAGTATAGCTTAGAAACTTTACACACATTTAAAAGCTACTTGAAAATTATGTATGCGACCTTTGACCTATGATAACTTTCTTAAGATGGAAAGCCGGTACATACAATACATTGAAACAGTATTTGAGTGGATTGTGAATTTAATGTAGGAACTTGTCCATCAATATGTCAGCCATTAACTTTTTTTAAGTGACGATGTCCATTTAATAACAACTGATAGTTTTCATGTTTTTATTATTGGTTGCCAAATTCAGACCAAACACTTTATAAATCTGTCTGCAGAGATGTGAAATATTAGAATCTAGGTATAGAGGTTGGAAATTACAGATATGTAGTAAAAAATCAATCATTAGTTTTATACATACTGATCTACCGCTGTTGAAACTACAAAAATGGCTACAAAGAACAGCAACAAAACTATAAAAATATATACTTGTAAATATATGTTACATTTAAAACAGCAGGTCCCATTTTGGATAATAAGGGAAGAGGTTGACTGGGATGCCCCTAAATTAGAGTCATGAGATTTAACAAAACACAAGGTTATTTCCTTTTATAAAAACTAAAAATTTATATATTTTTTATTGTTCTGGTCAGACAAAACTCCAGATTTGTTGAGACAGGCATAGTATGTCCTGTTTCTGGCATATACCAAACTCCTCTGTTCCCCACTTGTTCTCAAATGCTCTGTAATTTCTTGGAGACACTTGGAGCTTAAGATGTGTCAGAAAGTGACAGATTAAAAATAATTAAAAAGCCCACTTACCATTTTGTGAAAATAAATGTATTGCGCTCATTCTCTTAAATGAAAAACATTCTCTTAGGCTATAATTTTTTTTTAAACAGTAGTTTAGTGGTTTTTTGTTGAAAATGTAACACCAATGATTGATAGTTAGTCCAAAAAGTTACAGGGATTTGAGTTTTGTTTGTTATGGAGATTAATAAAACCTATTGTAAGGTGAAATATTGAGTCAACAAAAACAAAATGCATTTTGATTATTATTTTATTAAGAAATTAAGCAAAGAAAATGAGCTATGACTCCCCTGGCTAGTCCAGGGAAGTGAAGGAAAAAGGTAAGGACATTGCTTTAATATTCACCAGTTATGTAAACTCGGGACTTCCCATCAGCTCAACAATGAAGGTACAGTTTTCGCACAGCTCAGCATCTGCATGGTTCAAACTAAGTACAGAAAGGAAAGCAACCTCCCAGAAACTCTTCATCTCCAGTCTTCCCAGTAATTGAGCCAAACTTTTATTTTGTCATAACTGGGAGGATCAGTTTGAACACTCTTGGTCAGTGTCAAACCTTCTTGACAACAATTGAAGTTCTTGATGAGCGTTGTACCTGCTCTTTCGAAACCAAGCTTTGCCAAACAAAACCTGTGAAACATTGATTGCCTGTGGAATGATGGTGAGAAAACTGAAAGTAGAGGTAATTCTTTGTGGATATAAAATGGCATCAGTCATTACATCACAGTCAGTAAAAAACACAAGTAACATATTGTGTTTGGCTCCAGTGTAGAAATCCTCAAATTAGTAAATCTGCTCTTTGTTTTTTATTCACCAATTTACAGAAGGGTGCATGCAATATCTCCTCACAGTCAGCAGACTTGAGATGGATGGATGGATGGACAGATACTTCACTGGCAGTCTGGATTTATTGTGCAGTCTTGATAATTCTCCACAAATTGTTCAGTATGATCTCCGTGGTACAATAGAAAGATTTTTTCTGTTTGTTTTTCTTTTTTTTTTTTTTAAATCTTTTTGTTTATTGCACTTGGGCCTTTCTGATGAGGTGTTCGGTGTTTACACTTCATCTCAGATTTTCTGAAATGTACTGTATTTTTCCAGAAATTTGAGACTTATTCTTCATTCTGTCAATTGATGTCCAGGGCACAGGGACAATTATTTGGTGTTTTCTTTTTGTTGTTACTAAACTACATAGTTTAGCATAGAATACAGTTTTGGTAACATGTTTCATCTGACTGGAAAAAATAACATTTTGGAGTGACTCAGACAGACTTTCCACTTGAATCTGATGGAGAATTTGTAAAGGGAGATAAAGATTAAAGTGATTCTCAGGATGCCTCCAAACCTCAAGCACTTGGAGTCTATCACCAAAGACAAACTCCAAAAAAACCAGTAAAGCTAATGCCAATAAAGGTTTGAACACTAATTATCGAGAAGCCGAGACATATGATTTTAACATATCATTGTTTTAATATAATGTAAATAAAAACCAATTATTTATTTATTTGTTTTTTTTCTGAAAGGTGCCTGCCCCATTTCCAATCAGAAACAAAATTCTTAGTAGGATGAGAAACAACTTCACATCTAAAACAGCAAAGAGTTTTAACAGTTTGGGGTTTAACTGTAAATACAGTAAGAAATTATGGTTATGGGATAAGTTATTTTATTATTAACACCAAATTTTACTGATGTTGAAAACTGGAAAATATTTTAGTCCGAATTCCATATTGACTGATTTTAGTATATGGAAAAACATATAATGTGTTTTGGTGTCAGGTGGTGCTAAGCATATTTATTTGTGCATCTACAGGGAAAGAGGAAGCACTTCAACTGTGAAGCAGTTTTATTTCTTTCAGAAAGCCTTCTAAACAATCCATTGTTTTAATATTAGGAAAAACAATGGATTGAGCTAAATCAAAGACAGTCCAGGAATAAACTGTGTCTGATCCTTCAGAGCAAATCCACAAGGACAAACTTAAACTTACAGCCCAGTTCCAAATTACTAGCTTAGATTAAATAATATTTATGGCTCAGTTATCTTCCAGGAAAAGACAAGTCTTAAAGTTTGAAAAACTGGTAAAATGTTGTTTAATTGTCAAGTTTTGTGACATTCCCCTGATTTGTCACATAAAATGCCAGAACAATAAAATAATAAATAAAATGTCAAGAACATTTGATTAGTGTAAATATTATTATAGGTACATGAGAAAAACTGAGTTTTTGAGAATGTGTTAGAGATGACTCCTCACTCAACCATTCAGCGATTCATAAACTGGTTTCTTAGAATCCTTACAGCATTATGTTCTCAGATGGACTGTCCATGCAGTTTATACGTGTGAACAGTCTGCTTTTTGTTGTTGCCAGACACAACAAAAGACTTTTCTGAACAACTGGGAGGAGGTACGTTTGCTGGTAAAATTGTGGTAAGGAAAGTTGTATTTATACATTCTATGGTAGTGATATCACCAACAAAGTCATCTCTGTTCCTTGTCTTATAGCTGTGTCTCTAGCAAATGCGATGGTAATAGCTAGAACAAACTATACGTATGTTTCAGTCATTTTGGGGATTTTGCTCTAATATTTGGTTGCGGTGCTTAAATTCAGTAACACTCCTGTCTACTGCGACTCCATTGGCTGCTTAGGGTGAGTAAAACCCAGAACTTATTAAAACTGAAAGCTAATGAAAGTCATGCCTAAATTAATTTTCAGTGAAGTAATAAGAACTGTTGAATCGGTTTTTATATGTATGTATATAAGCAGGGACTGTCCATTTCTTCACTAAGTAATATGAATGTTTTGGTAAAGGTTATGTATTCATCATTTCTAGAGCACACTTTAAATTTCGTTTTCTAGCTAATCTTGTTCAGTAATATTCAAATGATTTACTCTTTTTTTTGCACTCTGACGTTTGCATGTTCCCCAGCACAGAGGTGACAACAGCTTTTCAGGCTTTTAGGGAAGTGAAATATTACCCCCAGCTATTTCTGAGTTACTGACCGAAGAGACTTCACACAGTCTGGTTAAGCAGCATATCTGCATCATGCATGTTATGCTAAAGACGGCAAATTTACTCAAGAAAAAGGAAGGAGGGAAAGAAAACCATTATAACACCTAATGTAGTTAGAGCGGATACTCCTGCAACTACGTCACACACATGACAGAAACGACATAAAAATGTGTGAGGATAAACACACGAGGCTCTGTTTCTGTTTCCACTTTGTGGACGCTGACATTTTGCCATGCAGAGGAGGGTTGTCCCGTCCGTGATGGGGAAGTCCTGTTGCCAGTCCCTTTTTTTTCCCTGCCCAAAGTTCTTTGGATTGCACTTACATTGTATGCTGGGGGATCGCCATTGGAGGAAATTATTCTTGTTATTTTTTCAAAGGTAGCTGACAATGAGATTTTTTCAAATATAGGTATTTTAAATTTTTTGGCTAACTTATCTCATAAAGTTTGTCTTTATAATAAAAAACATTATTGCTCTATCATTAAACAAAATGCCATCTTACAAATTTCTTCTCTTATTTTTCCACAAATTATCGCTCATGCCACACTGTCACAGCACAGCGATAGTTTCAGCAAATATGTAAAAAATATATTTTTTATAAAAATTACACACTGCAGCTTTAATTTCACTTAGGAGAGTACTGGTCAGGAAGGACGTGGCAATATATATATCTGTAATTTAAACGCAAGCCAAGGTAAAACTGTGTGGACTGGCTGCAGTCCAGACAGGAGGCTGTTTTTTATTATCATTTTATAAAGATTGTTTGAATTTCTGTCAGCAACAAATATAGTGTTTTTGTTGTGTAATTGTAAAAAGAGCAAAAATACAGAGAAATCCCTATTTATTCCCTGGAATGATGCTAACTAGGTTGTAATTAAACAGTGTTGCTCAACTTTTTACACTGGGACAGGAAGCAGGCTTATGCTGGTATGGAGGTTAGAGCTGCTGCTAAGTTCGTTCCAATTCCTTTTCTTGGTTAAAATAATAGGAGTTCATCTGCATAATCATTTAAATGGCAATCTAAGTATAATATTTGTCTAAATAGTGAGTACTCTGCAGTTTCCAAAAAAATAAAAATAAACTAAAGAGTGACAAATAAACTAGAGTCTCTGGAATCTAAGTTTGTTCTAATTCCTTCTCGGGTTAAAAGTGAGTACTCCACAGTTTCTAACAAGTAATCTAAAAAGTAACTATAAACTATCTCTTCAGTACACGGGGCCTTAACAGGAGCCAGGACCAGTTTTACAAGGGCACTGGCCCCGACTGGCCCCCGTCTAGAGCCGCCCATGGCTGGACATTCTCCTGTAGGATTTATTTAGTAGAATTCATGATTATTTCATTTACATCAAGTTGTCCCAAATCTGAAGCAGATGACATGATTGACTGTCAATAGATGTTCTTTAAAAAATAAATTAAAACAGGCTGTGCTAGCACGATGCCAAATGTAATAGGATCCACACTGTCCAAAGGTTGGAGTCATTTTGGTAAGCCTGCCATCCTGGGGAAGTTTCCCCATTTCTCCACAGTTTGTAGATAATGGTTCTCACTGCTCTTTGTTGGAGCCTCAAAGCCCTACAAATAGCTTTGTAAGTCTTTCAACAATGACAGATCTGATTGACTTTGTTCCTCATGTTCTTGAGTCTGTTTTGTCTGAGATCTTTTATCCTGCTTCATTTTGTCAGACATATTTTATTTAAGTGATTCATTGGACAAAGACAAAATAGTGGCTTCATCTGTGAACATAAAACTAAAACTGTGAGGAAGTTTATTCTTTCCTACTACACTGTAATGCTAAAATATTTGTTCTTTGAAGATGCTATGAAAAGGATTATTTACTTTAATGAAGACACAGAGATTTGAAATCTATAACTAGCAAAGAGGAAATTACATAATTTGCCATAAAAAATAAACACTTTCTTTAATGTAGAATTGGGTCTTTTTCTGAGTGTGGGCTTAATATTCAAATTAGAGTACATCTGAAAAGTTCAGTTTTTTACCTTAGTAGTCGGTGGCAAAACCCCCGCCTCATTTAGACACCCACTATCCTTATCTGCATCTTTTTTTGCTTTGTTTTTTTACATTAGTGGAAACTCAGATATTATCTTTTGGTAACGTCTGAAATGCAAAGCAGAACTGAGGAAATGAACTGTGGGCTTTTAGTAGCTCACTGCGGGTCAGTTTCTATGGCACCTCCAAAAAAAAAAGGTGTTACAAAGAGGTGTGGAGTGAGATGATGATGCTCAAGCCACACTATAAAAATCATACACTGTGAGTAGTTGGAGCATACATCACCAGGTTCGCTTGTCCTTTCCGCCTGACCTCAGAGTAAATTCATCTAATGGTAAGAAATAAGAGAAAAATAATTACTTTCTTTTCTAAGCTAATTTTAACTTGAGAGTGCTTCAACTATCAAAATAACTATTTGACTTTTGTTGGCAACCTTATTAAAAAGAACATTGTAATTAATAGTCAATGACCTACATAAATTTTTGCTTAACAAAGACATTGGAAATGTTTAATTTATGACTGTCGCTCTAAAATCCATAACTAGCAAAGAGGAAGATGAAATAACATTTTTCTCTCAAACTTCCCCTCTGACTCTCTTTCTCACTGTCAAATAATCTAGATGACCTTATTATCGTGGATCACTGCCTTTCTGCTGATCAGCGCAACAGCAGCTGATCAACAGGCTAAACTCGACCACTTTCCAGAAAACTGTAGGTTCTTTCAGCAAACACACATTTGGCAATCTTCATTTGTGCCTCATGTAAAGTGATTCGGTTTGTCTAAATTTAGCGGTTCTCTTCGTTCGTCTCTCTCAACATGTGTAGTTGCTGTGGCAAAACAAGGTGAAGATTCTGTCAACCTTACCTGCCTTGCAACCGACTCTGGACCTGTGAAATGGAAGTTCAACAACGTCCCTGAGTTTGAAGTTCCTGAGTTTGAAGAACACATGATCAAGAGTGGCCATAATCTAATCGTGAGGGACGTGGGTACCCCCCTGCTGGGGGAATACAGCTGCTGGAAAGATGAAACGAAATTATCGTCGACCTATCTGCTGCAGGAGACTGAGGAAGGAGAGGATGTAGGTGAGTCTCATCTCTTTATCCAGCTGGAGTCCATTCAACTGAAACTGGCTGAGTTAGTCACAGAAAGCTGATGCATGTGACGACCTCTATATTTAGTTGCACTTCCATTCACTCTTGTTGTTTATTATTGCAGATTCTTTGTTCACATGCCGTGCAAAATCCTATGATTGTAACTTCAGCTGCAGATGGACTGAAGACAGATATCGAGTTGTGCGCCTTGGAATTGGCCCTGACTGGTAAAGATGATTTCAATTAAGGAGACCACATTTGGTGCCTGAAAAGAGGCCGTTGTACAATTACTGTCCATCCCGGTAAAGATGTGTAAAAATACTTTTTTTTTGCTGTTATGACATAATCTTGCACAAAAAAAAAAATATATATATATATATATATATATAACCCTTAATCTGATCACATAGTGTGGGAGGTGCCACAATTACTGACGCAAAGGAAAATTCTATAAAACAGGTAAAAATGAATAAAATGGCTTTTCCTTCAGAGTTAAACCACTGAAGTAATCTATGACTTCATGCTGCCTGCGTTATAAAAAAACACTGCATGGCACAGAGGCTGATTTCTTTTAGCTGCTCTTAATATTAAAAACTAAAGGACATTGAAGCAAAGCAAATCCATGTTGATCTTCATAAGTCAGAAAAAAGGGGATGAATTAATGGAGATTGAGATCTAAAAAAAATAACTACTTACCTTAAACTTTTACATCTACAGTCTGCAGTAATTAAAAAACTTAAAATAACCAAAATTGTATTATTTAAATTTGACTTTTTAGGTTGACCAGAGTGTTGAAGAGTTTAATTAGTAATCCATGACATAAATAAAACTTGGTATAAAGGATTTTTTTTTGCTTAGCCAATTTTGAAATGAGAAAAACAAGAGAAACATGCCAGTTCAGACAAACAACTAGAGACTTATAAATTAGGAAATGTCTTGAAGAAAATAGTGGCAGGCCTAAATTTGCCCATATCTCCACTAAGATTGTAATCAAAACATTAATAATGGGTACTGTGAGTAACTAGTTTGGACAAATAACCATGTCTTTCCTTTGACAATGGTCACTGAAGTCGGGACATAAAAAATCTTTAAAACTGACTGTCAGAGAACTACAGCAAACAGAAGCATTTTGTAGCCAGCAGGCCTCCATAATTTCTATTTATTTTCTGATTTTTATGCACATATTTGCTCTTTACAGGGCGCTTTAGCTGTAGAACATCATTTATTGATCTAATAATTTGATGTCTGACGTCTGTGGCGTTGTTTGCCTCTACAGCACTAAAGATCTGCCGACATGTCACTGGGTGAGCGGTCAGCCCAACAGTGAGGGATTGCAGTTTGAGCTGAGCCACACCCTCTCACCGTTTAGTGAGGAAAGCACCATGCTGGAGGTCACCGCCGAGGCCATCGACGACGTCTTCGTCCTCCTCAGGAGAACCAAACGGTTTTATCTTAGAGACATTGGTGAGTTGAATGAAAATAAGGAAACATTTAAACAACTCAGTGGAAGATTATCAGCAATTTCACAACAATCTTTAGAAAAAACTGTTAGAAAAGAAGTTAATTTCAAATGACAAAGGACAGGAAATCAAGTATTGAGTATTGGATTAAAACTTATCATCCTATATTTCTCTCCGAAATATTGCAAATGTTTTTCCCTGTTTTTATGCTTTTGCTTTTGTTTTGCACCTCTGCAGTTGTACCTGATAGGCCCCGGATTGTCAGACTTGAGATGGTGCATTCGCATCTGAATGTCACCCTGGAGCCGCCGTCCAGCTGGTCGACTCCTCACAGCTTCTTCAGTCTGGAGCACGAGATTGAATACATCCTCAGAGACAACGGCGAGGTAAAAATGACCAGACTCTGAACCGCAGCCTTCGGTTTCAGGGTTGTTTCATGTTCTTTGTTGTCTGACTGCGGTTTCTGTTTGGCTTCAGACCAGAAGCTCCTTGTCTTCTCTTATACCGAAGAAGATCAGCAAGCTGAGGGCCCGTTCCAGAGATCCGCTGGTGTTCTCACCTTGGAGTCAGTGGACTCCCTGGAAAAATGTAACCCACTGAAGCTCTCTGATCGCACTTCTTTCAGCTTCCACTCTTTGTATGCTCTCACGTGTTCCGCATGTCTGCAGTGTCTTCTCAAATTTATTTGGAGGGACTTTGATGATGTAACCTTCTGCCTACCCACAAACCATCTGGGGCCTGTCGATGATTGAATTTTAACACAGACCACAAAACTTTTATACTGAGAAATAGAGTACTATTAAATTTGATCTGACAGTTTCAGGATAAATTAACAGACAAAATCATTTAAAATCTAAGGGGACTTGCAGAAAAATACAGAAAATATATATTTATTGTTTAATTTTTACAACCTGACACTATGAGTTAAATGCTATCCTTATGTTTGACTTTGGTTTGTTCACAAATACATCTTAGCCAATAACAACCTATTATCTGTGATTATTTTGGCTTCAGCCAGTTAAACTTGGCCCCCTCTACTAGATTTCACCAAATTAAATGTATTAGTTGTGGTGTTGTCCTTGACCCAAAGAGGGGCCCAAAATCAAACTCTATTACAATCCTGGTCCAGACTCCTGCTAAAAAAATACAGGTTTTTATATGCTATAGACAAAATGTTTGTATATTTTTATATTTAATCTTATTTTTTATACTTATTTGTGTTATAAAGTTATTTATTTATAAGTATTTATTAATTTAAAAGTTTGGAGAACACATTGCTAATCTCAAGTCTGATATGTGGTTGCGGGGCTTAACTGAGCTTACAGCTCAGTTAGAGGAGTCTGCTTCAATGTCTGACATCACAATGTATGCTAGTTTGTCATTTTTGTTTGTATGTTGGTGTTTCTGTGGACCTCTGTGGTTTTACGCAGAGCAAAACAAGTGAGTATTAAAAGAGCTTTCTGTTTCCTTCCTTATACATGTTCCTTCTTCATTTATGTGTTGCCTGTGTCATGCATGTATGAGCTCAACAACGCAGAGAAATTCCCTTTTAAAGTGATTCTCTGTGAAAGCTGTCGACTCAAATGTCTTTATAAGGCGCTAGAATCGTCATGCCTTTCCTGTACTGATGAGGAAATAATTTGAAAAATGCTAATTAATCAAATACTTTTTGGCTTCATATAAAAAGGAAGCACTCTTTCTAAAACCCACAAAAAATACCTAAATAAAGTTTTATTTAGGTATGGAATTTGACTAGGCCATTCTATTATATTAAAGCTTGAATCATTGTTTAGGACTGTTGTCTAACCCAGTCTCAAATCTTTTGCGGACTAACAGATTTACTTATAGCAGTGCCCTGGAAATTACTGCTACTACTACTAGTAATAATAGCAATAAATAAATAAATAAATAAAATAAAAAAAATAATAATAATAATAATAATAATAGCAATAATAATAATAACAACAATAATACAATAATAATAATAATAACACTGGGTTTTATTTAACCTGATAAAAGTTGAGATCTACAATATATTTTGAAGGGGAACCTGGCAGGATAGGACCTTTCACAAGTATCAACATTTACATTCAGCCAAAGAAATAGATGCATTTATCCATGAGCCCAATAATAAAATGCATCCACATATAATAAATAATCCCACTGCAATGTTTTGTATGGCAGGGATGTTGAGTTTATTGAATGTGTTTTTGTAGCAAATAACATTTTTCTAACAGGCCAAAGAGATTAATTTTGGTCCACGCTGATCTGAGTATCTTATTCCATATCAGACAATAGAAATAAGACTTCTTGCAGCTTTCTGTAATAACACAATTCCTCCATGAAGGCCAGACTTAGAGACTTCACCAGAGATAGTTGTATTTTCCTTTCTCAGCCGTTGATCTCTGCTGCTCATCTGGAGTTTCAGTTTCTTAAGTGCTTCTCTAATTTGTTCTCTCCTTTACGTTCCTTGATCTTCTCAATGTTGTTTTCCACTGAGGTTCTGGAACAAATCTCCAAGGCCTTCGCCAATCAGCTTTATTTATAAAGAGCAATGTTTTGTAATCCACAAATCGCCTTTCCTTCGCTTCACAATTATTCACTATTTCGTGTTGGTCTGACATATAAACTATATTTATTGTTGCAATGTCACAAAATACAACACAATTAAAGAGGGAAGAATACTTTTAAAAGACCTGTTGAAATGCTAAAATATGAAGAGGTATTTATATGTATGACAATGTCTCCGGAAAAGGATGAGGGCCACTGAAAAATAAAATAAAATTCTGTTTAAAAACATTTTTTTTTTCCAGTGGCCCTAATCCTCTTCTGTACAATGTCACTTTATTTCACTTATGACACTTTATAATTTCACTGGAATAAAGTCATAAAGTGACTTAGGGAAGAGACAAAATACATGTTCTGTCATCCCTTAAAAAATAAGGCAAATATAATATTTTGCATCATTTTAAGTAGTTAAATTTGTACTTGTGACCTCTTCAGTGAAATTAAAACTGCAACAGAAAGATAGGCAGTAAACATCTAGGATTTTTTAGTCTCATGATATTGTGGTGATCTTTTTTTGTCAGCTTTACACTCATCACAAAAGAAATTCATCTGATTATTTTTGGATAATAGATCATGCTAAAATTCTCAGAAAAATAAGCACAAAGAATGTGCAATGAGAAATCCCCCAACTTGTGAAAAGGATCCAGCTTGGCTCCAAATATTGACCAGAGATAATGCTTAAAATTTGCTTTATGAGTCATTCACAATCTCTGTCATCACATGGTCTTCCAATATAGAGTTTCTATGAATTTGGACGAACGCATTTTCAGTTTTCACGCTATCATTTCAATATCTAATCTGTTGTTGCTTTATTGCAGGGGAGGAATTTATGCCAGTGTAAAAAGAAGCAGACATCCGAGCTGTCGCCCCAGTGTTTGGAACGCTGCAAGAGGAAAATGGAGAAAAGAACTAAAGATGCTAAGCAAAGTCAACATCTTCTAAGATGAAGGTGTTTTTGATGGAAATGTACACATTTGAAATTAGAGGGAACGTGCTGGCACACAACAAAGCACTGACAGGTAGATTTAGGTTTTTAATTAAAAAATAAAAGAAGCAGAAAAACAAGGAAATGAATACAACATGAGCAGTGTGTGTGAAGCCGCTGCCAGTGACCAGTCTGCACACATTGGGGATTTTTTTAACTGTCTGTGGTTTGCATGAACCTGGGAAACTCTGGTATTGTACTAACAAACAAATTCCACCACCAGGATTGCAGTTGTGTTGTTTTTTTTCCACCTTGGCTCCCCCTACAGTTGTGGCACAAAACAACATCACTGTAAAATCATTGCATTAAATCCTCTAATGTATTGAATGTGTCAGTTGAATCATCCAATAAACTGGAAAATATTTGCTGGTTGTTGGTCAGAAAATAACCTTGAAACATGTATCAAACCTATAATAGGTTTTTCTTTTCAAAATGATTTCTATAGTTATGATACGTAAATGTTAACGGATGTGTTTCATTATAGTTGTAAATTAAAATTGTTCCCAATCGGCAGAAATAAAATCTTGAAAACATCAATCTGTATCTTCTAAAAACTGCAGATGAAAATATTGTATGAAACTAACAAAACAGCTTGATAAATTGACCCTGTATAACTTTAATATATCAAAACACTGCCATGATAGATTTTCCAGGATTCATGCTTTCTTATTTCTTGCAGCTTTTCAAAGGTTTTCCTTTATTTTATACAATTCCTCCTGCAACATTTATTATTTACATTTTTCATTGAAATCTTCCCCTTTAAGATTTCCTTTCTGGATTTTTTTCAGTCAACTTTGCACATAATATTCACACAATTGCCACAGTCAATTTGTTTAAATGTTTTTGATAGTTTCATGGCAATAAACACAAATTCACCCATGTGTTTTTTCTTATTAAAAGAGGTTACTTATCATACTCCATAACAAATAAAATAAAATCTTCTTTAAAAATCTCCTTTGAAATAAATCAGTTGAAATATTAGTAAACATATAGCCCGACTCTTTCTTTATTTATTATATATGTTCAGTAAACCACGAGGCTTGTTAGTCAGAGTATAACATTCAAGATAAACATACATTTAATTAGTCCAGCATTTCTGTGTTAGTAGTGTTATATATATATATATATAACACTACATATGATATATATATGTATATATATACACATATATATCATATACATATGATACATATATCATATGTATATGATATACATATGAAGAATTTTTTTATCTTCATATATATATATATGAAGATAAAAAATCTTCATAATTATCAGAAGTAAAGGCCTGAAAACGTCCATGTGAAATAATTCTAGAATGTGATTCACTGAAATATAAAAATAACAAAACAGAAATAATCACATTTAGTCATATACTTTTAGGTAGTGATGCTAAATTGCTCATCTAGACATTTGCTGCAGAGTTTGTTCCAATTAGCTCAGCATCTTTCTGGGATCTGTTTTCAGGATGAGCCAAATCTGGAAAAAGTGAGCAATTTTAGATTTAGGTTAAATGTCGTCAATTTTATACTTGACATGTTTGTAAAACATCTCCATATCGCATTTGCTGTAATTTAACTTTTTTTCTTCTTCTTCTTCTGTGACGTACTTACCTCCTGCTGCACCGGGGGCACACCCGTCCCCACACTGTCCTCACCGTGGCCTCCCGCAGGGCCGGGCTCCCCCACATGTAAACGGACGGAGTGGAAATGGCATTTAAACGAGCCAGGATCGCAAAAAGGTTCGTGGCTTCGTTTCTGAACGTCAGCCCTCCTCCTGTAAAGAACTTTATGGCAATATTTACAAAAGAGGGGCACCACAATACCAGGAAGCTTATCACAACAAAAATAATGATGGTCAGCGACTCCCTCTTGCTCTCTCTCTCTGGACCGGGGGGCTCCCGCTCTAGCTGATACTTTGCTACAACATAAAGTTTGATAGTCATGATCACTTTGGTGAGCACTATCAGCTGGAAGAAGATGATTCCAAACACGTACAGCTGTGTGGCTTCAGAGACTGGCAGCAGGTTCCTAACCACCAGGTTGGCAGCGTTGTACAGCCAGCAGTAGACATTTATTCCTATCACAACCTGCCTTGTTATGAAGCGGCTGTAGACAAATGGATAACACACAGCAAAATACCTGTCAAACTGAGCAAACAGAAAGGTCAGAATGTTGACCCCTAGCAGATCCCGTAGCACACTGTATGTCCCGTTTCTGAAAGGATACCCATCATGAACATCAAACAGGCCCAGGTAATACACAGAGAAGCCCACCAGAGTGTCACAGATGCTGGTGTTCAGCATGAAAATGAAGCGGTTCTGAAGGCGGAGCGCTCTGGTGGCCGAGATCCCGATCACCACCGTCCCTGCAACCAGGACGGTGGTGGTGGCAAATAAAATCTGGAAGATGAAGATGAAGTAGTCCTCAGGACTGCTGAAGTCCACAGAGAGAGGAACGGCTGCTGCTGCTGCAGAGTCTGTCATGTTGGACAGGAGCATCGTTAATGAAGCTCAGGCTCAGACATCAGTATTTATGATCTGTGAAGTCACTGGAGATCAACTCCTCAGAGTTTAGGTCAGTTCTCTCTTCACACTTTTGCAAAACTTTCAAAACTTTTAATCATGTAGCCAAAACAAAAAAGGTATCTTATTGACTTTTTATGTGATTGACTTATTCTCAGTGCCACATAATTTTGAAGTGAAAAGAAAAAGAATGACTTCATTATTGTTTCTTTTTCAAAGTGTACTGTGCATCCGCCACTTTTCCTCTGAACCCATTTTCCTTGAAACTTCAGCAGCAGAGGGGAATGCTGATCAAAGTGGACAGAAAAGAATGTAACTAATGTGATCTTTATCAAATCCATCTGAGACTGGGTGATTTTGAGTACAGATCCCAATTTCTATATGTAGGTAGTTGGTTAGGAGGATGGTAGCTTTATAATATGCATACCACCCTTGTCAGCTTTTTATTTGATAAATAAAAATTAAAACTGTGTATGATTTTTCTTCTACTCCACAATTCTTCACCATATTGGTTGGTCTTTACAATAAGAACACAATATTCAGTTTTATACTTGAAATGTAAGAAGGTGAAGGAAGAAATTATGAATTTAATTTGTTTATGGGTTGAAACCATATTTTTTGTACTTTGACTTTTTAATGAAAGTGTTTAGTTTCATTTTTGCTTACTTTTATTTCTTATTATATAACATCACTGATCTGAAGTTATATGCTGTTCATCTTATTCACCTGTTGTATCCTGAATGCTGCCTATGCTATTTGCAGTGTTTGTGTGATACAGATGAAATTCTATTGTATATTTTTCATCATTTATTTTTTCCTTCTGTTTTTCTTTCTGTTTTGTAGCAACATCGATACAGCACCAGTAGGCACTTTCCATTGAAATGTTTTCCCTCGTCTTTTTTTCCTCTCCTGTTCCAAACAAAATCTATAGACATGAACATTTTAAAAAATCCCTTTGTCATAATTGTAAGTATTTGTTAAAACCCAAAACCAGAAGTGAAACCAGCTACTTCGCCTTTGCAAAGAATGACTCATTAGAGCAGCATGACACACACAGATATGATTTATTCTTTATTTCCTTAACTGCATTAAACGGATTTTTTTTTTTTACTTTAAAAAAAAAATTATCACTGGATCTCGATTGCACGCATTTAGAAAGCAAATTTAATATGAGCCTAAACCACTGAGTTATAATCAGAGTTGCATATTTTTACTTAAGAAAACAAAACATAAAACTGTAGGTTGTCAAGTTTCGGAAAACTTGACAGCACGGGATTCTCCTTTAAATGATGTGGTTATTTGCGCACAACATGCATCAAGGAATCGCAGCTTTGTGCACTCAGCAGTTAGCAATGGTTATCATTGCTCAATAGTCCCGTGGTTATTAGTAGGTTTTCTTTAGCACGGGGATGTGGCTGAAACTGATGAGGGAGGAAAGAAAACATTTTCCTGTTGCTGCAATAACAGCTGAACTGAGTTTCCTCAGTCATGGAATCCAGTTGGAGGGATTTTATCCTGCACAGCTCATTAAAAGGCTCGGAAACGTTTTAGTCTATGAACATGTATTTTATCAGAGTGCGTGAGTAAAACAAACAAACAAAAAGATAATTAAGAAGTACAACAAAACAAAATAAGTAAAAAAATGAAACAAAATGTGTGAAATTTAGAACTTAAAAGTTCAGACAAATTCCCAAATCACCTTGGGATCTAATTTAGGAAACTAATATTTGTCTAAGACTGAGAAAAATAACTTAGAATTTGATGATTTGTCATTTTTCTAATTGAAGAAATGGAAACATTGAGGCAGAGGAGCATCATACTTCCAAGAAGACATTAGAGGATACATCTTAACAGAAACTTTGGGGAGATGTAAACATGTTTCTCTGAATTTGGGATCAACATTTATCAGACAGAATTGGAAAATGACAGCTTTAAAAATGTCCCAAGAATGTTTTTCAAGTTAGAAACGTATCTTTTTCAGCTGCTATGTACTCAAAGTTTTCATTTGTTTTACTCCAGCAGTTAACAATTCAGAACAACAACATAGTAAAAGAACTGTGAGGGTTGTGTTACATTTCAATTTTATTCATTAAGAAAATCCAGCCTGTTGGCACACAGCTACAACAAGCCAGAGATACTTTTTATCACAAATAACTTAAAATTAGGTCACTGTGAAACTAGCTATTTCTGGGTTAAGTCATCACTGTTTCAGGATTATTATGACTTATCAGGTTCCTCTATAAATAAACTGCTGATTTAGTTTTACATACAAGATTTTTTTGTGCAACATCATTAAAGCCATATGACCTAAAACTTAGGGTTAGAAAATAAGAAAACTTAGCACCCCAGAAATTTTAACCAAAAAACTACATTTAGAAATTTGAGGGAGATTTACAATTTTACAAAGCAGCCAAATCAGCAAGCATTTTGAAAGAGATTCAAACAGTTTCAATTACTTTTAAATGATACTCTTTTTCTAATTAAAGCACCATGAAGGTGAACATGCAGGCTGTCTTACAACACTGTCCAATAGTATTCTTATGAAATTGAATCAGTATTATTGTACTAAATTGACAAAAATCGTGAGCCTTTCTGAAAAACAGAAAACAAGTGCATCGTATTTTAAAGTAATGTTTAAATTATTTTCACAAAATAACAAATGCAGAGGAATATATTTCTGTTCATCTTCGCGCCTTACTGGGATCTGTCTTCGGACTGGAGCCACATCTGGACATAAAAAGAGCTTTTATGAGTATAAACTGCTACTATTTCATTGTCGCTGGATAATTTCTCTTCAGTTATCCATATGAATCACATCTGTTTAGACAGCAACTTATATGGAGACATTTAAGCCTTACAAAAATGAATAACATTCAATTAAACTGAATACTGCCCTGTTTTTCCAAGATGTACTTACTTTCTCCTGCTGTACTGGAGGCACACCCGTCCCCACACCGTCCTCACCGTGGCCTCCCGTAGGGCCGGGCTCCCCCAGATGTAAACGGACGGCGTGCAAACGGCATTAAAACGAGCCAGAATCGCGAAAAAGTTCGTGGCTTCGTTTCTGAACGTCAGCCCTCCTCCTGTAAAGAACTTTATGGCAATATTTACAAAAGAGGGGCACCACAATACCAGGAAGCTTATCACAACAAAAATAATGATGGTCAGCGACTCCCTCTTGCTCTCTCTCTCTGGACCGGGGGGCTCCCGCTCTAGCTGATACTTTGCTACAACATAAAGTTTGATAGTCATGATCACTTTGGTGAGCACTATCAGCTGGAAGAAGACTATACTGAACACATACAGCTGCATAGCTTCAGAGAGTGGCAGCAGGTTCCTAGCCAGCAGGTGAGTGGCGTTGTACAGCCAGCAGTAGACATTTATTCCTATCACAACCTGCCTTGTTACGAAGCGGCTGTAGACAAATGGATAACACACAGCAAAATACCTGTCAAACTGAGCAAACAGAAAGGTCAGAATGTTGACCCCTAAAAGTGATGGCAACACATTAAATGTCCCGTTTCTGGATGGATAGCCCTCCTGAACATCAAACAGGCCCAGGTAATACACAGAGAAGCCCACCAGAGTGTCACAGATGCTGGTGTTCAGCATGAAAATGAAGCGGTTCTGAAGGCGGAGCGCTCTGGTGGCCGAGATCCCGATCACCACCGTCCCTGCAACCAGGACGGTGGTGGTGGCGAATAAAATCTGGAAGATGAAGATGAAGTAGTCCTCAGGACTGCTGAAGTCCACAGAGAGAGGAACGGCTGCTGCTGCTGCTGCAGAGTCTGTCATGTTGGACAGGAGCATCGTTAATGAAGCTCAGGCTCAGACATCAGTATTTATGATCTGTGAAGTCACTGGAGATCAACTCCTCAGAGTTTAGGTCAGTTCTCTCTTGATGTTCAGTGACTAGTATTTAAACCTGTGATTTTTTTTTGTCATATCCACAATTTGTGGTGCATTTTACTGAAATATTGTGTAATAGATCAACACAAAATCACACACGATGAAAAGTAGAAATGTGGATTTTGTTGTAGTGTTGTGGCTTTTGGTGTTTTGTGTGCCTTTAGTTTTGTTGTGTGTTTTGATGTTTTTATTGATGCTGTGTTTTGACTTTTGTAGTGTTGAACCTTTGGTTTTCTGTTGTGCCATTTTGTTCTGTGTTGTGGCTTTTGTTGCTTTGTTGTAACTTTGGTTGTGTTGTGACTTTTGGTGTTTTTAATTTTGTTATCCCCAGGAGCCACCATACAGACGTTAATTCAAGTACCTTAGAAAACACACTCCATCACAAAGACCAAGGAACATGGCAGATGTGTCTGTGATAAAGTTCTGGATGTTTTTGCTGCTGTATTGAGGTTCAAGGCCTTGTTTATAACTGAAAACCTTTGAAAGTTGGTGCTTCATGAATTCAAACACTTGAGCTCAAGTGCCCTCAAGTATTTCCAATTAAAAACTGGTAATGCAACACAAGAGAAAACTCATCCGAACATAGTTGAAATTTGGCTGATAATCAATTTTATTTAGACAAAAACAAACAAATAAAAAAACAATAGAAATGCCTTAAATTGTATTTGATTATAATAATACACTTGTTTTTTCTTAATGGCTTGACAATTTAATCATTAACCAATGGCCGAAACCCCAAAATAATAATATGTTGACATACAGTAAAGTTCTGTAGAGTGGAGACAAAATAAGAACATTTAAAATACAGAAGGAACAATGCATCAATATTATTATTATTATTATTTTTCTCATATGGACATATTTGTGTCTTTAATAAAGTCAATGATGATTATTGTATTGCATTTTAAAGTTTTTAAGCTTCAGAAAAGTTTCCCAGGGAAAGTTTTGTGTATTTTAGGCCTTTATTTGTGCTTAAAATGTGTCTTAAAGGTTTTATTGTTGTTAAAGTGGGAAATACGCAGCTGGAAGTAAAAAGCTTCCACCAGAGGGCGGTAAGATTACCAAAGACCACGGGTGTCAAACTCCAGTCCTGGAGGGCCACTGCCCTGCAACCTTTAGATGTGCCTCTGCTGCACCACACCTGAAAAGAATAATTAGGTCACTAGCAAGGCTCTGGAGAACTTATCTACACAAGAAGGAGGTAATTAAGCCTTTCCTTCAAGTGTTTTGTATCTGTGGCACATCTAAGAACTGCAGGACCGTGGCCCTTGAGGACTGGAGTTTGACACTCCTGCCAAAGACAATATGATTGTTGGGAGCCAGGGTTTTTTGTTTCTTTGTTTTTTGTTCTGCCTGTTGCTTCCCCTTTTCATCCACTAGAGGGCGACTGGAGGCTGCACCTGTGGAGAACGTGCCTGCTGACTCAGCCAGCGCACCAATGATCTATCAGCTAATCATCCTGGAGTACATGAGGAGCTGACTGCCAACACCTGGGCGCCTGAGTGTTTGCCTGTCTTTGGTACTCTGAGCCACTCTGAGTTAGTTCTCTGTGTTTTCTCTCCAAAGATTCTCCTAGTAATTTGTCATTGTCACCTCTTTTTCAGAAGAAGATGAGAAGAGATTCTGATAAGTGGTAACCCCATATGTCCACTTTTAGGGAACAAACTCCAGTCAAGATGCCATTGCAGATCAGAATTTGAGAAGAGATGGAATGGCCTCCCTGTGGTCAAACCTACTGAAAACTTATGGAATCAGCTTGTGTGTGCTGCTTGTGAATGACTGATCTGATTTGGGACATATAATGGTTGCAGATTTAGAGGACAAAATAGCGACTTGTGATCAAACAGGTGAAGAAGAGGAAACAGGTAGTTGTGGTTGTGTATGGATCTCCCTCAGATTACTCAAGTTCCTGTCAAATTAATAAAAAAAAGTGTTAATTTCATATATCTTGTTTCTTCAGATTCGATCAATTCAAGACATTCAACACTAAACAAGAGTTTGCTACAATAAAATGTTTGGAAACAGCAGAGAGCCAGGTTTAGAACAGGCAACTTTCTTCAATCAATTTCCTTCTAATGTTGCACAATTTAATTAAAGATAAGAAAACGAAGGGAACAATAAAAATACTGAAAAGACACTTCCCTTTCTTTTGCAGCAAGTTCATTCTAGAGTCTTTATTTTACTTTCTTTATTCTTTTTTCTGGTAATTATGAAAGTACTTTCTTTCAAGCATTGATGTCTGTCTTTCCTGGCCTTTTTCCTGTTTGTGGTTTATCTTTGCACTAGAGCAAGTATTATCTTTAGACAATTACCATTTTTACCGTAATTTCATTTATATGTATCATACAGGCTAAACATGCATGCATGCAGCAGAATAATTTCAACTAAGGGACACTGAGAATAGATGCAAGCTTAGATAAAGTTGGGTGAACGTTTGTAAAGTCTTTCGTCGTCTCTTAAAGGTTGACATATGTTTATTTATATATATTTTCATCATAATGGGAGCTATCCAATGTCCTGAAAAAAAGGATTTCTTTTTTCAGGCCACTCTGCTGGCATCTGGCTTTAGGCTAAATCACTTTTATTTACAGGCTATTTTCAGTAAACAAGTTTTTAAAGTTAAACAAATCAGAACATGAAGTGAAACAAAATAATAATTATACAAATGTATATTTTAACAAACAGAAATTTAAAATAAGAAACTGCAAACCTGTGTGGAAGTCCGAAAGCTCAAACCTTAACATCGACTTTCGAAACCTTAATAGACCTAAAAATAAAAAACAAAAAAGTACAAACATAAGTTGAATCAAATGTTTTTCTTCCGATTTACACCGATAAAGGTTTTGACGTGTCATGTCTGTTTCCTGAATGCAAATCTTAAGTGTTAACTTTTAAAACGTAACGACCAACAAACCATTTTCGTGTTTTGCTGATTTTGCTCCACACAGTTTTCCACGCCGCTGCTCGCAGTGCGGGACTCGCCCACAGGTAAAGACACGGAGTGCACAGCGCGTTGCTCCTGGACAGGATTTTAAGAGGATTGTGTGCATCGTTCCTAAAACTAATGTAGTTTCCAGTCAGAGATGACAGGATGGTGTAGGACATGCTCGGGCCCCAGAAGAGCAGGAAAAACACAACCACCACTATTATGATCAGCAGAGACTCTTTCTTACTGTCTCTTTCCGGGCCTGGAGGATCTCGAAGAAGCTGGAATCTGACCACGAAAAAGAGCTTAACAGTCATAGACACTTTGGTGATGATAATCACAAAGATACTTATTCTGCTATAAACTGCAATGTCTAATGCTTTTGACAATGGGACCATGCACTGGATGACCAAAAGGCCGTAAACATGCACCCAACTATAAACAGTCACACAGACAACAACTTTGGTGGAGATAAAACGAGCATAAAAGAACGGATGGCAAACAGCAAAATATCGATCAAACTGCGCGAATAAAAATGTCATGATATTAACCCCTAATAGAGAGGGTAACATATAAAAAGTCCCGTTTTTGGACGGATAGTCTTCCCTCACATCGAAAAGAAACTGGTAGAAAATGCCACAGCCGGTTAGTGTGTCAGAAATGCTGGTGTTCAGCATAAATATAAAGCGGTGCTGAACTAAAAGAGCTCGGGTGGAAACGATGCCGCACACCACAGAGCCCGCTACGAGCACAGTGCTGATCCCCGACATGATGTGGAAAATGAAGAGAAAATAATCTCCTGGAGAGGTGAAGTCAACACACAGAGGAACCAAAGTTACATTGAGCAGGATCATGATGGATAGAAATGTAGTGGAAGCAGCACAAGACGATCTGCCACCAAAACAAAACATTTATTAAAACTACGAAGCCACTTGTTCCTGTCTGAAGGAGTGAATGTTCTGCATGGTGGTGTTAATGGATTGGATGCGTCTTTTCTCCTCCCATAACCTGTCGTAACTCAAGCATTAGGTTGATGATGTAATTCTAATTCTACTGTCTTGCGTTTGGGTGAAAACAATGAGGCCAAATTCCTGGTGAGGCTGCTGTCAGAGGTGCTGAATAATTGGCTGATATGATCCAGGTCGAGCTATGAGCAGTCAGATGCTTTGAGGTCCCTTTCTATCCCACAAACTGATCAGGAATGAGTTTTAGGAATGAGCAGTAATTCAGTGCTTTTTAGTGTATTTATTCCAGTTTGGTGGTTTCCCGATGACAAAGAGGAATTAATATGAGAAAAAAAATAAATTACCAAGAGGTAAAAGTAACAATGAGTACAGAACAAGAACTTATCCTATAAATTATTTGCTCGAATAGGATTTGCTGTTTTCACTTGCTTGTTTACATCCAAAATGTTTGACTTTACAAAAGGAACTGATCCAAACTCAGAGGTGGGTAGTAACATTACATTTACTGAGTTACATCTACTTGTAAGAACTTTTTGGAAAACAAAAAATAAACTTTTTTGTTGTGTAGTAGTTTTACCTTGCAATACCTTTTGCTCTGTGCTGTGGGCAGTGCTGTGATTATGTTTTATTGCAAAGAAAATCAGTCCTCTTTAAACTTTGTCATGTTTTCTTTAGCTTCACTGTTGATCAGTCAGCCACCAAACAATGTCTTAAAACCACATACTCAACTAATTTATTTTTTTACTCTCATATGTCTAATTTTTAATGTTTATTCTACTGACTAGCACACTGAGTGCAAAGCTGTTAATATATTTTACCATAATATATGTATATTACTCTGTTTTCAAAAAGATGTTGTAAATATTATGTAGAGTTTTTACAATAATTCAGTCGTAACAATGGTGTTTCTTCATAATTATTTACACCATCAGCCATAGATCAAACCCTGCAAAGACAAAAAATATTAAGTTTAGAGAAACAGAATAATTGCTTGCAACGTGTTTTTTCAAATGACAAGCAAATTGGAAACATTGTTTTTCTAACATAAAACTGAGAGACAAAAAATATATAAAATAAAATAGTTGAGATATATAAATAAATAAATTTTACAATCAAAATAATTATTCTAATTAAAATTGAGGAGTTTGGTGCAAGGCTAAGCTGAATGTGTATGTTAATACAACATACACACCTCATGTTCAGATTGCTCTTGCCTTTTTGGTGACTTTCTTAGACCTAAATCAAAGAAACAATAAAATCATTGTGAGAGTCAGAGGTTAGGTTGAATTTTAATCAGTTTAAAGATCTCTGGACAGATCTGAAAATGGCTGCAGACCTCTCCCATCCAACTTGATAGAGCTTGACAAGAACCGCAGAGAAGAATGGGAGGAACTGCATAAAGACAGGTGAGCTTATATATTATATTCAAAAGACTGAAAGCTGCCAAAGGTGGATCAACCAGAGGCTGTGAATATTTAAGTAAATGTGATTTCTTGGTTTTTAGAAATGTACAAAGATTTCAAACTTTGTTTCCACGTTGTCAAAATGAGACATCTGTTTGCAGTTTGTGGAATTTGGAATTTGGCAAAAATTGACGGTGAATATTTTCTAGATGCACTGCGAGTATTTCCAGTACTTTTGGCAGCATCTCCCTGTTATTATTTATTGTTATTACTATTATTTAATATGTGCGTGCGCCTATTGTGACCTGTATGATGAGTTTTGTGTGTAGCAAAGCAGCAATCATTGCAAATATTTCCCAAAGCTGTTAACCTGTAGAGCAGCTTTCCTTTGTTTTCAGGATAAATCAACCTGATTTCATAAGTTTAGTCTTTCCAGACACCAACCGTTTGCGTGCTTTGCAGCAGCAGCAGCAGCGGCACATTTTGCTCCACACAACTTTCCACACGGCCGCTCTGAGTGATGGACTCGCCCACAGGTAGAGAGACGGAGTGCACAGAGCGTTGGTCCTGACCAGGATCTTCAGAGGATTGTGCGCGTCGTTTCCGAAGACAATGTTCGTTCCTCTCACAGCGTGCACAACAGTGTAGGACATGCTCGGACACCAGCAGAGCAGAAAAATAACCACCACCACTATTACGATCAGCAAGGACTCTTTCTTACTGTCTCTCTCCGGGCCTGGAGGCTCCCGCAGCAGCTGGAATTTGGCCACGATGAGCAGCTTAACAGTCATAGACACTTTGGTAAACATGATAACAAACAGACTTATTCTGCTGTAAGCTACGATGTCTAATGTTTTAGATTTCGGCAACATGTGTTGGATGAGCCCCTGGCAGTACATGTGCACCCAGCTGTAGGCGTTCACAGCGACAACAACCTTTGTGGAGATAAAACGAGCGTAAAAGAAAGGATGGCAAACAGCAAAATATCGGTCAAACTGCGCGAACAAAAAGGTCAGGATATTGACCCCTAGCAGAGTGGGTATAAGGTAAAAAGCCCAATTCAGATATTGAAATCCCACTTTCACATCAAATAGAAACTGGTAGAAAATGCCGCAGCCGGTTAGTGTGTCAGAAATACTGGTGTTCAACATAAATATGAAGCGATGCTGTGTTAAAAGAGCCCGATTGGCAACGATGCCGCACACCACAGAGCCCGCAACGAGCACCGTGCTGACCCCAGCCAGGATGTGGAAAATAAAAAGAACATAGTCTCCTGGAGAGGTAAAGTCAACACATAGAGACAGAAAAGTCGCGCTGATGTTCCGGTTCATCTTGGTAAGGAGCAGCGCAAAGCCGATCAGCTGCACAAACTGAGAGTCTCAGCTATTTTAAAGCCTTATTCTTATGGTCGATTGAGTTGTTGTTGATGCACGTAGGAGGAGACTATGCTGCCGAAATAAAACACAGCCAATGCAGACAAAGATCGAAAATAGTATATATAGTTTTTAATGTATGGAGTTCAGAATAACGTGAAGAAACTGTTGTTTTTAATCACATTTAATGGTTTTCATATGACAAAACAAGTACATACAAGATACCGTTTTCGAATCAGTGTTGGTGGACGAATTTCTTTCCCAGTTTTCACTGCATAACTGTTTTAATTCGACATCATTGCTCCAACAAGAACGACCAATTTGATGTCAAACCACAGCGTCTCAGTTACATTTAAGTTCAGACTTTGACTATACACCACTTCAACACCTTGATTTTGTTGTATCATTTTGTTGAGCCATTAAAAGCTGGACTTTCTTGTTACAGCATGCTAAATTTATGGTTCCAACAATCACAGCAGATTGCATGCCACCACCATTGGTAATGATATTTAATTCTGAAGTCCTGTGAACAAATGAATTTAGACTTTATAAAAGGTTCCATTTTTTTCTCATAAATCCTCAGAATATTTAGGCTTGAAGATCATCAAAAACATTTTGGCAAATGTAAAATAGACATTTGTTTTTCTCCTAATCAACAAAATAATGGAACATTTGGATTAAGAGCATTTTTACTAATCTCCTTCTTATTATTTGTTTGTTTATGGAGTTATTTGAATTGCCATTAGCCAACTATCCATCCATCCATTTTCCTACACCCTTTTCCCTTACTGGGGTCGGGAGGGTTGCTGGTGCCTTTCTCCAGCTATCGTTTCTGGCGAGAGGCGGGGTCACCCTCGACAGGTCGCCAGTCTGTTGCAGGGTAACACAGAGACAGACAGGACAAACAACCAGGCACACACACACTCACACCTTCGAACAATTTAGAGAGGCCAATTAACCTGACAGTCATGTTTTTGGACTGTGGGAGGAAGCCGGAGTACCCGGAGAGAACCCACGCATGCCCAGGGAGAACATGCAAACTCCATACAGAAAGACCGGGGCCGGGAATCGAACCCAGAACCTTCTTGCTGCAAGGGCTAATTAGCAAACTAACTTTACTCGATTCAGGGTCTTCAAGAAGTTGCAACGAGTCAAGGAGCTATCCGAGGTCCTGACCTTTCAGACGGGACGGAATCAGATAGTTTTTATTCGACACCCAAAGATTTTCGATTGCTAAAAGTTTATTAAACAAACTTCAAAGAAAACTGAGTTTTCGAATGAAGTTTTTTTCCGCGTGTTTTTTTTCAGTGAAGTATGTAAAGTAGCTGTAACCGCGAGTCGCATTGAGACTTCAGATATCAACATGTCTTCAATTTGTTATTTTCTCATGATCCTTTAATATCAACCATACACAATTGACAAATTACCTGGTGCGTAAGGTGCTTAATGTTTTTGGGTCATTTTCTGCACATTTTTCTCAGTTGGGTCAAAATGTTCAGTTTTGATCGCGGTTTACGAGAAGGAGCGAAGGTTGAACCAATGTTTCACTTTGTACAAATTGTAATTTCTTATCTCGATAGATGTCTACTTTTAACATATATGTCGGCATGTCCTTTAAATATACTTACAATAATAAAAATGAATTGGTTTAAATTTGACCAGATTTAAACGTGTTCTTTGACATTAACGAAACCAATTTCTCAAAAAAAAAAAGTTCAACAAAACAAACGGGACAGCTCAAAACGTAATATTCCAAAAGCATTTCTCTAACTTTTTGCAAAATATATTCAACTTACATCCAACTGGATATTAAACTGATAAATGAGTAAACATGTCAAAGCAGATCTGCAGACGGATTTCTGACTGTTTTTGCACGTAAAAACAACGCAATCACATTTAAAAATCCAGATTATTTACAGCAAACATTTTTGAGCTTTGCCTTGTGCGTTTCGTTTCAAATGATCCATCGAGAGGCATACAAAACGCATTTTTATGGAAATCGTGTTAATTTGTAGGTGTTTAAATACTTGCAGGGAAGTATATCTTCCTTATTATAGCTTTGATGATGAAGGCGCTTCATTAAGGGTCACTCCGGTCACATTGAAGGCGACTCTGTAAGAGAGATGCACTGTTAGATTTACTTCTCACATTTAAGTTAAAAACAGATTTTGATGTAAACGCTCATTACCTCCCCTTCCTCCAGGGGCAAACCTTCTGCCACACGGTTCTCCTTACGGCCCCCCGCAGCGCCGGGCTCCCCCACAGGTACACGGCCGGGGTGACCAGCGCGTTCATCCGCGCCATGGTGGCAAACAGGTTGGTGGCTTCATTCCTGAACCTGAGCCCCTTCCCAGTAAGCTGCCGGACAATGATGTTAACAAAGGACGGGCTCCACAGAGCCAGGAAACATATGACCACAAACACAATGATGCGCAGAGACTCCTTCTTGCTGTTCCTGTCGGCGCTGGGCGCCTCTCTCACCAGCTGGCTCCTGGCTATGATGTACAGCTTCACGGTCATGATCACCTTAATGAGAACTATGACCTGCAGGGTCATCACACCGAACGCGTTCATCTGAGCCGCCTTTGAGATGGGAACTAAGTTCTGCGCCGTCAGGATCGAGTAGGTGTAGATCCAGCAGAAGCCACACATTGAAATGACAGCAGGCCTTGTTATGTAGCGGTTGTAAAAGAAAGGGTGGCACACAGCAAAGTAGCGGTCAAACTGAGCGAAAAGGAAGGTAAGGACATTAACACCGAGGAATGATGGCAAAATGTAGAAGGTTCCGTTCCTGGACGGGTAGCCCTCTTGGACATCGAAGAGGCCGAGATAGTAGACCGAGAAGCCGGTCAGAGTGTCACTTATGCTGGTGTTCAGCATGAAGATGAATCGGTTCTGGCCTCGCAGGGACCGGTTGGAGAAGATCGCGATGACTACCGAGCCGGCCACCAGCACGGCGGCGGTGGCGAACAGGATATGGAAGAGGAAAATGAGGAAGTCCTCTGGGCGGTCAAAGTCCACCGACAGAGGGACCAGAGGGACCGAGCTGTTGAGGAGCATCCTGAAGCTCCAGGAAAGAAGCATCTTTCACCGCTTTTTATAGGCTGGACAGGGTTGGTTAGGGATGAGACAAACCTCCAGAGAGGAAGGGATGGATGGATGGATGGATGGATGGATGGATGGATGGATAGATAGATAGATAGATAGATAGATAGATAGATAGATAGATAGATAGATAGATAGATAGATAGATAGATAGATAGATAGATAGATAAATGAGGTTGATTTCCCCATCATGCTCTTTTACAATGACTCTTGTAAAATTGCCACTATGCGTTTTTTCTATTGTACATTATATGCATTTTTTTTAAACCATCATGTTTAAACCTAACAAATACACATTTTCGCATGTGTTGTATAAATATCTTAAGATTGTACAGTAATTAAAAACCTTTTGGTTCATTATTTTGAAGGACACAAAAACACTCAGTTGATTACTGAAATTAATTTGCTCAGCGGCCACAAGAGGGCGCACAAGACATGTTTCTTTCTTTCAGTGTGTTTAACATTACAGCATTTCATCAGAAGGATTTTCACAAGCATTTCAATTATGTAATGGAGTGGATTGTGTAAAGCAGTTATAAAAGTTTTATATAAACAATGAACCATCTATAAGTAAAAAAAAAACAACTTAATTTATATTTAATATCATATTTCAGTGCAGCAGACTGTAAGCAGCAATGATTATGTGTGATCACAAGCATTCAGTTGTATTTATCCAGTTCAGCGATGTCCCGAACAACCAGAACCGTGGCCTACTCCGGAGCTCCATTCAATTTAATAAAGACCTTACAATTTGTTGTCCTTGTTGACGGGATCTTTTTCGTCATGACCCAGGTGTCAGGAAACCCAGGTGCCACAGGAATCTTTTACAGGAAGGTAAAAAAAATTTAATTTTGGTTACATCTGCAGAGCAGCTTTACTGTGTTCTTTTTGTGGTCTTGTGGCAAAATCAATACTTCCATATCTTATTTGTAATAATGTCTTTCTTCTACAAAGTCCAAATGTATGGAGTGTGTAATTTAACAACAATCTCAAACCTGAACTGTGGATCTCTGCGTCTTCTCCAGAGTCACGATGAGCTGGTTATCCGCTCACTCTCCCCGCCTGGCCTGTTAGTTTAGGTGTGCAGACATGATTTACTAAATTAGCAGTTTGTGTGGTAGTCTTTCCATTTGCAGGTGATGGACTGACCTATGTAAAATGTCCACAGCTTAAAATACATGGGATTATAATCCCACCCTGCTTTACATTTCTTCACTTCTTGACTTGTCTGCTGTTTTCATTGGACTTCATGATGCTGTTTGGGCATTTTACACAACATCTGCATTGTGCTGAGAAACTGTATTTGCCAAAGTTCAAAACACTGTATCTTAGGTACAAGAATGATTGTAAAAGATTTATATCTTTGTTATATACTAATGAGTGCAATAGGTGGCTGCTTCCTGTCTATTCTTACCAGGAAACTATTCTTCAAGGGAATTGCGTTCACTCAGGTTAATACCTTCCTGCATCTACATAACCCAGATGAGAGGGCAGCCCCTCTGCTGTTCCCTTGCAGCTCCATTACTAAGACTTTGTTTCGCCATGAGGCTCTGAAGCGTTTTCTCTGCACCTATGACTAACTTCAGCCATGTTTTGTCTCCTGTGTTGCCTCTGACGAGCTTTGGCAACGTGCTGTTGTTTCTTTTCAGCATTGCCCTTGCTGCGGCGATCATCTACCTGAACGTGTCTGTGTTTCTCTCCATTCTTCTGAGCAGGTCGCTGCGCAGCGAGAACCGCTTCATGTACATGCTGAGCACCTGCCTCAGTGACATCTGCACCGGTGTCTCTTATTATTACGCCGGTGCGCTCGACGTGAAAGATCATTTCCAGTCCCCGACACGCACGTTTTACATCGTGCCCACGTTTCTTGGCCTCTCCTTCATGGCCATCCTGGCCGCGCAGGCGGACCGGTACCACGCCGTTATGTCTCCTTTTAAATATTCCCAGCGCATGACCAGAAACAGAACCCTGTTAGTTATCTTCACCTACTGGTTCTATGCGTTCTTCATCGTGGCTGTGCAGAACCTGGTCCCCATAGGGACAGCTACTAAGATCACCAGCATCGGTACATTTATCGGGAACATTTTCGTTGTGGTTATAATGATAGGTCTGAACATCAGGCTGTTTATCATCGCCACCTTCCAGCTGGGCAGGGAGCCGCCCTCTGAGGAGAGGGACAACAAGCGCTCCTCGGTGTATCTCATTCTGGTGGTGGCTGTGTTTTTCCTGGCGGCCTGGATCCCCTTGTTCTGTCATATTATCGCCTGTAATTTCATTGGCACCACCTGCTACACCTTTAGGAATGAAGGCACCGATCCTCTTCGCATTTTGCCCCGGGTCAACGCTGCTCTGACCCCTGTTCTGTACTTGAGAGGGTGCAAAGCGCTGAGAGTGGCGCTCTTCTCCACAGTATGGAGACCCTGTTGTAAAAACAGGTGAGGTGTTGATTGTGTTTTTATACAATTTAGGTTGTTTAGACACTAATTTTATCACACGTTTAAGCTGCACCAGTAAGCAACACATATCAAATTTAATGTTTTATGTACATCTGAAATACTTCTAGGATATTAAAACAAAATTATAAATGAATACAATACGACAGAAAAACAATCTGTACAAATGAGAATAGGTAAGTGAAATATTAAATGAAAAACAAATCTTCTCCAATCAGAATTGTACTGAAAGTCTTCTTAATGCCACAGATCAGCACTTTTCTTTCTTTCATTTTTCCTTAGTATGTTGTGTTGTCGAATGGCCTGATGACTCAAACTCTTTTGCTCTTTCTGCAAAGGTTACTTCGCCGAGAGGTTGGCCCCTCTAAGCATCCAGTCCCGGCTTAGCTGAGAGGTCGGATGGAGTTTTAGGTCGGCATTCTTTGTTACTACAATGTTTTTTTTCTTGTGTGCTTTTAGTTGGAAGTTGTTCAATATTTCAGCTGGTCTTGATGGGTTGGTTTATTCAATGTCCAATAGAGATTATTCCTGAGCAGTGATCACATTGCATTTTATATTAAGTTGTGTTGTTTGCACAGAAGTCGAATAAAATATTAATTTCAAGAATATGTGATTTCCTTCTTAAGACAATGATGTTAGCTGTGCCCTTTAAAGCTTTTTAAGGCAATTTGTTTTTGTCATGGTAGCTTTACTGCTTTCAAAATGGCCTAGTTGTCCAAATAAAATAATGTAAGCTTAAGCAGCTGTGGGACATAAATTGCCAAATAAATTAAACTGTAGCTATATTTAAAGTCTATCTATCCAGTCACAACATATAACTACTTTATTCTTTATTTTATTTTGATGTTGATTTGAGAAAGCATTCGTTTGACATAATCTGTAAGACTCTATTGCTGTTTGTGGTGAATTTTTTTTATGTTACAGTGTGTCTTCAAATGTAAAGACACTTAATATTTTTTCACGTTTTGTTAGACTCTTCTTATCAGAACAGAGATTATGTTGCATTAAAAAAAAAATTGTTTTACTTTTTTTCTTCTAACGGTCACTTAAAGTATAGAGTTGTATTCTGTAAAGGTCAATTTAAATATGTATAAAAAAACACATTAAAAATCTTCATCCCACGTTAATAAAGTGTTGCATCAAAAAGTTTGCTATCACCAAACAGCAATTTAGTTTCTTTTTCATTAATCCAGAATTT
Source organism: Phalloptychus januarius (assembly GCA_902982915.1). NCBI lineage: Eukaryota > Metazoa > Chordata > Actinopteri > Cyprinodontiformes > Poeciliidae > Phalloptychus > Phalloptychus januarius. The sequence continues at coordinate 5,973,307 of CADWAE010000482.1, forward strand.
AATAATAACATGCAAAGTTTTTCTCCGTTATTTCTAACCTGAGGAAACCAAATCTGTAGCATCTATAAAACGTTTCCATTTTGAACACATTTACTACTGGAATCATGTGTAACTGTGCAGTTGTTTTTTTATGGGCTGATTCTGCATTAGTTATTTGTAAGTACTAAGATCTGTTTTCTACGTTGCTTATTGGCCAGTGGATAAAAAAATCATTCCATAATATTTCCAAACGCAATTAAGTAATTAAGAAATAAGGTTTTTGATTAAATAAGAATACGTTCTTAGAGAAGATAACATCACTTATCTTGAAATATCATGTGTACAAATGAAACAAAGTGGTGCAATTTTGTGGATTGCTGTTTCAACTTTATTGACTGCAAAAAGATGCACTATGGAGCGTGCTGCGAAAACGTAATTCGAAGCCTGACCACACGGGGTCAGGAGTGAGCTTTGGCACGCAGCCATAATATTCAAAACAACAGCAAAAGCAGAAGATTTAATATATTACATTAATTTTATAAAATAAAGTCACCATTTCATCTTTTTAGCAATTGAGAAAGTAATTAAGAGCGGGTTGTTTACGAAGTTTAAATCACTAATACAGACCTTAAAAGGCTGGGTTGGCCTGAACCCCATTAAGGCTTCATCCAGGTTTCTATTGGCTGGAGGAGGGTCGCTGTTGTGGGAGGAGCTGCCTGAACGTCGTCACACTTTCGCACATCTGGTGCCCAGTCTTTGAACCCCAGCATTCGTATAATTCATTTCTTTTATAATTATTTAAAAGGGGGTAAAGGACAAACATTTGTTCTATTCACTGTAACAGAGCTTGGTAGATTTATGCAATAACATATTGTTGTATATGTAGTTGTAATTAGGCCAGCTGCTTCAGTGTGTGTATTGAAAGGGGGACTTTATGATATTCAAACGTCCACTAATGAGATGTGTGTAATTAAACTCTAGCAACACGACATTTTGCTAGAGTTTGTGGTTTGGAAACAAATGTAAAACCACAAATAATTTTGCAACATTTGTGGTTAAACAGGGATCGAAACTGTCTTAATTGCTCAAACAGGTTTTATGTTATTTTCCTGTGTCTCTGTTACGGAACCTCTATATTTCAACACCTAATTATCATCTCTGGGATATATGTTTGTGTTAGTCTGCAACAGAATATAAATTGTGTCCTTGGAATAAAAAGCCCGCCCAGAAAAATCCCCTTTCTCTCTCTTTCTTTCTTCTCTTGTCCTGCCATGTTGCAGGTAAAGTTGCCAGGGGTCTGGGTCTGAGAAAGTGGTCAAACCCTCCCACAGTGGGGTGTGTGTGTTTTCTGCTGCGCTCTGGGCTGGTTTCTATTCAAATGTGGGTCAGGGGTGAGGAAGCCTAACGTCATAAGCTTGCAACATGGCGTCCCGAAGGCTGTGAGATGAGCAGGAGGATGGTAAAGAACGCCTGAGAACGGTCCTACCGATGTAAAAAGGTATTTTCAACACGTTATTTCTCTTTACCGTGGCTCGGGAGTGGACAAACGGGGCTGCTTTGGTGTCTTTATGTTTGGTTCGGCTGCAGGAATCGTAAGGGTATTTTTCCCCTCTTCCACGGCGTGCCAACAAAAAAAAAGGGGGCTCTGCTGCTGGTTGCACATGCTCTACCAGGCTGCTTGGCAAAGCTGCGAAACACACATCGGCTTTGCAAAACGCTCGTCTTGAGTTTTGGTGCTTAATCGCTGAGCGCGTTGTTTGCAAATATCGTGGCGTTTATTTTCGCGTCGCAAGACTCCCACGAGAGATGCCCCACAGGACCGCTGTGTACCAGATAATTACCGGGGCTGGTTGGCAGAGCGCATCAGCGACGGAAGAAATGATCTCCCCTAGAAACACTCAGATGTTTTCTCCTATTCTCTCTTTTTTTTCCCCCCTCTCAGGTTAATGAGCTAAAAACGCTCGGAGAAATTTTCTGAATGAAAATGTGATCAATGAAATGACTTGTTCTGGTCGATTCTCGTCACTTAAAAGCCCACAGGACCATTTCCCAAATGGAATTTAAAAATCCCTCCCTTTGAATTCTACGCACTGCTTTTGGCACAGTCACAGGCTAATCATATCTTGGTGTAAACTGCATTGTTTATATGTAGGTTAAGCCCCCTTCGTCTTACGTAGGGCCAATTAAAATGATTTAACAGGATTGACGTGCGTATATGATCAACACAATACAGAATCTGCAGCACATGAGATGTTGTTTTCAGTAGTCCTCTCCTTAGACCGATGTGATTTCTAGATTGCATTGTGTAGCTTTTTTTCACGGGGCATGCTGTGGGTGTAGCGTTACACTGACCCACGAACTGCAGCGTTTTATGGAAACAGTGGCGCATGACTCGGATTTCCGCGTGTAAACAAATTTCTTTGGCCCACATCTGATCATTATGGCACGTTTGATACGCTCTTATTTTTAACTTACAGACTGCGCATTCCAACAATGTACGTGCTCAGGTGTGAAGTGAAGGCAGCTTTGCTCCCAAGGTGATCAGTGTTGTTTAAGTACCAAGGGGCATGGCGATAATAAGGCACAGGAATGTCAGTAATGCGTGTTTGCCTTGAGTGGCTGCTGTTTTTCTGTCTTTAGTGTTTTAAAAATGTCCATCTTGGCTCCACTTTCTGCTGTGGAGTGTTGAGTGGCGCCCTTTCATATGATTTAATTTGGTAAGCTGTAGTGTAAATATAAGGGAGGGTGTAGTCACAGGTTTTTCTGTAAAATGGCAGTTGAAATAATATGGCATAGTCTTGTTTTCATTTCTGTTACTCCTTGTTATCTGTTTACCTGTCTTGTGTGTGGGAAGTTTTAGTTTTTTGAGTAATGTAAGGATAATAAGAGCCAGGTAGTAGTTTTGAGCATTGCAGTTCATGTATGTAACCACTGACTTAATCCAAATTATGGAATAAACACAGTCAATGTTTATTAGTAGATTTTATGTGTTGTTGTTTTGTTTACAGTGAAGCACTGGGAGTGTAACTATTTGGTTTGAGCGAGTTAATTATTCATATATCTGCTTCAGTTGAATCTCTTAAGAGACACGATAGTCGAGGCTCGCCAGATGTTCTGTTTCTGTTACTTCATTAAGAGCGATTGGTGGCTGTGCTTCGTTTGTTTCCTGGACTATGATTGCTTTTTCTGCAACTGGTAATATTCCTAGAAATGTGCTTTTATTCTTAATACAGGAAGTAATGCTGGCCTTCTTTCAGCCAGCTGATAGGCAGTGTGAAGGGGAGGGGCACCTCCAATCATCTGGGGAAAAAAGTCAAATCACTCCAGCACTTTCTGTGGCCTATCAATAAAAAGACGGTATTAATTTTTTAATGAAAATTTGGACGGGTTTTTGAGCCGTTCTAGTCATTCCGGCTATCTCTCATACAATTCATTAAAAGAACTTTAAATCTTTAAAATTGGTGTGACAAAAACTGTATCAGTTTTGAAGCCGTAGCCTTTGGTAATCTTTGTATTCTTTGACACCAGAGACCAGCCCATGCCTATTTTCAACAACCTTTTATCCCTCTCATCTTCCTCGGGTGCTGGAACCTATAATATGAAGATCCCTAGATGTTATTTTGGCCGGTCACACCCAGCCAGAGCTGAAGTTCAAATGTTCAGTTGTTTTTCCCGTCAGTCTTGTTTATGTTTTTAAACATCAAGGGTTATTAACTCATTTTGACGTCGGTGAAAGATGCCTCCAGAAGCCTCTTTGGAGCATACGGGATAAAATGATGCACATATTGTAAAGGCTATAAGGACTGATATCTTCACTGTAATTTCATTGCCCAGCTGTTTTACCACCCATTGCAGTTGTAGTCAGATAATTGTGCGACCTTACAGTGAGGGTCAAATCAATTAATTCAGACCATTAAAATGACCAAGTCAACTGATCAGTGTGACAAGTTTCATTGATTACTGGATGGGCAACAAATTCTGGCCTGCAGGGTAATGTGAGGCCTGTGTTTGTTTGCCTCATGATTCTCATGATCAGCCGGTTGCCTCACCCTTCTCGCCCTTCCCCTCCTCGACATGCACTCAGCATCCTGTGTGCAATACAGTCAAGGCTTACTATGGCATGTGTGGGCAGTAAGAAGGCTACTTAGGCTACATGTTCCGCTGACATGTTGGACGAGGACTTATAGATTGTAGCTGCTCTGCTCTGTGCAGCTTGTTCAGAGACAGTTTGGTTTGTTCAGTGGATAAAACACCTCAGGCCAGCATTGTTGTTCTTCTTGAAGAAGAAGAATGTGGAATGTATTGCTGATAGCCAGAAGGTTATGTGCAGTTTAAAAGTTGGTGGGAGTAGGGGGAGGTGAAACGTTCTCTCCACCCCGCCTGCTGCTTCTGAGTCCAACCAGAAGGCATCGGGTCGCGTGGGGTTCTTGGTTCGTTTTTACAAGCCAGGGTGAAGTGGAGAGGTCTTATCTCATCAAGTTTATTGTGTCAAGACAGAGAACCCTTCATCACATTAATCACATCTTCAGTTTTCAGTGAGGTAGTTGATCACCTCACTTCTGTGTGAGAGCACACAGTGGTGTGCTGCAGCAGGCTGCCACAAAGTTCAGCGAAGGTGTAAGTAGTATCGTTTCAGTCTTTATCTAATTTCTCCAGGGTCACTTTGGGTGAGCCACGAAATACAAAGGCACCACTGATGATGCAGAACAGAGAGTCGTGCATAAACCAAATCACAAACTGGAGGTTGTTTTTCTCAAAGGGATTGCAGGAAAAAAAAAATAATTCAGTGCTCTTTTTAAATCAAGCTAGCTTCTTGCAGATCTAAGCACTCTCTCAGACTAACTCTTAACTTCTCTCACCTCATTCAAGAATAAAATCATGTATGGATTTCTTTACAATATAGGAGGAGATGAGAACATCATTCAAAATGCAATTCGAATAATCATTCATTATTTATAATAGGAGCAGAGGCAACATCACACCACTGTGTAAGAGCAGTCACGATAAAACAAGGTTTTACTGTTATTCTAAAACTAGAACAAAATTAGAGTTGAAATATATCATTGCAGTTAGCAGAGCTGACATGACTGAACCTCTGTTTGTATTCCTTAAAGCACTTGGATCGTTCATCACCAAGATTTCTAAAAAGATTCAATTTCAATATTTAAAAAAATCCAGGATGTTCTTTTAGAGGCTGAAAAACAGAATAATTTTCTTCATTCATCCTCCTTATCTGCTGAAGGTCTTGCTTTCTAACTCTCTCTATCGCTCCCATGGTATGAATAAAATGCAGACGTTTAAAAAGAAAATATTTTCTTTTAAATAGCTTCTGACATGCTGCTGACTCCATTTTCAACCACCTCAGTGATGGAGCTCTTTACTCAGTGACTGCATCTGTGCCAAACACCAGGGTTGTCTTTAGATGTGGTGCTATCACTGATTTTAAAGTGATTGGATTTTCGGGTTCTGTCAACAAACCATTTATGTGCACATCTCTGTTCCATATAGGGAAATATCTGGAAAAACCATCCACTTGATATTTATTATTGTGTCTTTCTCAACCTTGAAACGCCTCCTTCAACCATAGCCCAGTGATGCTGTTTTATTAGCTTCATTAAATGCATTAAAACTGAAAAGTATCTTTTTTTTTATCACATAAATATTCTTTGATGCATCTTTTTTTGAAAAATAATTTCTGCATTAACCTGTAAAGGCTTGGATTCCATACATTAATTACCCAGAAATATGCTAGTTCTGTTTCCATTTAGTTTCAATTGCAGGTCTTTTGCTTGAATAAATCCAGATTATCTTACAGGATTTGTTGCCATAAATTAATATTGTTACAGCATCAAATTCTAAAGAATATTAAATAAAAATATGAAATTATAGAGCATTTTCATGCTCGTCCATTTATTTCTTTTTATCTACAATTAGGATTCGGTTTTATGTTCCCTATTGCACTGCTTAAATTAATAGATGTCTGTCAATTATGTATTGTTTGGAAACTGTTTCTCTTTAAGAAATTACAAACTTGTTAAACATGCTAGTTTTATAGCTGAGAAATTGGTTCTTTATGTTTTATTACATAGTGGCACGAGTGAAATGGTGCATAATAAATCTTGTGCACCCATTACTCTCTGCAAATTTAATTTAGCATGTCTTTTTTGTTTTAGTTTAGCTTTAGAAGCTAGCGTCATGGTAGCGTATACAGAGTAGCACTTCAGCAGTGCTCTGAGACCTTGATCTCATACTGCACAGTAATTCCTGAAAGGAAAATGCGTTTTGTTCGACTTCTATATTAGAAAACTCACAGCACTGTTACATTTGGGGTTCACAGCAATCTCTGCCTCTCCTTCCCCACTGCTCTCCACCCTGATCAGGCTGTTTGTCTGCAGTGAAGCTGATCTGCCTGACTGCAAGAGTTGTAACTGACGCTGTTTTTACAAACTGAGCAACAGCAAATTTAGCTCCTGCACTTCCCCCTTTTTAGCCATGCAGCAGTGTTGTCATGTAAATGTTTGGCTCTACTGGTGATCTTGCAACTCTGCAATGTTTTGCTGTTGTAGGATGTTTAACAGCTGCATCCTGTTCATGGAATTGGATTGATGTGAGGAATTCCAGTAAGCAACCAGCATCAAAGGTTGTCAAACATCTGGAATTAAGACGTATAACAATATTTTTTAGAATTAGTTTGGATCATTTCTTATAATATGACAGGATTTTAAAAATGAGAGAAACTGGCATCAAAGTTGAGTTTGTCGCTGGTTTCTGATCTATGGTTTTCTACAACTTTGACCTGCCGATACAAATTTTAGCTGATATAGGGCTGAAAAACGTACCACGGTATAAGTCTTTCATCAGTTGATATCAATAATTCTCTAATTATGGATTTGTTTTTGTTTTTAAATATCTGAAATGCTGCCAGACTGGCCAGAGTGACTTTTCCTGTTTTAACCACAGTTTTCACTCCATGCGGCATTGTGACGAAACTTGAAACTGCTGATGCACAAGTTACTCAGCAGGTTGTTGCTAGGTAACCAAAGAGTCAAGGAGTTGGTGCCACCAACCTTGCTTACCTGGCCTTGTGAGGTTGAGCAGCTAAAGCCTTTCCTCTGCCTACATCCCCCAGAATGCTGTGCAGTTCTGGATCAGAGTTCAGTGAATATCGTTTATATTGAATATTCTATCAGATGGATTTTCTGTCGATGTTGATCATGATATATATTGGTATTCGATTTATTATCCGGTCCTTTTGATATATGATTTAGTTCTAATACAGATCTTGACATATTTCCTGGATAATGTAGGTGTTTACTTTATCTTTGAAATTTCCAACACACTGCCAACATTTCCACTTCCAGAGTCTTCTGAGGATGGAGGTCCAATGCTCAAAAGAATCAAAGAAAACAATTGTACTGTGTTCTGCTTAGACTTCCTGATATCTTAAAAGTTTTGCTGTCTCTCCGTTCTACAGTCTGAATAAAACAGGGATGCTGACATGCTGTAGTCTTTGAAATGGCTTCTTATCTCTGAGCTTCATCCGACAGCTGACCGATTCTTTACTTGGTAGCCATGTCCAACTTGAACAGTCTTGTTGCTGCACTGATCTGGTAGCATTTGGTATGGTTCATCGACCGATTGGAGTATTGAAACAGGGCTGCTTAAAATCATCCAATACCAGTGACCAACAATTTCACTTTCAGTTGTTTTTTGTGTTTTGTCGTCTTCAATATCAACAACTTTCACAATACAGTCCCTGATTCCCTAAATAGTATGCAGATGAGTTTTTTGTTTTGTTTTATTTTTGCTTTTAATTTGCATCACAGAAATTCTGATGCCATAAATGTGACACAGCTCAGAGGGGTGAACTATTGTGTGTGTGTGGGGGGGGGGGGGGGGTGAAAGCAACATAAAGGGAAAAAAAATTGCAGTATTCCTTTGGGTGCATCTTTGTAACAACAGTAACCAATTTGTAAAACATGCATTCAGAACCTGTTGGCTCTCTCTGTGCTCGGCTCGTCCAATACATTCACATCTACTGCTTTTCATTTATGCCAGGATTTAATAATTCAAGAAGCAGAAACAGGCTCTTTCCCTGTGCAACCGCAGGTTTTTACCATGCATGTATTTCCCCGTTCCTGATACCACCTTATTTACTTATTTATTAGTGTAAGCTAAGATCTGAAGGTCCAAAGATGGACCGCTACGGCTGCTCCTGCCTTTAGCCATTTCCAGCATATACTGCATAGATGTACATGTAAAGAATGGTTTACATTTACACTAAAAGGCCCATCTGTTGCATTTAATCTCCCCATTGTTTCTTGGGATTTTCTCACACCTATGAAGAAGTGAAAGTCTGGTTATTGCAGCTTCCATGAGACCTCAGCGGTTTAGCCTGTGCCCATGCAGCAAGGTCAGCCATGTTGAAATGGCTCCGAGGTGGTTGCCTGGTGTTTGTATTTCAAACTGGCTTTGCACCATCCCCCCTGCCCCCTCCCCCACTCCCTCTACCCACCAGCATACTCCTCTTTCTATGCGTTGTCAGCGTGCGTGTGTTTAAGTGCTCCGTGTTTCAGGGCACACACACATAGGCCGAGGTCTTTTTGCTCCTGTACATGATTGGCTCACCAGTCTACATGTCTCTGCCACTAATCCTTTTCTGTGAGCGTTCAATGGCAGCTCGTTATCGGGCTGCTATTTAATGTAATCAGAGTGAACGATCGTCATCCAGGTTGAGTGTTTTTAAAATTCTCAATCTTGCTCTCTGTCTGTTGCAAGTTGATGACCTTTCACAATACTAGGGTGTGTTTTGTTATTGCGCCAGAGGACTTTGCCTCACCTCTGCCTTAACTCTTTGCTCTCTACCCCCCTGTTCAGGAGATTACTGCTGCAGCCCACTGCTCCCTCATTCACCTTTGCTGTGTGAACACTCACTCTGCTAGTTTGCTTACTTGATTTTTAATCCAGAAAGTCCTTGTAGAAGAAAAGGGAGCATAAAGACAAGCTGTGAATGAGGTCAAACCTGATCATCCACGTCTCTGGAGTAACCAGTTTAATTCAGAGGTGGCTGATATTAATACACTGCTTGGGGCACTTTAAGGCTCACTGGCTAAGTCGTGAATCAACACATGGGTATGCTAACCAGATCACCTCTGTCTGTTTTGTGGTAAACATCCGCGTCGGCTCATCTCCTCGTCAGCAGGCTTCTGATAGAGGTCAAGGTTGAATCTTTTAACATGACGTCGCCTCCTCTATCATTAGGCCTTAGTGTTTTAAAAGGTTAACTCTGCAGGGAAGGTAAGCTGATCATGTGTCTCTACAAGAGCAAAATGCCCCCTGGTAAGTTACAGTCCAAGTCCAAGGCTTACTTTGGATCTTATGTGGTGCCAGAGCAGGTCTTATTTCTTCTCCTGATCAGTGATCATGCCATCTGCCAGCTGACATGCCAGCCATTGCAGAAGAATTAAAAACACAGGAAGTGTTTTTGCAGGCTACGTCTTGCAGGATCATCTTTCTAACGATTAATCTATATTAGCATTTTTTCTTTGACATTAGAGCACAATCAGCTGGCGTTTCATCTCAGCTGATTGTGCTTTAGCTTCAAGTCTTGAAACTTGCGGCACTTGTTCATTGTTGCACTTCGGATAAACGGATAAACACTGAAGGCGATGACGTTTTTTTCTTTGTACTGCAGGAAAGAAAGATGTCTCTGGTGATTTCAGTCACCAAAGATCGTCTGGTGACTGGAATCAAATGATTTTCACCTTGATCCAACCTGCCTGATTACCAGCCAGAAGAGTCTTTCTGATTATAGAATACATCATGCTGCTATTAAGTCTCACTGACGGTACTCTTCGGTGTACAAGTTGTTACCAAGGAAGGCAGACTCAAACTCAAACATGTTCAGTGCCACTAATGTGTTTAAGAAAGAAGCCAAGAGATGCAAGAATAAATGAAAAAAGAAAACTGTAACTTCTACGTCATGTAAAAGATTCCGTCAGATTGTGGGAGAGTGAGGGGAAGCAAAACTTTAAACCGACAACAGGCTGAAGGGAATACATCAATGTTGCCATATGTTTCCTTTGAGAGCTCAGCCTCTGCTTGTCATGAATTATACTTGATCTGAAAAATGGCAGCCATTTTAGAAATTTACAGGTTACATGAAGGATCCAGATTTTCTACGCAATTCACTCAGACACAGTTTTAGCCATTTTAGCTGGAATGCTAATGCTAACAGCCAAAATAAGGCACAAAATGCAGTTTAAAATGGTTTCATATGACAGAATTGATCAGAAGTGGAAAGAAAACTGTGTTGCTGTAACTTGTATGTGCAGCAGATATACAGAATAACATTTCAGCTCTGTCTTTGGAGTTACAACTTATCAACAAGTTTGAAATCAGCGGCCATTGTATTGATATTCCCCCAATTGAAACTCACTTATTTCCACTTTCAAATACAAGAATAATCCACCGTTATTTGGTGGGACTGGAACGCTGAAGTTGCTTAGATTGTGGCTCTGGCAAGAAAATTCAATCTTCCACAGAAGGAGGTGCTATGATGATGCAGGTCTGCTGTAACATTTTCCTGGCCAGCATCATTAGAACATGGAGCCAAGACTACATGTATCCCACCCCAACTGCATATAGATCAGAGGTAATCCATTAGCAGCCCCCTGGAATCCAGCCGGCATGGCGCAGCACTGAAGGGGCCAGGGGGAGAGTGTAGCTGAGTGGGAGATGGGGGAAGGAGGGAGAGCGAGGGATGAGAAGAAGATGGAGGTGGGGGAGGGCTTCTTTTTTTTTCTACTCCTGAGCTGGTTTCTCTGTTCTGGTCCCAGCCCCCTTTTAATGTCGGCCTGCAGGAAAAGCCTCTCGGATCCCCCCGTAAAGCATGCAGAGGTGTGTGTTTGTTAAAAGAGCCTTGAATGATATATGGCTTCCTGGCTGGCATCGTAGCAGAGGCCCTCTTTTCTCCTGCAGCACTCTCCTCCATTACTGCCTGCAGGGTTGAGAGCTGTAGACCCCCTGAAGCAGGTTCTGTGATTAACAGATTTGGATTATGTATTCCAACATGTCTGATTGACATTAGGGGCAGCGAGCTGTTCCTGAGATGTGGTTTCATTCCCAGAGACACGGTGGTGAGGGTGGGAAGATAAAAGAGGAAAAGATGTGCTGCTGAGAGCAGACGGGGGAAGGGAAGAAGACCATGAGGAGCAGTGTCACAGCAGATGAGGCAAGCCCAGGCGTGGACCTGAGAGTAATGATTACTTCAGCTGATTGTATCAGCCAGTCAGACTGTGACAGACCACAGTTTACAATTCTAACCTTGTTGCACTTAAGCCTTGTTCAATGCTGCCTGAAAGGGTTTCATTCTTGCATTCCTCTTCCTACATTGTCAACAATTGTTTTTGTTTTCAGTTTTTTTGCCATCTGGTATATTTTACTTAAGCTTTATGGTCAGAATGTGATTTTTTTTAATCAGATTTGTTTTATTTCTGATTGAAAATATATCTGAATTGAACAGGTATTTTTTGTGGGGCAATGATTTATGTGCTTCCTGAAAGTAATACTGCACAAGGGATTCCCCTGGGAACTGCAGAAATCAATTTTTTTCTCCTCTTGCCATTTTAATGACAAAAGACATGATATGGACAGATTAGCCCATACTATTATGACCACTGACAGACTGAGGAAGATTGTCTTTGTTAAAATAAAACAAAAAAACATTGTTCTGCTGGTTAAATCCACATCATGAGTTCAAATTGGCATTGCTTTGACAAGTACACTAACCTATATCTCAAACCAGCAGTTCCTCTTCAGTAACTCTTTAAATCTGCTTAAGGTTGATTCAAAGAGATCATAAAGAATTTTAGAGCCATTTTACAGAACATTTCAAGCAAAACCAATTGCATCTTTGCAGATTTCCTTCTGAATGAAAAATAATGAAAGCAAAATAAAAAAAAATATTTTGTGACCTCCTACTGCTACACTAATCAGAGTCACATAACATTTATTTAATGCAAGCTAGTAGTAAAATATAAACTGTTAACTTAAAATCATCTGCTTTTAATGAGGTGGCTTCCTGCAGCGCTCAAATCGATAAATCGACGCATGTTGGGTGTGAAATGAAGAAATCGGATATAAAATTACATGAACTACAAAGGCACAAAATGGTTGAAAATAATCCCAATAAAGTCTTAACGTCACTGTAATTAATTTGACCTGTTAAGCTTTTCCAGAATTTGAAGAAAACAAATGTTTGCAGATATGCAACTGCTGCAGATCTGTATTTGTCCAGGTCATTTATACTTTGCCCAATTAGCAGCAAGTCATACAGTTTGTTATTCAGATTCTCTGTAGTGTTCCTTAAAAATACTCTATCATTCGTTTTCATGTTAATAACTTAAAAGAAAAGCTGGTATGTTTTCCAGAAGTTATGCAACTTAAAGCTCCTGTTGCCTAAAAATGCCAAAGATGAGCTTTAGATCATCTTAATGATTTTAACTAGTTAACAGTCAAGTATTCTTAAAGCTACATGCTAAAACCAACGATGTAAGCCTGAGTTTTAACCCAATCTTCAGCCCTTAGTCCTGCTGTTAATGGTTCAAAAATGTTTCTTGTTTATTCATTTTAGGACTGGCCTGTCACTGCATCACTGTAACTGATATTCAGATGTCGTGGGACGTGAACCATGTTTACCTTTAACCAAATAAATTTCAGAAAGATTTGAGACTAAACTGCTGTCTATACCTTTTACTTTTTGATGTGACATGGTAATACAAATATATGCTTTTTATTTTAGGCTTGCCTATTTTAAGAAGAACCCTCTCCTTCCTTGTCCTGCATTATGAGAGAAAATCTCTTGGTTGGCACAAGGTTAAAATGTTTCATTTTCAGAATCATTGCTGGCTTGAGTAAAACATTTATATGCATTACTGTTTAATCTCGTTTAATTCTCCATGCTCTGAATAGTGGGAGCTCATTTTACCAGTATGTCCAAATCCTACAGAACCCGTTAATCGTGTGCCACAGACAGACGTGCTACCAGAGGCTAGATCCACTGGTACTATTATAGAAATTGTTTTGCATCTACTGCATAAAATTGGTGTAAGACATGGTTTTGTCAGAAAAAGTTAACTGTTATACATTGTATGTGATCGGTGAAGGAGATTCACTTGTCCTAAATCCATAAACGAGGGCCTCTTTGGAGGATCAAGTAGTGGTGTCCTTGTCTTAGAGCCACACCCTCCCCCTCCTTTTCTGCCCAGCTCCTGTGTAGTTTTACCTGCTCAGGTGTCACCTAATCCTTCCCCCCAGCCCTGCTGTGCTACCGACCCCCACCCTCAGACAATGGGCAGGACTGACATTACCATGACCTAATGGAGACGAGAGTGATGCATGTTTCCATGGAGGGCACCCCACAGAAACTAGAGTTTCTCTGGTAAAATAGGGAAAACAAGGTGAGAGGAGAAACTTTTGGGAAATGGTTACCTTACCCTTTTCTTCTCTCCCCACCCCTTTGGCCTTTGTGCGAAAACAGCAGCAGTGTGCACAATCAGAACTTGATCCTTGTGGGGTAGCAATTTGTTTAAAATAGAAGAGGAGATGGACTACTTGGTTTCAATTTCTCTACTGCCATGTTTTCTGGCATCTGGTGTTAATGCAAATGTGTCGATCAGAAGCTGTCGCCGATTTTCGATCTGCAAGTTTCATAAAGCTTTGATCTGCTGCTTCCTATTTCTGAACAATAATATGCATAAGACGGCTTGGAAAACATTTTTCTACTTTTCCAATAGTATGGTCATTTATTTACAACAGAAGTTGTCACTGTAAAACAGCTACTGTTGTTTTTAAATAAAAACATACCAATTTCAGAATTGACACTTTTGTGCTGCTTCAGCAACTTTACCTTAGCAAAACTTGAATTATTAAAAGCCTGTTGCCCTGTCTAAGTTTTAGAAAACTTAGGTAATTCATTGTGAAATTTCTTAAAGGCTACCAACATTTCTAAGTCTAGCATATTTTATGACAGAAGCTGAAATCTAAAAGCTTTGCTTCACTATGTTTAACCTTCTTGTTATCTGTTGAATTATTGTCTCTCACTCTCCTTGACTTTGTCAATAAAGAAATCAACTTCCTTTTTAAATGGCTTCCTATCACTTAATTTTAAATGAATTAAGTGATAAATGAACAATTTTGAGAACATATAGTAACTGCATCCTCACCAGATATTGTCAGTGGAACCTGTGTTTTAGCCTGGTGCATTCAGTCATCTGATATTTTTATTTATTTTTCTTTTAAAGATTTCCACCTGCCAGGAACGAAGCATTATCCATCAAGCTAAAAATCAATTTCTCAATGCATCACTACTGGTAGCAATTACTTGTATTGAGAATTTAGCTAGAATTGCTAGCTAAAGTTATTGTTTTTCAGATGAAAGGTCACGAAGAAATGCACCTTGATTACAATGCGAGTCATATAGATAATAGCGCTCGCCTTTAAGCTGCAAACTTGAGTGTAAAATGCTTTCTAGGCAGCTGTTTTACTATTTAACTGTGGTGCTGCGCTTGGTATAGTTGCTTTACTGTATAAACCCCAGATGGGTTTCTGTCTATTTTACAACTGCCAACTATGAATTGCTCTTGGGTGTGAGTTGTTCTTTGTCTTGGCCTTGTGATTGACTGCTCACCACTCCAGGTGGTACCCATCTTTTTGAGCTCTGCTACAATTCAGTGATGTCGTTCATGATCTGTTCAAATGAACAAATCATTTGAGGGAACAAACTGAAGCATGTTACTGCTTTAACTGGTTCATTCACTTCTTGGTTCAGCTGAGCTTGGCGTCTGCGTGCCGGTTGGGTGGAACTTCTGTTTTCTGTGGCTCATAAAATGTATGATAAAGATTTACCGAGTGACAGATGCAGCACAATTACTGTGCTGGTAATTGTTCACATTGTGACACAACACAGTACATGAGTGAGTTGTGCACTGTACGAACTTTGGCACGTTATGTAGACCTTCAAAGTACCGATCCCAGAGATTCAGTTCACTCAAATGGACTGTTGTTCCTGTTACTGCAATACTAAAGTGGGAATAGAAGATGGAGGGCTTAACTGTCATTCACTGTTGCATGTCTTCAAATGTGAGAGAGCTAACCATCCTTTCTCTCTGTTCCAGCTTTAGGTGGTGCACGTGTAGGAAGACAGAGAGAGACGGAAGGAGGAAATGGAACTGCCAAATCATGCCAAACAACTGCTGCTGCAACTCAACCAGCAGCGAGCCAAGGGCTTCCTCTGTGATGTTATCATTGTGGTGGAGAACGCTCTCTTTCGCGCCCACAAGAACATCCTGGCAGCCAGCAGCATTTACTTCAAATCTCTGGTCCTCCACGATAACCTTATTAACCTCGACACGGAGATGGTGAACCCCTCTGTGTTCAGACAAGTCCTGGACTTTATCTATACTGGAAAGCTCCTGTCGTCGTCAGACCAGAGCAGCGAGCAGAACTTCAGTGCCCTCTTGACTGCAGCCAGCTACCTCCAGCTACATGACCTCGCTGCTCTGTGCAGAAAGAAGCTCAAGCGCAGCAGTGGGAAGTCCCTACCAGGAAAACCCTCCACCCCCGGTCCACTCAGCCGCTTGCGCCTGAACAACCAGCGTCTCTCCTCTTCTACCCCTGCTGGTCCCAACAACCACTATCCTCCGACCCCTTCTGATGCCGACCAACCACAACCAGATGAAGGCCTTCGGGACAAACTGTCAGATGATGAAATGTTTGTTGGGAGCTCTGGGAAAACTGGGAATGGGGGAAATGGCAGCATTAACGGTAATCTCAG
Organism: Phalloptychus januarius; assembly: GCA_902982915.1. Classification (NCBI taxonomy): domain Eukaryota; kingdom Metazoa; phylum Chordata; class Actinopteri; order Cyprinodontiformes; family Poeciliidae; genus Phalloptychus; species Phalloptychus januarius. The sequence goes on from CADWAE010000482.1 coordinate 5,989,121, forward strand.
CAGTGGGGCAAGTGCTGGAGAGCCAGATCTTGGTTTAGATCTGTCCAAGAAGAGTCCTCACTCTGCTGGCACAGCCACTGATGCCCTCAGCCCACACAGCAACTCCCAAGAATCCCCCCAATCTGCCTCAGTATCCACAACCAACAGTGCCTCGCTGGATGACTCCTCAACCACCCTGCCAGGTGTAGACACATGCATCTCAGAGAACATGGAGCTAAATTCCTCCAAGACGCCAGAGGACTCCCAAAACCAGCCCGAGGGCCCGCCACCCCAGAAAAAGACTCGACATGCTGCTCGTAAGAATGAATGGCCCAAAAAAGAGGCATTAGGGTTGAAGTCTGAAGATCATGACAGGCCTTTGGTCAACGGAGTGATTGTAGGTCCTAAAGATGGCCGCTCCTCTAGTGCTGGTGGAGGCAGTGGTAACAGTTTTGCATCTGACCAGTCCTTCCAATGTAAAGATGAGGAAGAAGGGGGAGAGAATGGCCAGGACCACAGTGAAGAAAGTGGTCAGAGTGATGGAGAGAGTGCAGGAGGTGGAGGAGGAGCAGGAGGCGGACACCATAGCGCCAACTATGTGTACCGGCAGGAAGGTTTTGAGCCAGCGTTTGGGGACAACCTCTATGTGTGCATTCCCTGTGGTAAGGGCTTCCCCAGTTCTGAGCAGCTCAATGCTCATGTGGAAACCCACACTGAAGATGAGCTCTACATCAAGGAAGAGGGAGGGACCTTTGTGAAAGAAGAGGATGAGGAGGAGGCGGAGGACCTCTCTGCCCCTGTAGGTCCCTCCAGCTTTGGCTCTGAAACACGTCCCTTCAAGTGTACCGTGTGCAGCAAGAGCTACAAAGACCCCGCAACTCTGAGGCAGCATGAAAAGAGCCACTGGCTGACCCGGCCCTTCCCCTGCAACATCTGTGGTAAAATGTTCACCCAGAGGGGAACCATGACACGCCACATGCGCAGCCACCTGGGTCTCAAGCCATTCGCATGTGAAGAGTGCGGCATGCGCTTCACACGGCAGTACCGCCTAACGGAGCACATGCGAGTTCACTCCGGGGAGAAGCCGTACGAATGCCAGCTGTGCGGTGGGAAGTTTACCCAGCAGCGCAACCTCATCAGTCACCTGAGAATGCACACCTCACCCTCTTAGAAATGCATCAAGCCAAAGAACTACCGGAAGAGAGAAAAAGGAACATTTCTCCACCTTTTTTCCATCTCAGAAGCAAAGAAATGCACACACGACATACACACAGTTCTTGATTCCAGTTTACGACACCCTGGCTGAGTGAACGGTGAAGCTGCTCGCCACAGCGCGCTCTCTTGGTGACGGTGGGATCCCATTGATGCAAGGATAGGGTCATCGGTTATAGCGAATGACAAGTGCTCGCCTCTCAGGAGTTTTTAGAGGGACTATTTACTTGTGTCTCTCTCCAAAGTCACAAAGCCATGGTGGAGAGGCACAGTTGGTTAAATGTGAATGTGGGCACCTCGTATCCCTCAGCCGCCTTTCTCTCCTCGTGGTTTAAGCATTAAATCTTAAGAGTTTTTTCCCCACTGTTCCTGACACAACTCTTGACCAAAAAGAAGTAGGTGCAAACAAAACTGGCAATAATTCAGCAAAAAGAAAATTTTTACCCTTACAGCTTTATATCCTTTATGATGTTGGTGATGCTATATGTATGAAAGAGGAGGGGTAACTGGGTATGGGACCATCTCTGTGCTTTACCTGAAAGTCTAGAAAGAGAGAACGAAAAGCTTTTCTCAGGAGGACATGATTGTTTGTAGAAGATAACAAATACTCTGTGTCCTCTCTGTGGCTGTTTGCATTGATGTAGATGAGAGTTTTTATTCAATTTTGGTTTTTTTAGATTTGCCTGCTAGAGCTCCAAGGAAAGAAGCTGGAAAGAGAAAACCCCTTGTGGTAGTACTCATACTTTAAGAGCTTGTCATGTTTCAGTGAATGTTTTAAACTGGAAGGTCTTGGGATTTTTCTGGTCAAGTGCGGGTGGGGGGTCGGGGTTGTTGGGCAGGGAGGGAGGTTTAAAGGGGCGTTTTAAACCTAATGCTATGTTCAGTGGGTACGTTATATTTTTCTGTATAGCTTTCCTCCCCTTTGAAAAAAAAAAGAAGTCTATTTATATATAGGCTTGTGACCTCGCTACCTCTGATTATTCTTATGAACTCTGTCGATTTAGTTAAAAGTTGCTTATGTAATTAATTGTAAAAAGTGTGTAGATTATGTAACTTCTCACCCAATGCTTTAACCTGCCCATCTCTCAACACAGGTTTTTGATGCTCATAGACTTTACACATTCTGATTGTTTCTAGCTGATATTTGTATTTGTCAAGATATAACTTTTTTTTTTTTTTTTTCATGTTTTTTTGGGACCCGGGTCACCGTGGCCCCCAATTCAAAGTGTACTGTAGCGTCCAGCCTGGAGCAAATAGTGGTTCGTTGGTTAGTTTTAGATGTATAGTGTTCCAAAGATCTTATGAATGTCGAGGAGAACTGAACTAACTAACAAACATTGCTAGACAAGTTCATAACCAAAGTAAAAAAAAAAAAAAGATGTACTTAAGATATATAGCATACTAAATTATTTCTCTTTTGATTTCTTTTATTGCTGTATAAAACAAAATAAGAATTATATTCTAAAGTCCACACAAAAAAATCCACTCTTTTTGTGATTGTTTTGGCCAATAACTTTGAGGCTGGTGATGGTTCTTGTGGTTTTGCAAGGAAAAGCTTGTGCTGATTGGTGGGCTGGTGGGGATGTAAACACTTTTCCACCTGATGGGGTTCTGGAGGGACTAGTAAAGTCTAGGACATGTTCACTGAGGATGTTTATCCCATTTCTGTTATTATGGTTGTATCCAGAGTCCTTATCACTTTATATTCTCTGACTTTTGAAAACAGGACTTGATGACAGTTTGTGTTTTGTTCAGACCAAAAAAAAAAGAAAAAGGAGAAAAAAAAAGACAGGATCTATAATCAGAATTTTAATGTGAAGTTTAAGTTACTCAAGTCTTTTCAATTTTTCTGAGCCGAATTTATGAAAACTTGTCATTTTAAAAAAAAGGAGAAGCAGAGATGCACTGGACAGCTTTATAGTTATATCACTAAACATGACTTAAATTATTTTGAACTCTTGGTGATGTACATCTTTCATTTTATTTTTAGATGTACCTCAACAACAGCAACCAGAGACTGGCTCTGGGTCACTTTGCCCCTTTGCTAATTTGTACCTCAATCTCATCTCTTCCTGTGTACCTAAAGCTTGTAGTTCACACTGTGATTTCAAAAACCCAACTGGACTGGAACAGGCTGTGCAAACTTGATGTATCATCCTGAGAGTAATCCTTATCATACTGTAAGAAGACTGTATGTGCAATTAATTGCTACAGCAGAGTGACACAAACACTAGCATGAATCCATCCATGAGTAGACAACAAGCTACAGGCCTTAACTCTTTCAAACTCTGACTTTTTATTTTTACTTCAAATTGTGCATTTTTCATGGATGAATGGTTATAAATTCACTTACCTCTCAATGTAATGCCTAAGGTTTTTGTCCCTGTTTGGGTCACAACCAACAAATCAATAAAGACCAAAACTTCAACTATACAAAATAGCAAAGGGGCAAATTATTTAGTATTAGTAGGTTCTTGTTTGTCCGTTTCTCTGCCCAGTGTATCTACTCTGAAAACTCTCACAGTGGATCATTAACCTTCACTACAAGTTTTTGGTATAGGCATTCCTCTGTAATGTTGAGTTTATATTTTTTGGTAATATTTCTTTCATCCTCTTGCTAAGGTCTGTGAAATGTTTTTGCGGCGTTGCAGCTGAAGCTCCGTTTGTAGGTACCTGCATCCTGGACTCCCAGAGTTGTTTAACATTGACTTTCTTGTTGTTCTGCATGGTACACGGGAATCTTTCACTCCCCTCCCCCTCCAAACAACAAACATGTTATTTATCACCTGTGACCTCTCTTGGCTAAAGAGGGAGTCCTCAATGCATTGCCTTCAAACGTTATTGTACTTGTCAGCACTAGGTGCACTGCAGCACGATGTCTGTAATGCAAAAGGTGTTTGTACATTATCTTTAGCCATCTCTGCAAATATTTTAATTTTTTTTGCAGCTGCATTTTAATGCTTGCTTGTTTGTCAAAACGAAGAAGAAAAAAAACTCCAAACTGTGACCATACTACTACTATTACTACTAGTACTACTACTCTTCAAGTACTTCAGGGATTGTTCTGCGTGTGTGAACACAGGCTCTCAGCTACATTTGTTAGATAAAGCATTGTATCAGTTTCTCTGTATTTTAGACTTTGGAGAAGCAAAAAAAAAAAAAAACACTAGTTTCATATCAAGATGAATAGGGGGGAATCTTTTTCAACTAACACAAAAAGCCTTGACAAAAGGCGAGGCAGCTCAAAACAAAGTCTACATTTTTAGTTAGTTACACAGTACGTGCAGAAATGGGTGCAAAGTTGTACAAAAAAAACTTAGAAGAAAGAAATAATAAAAAAAAAAAGCTCATACCCAAATTCACAAACTATTTTTTAAACCAAAGCACATTTGAATGATTATGGAACCATGTGTGGCTCTAAAAAAAAAAAGAAACATATGTATTTATCTCATTGTTTACATAAACCTTTACAGTTTTACAGACCTCACTCGAGGCTCGGCCAGTCAAAGATTATTTTTATTTTTCCCGTGTGTGCGTGTGTGATTAAGACGCTTTTCCACAGACGTTGCTGCCAAAACAGAAGCATAGCATTAAACTTGGTGAACTGCTGCATATTCAATTAGGGGGAGGGTGTGTGGTGACTCCTCCCTGCCAGCTGGCTTTGGGGTGACCCTGCACCCTAGTTCTCCTGCCCTCTGGCCTGTCTTCAGATGGGACTACAGGGAGTGGTGGGGGGAGTGAGCAGTGCATCCTTGATGTATTAATCAAAAAGGCATTGTTGGTCAGGGTCTGTTAGCTTAATGTTGTCTCTGTGTTTACTCAAACACACTTGAGGCGTTACTCCTCTGCTTAAGCCTTTATAAATGGTACACCTCTTACCGGCCGCTGTTTTTAAAACTCATTTGGAAAATGTAGCATGATTTAATTTTTTTGTTTATTTCCTTCTTTTTGTTCTTTGCATGTAAGCGGGCTCATCAGGTAGTCTTAACTGTGAATCTTCCTTGTTTTTGTTTCGTTCTTTTAAATTCGCCTGGATTCTGTGGACAAAAGCAGCACAAACCTCTGGCTGGCCGAGCCTCAAACAACATTGGCGCAAACACTTATTGACAGTGTTCTCTCTCTCTTTTTTTTTTTTTTATCAAATGTCTATTGTTGGTGATGAATGTATTTATTTCCGGGGCCTGCCCTCACCTCTCTAAAGAATTTTCTCAGTGTGTGAGACTGAGGTGGAGGCGGGACCCCCTTTTTTTTTTTTTATTGTTTTTAGTTTTATGACTTTCAAGCTGAATCTTAAATGAGACTCAAATATAGCCATTAACCACAATCTGTGAAGATTTTTTTTTGTGTGGGAGAGCTGATGTATGTTTTTCCAACTTAAAAGAAAATGGTCTATGGCATTTACACCTGACAGTCTGTAGAGTTTTTTTTTATTTCATTTGTTTAATTGAGTGGGATTTTAACCCACATTGTCTTGAGTTCTCACTAACTGGACACAGGGGGGATGTGAACTTTGACTTCCTCCTGTGCGTTTGTCTGTGGACCTGAGCAGGACACTGTTGCTGCCTGTGCAGAGCGGAGGCTACTGTATGTTTTTAACCTTGCTCTCCCTGGGTGTTGCCATGCTGCTGATGCTGAAGAAAATAAAACTATATAAAGCAGAAACATGCACATTATTCACGTTTTTCCTCTTGAACATTAAGTCTCTTGTCTTAAAATTCCATCTTTTTTTTTGGTTTCCAGTGTCTCCTATCTCTACTTTAGCAAATATGTTTTGTTTTAGAAATGTTGGATGAGATAGCTTTACTAAGTGCACTTTGTATGTTTTCTAAAGCTTCTGAGGGGACTCAGACGCTCTCATATCAGCTCCAATTTACCTGACCTTTTCTTCTTTCTCTTCTTACCTCATCATTATTGTTTGCTAATACTAACTAAAACCCATATCATTATGCAGTGTTAGAAAAGCTTTAAAATGACACATGAAGCAGGAAACCCCTCTGAGAGTGTGCGCAGCCCTCAGTGTTTCTTTTGTTTCTCTTTAGCTACTTTTGCGATCCACCCTTTTCTTTTATTGGTGATATTATGAAGGGGCTGTTCTGTCTAGTTATTTTGTAAGTGATCCTTACCTTGGCAGGCTGAACCAAAGCTAGTTTATAAAACAGCCTTCAGTGCTATTGAACCCTGTTTTCAGCTTTATTGCCCCTTGCTTTATTTCGGATACACCTGACGCCTGCTTCTAGACCTTTCGGTTCTCTGTAATCTTTACTGCACAGAGGCCTCTATACTCTGCTCTGCTGCATTTTTCAGTGTTTACTGTACCTCCAGTGACACCAAAATACCTCAAAAACTTCCAGTGTTTACAGACAAATGCTGTCTTGCCATTACATTTATACTGTTTTGTTTTTCTTGCCGTCCATCTGTAACCAAAAAGAGTTTATAGAACCGTATTTTCATACAACACTTTCTTTACATATTTCTACGAGTTTATTACGGCACACTGTCACCTTGCTGTGCACTACATTCACAGATGGATATGATTAGCTGCTAAATGTAAAGTTAGTACTTGAGGAGTTGACTGCTGGAGCTGGGTATATCGAGCTTTCTCTTCAAGAACAGCCTCTCAATAATGTATCAGGATCTATGGGACTGAGAGGCTCTGGAATGGACCTGTAGGGTCTTTGCTGATGAATAATTTAAAGGGCAAGAATCCCTTCCCCTTTGGCAAACACGCATCTCATGCAAAAGGTGCACACGCCCAGGTGCGCTTTTTTTTTTTCTGCCATGTGTTAATGCAGACCTCCAGCGCGAACACAGATGCCACTGTCCACGTCTGCAAGTATGGCCTCCACCACCAGTATTTGCAGGGAGGTTTCCTGACCCTTGTTGTGGCTTTTGGCAGCACCCAGGCTGGGCTCTCTCTCTCTCTCTCTCTTTCTCCCTCTCTTTATCTCCACTCCTCAGAGAGCTCATATTCAGGTCAGAGCCAACGCTGCGTGTAGCGATCGGGCTCGCAAACTCAAAGTGTCATAAAAGTGTAATACAGCTGACCTCAGCACTCACAACCTTGCAGTCTTAATGTACAGCAGTGAGGAAGAATAAACTGTTATTTTATGATCTTTTCATTAAAAGCTTGATTGAAAACCAAAACTATGGCTTGTCTTTGTGTTCCTTGTAGAGTTTTTACCTAATAGATCAACACAAAGTAGAATATATCTGCGATGGTGAATCTCTCTTAATAAAATTAAGGTTAACAATTATCTTTAGATCCGAACTTATGTACTAAACCAACTGAAACTGTGTTTAGTCTCAGTAAAGGTACAACTGTTTATTCATCAGTTTTTTAGAGAACATTAAACAGAATCATAAAGTTTAATCTGGGATTAAATATTAAAACACAGAGAACAGGTGGAACAAGAAGGTGTGGCCAGTTGACACCAAAAAGCATGTAAGATGAACACACCCACTGAATCCTCCGTCCTAAACATTAAATATGGTGGTGGCAGCATCATGCCGTTTCTCCAGGGACTGGAAAACTGGATGGAGCTAAAATACTGGGAAATCTTATTAAATAATTAAGAGACTTTTTTTTTTAGATGCTCTCCAGCCAGTTTGCTTAAAATCGATTCACTTTGTAAAGAAAAATGGGCAATCACTTTCCAGATGTTCAAAGCAGGTAGAGGCAACACCAAAAAAAATATGGCTTTAAATCCTACAAAAGGTAATTACGCAAAGAATTGACTCAGATTATATGAGAAAAGTATCAAAACCGTTTTCATTTTCTGTCAACTTCAAAATCTCACATTCTTTTGCCACATTTAACCCCATAAAAATACCTGGGCTTAGATGTAACTCTAAAAGCTCAACTAGAAAGTATCCTTGTTTTGAAGGAATGACAGTTTGATGCATTATCTATGTTCTCTTGTTGAGATGATTTGACTGTTTCAGTCACAGCTGGTTGTCTTCAGGAAGTTCTACCTGATTGCACCAAAGTTGGGTTATGCTCTTTACAGACAGGTGTGTGTTTAATTACAGGTTGTGTAATTCATTCCTGGTAAATGAAAAGTTGGCAGCATTTCACACAGAAGACAGCGATAGGGAAGCATGCATAGAGAGAATTGGAGCATGAAGAAGAGCAGGAACTGGCTTCAAATGAGGTTTGGCAAGTTAGCTATTTGTCAAAGAGAGATCACGGAAAAGTAAGTCACTGATATTAATTTCAACAGCATTCAGACAACTTATATATTATGTTGCAAAAGCATTCATACGTTTTGGTTTTCTCTGCATTTCAATCACAAAGTTCAGTGTTTTTATTTGGATTCTATGATATGGAAAAGTTGCACATAATTATAATTTGAAAATTACCCAAATGAACAGAAAAAAACCCCTGAAAAGTATGAGAAGGGAAGACTATCTAAAAATTAAGTTTATAGTTTAAACTGTGGCACTGTTTCAGTTGTGTGAAAACTTTTGCAAGGCCCTGTTTTAGGTAATGAGATTTAAAGAACTTAAGTCATTAGTCTACCACTCTTAGACTGTTGAATTTAACCCATTTTCTGTGTTGGTTCAAACTGAGCTGTGGTAAAACTGGGTCTACTCCAAGTTTCTTTAAGGGCCCCTTCCCCCAGTGTCTCTCGTTTTACTTTGATGCTCTGGCAGGAATGCCCATAGCTGTCGGCTTTTTTACCTGCCAGTCACATACATTAAACACACACACACACACACAGATAATGTGGAGTCGTTTGCTAACTCCCTTGAGAGCTATGCAGATGAGCTCGTTCAACCGTGCTGTCAGCCTTGGATCTGAATGAAACTTTCTGCTGATTAGTTCCCACTTTTAATTCAGTATGCTCAGGTCTTACTCTTCTGCTGCTCGTCATTCTGGCACAGGTCAAAGTGTAGGGAACTGGCACATTTATTTCTCCTCGGTGCCATTTGGGACAAACTGTGCCCCTATAGGTGTCAGATGCTAAATGACCCTGAATAGAAGTTGCTCAGAAACAATGGCCCTGGTGTCGATAGCCCTATACCCTTCCCTCCCCCCAACCCGAGGCCCTCTCTCTTCTAATATCAGCGCCAACCATACACAATGGGGTGAGTATGGGAGGGAGGAGTGGGGTGGGGTGTGTGGGCTGTGTGGACTGAGTGGACGTTACCCACACAAAGATCTGGAGGTGCTGCTTTACAGCCTATTCTGACTCCTCACTTTTTCTGGTTTCACTCGACAAACAGAACAAAAACCAAGATTGCCCAAAAATTCCCTAAGCTTTCCCAACTTTTTCCTGGGTGGGTTTGTGGGTCTGTGAACATGAGTGGAATGTACCAGGGTCTGCCCAGGTGGGTTCAGGCTTGCCTGTTCTCGTCTGGGATGGCCCTCCATAATCTGAGGAATGTGGATGAGAGATGCTTGGCCTGCCCACCCTGGGCGAGGGAGATGGACAGAGCCTGTTACAAGGGGGTGTCCACGCACCGGAGCCCACACCCACCTTTATCTGCAGCGCCAGATGACCTTCTTGTCTCTGAGCTGATATTAAGCAGATGTGCTCAAGTCTTGTCTTGGTCACTACCTTTGCCTTATCCTCCGTTTGAAGAAGAGTTTGATGCCGGTAATCATATGGTGTCACTGATCTAGATTTTCTGTCTTAAGTATTCGACAACTGCTAAACGGTTGTCATTTGTCAAATAAATATATATCTAAGTTTATAAATATTCACCCTGCAGTTAGAATAGCTAGTATGTTTAGTTTATTTGTGCAGAACACTGTCAGATGTTTCTTCTATTATGTTTCAAGCCCAAGGCTAAAGTCATGTTCATGGTAACCACATCTGCTGCTCGGACACACTTCTATTAATGTGACATTGTGTATCAGCTGCACAAAGCTTTTCAATGCAATGGGCATTTAATTAATTCATTCAGTTTTGTCAGATATATTATCAGAGGTGCAGAGAAGAGCGTTATCTAAAAATAAAGAAAAAGGAAGCATCAGTAGTTGTTTTTCTGCTTTGATTACTTTATTGGGAGGAACTGGTGTTGATAAATGCTTAGTAAGCATTCTCGGTGTTCATTTTTAGAGACAAAAACAAAACTGCAGAAAAGCTACAAACTAGTACCGATGATCATTTTTAGCTTTCTCATGTGAACTGTGCTTCCAATTTTTCTTTGTATCTCTTATGAAGTTGCACAATAATGTGCTAAGTTTACACATTTACATGGATTTTATTAGTTTGAGCTTTTACTTATTTATTGGAGCTGTTGTTTCACTGATTTTTATAAATAAAAGCAATTTGAAAAGATTGAGTTTATGGAGGATTTTCTTCCAATTCCTACAGAGCAAAAATTATGCACACAGGCTTCATTTACTGATCAATAAAGGAACAAATTAATCACTTTAAAGATGTACTTTTACACACATAAACAAGGCGTGTGTTTTTTTGGGATATTTTTATGGTCAGTTGAGACAAAAGAAAGAGTTTATCAATGATACATGGTCCCAAAGACCAGATGTTTGCAGAAGCCGCAGTGAAATATGAAAATGTTGGAGGCAGCATCATACTGTGGGCAGTAAACTGGTACTTCCAAATTCTTCTGCAGAAATATGGATACAACTGAGTGTTTCAGGATGATTATATGAAACTGTTTTATGTTTAGAAAACAATACACATGTGCTCATCAAATCTGTCCAAGTTAACAGATTTAGTTAAAATCTGTTAACTAACTTGCAGGCCTAGTTCCTGGTTGGGACCTAAATCTGAAAATACAGCAATGAGTATTTAAAACTAGCAGTATAATTAAATTCATGGAAAACTCCACCATCAAATTAAAAACCGATTTAAGAATGGATAAAACAAATTTATTATCGAACTTACACCATCAGTATTAAATGGGGGAACTCCCTTTAGCCAAAACATCTGGCACCATGGAAACTAACAAATTTTTGGTTTTAAAGCAGAACTGAATTCTGGGCCTAAAGTTGCTGTTCTGAGTGACTGTATACACCGACAACCTAGAAAGACAGAAATCTGCTCCAGGATATAAGAAAATGTCCATGAGACGGATTTATGCATTCTGCTCATGTGTGCATTTATCTTCAGTGTTTTGATGGGCATCAATTATTAACAACGTGTCGAGCTGACGCCATGGAGCCTCGGGTTGTGTGTGCACCCGTTACAGGCTGAGCAGGGAAGGAGATCTGGGGAAATGTTGATTCGGTGTCTGTCTTCCCCTTCGAAACACAGCACTGTCTTATTCATCCCCCGGCTTCCAGCGCTGCTTCTCCTTTTCAAAGTTTTTCATGTGCCTGCCTGTGCCTGTAGGGCCGTTCCTTCTTCCCATTCAACCAGTGCTGCCCTCCTGCCTTTCTCCTCCTTCCTCAGGGAGGAGGGCATCAAACCCTGTCCCACTGGGAAGACAAGTGTCTTGGCACAAAAGTGCAGCGCTGCAGGCAATGTATATATCTCCATTTGTGTGGGATTTTATTGATTTCTTTTAGAGCGTGAGAGTCCACATGTGTATATGACAACACCATGTTCTGGCTCTATCTCATTATATTGTCACGCATACACAGCGCTGCTCTCATGGTGGTGCAGGACAAGGATTCACTCAGTCCTTCATCAATAACCCATCAGTATTGATGAGGACTAAGCTCACTCCGACCATCAATACCTGATCTTAAATTCTGTAGGGCTGTTTGTGGAGCGCGTGGAGGATGTCCAAGGCTGGGTTGCAAAAACACTGCATGGTTCAATAAACAGCATGAGGTAAGGTTAAATAAAACTACAGAATTGCAGAAAAGACGCAGATAAACTGTGTTCACCTTTAACCTTCTGAAAAATCTGACAACATCCTGTATCAAGAACAGCTGATATAGGAAGACAAAATACATAAACACATACCTCACTGGAGAGGTTTCAAAAAAAGAAAACCTCACGAAAGACTTCCATTCAGCAAATCAGAATAAGCATTCTGATGAGGCTCATTTGTCAGATTAATTGTACATTTTTAAAAATGACAACCTTTACGCAAGTTTTAAATCTACTTTTCCTTAAGGCTGCATTTCTGTGTTAAATTTTATGTTGGTCTGATGTAATCATCTAATTTTAAATGTCATGTTTTCATTAGCTGTAATCAGAAAATCATCATAATTACCAGAAGGCTTTCACACACACACTGTACTTCCAGGGAGTACACAAGTTTAAATTGCATTGGGTTTGCAGAAGGAGTAAACTTTTGCTCTCCTAAGAAAAAGTGCAGCGTGTCAAGAATGAGTCAGGGATCAACCTTGTATCAGAGGATGTCCAAGAAAAATGTGAAAAAAAAAACAGCAAAAAAAAAAAATAACACCAACTTGGGTGAAGAGTTTGCTTTTTCTCATATAGAAGAGAATTTCTGATTATATCTTTTAGTAAATGAGTAAAACTAGTTTAATATTAGTTGTTTAACTGAAGTTAAATCACTTTATCTCCCAAAGATGAAGAATAGATCAGACAGAATGTAAACACACTCAAGTATTCAATGTGGTGTCCTAGTTTTTATATTACTTTACAGTATTCACATCTGCTTTATGTCTCAACCTACTCTCTAGATTGGATGCCATTTACTCTGTTCTTTTCTTTTTCCCTTCTTGTGAAATTAATCTTCTCGATCTTTTTGTCCCTCTCCTTTTTTATTGAACCTGTACTGCTGAGTCATCAAGTGCGTGAAAGGCAGAGACCAGAGACAGGGAGCGAGGGAAGGATGAAGGAGAAAGAGCTCGGCAGGTGGTGGGCACCGTTGCAGCCGCAGCCCGCCGAGTCCTTTCAGCTGGCACACAAACCGCGAGGCTGCCACTGAGGCCCTGCTTTCCATCAGAATATTGGCCCTGCTCTTCCCCCTCTTTAAAACGATAAACGGGGAGAACAGGCTTGGCCCGGGATAATAGGATCCTTTCTTTCTGCCCCTGCCATGTGTGAGCGCGGGAACAATGGCAGAGACAGGGAGGGGAAATGATTCAAAGTGAGATTTTCACCTGCTCCCTTCAGCCCCGGCTCTGCTCCTTTTCACACCATGCTAATGCCATTTCATTTGCAGAGCACTACTGTAAGCTGTGACAGAGAGGCACACACTAAAAATGCACAAGACCGCTTTCTCTCTTTTTTGTATAGAACAGTTTAGATTATTGTGCTTCAAGGCGTCCATTTGGGTAATCACTCTCATTATCATCATTATCCCATTTTCAGGCCCAAATAAGAATTAGAAGGTGTCTCATCTTAATGGTGTTGTTGCTGTTGGTGCATTATGTTGCCCCGAATGGCAGCTGCCAAGTTTAGATCTTTTTTTGAACATTTAAATATCTTTTTCTGTCTTTCAAAGCCTTTATTCGGTACATCTATCAATGCTATATTAGTTGAATCAAGTATGTTTTTTTTGTAATACCGCTCTGGAGGAGCGTTTTCCAGACTTTACGGTCTTTTTAATGAACAGCCTTATTGTTTACTTCTGAAACAGTGAAAAAGTGAGCAGTAAAGCAGAGATGGACTGAAAATATATTTGCTGCTCTTTCTCATTTGTCGTTTTCAATTCATTGAGAGAAGCTATGAATAAATATAATAATTTTCTACCATTTCCTTACAAATAAATGACTTTAAAAAAAAATCTGCGGCAAAGTAAAAGTAGTATTGCCATTACAGAAAGGCTGACCATCTCTCTGTTGAGCATTATCTTGCTAAACGACCCAACATTCAGTCCTTTCTATTTTTTTGGTAGAGCCTGTGACGTTTGCACACTTAAGAAATGTACTGGCTTTGAGTCGATGTCGCTTTATTGTTCAAATCTTACGAGATATTTCTCATACAACAAAAGCCTGACTACAATCCGTCTCTGCACGTTATCCGCTCTCAGTCACGTACAGGCGCGCTTGCGTCACAGTCTTTCTCGGTGCATTCGCGGACAGTCTGTAACATAAATATACATATATATAAATATATATATAAATATACCGCTGTATACATTACAGAGCCAAACAGATTTTTTTTTCATTTCAAAGACCAAGGGCCTTCAGGGAAATAAACAAGGTGAGAGCATCACACCTTTACTTACTACTGAAGCAGTAGTAAGTAAAGGTGTGCACTTCAGGGTCACTTCAGGTGTAGCATATTTATTTTGTTTAAACTGCGAACAGAAAGCACAGCGGTTATAGTAGCTGCTCCTGATATCTGCTGAAAGCCGTTTTCTCAGCAATGGCGGACTTCTTCAGCCTGCCAGACAGTCAACCGCTAAACACAATAATCAAAGAGCAGCACAACAGTAAACACACACGCTCACTACTGACGTCACTGAAAATCTACTCCAACATAACTTTCATTAACTGAACTCAAACAGTATAATACAGTATTTAGAAAACGTTTTGCGGCCCTATTACAGCCGACCAACCGAGCCAACACGAGCGCGAGCCATTAGCATCATTACTTTAGCCTGGTGCTAACTCCGGCTTCACATTCAGCTCGGAAGTTCAGTTCTGTTGAAGCACCATTTTTCTCTCAGACGGTACTTATCAGAGGTTACTAGCGTTATAATCAATATATATTATTTATAACTCAGCTTACCTGCGAACAGAAAGCGCAGCGATTATAGTAGCAGCTGCTAATATCTGCTGTAAGCTATTTTCTCAGCAAATCTTCTTCAGCCTGCCAGACAGTCAACCACTGTTGCATACGGCGCTGAGCGCCGTCTGATGGCGAAATTCATATATTGTTAGATATATTAAATTCTAACGCAAGTTTCTCGCTGTAAGTAATCTTTAGCATAAAAATAAAATGGCGGGGTGACGGGGCTACTATTTCTATGCCTTGCTCTCCTTCATAGTGCCATATATATATGCTGCAATCAGAGTATCTGTGCTGATCATGTCCATATCTTTATGATCACAGTCACAAGGTCTCAGTCTAACAAAGCACCTTTGGAGAATTTTATCATATTTAGCTGACATCTCTGCAGTAATTTTGTCACAATGTAACTATGTGACGTTAGCATGACAGTAAAGTTTTTGTTCTGTTTTCATTCTGAGGATCACTAACTTCTCTGAGGTCAACTTCTTCATCTGGCATGACTTCACCTGGAGTGAATTCCCTAATCATTCAATTATTGGGCCAAAGATGAAGCAGGAAGTGGGCCCAAGCTTTAATTTGATCAGATACCAGCAAATGTATTAGTTGGTAATGAAATGCATGTTGTGTAAGTAAAATAACTTTGGAAAGTGACCTACAGTAACCTCTGAAATTTGACGAGCGGTATTGTCTGCATGCACTTTAGCAAGACTGTAGAGTAGGATAAACTGATTCCTAAATGTGAACAGTATTATAAGTTAAATACGCTAAAATACAAGCACAGGTAAAGATATAAATATCTTCTTTGTTTTGGGTCTTCAAATTTATTTGTCAGAATAAATTGCTTATCATTTGTTAAGCTCATCATGGCAGAAATCAGGATTCAATTCTTTTCTATCCTTCAGTTTGAGAACACAATTTAAAATATTTTGAAACTAAAACCAATCATGTAAAGTGAAATAAAATAAAATAAAATAGGTTTATGGGTATTGAACAGTGATGTAATATGTAGCCTCTTGCTCATCATTTGCACAGTGCGATAAGCACTGTTGGAACATTTGAAGGTTATCATAGAGAATTAAGTTATTCGTCTTCACAAGTCATATGTGTCATGGCATATGAGTGAACTCATTCGCTTTCTAATCTCCCTTTTTGTCATATTTCTTAGCCTTTTGTGTCTATGTGTTTGCATAATTTGATTTAACATAGAGTTTTAATCATAGTCTATAAACACACTCATAATACCACATATATATTGTGTCAAAAGTCCAGCTCTTATTTTAGTGGTTGCTGCCGATGTAAAGTCAAACAAAAAAAAAAGTTTTAACAAAAAGACCGCGACATTTCTGCAGCATGCTTCTGTTTCATAAAAGAAAGGATCCCAGATAGACGTAGTAGTTCCTTTCATTTTGGCTAAAATGCTCCTGATTTGACCAGATAAATACGAGCTAGTAAAGGATGTAAAAGAAAAACCCCTTCTGTGTTAGGGTTCATTATTTTAAAAGAAATAACAATGGAGCCTTGGAAGATCTTGCTCTGCTGGAAGATCAAGCAGTATCTGAAAGTGTCTCAGTTTCAAAGAAATCCCACCTCTTTGTTTCTGCTCCTCATTAGCCTGCAGGGTGCCTTCACTGAAAGCTGGGGTTTGGGCTCAAGATAATATCAAACACACTGTTAAATTAAAATAGGAAATCAGAAACTTTGTTCATTTGATGGCGTCTCTTTGTTCCATTAAAGTAAAGTTTTGTATATTGTAGAAGTCACTACCTGAACAGAATTGCAGAAACCTATCAAAGACATTGAAGTGATCCCATTCACAGTTTCTTTATATTTTACATTTAAAGACAAATAAACCACCCCCTTGGAGAATAATTTCAAATTAAGAAGCTAACTTAATCAATAAAGAAGAAATTAGTCAATCAGTAGTAATTAAAACAAAACTGTAGCTAACATTATAAAATTACACTGTAATTAAAGTTTGTAAGAGGATTTGAACCTGATTTGAAAAACTTTTCTGTTTTAATGGACTAATCTCAAATATTCCCCTGTTAATGTTTAATCATAAGCAGCTAAAGTCACACCTTGATTTAAATGGCCATTCTGAAAGAAAAAAAAATTCAACCCAAGTTAAAAACGTACATCGCAGTACAGAAATTTTGAGCTAACTCTTTTGTTTTGAAGCGTTTTCATCTGGCTGTAGGGGATGCACAATATATCAGCATTAACATCTGTATCGACCAATATTAGTCACTTTTATTTATCGTTGGTCCTAGTAAATAAAATTAACAGCTTGTATTTATTTCCATCTTGTTGCCATTTGTTTCAGAGCAGGAGGCTGGTCATGTGGTATTTGTTTGGTCATGTGATGGTGATGCAGCACAGCAGGGTGTTTGTGGAGAGCTTAGCTGAAGCAGAGAAGAGGTGAATTCAACGCTGTGGTTGTGTCTTTCAAGGTCATTAAAATAGTTGATGGACGTTCAAAACTCCAGGCTGAAAAAACAGAGGTGACAACTCTGATGGCAGTGCAAAAACCATGCACAATTTGAATATTTCATAAACAACTGTTTGAAATAGCAAAGTTAGTTTTTCATTTCAAAGATGAAAAGCATTAAGCTGTATGCTTCAAATTGTCATCTTTTAGAAATCACTCTCTTTTCTCCACTCTGGTTTATATTAACACAATTTCTTTTTTTACACCTTTCCACTTTATGTAGATTGCAGCAGATTTCTTTTTTTTATGTTTCTTTGTTTTTCTCTATCTCATTTTTGTCCTTTTTCATATTTTATTGTCTATTATCCCTTTTTCATGCCGTCTTTACTCATGTAAATCGTTCTTTTCTGCTCCTTCTTGGGTTAAGGACAGATAAAGAGCAGAGGCAGTGATAACAAATAGACTAATATGAAGGTAAAAGTTGTGTCTCTTACAGAAAACTCCCTGGTGGCACAGGATGATGTCTTAACCCTGAAGCAACCACATTGCATTGTGGGAAAGGAGTTTGTGGCAACCTTACTCAGGGGAAGAAAAGAATAAAGAAATGTTTTTTATTTCTTTGTTTAAACAATAAAGGACTGTTTTTTATTTCTTTGTTTTACAAAGAATAAAATATAACATCACACAAAGTACCATCTAACAAGTGAACCTACTGACATGTTTTACGTTTTAAAAAACTTACTGTGTAAGAAATTTATATTTAACCTTCCTATTGGAAAGATTTTTGTCCTTTTATTTGGATTAACAATGTACAAAACTGGCATTTGTCTAAGAAAGTGTACCTTCAATGATGTGTCCTTTTCTGATTTACAGTTGAAATTTTTTTATTTCTGCTGCAGATGCGTGTGTGAAGGCCAAACACGTCTGCAGCATAGAAATTGTCCAGTCCTTGCCGGTGTGGTCTGATGTTGCAGGGAGACGGAGGAATCATTGTCTGCAGAAAGGAAAAGAAACAGAGGCAAGTTATGGGAGGCATATTAAAACAATTGTTGCTCAGTGAATCTGTTAGTCCAGATTTCTGATCATCATTCACTCGGACTCTTTTATTCTAAACATGATTCTGCAGCATTAGCGTCAAACTGATCTACTCTGTGAAGATGCTAACTAAAATAACAATAAAAACAGATAATACTGAATTTCATGCCAAACACTAATGTTACACAATCACAAGAGATTTTACAGGGCTGCAGGTGTGCACAACTAATTAAAATCCAGAGGAATTTTCACGCAAAGCCATTTCTCAGATTCAAGAACACATCCAGTGTGTATCACTTTGGTGGATGAAAATGTGTTACAGATGTCAGAGGTCTCCTAATGAAAACCAATGGTGCAAAAGAGGATTCCTGAAAATAACATAAACAATAAACAGAAAGGAAAATTGTAATTTGAAGAACCTTTATAACCAATTTTCTGTAATTTAAATAAAAAATAATTGAAAATACAAAACAAGACAAAAAAGAAGACACTCCAAACATTTTTTCTAATATTGAGTTATTTGATAATCTTCCTGCTTTGGATCACAACTATCTGGTATTTTGACCCAAAAAAGTATCCTGCTCTTTTACCTTCTTTGTTTAGATAAGAATGCAAATCCCATGATGCTTATAAACAGTTGCTATCTTAACACATGCCCTGTATTTACTCAGCTTCATCCCTCTTCATCAACTCTGGAGATGTTCCAAAATGTTGCACTGACACTTTAAATGAGCCCAAAGTCTCAGCTGAATAAGGCTGTTTTAGAAAGAGGGCACCTGGAAAGGGTCTAATAACCTAAGAGCTCAGCCTGACCCTGTATTCACGACACCATTACTATGCTAATGCTTACACAGCAATTGCGGCCGTATTGTTCAGTCACGGATTCTCCAAGCATGCCCAATATGAGTGCATTAGTGTGAGAGAGAGGACGAACAGAGACTACTGTGTCTGAGAGCATGTGTGTTCAATCTGCATTTATGGAATCAGATACTTTCACGTCTGAGACCATCTAGGAGATAATGGAGTGGATGAGTGAGTGGCAGCTTCTTTCAAGGCTCAGGGATTCATCAACTCTGTCTTTACTCCTAAGTTTCTCCAAGCCCTCCCCCCAAGCATCCTCTCCCCGTCCTCTGCTGGAGCTGATTGGCTTCAGAGCAGGAAAGGATGTTATGGAGTATAAATAATTGAGGAGAAAAAGAAACATGTAAGCTGACCCCTAGCTGTCCTCGCCTGTATAGGGCCAATCCTGCTCAGGAATCCACCTTCAACTGTCCCACATCGTGGGTATCAAACTACACCAGCCAGTCACCGGAAAGGGTTAAAGATGGTTGGAGGTGGACGATGAAACATGGTGCTCGAGAGACCTTCAGTGTGGGTTTCTGCATCGTGTGGGTGTGCACACACCTTCAGTCGAGGGTCAGTTTGAGGTTGCGTTGCACTTATCCTTTCATTCCCAGGAGTGCACCACACTCTGCAGCCGTGCACGTCCGTGTGTGTGCGAGGAGGAAGGAGGCGGGAGGAATGTGTGAGGGTGAGTCGGTGAATGAGTTTTATGCCCTCCTGGTTTCTTTTAAGATTCTGGGGGAGCCACAAAGGAAGGAGAGATTGTTGCCATGCAGGCTTGACCCTATTCAGTTCCTGAAAGATGTAGAGTGGCTGTAGCGTGGGCCAGCACTCCCAGTCAGATGGTGAGTGAGGCTGATGGGCACTGCAGACCCTTAAAGACGAGTAAACACACCACACACCTACAACTCTCTCACCATGGTTTCTGGGGAATGTTGTGGGGCAAGTCGAAGCAGATCTCTGGTAATTCCACCCTGCCTGGCAGCGATGTTAGTGCGCTGGAGTGTTTATGTGTGAGGCAGGCAGGTAAGAGAGTAAATATGCTCTGGCTTGCAACCTACAAGAGGATTTGAGGTTTTACGCAGACATGAAGACGATGATTGGGGCTTCTCTGTGGCCGTAATATCTTCTCTAGCAGTGATGTCAGTTTTGCACTCATGAGCACAAACAATCTGTGGACAATACAGAGAGTCATGAGAGAAAGTCTGTGCAATTGATTAAAGCAAACATTTCATCTTCTCCCTCATGTGACTCAGTGTAAAGCAATGCAACTTCCCATAGCTACAGTCTTAATGATTGCTGATTAACTGTGACGGTGAAGCTGCTTGTCATAAGACCTTCTGCTGTCCATCTACTGGATGGACAGCAGAAAGGGCCTTTCAAGGCCTTTCAAGACCCCAGTCTGTTTGTTTTTTACTTTAAATAATCATGACAATTGCTCAACACACAGTGATTTGCAAAAGCATTCATCCCTCATAAACCTTTTCACAGTTTGTCACATGCACATACTAGAACAATCAAGGCATTTTATCTGAATTTGTAAGGGGAAGAAAAATTGTCTGTGTGCAGTGTTGTATTATCCTCATCCTGTCCAGATTGAGGTCATCTTGCCCAATGACCGCTGGAAACATTCACCAGGCTCCCTGTGACCATGAGTAGATGGATGGATCTTCTCTTCAGGTCACCCATGACTCATTTTAAGATTTTAGGTTTGTTGTAGCTTTATTTAGTAATGATGACTGCGTAGTACTTGGTTTCACTTTGCAAAATCTTTCCAAGTATATTTTGTCTAGTTTCTAGTGAAAATATCTTAGTACATTTGAAATAAGACAAAATTAATTTACAAGTAACTTTCCAGGAAGATATGGGAGTTTGTTTAAAGTCAATAATCCCGTAATATTAATTTAAAAAAATACTCGCGTGCTACTGGCAGATTTGTTTTACTTATAAGACAGAAAAAATGTCTTGTTATAAGTCAAAAATCTGTCAGTGCTTTTTTATTTATATGGATGAATTATTGAGTTAAAACAAACTTCCATATCTTGCTGAGAAGTTACTTGTAAGTCAATTTTGTCTAATTTCAAATTTTATAAACTAGACAAAAATACTTGCTCATACTTGTGTTTTTGAAATGCATTTAATTATTATTAACTTTGTGATGAAAATATTGACATGGTTACAAACAAGGTTTCAAGTTTGAGGTAATTTAAAATGTTTTCAGTAGGATAAAGACCTTGAAGCATTTTCTAATGATGATATCTTCGTCTTTCTTTAAGTGAAACATTTTGTGGTATCGATTGGACATCTGGGGTTCGATTTCCAACTTTGAAACTTTTGCTGCGTACCTTCCCCCCTTCTATTTCTATCAAAGGTTTTCCATTATTCAGCAATACGTCCTACTGATTCAGTCCTGATATAACTGGTCCAGGAAAGGAGAAAGTTTGGTGGTCACCTCAACATTTCAGTTTTCAATAACTTTTTTTTTGTTGCCAATTTGTTCGTCTGCAACATTCCAGTCTTTATTCTCTGCAAACATAGTCAGAGGAGATTTTGCTTTCTTTCAACTATGACGTTTATCTTGTCTTGATTTATTAACCGAGTACCAATTCATCATCATGTTGTTTTTCTAAACTTGATTAAATGTATAGTAATCTTAGTGTCACAAAGCAGGTGACTTTGAAGAAACTAACTAAAATTTTCAAAAATTGCTCTCCATTATCATTTAGGCATTTAGCAAATGCAAATAATTTTGCAAATACAAACTGACAAAAAAAAGAAAAAATGATCTAATTTAATGTGTGTAAATATAAAAATGTTTCTTTTTAACGTGTGTCAAATCATCCTGTGTTACTTTGAAACATGCAGCTGTTTCTAGAGACATTTTGATATTCTAACTTCTGTTTTTTGTATATAATTTGACAGCTAAAAAAGACGAATCCAAATCTCTTGAAAATTTTCTTAAACATTTTTCCTACAGTGCAAAGTAATAATCTTATTACTGCAGTAGCAAAGCAATTTACGTGTGTCTTTTCCGTCCTGTGATTGCGGGTCTCTGCATGTCCATAACCAGTAAAACCAGTGGCTCTTGTGTTGCATGCATGTTTTTCTCTTTTTCTTCTTGTTTCCTCTTATCCGTACGTAAAAAATCTTTTTCTCAGAGCTGGTTAAATGGCCTCTTGTTTTTGAATGTTGAGGCAATAACGGCTTCATTATTGTTTCACAATTGGGCTGCTATAGTACGACAGTAGCTTGACAGGTAATAAAATCCTGGGCAACCTCAAGCAGACAAATGAGCCACACACCAACACAATGAATATAAATTTGGCCAAAGGGGGAGTTATGAATCCTTATGTTGGGTTTGTTTTGGTTGCAAATGGTGCATATCAGATTAAAGGTAAGATCTACATTCTTCTGGGCAGTTTCTCATGCTCAAGCCCTCATTTTGTGTGTTTGTGAGTCTTTTTGAGTGCGTTGAACCTGTTCACCCAAAGACTAGACTCCACGACTCTACTCTCACTGACAGGATTTGCTCCAGGCCTCCTATCTGGCTCCTGTTCAGGTGTTTTAAAGAAGCCTGTGATGAATGATTTTTACCACTTTCAATGTGTATGTCCATTTTTCTCCCAACATTACAGCTGTGAGTCATACAGATGATGTCATGGCCTTTCCCCACTTAGGCCATGGAAAGAGAAAAGATGGAAGATTTCTGTAATGCCACCACTTGCTCCATAAGCACCTACGTTCCCTAGTTGGGGTCTTAATGGCTCTATCCCCTCTTTTACTCAACAATCCACAACACCCACCTTCGCTTTCCTTAATCATAGTGACCCAGCCCACCTTGAGCCAACATGCTTTAGCATACTCAGCAGTGCTGGAGTAATCAGTAATCAGCCTATGGGTCTAAGCCTCTCCCCACGTTGGCGGCCCGGCCTCTTCTGTCATCTCTTCCATGTCAGAGGGATAAGAGCTGCAGGCATCACCTAAAGGGTTTACTGACACACCCAAATACTTAGTATTGCTTTATAAATACAGAATAAACTCGTTCATTTGTTCTAATGAATTTAAAAAAATAAAACATATTTGTTTTCAACGTTAGAAACTAGTTTTCCTAAATTAAAAAATACAGGTTCAAATCTGTTACCTGCTTGCCACATGTCATGTGGAAACCACTTTAGAGGTTGCTAAAGTGGCAACCACTTTAGAAACTGAAGGCATTTCCTAAAATATACTATTTTAGATCTAAATTACTCTTGTACTTTTTGTATTATTGTGTTTTCCTTACAGACATTCCTCTTTATCTGTTTAGATTGTACTCATTAATGTCTTCTG
The DNA here is from genome assembly GCA_902982915.1 of Phalloptychus januarius. Classification (NCBI taxonomy): domain Eukaryota; kingdom Metazoa; phylum Chordata; class Actinopteri; order Cyprinodontiformes; family Poeciliidae; genus Phalloptychus; species Phalloptychus januarius. The sequence continues at coordinate 6,012,524 of CADWAE010000482.1, forward strand.
TTACAAACAGGTTAAAGTTATCATTTAAAAGTGATGTGAGTGACTATACTTGCAGTATTTGACCGTAAAATGGCACCAGAATAATTTTAATGCTTCTAAGCAATGCTCCAGATCTAAAGATCAGCTTTCAGTGAAGTTTTGCTTGTGCAGTTGCTGGCTCTGTTGCCTTGCAGCAAGTCCCAGGTTTAAATCCTAGGCTGCAGTTTTTCTGCTTGGTATTTGTGCATTCTCCCTGTACATGAGTGGGCTCTTACCAGGTACTCTGGCTTAGTCTCACAGTCCAAAATCATGACTGAGGTTGGTAATTCAAAATTCCTGTCCCCCAATAAACAATGGAGTTTAGCACCAGCATCCTTGTGATCCTGCAAGGAGAAGCCAATAGTTAGATTTAAACTCAGAAACATTTTTAAACTTTACTTTAAACTTCTCTATAACTTTATCCCTAACTTGCATTGTGTGTTCCTTGGTGTTTATTATGTTCAGTAATGCACTCTAAAGCACTGTAAGTCCACACATCTTTAACATTATCCAAGATCTGGTCTCAGACAAGGCCACAACATCTGAATCATCACTGTTGGTGTAGTGAATCATTTATATCTCTGGTTATTCTATTTTATCTATAGAAGGGCAAAAGGTCCAAAATCTCAGCATTCTTACCCAGGAGCTCCCTTTTCCTTTTCTGTAGAGGCCGTGCATCAAGCTCTTTAATGTTCCTCTGTTGTATGACAAATACAAATACTCTCGCCCACATGATGAAAACATCATGTAGGATGAATAATGCTTTCACATCTTTCCATAACCAACTCTGTGATGTTTTTTTCACCTTTGAACTCTCAAAGGTGCCTTTATTGCTATAATGAGGGTTTTACGCATCACATATCTGCCTTAATATAAAATGCCAACTCAATCACAGAAAGACAAGATGCCTTTATCTTTGTCTTCACATTTTCCTTCTGCTCTACAAACACAAGATGTTGAAAGAGTGGAGTTCTGACCGCAGCTTCCTACTTTAAATAATGATCCCTCACAGATGTTGCTGCAATGCTGGTGTTCCAACACCCGCAGCCGCACCATTTCTCTCGCCATTTTTGATGCAAATCCAGAACGGGGACTTTTCTGAATGTTGCACCAACCCCACAGCATGACTTCAGGTGATTTGTTTAGTTGCATGCACCGTATGGGTGTATCTCTATTTCTAAAATGTCTCTATTCATTCTGCAAGTTTCTGCTTGTATCTCCCTCTTCTCTTCCAGCTTGCCAGCTTCTCACACTTGCCAGCTTGATTTTTTCTTTTTTTTTTTGATCATCCATAAGGGTTTGCACTACCAACCTCTGCACAAGCAATTACAGAGTATCTCGAGGAAAGGAACGACACACAAAGACAGTGGGGGTGGGTGTCATTAGTGTTGCCACAGCAACCTCCATCAACCCCCTTCCCCATTTTATGAAATTCTCCTGGTAATCCAGCCCAGATACAGGGGAAGTTGCAGTAAATGATTTATTAACGAGCTGATGGAATTATTCCTGATCATTGTTCACACTAATTCTCAAAGTGCTCAATGGTGACATTGGACATGCTTTCATTTTCCTGTGTAAATAGTCAGCCTGGGCATTCACTGGGGCCATCATTATAATCTCACCTTGCATCAGTTTCATTTAGTACGAGATGAAAGGGAGCGCAACATCTGCACTAATGTCAGATTTCATATTCCTGCCGTCATGGTTTCAGTCAAGGCTGCCTGCAGCTCTGCATGCTGCTCTGGGATGTCTGAGTAGCAAAAGGTCAGAAATATGGAAAACAACTTCTGTAGCTTCATAATGCTAATAAAAAGTAAAACGGCAATGATGAGGAGATTATTATGATTCATAGTAAGCAATTTGTGCAGAAGATTGCTTTACTTTACTAATTGATTTGTATTAAATGCAAACAAATGTGATACAGTACAACAATTTAAGCCTATAAGTTCATAAAGTCTTTCTCGAAATTAACTTCTGATTCCAATAAAACCCAAACCTCTTAAAGCAAACTTCTCCTTTTAAAGAGCACAGTAGGGATGTTGACTTTTCACTCAATTATACCCTATTATGAATGTATTGTTTATTATTTTTGGGAAAACCATTTTAACAAGAGCAATCGGGATTTATGCTATAAGAAATAAACTCTTACTGATGATATTAGTTAACACTAATAAATCCATGACATGTAATTTTCATTTCTGGAGCAGTAATTGTGGGGCTCTAATGTTTTGCAATGACAAATATATTACCAAAATTAACAGTAATAAATTTTGAAATAATTTTGTTCATCACTTTTATCACTATCTTAATAAAAAGCATAGATATTCTGAAAATATGCTATGTCTAAGTCAAACATCAGCCTGCAGCTGTGACCAGGAAACAGTAATTTAAATGAAAAAAGCTCTGAATGCAAAAACATGTTTGCAGCATTAAATAGAAAAGAGTCTCTAATTAGTTTAAAAATATGCAAATATGCTTTTGCAACTTGTAATAAAATTGTAACATACTTACCAAACTTTTAATGAGACCTAGATTTTATGTCTCATTTGTGCAAACTGAATTGATTTCTTCCTTTTTTTTTACACTTAACATAAGACCTTAATTTTGAAAGCATAGTTCAATAAACTCCAAATCCCAGCACAGTTTTGCTGAAACTGATGCAAAGTACGAACCAGCTTAAAACGAGATAGATATGATGCTAATTTTCCAACTTATTTTAATATAAACTAAAAGTGGACTAGAAACCAGATGTATTATATTTTTATTTTATGTGACTTATGATAATGTATTGTTAGCAGTAATTTACAAGGTATTAGCTAAACCACCGAACTTAGCTTGACAAAATTAAGGTCTCATAATTTGTTGAAAAAATTTAATGGTTTAAAGCATCAAATGTTTTGTTAATCCAGAAAAACTGCTGCAACTAATATAGTGTGGTTGTTAATTGTCAGGATAGGAAGAGCTTATTTACATTAACCAAGCCCCTGAATTTTTATATATATATTTAAAAAAAAAAGAAAACAATTGTTTATAGTGTTGTTAAAGAATGCATATCTTCTTTTTCCATTATTTCTATATTAATATTCTCCATATACCTATTAACCACCTCTGTGTTTTTCTCCTGCTTTCCTCTTCATGCTCTCTCTTTGGCATGTTCATTAGTGTTACAGTAGAGAGCTGTTAGTCATGGCGAGTGGAAGAGGGAGCAGAGGAAGCCCCAGGTTCATAATGGGAAACAGCATGGTGCATACAGCACACAAACATATCAGCGCTTCCAACTCTGCAGATGCCCTGCACAGAGAGGGAGCATGGAGACACTTGTGTGTGGGTCAGCTGTAAAATATTCATTAATGTGGCCGTTATACAGATTACTCACTGATGCAGAACCTGATTCTTACAGATAGTGTGTATCCCTGCAGTGGTAATGTTTTCTGTGTTCGACGGGGTAATCACATCAGAGGCAACACTGCAATCATGACGTTAAACTACATAACGGTTCCTTCCTTGAATTTTCAAGCTGCACATTTTCAATTTTAGCCCACAACTCCTCAGCCGTGGTTTCCACCTCCCGAGAACATCTATGCATCTTATGCATTATGTGCATGGAGATCAGGTCATACATTTATGTGGAAACTCTTAATACTTTTGATTTTATTTGTTTGAACTGTTCTTTGTTTAGGAGGAAAATGACAACATGATACCTCTGTTACTTCAAAAGCAAGAATTTGGCAAACGACTTTAAACTTGTGAATTTTCTGTAATCCACCCAAGGTCAAAATTATCTTGGGATCCTCTAATTGCTGCTGAAAATAGGTGGTGAGAATAGTTACAAAAAAGTACTACAAAAATGTAATTTATTTTCTGCATGTTTATTGGTTGGAGGACACCTGAAGGAGGGGCTTGCCCAGAGAAGTAGTCATGAAAAAGATCACTGGTGATTCAGTTGTCCCGCACATCCACAAAAAAACTGCATTAAGAAAAATGAACATGTTGTGAAGTAAATTTGACATTAAATCAACAATGAAAGTTCAAGTTGGTATCTTTACACAAATATGTGAAGTACTGAAGTCAAAAATATTTGTTCAAAATACAAAACATTGTAATTGTTTTCAGGAAATAAACTGGATCCACACAACAAGGAACAACGATATCTTTACTCTGTTTCATTCAGTATTTCTAAACACCAAATACTATAAGCCAACAGAGTTTCCAAGCACCAGCGGGCCAGTGGTGACTTGAAGTAAATAAACTTGTTTCTTGCTGTAGATGATCTCATTGCTATGCAACAAAACTCTACACTAGAGCACACTGATGAGGTAGATCTTAAAATCTTCTGGTCATTTCAGTGCTGTATTCCCAAACATAATATTGCCCCTTTGAAATTGGGACCACCACTTGATTCTGCCACTTTACAGGAATTATCCAGGTCCTCTACGTGATATTGAAAGGGTGTGTCAGCCATGATAACCAAACAACATCTTGGTGCAAACATCATGCAGGATCAGACACCATGGCGACGGACTCTCCTGAACACCTCTGACTCTGCCTTCACCTCTTCAGACATGCTGATCCATCCGTCCATCACCTTGTGTAGTGTACACAGTATCTCCTGAATCATGAATCAAACATCTCTTGAGCATTTGAATCAAGGCTGTGTGTGTGTAACTAGTCACTAAACCAGTTTTCTATCCATCCATTTTCCTACACCCTTGTTCCTTAGTGGGGTCGGGAGGTGCTGGTGCCTATCTCCAGCTATCGTTTCGGGCGAGAGGCGGGGTCACCCTGGACAGTTCGCCAGTCTGTCGCAGGGCAACACAGAGACAGACAGGACAAGCCACCATGCACACACACACCTAAGGACAATTTAGAGAGGCCAATTAACCTGACAATCATATTTTTGGACTGTGGGAGGAAGCTGGAGTACCTGGAGAGAACCCACACATGCACAGGGAGAACATGCAAACTCCATGCAGAAAGACCGGGGCCGGGAATCGAACCCAGAACCTTCTTGCTGCAAGGCAACAGCTCTACCAACTGTGCCACTGGGCAGCCCAACCAGTTTTCTGTTTACTTATTTATTCAAATCATGATCAATTCTGTCATTTAAGCTTTATTTAAAGCCATTTTCCAGTTGTCCTGCATTTTTCTGATCACCCTCTACCTTTTCTCATCATCACCTCCCGTAAAGAAGCAGCACCAGTGAGGATTCCTTGCTTCCCCCTCCTCTCATTGCCTCTCAGTCCAACACCTGCCTTTCCTCCTCCCACTCCTTCCTCCTCTTCTCCTCCTGGTTTCTTCTTCTCCTCTCTCTCCCCAGGAGTTTCTACTTTCTCCGCCTTTTCTCTGTCCTCACCTACACGCTCTCCATTCCTTATGCAGATAACTCCCTCCACTCTCTGGACCCCTCGTTGCTGGTCCAGGTCCATTCATCTCTGTCACACTGCATTAGTGCCATGAGGGGCACATACACATATATACACACAGGTTTCTGGCACAGTCTAGTGTTAGGAGGTGTGGGGGAGGTCATGACAGCAGGCGTCTCCAAAGCTGGCCAATGAATATAGATCACCTAGCTATTCTGAAGCGCAGGGGCCCCCAAGACCTTCTCTGTGGCCCTCAGGGACTCTGAGACCTTAGAGTGGGTCATACCTGCTCTGTGTGGATGCAGATTTGACCAAAAAGCTCTGGCAGTCTTTCTGTGTGGCTTATGTGAACACTTTGCTTCCAATGGTTAGTTGTGTAACATAAATTGTTGTAATTTGCATTTTCTCCCTGTTAGATTTTTTCTTTTCTAAACGACTTCGCTGCAGCTGCAGCAGAAAACAACAGTGTTGGGAATAAAAGAGTGGAGAAAGACAAGCATCCTCAGTGTTTCTTTTCCTCCAGCAAAGCAGAGCACAATAGAATAATGATCTGTAAGAGTTTACCTTTTAATGACTAAATGAAGCCACCCAACCTAATTACTATCTTTATTTTTTAAAATTTTACAGGTAATGGGAATTCCATTTTATTTTTATGTAAAAAGAGAACAAAGTTAAATAAATTAGCACTAATAGATTTGAATGTAAAATGTAGCTTTTTCAAGTGTCATATTTCATATGAAGCATTTATATAAATATACACAAAGCTCTGGAAAAACCCCATTGAACCCCATTGCTGAACCCCATTGAAAACCCCCTGTTATTCCACCAACTATTGGTTTCTGGACTCTTCCTGAGTTAAAACATTGTTGTTGTTTCTAAATTAATACAAACTTATTTTCTTTGCATTATTTGAGATCTGAAAGCATCACATCTTCTTTGTTATTTTGACCATTTCTCATTTTCTGCAAATAAATACTAAATTTTTGCTTGGAATTTCAGAGACATATTGTCAGCAGTTCATAGAATAAAAGAACAATGTTTCATTTTCCTCAAATATACACATATAAAGAGCAAAATCAGTGGTTTCTTTTATTTTCCAGAGCTGTACGTATTAAAACTATATACTTGCAGACGAACAAAACAAATACTCCTTTCATGTAAAAGCCATTCCAATCACTCCTGTGGAAGATTCATTGTTTTTTGAAAGTGGTTCAGGTAAATGTGTATGCAAACATCCACATGTGCCTGAGCATTATTTTTCTGTTTCCCTGCCTTCTGACTGCCTGCATGCTTGTATATTCAGAAGAGTGGTGGCAGAAAGGAGTCATCAGTAAGTCTGTGGTCAGCTATGTGCCAGGGAGGAGAGGTAATCTGTCTTCTTATATTGTTGTATTGTGTTGAGCTTATGTGCCCAATCCCCTGAAAGCATGCAGAAGGCATTCTAATCTGCTTGGAGAATTACTAAAGCAGCTCCAAGATCAGTGCTGCGGTTTCTAGAAAATAAAGGAAAGAAAAGGGTATATGTGTGGAAATCTGCATTTAATAAACTAATTCTTAATGAGTCTATCTCTATTGTGTCTTCATATCTTCACCTAACTGCCATAGTTGTATTGAGGCCACATTTATATGTCATAAATAGAAACAAAGGAAAAAAATCCTTGAATTATTTAAAAGAGAGCATGTTGGGATCTTAACCTGGAAGCAACCGTCTTTTTATCTTGCTAGAAATAATCTAAATGATGCTGAACAAGGAAAGAAAATGAGTACATATTTGTAAAAAAAAAAACATTAAGTTTATCCATTTGAAAATTACATATCTTGTTTTTGCAGGGAATGCAACTGAATGTAAGTTGGAAAATCCCTAAGCATTCTGTTTTTATTAATGTTTTGCACAATGTCTTAGCTTCATTGAAATTTGGATTGCATGTTTGTTTTTAAGCTCTGTTGCCATCTAGATTGTGCTTGATGACAGAGATTACAATGGAAGTAAAAATGAGGAATTGAAGTGATAAAATGCCAGACAGCAAAGCTTTTTCTGGTCCTGACTTTTTCTCTGTGTGTTTCTCTGCACATATTTCCTGATACCCTTGCAGTCAGACTCACACATGTACCTGGAAACATTATTTCACAAAGACAGTGACAGGATGAACCCCCAGTCCTGCAGCACTTAATGAAAGCACACAGAAAGTCAGTCAGCATGACCCTGAATATTAACTTTCTCACACTGACTAATGGTAATCGTGTTTGTGCAGCCCTTGTAGCAGTCTGTGCTACAGCTGAAGGTGTTTTATCTTGTCTGTTTATCATTGAAAGGATTGAGCCGCCATACATGGATGACAAGTGTATCTGAGGGCTGTTTGAGATTCAAACACAGAGAGCTGGGCTGCCCACACACCCTCTCCTGACATGCAAATGTAAAAGGAATGGTCCCCAGGCACTGGGGGAGGAACGCAGAGGGTAGCTATTAGATGGGGAGAAAAACAGAATACCAAATTAAAGAGACAACAGAGAAGAAGGAAAACCAGCCACATTCCTTAGTGCCAGGCAAATCTGTCAAGGTGAAGTGAGTGAAGATTTACATTCAAACCTGTGGTGCAGGATGTCTTGCTGTCAGGTGTAAGCAACGTTTCTCTCTACTGGAAAAAAACAGAAGCAGTGAAGGACTTTTTATGAATTCACAAACCATAATGGAAGAATGTGCTAAGATAAATTAAACAAGTCATGCATGCATGTTCCTCCAGTTTTGTGGCTTCGAGTGACTCATAATATCTCATAACATACAACCAAGGTTGTAGACCCATAAACTTGAATGTTAAGAAGATATTCAACAACCTCAAGAATGTCATGAATGCAAAGGTGCAGAGAAACTGTTATTTCGTCATATACAGTCTCCATTTCACCTGCAGCCATCAATATCATGAAAGCAGCTCTGATTGACATCTGAATAGATTCTGCAATCAGCCGCGTTTGCCTTCAAAATTAATGTAGACACTTTCTGCTATTTGCAACACAGTTCATGTGTTAAATTTTTCCCTTACGCAACACATGACTACATGACTCTTACCGGCTATGACGCTATGAAGTGCTAATTATCAACACATTTTGTCTCAAGGCACATTTTTAAAAAAATGATCTCAACTATAATTAAGATAAATATAAATTACTTTGTAAACTAACAAGTTGTTTGAAGAAACTATAAATGTGCTTTGTTCTCTTTAGGAAAGAGTCTTTATTTACTTTTTTAAATAAAAAGTAAGTAAGTCATACGTTTATGTAGCACCTTTCTCAGACAAAATAGCTACAAAAAAACAGTAAAAAACAACAGAAAACACAATAAAATAAACATTTAGGAAATATATCATAACATCATGAAGGCATAGCAGCTCATGGCGCAATGAGGCTAAAATGCTTGTTTTAAAAAGATCCTAAATGCTTAAGTAAGGACTTGGATTTCAAATTCAGTTATAAATAACCTTTAGACATTTTATTATTCTCAACAACACCATTTTTTGTGAGTTTTAATTATTTTTTTCTGACAGTTACTCAAACAGTTTGATCTCTAGTAGGTTCCCATCATCTGGTCAGATTTCATTACAGGGAGCTGAGCCAATATCATGAAAAGAATAGATAGAAAGTGACACAACAGCAGTTTGGTATCAACCTGCTTTTTTCATCAGAAGGTTACCAAATCTAAATATAAGCCAATGAGTGGCTGTAAGCAGCCATGTTAGCAGCTGTCAGGGTTACAGTTAGAAAACAGGAAACTTGCCGACCGTTTTAGCATTGCGGTGAAATGAAGTATTCCTATTTAGCATCGAAATGACACATTGAGGGAAGCACATACCAGTTACATACTAAGAATGTACTTTTGTTTTTGTTTTTTCCCCCTGACCCCAGTTTGTGCACAGATGTGCAAGTGTGTGTGTTTGTTGTAAAAGAGAGAGTTGTTGCCTGCTCCATGACCCCGCTCATGTAAACATGGACACACTCCGACGAGGTGCTGAATGGCAGCGATTATGAGAGACCAGAGCTACGCTCACACTCTCTGGGAGCTCTGCCAAAAGGGAAAGACCCAGAGTGCAAGGCTTCCCCTGGCTCTCTGCCAGCGCTCCATTAACAGCGGGAGGAGGAGGAGCGGGATGAAGATCGAGAGAGGGATGTGGGGAAAAAGGAAGTGAGGAGGAAGGAAAAGTCAGAGGGGAGGGAATAACATCATGTTTGGGGAAACAGAAAAGAGGAAAAAAAACTACATGTTTTTGTGTATTCCCTGGAAGATGAGATTTAATTTAGCTATTTCAATTCTTCATGTTATTAGTCCATAATATTAGATGTTTATCCACCAGGGAGTGTTTATTCAGAGTAAAATATCTGGTGGATGAAAAATGTCACCTGTGTGAATCAGTTAACTTAATGGAAGCTTATTGAACTTATTGGATTACTACAACTGGAAAGTGACAGTAGAAGGACTCTGACAGTTAGATGAAGCCAGAAAGAGACAGATGTTCATGATTACTTCCTTTCGAAGGGCACAAAAGGCAGATAAAGAGGTACATAGAAATCAGTAAGGCTTCCTTGATAGTTGGATGAAAATCCTTTGGGGAACTATGATTGCTAGGGAACCATATTCTGCAGTATCTAACAATGTTGGCCAAAATAGTTTCCTTAACATTTTAATTCTTGTAGCTGGCAAATACTTAAAACTAGATGGCTTATATCTAAGCCGAGGCCTTTCTTTGTGCAGCTGGGAAGCTCTGGCTCTCCAGGGAATCTGGCTTCAATCCATGAAGATATCTTCACATATGCAGCACAGCCTTGCTTGTGACGCTGCGTGAGAGCATGTTTAGTCATTTCTTTCTGAGTGCGCTTTGATGTACTGGTGACCCCTTTAGCGTCAGCCCACCCTCAGCAGCTGATTGCTGGAAAGGCAGCAGCCTCTTCCAAGACCTAAGAGAAAATAAAAAGTAAATATTGTGATTTAGCCTTTAGTCTGTTTGTGTTCTGACTCTCTTTGGTCAAATCATGGCCACAAGATTGAGAGGCTGGATCCAAGTACATGAAGTGAGCTGGGTTCAGTCTTGTAGATGGAGTCAATTGAGATGGTTCAAAACTTTTGGTCTATATGCACATAAAAACTAGCATTTTCTATGTATTTTTGCTTCATTGTTGTAACAAATGTTTTCAAATCTCCCAGGAAACTGGAATGACATCATGAGTCTCAACTGTGTTCCAGTCCCAAGTCAGAAAATGAGTGGGATCTTCAACCTGTTGCTCAGATATTACATTTTCAACCCAGCCTCTCAATGTGGAGACAGAAATTCTGACTTCTGAAAGCAACAGGATCTTCCTGTTTTCTTTTGTTTGCTTAATTGATTTGTCTGTTAGAGCTTGTGAAGCTTTTGGCCAAAGCTTTTATATTCGTGTTTGTGTGGTTGGTGTTGGCACATTATCCATTTGTTCTGTGAGACAGACAAATGGCAAACCATTTCATGTAATCACAAATGATCAATAACTTAATTTTAACTCATGGATCACATTATGGGGGCTCCACATTGATGACACTGTTGCCTTGCAGGAAGAAGGTTCAAATCCTAGCCTCGGGGTTTTCTGCATGGAGTTTGCATGTTCTCTTTGCACATGTGTAGCTTCTCTCAATGTACTCTGGCGTCCTTCTGCAACACGTGTCAAACTCAAGGCCAGGGGCCAAATCAGCAATAAGTCCCTCCGGTTTTTAACAAGTATGCAAAATTTAGTGAAAACTGTCCCAAGAAAAATTTTGCATATTTTTGAAAAATATGCAAAATCCACCCAAAATCAACAATTATAAATTTTTAAATTTAAAATTAATTTTTTTAAAAATGTGCAGTAAAAATTTTAAAAATTTAAACACGCATGAATGGATGAACGAGATTGCCACTGTCCCTAACTCCCATCCAGCGAAACCACAGCCAAGGGAATGGGCTTGGCAGAATCAGCGGGGAAAGAAGACCCTGTTGAGCTTGACTTTTTTAAAAATGTTACATTTTTACTGCACATTTTTCTCAAAATTGGCCAAAAACCTTAAGTTTAAGAGTCCGCTGCCTCAGCCTTACTTGATGTCACGTTATAGTCCGAGACCGATACGGGGTTTTAATAAAAAGTCACACTTAACATCATACATTAGCACAAATAATGTAAAAATATTTTATTTCTAAATTTCTGATTTTAATTGCAAAAAACCCACGAAAACAATCACCAAATCCTGAATGAACTGATCAGTGTAAAAAGATGTCCAATATAATTTAATTTAAAGAAACATTTACTGAATGCTGAAACAAACTGCTGTTTATTGATATATTAACAGTTTAATGGGATATTTGCAGTTATAAAGTGAAAATTCTTACTCATTTAACTCTTGATGCTCTTTGGTAGTTGAAATGGATGGTTGGAGCATGTTTGGTTATTTATCTTCGCTTATCCGATAAGGTCAAGAGATATTCCAGGAGCCCTCAGCTCCTGTGTTACAAGAAAGACAAGCCTGTTGAGATGAGCTGAGCATGACCCACTTTAAATGACAGAGGGAGAATCACAGAGAATAAAGGGGACAAACCAGTCCAAACAAGAAAAGATCTTTGTCAGGGTCATGTGTTGTTTGCCAGGTCATGCCTTTCCTGTCCTTTGCCCGTCTGGCCTGTTATCAGAAAGTGGTTCAGTCTGTCAGCTGACTACAGATGACCATGTGCTGACCTCTAAAACCTCCGATGAAATCATGTGATAGCCGCATTTACCCCAGCACGACACTCAGTTCGACATGCTCACAAGATAACTTCATCAGTCATCCTGAAATAGATGAGATGAGTCAGAGAAGCAGCACGTTTTGCACAAACTTCAGTCGGTTGGAATCACACCTCTGTGACATGTGCACCACAAAGTTGAACCACCTGTTCAGTTCACATCATGTCTATCAGTCTGTCAGTCATAGAGCATAGAGCAGCTTTTATACCCTGTAAAGGCTTTAAGATAAAAACATGAGGCAATGGAAAACAAATAAACAGAGACAACAAAACAAAGCTGAAAGAAACGTGTAGCAGACAGAGGTGACGCTGGTTTTAAAACTGAAGAAATACAAGTTGATGATTATGATTATAATGTTGTTAAAACACAACTAGTAAAAATATTCTAAAAAGTGCAGTAAAATACAAATTTAAGATTACCGTATTTTCCGCACTATGAGGCGCACTTTCAATGAATGGCCTATTTTAAAACTTTTTTCACATATAAGTCTCACCGCATTATAAGACGCATAGAATAGACGCTACAGTAGGCTGGGGTTAGTTATGCATCCATTAGATGGAATGTCAACAAATGTCACGAATGTTAATGAAATGGCACGCTTCGCGCAGTCATATTTCCCAGCATGCACCGCGCGCTTCTTCTGAAGTCGACGGCTGCTTACCGTAGTTGCGAGACGTGTTGTGGCTGAATATTGGCCCATATATAAGGCGCACCGTGTTACAAGGCGCACTATCTGCTTTTTAGAAAATTTAACGTTTTTAGGTGCGCTTTATAGTGTGGAAAATACGGTAGGTTAAATTGGGAATCATTTCACAAACCTGGCTGCAGGTTATTCTTCACAAACCAGAGAAATGGGTTAGTGTGAAAAAAAGCTCAAAAATCCAGTAAAACTTTTGTTTTAAGTTGTTCTACACATTGAGGGAGTAGTTTTTTTTTTGCCTCTTACTCTAGTTTCTTTCTATTTTTCCTGTCCAACAGGATGAACTTTATTATGCTGCAACACAATCAGACCACCTTGGCAACGATCAGAGGTTTATTGGAATGTGTATTTCACACCAGGCAGACAGCTCTGCTTATTAGCATGACAAGTCAAACTATTCAGCAAGCATTGATCTGCAGGAATAAAGGAAAATATCAGGTTTTTGGACGTGTTTAATGTGCTCCCTTTTTTCCTGGACATATTTATTGTGCGAGTTTGGTTGTGATGTCTGCAACCAGGAGCACTTATGTTTATCACCCATTTGAGTTTAGTGTTCCTGTTATAAATTCTGACATTTACTCCATCTGCTATAGAACGCAGGTGATTTATTTACTGCTTTCTGGGGAGAATAAGCAAGAGCGCCTCCATTCTGCTTTCTGGACATAGAAACACGCCAGATGTTTGTTTACGCATTCCTCATGTCTGCCTGTCTCATTCCATCTTAATGCTGCAGTGCTGTTCAGGTACAGACTTTGACCTCTATAATGTCCTTTCTAATCAGACGTAATTGACGCAAATAGTCCTTCGTCATAACTGCATATGTTCTTGAGCCAACAGTGTTGATCTCCGAGACCAGTTCTGCATGCAGTTCTGCTCTGAGAAAGTTTTCATCTGTCTGGAGGTAAAAGTCTGCATTTCTTATTACGCCTTCCGCAGTTTTCCAAGAACTTCGCACCACTAGCAGTTCAATTAATATACAGTAACCAAGTTCTCCTTTTACCCTCCAATCTCTTTCCTCCCCTGCTGAGGGGAAAAAATGTGTCTCATTCCAATTTAATGCATGGCCAATTCCCCCTTCGACAGAGCAGTAATTAAAATCCACACGCAAAGCCCCATTCATCAGTGGAGATGACAGAAAGGGGGGCGGAGTGCGGAGGGTCTGTTCCTGTACCCTTGAATTTAGGAATTCGAGTTACCTTGTGAAGAAAAACATAGAGGGAGGGAGAGTTTAGGCTGGTCTCTCCTGCAACTAAAAATCACGCAATAAGCCAACCAACCCAACCTGATGGAAATAAAGCTTTGCTTTTGCCTCGCTCTCCAGTACCTGCAGCATTATCCTCTGATTACCATAACCGGCTCTCCTTACAGCCCCGCCCATCATATTAGTAGTGTCTCCTCTTCCTTATGACAGACTACACACCCCACTCCAACCTATTGCACCCCCACAGCAGTTTTTTTTTTTGTTCTCACAGAATCCCTGCTGTTCTTTCTTGGCTTAATGCACAAAAACACACGTACATATAACACAAACACTGCATGACCGTGACCCTCAGAGAGACCTGCGCACATCCACAATGTCTTTCAGGGGTTAGGGGGACACCAGAGGGGCTCTGGAAGGTTGTGTGTGTGTGTGAGTCATTGTTTGTCATCTGTGATTACGTGTGTTGCCACCCAGCAGCTGTTTGCATGTTTTATACTAATGTCTGTTGGGTGAGGTTTTGTCTGGTGCCTCAGTGACATCACAATGATTTTGCTCTCACTTACGGCCTCCAGCACATTTATACAGATATATTTGAAACGGATTTGTTTTCTTTGAAAAAAATGATCAAGTTGTCTGTCAGAGAATTCAGAAATAACTAAAATCACTGTGTTATAGAGACATAACATAAGTAGGTGTGGATAGCAGTGTCCTGCTGTAAATTTGAAAAAACAAAAGCATATTTCCAAATCAGTTCTGTTTTAATTACATTAGGCTTTAAAAATTAGGGATTATGTTAGATCTAACTTTGTTCTGCTCTAATTGCAAAGCAGGAAGTAGGTTGTAGTCAAGTAAGAGTAGAAATACTTCATAATGAAATTACACAAGTGAAGGTAAAAAGTACAGCATAGTAAAATACTCCTAAAAGTAATTATTTTCAAAAGAGTTACTAAAGTAAATATAACTGAGTAAATTACATTGGTTATTACTCAACTCTGATTATGTAAAAACACAGACATTGCAATGGGTAACTTTAGTTTTATTAAAGGCCAGTAAAATTATGGCAGAATAGAATATTTTTCTTACAGGATTCAAATTAGTGAGAACAAATGTTTTGGTTTTTTTTGGTTGAGAAAATGCAATTATTATTATTATTATTATGTTATTTTTGCATTGACTGTAGTAAAAAGAAAGTTTGTGAGCTGTACGGGGAACCCAATGCTGGTCTCTGCACAGCCGTTCCAGTCCCAGTGGTGGTGGCATATGTCCAGGGTCTCTGTCCCCCCAGCTCCCCTTCTCCCCTCTGAGTCCCTTCTCTCTGTCTGTCTTTTCTCTCCATCCAGCAGTGGACTGCACTTGAGCTTGATTGGCCAAAGCAGGAGAGGCAGCTGCCTGTGCACCAGAGAGAGAGCGAGTGAGGGGGGTGCGCAGATTTTAATGAGATGCACAGTGTCAATGGCCACTCTCTCTGAAGAGGGCAAGAAGAAAAGGGCGCTCTCTCTTTTTCTCCCCGCTCCCCGCTCCTCTGTGCCCCTTTCCTCCGGCTCCCTCACTCTGCATCTCCTGCCCTCCTCCCCAGCTGGCGAGGGAGCTTTGTTAGGCGCCAGATGATACCCCAGATGCCCCAGCCCAGCCGCCCCTTTCAGCTACATTCACCAGGCTCCCCTCGGGTCAGAGGTCACCACCGGGCATCTGAATGGGTCTCCGTGGTAACAGTGGCCATGGTGGTTGAGAGTGGCAGAGGCTTTTTGTTACCGACCGGTTGCCATGGACGGTAGTTTATTACTCTGATTCAGCCTCAAACGAAAATCTTAAGCATATTTTCAGCAAATATCTATTATTTTACAATCATGGAATATTTTCTGCTTTTTTAAAATTAAAACTAGCTTTTATTGCACAAAATTTAACAGGAAAGCAAACTTTTAATTATGCAAAAGAGGAATAATGAAAAGATAAGTCTGAGCTAATGAAGTCTTGAACATTTCTTCATGGCTCTTCTGGCCTGTTTGGCATGTACTTTGACTAAGCTGGTGGTTTTCAGTTTGGTGTTGCTGTAGCCCTCTGCTGGCCAAACGCATAATTACAGCCTGCATCAAACTAGTGCCATCCAGTTTGGCATGTATTTAAATATCTACCATCTAAATCATTGACTTATTTAACATATGTCAGGTTTTTATTTGTACAAACTTAATTGTTTTTCTTATAATACTTTTGTATGAAATATACTCTGACTACAAAGGATTAAACAGGTGATTTTTTAAAGTTATTTTGCCTTTTTCTTTTGCTACAGGTAATGTGCGGTCAGAAATACTTTCAAGTTTTTCTTTAATCTGGGTTTATTTTAACAAATGATCAAATATGTTTCTTGTGTATTTTTTAATTAATTTTGCATGTTTCATATGGACTGATTTTTTTTTTCAGACATGAAGGTTTAACTTCTCTGCCTCTTTTTCATGGGCTTTATTAATAATTGGTAATGTGAAAGCAACATCTTGAACAGCAAAAGTACAGAAACATCAGAACACTCCAAAAACGTCATTATTATCAAAAAAGGAACCTTTAAGTTTTTTAAAACAAACCTCATCATAAAATTTCTAACTTTATATATAAAAATGTGCAGCACAAAAAAAGGAGGTTTAAAAAGAACAATAAATCCTCATAGAAGACCTGAGTCTTATGTGTTTTCTTGTTGAAAAGGGAACCAGCTTGGGCTCCTAAGTTAAGGTTTTAGCTCTGAAATAAGATGGATTTCCTTCCTTGTCTCGCGACTCCTTACTCGCAGCCTCTCCTGGTCACGCTGTCCAAACAGATCAAAGGTCAAACGATAAGGAGACGTCGAACACTGGGGCCCATTCAGCTGCACAACCACAAGTGAATAACATGTGGGCATCCAGAATCAGTAAAGAAGGCAGAAAGAAAGGAGAAAGTTTTAGCTTCGGCGTGTGTCTTGACAACTCATTATGCGTGTTGGAGTCGATTTAATTGAAGAAGACATCGAATGGCTTTGAGTTGTTATGCAAATTCAGGATTTTAGACTGAAATTTCATCATGCGTGGGAGAAAAGGTGCTTGTGAGGAGCCTCGTTGTGTTTTCCATTTAAATCATTGTTTTGCTGCCACTCTTTAGGCTGGCAGGTAAACCATTACTGCTTAAGCCCGACTTCTCCCCTAAGTAATGAGAACATCAGATAACACAAATGATCAGCAGAGCAGAGGAAAGGCCGACCCCAGCGTTGCCTCCAGCTACATGTGGATTGCAGCAAAGCTAGACAATGTGTCACCAATGGATGGGAAAACTTTGTTCAGCTGTGTTTCTCTTTACTTTCTATTTCACAATTATAAATTATAATGAATCAAAATAATTCAGAATATAATAGAAATGCTGAAATCAACATATTTCAAGTGTCCTTTCTTGCTTAATTATTCTGATTATTACTGCTCATAAAAAGCCCCAAAAATAGTTCATTAGAAAAGAATAATTAAAATTATTTTTAAAGCAGGTGATGTTATGGCCATCAGAATCATAAGGAAGAGTGATAACCTGACAGTGGTCCAAATGACAATCTATAATAAACCAGACAAGGAGAAAAATGACACAAAAAAGAAGCTGGCTTTTTATACTGTTGCACCATGGTAAGTTTAGTGGAAGGAAAAAGTGTGGTAGCGTGTTCTTGTGGCTGTTAAAGAACTTACTCCAAGCAGCCTCATGATACTCTAACGGCTGTGATTATCTCAGTTGCTAATTTAATTTTTTCTTCCACACTTTCTTCTTCCACTCAACTTTCCATGAATATGCTTAGGAATACTCTGTGAACAGCCAGCTGTTATAGTAAAGCTGGCTGTTATGAAGTCTATATGAAGGATATCAATGTGTGTCTGTTGGACAACTGTGAGGCCAATATTTATCCCCAGGATTGTGTAGACATAAATGGCTAAAACACAACATGTCTTTATTAAAAATCACTTCTTGTAAGATTTATATCAAACATGATTATCTTGAATGAAATAAAAGCTTAGTTTACCCATTCAATAAATGGCAATATTATTGAAAATGTTACTATTTTTGTTAAACTATTCAACAAGTGAAACACAAACTATATTGATTAATGCCACATGGATGTTTCAACATTTATATCTGTTACTTATTATCTGCTTACAGCTGATGAAAATATGACATTTAAGATTTGAAAGTTACAGAGAAATAAAAAGAACATACAGTAATATAGGCTTAATAAACAATGTCCAAAACTTGACAAATGAGCCTCATCTGAACTCAGTTTAAAGGTTTTTCAGTACTACTGTGCATATATTTAAATCTGTAACATGCATGTAATGCACTTATGTACTAATGTAACCTTAATGGACCTTAAACCATTTTCAGAAGTGAGGAAGTCTTCTGCATGTGACAGGAAACATCTTCAATGAACAAGAGAACATGTCCAGTTGAAAAACGCAGGAACGTGTAAAATCTTCTGTCATGGGGTTTATGTTTATCCGCTTTGAGCTTCAAGCTATTTTGACATAGATTGCAGAACAGTTTATTGTTCCTGCCTACACATAGCATTGAATGGAGGCCTTTGTGTAAATTATGACAAGATAAAATATAGATTATTTAATTATGAACTTATTAAAGTGTATTTAGTGTCCCTTCAGCCGTTTTTTTTATTGTCTTTAAAACTATGCAGTAATAAAGAGAAACAATAAGTGTGAAGATGAATGATGTGTAATAAAGGTGCATTCACCTGGGAATTAAAGCAGAAAGTCTCAGCTTGAGGGCTTCTTTACGCATTCGGTATAAGCACTCAGAGAACAGGTTACAGTTATAGTGAGCTATTTAAAGCCACTTGTAGTCACAGCCATATTGCACTGGCCAGCTGAAGCACCATGATTCAGATCCTCTCCTGGAGCTGCAGGCCAAAGCTCACATGCTATAGCTGCATGAAAGCCTTAAAAAAAGAAACACAACTCCTGGAGCTACAGGTTGACGTTTTTGTGGCAAACATTCTTTTTAAAGCCATAAAAAACCTGCGTCAACTCTGCTATTCAGGGTTACGGCCTCTATTCCTGATTAGCCCCAGCGCCTCATCAATAGGCCTGACTGTCTGCTCCGGTCATCCGGACAAACAGCTCTTTCTACTCAACAGCTCAGAGAGGAGTTAATTATGGCATAGCACATGGCTGGCATACTGAGCCACGGCCTCGCCAGCAAAAGAAGCATGAATGTGTCACAAGATGCCCTGCAGTTTGATTCATGTGATAAGAAAGGACACAGAGGCCAAAGATTGAATAGGAGAAAACACTAAACCAAAACAAAGGAAGAATTTCTTTAAAGGAAGCAGAAATTTCACCTATTGGATAGTAGTATATTAATTGGAAACATTATAATTTATATTCTTATTTAACACTAGGAAAATCACTTCCACTATTTCCTCCTTAGGCTTACAATACTCATATTTTTTGTTCTGGTATTGATAAGAGACAGTTATAAACTATGCATTTGTTACTCAGGCAGGGTATTTGCATTCAAACAAAAGCCAAGTTTAATCAGAGACAGATACAAAAGCAATAATTTGCATGACGCCACCCAGTGGTGGTGGATGAAGGACTAATTGTAGGTTCAATTGGACCTATAAATTCTGGATCTCAGTTTCAATGCCTGAAAGTCTGACGTCCATAAGCAGCTCCAGGTTCAACATCCAACATGGATGCTACATTTTTCTGCATTTGTACTAAAAAGCTTTAATTTCCAAGTTCTGTGTTGAAAATATTAAATGGAAATCCTCCAGAGCATAGAATAGTAAGTTGGAAACTCAGATGTTATTGATGTACATATTTTTTATATATTTCTTTACTGATAACACTAACACTGGGAAGCATGTCAGCTATTTGTTTTGCATTGTAGATGTGCAGCAACTGTGTGACGCCTTCATGTCAATCTGGACCAAAATATCCTGAACATCATGTTGTTAAGGATATGCTACATGTAATTAAAACAGCATTGAACGGAAAACAGGTTTGAACCTATACACACAATTTGTGTCTAATACAGTGGCCTATATAATACTTGCATGGACATTAAGCTGTTGCACATGTTCTGTTTGTCACAAATTGATAACACCTGGAAGCTGCCAAGAGTTGTGCAGGACCACCCATCTGCATCTTTTCCCTCAGATTGGCTTTATTGTAACTAAAGCTCAGATGTGTTTGCTGTGAAACAGATAAGGTTCTCAGTTTGTTGTTGTGGGATCACGTCTTTGTCTTTTCACTCTCGTCATCTCATAACGATTGCCTGGCCTCCAGTGTGTTGACTTAAGCCGTGTTGGTTTTTTCCTGAGGGCTCTCATTTTCTTCCAGTGATGCATTCAACAGCCCACCCCCTCATCCCATCAAACGCACTCCAATGAAGATCTCATTTTGCTCTTATTAGAGTTCATTGAATACATAAATTTTTGACAGATACTGAAGCCGAAGCATAATTTTTCCAGGATTAATATTTAAAATAACTGGATATAATTAATCACTTTCACTGATTTCTCTTCATTTACTCCTGGAAGGTTGTCTGCAGATGGAGCAAATGGAAATTTTAGGTGCAGCTAAAGGAAACCTGGCAATCTGCATGCAAATGCCTTGTTTGGTTTTATTGTGCATTTTAAACAGCAAGTAGATTTTTTTTAACAATTTGCTTTGCCAAAGCATTTCAAACAGGTGAGGACATGTTAGCTCCTATGTAAACTAATGCAGCTGTTTAGACTGTGAGTGTGAGAAGCATCAACAGCATCAAGATCATCCTCAGCTATCAGTCCTTTTGCATGTGCTTTAGTTTTCTTTTTCCAGGTAGTGAAAAGCAACAACCTCGAAGCCCGAGGATTAATAATGCAGAACAGGATAGGCGGTGTATTGACTGATTGATCGAGTAAGTGCCATTATCCTCCAATCAGTCAAGAAAGGCAATTAAGAGCTTGACACAGAGTGACGTCACACGCTGCCCTCTGGTGGATGGAAACTGACAAGAAGCACCACGGCACTATATTTTGAGCTGATTTATTACATTCAAACCGATAAAGTAAATAGCGTAAGTCAACATGTTATTTACACAGACTAATTGAGGGAATGCATTCATAAATAAAATGTTAAACTTTACTATAATTACATGGATTACATGACACTCCTTCAGCGGCAAAGTCAATAACATGATGCAATCTGAAGTAGTTCAGCTAGAAAACATTTCACTATCTGCCTTTAAATTGACACCTGTGTGAATGTGAATAGTGCTGGAATAAACTGAACTGATTTTAAATTAGTCTGGATCAATTTGATTCTGGAAAATTGGATATAAATTGGATCTGTTTACTTTGTCTTGATATTTGGTGGAACTTATGAATAAACTGAATCAAACCATTTCCTCTTTTTCCCCCCAATCACCTTTAATAGCCAATGAAGCTCAGTAAATCTATACTAAAATATAAAATGTTTATTTAAAATACGACTCTATGTTGTAAAAAACATATTTTAAAAATTAAGAAACAATATAAAAAGTTAGGTTTTCACTTCAGTTTAAGATCATATTTGTTTGTTTTTTTTCCTTTGAGCAGTTTTATTTTACATACAGACTTGGATTAAAACATCAGTTTAATTTTCCTTATTTACTTGAACAATGTTGCATTTAAACCTTTAAATTTATTTCAGGACAAGAAACCGGGATTATTCTCCAACTAAAGTATGTCAACATGTTTCAACCTGCTTTTTCGACACAAGTTGGCAAAATTAAAACTGATTTTAAGCTAAATATACCGCCAGATGTCCCGTTTAACATTTATGTTGGACCATAGAAAACTGTTGAAATTGTGATCATGTTTTACTTGTAAAGAACTGTTACTTCCAGGATATTTGCTGTCGGCTTGTAACCGACAACAAATAATTATAAAGCTTGTGAAAGTATTTGGTAGATAGAACACATTTTGTACTTTTTGTACGGTAACAATTTCCAAAAGAAAGTTTTTCTGTTTAAAGAGACAGTGATTTAATTTACTGAAAAAATATATTTATATAATACTTTTGTGTGTGGCCTAAATAACTTTGAACTGAAGTGTGCAGCAGATACAATCTTACGCAGAATGCAAAGAGAACAAGTGCTTCTTTTTTTAGTTAATAGATCTTTATTTAATTTCATATCTGCATTCTCATTCAAAAGGCAAGAAAATAGAAAAGGAGACAGAAAATGGATCATGGATATAAATATACAAAGAGAAGGCTTGTTTTTACAACCAGTAACAATTAAGAAATTAAATTAACCATATTTGATATGAGGCACAGCCATCCGAATTACGAAAAGCTAATTCTGCCAGAAGCCACATTGGACACAAGCCAAATGGTAATTAACATTTAACTTTGTGCAACCTCCCACCATTAAAAGTGTACCATAACATTGTCCCACAGACAACAAAAAACTCTGCTTTCAGTGCACCATCTTCTCCTTCCCATGCTTTGGCAAAGCTACATATTTACAAGTCAGTCTCGATGTTTCCCCAGAACTTGTGTGGATCGTTTCACCCATTGAAATGGAAAATATGAAAAACTCCAAAATACACAGTGATACCCATGCACCGATACAGTCAAGTCTGTCTGCTAAAAACATATGGCATGGGTCAAATAACTCCAGCTGGTCCATTAAAAAGAGAAGCACAGTCGTACAGTCAGGATGTAGGACAGGATGACTTAATAGGCCACATTGGTCAGAACTGGTACGGGTTTACTTCTGTCACCATAAAATATCCACTTGCAGTCAAATTCCAAACCCCGAGTAAAATCATCAGAAGCCACATTCACAAATAGTATAAGTAAGAACTTGGCACAAACTCTGACAAAGTGTTTACTGAACGTGCAGGTTAACGAGAGATACTCGATGATATACACAGAAGTCAAGATGCTAGTGCAACTGTACAACAATAATGAGTCAGATCGGTTTCAACATAACACAATAAATAAAGGATGCTAAAGCAAATACTAAGGACAACATCCAACATTCAGCAAAAACAGCTAAGTTACAATTTCCAGACAGGAATTCAATAAAAGGCACACACATTATGTACCAGCCAACAGACGCACATGCTCAGGCACCGACGTTTAATATGGGATCTGGTTTTGGTAGTACTGGAGCATATCGTACGTTCGGCTCCTGTACGAAAAAGAAAAGAGGAATCAGTCAGGAAAAATAAATATTCATTAAAGAACGAGACATGGATCAAATTCACGGACCTGTTGCTGAGGAAGCAGTTCTGGATGACTTTAATGATGAAGGAAGCTGCATCTTTCTCACTCAAACCAGGGTTGAATCGTTGGCTGCATGTGCAGAAACATTGTAAGCAACAACAGCTAATGGTATTTTAAACACTAGTGTGTTCATTCAGAACCACTAAATCATCAAAGGTTGAGCGAGACTCACGTGAGTAGCTTGATGGTCTGCCCCCTGAAGCAGGGAAGACCTGTGTCCAGCATGAGATTTACTAAAGAGACCACAGCGTCCATGTAGGGCCTGAATCAATGCAGAAAAATGGATTATTATTATAAATCTACCTCAGTAAACAGTTACTCTAGGCTGGTGGCACTCCCTCTAGGTGATGGGCAATGTCATTACAGGAAGACACAAGTTGGTTCCTCATACTTTTGATAAAAGAATGAGTATTTTTCCCACCATACAGAATTTAAATATCAGCTTTACAGTGGTAGAAAAAAAGGAGTCTAGCTCCTACATATGGGCTCTACATATGACAAGCAGCAGGGGAAAATTTTATTTCAATAAAATACAATAAAATCCTGAAAGAAAAGAAAGTGTTGCATCAATTTAATAATGACTTTTCTGAGTTATGACATACTCAATGGTAAATCTAAGCAAACTAATTACTAGATACATTAAAACATTACAGCGTAATGAGATTATTAGGAGAAAAGGTCATTATTACTCCAAGACAGTTGGAGATAGATTCCTTGATTATCATCGTATTTAAATGTATCATTTGTAGCTCAATGCAAAAAACAAAACTCAAATTAACTCAGAATAAAACACGTAACTCTGCTCAAACAAGATTGCTTGAATGCTAAATGACATGATTTTCTTTTCCTTTTTCTAACTATAATTAAACATTGCCCGTTTTCGTATCGGTCCTCCTGGGGTTGGGGACTGAAGATGGGCGTCAGTCTCTTTGCGAGCTCACCTCACAGCCAGGTATCCCCTCACACACATCTCCATGAACCACTTGAATGGCGTCGCCTCCATCTTCCCACCCATGATCATCACCATCTCATCCGTCAGCTTGATATCCGGCTCCCAGCCCAGATTCCCTCCAGGAGAGCTTTCAAACATGAACCCAAAGTCTGAAAGGCATAAATAGCCACAAACGTTATGCTAGTGCAAGGCAGCAACATAATATTTTCCCACTATAAGAACACATGAGGCTACTTTAAAACTGCTATAAATATCATAGACAAAAGATCAAATACATTCAAACAGAAATTGATTTTTTTTCACTGTAGCTACAATTAGAGACGCCCAACAATTTCTAGAAAACAAATGTAGCTGAAATATTTTAAATATATACTTTACTTCTTAAAAGTTTCCTTTTCTAGATATATTTAATTGATACATCATTTCTTGCTTCCCAGAGTCAGAGGCTCTCTTTTTGTTATTCACTAACCAAAATAGTAAAGTCGAGAGAACATGGGATTTAATTACGGCACATGTGTGTTGATACCAGAAAAAAGAAAAGAAAACAAACTCATACTCAGAGTATGAGAAATTTGAAACTCTGCTATATAAATCAAAAATAAAAATATTTTAAGGTTTTTTTAACACATCTTCACAAGGAGTACCAATAAATGTGAAAGGCTTTTTATATTTTGCAAATGTTGCCAGACTTTTTAAAGCTTTCTTTCTTTCCACACACAAATGTTGTGCAAAACTGTTGCAAAAACATTCCAGAGAGACGACAACAAAAAAGATGCTTCGGAGACGCCCACCAATGTGAATGAGATGGCCCTGGCTGTCCAGCATGATGTTGCCGTTGTGTCTGTCTTTTATCTGCAGCAGGAAGAGCAACAAGCTGTACGCTGCCATACTGCGGATGA
The DNA here is from genome assembly GCA_902982915.1 of Phalloptychus januarius. Taxonomy (NCBI): domain Eukaryota; kingdom Metazoa; phylum Chordata; class Actinopteri; order Cyprinodontiformes; family Poeciliidae; genus Phalloptychus; species Phalloptychus januarius. The sequence continues at coordinate 6,037,694 of CADWAE010000482.1, forward strand.
AGTTATATCGTGCCTGGAAAGACAAGCGTTAGTGGGGATGTTAGTTTACGCTGCAGCAACAGGAACGTTTGGATGACTAAAGTCAGGAAGCCTGTGAGGGTTTACCTTCTGAAACGCGAGTGTGGATTCATCTCCATACTGATTCCTGAAGTAATCGTACATGCCGAAGTCGGTCTGACGGCCCAGTTGGTCCCGAGACTTACAGTCTGGGATGCACTCAATCACTCCACACTAAGAAAGCAGAGATATTATAGATGTACAAAAAGGTTGAATTACAGAACATATGTTCATAATTCAACACTTGATTTTAGCAGTTTGTAGTTTCTATTTAAGGTTTACTCTGTAGCAACAAAGTAAACAGGGATCATGCACATTTTTCAAAAGAACTCCATGATTTACAGAATGTCCAGCCTCTTTAGCTGGATTTCAATGTTACATTGAGAAATTCACTTTCAATTTAATGTTTATAAACTTGTAAAATAGTGATGCTTTGAACCTGCTAAAACAAGATAATGTGTGCATGTCTGTGTATATCTTTTAGACAATGTGACAAATATTTCTCCTTTCACTTATTTTCTTTTTAGACATAAAATAAATAAAAATTGGAAGTAATTACACACTATGTGAGCAGGTATGTGTTATTTTACGAGGGTTTTGAGTTGGTATGTTTCAGTTCTTGAAAGCTTTTGTACATTTAGTTTGGCCTGGTTATCCTCCTGTACTCCTTTTGCCTACAAACTGTGTGATATTTTTCGACTTCCTCGTGTCAGGAAGAGTAAAGTCTTACTCCAGGCGCTGTGGCGACCACTCTGTAAGGAAACACATAGAGATCCAGTCCCACCATCTGGAAGATGTTCTTGAACAGGCTGATGATCTGCAGAGCCAACATGTCCTGAAAACACACAAACAAGCAAAATGTTAAGAAAAAGATCACTTGGTCAAAGACCAACAACTGATGACATCAGGGAGGGTTGATGTGAGCGATCAAGACCTGTCTGCAGTCGTCTCCAACTTTGAAGATCGCTGCCTGCCAGCAGGCACTCTCCTCTTCCTCATCGTCCGACTCGCTCACAGATTGGAAATGGCACCGAAGGCCTGAAGGAAGTTGTTCAAAATATTGAGAATACATAAATCTTTACACATTCTGAGCAATTTATCACACAAAGTTGAATACATTGTATTCTGTTTTTCCAACCAACAGTACCTTCTCTTTCTAGCTCGCTCACTTTACATCTCTTAACTTTGAACCTGGCCAAGTACGGTGCTTTGGCAGCACTGAGTGGAGGTGCAAAAGGGAAGAAATGATTTTGAAACTTTTCACATACAAAGATAATTTGTTTATACTGATCATTTGTGATTGATTTGGAGGCCCACCTCTGCATGGGAGTACCGGACTTATAATCTATGTCCAAAACTATGGCCTCAGGGTTACTGGGAAGATAACAGCCATACTGGACTTTAATCTGCGCCAGTGCGTCCAGGCAGGCCTTCTTCCTCTCTTCCCCTTTAGGAATAGGTCTGAAAGAGACAAACAAAAACAAGTTAAAAACAAGTTTTCCAGTCTTTGTGTTTGAATGTTTGTTACTTAGACTACTGAGCTTCATGGGCATCAAACTAAATGACTTCAGACCACAAGTGACAGCGTTCTTCTGATGCAAGTCACAGAGGAGAGTCACTAATACTGAGTGGAGGCTTTGGGATGGCACAGATTTCTCCCCTGTTGTTGCAATTAGTGCTGTAATGAGGGCAGAGGGGAAACTTTACGTCTCTAGTGAGCTTCTGCCAGAAACCAGCTCACCGGCTCCACATAGTCACCGACATAAGATAACACAGCAAAGTGTTTTCCAGGGCAATAGATAATGGAAGTGACAGAGACACAAATAGTCACTAAATTAATGAACAACAAAGGGATTCAGAGGCAGGAAGTGAAACAAAAACACCTTTCCTGTTGGGAAAACGCATCATAAACCTGCTGTGATCTCCTTAACAAAAACTACTCACTAATAACTTTAAGACTAAAAGAGAAGATCAGCATTCTTTACTTTCCACTCACTGTCAGTACATCTGACTCAAAATTTATGTATTAGTGTCATGACCCAAGAGTATTTAACCAGGAAAAATGGTTAAATACTGTCAGTATAGAGAATATACATTCAAATTTATGGAGGATGAAGTCAGGAGTGTTATGGGAATTATAAAAATTGTAAGTTGGAATAATTAAAAAAAAAAGAGCTTCACAATTTTTTGAGTGTCAGTTGTCATTAGAAATTTGCAAAGGGATTTATGTCGAGGACTTTTCCTGTGAGACATTTCCTGATGGTGGTGTTTCTGTAACATTATACGTCGGTTTTACCCATCGTGGTTCTAAGTGCTATTATTGTAACTTTTCAGTTTTATTATGCTTTCTTTCTGTGCTACATCAGAGAAAACCTCACTGTTCCAATCAATGAACAGCAGCCTGTTCACGTCACATTTTGGTCCTGCTCCCCATCAGAGATTAAAAAAGCAAGGAGGCTGGAAAAACTAGTAATGAAAACCCTTACAAAGCGGGCCGAGTACAGCAGAACCGGGTCAAGTAGAGTCACTGGAAAATGGGAACGTAAGACTTCAGGGTGAGAAAAAACAGCCTTTAAAGGACGCAGTTGGGTTCAGGTTTAAAGAGCGCTCCTACTTGATAACGGCGGACACATTGGTGATCTTGTTGAAGAAGTCAAACTCTCTTTGGTAAAAGTTTTTGGCTGGGCCAGACAGAGATCCAGTGATCTCCTCCACCATCTCTTCCAGCAGCTCCCCGATGTCCGCTGCATAAACAAACAAAACAAAAGTAAAAAGCAGACTGATTGAGTCTTAGCCCCTCGGGATGTGCCGTTTGTGTGATGCTGGATAAATATCTCACGGTCTTTCTGGTGTCCTTCCTCATCCAGGAACATGTTGGTCTTCATGTTCCAGATGAACTGGTGAGCCAGCAGCTGAGACTTCTGAGCGGCCCACAGGATGTACTCTCTCACGTAGCCCATCTAGATTCAAATGTTTGCAGGATAAAGTCAGGAATGCAAGCACACTGCAAGAGTTTAAATAAATTTGCCACATCAGAAAATTAAGTGCCCACCTTATCGTACCGAAGGGCTTGGACAATTTGAGGAATGTAAAATAAAATAGCATCCTAGCAACAAAATAAATGAGAAAAATACTTTTAAAGCCTCCATTTTGACTTATTAATACAACTTAAATAGCTTCTACAACACTGTTAGTAATTGTACATATTTTAAGTGTGTATTTGCATACAGGAGGAAAGGAGCGTAGCACTTTGACCCCATACTGAGCCGTGAGAGGGTGAGGAGGGTACATGGAAGAAAAGTAGGACAGTCCAGTTGGTGGATCTGCTGGGGCCCAGCACAGGATATGACTCAGTTCTGGGGAGTCCGCATCAATCGTATGGCAGGTCACCAAGAACTGAAGAAAAAAGTATGAAGAATATAACTTAGCCAACATTTACATCACGTGGCCAACAAGGTGCAAAGAAAAGCCTCCAGAGGAAGCTCTGTTTATGTAATAAAACAGGAATGCATTGTCAAAATGAATTATATGGAAAATGATTCAGCTCTTTGGGGACGGTTGGTCTCCATCTCCCCTGTTTCTTCTTTACACACAGAGCTCATTAGGAGTTTGTTCAAGCAGAGCAGAACAAAACATCAACTATGAGATCAGCGAGCAGCTTTTAATCAAAAACTTTAAAGTTACAAACTCTTTCTGTTTCACTCGATCCAGCCTAAAGATATCAGTTTCAGTTTCATTCATTTCTGGCATAAAAATAAAACACTGCATCTCCTGTGAAACACAGCAGTAGCAGAACAGTGAGCAAATCTGAAGTTAATTCAGATGGAAATGGTTTGAAAAGCTCTGAAATAATTTGCAATAATCAATCAAACAACAAAACTTGACATTTTAACAGTTGTGTGAACACTTTTGCCAGAAATAGGAATTTTTTTAACTACAAATGCATTAACAGCTATCCAGGTGAATCGCATTTTTGTGGCAAGCACTAACCTTTACTGCTTCAGGAACATCACATACAGCAGCCGGATCCAGTCGGACCAGACGTGTCACTTCAGACACAATGGACTTTGAGTTTTTAAATCTGAAAAACACACAACACAAAACTGAGAACGTGCGCAGTGATGAAGAAGCAACGATGAAGACTTAAAAAAATAAAAGGCTTCACCCTCTAAAAACTGAACGTCAATATTTACAAACAAATAAAAAAACAAATGCATATTTTTAATTAAACCTAATGAGGTTTAATTCTGTTTATTTGTGCACCTGGCAGGCAGCTGCAAAGCCAGGTAGGGAGATATAGTCCAGGCCATGTTGACGTTGTCTTTCCCCTGTTTTTCTGACAAACTGATGTATTTGGACCTCCAGTTGGCAATGCTGGTTTCCACTGACTGCTCTGTTGCGATGGCAAGCTCCTGAGTGGATAACGGGTTGTACCAGATTGTCAGACGCTCGATCTCACTGGCCTGGTGAAAAGCAGAAAGAACCACGGTCCGTACTTGCCTTTACTGCAGTATATTTACAAATTACAAAAGTTAATGAAGGTGAATACCAGTAAAGCCAGTAGCAGAATCCTGCGCTTCATGTAATATTTGTGCAGCTCAGATCCTTGGTTGTTTTCTTTAGAGAGTCCTAAAATGAAAAAGACAGGCACAGATGAGCGATCTGTATGTTTATAGTGAGCCAAAATAAGAAGGGAGGTTTAATTATGGTATTCTGAGAGTTTCACCTGACTTCTTGGAAATGGTGGACATCCCAGAGGTCAAAGGGTAAGTGTTGATCCATCCTTGGGCAATCTGCTGCCTCTGACCAACAGCTGCGTCTAGATTGTTTCGGCTATCTGCAACTGCCATTACAGACAGGTTTTTCAATGACGTCTCCTGGGGATCTAAACAAACACTAGCGTCATAAAGGCATCCGAAATTCAAAACACATGTACGGTTTCTGAAGGTCCTGGAAAAGCAGCAGCTGTTTTTTTCCCCAAAAATCTGATTTGGAAGGAAGAAAATTAATTTTACAGTGAGATAATAGTGAATTCTCAGCGCGTCTGAATGGATGATTAATTTATTTCCTGTGAGAGATCAGACTGTTTGTCAATGTTCTACCTGGTGGGACCAGCTGGGTGGCAGTCAGGTACTTCTTGTCAGACAGCAGGCAGGCATAGAACTTTATCATTATGCTGATGTCTTCTCTGAGCCTCTTATCTGCCTGAGTGGGAAATCTGGGTGCAACACTACAGAAAAACAGAGATGAAAAAGGCGTTTATGACAAAATGTTCAGTTTAAAACATTTTTTAAAACACGTTTTTGTACCTGAAGAAGTCAAAGGCTGTAGAATAGATCTTTTCTCGCAGCATATTTCTGATAGTGGCGTTTGTCACAACATCAGCATGTAGTAGAGTTAGACCCAAAGTCAGGAGTCTGAAGGGAATAAAAGTTCATGATATACTGTAATAATTCAGTGGTTTTTTACTAATCAGAGTGATATTTAAATAATCCTACTGTTTTGATAACAGCAGGTAATACCTGAATCTTGGCCCAATGGCAGCAACGTGTCGGTTCATGTAGCATTTGGATCCTCCAATACTCAGTGAAAGAGATCTCTGCAAAATGGAAATGAAGATCTCCACCTGGTCTGCACTGCTGTACTTGGCTATCTCGAACCTCTGCACCAGGAACTGAAAGCAGAGCAAGAAGAAGTTTGGTGAGTCAGTATTAAAATAATCCAGCAATTAAAACAATTCAGAACAGATGTACTAATATCTTTATTTTCATATTTGGAGAGGTCAACCAAGATTAATACAACAGCTCATTTAAAAAGTGTTTTATTAATTTAATTTATTCAATTGCCTTCTGAATGCAAATAGGATGAGAAAAAAGCCATTGAAATATAAAGATAAGCAAAACTATCCAGCACTAAAACACTTTGATGTTTTCAGTCAAAGTGTAAAGTGATGTTTTCCACATTTAACGTGACAAAATGTGAAAAGTTCAAGACTATGAATATTTTTGCCGCGTATATAAACCTTTAGTCTTCTAATTTTTTCAAACACCTCACTGAGAGCAAAAGGACATTTTAAGTGTTCTTCCCAAAGCAACAACTTTTACACTAAAGAGTACCGTTTGTAGGGCTATTTTGTAAGGTCTGTAAAAACCAAAACTATGAACTAATAGTCAGGTAGCAGTTGAACAAAGTATGAACATGTGATTTCTGATCAACATTTGAATTGTGCTTTCTACAGTCTTATATTACTTTAACATTACCATAACACCAGTGAAATTAAAACATACAAATCGAAAAAGAAAAGATGAGAACTGAACGATTGCATCTGACTGACCTCTATCCAGAGGAAGTGAGGTACGACATCGGGAGCGCAGGGTGCAGGCTGGCTTTCCTCTGAGACAGCCAGGGGCCCGGCCCCGACTTGAGTTTCTGAAAACAAACCAATCTTCAGCTCCACGCTCATCTGCCACGCTCCGGCCATCTCACGCATGAACTAAAACGGAAAGAATTACGGTATTTAAACACAAAGCTGCACAGGCGTTTTTTTGATACATTGGTGACGTATTTTTACATACTGGCACTTCCACCCCATTGTGTGCAGCAAGCAGCCATTCCCAGCAGGCGATAGCAGTTTCCATCCCATGCTCTGAAAACATCTGCAGCGGAGACCAGCACAGATGGTGCAGCAGGTGTGGATCACAGTCTGAAAGACAACTTAGATTAACTCACTGAAAGCACAAAATCATATTGCAAATTCATATTTTGATTGCATGAGATGGAATGGCCGAGAGGTGGTACTCACTTTTGGTGTTTATAAGCAGAGCAGCCATCTTGAACATGCATTGTGTGAAGGCTTCTGGATCTTTATTTTTAAGAGCCTGGGATGTCTGATTGATCATCAGCTTGGTAAGGTCAGAGTTGCTGTGAGTTGCCTCTGAAAACTGGATCATACCAGCCACCTAAAGAAAAAGAACACAAACAGATTGATGAATCATGCAGTCCGAAGAAAATCTGCAGGAAACTAATTTAATGCTAAGCTTTACCTCTCCAGTGTAGCGGTTTCTTAAGTTGAGTGATGCCATAAAGTTGGAGTAATCCTTCTTCACACACCCTGGTCTCTCTGTCAGCTGAGTGATCTACACAGACAACACACTTTGTAAAAATTAACACTAAACAGTGAAAAGCCTGTAGAGTAAAACATGCATCTGCGCTGTAACAGTTAAAGATAAAATTATTGTTCAATGCTTAAACCTTGTCTCTCTGTATTTAGTGTTGAGACCAACCTGAGGGAAAGCAGCCTAGTGTTGGCAGCACGATGGAAGACAGCATCAGTTTAACCAGTTAGCCAAATGGGTAACCAGCCATTCAACCCAACCGTCCATTGCGGGTAAGTAACCGGGTAAGGCGTAAATCAGCCAAGCAACCAGGAAGGCAGTTAAATAAAGACAAAACACAACAAATGAAGCAAATAAAAAGACAGATTGAGCAGAATGCAAGCACAGGAACATATAAGAAATGCTCGTCAAGCAAAATAACATCACACAGAGCATGCACACACCATACAGTACCGTAAGCAGCCAGATATCGGTTGTTTACAGGCCAAGTGTATGGATTTCAAACTGAATATAACATGTTTGCACAAAACAAGGCTTCATCAGTGGCAAGAGAAAAGCCAGGAGCCTGCTGTAAATGGCACATGTGCTCTTGTAAAAGAAAGCAATTAAAACCAAAGTTTATTAAATAACCAGCCAATGAGGGCAATATAAGGCAGCAATATTTATTAAAGGTAGCAATAATATAATAAATATTGATGATGACCAATAACATATGTGTTATATAATTCTGTACACTTTTAACACTGTGAAAATACACGACCACACAGCTGACATTGCTCCCCTGCTTTGGTTAAATTTCCCTCAAACCTTCGAGGCATTACTGCTACATGCTGAAACAAATATCACATGATCAAGCCCCCACCTGACACACACACACACACACACAAACAACAAGAAGATAAGAATCAATGCTGTCCATTAATGTCGCCCCAGTTTTAAATATCGGATCGAAACAGACAAGTTAAGAATGAATAACATCGGCTGATATCGGCGTTAAGCTAGACTCATGCTGTATAATTTTGACAGGATGAAACAGAGAAAATACACTGTTAATATGAGCCCGTTTTTTGTTTTTCTTTGTTTCATTGAGGTTGTGTGTTGTGTCATCACTACCCTCTGGAAAAATATGTTTTCAAATAAATTATTAAATTGCGATTCATGCCCAAGATGTAAACTGTATTTACATCTAGCTAAAAGGGTTTAGTATTTGCTTGCCATTCAATGGGTATATCACAGTTTTTATAGCCATAAAGTCTTTAACTTTGTTTGAATCTAAAGTTATGATGATTTGACGTATGTATTATTGTGTATCTGTGACTCACCCCCAGTGTAGTGCTCTGCCTGTTGTAGCCTGCAAAGTGCAGAATGCTTTCTGTGGCCATGGCCAGGCCTGTGTGCTGACTGAGTCCTGACACCCAAATCTGATGTTTGTTCAGGTACTCCTGCATGAAAATTACCAGAAAACATTAACCTCATTAAATACTTTTGTAAAGCCAATCTTGACTTGATTACTTTGGTAAAAAAAAAAAATAGATGTTTCCATTCACTTTATTAAATCTGTCAATCATCCACAAAATAAGAAACCTACCTGTAGGTGGGACTTTGTGACTGACGGGGCCCATTTCATTGCTTCCTTTAAGATCTCACCACAGCGTGCTGCAAAGTCCTTCACGATGCTCTGCAGAGAAATGCAAATGTAAAGCTTATTCATCAAGAACATGAGCAAATATTTTCACTAGATGAGGTACAGAAATTAGCTTCACTCTTTAACTTATTTCAGCACAGTGTATCATATTATCAAAAACTAATATGTGGACCAGTTATCACAAACTGTTCACATTATTTTCTGTTTTAAAATATACTCTGAGGATTCACACTAAAAGTCTAAAATGATACTACGCTGCCCTCTAGTGTCTAAATGTGCTCTAACAAGCCGGACTCACCTCTCGCGCTTCATACGTGTCTGGAACAGTAATCCTGTAAGGCGTGTCTGGAATGTCATAATAAGGTTGATCCTTGTGAATGTCCTAAATAAAGAACAAGGAAATGTATCATTTATTATATAACGTCAAACATTTAAACCATTACAACTGTTGGGCTGGGAGTCAAAAATTACTTAACAGAAAGTGAAAATAATGCCATGTAATGCAAGTTAGCACCCACCTTTTCATATATAGACAATAATAGTTTTATATATTTTATATAATAATTAAGCAAAGCGAAAAGCCTGCATATCACCTGAGAAATGGATTTTCTTTTTTTAATAGTTACTCTTTTTTATTCAATGAATTCTGAAAACTCCTGCTGAGTGTGTAAAAAATTACTGTTTTTACTTAAACCTCAAGCATAGTGCCTACATAAGTTACTAAAATGCTTATTGACTGCTATATCCATCCATTTTCCTACTCCCCTGTCCCTTACTGGGGTCGGGAGGGTTGCTGGTGCCTATCCCCAGCTATTGTTTCGGGCGAGAGGCGGGGTCACCCTGGACAGGTCGGCAGTCTGTCGCAGGGCAACATAGAGACTTACAGGACAAACAACCATTCACACTCACACCTAGGGACAATTTAGGGAGGCCAATTAATCTGACAGTCACGTTTTTGGACTGTGGGAGGAAGCCGGAGTACCCGGAGAGAACCCACCATGCAAGGGGAGAACATGCAAACTCCATCTTGCTGCAAGGCAACAGCTCTACCAGCTGCGCCACTGGGCAGCCCTATTGACTGCTATATATTTAAAAATAATAATAATCAGTGAACAAATTCCTGCCTGTTCTTTTAGTTTATTTCCAAAGTTGCTTTTGTTTTTTTTTGCTGGCATACTTTGATATTCTAATCTACCACCTCATGTTCAAACTGCACAATTTTTCCATTCAGTACATTAAAAAAATTGGAAAATGTCCTTGTTTTGTGTCCGGACTTTATATTAAGTAGTTCTGGTGAAACCTGACCAATTGAGAACAACAGCTTTCAACCATAATCACTTGAGGGATTTTCTTTCCCCAGCAGCTCCTATTGCATACTTACAGCACTTAGAGATAGAGATAGTGTCTGCAAGATATCCAACATGGTCTTTAGGACTCTTCCACTCCACAGAAGATGAGGGAAGCTTTTAAGTGACACAAATATTAGCTGAGAAAATGATTTATTGAAAATCTGAGCATATATAAACTAAGTGGACTCACGTTTCAGCCAGACCAGAGAGGTATTTGTCTGCCACCCTGCGGATTCTCTTGTGAGTGTGGTTAAAGTTGACCAATAAGAACTGAGCATGTCGCTCCAGCTCCTCTTCATGCTCTTTAGTTTTTGGCTAAAACGAGAAAAATGCAAAAATGCTCATAATCCAAAACTGAAGAATAAAGTCTTTGCCTGTCCAGAGATTAAACTTATCTACTTTTTCAGCCATCATCTGGAGGAAGACGTCAAATACCTTGTCACCCACACAAATGATGCACTGCAGCATTCCTATAGGGAAAACATTAAGCATAGGAAGTTAATCATAGACAACAAATAGTATGTGAACTAAAGTGGTTTAAGTCCTCACCAGATTTATCTTTTTGGATGGCTTTGTCCTCAAAGTACCGAAACATCACCTGGAATCTGTCAGCGTCGTTGGATCGGGACATCCTGACAGTAAAAGTGTAAGAAAACTATCAAAGAACTGCACATACCAATTTTAATGTATCAAGGAAGAGACAGATGGCAGATGAGCTGACCTCATGTATTCTAATCGGTAGACAGAGAGCAGGTAGGTGGACATGGCAAAGTCGAGCTTGTTGATGAGGACAGCACCTTCAGGAGAAGGATCGAGCAGATTGATGATTGTGGATCGCAGTTCACTCAACTCGGCCTAGAAGAGAAGAGATTCTAATAACCTGCTGATGCAATTTAATCAAATTGAGAGCATGTAGATATTTAAGAGTGTACCTGCGTCACTGTGTCATTTTTCAGAGCCGAGTTGTACTGCAGCTCAGAACGAAGCGGCTCTCCACTTGGGAAGATAAGGAGCGGAGATTTTGTGCCGATTTCACACACGCCTTCGTACCATTCCTCTGGCCAAAGCCCTGAAAACACAGCACATAAAATATGCATAGATTAATAAACTGAAATGAAAAATATATCTGCCATGACTGTCCATAGATCCATGACAGTAGTTTTAACAACCACCTTAAGCTACAGTAAATTCAAGTTCATCTCCTGTGTGACCTCAGTCTGTCAACATGGAAGACTTCTCGCCCACAATTCACAGGTTTATTAAAGATCCAAACATATATTTTAAATCAAACTGAGGCTTACAATTTTAGTGGGTCTTTGTAATATGTCGATTTTGGTCTTTTTTTGCCCATAATTTTCTAAATAAGCTGCTGTGTTTAGGATTCTTGACCTGTTAATGACTCTGCTGGGGCCGATCTTCAGCTGTCAGAGAGATGGCGTCACATCTGACACTAGAATACTTGTGATTAGCTATTCATATAGTTTTGGTAACTTATGGCCAACAAAGCAAGCCAAAATATGAAACTGTAAGTGCCATTTTAAGTCCTTCAGAGTGCTGAAGTTTTGCAAAGATGATGAATGCAATAGGAGTCAATCTCCTGCTCACCTGATCCTTCTACAGCAAAACCCATGACCACAGAGTACAACCAGAAGTCCCTGAACAGTTTCTGGAGACGAGGTTTGGCCTCCTTTATTGGTGGAAGACGCCTGGTCAACTGGGAGTTTGAAAAAAATAGTTAAAAATGATGACAAATGTAGGATAATTACTACTCCAGAGGAATAAGCTTAACTCTTCCCAACGTAAACAGCTAAATTAGTTGTTAAATGCAAGAAACAAGTCAAACAAAGACCTAGAAATCAGACAAAAAGGACATGTTAGCATAGAGGAAATTACTTAATAATTAATCAGAATAAACATTTTTTAACAAAGGAGATGAACTGTGAAGAGTTAAAGGTTTTAGTCAGTCAGTGGACTTTTTGGACTGTTTGATCTGGTCTATTTGTTCAAGAGAAGCACACATCAAAGTTCAGTTTTGAATTCTTCGTCCTACAAACAAAATCAGCACAAAACTTCCCACCAGTCATAGTAAAGGTAAGACATTTTACAGACTGCGAATTTACACAGAAATCCTTTATTTTTGCAGCTGAGTGGCTTTTTATCCTGTTGTTTAGTAGAATCTATTCGTCAGATCACTGAAAAGTTTTGCTCAGAACGTTTTCTTTGCTCTGCCTTCCTTCAGGATGTGGGTGTTCATCGTCATTTCTGTGGTGTGTCTGCTGGCCAGTCCGTCCCTGGCCGGCATTAAAGAGCTCAGTTCCCACTTCAATGACCCAACACCAAACCCTAGAGGCTTACAGCCAGGTAGTCCAGTGGATGTCGAGGCCATTCCTTTGGATTTCCACAAAGAAAACACAGTAACCAATGACCTCGTTTTTGACGGCTTTGAGGATGAAGATTATATTGACTTTGATAAGATCCTGGCTGCAGGAAGTGATGATTACATGTAAGTTTCAAGGGATTTGTTTGTGTTGGATGACTTATTAAAAATAACTTTAATAATGGGGTATATGCAATCTCAAAGTAGTGTATTTTAGGACATAAAATCCAGTTTAATTTGAAACATCCATTATGAATGTAATCATTTTCAGTGAGGGGGATGAGATCGACGAGATAGCCACACCGGCCCCAGACATCGACATCTTTGCCGAGTCGTCCGACCCGAAGATTCGCCGAGCCAGACTCCTCCGTCTCTTCCAAGGTCATTCTCGCCTTCAGCGCCTCAACCTGGTGAACGCCCGGTTTGGCTTTAATCTCTACAGAAGTATCCGTAACGACGTCAACCAGACTGACAACATCCTGCTGGCGCCTGCTGGGATCTCCATCGCCATGGGGATGATGTCTCTAGGTGCTGGATCTGAAACTCACCATCAGATCTACAAAGCCTTGGGATTCGCAGAGTTTGTCAATGCTAGCCATCACTACGACAACACAACAGTCCATAAGCTGTTCAGGAAGTTGACGCACAGGCTTTTCAGGAGGAACTTTGGCTACACACTCCGGTCTGTCAATGATGTATACCTTAAAAAAAACGTGTCGGTAAAAGAAACCTTCCGCACCGAAACAAAGGCCTATTATTTTGCCGAGCCGCAGTCAGTAGACTTCAGAGAGCCGGCATTCCTGAACAAGGCCAACCGCCGCATTGAAAAACTAACCAAAGGGTTGATCAAGGAGCCGCTGAAGAGCGTGGATCCAAATATGGTGCTGATGCTTCTTAACTACCTGTACTTCAAAGGTGAGAGAAATACAGCTTTACAATGAAGTAATGTCAAAGCATAAATGTCAATGACAGCCTTTGGTCCTTCTACAAACAGGGACATGGGAGCAGAAATTCCCAAAAGAAATGACTTACTACCGAAACTTTAGAGTTAATGACAAAACAAACGTACGTGTGCCGATGATGATGAACAAGGGGAACTACCTGGCTGCTGCCGACCATGAGCTGGAGTGTGACATCCTGCAGGTGGGTGGCTGTATACACATTAGAGCTGAACAATATCAGGAAAGTTGAGATAATTAGTTGAGTATTCTAAGGACAACGAATAACCCCTGTTTTTCTCACCACTCTCTTTTCTCTCCATTATCATGAGGGCATGATAACGGAGAGGTGATTATCATGGGGATCACACCATTCTCCATCAGCTTTAGCCTTTTGGCCAAGATGTAGATCAGGTGCTGGTGTAAGGGACAGTGGGGCTTCATCTGACTGAGCTAATAAATCAAGTCAGAGAGTATGAATGCAGGTTGGACAGTTAAAGCCCACCAACTATTGCATCCAGGAAATTCTTTGCAGTCGCAAAATTACATGTCTTCACTCAGTGAGTCAAAAATCTAAAACTTGATAAGTGAAATGCTAAAATTGAGGTGTGATGTGGTAAATCAAAGAGAAAGCAACAACTTTACTCATCAAACATTATTAAATTTTTGTCCCTGGACTAAAATGGAAGAAATTCGACAAGGAAAAAAGTCTGGAAAACTCATCCAGACCTAAGGAACATTAAAAGCAAATTTCTGAATTTTCAGGACTGCATAGGGACTCCTATATCAATAACTATCCAACCAAGTAAAATGAGTGAATAACTTCATAGTAAAGATGTCTCCTTCAGCAAGAATCAAAAGTGGGTGAAAACAAGTGGCTTTTTATCAGAAATTTTAAAATGATTGAGTCAGAGTGGGTCAAATGGACAAAGGCAGGTTAGTTTTAACTCTGAATCCAGGAAGTTCAACACTAACTGCTTTGTTGTTCTTAAGTAAAATGGGATAGAGGACAATGTAGGGAGAATAGATAAGCTGCAGTGTTGGTTTTTCACACCTGTCAAAGGGTACAGTTTGTACCCACAGTACAAACTGTACTGCCTTCATGATGACTGCTTGCCCTGAACAGTTATTACAATGACAATGGAGATTGAATATTTTGTGAAGCTCTAATTTTTATATTCAACAGGAATGTCTGACAAGTACACAAAATAATCCATTATAAATTAACCAACATATAAACCTTCTCATCTTCAGCTTCCATACACAGGGAACATCAGCATGCTCATCGCTTTGCCAAGGAAGATCACCGGCATGAGGACATTGGAGCAGCAGATTTCACCAACTGTTGTCAATAAGTGGCTCAAGAACATGACAAACAGGTCGGTCACAAGCAAATATTTAAAGTGACCGTATTTGCCTTTACAAAGCAGTCCATCACTGCATTTATTGTTACACAAATGGACAGAAAGAAATAGTTGTGACACTGAGTAATCACTGCAAAAGGCACTTACTGGAAATGCAAGAGAACATTTAAATTAAGCAACTGCAAAAACTTATTTAACAGTATGAACGTTCAATAGAAATGTCCTGTTGCAGTAAATAAGCAACAGGACATTATGTGCAGCAAAGACATGCAAAAAACAGGAAGACGTATTATTAGACTAGTAAAAGTGTCTGATCATATCTACAGCAATAGGGTAAATATCAGCGAGGTAACAAAATATTTACTGTTGTTGAGTAATAAACTTTTCAGTGGAAATAGTTCAAGATTTAGCTTAACTGTGACGACAGCATCCTTTGTCTCTGCTAGGACTCGCGAGGTCTCGTTACCTCGCTTCAAACTGGAGCAGAACTACGACCTGATTGAAAATCTGAAGGAGATGGGACTCACTGACATTTTCAAGGAGAGTGGAGACTTCAGTGGAATGACTTCAGAAAAAGTTGCCTTAAACTGGGTGAGTAAAACAGAGCAATACCGACATCACGGTCTGCACCATCTTTTTATATTCTGAAATATGTAATGGTGTTACTGCAGCTGAAGCACCAGGGAACCATCACTGTGAACGAGGAGGGAACAGAAGCTGCTGCCCTGACTCAAGTGGGGTTCATGCCGCTCTCGTCTCAGATTCGCTTCACGGTGGATCATCCATTCCTGTTCCTGATCTACGAGCACCGCACAGACTGCCTCGTGTTCATTGGCCGAGTGGTAAACCCCTCACAGAACTGATCATGAAACAACTTCGCAGGAGTCTTCATTTTCTTTTTTAAAACAATTTAGACTCAGAATGAACACTCTTCAAAGTGCTCAAAGTACGAAGTCTGTTTGATTGGCTCACTGAACACTTGTTATCTGTCTGTTAATGTTTTATAATTTACAAGGTGGGTGGAGAAGTGTGCAGACATTGTTATGTCACTGTAGATACTCTAATGCTGTACCATGGTGATTTCAAACAAAATGTAAAGACACCACAGATGTTGAGATAATAAAATACATAAAACCAAAACAGAAAAGAGCTTTTGTGAATAAAATCTGTTTTTGTTAAAATTCTTAAATGAAGAAAAGTGTCTAATTTTGGTTTAATAACTGAGGTCAACATAATGACAAAGTACTATTAGATATTAATATATTTAGCAGGTCAGTTTTTAATACAAAAACTGACCTCAGATTGAATTTACAACAACAAAGTCCTTACATAACTTGCATCCAGTTGCAATTTGTGTTCATAATCCACAAAATATCAATGTTGTTATTACCCAGGTAGAGGCTGCTCTACTCCAAAAAATATATTTGCCTCAGTCTTGCTCAACAAATTGTCTCTTATATGATTTTTTTTTTATTTTCCCCCCCTTTAGAAATTCATAAAGCTTGAAAATAATACATATTTAGTCATAAATCTTAATATTGACTCCTTTCTAAACTTTTTATTAACTGATTTTTGACACCTTGAATTTAAAACGGCTGCAGTTCCGAGATTGTTTTTGCTGTTTATTGTTTTTCTTATTCTTTAAGTAAAAGCGAAATACTTTTACTTTGGGAATCAAATTAAAACAATTTGAATACCAACCGTCTCTAAGCACTCACTTACCACAGCTATTACTGGAATAAGAACTCCAAGGTTTCCAGCACTACTAGATGCCTATGGAGAGGAAAAAAAAGATTAAGATAAAAAAAGCAATGTGGATTTTCCTTTTGTGTTTGGATGCTGAGGCAGTGGTGCACACACCTTCAGTGCTGTTCCCTTGTCAGAGGCCCTTTCACTTGCTCTTTTTCCTTCCAGTCCCAGTTGGACAAAAAGTTCTAAAAGGTTCACCAGCAGCTCATCCACCATTTGCTCCCCCTGCAGGTTTGCTGCGATGTTTGCTAAAGCATTGATCACAGCCAGAGAGCAATGCCTTGAAGGGAAAAAGGTTGGATAGATGAAAAAAAGCCTGAGAACATGCTAAAGTAAACATACATTATTTAGAGCTAAAATTACAAACTGCCTCTTAGTCAAAAACATAATGAAGTTATTGTTTCAAGTTTCCTGAGAGGAAATGATAAACCTCCAACTTGAGAATATAAAAGAAAAAAAAAAAACCCTTTCTCTCGTTAAAGTCACAGTAAAGTTGAATCTAGTTTTTTTTCTTACACAATGCCTAAACTGAAAGACCTCTACATTCAGAGGACAAGTAGGTGGTGGAAAGTTAAAGCATTTCATAGAAAGCGAAGGACGAATAGTTCTGCTGTGAGAAACTGAAAACCTTGGATGACAGTAAAGCCTTGAAATATAATCCTTGACATCCCGTTCTTTGTGGAAATTTCATTTGGAGTATTTCACACTAAGATGGCCCTGTTACTAGGTGACTGAGGAGTTTTTAGTATCCAACACATTGACAAATAAAATCTGATACTAAAATATTAGAAACATGATATAAATATATTTTTATGATGCATCCTGACCTGTAGCCATAATCTCTGTAGTCTTTAGTGGCTGAGTAAACCACAGAACTGGCTTTCACGCTGATCTGCTGAAACAGATTCCACACCTCCTGGTAGATGTATGGCTAGAAGAAAAGAAGACGAGAGATTACATGCTAATCAGTGAACCGCAGATCTATTTTAAACTCCTAAATACAGTTCACCTCAATCTACACTGGCTGGTTGTCACAAGATACCCTATTAAAAACCAACTGGAGTGTCACATATTCAACGCAGAGGGTGAGCGATTAGATAACACCCACCAGATGCACAAGAATAGCAACACCCAAGTCCATCTTGTGACAATATATAATCTTCCTCCTCTGCCACCAATCACACACATTTAAGCTCTACGCACTTTTACATTAATCAATCTAAACTTTTATGTTCCCTCTAATCCTAAATAGATTAAATCTGGTGGAGAGTTGTGCGGTCACTTACGTTGCCTGTAATGACCATGCAGCCCAGTTGGTCTATGATGAGCACGTCCAGCTGGGACACAGGCTGGCAGAACTTCTGTTGAAGGATTTGTAAGATGTGCTCCATGACTTTAGGAGTGTCTCTGAGAGCGACTGCAATATGACCCAGCGCTTTGATGGTGTGCTCTGGAATTAGATGAGCATCCCTGAGAGAGGCAAAAGTTATATTTTTAAAACCATTCCTCTGAGTCACCTTCATTTGAATGTATTCGGGGTGACTAAACCAGATTTCCTAAATTTCCTGCTAGAGATGCAGCTCACTTGTCATTCTCCTGTGAAATGTATAGACGGTTGGAGAGACTTGACAAAAAGGCCTCTACGATCACATTGTCCATCGTCAAACCGGCTTGGAGACTTCTGAGGGAGAAGAACAAACAGAGTGAGCTCTGACAAAAAAACAAACTCAGAAGTTCAACTCTCAGATGTGCCTGGTGTGTTTTAATTTTACCTGCAGATGTTGTCGATGCAAATGTCTCTGAGCTGCTCGTACATGGAGAGCTGGTCTCTTTTATTTGTGAATATGTTGACGGTTGATTGACTATACTCATTCGTCACATTTATCCTAATTTCTCCTGTGCCTAAAGAAAACAACAAGTGTTATATTTAAGAGGTAACCTATCAGTAACCAAGCTGTGCAGACAGTACAGACAAAAAAATAATCTGTAACCTGAAATTAATTGAAACTGTAACTGCTCAGATCAATGGTGGATGATCATTAATTCTGTGACTGATGCTGTCTGTATGTCAATGTGTAATTAGATTAATTTTGTCCTCAACACATAACAAAAATCATTACATTAAGGTTTTTTTCCTAAACAGTTATTTGCTGCTCAAATGAAGAAATGTACATAAATTAAGAAGTGATTTTTTCAAAAACTTTCTGAGTAATATTGTTGTAAATACAGCTTAGCGTTACATTTATGTTAAGACATCTTTTACATCTTTACTGCCAATAATTAAGGGTTCTGTCAATTTCCATATCAGTTAACCCAACATTAATCCTCAAAAGTCTGAGGTCAGGAAGAAGCTGCGGGGTGGATCTGAAACAGTCTGTGTGTACAACGTGTACCTGTGTTGTGTTGGCTGTGATATTTGTAGAGTTTAGTAAGAACTGGGGAAGGAATGACCAGAAAATCCTTCAGAGAAGTCAATACAGTGTGGGCAACAACCGGAAACCTCTCACAAAGACGTCCAAGACTCTGAGGGAGCGGACAAGACAAACCAAAAGCAATGTCAATGACGACTACTTTGTGTGGCATATTCCTCTTATTGTGGATGTATTTTGTCTATGTACAAACCTGTAAGGAACAAATGAGCAGGGGTAGGTGACCAATAATAACTTTGCTAGAAGTTTTTGACTGAAGCTTTTCTGACAGTTTGCTGCACAAAGTCTCAGCTCCTGGGAAAGAGAAAAAACAGCCAAAGTGACACATCTAGAAGAAATAAAACTATCCAGCTCTTCTCTGCTCCAACTGATTACCTTGCTCATCTTTCACTGCCCACACCATGAGCTCCACACAGGCAGCATTGGCTTGGCATCGAAGCTTGAGCGAGTTCTGTTCCCCGGGCAACCCCGCCGTATCGTGAAGTACCCGCTGCAGCTCCGACTGGCTGCTGTTAAACTGCTCCAGGACAAAGTCGTGCACTTCCCGCACAAATTCAGACTGCAAGGCTGGAAATGCAATATAACAGCTTGATACAGTACTAAATGTAACATTAAATAGCTTTAGTACTTAAAAAGAACAACATGTTACCTTTTAAGTTGTACATTGTGTCTCGCAGCATTTTGAACACACACACATACAGGGGGTCGCTGAAGGTTTTGTAATAGAGGTTGATTCCAACATTAGACTTTGAGAATGAAAAAGGAAGAAAGCAACGAAGAAATTATTACACTGATAGAAAGTGATATTTATATTTGCACTCTGCTATTCTAAATAAATTGCTTTTATCTAATCACCTCTGTAACTTCGGTTATAGTGGTGTCCAGAGTCTTCAATAAAGAGTCAGAAGCAAAGTTTTTCACCTGTAAATCACCAAGAGATGCTCAGATTTGCAGAATGGAAATCGGCAGAAGCAAATGTAAAAAATTAAAAAAAAGCTACTGCACCATGCTGAGGAACTTTTGGAGCAGATCTAAAGGCATGTCCTCCTCTATTTCGCTAACATCCAGGAAAAGAGGAGACGTTGGGAAACTGGAGCTGACTGTCGTGAAATAGTAGTCAGGCTCTACCAAGGTGCTGTCTGGAACAACAACTGTGGAAAAAAAATCAGAAACTTAGAATGATTAGTAGAAACAATGAGGTAAGCATAAAATAAATAATAGAAAATAAGAAACAGCAATTACTAATTTAAACATATTTATTGAAGGCAGTTCTGTCAAACCACTGTTTTCTCTGAGTAAACGTTATAAATATTTACGTAAGCCCCACAGCTCATAAACAAAGTGCATTGTAAAAATATTTGTACCCCTTAATTTTTTTTCAAATTTTATAACAGAATAAAATCAAACAGGGCATTTTATTTGGATTTTATATGATAGACCAACACAAAGTAAAGCATAAGTTTAAGTTCAGTCAAATTCATGCTAATTCACTTCAGTCTGGAGAAGTAGAAGATGGCTTTAATTATTATTTTGTCTAACAAACAAAAATATAAATATGTCAAATATATATATATATATATATATACAGTATATACACAGCCCCTATTTCTCTGATTTTCTTGAGAAAAAAAATCTGCGCAACCAAATACTTCCAAAAGTCTAGCTTGACATATGATTGACTCAGGATAAATCCAGCTACTCTTTGAAGGCCTCTGAGTTAGTTAGAGAACAATATTTAACCAAGAAGACCAAGAAACCCAGTAGACAAGTCTGCTTTAAACTTTTAACAAGTTTAAACAGTCCCTTTAAACTTGTTATGGACAATTTTAAGGGGTGTTGGGTTATTAAACATTGTAGATCTCACAGCACTATTCAATCATTCATCTGAAAGTGGAAAAACTAGAGCACAACTGCAACATAAATGGATAAACCTAAACTGACTGAGCAGGCTGAGCAACCCTCCAGCACAACAATGGCCCCAAAGACACAGCTAAAGAAACAATGCATGGTTTAGATGCTCATTTTCAAAGATGACTGATCTTGTGCCATGTCACAATAACAGTTAAGGAAATGTCAGTCTCTATGCATGAAAAGCTACAGTGAAATGTAGTTCTACAACACATTGACTCAGGTAGACTTTATACAAACTAATGCTGCTTTTCATATTTTTATTTGGGGAAAAAAAACATATTTCTTCCACATCCCAATTATACAATACTTTGTGCGAGTCTGTCATATAAATGCCTAATAAAATGCAGTTGAACCTAAACACAAATTAAACATAGGGCTGGGCAATAAACCTATGTGTGCGTGTGTGTGTGTATATATGTATACATATACACACACACATAAAATCGAACAAGGCATCACATGTCTATGATCACATAGTCATGTGATCAATATCAATGGCAAATAGATCCGATAGAATGTTTAATAAATTCACTGAACTCCCATTCAGAACCACACAGCATTCTGGGGGATGTAGGCAGAGAATAGGCTTTACTCTCTCATAGCCAGATTTCTCCACTCTGTCTTAACTGGTTAAAATTAGAAAACAACAGAATGAAACATGAAAGGTCATGTCAGATCAGAAGTATTTCAGGTATTTTAAACAAAAGACTAATAAAAAATGATCGGTGTCGAGTGATATGAAACGCTCATATCGTGATACATTTTCAGCTGTATTGGCCAGCCCTAGTTCAAAAAGTATGAATAATTTTGCAGAAGGAAAGTATTCAAGATGAATTGAGATTCTTAACTTTTACCTTCAAGGTTCTGTAGGCTTTGAGACGTGGGAGAGCAAAGTGACTGACGTGCTGGGTCTGTGAGAGTCTATCACAAAGCAAATTAAAAGACTTCATAAATCAGACAAATTTAAGTCATTTATGAATTAACCAATTCAAGTCAGTAATCAAGTCACACAGGATACAAGAATGTTAAAGCTGTGCAAACATGTTAAACTTTTTTGAAAACAGTTTTTCATGAATATCACCAACTTTCTATCACAGCGCGCACCAACCTCACCAACCTGTACAGAGGATTGCAAGCTGCATGTTGAGCGTCTGTGTACATTGTTGCCATGAACCACTGTCAGCAGTGCAGAGGGCATAATAGAACGAAAGTCGTTGAAGGATCTGCGTCGCACGCTTTCATTTTCCACCGTGGGGCTGGGGGTCTGAGGCAAATCTTTGCAGAACAACTTGGACAGCAGGGCTTCTTCTGATTGGCTGTAGCGGCCGAAGGCTCGAGTCATGCCGAGCAGACTGGGGATAATGTGCCTGCACAGGAAAACTGCAGAAAACAAAGGCGCCCTAAAGCTTTGTTTTTCAGAAACATTATCTAACATAGTTTTTTTGGAACTTGTGTATGTACCTTTGTCGTGATTATCAGGATTTTGGACCATATCATGAAATACCTGCATGACTTCCACTATTGTGCTTAAGATCTGCAGAGAAGGTAACAAATAATATGTTAGCACTTGCAAAAATTTTAACCTGGAATCAAAGCTCATAAACAGCCACTTCATTTTGAACTGACTTCAAGTCGAGACTCGGGGTCTCTCTGAGCCACATCTGATAAAATTGTTACTAGGCAAAAACTGAAGTTTTCGGCAACTGGGAGAAAATCTGAAAAGCAAGAGAGGGAAACAAAAAAAGTCATAAATATATATTCTACATAAAAATAAACGAGATTATTAACTGTCTCCTTTAAGTCTCTTAAAGGAGCCAGTTCAGAACACACTAGCAGCCACATATATTACCTATATTTAATATAGGTAATATATATTAACATAATATAATATATACTAACATATTGTACTTACAGAGGTAATGCTTAACAAACAAACAACAGCAGCAACATCTTGGTAGAGAAACTTCAAGGCATTAATCTGAGCTTACATACAGTATGACATGATGGTATAAAGAAACCAATAAATGACCACAGCACCACTGGTTTTAAAACTCTGCTCTATTTTCTGTCCTTCCTCCATTCAGAACATAGAAATCTAACTAGAAGATTATTTTCACTCCTATAGTTCTGATCACTTTTGCTTTTCAGATGAAATAAAACTCAATTCATACCTTCTATGAAGTCGATTTGTGCCTGAATGGAAACTGATGTAGTTAATTTACTCATAGCCCACTGTAGATATTATCTACTAATATGGAGTCACTGAGTTATTTTGATTTGATCGGACGTCTGTCATGATAACATAAGTGTCGACTGCTTAAGCTAAGTTCTTTCTGCAATGTTTTCTCAGCATTTATAATCATAACTCACTGAAATACTTACCTGCCAACAATAACAAACTGACCGAAATAGCTAAAGAGTACAAAATAGTTTATTTACAGGTTTAAAATGGAAGTGAGTTGCAACAATGATGCATAGCTACGAACTGAGGCAGAGCCAGCCAGGAGTGGGTTGACTTTAGCTTTAACCAGCCGTCATCAGACACAATAAGATCGTTGCCTGGAACTGTCTTCTAAAAGGAGTTCTACTTGTACTGTAAACCAAAAATGCTCTCTTGGCGCACTGCTGCAGCGTAAAAAGAGGTTGCTGTAAATCAAAGGTAAGAGGATTTCACATACCCTTTTCTTTCTTTCTTAACCCTTCTTCGATCCACTGGACCCGTGGAAGGCCTTTCAATAGGCTCAGCAAGTAGGGAACAATCATGTCTTTGTGCTGTGACAGAAAAGCAAATCATTACACACAAACAAACGCACAAGGGAGAACCGTAGTTTACCAAGGAAGTTCTGACAGCTCATATTTATGACACAGGCTTAAAATCTGACATTCGATCTGGGATCTATACCAATATTTAAACAACATTAAAGTGAAAGTTAAGCTATACACCTCTATATACCCATATGGTAAGGAAGAGTGTCTCAGTGTGATGAGTTTAGAGGCTTACAGGGTCAGCTGAATGTCTAATCACCTTCTTAAAGAGATTACAAGAATAAGCTTATAAAAGTGATAGGCATAATGTGGAGTCTTGTGAGAGAGTAGAAGCCAGAAGTTGACTGACAGTTGTTAAACATTAAAGTGAATGCATTTAAAAAAAAAAAAAAAAAATTAAAACAATATAAAATATAAGGCATTACTTTTTTGTGTTAGATTACCAGTTGCGCTATCTGGGGTTTACCATGCTAAAAAGTACCAATACTTTTTGTACTTTAAATGTCTTCTTGATAAAATTTATATCTCTTTATGTCTGAAAGAAGTGAAACATGCTGCATATGTACCTGCTGGTTTAAATACAAGTAAGACCTGAACATCAAATGAAACTACTCTGTTAAGGCAACACTAACCAACACCTACCTGTAGGCCAGACTCCACCAGAAACACAGAGAGCGCAATAACTGCATCTCTGCGCCGCACATCTAAAGTGAACACACCGTGCACTTCTACTGGACACATACATTGCAGCTTCTTTACCTAAAAGAGAACAAAAAATGAATGTAAATAAAAAACATACACCACCTGACCACAGACAACTTTACAAGAGAACTGGGACAGTTGGAACGTCCAGAAGTATTTTATATATTTTGTCATTTGTGATTAAAGAAGAAAAAAAAGGAGGCATGAATATAAGAACTTGCACAACCGTGATTGTGGATCATTTTAAAAAAATGAAGAACAGAAGTAGAGATTAGGTACTGAGAATATCTTGAACAGTGAGCATCAAATATTTTCCAGAAAAATCAAATAACTGTGTTACCTTCAGTTGTTACAGGAATGTTGTGTCTATCAAACAAGAAATTTCACTAGGAATTTGACGCTTGGAAATTGCCATCTGTCTGTTTAAGAACACCTATTGCCCATTCTGTCCAACACTGCACTTTCCACACATCCTCACAACAATGCTCCTCCATGATGCCATTTGCAACCATTCTTAGAGCATTGGACTGAACAATAGTTTGTATGAGCTAAGAAGACATGCAGTTCCACTGCTAATTGCTGCTGCCACTAGTCTGGAAGAGCTGAGTGGGAAACGTGTGGGGGTGAGGTGCTCTGCGAGCCGAAAGCTCGGCTGGAATAGGTGGCGCTTTGTATGAGAAAGTGCTTAGGCAACCCTGAATGGCTCCCGCAGGTGATTCAAGGATTTCTCAAATAGGGTGGAGTATTTAATAACCAAACGAAAACATAAGATTAGGAATGTTTCTTTTGTGTAGTGATATGGAAATTGATATCAAACCTAATAATCAAACCATACATCTTACACAGAGTGCAGTGCTTTTTGTGTCCTATTTTTTTTCCTCTAATGTTGCAGTGTTTGATTAAAATTCCTATTTTTCATTGATTGTATTATACTTAGTCAATATTAGAAACCAGACCATTAACTGTAAGAAAACATTCATATCTTGTGCTTTCTATGAACACACAATCTAAACTGGTTTACTATCTATAGCCTTATCTGTTTACCATATCATCTTAAATACATATCCACTCTGAAGTTTACAAACACTCATTATATATCATTTAAGCTTTTAGTGATATATTTAAACTTTCATTTTAAAAGCTCAAAATACAAGTTTTAAACTTTTATTTTAATTAGTTGTAGTTATAGTTATGTATAAAAAACTATTATAAAATTATGAAATTATAAAAATAGGATGGAATAATTATGTCTTGTAAAAATACAAGACAGAAATTCAAAGAATTGTGAAAAAAACAATTGAGTGTTCAAGCTTAGCTCAGAAGTAATAAAAGCTCAAACACACACCTTTGATTAATATTTGAATAAATCATTTGCTAGTTAAAGGAAAACCACATACCTTTACCAAGAAATAATCCTGGCAGGATATTTACACACAACACTTGGTAGAAAGAAGCTCCTACTATAAAATAGACAACTGAACTTTGTAGCTTACAGGGACAAGCAAATTTATTTCTGTGGGAAACATTTTATGACTAGATGAGAAAAGGATTAAGCTATTTGGCCAGAATAACAAGAGGGATCTTTGGAACAGCTATGGTGAGGCTTTTAAAGTTAGGACCAGATAACGTTAAGCGAGTAGAATGTTCTTGACTTTGTAGGATATACTTAAATATTGTGGGATACAAGAAATCAAAATATCTATTATCTGATCTATTATTTCTGATAGGAATATCCAGTCAAAATTGATAGAGATGTGATCCAGTCTGTATGTACTCTGGTCAAAATCTCCTACTAAATTTTAGCTTGTGCATCTTATGCTCGTTTTGATGTGTAATGATTTCAGCCTACAAGGTGAAAACTTATTTAATTCGGTATGATATCAATGCCCATGATAAAGTGTAAACGTGTCACTGGAACTGGAAGCTGAATAAGAAAATAATTTAATTGACAACGTATGGATTCCTGGCTCAACATGTTGGACTTATTTTACTACTTGAAAGAAAAAAATCACAAATAAAGGTCGATATTTGGCCTCCTCTAAAGAGCAGGTCAGCAATTGTATAATGAGTGAGCTCTCGTCAATGATCTGTAAACCTGTTTGACTGCAGCATTCATCCAGTCGGACTACTCTGCCAGTGTGATGCAGTAAATAACAGCTCACCAGCACCAACAGTACTTTCATCTACATCCCACCTTTTCTCAAACGTTACATAAAAATACAGACACGAAAACCCCGCAATAGTTACTCATAGCCACCGACGCACAAAGAGCTGTCAAATATTAGCTCTGCTGACAGGTCTGTGGTCAAAATAAAAAGACACCGCCTGTGCGGAAGCGAAGCGAAACCCTGAACGCCACCGCTGATCATTCTGACCAACTCGGCTAACTAACGTTCGTTTTTCTTTTTCTTACCTTTTCCAAAGTGGCAGGTCTGTGGGCAGCGAGCGAGCGGGCCAGCGACAGCACTGTGTTGAAATAAAAACCCCTCGAACTGCTTCCCACCAAAGCCATGTTTACGTATCTACATGAAGGCTGCGGAATGAATTCACCACTGAAAGGAATCCGCCGAACAGCGGCTACTAGCGCTAGGGAAGCCTCAGTACGGCAGCTCAGAGCGGACAAACCCAGTCGCGAGTGCCAGCTGTTTAATGATTTGTGATTATTTTGTACAAATTACGCAAAAAAATAATAAATAAACACAGAAAAAAAATATAAAGAAGATGAAGTAAAAATTGTAAAAAATTTAAGTCAAAATAAACTAACAAAATATTATTACTTTGTTAATATCATCTTTAGTAGTAGTAGTAGCAGTAGTAGCACCGCTGAAAGGGTCTATATATTAATATGGTTTATTGTTCATGTCTTACATGTTTCACCAACTATCTAATATCCCTTATACATCTTATTCCTTTAAGATTTTGTATATAAATATATTGTTTTTCTTATTTTCAGGTACTTCACATTTAATTTAGTCACATTTATTGAATTAGAATATGCATTCTGGTCTGCTTGTCAGAAAAGTCCCTTTTGAAAACGAACAATCATCATGTGCAATTAATTTAAAAAATATTATTTTTTCAGTGAATTGTTAAATTTCATCAATAAGTTAATTTTTTTTACCTTTACATTAATATTCAAATGTATTAAATATAACTATTTAGTACAGTGGAGAAGTGCTCCATTGCACAGTTGTGAGTCTGTTTATCAGAGCAATTCGTTATAGTCCAGTAATAAACTAAATATTTTTTGCTGTCTTTTTTTCATTATGGTTTGTTGTTGTATTTTGGATCACATGTTAAGAAAGGGAGGTTTCAATGACCATGTCTCAAGATCATGCACACAGACTTGGAAATTAAATTATTTCTGACCTCTGATTCTGATAATTAATAATGTTCGTATTTTAAATATTAAAATGTAAAATTATTTTAAAATAAATAGATACATTACTATTATTCTTACAAACACCTTTTTACAGTTTGAAGATTAAATTGTGGTCTCATATTATTTCTAGCTCTTTCATAAACAATAAAAAGTCAGGCTTCTATATTTCTTATGGGAATAAGCGAAATTTGTGAATGTCACAAAAAAATCACATTATGATAAAATTATCTTTTACATTTTTAAAGAAAACCTTTTCATGTATACATTGATTTAAGTTTAGCTTCTCTCACTTTCTCAGTTTAAAGTTGTTGGTTTTTAAACACAAACCAGATATCTTACTTTTCTCCACAAAATGGCTCCACTGGGTACGGCATACCATATGGAAAACAGTTTTAGTATTAATACTCAATACTCAATAATACTCAAGAGAGAGATGTGCAAGTGTCAGGAATAGCTCATACTACAATAATTAACATGATAAAACCTGGTAAAAGACATTGAGTGTAATTGTTAGCTACAGGCATAGAATATGAAAACTCTAAATAGATTTTATTGCCATTCTTTACTGAAACAGTAATGTCCATTTTTATTTTTTCAGCTATATAAGTCTTTGCTTTACACATGCTTTAATTTAAGTAGAAGCTGGCTCCAGCCTGTCTGCGTTTTTGTCACGCAGCAATAGCCCTTACGATATGACGCAGCTACGTCAGCAAACGTGACAGGAAGTGTTAACCGTCAGCTGAACGAGCGACAACAACGTCTGGGGGCATCGATACTGAAAAGGTTTATCTGTCATCTTGATCTTTATTGTCATTTTTGAAATATCATTTAGATTGAATCCAATATAGAATTAGGAAAAAACGTCATATTTGCGCTCCTGAGCTATAGTTTATTTACTACCGGGTGTGGTCATGGATCATATCTGATTGGCTGCTTAGCCATCTTTCTACAAATGCTGTCCATTGAAAACACCAAAACCGATAAAGTTTGCCTTTGTAATACAACTACATTTACAATTAGTGATGTATTTAACTGTCTTTGTCACGTAAACGGCGCGTTTATTCTGTGGAGGTTCGTTAAAGCTAATGACATATCTTAAAAACAAATCTTAAGATTAGCATGGTATTTTTTCATAAGCTTTATGATTATAGGTAATAGCGTGCGTTGTGTAATAGTTACAGTGTTACTTACTGACTTGTCAATTATGTTACAAAAGCTAGATCTTTTCCAGAGTGAATTACATTGTTGATTAAAGGATATTTCTTCACATGTGCTAAACATTAATTAGTAAAATTAACTGAATGCGAATTTGTCATGTAATTCATGTCCAGGCAGATTGCTTCATTTGTTACGTCAGCATTTTGTTTTAGTTTTACACAATGCCCATAACTTCACTCAGGAGTTTTACATAACAAAAACATACCCAGGGTAAAAGCTCATTATTAAAACTAATCCTGCTTACACACTAAAAGCTTTAGGTAACACTATTTAGTCAAAACACTGTGTTTCCCTCACAGATGGCTTACCCTTCATCCTTCAACCCATTTGCTGATGACGATGAGGAAGATTTTAAGCCCAAAAGCAGTGGCTTTGAAGATGAAACTGACAGTGGGATGACGGATGCGGAGAGGAGGCAGAGGTACCTTCAGCAGGAAGTGATGCGCACTGCACAGTCTGCTGTGGACAGCTCTTACCGTTCGCTGGGCCTCATCTATGAATCTGAGAAGATGGGTGTGGAAACTGCAGAGGTACAGCCAGCACCCAGCATTGCTATGAAAGTCATGTTCACTAGAGCTGAAAGAAAAGGACAAAAAAAACTAGAACTCTATATTTTTTCTGAATGGAGAAGTTTTGATTATTATCCCAATACATTTTTAAATTAAAAAAATATTGTGAAAAAAAAATTTATGCAGATGAATTGCAGAAATTTATGGATTCATAGTGACATTTTATCTTGACTTTATTGGTGTACAAAAACCTTTTTCAGCACTGTTTAAAAGTAAAATATCTTTTTACTTTTAAATTGTGCTAGAAGTCAAATTTATGCTTCTGTTTATAATCTATTCTCCATCTTATAAAACCTCTCACATAATGTTCTACCTGTCAGGCCACATGTAATGACTGATTTATTGAGTTTTAAAGCCTCCCTATATCATTGTTATTGACATTTTTTGCCCCTCAATAAATTGTAGAATTTTTCTTATTACTCAGCACTAATGGTAACACTGGGTTTTTAAGAATTCATGTGAATTTTTTTTCTTCTGGGATCCAGTGATGCTTCAGTATGTAATTTTTAAAACAAAAGTTTAAAGATGGACAAATGGATAGATTTTCATCTTTTATTTTTTTTTTTTTAGAGAAAGCCAAACCTGTGCACACAATTCTTGCTTTTAAAATAATTTAAGTTGTTTGATAAGCAGTCTTTGCCTGCTGTAATTTTGTATTCCTCATCTTTACACACATTTTTTTGTTTGGCATTTGTTCCTGTAGGAGTTGGTGCGACAAGGTGAGGTCTTGAAACGGACGGATAAGATGTTAGACAACATGGATGAAGACCTGAAAACCAGTCAGAGGCATATCACAAGTATCAAGAGTGTGTGGGGAGGACTTGTCAACTACTTTAAGGGCAAACCAGAAACAAAGCCTACACATGAGGAGCCAAAGGCCTATCTGGCTAACGAAAGGCAAGTTTCTCTTCCTCCTCTCGTGTCAGTTTCTTATTGTCACTTCCCTGTTTGCTGCAGACCATTTTAGTGTGTGTTTATCAGCTCTTATCAGCTCTTGAACCTTTTTTAAAGCAAGAGGTTACTGGCATTAAAGCATGTTTTCAGGGAACCTGAATAAATTCTGCTGGTTTGAGTTAAATCCAGATCATACCATATTGTTGTAACATGTTTTGGAAAATGCAGCTTCTGTGATTTTAGGATGAAATTTCAACCAAAGTTTGTAAACATAAAAAAATGGAGGAGAAAAAATTTACAATTTGTAAATGAATCATATTTAGATGAAAAATTCAGAAATTATTTGATTATGACTCTTTGACAAAGACACTGATACAACATATTATTTAAAATGTTGTATCAGTGTTGAAATTTGGTGAGAACAGATAAAGTCAGTTCATATACATCAATGTATATATTGTTTTTCACTGATTGGGTGAACAGCGCTTCCCTAATTGTCTCAGACTACAGACTGCCATGTCCGGTAGCAGAGAACATGAGGATAAGTACCAGGCCAGCCATCCCAATCTAAGAAAGTTGGATACAGGAGGTGAGAGCTGCCACAAGGAAGATCTCAGCTTGATATTATCATCATCAGCTGGCTGAAACAATTTCTAATTCTTGTGTTTCAGGTTTCGGAGCTGCTGCATCGATGGACGACAGCTCCTCCAGACAGAATGGATACCCTCAGAACAGACACCTGAGGGACGCTCACAAGACGCTTGACAACAATTTAGGTAACAAAAATCTATCCATTTTAACTATTATAATAAATTACTAGTTTTATAGTGTTTAATAATTCTGAACAGTACTCTTTAAGTCCATTATGTTATCTTTGTCAACCCTGAATTCTTTTTAATAGAGCTTTTGTAAATGTTAAAACATGTTTATTTTGCTTTTGGTTTTAAACATGTAA
Organism: Phalloptychus januarius; assembly: GCA_902982915.1. Taxonomy (NCBI): domain Eukaryota; kingdom Metazoa; phylum Chordata; class Actinopteri; order Cyprinodontiformes; family Poeciliidae; genus Phalloptychus; species Phalloptychus januarius. The sequence continues at coordinate 6,069,114 of CADWAE010000482.1, forward strand.
TCATAAAACATATCTTTCTACACAATGTACACAATTCTAGTTTAGAAAAAAATAAGAGATCCCTATACATATGAGATAAAGATTTTGAGTTTAAGTAGCTCTTCTAATACTTGGTTAACGTAAGAATAATGTCTAATTTTCTCTGTGAATGACTTAGATGAGATGTCCAGTGGCTTGGCAAGACTGAAGAACCTCGGACTCGGTCTTCAGGCAGAGATTGAGGACCAGGATGACTCCATTGGATCCCTGCTTAACAAAGTGGATAAAATGGATGCCAAGATTATCAACACCAACCAGCAGATGAAAAACCTTAAATAGGACTCACTAATTCAACACTAGATACAAACTGGCAGCGGGTCACCCTCACTCGTGACCCATCCTCTTGGCCTGTGTCCAATAAAGGATAGTTTGTTTCATTTTTGTCTATTTTTAGTTTATCTTCCACTAGAAAATAGCTGTGATTTCTTGTTTCTTTGTCAGGAATTGAAATGTACTTTTCACATGTGCTCAGTTTTTTTTCTCTGTCAAGTCTCACTGCATTTCTGTCTTAACGTTTGATGAAGTGTTGTTACTTTTCTTTGCCCAGTAACCAAAGATATTCATTGGACTGTTTCCTAATCTGCATTTCAAGCAAACTGATTTGAAAGATGAAGATCATTTTAAGATGTAGGTTCTCAAAATGTTTTCTTTATCTGTTTTTATGTATACTATTTAGCTACACAAGCAAGCAGTATGGTTAGCTGAAGTCACATTTGCCTTACATGTGGTAGAAATGTAAAGTCTTTGATTGTATGTCAGGATTGTGTTTCAACCGGTGCTTCTTCCCACAAAATGTTTTGCTTTGAATTTGTTCTTATTTCATTTGCATTGATTCAGTCCTGCACAATTATTGTAAAGCATAAATAGTATCAAAAGGCTATTATATATTAAAAAATCAGCAATGAAGGAATAAACCAATTATCAAAGTCATAATGTTAAATACCTACAATGTGTTTTATTTCCAAGTTAGAAACATGATTGTTTCTCACAAAATTATTTTATAATTTTGTTGATTTGTTATTTGAAATTCTTTTAATTGTTGTAAGCAATGTGTAATTTTTGCCGCATATGTCATGCATTTGAATTAAAATGATTTGTATAATAAAGAATATTATTTTGTGCAACATCAACATTGCCACAAGATGGCGCTATACTACTTGATCAGCTCCTAAGAAAATGTCACGTGTAATCATAACATGTTGAATAAATCTAAAAGGATGCATTTTGTGTTAGAACTGCATAAGAAAACACTTGTTATACTTTAGTTTCTTAGAGAACATTTTAGCTATCTCTGTTATTGAATTATTTCACTTCTGGGGTGTTGTGAATAGAGCATCTCCCTATGTTACGCTATCCATTCATTATCATTCCTGGACCAGCTGCTCCCACATGTGCAAAAAGCATTCATCAGCATGACTTGCTAATTACAGCATCAGCCTCCTCAACATATTTCAGCCATACAAAAGGAAGAAGACATTTTTGTGATGCCTTAAGAAAAACTCATTTGACGGATAGGTGGCTTAGGGCGTCATTTAACTGAAGGAACAGTTTTATATTTCTATGTATTTTATGCATTATGTTATTTTGCATCATTGTGTTTTACATCTCAGGTTTAATGGCTCAGTTTAGACAATTATACTGAGCTAATTTATGAGTTTTTGATCACACCAAAGTTCTGAGTCTACACCTTTATAAGTATAAAATCACAAATATCCAATTAGTGATGCATTAAAAACATGTTTGTCTTGGCATGATTGAATCTCAGTGCTGCAATCAAAACATTTAGCAAAAATATACTAATTAATTTAGCAGTAAACCTAGTGCTACTCTTAGTTGGTGTCATCAGGATCACAAGTGGTGTTCCTCAAGGCTTTGTTTTTAGACCACCTTTAGTTAATATCTTTATTATCCCCAAAGTATTATTCTTTCAACATTTCTTCAACTTCAACACTTATGCTGATAAAACAAAAGTTTTGAGTGTGTCCAATATACCAGGACAGATGTATAAGAATATCCTACAATGTAATGCACAAAACACACTTATTGCAGCGTCTTTTGTCTTTCCAGTCTGCTGTAAATACAAAAATAGGAAATTTACCTTTAATTAAAAAAAATAAGAAGGTATTTCTTACTGATTGCAGAATTGGACTTCTGCAGCTCAACCTTGCAGAAGTCCAATGTTGGATTCTACATTCATCAAACTATGGACACTGTTAGATACTAAAGAATAATTTTGGACTTAGATGTCAATATTAACAGCTACAAAAAAGCTACTATAACTATCTTAAAATATTACAAGAATCAAGGCTTTTCTGCCGAAACAGAACTCAGTAAAAATAGTTAATGGAGGGACAACATCTTAGGATGATCATCCAAAAAGCTCCTGACAGAGTTTTAACCAACACCAGAAAAACAGGCCACATCAGCACAGCACACTCCTTAGTTGACTGTATTTAGCTCATCCGTGACCTGTTAACTCAATGTTGCTTGATTCAAACTATACTTGTTTTATTGTTGCCAACATGATGAAACGAGGGAAACCTAAACTCAGTTTACCTCTTGGTAAACAGTTACCAAGAAGTAACAGTTAAGAGGTAACTGTTACCAACAATTACCTCTTGGTAATGTATATTACCCATGAGGTAATAAACAGTAGTTACCTCTTGGTTCTTTCCCTTCACAGCACACATGTGGACTACAGGAACGCTTTGAACAGCTGTCGTGTCAAAAGCAAACAGTGGCCGTGTTGTGACAAAAGCAGCCAGTGTTGGAATGCTTCGCTTTTCAGGAACTGTAATCCCAGAACACACGGCTGTCGGACCCCATCAGGCACAGAGCCAGGGATGGGCCTACCTGCCCTTTGCTAAGCAAGAGCAAGGCAGCATGGGGGAAGGACTGTCAGGCTGACGGCACTCGCTGCAGAGAGAGAAAATGAAGGGTTGTGACGACGAAGGGAGGTCTGAGAGGTACAAATAACTGTAGAAATATATTAACTTTGATTTCTTCTGCAAAAGGTTTATGATTGTGTTTAAATTTGGTTTCTAAAGTCCAATGACTGTCTGAACTTATTTCACTTATATTGTTATTTCAATTATACTGGTGAGTAATAAAGGCTTCCCTGTTTTGTCACTTTGACTAGGCCACAGCTGACATCTGGAGCTGTAAGAATTAGATAAACAGAAGTCAAATCTCAGAGCAGCCTGTTGAGAAACTAGTTCTCACAGAAAGTCTTGCAAATGTTTTTGCTCTTCTTCTGTCCTTGACATGAATTGAACTCTGTAAGCCAGATCTGACACTCTGAAGGAGCTTCTCTGAAATGTTTGAGCTCACTAGTCGTTTATTAGTGCTTTTTTCCACAATAACTATTGACATTGAAAAGGAGCAGTAACTTCACAACCATGGTATGAATTCTCACTATTCATCTTGAGTCAATAGGGAGGCAGGATACACAGTACAGTTGTTTAATTTCACTATTAGACAGTTTATGGTGTTGCACTAACAAAAAACATTAATTCTTATATAATAGATACAAAACATAAATGTGAAAGATGTGAGAAAGATAGAAAGTAATAGTATCAAAAAACAAATTTCCCTTTACTGATACATCAGATTTCTTCTCAAACCAGCTGTAACAAAAACATTAAGGTATTGACTGACTGAGTCAAATTTGTAACATTGCAAAGGTTTTGGGAGGAGATTCAGTTAATTAATTGCATGGGAGTAACTTGGCTTCATGTGTTATTTATGCTGGCTGATGCTCTGTTGATTGAGCTCCCCTGTGAGCAGAGCCAGTTGTGAGTGAAAACATACTTGAAGGTGGGGTTTCTTGCTGTCTGAAGAGGAGTCTCATGAAAATATTTTATAAGGCTCAATTTTCTAAAACAATGTTCTGATATCTGCCTCGAAACCCTGAGTGCACTCAACTCTTGATACACTTTCTTTGTGTTTTGTCAAAGAAAGTCTTTGACAAAACCAAATCTGGGATCTTTTTAAGCAACACTCCCAAAAAACCTGAATGGGTCAATGCTTCAAAAAGTGCAAAATTTAACTATAGACTGACATTGTTACGTTCTTTAGTTGAAATAATTAATTTTTTCTTAACCAACTAAATGTTTTTAGCCCTTTATAGTTGAGCTTGTAGTGAAAAAAGACTGTAGTGGCTGATGCAGATCCTCCTTTTCCTGTGTAATGTGATCTTAAATGGACTGGTAAGATATCACCTCTAGACAGACACAGAAAGTGTCTGAAACAGATTTACAAAGTTTAAAGAACAGCTGCTCCTTTTAAGAGTTTTGTCTTCATATTATTACCTTGTGTCGCACTGAAATAAGTGATACCAGCAAAATTATCAACAAGTCACATGAAAACAAAACCTAAACATGCTGATAAAGTAGAGAAACAAAAGACAAAACAATGCCTTTACTAGATAGAGCACTGTCAGAGCATTATTATTATGACTTCTTGAGAATAAGCCACAGCAAAAATACCCGTCGCTGTCAGAAAGCACGGAGACTCCAGTTCCCGAAATATTGTAGCTGAGTGAGTTAACCACTAAGAAATTTATCAACGAAGCTTAAGAGTGTTATTCTGAAAGAATTGGATCAGTTGAGGAATGAAAGACATAAATACAGACCATTATATAGAAACCATGAGAATAGGCAGAAGAGAAGAGAATCTGACAAATGACATAATGTAGGCACCTGAGTGATCAGTACCCAGTCATCCCAATCGCTGTACTTTTTTAATGAAATATTTGTAAAAATGAAATTGTAAAGCATGCATATATTTTATCAGTATTTACAGCATCTTCACCACAGATGTTTCAAATATCTGCCTGGCTGATTTTTTAAACTGTGAGCAGCACCTGCTCTTTCGTCTTTAACTTTTAGATACAACAAGGTTTATCCATAAAGGCACATAGAAAGTACACAGAAACCAACATAAGTGTAAAATACATTAATAAAAATACAAGGTTTACACACTTTGCATTAGCACACACATTTGAACTTATGGAGGTAGATAGCAAAGATTCAGAGGTATAAAAACGTAGGCTTCGAAGTGGTTTCGATGTGCAGCTATGTGGCTTTTAAACTTAAAGAGAAGACATGCAAGAATCTCAAAGTGATTAATTACAAGGATATACAGTACAGGGGATGAGATGACAAGTGGCAGGATACAGCTGTTTTCCATGAGTTGTCTATCCAGGAGTCAGGACAGAAGGGTCTGGTTCACCTGGCAGGGCTCTCCTCAGGTGGAAGAGGCTCTCTGATCTACAATCAGATCAGCTCAAACAAAAAGGACAGAGTAAGGAGGACAGCGACAGTGCTCAGAAGATATGTCCCGCATCCAGGAACCATGACAACCAGGAATAGATGCTGCAGTCCAGAAGGTTCTGGAAAATAGAAAAATAACAAGAGGATTAATAATAACTGTATTAAAAAATACTGAATGAACTTGTATCACTGTATCTACCTTATGTAAAAATAATCCAAAAAATTTAATTTGTCAAGAATGTGAGAGTTTTAACTGCAGTGAATGAAAATATCAGGTCACATTTCAGTTGTTTTTTTACCTAATGCCCTCCATGCCATCTCCTGAACAGCGATCAGACTTTGACATTGCATCACTTTGACACTCTGCGCAGACCAGCCGCTCTCGCACCAGCTGAGCACTCCACAGCCTGAGCTTGCATGCAGCACTGGCCTGCTTTACCCGGAGGTACACACAGTAACTGCAGGAGGACAGCACAAAAAGGGAGCGAAAGCAAAATGATTCAGGAAACTCAGCTTTATACAGGATTTGAAAGAAGCAAATATTGATCATTTGGAAACCTGTACATGTTTCTCTGTGAGAACTAAGGAGGGGTTTTTTTTGCAGTTAATATGCAGTTTTTGCTCTGCATATTAACTGACTCTTAATAGATAAGAGTCTTCCAACATGTTGTTCTTTGGTTGGATGCTTTTGGTTGGAGCTTCTCCAACAAAAAAGACAAATGGGAAAATAACAAGATGGAGATGTTGGGACACATCTATGATTTAAGAAATTGTAAAAAGGTATTCTTGTTCCAAAACAATTACTGTACCCAGACTAAATATAAGTGCATCAGTAACAGATTTGTTCCTTTTGAAGGTGATCCAACAGTGTCATGGTCACCTGCTCAATCCTAATGTCAACACAGCTCAGTCTGCAGACTGGAAACAATTAAGGTCTTTTTTCTCCTCTGATAGCTGTGCTCTTTGAATACTCTTTGAACTCTGCTCTATTATTTATGTTGTCTGTGACTCGGACAGCTTTGACTAAACACCAGTGTCAGTGGGAGGATGCTTCAATGAAAACATGAGTCTTTAGCTTCTCTATTCCCCAGATTTCCACAGGAACTGCTTATATTTTCTTTCTAGGAAAATAAGAAACAGCAACTTGAACAAAGAAGAAATATAGTGCCTTGTAAAACTTTACAAAAGTATTCATATATTTGGTCAAATTATGTATAAAACATTATATTAGAAGCACAAGCACATTACAGCTAAGTGTAAGAAAAATAACATGTTGTTATTGTTCTAATTTTTCTATTTTACAAATAAAAATCTAACTAAATGTGTTGCATTTGTATTAAAGTGATAGACAGCAAGGAGATAAATAATCAGTCGTCAAAAGATCAAATGTATCTCTGGAGGTGCTGCAAACATCCACAGTTCAAGTGGCAAAATCTATTCAAGGAACTATTTTTCGGTGTGCTTTCCACAAAAATGTCTTTTGTTGTAAGATAGTTATACAAAATCCAAGGCAAAAACAAAACTAGTGTGAATGCTCTGATGCAAACAAAATATATTTTTTGGCCCACAGTTTTTAATAATTACAATAATTACACATTGAGTAAATAATTTACATACAGATTTACATATTCAAACCTTTCCTTCTGCATATCATCCTTCTACAACTAAAAAAAAGTCAACACTTAATTTCTATAAGAATAGAATATTCCTGCATCAGACAAATAAAAAAATGACATAGAAATGCAGGCATTTCCAATTCAGAATGATTTGCAAGACATGAAAACGGATATTCACATATGCTTTTCAGACAGCCTGCCACACTTTTCTGATTTTTTTCTTTACAAAGTATTTTGAAAACCATGAATTAATTTTCTTTCGTTTTAAAATTATGGGCTATGTTGTGTTGCTATAGACACATATCCCAATAACATACATCGATTTTCTGACAAATACTAACAGATGTATGAATATGTTGAAGGTTTCCTATTAGACTCTAAAAATAGATTATCTGTTAGATGAACTAAAATGCGCAATATTGTATTTTCTCTCTGATTTGAGTAAAAACTTGCATTAATAACTAATTTCAGTTGCTGTAAACTCGTTAATCTCACAATAGCACACATGTTCATGCAATGTCTCAAACTTCAAAGTCTCAGACAAAGTTTTAAGAAATTTGAGGGCATGCAGATTAATTTCATGTCTCTTGGGTAAATCTCCATGACAACAGCGGCGATACACCAGATGTCTGTTTGAAGTCAAATGTACTCAGCTTCATTTATGAGGACTCAGAGTTCCCTGGTGTTTTCCATTCCAGCCAAAACAAAGAGATCTCATGTCCATTTTAATCAGGCCTAATGGCTCTGAGTAGACAGGAAACGAGTCACGATTTTCTTCTGTTGTTTTTTAGAAGTTCAAATAACACCGCAATCAACTCTGATCAAAAATGACCCAGATGCAGTGAGGGGTTTTCCATTGATATGGATTAAAGTAACTTTATCAGAAAAGGTCAGCCCATGACCATATTCAGTCCTGGAGTTCATGTTACACAGGCAAAGCACCAGGAAACCTTGGCCTTGGTCTGTATTCTCTAATCTTCATGCAAAACTGATTTTAGAGTGACCTTTGAACTGACGTCAAAATTGAAATGAACCAAGACAAAAATGCTGCAGCTTTGAAGAATTGTTTTCCATGTCTGAATGAGCAGGAGGTAAAAGTTCATTTGAAAAGCAGAGCATTTTCCACCAGGTTTTACAAATCAGATTTAAAATTCAGTCTAAATCCATCCATCCAGTGTTTATATCTACTTGCAGGTTTGCAAGTGGGCTGGTGCATATCTTCAGCTACATTGTGTAGTGCCAGCTAGCCCATTACACAAAATTAGTTACATACTGCAGCTTTAAGAGGTTAAACAACAATTGACCTAACAAACATGATTTAGCACTCTGGGAAGCCGAAGTACCCGGAGCAGAAATCCAACATGTACAGGGAAAATGTGCAGAATCCAAAGAAAGATAATTTTATTTAAATGGAAAAATACAATGAGTTATCATATCAGAAAGTTTAGTCTGTGACACTCAGAACTCCTTAAAAAGTCATTATGGCTCTTATTGTAAAAGGATGCACTCATTAGTGAGGTCGGTTGTTTATGATGTTAGCGGCAGACACCCAGCTGTAAACTGTTATGTAGATCCATTTAAACATATTTTGAGCCTGCAGAATGTGATATTTGTGATTTCCAAAAAGAATTTGAAGTGACCTAAAATAAGTCAACATATTTAAACAAACCTCCAGTGACAGATTTCACATTTTTGTGTGGTTTAATTTTCCTTTAAGGCAGTGCTTCTCAATTATTTTCTGTTACGCCCCCCCTAGCAAGAAGAAAACTATTCGCGCCCCCCACTCCCCACTGTGACTATCCATCTCTGCATAACATTTTATCCTTATTAACATTAAAGAAAAGAAAAAAAGAAAGACATATGGTCAAACTTACAAAGAATAACTTTATTAAATCGTGTTTTAAGTCTGTTTTAAGACGGGTTTTAAACATGTTTAAACTGTAAACATGTTTGACCAACTAATTACAACATTGCAAAATTAAATCAAATCAATAAATAATATTTAATAATTATAATAACTAAAAAAAAAAAAAGCAGCCTGTTTACTTTTTTGTTATTTTTTTGTTGTTGTTGTTTGTAGTAAAAAAGAAAACATGCCGTATTTATTGGAGTGTGGTGTGGCATTACCTGTCCTTCTCCTCCTTCATCAGCATGTGGGGTCGCCTCCAAGGGTCCTTGAAGTTCCTCTTGAAAGAATCAGGCAGGATTTTTGCCACCTCTAAAGTTTAGTGGTGGAGATACAAACAAAAAAGAAATCAAAGTTCAAATACATCCCCATCAATAGTTTTGGGGATGTATATATAGATATATATGGGGATGTATATGTAGGTATCTACATATACATTATATAGACAGCATGTTCCCATATCTTTTATGTTTGAAAAATGGCCAAGGGGAAGCAGAGTATGTGATATTTACACCTCTCCTTGCTGGTGTATGTTAGATTATACTCCTGCAATAAAAGTTGAATTTATTATTTTCTACTTTGACTTTTTATATGTCCTTACCTGCTGCATACTGTCTCTCAATCTGCTGGTCGGTCAATTGGTCAAGCTGTTTAGATGAGTCAGAGTGACATAGACCAGTGTTTTGCTTTGCTTTCTGAAGAAATGTTCAGCTTGCATCAGAATTATCAGTGTCCTGGTATTTTACAGTCTGGAAAACCTCTTAACAGTGAAGTCTGTAACTGAGGTGATGAAATAATCCAGCTGGACGTCGGATGTCACAACAGATGTTTGGAAATGTGTTGTTTACAGTGCAACTCCTAACAAGACCTCTTTCGGGGTAAACTGAAACACCAAATTAATATGTAACAGAGTCTAGACAAGGAGCTCTCACATGCACAAATGTAAATCAGAAGTAGTCACACAGAGGTTGTACCTTTGGCATTGTCACATATGATGTTGTTTCCATAGCACCCTCGTCTCTGTCTGAGATCTGGGCAAGGGGTGCCTCCGTTTCTCGGGGGAATGGACACTTGGCGACTCCTCTCCTTGCTGCCGACTCCACACGGAGACGAGCAGGACGACCAGGGACCCCATGATCTAACCTCACAGTCGATGGCTGCTGAGAGGTGCAGGAAATCAATGAGATGTTTCACAAAATAACATTAGAGATCCCCAAAAGATCCTGAGTGAGGAGAAGTTAGCCAACACAAGGGTTCAACATGACTGAGTTCGATAAACAAATCTGGAGAGACTGCAGCACATTTGTCTGTTTATCTGTATATCTAGATAACTGTTAATGTTATTTTTTTGTTTGTTGTTTAAACGTTAATGTTAAACTTCTTGGTTATCAGATAAAAAAAGCAATTTTGAAGTATTATGGATAGAAATGCTATTTTTAAGCAGTTTTATATATATGATATATAAATATATAGGTTAAGAGTTGTTCCCATTTTGTCATTTTACAAACACAAAATCCAATGCATTTTCTTGGAGTTTGAGGTGGAGGTTCACCTTCCAGCAGAAAGATCAAACTAAACATACAGAACTAAACAAAACTGAGATTCTGAAAGAAGTTTTAAAACTGCTATTTGTAGACATTTTCCAGTGCAATCTGGCTGCTACAGAAATGCGCAGGAAAACAGACTAATATGTCAGTCCTGTTAGAAAACCAACCCAAAGGATGGGAACTGATTCAAGGGCCCTGAAATAAAACATCCCACACTTTCTGGGGGTTAAAGACATTCTCCTAATCTTTGCACTCATGTCAAAATGTCTGTTTTTTAGCATTAGCTGACACAAACACACATGTATACGTGTGTTTGTAGGTAGGCAGGTGGCATTGGGTAGCTGCTATTAAAAGTGATTTATGTAGAATCAGCTAAATCCCAGACACAGGAAGTCTGCAGCCCAGGTCATATATGTGTGGTGGCTTTAGATAGGGACTAATTGGCATCCTGTCCACACCCGCAAGGGCAACATAGCACGTAAACAGCAGCAGCAATTAGACTTCCTGCTTAGGAGGCTGATGATTACAACAAGCTAAGAGGAAGTTGTATTCCTGAGATTGCTGTTCTGATCAAAGCCAAAAGAACAGCAATAATCAGGCCCTGTTCAGGGCTTGATCCCCACAACCCAGATGGCTGTGGGGATTTAAGGGCCTTGTTTCGGGGAGGAACCACAAACATTATAAACAAGGCAATGAGAGGCAAACAGGGCCTCAACAAAAACAACAAAATCTGAACAAACACATCTACACCAGAATATTATATTCATTCACTTCACTTCCATGACATGAGAACACGAGAACAGCAGGAGAACAGGTGCACATAGCATGATACTCTGAGAGCCTTGGTGAAATGAGTGGATAAATATACCATAACTGAATCTAATCTCCCCCGCCACATAAAGGGTTCCACTCTTTCTTTACAAAACTCATCCAACCATCAGTACAATACTGTGATTGAATAATTATGTGTGTGTGTGTGTGGGGGGGGGGGGGGTGCTCGTGTGTGTGTGAGTGTGTGGGAGGAAAAAGGGGCTTTTAAAGTGCCGCCTGTTTGGCTCATTCCCAAGCCAAATTTTGAGAGGAGAGATGGTGGCGCGGCGAGACGGCGGATCCACAAAGCCACTGTGGAATCTATGAATTCCTGAACATTAGTGCTTCCAACCTGACACTTTACTTTCTCACAAAACAAAACTTGAACTTTTTTTTTCAGTTGCAATCATAAAATAAATTGTGTATGTTATTTTAATTACATGCAACAAACCAAGAAAAAGTGGGGCACCATGAGTACATTAAAAGCAAAGAATACACCCATCCATCCATTAATGCATTCATTGTCTACACCTGGTTATCCATGCAGAGACATGTTCGCTAAAGCAGTCAATGGTGTTGACATTAGTGTTATCTAAGGACAATTAAAAATTAGAAAACTTGTAAACTTATAAGACTTGAAAACTTTCATTCTATGTAAAGGATGTACACTGAGTTTTCTCATTGTTATATGTTAGAGTATTGGAAACATGTCTTGTTCCACTGGCAGATTAATTCACTTATCAATATTAAGGAATTATTGGCTGAAAACAAGCTCATATATTGTGCTGAAAAGTTATTTATAAGTTAGTGGAGTCTTACTTCAAGTGATATTTGTGTTTTTGCAGTATATTAAAACAAGTGGTTTCTTGCATAAGATCCCAATAAGACACATTGAAGTTTGCTTTTTGTAATGTGGGATGAATAGTTTTAAGAGGCACCATTAATGTACACATAAACATAAACCTAAACACAAATAATTAGGGAATTTCCACTTTGGTTCAACGTCATGTAAAACACAGAAACGTTCTCTTCAGAAGAATTTCATAGATAAATGGGTGGGATCTGGTCAAAAAGCATAATAACTTCCTAATTATGCCTTCTGCGCCCTTTCTTATCTGACATGCCTTTCCTTCCGCTTGCACAAAGTTTTAATGTTGTCATTTTTGTCTTTTTTTAGCAGCACAAACACAAACAAACAGGGCACTTGAGGTTTTGCCACAGTAAAATCAGTTCTGCTGAATGGTTTAAACAACCCCCGGGGGACAGAACTATTTTTACCCCACTCATCAACACGCTCTTGCAGGAATAAGGTTTTGTCTGGAAGCATAAACCTGTTGGCCTCGAGCCACCAGAGGTCAGGAGGAAATGACCAAACCGTGGTGGGCCCCCACTCTGCTGCTGCTGCCACCCACATGCTAACCCTGACAGCCTGGATCACACAGTCACCATTGTGCTCTGTTTGCATTGTGGAGGAGAAAGTCCTATTTGGACAGCCTCTCACCAACTCTGACCTCTGACCCCCATACAGGAAACAAATGGTGTTTGTTGCCCTATTTACTTTGGAAAATGCAGCTTTCCTCATGAGTTTTATGCTAGAATCTTTTTTCTAAACAAATATTCCTTGAGCATTATTAGATATTTTGAGGGAAATTAGATCAAAATATTGAAGCTAGTGAAAGAAAAAATATTATTACTGTCAAAATATGTTCTAATAATTTATTTTCTTCAAGTTATATAGAGGATATTTCTTTTTACTGCAAAAACACACAATCTTACCAGGTATTTTTGGTTTAGTTTCTAATGGAAATATCTTAGTACACTTGAAATAAGACAAACTAACTTACAAGTAACTTTTCAACAGGTCATAGAGACAAGTTTTAAGTAAATAATTCCTCATAAAAAAGTCCTGCATTGGCAGATAAATTAACTTATAACATGGGGAAAATATAAGTTCAATAATCTGCCAAAGGAACAAAGATTTTTTTCATCAATATTAAGTAATTATTTACTTAAACAAGAAACAAGCTCCTATAACTTTCTAAAAAGTTACTTGTAAGTTAGTTTTGTCTTATTTTATGTGTTCTAAGATAATTGCACTAGAAACTAGACCAAAAATACTTGATAGGGTTTTGTGGTCTTGCAGTGTTTTGTTTTGTTTAATGCTTATGATAAGTTAGTATGATGTGATGGCTTTAAGATAAAAGTAAGTGATCCTTTTTGATTTATTTTGTAATATCTCAGAATCAAACTGAAAGTGTTGGGGAGTTCCTGCTCCTCCTTATTGTAGAAGAGGCTAAGCAGCTCAGACAATTTGCCAAAATGTTAAATTTCTTTGTAGAATTTGTCACAGGTATGAATTACCTCCAGGTTTTCCCTTTTACTTTGATAGAAAACAGTTTTTATAACATAAGAACATCAATTGTTTTGTCTTCCACTAGCCCTTGTCCCGCTCCATCTGTTGCCTTTTTTGGTTCCTTTCCGCTTCCCTTTTCCCCTCTCTGGTTGTCTGATGGGATGCAGATGTCCAGCTGGTGTTTGAAAGGCCACGTTGGCTCAAAACCACCACACTGTCTCCTTCCCAATACAGTGAGTCCCACTGGACCAAGGTCTGACCACTGTTAACATTTAGGAACGTCAACAAAGGAAACACAATAAAACCACAAGTCTGGCGAAACCTTTAATGGGGATGAATTTTTCTAATAACAGCATAAACAGGAACAGCGAACAAACCAAGCCCTTAAGAAGGATTAATTAAAATACTTTTGTCTTAAACTCTATGCACATTTCCCCAAATATCCATAAAACCCTAAAGAATCTGAGAAATTAGTTATTCTAAGGGTATGACTTCAACACTGTCATCATTCAAAAAAAGTATTTGTATTTAGAGAGTCCTGTGCTTAATATCACTAAAGTTGTCTCAGCTTTAAATTCACTGCTTTGTGTTTGAGGCAATAACAATTGGCCAAGCTTAGAAAGTGTTGGAATTTTACGTTTTATCATCTGACTACATGAAAAATAAACTTTTAAACCCATAATCTGACCTATATGAGATTATTCATATAAAGTGAAGCTTGAACGTAATACTTTAAGGCAGTGGTTCCCAAACTTTTTCTCCTGTGCCCCCCCAGTGGTTTCCAAACACCTTCTGGGCCCCCTGTGGACTCCAATGGGTATAGTTAGACTTTGGTCTCCTGATTCAAACGATGTGGGTGCCTGGGGGCCTGGGGGGGAAAAGGGGTATTAGAGAGACTCCCTGTTTGATGCACCGTCCTACACTATGTGGGTCCGGAGGGGGGCGGGGCACAGAGACTCTTAGAGACTCCCTGTTATACTCTCCCCCTCCCCCAGGGGGCGCACCCCACAGTTTGGGAGCCTCTGCTTTAAGGATATATAAATTGATAAGGATGAGATCATCAAGTGTTGACATGGATGTGAACCAAATGTGATTGCGATTTGATAAAAATCAGTGGAAAATTTGAACCACAATGTGAATCTCAATTGAAATGTAATTGATATCCAAATTTGTATTTGTTAATGCCAATAGACAATATTACTTCAGATAAATTGCCATGCTTTTTTTTTTTTTTGCTTTTCTGGTTTACATAAATTTTTTTCTTCTTAACCTTTTATTTGTTTCCAGTCATGCAGCAGATGTTCGACATCAACTTCACAATCAGGATTTTCCAAGCACAGGAAACTAAGTGAAGAGAAATGCCACACCAGCTGTGGCATTTCATGTAGAAGAACAGGAGACAAGGTAAAGGAGGAGTGAAAAAAATGAAAAAAGGACGAAGAGATCTTGGCATAGCAAAAATACCCAAGTGAAAAGTAAAAGAAGCCAGATATCTGCAGCGGAGGGAGGCATGTGAGTGCATGTAAGATGAAGAACCTGTCTTGCTGTCAGAGTGAACACAGCCAGAGTGAAAAGGAGCTTCCTTTTCCAGATTTTTGAGGACCTGCATGATCTTTACAGTCTGTGCAGTAAAGATGAGCAATTATTTTGACTGAAACAAGCTGTGATCATGAAATTTATGACAGAACTCCTTCAAGGGGCTTTTTGTGTCAAGGGCAGATTCTCATCCAATTAAAACAGAAAAGAGACAACCAAAACAAGAACTCTCAATCTCTGCTTCTTTAATTTTTCCCTGAACATTTCCAGACAAATAAAGTTGAATGGTATTGAGTTGAGTTAAATTCAACCGAATCAAAAACAAACCAACAATTCCTCATTTTGGTAAAATCCATTCCTGTCAGCTGAGTCTCCAGGTTATCAAGATCAGCAACAGGTTGAGCGTCTTTGTACTGAACAAATCTCAGAACTACAAATATGACATTATTAACAATGGAGGTCAGAGCTGGTGTATTTTTTAAGATTAATGATTAATCTTAATGTCCAGAAGAGAAAAAATTCACCCAAAATCTCATGAGAGCATGTCGACCTCCAGCCAAATCTGTAACTCAGGAGCTTATACTGAGGAAAAATAAAAGTCAATTAGGTTTAAAAATTACTTTTAAAACTATTTCCCCCTCTCCATAATTGTTTAGCCAGTATTACAATATTTACAACTACAAAGCTGAGCATGTTTCATTGTGTTTGTCATTTTGTGTGATCCTTTACTCTATTTTTAGATTTGGTGGTTTGTCCTTGAAAATAGTTTGATTGTTTTGGTTTGACTGGTTTTGTTTCATGTTCTGTGTTCCTGTTTTATGTTCTGTCTGTTCTGAGTTATGGTTTCAGTTGCTCTTGCCTTCTGGTCTGGTTACACACTTGCTCTGGTTTACCCTAACAGTTTCAAATGATCTCTCTTTCCGGATGCGTACGGGCTGGTTGCTTTTTGTGGTCCTTTAAAGACCGTTTCTGCTGTGATGCTTTGGATTTTCTTTCTTGCCACTTTGATTTGTCCTTTAAAATTTTTTATTTTCTGTGATCTGTTTCAACCTTTAACATCTTCCATTACACAATTAATCCTTTCCATTATTGCATGTTTTCTTTTATACGATTACAACACAAACAGATCCCAGTAAAAAAGTATTTTTCCATGCAGAACAATAAGAAAAATTAAATACATCTCTGGAAAACATTTAGAGCCCACTGAACTGAATCCCATTGAAAACCTCCTGCTTATTCCACCAAATATTGGCTTCTGAACTCCTCCTAAGTTAAAACATTAGTATTGGTGTTTCTAAATTAATATGAACTTGTTTTCTTTGCTTTATTTGAAAGCACAGCATCTTTTTTGTTATTTTGACCAGTTCTCATTTTCTGTGAATAAATACCAAATTCTTGCTTGAAATTTCAAAGACAAGTTGTCAGTAGTTCATAGAATAAAAGGACAATGTTCTCTTTACTCAAACATTTATCTATAAAAACTAAAATCAGAGAAACTGATTATTTAAAATCATATCTTAATTTTTTCTAGAGCTGCATTTGTTGATTCCTGCCATCAGTAGGATTTTTAAAATGTATACCTTAAATATCCTGTTTACATATTACAACAATCCAGGATGTCCTTCACATTGTTTAGACGCAGCATGTTTCCCCGAAAGATTTCATTTCAACACCCTCCCTGGAAAAAAATCCCACAGCTTTGAAAATCGTTAAGTGTTTGTGTTGTAGTGGTGATAAGCAGTGATTTAGTCTTCTGATGTCACACACTCTACAGTCTTTGAACTCTGCAGCTGACCCAGGTTAATTACAGACTGTGTTCTCACCTGCTGCTGGATCAGAATCAGAAAAGGTGTCAGGACACCAGAGCGCTTTGATGAAACCGATCCATGCTGCCATGTGCAGCGAAAATGATTATGGTTGTAGACAACTAAGCATCAGAGGACGCTCACTGGGCTCTAATGGTCATGGTAATTTAGCAGTACAGGAAAATTGTAGCTTGTGGAAACCACATTCAGTCTGCGAAGACAAACCACTCTAGAGCTCCTGCATCTCACCAGACAAAGCTGTCAGAGATCCTCAGAGGGAAAAACCCTGTGAAACATGTGATCCATCTGCTGCACGTGGGAATTTCGACCTCTGAGGAAGCAAACCTTCTAGACAGAGTGGTAATGTCAACACTGACCTGAAGTGCTTCACTGAGCTTACTCCTGTGATTTTTATGTTTGGCAAAAACATGGGACTAATTAAGAGATGCCTGAAACCCTCTCAGCTGGCTTCCTTTTTTACTAACATGCCCAGAGTGTAAAGCTTTGTTTACAGCTATTTAAAGGGGCAGTGTTATTATTTTTGTCAAGTCACAAGTACTTTGTGACTCATAAAATTGGAATAAAACACATTTATCTGTCTATTGTCTTACTGAAGGTTAGTGGCTCAAGTCAAAATAAGACAGTTTACACCTCAGCAAAGAGACTGAACTCTACTGTAATTGTGCTTTAATTAGAGGTTTTCTGCAGCACTTTATGAGCTCCTGTGACCCTGCAGGTGCTCGTTTTGTGCACTTAAGTCAGAGTTCACATTCACTCCTTATGGGTCATTTTAACACACCCTGTCTCCTGATTGTCACACTGCAGACTAAACTCCACTGCAATCCTCTCCATCTTTGGCAGTCTCTTGCTAAGAAATCCATTCCTTCATCTGTCCATATATAGCAGCAGTCCAGATGATTGGGTGGAAAGAAGTGAACCAACCATTTGTTTAACTTGTGTCTTTCTTAATCATTCGCCCCACTTTGCACATGAAGCTGTGTAATTTCAAGCTTTAATGAGAAGGTTAAGGGTCAAAACTACAAACCTGAAGGCAACTTCCCTTTAAAACACACACAGCAAAGACTCAATTTACCTCTCAAACTTTCAGCACAAGAGATCACTGCTGGCCTTTCAGTTACATGTCTAGTGTCTCATCATGGAGACATTAGACACAGTTATGTGTAGTATGTTTCACAGTCTCATAAGCTACCTTTATCCATATGGGGAATTAGACATTCTATGAAAACAAGCCTGTGGCAGTTTTTAATGTAGAGCACACAAGAAAAACATGTTTTCTTTTTTAAATTAAAGTCACCTGAAACATGCAGATACAAGATATTGATTATCCAAACTTCAAATTAATTATTCTATCTGATAAGGTCATGTAATCTATATCTAATAAATTAAAATATGCATCCTGAAGAGGCTCAAATTTTGAAAACTGATAACCTTGAAGCATGTATTGATCATATCATTCATTAAGACAGCATTTCTGGATTGAAATGTTACTTTTTTATTGGTCAGATGTAAAATTCTCATCAACTGTAAGCAGGAAAGCATTATAATTAAATGGAATAAAAGCTTTAAACATCCGTCTGTGTGTATTTATTTAACGTGTTTCACTCAGTATTAAAGTTGAAATAAACTGACTTTTCAATAATATTCTACATCTTTTTTTGCATATGACTATACATAGCTATAATTGTATTTACTGATTTTCAGTTTTATTAAGTAGAACATCAATCTTTCTTTTTTAGTTCCTAATGTTAAAAATAATGGACTGCACAGATGCGCAGTTGCTAGAGCTGTTGCCTTGCATACCTTGCTGCAAGAAGGTTCTGGGTTCGATTCCCACCCCGGTCTTTCTGCATGGGGTTTGCATGTTCTCCCTGTGCATGCGTGGGTTCTCTCCGGGTACTCCTTCCTTCCCACAGTCCAAAAACATTGACTGTCAGGTTAATTGGGCTCTCTGAATTGTCCCTAGGTGTGAGTGTGCGTGTGCATGCTTGTTTGTCCTGTCTGTCTCTGTGTTGCCCTGCGACAAACTGGCGACCTGTCCGACCTGTCCAGGGTGTACCCTGCCTCTCGCCCGAAACGATAGCTGGAGATAGGATGTAGGAAAATGGATGGAGATGGATGGATGTTAAAAATAAGTCAGAAGTTATAGGAGTGGGGGGCATCAGGACATCATTAATGCTAGAACCGCCACTGAAAGAAACAATTAAAAATTTCTGAAGAGCTTTGCATGCTTTGTTATTTTCGGGAATCATTTGGAGAAAAAAATGACCAGGAAAAACTCACCATATATTTCACACACGTGTTGGTAATCCTCGCAGCAGTCTCTGGTCTTTTGACAGTAGCTGTCGCAGTAGCACACCGTTTTTCTCCTCGTGTACTCAAAACATTGGTTGTCTCGGCCGGGGCAGCAGTACTGGTTCCCTCTCTCCCTGCAGCCGGCTTCAGTAACCGGGACGAACTCACTGCAGAAAAGCGCCATATATCCACACACTACGACCCCCATACGCACCGCGCGCCATTCCTGCGCTCCCATGGCAGATGCTGTTCCAGGACCACCTGCTCTGCACTCAAAAAAGTTTTGCTCTGACAGATGTTTCACTTATGATGCTAGCGTTCAACTAAAAACAATGATGATAAAACACAGTCCTCCAACATGCAATCAAGTGTAAAACTGGACCTCTGTGCGTAAAAAAACTCTCCTGTTTGCTGACGGACACCGCCCCTTTTGACTCGAAAATAGATGAAGAATGATGCCAGTCTATCGTCAGGGTCCACTCCCTCTTACTCGCCCAGTTGCATTTTATTAGGACGGATTGACAGGGTCCCCCCAATAGTGAAATAATAATTTAACTTTACAAAATAATCCGAAAGCTCAAACCGAGCAAAATCGTTGCACTGCGCCGATCAACATTAGATCCAAATTACGAAATTAAATTCAGCACCACGGACAGAGGAACAAATACTTTGATAAAAAATAATCGAGTAAACAAAAAAATACAAAGAGAAAGCGTGAAATCACAATATCCTGCGACTAAATCATTTCTGCTCATTCCGTGGAAATGACAGCAAGTACCCACTGAAAGAAAGGCTGAGGGAACAATGACATTAGTTATGCTCCACTGCTTTTCAGTGAAAGAAGAAGGTCAGAACAGGAGTTATAGATCATAGTGAAGGAAAACCTTGACATTATGCTTCTCACTGCATTTTAAAAACAAACACCTGGTTAAAAATAACATTTGGATTACAAAGTTAATCCATTTGCATCAATACAGATGTAATGCTTTCTTGTATGTTATTTTTTTCACACTGTACACAGCTGTACACAGGAAAGCAGCGAGGATGATTAAACAATAACTCAATCTCTCCTCTTTTTAAGTTATATTTTTGCTATCTTTTTTTTTTTTTTTTTGCCTATATGTACCCGCCAGCATGTGTTGCATTTTTTTTCTTTTACTGCAGATAATAAATGAGTTTGTGGGAAGTGATTGTGGTAATTTGGCAGTGCAGCCTCCAGGATCTTAAACGAGATAAGGAAGAGAGAGAGTGATTATGATGATAAAATAAAGCAGGATTTCTTCATATGAAGACTGAGTGCATTACCAGCGAGATATGGTTATGTGTGCATCTGTGTTTGGGGATTCAGAGGTGTGCTTGAGCCACAGCGCCCTCTAGTGTGTTGGATTACATTTGCAGCTTGAACTGATATACTAGTTCATTAAATCATTTTCTTAAGGCCAGTAATAGTCGGGTTATATTTTCTGTGCCTTTGTAATGAAAAAAATCATGCAGCACCAGTTTGAAAGATTACAAAAAACTGCATATGGTTGGAAGAAAATTAAAAAGGAAAAAAGAAATGAATATTCACATTAGTGTGTGACAGTAAGATTGAAATGTCAAGCAGCAGAATTAATTAAAAATTAAAAATACACACACTGATAATTGGGATGATAATACATTTGGACTGTGACGCCTGAAAGCTCAAACTTGGAAGCTGTAAACTTGCTCAACTTTATACTTAACCCCAAATGTAAATATGGTTTTACAAAAATACTGTGAGGAAGTTGACCTGATAAAAGAAATATAATGTTGTGAATTTATTACCAAACATGTAGCAATGCTTCTAACCCTAACCACCAGAGGAAGCAATAAATTAGGATAATCAGAACCTCATGTACTTGAAAACATTTTTAAAATGAAAACATGCAAAAAATGGTCAACAATTACCAGAAGCATCTTACTGTAAAGCCAATAAAGATTTTGCCATCAATATCATCTCAATTCATTTGTATTGCACATGCACATTTTGTAAATTTTTTCAATAATATTACTCAGTTGCACCTTTATATTTCTTATGTTCTAAATTTGTCTCTCCTCTACAATCACTTTTATTAATTCTGTCTGTACATTTGATCTTACATCTGAATTGTACTAAGGGACAACAAAGACTATTTTTATTTTTCCTAATTTTCTCTGAGAAATTGTTAAGTTTCCCCTCAGATTTTAGTCAAACAATGTGTAAAGTATGTGTGAGGCAAACATAAATGAACAATTCATTCACTCCACAATTGCCTGTCCAAACTGGAATCAATAGCATCATCTTTTGGTATTCACTCACCCTCCAAAAATCTGCAGAAACCAAAAGCGCAGGACAACACACAAGCTGCTAGGGAAGATTAAAAACACAAATTCTCATACAATGCAGAAGTAGAGACATTAAGTACTGACAAAAAGGGGCAGCATTTATTGCACAAAGATAATTTTGGTCACCCTCACAGCCTAAAGACACCAACACATACAACTTCTGGTACACACCGATGTAGTCTCAGAATCACGTTTTGTTTTAGACAACATGTGGCCATACAGAATACAACCGCTTTGTCGGGAAAAACAGGAAAATAAAGATTTACATTCATAAATATTGAGATTAGGCTTTAATTTTACTACAATCATTACAATTACACCAGTTAGGACTGTTTGCACATCACAAGTAAAGCGAACCACATACACATCAACTTTAAGACCAAGTTAAACATGAAATCACTGACGGATACTTAGACAAAGCTTCAGACACATCAGCATAAAGGCACATGAGTGAGAAGTAGAACCTGAACGAACATCTGCATTAAGCGTGAGCTGCTCAGGATTTAAATGAGTCACTTTCCCTCAAAGCAAACAAAGCCATCTGTTCTTGTGGTTCTTCTGCTTAGTTGTGACACCAACGTAAGGAGCTTATTTTATATTTAATTATCAATTTATTTGCATATTATATGTTTCTAATTTCTATTTTTATTTCTATTTACTTGTCTTTTATGACTTGAAATAGGTCTTGATCTAAATGGGTTTTAATCTGGTTAAATAAATGTTTAATTTAAAAGAAATAAGAGTTATTATCTATCTGAAACAGTAATGAAATAATTCAGCAAACACTGTTATTGGCACCCTCAGAAAAAATGTTGACAAAAAGCCTCAAAGAATCGGGAAGGTTTTCACCCTGCACTCTATGTCACAGTTTGTTTTTTTTAATCTAGTAATAAATCATTTAAAAGTAATAATTATTGCTTGCTTCTTAATCTTACTGCCTAATCTAATGGTATGTTGTATTGTTTTTCCTATTTTCAAGAGTGACTAAGAAAAGTGGGTCTCTGTGTCACTATGTTTACACCCCAGGGAAATAAAAATAATAATTCCAGACTAGAAAGTTTTTTTATTCAGATTTTAAAAAGTAAAACACAAATCACGTAATTGCTTCAGTTTCAACTTCATGGAGGGTTGCATTATTTAAAACAAAGTAATATGAGATTATTTATTCATATATTGTGAGACAAAATATAAATAATTTGATGCTTTTCTTCATATCTTTTCCTGCTGTCATACACTGGATGCTTTAGGGCGCTGTAACTACTGCAAGTTCCAGTAATAAAATATTTTTAAAAATGTCTGGATTGGGATAATTCAGGTAATTCACAGTGAAACCCAATAGGTAAAATACTCTAATAAACATTTTAACAGCATTTAATAACATAAATGCATGACATATTTAACACATTTGGCACTCTTTAACAGCAAATGGTCTTGATTAAATTTAACTTTCACCTCTTTATAAATACATTTATATTTATTTTTATATAAAAAGATCAACTTTAATATCTTATCTGAAATTTTTTATTTATTTGGCACAGATTTAAAATATATTAAATTATGCAGATATACTTTTAAAACATATTTTATGCTATACTGTATAAAAAAACTGGCATACTCTAAGGGTAAAATTACATTAATTAAAGGTCTATCTGTTTGTGTGTGTATGCATGTAAACTTCAACCAACTGCAGAAGAGACAAAAACACAACAAGAACACCTAAATTATTGTCGTAAACATCATTAAAATAGATTTGAACGGACAGATTATGATTGGATTATAAGGAAAATGAAGCAAATGCATTAAAAATGCTGTTAAAAATAAATTTTATGCCAAAAACATGGCTTTTTCACAGTGATTTTACTAATTTTGTAATCTTTCTAAACCATAAAAAACCCTTTTTCTTTACTTTGTGAGAAAGGATTCTTAGTGTGAAGTATAAAAGCTCTGCTTCACCTCCAGCTGTTCAGATGAACGCATCCATTCTGGTTTTCCTAACTTCCGGAGCCTCTGTTTATCTGTGTTTTTACTTTGAGGTCAGCATATAACACAGATCTACGTTCAGCCTTTCACCCCGATCTGCTGGTTTCATGATACAGAGGAGATCTGGCAAACCTCGATCTGTGCCAGCATTCCTGCACAAGCAGCAGCTCAGTCTGTCTTCCAGACATTATTCAGGACCTTCACAACTTCCTCATAGATGATGAAGACAATGGCTACATCCAGACACACACGGCTGAGCCGGGGAACGGTCCCTTTGTAAAAGCTATGGGCAGAAAAAGGCAGAAAGAAGCAAAATTACACTTTTTATCCATTAACATTTATCTTAATTTCTATGGTTTTGTTTGTGCTAATTTAGAGCATTTTGAAAACACACATTGCACTTTGCATCAGAAGACAAAACTAACTCACAGGTAACTTTTCAGCAAGATTTAGGAGCTTGTTTAAGTCAATAATATTTATTTTAAAAATTCTTAGCTCCACTTACAGATTTTTTCCACTTATGAAAAGAAATTATTTTTCATGTAATAAATGAAATAATCCTCCAGTGGAAATAAGAATTTTTTAAATAAATATCATTGTGTTTTTTCTGTGTAGGTAAATGTAAAATTAAGGAAAGTAGTTTTTTTCATGCTGTTGTAGAAGCAGAACTTGGAAACCAAATGAGGTAAAAAACCAAAACTGCTAACCAGAACCCAGCCAGGGTCACCATAAGGGCAACCTGGGCACATGAACAGGGGCCCTTTGCACAAAGGAGCCCTTTGTGTTAATGGCGTCTTTGTGGTGGCAGGAAGAATATAAAATGGAAGCTCAGAATATTTGTCCGATGGGGTTAAAAGAGGAGCCATTTCCAGCCTGGATTTCAGAATAATTACATTTGACGTTGACCTATTACCGGTTAACGAAGTGTTAACTAGTGATTAAAATTGTGAAATAGATTTGATCATGTTTAAGACAAGTGAGCCAAAGAAAGTGAATTATTTTCACTGATTTAGGATCTTTTTATTTCCGTCGGTCTCTAACAATAAGATGCGAACACATTTCTATGATAGTGACTCTTGTATGTCTACTTGTAGACTTAGCAATTTATTATAGGCTGTAGTATATTAAACTTTAACTTGCCTGTATCAGGACCTGCACTGATGGCTAATAACACATTTTCAACACTTTTTTACTACTGAATAAATGTGGATTTTTTCAAAAATAAAATAAAAGCAGTGTAAAATAAAATCAGCAACAATAATATGTTGCAAAAAAACAAATGATTTGGAAGATTGTTGTTTTCCTCATGCAAATAAACCAGAGGTGCTTTAAAGGAGATGTTAAGCTACATTGTAGCATGAAACCTAGAGGAGGAGTCACGTTATGACCGGTCAGTGTTGGATTAAGAGCTAATAAACAATAAGTAGTAGTCAGGACAAAATAATCTCTAAACGACAGCATTATTAGAGTGGTGTTGTTTCGTTTTGAGATTATTTTGTTTTGCACAATTTCACTGTGACATGTACATTTATCACATTTATCTGTAGACTGTACAAACGTTGGGATGACACAGTCATCCCAACGTTTGTGATGACATTGGGATGTTCTAAGGCACATTTCAGCCTTAGAAATGTGCCTTAGAATGACTAAAATGACCTTTTTTCTCAACCTATTGAAGTAAACTCCACTGGATGGTCAGATAAATTTGGGCTTTGATATAAACTTATGATATCAAAGCCCACATGTAATGGCTTGCCATGGTTTAGCGAGTTTGAGTAAACATGATTAAAGCTGCAAGCGGCCTTGGAGGCCAGACAGCAAAGCACGCCTCCAGCCTCGTGGCTCTCGCCACCGCCGACGCTCTCGCCATTCCCAAAAATACATGAGTTAGGAGACTTTGTGATGTCATGGACTCTATGACAATCCAAAGACATCCTCAGAATGGCCTCATGACACAGACAATCCTTGAAGTCATGCTGATGACATCATTGTCAGCAGCATGGCAACTGTTGCTAGGGACACAAATAGCACACCGTAAGCATGTGCTATGAAAAAAAATAGAATGCCAAGTTTGGTGCCAATTGACCTTTTTATGTCAAAATTATAGCGTTTCATTTGTTTTGGTGAGTGTGCCAAGTTCGCCGCTCTGCCACGCCCCCTGAACATATACAAAAAGTAAATTTTTTGATAACTTTTAAAGCCCTATACCTTAACTGCATTCTGACCAAGAATGAAGCCGATAGGTCGAAATCTCTAGGAGAAGTTCGTCAAAATTTGACGCGAGTAAAAGGGAAAAATGGCCAAAATGACCTTTGACCCAAAATGTCCGCCTCTCTCTTCATTCTACGGGGTACCTCCAAGAGACTTTTTTTTTTATTCGGGGGGATCTACCTACGTACCGAGTTTCAGATCTCTACGACCCTTCGGTTTCCCCCAACTCACTTTAGGGGGCGCTGTAGAGCAGTTGGGCCACACCCAGTTGCGATTCCACCAGAATCTGAAAATGCTCTAAAGTTCGGTCAAGTTTGATCACCAAACTTGACTGAACTTTGGGTCAAGTTTGTTGAGTTTTTGAATACATTAAAGGCCCCAAGCAGCCACGGGAAGTGATGGAAAAGTAATAAGAAATCCTGCGATTACAATAAGCCTTCGCCAGCGCTTCGTTGGTTTTATTAATAAATGTAATAAAACCAACAGATGACTGATTACTCACGCTGCCAGGCCTTCATATTTGAGGATCTTCAAAGCGCAGTCCAGCGTGCTTTTATATTTATGAGCTTCCAGACCCTTCAAAGACGACAGCAGGATTACATCTAGTAAGTACAATTTGTAACAGTTTTCCAAATCTGTAAAAGGCAGAGGTCCTCTCCCCCTGCAGTGTGCTGCAGCCACTGTGTACCTGCATCCTTGTCTTGATGACGTCGAGGGGCGTGTTTCCAAATACACTGGCTGCCCCTGCTATTGCCCCAAACGCTCCAGTAATGATGGGATTAATAGTTTTGTTTTGGTCATCACCTAGTGGCAGAAAAAGTGACGTATTATTAAGGGAATACTTGTTTAATATACAGATATAAGATTCAGAGCTGCAATGTTTACGTAGTCAAGCTTTAAATTAACACAAATACATTTAGTGAATTTAATATACCCATACCAAATGAAATTTCCCATTTTTTGTCACATTAAAACTACAAATGTCTATATACTTATGCACAATTTTATGTTATGTGAAAGGAAAATGATGCAAAGATTACAAATCAAAAATCTTAAAAGTGTGGTGTGCATTTGTGTTCTGCCACTAAATCAATACTTTGCAATATTCACTGTAATCATAGCAAAGATATTTTTGCTATAATTACAGCTTCGGTTTTGCATCTCTAGGAACAAATCCAATGTTCAAGATGTTCAAAATGTTCAATCTCTGTCAGGTTTAATGAAGACAAACTGTGAACACCAATTCTCAAATTCTTCAACTGAATTCAGGTTTGAACTTTGAGCAGCTAGATATGAATTGATCTAAACTTTCATCTGAATTAAATGCCAGGTTGACAGATTTTCCTGTCTGAGCTGTACAGATGGTTCGCTTGGATTCTTCTTTAATTATTGCTTTCCTTGCTCGCGCCATCGGTTTCGGTAGAGAACGACCTCTTGGCTGGTTTGCACTCATGCCACACTGTTTCTATGTTCAGATGATGGACTGAATGAGGCTCTTTGAGCTTTTCAAAGCTGTGGATATTAGTTTGTAACCTAAACCTGCTCTGGATTTTTCCACAACCTTATAGTTGGGCTACCTGCTGTGTTCCTTGGTCTTCATGATGCTTCATGTGTGCTTACTAAAGGTTTATCTTCACAGATTAGTAAAGGTGGCTGAGTGCTAATATGGACTGTACTTCAAACCTTTGAAAACCATTTATAATTGTCTCTCCACTTCAAACTAATGCACGTTTTGTGTTGGTCCCACACATAAATCCCAATAAAACACAATGTAGAAATTTGAGGGTGTTAATACTTTTGAAAGGAGCCGAATTCCTCCTGTAGATGTTACCTTTGCAGATTAAATTAAACAAACAGTGTTTGTGCACACTGACCTTTGTACCAGTTCTTTAGAGACGTCATTACAAAGAAGCGGATAGCCTGGTTGGAGCCTTGTTTGAGGACCGTCGCGGTCAAACCCTGATATGTCCCTCTTAGTCCTGCTCAGACAAAACAACAGAGGTTTCCCTCAGCTAATCGAAGTCAACAGCACAGGTAAAATCAACAGATTATTCAGCTGCTATACTCTGAGTGTCCACCAGAGGTCAGCTGAGTCACAAATACTCAAAACTTTCTTTACCTTGTGACCTGATAATCTCTCTGACTCCGTGGAAGAAGCCCTTGTACTGGGGTTTGGCTGACGTCTGGTCATGAATGAATTTAACCTTGGCAGATCACAAAGGGGACACACAGGGCAGCAAAATATTACTTTATAGAGAAAACACACGTTGAGGATGTGAAAACAGAATGAAGGTTTTGTCTGTTCCACAGACAAGGACACTATCAAAAGGTTTTCAGTAAAATTTGAGCTCAGGAGAATTAAATACTTTTGCTGAATCTCAACAGATTTACCAAGTAAAAACTCACACAGCTCATAGACTGTTCATGTAAGCAGTTATTAGACGTCTTCAGCAAACAAAGCAGCTCAGTCAGTAAACCATAAACCAGTTTCTAATTAATACCTTAACGGTTTCCATGGGGCAGACCACCAGCACGGCCTCCATCACGCCCGCGCCGAGTCCGCAGAGCAGGCCGCGAGTGCTGTCGAGTCGGCCGTTCTCATCCTTCGCCCGGTTACTGAGGAACTCAAACATGCCGAATCTGACAGAAAAAGAGCAGCAATCATAAAATGTTAAATTAGAAGTTCACCGGTTTTCCTTCAATTCCAGGAAGAGGCTGTACCTGACGATGGTAGATTCATACACATTATATTGTCTTTCTTCCAGTATTCCTGCAGATGTAGCCATGGTTACACCTGTTTGTCTGCCATGATGACCGGTGGGACACTTTGGGCATCACTGCACACCAGGAGCCAAACTGGCCCAACATTTGATTCCAACTCATATTTCTAGAGATGACATTATGCTGAAAGTGCAAAGCGTGTTGCTTTATTGTTCTGGCTGCTGCGTCGTCATTAAAGACGCCCCAATAAACCACAGGAGTTCTGCAAACAACGAGCGACCAGCAGCAGCTGCCACTAAGGCAGTTCCAGGCAGAAAGGTGCGGCTCCTGCATCTATGCAATCAGTGAACGTCGTGCCAGCGAGTCCGATACAAGAAAGGTTATTTATAGATTGAAATTGAATTGTGGTGACAGCAGGACGCTGCCTGGTACGCTTCCTGAAAGGGGAGTGGCAGCCCGAGTCCTAATAAATGCAATGTTTTCCTCTGTCTGCTTGGACTGTTCACCTGCCATCGTCTTTGCTACAGCAAAATGAATTTCTCTTTTCTGGGCTCATGTAAGCCCAGTTTTATTCTCCATCTGCCTTTCTGCTGCAGTAGGTTTCTCCACTCATTATGGCTACACATCTGTTCGTCACGGACTCAGACGGCTTTGAGAGGCAGGTTTTTTACCGTCAGAACTTCTCTCTTTATGCACTCTAATGAATAAATATAAACAGCTTTTTAGCATTGAAATAAATTGAGCACATGTCCACATAAAGCTTGCTGTGACTCCACAGGGTGGCAGAGCTCTTATTAACTACCTCTGTGAATCAAACATTGTTCATTAAAGGCTGCCAGGGAGAAATATGTCAGTGTCAGGCCTGCTCTTCTGCCAATTTACTCTGCTCAGCCGTTTAACATGTGGACTACACTTTATGGTTAAAATATGACACATCTTTTGGCCGACACCTGCAGTCAGAGATGAGTCAGCCCACAGTAGAGACAGAGCTGCCCAATCTTCATTAGAGGGTCTTCCTACAAGGTCAGTTCTTGTGTGAGAAAAGAAGGTGAAGGATGAAAACATTGCAGTGGAGGGAATGAGCCAGGAATGAAAGAAGAGAATCGATGTGAAGGGGTGGGTAAGCAAGTGGCTCGATTGGACGTCCATCTTGTACCTCCCTGGCAATCTTCCATGATGATACCGAGCTAATCAGCTAATGGGATGGAGGAGGAGAGTTGGGGAGGCAAAGGGAGTGATACAGAGGAGGACAAGAGAATGAGATAAAAGTAGAAAGTCAAATCAAGCTGTGGTTAATGGAAAACTACCAATGTTGACCATTCATCAAATATAATGCTTTTCCTGCACTGCAAACCATTTGAGCTGCATTTAGTTGTGTCTACTGTCTTCTATTCTTCAGGTCAAATAAATGCGGCGAGTTTTAGATTTTTAACCTAAATGTGTGAGTTTGTAAAAAATAAACTTACAGTAGTGAGTTGTGTTAGCTTTTCATTAATTTTACCAAACCTCCAAGACGTGAATAAATTAGAGTTTTTACGTTAGCACTTAAAAAACTGAAAGAAGAAAAAGACAGGAGTGGGAACTATTTCCCAGAATGCTTAGCGGCAGGTTTTTGTATCCTGAGATGGACGAGCTTTACACAGATTTAACTCTTCTGTTGTCAAGGCTAATGTTAATTTTTATGTCCTGTTCAAATAAAATATTTTTGAGCAGGATTCATTGTGATGTTTAATAAAATTCATTAACAGATCAAAACTTTTGTTTATTGTTTAATGAAAAATAATGTAAAATAAGTAGTTATTTTAACTTGATATTGTGAGTGAAATAATAGAGAAATGTGGCTCTTTAATGAGTTTTTTTTTTTGCATATAGTGAAATAATTATTTGGTTTAAATTACAGCATTAAGTTAAAACTCACAATTCAAGATTCCATCCATCCATCCATTTTCCTGCACCCTTTTTCACTTACTGGGGTCGGGAGGGTTGCTGGTGTCTATCTCCAGCTGTCATTTCAGGAGAGAGGCGGGGTACGCCCTGGACAGGTCGCCAGTCTGTCGCAGGGCAACACAGAGACACACAAGACAAACAAACATGCACACACACACTCACACCTAGGGACAAATTAGAGAGGCCAATTAACCTGACAGTCATGTTTTTGGACTGTGGGAGGAAGCCGGAGTACCCGGAGAGAACCCACGCATGCAGAGGGAGAACATGCAAACTCTATGCAGAAAGACCGGGGCCGGGAATCGAACCCAGAACCTTCTTGCTGCAAGGCAACAGCTCTACCAACTGCGCCACTGGGCAGCCCCAATTCAAGATTAATTAACTTAAAACACAATGATTAGGCAACTTTACTCTTGCTGTTAAATCAACTTCATGAACTTTAATTTCTGAGTTAAAACCAAAACAAATTTCTTGCTGACTTAAATTGCATTTTCAAGTCAGCAGGTGGAGTTTCATTTTCAAGTTAAACAACCTTCAAATGTTTTATAGTGCATTTTAACCTTTAAGTTTCATTTATCTTCATTTCATTTTTTGGTCTAAATTGGTCTAAAGTAAGAGAGTACTTCCAGAACAGTGAAGATGAATGTCATGTTCTGGACTCTGTGTTGTGTTGCAAACTGCAGCAGCACAAATTAAATACATAACAATCATCTGAATCATCAACTGATGAGCCAACGGAAGAGACGCACTGTACATTTTAAAAGTTGCTGCATGCAATTAGTCAGGTTGTTTGTCGACTAAGGTTTTCCTTGAAGAAATGTTGGAGGACACGTTTAGATGCACATTTGATTGAATAAATCTGAAAATGTTGTGCTGTACCAGTTTTGTTTCCATGTACTTAAATCACATAACTCTATAGAGCAATGTAATCTGAATGGATGAAATTCAAACTTGAAAAACTAATTTACTTTTATCTTTTACATTACATTATTAGAACTTTAAAAATGGATATCAAATAGTTTTTCCTGGAGTTTTACTTTTTATTTCCTCTTTGATCTGACTATATTTGTCATCCACAGACAGTTTAATTAGAAAATAAATCAAAACTAATGAGAGCTCAGTTTTGTTTGTTTTTGTCATGCTAGATGTGGAGCTCCACACTTACTTTCTTGTGCAAGTCTTTACCTGCATCTAATTTTATAAAATGCAACAAATGGAATAGTTATAGAAAAAAACTTGTTAACTTTTTTATACAATATGTGGCTCCTCTCCTTTATCAGCTTGGATTAGAGCTGATGCTGCTCTGCAAAGAAGCTGAAACTGAATGGACGGAAAAACAATGAACATCCAACTTGATTTGTTTCCTAAGAGAAAATTTTCCTTCAAGTTGACAAAAACACAACCCCAAGTCCCTCTGGAAATGATGCTGAAAGCTGACAGACACATGTGATGAATACACACACCCTCCCTGCCAACACACAAACACACCAGAGTCTCAATCTCCGTAGCCCCATTGAGACCCTGTCTGAGTTTGAATGGCATCTTTGCTTCGCCTGACTGGGCCTGTCTCTCTATCATACAGACACACTCCAGCATACACACACACGCACTAACAGTGAAAGAATGAGAGGAACCGAGTGAAAAAATGAAACAGAGAACAAAAAAGCAACAAAAGCAGCCGGTTTTGGTTTGCGACGTGTGTGCGTGTGTGTGCGTCCCTGATTGCACAAGAGGTACAGCACATTTGTCTGTAGATAAATGTCAGTGCTGGGAAAAAAATAACGTAATGACTGCATACTGAGCGCTAGTGTGGCATTTGTGCCAAGCCTTGTGGGTAATGGGCTGGAATAATTGGACTGCGTGAGTTAGACGTTTCAGCTGGGAAACCGTAACAGCTTAACTGGTTTTGGTTTAATCAGCATATTTTCACCTTGTGAATTTAACCTTAGGGTTTTTTTTAAATATATAATTATGGCATTATAAATGTAAATTTTAAAACTTCTGAAGGGATTTCATTTAAATAATGGTAAACGCATAAAGATACATAGAGATTACATGTTGAAACAAGTCCATAAAGTTAGAAGGTTCAAAGTTTTGTTCTTTTGTGTCCAATTAGCAAGTGAAAGGGATATTTTATTCAATGTATAAAAAATATATAGACAAAGCAGATTTACATACCAAATAGTTATTTTTGATATTACTGACCTAAATTTCTCTTTTCCTGTAAAAACTATATGAAAAATGATAACAGGCATTCTCTGATTTGTAAGGCAAACTCTTGTAAAGTTGATTAAGCATTAGCCTTCTCCATATATTTGTTATTCGTCATTGTTTCACTCACCTGACTGCAGACTTGGGTATGGATCCATACAGCAGTGAGCTGAGTCCTCTGTAAAGTCCTTTAACACCGTGACTCTGCACCGTCTGCTTCACACAATCGCCTGGAAAGAGACAGAC
Source organism: Phalloptychus januarius (assembly GCA_902982915.1). Taxonomy (NCBI): domain Eukaryota; kingdom Metazoa; phylum Chordata; class Actinopteri; order Cyprinodontiformes; family Poeciliidae; genus Phalloptychus; species Phalloptychus januarius. The sequence goes on from CADWAE010000482.1 coordinate 6,101,974, forward strand.
ATTCAATAAATGAATAAATGAAGAAATTATCATTCTTATTCAGAGGAACCAGCTTAAGCTGTAGCACAGAAAGCTACTGCAGGAAGTTAGTAAAGCTGCTTATGTCAGACTTGATTTATAAAATCCGTAGGAAGGCATCACTCATTTGAGAATGAATGACATTTGGGATCAGTTAAGTTGGACTGATTTATGGATTCATGCTGAGTAAATGTAAATAATTTAGTGAGTCTACAAGTTTGAACCAAAGTAATGTGAAGATAAAACCAAACCTACATTGTCAATGCTGCTATACTGACAATGAACAAAGACAAGAAATATCTAAAAAGACATTTCTGACATAATTTCATTGTCTCTACAGCAGGAGACTTCAAATACAGTGTTAGACCAGAGACACATCGAAGACCCATGCTCTTGTGTCTCCAAAACCTCAATTTTGTCTACCTGTTTGTTTCTCTTCTTAGATCGAGGTCTCTCAGCTCCAAACTTAAAATACAAATACATTTGTCCTGAGACCTCAATTCTGCTGCAAATTTGATTTCCAAAACTTATGCCCTGTATTTTAATTTTGCCTCCAAACTGTTTTTACAGCCAGATTATTGCTTGTTGAAATTTGGCAACCATTCTGCTGGATAATTATTGTTCTCAGCAGTTTTCAGTTTTGGTTTTGCTGATTATGTTTCTTTAAAACTGTGAATTAAAAACAACCACATTAAAGTCAATGTTAGTACAAATTATTTTCCTTTTTGACGCCACCAGTCCATAAATCTGTGTGGTTTCACAAAACCAACGAGCAAGAACCGCAGCATCTGTCTGGAGCGTTAATTAGCCTCGTCTCCAGTCCTCAGAGTCCCAGCAGACATCAGCAGATCCCGGCTGGGTTTGTGTGCGACGCGAGGCTCCAGTAACGAGCGTGCGTGTGAGCCGCATAAACAAGCCCGGTGACGGCTCTCCAGAAACGGTGATGCACCTGAAGATGACGGGTAATTAGGTAATAAGCGCCAGAGACAGGAAGTAAGACGGGGTGGATACCTATTCCTCTGTACTTCGGTGGGTTGGCCTTCTCGTCCAGCTGGAGCTGCGTTTTCACGTACTCCGTGGGGAAAGTGATGCAGATCTCTATGCCACCGGCGATTCCACCTGGGAATAAAGACAGTCAGAGTAAATATTGCACTGAGCACAAAATACAGAGAATTGGCCTAAAACTGAAAATAAAAGTGTTGCTGTTCCCTTACTGGCTTACAGCCATGTTAATGTATTGAGCGTAAGCTGGTCGTAATAAGCAATTAACTGTACGATCAATTAAAATGAAATCAATCATTTCCATTCTGATAATTAAAAAGCCAATTTTGTTTCCAGGGACATCATAATCCGTTTTATTCATGGTTTTAGTTATAAGAGGTTTTTATTTCCATTTTATTTGTTGTTCTTTATTTATTTTTGTTTATTTTAAATATCTTCCGGTTTCAGTATAACCCCTTAAAATGAAGTTTATTGGTCTTTAAGAGGGTAAACTTGCACTATTAAGCCATTATTAAGTCCCGTTTTGCTAAAAAAACATTATTTTTTTTAAATTCTCCCTAAATCATCTTTTGATTAAAAGAAATAAATCTAGCAATTTTTTTTAGGAAGGTGACAATATATTACCTCAAAATTATCTTTAAAAAACCCAATATTTTCTTTTATCGCAATAACTACTGGGACAATTTATCGGCCAGCAAAAATTTGTGATTGTGACATCCTGATTGTGCCTTTAAAAATAAAATATCATCCATTTAACTTTTTCACATTTTGCTACCTGACAGCCAGTTGAAAGTGTTGTAGTGTAAACTGGTGCGTAGTTGTAAAAAAGATCTGCCAGGAAAAAGATCTGTTTGGATCTTTTTCCTGGCATGTTGGTGTGGATGCTACCTAAACCAAGCATTACTCAGTCCCCACTATGAATTACGTCATGGATCATTACAGTGACGCCACAAATAGCTTTTAGTCCATGAACATTAAAAGGTCCGCTGCAGAGGGAGAAAGAGTAATGAGGTCGCCGAGGATAAATCATCTGCTCCTGCAGTGGCTCAACTGGACCAAAAGAATAAGAAGGAAAGTTATATGACGACCATAAGGCTGGCTGGGAAAAAACAGGAATAAGAAAATAAATGTGTGTCGCAGCAGCAAGGTTCAGTCGGAAACCAGCCACAGCAGAGATGAGTCACATAGGAAGGAGGAGAAGGTTGGTATTAATTAAATTATCCACTCAGCCAGTGGGGAGGGTCTCCATTACCCAAGACCCTCCATTAAGTCAATGAGACAGGAACAAAATGCACTCTGAGAGAGAAACCTTTTGTCTTCTTGAACATCAGACATTAAAACTGGTGTTAGGCTTTTGAAAGCTGATACAAAGATAACATTTTGATTATTTAAATCAACTAATGTGCAACCTGGTCAGTCTGGAGTTTACTGAGTCATGACTGGATGATATCTTATAATGTGAGTTTAAATTTAACTCCAAGCTAAGCTCTCATCCTGAGTCTCACAATCTTTTATTGCTTCATTTAAATTCTGGACAGATACCTTAAAGTGTCAGGCTGCATGTCGGGTCTTTGATTGATAGAATAACAAGTCAGAATAAATTTAGGACCAATCAGAGCTCAGACTACTGTGTGTTATGAATGAAAATCTAAAATCACAACAAGATTACAACAACAGAATATTTTCCTAAGCTCACAAATCACTTTTAATTTGCCTCAGATTTGACTTCAGCAGAAAACAAACGAATTACAAGATTGTTCACATTAACTCATCAGAGCAAATATTGATAACCTTTAATTTTTTAAAATTTAATCTAAAAGTGGAAGCAATGTGATGTTGGTTCATGACCTGCTGCTCCCGATCTCAGGCCTTTTGACTCGTGTATTTCTGCTGCTGTCACAGAAAACCCTGATTACTCTGACAGATCGCTTTCAGTGACGTCTCCTCGTCCAAACATTTCCTGCTACATAGCAAAAACTCTCCATCTTTCCTGTTTATTATCTTTTCTGGCTGAAAAGTGTGGCAGCGGCAAAAAAAGTGAATGGACCAACTCTGAGGCGGCAAAACACAAACACATGATCAATCCTCATCAGATGTCCAGCATCTGTAATGCAGCTTGTCCATCTTCCAGTTCATTTTGCAGCCTGCATTCAGCAGATTCACACACACACACACATCTACACATTTACAGGTGACAGCCTAAATGAGTCCAGTGTATCTGCCAAACATAGGTTATGCTAGAAAAAATGGCCATTAATCTTTATGTGCAGACTCGCTTCCCTCTCCTGATAAATTCTCTATTTTCTTTCCTTCAGCAGCATCTTCCCTCACCTCTCCTCTTTCTCAGGCTTCCCAACATAATGCCTTGAAAATCAATACATCAACACAAACCTTTGACACTTGCTATTACAGAAGAAAGAAATTGCAACTCCAATGTGGAGAAATCCAGAGGTGGTGAAAAATATCACAACACCTCAAACAAATATGCTTTAACAGACACTTTTAAAGCTGAAATATCCACAGACTGAGTGTATTTTACATCAATCTGACACACACCGCTGGGTAACAACCTGCTGCTCACATCTGGGCTTGGGCTCATGCTACAGACATACTGTCAAACATACGCAAAAATTATATAAAATGTTTTAATGCATGAGCATCGAGCGTCTAATTTTAAAATCAGATCCATTAGCTCATATGACAAAGTGTTCATAAAACTGGCAACAGCAGAGTTGGATGCGTGAACAGTGTAGGTTTTTTGGTTTTGTTGTTTTTTAAAGCAATAAAAACTGTTAGTGGTGAGAATTTATCGGTAGGGGATGAAACGTGCAGTCATTAAAAAAATCTAGTTAAAAACAGAAAAAAGAAAAATCATACTAAAGCAGTTTTGGTTTCGTTTATATTTACATTTTCCAGGTACAAAAGATCCATCTGCAACATTTTTTTTACCCAACTGGACAAGTGAGTTCGGCTCAATAATGTGCCAGTAGTTTAGTATAAGGAAATATGACAAAGTAACTCCAATAAATACTAATTCATACACCAGAGAATTAAAAACAACCATCATTGCTTAAAAGAGTTTCACACAGCTGCAGGATTAGAAATGTAATGATCCATAACAAATGACAGTAATAGACGACAGAAAACAATGATCAGAGCCACAATTAATTTTAAACATGGTGTAATCTAAAAAAGTAATCAAATTAAATCAGCTTGCAATATGTCTCATGTTTTAAGTTATTTATCATAATTTATCCAAATTACTTATCTCCTAAAATAAATCAGGAGGGACTGTTGTCTCTCATAGAAATATTTAACAGAAACTTTAAGATTATGACAGTTTTAATAACAAATTTTTCATAATTATTGACTCAGAAAATAGTATATTTAGTTAAATTGAGATAAGGGGAATGATTAAATAAATTTTCACTTCTTTCTCCTCCTTTTCAAACAGAAAAGTGGTGGTAAATAAATTATTTTTTTCTTGGTTATGCATGTTGTCTCTACCATACTGACAGTTTGTTTTCTTGCTTTTAAAAACCTGTTTGAGAATAAAGAAATCCAATCAAATCAGATCAGATAAAATGGAATAATTATCTAAACGGACATGAAGCAGTTCCCTGAAGGGAGGAGCCTGTCATTTGAGGGTACGAAAATGGAGGTTCAAATTAGCAAACTTTAAATCACCATTCAAAATAATCTAATCAGATATATGACCAGTTAAAAGCCACTTCTTTGCAGAACAGAGAGAAGCAAAGGAAAGTTGAGCCAACATGCATCCAGCTGACAGGGAGGTTCGGTCCTGAAATCCTGCCCTGCCTGATGCTGCATAACACTAATGAGCCTCGGACACATCTGCCCCACTATCAACTTTCCCTTTTCATCAGGATATAATGACAACCGAGCATCGAACAGAAGTCAAGCTCCAAATCCTTCAATGTTTATTTTTCTGACAGAAAAGGGTTTTACTTTGCAAAACTCACATGACAAGAAAAGACTAAAAACTGGTCTATTTGTAGGTTTGCAAATATGTGAGGCGTCGGTTTTGCAGCAGAATTGAATATTAATCCTGATCATCTTGTATCACAGAAAAACCTCCAGAGGGAGGAACACAGCAGAGGAGGTCGGAGGGAAACTTGTTATTACGTCTATATCTCCAGTCCAAAGGAACTGAGGGCTTTTGCTGTGTAGCCAAAGGAATGATGCACTTCAAACATCAGGTCTCCTGTTAGCAGAACGAGAACGGTTCTGTTTGCCTTCTGCAAAGATGAAAAGAATTATTCATCTGACGCCTGGCCTTTCAGGCTTTCTCTGTTCTAAACAACACTCTCTAATTCAACTGCTGATGCCTAATTACAGGCAGGATGTTGATTAATTTTACATGGAAACTGCTTAAACTGCTTACAGCCCTGCAGCATGGAGGAAACCGGCTGATTTAGGACAGCTAATGCTCCGGTTGTTTAGACTGTCTGTGCAAACTGGAGATAATGCTGCAAGGCTTTACTGGGAAAGGATGAAACACTGTTGTTTTACATGGACAGTATTTATGCACCTTGTTGAGTCAGTGGTAACTCACAGGCTGTTCTGGTTGCACACAGACTTTCTAAGTTTTGTGTCATGTAGTCATGAGTTTGTAAAAGCCACTAAAAAAAGCTGGCATCAAAGTTTCATCTATGAGCCGCTGTGTTATTTTGCTACTTTTAATGTTTTATTTTGTTGCTGAATGTGGTGATCTCTATGTTTTGTATTTTGATGATTAACGGTTTGCCAAATTTACTCCAAAACCCTCGCTGTAGCTTCTCCGACTTGAGAAAAAAAAACACAATTTTCATCATTACTTTCAAAACATTTGAAAATATACTGCTTTCTGAATGTTCAGTTGTTCCAGAAAGCAACATTTGTGTTAAAACAAAGTATAATAGAGCAAAGAGCGAGGAATATTTACCATTTTTCTGCAGAGGGGATTTTTGGATGAAGTTAATTGTGTACATCTGCTCTCATCTATTATTTCTTTTTTGGCACTTTTGCATCAAAGGTGATGTCTGATTACAAAGATTATTCATCTTGATTGAAATTTTTACTGAAGCATGTAGATCATGATGGGATATTTTTCCTGGAAGGTTAAAAACAAAGCTTTTACTTTGCTATTTTAACCTCCATGTTCATGAGACTGACACACATCTGATTGTGATCAAATTGTCTCATTCTCCCAATAAAATTAAAAAAATATTTCTACAGGCTTCTATTAAATCTCCGTTATGACAAAGAGCCAGTTTGTCGGAGCAGTAAAGCGCCACACTCATCAATTTGATTAAATTACCCAAACTATGTCGAACCCATTCCAACAGGAAGGAAATGATCTATGTGGCATTTTTCTCCAGAGACAGGTTTTCCCCACAGGACTGTGAGCTGCAGACGACAAAGAAAATAGGATTTGCCACCTTTAAAAGATTGTTGAGGGAAACCATTTTTCATACCTAAAGTATTATTTTCTTAACAGGGGAAGGTAATAACTCGAAATTGAATTCCCTTCTGTGATTATTTAGGTTTCAGGGTAAAACAAATATTTGTATATTTATATATATACCATCAGTTATCAAGTTTCACAATATTAATTTAATCCTGGTGAAGTGAGTTTCTAAAACTTACAGATTTGTGACATTAATGCTGGAATATCACTCATCATCTCTGACAAATCAAAAAATAATAATTAATATGTTTCTTGTTTTGGAAAACCTCCTATTTCAATTAAAATCTATGCAATAACTTAAATGTATCCTTATTTACAGTAAATGCTACATTTGTTGATCCACTTTGCAGAGAGGATAAGATGTAAAAAGCCTCAAAGTGATTTATTATTTTATTGAAGATAAAATGAATGGATGGATAAAAGTCAGTGAAAGTGTTGCTAACAAACATCAGATGCTATTTATATGCCAATTAAAAGTTGTTTCCTACTACATTTACAAATGTAAAGCTGCCATTTTCTCGACGTTACAAGAACTTTAATGGGAGCCGTTTGCTTTGGTTAGACAAGGAAGAGTTTATCTAAAACTTCAGGTGGGTTTTATATGGTGATTTTTCTGCATGTTTCAAAAATCTAAGCAACTACAAAAATACATAAATTTATCCTGGGCTTTTGCACATCTTAACCAGGGGTCTTACTAAATGTGACTGTATATCTGCAAGTGCATCACACCAACATCCAGCTGACAGGCTGGAGGTGGAGGGCTTTGGATGGGAGACGGCTCGGTGATTTATTAGCTCGCCTCCCGGTGCCAGTGCTCAACAAGCAGCAGGGACAGCGCAGGGGGAGTGGACTCTGTCTGTGACGTGGGGACGCGGGTAATAAGCCAGAGTTTGACGAGCCCTCTGAGCCCGAGACGAGACAGCCACTCTGAAAACCCGGCCGGCTGGCCTCAGGCTACAGAGACAGAGAGAGGAAGAGAAAGAAATCTACAAGGGGGGGAAAAGTGTGACAAAAGCATCAAATATTCCAGAAATTTGTTTTAAAATTAAAAGTCTACTTCTCAGCACGTGAATCTTTCATATGAAAAGCTACAACTAGAAGCCCTCAGGCTTCTCCTGGACAAAAACTACATTTTCCTTCCCTCAACTTCAGCCACCATCACTGGATGTCAAGACCAACCAATAGAAGCAGAAAGAGCTTTAAAAAAGCAGAGCATCCCTCCTCCCAGCCATTAACTGAGTGGCTTAATCCATTAAGGTCTGACCTTCTCTCTCCACTTGCTTTGTCTTCGAAGAGCTGCAGGGAACGTCCAAGTGGCTCGTTTTGTCTGCAGAGAAATGCTGCACACCGGGCATGGAGCAAACTAGATTCCTCAAGATGGGAAAATACTTTTTTGTTCTGGGCGTATAAACTATCTGTTGGTTTTCCTGGGGATGAAATCTAGACCCAGTGACACACTTTTACTCCCAAACAATTGTATCTTTCCAAAGAAACAGTTGCAGCGTTCTTACCGAGCCCGTCTCATGACCACGACTTGTTATAATTAACTATTTACTAAGTCGTGGTCACTATTTATTTATTTTTTTCTCCCATGTCACCAGACAGGCCCGACTCGACCTTACTGGAACAGGGATCACCAGCGGGCCTCAACCAGTCAGTCAGGCTGCACCGGACTGACGGGGGAAAGCCTCAGCACGGCCAAGTTTCCCTTATTCAGCCTAAAACCTGAAATGAGGGACCATTCTGCTGCAAAGAGCAGCTTTTTAACATTAGAGCTCAAACATTTATTCATCTTTTAAAACAATTAGACGATCAAAAAATATGGAGAAAATATGGAGAAAAGAACAAACATGTACAGAACCGCCGGTCATTTCTCACATTTTAGTAATTAATGCTCAACTTTGGAAGCCGAGTATCTAGAAACTAAATCCTGTTGTCCTAAGCATAAATATGAAATGACATGCAGGCCAATTAGTCATTATTAAAAACCGGAAAGACAAGGACACATGCCATTCAAGTGGCAGCTGTGTGTTGATCAGGAAATTGCTCGCCCAAACTTGCCCAGTCAGACAAATAAATAAAAAGTGTGAAACAACCGGAGCTGCCAGACGAGGCTCGGTGAAGCTCTGAGCAGGATGGTAAGGTGGTTCGGGAGTCAGCAGGGAGTCAGGACAAATAATTTTCAGGCATTGCTTACCCAATAATTGAGAGAAACTGCATGTTTGAAGAATAAATCTCTTTCACCATATTTGAGTCATGAGCACCGGCTCCTCCGGTTTCCATCCTCGACTAATTATTAATATTGGTCTCAAATGATCTGCAAGTTATCAACGCAATGTTAATACTGGATTCCAGTTTTCAATGTGTTGTTGAGCCTTTTACAGTTTTTGAAGAAGCTCTTTTAAAATCTTAAAACATTTACAGCCACCTTCGACTAAATCTTGATTTTTTTAAAGCAGTTTACAACTTTGGTATCTTTAGTTTGTTAACAACAATTTCAGAAAATGTAAAGTTCCCTAGAGCCCAAACAGGAAGTGAAATTGACATTTTTGATTCCCTAAGAAACCTGAATATTGATCAATAAAATCAATAACATGGTGCCAATCAATGAGGAATGTGGAAATATAAAGCATCTGAATTCAACATAGATCTATGTTAAAAAGCTTTGCTACTAGACTTTTGTCGTTTTAAAAGCTGAAAAAGAAAGAAAAATATTTTTAAAATAAAGTCTAAACGTATTTCCAGAAGTAATTTTCCTTTTATTGTATTTGTCCAGAACTTATCGCTGACAAAAGCAAACTTTTACTTTTCAAAACTGCATGTGAATGCTGCACAGATCTCTGAGGAATGCAAAGTCTGTACAATGTTACATACGACTGGAAATGGCTACATGTTACATCATTGCTCAACTGTCTGCAGGAGACAAACTCACCCAACAGGTTCCAGGATTATCAGGATCTTTTGTTGAACTCCTGAAACATTGCTAGAACGTTATTGCTCTGCTGATGTGTCTGTATGTTCAGCAGGTTTTCTTTAGCAAATTTGCAACAGTTTGAAAAACAAAAAAACTAAAAGTAAGAAATAATATCTGCTTACCACCAATTTCTGCACACTGCTGGTAAGCTGGCTGAAATAAGGCTGATACTTAGAGGCTGTTTGGAAATATTTCTGGTCACAGAAATGATGTGGAAAACTTGCAGGCAAAATGTTTTACTAAGTTAATTTTGTTATTTCAGGCTGTCTAGTTGCAAGAACTTTATACTGGCTCAAGCCTTTTGTTTCAGGTTTAAATATTCTATATTTTTCTGTATGCAAGCTTTTGATGATAATTATTTATTACATTATTGTCTCAGAGGAAATGTAAATTTAGAATGAGTGTAATAAGTCCTGTTTGGAGCCAAGATGAGCTGTTTTTGTTTTCAATCAGAAGAAATTCATTCAGGACTATGAAAGATTGAGAAAGTGACGTTTGGCAGAACACAGAGCCGAAATCAGCAAAGCGCCGCCAACCTCAGCATGAAGCCTTGATAAAGAAGCACCTCAGAGAGGTTCTTCATCAGCTGGAGCTGCTGCAGCCTGATCATCATCATCATCACACATGGAGGTCGGCAGCAGGAGCAGGGGAGGAGCGCACAGGGCTCTGAACTGATTAATTGCAGACACAACACGAAAAACCTGGGCAGCACTGGGTGATAACAGACAGCTGATGTGATTCATTTATTTGTTTAGATAAAATACTTTTTTTTATATACCATTTGATTAAACCAGTGTTTCCCAACCCTGGTCCTCGAGGCTCAGTGTCCTACATGTTTTAGAGGTTTCCTTGATTTAATGTGTCTGATTGCAGTTCAGCAAACGCCTGTTAATCAGTTTTAATCGACTGAAATCAGCAGGGCTGAAGCAAAGAAATGTCTAAAACATGCAGTCAGCGTGCCTTGAGGACCAGGGTTGGGAAACACTGGATTAAACCTTTATCTTCAAAATCAGTTCTACTTTTTGATAAATATTGTAGTTAGGACTGTTTTAGCTGTGATTTATGAGTTTTAAAGATGTATTCTGAAGCTGTCAAAGCAATAAGCGATTAGTGTCGCAATAAGCAATTAGTCGCATGATAAATTAAAATGAGCTCAATAATTTCCATTCTGATTATTAATATTTTTGAAGGGTAATTTTAGTTACAGAGACTTTATAATCCATTTATTTATGGTTTTGGCTGTTGTTTGGTTTTTATTTCCACTTTATCTCTTGTTTTTTTGTTGCTATGCTGTATTTTGGATAATTAAAATATTCCAGATTCCAGTAGTAAGTGTTCTTTACTAATTTAAATGTATATGCCTTTGAGAAGGAAGATTTTCATAATAAGGTCATTATCGATACTTTATTTGAAAATGGTCTCAAAAATATAATATCATTTATTGCAATAATTTCTGGGAAAATGTATCATCCAGAAAAAAAGCACAAAATGTGTTAATGAGCTGCTTGATTTTTAAAAAAAGTCCAACATGCTGAATGGAAAAAGACTTTTAGGGTGAATACAGTACACCGGAAACATTTTATTAAAACTGAGAAATGACACCTGGCATTGATGTTAAAAATATTTTCTGATTGATAAAGTTAAGAAACAAAAATTCAACATCTGATGCGATTATGTCCTGCACATGGCTGCATCCCTCTGCTGCTGTAATGGTGTTATGTAAACCTGCACAGGAGGAAGGATGAACAGAATCCCCTGCAGGCTGGACCAAACCCGGACAGGAAGGAGGGATAAAGGATGAAAGTAGCTGAGCTGTTGGTTAAAAATCCTTTTCAAAGAGCAACATCTTCAATTTAGGAAGGATAACAATTGTGACTTCTTCTTTTTTCCTTTTTTTTTAAAATCAGCTTGTATATCTGGAAACGTGTCCATCTAGCTTATGTTAGTTTGCAACACACTGACCAACAGTTGGCAACCAAAAAATGTGTCATAAATTGACTGTTACTTATAGATGCTGTTCAGACTGCAGGATCTCATTTGAAGTTTTTACTGGTCACATAAAAAATGTAAAGTGCTGCAAAGGATGGATGTTGAACCATTTCTATTTACAAATAATCTGAAAATATGGCTGCATTTGAATTCAATCCCCTTTACTTTTATACTGGTTGTACTGGAAACATCCAGTTGTTTTCAGAGCTCACATAGTTATTAACAGGGTCCACTTGTTTTTATTTAATTTCCGTGTAAACCCAGCTGCTCTACAAAAGTCTCAGAGATTTTTGGAGAACATAATGAACAAGCAGCATCATGAAGCAACATAGCAGGAGATCGATTTAGTAATTTTAACTTGCTTATTTGAGTTAAAATGAAACTTATTTTCATTTTGTCCCACACCAAGATCAAGAAATGTCTTTAAATGTGGCAGCAAGTATTGCTAACCCCTTTAACTGTTAAACTAAGAATATAAAATATGTGTATATAATCTGGTATTTTACAGACAAAACTGAGTTATTGATCAAATAATATTTGAAAACACAACTATAATCTTGAAGGTGCCATTTTTAGAGATAAAAACTTCTGGTGGGCCAGATGCAGTGGCAAAACAGCATACATGGTAGATATCATCCCTGGACTGAAACACAGTGGTTGCCGAATCATGATGTGGGAACACTTTACACCAAAGGGGGCAGGGAAACGGAGCAAAGTGAAAGAATGGAGCAACGTATAATCTAATCCTGGATAAACATGTGGTAACAGCTGCATAAGACTTCAGACCTGGGGGAAGGTTTACCTGCAACCCTAAACATGCAGCCAAAGCTTTAGATGGAATGATGTTCATGTGTTAGAATGGTCCAGTCAAAGTCCAGACCTAAGTCTGACAATCTGCAGCAAGACTTTAAAATCTATATTCAGACACCCTCTATCTAATCTGACTCCATTTGTTTCATGAATGAAGCACGTACTTTGAGACATGCCTTAAGATATTTTAAGGCAAGTTAAAATAACAGAAACAATAAAATAAAATATACTACTTTTCTCTGATTCATTGTTTAAAATCCCTATTATATTCCTTACATTTTGTGGTTGTAAAATGTAAAAGTTCACGTTTTTTTTAACTGTATGAAGTCTTGATTTCGCCAAAAGGTCCTTAAGAACAGCACATGACAATAAATATTAGTGACTTCTCTTGGAAATATAACTTTCTGCTTTGTTTTTACGCTTTATTAAATTACACTCCTTCTAGGATTTTCACACTGAAACCCTCAGTTGTTCAACAGAGGCGAGCTTAAATCAAAGTATCTAAAAACTGTGCTCTCCTTTCTACGACTGTAACTTTTCTCTGTAAGCTGTAAAACCTCTGGTATTCAACTGAACAACCACTTTCTCGCCCTGTGCGGCAGATCGCAGTGAACTCACCTGCCAGAATTGCTTTTCCAGGATGAGTTAGTTTCGCTCTTCCAGCCGGAGCCGCTGCCGCCAGACACCGCGGTCTGCAAAAGGGGCTGAAAAATGCGCCTTTATCCTGCATGATTAGACAATAAAACCTATAAAAAAAAAACCCACTTGCAAATCTAAGAAAGTTTTTTTTTTTATCGTAGACAAATCAGATTTTTCTCCTCTTTGTTTTTTTTCCCCTGTAAGTCAGGAAAAGCGCGCTGTCGCTGGTGCGCTCCCTGGCTGCAGGTGATCTGAGCTGCGCCCGGAGAATCCCGGATATCAGGAGTGACAGTGGGCGGATACAGTCAAGGAAGTTGGCACCGACTATTTCCAATATCTGTTGATTGTCACCATGGAATCCTCACCGGAAGTAACGATGGATAAATGTTTAGTTTCGTGTCTTAATTAATTTCTCAATAACATTCATGAACTTCAAAAGGAGGACAGGCGGATTTAGCGGCTGCCTTTCTGCAAGGGACGAAACGTACACTTTCTTTTGAAATAATAATAATAAAAAATGGGTGGGGCTCAGCATCTCCTCTCCGTTTATCACAAATTTATCACAAGAGGAAGGAAGATTAGGAGGAGGGATTTGATCTTATTCATTTATTTAAGCATTTGATTCTTTAATCAAACAGATTTATTTCATAACAGCTACAAATATCCAACCACGCCCTCTCTAGACAAAGAGGCTGGAGCTCTGGGAGACTCTCCATCAATCATGTCCTGGTTGCCCAGATACCAAAATGTCAGTCTGGTCCAAATCCATGATGTACAACCACACTGCCACAATAACATCCCTCTTTTGAAATTTTAACTCATTTGTAAATAAATAAAAAAAATCACACGAGGAACAAGAAAGACACACTTCAGTGTCAACTTCAATTTTCCTTCTGCCAGGTTAAAAATAATGTTCAAGAGAATTACAGCCACATCTTGATAAATCAGATTTAGTTGACGCACAGAATAATATATTTCAAGTAAATGTTAACGTGGCTCAAAGCTAAAACAAAAAAAAATTGTTAATCAGGAAATGTCAGTACTGTAGAACCTATGAAAAACTATTTTTATGCAAAATTAAACCTTATGGCCTGTTGTTCCCTACACAATCTTGAAAGTTTTTCAGCAGACAATCATTGTCCAACTCAAAAGGGAAAGCAAGCCACAAAGATGCTTATAGAGCGTTGCATCCAGGCATATTTATGAAAAGTTGAGTGGAAGGAGAAAAAGAATGGCAGAAGAGAGATGAACAAGTAACAAGTACAAATCAGTTTTGACAGGATTGTGAAGCAAGTCGTTCATGAAGCTCCACAAAGTGTAATTCAGAGAATAAGATCTGCAGAGGAGGATTAGTGCCAGTGGGGAAAAAATCCGACTCTTTTTCTCTAAATTCTTACTTTGGTCTCCTGAGATTAAAAGTCAGATTCTGAATTTATTTTATTTTTTTCCTCAGTGGCCTTAAAACCCAAGTTGATTCAGGTCCAGTTTAAGTTTCCACCGTCCTGTACCAGGAAGTTCTAGAGTACTTCCTGCTTTCTTCAGATAAACTTTATGGAGACGTTTAAGCTGGTTCGGGGACCCTGGTGTTACTGAGTTGATTGCTCATTAAACTCACCTGATTACTGAAACAGGAAACTGGGAGAAACACCAGACAACAATACAAACGAGCTAACGACGGTTAGCAATCTGGACTGACCACCTCCGTGTCCTGCTGCATGGATGCAGTAATTCATGCAAATATATAAATAACATACACTATATAAAGATGTTGGTATAAATGTACTGAGAAAAAATTAAAACCACTTTGAGCAAACTTGCCTCAAGACTTTGCCATTTATTAAGCTGTTTTTTTGGCCATTTGTCTTTTTCTTACAAAAAAATCTTTATACCTTTTTTAGGACTACAACACATTATAGACAACGCATATGGTGCTTCATACTATTTTACTTTTGATCTGTAAGGAATTTCATTACATTTAAATTATACATTTGTTTTTTTTTTACCTAACTCCCACCTCCATGAGACTTGAAGCTTCACCACATCTTTTTTTGTTTTGTTTTTTTTTATTATTTGGTGGGGAGGTTTTATTATACATCTTTGTTTTTGACACAAAATCTGTAATACTTGATATACTTGAGTGTAACATGACAGTTGTGCTTCTGGTTGCAGTATTATTATTTGGCAGCACATGCACATATTTATGATTTTACCTCCTTTACTTTTACCTTACCTTCATGGTTTTTGTCACACCCATCCTGACGCTCCGGGTTCCACTTTCAGTTCTTTGAAAAGTCGGCCGACGAGATCAGAGCTACGGTGGGTGAAAGTTTCATTGTGTCCACGAAAGCTTCAAAGGCTCCACACACTCGCGTGCGCACACCCACACACTCATTCACAGACTGTAATTCTTATTCACAAGTGGTCAATAGTCTGTATACTGCAAATACTCGTACCTGCTGCGAAAGGACACAGAACGATTGCACAGCAACTGTCATTCAGAACAGAGCATGACACGGATGTGAATTCAGATGTGAGACAAACAAGCCGCCTCCTTAGATTAAATAAGGCCGCAACAGTGCTTTCAAGAGGAAGGTGGAGAAGCAAACACATGCCTCCCACCTTCTGCTGCTTTTCAGAAGTCTCTTTTTCATCAGTGCGAAAAAACAAAGAACCAAAAGCTGCTCTATGGTTAATAAAGTCTACATGGAACAGCAACAGGACAGAGTGGTCTGGTGCTCCTCCACCTGGGAGAAGCAACTTCATGCTGTTTACATTAGTGATGCAAATGGGAAACAATGGATTCCTCACAACGTCTCTGGGGCCACTCATCAAAACCGGGTGTGAAGAGACTTGAGACTGCGGTTTCAGTGAGCGCAGGCGGAGACTCTTCAGACTCTTCAGCCTCTGGCGAATCAGCTGGGGCTCAGAGCAGTGCGGTTCAGTCCAAGTGTGCGCGAGTTTTTCAGGTGAAGGGAAACCAGGAGAGACAGATGGAATAAGATGAGGAGTTGGGGGCGTTTACATGTTGAAGCCGTAGGCTGGCTGGGCGGGGTAACCCGCGGCAGCAGGAGGAGCGGCGGGGGCGGCGGCGGGGGGGTAGCCATAAGCCGGGTACGGTGGCTGAGGAGCCACAGGAGAGGCAGCAGCAGTCAGCATCAGCTGCTGGCCTGGCGGCACAGAAAGAACTGCGGTTACGGAGGGACAAATAAAACTTAAAAAGTAGCACAGAAAGCTGGCTTTTCAAAATTCAGTCTACAATGAAAAAAAGCTGCAATTTCCAATATATTTTTCATAAATCAAGTTCATCCACTTCCTCCCGAAGCTACTATTGCAACCTACAGAAAAGCGCCACTTCTCATGAGAAACAACCAATCAGAGCCAGGGGGAGGGTCTTAGCGCTGTCAATCACACCCACATACACACTGCTAAATCTCCTAATAGCTGAAAAAAAACTTCAACATTCAATGAAAACCCATTCATCACATCATTGATGGCTTTGTTATCGGGAACTAGTTTTAGTGTAGAAGAGGTGAGGGTGTGAGTAGTATTATGTTCACTGTTTTGCTATTATCTTATTTTGCTAAATGATGCCATCTTGTGGTCATTCTTGGTTAGTTATCAAAAAAGCAGGAGAAGAAGTAGAAAACTGGAAGTACAGCACAGTTGCAGCCAAATGGCAGCTCCTCAGCCCTGCTTATGTCGCTTTCTTCTTGCTGAAACAACATCTTTGGGTATTATAAGCTGAATTAGTCACACATGAGAACAGGAAGCACCTTCATTTATGGAGAAATTGTATATTTCTGTTTGTAGTAACTCAGCCTGTTGCTAAGCTAACTAAGATCATTAGTCTGGGTAAAAAAAATGCTACATGCTGGGATTTTGACATCGTTATCGCAGCAATGACACCTTTATGTATTCCTTTGTTTATCTTGTTCCAGCTTCACATAACGTAAGATCTCCTTTTTTATGTTTAAAAAAAATCTTTTTTTTTTAAAGGTTGTGTGCTGCATTTTTAATCCCAGTTTTGTTTTAAAAACACTTATAAAACAACCACTTGTTTTTTTTCTTCAATTAGCCCAATGAAATAGTAGGAAATTCTAGTTTTACTTGAAGCAAAATTGTAACATTTCCCTGCCACCTTTATCAGTAAACATTGAATTTTAAAGTCACAGTCACTTTATACTTACCAAACACCATCGGCTGAGGCTCTGTCACGTCGTCCTCAGTTTTCCTCTGGCTTTCTGCCTCCTCCAGTTTGTCCACCTGGGGGCAGCAGAGAGCAGAGATTTAAAAAAATCCTCCACATCGTCATAACAGTCTGAGATCATAACCTGGAGGTATGTTGCAGAAATCTCTCTATTCAAAATTATATATATACATATAATGTTTTACTGTGCTGGATTACCTTGCAACAAAAAATGTGTTGTTTAAAAAATAGATTTTAGCAGCGCACCTACATTGTTGTGATCACAGAGATGTACAGACTTCATTTGAATGTCTTCTTTTTTCTCTCTCAGAAAACTTTAACTGTAAAACTTCAGCTGCACAACAACAACTACCCTCATTTTCCTTCACATTCACTGAATAAATATTAAAAATTGCAAGTTGTCACAACCTCTTTTTAAAGATTATGCTACAAACACACTGTGTAGTGTAACAGTGTAGCTATGGATACCGAGGACAAGATGACATGCAGGACTCTAAAACATCTTCCAGTGTAAATGTTACAGGATAAAAATAAAGGGTCAGCTCACCAAAGTTGCATGTAAAAACAAAAATACACATTATTCAGGATGTATTTCTAGAAAAACTGATCAGTGAAATGCAAGGTGTTTACAATAGAAACGATTCAGATGTGTGGTTTTAATTTTACCACCAAAAATGGAAAGAAAGACGGAAATATGTGTGAACTGGCCCTTTATAGGTAGGATTATAACATACATCACAGTTAAAGAAACATTATATTCTATATTGGGAGCCTATAAACATGCCTATATGCAGGTGGCACATTTCCAGCTAGTTCAGCATCATAAAATGCAGAGCCTTAACATGCATCTCATTCATAGCTGTCAGTGCACACTCCTCTGAAAACAACTAAAACTGAGCCTACAAATCAGAAGCTCACACTTGTCAGGCAGGAATCCAGTTTTTATAACCTGAACTGCTCAGAGTTATTTGGAGAAATTGTGCTAATTACACTGTAGGTACAGCTGGATATGAAACAGTGGTGCACTGCAATCAGAAAGGATTTTAAAAGAACTAAAGAAAGAAAGGGTTTTCAAAGAATTGAAAAGGTTAAAATCCATTTAGAAAGCACTTAAAAACCTAATTATTATTATTTATTTATTTTTAAATTAATATTTTCTGGGGACATAAAAGGACCTATCAAGGAACAGAAGAAAAGTGGCTCATTCTTCATTTGTTTGCAGCCTGTAGTTAAAAACTACAAACCTTTTTCTGCAGGTAGAAACATGGGGCTGCATCTAATAAGCTTTTGAGTGGTGCTTCTTTTTCTAAAATCCCCTTTGCATCAGAACTTTGCAATAAAAATGCAAACATGAACCCCCCACTGACATTTAAGGTCTCGGATCAGAGAGTTTGGAACGTTAAGCAACCGTCTTCACTTTGCATCACATCATGACGTCACAGTCATTCCCCAACCCTGGACTATGTTTTATATTTGGTAGAGGTTACGGGTTTATAAATACATCCAGAGGTGGATCAGGATGACTTCAGCCAGCCATTCTGTAACCTTACAGTTGATCATGAAACGGAAAAAACAAGTGAAGATCAGAGGAAGAAAGGATGATTTGAAATTAACATCAGCTCAGAAAACAAACACTTAGGCCTCGTCTGCACATAGCCGGTTATCTGGGAAATAAACATGCCTTTTTTATGCCTTTTTGCATTTAACCCACATAAATCTCCTTTTAAAATCACAAAAAAAACTCTGACAAATAAAACATTTTTTAAAAAGTCTGTATTTTTGTGTGTACATGGGAAAACAAAGTTGCAGGGTCCCACACTTTAGTCTGCAACAAATAATGCACCAATATGTCCACATACTTACTTTGATATAATTCCCAATCAACAATGTCTTGTGTTTTATTATCTTCATATTCTAATAGGCTAATTAAAGTCATGTTTAATTCTCCAGAGGAAGTCTTTGTTGATTTGAAGCAACCTGTGGGTTTTATCTTAGCACTATACTGCCCCCTATGGGTTTGGCATGTTTAAAGCAATGCTTAGGGGTGGATTTGTAAGGTTCATGTAGATAAAAACTTTTCTGAAACCGATCCTGTGTGTACAAAATTATTTTGTAAAACAACATGCTGGAGATATCTGTTTTTAAAATACCCAGCTATGTGCATACGAGGCCTTGGTGAAAGAATTACTGTTTTTTCGTACTCTATCAAGTCAACGTTTCAAAAAACACCACTTAGCACTAGATGCAACCCTATGACATCCAAAGTTAGAGGGTGAAACGGTTTTTGTTAGGCCAGGACAGATTAATGTGTGGTTATGAAAAAAAATATAATCTGAACAGGCTTTAGCTCCGGGCACCATCATGAGAAGCTGGCTTGGACGAGTTTCACGAATCAAAGATATAAAAAGGTTCTGAAAAATATAGCATCCCTCTCCCCCACTTATTGCTGCACAGTGACAATCAGGTGGCTGGTAGACGGCTCCTTACTGCACCTTGGACTCCAACAGAATTATAACTTAAAGGGTGTTTAAGCTACATGCAGCGTGTTTACAGACTGGTTACCTGATCCGATAGAAAGAGTAATAATTAACCAGCCAACGGGTGTTAACTGTGTAAAGAGGAAAACAGTCAAAAAGGTCTAATATTTTTCTCACTAAGCTACTATTTTACAAAGGTTTATGCATAAATATCAAAATAATAATATATGTTTTAGTTTAATCTGTATTGACATTCAGTTTCTTGCTTTATTTCCTTTTGCTACTCAAAGGAAGCTCAAGTGTTTTCCAGCTGGTGAAATTAAAATGTGTGGATGGTGAAGTGGAACAAAAGCCTGCACACGACAACCACAGCTGTCCAGGACCGCGCTCGTTAGGTCGTGCTTAGTCTACAGTCCATGCTACGTTCCTACAAGTGTTACAACATAGAAACAAACACATTTCTCGTTTAAAGAAAAAAAAAAGGGGGCCAGAGACCATCACCTTTCCTGCATATTCATCAACCTGGAAAAGAACCCAGACAGATGACTGAACATGTCTACAAGCAAAAAATTATAACAATTAGTTCTGCTTTCTTCGTCTCAGTGCAGCTATTCTATAGTTTTTTTTAATCTGACTTGCCAAGGCAAACATTTACAGAATATTTTATGATCTAAACTACTTTTTATATGCAGTAATACTGTGCCGAAACAATCCAAAAATATATGAACATCTGTTTTATTGTCAGCAATGATAATCAGTTTTTAATCTCTGCTCAGCTCTAACCTTAGTGAGGTACTCTCTCATCACTTGGATGAAGTAGGGCATGGCAAAGTCCATTATGTTGTGCTTCCAGGCCAGTTCCAGCACCACATCAGGGTGGAGGAGGTCGTAGGAGGCGAACAGGCAGGCGGCAAAGCACTCCTTCCGGTCTTCCTCCAGGAACCACTGCAGCAGAGTCTCTGCCAGCTCCGCATCCTTTGACTCTGCAGCGAAGAGCATGGCATCCTGGGAAACACCAAGAGGATGTCAACTACTTCATACTGGAGAAAGACTTTCACACAGGTATGAAGCTTAAAGAAATAAGCCAGTAAAGTCATCTGCTGGAAGCTGAAATCACTGCATATGGTCAGAGTAAACCTCATTACTCACTGCTGTTGCAGTGAGTAATCTGCTGGAAATCTGCTGGTTTCAGGAGTTAAATGTAAGACCTTTTTAATGCCACTGGCTGAAATTTAAGGCAGAAAAAACTGTAAATATAATGGATGTTGGGGGAACTTGCTGAATTACAATCAAACACAGCAAAAACTGTGAAGCCGGCGTTAGCATTAGCTCTACAGCTTTAGCCACCATACTGCAAAGTTTAAACATTTTTTTTCACCCAGCCTCATAAATGCTACACAACAATCATACGAAATGTAAAAAAAGCATTTACTGATAACAATGGGTTACAAAAAACCTTTTATTGTAAGTGTTTATGTTTTTTCTATTGAATTAGGACTATTTTGCACCACTGAATCCAAAGTTTACATCCATGTTTCTCAATCAGGTCAGATTTTTATTCCAACTGATTTAGAGGAACCTGACCTTCTGACTGAACTGGTTACATTTTTGTGACATCATTAGTTCATATTTTTCTTCCTAAAAAGGCTTCAGGATAAAAAAAAATGCTTTCCTAACAATGCATTAATTAAATGTTACATTGTTGGATTTCTGTAAATTGAATAATAAACACTGATATGGGCTAGTACATGTGAATTGAACTTTACGTCTTCATCTCTCCCGCTGCTCTTCACTCATTAATCCCAGATTACCAGGAAACCGATTCGTATGTGAGAACAAGTCATGCATTTTAATGCTCATGATGCTTCTAGAGTTCGGTTGACCTGATTGAGCAAAACCAACGTGATTTTTGGATTCAGCACATCAAAATTAACTAACACAGTTAAAAACCCCCAGACACATTTTTGTCTGCTGACCAAAATAGAATCAACGGTGGGAAAAACATTTCAAACAGCAAAAGTGATTCAGACAATCCTAGTCATATCAGTTTTTTTTGTTCGAAAACACAGCTACTGTTATTGTGACAGGATGATCAATTAATATCTGGTAGAGATAAATATGTATTTGTTTACCTTATATAGCTTGTCCTTCTTGCAAAGCTCCACACTCTGCCGCCAGCGGTTGTTTCTTTTGTACAGATAAGCAGCGATACGCCTGAACTCGATCAGTTCGTGTTTCTCTAACCTCTGAGCCAAGTCGATGGTGTCAAAGTTATCATAAGCATCGATGGAGGCTCTCAGGCTCTGCAGACAAATCAAATTTAACATTACAGAGAAAAACAACCAGAACAAAACCCAGTAGTAAGAGCTACAATATATCTTAACATAGTTTAACTGGAAACGTGAATCATACAAATCAAATTTAGACATTTCAGTAGTCAAATGACAAAATAACTTTTCATTGATTCAGCTTTTATCTAAATAAACTATTAATATTTAAATAATAGAGAGCTGGCAGCAGATCCAACCCAACATCCAACCTGGTAGTCTTCCTCCTCCGTTAGCAAGTTGTTGAGCGCTTCGTTGACGGCCTTGTTGTTGTGATTCTGGACCGATCTCAAGTAGGGCTTGACCAACTTTAGCTGATTCATCTGGTCAAGCAGAAGCAAAATGCATCATAGCAACAAAGTGGACAGAGATGAAGGAAGGGTTCATGCAGCATAAAGATTTCCTCCTTCACACAAGGTTTACCTTGGAGAAAAAGCTGACGGCTCTGTTATGATCCAACCGGGGAGACAAAATAGTCAGCAGGTCATTAATGAGCAGAGGTTTGTATTCCAGGTAGAAAGAAAGAGATTTGTAGTATAACTCCACGTTGGCAACCTGACAGGAACAAGAAACAAATGCTGGGATAACTTCGAATTGTAAATACAGAAATATTACTTGTCAAAACTAGAAAAGTTTCAGTAAAGTAGAAGATCTAGTCCACTATGGTGGAAGATCTCAAAGTTAAATGTAATCACAAATTCATTTTAAAAGCTTATGTTTGTTAGTATGAGATAGTGCTAATGTAGACCAACAGCATGTTGGCAAATATTATTTTGTATTTCGATCCTTTAGGGTAATATTGTTTGAATGACAAAGCCTGAGACAGAAGCCAATGAAGGAGGTTTCAGACTTTAACCTTAAAATCAGACAAACTCCTGTGTCTGCCTTTACAAAAGACTTTGAAATGGTAGATTCAACAAAGGTTTGCCAAACATGTTGGCGTCTTTGTCTTAGCATCATATGTGGATACAGCAGCAAGTAAAAAGCAAGCCACTTTTTTGAAACAATTCTTCATTTTTCTATAGGTTTCTAATAAAGAGTCAAGATTTTTTTGCTCCTGAAACATGTAATTATTATTCTCTTAAAACAGTATTATTTGAAAGTCACTTTATGTAATGTTATGCATGTCTGTAGATAATTTAAATATGGATATATGTCTTGCTACAAATATAGCTATATAGAAATATGGCTGTAAAAATTATAGAAATAAATAGTTGAGTTAAAATGACGTGCTTACCTTGGCAATTATGTCTTTAAACAGGCCTTCCTTCCATGCATCTGTTGCATGGTTCATCATGGTGATGACTGCGTTGTCGTACTCCTCGTATTTATCGTAAAGGAAAACCAGCTCTGCCCATAAATGAGATTGCTCAGCTGCACGAAGAACCTGGAACCAAAGAAATACGGCATTTGTCATGTTTAAAGTTTACTTTCTGGAAGCCAAATCAGCATCGCGTACTTGAAAGAACATTTGGAAAAACAGCTTTTTGGTAGTTGCTTATAAATGTTTATATTTATAAACAATCATATGTCATAATAATCTTTAAAAAATTTTAATAAAAATATCAAAAATTTGAAATATTAAGATGATGAAATATATCAGAACAGATTTAAATAAAAAACAAAACGGAGACCAAGGAACACCAATTATTCAGATGGTGTTAATTAAAGCCTGTTCTGCAGAGAGGAAACATTCATAAATCTGATATTTCCGCACATTGAACACATGAGACACAGACGAGAGAAAACCAACCTTTGGGAATGTTGACTCTTGACCAGAAGAGCTCCAGATGTTCCCTCATTTTCTGAGGTTTGAACTTGGAGTAGAGGATGGCGAGCTCTGTGAACATCCCCATGTGGGCGCGCTCCAGGCCCAGCGCGGCCTCCAGCAGAGCGATGAGCTCCTCAAAGTATCCGCGGTCCTGATAGTAGCTGATCAGGTCCTCCAGCTCGTCAGCGTGGATCACAATGTGAAGGCCGCAGATCTGCGCCAACCGGAACTCCTCGCCGTCGACACAAGCAAAGCAAACCTGTCGAGTTGAGAGAAAGAAAAGTAAATGCTGAGGTTTCATTAAGGAAAAAAAAACTACATCATGTAGTTGTATCATGTAGTTTCCATCATTGTGTTCTGTTTGATTCTTACTAAGCAAATTGGACTAGGAGACAGAACATAATCAGAACAGGCAGCAAATTGAAGGAAAACCTATTTGTCTGCACAACAAAATAAGAGAAATACCAACAAACTTACCCAATTTATCTATTTGAAGGGTTATTCTGCATTTAACAATTAAATATGCATATATGCATGCTTTTGGAACAGGTGTCAAACTGGACACTTTATTTCATCTACAGTTGACGTTTAATATGAAGACCTGAAGAATGCTCAGTTCCAGAATATTTAGCAAAACTTAAAACCAACATTTTTATTTAAGAGACACAGAAGTCTAAAATCAAACACGTCTGCTACATTATGGTTTATAAAGCTAGAGGAGAAAATTTGAATTAATACACCTGCTCCAAAATATATACATAGATATATATACATAGATATATTTTGGCTTTAAAAGTGCTATTTTTTTTTTACATTTTATTTTTTCCTTCTTACATTTTTATATTTCCTAATTTCAAGTTTTACAAAGTGAAAATCCTTATAAAAGCCTTAGTGTGTAAAATTGCAAAAGTAAAACCATGCCAGACTTTATTGAAAACTTAACAGGTCTTAATAGGATTAATAAAGTGCCACCTAACCTTTAAATTAAATTAAATATTTCTAAATAACTCTTAGGCCACAGACAAATTACTAAATCTGACTGTGTTTCATCTTTTCAGTTTCAGAAAATTAGGTATAATGAAAAAATAATGATTTTTCACCAACAGCCTGATGAACGGAGGTATTTGTGCGTCTTTTACCTCCTTCCACGTCCGTGTGCTGTTTGCTTTCCTGGCGCTGTCCACGGCCGCCTGGTACTCCCCAAGGTGGACTAATGTAGACGCAAGTCGGGCAAAGTTGGACACGTTGTTGAACAAAAGTTTGGCCGCTTCGTACATTCCCTCCTCATAACATCTGTCTCCCACCTGAAAATTAATTATCAGGTTTACAGCGGATTATTATGCAAAATTCACATTTTGTATCATTTTGTATTTTTGTATATCCAGCCATTTTTTGGCAATAGGTTAATGTTTTTTGGTGCATGAAAAATGAGCTGTTTAAAAAACAATCCTAACATAACGTCATAGTTCCACAAGCCCAGCCCGTTACCTAGCAACCCCAAGAGCTCTGCCCATTACCTAGCAATGCAAAACATCTAGTTTTACCGATCTATACGCTGTATAATGGCTGCTGGAAAAGACAAGGGTTTGGACCACTTGCTACATTCTTGTTGACTATGAACTCGGTTCTACTTCTGCTTTTCAAAGATGAATGGTTGTATAAATGTGCATCTGTTTGCAGTCATTTTCACGTGCAGGTATAAGCACTGAGTTAAGGAGTGTGACCAGCAGAAGCTTAGTGGGATTTAACGTGACAAGAAGCTTTAAAACACGTTATTCTGAAAGAAGTTCTGACAGACAGAACTGACCAAATTATAAATGTATTCTTATAAATTATAAATTCTTAGTTAAACTCATTATCCAAGAATGAGTTTGTACCAAAAAATGCAACGAACATGTTTTGTGAAGCCCATAAAATATGGGCTTCACAAAACATGTTCAAGAAAGCATCCCTTTCTTGAACATGTAGGTCACCTTTACAGTAGTCCTCAATAACCATTCTGACATTTAGGCTCTTGTTTTAAGTTAACCCAAAACATTAAGGGTTTAAAAACTATCTAAAGCCTTTATCTGTGAAATTACTACGCTGTTCTTACCTGCTGGATGTGAGCATTATTGGGTCCACTGACGAATTCCTCCAGCTCAGCCAGGCGGTTTGTTTTAGCCAGAGCAAAAATCAGCTCCGTCTCTACATACGACTCTCTGGCCTTCTTACGAGCCATCTGTAGGAACTTCACCAAATCCTCCCAGTTATCTGCGGCAAAGACACACCAAGAACCTCACATGAAACACACACCAATGCAGCCAAGATATCTTACAACATCGACGCTTACTGTTCTTGCTGGCCGCATTGACCACCTCCATGTACGCTGACGGATCCACGGCTTTGATGTAGGAGTCGATGGCCTCCTTGACCAGGTCCCTGTGCAGCTGAGCTCTGGCTAACTGGCTCCACACTGCAGGCTCGTTGCAGCGCTCCGCAAACTCATAGGCTCGGTCCAAGTTCCCTATGTGCTCAATTAAAACCTACAAAAACGAAATAAGACAAGAATTGGGGGAAAAACTTAGCATCAAAGGATTGGCTATTGAAGAGAATTGAACCTACAAATAACAACAACACTCTTCAGAGAGGAAGTTGTTACTAGAAGAAGGCGTAAGTTACTAACGCTAGTTGTTCACAGTATTAGTGAGGTGGTTTGAACATTAAGCCAAAGGAAGAACAGAGACGTACGAAGCCATTTGTAAGGACATTTCTATTTTCTAAAATATTTGAAGACACATCAGAGAACGCAGAGAGAGCAAAGCTTGAAACAGATAACAGGAAGGCTGAAAGGAAAACAGCAAAATGCTCCGTTTCTATCCTGTAAATCTAAGAGTTTGTTATTTGCTAGAAATTAAGTCAAATCGTTGCAAAAACCAGAGATCTGCCTCAAACCTGGGAAACCTGATCAACAAAACCAAATGAACTTTTGGTTTATTACGAATTTGCTGCTCCAAATAAACCAATACTCTTTCTGCAATCATGCATAACAATCTGTAACCTTATTTTTACCTGAATGGCTGAGGTGTTCACATCAAACTTCTTGAAAATGGCAAACGCCTCTTCAAAGAGCTCGTTGCTAATAGCGATGTTAGCGATGTCGGGAGCGTCATAGTTATCTAGCCTGTTGATGTACTCCATCACACGAGTGCGGTCGGCCTTGATAGCCGTTAAAATCAGCAGATTCTGTAGGTTTCTGGAGACAAAATTGAAAAAGTTTAAAAAATAAGACCTGCAGAAATACAAAGAAGATGTGCCTAAAGTACCTGTGCTCGCTGAAGACAGAGTTATCGAGAACAATCTTCTCCAGCAACTCAATCAGCTCGTTTGGTAGGTCTGCAGTCATGAAGGCCTTGACTGTGACCGACACCTCCTCTGGGTCCTGGGTCTCCGACAGAGCTGTCTGCACCACCTGAGAGTGGAAATAGTATAAAAATATATTTTAAAAATGAAAGAATTTCTGGTCACAGCTGGACAGAAGTGGAAAGAAACCAACCTGATCGATGAGTTGTCTTCTGAACGGGTTGTCTTCCTCCAACACTTTGGCCCAGAGCTCCGGATCTTTTCGTCGTACAAGATACCGAGCTTCACTCTTAAATAATGAATTTTCATTGCAAACCTGAGAGACAAAAAAATAAACACCAGGTAGTTAAACATGAGTGTGCATTAAAAGCCTTGTACAGTCAGTGTGATCTACACACTTTGATGAGGTCCAGGTCGCACTGCCCCCTCTCATACGCCACGCAGGCCAGGTGGGGGTCTCTCTTCTCGCAGTAGCGGCCGACCACGGCGCTGTCGTAGAACGGGTTCTCCTTCAGGAAGCGCTCCGGTGTGTTGTTGCTGTCAATGTAGATCTTAGCCAGTGCATTGTGGGTAGCTGGTTCCTCGCATCCCTCGTGAATACGCGACTCCAGCCATGGCAACAGAAGTTTCAACCTGAAAAAGTAGCAAAAAAACTGATTTATTTAAAATATCTTCTCTTACTGTAACAACAGAAAAATTCAGAAACTTTACAAAAAGGCATTTTTTATACATTTCATATACATGGAAAGAAGGAAGGTAGAAACGAAGGAAAAAACGCAGGAACGAACAAAGGAAGGATGAACGAATTATGGAAAGAAAGAAGGAAGGAAGGAGGAAAAATAAAGGAAAGAACGAATAAACGATCAAATTATGGAAAGAAAGAAGGAAGAAGGAAAAGAAGGAACAAACCAATGAACTACAGAAAATCTGTGGAAAGCAAGAAGGAAGGACAATAGTTTAAATTAAGTCAGGAAACAAGAGTCAGAAAAAAGACAGGAAGAAACTGAGAAAAAGAAAGGATGGAACAAAGAAAGGAAACTGTTTTTCTGCAATGACAATAATTAATGGATCCAAGTACAATCTTCACCTGTTCCTCTTTTCCACCTCGTCCACCAGCTCATCGGTGGAAAACTGTCCTCTGACCACCATGATCAGGTTCTTGATGACATCCTCAGAACAGTCGACATCCAACAAGCCACCAATCACCACGGGCAACCGACTGGGATTCACCTGAGAATGCAACAAGCAAATTCAAAATAAACAGGCAACATTTACAGAAAACGATTAGTTAGGGAGCCATGGTGGAAGAAATCCCAGCCTTGGTATTGATCTTACTTTCTGCACATAGATTTCGATGTATTTCTGCAGATTGTTGCGGTACAGGTAGAGCACCAGGTCATGGACGAAGTCAAAGCGATCGCACACAATGATGAGGGGAAGCTGGTCTGTTAACTTCGCCTCCTGTGAACAGCAGCAAAGTGAGAATAATATTCGATTATCTCTGCAGAAGAAATTACAATCAATGAAGAAGCGGTTTTACCTTAAGGAAGTTTTTAACCCTCTCTGGGTCGTAGCAGTTGCTCTCTCTACAAATTCTCTCCACTTCTTTGATCTGACCCGTCTTACAAGCAGCCTGGATGTATTTAAAGTGAACGTCGGGTTCCTGGCTGAAATTCACGATCGAGCCAAGGAAGTAAAACAGACCTTAAAAGAAACGACAGGAACATTTTTAAATCAGGTAGGAAAATAATTGTCATTTAAAGGTGACCCATTATGTTTCCTTGAACAGATTAAGGTAGGTCTATGGGCCAAACAAAATATTTTTGTTACACTTTTGCCAAAGGTCATAAGATTTTAGTTCACTCTATTTTGAGTGGCTGTCAGAATGAGCTGTTTTAGGGCTTCTTGTCACTTTAAATCCAAATACACTGCTGCTGGTCAAGATCCTAAACTCAACATTTACACTAGTATGCGAAATGGCTGCAAACACATGCACAATGACACAACCAAGCAGAAGTTCATCCTGGAGCTCAGGTTGCTAGGTAACGGGCTGGACTTTGCTGGGGTTGCCAGGTAACGGGCTGTGCCTTCTGATTTGCTACATTCCGGAGGTTTTTGAAATGGACACCAAAAGACATTGACTTATTGCTAAAAAAAAAAAAAAAAATGGCTGATTGTTTGATTGTTATGTTTTTTTAAGTGCTTGGGCTGATTTTAGAAGTTGAAACCCAAATCGAAGTGCAAAACCGTTAAACGTGGATTTTGCATAATAGGTCACCTTTATCATTTTTAAATGAATTAAGAGAAAATGCCTACCTTCATAACTCTTGAAAGACTCGAAGAGCTCCACTAGCGCCTGAGTTCCCAGCTGCTCATGATACTTCGATGCTACCTGCACACACAGCTGCAGGTTCTGCCTGATGTTAGCCGACAACATGGCCCTCAAACACTCCAAAGAGTCGTCGACTGACAAGGAGCCGAAAAAGTTCACCAGCCACTAAACGGTAGAAAAATGAAAAAGTAAAGAAATCAAAATGCAGGGAAACAGATTAAAGGCATTCTTATGCATCAAGAGCATAAAAACCAAATGTCTCCCAGGGGAGCTGTGTTCACAGGAATGGCTGCACTGCTATAGGCGTACCTCAGGGTTGAGCAGATGTGTGTGCACCACGGCTCGTTTGATATCGTACAGGTCGGTGTAGTGTTCGAGCGCTCTCTGCAGCAGCCCTGCCTTCTCACACAGCTGAGCGACATGGGCCCGGTCATAGTGTGTGAACATCTGGTTCCCCAGGATCGCATCTGCTACCTGAAAATGTTCATTACACACATCGTCACACACATCATATTAAGAGCGACTTTTCACATCAAAGAGAGAATCTACAGCAGTGGATGAGTGAGTTCATTACAGGGTCAAAACTTTCTAATTTATTGCTCTCCTGTTTCCACATTATGACACCAAACCTCTGTGTTTATTGCCTCTGTATTTTCTGATTTTATACCACAATCAAGTAACTATGTTACCTTCAGTTCTTATGAAAATGCTGTATATATAATGCTGCAGTGCTCTTTCCAGCACTGCAGCAAGTCATCACAACGTTTCTCCATGATGCCGTTTATACAACAGTTCTTATCAGCATTGGACTGAGAAGTAGCATCGAACATATAAAGCTCAAAAAATGCTTTTTTTGTTAGGTGCAGTTATTTTTGGTTTGTTTATTATGTGAAATCCTAATGAAATGTTTGGTAGATTGTAGTTGTAAATTGGCGTTTACATTAAGAGTGAATAAGTTTTGATGAAACCATAAAATACTGTAGTTCAGGGAAGGTTAAGACAGCAATTATAACTAAAACCAACTCTAACTAGTTTAATTCTGCCACTGCTTTTAATTTTTTAAAAACCAATTAGTGTGAAACATTCAAACTGACAAAAAGCAAGAAAGGGTATTAATCTACAGAATAATTAAAAAGATAATAGAACGAGTAACAGCAATAAAAATAAAATAGCGAAACAAACAACAAAA
Source organism: Phalloptychus januarius (assembly GCA_902982915.1). NCBI lineage: Eukaryota > Metazoa > Chordata > Actinopteri > Cyprinodontiformes > Poeciliidae > Phalloptychus > Phalloptychus januarius. The sequence goes on from CADWAE010000482.1 coordinate 6,132,521, forward strand.
AACAAACGTGGAGGTATACATTAAAATTAATACATTAAAATCAAGAATGACGCAGAACATAACCAATTGGTGTCAACAAAAATTTAACTGATTGATATGTGGATTAGGATATCCTTTTTTTTTGGTGGCAGTTATTTTCTACTTTGAATTATTTTTCTCTTCTCTAATTGATTAAGCGGCATCACAGATATTTTTGGGAAGAAGTGGAAAAGAGTCAACTCTTCCACCGTTTGGCTATAAGTCCTTAGTGTGTGTCTCCGTTTATGCAATATGCTCCCTTATCCGTATTGTTAATATTCTTACTCGCTTACTTACTTCTTACAACATCAATGGTGGCTAACGACTAGATGTAGCCATCGATTTCTCTGGTTAGGACAAAGGAGCTGGTAAAACAGCTCACCTGGGGAGCGTGAATCAGGTTCATCTCAAGCAGACGTGTCTGCAAGTGTCCTTCAGCCGGACGGTTGTTCTTCAGAGCATCCAACAGGAAGGAAGTGCACTGCTGAATCAGGTTGCCCTCCATGAAAACATCAACAATCTACAGAAAAAAAAAAAAAACAGCATGCACAAAAGTTGGGAATACGAGAGACTTTAAATTATGCTGCAATGCATCATTTCAGCTAATGTAAAATTCACAGGTTATTAAACATCAACCAGATGTTTCTGCTCCTTCAATTTTCTGCTTAACTTGTAATTCAAAGCAAGAGCAAGGATGTGGCTTGAAAGTAAGGAGGGAGTCACTGACTCAGTGGATTCTTGGCATTGCTAAAACATCTGGAAAAACACAGACAGACCGAAACCCCTTCCAAGACACCTTTTGTGTTTCCATTTGATGTGCACCATTGAATCAGGCGTGATTTTCTTTTAAACTTGGCAACATTGTTTTTATGCCACATTTTTCTACACTTCAATTATCATAGCTGATGGTCCAAAGAGTAAATACTGTTAATTTACTGCAGATATTTAAGATTGAGTTAGACCAGAAGGAAACAAAGACAGAAATAAAACATGAAAGGAACCAAGAAAAAAAGAAATAAAGAAATTTAAAAACAAAGAAGAAGAGAAGCATGTAAAGAAACCTAAAAAGAGGCAAAGAGAAAATAAAGGGTGGAGAAAAAGAAGGAAACAGATAAAGGATGGAAAAGACAGAAGGAGGAGAGAAGGAAGATGGACATAGGGATAATTCAACTTTTTGACAATGATGTAAGAAATTTTTACTTTTCTTTAATTTTTTTCCCCATTTCCACACTAATCTGAACTTGGAAAGTATTCAAACCAAAAAGCAATAAATCACACTGTTAAGGACTGCATCTGACTGCTGCTCATGTTACCTGGTTGATGTTAGCCAGCGGCTCCTCATCTTGGACAAGCATTTGAGCAAACTGCAGTCCTTGGTCTGGGTTGACTCGCATTACGTTCCTTAACAAAAACACCCAGTCTGGGGTGTAGCCCACCTAGAGAGGGGCAGGAACAATGACAAAGGTGAATCTGTTCGCACCTTTTTAAGAAAATGTATATTTAAGACGGATAAAGCTGAAGATAATAATATGAGAACGTAAAGAAGAGTTCTGAGATCTGAGTACCTTTTTGGCATACAGCACTATCTTCTGGAACTGCCCTGTTTCTGCAAAGCACTGAATGACTTTGTTGGGGACATTTGCTCTGAGATAAACACTAAGAGCTAGCGTTGGGTCCGAGGCCTTTACCAGATCGCCGAGTTCCTCTGAACACTCCAGCTGCAGAGCACGTAGTCGAATTTACTAATTATGACAGTCACATAACAAATGAGCAGAAAACCTTCACCAGCACTTCTAAGCTGTCCTACCTTGTCCTCCTTCAGCCATTTCTCCAGTAGCTGCTTGCGGCCCTGCTGCAGGACGGGCCTGCATAGCTCCAGAGACTCAAACTTGTTGAGCTGCCCCTGGTCCAAAAGAATCCCAAAGTACTGGAGCAGGGGTGATGCCTGACCGGGCTGGGCTGGGACACTCTGGAACTTGCGAATGGTTTCTGCCGTTCGGAGGATACCCTGAGGGCCAGAATGCATCACACAATGGAGGAATTATTGGAGGAGGGAAAACAGGAAATTTCTATTGAAACGTTAGACAAATTGAAATTTGTCTGTAAAACTTTCAACAACCATTTTATTCTTTGAAACTCTGAATCATTGTAGATATGACAATCTGGTCATCAAATGAACCAATTTCTTCATATTGTGTTCTTTAACGTAACATGAACTCAGATTTAAGACCTTTTAAGACCGTTAAGAATGGAATCTAAGACCAAGATCTCCAAGAAAATGTACAAACTAGCAATAAATTTGCACTTACCCATGAGAGATGCAATAAAAGCTAGCTAGCCAATAAAGGTTGTTAGAGAGTCACAGAACGCAATGAAGATCTCTGCATGGGACTCAAACTTCTGCCAGACAGAAAAGTCTAGCAAGAAAAATAATACATAGAATATACGAGAATAAGTAGCCAAAAATTTAAGACCTGTGATTAATGTATATAAAGTAAACTTTTTTTAAAATGAATTTAAGACATGTCAATGCCTTAATTTTAGATACATGAATTTAAGACTTTTTTAAGATACACCCTGATGAATTTATTTATTACCAAAGTTCACCTGGTAAGAGAAGAACATGCAAGCGCTACACTTTTACTGGAGAGTCTGACGTACCTTGGGTGCAGATGCAGCAACCTTTGCAGCCTCTGAGTAACTTCCCTGGGCAAACAGAGTATTGAACTTTCTGGCAAAAAGCTCCTCAGCCCCAACAAGATTAGACCTCACGGCCATCCTCAGGGCGAGATCAGGGTTCTGCAGAACGTTTGTGGCATAGTTGACAATATTTTCTTCTTCAACACACACTGACAAGACCTGTAAAGAAAAAGCAGTCACAGTATGTCAATAAAACTCAAGAAATTAGAAAAAAAAATAGGAAGGTATATTGAAACATGTACCTTCCTATTTTTTTTTTTTGCTAAATTTATGCTAAATTCACATTTTGCACATTTTTTGTACTTCAATTTGGATCTCTACTGTCAAGCCCAACGCATAAAACAAAAAACACTCAGCCAATTTTTCGAAATAAGTTTTATGTTTTTTGGTGTCTGGAAAAAGAGCCGTTTCAAAACCTACATAATGTAACGTTACAAATCAGGGGTACTGGCCTTCACCTAGCAACTCCAGCAAAGTCCAACCAGTTACCTAGCAACCAAAGTGAAGGCCAGCCCATTACTCAGCAACCAAAGGAACTCCAGAACATTTGGTCAACTAGTTTTAATGTTGTGCTGTACAATGGCTGCTGGAAAAGACAAGTATTTTGTTGTGCAGTAGTCTCTACTAATGCTTTTCAAAGATTGTAAAATTGTGCATCTGTTTTCAGTCATTTTCATGTGTTAATGTAAACATTGAGTTTGGGGGGTGTGGCCAACTCAATCCTTTATTTGGATTTAAAGTGACAAGAGTCCCTAAAACAGCTCATTTTGAAAGGAGCTCAAATATGACAGAACTGGGCAGACTTAAAATCTCACTATCTAACAATGATTGTGTGCCAAAAATGTAAGGAACATGGCTTTGCATAGACCACAGACTTATCCCTAGCCTGTTCAACGACGCATAATAGGTCACCTTTAATATACATTTTAGAGCCAGAAAACATAAATCTTGAAAAAGTTGTAAAAATAATATATACCCTATGATGATTTCACAAAATAAGTAAAAATGATACTTCCTAAGTAACAGAAGATTTGTATTAAAACACTTATCAGTTTTTCCTCACCTGTCCCTTCTTATTAACGCCGATGATCCCTGAGGTGGCCTCATGAGGGGCCGTAACAAAGATAGTCTCTGCACTGATTCGGTTCATGTATATACACACTCCAGACTCCAGGTCGTACAGGTGAATGTAACCATATTTTGTGATCAGATATATCACACCATGCTTGTTCCCAATCTACAACAAAAGAGTAAGAAGAGATTTTAAGAATTCACCAGCCACCTGAAACTCTCAGGTGTTGAATAAGTAGCTGCCACCCACTTACCTGCATAGCTACAGGGAAGTCTGTCTGGGCCTCTGGAGGGAAAAACACATCCACTGCTTTCTTAGCAAATGGCTGGTTTCCTGCAGCGGGCTGACCCACTTCAATGATGTGCAACTTTGAGGAGAAAGTTATCATCCATAAATAAAATAAGCACAGCAAGTAGGACTTAAAAGAAACTTGTTGATAACCTTCACCTTTCCTCCCGCCTGTGTGCGCACAGCAAAGCAGAACAACGTGGAAGGTTTGGCATTTCCCTCCACTTTGAACTCCCCGAAGGCAGCGGCGTGGCCCTCGATGGGCTGGGAGACTTTCCTGTCCACCGAATACAGCTGCATCGCTCCCACTACGCGATTTTGCTGCGAAGGAAAACAAAACTGAACCTCAGACTCATGGGACTGTCAAGTTGTTGAGTCTTGATGCAACACAGTGCAACAAAAGTTCAGAATCGCTGTTCGACTGTTGAGGGTTTAAGATAAGTCATTATAATTGGGAACAGTGATTACTTAAACAAACAATGAGGAGCCACGAGTCAGCGCAGTGGGATGGAAACCAAAACACTGTTTGCAGCAGAAGGTTTGTTTGTAGGAAAACACCAGAAAAGTGTTTTTTTCCACTGTGTGTCTAAACTTTTTTTCAGTATTTTCCTCCCTCAGTTTAATTTCTCTTCATTAGAGCATTCTGAGAAGCTCTTATGTGCGCAGCTTAGGTGAAAGCAGAGCTTTCTTTTCAATAACAGTGAAACTCCTCAGGTGTCTTTCATTAACTCCAGCTGACAAACTATCGGACTATTCAGAGGAGAAAAATTATTCTGCAGGGATTGAGAAGTTATTCTAACTCCTTCTGTTATCTAGTATAAGGAATTACTTATCTTCCATTGACTACAAACTAATCATTTACTTAATGTTGTCTTTAATTTTATTAGGAAAGTGTATGGAGTGCATACTGCGGACAGTTTTGGCCTGTTATTCAAGGATGAAAAAATGAACACATCAAGACTTCTTTGTGCCATTAATGTTACACCCAGTTACATTTATGAACTCCATAACAATCTTTGTTCAGTGACAGCAAGTAATATGAAAATTAATTAATGAAAATTATGTCAGTAAAGTTTTTAAAAGTATACAGTTTGAATGCTGTTTAATATGTTAAGGTGTTATACATCTTTCCTAAATAGAAATACAATGTTAAACAAACCGTGGATAAAGATAATCTGAGTAATATCATTCACTGTTATATTACCAAATATTTAACAGTTTTTTCTACTTTTACAATTTATGTACCATGATTCACCTCAACTAAAACTTCTCAAACAAATGAGGAAAAATGTAATAAAAATTTCAATATATCAACAGAATCAAAGTATATCAAACTGATTAAATAATCTAAGACGTGGCTTTTTATGCAACTCACACCTGATGTACATGCTTTCCATAGAAAAATTCCTGTGTATATAACTGTAAAATCTGACAAAAGTTGAGAATCGGATGCTTTGCCTCCTTATTAAAGCTCTAAAATAAGGAGAAAACAGCAGAATCATCTCCTCCACGCGATAACACCCAAAAAGTGTCCTTGGAGCAGAGTGCTAAAGCTTTGTCTATGGGTGTGAAATTACAAGCTCAGACTGGACAGAAGGCCAAGCATGAGATGCAGAAATATGTGAAAGTTTGTTCGCTCTCATGTTTTTATTTTATTATTTTTCAAAAGTGTTGCAGACCAGAGATGTAAAGAGTAATAATTATGATTCGAGGGAAGCCTTGCTGAGGGGTGTGAACTTGTACCTGTGCAGAAATCCCGATCAGCAGCAACCACTTCTGTTGCTCGTCAGTTCTGTAGTTGATGATCTGACATCCCGCCAGACTGGCGTGTCGATCGAACACTTTGGTCGGTTGGGAATCCCCCTCCATGCTCCAGTGGTAGACCGCCGTGTCCGTCACCAAGGCAACGGTGTTCACAGATATCCACTTCCAGAACATGACCTCCTCCGTCGTGGTGTGAGCCTTCATCTTACTCTTCATCTCGATGTTGAAGATCTGCAGGGTTTTGGCCGCTGTGAAGATGCATGGAAACGAAGTAATCAGACAAACTTAGGATGTAGTGACTTTTTTTGGTTTGTTTGCAGATTATTTCTCTATTTTAATGCACAATGACATTTTCTCCTCTCATTTTCTAGCATAAAGAAAAAAAAAACTAAATCTAAATTTGAATTTGAGTACATTTATTCGGTCAGTGAAAATCCTGTTTAGAATTGTTTATATTATCTGATTTTTAAACAGCAGTCACTTTCAACTAAATGCAAAAAAAGAGTTAATGACTGAATGCTTTACATCTTTTTTTATTCGTAAGAGTCCCTGGAAACTTTTAGCTGTCCAAAATAAAATATGACGCAAAGCAAAGACCCGTTTCTCTTAGCCTTCAAAAATCAGGCTAGATGAGGAGCCATGTTTATGGACCATCAGGTGTGACAATAAGTACATGTTTACACCTGATAGTCCAGTGAACTCGGTTTATTTGGGGACAAGAATTGAAACTGGTGCAGTACGTATTCACAATGCACAATTAAACTAGCCAAACCATTTGAAAAACCTGTTCCCCTCCTCACCTGTGGTGGCGCTGCAGCACTTTTGAAAGAACCAATGAAGGAAACGACATGAAAACCTCTGAAGAAGACATGATTGCACAAAACTAAGAATCTCGTTTTAAATCCTTCTTTTAAAAATGCTTTAGAGTTGAAAGGAACAAGAGAATATTTATCACATAATAAATCTGTAAAAAGTGATAGATTGTGCACATCTATTATGTTCAGGACCTTTATTCACACATATCTCAGTTGAACTAATGACCATCAGTGTTTTGATGGAAATTGAAGAGCATAAGAGAGGTGCCAGGGCTTGGAGGGATTTACAGAGATTGTGCAAAGAGAAATGATCAAACATTTCTTTATATATATATGATTAAACTTTATGAAATATGATTGAAGATATTTGAGTTCTGCCATACTGTCACGATTTTATACGGTCATTGAATGAATGTACTCAAATATAAGTTTGCATTTTCCAGCGCGAACTTACACTATTACAGTACGGGATAGATTTATTTTAAGGTTTTTTGCATATTTTTAAACAGAGATTCCAACAAACTGTCGATCTGTATGAAAACCACAAAGTGTTGTCTAAGTCTCATTTTGTGCACCCAGCTGACATTTGCACCTAGAATCAACTGGCCTCCAGCTACAGAAAGCAGATGGCAGCTTTGAGAAAGGTCATAATGGCTTGCAGTAACTGAGTCATAGCATTGCTTCTGAGCTCCAGAATAGACTGGTTAGCTCCATATGCGACCAGCAACAACCTTAATCAGCCATTAAACTCTCAACATAACAAACAGGTGAGGTAATGCATGAGACTGGTGAATACTGGCTCTCTTGTGCAAGCAGCCATCAGCACAGACTGGCTTTATGATAAGCTAATGGGTTGCCTAATTAACAACAATGATATGGCTACTGGCTCACGCAGGCGTACAAAGACCCACGCAGGCTTTTTACTCTAATATGTGATGATTTCAATATGACACACACACAGCCATGCCAACGCGTGTTGTTCTCATAAAAGAAGTGCATCTGCCAGCAGGTTAGATTAGAGCAGGTGTGGATTATTTTGCAGCCACAGAGTGGTCAAAATACCTCTGCATAGAGACACTTTTATGAGAGAGACATGGCTACTGTGTCATCACAATGGGATGTCAGACAGGCAGACACACAGAAAGCAACTCACCGTCTGAGAAATTACAGAAAGCAAGGGAGGAAAAAGCAGAATGTCAATCAGGTAAGAGTGAAAGGACAACGTTAAGGAGGGCCAAACGGGGGCGAGTTATTCCCAGAGCGAGGGGGAGGAAGGAGAGAAAAGACATTACAGGCACATCATCCTGATCAGCACTTTCATTTGTGCTTTACGGGTTATATTCACCAACAGATAATCAATATAACGAACCAATTAGGAACATTGAGAAAACAGATTTGAGTGCGCTTGGCCAGCATTAGTCATGACTCTTACACTACTACAACTAATTGTACTGGAGACAGAAATACCTTTATACAACACAATGTACAACAAATTTCACCATCTCACCTTTTAACGCGATAACCTTGCTTGCGGGGTTCATAATGGCGCTGTCAGCGGAGATCGGCCTCCTGATTGGGTTGTTGGGGTCGGACATGTCCACGATCACCACCTGGTTCTGCTCGCCCACTTTCTCCCGGATGCAGATGAACTTGTCTGACTCCATGGTCAGATAGCTGAAGCCGATGTTAGCTGGGTTCACACCCAGGTTCTGCAACTGGAAATAAAAAATAAACAATACAAGAGAATAAAAACATCAAGTAGATGGTTTGGAGTCAATTAGTACAACAAGTGCCACAAGTTATTTTATTTTTATTTTAATTAAACTGTTGATCATTTAGTTACATTATAAAGTAAAACAGCATTTCTATTGTTTGCAGGTTTTTAACATCCATGTTTCTGATGTCCAAGCAGAATCAGAGGCCCAAAACAAATCTGTGCAACTCCTTGACCAGCAATGTCTGTCTGCATTCCTGCATTCAGTCTCCATGGTAACCATTTGTTTCACCATCCAATCATTTTAGTGAGAGTCCCACATCTCCCAATCCTACCCATTCCGAAAATGTAACAATTTCCGATATGGGTGTAGAATGTCAGGAAAATACGCAGTTATGATGCTATTGCTGAATATTGCAAAAATGTTGATGAACTTCTTTTCTATTGCTCAATGCCTCCACCACTCTCTATGAGCAAAGGCACAAAAAATGTAAATTAGCTGTAATAAGAGAGTAAAAAGGAAAGTTAAACTCCTAATTTAATCTCGAATGACCAAAACGGATTTGTTATTGGGCGCCAGGCTTTCCACAATACCCGCCGATTACTTAATATTTTATATGCAAAACAGTTAGCTTTGGATCACGCCTTCCTGTCATTAGATGCTGAAAAAGCGTTTGAAAGGATCGAATGGAGTTACCTCTTTGATACACTTAAGAGATTTGGCCTAGGAGAAAAATATTTAAAATGGATTCAGTTACTATACACTGAGCCAGTGGCTAAAGTTGTAACAAACAATCAAATTTCAAGATGCATAAACCTCTGTAGATCGACGCGACAGGGATGCCCGCTGTCCCCTCTTCTTTTCTTGTTTGCCATTGAGCCGCTTGCCATGACAATACGTACATCCCCTGAGATCACCGGCATTCGGATTGGGGATGTAGAGCACCGGTTATCTCTTTTTGCAGATGACATTGTTTTGTTTTTAACTAATCTGGAAGAGTCTGTTCAGGCTGTTGATAAAATTCTGAAGGAATTTGGAGAATTTTCAGGATATAAAGTTAACCAAAAGAAAAGCTCCTTATTATTGCTGAACAGAAACAACCCTCCAATGCAAACACAATTCACATGTACCTATGAGGGTTTTACCTATCTTGGAATTAAGATTGACCCAGATATAGAGAAAATAGTTGCTATAAATTATGATCCCTTAGTGCAGAGAATATTAGATTCCCTAGAAAGATGGAATGAGATGCCAATTTCAATGATAGGTCGTATTAACATTATTAAAATGTCCATTCTCCCAAAGTTCTTATACCTTTTCCAGTCCATTCCTTTACACATTCCAGCTTCCTTCTTTTCTTCTATGGATAAAGCCTTTACCAAATTTATATGGAACAATAAACGCCCAGACTGCGACTCACTCTTCTTTACCTACCCTACGATAGAGGTGGGCTTAGAGTGCCAAACATTAAGCTGTACTATTGGGCAGCGCAGCTATGTGCGGCTACTTGTTATTTTTCAACCGGTGACATACCTTGTTGGGTACAAATAGAGAACAACTCATTAACATTACCTTTGACATCCTATCTTTATTCAGCTGAACCTAAACATCTATTAAAAAGCACCAAAAATCCCTTTCTCAAAAATACAATATCAGTTTGGCACCACTGCCATTCGGTTTTAGATGAGGTGTCCAAGATCTCATGTCTGTCACCTATTTGGGGAAACAATAGATTCAAACCAGGAAGAGCAGACAGAGGGTTTAAAATATGGCAGAATAAAGGCTTAAATAAAATAGGGGACCTTTATAGTGAAGGAGTTTTGATGTCCTTTGAGCAACTGGTAAACAAATACAGTCTGCCCCAAAAACATTTTTTCAAATATTTACAGATTAGAAGCTTTGTTATTGCCTCATTGAAATCTACATCTGAACCTTCACTCTCTACCATAGAAAATATAGCCGTTCACCATAATCAGAGTAGAGGCCTACTTTCCAAATTTTATAATATTTTACTTTTAGCTTTAAAAGAAAATAGTCTCTCATATTTACAAGCATGGAAAACTGATTTGCAAACAGAAATCGCTGAGGATGAATGGAATAACTCATGTCTATTGGCACAAACACAAACTATTAACACAAGGTTTAGGCTATTACAATACAAATGGTTATTTAGAACTTATATTACTCCTGTCAGACTTCACCATTTCAACTCAAATATTCCTGATATTTGTGTTAAATGCAATATAGATAAAGGTACTCTTTCCATTGTATGTGGCAATGTATAGAGCTTCAAACTTTCTGGAAGGAGGTCATCATGTTCATCTCTCGTTTGATCGAGCATGATGTTCCAATGGACAGTAAACTTTGCTTACTGCACATATTTCCAGATGGATTTAAAGAAAGAAGAAAGAAGCTTGTGAGTTTTTGCCTTTTACAGGCTAAACATTTGATTGCTCTGAAGTGGAGGAACACGGAAAGACCAAAGATAAACGAGTGGATCAAACTATTAAGCAACAACCTGGCAATGGAAAAACTGACATACATAACAAAAGGAAAGCTTGAAGATTTTAAAGATATTTGGTTTCCCTTTCTACATCTTGTCAAACACTGTAACATGTAGAGTTAATGTTTATTTTCTTTTTGTGTAGATAGAGTGAGCCCTGGGGTTGTGTTTTTTGTTTTGTTTGGGAGGGGGAGGGTTGTACTTTATGTTGATTGTTTTCTGTTTCGTTGTTTTTACGTGTTTGTATAGTAGAAAACTCTAATAAAAAATATTTGGAGAAAAAAAAAAAAAAAAAAAGGAAAGTTAAACTGCCAAAACAAATTTTCCAACATGCAGAAATGCAATATTTCACAACCTATCATATCCAAGCAGTCATTAAATTTTATGATATTACGCACACTGATAGTCTGGGGATGATGACGATTCAGTAGATTGTGCATATCTAATTTCTAACTTTCTCAACATTTTAACTGCTGATTCTGATTTTCTAGTGTAATAACTGCAACATATAGGGGAAAAACATGCTCGGGTTCTTTTATTGTGCTCGTAGATTTGAATCAAAAAAATTCAGGACTACAAGGTTATTCTCAATTACACATTAACACAAAAATAACTTCCATGCTGATTTTTATTTAATCCAAATAACTTTGCAATACATCCTGTTGGTTGATGTGTTTATGGAGCAAAAATTGCAAAAATCATAAAATTTTGATGCATTTAATGAATGTGATACAATAAAAAAAGGACAGATTTCACCAATCAGACCTGATTATGGGAATAATTTTGATTTCCGGACCACTGATTGGTGCATATCTAATACTGCCTCAGTTTTCAACTCAGACATACACCAAAGCATCAAGTGACAGTTTTTTTGGCAAACCAACCACTTTGGGGTTTTGGATAGAAACGTAAAGTCTTTAAGCTATATTATCGCTCCTATTGTGTCATTATAGAGAAGAAATAGAAATTATGCAATGTTATCCAATAAAACATTAACTCATCTGATCTAGCAACACATGAAATTATGAGTAAGTGTTCAGTTGGTTATTTTAAAGTCGTCTCATCCAAACATGTTAATTAAGCATGACAGACATTTTCATTTAATTTTACAAACAATGTTTCAACTAAAAGTTACTCAAGAAAACTTAACAATCTGGAGGGGGAAAAAAATTCCCAGGGAAAATGTATTAATCAGCAGCTGATCTTTGCTTTGCTGGGGTAACCAGTGAGAGACGCATCAAAATATAGTTTTGATAAAAACAGCACCAGGTCTGCTCCAGTCCTCCAACTATTATCTCAAAGGGTGTTTTCCCAGACAGGGGTCACAGAGAGCAACCACAGAGACCTCTGATAAAACTACAGGTTTTCTTTTAAACTCCTATTTCAGCTCTTTTAACACTAAAATGGTGTAAAATCTTAGCGTAAGTGGAAACGTAAATCCCTCCAGCTGCACCCGGACTATTTGTCTGAGCAGAGAGAGCGGAGCAGAACAGGCATTCTCCGTCTGATGACTGAACTCACTGCATTATGCAGTCTGAAGCAAGCAGAAAGGAATCTTTACACTCATCACAAGGACCACACTATCTCCCAGTTGGCTGGAGCAGCAGGACAACAAATGATTTGAAGCCATTTAAGTCGGGTCTTTGGTAAAACAGGAAGAAAGAGCCGATCGTAAATCAGGGTTGTAAACCAGGGTGCGCCCATTTAAGTTCGCTTTTAAACAAGAAAGTTTTTCCAACCTAGAAAATTATAATTTGCTAGATTAAATTCATACTTTTTGTTAAAAATAGAATGTTTTACACATTTGTAGATAGTCTAAAAACTCTGAGCAAACACAGACAACTTTAAACTTTCTTTCTATATATTTTGTTTAATCCACTCTCTTCACCTGACACTATTTAGCCTTTATCTGAAGCAGGCAAAAATTGATGAATCTAACAGAGAAATATAAACTCTACCACCTTTAGTCCTTTTGTTACTCTGTGATGATTCTTTTTTCTCAATAAATATGCTGGATGTGTCAGCTTTGCACACCCACGGGTCCTAAAACTCTCCCGAGACGTTCCACAAACATCCAAGAAGGCCAGCTTCCATGAAATTTCGAAGCCAGCTCTCTAAACTACCCAAATATCACTGTGTCAGAGTTTCCCACTGAATGCAAGACAATAAAACTGAGCTGGAAACCTCCCTTAGTTACAGACTCCTCCATTCTGAACAGGAATGCACAATATTAAAAGCCTCTGGTGGCAGTATTTTGGTAAACATCACAATAACAGTATTTTGAACACAAAAAAATTATTTGTATCCTTTAGCATTCAAGGCATTACATGTGTACCATAGGATTCATGCTGAAATTTCCATTGGCATGCATTCCAACTGAGGATGGGCGTTTAGCTATCGTTATCAAATCTTATAAGAATTTTGATTTATCTTTGTCATGATAAATTCTATTAAATTAAGTTTTTTAAAAAACAAAACTGTCCATATTGTCTGGATTTTTAGTTTTACTATTTTCTATGCCATTTGTTTATTGAGTATATCAATACATACTCAAAAAATGTTAAAATATGACTAGTTTCTCTGTGCAGCTTAGTGATATAAGTCACATCTTCATGTGACTGGTGTTTTAAAGAACCATCTTGCAAATGGAAATGTTTGTTTTTCAAGAACAGCATTTATGGTTTTGGGGTTGTGATTGCTGTGCCATGCAGTCAATAAGAACAAATAGTTCTTATTGTCACTTTTATTGTCTTATTGTCACAATGTACTACCAAATAATGTGAATAAGTACTTTGCAATACGATTACTCTAACACAAAAACAACCTAATTGTATTCAGCAACTCTTTGTAAAGATTTTGTCTATTTTTCCACAGATATAGTCTCACCATTATTATCAAAATTATTGTTACATCAGCATCAATGTGCTTCTATCTGACCAACATTTTGCAGCTGGTACACTGAATTCCCACAGAGAGACAAATAAATGATTATTGTTTTGTCGTCTATCAGGATTTTCTAGAAGATTGCTCTGCAGGGCGATGTGCGAACGCAGCTGTGGATTTGGCAGAAGCCTTTCCTGAGAGTGAGGATGCAGGGACGAGTGTGGAACCAAACTCCCAGGATGTCCTCATGTCAAGTCAGGTCAAATTTATCTGCATAGCACATTTCAGCAACAAGACAGTTCAAACTAAGCAACATTATCAAAAAAAAACATAACCAACCAGCAACAATTATGAGACGAGCACAAACATTGCATTTTTGTCAAATGCCATTAAGATCTTCAAGCAAATAATGATATAAATATCAAATATATTAATCAACGTTCCAGGAATTATGAATCAAAGGCAGCTCTTAAAATGTGAAATTTCAGCCTTGATTTAAAGAAATTTGAGTTCTTTAATCAGTTTTCTGAAAGTTTGTTCCAGATTTTAAAGCATAAAATCAAATGTTGAACATTTTAAGACATTTAAGGCATAAAAATAACTGATTCTGTCACTAAGAAAGAAGAAATATTAACTTCAGATTATAGAAAAAATAGAGGAAAGCTACCTTGGACTTATTTTGGTATTCATTACATGGTGGGAAATAAAACAAAAATGCAATCATAGAGCTTTGTGTCTATTGTTTACATTTATGTTAAGAAGCATCAACAAAGAAAGTATTGTGATAATCCCTTTTACTGGTTTCCTGAATGTTACATGAACGCACAAGATACAAGCGTCTTGAAAAAGGCCAGAGAGAAGACCTGGGGGCGATCAGAGCCATATGCTGCCTCTCCTTTCAGGACTGCCAAAATGATCCCAGGGTGCAGAAAGGGAGGAAGCACAACAAAGATGGTCAGGGACAAGATAAAGAAGAGAATGTGACGAAGAGCTGAAGAAAGCAATCAGCGTCGAGATAACGTCAAAACAAGGCAGTGTGGAAGCGAGGAACAAAACATGCGGCTGAGAAGTTGGCCTGTTCGCAGTGGTAACACACTCCTTTGGCATTTTGCAGTTCAGGGTGGGGCGACTGACTCACCAGAATTTTTAGCAGAAGATTCCAGACTACAAATCACACTTCAGCTCTAACCTACCACAGACCCATAAATTACCTCCATCGATTCCTCACACATGACTGCGCATTATCTTTCTGTACAAGGTGGGGTTAAATATCACAAGAATAGCATTAATGTCGATGCAGCTTGGGTGGTACGTGGTGAGTCTAAGTGTTGCATCAGCAGCTCAAGGCAAGAACGATGCAAAAATACTTGAATGTCTCACATTTTTCCATGATAAATTGTTGTAAAAGTCGAACCGGTAGCTAATCGGAAAAGTTTGAAACTAAAGTAAAAACTTCTCCTGACAAGTTAAAATTTTTCTCTCTTCGAAATCGCATCGTATTGATGCTAATTTTTAGCATCAGAATCCTGGGTCCAAACCGACCCAGCGACCCAGGCCCCGCTTAAATTTCTTCAGGAATTTTCAAGCTTTCTCTATTATCTGTTATTCTCAGCTTTAAAAAACATAAGACCTCAAATATAAATGTTTTTGATATCAGAGCATCTGCAGTGTTGCATAAGAATGGTTATCCTGCAGCATTTTGGAGGAGAAAATGGTAAATAGACTGTAAAATCTTCTACAACACAACTCTGAATAAAAATACAAACCTAAAAATAGAAACATCTAACTAAAGGAGCCATTATCAAGTCCTGTTTTCTTTCCAAACTATTCCCTCTACATAACCACTAAACCCAACCACAAACGCCACCATCATTTACAAGTGGTCCACTTTGTCAAGTGTGTTTTCCTTGCATATGTGAACTAAACGGCAAGCTGGACAGTAGTCAGAAAATGAAATGCCTAAAAGCAACCAAGTTTATTAGCGCACTCTACAGTATTTATATTTTACATGGCAAATCTACTTCTTTTTAACTTCCTCCTGTGCTCTAATGCAATCATATATTTATGTTCTCAGTCCTGTGGACCCTTCAGATCATGCATGAGATCTTGGGCCTAAAAACACTTTTCCTAATGTTCCTCCCCCCTGCTGGATGAGTCAACTCTTACAGTTTCTACATCTATACAGTTAAATGTTTGTTATAAAACTTTTGAGTCGTAACAAAACAAAACCCAACTGCTGCTTGTGTAAAAATGTTGCTCTTATCTAAAAAGCAATTCCTCTCCCTCAGTTTATGCCTGTACTGTTGGGCTTGTTGCAGTAAGGCCACCCACAGCCGTCTGTCAGTGGATGGTAATGTAGTCCTGAGTGGGACTAAAGCTAAACAAAGCCACAACAAAGAGATACAGACTAATGTGGATTTTCTAAGGATTGAGTTGTTATAAAGGATTTGTTTTAGTTTTCACTTTTGCTTTCATCTGTTTTTGGTCTCAGACTCTTCAGCAGGCTTTTACCTGGAGGGAGTACGACGCATATATGTGAGGTTGTGTCATTGCTGTTTACGCTTCTCACCTCACATTTAGTTATTGGTGAATATTTGTTTGAGATGAACCAATGAAGCTTACAACAAAAATTGCAACAGTTTATTTATATTTTATGACTGTAATGTATTTAGTGTTTTTTTTATTCTACCATTACTTTCTATTATCACTAAAAAAATTAATTTCTAGTGAATTAATCTTCACTAGATTAATTCTAGTGAAATTATGAGACATTTTTGTTCGAGCTGCATCTTTAAAATGATGTTCAAAATAGCAGGCAAAATAAAATTCACATAAAAAAATAATTTATGTGTTTAAAAGAAATTATGTGAGATAATAAAAATAAAAACATTATAAACAATACCAATTTTCAGTTTTCTTCTCACTTGTCTCATTTAATTTCTGACAGTGTTCTCACTTATTTAATGTAAAAACTAATAAGAAGAAATGCACCTTGATAGATGAAGTAATTTTTCTAGACCTATAAAAATGTGTCTGTTTTTTGACGCACTAACAAACATTATTTTGTAAAGTGACATAAGATGATACTTGTTTTAAATCGGTGCTATATAAATGAACTGAATTGAAAGAAATTAAAAACAATACAAGCACTGTGTGTGAAACGGCTCCTTCAAAGCTGTTATATCAAAGTTTCAGTGACTGAACGCAGGCGCACATCCTCATCCCGCTCAATGCCTGTTCTGTTCCTCTGCTTCCTTTGATGCAATTTGCTGGATCTAAACAAGTTCTGTTTACATCACATGTCCATCAAATGCATCCGTCTGCCTGATGTAGGGCATCATTTCGTAAGATGCTGCTGCAGAGTTGCAGGTTAGAGGCATTAAACAGCTTGGCAGGACAGTTTTCAGGAGGTTTAGAGCTGCAGGACATTTTGGCACTTACTCATGCTGCTACAGAACGTAGGCAGCTGCACACACAGAGCTGAACAAGCTGCAAGTGACTCTCACTTTCAGAGCTCAGCACTTTTCATCTCAACACAGCATGAAGCATGATTATGAACTCCAGAGCATAAAGCTTGCTTAAGAAACCCAGCATGACAGATGTGTATTTACTTTAATCTATAGACAGAGTGAGCCATCTGCTGCAACAGAAAAATCTGGTTGACTGAAAATCGGTTATTTGGGTTTCCTGCACATTTCCAAATTCAAAATTCCAAACGTATCCAAATTCAAAGTTGTTAATCAAAGTTGTTTTTATATATATATATATATATATATATATATATATATAAAAGATTATATTTGGCCACAAAACATTTACCTTTAGGAGTTGATTCATTTTATATTCTACAAATCATGAAACCAAAAATATTTTTTTTTTATTCAATAAAAATATAAAAGGGTGGGATCGATACTTTGATGCATGGATGTGATTAATCTGGTCATTTCTTCATTTTCTGTTTGTTTCTACATCAACTTTTTAACTTAATGCAGAATCAGTCAAAGTCAGAAACAATAAGTTACATCTCAAAGGAAGTCAAAGAGCAGGAAAATCTTGAATGTTGCATATTATTTATTTGGTATCTTGTTCCAGCTCAACTCTACTGTATAATTTTATTTGCAAAATAAATGGGTTTTTATTTAACACTAATTCCAGGTTCTTTATAGCACACTTGTTTGTAAATATTAATAAAGTAGCTGTTTCATGCTATGTTTGGAATCTGGCAAAAACCTTTCAAAAAAACTAAGATTTAGGTTAAACCCTTGACTGAAGAGGAAAAAAATAATTTCCCTTTTGAGTAAATAATGTATTTCTTCCAAACCATATTAGTGAGTTTGAGAAGTTGAAATAAGGCAAAGCACTAATAAATTATGTAATTTAAATAACTTTATACAGCTTGATGTTTTTTTATGAATTCATATTTTAACTTTTAGATATTAAAATAAGATCTAAAGCCTGAGATGTAAAAGTTTTTGATAAATTTTAGCTTATCTAGATATAAAAAAAAAAGTAAAATATATTAGGGGTCACTGACCTGAGCTGCATTTCTGCCTCTAACTATATAGACTGAGCTGTAAATGCCAGGCAAAAAAAAGCTAAACAACTTGAGGCTCAAAGTCTTGGGTTTGCAAATTCCAAGCATTTTTCACTCTGCTTGAGCCACCTAGATTTGCATGGGGATACAACAGGCCAGAGCTGGGATTTCATGCAAGAAGTGGTGGAACATAAACCAGTTTGTTGCTTATCACTACATCATACTTTAAAAAAGTTTGAGGGAAAGGTATGTGCCTCTGAGAACGGATGACCCAGACATGTCTGATGGCGCTCTGTTGTCGCCGTCACAGTTTTCAGTCAGAGGATCTAAGGTCAAGAAAGGAAGTGAAGCTCCAAACCAGAGGAGCTGGAAAAGAGGGGTGGGGACTGCTTTCTTCTTCTTCTTCTTCTATACTGAAAGGCCATTTCACAGCCGGCTGCTGCCATAACAACCAGTGGGGCGCGTCACCGAGTTTCTCTTTCGGCTCCAGGACACCGGGCACTGGGGGACGATTCAAAGTCCAAAAAACATAGGGGAAAAGGGGGGACGGTGGTGGAAATGGTTCCCCTGCAGACGCCATACAAACGGCTGTTTGTTTCTTTTATTGCTATGGTTTGTAAAGAGGCATTTTTCTACTAAAGGCCTTGTGCTATTCTTATGCTTATTGCTTTGAAGCTGCACAGATGCTTCAAGTAGTGCCTGGAAATACATGAAATCATTAAAATATTACTGTTGCAATATAAATCAAGATGCCAGGCATTGAACGTTCTCGTCCTGCCAGCCTGTTTGCAGTGAAGGGATTCAGTTTGAGAGCAACTGACGGATTTTAATTCTGCACAAACCTGTCTGTTAATTTTCTCCAAATTCTGTTTAGGGAGCAACGACCATACATTAAATTCACTGCAAATAGGGAATGTGTTCTCATATTCCCTATGTGAATGGGAGGAAAAGCAACAAAGCTTGAGAGCCAGTGACATTCAGGACCACAGCTACAAAGGATCAAATAGTACATTTCTTTGACAAAGACTGAAGAACCTTTCTATGTTCTACTCGCCATCTAACATACAAATAATGATTAAATGATTTATAATATCAGTAAGAAGGAGGTTGCTCTGGTTCAAAGAGGAATCTGGGAAAATAAATGGAAAATGGCAAAATATGTAATTTCCAGAAAATAATGCTTGAGTAAGACAAATTATACATGAAATGGTATTTTTGGAATTATCTCCACAATTCATGAAATTACTTGACTGCAACATAAACTGAATTAAATTCAAACATCATTAAGAAGTAAATATATCATTCAAACTGTGAAACTCCTGTAGACTCTTTACTCTCAGAGAGATAGATTTCATATTTTGTTCCACAGCCCTCTCAAGGTTGCACCTTTTATTCCACTGCACTTTTCCTTCCACTCAATTTTCCATTAGCATGGCTGGACAGTCTATTCAGAACACACTTCTTCTTTAGTAATGACTTTATGTTTTTCCTATCCATGTGTAGGCCAAACACGACAAAATTCATTTTTGGTTCCCATTTGCTGCAAGCCGATGGAAACAACACTCAGTGTGTAATGAATATTTTTAAAAATCATATCTTAAATCGTAATGCTGTAATAAACCAACTTTTCAAGAACATTCTAATTCATTGACATGCAGCTGTATGTGGGTACAAAATAACTTTTGTTTACATGTATGACCCAACCGTCTTGAGTCACAAAACAAAATAAAGACGTCTGTGTGTGACTCAAACAGAAAAGTTCTAACAGAAAAATGAGCTACCGAGATCATACACGGTTAAAATAGTCCTGCCACAAAAAAATGTAAAACTTGTAGTTAACATATTTAAGGCCAAGTTCCTAAATTTTAAGATATTTTAAGAATAAGGATGTGCAGAAACCTGCTATTCTGCTTTCAGATCACTGATTGACTTCATTTCAAACCTTCAAGCCACAACTAAAGAGAAGGTTGCTATTTTAAATTAAATCAACAAAAAAGTATTTAAGTAATTCCTTAAAATAATTCCTTTAAAATGTATGCTTCATTTTTAAGCATACATTTATTAAAATGAAAATCCCTAAACAAGAATAAGCTTCATTGAAGCTTCAATGCTCAAGAAAGTCTGATCTAGCCTTCACTAGCCTGATGCCATTATGCACATGTTTTTGTGGTTTCAGAATAAAGGGATTTACCACTTTTCAGTGGTAAGTCAACATCTTTATACTTTAGAATGAAATGCTACGTTGTTTTGTGTTTTAGCACATAAAATTACAATAAAATGCATTGACGTTTGTAGTTTTAGATAAAATGTGATAAAGTGAAAAGAGACGCTTTGAAGAAAAAAAGAGCAAGATGTCATGCAGGGCTTGCAGGATAACGGGCCCAGAAACGATCTCATCCCGCAGGCTGGAATGCAGTCCAAGTGCAAAACAACAGATTGTACTTCTGCACACACCTGCCTGGAAATTTACGCCCAAATATCCGCAAAAACAATGCTTTAGCGCATAAAATCACCTAGCAGAGGGTTGCAAACAGGCGAAAATGCTGCTGCAAGATGATAACACGGTAGCAACAAAGCTTAACAGCAAGTGCCATTCAGGGTCTCAGTTACAACGTAACCGTGAACAGCTGAGCTCAGTTGAAGGCGGTAAAAATAAGAGAGAGAGAGAAAGTATCAAAACGCCGCAGTTAAGTCTACAAAAAAAAAATGACGGCGGCGTTTTCAAGTTGAAAACACCGGTCCGCATTGGAGCTGTGTACAACCTGCCTGTTCAATTTCTACAAGTCATCATCTGCCCGGCAGGAGCAGAAAACTAGGCCTGTAGCTATATTGAGCACCACCCCGCAGCCCAATTTCAGATTCCATTTAAATGCGACATGTGCTGTTTGTGTGCGGAGGAACATGGGTGCAGAGCGAAGCAACCCCCCCCCCGCCCCCCAAAAAAACAAAACAAAGGAGCTCAAATTTTTCTGAGGTTTTGTTTTTCTTCCCGTGTGCTTACCTGGAGATGTTCCTGAAATCGTATTGGTAATATCTGAGCCATTTTCGGGTGATTTCTGCGCCTGAAGAGTCCGTGAAGAAGGAAAGGGGATGGGGGATAATCAGAGGAAAGAGGTGGCTGTCTTCTGTTTTGTGTCCCCCAAAAAACCAAAACGATGGGCGGTAGTGTAGCCTGGGTGGTATCACACGAATCCAGTGACTGCTCCCATTCAGGAGCACCCCGACACCAGCGCTGAATCAAAAACTCCGCTCCTCCGCTAAGAAAAGTAGTCCGCTCTACCTAGTAACTGGGCCAAACCTGCCCTCCGCGGAGCCTCGTAAGAAAACCAGGGTGTCCTAAAAATCTACACAGACTCATTTTAAGTCATGACTTTGCATGTGTTGGCGTGTTTTCCTTCCACATGATGACTGACGATTCATCCCGTTAAATGTGTAGATTGTACTCTTCCGCTGATGCCCCTTCCCCCTCCCCATATCACCAACTTCAAAATTAACAATTCAGTTCAGCTCCAGCTCTGTTTTGACAGGATAGCAACGAAAATACTTTTGTTTCTGAAATATATTTAAATGGGAGACTAATTATGCTTTGAGCTACATCAAACTATTTCACATTTTGTCACTTTACAACCACAAATTCAACATATATTATTGGATTTTTTTTGTGACAAACCAACACAAAATTGTCAAGGGAATGCAACGGTTAAAAATACGTATATATTTGCTTATAGAGACAGCATTTTGTAGTTCTTTTTGTTAAAAGCCTTTTGATTGAGGCACTGCATTTCTTTGAAAAGTTAATTAGCATCTCAAAAGCTCAAATAATACCTGAATTAAGACCACAAAGAGGATTTGAAAATGATGGTTTGTGGATAAGGAGTAGGATCAAAGAGCAGAGGAAGTTCAGCCTTCTATCAACTATAAGATGTTGGAGTTGGGGAATCACATCCCCAACTCCATCATCTCTCGGCCAGCCTCAAATATCTACTGAAAAAACATTTTTTAGTTTTTTCTGACCGACTCCACAAGATTTTTTTACTTGTTTTGTTTTGCACCATATATTCTGACAAGGTTTCCAAGCCCACAGCATCACAGAACCGCCACAGTTCACAACAGTGTCCATGAGACTCTCCTTTAACATTAGACTTTGTTTCCCTCCAAACACAAATTTTCCACTCATGGCTCCCAAACATCCATTCAAATTGTTTTCAAAAGTTCCAGCTGTTATGTACTCCCAAAAATAACTAAATGCAGATTCACACAAGTTGTGATTATCCACACACACACATTTGTCCTGCTTGATTGACATCTATTTACTATCCCATAAAAGTTCTTAATGAAATTAGCCTCTTGTCATATTTACAGTAAATCATATTCAAAGTCATGTATTTCAACTGGGAAACACTTTGATCAACAAGGACTAGTTGGTAAAATCTTTAAATGTTAGATTTTTTTGAATAAATGTTCCCAAATAAAAGTTTGAATGAATTTTGTTTTGTTTTTTGTTTTTTTGTTAAACGATGAGAAGTACCAGAGGGGGGCGCTGTTTGTTTGCGTTAAGATTTTACAACTACAGCCTTTTGCAATCCTAGGATTTTCTTCTAACATTGATAAGTTACATTACATTTGTACCTGATTATTTTGTTAAATGCTTGTTTGTTGTTAAACAAAAATAAATTTAAACATTGTACATTGAAAGATAAAAATGCATCTATAGAGACAGCAAATGTTTTTAAATTTGCACATAACCAGAATAAAAATAATTTATATACTGTCTTTTGGTGCTTTGTTAACAGCCGTACTTCCAGAAAGGACATGGTTTGTTCCTTTTTTTGGTCCAATCTTCAGCACAAAGATTTTAAAGTGTTTTAGACAAATAATAAAATTATCCCCAAGTCACTGGAAAAACAAATCATACGGTTAGTTGTAGAAACTGGACAAAAAAAAAAACGCCCTATAGTAACAGAGCATGGTTAGCTTTAGAAAATAAAATTTTTTAGGGTAAAAAAGATTACAAAATTCTGCATAAGCATAAGAAAAAACAAGGAGAGCTGAAAATAGTCAGTTTGAGTTGACCTTGTTGAGGTTGTTATGAATTCCCTGTCAAAAACAGGAACATCTATAAATCTTTGCTGCGGTTCTCAGAGCTTTGAATGGTTCAAGCTCAGATTATTATTAGACCACTTACTTGTCACATGTACAGTAGCTGGCTTCAGGAAGTAATTCAGTTCTCCTTTGCACCTCTTATTAATGCAAATTTCACTGGTACAGTAGAACCGGTGAAAAATCTTTTGCATTTTTCACCAGACGTTCTGTACAAACAAAGCCATTTGTAAAAATAAAAAGGCATTAGAAGAAGCTCTGAGGCTGATTCACATCTCAGGATCTAATCCGTTTGCAGAAAACTCTAAGATTTATAAAATATTTTTCTAAAGGCAAATAGCCACACATTTGTTGATCTACCATTTGTTAGATGATTTATGGTTTGAGATGTTTGACCCTGATAGGAAGCAGGTGGAGCCGCCAGAGTCTGGTTAGCAGCTGCTCCCACAGATCCTGGAGATCTGCTGCTCTCATCGTCACCAGAGGATCAATTCTTCCCAAAAAAACACAACAAAAACCCCTATGATGACATTCAGACATACTAAAAGTCGACTTGGTAAAAACGGACAACCTGGATGAAATTAACACAACAGAAGCAATGCAAGTGACATTTTCTGGATTACAAAACAGCCAGTATGTTACACTAAAAAGTTAAAGCATTTCGAAACAAACACTCTGAAGTGAACTTATAAGAAGGTGACAGAAAAAGATCTGAGCAAACAAATTTATTTAAATGAACAGAAGTGGAAAAATTGCAATGAATTGAATTGAGACTTTAAGCGCACCGGCTGGATGCTTGATAAATATAAACTTAATGTTTTCATCGAAGTAGACTTCTTAGTGCATAAAAAAATCAATTTTTTACAGTGACAGGTAAGATGAAGGTGTTTTTTTTTATATAAAATAAAGTTTCAGTTTCTTCTGTTTATCTCACACAACATGTAATTAGTGTCATTTTAGAGTCGTACAGGCTGCGTTAGGTTTGCTGTGTGCTTGGCCTGGCTCTTGCTGTCTATCAGAAGTATTTGGTTGTTCTTGTGGTAAGAAATCATCTCGTCAAGACTGCTGAAGACCTGCGAGAAAAGGGAGGAAAATAACAAACAGCAAAGACAAGAGTGCAAAAGTACATTTAAAGTGCCTTCCTAAAGTATTTTTCCCCTTTGAATTTCACATTTTGTCACATTTCACCCACAAAATATAAAGAATTGAATGGGATTTATGTGATACAATTGAAGAGCTGCAAGTATCTCTTTGGTCTTTCCACTATGGCTCTTGATGACTTTGTCTAAAATTTCTAACTAATGATGTTATAAATACAACAAAAGTACCAGGCTACAAACTATTTGATTTTTTTTTAAAATATAACATTCCACAAATATCAACATGCCATAGAGAAGATGTACCCGTATTTGTTAGCTTTGTTTTTCTTCATTTATAACCTCAAAACAGAAGTAAAAAGTTTAGTTCTTCAAAAGTGACAACAAATTTCCTATTTCAAGAATCATAAGTTGTGTTTGTAGACATATCATGTGACATTTGCTGTCTAAACCAGTTTATTTAGCTGGGCTGGGAGCAAAAGATGGCTCTTTGAATTGTAATGGTTGCAGACGAGTCATATAAAATTAAAAAAAAATTCATTTAAGTTTGTGGTTGTAGCATGACAAAATGTGGAGAGACTTTATCGGGCATTGTATTAACTTTTCCCTTCAGAATACTGTTATTTTTCTCTTCTTTTGTATTTTCCAACCAAATATGAGGATTTTCCTTCACCTCTTCATTCTTCTTG
Source organism: Phalloptychus januarius (assembly GCA_902982915.1). Taxonomy (NCBI): domain Eukaryota; kingdom Metazoa; phylum Chordata; class Actinopteri; order Cyprinodontiformes; family Poeciliidae; genus Phalloptychus; species Phalloptychus januarius. The sequence continues at coordinate 6,157,699 of CADWAE010000482.1, forward strand.
CCCTCCTTTCCGAGGGCGTAACCTTTTGACTCTTCAATATAACGGATGGGGATGTTGTACACCTTCTGCTGGTAGAGGATAGCCAGGGTGTACGGCTGCTGGGGTCTTTTGTCTGAGCTGTATCGAATGAGAAAGGCTCCATCCTGCAACACATTATCAAACGTACAACTTTGAAAAGCAGAAGTGGAGCCTCCTGTGTAACCAACAACAATGCGACATATGGCACCTGCATGGCAAGTCAACAGCAAAGCACTTGTCTTTTAAAACCAGCTGACTAAATGTGCTGGAACTCCACTTAGGTTGCTAGGTGACGGGCTGTGCTCATCTTGGGTTGCTAGGTAATAACACAGTGCCCCTTGGTTATAACTTAATAATCAGGAGGTTTTTGAAATTACTCATTTCCCTTACACCAAAAAACATGAACATTTTGGCAGAAAAAAAGCTCGGAGACTTTTTTTTCTATTTACAAGCAGCTGAAATACAAATGGAAATATTAAAATGTGCAAAATGTGAATTTTGCAGAATAGGTTCCCGATAAAGCATTGTACATTGAAGAAAGACAAACAGCTCTAAGAAAGTTTATGAAAGTAGAATTGAGAAACAAACCACACTGAGTCTACCATTGTAGAACGACAAACCATATAAATTATAATTTTTTTACAAATTTTGAATTTCACTTTGTTTGTTCTTTTTGTTCAGGCTTGAACTTCACAACAGTTAAATTCATATCCAACTTCAAAGTTGAGAAATATGTTTTTTTTAAAAAAAAGCACAAGAAAAAATCAATTACGCAACCTGAAAGTAATTTGTTTTCTGTCTTTTAGATTTCATGTTTTTGCTTTTTTGCCACATTTGAATGCTTAAGATATTCAAATAAATGCTACTTCAAGACGTGTTTTCTATCCCAAATCTTTTGTACACATATGGCTTCTTCTTTTTTTGAGTGGATGAGAAGAAATTTCACTTGCACAAGTCTTCCTGCACTTTCTGAGTGTGATGTTTGGAGAAAGTATCCTTACAAAACAAAAATCTCCTAAGGTACTTTTGTCAATAAAATATTTTTTTATTTACAAAAACTTCACTGCTCTATGCTGTCACCTATACAGTTCCCATTTTAGAAAGGTTTCTTTAGTGTCAGAAAATACATTTTATAGAGGTTTAAGTAGGCTTACCTTTCTGACTCTATTCAAGAGATTCTCAGCTGTCTGTCTGCTGCAGTCTCCAACAAACCACTCCTTATCCTGAATTGAATGAAATCAGAAATTAAGTCAACAAATGTCCCTCCATTATTATTTTGAGATCAAGTTCTGAATATGTATCAACATGTTCAATCTGATTTGAATGGACCAGAAATGTTGTCCACATTCTGTGCCTTTCTGCCGGGTTTCACACCAAAAACACAGAAAATGACCCATTTGGTGTTTTTTCTGCTGCAGGAGCAGAAAACACAAAACATTTGATCTTAAATCTCTCAAGTTATCTATTTTACCGAACTTCATACCAGATTTCGCTTTCTTAAAAAACAGCTCAGAAACGTTAAAGGACTCTAAAAGACTGGAGTGTAAAATGTCGTGCAAATGTTTTAAACCTATTTTCTTAAAACTTAGGCTTCACATTGCCATCGTTTTTCTTCTTTCACTTTTTTCAAAGTTTTCCTTTGGACTTAAAGTGGTTTTCACTCATTTCTTTCCTGGTCTGGTGCTTATCAGTATATTGGATGCTTACAAATTAGAAACGTCAGTAGTGTTATCTCAAGTAATTTTAATCATTCAACTTGAAGAAAGGGAAAGAGGTGCAGCTGTGTCTGATGCATGGCAACAAAGTGTCTTAAGATCCAATCTAACACAGCCTTTTTGTGAAGTATCGACTGTATGTTTGGGAATCATTAAATCCCTACATGATTCACAATTTGCTCTGAAATGGCCTTACATTGTAACAAAACCAAACTATCTGAAACAGTTGTGCAAATGGCAGAAGGTGAGGATAAAAATCTCCCAAAATTCAAAAGAAGGATATTCTGAAACTCTGGGTTTGCTTATTTGAAACAAAGCTAAAAGAAATTAGGCTCTCAAGTCCTTGTGAATGTCATAAATAAAGAGGAAGAGAGATATTTTTACATCTATGTGGAAGTAAGCTACTAGATTCAAGGTGCTATTCAATGAAAAACTGTGAGTGAGGATCTAAATACTGCAGCACCCTGCAAAAATATTCATTACATGGAAATTTTCAACATTTGCAAAGTATTTTAATGGGATTTAATATGACAGACCCAAGAGCATAGCTTTAAAATGGATACAAAAGTGTTTTAAAGTGTGGCTTTCATTCGAATTCAGTTTCTAAATCAAATTGAATTACCTTCATAATGCAAGTAATTAGTAAACAGTTCATGCAAGTCTGTCATTAATCAGCAAGAAAGTTATTGTTTGAAGAAAGTAACTCAAAATCCTGCACCTAATTTTCCACAAGCCACGAAGGTGGGGCGGAGGAAGCATGGGTGGTTGTACTTTTACTGCGCCGTTATGCACTTTAGACACCTTTGTATCCCAACAAAATATGTTAAGAATTGTGACTAGAATGTGAAAAAATGGAATAAAATTGAGAATTGGGGGAATGGTTGCTGCTGCAATGTGATCTTTAACAAAATAATTATCTATGAAAAGACCAGAAGGGAGACAACATTTTCATGCTGTCTAAAATAAACAGATTACAGAAACATTCATGTTAAAATGGGATTCTTAAATCTGAAGCATGAGCAAATTAATGGCAAAATAGTCTAATTTAAGTTTAGTTGCTATTCACAGTTTGTTTTTTGGTGAACAAAACCAGAGATTTTCCAGTCTAAATGTATGTTTTACTGCAGTTTGATACTGTACCTCATTCCCACTTTGTTTCATCATCCTACTGCCACCTTAAAACAGATATAAAACATGCAACATGCTGAGTATCATCTGCATATTGTCTGAAACAATCCAAAGTAAGAATCTAAGCAGATTCCCTGCTCACCTCCGTGTTTGTAGTCTCCCATCAGAGGATGAGGAGGCCTGCAACAAAAACGGGCTGATTAGTTTTTATTTGAACATAAATGAAATAAAACAGAAAAAATAAACTGGAAATTAATCCAAATTCCGTCACTTTAAATAGTTTTGCCGTACAGCCAGCACTCGTACATGGGTTTAGGTTCTTTCAGATCTGGAGGAAAAACTCACTGCGTTAGCTGACCGGGGAAGCTGGCGCGTCGGTCCTCAGCTGTAAGAGAAATGATGACATTTTTCTCTGGCTTCGTTATCTCTCAAGGTCTGTTGCTGTCCATTTTTCATTGGTTAAATAGTTACTTACATGTCTTCAGCTCATGAATAGCAGAAAACATTGGCTGCTAGAAGAAAAGGCAAACATTATTCTAGTGTGGGATTTGTAAATATTACCTTTGGCACAGAATACTTAACGATTTTTCCTGAGTCACCACCTATTTGGGCTCTGTTACTTTTATTAGGACAGTTCCCAGAATTTAAAGAAGAAAAATAAGATAAACTTACAGTCTCAGCTCTTGGAACTGGTGGTTTTGCCCTGCAGAAAATGTGAAAATAAGAGTTTATTGTCTGATTATAGAAAAAGTGTGAAGCTGTGCAAAGGGCAGACCGACTCCGACTGGCTTCTTTTACTCCTTTCACACCTTTTGGTTTGATAAGTGTCACTCTTCTCTTCTTATGTAAAACACAAATATTACAAAGTATTTTTCTGTCTAGTTTCTAGCGCAAACATCTTAGTTCATTTGAAATAAGACAAAACTAACTTACAGGTAACTTTTGAGCGAGAAATAGGAGCTTGTTTCATGTCAATAATTCCTTAGTATTGATGAAAAGGTTCTTGCTCCAACAACAACACATTTTCCCATGTTATAAGTGAAATACTCTGCCATCAATATTAAGTAATTATTTTCTTCAAACCTGCTCATATTTCTTGCTGAAAAGTTACTTGTAAGTTAGTTTTATAGCATATTTGCCAAAGAAACTAAACAAATAAATATTTATTTTTTGATTTGTTATTTTTTCTGGTTCAGAAGCTTCTCTGTTCGTCCATTCCTTCATTTTAGATTTCTTCAGGTTTTTCTGTCCTCAGTTTTTCTTTGGGTTTGACCTCCAACACATTCTGCCAAACAGGCTGCGCTGGCTGTGGTTTTAATGCCTCCTTCTATGATAAAAGAAAGAAATGCACAGACTCGAATGGAAAACACTTACATGGGTTTTGGAGGAGGCGGTTTTGGTCCTCTGTTTGGGGCAGGAGCTGCAGAGCAGAGAGAAAAGAAATGATCAAATATTTTCTGTAGTGATATTTTGTTGTCATGCAAGGCTGTTTTTCAGTGTGTGATCCGACATACAAGCTTCTGGCTCCAAATACACGTCGTCATTGTCTTCCTGAAATAAAAGAGATCATGAATCTGTCAAACAAAATGACATTGTGCTTTTTGGTTTTTTTTGTAGTTTAGCTATTATTGAATGAGTTTTGTACACCCCTTAATGAATATTTATTTATTTATAAATATCTATAATAATACTTATAAATATTTCTAAATATTTATTAGATTCAATAATAAATGTTATCTAATTAAATATCAAAATTTCTTATATTTAATATATACAAATACACTATAACATAATATAAAAAAATAAAATATTTAAATAAATATTTTATTTATAAATACTTATTTTTTATTTATTTATTTTTTAATAAATATATTAGTATATTTTGTTTGGGGGTTTCCTCAGTTTTTTTCAGTATACATTTAGCTACTGATATGAAAGTAGTTTAAATCTTTTACACATCTTTATCAGAGCTGCCAAAAACAAGCAGGTCCTCACAGCCTTTACAAGCATGAATGGGTCATAATTTCAAACTAACAGATCAAATTCACCTGTTCTTCATTTGGATCCAGATAAACATCTGAAAAGCAAAAAATAAACACTTTTAGTGATCACCTTAACTTAAATTATTAGTGCAACCAGCAAATCTAAAAAAATTGCCTTTGGTCTTTGGTCCACTGATTAATTTACTTCTGATAACCAAATTTCTCCCAAATTATCTCACCTCTTTCCTTCTTTTGACACAAGGACTTTATTGTGTAACTATCCATTAAAACTAAAACATATAACTCTTAAGAAATTTACATTTTCAGTCACTAAAAAGTTGGCATAAAATAAAAAAAAACCCTGAGATTAGAAAATGGTTTAGTTATGGTGATGTTCTTTCCCATTTTGTCTATTTGTCACATTTAATGTTTCTGATCACCAATATTAAGATCGAACAAAGAGTAAAAAACCTTTTCACCATAATAATCTCACTTTTAAAGGCAATAAACTCCCTAATCTGAAGAGCAAAGCTGTGAGGGGTCAAGTCATAAAGCTGGATTTTTATCCATATTATAACATTAACATTAAGTAAAACACATCATTTTTATCAAAATATTCAACACAAACAAAATGTAAAAATGTGGCAAGCAGAGCTTGATACTAAGAAATTATTTATGCTATTTATTTCAAACAGAACAGTTGCATAAAAACAGATTTTGATCAATATAATAAAATAAAAATAAATCACGTTATCAATCTATGTAAAATTATTATTTTACATACAGTTTTGTTGGGGGTTTTTTTTCAGATTTTTAAATAAGTAAATTATTTTGATTATTTTGAGGAGTTTCAGTAGGTGGCGCTGTCTTCTTTGTTTTTTAGTTTTCTTTCTATTTCCAAAAGGAAAAATTGGTGCTAAGTATTAAATACGACTAACCAGCTCTGGGTTTAAAAGTACTTGAACCACAGATTGGAGGAAATCTATTTTATTTAGGTTTCATTCAGTGATTTAAACTTGTGACTGTGGTTGTGTTTATTTCACCTTCTTCAGGTAAAGGAGCCCGAGCAGGAGCAGGGCGGGCCGGAGGATCGGGCATCTTTCTCCTTCCAGGTTTCTCAGTTCTGTTTATTTCAGGAGCTGGAAGGGAAAACAAAGCTTTTCACCCACATCATAGACACAGTCTACTGTTAAATAAATAAAAAAATTATGACAACTCACGTTTTCCAGTGTTTTGTGGTGTCTGAATGGAACAAGTGAGAATATTTAATCAAAACTAAGGGAATATATTAGCACAATTTTCAAGAAATGCAAAGTTTGAAGCTGTTCTTACCGAGGGTTTGGATAGTCTGGGTGGGGGGTGAATTTCAGGACGAGATGACCTCTCTGCAAAAAAGAAAGAAAAAAACACTGACTTTTGAGGGGGAAAAAGAAATCTAGGAATTTTCAAAACTATGACTTAAACTTTTTTACATTTTGCCTTGTTAAAATTGCAAACTTTGACATATTTTATTCGCATTTTATGTGGCAGTGCATTTGAGTTTGCTGTGATTTAAACTCTCCTGAGTTTAAATCACTCAGGAGATTTAAACTCTCCTGAGTTTAAATCACTCAGGAGATTTAAACTCTCCTGAGTTTAAATCGGGAGATTTAAACTCTCCTGAGTTTAAATCATGTGATAGTGATAGTGTGACATTTTTGATAACATTATTTCCTATTCTAAGGTTCTTTTTCTATTGTTAACAGTTTAACACCCATGATTTTACTAATATTATTTAAACTCTCCTGAGTTTAAATCACAGTCAATCTCCACCACCACATGTATATACTGAATTATTTCTTTGTAAAATTACACAAACTCCACAGGCTCATCTTCTTCTCTAAAAGTAGGCTCGTTTCATTTTGCTCCGACTTCAAAAATATGTTCTACTTCCTATCAACAACAAAGCACTTATCTTTTCCAGCAGCCTTTTTTGCAGTGGTGAAAAATTCTGGAGCTCTAATGAGTTGCTAGGTAACGAACGTGCTGGGCTCAGCTGGGGTTGCTAGGTAACGGGGCAGCGCCTGCTGATTTCTGAGTTTACATTCCTGAGGTTTTTAAAACCAGTCAAAAAATATTAACCTATTGTTCATTTAATCGATTGGGCTTTTTTTAGAAGAGTTAGAGACCCAAATGGAAGTACAAAAATGTATTGCTGTAATGTGGCAAAATGTAAATAAAAGTTCAAGGGTTGTGAATACTTTTTCATGGGTTTGCAAATGTTTTTAACATTGAGCTACAAATGCAGAGATTTTTTTTTTACCTAAGTAAATGTTTTCCTGGATTTGTGTCTGTGGGACCTTGACAGGCTGACGCTCACAGGGAGGAACTTCATACATGTCCCCGTCTTCATCATCCTGCTCAGAGACAAACACTGTCAGAAATCTGAAAAATTTTACCTCATCTTTACGTTAGGATAAATGCTGCAACTTCTCGCTTCTCCAACCACATGATGAGACTGCCATGTTACTTTCTGTGATTGTAAAAACTAACTAGGACACGATTCACAAAACCACTAAAGCTGTGGTACAAAATAAGAAATACACAAAGATAAATTAGACTTTGGAAAATGAGGGCTACTCACAAATTCATCCTGTGGCCATTCAAATGCTGCATTGTTGTCTGAAACAAACACAGGAATGTAAATGTGAGAGGAGAAACCAAACCTTTGTTTTAAGTGACAGTAAATCCCACCTGTCCTCCTTGGAGGGGCCGGAGGTCCGCTGTGCCAAAAGTAGAAGAAAAGATAGAAGAAAAGACTCAGTCAAAACATGCTGCAGGAGCGTATGATGAATCCTGGTGCACTGAACCAGATGAACAGAAGGGCTTCTTTCATTTTACTTACCGGGGCTTCAGTTTTCCAAGGAAACTCTGAAAAAAATGGAAACATAGAGGAATAAGGCACTGAGGTGTCAGATGACGTTGACCTATGACGCTTTATGGAGCAAGTTTGGATAGGCCACACAAAACATGTTCATTACGTGTTTTGCAAAAAAATCATTCTTAGATGATGACATTTCAGTCGGGTCATTTCCTTTCAGAATGACTTTAAATCCAACTAATCTGCTGCTGGCCATGTCCACTAATTCAACGTTTACACTCTCTTGTGAAAATGGCTGCAAACAGATGTGCAATTATACAACTGTACATCTTTGAAAAGCAGAAGAAGAGACTCTTGCACAATCAACAAGGATGCAGCAAGTGGTTTATGAATAAGTGAACTTCAAAACACTTTTTCCCCCCAGCACAGGTTTTAAAGAGCATACAGCACTAAAACCAGCTGACCAAACGTTCTGGAGCTCTAATAGGTTGCTAGGTAACTGCTGGGCTCGCTGGGGTTGCTAGGTAACGGCGCAGCTCCTGCTGATTTGTTGCATTCTGGATGTTTTTGAAAACAGTGAAAAAAACATTAACTTATTGGTTTTTTTAAGCAATTGGGCTTTTTTTAGAAGCAGTGGAGACCCAAATGGAAGTACAAAAACGTACAAAATGTGAATTTTGCATAATAAGTTCCTTTTAAAGGATAAAACTGAACATCAGCAGAATAAAAATTTTAAACAATGGTCACTTTAAATCTAAATAATCTAAAAATTTAAATTTGCTGCCAGGTGGAATCATGAGACCAGAAGCACGTTAGTTTCATGGTTGTTATTCTTCTGGTTATTTCTGCCTAATTTTATGCATTGCATTCCTGATTCTTCATGCAGTTTTGTGACTGTTTGGTCCATCTGAGTGTTTATTTTCTATTAATATTTTCCTTTTGCACCGTTATTGCCCTTATTCCTTGTTTTTCCCTCCTTGTCACCTGAATGTCCCAGTAATCACTCTCCTTTGGATTTATACTCTTTAGTTGAGATTGTCCCGTTTTCCTGCATGGGCTGTACCAGTTTAAAGATGGACTCTTTATGATTTCCTCCTGTACATTTTCGTAAATCACTTCCAGTATGATCCTACCTGTCTCCTGCTTTGGGTCCTTCACAAAACCACCCATGATAAAATCATTTCCCTCTTTGATTTGAATACATGAGCTTTATTTGTAATATTATCATGCAGAGTTTAGATATATTTACATTCACCTTGTAGAAAGATGGTCTTTTTTTTTTACTCTTTAACATTAGACCATGTCTTCCTGGTTTATGAATTACTATAACGGTGACTTTCTGTGGGATTTAGTTTTACTTTTATAGGTATACAAGTATTTGACAGAATAGTCTTTTGTGACTTGGCTTAAAAAGTCACAAAAGACCTCAGAAGTGGGCAGAGTAAGCAAAAACTTTACTCCAGTAAGGGTAGCACTACTTCAAAATTTATTATAAAACATCTAAAAACCTTATTATGAGCACTCGATATATATTTTAATGTGGAAATATTGTCATTTTAAGACTGAAATAAAAAAATACAAATAAAAACAAAATAACACATTTAGGCAGAATAAAACTTTTTCCAAATATTAAATTTAACATAAAATTAATACTGATAGTAAGTGATATAGCTACGCTAGGACAAATTAATCTACTTTCAGAGACAATATGTAGTTTTAACTGTGTCTTATTAAAATCATAAGGGCACCACAAGCTCAGCAGGTAGAAACATTAAAATAACAAAGTTGTCTTGTATATTTTTGGTTAAAATATATGTGCTTCTTCTTCATTGATGTAAGTTTGTATTGGATGGAGTATCCAGAACTTTAGATTATCAGTCGCTCATCTGGAATGTTTTTAATGAGAATAGTGTGAGGAGCAGATTAACAAACACCTGAGGTGAATTCAGGAAGTGGAGTTTTTCCCACAGCGACGGGCGGTCAGAGGGGAAGTGTCGTGCAGAGTAAATGATTACGGACACACGGAAAGGTGGGGAAGAATCGACGGTATTTAGCGTGAGTCACATGTCAACACGTCAGAAAACATTGGCTCCACTGTAAAATGAGCAGCAGGTGTGACCATAAAAGAGAACTACATCACCCTTCTGCTATTTATCAGCTTTTCCTCATGCAGTTATGTTCAGATAGAGCTGCAGTTTAGGGTCGGGAGAAGCCACAGTGACAAGGCTGTGCTTTGTATCAGCTGTTTTATTGCATCCCTGCCTCTCTGGTGGAGAGGTTTTAGTGTAAAGTGTAGCCGGCTCAATGAGGTGAGGGCAGCAGGAAAAAGGAAAATGAATCCGACTATGAAATGAAATCTAATGCAAAGAAGGACAAGTCACGCACCATTCAAATGTCTCACCATTCACACAATAGGAATAGTCTTTCTGTGTTAGTGGCAGCAGCTCCATCAGCTCCCACAAAAGTTTTTTTTTTAAGAAAAGCAACTAAAATAGCTTTTGTGCAACTTCAACCCTTTCAAAAATATTCCTCTCACCTTTTTTTTGACAAAAGTGAGCTGAGGGCTTTTTCACCCAAAGGACAAAGTGAGACTTTTTGATGAACACTTAAAATAGACTCCCTCCTACACTGACATTAAAAGTGAGAAATGAAATTTTTTACACATCTTGAAACCTAAAGTTTTAATCTGTAAAACAAACATTTTTTCCACATGGCAACAACCACCACCCATCATGATTTCCTGTACAGGAGCCTGAAACTCAGCATGAGGAAGTGATACGTCTGGATTAAAGAGTCAAATAAAGACCTGTGTTAGGGACAAAACTGGTTCTGAATGAGACAAAGAATCAGACAGACTCTTTTTCAATTTACGTCAAATCTAAATTAAATGAGATTAAGCCACAGATTAGCTCCCGCGACTGACTTTATGAAAACTTTTCACAACAAGGAAATCTGCTTGTCATCCATCACTCAGAAGAGAAGATCTCCTTTACGTTTGTCAGGTAAGCACATCCTGACAAACGTTTATGTTTTTAACATCATCGTATTAATCCCTCATGCTGCCCTGCTAAAGTAAAACAAACAGAAGTGACGGTAACTGCACAAACAGTCAGCAAAAGTCTGTGACAACACCTAACCACTTCCCCCTTATTCCACCCAACATTAACAAAGCATTATCCGAAGTAGAATCAAAGAAAAAACATTTACTTTACCATGGTTAAGATGCTGGCACGGCTGTCTCAGCTCAAGTCATGAGGACGTGTCTTTGTGTCAGATGCAAATAGTCTCGGAGATTAAAAGCGTGTGATATTATAAGAACGAGCAGCAGCTCTCATTTGCATTTCCTACCTGACAGACAGACAAGCAGAGAGTCTCACCTGCAGCTAGATCTCCCTCCTCTAAATGATCTGCAGCAGAGCTGAAATATATGCACTGCAACCCTCTAATGGCCAGAAAAGAAACTGACTCTGCTGTAGCTCATATAACCTGCTGTGTACTTTGCTTTATTTATGTAGGAAACAGGGTTTCTTTTCCTGCAATCATGTAAAGACTGAAAGTTTCTCAGGGTTTCTTGTTTTCTGCCAGGTCCCTGTATCTGGAGCCACATTTACCCATTCAAACTCATGAATTTATATGCTGATATGCAGATCAGTGGCTACAGTAACAATAAACTCTCATTCAAGGTTTTTGACTCCTTGTTAAAGGGGCAGTATTATGGGTTTTCCAGACACACAATAATTGTCCTGTTGCTGTCTAAGCTTTGGATGTCTTCAGCAACTGGGACATCCTCTTTCCAGTTTCAGATTACTGACTTAGCAAAGTGCCATCAGATATTCACAGCTTGTGCTTTTATGAACTAACCCTGCTTTAAACTTCATCTTTTTATCATGACCTGACATTCTGTACCGCTGAGGTGATAAAAAGCTGCTATGTTAGATTAAATTACAAACCAGTATAATGTGTTTACATGAAAGGTGAAGGCAGCTATTTGAATTGAATCTTATCCAGGGTTATTAGAATAAAAATACCTGAATAATAAGATAAAAATACACAGCTCTTTGGGGTTTTATTTCTTAGTTTTGGGGGTTTTTTTCTTGTAAAAGTGCTTCAAAAACATATTACTTACATTTGTGTGCTACTTTTTAAGTAAAATCCCAATAACATACTCAGACTTTTGACGCAGTAACACAACAAAATTTGTTTATGTTTTTATATTGCAAACAAACAAACATTTTTCTGACTGAAGCAGCCAAAGTCACTGTTATTGATCGCAGTTTAAATACGAGGTTTCAGTTTTGCTGGTTAGAATAACTACTTCCCTTTCAGAAAAGGTGATCTCAAAATTACTAAGGTTATGATATTGTTAGATTACAAATTTAAAGCTGAAATAAATGTCATTATTTTCCAACATGCAAGAGAGGAAGTTACTCCCTGCTATCTTAGACAACTTCAGGAGGAAAGTAATTAAATCTACATCAAGGTCATCTTGCATGACCTTGATTCTACAGAAAGGTTTTGCTCATCATGCAACACTGGATGCAATTTAGAAAAAATACATTTGATTCTTGAGAGAACACCACAACAATCTGCTTTCTAAAGCAGCTGATTCAGAATCACCTTGTATGTTACAGCAGGTGACTAAAGAATCATCGTGCAGACCTAGTTCACTTCATAGCCTGACCTCAGGCTGAGTGAAATGAGAAATAATTTATATTTTTGCTTCCCTCTGTTGGGCTTCATTATTCATGTCGACTCAGGTTTATTTGTTTAGCACATTTCAGCAACAAGGCAGTTCAAAGTGCTGCACTATAAAATTGAAATACAGCAAACAATTATGAAAAAAGCGATAAACGACATTTGATGACATTTTGTGAAATGTAGTCATCGAAATACATCAGATATATTGGTCCAGTTATTATAAATCAAAGAGGTTTTAGCCTTGATTTAAAAGAACTCAGTGTTTCAACAAGGCAGTTCAAAGAGCTTTGCATCACGAAACGTAAAAACATCAAACACATGCAGTGAAACCAGTAACAGAGGATACTTACTTATTTAGCAAAGCAGAGCAAGAATTTGAACTTAGAATCCAGAAAATCTACCTTAGGATTTACTTTTTAGACTCCTATTCTTCCAAACCAGAAAATTTATTATAGTTTATTTACTTTGGATCAACACTACTAGCTTTTTCTTCTTTTGCTTTTTCCTTTGGTTTGTTATTTTGTTTGTATTTCCTTTTAATTCCTGTAAAGCACTTTGTGCTATATAAATAAAATTACCTTTACCTTTAACAGACATTACATTTTGTCAATCATTAAAATCATCAATACACATCAAATATGTTAGTCAATGCTTCACTTATTATGGGTCAAAAGCAACTCTAAACAGGTGGGATTGTAGTCTAGATTTAAAGAAATTCAGTGTTTCGGCTATATTGCTGTTTTCTGGAAGTTTGTTCCAGATTTGTGGTGCACAGATGCTGAATGCTGCTTCTCCATGTTTGGAGACCAGAGAGGTCTGGAAGGATGATACAACAACAGCAGATCTTTAATGCATTGTGGTGCTAAACTGTTCAGTGATGAACAGGTGTAGAGACTACAGGGCTGTTCAGCATAAAAATGTTTGTAATCTAATCCTAATCTGTCTGCCTCCCAAAACAAACATCCAGAAGTTTATCTGCTTGTTTGTCACTCATTCACTTTTTCCATGAGAAGTGGCACAGACTGGCAGACTTTTCAAGTTTACAGTGATAAATAAAATATTTGTGACTAATTTCCAGTAATAATCACTGCATGTGTGACTCAGAAGACTCAGCCACACATAATGGGAAGGAGACAACGACATTTCAGATTAATAGATGGTAGTTGAGGAAAATTTCCATGATACAGGAATAGATATGTGCAATGATTCAATTAATTTGAATGAAATTATTGAAAGGATAAATGAAGAAAGGGCTGCCCAGTGGCGCAGCTGGTAGAGCTGTTGCCTTGCAGCAAGAAGGTTCTGGGTTCGATTCCCGGCCCCGGTCTTTCTGCATGGAGTTTGCATGTTCTCCCTGTGCATGCATGGGTTCTCTCCGGGTACTCCGGCTTCCTCCCACAGTCCAAAAACATGACTGTCAGGCTAATTGGCTTCTCTAAATTGTCCCTAGGTGTGTGTGTGTGTGTGCATGGTTGTTTGTCCTGTCTGTCTCTGTGTTGCCCTGCGACAGACTGGTGACCTGTCCAGGGTGACCCCGCCTCTCGCCCGAAATGACAGCTGGAGTTAGGCACCAGCAACCCTCCCGACCCCAGTAAGGGAAAAGGGTGCAGGAAAATGGATGGATGGATGGATAAATGAAGAAAAAGAATAAAGCTGAAACTAAGCAAGAGAATACAACATTGAAGGCAATTCAATGATTAAATTGGTGCGGAGAAGAAACAGTATAGATCTGCAAAGAAAAGAAACCATCATAACACAAATGAGTAAGCAGAGGAAGAGGAATATGGGACGACCAGGAAACAGTTATATGTGTCAAACATAACAAAAACCAGAGCCAGAAATGATAAACAAAGAGTAGAATCAGGAATTCATAATTCACAGAAAACAGCAGCATGACAAGATTTAAGTCTCAAAACCTGAAACAGATGTGAAAAACACTTTTAAATTATTTTTAAAAAGAGTGTTTTCTTCTGTTGCTCCCAACCAATCAAAAGGCAGAAAATTAATTCAATTCAGTGCTTAACAAAGTAAAATATTCTTATTTTAAGCAGCCAGCAGGGGGCGAAATTGATCCTTTGATTACACACGAAGCAAAGCAACTTGATCAGAATATATAAATGTTATTTCCTAACTCTGGCGTTAGTGTGTTCCTCTTTCTAACTCGCGCATGTGGCCTCATAAACACCGCCACTGAATTTTACACAGAGATTATCACCAGAGTTTAACATCTAAGTCTGATGTCAAAAACAGCAGTGACCTGAAAAGTGCGAGTTGTTTCTGCAGTCCCTCTTTATTTTTTCCTGTCCTGACAACAATCTGAGCTCTTAGTAAAAGTGTCTTCTTGTTACGCAGAAATGAACCAAACGTAAGCAATGCGCTGCACCGTTGTTTCACTTTTTGTTTGCTTTGAGACTTTGGACAATAGAATGCACACTACCTGCTGGGTAACCTTATGAACCTCCAGCCTGGGGCTATAATAAGATGTGCATTAACTCTAAAGCACGTCTTTAAAGTTATTGCTACTGTTAAGCAAACTTCTGGAATAATTCTAGCTGGATAACTAACCATTCATGAGAGATAATGCAGCTTTAAGGACTGATTTCGTTGTCTGCACATTTTTCTTGGCCTATGCAGGGATTTTTTTCCCAATTAGTCTTAAATTGTTTGGGATTTTTTTTCCCGGTTATGTTCAAGTTTCACCTGTCTCAAAGTTAATTTATCTTACAATTTATATAAAATATAAAAATGCATTATAAAGTCAAACTTGTTTTAAACTTTTGTTCTGTAAAACTGCTGAACCATTTTTCTTCTCAAAATATTTTATTGAAACAGAAATGTGTTGACATATAAGGTTATAATGACAAGAACAATAAATTACTGATAACATACGATAGTCAAAGTATGTATATAAACGTAAAAATTTCTACAAAACTGTACATAAATATTAATTTAGCACATCTGAAACTCACAATCACAGAACAGTTTAAACAGTTCAGGCTCGCAAATCAGTATGCAGTTTATGGTACAAAATATTCATATAAAACTAATATATGCTTGCTGGGATCAACCCAGCTGTCTTTCATCATAAAAAAAAAGAGACTGGGAACAATTTCTGCTCTGATGATTGGATCGAGGATCTCCTGCTTTTTGCCTCCGTGTTTTCATCTGTTTCTACCTAAGAAGCTAAAATCAGAAAAAATCTGCAGAATCTGAACCAGCAGATTATTTATGGGGTTTGGTTGCAGGTCTTGGATCCCTTAAGGGCAAACTATATTTTAAGTTGTTCTGTAAATGCCGTCATAAAATAAACCCTCTTTGAAAAGCTCTCTGAAGATGCAGAGGGAATAAAAGTGCTTCAGATCTGTCAGCAGCTCCTGATTTCTTTCAGTAAAGCTGCAATAAAGTAAAGAGGAGCTTATAAACTTCCTTCTTGTTCTCAGATTTATTGAGTAGGCAGGGAAGAAGCTTCGTCACCAGGAAACAACAGAAAACGTCAGGATTATTAAACAACGGCCCCCCCAGAAGGAGGACAAAACACTTTAAACAGTCCGATCATAAAAGTGAAGACTAGAAAACATTGAGGATATGGAGCTACGCTAAACTCCACAAAACCCTCCGGTGTGTTTCTGTCCTGCTGACTTCAAACTCCATCCGTTCTCAAAAAAGAGCGCTGTGGATTTCTCCGACTGTCATCGAGACAAACGGCTCGTCCACTGAGTTTATGAGTCATTTAACAACACTTTTGTTTGCAGTTTCTCTAACTTTAGACCAGGTTTGCTTTAATTTTGCTGTTGATCCAGTCGATGTAATTGGTGACGCGTGTGTAGACCCCAGGTTTATCCTTATGTCCGCACCCATCGCCCCAGCTGATCACGCCCATCAGAGTCATCCGGTCCTTGGTTCGACACACCAGAGGGCCGCCAGAGTCTCCCTGTGGGGAAATTAGAGAAAGCAACATGAATAAATTAAACTTCTTTGATTTAATTCTATAAATAAGCACACACTGGTGGTTTATAGCTGTGAAACAGAAGGGTAATGAAGCTTTTAAACAATTTTTACAAGCAAAAATCTAAACTATTTTGCTTGTATTTTATAGTCAGTCCATATTACTGAGATACACCTAACAAAAATCAAAGCATATTCATGTGTTATAATGGGCTAGTCAAAGTAAATTCAATGTAGAAATTCTTGCAAGACTTAAAAATGGCTGTCTAACTTCTTTTTGAGTTTTTAAATTTCCAGCAACGGGGAAAAGATTTTGTCTAGATGTTCGAAGCTGACGAAGTCCATTAGAGGACACTTTTCAGATTTTAGATCTAGAACTTCAATGTTATTGCTCAAACCAATGAAACCAATCGGAAACCAGAATCATTGAAATTTATTGGTTTAAACCACATGTTAAACTCAAGGCACCGGGCCAATTCTGGCCCGGCATAAAGTTTTATGTGGCCCATAGAGACACGTAAATAGAACCTTGAAAATAACCGCTGTATGCTTGACTGACATTTTATCAATCAATTGAAAGCAGCTTTCAACAGAGAGGATTAAGGCCACAAAAAAAAGAAATCTGAATTTGTTTCTTGCAGTTTTGACTTTTTTTTTCTTTTTTTGTTAGAATTTACCAGTATTATTCTTTAATCTGCTAAGATCAAAAGTAAGAATTCTGAGGGGAAAAAAAGTAAAATTCTGAGGGGAAAAAATCAAAATTCTGGGGAAAAGAATGAAATTCTGAGAGAAAAAGTCATTTTTGTTAATATTTTTCTAAGAATTTTGGCTTTTGATCTCAGACGATTAAAACCAGCACTATTTATTTTTTTCAGTGGCCACAATCTCCTCCTGTAGTTTTCATAGGTATTCTGCCAAATGACACCAATGTAAAATGATGTTGAGTATTACTTAACTTTAAGGAGAAGTATTTAAGTGCAGAGAAGACTATTTATTCAAATTTCAGAAGTTTACTAATGGATTTTATCAACACGTTTTACAACAACCAGCCCTTTGAAGACATTCATACTCTTGAAAATGAGTTTTACACAGCTGGCTTAAACCCAAAAATCTACCGTGTCCTTTCCAGTGGTCATGGGGTCTGAAATGTGATGCACTGAACTGTGAAAAACTCCAAGGGGCAGAATTTGTTTGTAAGGCCGAATTCTGA
Source organism: Phalloptychus januarius (assembly GCA_902982915.1). Classification (NCBI taxonomy): domain Eukaryota; kingdom Metazoa; phylum Chordata; class Actinopteri; order Cyprinodontiformes; family Poeciliidae; genus Phalloptychus; species Phalloptychus januarius. The sequence continues at coordinate 6,175,255 of CADWAE010000482.1, forward strand.
CCTTGCAGGCGTCATCAAGCCCTCGGGTGTCGCCTGCACACAGCATGTTGGAGGTGATGGTCCGTCCAGACAGAACCTCTGGAACGCAGCGCTCTTTGGGCCAAAGCCGCACGTATCCTTGTTTAAGACGCTCAGAGTACTCATCAGAAACTGTGGAGGAAGATTACAAGTACCTGGAATTATGCAACAATCCTATATGAATATTTCCAGAAATGGAGGAACTAGTGTGTTTTCTTACATTCTGAGTTTTTTCCGTAGCCTGAGATCTCGCACTCCGTCCAGTCGGGCAGCACCAGGTCGCGTTCAGGCAGACAAACTGGACGAACCTCTGGAGAGTCCACAGCACATAAGCCGATGTCCGTCTGAAGCTTCAAAATAGCTGCCAGAGGAAAGTGACCAGAGGAAAGTCAGGCTAACGCTCAGGGAAGATGTGGGACGTTTTAAAGTTTTACAAGCCTTCACAGTCCACTTAAAGCTTTCCATATCATCATCACTGAGGAAAAACACTTCAGTTTGAGTCTCCTAGTCTGCTTTTATTGTTAATTTTACAGCTTGGTGAAACCCTGCACCCTTCAACTATTGCTCTGAACAAATTCTTTAAAAAAAGCCAGAGTATAGTTACAGTCTACTCACCAATGTCGTTATCAAATGTTTCATTGTTAAACTTCTCATGGATCCAGTACTTCTCAACTTTAAAAATCTGATCATTGCTGGAGTTCTGCTTCCGGAAAGTTCTTCCCAAAACCACTTCCAACTTATCAGCTCTGTCACTGAAAAACAATGGGAACATTCTGATATGCTGCAGAAAAAAAACTGTTTTTTTTGTGTTCTTTTTTATTAGCATGTGTGCAAACAGGTGAACTGGAGGACATACTTGAATTCGAAGCAATGTGCTGCAGACAGAACCCAGCAGGAGTTGATGAGGATTCCTCCACAGCGGTGGAAGTGTCTCCGGAGTCGGGCCTGGTAAACGTTGATGATGGCCTGCCACGGCTGCTCTGTGATGTCGCTGTATCTGCCTCCGACCATGCGGAAACCTGGGCGATTCAAGGTGTTGTCCAGGCGCTGGCCACACGTTGCTGCAGAGAGTCAGCATGAAGTTTAAATAAGAACAACACTAAATCCACTTAGGACTTGTTTAAGTTGTCTTAAAGTACCTCCATTATTGTTATTGGTGGTGGGAGCGCGTATGCCAGGAGTGGTGATGACGGATGGATGCTTTGCTACAATACAGGAAAAAAAACACATACTTATTACGGGTGCAAAAAGCCTTTAAATTAATTTATCTTTTACTGCAGGACAGTAACATTCAGAAGAATCCAAGCTTTGTTCTGAGTCCAACATTTTGAAAATATAAATGTTACTGAAACATTTTCAAAGGTGACATATTATACTCCCTTCAACAGATTAGGAAAACACATTCATTGACTTTTTGCACAAAATCATTCTTAGACAAAGAGATTTTAGTTTGCTCAGTTCCATTTGCACTCACATGTAAAAATGGCTGCAAACACATGCGCAATTATACAATTGTACATCTTTGAAAAGCAGAAGTGGAGCCTCCTGCACAAGAAGGATGCAGTAAGTGGTTTCTGGTTGGTAAATCAACAACAAAACACTTGTTTTTTTGGGCAGCTATTTTACAGCGCATACAGTGGGAAAGCCAGCTGATCAAATGTGCTGGAGCTTCGCTGGGGTTGCTAGGTAACGGTGGCATTACTGTTTATTGTTTTCTTTACTGTTGTCATAATAGTATTTAGAAATATTGCAATAAAATTCTAAGTCCACATTACCGACCTCTAGTTTCGCTACACAGCGTTTCTTCCCTAGTGAATAAACATTTTCACCAGGGGCAGTGCTGTTGTCAATTAAAAGCTTAAATGACAAAGTGTCATGAAATTTACTCACAGCATTTGGGTATGTCACAAAGCTCCCAGATCAGCTGCATGTTTTTGTAGGTGTGACACCAAGGGGCTGCATCACCATCTGGGTTCCTATTTAAAAACAGGAGGAAAAAAACAGAGTTACAATCATCTCTCTACACATCGCAGGGTAAAAACAAAATTATAGAGTGATTTTTACCTGCAGAAATTGTGGTTGCTGAGCCCCAGGTCCAAGGCGTTCGATCTCCAGGCATTGTTCACCTTACGTCTGATAGCAGGAGAGTCCCACGGCAAACACTTGGAGCCGCTCTTGGTGACAGAAGCTGTGCCCCTGTAAGTCTGGCCTAAGCCCACCAAGCACTCTCTGTTCTTATCTGCTCAAACACACACAAGAAATGTGTTACTGGCCAGCTTCCGACATTTTATTTTCATCAATTTGGTGTTGATGGTGTTGTTGTTTTACCTTCAGAACATTTGGGCACAGAGCAGAACTCCCAGGCTATCTGTGTGCCTTTATAGACGTAACACCATGGTGAGCTGTCATGGTCAGGATTCCTGAGGTAAAAAAATAGATCATTTTAAGGGTTTAAACAACTCATAGTTATATATAATATTATTTTTTAGGGATTTTTATCAAATATCAATGTTTGATGGCTTTGCAGCAGAATTGCTTCCAGTAGTTTGTGAGCTACTTTTATATTGAAGAACTTCTACTCAACCCAAATATGTTGTGTTCTTGTGAAAAAGTACTGATTTCCTATTTTGTTGCATCCTTTCAGAACGTCAGACCAAGTTAAATATTAGTCAAAAAAGCACAAGTTACAAGTTATATATACATATAAATCTGATCATGTCTGAACAAAAAGACAAATTTAACATTTATTCCCCAAATAAAATGTTAAAAACCAACTTTTATAAATAATTAGTCCAATCCTTAACCTAAACCAAACAAATATGATAAATTACAAGTTACCAAACTCTGCCTAACAGTTGAACTCTAAATTTAGTTTAAGTAAAATGGTGACTATCTGTTGCGTTTTTATGCAAAAGGTTTAATTACTTTTTGAGAAAAAAATTTTCTTTCTGATAATTCCAATCAATTCAATAAAATTATTAAAATCAAACACAGGGTTGATGGTTTGATGTGCAATTGGATTTATGGAACAGCAAGAAACTTTGCACTTGTCACTTTCAGCAACTGTTCTGGTCGTGGTTTACCTGCAGAAGTTGTGATTGCCCAACCCAAGGCTGTTGGCGTCTAATTTCTGAGCCGTGAACCTTCTTCCTCTGAGAGAAGTTGAGTTCCAGTTGATGCACGCAGCTCCGGTCTGACTGATGCTCCAGGTCCCGCGGTATCCTTCGCCCCGACCCACGGCACATTTCTCGTTGGTGTCTGATGGACAAAGAAATATAGTCACTAAAATTCATTTGAGAGAGTTTAGATCAGCAGTGACTCGGCAATTGCGTTTCCACTCTACTCCGCTGGCAAAAAACGTTAGCATGCTAAATATCGAACGGCGCACTGCGCATGTGCCGCGGCCATATTAGTTTCGAACAATCAGTAGCGGCGAATCCTGTGCGGTGAATAACTAATCAACATAATTAAGGTAACAGCAAAATGCTGCTTCTTTTATCTCAGTCTGGGTTTTTCCAGATTACTTTGATTCCCTGAGGTACAATTCAAACGCGCCAACCAATCAGCGAACAGAAGCAGAAGTTGTGGACAATTTTCGTTTTATATTGTAGTCTGGATGTAGTTTTAGCAATGACTACAGCAGAGGAAGTAAACGAAACCACGCTTCTAAATACTGAATTAACATTAACAACCATCTCGTTCAGCGTGGCGCTTCTCTCTTAGCAGGGGAGGATGATTGTTTACAATGCGGGCAATTTCCGGTAAGCTCCATAGCGTTGGGCTGGCATTACATACGTCATGGCTAGACGTCAGCAATTGGGTAAAACGTAAAACTTCAACACCATGCAGGAAGCAATAATTTCTCAATAACGGAGAGCCCAAACCACTCGGTGTAAAGCAAATGGCTTTGGAAAAAAGGGGCTGGGTTTTTCCAGGCTAAATCTGAAATATCTATTTGGAATATTTTATTGAGAGATTGTAGATCCTTTAAAACAAGTTATAGAGGAAAGTTTAATTCTTGTATATCATATAAATCCATAACATGCTTTACAATAGCATTAATATCATAGTTTCCATATTAGTGGTTTAAAGCAGTGACCACACACAAAATATGCCCATATTAACTGGCTGCACTTTTGCTAAAAAGCACTTGGCTGGCCTTTGGACAATTATCCAAGGGTGGGGTGTCCTTAAAACCACTGAAACAAAAACATTTAAGTCCCAGAATGTCTTTCCATGGTTTATGATCCATCTTTTTTCTTCTCTTCAAACCACAGGTCTATGACAGCAGCTGTGGAGTCACCCAGCCAGACTGTGACCTTATCAAGAGTCAGAAAAATTTCTTAATTAACCAACAATAAATAGAGTGAATAAGATTTTAAAAAACATCACAACACTCAACTCAAGTATTTAAAATGTCATTACAAGCAGGAGTAAATTAATTCTTAAATCTGTTGGTTCTGCAGCTTTTTAAGCAAATTTGCCTCCTGATGGTGAAAGAGAAAACTAACAAGGGTTAGAATCCTGAGCCTTTAAAATTACAGATTAAATTGTAAAAAAGTGACCAAACAGCCGTGCAAAACCACAAATATTCAGAGAAAAGCTGTAAAACCTGAAAAAGATGTTGAGTTTTTTCACATTTTGGTACGTCTCATCATCTAACTTCAAAGTACTTGAAGTTGTATCAATGTTAAGTTGTTAAAATGATACAGGTTTATCAGTTGGGTTTATGTCTGGACTTTGACTAGGCCGTTGCGACCCAGAATCCATTGTAGAACTGAAAGTGTTCAGAGTCGTTTTCCTGCCGGTAGGTGAACATCCGGTTCAGTCTCAAGACTTTTGCAGCCTCTTACGGGTTTTATTCCAGGATTGTTCCGATTTTAGCTTCATCCATCAAGCCTCCCCACATCATTATACTGCCACCACCATAATGTGGGGTATCAATATTTATAAATACAAAACACGTGCATAAACTGGTCGCCCACTTTAGACATAAATATAAGAAGAACCGAAGAGATGATGATTGATTTTAGAAAAAATAAAAATGCCGTCTCTCCTTGTACACTCATGATCAAGCAGTTGAATATATGGAAGAATACAGATATATTGAGACCACAACTGACAATAGACTTTGTTTTGACAAACATGTAGAAAGCTCACCAATGTAGACACTTTTATCGTAAATTAAGACATTTTAATATGGATAGTAGTTTTATGGGAACTGTTTTATTGAATCTGTTCTTACTTGTTCTTTTATTTGCTGGTATAAAACAAAGCCAGTGCGAACTTGCCAATGCCGTCCTAAGCAACATCTCTACCCTCCACAAAGCAGATCCCCCAAGAAAGCTCTGTCAATTTTAGCTGCACCTAACCATCCCAGATTAGTGGGAACTTACTGATCTCACACCGAGCTCCGCTGAAACCAGGGGGACACTGACAGATGTAGTCGGATGAGTAGACGGCCTCCTTGCATGTTCCCCCGTTGTAGCAGTGGGACACGTAACAGTCTGGAAAAAGAAAAGGCAGACAGAGCCATTTAGTCAGCCCCACGTCATCCAGCTCTTCAGAGCAGCAGCAGCTTAAACAATTTTAATCTGAGTGATTTGTCATCGCTGGTCACAGAAAATTAAAAAACTGTGGGTTTCAGTAGTATGCAAATATCTTCGTTTACATGATTTGACATGGCTTCCTTCCTTGCCAAGGATTTGTTAAGAACGGGTTTTAAGTGTTAACCAACGCTGGTTTTGTTTTACATCAAGCCATGTTTGGAAGGGTTTGTATGAAAGATGGAAAATGTGGTTGCAATTTGTCTGAGGGAGGGTTAATTATGCTTCGTAGAATCTCTCAATGGGGGTGAAAATGCGCACAAGGGCTGGTCTGGCAGGAGTATTTTCAAATAATCTCAGACTAAACTGAGAGCAGTGGCTCTTCATGTGGATGCAGTGAAATAACAGGGAAGTGGAAACGTGAGCGAATCGGGCCAACATAAAATAATCAGCTGAGGTCGTAACAGCAAGTTAGAGGTAAAGCCTGAGCTATAATGGAAGGCAGGCAGCCTGGTGAGGGCTGGCAAGCAGACGGGTGATTATGATGCGACAGAGAGAGACAGAGGTCGGGGAAGTCAGATGGTTCTGATTGCGTTTGTGTTAAATCCGACTCACTGATGACAGGCACAACATGACAAAGCTCTCTTCCTCTTAAAGCGCAGCGGCAAAACTCCACACGCTGTCCTTTCCAGCGCAGCCAAGTGTCGCCAACGCTACGCACGCCTGACGTTTCACTATCCACACAGAGGACTGAGGAAACACATGAAAACAATGAGAAAACAGGCAAATCAAACAGGACATAAATAAAGCTGCAGGGTGTAACTTTATTTAAAAAATATAAATTTTTTACATATTTGTTAAAGCTGTCAGTATAGTGTGAAACAGATAATCTGTGAAAAAATCAAGCTCTTCTACCTTCTCCGTGACAGCCAATCAGAGCCCAGAGGAGGGTCTTAGTGCTCAAATCAAGCTTGTGTATGTGCTGCTCGCCCCCTTCTCTCTAATACACTACAGCTTCTTCCTGATGGTATCGTGAATACTCAGCCACTGATAAGCAGATAAACAGTTTTCCTTGAACGGTAAATTGTTTCTCCACTATTAGTGTCAATCATGAGCATGATTGACAGCGCTAACACCCTCCTCCTGGCTCTGATTGGTTGTTTTTGACAGTGCATTTCTTCAGACGGCAGTAGTAGCTCAGGGAGGAGGTGGAGGAGGTCGACCTTTTCACAGATTATCTGTCTCCTCTTACACTGTCGCAACACTGTGACACTTTTAACAAATATGTAAAAACCATGTCTATTTTGTTTCATAAATGTTACATACTCCAGCTTTAACATTAGTTTGATTCATATGAACAACTAAAAGGAGGATGACTGACATCAAAGGATTATAAGACAACAACAAAGATGGTGGAGGTGACGATTATGATGATACAGAGGAAGATAAAGAAAAACATGATGAGGCTCACAGGATGTTTCAAAGGAAGGTGAAGGTTTCTTCAACTGAACAATCAAAAGCGTCCGTCTAGCTGGCTGCCGGTCGGGCTCACCTCTGTAAAATCGGGTCCCTCGCTTGCTGCGGAGCAGCGACACCTGCAAACAACAAGCACATGTTAAACATGCCGGAGGTTTATTTAAGGACTGGAAAGAAATGCTCCGTATTTTTGGTATGACTCTGAACTTTATGAGCTAAATTGTTCCACCATTAAAAAAAGAAGAGAATCTATTAATATTTTAAAGTGAATGTTTTTTAAAGCTTCTACAGAAACTCCCCCTGAAGTCAAAATGAGGGCAAAAAGTAAACCTTCTACAATCTGTGGAGAGTTTTTGTACAACCTCAAGTTTATAAAGTTTCTCAAAACTCCTATGATTGAACACAGTCATGGTAAACCCATATTTAAATCACAAAAGAACAAAGAAAACATATCACATGTTTAGGAAATTGCACTGTTTTTAAGGAAGAACTAACAAACTTTGTTGGTTTGATGGTAAGAATGCAGGGTGGTGCAGTTGGAAGCATGGCTGCTTTGCAGAAAGAACGTTTCCTTCAGTTCAGACAACTGCATGTCCTCCATAACAAATTTTCAGATTGATGATTGATGTAGGCCCAAAAGTGAAAAAAATAGGCAAATATGTAAAAAATAAGTAAATATACCACTAAATGGCTTATTAAATCATGAATAGGAGTATACTTTTTCAAATAAATTCATTTTAAAAGGGTCTAACTATATATTTCTAAATAGATTGATGGTAGTAATTATATGTATTTTTAGGGCATTGCCATTCACTGGTGTTGTTATTTTGGAGGCCACAGGTTGAACAGTTTGGGATCTCCTGCCCTTTTTGAAGAATCTTACCAAGTAGAAATATTTGACCAAAATGCACAGCTAGAAAATCCAGCCTTTTTGAAAAATGCCATCAAATATATACCTTTTCTTAATGGTACATCATGTTTTTCTTCTTACATATTTACAGATTTGATGTTTACTATATTTTGTTGTGGGTTGGTGAGATTTGATTATTTTTTCCACACTTTGCACAGTGTCCCAACCCCCAGTTTTTAGTTCCTTATAAACTTTGTTCACATTTTATCATATTTATTCATTCAAAAGCTGAATAAAGTTTCACTATTACTTATTTGGGTTACAGGCCACATTAATAATGTAATAATACAGAATTTTTTTAGCACGGTAGGATTATATTTTACTCGTATTTTATATAATTATTTAGAAATAATGGAGTTTATAATCGCCCTGTAATACTTACGTTGCCCGCTAGGCAGCAGCAGACAGCAGAAAGGAGGAAGAGTCCTTGACATAAACTCATCATGACTTTTCCAGGTTTTCTGCCGTTTCAGTTTTGTTCACTTTTCTGGAAGACAAACAAGAATTTATCAGAAGAGTTTGCTTTAGATTTATCAAACAAAATATTAATGAATAATATAAATTATAAAACATGATGTGCATATCCTGCACCATTGTCTACCATTTTCATAAACGCAACAATATCACTGCTGACAGGAAATGTATGGATCTACAAACATTTTATTACCGATGTAACTGTAACCCACACACATCTTTATCTTTCATCACCAATATGTCATCAACTGAGACAATCACAGGAAATGTCAATTTTGGTCACCTTCTCCCAAATGAACTGTTCCTGCATTCAGTTCACTTCCTCCGTCAAACACTGAGCACGCCAAAACGAGTCGCAACTGGCGCGAAAGGGCTGTAAACATTTAGTACCACAGGAAACCTGAAGGCCACTTCCAGTTTTATTCAAGTTCAGAGGAAGCTTTAGGAGTCCGCGCAGGACTCACATACTTCCAAGTTTTCAGCCCACCTTGAATTCATTTCCCTCTTTTGTTTACATTCCCTTTATGAAGACCCCTCCTATGGTTTAATTACATCAGATAGAAAAGACAAATTTGTTTTCCAGAAGGAATAAACAGGAAATGAGTCATTTACTGTTGGTTAACAAACAAAAGAAAAAACCCAAGAACCGCCACATCAGAGAACACGATGTGGAAAACCCTGGAGTTATAAAAAGCTGAATACATTTATTCAAAAAAAGAAGTGGTGTGCAAAAGCATTTACACTGCTTGAACTTCTTCACAGATTTTATAGGATCTTGGGATTTAACTGGTAAGACAACACAAAGTGTCACGGCACAAATATTCTCCATCCAACCTGACTAAACTTGACCTAGTTTGTAGAAGAACTAGGTCAAACCTAGTTTGTAGAAGAACTAGGTCAAGGGAGGAGTGAACTATTGAATCAGGTGGTTGGATATACTCACCTTCTATTTAAATCTAATAATTATTGGGGGACAATATAGTATACAGTACATCTGCACTCTTTGGTTAATGTAGTTTTTATTTCCACTTTGGTTTTATGTTGTTTAGTTTTTATTCAAGTTTATTTTTATTTTTGGTTTTTTGTTTACCAGTTCCAGTGTTAAATGTTCTTTTGAAAATAACATGTATTTATTTTTGCCAGGATATCGCTCACATTATTATGTCACTTCCATTAAATCAGTGTAAAAAGGCCTTCAAACAATATTATTGTTTATCGCAATAATTTTTGAGACAATAAATCACTCAGCAAAATTTGTTATCATGGCAGGCCTACTTGTAAGTTAGTTTTGTATATTACTAATATTTATTAATATTTTGTGTTTTTGCAGGGTACCTCAAAAACATGTTAAAAATTACTTCAGAATGGTTCCTTGTGGTCTAAAAACCTTTATTCTGCAAAAAGGGAATAAAAACCGAGAGTCTGCTGCCCCACATTCGAGCGTGAGTAAACATGAGTCATGCTCAGAGCTCAGTCATCCGGGAGGGACTCAGAGTAGAGCCGCTGCTCCTCCACGTCAAGAGGAGCCAGTTGAGCCTCGGGCATCTGGTCAGGATGCCTCCTGGACGCCTCCCTGGTGAGGTGTTCATGTCCCAATGGGAGGAGGCCCCGGGAAAACCCAGGACACTCTGGAGGGACTATGTTTCTCTGCTGGACTGGGAACACCTTAGGATTCCCCCAGAGGAGCTGGAACAAGTGGCTGGAGAGAGGGAAGTCTGGGACTCCCTTCTTAAGCTGCTGCCCCCGCGGCAGAAAATGGATGGATGGATGGATGGATGGATGGATGGATGGATGGATGGATGGATGGATGGATGGATGGATGGATGGATGGATGGATGGATGGATGGATGGATGGATGGATGGATGGATGGATGGACTGATTTCTAAATAATAACCCTCAATGTTGTTAAAAAAATAAGAAAAGGGAACTTCCTTCACAGATCAAGAGCATGAGAGAGATCCAGTAATAACCACCTGAAGCCCTGCCAGCCGTCCTCCTCTCTGCTTGTGCAATCTCCAGTGAGTCACTCTGTGCTCATTAAATACGTGTTGTAAAATGTATGTGAGGTAAAACAGCTACGTTGGCAGGCACTCTCAAAAAAACGAACAAAGTGCTCAGGAACGTGGAGATAATCCTGAAACTACTGCTCATTTCACCCAGTGTTCAGCAAAGCAGACTCCAGATGCACGGCATTTAACGCATAAACTCACCGCAAACTGCACAGCCCCAGGTAGAAACTATACGTGCCTGAGTCAAATAAAAACACGTTCACCCCCCGATACAAGAGCCTCACTGGCAGAGTGACAAAGACACGCCAGTTTCTTTTTGTTTCCTTTTGTGCATCTGTTCTGTCCCATTCAGCCGCCTCTGCAGCCGTGTCAGCTGAAAACATGTGTTTCCTGCTCAAACACGCGTCAGGGCTCCGAGTTAAAAAAAAAACAAAACTGGATAACGAAGCATGCATGTACGAAAACACTCATCAGAACATCAGATATGAACACATGTGCTTCCCACCCTGTCACAAGCCTGACATGCAGGGGCCCGTTTAGGGGAACATCAGCACTGAAACGGGTCCAAGTTTCTGCAACTTTATCACATGTAAGATGATAGGAAGCCACAGTATGCAGCCACCAGGCCTGTCGCAATAAGAAACAGTTCAATTAATCACATGATCAATTAAAGGTAATTCAATAATGATTGTGCATGATTTATCACTCTTCTCTTTTTTTCTGTTTCTACTGAAAACTGACGATAAAAGCCTTCAGTCTGGTGCTTTGATCTCAACTAACCTTGACAATTTTGTTTACAGATACTTCATAATTAATTTAGTTAAATTTGTTTTGTTTATTTTGAATATTTAACATGTTTTCCAGTTACAGTGTCAAATGTTCATTGGGATTTAAAGTTTATTGATCCTTGAGAATTTGTTATTCTGTTATGTTACTTGAAAATTGTCTCAAAACAACAATATGATTACAATAACAATAACTCCTGCGACAATTTATCACCCAACAAAACTGGAGTGACAGGCCTAATCAAGAAGAAGAAATTTAAATATGGCCTAAATATGAATAAGTTAAATACACAAAATGAAATAAAAACAAGTATGTATATTGAAATATATGAATCTACAAATCTATAAATGAGTTCAGAGTAAAACTGAAACACATCAATGACTAAAAATAATCAAATATTCACAACATACAGATTTTTTTCTAAATTTAGCATTTTTGTGTAATAGACCAAGATTAAATCGTTCTAATTTGTAAAATGGAGCAAAAAGTAGGATATACAGTAGAGTGCCAATGAAAATTAGTTTTCAAGTCTTGCAACAGATTTGAGATTAGGTCCAAACTTTGACTAGGCCATTAATGCCACTGCCTGTTTGTTCAGGGTTGTTGTCCGGCTGGGAGGCGAAGCTCCAACAGTTATTTGCACCGTCTAACAGGTTCACTTCCAGAGTTGACCTGTTTTTAGCTTAAGTCACGTTCCAATTCACTCTTAACAATCATCTGCTGAAAAGAGCATCTCCACAGCATCACACTGCCGTCTCCGTGCTTCACTGAAGACGGTGACTTCAGTGCGATGTGTCAGTTTTTCGCTACACTCCTGAATTCTTTCAGCAATAGCCTTTACAGAGCATCTTTATTAGTATTAATTAGTCACTATGTTCAACTTTGTTGAAATATTCTAAAAACATGCATATAACATGCATATAAACATGCATAAAAAAACATCTGTTTCCAGGTTTCTATATTCACATCGCTTCAAAAGAAGTATTTTTGTTTCAAATCTTAATTTTAAAATGTTAGCTATAAACTGAAAGGATAATTCATCTTTGCAATACACAGGCTACATGTGACTTTGTTTTTATCCAGACTCTCATTGCTGCGTTTATTTTTTTAAGTGAAATTCGCCACCAAGCAAACAAATTTTACTCTGTGTGATGACTACAAATAAACACCACACATTTTTCATTGTTGCTTACATTTTAAAAAAACTACTTAATTTGTCATTACCCTTCAAAAAATGTGCTACTTTGTGTTGGTGTTATTGTATAAGATCCATGCTGTTCCAAAATGTGCAAAATTTAAGGTTTCAGGATAATTTTACAAGGCCCTATTACCAAGTAGATGCCTAAATATAAAAAAAACAAACAAAGTTAACATCTGAAACATCTGGAACAGAGCATGCAGCTTGGAGAGAGTGTGGTTCCTCTTCTTAGTGGGTCAAGCAAGAAAAGACAACATGAAAACATCTTTAGAGAAGCTGAGGTCAGACTGTGACTCATAATAGCCGGTTAAAGATGGAGAACTTAAGCACTGCAAACAAATACAAGAGATGCCGGCGATAGGTTCGCACAAACATGCCTTCGCTCTGCAGTTATGTCCAAAGCTGGAGGTAGATGCCACCAGGTGCGTGACATTTCTGTGTATTTATGGAACTGGTCTTTAGTGCTGACCACCATCTCAGCAATGAGTGCATCAGAGCATCGAGAAGATTTGTAATGTGATGATGTGCTGAGCTTGTACAAGGTTGCATGTGAAAGATTCCTTTATGACCAAAACGCTAAACTGTGAATGGTTTGGTTGTAAGGGACAGCATTCAACACGCCTGCTAAAAATTAAAGTTTCTGCAGCAAGTTTTTTTTATTTTGTTCCTCTTTCTCTTCCTCTTCATCACAGGGCGATGAAGACGCCACAACAGGCTCTGGTTTACTGAATCATGTGATTAACGTGTTCATTTATTTTTTTCTGATCTGATACATTACTGAAGCCTCTTCCATTTTAAATTCTCTGCTTTGCCTTCTGTCTATAAAATCTATAATCTCCAATGTTTATTTGGCATATTTTATTCAAACAAACTCATTTTGACCAATGGCAACCTACTTTTAATGTACACTTCAACTAATTGATTTTTTGGATTAAAATATTGAAGATATTTAATTTACCACTTAAGCTTATTTTATTAAATATATATAAGCAAATAATTTAATTCCTTTTTAAATAAGAAAACAAACATTTGATCACCTAAAATGGAATAGCAAAGCATTCTTTATATGCTTGACAATTTATAGGAAATGTTATTTCCAGTTAAAAATGCTTCTAATATATGAAAAGATGAAAAGAACAATGCAGACCTGATCTGTTGACTATTTTTAGATTGAACAATTAATAAAGCAAAAGGTGCTTAATGTGAGTTTTTTTTGCAGTGCAAATATCTTAGTAGTCATGAAATAAGACAAAATTAACTTACAAATATTTTTTTTCAGCACAATATATGAGTAAAAAAAATCCTTTGTGCTAATTTTAAAAGTACTAGTTCCTTTGATAGATTACTTCAGTTTTTATACGTGAAATTATCTGCCAACGGAACAAGTATTTGCTTCATCAATATTAAGGAATTATTTACTTAAAACTTAAAACAAGCCACTATGTCTTGCGGAAAGTTACTTGTAAGTTAGTTTTGTCTTATTTCAAGTGTAATAAGATATTTGCACTAGAAACTGGACGGAAAAAAGTAAGATTTTGTGTTTTTGCAGCACATATTTGTAACTACAGCTCAGTGTTGCATAACGTTTTCAAATCAGTTGGTTTTCAGTTTAAAGAAAATCAAAAAGTTATTTGGAGCTTAAAATTTCAATCAATCTAGACGTAGAAGTCCAACTACATACATTTTACTGAGAATGTGTTAAAACCTGTGATGTAAGGAATTTATAAAGCCCTTTTAATAGTTTGCCTGAGGCTTTTCAGGCTCCAACAAAGCAGCTGTGATCTGGTTTCCGTAAAGTCCTGCTGCAGAACAACCAGCTGCATTGTTACCTCCCTCTGCGAAACAACTCTGAGAACTCCTTATCAGGAAGAAACACGAACTGAGAAGCTCAGATGAACAGGTGCTGATATTAGAAAAGGGTACAAACTGAGGCCACATTGAATAGTGAGGGAGTTTCAGGGAAAGAAAAGATGAGAGGATGGAGAGCTTGGATATTAAATGCCAGCGGTCAGCAGAAAGACAGTGAGTAGTCGTGACTCATCTGCGCTCTGAGGGCTGGAGACACACTGAGGCATTTATGAGCTGCAGAGTTAGTCTTTGGATGGGAATGGAGGTCAAATATGAAGTCAGAAATATTTTATTTCTTCAGCCCAGCATTGAAACCCGGGTGTGATTCAGCCTCATATTCTGGTTAAACAGCTGTGGCTTATTCTGTGAGTCACAAACATCAGCATGAGGCGCAAACCCAGCTGAGGTCGCTCACTGAGATCAGATAATGTACATAAACCAGAGACTATCTGACACACAAAGAATGTCTGCAGGAAAGGAGACAAATACTGAGCTGAACTCAGGTCAACTTGCTCAAAAAAGTGTGAAATCGCCAAATTTACCAGCTTTTATGCATCTAAAAGTCACCCAGTTCCTGCTCTTTGCACAACTTATGAACCATTAAAATAGTTAATACCAGAAAACTCTAAAACTAAATTAGAAGATATGAAAAAAATGGTTGAATTTAACAGTTTGCTCTGCATTTATCAGCTGAAAGACGTTTCTCCTTATTTACATGTCAGTGTATCTGGTAAACAGTTTTATTTAAGAATAACTGCGAGACAATCTAATGACTCTTTTCAAAATAAAGCAGCAAAACGTAATGCAAGTGATGAAGACAGAAATATAACTTAATACTTCCGCTGCAAGCCTGTTTAAGACCAACGGGCTTGCAGCGGGAGATGTCATTATGCATCGCGATCGTAAATAATAAGGAAAAGAAACAACCTTACCAGTTACTGGGTCTTGAAATGAGCGCTTTTCGGGATGTTTTCTGCAACAGTTTTGCTGTTGGAGTCTTTCTGCTTCCCCGGCACCGACCGGACTTTTTATCGGACCACTCGGGTCCCGCCGGTGCCTGATAGGCGGGCCGATGTGACCTCAGTAGAGGAGAGGCTTACGGATGATGATGGTGATGAAGGTGATGATGATGCATCCTGTTGGGTGGGACTCACGTTGGTTATTGTTTTGTTCTGAGTAATTAAGGCTTATTGAAGAATGTATTGACACAATCCCTCTGTAATCCCTCTGTATTAACAATTAGAATTATATTAAATTTACTAGGCAACTAACATAACTTTTGACCTTCATTATTATCTAATTTATTGAAAATGACGTAAACTTAAAGCACTTGTCTGGCTTTCACACCTTCACCGATGCCCTCGCACTTTCAGATCAATTCAAAAACATTTTACAATCCAAATGGAAAATTAAATGTTTTAACTCATGTTGTTCAAAGTTTTTCACAGAGTTACTGAAAATAAAGATGGCTGTGGGCAGAAAGGACCTCCTGTAGCAGTTAGTATTACAGCAACCCTAAAAATACCTCTGACTGAAGACACTTTATTGTAAGGTAGTCTCACTCTGTGATTTATGACAATGTGTCATGTATGGAAGTTTTATACTTCCTATGTGTAGCTTCTTTACAAGCAGGAAGTTACACACAACTTCCTGTGTGCTTAAAAAAAACAGTGGAAGTGGAAGTCGTGTGTTTCAAGCACAGAACGTCCTACTTGTCAGACAATTACGTTTCCGATTTAACCTCAGTTTTCTTTTTTGTGTTTATACCTTCAAACAAACAAAAAAAATCTGAGCAAGAAGCAGGAACCTAACAATGATAAAAACTAAAACATTAACATTCACTGATCTATCTCAATATTAATGTAGAGCTTTTAAAGGTGGATTTGACCAGTTCTTATTGTCAGGGTTCAACCATTATAATCATTAATTCTTAAAAATACAAATCAATTAGAATTTTAATTCATTATGAATTCTCAGAATTGTTAATATTGACATACGTTGTTAGCACAGGGCTTTGGAAAAACCGTTTCAGGATGTTGTCAAAAACCAATTTTGACGTCTTTTTGGGATTTTTAGCAGAACAAAAAGTTTTGAACGTCTGACCCAAAGTGAACCACTCAGACAAAAGGGAACCTAAGAACCACCAACGCTGATGTTTTAAGGCTGATCAAAGTGCAGAAAACTTAAGGCCCATTTTTAAACCTGGAAAATGAAATTGATTCACAGCTTCCACTTTGATGAATTAGAGCCATGCAGGTCTTTCTGGGTGTATCCGAGTGTTGATTCGTTTGGCACCAGAACTCATTTCTCTCAGCCACAGACCCCCTTTATTCAACCCAGCCCTTCCTCCGCCACTTCACCAGTGGCTCCATCTTCACTCAGAACCCCAGTGGGTTAATTTAACTGGAATAGTTTCAACTCAGGGCTTTTTTTTTACATCAAACCACATCATATCAAGTACAACCCAGCACTTATAGCACTTTGTGATATAAGATAGGCGTTAGTCCAATTTGTTTGTTTTATTGCTGTCAGTTCCTGTTTAGGGAAGAAGCATGGGCGGCAGAAAGACAGCCAAATAAATGTCTTTTATACACTGCAAAAACTATTGTTGTCTGGTTTCTAGTGCTAATATCTGACTCTACTGAATATATGACAAAATTAACTTACAAGTAACTTTTCAGGAAAGTATAAAACCTTGTTTTCAGTCAATAACTTCATACAATTAATAAAAACAAACCAGTTTCACTGGAATATTATTTCAATTGTGACATCGAAAAAAGTTTAGTTTTAAGTAAAATACGTATTTTTTGGTATTTTTTCATTAATATCAAAGACATATTTACTTAAAACCAGCTCCTATATCTTGCTGAAAATCTATTTTTAAGTTAGTTTTGTCTCATTTCAAGTGTATTAAAATATTTGCGCTATATTAGACCAAATATACTTGATAAGATTTTGAGATTTTGCATTGCAAACTTTCTGACAACATGAAGTAGGCGTAAAGGTAACACCACAGTTAAAGACAAAAACTGAAGGAAATTTTGTTTTATTTGTTGCAGTTTCCATCACATATTCTACTTTATTAAGAATTTAACTTATACATTAATTAGCAGGCAGTTTTATCTCTGTGCAGAAAGCTGATAATTTACAACAAATATGGCTTAAAAAACGACAATATTATGACTTTAACATTTTATTAAATTGTTGTTCAAAGCAACAGACCAAATGAAAACTTGCTCTACAATTTAAAAAAATGAGCACTGAAGCACTTGCACATCATTTATTGAAGTAAAATAAAGCATTTAAGCTTTTAGCTGGTTAAAAACCATCTGAGACATTTCCCAGACTATTTGGTGATCCAAATTAAGACAATAAAGGTTTCTTATTACATGTTTATGTTGAAGCTCTAAAGAGACACTTCTTGTTTCACTTCTTCACCGGGGAAGATGTGGATGTGACATCCGACTATAATTTATCTTTAAAAAGGAAATAATTTGTGAATTCTCCAACATTTTTGACCTGATAACATGTTTTCAGACTGATCCTATCAACAAAATGAGCTTCAGATGTTTGCTACACATTTTATGGTGAGTTTTTTTTTTAACTCTCCATAACAGGCGATGAAAGGAAAACGTCACTCACTTGGAAAGTCTGAAGTACATTTCCAAGTACAACATCCGCTACATCAATAATGACCCAGCAGGTTTATAAGATGCTGTAAACAAAACGTAACAAACACGCACTTTAGATAAAAGTGAGATAATGGACATGAAAAGCACTTAAACACTGTGCATCACAAACATTGGCAGACTTTGCAACACACACTTGTTTTATTCCTAGAAGGGTGAATCTAATGTGATGATCATCCACAAACTGTTTGTGTTTTATAAGTCAATATGGAAATGCTAAAATTACACTGGAAATGTTTGTCCAAGAACGCAGAAGAAGAATAAACATTTAGCTTCAGTCTGAATGTGTCCGACTCTCTGGGACTTATTGCAATACACCAACAGGAAGTAGTGACTAACTTTAAAAAATAAACCAAACAAAAATTATTCACAAATAATCTAAAAAAGACATACATCTGACCTCACATGCCCTTCATCTCCTTAACCTGAGCCACAAATAAAATCCCTTGCAACCAATTGACTTCAAAAGTCATGTAATCAGCAAATTAAAGTTTCTCTACATCTAACTTAATCTCACTCTAAAGTTTGTTTAGCAACATTAGAGAACAAACAGTATCAAAGAACACCAAACACGGATGAGGTTGTTGACTGCAATGCATATTTTGCTAGATATAAATCAGTGAAAATAAACTTTCATTCATAGTTTTTTTGAATAAAATTTTTAACACTTTTCTAAGTTTTAAATTTAAGTTTTAAGACGAACTTAAAAAATAACTTTTGTACTTTTAGGTGTTTTAGCTCAAGTTGAAGAGATCATTTTAGCTTTTATTTTCTTACTTATTTGGCTTTATTGAGTCCAGGAAGCGAGAAAAAATAAGTAACTTCTACACTTTATAGCTATAAAGAGCTGCAATTCTTTTGTTGATTTTGTTGTAATGTAAACCTTTATCTACAGATTTATTATACATTTTATTTATTTATTAATTTATTTTTTTTGCATTTTGATCAAAAGATACCAAGAGGGGAAAATCCACCTTTTTGAGTGCAATGATGCCAGTTTAGTTATTTGCATTTTTAGAAAGAAAACAGTGAACTTAAAAAAGTAAAGAGTAGATTATTTAAATTCAAAGTCAAAGGTCTAAAAAGAACATTGACAAGCAGAAAAGTTGTTATTATCACCAGAGAGAGACCATGCAGGATGCCGGGCCTCCAGGACCCACTTTGGGAACCACTGGTATAATTTTATATTAGTTCTTTTTTTTCTATACCTTGAGATTATTCCTGGGCACAATAAAGCAAATATATTTATATTTGTTCTAAATTAAAATAATAATAATCATAATTTGCTACCTAGTAACGGACTGACCATAATTTATTTCAGCGTGTCTGAAATAAAGAGCTATTAGTTAGAAAAACTCTTAGGTTTGCAATTAAAACGGGCTCATTCATTTCTGTTTTTGTCGTAAAGTTATTCATCTTAATCTAAATCACTGCACAGTATGAGCAACTCCGAGGGAAAACTGAGCTGCAGTCTCAGACTTAGCTGTGGAGATTAGCATGCTAATATTTATTTTTATTGATTTTTTCCCCTAAAACTTCATCTGAAAGCCTCCAGCTGTGACCGCTGAACTCTTGAGTGGGCGGGTCGAAAGTCTCATCGCGTTTACAGGAAATGTGAGTACCAGGAAGTAGACAGAACTGCTGGGAGAGTTGTTATGTCGCCAAACTAACTACAGAAAAAAAACAAGGTAAAAAGATCTTTAAAACACAAACAGACAGCAGAGTTTAAAGAAAGTCAAGAAAGACGCCTCAGAGGAAGTTTAAGGTAGGACGGATCTGAGCTGGGAAACAAAGTGAAAGGAAGAACTGCTGCAGTATAATAACAGCTATCACACCGACAGAGACGGTTTTTATAAGTCTAAATCGTAAACGCATGTGCTATTTAACATTGATTAGGTCACATTATGACTCCAGTTTTGACCTCAAGCATCAAAGTTTCAGTCAGAGGTTTGATCATTGCGTCAAGTCCAAAGCTGCTCATGTCACTGGCAGATGTAGCTCTACGGCCAGCCTCATTCAACCAATGATCACTTTTAGGAAATGAGACGTGCATCTCCCGTTAGATAATAAAGCATGTTGAGAATTATTTATACATTCATCAGTTGAAAAGCCTACAACTTTCAAACTCTGATTCTTTAGAAAGATTTATTTTTACCATTTTATTTTTGGATACAAACTGCTGGGGAAAAAGCCTCTTAATGTTTAGCTCTCTCCAAACATTCTTTGTCACATTCGGGTCAAGGTTCTGAAACTTACGTCTGACTTCCAGCTAGGGCTGGACGATAAATCAATAACAATCTATATCATGATAAATACACGATCGGTGTCAATAAATAATACATCTGATAGAATATTCAGTTTTTCACTGAACTGTTGTCCAGACCTGCACAGCATTCTGGGGGATGTAGGCAGAGACCTTTCTCAGCTGGCTAAGCAAGGAGTGTGGCCTCAACTAACTCACTCAGTCTTTGATTACCTAGCAACTCACTCAGTCTTTGGATGCCTAGTAACAACCTATAGAGTAACTTGGGCAGCAGTAGTTTAAGATTTTACCACAAAACAGCTTAAAAAAAAACCTGTGTGGAGTGAAAAAATAAAGTTGTCACCAGTTTGGCAGTATTTCAGATATTTAATACAAAGAAAAAACCGAATAAATAATTATTCATCGACAAATATGAAACGCTTATATTGTGATAGGTTTTTCCAGCCATGTCGTCCATCCCTACTTCCAGCCAGAAGAAACTTGAAATACTTACTTTTATACTTACTTTAAATAATTGAATTCTGTTGTAATCATTTTGAACTTGTAGGATTTATCAGAAATGTAATCTTTCCAGGATATAATTATGTGTTTGTATTTCCTTTTAATTCATATGAAGCACTTTGAATTGCCTTGTTGGAAAATGTGCTTTATAAATAAAATTACCTTATATCTCACAGCATGTCAATTATTTTTAAAAACAAGAATTTGGCACATGAGTTTCAATTTATAGTAAATTTTCTCTAATCTGCACCTCTGTGAATAAGTTGGACGCTCTTCCGTGCAGAATTGGTAGAGTTTATTTAAATAGTTTGATTTCCTATTTGTGTTTGTGACGCTGTGAACACTGTCCAGATGCAACCATACAGTTGCCTAAAATATTAGAAATTTTAAATCACAATTTTTATGATCTCAATATATCGCAATAAAATTGTAAGTCCATATGCAGCGCCTGTAGTTTGAACATATAATTTCTCCAAGCTGTTGATTTGAGGTGAAATTGAAAGGATGAAGGTAGTTCTAGTTCTTTGTTTGTTTCAACCTCCTTTCTGCCAGGGATGAACCAAACCCGCTGCATGATGCTCCAACCATAACACTTGACATCATGGCGTCTTTCTTAGACTCTTCCAAGCAAACCTGCCAAACCACTCCATCTCTGTCTTGGACTGACCATGTGAACAGCTGCAAATTTCAGTCAGGCTGGAAGGTTTTAATGCTGCCTGGGTTTATTCCTTCCCCATTTAAATCTGTGGACAGAGACGCTGGTGTTCCAGCAGGTCATGGCCGCTTGGTGGTTTTCTGGATGTTCCTGAAGGTTGAAATCCTGTTTCCTTTCTTCTGAGCTCTGTAAAAAAACATTTGAATGTGGCTTAACTTGGAAATTAAGATTGCTGCCTTGAAAATGCAATTAAGGTCAACAAGAAAATAGTTTTAAAGCTCATGATGTTGATTTAACAACAAAAAGCAAGTTGTCTAAGCATTGTTTTTTAGGTCCATTAATCTTGAATTGTGATTTTTAGAATTATTTCACAATATGCAAGAAAAGAAATGCCCTCATCCAGTTAAGGAGCCACATTTATGCATTATTTTTACTCATGTGACCAAGTAAAAATAAATACTTATTTTACTTTGGAATAATTTAAATTCTTGTTTCAAATTGCATGAACAAAATTTCTGATCTGATAATGAATTTGATTAAACATCAGAGTGAATTCTGCTCAAAAACATTTAGTGTGAACAGGATATTAAAATAAACATTTGCCTTAATAAAACAATCAGACCAAAGTAACTCGCTTCCATCTCGGGATACAAGAACTTGCTGCTGAGCATTCTGGGAAATGGTTCCCACTCCTGTCTTTTTCCACTTTCAGTTTTTTACGTGCTAACCCAAAAACCCAGGTTTATTCAGCTCTTGGAGGTTTGACAAAATTAATATAAAAGTTAACACAATTTACTGCTGTGACTTTATCTTTCAGAATATCTAAGATTGGCTACATTTATTTGACTTGAAGAACAGATTAGATGCAACTAAATGTTTTACAGTGAGGCATCAGTTTGGCTCTTAGCTCTGAAAATACTCATTAAGTGATTTATTCAAATGTCGTCAGTTCAGCTTATCATGTCATATTAGCATTGACTGTTTTTTCTCTGTGCAAAGTAATTAATTTACAAGGTATTATCTAATAAATGTTGAAGCATCAGATTTTCAGTCAGAAATGTAGCCAGTAAAAGTCATTTTTCTTGTTTTTTTTTCTTGTTTGTTGCGGTGCTGTGTTTAGGTGAGGAGGCCATGAATCGGGTCCCGCTGCAGCAGCCGCAGACCTGCGGCCCCTGGGAGCTGAAGGAGAGGCTTGGCACCGGAGGCTTCGGCAATGTCACAAGATGGCAAAATAAGGTCAAGCAAAACCTGTAAAAAAAAAAAAAACACACACACACACTAAAATACCCTTTTAGTTGTTTTTTTTTATGTCTTTCTGGTGATTAATGTGTCCAAATTGTTGCCAACTTATTGTACTTTTTTGCTATTTAGCCACTTTTCACACAAAAATATTGGCACCGGTCAAAATCAGAATTGGTAGATCAATCTATTGTTGATTGGCCAGAAAGCTGAGAGCCGTGCACACCTGGTCTGAGTCAGACTTTATTGTAAACTTTTATGGTGGTGCTTATTAGAGGCGGGAGATATAGACTATTACCGCCTTATTTTGATAACGATTAAGATTATGATAAAAAAAATATTTATTACCCATTCTTTAGGGTAATAAAAGTTGTGTGTGGTTGTGACTGCATGGCACGGCTTTTTGTATCCCCACAAACACAAATATTGTTCCACAGAAACAAAATAAAAAGTGTAATTTATAACACTGCATTTAATCTTATTTTCAAATTTACTGAAACTTATTGATGCTCTCGAGCAACAAACAGTGGAGAAAATGGCAAAAATAACTTTTCCAGTCATCTTTTTTATTTACCACCAATAAGTGGAATGTATGATGACAACAATAAATCAAAATTATCATGAAAACAGATTTTTCATGATAAATGATAAACAGTATGCCCACCTCCACTGCTCATTAGTAGTTTTCAAGCTTTGTGAAGGTCCCAGAAATGTTTTAGTGTGAATTATTTAATGTGAATTATTCTGAATATGATTACTGTGATAATTTATCATAGAACATAATAGAATAATCTTTCTATTGCCCTGAATGTGGAACTTTTCAGCAGCAAATATCAGACCAAGATTCACAAGTTTACATGAAAATCATTTCATATTTAAAATAATAATCGGATATTTTTTCTCCCTTTTTTGCCATCTTGTACCATATAAATCAGTAATCAGCCTGCAGAAAACATTAACTGGACTTTTCATCTGTTCTTGTGTGAAACAGGGCCGTTTAATGCAGCTTTTACTTTTTCATGTTTCTTGTTTTTCAACATTTGTATCTTGGAGAAGGTAATTCGTGCTTAAGCAAAACTTAATCTGAAATTACATGAGTCTTGTCTGCTGTATTTTGCTTTGACTCAATAAATCAGAGGAAAAAAGTCAAAATGTTTAGCAAAAGCGTTTGGGTTTTTACGCGCTTTGAATAGAGAGAAAGAATGAGCTCAGTCCAGGAAACAGATGCATCACTGCACTTGTTGCAGCTGAAATGGTTTCTGTTGTCACGATAAGTCATAGCATGATGAGATTATCGAGGGGAGTATGGGAACCTGAACACTCCCTGCATGGTGAAGCTTTCCTTTCTTCTGTCGCCGCCATTTAGCGGCATTACTCACAGTCACTTTCATGGTGGGAAAGCAGCATCCTGTGGAGTCAGTCTGAAAGCTTATGGGAGATTCTCAAGCAGTTCCTGCTAAATATTTAGTCAGATTACAGTTATTTTGTGAATCTGTATGAATCCCATAATAACAGAAGGTATTTGTATTTACAATGCCGTTTCCTTTATAACTCTGGTCAACAGCCAAAAAGGTTGTCTGTGGTTTTTCAGCTGTTTTAGGGTCATTTTGATGTGCTGAATCCAAAAATTACATTGGTTTTGCTCAATCAGGTCAACTTCCTGAACTATAGATGCATCATGAGCATTAAAATGCATGACTTGTTCTCAGATATGGATCCGTTTGCTGATAATCTGGGATCAATGAGTGATGAGCAGCAGGAGAGATGAAGACATTATGTTCAATTCGCTTGCACTAAACCTTATCAGTGTTTATTATTCAATTTACAGAAATTCAAATTTGTAACATTTAATTAATACACTCTGTTAGAAAGCCATTTGTTTCTCCTAAAACCTTTTTGGGTGAGAAATATTAAAGGAAATGAACTGATGATGTCATAAAAATATGATGAGTTCAGTCAGAAGATCAGATTTCTCTAAATCAAATTAGACTAAAAACTTGATTGAGAAAAATGGATGCCATTTTTGGATTCATCGACGCAAAATAGTCCTAATTCAGTTAAATAACATAGACACTTATAAAAACTATTTTTTATAACCCAGTGTAATCACTTATTACCAAACTGGCGGTCGTTTGCGTCCTTCAGGAGGATATTAGATGTTTTCCTGCTGCTGCCATGACTAAGCATCCTGCACTGAAAGTTTCCTGTATTAATGACAACGTTGGGTTATAATTGGGTATCTCATCACAGACTGGTCTGGGATTTATTTAGAGAAACAGGATGGCGGGCAGAGGTGTGGCACCACTTCCTTAATGAGAAACAGGTAGTGGGATCGAGCCGGATGGGTCATTATTTTCGGAAATACAGTCACTTTATTGGTCTTGCTTGTTTCTGGTTTTGATTTATAAAACAGGTTTTTATCAATCATAAGGACAGAAAGAACATGTGCATAACCAAGAGCAAAATAATTTGTTTACCACTACATTTCTGTTTGGGAAGGCGTAGGAAGAAGTGAACATTTATTTAATAATACCACTTATCACAATTAAATGTATTAGTTACTACCAGCAGTGGCTTATTATTATTTTTCCGTAATGTTTGCTGCTTGTTTTGTGTTGGTCAACTGGTATTTGTTCATTCATATGACGGTGACAGTAGATGTTGTGGTTGTTTTTACATGGTGTTGAAATTGTAAGGGAAAATATATATGTAGCGCATATGATATTGGTAAATGCTCGCTTAACAGCAGTTATATCAGATATTGACCATTTTCATATAATAAATGCTCTTCTATAGCTTGCAGCTCACATTTGAAGTCAAACTGCACAAAAATTACACAAAAATCTGAAATTGTTCTCAATGTCATAATAAAAATAAAAAGCAGCAGTCTTTCATAAAGACACTTTAAAAACAAAGTGTTTTATCTAGTATTCATCTTCAGTCAGTTTAATAGATAAACTCTTACTTTACATTTATTTTCTGGTTCGTCCATGACTCCTCCTCTGAGCTCCTGCAGACTAGCAGCAGCAATTATAAAGCCTATATATATATAGCCAATATATAAAGCCTATATCTCTATAGGTGTAGGTCTACACTGAGACCTACACCTCTAGGTGTAGGTCTACACTGAGACCTACACCTCTAGTGTAGGTCTCCAACAAATGTTTGTAAACTCTTAGAGGACTGTGGATGTGATAACCTGAAAGAGTTGGAGCTTCTTAAAGAGACGGAGACCCAATTTGAATGTGTCAAATTTATTTTGGGTCATGTTGACATATATTGCATTTTTATGGCAGCTGTAGGTGACATAATTGCTTGATTGTGCTATAAAAGGATACTCTGTGGCTGGAAAAAGCATAATACCACCCGTTTAAGGTTTTCATGGTGAAAAACCTGCTATTTACAAGGTTTCTGAAACTCCTTGGCTAACAGGAAAACTCTTTAATTATCTTTTAACTCCCAAATCTTACGAGCTGCACCTGGCCGGAGCTGTTTAATGGTCAAACTGTGTTCTTGGTCGTTCTGGATCATGACTTTAACAGCATTCACTGGAAAATTAAGAAACTAGGAATTCAACAGCACCAATCTTAGCAGACTGAGCAATACTTTGGTAATAAGAAAATCTTTTATATTGTTTTGCACAAAGCAGAAGAAATGCTTTCTTGGTTTTCTATGTCTTTTTATATCCTTTTCTTCCTGCTCGTAATACTTACTCTCCTTTCCAGTACACGGAATTACACCTAACGGTGGAATAATTTGTTTTGGTTTCTTCGAGTTTGTATGAAGCCATTTTGTTTTTCTTACTGACCAGAAGAGTTCTTTTTTTAATTACCATCACTTAATATCAACTAAAAAAGAGAAATTTAACAGGTTTTCCATCCGCTGCTGGAAATTAAATCATCTAATTTTCCAGTTATGAATAAATAACTGGAAACGATCATCTTAATAAAAGTATTGTTGTACTTAAACAAAAGCCAGACTGAGTAAAAGTAAAGCCAGAGACATTGTAATGCAGAAATGTGGAAGAAGATTAATTATTTTAGTGCATTATTACATTTTGGTCATGCACTATTTGTATCTATGATGCAAAGTTCTAATAAGTTTGGGGAGATGCATGCTTTTTATTAAACGACTGAACTGGAACTACACTGGGAGAGTTAATTACCTGAGGGCATAATTTTTCATTTTAAGGGCTAATAAAAGTGGCCACTTGATATTATGAGAACAAAAACCAGAGGCTTCGTTTTATCCTTGAATTAAAGCCAAAGCAGTATGCACAAAACACAACCAATGCTATAAGCTTTTATTGGCGGGTTTGGTGAAGAATTAATGTGTGTGGAAGTAATAAATGTATAGTTAGTCGTCTTATGGAAACCCGGGTCTCTGTTTTTGCTTTCAGGACACAGAGGAGCAGATCGCTTTAAAGCAGTGCCGACAAGAGCTGAGCGAAAGAAACAAAGAGCGCTGGTGTCTGGAGATCCAGATCATGAGGAGGTACGTTTTACTGTCACATGCATTAACATTTTTCACTGTTATTACAGTAGCACCACCTCAATGGTTTGAATGTGCAATAAAACAAAAAGGACATTATTATTAAGAAAGAAATATATATACAAACATTATCAAAATTTAATGAGAATGTAATTTTTAAAAAAAACTTTTTTTATTTCTTAGCTTGTTTTATTTTTTTATGTATGGATTTTTCCAAATATTTATTTTTTACATCTTTTTGTTAAACTTTTATTCATCTATATGTTTGATTAAATAAGCATTTTGTTTTGCTTTTTTTTTTTTTAAACAAAGCTTGTTGATGTTTTCAGACGGCTTCTGCAGCATAACCCTTGTTTAATTTGCCGTTCCGTGAGCCAGCTTGTTTTGTTCACTGACGTCTTTGGTGTTTCTGGGTTTTCCGTTTTTATGTCTCCATCTCCTACTCAGGTTTCCTCTGGAAAAACAAAAGACGGATTTTCTTTCCCTAGATAAAAAAAACTTCACCCATTTAACAATTAATAAGCTTGGCTGTTTGGGTTATTTTAGTGACTTTGGTTATTTCTAGCACCACAGTATTCCTCCGCCTCGCATTTTAAACCCAAATATTCCTGTGAAAAGTTTCCGTTTAGGTGCCGGTCCCTCCGGTTCTGTGCCAGCTCGTGTGGGATGGGATGTTTGTCAGATGCAAAGTGTGCGTGTGTTTTGTTATATTTGACGGTGCAAACTCATTTTTCCTCATTCTCTCTTTAACAAGTGTGTTGTTTTTGGACAGACATGGTTAGAACCACAGCGACCCATCCTCCCACGCTTCATTCATGGAAAAACCACAGGGCAGGGGACATGGCAACATTAGCTATTATATTATAGCAGCTTCTTAACACAGATTTGCGTTTCCACTGAAAAACATCTCACTTTGTTTGGTAGCCATACTGTGTTTATGAAGCTTGAATTGCACCATTTCTCAGTTTGCTGAAGGATTTGAGCAAACAATAAAAAAGAAAAGTTTATTCTGCAGGTTAAACTGTTTTGTATTCTCAAATTGAGCATGTAGATCCAGGCTTTCCTAGTTTCCAGATAAGAAACCTTTTCTTTCTGTTATCAGAATTAGAAAAAAAACATCCAAAACATGAACTTCCTGTGTTACAGTAAGATTTCAGAGCAGTCAGGGTCTTTGTGTCAGTGAGAGCCTCCAGCTTTCTTTGGAATAATCTGACAGGAGTAAAGCAGATTTACTTTGGAAGGGTCTCTCTGTTTTTCTTGGTATAAAGATTTAAACTCCACCTCACTGGATTGAAGAGTCCTGTTGTACATTTGAATGTGTCAGATTCGTGTGATTCAGAGTTTTCCTGTAACCACACATGTTTCTGTTTCAGGTCAGAGATCCCAGCATGAGGTCAACACATTGTGTCACAGAATTATTGCCATGTGGAATCAGACATGGAGAACCAACATTTAGCTTTATAATTCGAGAACAAACTTAGTACCATTTACTTAGCAACCCAGAGCAGCTGGAACCAACATTTAGTTTTATAATCAAACATGGAGAACCAACAAACATTTAGCTTTATTTTTTTTAGTTTATTACTTCTGTAAATTGTGAAGTACTTTTTACTGTAGACCAACATTTACCTTTACACTTTTAATATCAGAGCCCCAGAGAAACTCCTGTTAGTTTACTTAGCAACTCAGAACAAAAATCAAGCATGGAGAACCAACATTTAGTTTTATACCTCTCTAAACTTTTTGTCTTTCTTTTTTTTTATGTACCTTTATGTTGTACAAATCTAGAACTTAACCAAGAATAACTGAAATCAACATTTAGTTTTATACTCACTAATAGAACCAAACAGGGAGAACCAACATTCTTGTTTTATCAGAACAAGAATCCAGAGAAATCCCTCCTGGTTTATATGGATTACTTATTCTGAGTCTTATTAAAATGGGGACCCAATATGCACCTTTATCTCTATGTCTTTCTTTTGGTTTAGTTTGTATTTCCTTCTAATTCATGTGAAGCACTTTGAACTGCCGTGTTGCTGACAATGTGCTATATTGATAAAATGACCTTGCCTTCTCCAGAATTGATCGAATCTTTTTCTGGATGTTTTCTCTCTATCTGGACCTTTTTGTCAACCCGTCTTACAGGAAATCACGGAATGATGCAGCCATCATTAACATCAGGAAAAACCCTAAAAGTCTACAGAAATAAAAACTTTTTTATCTGCTCGATCTGTCACAGCGAGCTGAGTAAGGTTGGTGTCATCAACCAACACTCTCAGTCTTTGATTAGATACCTAGGTTGTTGCTAGGTAATTCGTTGTTACCTAGCAACAACCAATTGAGTAACTGGCACAGCAGCAGTTGAAGCTTGAATTCATGGCTGTTATATTGACCCATTTCTCGGTGCCCTTTTAGCTAAACCTTTTCAGATCCCATTGCATCAGTTTTAAGATTTTTTTTGTCATAATCTGAGGGTTAATTTTGTGTTTTTTGATAAATTCCCCTCATTCCATTATAAATCTCACCCTACAGCTCAGCTCAATGTCTCTTCTCATTTTCATGTTGACGGGTCTGGTTTGGCTTTTGTAGTAAACAGTCTTTCCGTTTTTATGTTGACATTGGTCCGCAATGAGGTCCGCAATGAGGACATTGCGGACCTCATTCTGACACCTGGGATCAGTAGTGAGAGCTACAGATTATGTAATCCTCTACATAAAACTCCAGTTTTTGTGTGCCTTTTCTAGTTTGTTTTGTCTCAAAGCATGTCAAAGAAAAAAAATAAATAACAGGATTACCAAAAGCTGTGCTGCAAAATGTCATAATATTTGTCTTTTAATCCTAGAATATAGAAAACACACAAGCACATTGTTGATTCTTAATCACAGAGGAAGACTGTGTGTTAATTGATGTGGGGAAACAGTCTGTATGCTCTTGGGGAAAAGTTTTTAATCATCTATCCTTTGTAAGAACCAGCCATTTGGGATGTGCAGTGCAGTAAATTCTGCCATAATTACAGTGATATTTACCAAACATGGAAAATTTAAGATATTTAGAAAAAAGCCTTAAAATCTACAGAAGAAAAACTATTATTTTAGCTGCTCTGTCTCTCACAGCTAGCTAAGCTGCGTTGGTGGCACCAACTCACTCACTCACCATTTGGTTACCTAGCAACTCATTCATTCTGTGGTTGCCTAGCAACAACCCCTTTGAGTAACTGGCAGACACCAGCAGTTTCAGGTTGCATAACTGATTCAAAATACACAACAACAACGTGGAGTGAAAACTGTGAATAAAACAGGAAAAGGTCGAGTCACCAGTTTGGCAGGATTTTAGATATTTAAAATAAAAAACTAATAAATAATTATTGATACTGACTTATATCGGGATACATTTTTCAATCAACCAGGTTTATTTGTATAGCACATTTCAGCAAAGTGCTTTCCATCATAAAAACACAAAATACACAGTCATAAAAAAAAACACTATACAGTCTATAATTGAGAAAACCAGTAACAATTGTTACATTTTGATGATTACTGTCACCAAAATGATCGATACACGTCAAAAACTTTAATATTTAATCTATTAGGGTTTAAAGGCAATTCTAAACAGGTGGATTTCTAGCTTAGATTTAAACAAACTCAGTATTCCAGCTGTTTTGCAGTTTTCTGGAAGTTTGTTCCAGATTTGTGTGTCCATATTTCAACTCTATGCCTTAAATAAAGGCAAAAAAACCCAACAAACACACATTAATACTTCCTTAGTTTGAAGGCAAGAAACATAAATTTGAGGTTTGAACAAAAATCTCAATCTTTAGACAAGACGCGGTTGCTCTGTCTTCACCAGGTTGGATCATGTGAACGTGGTCGCTGCGCGGGAAGTTCCCCAGGGGATGCAGAAACTGGTGGCCACCAACGACCTGCCGCTGCTCGCCATGGAGTACTGCCAGGGCGGAGATCTAAGAAAGGTACGCAAACCCAGACAGGCTGGACATGCCGTTCGTTTGAGCCCAAATTCACTCATGCTTTGCATCTGAATCACTTTGAGATGACATTAACCACAACTCTTGCTGAATTAGTTTTTCCAAAACTTTGGGTGTGCATGGCTTTATGTTTTTTGAAACTAAAAATAGAGATGAAGGCACTAAAAATAAACATTCCTGTTTTATTTAACTTCTCTGTGGTCCTCGGGCTGTTTCCTCTTCTGACCAGCAGAATGTCTTCATTCTGAGAAACAAATGTGGTTTTTCATTTCAACACATCCCCAAGAGGATAGACTGAGAATTGGCAAAAACCGCAAACCGTTACACTCTGAGGCAGAATTTTAAAACATTATAGATAACTGAAGCAAAGCAGACTTATTGGAGACAAAGGGAGTGACTGGTAGAGACTACAAGCATAAAAAGATTGCACAATCTTCTTGAACTTACTATGAGTTACCAGTTGCAGAGATTTTCTATATATTATGTTTGTTTGTCATCATTTCTTTTATTTCTGTTGTTTTTTTTTATCTTGATGTGGTTTGAGGTATTAAACTTAATTTCAGGCTTTAATTTGTAATTGTTTAAATATAAATTAAAAGATATATTGTAGGTAGAACAATACATTCATCTTACAAGTCAAGATGTTACACGTATCAAGTACACAAGAATGAGATGAGATTTTAGCAATATTTCCCAATATTTTTTTTCGTTGTTGTTTTACAGTTTGACATGTTTCAAAAATCTGAAACTATAATTTAAGTTTCTTTTCTCAATGTGGACATATTTCTTTCAGGTTTGATTTCAAACAAGAGACGAGGCCAGAGCAGATGCTAGCTTTAGCATCGTTAGCGGCTAACGGTTAGAATAGCATTATTTCAGCATA
Organism: Phalloptychus januarius; assembly: GCA_902982915.1. Taxonomy (NCBI): domain Eukaryota; kingdom Metazoa; phylum Chordata; class Actinopteri; order Cyprinodontiformes; family Poeciliidae; genus Phalloptychus; species Phalloptychus januarius. Next base: position 6,207,224 of record CADWAE010000482.1, read on the forward strand.
TTTTTTAAGAAATTTTGGTATTTTAAGGACTAGAATAAGCAAAACCTATGCAAAATCACAAATTCAGGTAGAGGGAAAACTTTTCCAAATCCTTGTTTTTCCAACATAAAACTTATGAAACCAGCACTGTAGATAACGAATAAATGTACCAACTGGGTAAAGTGAAACATTGCTCAATTGAAGAAGCAATACTTTATAATAATATTACTTAAGTGCAAGTAAAACTATTCCTAAGTACATGTTTTCCAATTAGCTAAATGTATGTAGTTATTACCAACTTCTGTTTATAGGCCTGCATTCTGGGAAACATTTACTGTGACATTTTTGACTATTCTAGAAATTATGGGCCTTTATATTTACATTGTAATGGGAAAAACTAAAGGAGTTTCAACAATGCATCTACAAAATGTCAAAACAAAACAGTTAAAATCTCCAGTTTTAGCCTAATTCCCTATAAAGATAACCACTAAAGGGAAGAAAATTAGTTTTAGGAGAAGAGCCAATAAATAGGGAAACCAAAAATAACAGTAAGAAGGAAGATTAGTGAATTGCATTTTTCTTTCTTCCCATCAGACGTGATGGATTACGAATGCTTGTTTGTTTCTCTGCAGTATCTCAACGTCCTGGAGAACTGCTGTGGAATGAGGGAGGGATCCATCCTGATTCTCTTGAGGGACATTTGTGAGTTTTCAGCCCAACTTGATTCTTCTAATGTTGCAGTTCAGGTTTGTGTCGGAGTGATTGTTTAATTAAGTGACGGAGTGAGCTGGTACAGGGATTTATTTCCTGAGGTTAGAAGTAAAAGTTCCCAGTGAGGAACATCATGATGTCATCCTTGACCTGAAACCCCTCGCCGCTTAGTCACCACGGCGATGGCTCCAACTCATACCGGGGTTTACGTCAACACATCGGATAGTCACATGCCACATCGCAAACTTCAAGTACTGACGCTAACATCGACACACAAACTGTGTTCCACTGACTGCATAAACAAATGAGAAAAAGCAGTATAAGGTCTGGGTTGCAACATATTTACATATTAAGAGGGGAGTAGATGTAGAAGAGCACAGAAACTTCCTTTGCTGCTGCGGATTAGTGGACTTTTCCTGATAATGACTGATCCAAACCTCATGAGTGAGCACTGGGAATTTAAACCACGCACATCTTAGGACGCAGATGTCACACGCTATGCTTTCCGAAATAATCTTTGCAGACACTCATGATGTGAGTTTAAACTTGACATATTTAACTACTAAAAGATTAGAGGCAGCATGTATAAATGATTCCTCATGCTCACTAGTGAATAAAAAGCTTGTTTTTATTGACTTAGCTTCTCGTTTATTGTAAGCAATGAAAGTGTTTGTCACACATAGTAAATTTGAAGCCAAAAGTGAGTAATGTAATGCCTCATGTGACCGCTAGGGGCTAACAAGACTCACTCCCAGCAAAGATGCATTATTTCATTACATTTAAACAATATCTTAATCTCATCAATCAGATTTATATTCTGATCATCTCTGTATTGAGAGGAAAAGATGTTTCACTGTTTTATTAATGATTCTGGTCTGCATTTTAACTTCTTGTTAAAAAGAAAACATTGAATACATGTAGTCTGAAAAGACCAATTAAAGCACAATTTGAGATTTATTCTGCTTTTGGAAACACAAATATGGAGCATTTTTATTGTTTTTTGCTTTTTACTGTTTTTTGGCATGTAAAAACAAAATTTATTGCAATAAATGATAATATTGTTGTTTTGAGACCATTTTCAAGTAATGTAGTAACAGCATAATACATTCCCAAAGATCAATAAAAACTTTAAATATTGGAACCACAAGACATTCTCAATATCTAAAACAAACAAACAAAACAACAAATAAAATAAAAGAAGTCTGCAAGCAAAATTATTCTTTAAAAAAAGAGCTAGTTGAGACCAAAACACCAGATTTAAAACTTCTGTTATCCAGGTTTTTGTAGAAAGAAAAAAACAAATAATTATGCAAGTGAAAATTAAGTTAATTTTAACTTATCATGCGATTAATCAATCTTATCATTTTAAAATAGATAATCCCACTACTTTTGATGTGGTATTTAAGGGAGTTTTAAGCAATTACATTTTCTAACTTCTTGCAGCAGCTACCTGTGCTGCAGTGCTAGCTTGTACATAAACAGGAACAATGAGTGGGAATTCGATTCCACATATGAAAGAAAAGATGGTATTCTGCTAAGGCTTGTGTGACGTTGCTATGATGATGCGGAGTAATTAAGTCACTTGCTGCATGCTGGCAGGACATACTTCACTTTATTTAAGCTGCATTAAATTTTTAAACTTTTTAGTTACAGTATTGAGCTAAATGTGTTCCTGAAGTGTTCCTCAATTGATGCAGTGAAACAATTTGAAACCAAAACATTAGAAACATGCTTGTGCGTCATAATGGTAAGAAGTTAAATTTGTTGCATTTTATGTCCATTTATGGATCGGAAAGTTTAAATGCAACAAAATGTTTCAAATTTCCATTTGAAACTTTAGAATTATTATTAATCTGCATTTTAAGTATTACAAAGTATTCAGAAGTAATTGTTTGAGGTTGCGACAACTGGACTTTTCTGAACTCGAATAAATGTGTTTGAAAGGAATCAAGAGTGAATTAAGGCTAAATAAAATTTCAAAAAAGCACAAGCTAAACTTGTAAATCCTCTCTGTTGGACAATAAATATCTAATTAGTTTAAATTAAGCACAATCAGTGTCAGTAATTTTTTAGCTTCCTTTATATTATTTTAAACATACTTTAAGTAGCTTGCTCAATGAATTTATTTCCAATTTACTGGTCTGCTGTTGTTCTGAGTCACATTTCTGGAAATTGTTCCTCTTTTTCTGTTTCCTAGCTTCAGCGCTAACCTACCTGCACAGCAAGAGGATCATCCACAGAGACCTGAAACCAGAGAACATCGTGCTGCAGCAGGGGGAGAAGAGGGTGAGTTTAAAGAAAAGCTCCCAAACCACAACAAAGACGGTTATGAACATAAATCTTCTCAACATGTTTGGTTCTTCCCCTTCATATATAATGTGGAAAACTCAGGGGTTTGCACTTCACTCTGCCCATTGTGCAACAAATCATTGCATGTCATGATCCAGCCTAAAACATTATGCAACTGAAGTCAGACTCATTAAAGAATTTATATTCATGTTTATGCACTATCTTATGACTTCATAAAAAACAACAGAAGCCAACAACTCAAGTTTATGGTTTAGCATGACTGTTTTCTCTGACATGCAAAAAATAAAAGTCTCTGCAGGTAATGTCAGAATTTATCTTTATATTATCTAGAGAATCATATTCCTGTTTTGTTACATTGTAGACGTCCAGCAAAAATGAAATCATAGAAAGCGGGGAAATGTACAAAACAAAAACAAAACCCTACTTGGTTTGCTTTAACAGTTTGAAAGAATCTATAAGGCATGACGATTTTAATTGGTTTACTCTATTTTTTTTTATTTCTTGCAAAACCAAAATACAGAAACTTGTGAAGCTTTTTAGAACATTGCATAACTTTCTCAATAAAACAAAAATCTGTTTAAAACTTTTCTTACCATCTGTTTTGTGCAGTTATTTTAATGGGCTGGAGTTCCTCAGCGTGATTCCACTGCTGTTTTCTGCAGGAACATGTCGCTTTTGAGATTGTTGTTCATTATTGTGGCTTTGAACCAACATGCAAACACAAATGTTTTGCTAGCACTAATTCGCAATGAATGAAACATGTTGCAGTTTGAGGAACTGAGCGGCACTTGCAGGCAAGCGAGTGAAAACAAAAACCTGATCCAAACAGATTTACTCATCCTTTTATCTTGTGTTTTCTGTTTGACCGTTGAAGAAAATAACTTTAATAACTGGCAGCTTTTAAACCTTATGCTTCACTGTTCAGTGATTTTCCAACTTCTAAGTCAGAGGTTTACCAATGGGAGGGTTCCTTAACGAGGTTAGAAAGATTGGTCAATATGAACTTTGAAGTAAAAAAAATAGATATATATGTGTTAAAATTTAAACAAATAACTTTTCTCCTTTGTTGTTCTTTGTTTGTCAAATTATATTTGAGTCATTCTGTCAAACTAAATGGTTCAAAAGAAAAATGTTTTATGCATTTTTCTGGAAGGATTTGAGTTTTTTCAGTAATCTTTCTGCTTTAGGGTTTTTACTTTTTACAAGGCCTTTCTAAGTTTATGCTTTAATCTGCAGACACCATAACTCCAAGAAAAATGAGTCGTTGTCATTTGGATTTATTTGCACGTAATGTCGACCAGGTAAAGGAAAAAATAAAACATAAACTTCTTCTTGATCATATATACAAAAGAAATCAGTGTGTATTTGTCAGCAAAGAAAAATACCTCGTTTTATTTTGTTTGGTTCATGCAATTAATAAATATTTAAATAAATATATAAATATTTCTGCATGAAGAACAGTTACTGTGGTCATCAGTGCTGGATGGATAACAGAGGCACTGGATAATGTCAGTGGATCAGATTAAACCAAAAATCTGTACATTTTTCTGTTCCTTGGTGCATAAAACGAGGCAGATGCAGCTGCGTCACAGATGTGGATGTTGTCATGTCAGCGTTTACTTTATTTGAACTGCAACAATTAAAAAATGTTGGTCAACTGCTACATTTATGTGTTGACGGTTTCCTGTTGCAGTGGTGAAACCGCCTTTGCACAAGCAGCACCGACTGCAAAGATAACTGGGAATTTCCAGGTTTTGGCTGAGGTTTTAGGTTTACCTGAGAGTGATGCTCAGGGTGGAATGTTTTCCTCTTTTAGCTGGAAATGTAAACTTCCAGGCTGATTACTGTTTCTTTCATAATGTTTCACTTTCAGTGCCATGTTGTATTTACAGAGACAAAATTAGATGATTTTATCTTTATATTTTATTATTCCAGCTCATCCATAAAATCATAGATCTTGGCTATGCTAAGGAGTTGGACCAGAGCAGCCTCTGCACATCGTTTGTGGGAACACTACAATACTTGGTGATTGTTTTAATATTTTGTCTTTGAATATTTTTGACATCATCTTTTTGTTCTGGGCTCTAAATCTGCTCTTTCATGTTTTTATCTCAGGCTCCAGAGCTAATTGAGAGGCAGAAGTACACGGTCTCTGTGGACTACTGGAGCTTTGGCACGCTGGTGTTCGAGTGCATCACTGGATTTCGACCATTCTTACCAACCTGGCAACCTGTTCCCTGGTAGAGTCACATTTTAAATCTTTTATATGTGAAAAAAGCTGTGATGTGGTGATTTAAATGCGAATCGGCTTCTTGTTAGTGCATTGAAGTGTTTTTATTGGTCAATATTCTTAGTAAAAAGAATCTCAAAATGTTTTTCTTAATCTTCAAAGCAACATCTGTCACCTCTGACCATAATATAACCTTATTTAAATACAGAAAATGTATTTTGGTGTGATATTTTGTTTAAATCACAGAGGTTATTAGTCCTCCGTGCAGCTGTAGTTTGATTCGTTTGGTTTTCTACCAATTTTCTGTCTGATTGTTGCAAATTAAATCACTAGGAATTCATAAGTGGAAGTATATACAACTATCACAAAAACCCAACATTTATACAGTTGAATTCATTGAAACTTAATTTTATAAAACAAGCAATATTAAAAATAGATATGTAAAAAAAAAAAAATACAGTTACAATTTTCAAAGAACTTAGTTTCAGAGAAATATGCATTTCAACTAAAGGTGTTTATTTTACCTCGTTCTTAATATTCTTCCATAAACAGTTTAAATTTCTCTGCATTTAAAAAAATGTGAAAGTCATTATGATGAAGAAATATGGCGTTTAATAAGCTGATATTTTGTGGTGTGTTTTTGTGAATTTGAATTATGTCTATAATAACATTCTGGGTTGAACAGGTTATTTTCTTTTTATGTGATTGGAAGAAATAAGTTTATACTTCCTTCTGCTTCTTTTCATTCAGGATTTCTCTGTTACATTAACTATTCATATTTATTAAGTGAATTGAATAAAAAATAAGATTGAAAAAAAAAACTCAAATCGGCCCTAAGGCTTAATGTTGCCACCACCATTTTCCACATTAGTGTTCTGTTTGTGGTTTTTTACAAAATGTGTAAACCAACAACCAAATTTTGTCAATATGGGCTCAACTCACTGAGTTATAAAGGTCATAGGTCACATAAAAGGTGGAAAGAAAGAATTTGACTTAATTTTTTTTTTTTTTTTTTTTTTACATTACGAAAGCTTTCTTGGTCCACTGCATGTCTATTGTTGCAACAATAAAAAATCCCAAGCTGGCATCGTCTATTAGATAAAATCATGCAATCTACAGTTACTCATTGTGGGTCATTTTTACGTTTACTTTGACCTCCTGTTGGGGTCAAAACACAGAACAGAGATTAAAGCTTCTACCTTTCTTCTACCTTTTCCCAGGTTCTATCAGCAGTAATATCTTAAAACACTTTAGCAATAACATTTTCTTAAGCTAGGCAAGTATTGGCTTTATTTAAGATAAACATTGTTGCATGACTTCTGGACTGAGTTTAAGAAAAACAGGAGTTGCCAATGAATTGCAGGATATGTGGGTTGTGCCAGCATCAGGCTCCTTGTTGTTTCATTCAGTGCACTGAATGATGCGAAGCTCATGGGGGACGTTGCTTCATGTGTTGGAAAAATACTCCCTAACCTTGGCAGGAAGTCATGGTCTGGTCTTTGCAGAGTGGAATTTCACTCCAATAATTACCCCACCCTCCTAAAGACAAAGAGGACAAAGTCAACAAGAGACTCTGACCCATTTGTGTCCATTTAGGCACAACAAAGTCAGGCTGAAGAACGACAACAACATTGTAGTTTACGAGAACCTCACTGGGGATATCCGCTTCTCCAATAACCTGCCCCAGCCCAACAACCTCAACAGGTGATTTTAGACACAACACGCACAAAACTCAAGTAGAAAATACTCTCTACTAGATAGTTACATGCACTTCATAACCATAAATATATTTGTATATAAAAAATTAAGAGCTCACTGCACTGAACCCCATTGAAAATCTCCTAGTTATTCCACCAAATATTTATTTCTGAGTTAAAACATTACTATTGTTGTTTCTATGTTAATATGAATTTGTTTGAGGTCTGAACGCACAGCATCATTTTTGTTATTTTGACCAGTTCTCATTTTCTGCTAATAAATACAAAATTTTTGCCTGGAATTTCAGAGACATGTTGTCAGTAGTTCATAGAATAAAAGCAATGTTTACTTTACTAAAACATATATATATATATACGATATTGCTAAAAAATGTATCACCATATAAGTCGATATTGATAATAAACCAGAAAAATAATAAACCAAGTTTGAAAAAACTTGTTTTGATGCCAAGAAGACGTGAATTTTTTTTTAGCTTAATCAAAATTGGTTTATATCGCAAAATTGCAATTGAAACATTCTTTCTCATCACAAAAATTACATGATCAACAACCAAATGTTGTTGATCATGCAGCGCTGCGTGGTTTTTAATCTCATGTCACATGAACAAAGTTATTCATTTATTGCGTTTCTTATTTAATGTAAATCTTGGCTCATTTCTTTTGATTTTCCCTGAATGTCACAAAGGGCTGTAAAAGAGCTTTCTGGTCACTCTCTGGTTACCTAGCAACAACTTGCTGAGTAACTAGTGGTTACCTAGCAACGATCTGTTGAGTAACTGAGTAACAGTTTCACCTCTCTGAATTATAACTGCTTAAAAATAAATAAAATAAAAAACATTTAAACAGTTTTTTCAACAAGAAATGTCACTAATTTAACAGAAAACTAATCAATAATTGTCAATATTTGCTGATATGAAATATTGTGACATGACTTCAGCCACCAGCATTGTGCTTCAAGTGTTTCCTTAAAATCCATCCATTGATGTCCTTCCAGTTAACTCAAATGCTGTGAATTAAAACCATTACATTATCTGTTCTAATCCTAGTCAAATTAAAAAATACTAATCTTAGTGAATGAAAAGTTCAGATTTGTTGAAATTTCTTAAACAGAATCTCATTATTTAATTTCAAAGCAAATAGAAATAGTTTTGTTGAGCCTTGCTGACTTGAAACAAAAAAAGGTCAGTCTGGTTTAATGTTTGAAAGTCGTTGTTTATTTTCATAAAACATAAAGATGTGATTTCATCTCCATCTCTGACAGTCTGTTATCGGAGAGGCTGGAAAAGTGGCTCCAGCTCATGTTAAAATGGTCGCCGAAGGAGCGAGGCAAAGACCCCAATAACACGCCCAGCGACTGCTTCCTCCAGCTGGAGTCCATACTGCAGCTCAAGGTGAGCAGAGAACCATTTTTACGTTTACATCCGGCTTTGTTTTCTTCATTTTATACCGTCTCTTCAGCTGGTTCATGTCCTGAACATGATGTCTGCTAAAATCCTGACATACGCCATCTCGGACGACGAGACGGTCGCCGACCTTCAGCTGAGGATTGAAAAAGACACCAACATCCCTGCAGCCAATCAGGAGCTGCTACTGGAAGCAGGGCTGGTCCTGGAGCCAAACGCGCTCGCCTCTCAGTCCGCAGTAGATTACATGGTAACGACGTCTACAAGCAAAGTGTAGCATCAAACCTTGAGACTGTGACTCATTATTTTGCTTGTCCATAGGAGGTAGATGGACGACGAACAGACTACACTCTTGTTTTCTTGTTTGATTGCTCCTCTTGCTCGTATGAGCCCCAGTTTAGTCCTCGGATACTTCCAGAAAATATCCGCTTCATCCGTAAGTACACAGCAGCAAACTGAGCAAGCTTTGGTTTGCAGAAAGGTCCTGAAACCTCCTCCTCCATGCACAGTGCAAACTCTTACCAAGTAATCTTATTCTTGTTTCTACTGCAAATGTCCTATTATGCTTGAAATAGGACAAAACAAACTTACAAGTGTCTTTTTAGCAAGATTGTTTCATGAACATAATTCATTAATGTTGGTGGAAAAAAATCCACTGGCAGATAGATTTACTTAAAACAAGATGCCATAAGTGAAATAATCTGCTACTATAGTACATTTTCATGACTATCAAGAAATTATTTACTTGAAGCAAGCTTCTATATCTTGCTGATAAGTTACTTTTAAGTTTTGTCTTAATTCAAGTTTATTAAAATATTTGCACCAGAAACTACACATAAGATTGAAAAGTCTTCAATTCATGTATCTAAAAGAAAATCCTGACCTTCCTAAAATAATGGCCTGTCTTTTCTTTACTTTTTTTGCTATGTGATTTTTGCAAGGAAAAAAAATCACCACTTCTTTTTTGCCAAAGTATGATTTAGGTTTTTTGTCACAGGACTTTTGGTAATACTTTATTTGAAAGGGTGTTACCAAAATAAACACCCTTTATAAATAAGACATGAGCATGAAAGAGTTTTCATAAATCTTTATAACTGTTGTCATGAAGTGTCATTTGGTAAACAATGACTTTTTTAAAGCAATGTTGGATTCAAACTAGCATTAAAAGTCCATTAAAGGTGTCAACTCAGGCTAAAGTCTGAGGTATCTTTATGGTGACATAGGCTGAAGCATGACTGAAGCCTGTTAAGGCCTGCTAGCATACAAACAAGCCATTAGCAGCTAGCATATTGCTTTCTAGCTAGTTAGCTAGGAAGCAATATGCCATGTGAGATACACAAAGCTGCTGTCAAGACCTACAAAAAAATCTTAGAACTTAGAAAGAAAGAGATTTTAAAATGTCTAAAATTTGAGTTGCTGAGACCTGCTCCTTGTCTCTGTCACAGAAAAAGATCCCAGACACTCTCTTCCATACAGCCAGCTGAGGAGGACTTGCGGCCAAGTGTGGCACACCATCCGCTCCCTGAAGGAGGACTGGCAGCGGCTGCAGCAAGGCCAGAAAGCTGCCATGTAGGTCCAACACACATGTCAATCCACACACAACTGAGCAAAAGTTTGATTTATGTTTTACTCCTATGGAAACTAAAGGGAGGTCCTGGAAATTATTTCTCCAATTGAAATACAATTTAAACAGCAGGATTGAAATATTTATAGTTAGAAATACTTATGGTAAAATTTCACCCCAATGGTTGAGGGTCATATCTGAAACCTCACCATGGATGTTTTTTCTGGGGTTAATTTCTACCCTGTTATCTCTTCTTCCAAGGAAAATTTGATGGAAACAAAGGAGAGTAAAGATTATCAGAAAGCAGGTTTAATTTAACTTAAATTAAAACTTAAACTCTAAATTAAATAAACTAAAATTTTTAATTAAGTTAAAATTAAGTTTTAACATTAACTCTCAGCTTTCTTAACTAGACAACTTTAAAATATCACATGATTATTTTAACTTTTTTGGGAGCAAAATATAAACTAGGTAAAGCCGGTAAATGAACCAAGGTTTTTTGCACACTGTTTACGGATTGATGCACATGCAGAATGAACATTTTTTCTTCTTCTCTCAGCATGAGCCTCCTGCGGCACAACTCCACTTTGTCCAAACAGAAGATTGAGATGGTTTCCATGCACCAGCGGCTGACAGCCAAGCTGGATTTCTTCAACACCAGCCTTCACATCGACATGGACAAGTACAATGAGCAGACGGCCACAGGGATCGGTACGCTATGTTTTTATGTTACGGACCTTTGAACTAGATTAGGAAATAACGACGTTTCACCTCAGTAGGAGCTAATTTATCCCAAATTGTCTGAATGACACTGAATTCACCTCTGTTTTTACATTGTAAAGCGTCTGAGAAACTTCTGAGCGTTTGGAGGGAAATGGAGCAAACGGCCTTGAGCTGCAGTCAGGTGCGCTGGAGTGTTTCAATGTCTATGTAAGGAGTATTTGGATTATTCAAAGGATTAAAATGTGTGTGTTTGAAGGCCCAGGTGACTGAACTGGAAGAGGAGATGATGAAGCTGCAGCCAGACATCGTGGATGTGCAGAGGCAGCCGTGGAGGAGCGGCGAGACTTTGGACACGCTGTGAGTCTGACCCAGAGTTTAAAAATAAAACCAAAATCCCACTTCTCCTTCAGCTCAGACTCACTTCTTCTTTTTAATCTTCAGGGAAGGAAAAGCCATGGAGTTGTTCCGCAAACTCAGAGAAAAACCCAGAGGCATGGGCTTTTTTTCCTCTTCTTTCTTTCTCAAGCATCAGCATTCGTCTGGGTGTCTGCAAATGGAAACAAACAACGTTCTGGTTTTCCTTCCTCAGACCAGCGGATGCCAGGAGACGGCACAGAGACGGCCCGTCTGATGGTTCAGGCGGTGCAGTTCTACGAGAAGAAACTCAGAGATTTCTACACAGTCCTCAGGTACTTCACAAACATTCACATGTAATTTAATTCAGCTAATCTCTGCTTGTGCATTTATCAGCCAAGAAACTAACGGAAATAAATTACAAATTTATGATTATCATAGCATAATTTAGTCAAACTTGTAATCACAAAAGAACTTGCTTACATTCCTCTAGGATATTTAATCAACAGTGGAAAAAAATAACGTCATGGCAAATTTTTATTTTATCTTAATTTTTTAATGAATGCTTTGCAGACATTGTCCTTCGTGTAAGAGTCATAGCCCCATCTCAGATGAGTTCTTGAGCATTTTGGGATTTTTATTAATATAAACAATACTCAAAAATTATTAGTAGCAGTAGTTTGACTCATTGAATGTAGTGTACAAAGTTATATGAAAACAAAATAAATATAAAACAAAAGCAAACAAATCAAAAGAAGAATAGCAGCAAAGTGGGTAAAAGTAAAATTATGAAGTTATTCTCTTTTTTGGGGGGGGGACAACATGAAACTATTGACCAAGGGACGTATTAAACCTACCTGGTATTAAGCCTGAAACAACAACAAATTTTGCTGGACGACAAATTGTTTTAGAAGTTATTGCAATAAACGATAAAGTTGTTTTGAGACTATTTTTAAATAATTAAATGCTAATGCCCTACCATCATTATGTTTGAGAACACATTCTCAAAGCTCAAACCCACATTCTGGTAAATCTGGCCCTGATCACAATAAAAATAATCTTTCCTAAAGCCACATACTTCCAGGTTATTTCAAATGGAGGACTGAAATGCAGACAGGCGGTAGAGCTGAATCAAAAATACAGGATTTAATGTATTTTTGATTCTGAGTTGTCTGACATCAACTCAGACAAAACCCAGACGTGTGACAAAACAACCACAGCTCAGAGTCAGGATAACCAGCAAGGAATAAATACAGTGGAGAGTGATAACAAGTGATACTAATAAAACCAAGTGGAAACAGGAAGCAGAGGCGAATCTAACAGGACGAACAAAAACGGAGAAACTAGAGAGCTAAATAATCACAAAGACATTTCTGCAAACAAGTAGTCTGATTTTCTATGCATTGGCATGGAGATCAGAGATTTCTCCTTATATTAGATTGGGGAGATTTTTTTGGTTGAATCCAGACCAGCAGCTGGACCCAATGCCCTCAGAGGCTGCGGGCACTGCGGCAGCTCGCCTGGAGCCATGCCAGTCCAGTGTGGACTCAACCAGGTTGTGTGACCTGTCTTTGATTTTATTTTGACCAGACCAAGCCATGTGTGCATGATGCATTCACAACTAGTAATATCAGAATGCTCCTTCACACCAGACCCAGTAACCTCAGGCTTTAACACACATGCAGAAGAATTTGTAAAACCCTGCAAAACCATTCACTTCCTAGCTAGCTTTTAGCATCATAATGCAATTTTCATATGTGTGAGTTTAAATGGGACCTATTATGTAAAATTCAGATTTTGCAAGGTTTATACTTGCATTAGGGTCTCGGCTGCTTAAGCTCTTAAAAAGAAAAACACTCAGCAGTTTTGTATCAGTAAGTTGATGCTTTTTGGTGTCTGAAAAATTAGCCGTTTCTAAAACTTCCCGATTCTTAAGTCCCATTCAACAGGCACTGCATTGTTACCTAGCAACTCAAGTTGAGCTCCAACATGTTTGGTCAGCTGGTTTTACCGCTGTATGAGCCATACAATGCTGCTGGAAAAGACAAGTGTTTTGTTGTTGACTTACTATCCAGAAACCACTTGTTGCATTCTTGTTGGTTGTGTAGGAGGCTCCACTTTTGCTGTTCAAAGATGCATAGTTGCACAGTTGTACATCATTTTCACATATGGGTCTAAACATTGAGTTAGGAGAGGCGTGGCTACCAGCAGCTTATTTTGATTAAAAGTGACAAGACGCCCTCCTTGAAATAGGCAGAACCGAGCAGACTAAAATCTGATCGTCTAGCAATGATTTTGTGCAAAAAATGTACTGAACATGTTTCATAGATTAGGGTTGAACCGATTTGTCGGCCAGTTGAGTTATTGTTGTCAATTTTCTTAATTTTTAGGGACCAGCGATCAGTCGATACTTGCATGTGAAACTGATCTAATCTGCTTCAACAAAGGTCTAAAAACCAACTTCTAGTCTCCCATGAGAGAATGATGGATTGACCCACTGCTGACATCTTTGCAACTTTCTTGCTTTATCTAGTAACATTTCAGACAAAGAAAATTGGCATCGACCTAAACTGGAAGGTCAGGCTTTTTAAAGATCAGTAATTGGCGATTAGTCAGACAACTGCAATCGGTGCAGCCCTAACATAAGACCTATTCTAACCTGTTCCAGGAGCATAACAGGTTACCTTTAATGGTTACCTTTTGCACAGGTAAATCCCACTCCAGCTGCTAAAATGTTTTTTTGTTTGTGTGTGTGCAGTAAGACTGCAATGTGTCGCCATCGTGTGATGGAGCTGCTGCCGAAGGTGGAGGAAGTGGTCCAGAAGTTGTCCGAGAGTGAACAGGTCCTGATGGGTCTGCAAGAGAAACGACAGAAGGAGCTTTGGGACCTGCTGAAAATCGCCTGTGTAAGGACACCTGAACTCAATTAATTTGACAAATATACAGCACAATATCTTAATTTATTTATTTTGAATGATTAAAATTGTAAGTATATAATCTGTAAAACAGGAGCAGGAAGAAGCAGTGGTTTATCCAAATGTACAATCAAAACGCAAATATTCAGCTACAGCACCTGCTGTAGCGAGTGTGAAAAAGCATTTTTTTTTTTTTTTTTGTGCAGAGCAAAGTTCGAAGCCCTGTTAGTGGGAGCCCTGATGGACTCCGGACACCTTCATCTGTGCCTCCTCTGTTGACCCCAAGAAACAGCTTGCAGCAAGAGTGAGTATTTAATCAGTACCAACTCCTTAAACTTAAGCAGCTTTGATAAACATCGAGCTCTCTGAGGAAGGCCTGAAATTATCAACTCCACAGAAAACATGCGAAGGCATTGTTTGGAGTTGAACGCTCCGTTTTTTCTCTTTATTTGTCATGCTTGCATGCAGTTTCCTGGCAATACAGTCACAGACAAGTTGTGATAAGAGTATTAATACCATGAATCATGTGTGTCTGCAGGGACGAGTCCCTGGTGGAGGAGAGCAGGACGTTCGAGAGTCGCCTTCAGAGTTTACTGCATGAAACCATCCAGGAGTCAGAGAGCAGCATGGAGGTTTGTCCACTCATACTGAAAGAACTAAGCCTGCTGTTCTTTAATTTACTGCTGGAATGGTGAAAGTATTTATATTTTGTTGTTTTTTTTTCTCCTAGATGCTGAAGGAATGGACTTGGCTGGGAGGAGAGCAGAGCTTCTCCAGCGACCTCTCGTGAAAGTGAATTTGCCTAAACGTGACTCTCTGCTGCCTTCATGTGGTCTGCGATTGTAACAACAACTTGTGAAACAAGTTTTGGAGTTTGAGATTCATCTGAGGGATTCCACATTTCCAGGAATATCAGATCTAAAAATTAACATTCTATGCTTTATTTTGTAAAATACTTATTTACCAGGAGATTAACCATTTTTTAAAATCTTTCGCAGAGTTTTAACATCTACAAACACATCACTAAAAAAACTGCACATTTTATCCAGTTTTATACTTTAAGGTGAATGTAAATATTTAATACAGAAATGTAAGGAGATCCATTTCTAAGCTGGATTTCTTTCCTCTTATGTACACTGATACAAACACAATCCACCCTATGGTGTGTCTTCTCACAATTATTTTTTAACAGACATTTTATTTTGAATCCAAATTGTTACTGTATATAATTGGTTATTACACACATTATACCATTAGCCCTGTAAATATCTTCTAATCCCAATTTGTTATTTCAGATGTTTACTAGAAGAAATTAAAAGGTATTTTTATACTTGGGTTGAACCAATTCAGCTGTAATTTTAGCTCATTTTCATGTTTTGAGTGAAAGAATATTTTTTCGGAGTTCTATAAATGTGGTGTTCTCTCTGTCACCGTTTTACTCAAGAGCACAATCTGGAAATAAATCAAATACTGACAAATGAACATTTGGTGTATCATTTAACAGCTTGTTTTTCCAGCTTTGGAAAAACTAATACACTTCAGAAAGATTCAACCTTTTCCAAATATTCAGTTTTAAGACTTTTGACTTCTTCCAGAAGCTCTATTTGTTTATTTTCTACCACCTTAGTCACTCCAGAACAGGTTTTGAGGAAGACGATGAATTTAGAAGAACTTCATCCACTGTAAGCAATTAAACATCTCTGATGGTAAAACATCTCCACAGCATGATGCTACCACCTCTATACTTGCTTGTTTGGCACATCAGGTTTGGAGCCTGACATTCACTCTACAATCATTTTCAATATTTTTGTCTTGTTTGACCATCAAACTTTTATTCAGAAGTCTTTCCAGTGTGAGCAGCTGAAAGTTCAAGTTGTCGGTTTGGGTTGTCACAAGGTAAGTTTAAAAGTAAAACTCTTCCTTGTGGATCTTGAAACTGATGTAGACTTGGTGGTTTCTCTGACTAGATCAACGTCTTCTTTGGCTGATAAAGTAACTTAAGACTTAATAATAAAAATACCACAAGTTGACAAGATTGTGGTGTTTGACATTCTTTATTTCACTTGGTCAATAAAATTACTGAGGTCCTTCATGTTAACAATACTTCCTATACTTCCACAGCACAGTTGTGAAATGTGACAAAGGCTGAAACATGACAGGATGAGTTGACACAGAAATCCAAATATCAATCGATCCTTTTTTTTTTTTTTACCAAATAAGATCTGAAAACCAGACATTTAGGCAGCTGAGGATTTACAGTTCACTACTGAGGTCAGGAGGAAGAAGCAAAGTTTCTCAGATTTTATCTTTCTCTCTGGTTTTTATTGCATCCGTTTTGTACAAACTGTCACAAAAGTCTTCAAATCATGCAACAAAACCACAACACTCCAAACAAGCAGCCTATGTTAATCCTACCATAATCCACCTGAATGTAACTAAGCCAACCAGACAGATGCCTCAGAACTTGCATCTTATCTGAAACACAAATGCTCAAGTTAAAAGTGCACTTTTATTTGTTATTCGTATTGTTTTGCTGCATACTGATAAAATATGCTCTTAGGTTTGTGTTGAAAGTCATAGATATACTAAAATGTAAAAATAAATTAGGACTGGGTGACAGTTACAGTACTGTAGGTCTTGGAGGTTATCAGGGTTTCAGGGTTAAGGCCAAAGAGCGCGTGTGTGTGTGTGTGTGCGTGTGTGTTGGACTCAGAGGGGTGATGTGTTCACGTGTTGCTGAGTGTCGTCACATTTGGGGCTGTTTTGTTTTTTTCTTTTCCCATCTCCATTCTCTGGCTTACACCTCCACCTCGAACGCCATGCCGACTTTGTGTCCACCGGAGTTGACTCTCTTCCCATCGATCATCGCGGAGACGGTGATATTCACTCCTGCATGGGGAGAGCATCGGGAATGAGTTTCAGGTGACTTTGGTGATTGTTCTTTGAGTTGTTTCTGCTGAAAACTGCATTCAAAATGTCAGAGGGCGAACCTGGCCTGAGGCTATGTGTGCATCCAATCCCAACGATGCCGGAATTGCTGACCTTTGCCTTTGAGGAGAAAAAAAAGTCATAATTCAAAGCATTACAATTATTTTTAAATTAACATATTTTCACATTTTTGAAGTATTTGGGTTTCTAATACTTCAAAAACAGTCCATGCGCTTTAAAAAAAACAAAAAAACAAACAAAATCACGCAGCTGCTTTTTTGAAAATTGAACTTTTTTGTGTTTGGAAAATGAGCTGCTTCAGAAATCCTCTTCCAATGGACAAGCGCTGCACCGTTACCTAGCAACCCAGCAAAGGCCAATCCGTCACCTAGCAACCGAGGCAGAATTCCAGCAGCAGCTTATTTGGATTTAAAGTGACAAGAGCCCTAAAGCAGATTATTCTGAAAGAGCTTAAAATTGGTGAATCAGACCTGAGCTCATTTTCTAAGAATGATTTTGTGCAAATAAAATGTATTATCCTATAAACATCCTCAGCTCTTCAAGGAAACATTTCAGGTCACCATTAATGAATACATGATGCACTATATGTCAATTTTTAGAGCAATATTTTTACCCCAAACAGTGACAGCAGTTGACAGCCTTTTGTCCCAAAAGGCCTTGTTGCCTTTTGGGACAAAATTTGCTAAAAAAAAAAAAAAAAGATTCATGACAACAGAAATTAAACAAAAAAATAAATACAACTAAATAAATATTACTATCTATTATATTTGATCTCATTATGAGGAGTTTGAAAAAGTAAAGCCAAACGATAAATTTTCTCCAAATCAATACCAGGAACAATTTTTTATATTCAAGTATATTTATATTTCAGTTGTCTTCATTGACAGCCAAAGCAGAACTGAAATCAACCTCCTTGTTTGTGTGCATGAACATATTAAAAGTTCCTCAACACTCAAAAAGGACATCTTCACTTATTTTAGAGTATATCTTAGATGTGCCACAAAGTGAAACTCTTGTGATTTTGTACAAAATGTGATTCATAACATGAATTTGTAAGGCCAGTATGTGTTATTTCTTACAGACAGGGAGCCGTTCTTATTTAACAGGTATTTGGTTGCAATCCCAAAGCGTGTGTTGTTGCTTCCTGCCGTCCAGGCCAGGTTCACTGCTGCCTCCAAGTTGCTGTTCACCTTCTGGTAAATGGAGGCCCCAAACTCCGTGCCATCAATACTGAAACAAGCACAACGTAAGAACAAACACACCAACAAATAAAAAAGAGTCTCTATTACAGAAACCTTCTTTTTTTCTTTACCAGAAACATTCAAACAGAAGGGAGACTTCTAAGGTTTTGTTTTTCTTATATTTACTGAAACTCATATTCTGTGTTAATTTTAAATAGCAAATTTTGAATCATCAGAATATAGTCCTTCATTCATTTTATTTATATTGTAGGACTTTTTTTCAAGCACTGAAAGAAACAACCAAAACCATGTGAATTATTACTTGAAAGCTGGAGTGATTTAGGTACGGAAAGCTATTTTGGTCATTAATCACAGGCTTGCCAGCTTCACCCACTGTCTACCAAACCCAAATACATATTTAATAAAAGCCAGAAGACATTTAATAGATACCCCTAGCATTTAAAAAGTATAGCACACTAATTAAACACCAGGTGGCATTTTTTGACTAAAGTTAGTAACTCTTACCACTGATTTTTCTTTAAATAGCTGTGTTATCAATTAATTTCAATTTAATTACAAGAACTATAAGCATCAGTGAATTTTTCCTAAAAAAAAAAAAAAAAAAAAGACTAGAGCTCAACTATTTATTAAACTTGGCTAAAGAGAAAAAAAGGTTTTTTGAATAGAGTTTTAATTTGTCTTGCTGAAAATAGACCAAAAAATGTTCTAAATTAGAAAACAATCACACAAAAGTTATGAAACTCTAGGCCTTTTTTAAAACAAAAAATGCCAATTTGTTTTATTAAATATTGCATATTTTATTTATTGCTGAGCAGATAAAAAAAATTTAAGCTGGAAAGTCAATTTGCCTTCCGGATTAAATTATTTTTACACATTTAAAATTTTGATTCATTGTAGTCCTGTTCAATTTCAATTGATGATGCCTAAAAATTTACAAACTGACAGTATTATCTCATATTTTATTTTTACTATTTTCTCACTATCTATTCATCCATATAGTGCATTAAATGCAGTCACTGTGTGCAGTTTGTTCATCTAAATCTCACTTCTTTAAGTAAAAAGCCTATTTCAAGACCAGCATTTGTGTTTGTGACACCAAGAATGCTGTGTCATGCAATCACAACCAGACAGTCACCTAAAAGAAAGTAATAATTAACATTTTTAATCAGAATTACAACAGTACTACAAAATATTGCAGTGAAAAATCTCCATCGCCCACCCTACTCACATATGGCCGTGCATCTGGAAGTCAGGGCCATTGTATCCTGCGGCCAAGTTGTATTTAGTCGTTCTAGACTTGGCGGTCTCATAGGTCATCTGGTAGCCGCCGATAAAGTTGCTGAAGGCCACCACAGCAGCCGCGTGGACCGTTGGACCGGCTGTGTCGAAGTCCAGGTCGCAACCCAGGTTCATGGCGTTCCGCTTGTATCCGCTCTTCAGTTTGCCACTCTTCTTGCTAAAATGATAGTAAGACAGCATAAGTGTAAAGTTTCATTTAACTTTGTAGTTTTGGCATGAAAACGATTGTTGTTACCCGGTGGTGGGAACAAACAACGTGTCCAATCCGAGCTTTAGCCCTGTAACCAGCTGAAGACACAAGAGACGACCAGTGAGCTCATTCCTTCTACTTCTGAGTGCAGCGCTTTCACAGAACAACTTTGAGCCCGACCTGGTCCTCCATGGTGACGTCCATGGTCAGAGTGTTGTCTGAGGTCCATTTCTGGTTGAAAGTGAAACCCCAATCGCTCACTTTGTACTTTGACTCCAGGTGGGCTCCAGACTTCCCTGACTCTGTGTTGTTGGAGCCCGAGGCCATAAATTCCTGCAGGGGCAAAGACGGAAGACGTAGTGGAAAATGAAATGAGAAAAGAACAAAATAATAGATTAGCAGACTAATGCAGAGTACACAAGGAGAAAATAAGCAGCAGTGGGAAACCACTGCCACACAATCCTTGTCAAAAGTACATTGCCCCTTTCGTAAAAAGGAAAACTGGAAGCTGGAGAATCACTGGTGAGGAGAAGTGAAGGCAGGACTGAGGGAGAGGCTGGTGGAGTGGAAGAACACTGTCTGCTACTGCTGCAGCTGTGTCTGCGTTTCCATTGACCATTCAGTGGTGCAATTTGGAATTATGAAAATAATTCACTTAATGGAAACATTCTTCAATAAAAGGTTTTTGAGCTAGCTGTATCGAAATTAGTATATCTCGCAAAACTGCAATGGAAACACTTTTTTTGTATCACACAGACATCACTGCTGACAGAAAAGACAAAGAGGACAACAGGAAGTAGAAGGAGGATGATGGCACAGCATGTTTTTTAATGACTTATTGCATGAACAAATTTATCTACGTGTGATTTTAGTTGCATTTCTTATTTAACAGAAACACTGCAACTGCTAAACTGTGTTTTTTACACATTATCAGAATATCAACAAATTTTTGCACATATTTGTAATAGAAACCCAGCTACTCAGACCAATAACTGCTGGAAAGAAAACAGCTGTGCACATCACTGGCTAATCTGCGCTACACCTGCTGATACCCATCATGTCTTAAGAAACACATACAGACCTTCTCTGTCTTACCATCTAACAGAAGAATCCAAAGAAGAAGCAGAAAAAAGGACACAGAGAAAGTTAAGGAGAGCAACAGTTTGAAGAAATACTTGCAACTCCGCAGATGCAGAAGATAACGTTTCTTTATGTGCCATGAAGCTTAAGGTTTCGCTTACATTTAATAAGCACAAACTTTGATGTGTTTTAATGGGCTTTCATGTAATAAATGAGTAGCACAAACTTGGAAAGTAAAAGAAAAGCAGCATATGGTTCATAATTATTTTATAAATAATATTCTGAATGATGCTTTCTTTTTTTTAATCCTTTTTACAATAATACCCCTTTAAAAAATCAACTCGCAGTCTTCAGACGTCGCTTATTAATACCTAGACACTAGGAGTGAATCCAGCTGCTCTGTGAAGCCCTGACGGACGTTAGTGATTAAAAAACACCATAAAACCACTCAGGAAGACAGAAGGCAGGGCAGGAGTATAGGAGAAGAGAAGTTGATCAAGCAGGCAAGGCGATAAAAACAATAAGTGTGGTTCAACCTGTCACAATAACAAATAGCACTGGAAGTTTTTAGACTTTTATCGAATAAATAAAAGTTCAAACTAAACACTGTATTGTGTCAAATATTCGTGATATTTTTCAAAAAGGCGTTTTTTCAACATTACAGGGAAGCATTTCTTTAAAAATTAAGCAATCTACATAAACAAGCCTACAAATGGAAATTTTTGCTCATATTTTAATTTCTTGTGCAAGTAACTGACATGTTGCTTATTGTGACAGGTTACTGTGTGGCAAAAAACTAACTACTCTGTACTGCACCCATCGGATTTTAATTTACTTTTCCTCCACTTCTTAATTTTGTACTCATTTGTGTTGGTCTATTACAGAAAATCTCAATAAAGTAAAATAAAGTTTGTGGTTGTAATGTGACATGCAATGCTCTGTTCTTGCAGAGCAAAGAACAGATTTAAAAGAAAACACACAATGTCTAAAATCAAACGTTATCTTATATCAACAATTTAGAGAAAAAAGAAAGAATAACAGCCAATGTATTATATTTGAAGTAGATAGGGTGCAAGACAGAGAGTGCTTAAGTTCAATGCTTAACACTATGAAAGATAAATACAAAACTACTTACGACCCCATTCTGAGACTTGGTCTTGATATCCAGCTTCATAATTCCATAGCCTGACAAAGAAAAGCAGGAAATAAAGGAAACGCAGGAGAAATAACATTTTGTGGCTGCAGCATGGATCTAAAAGTTGCAGAATAACATGTGCAAAATGCAGCAAATGAGTCCTGGATGAACACAGAGCTGGAAACTAGAGATCAAATCTGGGTGATTTGACCTGAACCTTCAGAGTCACATAAAGACGGTTACGAAGTCGGCCTCCTATCATCTGAAGAACATTTCCAGGATTAGAGAACTAATGTCTCAGCGAGATCTAGAGAAACTCATCCATGCATTTATCTTTAGTCGCTTTGATTACTGCAACACTGTCTTTACAGGTCAGCCTAAAAAAATCAATCCTCCAGCTACAGCTGATCCAGAACGCTGCTGCTCAGGTTCTCACTAAAACTAGGAAGATACAGCACATCATCCCAGTTCTAAAGTCCTTACGCTGGCTCTCTGTAGCTCAGAGAATAGACTTTAAAATACTGTTGTTAGTTTTTAAATCACTGAACGGCTTAGCACCACAATACAGTACAGATCTTTGTTGTTGTATCAACCTTCCAGACCCCTCAGGTCTCCTGGTTCTGGTCTGCTCTGCATCCCCGGAACCAGAACCAAACAAGGAGAAGCAGCATTCAGCGTCTATGCACCACAAATCTGGAACAAACTTCAAAGAAACTACAAAACAGCCGAAACACTGAGGTCCTTTAAATCTCAACTAAACACCGAGCTGTTTAGAGTTGCTTTTGAAACATAATCAATGAAACATTAATCAACAATCTGATGTTTAACGACAAAATGAAATGCTTCAATTACTGAGTGTCTGTTCAATGACTTTGTATTTTTATGTAAAGCACTTTGAAATGCTGAAATGTTACTGAAATGTGCTATACAAATAAACTTGATTAACAGATTGATTGGATAGACAGACAGAATCCTGCATTAATGCGGAGCAGGTCCACATTAATCCAGTGGAGTGACTCACCAAAGCCTTTGCTGAAGATATCTTTGGCAGGTTTTCCCAAGTCTGAGAACGCCGGGGGGACAACCATTGTTCCTGAGGAAACACATCCAGTCCACATTTAAACTCTAACTAACAGCAAAAACATGCAGGTACACAATTAGCTGCATTTTCCTGAAAAATGCATAATGGCTGATTAGAAATGTTTCCAAACCAAAATGCTCCACATGTTTAGTTTCCATTTGAAGTGACGTTTTGGGCTTGATGACTCATTTTTCCATCTCCAGACTGTTGTTCAACAAAGCCCATTTTTTCCTGTCCAGTTCATCTGCAGAATGGTCTTGATCCACTCACCACTTAACTGTTATCTCAAAAAGTAGATATTTTTTGAAGGATTTTACTGATAAATGTTACATTTTCCAACAGTCTTGAGTAGCAAGCCTTGCAAAGCTATTAATTGCATGTAGCTTTTCCTTAAAAAAACAAAACTAACTTTGAAGAATATGCACAAGAAAAAACATCAGTAGAAGCAGCGACAAGCCCAGAAAACATTGCAAAAAATGTTCAAAAGTAGATGCGACTAAAGAAATAGGAAACATTGAGCATCTTCTTCCCAAAACCACTTTAACCACAGTTAAGAAAGTACTGAAATAAATCAGATCTTTGAAGCAAATTTGAAAGTAAAATGGATATATTCTACATATTGTGAGTTTAGTTTGCATGTACTCATCTTTAGCATGAGGTAGTGATTTTGAAATTTATATTACAGTTTTCATTCATTCAAAAAAGTATTTTAATAAAAAATAAAATTGAGAGCTATATGGTCTAAAACTGTAAACAGTTGAATGTTTTAACAGGACAAGGACACATGTGGAGCAGATAAATCAGACTGAACTCAAGCATCTCATCTTAGCAAAGGCCTCACCTCATGTGTGGACCATGCGTAAAAAATGTGTCCAATCACATCGAACTGAGACTGAAATTTTAAAAAATTCTTTCAACTGAACACTAAGCACTGGGGATGTCATTTGTATCCATACATTAAACATCATAAAGCACAGCAAACATTCAGTGCGCGCCATCCAGCCAGCAGAGTTTCCTTCTGTGGGATTGACATCTCCAGCCCATCAATGTGAAACTATCGATTCTTTGGCAACAATCCCATCACAATCCAGCAGCCATTATTAAGCTAATGAAACCGTTTCTCCTGCAGAGGCATGCAGAACCACAGACAACTTGTTGCCACTCACAAACTGCATGACAAACAAAATCCTTCATTATGCAACGCATCAGAGCGGGAGGAGATATAATATGTATGATGTGCAAAGGCATACGACCAAGCGAGAGCAAAAGTGCTAACTTAAGCAGTAAAAGCTGGATTCTGCAGTCAGCAGCCGTATGCTGCTGCAGTCCTGCACTGCGCTGCACTGCTGCAAGCTGTCATCAGGGTCCCCTGAGTTAGCATGCATTGACCTTGAGAGATAAGAAGACATTTCTGACAAAGTGACGCTGACAGAGCATTTGCAATTTTTTTGCCTTCACTCGCAGTAAAGCTGGGTTAATGTTTGACTTGATCGTTTTCTTCCGTTTGCCCCCTGCCCTGCCCTGACCCTTAAACCCATCATCTTTTCTGCAGAAGAGTTGGACTTTGCCCATCAGGCACTGTATCCCAGACAGAAACGGTGTAATCCAATCAAATGCCTGGAACAGGCAGACTGAAACTGGAAAATTTTTAGTAGTGGCTCCGAGGTCAGGGCTGCCACCCCAAAGCGATCCAGGGACCCTGATGATTTTTTTTCCCTCTGTCTCCCTGCATGCACCCCCTCCACTCACCGGGACCCTCAGGGGCGTGGTGCTCACATACCACACAAACATCTTTGTTTTCTGCCTGCACGCCCGTTTCTGTCTTCTCCTCCTGCAGAACCACAAGCCCCACTTTCTCTTCCATGTCTCCTCAAGACAAGGGAAACACCAACAGGAACAGGAGAAAGGCAAGAGGTTCTGCACAGTTCTGACAATTTCAGTTCTTTATAAACTATATTCCACATCTGGAGCATTTAAGCACATTGATCATCTGGTAAAAAATCGTGAAACTGCCAGGTTTTTAGGAACAGCAAAAGGAGTCCATGCTACTCGATAGTTAATATAGCCCACAGATACCAAATAAATACAACCACATCTCCACAATTACACCTTTTTTTTAACATTTCAGTGTTGTAACAGGACATACATGTTTTAATATTTCATCAAAGGCAAATCAGCAGTGTGAGTTTAGGGAGTAAAGTATGTTTATTAGCGATGCACAGATCAATTGTGACCAATTTCTGAACTGTTGACATTAGAAGCTTCAGAAAGATCTGAGAATATTTGGGCATAAAAACACAAATAAATTAAATGCTTCAGCACAATAAATGTAACACACCATCTGATGTTTGTGGTATGCAATGCCTTTCAGTAAAATCCGTTTCTCCTAAAACACAAGAATATAAATATTTTTCATTCTTTGTAAATGTTCATATTAGAGACTCGAATTTCAGCTTTACTATTATATGTTTAATTATTCAATAATTTTGGCCTTAAAAAGGCCTTTTATCAATGTTGGACTACAACTATTTGATCAGAGGCAGAGGTGACATTAACAGAAGGATAAAAAAATGCAAAATGTGAATTTTGGTCACTTTTCATGTTTTTTTCAAATATAACTTATTTTCCCCAAAAAAACATTTTTTTCTTCCTTCTTAATAACTGGCAATATGTAATAAAAATCAAATTAAATAAATAAAAGCGGTCAGAAAAAAGAAATGGATTTCATAGGGCTCTTCCAAAGTAAATACCTTAGTTTAAACTGATGCACAAAGCTTTCTGTTAATGTTTTTGCTCCAGTCCCATCACTGTTTTTTCGCTGTCAGAAAGCTCTGTGACTTCTGTGTTGCTCCCAGTTTTTCCCCAGTTTCCTCAGTATGTGCAAGCTGACATTAATACTTGCTGACAGCATGCAAACCGTTGTCAGTCATTGTCATTTCAGCCCACAGACACTCCTCCTCCTCTCACACTGTCCATCTCTGCCCCCCTTCCCACTCACGGCCTTCGTTTCTCTGTCTGGCCGCTAAGTTTAGCTCCAGTAAACATGACACTGCAACACGTGACCTGGCAGTCAACATGTGTCCTCATCTAACATCAACTGATTGAAATAAAATCATATAAAATGAAAGTGTTTCTCTCTACTATACCTCCACTCTGTGGATGCAGGCAAACGTGGGCCTGTCACTCCCAGTGTCCCTTTTTATTAGGCAGCAACCAGACAACCCAGAATGAACTGGAAGGTCAAATGGACAGATAAGGTGATACAAGCACAAAATGGTGGTTGTTGACAATCAAACATAACTTGTTGTGAACAATCTCTTATTTTGATGCATGTTGCTTTGATACCTAAGAAAATGCATCTAAAAAAGTATTTGCTGCATTGCTCTGGGGTAAACTATAACTATTAGGTTGATTTTAAGGCAATAAGTTACCTATTCAACATCTGCTGAGGGAGAGAGACAGAGGAGAAACAATCTAAAATGTGTAAAAAGAGCAGTTACTCAATACCAGCCTAATCTCTAGATAACATGAGACCCAGATAGTGTGTGATTGTGGCATATACTGAAGAAATGTGTGTCTGTGTGAAAGAGAGATAAAGCAAAGTACATCAAAACTAACCCTCAAAGACATTATAGGTTGAAGCTAACCTGCTCCATGTTATGTGGTATTTTGGATGTGTTTGGCTTGACTATTACTTTTCTGTGTGCAGTGAAAATACCCATTCTGCATTTTTACCTGTGGTATTTGCTGCAGCATCACCTTTTATCAGCATTAAGGAGGCAGAAATCAGTCACCCAAATTCACCTCAATCAGCTCTGATCAGTGATCGGCAGGTTCAATGTTAAAAAAATCCTAGAGTAGTGTTGCTAATCATAAAATTCACCAAACAATGAAATTATACCATACTGAACTGAGCAAAAATATGCTACAAGTTATGAACCAGAGGTGCACCGATTTCATTTGATGACTGTTTGAGATCCAGCCACCCATTTCCAATATTTTTCCTGCAGACTTTAGACAGCTAGGAGACGAAATGTGCTTTTATCAATGTGCTTTTGATAATCTACTTCAATAAAAAAAATTAAATATTACATTTTTTTGTCTATTTATGGACTTGTCTCTTCTCTGCATTTTGGATCAATTCAACATAACTGCATCAAAGTACGTACTTTGCTCAAAATGTCTAATGCCTTAAAAATACTGGAGTTACAAAAGCTTTGATTTAATAATTACGATTAACATTGACCATTTGCCTCTCTACCCTACCCCAAACCGTAATTTGATAACATCATGCGAAATCTCTCTGGCTTTAGAAAACCTTCTAGCACATCTGGCTCTTTCCTCTAACCTGGAAGATTGTTTTTATGTCTATGTTATAATCCTTGGACTAAAGGTCACCTGGATCTGTCAAAATTGGGAGAAGGAGTTAAGATTTCAAAGAAAACAAAACCAACTAACAAAACAAAAGTTATTGTTGCATCTCTAACAGTTAATTTTATCTGAAACGGACAGAGAACTGCAGCCTGACTTCAGAACTTTGGATAGCGACAAAAAAACAATTGCATAAATTTACATAAAAACTGTTGAGAAATATGTACGTCATTATTTTAAAAAGCAATTAGCATTATAAAGACATAATGAAATCCTTTAGCACGGTTTTAAAGGAATGATCAGAGAGATAAAAGTCTTTGTTTTGCTGGGTTTTGTGCTTCTTCACGAACTCCATATGATTACATTTCCTTAAGATTCATGACATCCTGTCGCTTTAACCCTCGGGGGACCATGTTCACCACAGGGGATGTGTCCTACTGGTAACTCTAGTATGCAGTGAGCACTGAAACAGACATTTTATAAATACCCCGCATACTTTAAAATATGAAGTCAATACTTCTACACAAACTACTCACCAGTTATTATTTTTGAGCGCATCTAGATGCGAATTAATTCAACTAATAAAATGTGTAAACTTATAAAAACATTTTTTGTTAAGTGGGTTCGAAGCATTTTGCCGCTTGTAGTGATTTTTATGTATTTATTACAACTGATTACCACAAACACAGGCCTAAACTAGTATCAAAACCTGGTAACGCATCTGCGGTGATCCCCACTCCCCCCTGTTACTCGTTTCTCACTCACAGTCAAGCCATCTTTGACAACAACTACAAATTACGCTGAGAAACAGGCACCCCGACAAGTTTTAGAAGCTTCAGCTTTAGTAAAGTTATTGTATCTTACCTTAAATTTCCAACGGAGTGTGTAGACTTTCGCACCGTTGTTCAGTGTAGCTGAGTGAAGGAGAGAGCACCAACAGACACTCCGTGAGCATGCGCAGTCAAGCCTCCCGTTGAGGGCGGGGCAGTTGTGTAAATGTCATTGGTCAGTGGCTGTACTGTTATAAGTGGGAATAAACATTAGACTTTGTAAGGGTCGCTGATTCATTTCTAGCATAATATGTGACATTCTAACTGATGTGGCATAATTTCTACTGTCACATGAAACTTGATCAGAACATAATATGTATTTTTTTTCCACTCTTTTTAATCCACAAATAATATTTTAGTTATTGATTAATTGATGTCTACCATACAAACTCCTGAAAAATGTTTGCGGTATAGGTGTATACAGTTGAAAGTAGAAGTTTGCATGCACTGTAAAACAGGTATACAACTTATTTTTTTCAATGTTTGACATTAAATCAGACTAAACTTTTGTTTTTTGTTCAGTTTTGATTACCATACACCCATCCATTTGTACAACACAACAAACTACCCATCAATTAATGGGATAATTTAGAATAATAATTTATTTCCAGAGTTGGGGAGTAACTGAGTCACATTTATTCAATTACTTTTTTTTGAGTAACTTTTTGAAAACTTTTAGGGGGGTTTTTTCTATGCTGTACTTTTTACATTTACTTGAGTAATTTTTTGGATTGCTACTTTTTACTTTTACTTGAGTAATAATATGTTGAAGTATAAGTACTTTTACTTCAACACAATTTTGGGTACTGACCACCTCTAGGATGTTGGGAAAAATAAAACAAATTCTGTCAAGATATTAGAAAAATAATTATGAACAGCCACAAATCTGGTCATTCTTTAAGTATAATTTCCAAATGCAAAACAGTTCATTCTTTCAAACAGTAAATGCAACCAGCATGGGAATATACTATGAAGGTATTATTGTGGAACAGTATTTGTGCCTGACAATTGTGAAGTTGAATTGTAAAGTTTTGTAATTGTATATTTTTTTCAATCTTTCACAAATACAAAACAACAGTTAGACTCCTTCAAATTCTTAAGTGCAATTACACAAGTTGTATTCTTTGAGTCACGCTTTAAAAACAGTGCTACACTTACAGTTCTGCTCCAAATAATCCCAAAAATTATGCTAAACAAATCTGCATATTTGTTTACATAGATAGTGAATTTTTTTAGCATTCACAGACAAAATTACTGCTATACTTTCACAAATTCTTCATTACGGGTCACAGACTACATTATACAAGTAACAAGATATAAAAGTCCTACAATATCTTTGCTCTTTGATGTAATATTCATTTTGCATTATTGCAATTATTTGCTTAGATCTCAACGGGGTTTTTTTATTTTAACATGTAATAATCCGCTGAGTGGTTCCAGAGAAACATGCTCTCATTTTGTAAACCTTCCTTGCAGCGCCTGAAAGACAGTACTCAGGATTAAAGAACTCTTCTCCTCAATGAGATTACAGCAGAAGTACGTATTGTTCCGCTCCCCGGGCAGATAATCATTAAGCGAACATGTAACAAGGGCAGATTGTTACATGTTATTTTTTTTTACACTTTTTAATTGATCTACAGTGTGTTTTCATGCTTTGTTTACCAAGGTGACTGTTAATATCTGTATTCCCTGCGGTCATTGCCCTTCAGTCTAGATCTGTTTGCGCGTGCTCCGTTGCCATGGTGAAGAATTCGCCAACAAGCGTTGATATCTAGGCGTCATCTGCGCGCGTGAAAAAACCCTTCACCGTTCAACAAAGACTCAATTTTAAAAGGTAAGTTTTTATTTAACATAGTTTGACCGTTTGCAGATTTTGTGGGACGTCAACAATGCGTTTTCGCTCCTCTTAATCCATACGGAGTTTCGTCGAAAACAGTGTGTGGTAATTAGCTTACTTCAAAATACTATGGCAAACAATTGTTATGGTTGGCGTTTAATAGCCGTTGAAAGCATTATTGATATAGCAACATTCATGCGCAAATGTTTTTATTATTTTTATTTTGTTTTATTTACGTTTTTACCTTTTAGTACATGCAGGGAAACATGCAGCTTAGTCGTCTATTTATATTGTCAGGTTTGTGAGGTTTGGTCTATATCTCAAGTACAATTTGTAAAGGGATTTTTACTAATAGTTGTAGCAAATAAACACGCAGATATTTAATTTAGATTGCAGTTTGTAGTAAAGTTATTTTAAATCATACCGATAAAAGAAATCTTGGTAGTTGTACTTTTGTGTTTTCAATTTTGATTGTTTCTGATCTGAAACTGTTGATATCTGATAAATCTGCTCAGCAGTTTCTGCACCTTCAGATGTGTGAGGGACCTTCCACAATATCTGGGCCAATCCCCCCAGATCTCTCCCTGCTCCCTCAGTACTACAAAAGACCTTCTTCAGGTAAGATGCCATCTAATAGTTGTGTTCAATAGGTCTTGTGTTAAACAAAGTCGTGGTTTTAAAATTGTCATGGTCTGAATGAAGGATGCCTCATAACAACAGTTTGCAAAGATATTCATACCCCTAGAACATTTCTTTGTTGTATATTTTGTCATCTTCAATATATTTTGGGGGATTAGGTGATTAATCAACAAAGTTGTTTTTAACTGTGAATAGGGAAGGAGATGATGCAGATGCATGTTTTGCACTAAACATTTGACAAGTGTGTAGGAAACTGGCTGCTTTGGATTTTATTTAGAAGTATAAGAGTAAAGAGGGCAGAATACAAATGCACTCTACATCTTTCAGATTTTTCTGCATGAAAAATGTGGAAACCTGTGCATCATTGTCCCTCCACTTAACAGATACTTTAAGTTCTCTGTTAGTCTAAAAAACTGATTAAAGTTTTGGTTTAAATTGACAAAATGTAAACAAAAAAGTTTCTAGCAGGATTAATAGTTTACTGTAATATGGAATGCTTAGAAAACTTTTTGTAACAAATACATGATGGCATTAAATTAGCTTTCTTGGGGGGGTTTTCCAACTCCAGCTCGTGGTCGTTTAGAAGGACACCATAAAGAGAGCTTGGCCCTTCACCTGGGTCCTCTGGCTCCAGATCCTGAGTTGTACCCAGACAGCTACAGCACTCGGTCAGCATCTCGCCGGCCCCGGGTTGGCCCCAATGCCACTTATATTCTGGAACGTGGACAGAGAGGAGTTGTGGGAGACTTACTAAGGCTAGACGGGTTATCCATAACTCCTGTTCCCAAACAGAGTAAGGACAATATGGTAGCCTATTTTCAGTAACGTATGTAGTTTTTAAATGGATCAATTTTTGGTGTTTTAAAAAAACTGTGAATTTAAACATAAATTTCTGGTCTATTGAACTAGGATAAATGTTGTTGCTTCTCCTTGTAGAGCAGAAAGTACATGACTTTAGTAAGGATAATGTACGTCGACTCCGGGAGATCCAGAAACGCTGCAAAGAGCAGGAAGCCGAGAGAATTCATACCGGCCCTGTCCCAGTCAAAGCTCTGTGGACCTCCTCAAAATACCAGAACATCCCATCAAGGGTGATGGCTCAGTTAGAGGCGAGGACGAGATTTACTTCTAACAGAAATCTGAGGATCTCATATTTCCTCATGTTTTAACATGTGTGTTTATTTCACTCAGGTTTCTAGCCCACTTGTTAAGCCTCAGTGTCAAACATTTCTAAAGGCCCACTCTAAAGGTGGCTCCTCCACTCCACCAAGACCTTCTCCTTTGGCTTTCCAGCGTCCAACCTCCTCCAGTTCCACAGATGACCTGGGCTTAATGGTGGGATTATATTATAATACAATCATAGAGTTGATCATTTGTTTAAATGTCTTGCTTCCAATGTATTTGTTTTATGCTCGCCATTAAAATGTTTTTTAAAATTCTGAAAATAACTCAAGGGAAATTAGTTGTAATGGAAGCATAGATTTATGTCTACGTTTTAAATTATACTTTCAGGTGCAAGGTCATACCATAGACTTTGTGAAATATAATGCGCGGGCTGCAAGAAAAACTTCCCTTCGTCGGTCCCAGTCACTGACAAACCTCAGGGATAAGCCCATCCCGAGTGCAGTGAAGGGCCAAGTGCCTCAATAGTGAGTATTTTAACACCATTTTTTACTTTATTCATAACTTAATCTCAAATAACTTCTACTCAGTTTGTATGTTATAATTTGCAATATTTCTCAAGATTTTAATAAAATGTTTTTAGAGATCTTTTCCATTAATTGCTCTTTCCTTATGGCACTAGTCATTTCGCCTTTCTTTGAAGCTCTGTTCATTTCAGGTCCAACTTATTTACGTACAAAACCAAAGCGGCTGTTAGTATCTATGAGGATCCACTAACATAAGCTTTAATTATTATTATCACATTCATGGAGCACTGTAAGGAAACTTAGGCCTACCATTTTTAGGGTTGCTCAGAATTATTTTATGGCTTAGCCGGTTGTCCTAATTTTTCATATTTCTGGAGGATTAACTTGCCTAAATGTTGATCAGAACCAGAATGAATGCAAAAGAGATATGCTACAAAGTTTTCAGAACATAATATGAAGTTGTAATTAATTATAAAAATAAAGTATACTGTAAATTAAATTTGGGGAATGTTTCTTTGATTTGTTCTTTTCCACTGTCACCTCATGCTTTGTCAACTGAGCTTCCTTGGGTAGAAAATTTCTTATCAACTGGTAGTAAAAGATGAGTCTGTTGCTCTGTGTTAAAACTAATTGATGCATTAATTATTTCTGGCTATAAATTTCAACTGTTTATCTTGTAATGAGCCTTGAGAGTATGTTTGTTGTGAATTAACATTATAGAAATAAGCTAGAAAGAAATGGAAGTATGGAAAGATTAAGAGACGAAATAGGTAAATATAGGGAGTTTGAATTGCTGAAGGTGGAAACTGACCCAAAACCTTTCTTTGCTGTCTCACTACCACTTACATGCAGTCTTGAGGAAAGAAAGAAGCAGTGGCAAAAAGAGGAAGAGGAGAGGAAGAGGAATGCGCCTGATCCCAGGGTCCCAGCTGGTCACATGATGTTGCCTGATAGCGAGAGACAGGAGACTCTGAAGTCCCTGAAAGACAGTAGGTCTCCTTTGGTTGAGTAAATCTGCTGATAAACAGATGTTCACATGGAGAAATCGTTGTTGTTCTTATTGTGTTTTTTTCCCTCAGCTCACGGCTCATTGGTGTCAGAGCTGCTCTCCATCCCGCTAAGGTCTGATGGTCTGAGCGTTCGCACACGTCGGGCTCAGCTTGACTGTAGACTCTCTGAGACTGAAGAGGCCATAAAGATTTTCTCCAGGGATAAGGTTTATGTTAAAGTTGATTCCTAACACACCAGAAGGACTTTAAAAGAAGCCTGCAAATCTGCCATTTTGTTTGCACAATTTATTTAATGTAAAAAAGCTGACTTTTATGAAAAAGATTACTTTATTGCTGTGGAGGGATTTTGTTAAAAAATATATTTTATATAATATTTTTATCATGTTAAATTACTTCATTTGCTTAATTTCAGTAACTCTAACATAACATTACAATATTTCTAGTTCTTCAATTACATGCTTTGGCTTGTGTATGAATTAAGAGCGACAGTGTCTCACAAAATTGTACACATCTCTGTGAAAATGCCAGGTTTTCAAAAATATTAAGACTAACAATAAATAATTTTAAAACTTTTCTCCAATATTAGGTGACATTTATCCTGCAGAATTCAATGGATGTTAGAGAATCTATTTTAGAGATTTTGCAACAACCTCAGTCCATTGGCAAACTAACACTCTGTTAAACCATCTTTAATTTATTATTCATTATTTGTTAGTTTTGTTTTTATCTCAAATTATGCAGAAATTATGTTACACTGTATGTGCAAAAAATTTTAAACTTATTTATTTATGGCTTCTATGCTTTAATTTCAAAACCTGGTATTTTAACATGATTGTGAACATTTTTGAAAGTTACCTATAAATGTCCTGTGAAGTTGAAATAAAAAAAACTGTTATTTCCTGTGATTAGAGTTGTTTTGTTGCTAATTGCGACCATGCCATGTCATTCCATGTTTTACTAACTGTATTTTCTCATCATAAAACCGGCAGTGAAAACATAAAATACAGTTAAAATGTGTTTTTCCAAAAATACTTATCATACAGTCACCTCAACAGTACAGGTTCCTGTTTGTCTAATATTCTAGAATCGCATTGCTCGTGGTGGCAGCATGTTGCAGATCTGGGCATTGCTTTTTTTGGAAAAAAATTTTCTCTGGTTTTGAATGCTCTGCAGGTGGAAGGACTTGTACTCTTAAATTTTCCCTTTCATACAGAATATATGATGTGTAATTGTGCCTTGTGACAAGGCATTGTTTTAACAACAATTCCCAGTTTAAAAGGAGGCTTTATGGATGCAGGGCAGGACCAAAGAGCAGAGAAAAAAGGAGAATGTTTAAACAGTCTCTTTCATTGATCATAAGGTGTAAGTATTCTATCCCCGTTCTAATCATGGCAAGACACAGATTTAAGGAGGAGGGGCTAAAGCAAATAGGTGGATTAGCAGTGCGTGCTAACGACTGAATATGTCATCCAGGACATAGTACTGTCGATTATCCTCTCTGCTGCTGGATATTAAACTGTTAGCATGTTATGAAACTCATGAGACTCTAATACAGTAACAGTCTTCAGCCAGAGGCCTCTTCAGATTAATTGGGAAACTGATTGCAACTGGAGATATATTTGATATTGTACAAATTGTACTGTTCAGAAGCATTTTTATACGGAAATGTATATTTTTTTAAAAAGTGTATTTTACAGTAATATTTTGTATTTTCCAATCATAAAAAACAAGTTAAAAAAAATTGCGATACCTAATTTTAAAAAAGAAAAGTCGAAGTGTT
The DNA here is from genome assembly GCA_902982915.1 of Phalloptychus januarius. NCBI lineage: Eukaryota > Metazoa > Chordata > Actinopteri > Cyprinodontiformes > Poeciliidae > Phalloptychus > Phalloptychus januarius. The sequence continues at coordinate 6,242,183 of CADWAE010000482.1, forward strand.
TCGTCTCGTGGGGATTATTAATGACGTGTTACGCATTTCCAACGCCCGCTACGTAGTTCGGGTCATTGTTCTGCGTGAGTACTGGTGAAAGTGTTAGCAAGGCGCTAACTAAAAACACAAAGTGGTACTCACTCCTGCGTGATAATATTATCACCGGACTTTCACAGGACATTTTGCAGTTTGTGTACTCTACAATGAGCAAGAGGAAAGCTCCACAGGAGTCCCTAAATGAGGGAATAACTGACTTTCTTGTCGGTACGTGACGTTACGTTTCAGCCAGCAGTTAGCTAGCTTGACACTCGCAGTGTTTTTACTATTTAAACTGCTTTCATATTATTTGAGTAATACGCTGAGAAAATTGCTTTCATAGACATTTCTTTTGTTTGTTTTTAAGCATGGGAGTTTCTCTGCATTACTGTTTTCTTTAGAGGCTGTAATTTAAATCCCTACTTCCGTTTCTATGTGGTTCTCTAAAATTAAATGGGATGTGCTTCTGGTTACAGAACTGGCTAACTACGAGAAAAATGTCAACAGGGCAATACATAAGTACAATGCATACAGGTGAGTTCCTAAAAACATTTGCTTTTATTTATAGATACGAGTAGAAACCACGCATTCAGTGGTTAATTTGGATAGACTTAACTTATCTGCTGTTTCATCTTTCACTCATTCCGGTCAGATATTTAGAGAATTCTCAGACAATAACGTTTTAAAATTCTTTTACAATGACAAAATTATACATTTATTGTAGAATTTATGGAGCATGAAATAAAGGTATTGAAAATTAGCTTGCTTGTTCATGTCATATTACCAAAACTTTAAAGTACTTTCTTTATAAATACTTCTTTCAGCCATTCGATAATGTTTTATTCTGTACTGTGGATAGGAAAGCAGCTTCCACCATTGCCAAGTATCCTCACAAGATTAAAAGTGGAGAAGAGGCAAAGAAACTGGTACGTGCTAAATATATTTTCTATGTTGTTCTTTATTGTTTTGAATACTGCTAATATTTAAAAAATGAATAATGTAAGCAAAACTTTAGTGATGACAGTGGACAGGGTAAATTATGAAGATGCTTCTTTATTAATATGTCTAAATGGATAATCTTTTTCTTTCTTTTTTTCATTATATTCATAATGAAACTATCTGTGTTTTATGTTGACCATAATGTCTTAATATTAGTCTGTCCACACATGGAATATGTATACTGCCTTTAGAGTTAAACATTCCTATAGCATAAGTTATTTGTCAGAGTAGCAGTAAGTGTGTTTGTGCTGCTTTCCAAAAGCTTGTGTAAATAAATTTTTAACATCCTGAGATGTTTACTTTCAACAGGATGGAGTTGGTGCGAAAATAGCTGAAAAGATTGATGAGTTCTTGCAAACTGGAAAACTAAGAAAACTTGAAAAGGTGAGTTGAGCTGTTGGGGAGTGCACATCTCCTTCCACTCTGTATTTTATTTTATTTTAACTTTATGAGAGAAGTGACAGGAAATGCATATGTCAACAAACTAAACAGAAAAAGTGAATGTTCAGCTTGATATTTTACCTTGTCATGCAGTAAAAGAACTCCACCAGTAGAGACTGGTTAAGTGCATAAACTCCCTGCTCTTCCTGTAAAAAAAAAAAAAAAAAAAGAAGTTTTACTACACAGACTGATGAGTCTGACATATTTTCATCTAGATCAGAAATGATGACACCAGCTCTTCCATAAATTTCCTCACCAGAGTCACTGGAATCGGGTATGTTGGTAATATTGCCGAATAGGACCAACTCAGCTGTTGCTGCTTTTTACTTTTATTATGCATTAAATTATATTAATTTCTTATAAAAAAAAGTACATATGTTTTGACCTTTAGGCCTGCTGCTGCTAGGAAGTTTGTTGAAGAGGGGGTGAAGACAATGGATGGTTTGTACCGCAGATCACATAACGTTTACATATTTTCTTTAACAATTAAACTCAATTAAACCTAATTTACAGATCTCTTTGTGTTTAAAGGTCTTGAATAACTTGCAGGGAACATTAAAATACTGTTTTTATATTTCATTTTCCTTTTAGATTTGAAAAAGGTAGAGCACAAGCTAAATCACCACCAAAAGATTGGACTCAAGTAGGTTTGTGTGAAAATGCTTTAGGCTTATTTCTATTTTACTTCAGTTGTCTTCTGTTAGAGCACAAAGTGTTTATGTTTTATGGTGCATTTAGGTACTTTGAAGAATTTGAGAAAAGGATCCCAAGAGCTGAAATGGAAGAAATGGAGGTTATTATGCTTTTCATAATTTCTGATGTCTTTTTTAGTCTTTTTTTAGTTATTTTATTTTCTGTTTTTTTTTCACTTTAATCTTTTGTTTTTTATTAAGGTCCTTATTCTGGGGGAGTTAGAGAAAATTGATCCAGAATATATCGGAACAATCTGTGGAAGCTACAGGAGAGGTACTTCCATCAAACTGATATTCAGTCTTTAATTTTAGAGTAGCTCATCTTTTTAAAGGTTATTTCTAATTTCCAGGTGCAGCATCGAGTGGTGATATTGATATTTTACTGACTCACCCAGATTACACTTCTCAAACAGAGAAGCAGGTGAAACCTGTATATACTGTTGCTCGCTTAAAGTGTGTTGGTAAGAAGTGGATTGTTTTTTAAACTAATTGAACTTTCTCTGTTTCCAGCCAAAGCTTCTTCATGCTGTGGTCGATCATTTGGAGTCCATTGGGTTTGTGACCGACACTCTGTCCAAAGGAGACACCAAGTTCATGGTTAGGCCTCAGGTGTTTTTTTTCCTAAATGCAGTCAGCTGTAGCATCTTAATGTGACTAGTAATGAAGTTAGAGTTGTAATGCCACCCATCCCCTTTAGCGCATGACGAATGTACTCCCTCTGTGTGTTTAGGGAGTCTGCCAGCTGCAGGAGACCGATGATGATGACGAGGAGGAACATCTTCACAGGCGCATTGATATTAGGTTACCTTTTTTTCACTCAAATACTCTTAGGATATTTATCTGATATGTTTCTGGTCAGAAGCTTATAAACATGAACGTTATATTGATTTTGGACTTAAAGCATTCAGGGTGGATTAAAGTTAAAACTTATTCTGGGATTTCTACAAGATCTAAATTCCAACCTCAAGCTGAAATATATACACCACAACCCTATTCGGTCAGATCTCCTTTAACAAGTTGCAGAGAAACCACACATTTTGTAGCAATCAACAACATAATAGCTAATACATTTTCTCAGAACTGAGATTAATGATTTGGGGAAGCCATTCAGGAAGTCTTCAGAAACTAGTTTAGACTAACTTTAGGAATTAATCTCAATTAATTAATTAGACCAATTTGAACTTGTTGGAAAGTTTAACTCAAGTAGTCGCCTTTTTTATTTTGTTTACATAAAAGGTTCCAGCTAAAACCTTTGTATTCATGCGTTTCTGGCACACTCGTACATCTGATGTACAAGCGGCATCCGCATACACCAGTGATGAATGACAAAGCTGCTTCTCTTGGAGGTTCATTCCTTATCAGAAATTGATCTGATGGGATGCTGGAAAAGACTTTTGTTGTGTGTATGTTATGTAAAAAGGAGTTAGCCTACCACCGAAGTTATTCAAGCCTAACTAGTCTCAAGGCAAAACATGTTTTAGCAAGCAGCGACATCCCCAATGCTAATGTCAGCATCGACAGTTCACATTTCATGAAACACTCGAAAGCTGAATGTTTATAATAGCACTTTGCACCAATTTGATGGTTCAATAACCTAAATAACAGATTAAAAATGCCTTTTGGAGGAATAAAAACTATGGTCAGAGGAGGCCAATTTTGAACTTCTTAGCAGCAGCAGCCAAGGTGGTGGTAACATCTGGTGAGGATCCATTCACTACTAGTAGTTCTGATGTATTGCACACATTTCATGGATTGATTAAACCACTTCACCTCAGATCAACAGCTTAGATGGTTGAAACATGGACACGGAATGTTCCAGCTCAAAAGTTATCCAAAACAAAAATCCAAACTGATTTAAGCCATGCTTAAGTTATGGAAAACTTTTTAACTGTGCATAAAAACCAGAAAACCAACACATATGAATGAACTCTAAAACTATTGATACAAGGATATTATCTTATACTAACTGGTTACCAGAAATGTTACAGTCTCTGCAGCTTGTGAAGGGTTATTTAAACAAATATTGGTTTGTTTAAACCAATATTTAAACAAATATTGTTTAAATATTTAAACAAATATGCATGTGATTAAATCTATATGTGTACAATAACACAAAGTGCTAGGGGAAATATTTATTTAGTCTTAAACACACTTGCTTTTTATGACATTTTGAGAAACTATTTTGAGTGTCCATTTATAACTGACATCTCTAGTTAATTTTTTTTGAAAAATCCAATCATTCTTTCTTGATTTTTGCCAGGTTAATTCCCAAGGACCAGTACTACTGTGGCGTTCTGTATTTTACTGGAAGTGACATCTTTAATAAGAACATGAGGACTCACGCTCTGGAGAAGGGCTTCACTCTAAATGAGTACACCATCAGGCCACTTGGTGTCACTGGTGAGTCTCTGTCAGCTGAAACTAAATAAAGACCCCGTTTCACTTTGTAACTTCAACCAAAAGTGATTTTGCTGATTGTATTGATTGAAGGAATGGCAGGAGAGCCTCTGCTGGTGGACAGTGAGAGAGACATCTTTGAATACATCCAGTACAGATACAGAGAACCGAAGGATCGCAGCGAATGAAAAAAATCAACAGCAATCCTTTTTCTCAGCAAAAAGGATCTAGTTTGTTTCTTCTTTTCCACTTGACACTGAAAAAAGAGTAAATGTGAAATGAATTTTAATTATAAGAGTTGGATGTTTTCCCCAACTTAAATTAAAATTATCTTCACATTCTGGATTTAATATTTATTTATAACACTTCACCTTCATGCTTCATGAAGGTGCTTCTGCTTTATTTTTAGGGTTTAAAATCATGTCAGCTGTAGTTTGTTTACCTCATATTTAGATTTTGTTTTTGTTAAATCAAAAGGGGAGTTATAAACATACATATGTTATAAACATACATATGTTATAAACATACATACTCAAAGCGGATAGTTTGTTACATTATGTTTGTACATCCTGAATGTGTGTGGTTTTGATTTTTATTATTGTACTGCATTAATATTTTAGTTTGTAGTTTAGACAAACAGTTTGAAAATGTTACAATAATGTGCCATTGGATTGACGAGTAGCAAAAGGGTAATCAAAACAGATGAGGGTAATATTCTCAGCATTTAAAATGATTTTGTTTAATGGTAGGTTTAATTAACCTATTGTATGAGATGAGAAAACGACAGCATCCAGTGTTGGATCATGACAGAATGTGTCCTTTTTCCAGGAAGGCAGCAAAACTGAAACTTGTTATAGTAAATTATGGTAACTTTCAGATTTGTGTTGCAATCTCTGCAAATATGTCAGAAGTTATTTAAGAAGAAAATGAAACATGTGAAGCATTGCTCATTGTCTGTCATTAAATTAAAATAAATGGAAGAAACATTTACATTTTAATGTCTGTCTGTTGCTTTTGTTAGTTTAGTAATATATCAGGATCTGAACATTTTGGCATTTTGCACATCATCTTGCTGCACCAAATCATAACACAAATAGCTAAATTAATTCTGCAGCATCTTATCAAGTTCTTGTGAAGCCTCTAGTGTCCCTATCATTTGAATAGGAGCGTGAAAGCAAGGAAACATTTTAATAATGCAGAACTGCCAAAAAATAACTGATTTTTGGACATCATTGGTCTACATGATATAATCATTTGTCTTTTTGTCTGTGTGAACTATCACATATGATCTGTTGGTTAGATATGAGGTGCCTGTCAGTCTGGATCTTCAAGTCCCACATATTTTTACCTTTGGTATTATGCACCACCCAGGGAGATTGCCTCCAGCTCCAGATGTTTCCCTACACTCCTCCAGCTACTTGGTTTAAGCTTTAAAGGTTTTTTGTTCAGTTTGCCTGGCATCATCATAAGAACCTGCTATTAGTTTTCATAGTGGGGTCTCTTAAGGCCTAAATTTTGATTCCTGACTGACATAATAGACGTCAGTCTCTGTTGTTTTTGCAAATTGTGCAGTTTCTTGTGGTGCCAAGGTTAGCGCCTCATTATTGCACTTATCCCCAGTTCCTTCTTACCACTGGTAGAGAATCTCTATGTCTTTTATATCCTCAATCTGGCTCTGATGCATGATGTCTGCTTTCATGTTGGGCTTCCAACAACAACATTACATTTCCCTTTGAGATAAAAGTATTTTTGAATTTGAATTAATTATTAGTTCATTAATGAGAGCCATTGCTGTTTATTCTGGTCTATTTGCTATTCCATTCTTGTTGGTGATCCTAATGCCTACAAGTTTTTACTTCCGTCTTTTTTAGTAAATTATATGGATGCGCAAAAGCTGATTGTTTTTCCAAGGAGTTAGCAGTTCCAGGTACTTCTACGCTAAGCACACTGCTAAAATATAGAATCTTGAGAAGAAAAACAAAATAAAATATGAAAAAATAGTCTCACACTTAATTCCTTGTCCCACTGAGAACATTATAGTTGAGCGAATCACTCAAGATACATTCTCCAAGCACTTGTTCTTTATGCTGTTTTTATGATAAATAAATGCATATGGAAGTGTTGAATTTATCTGTCCATCACTAATCGTCCATGCATCCAGCTAATAACCCATCCATTTATTGATCTGTCCATTCATCCAACCTTTCATCCATTAGTTTGGTAATCCCATTTATCCATCAATATGTTAATCTCAACACATATTAATCTATTCATCCATTCATAAATGTATCCATGTATCAATCTATTATCTACTCATTCATCTATCAATTTATCTGTATATCCTTCTTCACAGTTTACTATTTTTACAGGTGATATATTTAAAGACCGATGTATGAAATTTTCAGTTTGGAAAAGTAGAATTTTTACTTGGAAATATGTAGGAAACTTCTGTAAAAAATATTTTGGATTTATTGACTAATATTCTTACAGACTCGAGTTTCTAAAGTCATTGTTATATTCACGTTCTAATTTATAGCATTATAATATTCAGATTTTTATCGTTTTTAATTTAGAAAAAAAAATCGTTTCAAATACACAACGTTAATATTTTTTTTTTTTTTACCGAAACTGCAAAAAAAAATCACACGATGGAAAATACATTTCTTTACTGCATTATAAAACAATTCACTGTTTAGCAATTAGCCCGCTAGCAATAACCCCACTATATACAAGCGTTGCCCGGACAACGGCTGTTCGCGGTGCATGATGGGTTGAAATAAAATGCTACCAGAAACACCACAAGGATACGCACCAGCTGACCAATGAGAGCGCTTTGTGCGTTAACGGCAACCAATTGGAGGAAGTCAAGTTAGCCGTATCCTACCGCCACACACCCACATCACTTTTGTGTCAACCACTTCGCGGGAGTTGTCGCTCCAGGAGCAGTTATCCCATTTAAACTACTCATCGTTTGATACGCTTCCGTTGAAGGTAGGGTGACAATTTGTGCATTCACTGAGTTGTATTTGAATTGTTCAATTTATTAATTGTGCAGTATATTTTTACTGGTAAACGTGTTTTTTAAATTGTTTTTTTTTTACATTGTGTTGAATTACTGTTGGTTGTCTTGGTTTCAGCTAATCAGCAGCATCATTGCATGGGGCGCACGGTGGTAGTTATTGAGTGAGAGAGAAAAAAACATCTTCCGATGATAAATTACTTAATATAAAAAAATATTTTAAAACATTTAATGCTTCCCTGCACATTTAAAAAACAGCCGGGGAGAGTTTTCTCAGTGGCTAATGCATTTTTAAGGAGTTGCCGGAGTTTTCGCATGATCCTCTAATCAGAGTATAGGTGTAAAAATGTAGACGGTAATTTTAAATGTCTTGAGTATCCATAGAAACTACGCAGAGCGCACGTTCAGCTCGCAGCCTTTTGATGGAAGTTATGTAACACTTGTAGAAATGGCTCGATCAAACATTATGTAGCCGTTATTATGTAATAATGTCGTCGCTGAAGAGACATTTTCTTTTTTTTCTTCATGATCTTGATGTGTCCACTGCTTTATTTCCCCCGATGCCTTTGTTGATCGGTGTTGGTACCCTTAGGCAGACTCTATGGTCACATTATGTATGAGTGTGTGTCAATGCCCTCATGAGGATGATAAATTATCCGCTGTGTTTTGGTTACCCAGAGCAACGCCATGTCTGACAGAAAGCCAGTGATCAAGAATGCCGACATGTCGGAGGACATGCAGCAGGACGCCGTTGAGTGTGCCACACAGGCCCTGGAGAAGTACAACATTGAGAAAGACATTGCTGCATACATTAAAAAGGTACATATAAATAAGGGATCATGAGGCATCCAACGTCTGAACAGACAAATCCGCACAAACTATATTTAACGTATTAAATATACCAATCTATTTGAGTAGGTTTTTGAAGGTTTTCTCATGTTGTTGGCATTGTGTCAGGGCTGGATTTAGGAGGATGTAGGCCCCATGGGCCAGCTTTAGTGCCCAACCCATGTAAGGTATTTTTTCAAAAACGTCCAGTCACAGTAGGTTGCTTGATTGATACACATCTTCCTCAAAGTTTCTAGGCCTAGTGCGGATGAAAATATAGCTTTTCCAAAACAATATTTTATTCATACTGTCTTTTAAAAACAGGACATCATTTGAGGAAATCTCTCAGTTACCCCAAAAATCAACCAAATGTTGGTGACTATGCCAAGCATATCTATCTAGACCTTGCTGTTGTTGCATTTAAAGTACTTGGGGATGAAGGTTTGTTCTCGAATAGTTGTGTATTGCATAACTACATTAAAATCACCAAAATTTATACAAGAAAATATATCATGTTGGGAAAACATCACATTTTTTGTTTGTTTTTTCTTTGAGTCAGGTTACTTCTGTGGTTAGCCCTTAGCCTGCTATACCAGCCCAGTATAGGTGTAATAAATGCAAAGCTAATGACTAATGCAAACCACCTGGTGTATCATTGTTGCACATCCAGTTTAGTATGTATGGTTTTTTTATCTTCAAGATCTCATTTATTATACAGAGGAACAATTTTTAGCTGTCATGTGTAACTATAGAAACGGCCTAAAGAAGCTAGATGTACTGTAACATAGACTACCACATTGTCTTAATTCTGTTTACCAGTTAGTTCACTGGGAGAAAGTTTTGTAAGGGTTTGGTACTCGTGACCACAAAGGATGATGGGATGACAGACCACAACCGAAAGTTGGAAAAGAATTGCAGGAGTTTTTATACAAATATGTTATGCATAACTGCAAATTTACATTTCACTCTTTGTTCTCATTTTTTAAAAATAAACTCATAATCTCTAGGTAAAATTATTTATTTACCATAAACCATCTGATATCTTAGAGCGCGTTTTTTCATGCTACATTATTTACGCAAGCATATTTATAATAATAAATAAATATCACAGCTTAACAAAGCTTGTCTTTTCCATATTAAGTGTACAGATAATACCCATAGAGGACTGGTGGGGGGTTTTTGGGGTTGCACATAGTTGCAGATTCAAAGACTGTAATTTAATCCTAAACTATTAATAATGTTAAATAATTTAGTGTCAACGTTCCATCCATGTATAGGAGCAAGAGCATAATACAGGAAACTGAAAGCATGTTGCCAATAATTTTCTCCACTCAATTTAATAAACATTCAGTGATGTAGCTTTACAAAACACTGTTGACCCATTCATTCAAGAACAACTGCTGGATTGTTTGCTAGATAAAAAACAATTCCCTGCATATTTGATCATCCTGAATATCTCTTTTGTTCCTTACAGGAGTTTGATAAGAAATACAACCCCACATGGCACTGCATTGTTGGGAGGAACTTTGGGAGCTATGTTACTCATGAGACCAAGCATTTCATTTACTTCTACCTGGGCCAGGTAGCCATTTTGCTGTTCAAGTCCGGTTAAGGGAAGGCTGCATTTCCCCAACCTCCGTTGACCATTCAGTACTGACGGACTTCAAAAGGCACTTATCATTCCTTGGCGAGGGGCCGCTGCCTTTTTTTGTGCTGCATTCTACTTTGTTGTTTTGACTATATAAACCGTGGCCATGTTAAAGAGATAAAACACTTGTATTTATTTTTGTCTTGTTACATTAGACTTGTCGGTTTTTTAATTAAAGTGTAAATGTGAAACGGTCTGTGTCGAATGTTCTCTGGTCATTTCATTATGGTGGATCAACCATTTTCTGTACCGACTTAAACCTCAAAGGGTGGCAAGAGGCTGTTTTCTATCTGTAAAAGGCAGGGTGGAATCAATCAATCAATCAAGTTTAATTCACACATTTCAACAAGGTGCTTCAAAGAGCTTTACATTGTGAAAACATCAATACACATCAGATTTTTTTGTTCAATGTTCATTGATTATGTTTCAAAAGCAACTCTAAATAGGTGGGGGAATGGTCTTGATTTAAAGGCTCTGTTTTCAGCTGTTAATTTCTGGAATTTGTTCCAGAGTTTTGGTGCGTAGAAGTTGAATGCTGCTTCTCCATGTTTGGTTCTGGTTCTGATCTGCTCTGCATCCCAGAACCAGAAAACTTGAGTCTGTAAGGTTGATACAACAGATCTTTGATGTAATTTTATGCTAAGCCGTTCAGTGATTTATAAACTAACAGCAGTATTTTAAAGTCTATTCTCTGAACAACAGGGAACCAGTGTAGGGATTTTAAAACTGGTGTTATGTGCTCTATCTTCCTGGTTTTAGTCAGAAAGCAAGCAGCAGTGTTCTGGATCAGCTGTAGTTGTCTGATTTTTTCAGGCAGGCTTGTGAAGACACTTGCAGTAATCAGTGCAACTAAAGATAAATGCATGGATGAGTTTCTATAGATCTTGTAGACATTAGTGCCTCTAATCCTGGAAATGTTCTTCAGGTGATAGAAGGCCGACTTTGTAACTGTCTTCATGTTGCTCTGAATGTTCAGTCGGATGATTAATAGATTACAAATGTAGTTCACTAAGAAAGCAAGTGTTCAGGACATATAATCCACAAAAGGCAACAGCTGGAATCAGTTGTTAAGCCTGTTAGCAAATAAGTATTGTATCCTCAGTGTCTGTTCTGACAGTCACAAACTTTATACAGACTAATTCAGTAAATTAAAATATTATTGAAAGTATCATTTATTTCATTAGCTCCAACAATTAATAAATTAAAAACTGGTATTTTGATATCTTCTCAATTATGAACAGCTAAAGAAAACATGACGTTTACAACTAGAATATATCAGACCAGTTGAGCCGTTTTTTTAAAAACAGAAAGGTGGGGTTAATGGAAAGTATTAAAAATCTGTTTACAGGTTATTTTCAAAAGATACTTTTGGTACATTATAATTTATTTATTTCTACAGTTAAGTTTGCTACAAGGAGATTGGATTGGCAGCATTGTAACTCTTGGGTGCTGACAAAACCTTTGAAACATTAAAAGTAGTTGATAACTTCATCCTTATTTATAAACCGTTCCTCAGTTCCAGGATGGTGAAAATACACAGATTTTAAAAAGTGAACCCATAAAAACCTAAGTTCATTAGCCACCTTTGCCAACATTCTTGAATTGCTCAATAAGCCCTAGAAAAAAACTTGAGAACATCAAACTCAGAAATTTCAGGGATTAATGTATTTTTTCCCCAGCAAATTGTTGACTTTTCAAACTCAAATTTCCTTGTTTTTTCCTAACATTTCTGAAATTAAATCTCAAAATGTTTTTTTTGGCATAAATTAACTCTCCCCCCCTCTACCTATAATGGCCCTAATACAGTTGCAGATTTGAACACCCAGACTCAGATCGGAACATTTTTGTTACAAAATAAATTTCTTTGTTAGTCTTGTGTAATACTCAAGACTGTCAGCAAGAGAGCAAAATTTTAGTTTTTCCATTAGCTGGAAAACTGATCAAACTTAAGCATGTTTGAAATAATCTTTTAAACTAAATTACTGAAAAATTAGAAACTATTAAAAGTAGGGCTGGACAATATGGCATTCGTATCAGTCGAGATGATTATCGATTTGTTTTAAAAATATATTAAACTCTACTAAACTGGTCATGTAACCTTTCCAATTTTCACTCCAAGATGTTTTTTTTAAGCAGTTATGAGGCGAAGTGGTGAAACTTCAAACTGCTGCTGCGCCAGTGACTCAGGTTGTTGCTAGGTAACCAAAGTTAGTTGATTCCACCATTGGTGAGAGTTTAAGCAGCTTAAGACTTTCCTTTGCCTGCATTCCCCAGAATGCTGTATGGTTCTGGAACATTCCATCAGACATATTTTATCACATTATCTATCGCCATATTAATTATTGATTCGTTGCACAGAGTTAGTTGAAGGTTTTAGCATTAAATTCATTAACATTTTCAATTGGGTTCACATCTACAAAGACTTTTCTATCCAGAAACCGTTAAAACTCCAAATCGAAGGTAAAATAACGAGCCGGTCAATAGACGATGGTAATTTTTTATTACATATTTAGAAAACCAGCTTGTGTGGGAAAACGCCATTAGTCAGGGCGAAGGAGGAGCGCAGGTATCCTTTCAGCTGAGGCTCCTTCTTGATGAGGGGCAGCAGCTGAGCATCAACCGCCTTCTGGTCCTGCTTCCTCTGCTCGGTCAGCTGGTATTTCTGCAGATTACACATCAGGTTAATGAGGTTGCTTGGAAAGCTACGGCGCTACAGAAGCAGCTGGAGGCCAATGTACCTCCTTCTCTGTATCAAAGATCTCCCCCTCCTGGTGGCGGGGCCTCCTCAGCCTCTTCTTCTTGAAGTAAGTGTCGTTGAGGGTCTTGGGGATCTTCATACCAGAGATGTCGATCTTGGTGGTGGTGGCGATAACAAATTTCTGGTGAGCCCTTCGCAGGGGCACTCTGTTCAAGGCAAGAGGGCCTGAAAAAAGACGAGAAGAAAACATTGGGATAAAATGAGTTTTGTATGCTTTTCTCACGGTAAAACTCAAGCAACTTTTAAACCAAGATGGAAGGGATTTATCGATACATACTCGTACATCTTTTGAGGAAATGCATTAACTTGTTCAAAATTTCCCCCATCCATAAATAGTTTGTAAAATTTTACAGCAGAAAAATTTTAGAATTTTTCAAGTATTTTTCAGGATTAGTTTTTAAACTTTTCCAGCACCAAAAACCTTTGGAGATGAAGAAAATACAAACTAGTAAATACAGTTCCAACTTACAATTATATGATCTGTTTTATTACTGTTCTTAAACAGTAATAAAACTGTATAATAAAAGTAAAAGTAATAAAAGAGTAATAAAACTCTTTAATAAAATTATTATTATTAAAGTCTTGCATTCTACAGCAGGGGTAAACAAGTTAAAATATAACAAAATCTGTTGTTTTGAAATGTCTCACACCCTATACACGTATAAACGTAAGAAAGATGAGCCAATTTAATTCAATTACATGTTCCTGAGTCATTGAGGAATTAATAAATATTAATTACATTTAAACAATAAACACACATTTTTATTGTTCCAATAAAAACACAAACATTTTAATTGCTTAATTTAATTAAACACTAATCGAATCAAGCATTTAATTTGACTTTCCTACTCAAATTAAATGCTGAAATAGAAAGTCAACAAAAAAAAATCTGAAATATTTTTGCTAAGTTTTCTGGCCTTTAGCAAATAGAAATAATTTTGGTGACTAACATAAAACAAGAAATGTTTAGTCTTATTTAACTTCAGACAGTGAGAATTTTTTTAAAGGTATATAAAAATATCTGGTTCTAACTGTAAATAACGTTTTCCAAATTTAGGCTTTAAATCAAACGTTTGATTGCACTTTATTGCAAAACTGCATATGCAGGAATCAAGCACTTTCCAGGCCTTGAAAACATCTAAATGATGTTCAAACACTCATCCAAACCCTGGTAAATGAAAGAAAACAAGATTTTCCAGCTGGGTAATAACTGCTTAAGCAATCTGCAGCCTTACCAGTGACAAGCAGGAGACCACTTGAGAGCTGCTTCAGGAACACCACGCGCTGAAAAACAATCATTTCACTATTAATCTTAAGCGCTGAAGGCATTCTGCTGCACAACAACGCACCGCGTGCTACAAATATATCTCCCAGGACGTCCAATCTGTTTATCTGAAGCGGTGCAGGCAGAAAGCTACTATGTCATCTCTGCAGAGCTACACAGTAAACATTTGATGCATCCAAAATGTTTTTTTGTTTGTAGGTCAGCTGCCTTCTCAGTATGTGTGGGTATAACCTAGCCATACAGCAGGTGAGTGGGAGAGAATCCTCTCTGTTGCACTGAGGGTGTGAGATTAGAGTTCGATCAAATGTGCAACTAAACCCCCAAAATGTTCTAGAGTAAAAACATTTGATGCACTCAGGGTGCGTTTCTGTTTTTAGTGCCCTCACTGTTTTACTGATCTGCACAAAACCTAACACACACAAAATAGCGTGTGCAACATTAAACGAATATTTCCGTGAAAACTAAATTTGTAATAATGCCTAATAAGGCTGGGTGAGAAATAATTTTACTGATTAATCAAACTTTTGGTTTTTGAAGATTTAATTGTTGGTTTCCATAGTTCAGACTGATGTCAGCAAGGCCGCCATGTTGAACAATTTATTTGGACTTTGAATTCTGGTCGGACAAAGATTATTTTTCTTTTTTTTTTTACTCAAGAATGAAGTCAATTTTACAAGAATATGATCGTAGTAATCTAAATATAAAATCATATGACAATAAAGTCAAAATAATGCGAGAATGAAGAAGTAATTTTATGAAAACACCAACATAAAAAAACAACAAAAAAATTATCCAAACCTTTTTTCATTAAAATTACATTCTTGTAACTTTAAGACATTCTTCAGGTAAAATTTCTTCTTTGATCTTCTAATTTTAAGACTAAATTCTTGAATTTAAACGATTCCTGTAGTAAACTATCATCCTATGTGTATATTTTCTTTTTTTGAAAAAAAAAAAAAAAAAGGCAGAAAAACTAAAAAATTGATTAAACTTGGAAATCAGATTTGGTCTGAAAAAAAGAAAACGATTTTATTTTTAAGCCACACCGCCGAGCCCTATTTACGCAAATATTCATTCAATTACATCATATAAAATTAACATTTTACCACTAACAGTAAAAATGGACTTTTGCTCTCAAATGTAAGTATGAAAAGACACAAAATAGTTTCTTTTTGTGATTGTCCTTTGTTAATGACCAATATTTGACCTTTGCAAGTCTATTTCTCAAGTCTTTTATTGTGTCGGTCATTTCTTTAGAACAAATATCAATTTCCTGATCTGTAAATCGTTCAGACAAGCGATTACCTTTCCGCGGTGGCGCCCGGTGAGCAGGATGAGGACGGTTCCAGGTGTGATGGAGGCGCGCAGCTTCCTCTTGTGCTGGCTGAAGGGTTTCTTCCCATGGCTCTTCAGTTTACGGGGAACGTCCTCTGTGGGATAGTAGCGGGGCTGCAGGAGTCAAAGATATTGGTGTTAAAGAACAGAATACCAGCAAACGTCTTTATACTGAAATAGAAACTTTGTGTTTTGTGTTAAACCCAGTAGGTTTAGAAGTTGTAAAAAAAAATTAGATGGCTAAAGTTCTTCAGTATTTCCAATGGTGTTTCCTTTGAACAGTAAAAACAGCGCTGTCCCTCCCCTACCTGTTGCTATGTAGTGTCTCACAGAAGTCTGCTAACATTTCCCTCACAAGAAAGGCCAATTTTGTTGTACAAAAATATTAGAGTCTTAAGCCACTAGCAGAATAAATATTTCAACTCACTAACCAGCCAGTGTTCCTCTAATTCATAGGTTCCCAAACTTTAAGAGGATCTGAACCTTAAAAAACGTCACATTTTTTAAAAAGCGCCACAACAGCAAATCAATCCGCATCAACAGCTGATTTATTTACAAATATGTTGCTTTTATTCATTTAAGTACTGCTTTTATTATTTTTTACACCACTTATACAATGCATATACTTCCTCATTGCCATTTTTGGTAATTTTATCAGGAGGAACTCCAAGACCAGACATACATCTATTTAGGGACTGCTGCTCCAATGCAAAAAGTTACAACACAGTAAAATAATCTGGTTCTGGTTTAATACTCTGGAGTAAATCTGTTCGTCCTATAGATTCCTTTTTAAGATTCTAAAAGAAAAACCAAAAGGAAACACTGTTGTCGTCTTGAATTAAAGAAATTAGATTTATGTCTGAAAGTGTTTGTACAAATGCTACATTTTTGTCCAACAACTTATAAACTTAAACATTTCGCCCATTACTCACCATCTTGCGCAGCTTTACAACACGGGTGCCTCCATTCTTGTCTCCCCCAACAGTTTTCACAACTGTGGCCTTGGGTTTTTCTCTGATCTTTTTCTCAATCTAAAACAAAAGCAAATTAGGATTAAACAGCGATGTCCCATCATGTGCATTCAGATTGTTTTCATATCGACTCATGCCTTTGTGGACCGGTCCTCACCTTGGTCTCAGCGGTCTTGGTCTTCCTCTTGTACATTGCCCGGCGGGCGTACATAGCAGAACGGGAGTAACGGCCGATGCCCCGGGCCAGAACCGGGTTCCGGCTCCCGTGCTTCTTCTTGGCAGACTTCTTCTTGTCTCCCTCTGCCATCTGATACAAAGATAACATAGGGAAGTGTTTATTCAAATCAACTATTTAGCATGCACATTTAAACAGTTGACCAAATCTAATGCATTAAATTCTGTTAAAACAGATGAATTAGCATTACAGCACTGTTTAAGACATAACCCCAGTAACCTCAGTAACTAAACCAGCTTAGAGCTTTCAAACCTTAGTTCAACAAAAGCTAAATAACACCAACCATTAAAACCTAAAATCTAATTGCATCTGAACCAGTACCAGTAACACAATGAGCAGCACAAACAATAAATACATTTATAGTTATAGTTTTCATGAACAGAGGCAACGCCAATTCAAACCAGCAGCATGATATGTAGCATGACTACACGTTAGCAGCACATTAGCAGAACCGCTTTGTTTGCTGCTTATTTACATGTGAATTTAAGGCTGTTGGTTAAAGCAAACCAACATAACATCTTGTTATTAAATTGTTACAAAATCTATCGGAGAATGGCCGGAGACATATTTTAAAGCAAGCGGCTCGGCTAGCTTTGTAGGCTTCAGGCTAGCCGGCGGCCTAGAACGTCGTTGAACTAAGACGTTCCTAAATACAGCGGCATGATGGACAAATCGAGGAAATAATGGTGTCGATCGTATCATCTAAGTATACTGTTAGAGCGGATGACATTACAGAGTTGTAGTTTTTATTCTGTAACGCAGATGAAAACGGATTTTTATTCCCACAGTTACACGAAGGCAAGTAGTCTTACCTTAGCTATGAAAAAAAGACCGACATCCGGGGATGTTACGTTTATAAGGACGCTGCCTCATTACGTTGACGTCGCTGCGTCGTGCTTCGTTGATGTGATGGTCTTTGTAGTCCAAATAGGGAATTGTTTACGGTTGTTGTTTTTTTGTGTTAATTTTTAACTGTTGCGTTTATTTCTCTTATAGCTACTTTTTCTAAACCTATAGCTACCTTTTCTATTTTGATTTTGGAAAAAATCAAAATCTGGTCTTCATTTTAGTTTGTATGTTTTGTCAGTGCACAAAATAGACCAAAAGAAGAATTCTGGGTCAGTTTTAGGTTAGTAACCTTATTCAGGGTGCAATAAACCTATTTAGAAATTTAATAAAGCAGAACATGTCCTAAACATATAATCTGAAGCGTTATATTTTTATTTCGGCTCTAGTGCCCTTTATTTGAAAGTAGCTTAACAGGAGAGATAGGCAGAAAACATGCAGCAAATGTCACCAGGCCAGGAATCTAACCTGCCAGCATGAGGACTAAGGCCTCCATATGTGGGTTGTTCTTTGCCCCTGCACCACCACAGCACCTGAAGCGTTATATTTTAATATTAGAGCAAGACTTAGAGATACTCCTGTTAGTTTATAAATTGTGGATTACATGGAGAACCAACACTTCGGGGGTGGGGTTTTTCTTGTCGCCTTTATCTTTTTTGTCTTTCTTTTGATTTTGTTGTCTAATTTGTATTTTCTTCTAATTCATGTAAATCACTTTGAACTGCCATGTTGCTGAAAATGTGCTATATAAATAAAATTACCTTTACCTGAAGTTGCCTAATTTTTGTTAAACCAGTCACAGGGGAATTCAGACAATTTACATTAAGAAATAAAACTGAATTCCTTTCTCTATCACTATTTTAAAGGCACATTTACAACAAATGAGAAAGAAAGACAAGTGATAGTAAAATGTACAAAACAGCTGTGATTTTTTGGACAATTTTATTTGCGATTCTTCCACAGAGAAATACAAAAATTTAGTCACCTCAGCTGATAAAACAGTAAACCCGCGAACACTTTATTGCAATACCGAGCTGCACATGTCAGCATGCCTAAGGATTAAACCCCTGTCTTTAGGCACAAATGGGCTCCAGTCATTTGTTTACTTTCACAGATCTCTTAAGGCAAACTCAAACATATGCTGCAAAAATGAACTGGCAGAGAATGAGAAAAAAGTTAAATTAGCTGTTGTTTTTCATCATTAAACATGCCTTTGACTGTGTACCAACTACATTTGATCTCATGTGAGTGGAGAGTGTTTCTGTTAGGCATTTATTTCACAGGCATCCTTTAGCAGCTTCGTCGTCCGCTAGCACTTTTCCAGGACGATGGCGATGCCCTGACCGCCGCCGATACAAGCAGAGCCGACAGCGTACTTTCCTCCTCTTCGCCTGTTTGAAACAAAGCTTGTTATGATAAAAATCTTGTTTTTTTAAGGCTACAGTTAATGATTTGTCTACCTGAGCTCGTGCACCAGGTGAGCAGTGATGCGTGCTCCAGAGGCACCAAGAGGATGACCGATGGCGATAGCCCCGCCATTGACATTCGATTTTTCTGGGTCAAGCCCAAGAGCCTTGGCAACGGAAAGATACTGAGAAGCAAAAGCTTCATTCACCTGAATGGAGGAACAGAAACAAACATGAAATTAATAAAAACAGCAAAAGCAGGATTACTTTTAAAACTTCTTCATGTAGAAGCAGCTACATTTATTCACACTCTTGGTAAACATGTAAAAAATAAAATAAATACATGAACCATTGATTACAGTAGCATAATTTCACACTAAACAAATTGGAAAAAATATAAAAATAACAACTGCAACTAGTTACTATCCTCCTGTATACATCTACAAACTTTGAATAATTGAGAGACATCCAATAATTTTACTTTATAGCATCTTAAACCACATGACACTGATGAACAAAACAATCAGGTCTTTTTCAGTATTTCTTTACATCCTAAATACTCTAAGTAATCACTGTGTGTATAAAGTTAAAGGATAAAGTCAAAATGGCATCTGTATTCTTTGTGACAAACCTCAACAAGATCCATGTCCTTGACAGAGAGGCCGGCCTTTTTAAGAGCTTCTGTGACGGCTGGGACTGGACCTAAAGTGAAACCGCATAATTTTGTTTTAAAAACTGGAATTAATTCATTAATTACTTTTATTAATGTAACCTGATTTAAATCATATCTCTACTATCCCTCACCAATCCCCATAATGCTCGGGTCGCAGCCGGACACGTGATAGGACACAATTCTGGCCAGAGGAGTGAGTTTGTGTTCCTTCAGGGCTTCTTCACTGGAGATCACCAGAGCAGCAGCTCCATCAGAGACTCCCTGCAGACCAACAAGAGACTCGGCTTACAGGTGACCTGCTTCACTGAATGGGTTAGGATATGGACGATACAAGACATGTTTGGTACTTTTTTATTTTGAACAAAATCGTTCTTAGATAATGAGATCTCAGAATTAGATGTTTTAGAGACTCTTAAAATCTGAATAAGCTGCTGCTGGCCACGCCCCCCAACACAACGTTTACATCACTCTGGAAAATGGCTGCAAACGGATATGCAATTATACAACCATGCATCTTTGAAAAGCTTTAGTAGAGCCTCCTGCGACAGACTGGCGACCTGTCCAGGGTGACCACGCCTCTCGCCCGAAACATTAGCTGGAGAGGCACCAGCAACCCTCCCGATCCCACTAAGGGACAAGGGTGTATAGAAGATGGATGGATGGATAGACTGAAGCTCAGTTTGGGTTGCTAGGTGACGGGCTGCACTTCACTGGGGTTGCTAGGTAACAGTGCAGTATGCGGTGAATGTCAGGAGGTTTTTGAAACTGCTGATTTTCCAGACACCAAAAAATATTTAACTTATTGCCAAAAAACAGCCGGGTGTTTTTTTAAGCACTTTGTCTGGTTTTAGAAGCAGTTGAAAGCTAAATAAAAGTATAAAAACATACAAAATGTGAATTTTGCAAAATAGGTCTTCTTTAGAGCAGACGTTTGCTGCTCTGAAAGTTACATAAGATAACACACGTTTATGTGACGATGTTGTTGGATTCTGAAAGTTTTGTATATTTTATTAAATATTTTTATCCTCAACTGTTTTGAAGTTTTCTCTTCTTATCTTGACCAGTCCATTTGTGAATAAAGTCAAAGTAAAGTGAAGCCTCACCTGCTGAAGGTGTTAGACATGACATTTTTAAGCCAACAACAAAGCTTAAAAAGACTTTTATTTAAATAAAAACACAAAACCAGGTAGATCTTCTCAGTCTAGAAGTTAAATGAAATAGTGTTAAAGTGTCTCACTGAAGCGTTGGCGGCAGTGACGGTTCCTTCCTTCTTGAAGACAGTAGGCAGCTTGGCCATCTGCTCCAGCGTGGTCTGAGGTCGAGGGTGTTCATCATGAGTCATGGACGCCTTGCCCTTCTTCGCCTTCACCTCAATCGGAGCAATTTCAGCTGTGAAGTGACCCCCTTCATGCGCTAAAGGAGGAGAATTTACAGGTTAAAGATAAACATAAGACATTTCGGCAGCTGGAAAAATAAATACAGCTCAGAAAAAACCTATAAGAAAGGAAGACATCTGTTTGCCCACCTGCCTTCCACCTCTGTTGTGTCTGGTAGGCATAGTTGTCACAGTCCTCTCGCGTTATCTTGTATTTCTCTGCCAGGTTTTCTGCAGTGATGCCCATCGGGGTCTTGATGTGGAGGTCAGTGAGACCCGCCCACAGAGTGTCCTCCAGCTGTCAGCAGGGGAGCACAGAGCAGTGAACGGATTGTTTCTGCACGACAAAACAGCTGCTGGTGCTTTTATTGAGTTTATCTGCAAAGCTTTGAAAAAGATCTCCAAGGAAATCAACATTTTACAGTAGAGTAAGGAGGCTGCACTAGATATTTCAGAACTATTCTAATCTTTAAATTAAATTATCCAGTGGAGAAAAAAAACAAAAGTTAGGAAATGGATGAAATAACAAAATCACCAGAGGGGTACTTATTGGAACGGCGCTTATAAATAAATAGAAATCAGGCTTTTTTAATGTACTCCGTATTTTAGGAACTTCTAACTAGTAATGTGAGACTTTCTAAAAAAATATTGCATAAAGTTAAGGCTGATTTCTGCAGAAAACACAAACTCTTACCAATTATTTTTGGTCTAGTTTCTAGTGCAATAGGACAAAATTGAACTTTCAAGATCTGCAATGTACATATGAAAAAAAACAATAACCTTGAGGTCAAATCCAAACTTCGTTCCGAAGCGGATGTTTCGGACGGCGTAAGGGGCTTGGCTCATACTCTCCGAACCGCCACACAGAACCACCTCTGATTCCCTGAGACAAATCTCCTGCAAACACACAAAATTATAAAAATGATTTTACTATGAAGCTACGAACAGAAGTCCAACAAACTTTGGGTTAAACGTCTGGGAAATGTTTAAATTCTAAGAGTTAAAGATGCTTGTAGAGACAAACCCTCTGATTTTTAAACAAACACACATCCTTTGAGTAAATGCATTAATTCTGCAAATTTAGGTTTTTATTCAAATGTTAGATTGAAGTTTATTACCAAATTGTGCAGTTTGACTGTCAAACACTTTAAACTATTTATACAGAAATCAAACATCTAAACAAAATCCAAACATTTTCAATTATTTCAAGCACCTGTATAAACTGTGTAAGTAATTTAGAAAATAAGTGACATAAAGGAGACAAACAGCAGAGCTGTTTTGCATAAGAAGGAGAGTAAACAGGTGGATGTTTTGTTGAAGTGTCTTGCTTACTTGAGCACCGTTGATGATGGACTGGAAACCAGAGCCACACAGTCTGTTCACAGTGAGCGCAGGAGTTGGGATGGGAACGCCACACCTCAGGCCAACATGACGAGCGATATATGGAGCATCAGCCGAACTCTGAGGAAACACACAATGTTACGTAACGAGAACACAAACCCCTCATGAGTGGCAGCTGACGTACCTGCATCACATTTCCCATGATGATGCTGTTTATGAGTTCTGGAGCGACGGCGCCGGCGGCAAGGGCCGCTTTGGCGGCGTGCTCCGCCAGATCTGTGGCGCTGTGATCCTTCAGCACTCCACCGTACGTACCGAATGGAGTGCGCTTGGCTGCTACAATAAAAACACCTAGACAATAACAAAAGAAGAACCTTACAGTACAGACGGCAGCACAAAAACAATACTTGATGTTAACATCAGGTTGATGGCTGGCATTTTATTTATCCACTTAAATATTGGTTTTGTTTAACAAGACAAAATAGCTCCCTGATGTTCTGGTTTTATTGGAATGTGTTTTGGAATTATGTTTAACATAAATATCAAATCTTAGCATAAACAAATGTACAATCTGAAATTAAACAACAGATGTAATTCTGGTATAACTTCTAAAGTTCCCCAATCATCATGCATTTTCCTCATTTAGTCTTACATTATGCAACTATGTAATCATGACTTTAAATTATTTTGTATTCGTTTTTAAATAACAGCAAAATTCAGTTATAAGAGAGACAAGTATTTTTCCGTTTCTAGTTCATGAACCACGGTGTGACCTGCCATACGTGGCATCAAACACATGATGCCTTGACCTGGACTGGAAACTCTGTTTCCTTTGATAAACATTAAAATGACGAGCAACTCATCTGTGACGTTTGTTTGCTGTTTCGTAATGTAGAACATTCTGTCTAAAAATAGCCTCAAAGCCCAAAGCAAGACCAAGTCTATTATTTATTTAGCCACTTAACATAGTTCAATATGTTTTATTAAAAATGTCAGAATCCAAATCTATGTATGATTTGAAGTAGCGTAAGAATAAGGAATTAATGTTTTTTAGACTGGGATAAAACAGTTCTTTATAAAAACCCATATTAGCAAATATAGCCATAAGATTAAAATGGTTATTAACAAACTAAACTAATTCTGCAACCTTTAAGTTAGATTAAAATGATGCTGAATTCATGTAAGGATTTGAGCTTCACTTTAATTAAATATTAGAAAAATCCCAGCTTTCACTCCATGTTACTCAGTTTTATACAAACTGGTTCATGGTTTGTAATGAACCACACTGCATTTGTGAGAAGCCAAAACAAACAAACTACAGCTAGAAGTAAAATAAAAATCTACATATACATAAATGTTTTTAATAATACATTGCTGATTTTAGTATCATTCCTCTATTTATACAACTTGTACTGTTTTGAGAAGTTAAAAAAGACACAAGAGCTCAAAATTTGGTGAGAATACTCCTAAAAGTAGATTTTTTTTCTTCCAAAAAGCTGATATAATTTGAAAAAATTAACTAGTTACTTGATCATCTCTGTCCCTCTTTTTTATTACCTTTATTCTATTTTTTTCCTCTTTTTTTGTATATTATTGTGTATTAAAAATAATTTAATAAAAATTTACCTGTCAGTCAAAGAAGGGAGATAAAGAAGTAGCTCAAACTACAAGTACTCATAATTTCTATTAGCCTAAGCATAAACAAACTACGTTTCTAGAAATGTTATGCTGACTATGGTTATAAACCTTCTCTTTAAAAAATATATAACTAGTAAATACAACAAAGAAACCCCCATGACACCACTCACCTTTAACCTACTTTAAATGACGTGAAGTTCATGCAAGGTTTTTCGCTGCACTTGCATGTAAATATTGACATAAAAAGCTCTACTTTACAAAGCTCCATTTTCATAATGTTACTAATTATATGCTGTGGTGCACAAAAAGCAGGAAAATGCTACATTTAAAACAGAGCAACATAGGGCACAACCGAACCTGCGAGCATTTTATTTTAGTCTAAATGCTGAACAGAAATATCAGTTTACCTCTGATGAGCGCCATGATGTTGGTTCAACAATGATCAGTTTGACAGTTTAAACTTTTAAGCTGGATTTCCCTCTGTCTCCTGATCTGCCCACCGTGGGTATATAAAGAAGCGTCCACTGCGACCTTTACCCCAAATAATGCCTTCGCGTCATGTTTTACCCCCACTGCTAGATTCGACAGAAAATTTACTTCTACATTTTACAAAAAAAATTATGAATGACTAAAAATAACTATATAATTTGATTATTTTAATTAAACCTAAATATATCTTCTAATTTATACATTTTATGTATGTTCTGCTATTTAAAAACGTTCGAAAATGCGGAAGTAAAATAGTAACAGCACTTTGCTAAATACGTCATCTCTCTGCGCCTTGTCCCTGCTGTGTTCTGTAAGGGGACACAAGTGAGGCGACATGTGAAGATTTTGTTTATGGTTCTTTTTGATATCGGCAGTGGAAATTGAAGCGGCATCCAGTAGAAACATGTCTTCGGTCGTTTCACGATGCATCGGCGGGGTTTTATCCCGACAGGCCGCTGCGTCACGGTGAGCGTTCGTAGAAGGATGATATGATCCGTGTGTGTCCGAATCAATAAATAAAGAGGAATAGAAGTGAACCAGTACTGAAAATATGCTGTAATGCTTTATTATGTGCTGCGGTTGTCTTGTGTAATTTTTCAGCTTGCTTTTGGGAGAATGTAACCTGGCTGTGCAGAGTCCCTGGTTTTCTCCTGTGGCCACACTCAAGACCTCTGCACCACTCAGGTATGATATAGTTACCACTAGTTGATTTAAAAGAAAAAAAGATTTTGAGGTTTTCACTTGATTAAACTGTCTGAAATATATCACTCTCCATGTGAATAATCTAAATATTTCATTTCTTTATTTAACTTGTTAAAAATAAATTAGATTTTTCTTGCTATTTCTGCTGTGCTGCAAAAAAAACAAAGCATTAAGTGTTTTTGTATAGTTTATAGTGCAAATATCTTACTACCATTGAAAAAGACAAAATTAACTTATAGGTAACTTTTCAGCAAGATATATGGTCTCGCATTAAGTCAATACTTCTTTAATACTGATTTTATAAAGTACTAGTTCCACTTGCAGATTATTTCACTTAAAAATAATTTTTTTCTTATTTACTTAAAGCAGACTCCTATATCTTGCTGAAAATTACTTGTTAGTTTTGTCTTATGTCAAGTTTATTTAGATATTTGCTCTAGAAACTAGATAAAAAATATTATCTATCTTGCAGTGCAAACTGTATCTGCAGTTCTAGGTACGTTAGCAGAACTACCAAATAAATTGTATGTCGAAATAAAGGGCTTTGAAGGAACTTGAAGTGTGTCTACAAATCTATTATAACTTTAAAATATGTCATATAAACACAAACAGTATTGTTGGAAACTATGTAATCAAATAAAAAAAATCTAATGCCACATAGAAATCCAGTGTCCATTTATTCATTGTACTTTTTTGTCCAAATTTCAAGATGTAAAGCAGCATGTCATTGAATGAAAAACAAGAGGGCAAAATTTGTTTAAATCCATCATGTGATTTGTAATCGTGGAACAAGTTCTTCTCAGTTAGTTGCCTTAAGAACGCAGACATTTCACGTGTCCAACAATAAAACACTAGAGAATAATAAAGCATAATTTTCTTCTATTTAAACATTCACATGTGGTGAAATAAGAATGCTCATGGAGATGTGGTTTATGTTACATTAGAGCAGAACCAAAGAAGAAGAAGAAGGTGGATCCGCGAAGGGAGCTGGTGGTGAAGGAGAGACTGAAGAAGAAGCTGAAGAAGCTTGAACGGGTTCCACCTGAGTTCATTCCCATAGAGGACTTCATCACGCCCACAAAATGTTTGGATGGAACGAGGTGCAGCTCAAAGCTCCACAAAAATAAAACATTTCCTGTTTTTTTCCCATTAGTTGCTTTTTAAGTTTTAAATTGTTTTTTTCTTTATTTTATGAAAAAAGAGAGCGCAATTCTCCAACGCTGCCATTTGAAGAAAGTGAGAGTCGAGCGCTTCTTCTGAAAGAGTGGAGTCGATACAAACAGGTTATTATTCATCTTACACTATTTTATTCCTAAACCTCCAAAATTAAGATTACGTTTGACTTTTAAAAGCCTCTTGTTTATATGTATGTTTATATACTTTTGTCTGTATTTTCAGAAGCAGCACATGGCTGAAGTTGAGGCCATCAAACTTGCTCTGGAGGCCCAGAGGGAGGCGCTAGAGGAGCTAAAAATGGAGTCTAAGGAGCTTTACCAGGCAGCGCTGAAGCCAGATCCACTTCTGCTTCCTTTCTCTCATGAAGGCCCTGCCTACACGCCTCCAATCCCCAATTATGACGCTCCAGATGGAAAATATAATGACATTACTAAAGTGTACACACAATGAAAGTCTGTGGGTGGCGCTTTCTTTTTTTACTGTGTGAACAGAATTGATTGGGCTGATACTGATTTTTATCAGTCTGATTGTTTCCGTTGTTTCTTTGCTGATTTGACTAGAAGACATTCTTACTCATCACAATTATTGTCGACATAATAACTCATGAGTTTTTTTATTCAAACCTCTACAACAATGTTGAAAATAAAAGCTTCTTTGTTTAATGAGAGCACCGATAGTTTCATTTTTTTAAAATGAGAACACTGATGTGTGTTGAA
Organism: Phalloptychus januarius; assembly: GCA_902982915.1. Lineage (NCBI taxonomy): Eukaryota > Metazoa > Chordata > Actinopteri > Cyprinodontiformes > Poeciliidae > Phalloptychus > Phalloptychus januarius. The sequence goes on from CADWAE010000482.1 coordinate 6,269,180, forward strand.
TCGAACTGAACTGAGGGGAAAACAATGATACTACACACAGCTAGTTTGGAGTGTAAACAACCTTTCAAAATATGCATCTCTACTGTGATGACCTCTGATCCAGCTTTAGTTTTGGGTTTATGGGTTTTTATTTTAAAATATTTTTTTTCTTGGACTCCTTCCTGAAATAAAGCAGGGAACGAAATTAGCAGTAGCTTAACATTGATAACAAAACCTACATTATAGAAGCATTGAACACTAAACTGGTTTCATTTTGTACATTTTAATTCAAGTAAAACTTTAAAGTTTACTCTTAAATAAACAAAGTTCTTGCAATTGAAATATTTTCTTAAATTATGGGTACTACATGAAGTTACATTTCAATTAGTCCAAAGATTAATTCTTTAACACTTTATGAATCAGTTTAGAAACAGCCGGTTTCAGTGGCTTGTCCATGAAGTGAATGACATCATATTGCATTAGTTCATAGAGCAGCAGCAGTGGCTCCAAACGGCTCTTCAGATCAGGAGTCTTGCTGGGTTTCCTCGTCCAGAGGCTTGTGCCAGTCACTAGGAGGCGCCTTCCTCATTTTCCACACGGGGATGAAATTTTTCTGCTCTGCCAATCGTCTCCTTTCACTTTCCTGTAAGGCCTCCTAAGATATAAAAAACAAAGGTACATCTTTATAAAACTAGAAAATCACAAATTTATATCCTTTTCAGAATATGATTTTCTGGAGCTGCACCTTAGCTTCTGTGACTTTGTAGCTTTCCCATTCTTTGCAGTTTTGGTAGTCAGCTTTCCACTTCTCGCAGGACGGGGCGGTGCCATACGTGTAGTAATGGTGAAAACGATTCCTTAAACTTTTGCAGTGCCGGAACTCACTCAAGTAATCGTCACAGGTTCGAGGAGGCTGCAGGTCAAATAAATCAGTTAGTTTGACTTGTTCTGGTAGTTGTGTGTTAACAAGGAGCGCCAAAGATGAGAGAAAAGTAAGAATGAATATGGACAAGCTCAAATCCACAGAAAATTGAAAAAACAAATTTCCTTTTCAGATTTCTTAGCTTGTGTGTTAAATGTTGAAGTTGTCTTTTCTCGGAAAAACATGTCACCATGTTTTAGACAAGTTAAAGGAATCAAAACCTCTGCATCGCTGTGTTTTGGACAGATGAGACAGATAGAGACATTTGGTGATTTAAGCACATTTCCCTCATACCAAGCATGTTGGGGGAAGGGTGACAACCTTGGCCAACCATAAACTCTTGTTTAAATATTGTGGAGTTAGTTTTGATCCCATCTGTTCAACTGTTTTAGCTCAGTCAAAGTCAGGTCATGCACCACGACAATAATCCCAGAAACATCAGCAAATCAGACATAAATTAACAAGGCTCAGGTATTGCAAGACCACAGACCAAGTACAGATTACTCTGAATCTGAATCCAATCTGACGGGATTGCTCTGTCTTTAATGAGTAATTCATATTATTACTCTTAAAGGGGGTTCCACAAATTATTGAAACATAGTGAACTTATTTTTATTATGACTGTGCTGATATTTGTATTTATTTTATTGATGTTTCCCATTACTGTAGACAAGAATAACGTTAAGACCTGAAATTTATTTGTTAAGCAAAACTGTGTCCAAAAAAATGTATCTGGTACACAAATATGAATGCCAGTAGAGCTTTCAAACTCGGATTGGCCATTTATTTCCTGAACGCATTCGAATTAAAACATGGAAACAGCACCCCCTTGTGATCGCCATTGGAGCTATACGGCAGTTGTTTTTTAGAAACTATCAAGTCTAATTTTTAAAAGAGAAATTCTAAATTTAATAAAACCAGCTTAATAAATCTATATGTTGATTTCTAGATCTAAAAAACGTATCTCGTCCATTCTTTATATTCCACGCGGTTACTAGAAGTCAGGGTTACGGAAAATTTACTTAGCATCGAAAGCTAATCACGTTGCTAATTTATTCACCAAGATTAGGCCTCAGATAAACCAATCAGCAAGATTACTAAACAAATGAAACAAAACGACGTTATTATAAATGGCACGATTATGAACACGTTTTTTGGGGATAATTTACCCTCCACCGTTTTTCTGCAAGCTGCGCCATAGTTAGCGTCCAATATTAGGAGTGTTTCCGGTTCCGTGGTTTTCAAAACAAAAGCACCACCGTAGTGTTCGCAGTCTTTACTTTGAAAATACTTAACTCCTCTAGAAACTGGATCAGCTAAAGTCTAAGTTTTGGAATAATGTATAGCCTAAATTAAATAGACTTCCATTGGTTTCCATTGCAGAGTTTCAAACAATTCTGACTTTTACACTCCACCATAACTTCAAACCAGATATTTGTTAATAAATGTAATTGAGGTAAAGTGACCACATTATTTTATTCATACATACCTGACAACAAAAACAACTGCAGACAATTTCAAAATAATCCTTTATTTGTCTATAAATAAACCAGTAAAGTACGTCAGTAAATTATAACTGAGAGAAAAAACAAATAATTCAAACATAAAATAGTTATTGGTCCCATTGTCTGACCTACAATGGGGATTCTGGAAACTGTATATTTTAAGTGCAATATTTGGTCATAAAATAATTTTGGGAAATGGTGGACAGAAAGAAAATAACCCATAATTCCAGTAACAATCCTGAAGCTGTTTTTTATGTTGATGTTACCTTTTGAGGCTGGCTCAATTCAATGACCCTGTGAATACAAATTATAACTGAGAACCACTGCAGCCTGTTGAGCAAAAGTCTTACCATCAGAGTTTGTTTTCGAAATATGATTGAGTTTAGACATAACACACAAAGAGTCGAGTGTTTCTTCAGATCAGTGTTTTTTTTACTTTGCTGTTGATGGGGTCAAATAAGCTGACGTGTCCATTTTAAGTAATTCAAGGCTTTCTGCCCTTCTTCCGCAGTGACTGTCCTTGTCCAGAGAAGGCAATGAATCTGTTCATGGCGTCATCCTGGGAGAAGGAAAATAAATATTTAGACAGCATTAATTTAAGGCATTAAAACCACTTTAATGCCTTATTCTGCTGAATTAAACCTCTATGTTCAATGTATAACACTAAAAAACTGTGTTGGTTCAGTAATTAAACACTTTATAAAACATATTTACTCACATCTTCTACATTTCTCCTGGGCTGAGGCCTGGAGTTTCTGATGAAGGTGATCCGGCCGACTTTAAAGTCATAGTTTGGAATACCTCTGTGGTAAAACAATGTATATTAGGCTTTCAGTGATTTCCAAACTGCAAAGTAGAGTTTCTGAGATTTATAAACAACATTAAACAAAGGTGTAAGTGCAACCATCTGTGCTACAGTTTGGTCCAATGTATCCATGCAACACTAAACTTTGCACTTTTAAGGCTGATGTGTCTGACATTGGGTAACAGAGTGGAATGTCCTTGTTTCTGCCATTAAAAAAAAAAAACTTTATGAAAAAGGGAAATTAAATAGAAAACTCAGGTGTTTTTCTGCACTCATTATTAAATCATACGTATCCAAATCTGGAAAACACAAAAATCTAGTTCCATACTTTTTAAAATTAAGTGGAAACACTTGCACTACAAAAATACAAAATCTTACCAAGTAATTCTGGTCTAGTTTCTAGTGCAAATATCTTTGTACACTTGAAATAAGACAAAACCAACACAGAAGTAACTTTTTAGCAAAATACGGCGACTTGTTTTAAGTAAATAATTTCATAAAAAAGTACTTATTCCATTGGAAGAATATTTCACTTATAACAAGACGTTTTTCCCATGTCACAAGTCAATTTATCTGCCAACGGAGCCAGTACGTTTTCAGAAATATTAAGAAATTATTTACTTAAAACAAGCTCCTATATCTTTCTGAAAAGTTAAATTTAAGTTAGTTTGTCTTATTTCAAGTGTTCCAAGATGCTAAGATATTTGCACAATAAACCAGACCAAAAATACTTGGTAAGATTTTGTGTTTTGACTTTCTGGATGCTTTTCTTCTGTCAGTGAGATTGACAAAACTAGTTTGGTGCAACAACAGTTTTTGGGTGTCTGCAATATATGTCACCGTGGTCTCTTCTCAATTTCTTTAAAAATATTTTACAGTGAGCAGAAACGCCATAATGCTGTGGATTTGTTTATTAATGTGCGAATGTTTTCACCTTTTGATGTCATTTGCGGTGAGAGGAGCAGGACTGGGTTCAATCCCCTTTGTTTTCCCATCCAGGCGATTTCCAGAGCCAGTGAAAGCCTGTCAAGACATCACAAACAATTACTCACATAATTTCATGCTCAATATCTTCACTGAGATTTTGTTTGTCCCAGTCTAATGGCAGTAGGATCTCACTCTGAATCCTGTGTCCATGTCAGCATAACCACTGGCGTCGTCTCCTTCCTCCTGCCAAGAAACAAGTTTTATCTCATTGCTCAGAACATAAAATGTTCAGACACGTTATGGGTCTTACTGTAGGTTCATCATTGTTCTGAGTCCGTCGCTCAGGCTCTTTGTAACCCAAAGGAGCATCAAAATCCACCTGAGGTGTACAGTGATGACATGAGTGAAGCAATGAACATAATAAAATTACTTATCTGCTGCCTGAGATAATGATAAGAGTCTTACATTCATGTCACATTCGATGATGGATACAGCTTTGTCAGGTTTGGTTTCCATCACCCGCAGCTCGTAGATCTGAAGCAAACAGTTTTAAAAGCATGATATGCAGCTCAATAATGGAAAATAATATATATTATTTTGTATTAAACAAGTTTACCTTTTCATTGTAGTTTATGGCTATGACATCACCAGTCGTCAAGCATGCAAAGTTTCTCAGCGCGTTCTCCAGGCTGAAAATATAAGGATGACTTTTATAAACTGCTCACCTAAAAAAGAAAAATGAAAAAGGAACAGAGTGGACAGATTTCCTACACTGCTTTGGGGTTTGTTATATCTAGGAAGTCAGGGCTCTGTGGCTGAAACTTTGAATATGTGGCCACCATAAGGTTTACGCTTTCCACTTGAACTAGACCGCCTTCTTCCAGGAGAAGATTCTGCATCATCTGCAATGAAAGACAGATACATATATTTAAATGTCAGATACATATTTAAAATGCTGTTAACTATTTTAAAGTAGTTAACAGTATATTTACAATTTTTTGTTGTTATTGTTGTTAGGAGTTCAAACAATAAAAAAAATTACGATTACAATAGGCCTTCGCCAGCGCTTCGCTGCTCGGGCCTAAATATGTATAATCTGGGATTAAATTAATATTTCTAGAAACCTTTGATTTACTGTTGTACTTGCTACAAGTTGCTTTTACTTGCGCAGAACAAATATTCATTCATGAACTAGCACAGAAAATTCATGCACATTCCCACAAAAAAAAAAAAAGATAAAACACAACAGCTTGTAAGAGTAGACCACTCAGTGTGGCATTTAATTTCCTCCTCACCCAGTGTGGAAGATAACAAATTCCTTCATCTGCCACAAACTCCAGAACTCCACAGTGGGTCATCCTGTCTGAGTTCTTGTTGGTGAGTTTGAACAGCATTGGATAGGTGATGTTAAGCCTGCCTGTTCACATAAAAACATAAGAAAAATTAGAAATATTTAGGATCATGAAACAAAATATAAGAAAAAAAGAAGCCTTTGGCTTGACTTGGACTTACTGAGCTGATCAAGTGCAGAAGGTGGCATAATTACTAAAGAAAAAAAGGGAGAAATTGTAAATGTTTGCACACACAAAAATATAATCTCTTTAAATAATATTAAAAAACATGACCATATGAAAAAAAATCTGATTTGGATTAGGATTTTATAATTTTTTTTCTAGTTTGTAAATATAATCTCGACATTAAATCCATAACATAAAAGTAATTTAGAAAAAAGATAAAGTAGAAAATAAATATGTAATATTTAACTCAACTTTAAAATTGTATATATATATATATTTAATGTGACCGCTAACCTAATCCCAACACTCTTCCAAACCCTAATCTAATTATGTTACAGTATTATTAGAATTTCAGGTCCCATTAAAGTAAACAGTAATCTACTGATCTGTAGATTACAGTATGTACTGTAATTGTAGATCTACAAAACAGTTATTTAAATAACTAATGAATCACTGTGGCCCTTTAGTGTCATTAACACCAGATTCTAAATTTGTTTCGTAAATCTAAGCGCAGATCATATGTGGATTTCCTCAAGACTCTTTTCTTATATAGAAATATATATATAAATATATATATCAAGATATACATATATATATATATGTATATCTTGCTAGTTCAGATTATGAAGCATTAAAATTTAAATATACTTGTCGCTAATCGTGTCTTTCTTTTCTTTAAAGAGCTTTAATGCAATATTATATGTTTGAGCCGCTAACGACCTTATATGATACACTGTATTTCTGCTAATTCTGTGTGAAACAACACACGTTGATAATAGTGATAATGCAATTTTTAAATTCTTCTCTGACGACACTCACTTTTGCCTCCCTTCTCCACATCGGAGCGGTCGTTGGGTCCAGCCAGCATGGACACCGAGTAGCAGCGGTACTGAGTGGAGAAGCGGTTCGGAAAGCCCCGGGCCATCGGGTGGTCGAACACATGATGGAAGGAAAACTGTGGAGATCAAACACGGTCTGTTAACAACTTACAAATAAAACAATTTTTGGTGTTTCACATCGGGAAATGACTTTAACTTCATGATGACGGAGCATCTTTTTGCTCTGCGCCAGTGTTGTTGTTAGCCGCTAGTTAGCCCAACTGCTAAAATTACAACTTTTCGTATATATTTAGCGTCAACGGTGAACAGTAACAACTCATTGCTTACCATAGTGACTTCGTCAGGTCTTGGTTGTTAAAAGTATTTAAGTTAAAGTGACCGTTTCAAGTTGTTTTTGTTGGTTCTGCGTCCTCTTGTTTTCTTCCTTCTCCTCCTGGAAGTGTTCGAGCTGACAGAAGGAAATGACGTCTTCATTACCAATAGCCAATCGGAGTAGGTGTGAGTAGTGACGTGTCATTTCTCACAGTGGCGTTCCTTCAAACTCAGCGTTCTAAAGCTAAAATATTAGCAGAAGACAAACGTTTAGCTTCTAATTAGCTATAAAAAAGCAAATAAAAGTAAACATTTATCTGTTACTAGCAGATATTAAATGTTATTCTTGCAAATACTGATTTCCAGCAAAGTATATTTTAATAATTTAAAACTGTAATCAAGACAAAACAATATAAAAAATTAAAAAAAATGTTCGTGGAGAAAATGTATTCATGTTGAAGAATTAACAGGACAGAAAATTTTTTTTGCAAACAATTCAATTTAAAAATATTATGTGTATCCCATAGGGAAATTAAATGTCATATCATCTTAGTATGTGATAATGTAGGATGTCCAGTAACAGTCTATCCAGCGACTCAGAAGATGCCTCTGACTGAAGACAGTTGAAGTAAGACAGTCTCATGACTTCTAAAAATTATTTTGATATCTACAGCATTTTTATGACAACATAGTTACTTGATTGTGCTACAAACTGGCACGATGTGGTTGAAAAATACATAATATCGCCTCCTTAAATCTCTGCCTGAAACCAGGGCAGAGACATTTGACTTTGGTCCTGCTCTGCCTAAATGAAGCCTTCAATTAAACTCTTCTCCTCGATTAGACGTCATACATCTGGTATTAAGCATTTGAGATGATAATCAGGGTTGTAAAAACTATTGTCATGGGTACACATAACAAAAACAAATTCAAACATAAAAAATAATTCCACCTGCACAAAATCCAAAAACCAGAGGGATTAACTCCAAAAAAGTAGTTCCTGAATCAAAAAAATAATGAACAAATGGCTACTAAAAAACAAATCAGAACTAACTTCAAGAGTGCATTTACAGAATAACTTAAAACATCTTTTTTATATTTGTAACTTCTAATAAGTAGCAATATCACTGTATGCATTTAATAAATAAAAAAATATGGTATTGTGACAATAAAAATACTTTGTGCAATCCAAATAATATGAAATATAAATAAATCCCACAGTAGACACATAGTTGTCACATCAAATGCTTTATAAAGTCTTATGAAGACCAATATTGGGGTACAAATTTTTTACAGCAACACAATGAAAAAGTCAGTACAGTACTGGAAAAACGTTATTCCTTCCTAGAAAACTCTTTACTGCTCAGTCTTTACAGATACACACAATACAAAGCTGAGAAAAGTAGATGTGGTGCTGTTGTAGGTACACAATAAAAACTAAAAAAAAAACGACCCACATCGTTTTTTGAGGGTGAGCCAGGCGGTCTCATCTCAGTCTCTCTGGTCAGAAGTTCATCTCTTATTTCTGCTCATTTAAATTGGAGGCCAGAGTTTGGCGACTTCCTTGTGTACGGCCTCAGGTAACCACTGGCAGTATGCAGACAAAAGAACTGCAGGAAGGAGAAAAAAAAAATAAAAAACAGATTTACAACAATCAAATCAGAGAAACAACAAGCCACATTAATTCCTCACATTTATTTTCAGTCTTCCAGATAGAGTGGAGAGCATCTCTGCTGTCAACCCTTCTTGAAACCAGTGGCCCCAGTAAAGCCTCCGTCCTGGGCTGGAGTCTAAGAAAGCAAGGATGCAAAAGTAAGAGCAAATAATACAGGATTCCTATAAGATTTTCTTTCTCAAAAGTTCAAACCTTTTGAGTCTAACATGTTCAGTAAATTTTTTTGAAAGATGCACGAGTAAAATATTCCAATAATGGGATGAGGAAAAAGTTTAAAAAGCCAATATTTGACTTTTAACTCTTTTAAACAAATCTCACTTTTCTAGAGTGCATGAGAAAACTCTCTCAAAAAACTTCAGCTAAAGGATCTACTGATTTCAGCAGCCAGACTCTGTGTCATTACACTGTTCAGTGTTGTTTCTAATATATTTACATGAAATAATTTTTATCAGTGCAAATAGAAATATTCAACAATATTCCAACTTTTACTAAAACAGCTGAAAAGGGCAGTTAAATGTGATAGTAAAATAAATTAAAAAGTCTTCACCTGGTAAGTGCTTTTTAAACTAAACTGATCAGACAGCAGAGTGACTCTAGTTTATTTTTCTAACCCTATAATTAGAGCAAGCTAATCACTATAGCTTTGCCTGTGCTCAAGTACTCTGGTAATAAAAAATAATCCCAGTAATCCCATGTGAGAGGAAAAACTTACTTTGCCCAAATTTTCATCATGATGGAGGGGTTTGACAGAAGGTGGCCCGTGTTTTTCTTTAGCTTGGGACAAGCCTGTTAAACACACAAAGTAAACGTTTGTTCAGGTTGCTGCTTGAATAGGAATGCTTCATTCTTAATAAAGTGTAATATAGAAGATGTTTATTTTTCTAATGTTATTTTAAGATGAAGACCATGAGAAGACACAAGGATGGGGGAATAAAGATAAAATACTTTCACTGTCAGGCTAAAACCTTGTATCTTTATTTCTATGTATTAAAAAACTTCATTTATCCCCTTTCACATCTGTCTTTGGTTTCATTAATAAAAATCCACTGAAAAGCTTCAAAAACAGCTTTTGACTTTGACGAATAAATTACATAAGACCATCAGAGATTTAAAAAACACTATTTATTTTAAAAGAACATATCAGTCTCAATTATTAGATCCAGGTTTCTGTTTGTAATTTGTAACATGTCTGACTAATCGTGTGCATATTACATGTCAACACATGAATATTTTTGTATTTCATCAACTGGACTAGATTATTAAGCACTTTAGTGGAAACTAATGACGATCCTAATAAATAAGCAAATAAACTAAAGAGTATAAATTTACTTTTAGATGAAAAACATTTTCTTATTGGCAGAAAAGTAATTTTTTTTAGACATACGAGGTTTTGGCTGACAGCAATGACATGCAGTTCATACATTAGAAGGATTTGGTGTAAAGCAGATAAAACGGATCGAGATGCAGCAGTACCTGTCCCTCCAGAAGAAACCTGGCAAACAGCCGGAAGCGGTCCAAACCTTCAGGATACTCCATCTCCACTGGCGGCAGCTGCCAACCCACCCGGACTGAACGACACACACAGGAAATTAATAAAAGCTCAAGAAGATGCTAACATTTGCTGCTGTGCTGCAGATTTACGTACAGAATGTGCTCGATCTGTGGCATCTGATGGTGCCGGTGGAGGAGCAGAACCACGGCGCCGGTGAGTCCAGAGGAGGGCCGAAGTGGCAGTACTGAGGCAGGAGCTGAGGGACCCAGTCTGCCTCTACCGCTGAAACACCTGGCAGGAAAAAACGAGACGATGTTAGGAGATAAAGGACGTTCCCTCTCAACAGTTTCTACCCTCCTAAAACGATTAATCAGATTAATGCTGATGAGTCAATTATTAAAATAATTTAGCAATCGATTAATCAACGTTACCTGGAGTACACAGACTTAAAAAAATAAAAATTTGATGAAAAAAACCCCCAACATATTATAGGCCTGTCACAAGAACATATTTTGCTGGATGATAAATCCAGCAATAAACAATAATATTGCTGTTTTGAGATAATTTTCAAGTAATAATATAAAGGTAATGCAATTACAGATTCTCAAAGATCAATAAACTTTAAATGCTAATGAACACTCAACAATGAAACTGGGAAACATTTTTAATATACAAAATAAATGAACAAAATAACAGAAACAACAAACAAAATGAATTATGAAGTCCAAAAAAAATAAGTCCTTCAAAAAAGGAACAGTTGAGATTAAAGACTTTCATCATCCAGTTTTTGGTAAAAAGAGAAAAACAATAAATCATGCAAATGGAAGTTATTGAACTTGTTTTACTCTATGTGATTAACTGATTCATTGTTCATTATTACAAACCAACTTATCCCAGATGTTTGGATTTCAGCCCTGTAGTGTTTCTTTACCTCTCATGTACATTTTGGAAGTCTCCATGATCTCCTGATAGACCACAAAGTCTGGCAGCTTTTTGAACAAAGCAGAATTTGGATGAATGAACACCGGATCGTCTATCAGAGGAGTCTGCATAGAAGAAAAAAAAATACAGGTAAAAGTGACAAAATGAAGAAAATAACAAAACTCTATCACAATCCAAGCTGCAGCATCTGCTCACCTTGTATGCATTCTTCCACTTCGGGTCCAGCATGTCTTCTCCTTGGACGCGTCTCGCCAGGTGGTCTCCCAGTCCGGCAAGAACAATCTGCCGCAGGCAAACCACCTGGTGTTCAGTGGGTGGAGTCATTTTAGGATCCACAAAAACGCCCACCTCTGGACACACTGCGTTCACTGTGAGGAGGGACAAATCAGGGATTTCTATCTTAGTTTCTGCCGCAGGTTTATGTTACTTTGTGCACGTGTGTGAGGAAAGGTGTGTTTCTGCACCTGCGTTGGTAAGTTGACCTCTGAGCCTCCTGATCTCCACCATTGCTTTGTATCTCAGTCCGTTTTCCTCACAGAACGTGGGAGTGCAGCCAGCAAACTCACAAGCACCAACAGCACCTGCAGTCCGGCGCACACAGAACTACAGTAAGACTTAGTAACACGTGGAGATCCTTCGTTTCTGTGGCCAAATAAAGAGGGTAACATTTGTCGTGGAATAGCAGAGGGATGGTCAATAAATAATAAATATCGTGATCAATATTGATAGAAAATATGTCCGATAGAACGTTCAATAATCCCTCTGAACTCTGACCCAGAACCGCACAGCATTCTGGGGAAAGACTTTAGCTCCTCAGCCACTCTTGCAAAGTTGGTGGAATCAACTTACTCACTCAATCTTTGGTTACCTAGCAACAACCTGTGGAGTAACTTGTGGTTACCTACCAACAACAGTCGTTAAAGGTTTTGCCACTGTGCCTCATAACTGCTTAAAAAAAACAGCTTTTAGTGAAAACTGTGGATAAAACAGAAAAGGTCACGTCACTACTTTAGAAGAAGTCAGATATTTAAAACAAAAACTAATCGATGAATATTGATAGACTATTACAATATTTTTTTCAGTCATATCGTCCAGCTCACTACTGGCCTGGTAACAACCAGAGCTTTGTTTTACATTATTTGTTTCGTCCAGAAGGCCTGGACTCTTGGCTATTGAGAAATTATTACTTCCTGGAGGCAGGAGTAATCCATATGAATAGGAGAAATCCTAGTAGAAGGGAGATTAGAATCAAGTGGAATTGCATAGGAAGGCAATGGATTTAGGCAAAATGTAAGTTTTTTTCTCTTCAGTAGTCTCACCCAGCATGACCATGAGATCCCCCAGCAGGAGTGAAGCTCCTTGCCCTGCCCACAAGCGCCTCATCTGGGCCAGCCGAGCTCGACGCTGGGTAAGCTTGGAGCTCTCATCATCACTGCGAGCAGGTCTAAGGAGAGCCGAGAAAACAACAAGCGATGAATCAGCAGAAGTTTTCTATGTGCATGGTAAACAAATATCAATGTGTAGTGTTATGTTACATTTTTCCATCTCAAACTGGGGGCCTTTTTTCTAATACAATTAAATATAAACAATGATCAGTATGAATGTGCACACCTGTCAAAGTCCTCAAAGATTTCCCGGACAGTCATGGCTGAAACCACGGCGATGATGTACGGCAAACAGTCCTGCTGCTTGCCGAGCGCCAACATCTTTGCATAACGTGGCGCCACGGGGAACGAAGCCATCGCTCTGCCCAGCGAGGTGATGGGGCAGCTCAACTTCGCTTGCTGCAAGTCTTTTATCCTTATAAAGCATTAACTAATAGTTAACTCGGATATTTGTACAATGACAAAACTTTGCTCAAGTATTTAGATCCCTTGAACTCTTTCGCATTCGGTCACGTCTCAACCTCAAACTTAACGGATAAAGGGTTTTAGCAATAGAGCATGAACAAAAAAATAAGTCTATAAATGTAAAAGTGGTAAAGACATACTCCAAAAGAGCTGAGATGTAGTTGTAACAAAATATATTTTAAAAAATCAAGGGTTTGAAGACTTTTGCAAGTCAGTAGATAAGAACAAAAATCTAAAAAAAATTGTAGAAAATAAATCTTTTGAGCAGAAATCTAATAAAACCAACTTTTAGCTTGATGATCAGTGGACATTGTAAAAAGAAATAGGAAACAAGCTAAGTGCATCATTTTATTTGTTACTAATATGTTTTTGCCCTGGTCTTTTTTCTGCTTGTTATGCTGTCATTAGAGTCAGAAAAAAGGGGAGCAGCTGACTTTATTGGATGCTATGGTAACCACCAAACATCAACAGCAACGTTATTGCTTTATTGTAAAGCAATAAAATGTAGAAGGAAATAACCTGTTGACTACACAAAATATAATTTTTAATTACATAAAAAATTATATTTTTAAATTAGAATAAACTAGACTTGAATTGCATCATAAATACTTAAAGAAACACTCAAAACAAATACAATACAAAGTTTCTTTTCCAATGCATTTAAAGATGTAAAAACAGTAAAGCTACCTTCCAGCCTGAGGCGGCTCTTCCAGAGCTCCCAGTGAAACCAGTAACTCCTCTGCAGCGATCAGAGCCTCAGTGGACGGAGGTGTGGGAAAAGGAAAATTGACCACCTGCAAAACCAGAAATTAAAAATATGCCGTTTTCTACTTTTCTCTATTTTTTTCCTTTAATGCACTATTTGTCTCCTTGCAGACCTTCTCGATGTTGAGATCCTTCATTTGCAAAACCAGGTCCTCTACAGGGCGGCGAGTGATTTCTGCCTCAGAAAACTGACTGAAGTCTCCAAAAACCGCAGAGGAATACAACCTGTGTTATAAAACCAAGAAAAAAATTTTAATTAATAGATAAAAATACACTAGAGAAGCAAGTTATCAATTTTCCTGCGTTATCTCAGCTTCGTAGCACATCAGTAACTTTTGTATGAGAAGTTGTCGCTACTTCGTAATGCAACTCGGCTGAATGAGAGATGATAACTTAAGGAGCTTGTCGAGTGTTTATATTTCAAAACAGAAGTGCTTAAAGTAAATTTTGCATCCGACATCGGACTCTGTTTAGACAGTCTTTGTTTTCCGTTATGCTATGGCACCGCCATCTTTAATTATCAGCTGGCTCTGGTTAAGGATGACCAGCGGCGCCCTCTGCTGGATGGCGGCCAATAAAAAAGGTCTAAGGTACTACATGAAAATAATCGTTCAAGTTAGCTAACTGTGCGATGCTACCGTTAGCTCAACAAAGGATAATATAATAATGGATAAATGGCTAAAAACCGGGTCTTTAAAAAGAAAGCCTGAAAGTGGCTGAACTTTTGTGATGAACACAATAACATGCATGCAGATCTGAGTTTGCGGCTGTGCTGAATGCGATATACCGGTGACAAGGTGGTGAACAGAGCTGCGCCCCACACTGACTTATCAGGATGTCTGCCACCTGAAATAATGTTTTTGTTTTTGCCAATGCAACTCAAGAATATTTTCTTTTATTACACTTCTAAATTATAAATCAAGTGTTTGTCGAAATGTTATTAGTGCACACAACACTTGTAGTAAAGAACTTTTTCGATTTGCATGTGTTTTTTATTTTTGGAAAATTTTGATTACATACTTTCAGAATCTGGAAATAACTCAAAATGCCCCAAGTAGTAGTTCATGGTTTTATCTGGCCATTTTTACAAAACAGTGCCATCCCTCTCTTTAGGAGGAACAAAGACAATGAGTAAACAGACTAGCATTTTAATTTCAATATTAGGATGTGTTATTACATTAGAATTTTAAGTTAGGTAGTCCTGGGCCTGAAAAGTTTGGCAAAAACCCAGGTCTAAGCAGACATTATTAGTTAATCGACTGTAACAAAGTTTAATCTAATGAACCATTAGTTAACAATCAATCTTCAGTCGACTCATTGTTTGAATTCCTAAAGTCGACACACCACCAGGTCAACAGTGTGAAACAGTTCTGACCTGTAGCAATGTCCGGCCTCGGTTCGTCCGGCTCTGCCCGCCCTCTGATTGGCTGAGGCCTGAGAGGTCCATGAGACTTTGAAGGATGACACGCCCGTCACTCTGTCGTAGTAACGCTTCTTAACTCGGCCGCAGTCGACAACATACTTGATGCCAGGAATGGTCAGAGACGTCTCAGCGACGTTGGTGGCTACAACACAGAGACGAGTGCCGGATGGAGGAGGCCTGAACACCTGCAGTCATGAAATTTAAACATTTCAGCTTTTTAATCACCTGTTCCTTGTTGGAAACCACCCTGTTGGCATGGGTATCATGACGAACTAGCAAAGTATGAAAAATATTGCCGAAAATCTGTCCAACTCTACAGCATCCAAAACAAGGACAGTTATCCAAAAAAGCAGCCTTTGTCATTAGGTATTGTTTGTCATTAAACTAATTAATGACTTAAAGGAGAAAAGTTGTGTTAGAAGTGATTTTTTAAAAATGTTTATGTCAAAACTGCCCTGTTTCTTTCTTCAGGCATTAACTTCTGAACATTACAGTCGCCAAAATATTCATCTTACCTTAGCTTGCTGCTCAGGAGCCAAGAGGGAATACAGAGGGAGAACAAACAGAGGAATGGACGGGTTGGCCTTACATTCTACAAAAACAAAACACAGAGCAACTTTCTACTTAAAACATCAGATTTTTCAGTTTTTGTAACAAGATGTAAAAATTGTAAAACATCTAGAGGAATTTTTTTTACAATATATTCTGGTTAAAATGCAACAGAATTATCTTGTGACTCCTTTCTGAAATAAAAGTGTTAAATAATTTAAGTTACTTTTACAATGAATCAGATAAAACATGTGGATGCAGCATTAAAAATAAACTCAGAGGGAAATTTAACCTGATCTTTTCAGTCCCTGAACAAATTAGGAACTTCAGATACCCAAACAATGTTCCTTAAACAAAAAAATATATATATACATTTGAGAAGTTTCCTTTATGGCCCATCTAAGCCTCACTCTGCTTGAAAATCATCGGTGAGGATGAATTTACCCGACTCGGTTGGATCGTCCCCGATCTCGAGGTCCGAGCCTCCGTCCTCCTCGTCTCCGATCCCCGCCTCTCTGTCCTCGTCCCCCTCATCCACCGGCAGGGCAGAGTAATTATCCAGGTCAATCCGAGGCAGAGACTGGAATCAGAGTTAAAAACACTTAAAATGTTTTTACTTCATGTCCAATCACTTGTAAAAGGATTTTTTTAAAATGATTGGCCTAAAAAGCACTAACCAGCCATTGGATAAAATTTCCTATAAGCAAACTTTATTCAATTGCTGAAACATTATTCCTACTCCGCATAGAAATAAATGTGATATGAAATTAGGTTATCGAAACAATGCTGAAGATAAAACCTGCTGTAACTAATATTGTAGCAAAAAACATTTTAGAGAATTTGACAGATTTAATAAGATATATTTCTTGCAAAAGCTTAAGTATAAATACACTGGATACTTTAAAGAATAAGATAACTAGATACAAATCAATAAGATAAAATATTGTTTTTTGAAAGGGAAAGTTTGGCGGGAATGTTTTGCTGTGAGTGGCGTAGATCTTTGCAAATAGATCAAGAAAATACATTTTGTTTTTATGGCAGGTAAACTCACAACATTCTTCTTCTGTTTGGCCTTCTTAAATTTCCTGATTGCCTCAGCCGTGTCCGCTTCCTCGTCTTCAGCTAAACATAAAAAAACAAGTAAATTCAGAAGATAACGAAACTTTCTCCCTGATCGATGGTTACTGAGAGGCGGGCCACTAACCAGCAGCCGTGCTGCCCTTTATGAACGGAAACGCTTTCCTGAGTCTCCTGCAGAGGCTGTGGACCTCAGCCTGACCTGTCAG
The DNA here is from genome assembly GCA_902982915.1 of Phalloptychus januarius. NCBI lineage: Eukaryota > Metazoa > Chordata > Actinopteri > Cyprinodontiformes > Poeciliidae > Phalloptychus > Phalloptychus januarius. Next base: position 6,285,968 of record CADWAE010000482.1, read on the forward strand.
AAACACCAGAATCCCCCCTGAGCGACATAAACCGCTTCATTAGATTTTCCCTTTTACGTCCATAATTATCAGTGCAGACACTGAAAGTAGTGACAGAAAGTCAAACACACCAGGAGGCAGCATGCGGTGGATTTTGCAGGTCTTCTGAAAGGCTTCTCCAGTATAATCCTCCAGTGGAGTTCGTTTGTTGAAATGGATGGTGACTGGGAACTGCCGGGCGTCCACCTTGATGACGGGCGGCGGCGTCTGAAAAAGCTTCTGGTTTTCTGTGAAGTCCTCGACGCGCAGAGTGGCCGACATGATCAGCAGCTTCATGGGCATTCCTTTCTGCAGATGGAGAAAAACAGACATGAAGCAAATCTAGGAGAAAAAGCCTTTTATTTTTATGTTGTGCAGCTGCATTTAATTTATTTTTGCACTGATTCCTGATGCAAATTGACCTGAAAAGCGAATCTGCAAACATTGTCTGAGCAGAGAAACAATATGGAGAAAAATAATTCAATATGGAAGCACTGCAGGTCCTTATGTGATCAAAACAAACTTTCAAACTTCAGGAGAAGATGATCAATTCCTCTATACACAAAATGTGACATAAAAACCCAGCGAAGCAACTTTTCCCACCTTGTTTCTCAGTGGGACGATGCGGGACAACAAGCCGATGAGAATGTCCGTGTAAACGCTTCGTTCATGGGCTTCGTCTATGATTATCACACTGTATCTCTGCAGCAGAAAATCCTACAAAGCAAAACAAAAATACAACAAATATTTATTTAATTTTATTCTTTCCTTATGGCTCAACAGATGTGCGTTTAGCACAGAACAGAAGAAATTAAACTGAGACACACAGAGTATAATTATTGCAAGTTATCTCTAAATTTTTGTGAACTCTAAACATTATCAAATAAATAAGCAAATAAAACAATAAAACCTTCTGGATCTCCTTCAGCAGAACACCGTCTGTCATGAACTTGATCTTTGTGTCGCTCGTCACGTTGCCTTCGTATCGAATCTGGTACGACACGACTCTGAGCAAACACATGTACATAAATTATTATCAGTAAAACAAAAAAAATCATCTTGGGATCTAAAGCAAGTCAAATATTGAACTTACTGGGAGGGAAGGTTCATCTCTTTGGCCACTCTGTGCGACATGCTGACAGCTGCGACTCTCCTCGGCTCTGTGATCCCAATAATCCTGCTGCCACTGGAGGAAACAAACAGATTAGCAGAAAAATAACTTTCTGACTGGCTTTGGTCAGATTTTTTAAATTTCAAAATCACAAATTTTGAAAGTTGGTTACAGTTTAACCAACTTTTAAGCAAAAATGCGCAAAACAATTTACAAAATCCAAAGCTTCTACAGTGTTAAGGTTTTTAATATGGAAGCAGTAAAATTTAGAAACTGTAAGGGATGAAAGTAAAGCAGATGGACAGATAGAAGGACAAAGAAACAGACAGAAGAATAGAAATAGGATGAATGGAAAGAGCTATGGACAGTTGTACAAGCAATGAGAGGGACAGAAAAGTTGACGGAACCTTTAAAACCGTTATCGATTAATGAGTTAATCTAAAGTTGACTGATCTGATCAATCAACTAATCAATCTACCCGTTATAAACACGGGTAATTTTCTTAGAAACTTGAGGGGATTTTTGCGCCGTTTCTCTTCCCCATTCTGGAATAGCCGCCATCTTTATTCCTGTATTAACTGGCTATGGCCATCGGCGCCCTCTGCTGGATGGCGGCCAAACTACAACAACAAAAGAAGGTCTAAGCGGATGTTATTAATCGACTGGAGCAAATTTTAATCTAATAAACCATTAATCAACAACTAATCTAACTGTTCAGTGGTACAAAGTGTAAACATACTTATATTTCTCCATGTCGTTTAGTTTTTTCCTGCTTCTCTAAACGTGGGAAATACAATATTTTTCCAGAGTGACTCTTATGATGCAGCATTATGACCTTTTCTTTGGGTCAATGTCCAGAGGGCCATGCAGGAATAAAATGGAGAACTTACCAGGCATAACCAGCCTCATACAGGAACTGAGGCACCTGCGTTGTCTTTCCACTTCCTGTCTCTCCACAGATGACGACGCAGGGATTTTCCCTGACTGCCTCCATGATGACCTGCTCCTCAGCCAACACCGGCAGCTTCAGACGAGCCTCCTGCAGCAACGGATTGAGACGTGCTTAAAGCAGAGAAACAAACACAGCGTTATAAACATGTACAATATGATTTCCCTCACCTGAATCTCTGCTGATCTGTCAACTGGAATAAACACAGCCGGCTCTGACGGCTTCTTGCTTTGCGCCGGCTTCTTATTAGGAATCGTTTCCTTCTGTGCATCTGGATCTGCAACGTTCTGCTCCAGCTTCACCTCCGGTTTGGTTTCATCAACGTCCTGATGTTCATTTATCTCTACGGAGTGATTCTCTCCATTGTCCTCTTCTTTTTCTTCCTCCTCATCAGAGGATGTGTCTTCATCACTGCTTTCTTCTTTCTGCTGCTCTTCCTCCTCTTCTTCCCATTTTCTCTTCCGGTTTGCCCCGCTCACACTGCTGATCTTTGGACCGGAATCTCCATCTTTTGCTTCATCCAATGACCTGAAGGGAAACAAAACAATCATGATGTTTTTGGGGAACCAATAATCATCCTTTAAATGACTGGCACGATGTCTGGAGTACGGCAGCTTTTCTCCTTCCGGAGCTGCTGGTTCAAAACAAACGGCAGGAAGAACGAGCGCTGCAGGAGCATTTATACAGGTAAGCAGACAGATTGAACACAGCGGGCAGCTGAGTTATTGATGATTATAGTGCAAGTGTAATTTTTTGGACGAACCGAACAATAAATTTCATATCCCGGTCTGAACAAGCGGGTGGCGGAGCGCATCGTGGCAGTACATGGCTGGTAGTTTCTCAGTTTGACGAAAGATGGTGCCGTAAATATCCCGTATTGCTCCTCCCATTCTTACGTTCGTCCCCTGGTCTACCGGTCGTCTCTCCTCTCCTCCCCCCACATAAGGTTTGTTCGTTCGTCTGTCCCCTGATCTTATGTTTGTCTGTCCCCTGGTCTATTTCCTTCCCTTCAGCCCCATCTTACGTTCGTTCGTTCATTCACATCTAATCTCCCTCCCTTTCCCCCACTCCAAGCCCCCTACTCCAGGTGACATTTCCCATATTCTCAAACCCAAATCTCAAACTCACTGAAGATGAATACATAAACTAAAAGCTGGACTATAGACATTTTGTATAAGCATATTTGTGAGCCTGCCTCCTTATTATTGAATATAATTTCAGATCTTTATAAAAGTTTTCTTCAGGTTAACTTAGAAAGTGAGCTATTATTGTTACAGGTAAAGTTTCTAAACTACAAAAAAAGTAACTGTTTTTTGTAGTTTAGAACTTGTTAGGGAAGTTCAAATATGAAAAAGTGGACTGATGTTGATATCCGATAGTAATACTGTGGTTATGCCAGATTTACCAATATTTTATTTTATCAATTTTTTTATCCGTTCACTCGATTAATCGTAAGAATAATCGATAGATTACTCGATTACTAAAATATTCGTTTACACAGCCCTAAATCCAATTCATTGTTTCACTAGATTTTGCAAATAACACATTAGTAATGATTGATTAGCATTAAAATAAAAAATTAAACAGAGACTCCTGTGTGAATAAAATAAGTCCTGACCGTTGTGTGTCTGTTTTGGCGGCCATGTTCCACCTCAGGTGCTCATGACCTTTGAACTTACTGTTTAGTTTGGTAAAGCTTCTCTCCTGTTCCCAGTTTGGAAGTTGTGAACAAAAGTTTCAGTTCAGACTCTGGAAGCTGGACCTCGGCCAGTTTGGTGAGGATGTCTGCCCTCTAGAAGACAAATTAATAGAAATATGTCAGCAGGATTTGATACAAAAACAAAAGTATGTCTCCCTGAAAACAGACATTAACATACAATAACATCCAATAACGACATTTTTGTTAATACAAAACATTTCAGTTTACAACAAGGAGAAAAACATTGAAAATGTTTGATATTTTATTTGCAGCTTTGCAAAAGCATTCCCCAGTTTGTCATATCACATTTATGTGGCATCTTATTGAGTTTTTTATGTTATACATCACCACAGTGGAGGAAATACAAGGTTAAATTAATGTATTTTTTACAATAAAATTCTGAAATGTGTATTGCATTCACCCCCTTTTACTCTGACACCCGTAAATAAAATTCTGTGCAAATAAACCTATGTATTCAGTTATTTTCAGTGAATTTGAATATTATTGAAAAGGTTATTTATTCAAATAACTCATTTCACCAAATGAAACATTGACTGACGTTTTAAAGCTTTTCTAATTTAAGATTAAGATTTCACAATTGTCGTATAAGAAAGATATTTTTAACGCAGAAATTTGGCTTCATTGAAACACATGTTTAATACTCACTTAGGCTGTTACCTTGAAAAGGTGTATTTATTCTGACGAAACAAAGAACATATAATTTATTTAATCTGACTTAATTACAACAAATGATGCAAGTGCACTGGATTTTATTCAAAGATACCAGAGTTAAGGGGTACATTTTAATATTTTTTAATGTGTGTAAATAAATCTTGTATTATTTTCCTTCCACTTGTCTACCCTGGTTATTGCTGTTGTCTCACCTGAGCTTTTTTCTCTTTACGCTCCAAGACTTTTTGAAGCTCCTTCCTCTGTTTCTTCGTCAGAGGTTTTCTGGAGGTCACGAGCTTCTTTTTAGATTCCTCCTCTTTCTTCTTCTTGTGTTTGGAGGCTGGAAGGACCAGAGCGTTGCTCTCGTCTACACCTTTCATCCGACCCCCATCTAATGACAACAAACCCACACAGATCCGTAAGGACGCTGCTTTTTAAACAAGGGATGAATAAATAAACATTTTTATAACAGTCGTGTTTCCCACCGTTTAGTTCCAGCACAATATCCGTCTTTTCTTCCTTTGCTGGTTGGTTCGTTTCACTTTGCTGCCTTCCTTTCCAGTTGTGCTTCTTCCTTAGCTTTCCCATTTTAAACCAAAACTGAATATAACGCAGACAGCAATGTCTGATACAGAAACAGATGAGGCTGAGACTTTAGGAGCTCAAAAACGACGAAAGGAAAATCATTCCTCGTCATCAAACCGCCATAAACCTTTATGCTGTGGATTTCATGATATAATAGTTTTAAAGTTCTTATTTCTCCTGTATAAGTGTTCAAAAAGGTGAACAGAGGATAAATTAGCCACTGAAGAAACTAATGTGGAAACCTCACGTGTAAATATGTGAAGGTCCAACTGTTAAAACTGTCCCGCCCGGAACGCGAGTTACCGCGTAGAATTGTTCCGCCGTGGCATTAAATTTAATTAAATTAAAGTAAAAAAAAATAATAGAACCAAATTAAAATACAATTAAAATTAAAAGGAAAAATAATAAAAGAACGTAGAACCTAAAAATGTAGTTAAAAAAAGAAAATTAAATTAATAAAAAGAACATTTAAAGAGAAAAAGGAAAAATTGGAAAGAAAACAAAAATAAACGAAAAAGGAAACATAAGTAGGAATGAGGACAAATAGGTGGAAAAAGAAAAATTCAAAACAAAAAAGATTAAAAAAATAAAAAGCACATTTAAATGGATCAGTGAGTCATCATATTTTGTAAAACATGCTAAATAGTAAAACAGTGTGGCAAAAACAAATACTTTAAAGTTTAGTTTATTACAAATTCTAAAATATTCATTTTTATAAAATACATATGGTTAAGAGTACAAGTGGATATAAATTTCTCTTTTTTGTCTTGATGTAGTCTAACATTCAAACACTTTAATTGGAAAGAGTTATAAGAATATAAACAATATTAAATTAGTAAATTCAAAAATGAAATAGATGTTCCTAAAAAAATAACTAGACTTATGAGTGACTCTTACTTGTATTTGTGACATCAAGAAATATCTTAAGCTAATGAAGGTTCATAACTTTATTAACATGTTTGTAGACTTCTGCAAGTAATTCAGAGAGAGAAAATTATTAACAGACTCAAATGCTAAATCACTACCAGACAGCTACCACATATTAGGACAGTTGTAGATAGGAAAGAAGGAGTAAATGTATGCCAAAAAATTAAGACATTTTGAAAATAATCTCAGATTTTCTTTCAGAAAAAACAAGGAAATTTCTGGGATCAAAAGTTGAACATTTGTGAGAAAAACCTCAGAAATTTAGAGATTAAGCTTAGGATTTAAAAAAAAAAAAAAAGAACATTTCTGCGTTTTAAAAGTTAAATTTTTGCTAGAAAAAAAATCCGAAATTTTTAGACTAAGCACAGAATTTTTTTAGAAAGAAGCTTGGAAATTTCTGAGTCTAGGTTTTTTAATTTTTGAGTTTGAAAACCCAGCAAACTCAATTTTCTGGGTTTGCTATAAAACCCAGCATTTTTTAAATGGTGAAAAAAACCCCAGAAAATTTGAGAATCTCAGATATTTTATATAAAAAAGAAAATGTGTAAAAAGTCTAAAATTTACTAGACAAGACCAAAAGAAATATTCTACAAAAAAAGATTATTCTGAGTTTGAAAGTGAAAAATGTCCTAGAAAGAACTCAAAAAGTCAAACATTTTGTCCTTTTGAAACTCTGAAATTTTCAAGTTCCTTTCTTTGTCTTTTTTCTATCTTGACCCTAATAAAGATGTCATAGAAAACTGATATTGTTTCTAGAAAAAAGAGCAAAAATACAGACTCAGTGCAGAATTATTTTTTTTTTACAATTTTATAACTATTAGATAAAAAAAATACAAGGCAGTCCAGTTATATTTATAGTCAAAAGAGGGTTAATCTCAGATGCTGCTGTCCTTTAAACGCTCATAATCGTTTTCTCTGAGTCCATCCCCGGCCGTGAAGCTCTCCTCCGTGGTCCGCTTGGCCTCCTTTGTCACCCTTTCGAATCTCTTCAGGAAAACGATGAGAGCCACCAGCAGAGCTGCCTGCACCGCCACAAACACCATCAGGGAGCCCAGAGAGGCCAGGGCCAGGTTGCAGTACCAGTAGTGGCAGGACTCCAGCACCTCCTCCTCGGTCAGATACACCACAGAGCGCCCCGTCAGGCTGGGAGGAGAAGTGCAGTTCACCCCCAGGTAGGACCCGACGTTGGTGGTCTGACGTCTCAGCCAGGCTCGCAGGTAGAGGATGCCGCAGTCACATATCCAGGGGTTCCCGTGGAGGGAGACGGAGCGCAGGGACGTCAGGTCGTCCAGCAGCCCGTTGGGGAGGGTGCTCAGCAGGTTGTCATGGAGATGCAGCTCGGTGGTTCCTGCCGGGAAACTGGAAGGCATGGAGCCGGAAGTGAGAGACCTGCCGCTGCAGTCCACCCGACCACCCTGACAGGAGCAAGGGTGGGGACACGCCAATGACCTTTGACTTCCAAATAATAGAAGACACAGGAGCAGGTGCGTCGTCATGGTTACCAAACTGCAGCTAAGAGAAAAAAGGTCACTGAGGTCAAAGAAGCACTTGAAGTAGTGCATCTCTTACTCCAGTACAATTTGTGGTGAGAGTAACATGAGAGAAATAACATTATAGTCAAACAATTAAATAGAAATGCACAAAAATTTTATTCTAAGAATAAACCAAGAAACTAATACGGCAAGACCTTTTGAGAAATAATCAAGAAAGGGAATTGAACCAAGTATGGCAAGACATTAACCAGAGGTGGACAGATTTCCCCAAAATTGCACTCAAGTAAGAATAGCCCCACTTCAACATATTTTTACTCAAGCAAAAGTAAAAGTAGCCGTCCAATAAATTACTAAATTTATTATTAATAAATTAAGTGATAGTGAAAAAGTATTTGGCAAAAATGCTACTCAAGTACTGAGTAAGTGATCGAATTAATTGATGATTTAATATTTGAAAATTACATCACCAGATGAACCAAAATGTCAAAATTTTTGTATTTTAAGGACTAAATGGAAAATAATGAATTTTGAAACATAACTTCCTTTAATATAAAATTTGTGAAACTTTAATAAAAACTGCAAGTTTTTGTTTAGTGAATTTTTGGTTAAAACAAGCTTGTGATTCATTCACTGAAGTTGTTCACAGAAATTGTACTCAAGTAAAAGTAGAGATAATTTATAATAAAATGACACAACTAAAAGTAAGAAGCACCTTATAGTGAAAATACTCCTTTTTTCCAAAATGTTCCTCAAGTAAGGAACTAGTTATGACCTAAGTCTGACCTTAGCAGAAGTATAAACACAGTAGATTAAAAAAAAGAATAGGAAATAATAGAAATATTCAGGAAGGTGAACACAAAAAGAGACTATGAACATAGACCTAAACAACAAATATGGCAGAAACTAAGAAACATGAATTATAAGTAATCAAACCAAAATAATATTTTTAAAATTTAAAAATATGAAATTTAAAATAATATCTAATTTCTCCGTTGTTGTTGCTGCATCACATTAGACCAATATTCTGATCAATTTCTATATTTAGCTTAATTTTATAGAATTATTGATAACTAGGATCAATTTCTTTGAATTAGATAGAATTTGACTTTTTCCTATAAGTGGCTTGAGACAATATTTGTTGTGAATTGAACAAGAATAACTGATTTGAATTTAAACAATCTCTAACATTAGTAATCATTAGGAAGGCTGGACTCAAAGTCAAGCAATACTATTTAAAATAAAAATTGGCTTAAAATGCTTAATCTATCCAGAATCCTCTTGAATATTAAATATTTTATATTTTTCTCCACAAAACTGCTCAATTCTGACAAATCAACATATTTTATACCACCAGTTTATGAATTTTCAGCAATTTCATGTTGTTTTTCTTGGGGACTAAATGGTAATTTGAAAAATATTTTAAAATATCGTACACTTTTAAAAATGTATTATGTTCTCCTAAACAATAAAACCTTCTCCTTTCTCATGCACGTTTATGTGACAGTACTGAATATGTTACATTAAAAATAGCCACTGAAGAGTAACTTATTAAATATAAAATTAAATAAAAGTTTGACCTTTTTTTACCTTCGTTTCTAGGCGTTCTCTGGAGACCAATTTCCTTCTTCTGGCTAATTTTTAGAAGAAGAGTGTGGCGAGTGTGACGAGTGTGACAGCTGGCTCACACTGATAAACACTGCTGTCAAGTCATGAGCCTGTGTTCACACACACACACACGCACACAAACCCATCCATACACACTGATAATTCACAACAGAATATGTCAGAAGATCCTCCTACTTCCTGGAAAACAAACAGAAAGCTAATCATATTTGTCATAAGCGCCATTAAAAATTTCAGCAGATTTAAATTGTGCTGAGTAAAATCCATAATGAATATTTAATAGAGTTTCCATTGGTAAGTCTTATAACTCTTACTTGACAACTGGAAATTACTAGTAACATTTTAAATGTTAAGTCAATACTGCTTCATCTTCATGTCTGATGTGTTTTTATTTCTATTCGGATGTTTACTTCGGATGTGTGCACCTTAGATTTTATTCCTATTTAAAATTTCTAGTAGTTTTCTGTTGTTTTGCTAGTTTTAGTTAGCTATAGTAACTTTGGTCTACATCTAAAACTTTGTGCGCAAATGCTCTCCGACGCCCCCTGGTGTCAATGTCGAGTCTCTGCTCTGGTGGAAACGCGATTCTGCAAAGGCTCCCCGAGATAGATCCTCTTTGATATCAAAGAACTTTATTAATTTTTATCAAAATTCTTGACGTCCTCACTAATCTGGGATTTTGAAAGCTTTTGTTGTTCCAGCTCAAGATAAGGATTTAAAGAAAAAGATCAATTATACTGATTTTAAGCTGCTGATTTAAGTGATTTCACATCTTTGCTTTGTCTCATGTGAACACTTTCTGTTTGTGAAGGAATACAGAAATCCTTTTCGAGTTTGCAAAACACCTTAGTGTTATTGATAAACTTTATATGAATAAATTACTGAAACATTGATTTCTCCAGGATGCCTGACATTTATTTTAAAGCTTTGGGGATTGTAAATTGAAGCATTTCTTATTTTTTTGCTGTTTCATCTAAACTTTATGTACTTTGCAGAATTAGAAAGCATACAAGAAAATGTATTTAAATATATTCTGATCAAGTAACAATGGATGGAAATGTTAATCTATCTTTACCTTCTGCAAAAATAGAAAATCCTCCATCATAAAAATATTTTTTTAATTGTTTTTGGCTCACAAAGTACTAGGAACATTGGTGCTCACACACTATATTAGATCCATGTATCCTCTGCCAGGCAGAATGATGACGCCGTGAACAGAGGGAGGAAAAATGTCTGCAGGAGATAAATATGAATCAGCAGATCATGTTCCTGCAGAAGCTTTGTCTTCCAGCCCCACTGATGTGTGGAAGTGATGAAGGACACAGTGATGTGCTTATTGGACTCAAACTCTAAAAATAAAACAACAATGAGTCAGAAAAAAACAACAGCCTGACAAGAAGAGGAGTTTATTTATCACACCTTTGCAAAATGGGACACAAAGACTGAGCTCACAGCCTTCAAGGCTGTACAGGTCATCAGCAGCAGTAAAGTCAACACACACACACATGCACCCACCCTCACACCCCCCACAAACACGCACACACACCCACACACAGTCACCTGCACACACTCTGCAGCCTTAGCTCACATGGACTTTTCACTACGTTAAGTGAGCAACAATAAGTTTAAAACAGAACCACAGACTGGTATTTGCTCCTCATCACTTATTTTTTCCCATAATGCCGTGGTGACAACGCAAACAGCACGCTGGAGGCATTAATACAAGCACAAGGAATTGGATAAAAAGCTGTAAAAAATAGGCCCAAAGCTTCCCGGATATACGAGTAACGACAGCATGCGCACACATGCACTCTTTAATGCACAAACCCTTGTTTTAGCTGTTAGCAGTGAGCGCATTTTAAGCCCAGGCTTCATGTTAAAAATCTCTGGAAGAAGATGTTTACACTGACCATAAGAAACTCTAAATGCTAATGAAGAAATTCACAGCAAATGTTTGATTTCAATGAATTGGAACTTCCTCAACTGGGGAAAATAGAGTCTTTCATGGATAGAAACCTGGAGTTGAAGAAATATTATGATACACTCACATATCCAACACAGAATTGCATAATAAAAACAACACCCATGTTCAAACCTAACCATTAGCCTACAGCTCTTTACAAAACACCTCACATTATATCCAAAAATGTTAAGCACTGCGTTATAAATTAGATACTGAGAAGTTATTTAAATTATACATTAAAATTATTCAATGATGTCACAGCCAGGGGCTCAAAATTGGAAAACACAAACAACCTCCAGGCAGACAGACAAAATGGAGCACCAAACTGAAGAGAGATGCAGAGTCAGCCGGGGTTTGCCGCTCAGAACAATCCAAATCCAGGTCTGAAGGTCTCACTGTCATTACAGGAGAGGAACAGCAGGTGGCGCTGCAGGGCAGCTCTGGATTTGTCATTGATCCTTGTCGTGCATCTGCTGCTGCATCTTATTCAGCATTTCCTGCATCCTCTTGAGCTGCAGAGAGAATATTAAAGTGGACAAGTCAACGCATCATAAATAACCTGCACATGAATAATTATGTGGGGATAAATGGCTACTTTAAATAATTAATTGATCGTACTGCACTGATTGATAACTAGAATAAATAGGAATGTGTGTGTAATTGAATTAACAATTTTTTTTGTAAATACCTTGAGAAGACATTTGTTGTACATATAAAGTGATTTTTTGTTATTTTGAAATAATCTTCTTTTTCTTGAGTTTTATTGGCGGTTTATGAGAAACGTTACCGCCACCTGCTGGCATGGAGAATCTAATAAAAAAAAACACACTACTGGAATATATAATCAAATTCTATGCAGCAATTTAGTTTTCATTAAAAATCGAATAATTATTAGCGTATGTTAAAATGAACAATGATTAGAATGTCAATGTAGTTCTTTTTCAATGTATCGACTATCCTAATGTTTTCCATAATATCTTCAAACTTTCTCCTCATGCTGTTTGTCTCTTTTTCATATTTATGACATAATATAACATGCTCTATTGTTTCATATTTCTCACAGTGATCACATTTGTTTTTAAGTAAACACATTCTCTGACGTGGGTTTAGCGTTGTGCTACACTGCCCCCTATGGGTCTGGCGTGTTTAAAGCCACGCCAAGGAGCAATTTGGACAAAAACATTTCTGAATCCAATCTAGTGTATTCAATATTATTCTTTTAGACGATGTAGCAGAGATATTTGTTTTTATAAAGACTTGGCTCTGCTTACTGAAGGCCTCAGTTAAATGTAAGCAGATTCAATTACAGTCCATTTGGTTCTGACTTTATTGCTTTGGGAATCATTGCAACATGTCCCGTTGTGGTGCCTTCAGTTATATCGTGAGTTATTGTATGAAACTGGATTGTGAAGTGGAAAGGCAATTAACTCTAGACATGTTTATGTCCTTCTACATTTATTGTCTTTATCTGGTGCAACTTTCAGCGGCCAGAGTGTGCAGCAAATCTAATCTGGAGGAGTAACTTATTCCAAACAGTAGAAACCACAATTATTGATCAGATTTGACTAAAAAGCAAATCTTACAGCTCAAAAAAGAAGCCATTCAACTTATAAAATATAAAAATATGCTAGATCTTTTTTATGTTTTGTATCTACAATGATTTTTGGTCTGTTTTCTACATTTTATTGCCCCTTACTAAGCAAATAAATAAAAGAAAAGGTGAAAAAAAGTTTTTTTGTGTCCCCATATGCTTTTAACTTAACCATTTTGGACACCACTGACTCAGAGTAACAAATTAGCAGTCATGAGTACCTGGTTTGTTCTTGGCTGGAGAAAGGACAACTGTTTCACCATTCAGCCCTCTACAGCTTTTTAAAATAAAAAGTCTAGACTTTTTCTTACCTCCTCGTCTTTCATCTTGATTAGCTTCTCAGTGTCTGCGTCTGGAGTGGACAGCGGCAGGATGGGGATTGGGCTCTCCATCCGGTTATCCTGAGCCAGTTTACTAAGAGACGAAACAAAAAGCAGAGGAGGGATGAAACGTTCTCTTCAGTCTGTAAACATCAGCGCCAGGTTCATGAAACATTCCCATTTTGCACCTTTTCTCCTCATCAGACTCTTTCTCACACAGAGAGACAAACCTAGTCATCTCCTGGATGCACTGCGCTCTGTAGTTTTCGTAGTGGACGTCGCAGGTTACGTCTTTAAGGTCGTGCATATGCGAGCGGATCAGCATGTTCCTCAGTTTCACAAAGTCGCAGTGTGACTGGTTTTCCACTGTGGACAGAAACATCTTCGTTTAATCAATACGCCAGGTTACAGCAATCCCACACAAGGATTTACACCACTGGATCAATTGCATAAACCTCTAAATATTGATACCCTCAAATAAAATTCAGTCACATATTTAACCAATAAAATACAAATGTAGTTAGAGTAACCAAAAATTTAACTCAAGAGAAAAAAGGTAAGTAACTGATGTGCCAGAGTTCCGCTTGGGTTGCTAGGTAACGGCCCCGGCTTCACTGGAGTTGCTAGGTAACGGGGCAGTGCCTGCTGATTTGTGATGTTAAATTCCAAGGTTTTTAAATAACTGGTCAAATTATCAATCATTTACTATTTAAAAACTACACAATCAGATGGACCAAAATCTAAAATTAAGTGGAAATTTGGATATTTTAAGGACAAATATTATAATAATTCCTACAAGTAACAGAAAGATAACAAAATCAGGCAAAATTAAAGTTTTTTTCAATAAGAAACTTATGAAACTTTAATAACAACTGTAGATGTGTGTCTTTGCTGGTTAAAACATGTTTGTTTTACATTCGGTGGGTAGAGAATCCAGAAATTTTAATAAAGTACGAGTAGAAACATTTAGTAAAATTACTCAAGCAAAAATAAAAAGTACAGCATTAAAAAACTACTCCTAAAAGTAAATTTGTTCAAAAAAGTTACTCAAGTAAATTGATTAATCAGATTATTGAGATAAAAAAAAGTTTTCCTAATGGCAGATAAACTAACTTATAACATGTGCAACATGTCATGTTGTAAGTTAATTTGTCTGTAAATGGAACAAGTATTTTTTCATTGATACTAAGGAATTACTTTCCTAGCCTCTATATTTTGCTAAAAAATTACTTGTAAGTTGATTTTGTCTTATTTCAAATTGACTAAGATATTATCACTAGAAATAAACCAAAAATACTTTTTCTGGTAAGATTGAATGGTTTTTGCAGTGTGATTGGTTGTTTTTGGTCGTTAGCGATGTATTTCTTCATACGGCAATAATCAATCAGGGAGGAGATCAATCTTTTCACAGATATGTTTTATTAAAGTATCATACTGCAGCTTTAATGGAAAATCAGCTCAAAGAATGCATCACTCATGAATTTACCTTCAACGATCCCCCAGGGGTACAGCCTTCCTCTGACCCGCTGTCCTCTCGCCTCCACCACGGTGTTGCTGCCGATCACAGCGAACGGCGTGCACTCCTGCACGCATAAGGACGAGTTGTTATTTTGACCCCAGTCTGTACGAGAAACGCTGACTGAGCATGCTGGTGCACATTCACATAGTTAGACACATTCTCTAAGGATGCATGCAGCTGAAGAGACGTATCACCTGGACTGTTGAGACACGCAACAAACTGCATGCTGTTTATTTTCTGCCACTTTGAAGGCAAAAAAGTCACATTAAAGAGTTCTATCATAATTTCACACCACAGGATTTTATTTGTTGCACGTGAGACACTGCAACTTTTCAAAAATAAGAGTGACTATATTTTAATCCTTCCATGTTTACAATATGTCAAAGTGCAAAAATATCCGCCAGGTCTTTGCTTTTAATTTAGCTGAATTTGTTAGTAAGATGGATTATAAACATGCAGTGACTTTGCCTGTTTAATAATTTTCAAAATAAAGCAACAGTGAGCCATATACTGTTATGTTGCTGAAAAGACACAAAAAATCTAGGAAAAAAAAGGATCAACTTGAAAAATTTAGAATGTGATTTATTGCTGTGTTTTTTAAAATAATCTAGCAAACCTGCAAGCTGTATTTATGTTTTCAATCTACAATAATTTATAGATCGGTTGTCTTCAGAAATCTGACAGCTTTAGTTATTATAATCAATGTCAAATTTATTTATTTATCAATTTTGCAAACAAGTTAAAACTGCAACAAAGTGCTGAATAAAAATTATAACACAATAGAATAAATTGATGAAAACAATTTTATATTAAAATATTGTGTTTAGTTTACTGTAAAGTAGTTTATTATAATTAAAAACATAAATACTAAAAGGTTTGTGGCCCTGAAGTTCTCTCCATGCCAAAAGTTTAAATATCACAGCTGCATGTTTTAACTCTTTCACATCAGAACTTAATAGATCCAGTACAGAGGATTCACTATTCATTGTTCAAAGTGTTAGCTCAATTCCTGCCAAATCAACAGCAAAATATGCTTCAATTAACACAGCTTGGCTGCTCTCAGACAAGGCCCCCATTGTGTGCACAGATCTTTACACACAGCTATGAGAGAGCAATCTCAGCTGCAGCTTCTCAGAAAATCATGCAACTTTAATCTGTTTTTACTGGAGCTGCTTAATTCCAGACAAAAAAGCCTTTTGTAAAAGACTCTTTATCCCAAATACCTGATCTTTAATTTAAGCACATTACTGTAACGCTTTTCAATGTTTTCTGCTAAAATTCCATTTACTTGGAAGAAGCAAACACCACCACTCTTATGTAAAACTGAAATTATTTGTGGATGAAAAACTACAAAATACAATAGTAATTTCCTAAAGCGGGTTTATATTTATATTTAGTTAAACACAAATAATCTAATAAATGACATAAATATCCAAAAAGCCTTCATGAGTTTGACTTTTGAAAATGCATTCATTGAAAAAATTTTCAAAATATCCTAGCATATCCAGCAAACAGATATTGAATGTAAGCAATAAAACAATTAACACATTATAAGTTAAAAAGAGCTCAATCATTTCTATTTCAATGACTGATTGTCTTTTTCTCTTTCTAACACAAACTGGAGTATTGGTCTCAACCCCTGAAGGACAACTTTGTTTATAGAAACTTCATAATTCATTTCATTTGTTGTTTTGAGTGTTTTGTTTATATATTTTTGAATATTTAAAATATCTCCCAGTTCCAATGTCAAATGTTTATTAAACTTTTGTGGTCTTTGAGAGGACAGACTTGCATTATTATGCCATTATCAACACATGGTCCCAAAACAGTACAATTATTGTTTATTGCAATAACTATTGGGACAATTTATTGTCCTGTAAAATTTGTTAGCAAGACCAAACTCCAGATTAAAAAAATTATGATGAAAGGACAGAAAATGTTTTTTTTTCCTGGAACAAAGTTGCATCACAGATTTCAGATAAACGAAAAAAAAAATATTTCTAGTGTTGGGTATCTTTACCGATTTCATCAACCTTTACATGTGTTTTTACAAAATTAGTTGAAAAATGCATTAATGTTGCTGCTGCAGCAAAAGGTAAAAGTATTTCTGCAGCTGAAACTCGCCTTCAGTTCTTTGTCGAGTTGCTTGAACTCCTCGTCTTCATCGGAGTCACACTCAGGGAACTGGTACACTTTGATCCCAAACTTGTCTATTTCCTCTCGTATCTGTCAGAGGACAAACAAAGACATATCCATTTATCCAGGCACAGAGCATGCTGTTAAATCAGAGAATCTGCTGGTCTGAAACTCACTCTGTCTTTAAGCTTTTTTATCTCGTTGGGAGTGAGGCAATCAGCTTTTGCGATGAGAGGAATGATGTTCACTTTTTCATGAAGTGCCTTCATGAACTCCACGTCCACAGGACGTAAGCTTTGAAGAAAAATCCAGACTCTGGTTTAGTTTTCTTTTGTTTCAGGTCTGCATAAATGCATAAGTTGCATAAATGTGTGTGATTACCCATGGCCAAATGGAGGGATGAAGTAGAGGCAGCAGTGGACTCTGTTGTCCTGGATGTTCTTCCTGTTCAGGCCGCTCTCATCTCTGAAGTATTGCTCAAACTGCTGATCAATGTAATCTGTGATTGGCTTCCAGCTACACAGGAAAATTAAAAGGATAACATTTATTAGTAACTGCGCCATTAATGCACAAGAAATACAATTTTAAGAGATGTGCATCATGTGGACAACTTGGACAAGATGGTGCAATATTTGCAAAAGAGTTGATGAATCTGCATTGCTGTTGAAAAATGTATCATTTAAAAGTGACCTATTATGCTTCCTTGAACACGTTAGGAAGCATTTAATCCAATTCTATGGGCTAAACAAAGCATGTCCAATGCATTTTTTGTACAAAATAATTATTTAATGATGGGATTTAATCTGCCTATTTTAAGCTGCTTTGAGAATGAGCTGTTTTCGTTCATTTTGTCACTTTAAATCCAATTAATCTGCTGGCAGCCATATGGTTATTTTTTTATTATTAATATTTATTACCTTAGATGGAGTAGGTTGTCAACGAATAAGCAGTTTACCTTGTCTGTTCTGTTCTATTCTGTTCTATTCTAACGTGGTAAAACCTGCTGTGAAAATGTGCCAGAGTTCCGCTGAGGTTGCTAGGCAACAGCCGGGCTTCACTGGAGTTGCTAGGTGACGCGTCAGTGGCTGCTGACTTGTGACGTTACATTCTGGAGGTTTTTGAATTTTTCTTTTGAGAAAAAAAACATAAATTTATTACTAAAAAATGGCGGGGTGTTTTTATATTTCTATTTTTTCATCACTTGGGTTGCGTCGAGTAGAGACCCAAATAGAAATGCTAAAGTCTGCTATAGGTGAATTCTGTGTAACATCTTCACCTTTAAAACATGATGTACCAGTGCGATCTCAGTGCAGCAACATCAGCTTAAAAAAGTTTATGAGCAGGCCCAACTCACCACTCGTTGTTATTAACGGCGTCTCCAAAACCCGGGGTGTCCACTATGGTCAGCTTGAGCTTCACTCCCTTCTCCTCGATGTCGACCGTGTGCTTGATGATCTCCACAGTTTGGTTAATCCGTTCTGCAGAGCATCAGTGCAGGATGAAGGTCAGTGGAAATTGGATTAAATACATCAGGGACAGAGCAAAATAAGCTCTGCTGCTGGCTTATGTTGAGATAACCTCTAAAAATAATATTAGTAATTCTGGACATCAAGAAATGGCTTTGAACATGAATGCAAGGATGTTAGTCAAGGCCAAACTGTTTTTAACTGCATGCTTGTATCGAAGCCAGCAGAAAACTTTAAATAATAAAGATAAGACGTAGTGGAGATTCACCTTCGGCATTTAGTAACTTCCTGTCTTTGTAGAGGTCTGTGAGGAACAGACTGTTGACCAGAGTGGACTTTCCCATGCCAGACTCTCCTGTGAGACACAGAGATGTGACCACATATTTTAAAAAAAGGTCAACAGAATCCAATTATTACAATTATTCTGGATTATTACAAATCTGGAAACAGACAAAAACTGGACAGCGTCACCTTCAAGGAAGACAGTTCAGTTTTTCTTCTAATAAACTGACAGATATGATGGAGTTGTTTACATCCTAGAAGCTGACCTGCAACCATCAGGGTGAAATCGAAGCCTTTCTTCACGGATTTCCTGTGGACCTGGTTTGGCAGAGTTGCAAAGCCCACATACTGTTTCTCCTAGAAGATAAAATAAAAACACAAGTGTTCCTGAAAGCTGCATTTTTCAGTTTTTATTGAAATTTAACCAATTTTAAAACAGTGGACTTTACAAGCAAACAATTAATCTAATTTAAAATAAGACCTACTAAATTACAGTAAAGTACATTCCTTACACTGCAAAGCACAAAATATTAACAAGCATTTTTGGTCTAGTTTCTAGTAAACCTGAAATAAGAGCAAAACTAACTTACAAGTAACTTTCCAGCCAGAAATAGAAATTTAAGTAAATAATTCAGTTCTTGTTCCATGTTATAAGTTAATTTATCTGCCAATGTTCTTTTTCATCAATATTCACTTAAAACAAGCTTCTATATCTTGATAAAAAGTTATTTTTAAGTTAGTTTGCCATATTTCAAGTGTGCTACGATATCTGCACTAGAAACTAGACCAAAATACAAAAGCAGATATGGGTTCAATGAATCAGTCTTAATCCTGAAAGCTTCAGGAACAAAAAAAACTCTAATATCTTCCGCTCCTTTCAGTACGTTGAGTTTTGACAGATTTGGATCACACCTCTCAAAAGCATACAGTTCTGAATTCACGTGTTTCTTTCAACCATACAGTTTCTGTCTGAGCTCGTAGGAATGTCACATGACCCACAGTTTTAGGAACTTGTTTTGCTTAATCCCTCTGCAGTGAGGTTGTGGCAACATCTGCGTTCCTTGTGGCCCCGCTTGTCTTTTTGAGAGTTCAGATCTGATGTGAACACTGAGACACAGGAACTTGTAATTGCTGCTTTGCATAGGAATGGTTTTAGTTTTTGTAAAGTGTAACTGCTTTCAGTGGCTACATTTGTTTTATTTTAGGTGGTAAAATTTAGAGCGTCTAATCAAGATTACCACAGAAAGGTAAATAAAAGTTATTTGAAGATTTCTGTCTTGTAGTTTTTGTTGAATGAGGTTTAAAAATCAATGCTTAGAAGGTTTTATCATCTTAAAAAAATCCAAATAAAACCTCATAATTGTCTCAGCAGCTCTTGTAATGTGGATTATAACGCATCACTTTGAGTCAGACAATTTAGAGGAACTGAATTCACATTTCTACATGACGTTGCACCATGAGCTTTCTTCTGTGTATGAAACCATCTGACTCAAACCACCAAGGAGTTGCATCAACTTCTTATGAGAATCGTCCTAATTGTTTCAGAAACAGAAGATGTGAAACCATTGATTTGATTCAAGCATAAAGAAGCAGGGAAACATGTGAAACATGGAGGATACTAGATGTTAGATGGACATTACAGGCCATTGTTCTACATGTCCAGATGAGAGAAACATCACTTTTGTAGTCAGATGTCAGATTTTTTTTTTAGCTGTACATGACAAAAAACCAAAAGGAATTAATTTGGCTTGCAATTTCTGAAGTTTCTCAAAAAAATCCCATCAAAATCCAATATGGCTGCCATAATATAAAATGTGAACCAAGGTGCTAAAAAGTCTAGTTTTCAAAATTGCTAAAATATTCAACTGCTTCTTCAGTACAACGTCCTCTTAATGTGATGCCAGAGTTACACTGAATGGACCCTCCTCCACCTATTGCTGCACCCTGTTAGCTTGCTGAAAGAAGGCTTCTGCCTTTTTTGTTTGCTTAAAACAAAACAGACAGTGAGGCAGTGTCTGCCTGTTATTGATTTGTTTTGCTTGTAGTTTGGTCGCTTAGTACAACAATTTAAAAATATAATAGGTTTCAACTTTGAATCAAATCAAACGGCAAAGAACTTAACACTTATTTACAAAATAAAAAAACCCCATAAAACAGCTTAAAAACAGTGCTACAGACGTTTTTGATCTCACTGTCAAGGGAGATCTATTTTTTATGTAATAATAAAAACAGGTAAAACTGCCACACACTGTCATACTTTTGGCAAAGCAAGGCAACAAAATGTTGCATATTAGTTTACATTTTTTGGCTCCCAGGTTTGATCAATTTGCACATGTTCCTATTATCAGTGTGCAAAGATTTTGATTCTCCATGATGTAAAAGTACCAAACGACAATGCAGTTATACTACAAGGCTCTTCATGTCAAAGTTGGAGATATATGAAGGAACATAAAAAGTCTAATTAATCTTTTTAAAAACCATGTTTAAAATTATATAAAATACGAAGTGTTGTGAAACAATGTTACAGAGTTATTTCTTTATTTTAGCTTTTTTATAATATATTAAATCATCAAACTACTTAAAATAAGATAATATTTTACCAATATAATTGCTGATTCATTAATTAAATATGATTAACCACACTTTTTTGGCAACTTAGTTCAGTTTCATTAGCCCATCCCTTTTTACTGCATGACCTCTAAAATCAGGAAATCAGTAAAACAGAACATGTTTGACAGCATGAACTAGCGCCAGCATCTGACGCCAATAACACCGATTAATGTGGAAAGGTCACGAAGTCATTAGAAAAGCTTTGGGACTCCAGTGAAACCCATTTAGAGACATTTAAACGGATGATGCCGGACCTGGAGCAAATGGAGAGAACATGGAACAAGAAAACTTTCCCAAACTACTCCCAGAGAGCATGAAAGACTTATAAATGCTTTTTTACACCTAATACATAATCATTTAAAAATTGTCTTTTGTAGTATTTTACAATGCAAAACATCTTTTTTTGAATGGTAAATCAACAACAAAACACTTGTTTTTCCACTGTACAGCGCAAACAGTAGTTGATCAAAAGATCAAAACTGGAACTCAGGTTGGGTTGCTAGGAGACGGGCTGGGCTTGGCTGGGGTTGCTAGGTAAAGGCGCAGCGCCAATTGAATGTAACTTCACAAAGACCAAAAAAGATAAACTTATTACCAAAGAACAGCTTTGTGTTTTTTTAAAGAACTTGGGCTGTTTTTAAGCAAATGGTGGTATAAAAATGTTCCAAAAGTGAATAATAGTTTCCCTTAAGTAGAAATTTTTAAGGGGGACCACATAATTTATCAAAGAACTACACTACTGATTTCCATCCATCCATCCATCCATCCATCCATCCATCCATCCATCCATCCATCCATCCATCCATCCATCCATCCATCCATCCATCCATCCATCCATCCATCCATCCATTTTCCTGCACCCTTTTTCACTTACTGGGGTCAGGAGGGTTGCTGGTGCCTATCTCCAGCAGTCGTTTCGGGCAAGAGGAGGGGTCACCCTGGACAGGTCGCCAGTCTGTCGCAGGGCAACACAGAGACAGACAGGACAAACAACCATTCACACTCACACCTAGGGCGAATTTAGAGAAGCCAATTAACCTGACAGTTATGTTTTTGGACTGTCGGAGGAAGCCGGAGTACCCGGAGAGAACCCACACATGCACAGGGAGAACATGCAGACTCCATGCAGAAAGACCGGGGCCGGGAATCGAACCCAGAACCTTCTTGCTGCAAGGCAACAGCTCTACCAGCTGCACCACTGGGCAGCCCACTACTGATTTACAATTTTAGCAAAATAATACACAAAAACAGACACAGACTCCAATTAGCTTAGAGGACTTTTAATGTCAAGACAAATTAAATCAAAGATCTGAGGAGCTTGTGCTGCAATAAAATTACCACAGCAGACAGAAAAGCTTCAAGTATATGGAAAGACTCGTGCAGAGCATTCCTCTGAGAGCGGCTGAGAATAACCAACGCCTCAGACTTTCCAGAAACACAAAGAGAACCACAGGATACCAGTCTCCCACTGTGTGGCACAGCAGCTCCTGCTACTGCTGCATCTGGCGAAGCGTCACCCTGACCCTACAGTACGACGCGCTGACATGTGGAGAGATAAACAAACATTCAAGCCCTGCAGAGAGCATTCACTCATTCACTCACACGGACAGAAGCTACATTCAGCAGACCTGAAAAGCTCCTTTTCTAACCCAGTTAGACGCACAGCGAGCGTCCTCTCACACGCTGTCATAACTTGTCACAGGCGTTTCCGACGGCTCCCTTCCCTCGGGTGACGATCACATTTATTAAAACAGACACACAAACATTCACGCGCATGCAATACAAAAAGAGCAAGAGGGGAAAGACGAGCTGCTGATGAGGCTGAAAAGAAATCCCCCTCAGCAATAATCTGACACCCTGCAGAAATATATCTGAGAAAAATAAGTTGGCAGGAACTCCAAAGTGAAAGATCACTTTATACTTTGTACTTTTGCACATATAATCATGCAGATAGGGCCGTTTCAACATTTTTCACACGCTTTGCCTCATTCGTTTAAATGTATCCTTCGATAAAAGTAGTTTATTCGAGCGTGTAAAGCAAACTTGAGTAAAGATTACAGTACTTTATTGAGCTATATTTCATATACTTCAGAATATACTGAAAAGTACATTAATAAACTTTTACTTTAATGCTTAAGCTTATATGTGTACATAGTAAACTGATTTCTAAACATCTTGATTCAAGCCTAGAATAAAGTTAAGTTACATTTAATATGGCAGAATAAGTTTAATATATTACCTGTTATTACATGTTCAGTGATAAAGTTTCCAGTAAGTAGTATGTGTGCTAAATCTTTACATACTTTTAAAAAACACAGAAA
The DNA here is from genome assembly GCA_902982915.1 of Phalloptychus januarius. Lineage (NCBI taxonomy): Eukaryota > Metazoa > Chordata > Actinopteri > Cyprinodontiformes > Poeciliidae > Phalloptychus > Phalloptychus januarius. The sequence goes on from CADWAE010000482.1 coordinate 6,309,253, forward strand.
CATTTGACTTAACTTTATGAATCAAGTTCTAGTCCTTTTTGTAAATATACTTGTAAAAATACTAAAATGTGATCCACAAATATAAACCTAGTACACTAATGAATGCATCATTTGTAACAGTACACTTAAGTTAACTTCTTATAAACTTAAAAAACTCCCAGTTTAGTTCAAGTAAGTACACTTTCTAGTACAAGTCCATGGCTTGTACTTTTTGCTCAGTGTATCCACATATATTTATCTCTTTACCTTCTGCCTTGCGGTTCTCACTCGTGGGCACAGAAGCCGTTCCACCAGTTTCTCTTGCAGCATGATGGCATCCATCCTAAACCGCTCCGACACCGACGGACCAAAATAGCCACCGGTCTCACAAAACTAAAGCAGCAGCCCAGCAGGGAATGAAGAAAAAAAACCTCTCTTTTCCTGTTTTCTCTCCTTGCATACGTCTGTCCTGCACTCTCTGCTCGTTGGCTTGTTTTCCTCCCAGCTCTGCTTCTTTGTTTAATTCTATCTTTTCTGTGCCCTACAGCGGTCCAGCTCTCCCTGTTCAGACAGGTATGAGGAAAGTTTCCCTTCGAAAAGCAGAGGCAAGCAGAGAGAAGGAGAGAGAGAGAGAAAAAGAGAGAGAGAGAAGTGGCAATTTGAGGGAGGAAACAAGGGAGGGATGGAAGAGGCAAAGGTCTGAAGGAAACCCGTTCATTCAGTCCACATTCCCTCCCCCCGCTCTGACAGACACATGAAAAATAAAATCTCCAAACTCTGACAAATGACCAGCTTCGCTCCCTTTGGTTTGCTCAACAAGTGAAACCTGAAGGAACCTGTTTCAACTTGAAGGAAACAAAAGCTTTTAGCGTAACAAACGCTGCAAGCACAGACAAATGCAGCGAGGTTATCACAATAAAAAAATTAACCTGTCAGTCACTCTGCTCATCCAACGCTCAGGCTTATTTATATATGTGCTGATTTGAAAAAAACAAACTCCAATTAAACAAAAATCCTGAAAACACAACGTGTTTAAATAAAAACTACTTTATTAATGTTATTCAGTGTTAGGGCACTGCAAAAACAAACTCTTACCAAGCAAAAGCCTACTGCAAATATCTTATTGCACTTGAAATAAGACTAAATTAACTTACAAGTAACTTTTCAGCAATAACTTATTGCTGAAAAGTAGCTTTTCAGTAATATAGGAGCTTGTCCAAGAAATTTTGCCATGTTAATCAAAATAATCTGCCGGTGGAACCAGCACCTTTAATCAATATTCAAGAATTATTTACTTAAAATAAGCTCCTATATTGGTGAAGTTACTTTTAAGTTAATTTTGTCTTATTTCAAGTGTAATAAGATATTTATATGATATATGATAAGATTTTGTGTCTTACTTAATCATTCTTCAACAAATAAGATTAAGCCTCTTTTTGTTTGTTTGTTTGTTTTCCCATTTAAAAAAAAAATTTAATCAAACTTAACCTCTGCAGAACATGTGTCAAACTCAAGGCTCGGGGGCTGATTCTGGCCTGCAATGTGTCTTTATGTGGCCCTTATAAACAGAACCCTTAAGATAACCAATTATTTTAATAAGTATCATTTTATCACTCAAATCAATGCATTTCTTAGTCTGTACACAGTCAAATTACATCAATTTGAAAATATATTTGGGATATTTAACTTAAGAAAATGCTAATTGAATGCAGAGAACACTATTTATTCATATTTCAACAGTTTAGTTGGTAGTGTTAGCAACAATTTCTGCCACAACACTCATTTCAGCAGCAAGCGCAAACTTCCTTCTGACTGCAAACGCAAAAAAGCAATAGCACATTGACAGATAATTACACTTATAAACAGTGCTTGTGCCACACCCCTAATACCTTTCTAATTGCCACCCTGGGCAACCGCCCATGTGGTCCATACCACAAACAGCCACTGGTCAGAAGAGCAGACAGACAGAAAAGTATTGTGTGTGCACATGTGGGGTATAATATCTACCGAAAAGAAGTAATTCAGAGCTACGAGTCATTTCAGTCAATTAAACTAAATGTGAATCAGAAACAAAATGAATGGAAATAATGTGGATTGATTAGACAACAGGAGACATAAACTGACAAATACAGCCAGAATGTAATCAAACCCCAGGCAGATTTGTGTTTAAAATAATATTTAAAATTCACCAACATGTTTCTTTTGGCAATGGAAAAGAGAATCAGTGGTGGGAGCAAAAGATTAGCGTGATAGCAAAGAAGATTTGGAGCTCATTAGCAAAGACAAATAGTCTCAAGCATGGAAAAAGTCTCTCACCCAACAGCCACAGGAGACAGGCATCAAAAAGAAGTTGGCTGATCGATCCAAAATATCGGTAATATCAAACGGATCGATACTAGCCTAGTAAAAATGGATACTTTATTTTTAGATTCCTTTTTTATTGTAATTTCTCAACTCTACCAATATTTTTGTTTTGATTTGGTCTTAAATATTACTTTTTTACAATTCATTAAGGAAAATACATAATTTTAATATGTGTTTGGTCCAAATTCTGTTCAAGGTTTGAACAAAATAATTCCAACTAAAACCACAAAAACTCCCAAAAGTCAGATATTGGATGATATATGCAACTTAAAGGTGACCTACTATGCTTCCTTGAACAGGTTAGGTCTATGTAATGTTTATTACATCATTTGTGCAAAATTATTTGTAGATAATGAGATTTTAGTCTTCTCATATTTTGGGTCCCTTTCAGAATGAAATGTTTTAGGGCCTCTTGTCACTTTAAATCCAAAGAAACTGCTGCTGACCACACCCCCAAATTCAATGTTTCAAAATGGCTGAAAACATATATATAAAAACGGTCTGTGGACATTTAACAAACATCTTTTCTGAATGGTAAGTCATCAGCAAAACAGTTGTCTTTGCTACTTTGCAACCAGGTGACTAAACTGTTAGAGTTCGCTTGGGTTTCTAGGTAACGAGGCTTAGCTTGGGTTGCTAGGTAACTGTGCAGTGCATGAATGTGACTTAATATCAGGAGGTTTCTGAACCGGCTTGTTTTCTAGACACCAAAAGACATTAAGCTGTTTTTTTTTAAGCGCTTGGGATGTCTTCAGATAAAATTGAGATCCGAATGGAAGTATAAAAATGTGCAAAATGTGAAATTTGCATAATAGGTGCCCTTAATATAAAAAGCATCGGTATTGACGATACCACCCTTGTATTTACTTGGTATCGGATAGATATAAAAATATATCACCGCAGATGTCTAGCACCAACACACAAAGCAACTAATTTTCTCTCTTCCTTACACAATACCAGTTTACTACAGTAGTTAATTTGTAGTCTTATATTAGAACAAAAGGAAGAAGAAGAAGAAGTGACGCAGAATGCTGTAATTTGAGCTGAAATAAAATACTTTATGTGCAGTTGGTGATAAAACTTGCGTTCAACTGGCATAAAGAAACAATCAGCCGGCATGTCTTCTCTCCTTGGCATTGCAGGAGGTTTTCTATATGTGTACAACTGAGGTATATTCATGGCAGAGGTTGAAGCCGATTGATTCCAGATGTTATACTGGCATGTGTGTGTGTCTGATGGGTGTGTCTGACTGACATATAATGTGGGCAGCAGAAGTTAAACATTCTTTGAAATAAAAGAAGGAGGACTGTTTTTCTTCCCGCTGACGTGACCAGCGCTGATGCCACGTACAGGATGTTGCAGCCCACCACCAGAGGGCGACAGAGGACCAAACTGGGCTGAAAAGTTTGGAAAGGAAAATCCCATTGTTACCAGTTGGAATAATGAAACTATAGTTGATTAATTAGTTGGATAGTGAAGACCCCAGCAGAGTGAGTTACGAGTTTGAGTGGAACGACGTGGGAGTGACGGTCTGAGCAAAAGAAAGGAGCAGATGTCTTTAATTGGCTGCCCATCCTAACCCCCAGAGTTCGTCCCTCTCAGTAACCAGCTGCCCCACTTTTCCCATTCACAAACACAAAACCAGCTAAACAGGCCAAATATAATCACTTATCCACACTTCTATTGTTACAACCTCAATTAAATATTCAGCGTGAGTGAAAGTAAGCTGTTCTCTCACTTTGTAAGCGATAAGCAATAAAATTTCACCACTCAAAAACTCAACACACTGATTACTGGCATGAAGCACTGGGGTTTAAACTATGGACTCAAATAAATGCAGAAAACTGTTTTTATTTATTGATCATTTTAGAAATTTTTTGCACTAATTATTTTCAGTATCAAATGTTTTTGTTTCACTTTCATGATTTTTTTTTATCAAAGCTAAAAAAAATTTTGTGTCATTTTTAAAAATACCTTTATTTTTGCTCATTTAAAATGTTACAAATCAATTATTGCTGATAAAAATCTTATTCATCCAGTAAGTACTAATTTTGGTAAATGGAAAAGACAGAAAACAAGGAAACTATTAGTTATTTACTTCTAGAGGTAAAAAAAGGAAACCTTTTCTATTTTGCATTTTTACTCTCTCCATAAACCAGAAAAAAAATCTGTTATTTATAACACGTATAGTAAATTTCAGCAGATTGGAGCCTCCCTAAAGCATTAGACTTTCTGCTTCTGACATTTCTGTGGTTTTTGCTTTCCCATTAGTGTGGTAGAAGTGCATATTTCCGGCTCCAGCTGCATTTGTCAGATTGTTGGATGGTCTGCAGAGGCCAAGATCCAGAGGTCAGTGACTCGATCAGCAGGCATCACTCAGCTCCTTCCTCTCGCTTATTCAGACTTGAAGTGATTCCCAGAGAACCACAGCAGTGAATGCAACCCACAGAGTGCTCATCACACCACGACTTCCCACTGCAAACAACTGAAGGAAGAGCAGAAATCCTGGCTCATGAGATATCACAACACAAACACACAGACTGGATGAAAAGGAGATTTCAACCTCAAGCTGCAACACCGCCTTAGGGTGATCCAGACCCCAGGACTCAAACCAAAGGGAAAAGGATGTTCAGGTGGATCACACACACACACACTCAGCTGGATCACACACACTACATGCATGCTTCAGTGTGACAGAAAAGCAGACTGCAGGGCATAAACTCCTCAAACTGCTGAAGGAGAATTAACACGCAGCCAGGCAGCCGTCCAAATATTGATCTGAGAGGGAGTAGAAGAATTTGGAGATAATCCTCCATGTTGGTTGTTTCATTCACTTTGTGAAAAGACGCTACAGCCAGGCTTAGTAGATGGAACCATTTTCCAAAAAGTCAATTTTGGTCTTGAATGAACACTAGCTGTTTTTTTCAGATGATATTTAGCTTGTATTGTCCGCAGTTACAAAACTTAGTTAAGCTTAGAGGTGACCTATTTTACTTCCTTCAACATGTTAGGATAACTTCATGGGCTGTACAAAACATGTTCTCTACATTTGTTGAACAAAATCATTTTAGATTAAGGAATTTCAGTCATTCTACCTATTTTGAGCTCCTTTCAGAGTGAGCTGTTTTATGGCATCTTGTCACTTCAAATCTGAAAAATCTGCTGCTGGCCACGCCCCCAAACTCAATGTTTCAAAATGGCTGCAAACAGACGCACAATTATACAACCGTACATTTCTGAAAAGCAGAAGTGAAGCCTTCTGCACAGCCAAGAAGAATGCAGCAAATGGTTTCTGAATAAAGTCAAGAAAACACTTGTCTTTTCCAGCAGCCATTATACAGCGGTAAAACCAGCTGACCAAACGTGCTGGAGTTTCGCTTAGGTTGCTAGGTAAAGGGCTGGACTTCTCTGGGGTTGCTATGAAACGGCGCAGAGCCCATCAAATGTGACTTAGCAATCAGGTGGTTTTGAAACAGCTCATTTTCCAGAAACAAAAAAACATTCACTCATCGCCAGAAAACAGATGTGTGCTTTTTTTTTACTGTTTGGGCTGCTTTTAAGACTCAAGTTTATTGCTACTTTTGTATGGAACCAGTGATCAGTTCTGCCCAAACCCAAAGCATCACCTTTAAGTTCATGTTTTCATGACATAAATGCTACAATGTGCCTTTATGCACTTGTTAATTCTCTGAGCTGCTTGCTTGGCAACAACTCCTGAGACAGCACAGATTTTCACACAAACAACAGGGTTATTGTTTTCACACATCACACACAAGGTCCATTGTCTAAATCAGGAAGCTGGAGAGGTTTGTGTAGACTGTATGGGCATCTGAGGAAACATTTCTGAATCTTTAGAAACAACAATTAAGGACCTACTGAACCTTACACATTACAAAATAAACTAATCTTGATAACAATTACCAGAAGTTGAAGACCTCACATCAACCCCACAAAGATGAGCTGCCTTCATATTGGGGGGCTTTAAATCTCTCTCAATGTCCCACCCAACCCCCAGAGACACAGCTGTCCCTGCGCTGCAGCTGGTCCTCACTGAGGTCCCATCTGTGGTGGTGAGGGTGGGAGATGGTGTGTTTGGAGACAGAGGATGGAGGAAGAGGCTGAACGCTAAGGTGGAATGAGGAGGTGAGATAATGTTTTTGTACTTCATAATCCGGAAGACTCTTTTTAACTGGGGGCCAAATTTGCAACATTTGTTACATTTTCAGATGGTTGGCTTCAATTTCACACCGAAGTGTATCAAACGAACTAAACTATTTGAAAAACTAGTTGACCTCCTCGCCTGTGGTGCTGCTGCACCCAAAACCACTGAAGAAAACGACACAAACAGCTCTGAAGAAAACAGGAGCGCAACTTCTTTCTTCACAAAATGTAAACAAAAGTGAAGGCGAGTCAGATTTTAGCGGTTGTATGATTTCTCTTTTGATTTGAATGGCTCAAGGTAAAACATCATGAGCCATTTCTTCTGCTAGCACTGGACTCGTGTGTTGTTTTGGTTATATTTACCCAGAATGCTCTGCACTACAGTTTGCTTCCTGCTTTTAGAGCAGAGTTCATGTCAACCAAACCAAGATAGAGGTTTTTAGGCGAACCAGAGTTCACTTTTTGGTCTGCATCAGAGTTTGATTGCACTCCCCAAGCAAACTAATGCTTCAATAAACAGACTTCTTTTCTGCTGTTTTACTGTAGAAAGACTGCTGAGTGTTGCTTCCTGTTTGACCATTTGAAGTTGATGAAGCATGGCATTAGCTAACAAGAACATTACTGAAGAAATTTAGAAGTGGCCTGCCAAAGTGTGCATGTCGTTCAGATCCAAATGAGGCTGAAAATTTGCTAAAATGTCATGGAGAGCTTAAATGCTTAAATGTAATTAATTCATGGTGGAGAGGTATCGTTACTATGTTGACTTATTTTGTTTTATTCTATTCAGGATGCTAAACGTGGCTAATATTTAAAAAATTTGCTAAAATGCTTATTTTAGTTTAAGTCTAATGTTAGCATGAGGGCTATTACAAGCATAGATTAGCATGTAAGCACTACCAGCATGATGAAGGTTACCGCAGGCATTTTGACAAACATAAATGCAAACATGAGTGCATAAGCTAAAGTTAGCTAAAATGCTAAGATTAGCTTTTAACATTACAAATTTAAAAAACAGCTAAAATGCTTATTTTAGTAATAAGGCAAGGAATGTGCATCACTACGCTAGCACCAGTTAACATCACAAACTAGCCTGTTATATGCTCACTGAAGGCAAAAAATAAAAAAAATTGTCCATTATTCACCTAAATGCACAGATTTCCGTGCCATTGTTGTACAAAACAAAGACATGACTATTATTTTTGTCCTAGTCCATACTTACAGACAAATATCGTCCAAAGCAACAATGTTTCAAGGTTGATGTTAGCTTAACTTATGAAAACTTGTTCGGCCATCTTGGATTTTTTTTTGCTCTCTCATGGTAACCAATACAATGTCAAAGAACAACCACCAGGGAGAGTTATAGTGCAGTTCCGTCCATCCATCCATTTCCCTACACCCTTGTCCCTTACTGGGGTCAGGAGGGTTGCTGGTGCCTATCTCCAGCTATCGTTCCGGGCGAGAGGCGGGGTCACCCTGGACAGGTCGCCAGTCTGTCGCAGGGCAACACAGAGACACACAAGACAAACAAACATGCACACACACACTCACACCTTCGAACAATTTAGAGAGGCCAATTAACCTGACAGTCATGTTTTTGGACTGTGGGAGGAAGTACCCGGAGAGAACCCACACATGCACAGGGAGAACATGCAAACTCCATGGAGAAAGACCGGGGCCGGGAATCGAACCCAGAACCTTCTTGCTGCAAGGCAGCAGCTCTACCAGCTGCGCCATTGTGCAGCCCATGGTGCAGTTTACATAAACTATTAATCCAGTTTAATATACAAAAGTCTCCAAATATACTGAATTGTTTTGTAATACAAATAAATACAAATGCAAACAAAGGGGATTTTTTTTTCCTGCTCTAATATGACTCAACTGGGTGCACTTTCCAGTTTTAAAGTTTTATTGATGATTTTTCCTTTTTTGTCTCAAATCTGAGATGTTCAGCTCATATCTGCCCACACATGGACTGACCACCACACTTTGTGTCTGATGAAAACATATTTGAAAGGAAAACCGACTGTTTCCTGGCAATGCTTTCTGACAGCTGGTGAAGTGATGAGAGGGTTGAGGGCTGGAGTGAAGGGGGAAACAATGATTCTGGATTGATCATCACAGAACTCACTCAGAGGTTACGACACCATGAATTAACTCAGACACATGCAGTAGATTCACTGAAGCGATTTCCAGAGTGGAGACACACAAGAAAAACAACCTGCATCCGCAAACTCTAAAGGTAATTTAGGAAAACTTGTTTCTGCACGCAAGCATTAAAACGTTCAACCCAGACCAACACAGCTGCACGGTGGGACCAACACTGCCACAAAATAACACATAACACCATTTTATGATAGAAATGAACTATACTTAAAAATAGATCAAGCAAAAACCCTGTATGTGTTTTTATTGTGCTATTTAATTGCCTTAGTTATGCTAAAGGGAGATTTTAAAGAAATACTTGTGACCAAAATAACATAAATGTCCATCTCATACCGGACAAAACACACCGTGATGGTCCACAAACCAGTTAGGAATATATTCTGTAGTCTGAAGGTTTCCATTTAATTAGTTCTGGTCAAAAACTAACAATATTTCAGAAAAACCCCATCATCCTCAGTGTAAAACATGGCGGAGGTCATCTCATGTTCTGAATGTCTGACCATCGTTTTAAAGTAATGGTGAATCCAAATGCTAAGACATTTTTTAGCATCATTAAAGAGAATAATTTTGTAGATTTGTTGGCTGAAATCATCTTGTATTTTCAGATATTCTTAATGTTTTTCCCTTTTGTTCTAGGTTTCTGTCCATCTATGCCTCTAATTTCTGATTTGTATTTTAATACATATTTGTGTTACTGCTCTGTGGTTTGTACACATCTTTCAACAGTAATAATACTAGTAAGTCTGCATCCAGACTACCATATAGAGGATCAGGAGGGGGAGGAGGAGAGCCTGGGGTCAGCAGAGACCCGACCTCCCCTCAAGGCTCGTGTGTCTGCTGTGCTTCTCAGATGAACAATGGTTCCGAAATGATCCACTAAATATTAGCGAGCAGCTAATAATGACGTAATATCCAAAATTAGATTAGTTTTTCATCAGGCGACTCTAATCGCTGATAATTGTGGATGGAGGATACTGGAGGAGGATGCTGCGGTGCCGTGTTGGCCTCTGGAGGCAGCGACCTGCTCCACATAGGCGTCTAAAAATGAAAATGTGAGCGTGGATCAGCGCTCCGCCTGCTGCACAGGCATGGCAGCCCTCAGCATTCACTTAAAGAGCTCAAATCTCCTGCAGTAATCAAATAAAACGCTTTAAATGATGTCCTACCTCCGTGCTGTCCTCTGTCGGAGGATAGATGAGGAGGCGCAGGTGCAGGGATGCGGAGCGACGCCCAGAGAGACGCAAACATGAAGCAATCAGTGCACAAATCCTCCATGATCAGACTGCAAATATCAAAAAGGGAAAACAAAAACACAAATCTCACCTGTTTTCACCGGAATCCGGCTTTTATACCTGATGTTGCTCGTCATGTTTGACCCGCTTTCCTCCCTCGGTTTCCTCTGAAGCGGCGGCTCAGCCTCGCCTCCAAACCCCCGGACCGACAGCAGGAGGGCGGGCAGAGCTGACGGCGCAAGGCTCCTCCTCTACGGAGGCTCAAGAACGCGAATAGATCGTTCCAAAAATATTTTAAAAAACCCTGATTTCGTAATCAATATGCAAACAATTAAAAATAAATAAAAAAGCAAGTAAACATAAACATTTGTATTTTCTAAATATTTATGTAATTATTTTTAACCCCTGTTGCAAAAAAAGTGCCTTTATTTTCAAATGTTAGCTTTATCCTTCGTAGTGGGCGGAGCTAACACTTTTCAAGTAATCTGATTGGTCTGCAGATGGAGTCTCTGTCAGATGAGCCAATCAGATCGTAGGGTCCCTTTAGCGAGACACCATGGGATTAAATAATTTCCTTGTGGGTTTTTGTTTTCAAATATAAAATAAATGAAAAGAGAAACTATCTGATGACACGTAAAGAATTCAGGTTTTTGTGATTTTGACATTTAATCTTAGTCTTCTTTTTAATCCAATTTGAAACTACTAAAAACTGGCAGCAGTTAATTTTGATAGGATATTTTGCAAACTCGTTTAAAAAGTAATAAAAAATTAAGATTTATTTTTGTCAATGTGTATTAATTGGTAGATTTGCACACACACAAAAATATCTAAACCATGCGAAAAGGAATTAAAAACAAATCTGAAAGAAATTTAACCAAAATGAATGAAAAATAATAGAAATCAAATTGGAGCGAAATTAAAAAAAGATTGAATTAAAAGAAAATCATCCCAAACAACACAGCTGTGCTGGTTTATTGTAATTTGTATCAACTTAGCCAAAGCCATAAAAACAAAAAAATATTCAAAATGTCAGCGTCATAGGAAGGTTATTTGAGTATTTTATAAATTACTGGTACATTTAAATAGTTATAGATGTATTTTTTGTTAATTTGAACAACTTATTGGTTGATTTCAATTTCTATGAATGTTTAAAATAATTAGGAAATTGTGCTTCTCCGCACAGGGGATGCCACTGCAGCCAACAAACAGGAAGGAAATCCTACAAGATGAAAAAAAAAAAAAAAAACTCAGACTAAACAAAAACATCCTGTTTGGAAAACATTGGATACATTTGACTAAACTCTGAAACTAACATCCTACACAACATAAAGCAAAACAAAACAAGCAAAAAAAATATGTATTACTTTAGTTAACAGATATTTATTTCAGAAAAGTAAAAAATAAATAAAAAAATTTTAAATAAATGTTAACTCAAGAAAAAGACAAAAACATGAGACTGGCACATCAGCAGCCAAAGATTCAATCTGGAGGCGGTATGTGAAGTTAAATAAAGTCTCTAATATGAATTTTCTTTTTAAGAAACGTGTAGTGTAGACAGTCTTTTAAACAGACATGATTGTTACTGTTTTCAGTCTGCAGTTTGGCACTAAAACTCCAGATAAAAACAAGCAGGTGATCCTAGAGACGGATTCTCTCTAAATTAACGGAGTACAGTTGGATTTTATTGTTAATTATTAAAGTTCTGCTGAACTGAAATGAACCAGATAAAACCGAAGAGCTGCAGCCAGCGGAACTGAAGGCAAAAAGAGGCTAAAAGTTTAATTAAACACAAAACAAAAGTTAAAACTGGCAGCGAAACAAACAGAAACTGGTGGTGAAACTAAGATTCAAACATCCTGTAAACTTCAGTGACAACGTCTTTTAGTACCGTTTTCAATAGACTGATTGACTGACAGACAACGACGACGTACTGCTAATTAACGGATAAATGTTCATGATAGTCATCTTTTTTTTTTTTGAGGTTGAAAAAATAAAAAACAAAAACAGAAGAGTTTGGATCTAAGCTGGTGGATGGATGCTTAGCTGGATCAGACAGAGGAAGAAGCAGATGATGAAGATCCAGGTGTGATTCTTGGTTGGAGGGTTTCTGTAAATATGGCGGACGCTTCCCTTGTTTCACTCATCAGATTTCATCTTCATCTGAGCCTGCATCTGAGCGAGCATCTCCTGCATGCGCCGCAGCTGCAGAGAAGTAACAAAAATAATCAGAAAATTAAAAATAACAAATGAAAAACAAACATTAAGATGATTTTCAGTTTAAAACAAACAGCTAAAGAACTATCTCTCATAAATTAACTGTGTAAAACCCATTTAAAATGTGAGTATATTTTTATTTTTCAGATGTAATGACATCAGAAAAGTGACTGAGGAGTGTAATTAATGTTAAAAGTATTTGTTAGTAATTATTAAATAAAACAAGAGTTTTGATGACTTTTTAAGCATCTATTGCCATCTTGTGACTGTGAACATTAACTTCACCAAATATTATTTTTTCCTCTTTATTTTTCCTCTGAAAACTTATTTCTTCTGTGTTTGAACTGAGTTTAACTATACCAGCAAAGAAAATAGAATATATATTGTCTCAAATTTTAAGGATTTCTTTGGAATGCCTTATTTAGAGAATATTTTTCTTCATTTTACACTTTATTATGAGAAGTTTGTCTTTTTAGATTATTTCCTCCTGCCTGTATTTTATTTGTAACCTTTACATCAGCCTCTTGCAAAAGTACAACTTCTATTTTGACACTTTTAATGTGGCAAAATTGAAAGTATTTAAAGCGATAAGAAAACTTTTTCAATGTTCTCTGATCAGCTTCCTTGGATTTCATCTCTTTTTCTTATCAGGTTTTTATTCATCATTATTGTCGCTTTGATTTATTGTTCTCAAACGCTTTTAGATTATTTAAAATGTTTTAAAGTTTTTGAAAGAACATCTGGATGTGAAGCAGAGTCATAAACCCAAAAATAAGATAAAACCTTGTTACTGTAAATTATTGTTGTTGTTTTAGTGAATGTGACTTTAAAGCATGTCAAACATGTCAGGCAACAAAAATCAAATAAATCAGCTTTAATATTCCTGAATTAACATTCATTTAATGTTTCAGTAACTAAACTTAACTGTAGGTTTTGTCACTGAACGATCCAAACTGTTAGCTCATTTGACATGAACCGAAGAAATGCTTAAAATGTACATCAACAAAGCATAACATATTTATTTATTAAAATACTACATATTTTATACCTATAATCCTCTTAACTATAATAGGATCTATTTTCCTAGACATTGTAATGAATAATATTTGTCATAATTTAGGTCAAAGATTATAATTCAGTAGAAAATGTTGTATTCTGTACAGAACTGTAAGGTATTTATGGCATTAATGCGCCCTCTAGTGGTTAAAATATATAACAATGAGCTCTTTTATGTGATTAACTAAAGGTGTAATTGGACTGTACAACACTAAACATTAATTTATTACTGTGATTATTGCGCATGAGTAGATACACTTACTTATACTATTTTCACAATTACAATTAAATATAAAAGAAAGAAAAAACAAACATATGAATGCCTTTCCTGGAAGAATTTATTTTCACACATGGGTGAATTAGCTGACAGATTTTTATTACAACATTGCAAGTTGAAAACCTTTCCAATCTCTTTTTGAGCTCTTCTTTAATTATTGCAGCAAATAATAATTAAATATTGTTTTTTAACTAACTCAGTTAACTAAACAGAGCTGTTGAATCAATTCCACTTGTTAGCGCATTGCTCCTTCCAGTAACTTTAAATTGCAGCTGAGTTCCTAACAGTGAAGATTTTAGGAGCAGAGGAAGTGACTGCAGTGGCGTTTCCTCCTGCTGCAACAATTACAACATGTAGAGAAAAGGAGCTCTGCTCTCTTTCTGCGCTGAGCGCCTGGAGGTCACTGAGGTTGCTCCCACCATAAAACCCAGCAAGGACATGCAGGGAGGAAGTGATGCTATATCCTGTCCGCACACAGTTTACAAACAACCGTGATTGAGCCCCTGGCCAATCAAGAGCAATCAGAAAACGCAAAAATTAGGAGGTTTTTCTTGCTTTTGAATTAATGAAAAAGGGCAGAAAAGATGATAAGTGACCCTGAAATAGATTTTTATAAAAAAAGGAGAAACTACTTCCACCATAAAAACTTGAGATTCATCTCAGAATTTTTATAGAAAAAACGAGAACATTTCTGTTATTGAGAAGTCGCTAGAAAAAAAAACTGAGACATTTTCAGTCATCTAAGAAAATTGCCAAAAACTTGGCAGTATAAGGCCGCTGTAAGCAGCAGTGCAGAGAGACTAGAGATCGGCTTGTGCAGCCTTCTTGATGTGTTTTTACCTCAAGCTCTTTCTGTAGCAGAATCTGGTCTTTATCCACCACATCCTCATCCACAGCTCTGCAGGGCGAAAACAAAAAAAAGTCAATTAAATTAACCTGAATGAAAACTGATGAGGGTTTCCTGTTGATCAGCGTCTCACCTGCCGGCTCTCTTCAGTCTCTCGGAACGGAAGTTCTCATAATGCAGATCCTGAGTTACTTCCTGGAGGTCTTGCATGTGGGTCCTAAAACAACCAAATATTCAGACAGCTGGCCACAAGAGGGTAGTAGCGTTTTGCTTTAAGCTATTTTCACAAACAAGACCGGTTCTGTTGAAGTTTTCATGTCTTACTCTAAAAGGTCCAGTAAGGTACGAGGTTTTACTGCCAAGGAGACTCACACAAGCATGGTGCGTAGCTTCAGGAAGTCATTGTGCTCTGGGTTTTCCACCTCCACCACCCCCCATGGGTACAGACGGCCACGAATCTTCTTCCCTTTCACCTCAATCAGCTGGTTGGACCCGATCACAGCAAAGGGGATGCTCGCCTGCAGAAAGGACGGTAAAAGTCAGTGGCTGAACAGAGAAACAAAGAGGAAATAAAGAGGAATATCTTGATGATGTTAATCCTCCCACCTTCAGCACTCGGGTCTGCTCCTTGAACTCCTCGTCTTCATCAGAGTCAGCGTCAGGAAGCTGATAGATTTTGATCCCGTGCTCGGCAATTTCATCCAGGATCTGATGAGAGTTTGACAGGAAAACAAACCGTGAGGCTGAGGAGCAGAAGCAGGTGGAAACAAACACAACCTATTGCTACCAAATATATCAGTTTCTGCCAACATTTCTTAATTAAAACTAACATTATTAAAGATAATAAACCTTGATAAAATTTACTCTGACAACGATAAGCCTAAATCCTTATGACAATAAATGAAACAACAAACAATACGATAAATTTCCAGCCCTGACTGAAGAACATATTAAAAACGTTTGGTATAAATTTGTTCACAACTGCTGTAGAACATTTATAACATTTAAAAGATCAAATCTTTCCATCTATTTTTGCACATCTACAAAAAAAATGAAATTTTGGTCCATTCTTTATAAAATAGTTCAACATCTGGATTTATGAAAATAAAACAGCTGAACTTTATTTACTATTGTGGAAGTTCTCAATGCAGTTAGTTGCATTGGATTTTATTTAGGGGCATCTGGGTAGAAAGGATGAAAAGATTCTTGATTTTTAAATATCTTAATATTCTCCTTTCACCTTACAATTATGCTCGACCTTTTGGGTCAAAAATCACAAGAAAATACATAATTTTGTAGTTAAAAGTTGATGAAACAAAATAGTTCATGCAGGATGAATATTTTTACAAAGCATTGCAGAGTAAAACAAACTTTAAAGACAACCGAAGAAACACATAAAATTAAGAAAATAAAGTCATAAAATTACACAAAGTCATGATGAAAATAAAGTCGTACGAGAATAATGTCAAAATAATATTGCTACTTTATTCTCGTAATTTAATCTTTTCTTAGTAAAGTCCAAATGGTTTGTCGTATTGGGGAAACAGAATCTATTTCTATTAAACGGTTAAAATAACAGCTCCAGCTTTCACTTGTCAGGTTTAAAAACTCGAAAGTAATTTCCAGGTTTGTGTAAGAGCTTGTTATTGCAGCAGCCAAAGCAGCTTGTTACTTTTAATTAAAGCTCTGCCATGGAGGAAAAATGCACGAGAGCAAAGCAGCAGACAGGTGAAATAATAACAGTCTGTGTGTGGATTCAAGCTCTTAATAAGTACAGAAAAAGGTCGCGCTCTCTCCTTTTTTCTTCTCAGGCCGGTAAAGAAACAAGTTTAAACAAAGGAGCTTTCTTCTCTGCTACTGCAGGGACAGATGTCACTATTTATTATTCCAAACATCAAAGCTGCATTTTCTTTTGTTTTCTCAAGAGCAGAATTTTTCATATTCACAATGTAGGCTTACATAAAGGAGCCAAGAAATGCCAAGTGTTGTTTTAGGGGGACTTTCATGTGCTGGCGTACATAATGGGACAGTAATGAGTCAGCCGGGGAAGTGAGTGTAGGTTGGCCTGCTGGAGTCCATGTTGTGGCGGCGGTTTGTTTTCTCAGTGGACGCTGGACGGTGAGTGTGTGTGTGTGAGATAGTGTGTGGGGGCATTGTTGTGGGGCAGATCTAAAAACAAACAAGCTGTGCAGGACTCAGAGGAGAGCGTGACACCGGACCTGAGCCTCCTTCCCCCCCACTTTGGTCATGTACTCAAACACACCCGATGTACAGAAGCGGCATACATGGCGGCTAGATAAACACAACTGTGGCGAGGCAGAACACAAAGAATTTAGGGAAAACTGTACAGTCAGAGGGAAAAATAAACACGCAACAAAATGACGGGAAAAAACGAGGCGCACAACAAATCGAGGCAGTCAGTAAGCAAATAAGATAAAGAAGAATTCAGATCATGGATCAAAAAAATTTTAAACGCAGCTAAAACTGAAACGTGCTCAAAGGAAACTACACTTAAAAGTTTATTGGGTCATTCCTGAAGCACAGTTTTGTAGTCTGTCATCATCTGTTTGCAGCCCCTCCTAATCCAAAATGTCTGTTTACCAGAATTATTCTGCTCCATAACGTGTGCTTAAAACAGCCTGACACCTGTAATCAGGACCTCTCGTGGATCATCAGCTGCCAAAATCACCGCCTGCAGCAAATCCCTGTTGTCTCCTGCTGATTTAACCGTACACAATGTAGGCCTCAACGTTACACCAGACTCTCTTCAAGAGAGCGAGCGAGCTGTGTATTTTAGTTGGCACCTGCATGCTGGCAGTGGAAGCCATTTTGATTTTTATGACTATCCTGCTGGGCAATAACATAACACTGGCCCAGCACGCCTCCTTAATGTTGTTATGGTTGGCTGTACGGGTCCACTCCGCAATGTTCAGGGGACTAAACAACTATTACACCATCCGGGTTCCTTCAGATATTTAATGTAAACATTCCTGACTTTTCTAAACTCAACTTGTCATTAGAAAATATTTTTAAAAATAAAGTTTATCATGATTTTAATGCAGATATTTCCACAATGAGCAGCAGAGTTTAAGAGAAAGAGAAAGAAATTAAATTAAATGGCACTAAGACACGAGGGAAGAAGGAAGTGAAGGACAGACACAAGGAAGGAATAAAGGAAAGGAGAGAAAGGAAGGTATGGAAAAGAAAAAGTTGGGACACAATAGAAGAAAGAGAGAAGGAGGAAAGTAGGATAGAAAATAGGAATGAAGGAAGGACAGAAAGGGGAAGGAAGGAAGGTAGAAGCAAGAAAGGAAGAAGGTAGGAGTCAAAAGAGGAAACAAAAGGTAGAACACAAGCAAGGAGAGAAAAAAGGAAGGAAGAAAAAAAATGACACAAAATAGGAAGGGAAGGAGGCAGAAAGGAAGGACAACATTTAGAAAATGAAGCAGATCTGTTCGTCATTTTTTAATATTGTTATTTTATTTTTCCAAATTTCTCCAGGAACCAAACACTCATCACTTTACCGCAGTATGGAACCAAGTGAATGTAACTTTATATTTTTGGAAACTATGTCTTTTTTTTAGTTGCGGTATTTCATCATGTTGAGGTTGACTGAGGTTGACCAGTTAGAAAATGGGTCAGGAATTTAAACGCCACAAGTCACAGCAAACATAGCTTTACACAGAACAGCAGGGATCAGACCGTTGTAGAAATAGCAGCATTAGATATACTGCAGTGGTTATGTGTGGCCCAAATATAGCAATACCTGCAGGCCTATACATAGACATAATTACACAGAGGGATGTGTGTGACAGCAGCGAAGGTTGAACCAAAACCGCCAATCAAAACAAGGTGCAGAGTCGTCATTAAAGGGATCAACGTTTTCACCGTGTCAGCCTCAGATAGGAGCGATGTTTTTATGATTTATTCAGTTTTCACACAAGCAAACCCACAAAAACAACTGACGCAAACACCTGCTAAACAATTTTCACTGGAAGAAAACATAAAACTGCACATGAATCGAAACGCTACCGACAAACTCGCAGTTGCACAGTTTTTCTCATGTGCCTCTGGAGGATGGAGCTAATTCTCGTCTGGGGTGGCATGTTGCGTGTATCCACAAAACCTAAACTGCAACAATACTTGGAAGTGTACAAAAGCATTCCAAGAAAATCAACAATGCGCGCACGGGGGGAAAAAAAAACAAGACAAAACAATTAAATGCATCTCGTTACTAATCTACTTAGATTGAAAAGAGAATTGAAAACTTCCAGGAAGCAGGTTGAGGACACTTTGACGTAATGTTTATGTAACGGAGCAGCTCCCTGCCAGCTTCATTAAGAAGCGTATCTGATCAGCTTTGGACCAACAGAACATCTAAATCCTTGAAAAATCCAGCTTCTTTACACAAGCGGCCCTTTATCATTCTCTTTTAAATAACATCAGTTTGCTCCAATCTCGTTATGAAAGGGAACAGCGTTTTAAAACAAAGAGTAACTAATGATGGACCAACTGGTGGGACAGTATGGGGCTGAGGGACGGGGGCCCTGTTTTTCCAAGGCTGAAGAATTTATTAAAGGAAAATCCCGGCCACTGTGATTGCTCTGTGATCCTAATAACATTCCAGGTGATGTAAACAGCTACTCGCTCTTTGTCTCTCAAAATAAAAACTAAAATCCTCTCTACCACGTTACAAGAAACGCTCTTTGCGGTTTTCTTATGACTGCATGAAGTGGAATAATAAATATGCACAAAAATGCTATTTTTTCTTATTTTGTTGGTGTATATACTTTTTTTTAAACCCCTTATACATGGAGTAACAGCTGAAATCTTTTTGGGGTATGTCTCTTTCAGCTTTGCACATATACAGAAACATATGTTTGCTCCCTTTTCCTTTTAAAATGGCTCAAATTCAGTCAGACAGGAAAGAGAGAGTCTGTAACAATCAAGTGTTTTCAAGGATCGCCACAGACTTTCACTTGAATTAAGCCTGCTTGTGGACAGTGTCACTCTTACACTCAACGATTCATCTAAAACCAATCCAGTAGCTTGGACTGTAGGTTTATGGTCGTCCTGCTGGAAGGAAAACTGCACACCTAAATTTTCCATCATGCAAAAATTGACTTTATGGTCAATTCTTTAACCAAAATTGACCAAAAAGTCATATTTTGGTCTCATCTGGTGAGATCAACTTCTTCCCATATTTCTTTCCACATATTTGTAATGTCCCTACATGGGATGCAGAAAACCTCAACCTTCTTTCAACAGTGGTTTACATCCTATTTTTAAGGACAGATAGATTTGTATGTCATCTACCCAAAGTGACAATAAATATGTCTAATGATGACCCTAAGCATGTCCAATGAGAACAGGATGGGGCCCAGGACAGATCCTTGAGGAACAGAAAGGTTGGCTTAGAAATTGGTATAAAATTTGCAAAGACTTGAATATTTTATATTTGAAAAGAGGCAAGCTTGGAGCAAAACCTGAAAGAAGTGATGCAATTACCAACATGTTCTCACAACACAAAAAACATCTTACAGTTTTCTATGACTCACAAATTATACAGAGCAAAACGGATACAAATACAACCTAAATAAGAAACGCCACAGTTCAGACCATCATCTGAAAATTAACTTCTGTCATAAAAACTCCCAAAAAGGGCAAAAATAAATAAAGCACACGCCTTGGTGTAGATTTTAGGCCTTTAAAGTTTAAAGTATGAAGAGCAAGCGACATAAAACAGAAATATTAAAACTAGAAAACTAGATTTTAGATAAAAAAACAACACAGTTTAAGAAAATCAAATAAAAGCTGAGAAGAACACCATGCACTATTAACAACAGTAAAAAAAGAAACTATCTCATGTTTAATTACAAAAACAAAGGGAGGGCAGGCAAAGAGGAGAAATAAAAGCTTATTTCTTGCTAGTTCACCATTCTTTCTCCCCTTTCAAAACTTAATTTGCTAACCTCAAAGACGCATGGGAACAAACGCTTGTGTCTTAGCAGGAACAGCTTTTCAGCCAGCCATCTTTCTCCAGCCTGCAGAGAGCCTGATGAGAGCGAGGGAAACCCAACAATACCTGAGCCACAGGAGGGGGTAGCAAGGATTTAGACTTCAGACAAGCCTCTTGCAGGAAAAAATAACATGTTTGCATGCACCAGGCTGTAGCCAACCTCTGCCTCACTTTCACTACTATAATCTGGCATTAATGGTAAAACAAGATGGTGGGTCTTTGTAGCTGCAGAAAGTCTGTGATTTATTAGAACAATTTGGCAATACAGGAAATAATACAGGAAATAAAACAGGTTTGCATCTTCAACCTACAGACAGAGACGGACAGAGGACCCCAAAATTTTATTTTATTCAAATAAAAAATATAAAGTTAAAAAAAATTAAAATAAAAATATTTGGTTAAAAAAAAAAAAAAAAAAAAAAAAAGAAATCAAGCATTTAATTTCTTGGAAATAATTTATATTAATAATTACCAAATAACAAAATCAATTTATTTCAGTGTGAAACTTTAACAAACTGCAGATGTGTGTCTGTGTCTGATGAATTTTTGCTTGTTCTTCATTCAGTGAAGTATAGAATCCAGAAATACTAATCAAAAGTAATGACACTTAGTAAAATTACTCAAGTAAAACTAAAACATACAAAGTACTCCTAAAAGTATTTTGTCCCAAAGGTTTCTACCCAACTCCGCCTACAGAGCATTTTGTTGCTCTATAATTTCCTTCTGTCCATGACATTAAAAACACTGTAATATATTGCCTACAAGTAAGAACATATTTATTTAAAAGTAAAAAAAACTGCATTCAAGGGCAGTGTGTCCCAACCTACTGCATCTATAAGCAACATAAAGGGGGGAGGAAGTCTAACATGGTTACTTGAAGGCGTCACATGAGTACCATTGATCCACACACACTCCTATTGTCTGAGAAAAGTATTTGTACAGTTAAGACCACCTACCTCTCTGATCAAAGAGCACGGACACAATTGAGCTATTCATGTAATCTTGTATTTAAGTGAGACTTTAAAAGGGGAAGCAGAGTGAATATAGGAATTCAACCAGACCAGTATTTTTAAACTGGTCAAAGAGCTACACTAATAAATACAACTAGATATAATCGACTCTTTAGCATGGCTGCCCTTCAGCACTTTCTCTGAACAGAGGACTGTGTGTAGTGGAGTTGCTCGCTCCATAAGGGAAAGCAGATATTTATTGTTTTAAAATCAGTGGAGATGTGAAGCAAGCCTGGGCACAATGACCGCAGGAGAGCAGGAAAATAAATATATCCGCGTGTTTGAAACACTCACAGGAAAACAGCCAAGCACAAGAGCAAGGACGCGCACAGAATGAAGTCATTCCTGCTTTCATTTTAACTTCACAAGAGAGTTTACACTCTGAGAACTGGTATAACAAACGCGAGCAGTAAAGATAGGTCTTTACTGAGACATAAGTCTCAGTAAAGACCTATGAATGGTAGAGACAGATACATCTCAAAGAAAGTGAAACTCACGCAAAGAATGAACATTAGCCAAAAAATATTCCTGAAGAAAGTGTTTCTTCAGAGTGCTGTAATCTAAACAAATTACTTGAAAGTTAAGTTGAAGGAAAAAAATTCACAAACAGGGATAAACAGTCTTCAAGTTTGACGCATGTGCACTTTGAATGCAGACGCCTGACATTTTGCGAGGAGGCGCGTCGAGGGTGTGTCAGACGTGTCAAAATTGCTTTAGCCGTAGTTTTCCTTTGCCGGTCTATTTGTCAGACGCGTCAGATGCATTGGAAGCTCTTGATCCGTCAAAAGCTCCAAACGGTTCAAATCGCACCGCACTAGACGTGTGAAACGAGCCGCAACGGGCCTCGACATGCCTCCACATACAGTCTCAATACAAACCAGACGGGCCTGACACTCAACACGTTTGGTGTGAAAACACCATAAGGTTATTGTGTTCTGACTGAAGTCACATCTGGGGAAAAATATAATTTTTATCAAAACTTAATTTGCTTTTCACCCAGCGGTTTGCTTTGGGGGGCGGAGGATAAGACTCATATCATAACACTTTGTTGTTCAGCTCAAACCAGACAACTTTATGTGTTGCTCACTCTCCAATTCCAGTCTAAACCTGTTGTCCTCCCATCTGAACAAAGTAATACAGTTTGAGACTAAAGCCCTGTACAGGATATGACTTTAGGGTCCCAGACTGAGAGGATCAGCCTCTCAATATACCCTCCTCAGGGGCAATTTATAAACCAGGAGCATAGCAACCCAGGAGAAGGAAATTGGCACTAGATGGAAGGACAAAGTAGAAAAGCGCTTTGTGAGGCAGTTCGAGGAGAGGAACGACTGAGGAAAGCACAATTAAGGGTAGGAGAGGTGAACGATGGGAGAAATGTTCACCCCGTTCTCTGAGTTTCTGCTGTACAGGCTGGACGGCTGCGTCTTCTCAATGGAAACAGTCTCGGCACATTACAGGAAACTTATATTGTTCCATACAAGCCGTTTCCCCTCATAATAAGAGAATGGTCAAGCATTGAGGAAAGCACAGGGGAGCAGGGATTTATTATGAGACAAAAGGCTCCAAACTGTGAGAAAGTGCCAGTAAAACACAAACTAATAAATTGTGAGGGCAAAAACACTCGGCGTTATCCATCATCCGAGGGTTTTTGCTTCCTGGCAGGTTCTTGGCTCCTGGAGGTCTGAACTCAAAGGAAGGTCCGATGTCCTGCTTCATTAAACACAACTGACTGCTGAGAATCAGCGCATAATTTAGCCAGAGGTGGGCAAAGTACCCAAAATTATACTCAAGTAAAAGTACTGCTACTTCAATATATCTCTCCTCAAATAAAAGTAAAAAGTAGTCCTCTAAGAAATTACTCAAGACTGATAAAGTACCAATGCTTACTAAAGTACTGAGCAGCCAATCAAAACATCCTATAATATTTAAAATCAAATATAAAGTCAGCAGGATCTGATCTGAAGCCTTCCAGTCCTTTGGAACAATCCAAATTTATTTTAAGACAGAAAGAGAGAAATCTTATAAAAAAAATTCCTCTTGTTTTTAACTCATATTTAATTAGAGTCAAATTTCTGAGTTGCTTGTTTTGTTGCTGGATTGTTAATTTTGTTAGTTTTATCAAAACAAATCTTATCCAATCTTGGATAGATCAGAGATCTTGGATTTCAATGAGACAACCTGCATAAATTAAAGTCAAATAATAAAGTTATTTGAACATAATGGTATTTTAAGGACCAAAATGAAAATAATTCTTGTAAGTAACAATTAAACCATAGCAAAATCAGGCAAAAAAATATTTTTCCAAATCAATTTATTTTGATATTAGTCTTTTGAAACTTTAACAAAAACTGCATGTGTGGGTCTGGTGAATTTTTGGTTAAAACAAACTTGTTCATCACTCAGATAAGCTACAGTACGCACAGTACTTCATAATAAGGTTACTCAAGTAAAAATAAAAAATAAAGTGTAGGAAAAATATAAAGTTACCATAATAAATATAACCAGCCAAGAAATACTTCAACTAGTCTAATCAAACCTATTAATACACAAGCTGGTTCCTTTAAAAGACACTTAATAAATATAAATATATATGCATAAATAATAAAAAATACTTCATATATGATTTACGCAGGGAATTTTGACTTATCACATTATTTGTTAAAAATGTCTTCCAGTTTTTACAATTTTAAATGTGTTGCAAAGACATTGGGTTACACCCAATACTTGCAGCAGCATACTGGTTAAAATGAAATGTGAAGAAAATGAAACTGTGCATGCTCAACCTGCAGCCAAACAGGAGACAGAAGGAATAATCTGCACTCATTAGAGACATGGTGCCGTTTCTAAATGAAGATTTGTCAATTAAGCCTCTAGATTTCCTGTCGATAACGACTTTCCAAGAAACTCACAATCACTAGAAAGATTTAAAGATAAAGTCTGAGCTCAGAAAGGAAAACAGGACAAAAACATTTATCTGTAGGTGCAGATAACAGAAAGAAAATGGGCTGCTAAATCCTCAGTGGTACGGGTTTCTGAGAAAAGATGTGAGGACTTCTTAGAAAGTTTTGTTTAACTCTTTAGCTAATTGCCGCTTGGTGTGCAATGGGAAATGTCTGTCAGGGAAACATTTAGTGGCGCTTTGGACAAACTGATGGACAGATAAACTCACAGACAGATACTGCAGAACCTCTATTTGTGTGGCTATTGCTACATGTTTACCATAGAAGAAAACACAGAAGAGGGGTGTAAAGACAAATGTCACGTCCGACTTCTAATCAGGACATGTGACCTGCTCCAAGCTGCCAAGCTCAGGTTTCTTTCTGTGACCGAGTGGTGACAGGAAGCGTGGGTTTGTTCATGTTTGGTGCCAGAGGAACACTTAAAAGGTCTAGGAAGGTTACACCATCAAACAACACAGCAGTCTAACGATAAAGTCATTTTTATCACAATGGAGATGAATTTCTGCTTAGATTTTTTTAAATGGCTCCCACAGGTAAAAATAATTTTAAAAAGCATAATGTGTAGTTTTTATGTCAATGTCTTTTGATATGTTCATAAAAGTTCACCTTTTAAAAAACAAAACAAAAGAGAGTCACTTTCATGACCAATATGAGACATCCTAAAGAACCTTGGTGATAAATGAGGGAGTTGAAAGCAGAAAGTGAGGAAAAATAATGTGGAAAAACAGAGAACAGAGCAGCCGGCTCCCTACTTTGACGCCTGCAAGGCAGCCGACTCCAAGACCTGAAAAAGACGCTGGTGGGAGGTCAGAGTACGAAGAGGAGGAGGACAGACAGGCTGGCATCAATACAAAATGAGAACATATTAAAAACCTCAAGGCATGACTGCATGTTTTTAAACAAGCTGTCCACAGTCGTCACATGCTTGATTGGTAGAAAGGATTGTTGGAATGTCAACAACTCGATCAAATTGACTTGGATTCCTTAGATTAAAACTTGATAATCAACTGAGTTTGATTTGGTACTTGAATCTGATTACATTTTATGATTGGGTTATCCAGTCATCCTTAAGAAAGAGATAACATTTGATGTCATTTGGTCCTGTATGAATGAAACTGAACTAGGATGGGAATCAGTTCATAAAAGTGGCTAAAAAGGAAAGTCAGAGTACCAGTCAAAATCACTCATAATGGGTTAAAGTTCCTCTCTGAGGTTCTTTATAAGCTGCCATTCCTTTGTTTTATCTCTTTCTTCATCACACATAATGTAAACAGAAGAATGCTGAGCAATATTAAGCACCACCAACTTTGAAACTCATGACCACGAAACATCTTGCAGCTATGATAAAGCACAAAATCAGAAATGTTGCCTATAAATTAATTTTTAAGTTATGATACTCTCAATCAAATCATGCAACTTCTTGTTATTTCTGCATGATTTACAGCTCTGACCACTGCACTGAACCCCATTGAAAACCTCCTGGTTATTCCACCAAATATTGGTTTCTGAGCTCTTCCTGAGTTAAAACTGTTAAACCTGTTGTTTCTAAATAAACATGAACTTGTCTTCTTTGCATTTTTTGAGTTCTGAAAGCACTGCAAAATGAGAAAATTTGTCATTTTCTGCAAATAAATCAAACATTTTTGCTTAGAATTTTGGGGACATGTCAGTTAATTTTTCTCAAACATTTACCTACAAAAAATACAATCAGAGAAACTGATGATTTAAATTTTCTCCAGAGGGGTATTTAAGGATTAAGATGGCCGGGGGGTTGAACCAGTTATGCCCCTCAGATATTAAGGGTTAATAACAAAGCTAATGAGTAGGAATGAAGTGAGGAAGCAAATGTTTCTGCTATTAATTGCTGGGTTAACTTATACAGGTATATTGTAGGACTTGGCCGGTCTGAGTGGTTGCTTTACTTATAAAAGCTGGAAGAAACCTAAAACAAACAGAGACTCATGTTTGCAACCAAAACACCACCATTTTTTGAGGGCTAAAAAAGCAGGAAAGCCTGTTAACTAAAAATGAATATGTGAGGTTATCATCTGAAAACACTCACAAGTGTCCATAAAATAAGGTGTTACTACGTCCTTCCCCTGTGGACAGCAGGAAGCCAAGGAGCGGGCAGGCAGGCAGACAGACACCTGGGTCAGCTCCAACAGGAAGTTTCTGGAGCGACTTAAAACTGGATGATATGTGTTACATCCATGTCATATACAACACTCCTGTTCCTCCTACAGTTTCCTCTCATTTATTGCCCCTCCCTGGACTTTTAAACAATCTGGTGGAGTCATGAAAAACACAAAAAGGTCATACATCTCTGTAATTACACAGGGAAGCACACTGCTGCTCTTCAAAAACAAACAGAAGACGCCGTATACGGAAAGCTTCCAGTACGCACGCATGAAAGATTTCGGTTTCATCCAAGTATTCTGTCATTAATTTGTTAATTTGGACCACATGTAAGGAATAAACCTTTCATCTGAAGGTGGAATAAAGCAAATAAATGGGAGATTCTAAAGAAATGCAGCAATATTTTTATCTTAATGTCTCCTATGGAGAAATCAGCTTTAACGACAAGACATGAAACTCACTCTTCTCTTCAGACGATCCCTCTCCCTCAGTGTGAGCGTATCAGCCTTGGCGATTACTGGAACAATGTTGACTTTGCTGTGAATGGCCTTCATAAACTCCACATCCAGAGGCTTTAGACTGGGAGACAGGAGAAACAAGGAGATTAATCAGGAAGAAAACGATAAAACATGAAAACAGCAGACCCAAGAAAGAGGAACAGGACAGGAGAAAAACATAACTAAATGATTAGAGGAAGCTAAAATTTGCTTTACAAAATCTTTAAAAATAGAAGCAGTTTAGCCAGAAGAAACTTAAGAAAAAAAACACATCTCTGTGTTAAGTTTTAAACTAAAAATACTGCTTATATTTACTTTAGTATAATCAAAATTTGTGACATATTTGCATTATTTTTACCCGTGTCCAAATGGAGAAATGAAATAAAAGCAGCAGTGCACCCTGTTGTCCACTATGTGCCTCCGGTTCAGCCCACTCTCGTCATGCAGGTATCGCTCAAACTGATTGTCGATGTACTGGATGATGGTCTTGAAACTGATGTCAGAAAAAACACAGATACATACTCTTTAAAAACAATTAGACATATAGATAAGTACTACAAAAAGGCAAGGGAAGATATATAATATACTCATATGGATGACATATTGAACTCTTAAATGAGATTTAGTGTTTTATATACAGTAAAATTACTCAAATAACCAAAAGATTTAGGTTCATAATCTTTTAATTTTACCGACTTATTTCTTCTGACTGGAAGCTATATTAACATTTTGGAGTCGTCATAATTCTAACATGGAGGGAGGTAAAGATTAGGGTGATGGAAAGGAGGCCTTCCAACTTTAAAGATAAATAAATAACCAAAATACCAGCATAAACATGCAAAAAGCTTATGAGCTCTTATAAAAGGTGTTCTATTGGTGTAATACAAAAATTATTTTCAGCTGATTATTGAGAAGCACATACAGATTTCAAAAGTAATGTTTGTGTCTAAATTTATATAGAAATAAATTATTTTTATTTAAACATCTTAAACTTTGTTCTTTATCTTTTTTCCCAGTTGGGATTGGAAACAACTCAAACATATCTGTTTATTTTTTTTCTTGAAGCCTTTTAATTAAAGTTAAATGCATTTTTCCTCTCTGAAAACAGGAGTTACAAGAATATATTTCCACACAAGCAGGAAGAATGCCAAAAACAAATGAAGATCGATACTTATTTCACACCACCAAATGTTCTATAAACGTATAACAGGTTGATAAGAATGATGATGTTAAAACTGCCCAGCCAATAGATCAGATGTACCAGTCTTGGCTGTCAATGGCGTCTCCATATCCAGGGGTGTCAACCACAGTGAGTCGAAGCTTCACCCCTCTCTCTTCGATTTCAACAGTGGATGCCTCGATTTGGACTGTCCGCTCAATTTTCTCTGAGGGGTTAAAAAATAAAAAAGTTAACAGGAGCACAAGTAAAACAAATCCTAATCTGGCTGAGTCATAAGAAGGGCCTTCATTTTGAAGGCTGCAGCATTCCAAACAGTCCTCCTCAAATAAAGCTCTGCTGGAGACTTAGCTGCAGACATTTCTTCTTTGTGACAGAGTCTGTAAGTGTGTGCATGTGAATTAGAGAGCGTACCAGCAGCTCCAGGGATGTAGCGCTCGGGGTAGAGATCAGTAAGAAACAGGCTGTTTATAAGTGTTGATTTGCCCAACCCGGACTCTCCTGTTCAACAAAATGGAAGAAAATTTACTATGTATTAAAAAAAAATGTCATTACAAAATCTGATCAATGCAGTTAAGAGTGATTACTCACCCACTACCATAAGGGTGAATTCAAAGCCTTTCTTCACAGATTTTCTGTGCACTTGGTTTGGGAGGTTTGCAAAACCTACATAACCAGCTGAATCTGGAAACTGAAAATATTATAAAAAGAACATCGCAAATCTGTAATGTGAGACATAAAATTCAGATTATAACATAGCAATAAAGACCACAGCAGACCAGATTTATTTTATGAGCTTGTTTTCTTATGCTTCACCAGTTTCAGAGAATAAAGAGATCATTTCTTAAGCTCTGAGTCAGTGCAGATGTAGGTGAGACTGCTGGCAAAGCACATCACTGGAAAATTCCAGCAGCCAATAAAATAAAGTCAAGAAGCACTTGAGTGTAGACAGGATTTCCTTTTTAAATGCTAATACAAGCATGTGTGCAAAACATTAGTACCACAATAAGTCACATGGATCTCATTCGTAAGCTCTCTTCCAAATGCGGGAATTTAAACCAAAACTACACGGTTGTGTCGTTCTCCTCCTCACCTTTCCTTTTTCTCCAGACTGCGACATCACTACTTTTTAAGAGTTATGCCTGCAGATAAAAAGAAAAGATTAATTGGAGGATGATGTGGCATGGTATAGATTAGAACATCTCATGTTCAAACCTAAAACACAATTAAACCAAAAAATAAATAAATATTTGATAAAGCTGAACTCCATCTGCTGCAGAATAGCAGGTGTATCGTCTCGAAGTTCACCCCATTCACTCTTCTCACTATATCACTCCAAACAGTTGACAGAGGAACAAAGCCAGTGGTTAAATCTGCAGCATGATGACTGAGCAGGAAGACTGGGCTTCATTTTATCAGCAATGAACTGGCTCCTGAGTTGCTATGTGAGAAACATTAGAGTGAAGTAGCGTGCCAGACGCAGATTCAGGATGGTCCAGAAACCATTTATTCCGGAATAGATGCCGTGGAAACCTAATCTGAGCCCAGTCAGTTGGTATGTAACGAAACAATCAAGTGCATGAACACTTTGGGAACGAAAGCATTAAATATATAACGTTGTGGTCTTGAGATCCCTTTTGTAAGCACATGAAAGTGGGCAGAGGTCCTTGATACTGACAGGGTGGTTTCACCAAGTCTGCAGGGAGAACAATGGATGTTTAGCCTCTTGGTTCCTGAAACTTTTCCGATATTAGCCAGCTCAGCTGAAGGAGAACACGTGTCTCACCCTTGACTGGAGTTCAAGGTCAAGGACTACAAAGCCACACCAATCATTTAGGGAGGCGAAGACAAGTGGCGTGACCCGGTCAACGCAAAATGGAAAGTGTTAGAGACTTTCCCAAGAAATAAGAGCTGATTAAGAGGACATAACAGGCTTCACACAAATATTTATATGTGAAGCTGAATTTAAAAATGAAGATGTCAGGTTTGCAAGAAATCAATTAGCAGTAAATTGATCAATGAAAACAAGACAAAGACTTGTGTTAGCAGCTTTAAAATGCATGACAACTCATTTTAATTTTTCATCCCATATTAAGACATTTATTTTTATTAAAAAGCCAGTTGTGCCACAATGAATTGATAAAACCCATTAACAAGCTTAAAATCTTATTGAGTTTTGAGAATGTGTTCTTGCATTATTATGCCATTGCCATTATGTTATTTGAAAATGGTCTCAAAATAACCATTTTATTATTTATGAAAATAACTTTACGGACAATTTTTCTTCTTCTGCAACTTTCACCATCTTATAAAAGCAGCAGCTAAAATGAATAAGATTTGAACAGGGAGCAAAAAACGTCCAAATCAGAATCCAATTTCCAACTTGAAACTCAGAAAATCCAACTTCCAGGTAAAAACAGAACAGACAAGCACTTCTGCCCACCAAACAGAAGAAAAAGCCATTATTCATGTACTAAAGTCTAATATTGCAAAGTCTGGGAAACAGTGGGATACAAAAAAATGTCAACCCTTTTGAGTATTTTGCTTGTGAAAGTGTTAGCCCTCTGGTGACATAGGAGACATTGCCATTACATGAGTCACCTTTCTGGCCATCACGCAATCTGCCTTGAATCTTATGACTATCCTTCTAGTAATTCAGTGAGCACCAGATAAGCTAAAGTGCATTATTCCAGCCTCGGAACAAAGTGGTGAACACACCAACAGACTGACTCACAGCCCAGGGTAACACCAGTCTAATCATTGGTTTCTATCCTAAAAACACATGTAATGCAATAATTAATGTGTTTTCTTTTCTAATGGACTTGTGAGCGACCAAAGCGGGCCACACGAGCGCATTCATGTGCATGAAACACATACACCAATCTCAAAGTGTTGTTCCTCGTCCGGCTCTGTGGGAACCAGCATTAG
Source organism: Phalloptychus januarius (assembly GCA_902982915.1). Taxonomy (NCBI): domain Eukaryota; kingdom Metazoa; phylum Chordata; class Actinopteri; order Cyprinodontiformes; family Poeciliidae; genus Phalloptychus; species Phalloptychus januarius. The sequence continues at coordinate 6,340,273 of CADWAE010000482.1, forward strand.
TCCGGCAGCAGATTAATTCAACTGTTCCAAAACCGCAGCTGTAATCTCACAAAGACAACACTACAGGACACACACGTAGGAGGCACACTTCAATAAGGCTTTCTTAATAATAGCCATTTAATCGACTGCACTGCCAAACAGCTTACACACCAACACACACAGCGACCAGCGAGTCAGGCTTGTGAGAGATTGAACTATTGAGAAAAATACCACATTAAAAACAGTTAAATTTAAAACCTGTAAGACAAGTTTACAGTTCAATTATTAGTTGACGAAATGCTACAAAATCCACAGGTGGAGTCATTGGTCTAAATAACTTATTAGGAAGATAGATTAGATTTTAAAAACTAAAGTCTTGCTAACCCAAAATAACAAACTTGGCAATAAGAAGTCACAGTACGTTAAGAAATAGTGATTTATTATATAAACATCCCCTCAAAGCTGAATGTTGTGGTTATTAGTCTCATAGTTAACAGATAGTATAAAATTTATTTTTAAAATGTTATGTCCTCTGCATTTCTTTGACTGCATCTTTATTCGTTTTCAACATCATGAAATGGCAGAGGACCACTTCCTTACTGCAGAGAGAGGAAGTGCTTGGTGCTTTATAAATTTTAACAACCACAAGGAGACATTTCATCCACACAAATTTAACATGAGAGAAAGACTGAGACTTAAGGCACCCAGAGGGTCTTACATGTGAAGAACCAGAATCTGAGAGATATTATGTTGGTGATTAATTCAACATATAAGGGTCTTAATAAGATCATAACTGAACAATTGTAATTTGATTACATTCTGTAAGAAAAACTGATTAAAGAGGCTAAATGTGGTGAATGTGATCAAACTCAATAATACCAATTTTATTCTTCTTTTCACATTTTTGGAACCATAATGAGACAGCTTGCCTTTTTGGAACATTTGGTTTTGGAAGTTGTGAAAAAACTTCATTATAGTAGACAATTTGAAGACAAGTTTGCTGGACCAAAGCCATTTCCCTTAAGAAATTGAGAAGCCATAGTTTTTTCTCATAAGTGCATAGTTCTAATATTATACATTACATTTTAAGAACTTTGATAAAAATAAAAAATAATCTTCAGTTGTAGTTTTTTTTATATAAATCAATTGGTTGAAGATCAAAATCTATTTCCTTGATTAGCTTTTTCTATCATGAGATGAGATGCAGCTGAAATGTTTTCCCCCCCTCTTCGTTAAACATAAGCTGTTGTTGGGAGTGCTAATTTTATATTCTTGATGTAGTTCTGTTTTTTGGTTGATTTTAAAGTAATAGGCAATATGTTTATTACAAAACATGTTGAGTGAGCAGTTATCTGTACAACCAACAATTTTATTTAAAAATTCAATTATAGAAGATTTGACTAATAAAAAAAACAAGTATAAAGACAAAAATGTGAAGATTAGTATAATTATTTTTCTCAAGTTAAAATGGTTAATTTAGATGTGATGACTGGTGTTTTATGTGTTTGTGAATTATTGTTTATTTAATCAGTTTTTCTCCAGTGTGTAACAACATTATTCAAAACCTCTAAGACGATACCCCCGCCCCACTTTGTCTGTCAATATGAATCATGTTTTGTTGTTGCATTCACACCACTCAGGAAAACAGGAGGAAACATCCTCTGGTAGTTTTGCAGATGGGTGCATTGGTGTTTGAGTGGGAGATAAAAGTCACAGGAAAGGAGAAAGGTCAGAGACTGGTCAGGAATCAGGGTTCAGAGATGCTATTCGCTGACAGGAGACATTCCTTTGATATCAAATTTATTTGTCCAACTAAGTTGTTTTCTGTAGTAGGAGACAGCTGTGGACATTAGATCACAGCTCCTAGAGTCAGTTTTTGTGCTTGCAGCGCTAAACATTCAGTAAGAATGGAAGTGAATTACGCGAGCTGTCAGTGGGCCAAAAACACAAGCAAAGATTAATGATAATTCTTCAATAGTGGCCTGCTGCCACATCTAAGCCACATAATATAAATATTTAATGGTTTCCTACTCTTATTGTGAAGTTGTCTGAATGTGAAATTTATTATTGTGCTACACAATAAATAATAATCACATAAAGAAAGAAGTTTTAGAAGATAAATAGGCCCCAAGTGTGCTTAATATGAACATTTTAGCACAAATGAGTGAAACCAGCCTATTTAACGTTATTTTTTTCGTATTATTTTTCTAATAGGTCAGAAGCATTACATTTTTTATGATTAAGAAATGCATCAAACATAAGAACTACCAGGCTGTGTTTTTATCTGCCATTGGACAAGCTGGAATAGAAAAAGTTGGCAGGTTTTGAGAAACCTTTGATGTGCAGTTATCCTCTTCATCAAAGAAGACAGACATTTCGAAAGTTATTTCCATAAACTCAAGTCTCATTATTGTCTCAATATTTGTTTCTTCGTTATTAATATAGTTTCATTTTATTCATAAAAACATTATTATTGGATTTCTGTCCAACCCTTTCAAGTAGTACTATAAACATATTACTGTGTATACTGATTTTGCATAATTTTAAGTGCTACTTTATTTGGAAAACCCAGTTTCGTTGCATGTGGTTTAGATGGAGAACATTTCACTTTCCCATTGCAGAATCATTTACCATTTTGGCAGGAAACACAGGCAGTAAGGCTCCCACTCGTTATTGGTATGGTGGTGCTACTTTTGGTTCGGGTAGAAATAATCATCATTTGATCACAATAGAAAGGCTTCCTGAGGTTCTGTGAAGTTAAAAAAAATTGTTTAACCATCCAACCTTTCATTACAAATTTTAACTTTTTAAGTTTTAATATTTAATAAGAAACTACTGTTAGTAGATGCTACATAAGCAGGTAACTAAAATAAAATAACTGCGATTAGGAGCTTATTGCTTCTTGAGATGTACAAAAATTATTGAGCTATAATCTGTCTTGTAAATAAGATATGTAGTTGCTTTAGCTTACTATGTTTTGGTGATCCAGAAAAGAGACATTTCTATAACTTTGCTCTGTTTTGATAAATATTTAAATGCTTAAATCTCAGCCTTCCCTGTATATGTGAAGAAAAAATATTCAATTTAGTCAAATCTATTTATAGAAAATTGAATCCAACTAAAAGTTTAAAATCAAGAGAATAAGTGAGTTCAAATCATTCAAAAACATATAATTCTTTTCTTTAAAACAATCAAGAATAAGAAGAATGTGTTTGGACATGTGTAAAGTGATGAAGGGAGAAATAAAACAAACTTTAAATCATCTCAAAAAGTCTTAGGGCCTCTGAGTTTGTAACATTGATGTCTACCACACCCAGTTTGTCAGACATTAAGTTTGCAAAACACCAACTGGGACAAGGTCACTGTTGTTTTGACCTGCACTCTAAGTTAAATACAACATAACATATTACAACCTTACTCTCTCCTGCTTTAACACCGTATTTTATAAACAGATTTTAGGCGTAAAACAGAGAGGAACCTGGCCTAACGTTACATGCCAAACTTTAGCATGCAACAGTTGTTACCGCGACCGGTGTCGCGTTCCCAACTCGGCTTCCACACTCTCCAGTGAGCTCTTTTCCACAAACTCCAAATAAACTAAAGTTTTCGGAACTAAATTGGTTTTAACGGGCGCGCCGCGTCTTACCTGCACGGTATTCTGAGGTATGGTTAATCAACCGGAGCCTTTACGCTGTTGCTACTATCCCAGCCCAGGAAGAGGAACCCGGAAACTGCTTCCCTAAGTCCGCCCTCCTCCAACCAACAAGCTGTTGGTCAACGGCTGTCCCGTGGCGTAACTGCCGCCATTACGGCTCAGCAGTGTGGGTGGCTGAGCCATTCATGTTCTGACATATTAGAGCCAATATGGCGGACACAGAATTTTAGTCACTTTAAACGTCTGTTTTTCAACGTCAACGAAAAGCTATTTCTGATTAGTTGTAGGTAGCGTCCAAATTGTAATTGTGACAGCAAAAAACATGTTTTACCATGGAAAATAAATTCCCACTTGAAATTAAAATTGGGCGTGCAGAGCAACACAACGGCATGGAAGCCCGTTTCCGCCACTCTATGAGATTTTTTTCTCCTAATGAGAAAAAATTCAGTATAAAGATAGTTATCACTTTATAACTATCTTTATACTGCTGACATAGCATATTCGTGGTTGGGTTGATTGGTAATGTCATTATATTGAGATAATATATATCTCAATGTAATGAGATCTGTGGTATCTCATTATTATGAATTTTTTCTATGAGTTTTTCTTGGTTGGGTTGGTTGGTTGCCTAGTTACTGTATGCTAAGTGCATATCTGTAGTACAGTACATAACTGTGTATTTCGTGATACATATCACCTTAAGACGTGTTTATTTATTTATTTACTTTTTTATAATTAATTTTAATAAGCTTTAAGACACATTTATTTATTTCATTTGTTTCTTACGCCAATATAACAAGTCAATAATATAACTTTTTCTTTACCAGTTGAGGTGATACACTGAACTTGCCTGCACTGTAAATAGTTTGGATCCCTGGGATGTATTTCATTTCATAAAATGAATTCAAAAAAGTTTGAATCTTTGACTGGACTGACTTTAGAATCTGTTTATCGGCTCAGATTATGTGCATAAACAAAGAATTTGACTTCAGTTTCATGCATTCACATCTCACATAAATATACAAACTTTAGATTTAAGTAAAAGATGGGGATTACTCGAATTTATTTGCATGAATATATTTATGTTTTGCTATAGCTGACAGTCTTTCCATACAGGCAGACCAGTTGTTTCTGTTACTTCATTACATTTTAGCTGTTCGCTTCAATTGACTTCAGTTGTAAAATTCACCTTAAAATTCAAGATGTCCACATTGTATTATTTTTTGTGCAAATAGAATCACTGAACCTTGTATCAAGCCACATATGAAAACTTTCGTCCTCCTGTATGTGTGGCACAGACATATTAAGCTTCCATGTCTGAAAAATTAATAATCCACTGTTTCAAAGCTGCTTAAAGAAACAGCTAAAACTTCCCCACAGCCAGGCTCCCCCTCTTCTTACAAGCCCTTCACCCCTCTATTCACTGGAAATAACAGTTCAAACGCACAATGCGCTCTGGACCGCTGTATTCAGTCGCTCGACTTCCCCACATTTTCATTGGTCCCCAGAGGATGCGGGCGCAGCGGATTGGAGGAAAGTTTCTGGTGGGGTTTTCACACCCCCACCTCGCAGATATCCTTAGTCCGGTGCTTCTGTGTTTTCAGTTGTTTTCACATCCACTCACTAACAAAGAGACTCGGCGCAGCTGCTGTGTATTTCTAATGTAGATACTGCTGCGCAACTAACGCGTAAAACTACACATTGGAATCGTTCACAGCCTCCTGGAGAAATACGGAGAATTTGATCAGCTTTAGAAAGGACAGACAGAAGAAAGAAGAGTGAAAATGGTGTCGGCCGGACTGGAGATCTTGGGACTTTCTTTGTGCGTAATTGGCTCGTTCCTGGTCATGGTTGCGTGCGGGCTTCCCATGTGGAAGGTGACGGCGTTCATCGAGGCCAACATCGTGGTGGCGCAGACGATGTGGGACGGCCTGTGGATGTCCTGCGTGGTGCAGAGCACCGGCCAGATGCAGTGCAAGGTGCACGACTCCGTCCTCGCTCTGAGCCACGACCTGCAGGCGGCTAGAGCGCTCACCATCATCTCCTCGGTGATGGGAGTGCTGGGTCTCATGGTGGTGATCGCGGGGGCGCAGTGCACCAACTGCATCCGCACAGAATATGTGAAAGCCCGGGTGGTGAACGCCGGTGGGGTCATCTACATCATCAGCGGTCTGTTTGTGCTTGTTCCTCTTTGCTGGATGGCCAACAACATCATATCGGACTTCTACAATCCGCAGGTGCCTTCATCCAAGAAGAGGGAAATCGGCGCTGCGCTCTATATCGGTTGGGCGGCCACGGCGCTGCTGCTGATCGGGGGAACGCTTCTTTGCTGCTCCTGTCCCTCCAGTGGAAACTCGGGATACTCTGTAAAATATGCGCCGACCAAGAGAGCCTCGCAGAACGGGGACTATGACAAGAGGAATTATGTGTAGCTGTCTGCATGGCGCGGGGCAGACGGTGCGTAAAAGTGACTTGCATCTTTGAAAAAACTGTTTTTTTACGGACCTTGTTTTTGCACCTCCAACTTTTTTATGTATAAATTTGAACTTTGAAATCAGCGGAAGCATCTCTGGTCCTTCAATATTCTCGGGCCGTATTTTTACACGCTTATGTGTTTACTGGAGATTTAAAAAAAAAAGACTATCTACAATAAACGGAGCCCCTACCGGGACATTGATGGAAAAAATAAAAACGAAACGTTAGTTCTACTTTTTCTTCAATGTCCGTTTAGGGGCTCCATTGCTGTAAGAGGTAGCACGGAACAAAAAATGAGTATCTTTCTAAGGTACCTGCTTTTGTAAGTTGTCAAAATCATTAGATTTGGATTTATCTTCTATTTTTTCTTGTTTGATTAAGCCTCTGCACCGAAAATGTAACGTGTTCTTTGTCCGCAATGTGCATTGTCAGCACAAAGCTGTACAGTAGAATGGCTGCACACCCTCACAATGAAAAACTGTATTTTGGGGGTCAGTAGCATTTTGTCACCAGAAACCAGCAAAAAGAGCAAAAATAAACTGGTAATTTTTAAAATACAAGATATAAAATTGTAATACAAGCTCTTCCTTTTTTTTTGTTGCATTTTTATGGTTCAGAAATGACAAGCGATTTAGATTTGATTTGAATTTCTTAGCATATCTTATATGTTAAAAAGAAAAGAAAAGGTAAAAAGAAAACTGAGCCCTTTTATCTCATTTCTACACTGGCTAACGAAGATCCTCCACCCCGTGACGTCACTATTTATATGGAGTACCGGAGGAGTGATTGTTTTCAACAGGTGCCAAGGCAATAAAAAAATGCCAATAATTTATTTAAACTGCACATCCTCCTACAAATTCAGCCATACGTTTATCAAATATGTTTTGTGATGAAAAAACAACTCAGTCTCCAGCAGAAGAAATAGCGCCCCCTATAGGCACAGTATACGGCAATCGTAGAATTTATCTAAAACATCAATGTAACTTTTCCATCATTTCCTTACAAAAGATTTTGTTTTTAATATTTTAAACATGAACAGAGAATCAAACCATCCACCTTTGATCACACCAAGAACAATTCAATTTAATATTTAAATGCTTTACCATAACATTAAAATCAAATAACCACTTGCTGTTTTGTTTTTGGTTAATTTCTCTTCACTATTTTGTAAATAGAACCTCAATGAGCAAAATATGAATGCACCATGATCCAAGATTGATGACTTGGAAACATCGTCCGATATGGAAGAAGACTTAAGAAGAAAATCTCACACATGTTAAAGCCCCTTTCAATCGTAGAATATTATTTTTGTGTCGGGTAATCATGTGGGAATCCATTCTTTGTCTTCTCTGAGCACCTGCTAAGTTTTTCACACTATGAAAGCATCTTTTCCTTACATAACTTCCAGGTTTTTGGCGTTTGATGTTATGTTTCATTTTCCACATGTGTGAAGATGCAATACTGTTTCATTTTATTATGATTAAACAGAATATATTGTCTGAAATCTTTAGTTTTAGAGTGTGTTATTAAAAACAAGCAAGAGCAGAGATGTGGGGGGCCGGGGGGGTGGACCTCCTCGGCTTGGTCATGCTGTTCCCACAGCCGAGCCATAAAACAACCCCCACGACGGGAGAAAGTATTTTGGTTATCCAAAGAAATCCAGATGACAATGCCCATTCAGCCAGTGTGGGGCTCTGCTGTTCAGCTCACAATGCTCCCCTCTCTCCCCCGCCTCCCAACGACCCCCAGTTTGAGACAACCACTGCCCCTCGTCAGGCCAGTCAGTGAAAGGCTTCAGCACGATTCATTCATCCACCAGCCATCAGTCTAATCTCAATCCCACAGAATAAGACACAGTCTCCAGGGCTGGATTTACAAGTCCAATTCACTGCAGAAAAATCATTTTATTAATGCAAATTAAAGTAGATTAATACATAAATATATCTGTGGTTATGAACTGATATATTTACCACCTATTACTTCCTTTTTCCAAGTATTTGAATTAGGCTGAAATGATTAATTGTGATTAACCGATCATTTAAATTATTTTCAACTAATTTAGTAATTAATTAGTCATTAACTAACTCAAAAAGGACATTTGCTAAAAAAAACAATACATTCATAGCAGTAATTAACCCCAAACTGTGCAAAAAATTTAATAATTTTGCATTTAATACAGAAACACAATTGTATGTAAATAGGTTTTCTCCAAAACTCATTACATGTTGTAGTTTTAGCTTCACCTGCTTCAGATTTACTACAGGAATGTTAGGCAATAAAATGTTTACTGTCTTGTTTAAAACATGAATTAAATTGATTATCAGCATCTTTTAATGTATTTCTAAAAAAAGTTTAAATGAAAAAACTGTAGAATGTAACATTTCTTTTATTAAACTGTTAGAATAATTGATAGATTAATCAATTACTAAATAATCATTAGTTGCTGCCCTAACTTGAATCAATCAAGTGTATTTATATATAGCACATTCAGCAACAAGGAATATAATTTATATATTTATAAAAAAAAATCCCCACAAAGTAAAACAACTCGCCTGAAATTGGCTTGTGGGTTTTATGTTTGCAAACAGACATGTGTTAAAGAAATAAGAAGAAAAGAAAAAAGAAAAGCCTCTAATGCAGCACAAAGTTCAGCAGTAACTAATTACATTTACTCAATTACTTGAGTAACCTTTTGGAAAAACATGTACTTTTATGAGTATTTTTGTCACTCTGTACTTTTTATTTTTACTTTAGTGATTTTATTATGAGTATCGCTCTGGATTTTCTACCCACCGAACAAAAAACAAACAAATTTTAATGAAAAATCCACCAGACACGGACACACGCCTGCAGTTTCTGTTAAAGTTTTATATGTTTTTTTAGTGAAACTGATTTGGAAAAAAATATAGTTATTTTTTTATTACTCATATGAATTATTGTCATTCTGATCCTAAAAGAATTTAAATTTAAAATTTATATTTTAGTTTGTCCAATTATGTAATTTTAAAATAGTAAATAATTGATAATTTGATCAATTACTCAGTAGTACTAAACTTTTTTACCAAATACTTTGTTACTCTTACTAGATTATAATTTCTGGATTCTCTGCCCGGCTCTTCTAACAGGCTGGATTGGTTCTGAAATATGGGTCACAAGGTTAGAGCGCCGTTTTAAGTTGTGGCAACAGCAGAGGAGAAAACTAAGAATTTCAGCCAGTGAGTAACAACATTGTGATTCAAACCTGCGACTGGATTACAAGAGATTATCCATACTTGTTTTGCCTGGTGACTTAAGAATCTTAACAAGTCATATGCCCAAGTTGAAAACAGAAAGCCTGCATACAGTCAGGAGAGTCAAAAGCATTCGCTGGCTGTTTCTGGACTTGACAAGGAAATATTTAATTATAAAATAAAATTTTTAGTTTACAACAAAGTGCAGTCCGGCGGCCATTTGTGGTCTTTGGACCTGTAATGTAAGAAAGATACAAATTTGGCCCGTCCAGCACAGATGTTAGATTATTTTCAATCATGGTAAAATCATTACAGACATAACTTTCTTACAATGGAAAATGTTAAAGACAACACAAAATATTTGGTTTTCTACAACCAAGTACAACCAATTTTGCTGCACTGAAATTTGACTAAATATAGTATGTGTTTTGAAAGTGACCCAAATATGGAATGAATTTGTTCAATCATGCCCAAAAGAATGTGATAACTACATCTGTTTCACTTAGCGTGCAAAATCCTCTTTGCATTTTGGACTTGGTCGCTAGTTCACATGATAATGACTTATTGTGCTTTTCATGTGTTGTTTTAACTTAATTCCTTATTAAATGGAAACACCACAATTGTGTTTCTGGACTCGACAAGGAAATGTTTTTTTATAAAATAAAACTTTGTTTTAGACAAAGGTTTGTTCACATTTATAATGGAAACACATCAAGTGAAAAAATTAATGTCTCAACAAAAATACAACATTTCTAAGAATCTATAAAAAATAAGGGAATTAAACGCCAGATGCTGCCGGCAACACTAACAGAGCATTTCAGATGAAGGAGGCTGTATTTTTGTCAAAGAAGTTCAATTCAGTTTGCTCAATTCAACAAAAGAATGACTGAATTTGAGGAAAAGTAGTTTTGAAATGTCCCTGCTAGCAAACTGACAGAAAATCACACAAAGAGCCATGAAGGAGAAATGTCCTCACAATTTTACAGTATATCCTGATAACCTTTACGAGATAAAGTGTACATATATTACCAACTCAACATGTGGGATTTTCAGCAACATATTAATTTAAAGGTGTGTAAATGTATCCAACCCAATAATAGTTATAGTTTCCTCTAGACAGATTTATTCATCCTCAATCATAACTCTGTGTTCACTAATGTTTCAATTGTTGATTTTTTTTTGTTTTTATGACATTTCAACTGCCTTGTTATAAAATATAAAAAAAAATTTTTTTTTTTCCAACAAACCCCTGAGACCTTCAAAGACTCGTTGGATTTACACTGAGAATAAACTGTTTACAGATTAGACAGTTAATGGCATTGGATTTTAATTAGTGGTCTAAATGCCAAAATATTTAAATTTTTGATATAAAAACATTAATTCCTACTCCAAACTGTGACTTCCTGGTCAAATAAATGTTAAATGGTGAATTTGGCGTATTTTCCAGGCAAACATGGCACAATCAAATAAAATGTTTTATATATTAAACATGACTAAGTAGAAAAACAGGTTCTTCACAGGTGACCATTCATCCATGGGGAGGATCAATTATTTTAAAAAAATTACTTAGGAGTCGGTATCCATACATTTTTCTAACTGTTCTAAATCATAAGTCCAGTTTGTCCTGGTTCAGGTATGAAAACAGCCTTGTTTGGATGATAAACTACAGGAAGATGGTCTCATTTAGTTGAGCATGAAAGGAGTGCAGACTCCCTCCTTCATCTCTGTTTTGTTTTTCTTGTGAATTCCTCCCTACCTGCTCAGTCGTCTGTTTCCCAAGAAGAAAACCCCAAACAGCATCTGTGGCCCTAAAATCTACTCCGGATTACACATAAAAACACTTTGAAGGCCAGATTAAATATGTGGAGGATTATTTATCTAATATTGAGATTATAGGAGATACGTTCAGAAACAATCTGTTCCTTTTGACTGCCTGCCATCCATCCATCCATCCATCCATCCATCCATCCATCCATCCATCCATCCATCCATCCATCCATCCATCCATCCATCCATCCATCCATCCATCCATCCATCCATCCATCCATCCATCCATCCTTTTTGACATGTTCAGCCTACTTCAAGTTAGCGGCCAGGTTCTGTTTAAATGATTTCTTGATTTTTCAGGCATTGTAATAATCACAGCAGGATGTGGCTGCTGAAATCAAAATGGTTAAGCAGTGCAAACTCGTAGGTCCAGGTTTATGGAACTAAATTGGGGCCATAAAGTTTGTTAAAAATATATTTTTTGGAGTGACTAAGAATAACTATAAACAAGAAATAAACTTAAGAATGGCTGAACTAAAGCGAAACAGGAACAAGACAGATCTAACCAAGACATGAAACACAAGATAATAATGGAACTATAATCAAATCAAACTAAATAAAACAACTCAACAACCCGGGATCCTGATAACAACAGCAGATCTTTAATGTATTGTGGTGTTAATCCGTTCAATGATTTATAAACAAACAGTATTTTAAAGTCTATTCTCTGAGAGACATGGAGTCAGAGTAAGGATTTTACAGCTGGTGTGACGTGTTCTATCTTCCTGGTTTTAGTCAGAACACCAGCAGCAGTTGCAGCTGGAGGGTTGACTTTTAAGGCACTGTTGTGACTAAAGATAAAACATGGATGAGTTAAAAAAACATGGATGAGTTTGTGAGATGAGATTCTCACACCTCCGTGCCCAGAGACAGTCAGCGTCGTCGACCACTCGGTGTGACTTCCACCTGCTCAGCCTCTTCTTCCCCTCAGCCATCAATCACGTTGCTCTACATCCGCTGTCAGCAGCACCCCCGCTCCCGCTCCCCCAGGCTCCGGTGAAGTGAGGCCAGCGCCCTTTACGCCTCCCTTCATCCAAGGAATGTGGCACATAACAACACCGACACGCACACACTGATGAAACGTCTCCCAGGGGAGGATCACGCAGTCAGTGCGAAGCTGCTTTTTAAAGCATTCACACTCAAACAGATGTGTTGCCTCAACAGAGCTGAGCTGCTCAGTGTTGATGGTGATAAGGGGCAGAACCTCTGCTTCGGGCAGGTTTGACACGGTTTATTAAAAATATGTAACATGAAATGGTTTCTCCACAGTTGTATTAAAAGGTCTTACTTTGGTTTCCAACTTTAGTTTCTTTATGTGTTCCTAACACACAAAGAACAGCATTCAGCTTCCAGAAAACTGCAAAACAGCTGAAATACTGAGTCCCTTTAATGCTATACTAAAGACCCATCTGTTTAGTTGTTTTTGATCCGTAGTAAATTAAATATTGACCAACATATTTGATGTGTATTGATGATTTTGATGATGGCACTCTATAAAATGTCAAATTTTGACATGACTATAAAACACAGTCAATTGTATTGACATCATCCAGTCATTAGCTGACTGTATGATGTTTTTGTTACTTTTTATTTTTGAATCAACAGGCCTGATTTCATCTGGCACTGTTTTCTTCCACTCAGCTTTCCAAAGATACATTTTTTTAATCAATGTAAGACAAAATGCTTGATCTAAACTTTTTTAACTGAATTTAAGGTGTAATTGATTTCTGAAGCACATAAAAGACAGTGTTGCACAGATCTGTCTCTGTCTTTAACTTACTTGAAAGCAAACATGTATCGTGATCTTTAGGGTTTTATTATTTTGATCAGTTTTTCCTCTGATAATTTCAAGAGAAATTGTATTTCTATTAAAATGAAATTATATCTGTCTGATTTAAATGTAACAAAACTAAACATTTATTTATCATTTCTGTTTCTGCCACAGTTTTTTATTCCATTCAACCTTCTAGAGATTGTTTTTAACATAATAAGACACACTGCTCAATTTTGCCGGAAACTTTTTAACCTAATTTAACTTTGAATCCAAAAACGCATAAAAAATCACTGTTGCACAAATCTACCTCTAATCTCTGTAATATTCTTTTTGTTTTGTTTTGCAAAATTGTGTCACTTATTTCAAAGCACAAATTTATCCTTAGCATCTTCAGGATTTCTGTTCTTTTTGTCCCTAACAAGCCCAGATTCCAGATAGGATTAGCTTTAGCTTGGGAAAACAGCTTCAGCTGATTGTTTCTGTCTGCTGCCTGTCTCCTTGTCATGCTGTGATGATTGCTTCATGATTGCTTGATTGCTTCAGCCTGTAAACAGGCTTCATTTCAGCCTGTTTACAGATGACCCCTCTGATCTTTAACCCCTGCCACCTTTAACCCCAAACCACTCCTCCTAGCTGGATCTGTCTCTTAAAATGTCTTGAAGTGAAAAAGAATACTACATTTGTTGAAAAAAAAAAATGTTTTTTGACTTCTGGTGCTGAAGTCAGCTCCAGAATAATTTCAGAAATGACCAGAAATTCTAGTAATTATTAATAATCTCACTGTTTAATTTGACTCCAGATATTTTATCACACTTAGCTTTTTTTCTTTTCTTCATTTATGCCAAATTTAGCCATTTTGTTTCATGTAGTTATGCCAGAATCAGCAGATCTCAATCATTTCGATATTCCAGATTTTTGCATAACAGACTAGACCAAAAATACTGAGCAGGATTTTGCAATGTAAAGCATGCTGGATAAGGACCTAAACGCTTTTTCCTCTAAATAGTTTTTGAGACACAATGACATCCAGCAGGCGTGACTTTCTCATTAAGTTAGGCTTTGCTCTCCAGGGTGCCAGGAAGAGAGCCAGATCAAGGCGGCCTGAATCTAGTCGGGTGTCTTTTCTGTCAGTCTCTGTGGAGGGTGGCTCAGTCATGCGGGACTTCTTCCTTTAGCTAATAACAAGCAGAGCAGATATCATCCCTGAAAATCTACTTGCACAAAGACAGAGTTGAGCTCATGAAGCGAAAGTAAAGCGCTTTTACATAAATGTTTGTTTTATTCTTTGTGTGTGCAGATTAGCAGTTTGAAGAGGGTATTAATTGCGCCACTCTTTGTCCTTGAATGTTTTTGTTTATATACGGACATTTTACGCATGCGCACAACGCTGGCGGTCAAAAAGTATAGTTTTACATGCCGTCCACAGCCGCGGTGGAACAATTCCGTTAGCAAAATGAAACCTGAAGATGTAGTGCGCCGAAACAAACGGGAAAATAACGCAGAAAACCCGTTAAAGAATGATTCAAAACCACTTTGTTTTTTGGTGTTGAATCCTGAAACGGTCGGTTGCTATGGCAACGAGTCAGCGTGAAGCGTAACGACACAGAGAGCCAGAAAACCCAAACATTTCCAACACAAATGTCAGTCCGTCACAGTATTATGTTTTTAGGCTGGTCGTTTGTTTTGCGATTATTATTATTATTATTATTATCTGATGGCAGTGGCAGATTAGCTACTACTGCTATAAACTAATCTAACACTGTGGTGACCTAATTTAAAGACTGCACTACTGATGATCTGTCAGAGTTTAGGGCAGGTTTTTTATTTTTTAACTGAACCGAAACGCACCGAATTCCACATCCCATCTCCATCAAGTTTGTCAGAGTCAAGCTAGCATTACTGAACTACTTCCTTCTCCCCCTTGCTATTTTTTCCTTAATTAAAACTTTTTCTTGACTTTGACAGTTGTTGTAATGTTGACAGTTAGTTGCAAAGCACTGCATCTCTTTTTCTTTTATATATCAAGCCTACATTTAAGATAACATATCTTAAATGGAATGTATATAGTTCGTTATAGTGACAACTTAGCTAAAACCATGTGATGCCACGCTGCAAGGGGTCCATACAGATCACGCAAATTACAAATAAAATTTGAACGCTTTGTGTTGGAGGGAGTTTCTGCTTAATCCTGCTAGCATAGAGTTCAATATCATACCGTGCTAAATCAGAAATGCCTCCTGATCCCTCAGAGACATTCCTCATCCTACCAGGAACTGTCTTCATCTTAGCTAGCTTTCCTCCCTCACCTCTTTATCTGCTCTGACTTACATCTGTCCAAGTAGCACCAAGCCTTTACTGGTTCAGGGATGAAAATGGACTTGTTGGAATGATAAACTACACAGAAGCATGATCTCACTTAGAGAGGAGACTCCCTATTTCTTCGTCTTTCGTTTTTCTAATGAATATCTCCCGGCAGACTCAATTCATCCCCTTCCTGAAAGAAACAAGAAAAAGACACCCATACTGAGATATTATAGAAATCTAGATTAAACAGAAGATTATTTCTCTAAATTTAGATATGGTTGAAAACATTCTTGTCCTTAAGACATTGCATTACCTTTTACCACTAGTGGCATAGCACATTATGCCACGAAGCAGAAACCAATTATTTAAACAAATGATTTTACTTACAATCAGAGGTGGACTAAACTCTGAATTGGGAAATTTAAAGTGACAAGACGCTCTAAAACAGTTCATTCTGAAAGAAAATGACCAGATTAAAATCTCATTATCAAAGAATGATTTAATGTATAAAATGTAATGAACATGGGCTGCACAGTGGCTCAGCTGGTAGAGCTGTTGCCTTGCAGCAAGAAGGTTCTGGGTTCGATTCCTGGCCTCGGTCTTTCTGCATGGAGTTTGCATGTTCTCCCTGTTCATGTGTGGGTTCTCTCCAGGTTCCTCCCACAGTCCAAGGTTAATTGGCCTCTCTAAATTGTTCCTGAGTGTGAGTGTGTGTTGCATGGTTGTTTGTCCTGTCTGTCTCTGTGTTGCCCTGCGACAGACTGGCGACCTGTCCAGGGTGACCCTGTCTCTCACCTGGGACGTTAGCTGGATATAGGCACCAGCACCTCCCAACCCCACTAAGGGACAAGAGTGTAGGAAAATGGATGTAATAAACATGTTTTGTATAGTCCATAGATCTATTTCAAGGAAACCCAGTAGGTCACTTTTAAGTAATAAAATATGAATATGTTGACATCATTTAGTCTTGGAAATCTGGTGTATTTGTTTATTAAAATATTTAAAACAGTAAAATGAATTACCTGTTTTTGAATGTAAGACATGAGAAAGAATTAACTAAAACCAAAAGTTTCAAGCAGGAGTCTAGATTAGGTTGCACCTGTCTTTCTTTGTTTAATTTAGATTTTGGAGCAATTTCCAACAAGCTCCAAGCCCAGAAAAAGAAACACACATACGCACACACATGCACACAGCCTCCTCTTCTCCACACCCTCCAAGTTCCTTCCTGCTTCCTTTTCCGTTGTCCCTCGCACAGGAAGCCTGGCCATGCAGCAGGTTTCAGAATCAAACCCATGAGTCACAAAGTGGTAGATCTTGAGAATATGGCACAGAGCTGAACGTTGTGGGTGTTTTTTTTTGTGTGTTTTTTGTCTTGATCTCTACCCGCAATGGCCCTCTCATTGTTTCTTTAACAAACGGCTCATGGGGTCTTTAACTCTTTGCACAAAGCTACATTTGTCCCCCACATGCGACCACCTGCTGACACTTGGCTCTGCTCTCTGGTGAGTGGGCTCCGTCCAGCTGGGAAGTCTGCTGACCGAATGCACCTGCTGGCTCTGATGTAACTCTGACTCAAGCAGAGAAAACATTAATTAATGCTGCTTTGTTTTAGAGATCGTAGAACTTCACATTAAATAAATTAGCACTCACTAATTCAGCTGCGTATCAGTATTGTTTCGCAAATGGCTTTTAGCCTCAGTTTTTAAAATATATTTTCTGTTTGTCGCAGTTATTACTCAACAAATAAATACAATTAAGTGGATGTTTTTTTTCTAATTATTCCTCTGTACTCATTGCAGCGGGCAACTGTTGCTCTTAAAGTGACACACAATGAAGCTGTTGGGTTTTGCTGTCACAGATGTTTGCAGTGGCCATTAAAAGTTTCCAGTAAATCCTTCTTTCATCCTCCAGACTGCTTTGTATGTGTGTGTGTGTGTCCGCGTTTGCTGGAATGTCTGACGGAAAGGCCTTTTATTAGGCTCATCCATACCACTACATTATAGGCTCTGGTTGCCAGGCAACTGCAGGTTCTGCCTGGTTACCATGCCGATTGCCTATTCAGTGACATCTTTGGCCTGTTTGCTTCTTTTGGGAAATGTTTTTTTTTTCTAAAGGGGTTCCCCACATTCTGCTCCTTCAAAACTCACAATCACAACCCTCCCCCCCAAAAAAGTATTTACACCCCTTGAAACTTTGTAACATTCCTACAAACTTTATAGGAACTGTAGGAAAATAAATATCCTGCATAATTTTACTCTTTTTTTTAGTTTTATTTAAAGTGGCAGTATTACATAAAGTCATGTTATAAAAAACATGCCTGGAGCTTTGACTAAATGCTTGGTCTCACAAAGCACCAACTATTTCACATAGTTCCTCTTCCAGCTGAGCTTCCTCCTGAGAGATCCTCCAGACTAGCGGCAGCAGCAATTAGCAAACACCTGGTGGAACTACTGATCACATGAACTGCTTCTCAGTCCAAAGATCCTAATAACGATTGAAAACAGCATAGTGGAAAGGTTTTGTTGTGATGACTTGCTGAAGAAGAGTCTTGGAAAGAGCAGGAGCTTCTTAAAGAGACAGACACCAATTTCAAGTTATCAAATTGTGAATTTCTGTTAAAGGGGTGGTACTGTGTATATTCCAGGCACATGGCACAATTTTATAGCACAATTAAGTTACCTGTTACCTTCAGTTTTTCTAAAATAAAATATATATATCAAACATAACTTATAACAATCAAAACGGCACTCGAGTTATGTTTTTGATGAGGGAATAACATTAAAACATGAAATAACATGATACTCCTGTTTAAAACAATAAATTTTACATTTTACAGTTGTATCAATTCAGTGATTAATTCAAATTCATGTGCAACTTCTCTTACAAGTGAACATTTTCTGCAATAAACATTTACATTTCAAACTAATTCAATGTTTATTTTTATAAGTTTGCTTCTCAGAAATGACTAAAATAAATCTGTCTACGAGAAATCGAAACGGAAACTGAAGTTCAAGAAGTCCATTAACTAGTCCCTTAAACTGCGTTTGTAAAAACAAACATCCTCCTCATCATCATCTATCTGTAAACCATAGCATTATGGAGGAATGATGGCGTGCTTGTTCACATTAACGCTCTGCAGCTCAGCCTGAGGCTGGACCACTTCCTGAGGCAACACCCAACAAGCCCTGAGCCCAAAAGTTCACGTTCGCATCCAGGAACGATAAGGATCTTAATGACCCCACAGAGAGCAGCTCCAAGCAGCACCAGATCCTGACCTACATTTGGTCCAATGTGGGTCAAGTTCACCACATTAACCTTTGACCCACACCAGGATCCTGAGCTGGATGTATTATGTGTTGTTCTCCTCAGATCCAGCAGTTTGACTTCACAACTAACCCTCTCTGGCTCATTGTAGAAACCAGATATGTACATACACGGAATAAAAAGACACAAACACATTTTCTGAAGTTAAATCAAACCAAACTGTTCTTGTTTTATCTTAGTTAGAATTACCAAAATTATATTTGCTAAATGCCAGAAAACTTGACAAAAAAATTTTTTAGAAAATTTTTGTAACTTTATAACTTATCAAGAGTGACACAAAAGACAATTATCCGTGATGTTGACCAAATGTACGTGTACGTTTGAAGTAAAAAAAAACTTTTTCGTCAACATTTCTTACATTTTTTCAAATACAAATAAGTTTGATAATCGTAGTTAAGATAAAGCAAGGAATGTTTGGTCTGATTTATCTTCAGACAGTGAGAAAAAAATGTGTTTGTTTTTTTATACATTTCATTTAGTCAATCACAAGCCGTTTTCGTAGAAAATGTCAATTAATACATTTAGGGAACACTGTCTGACCTCCGGATGTTTATTATTACTGCCTGATTTCTGAGTTGTCAATTTACTATGTTGTTTTAGGTGCTTATATTACACTTTTGCTATGTTGAGAGGAACTTAAAGGTGATCTATTCTGCTGCCTTGACCTGGTTAAGATAGATTAGGGGCTATATAAAATATGTTCATTACTTTTTTTTAATAAAATCATTCTTAGGTAAGATTTTGTATCTATTTTGATCTTTCAGAAGCTGGTTGTAGGGCTTCCTGTTACTTTAAATCCAAATAATCTGCTGTTGGCCACACACACCCCAACTCAACATTTATAATCGCAGGTAAAAACAGATGTGCAATAATACAACTGTACAGCTTTGAAAAGCAGAAGTAGTCTCCTGCACAACCAACAAGTGGTTTCTGGATTGTAAGTAAACAACTAAACTCTTGTCTTTTCCAGCAGCCATTGTAAAACATTTGGAGCTCCAGAACAAACGTACCTGAGCTCTGTATGGGTTGCTAGGTGACAGGCTGGGCTTCAGTGGGGTTGCTAGGTAACAGCGCAGAGCCCGTTGAATGTGACTTAATAACCAGGACATTTTTGAAGCAGCTCATTTTCCAGACACCAAAAAGTATTAACTTAATGCCAAAGAAAATGTCTGGATGGTTCTTTTAAAACCCTGGGATTAAAATTTTTCTCTTATTACTGAATGAGCAAAGTAAATCTTAAATAAAAATACCTGTAAAATGTGATGTTTTTTTTTTCAAAATTTGTTTTTATTTTCACAGACAGAACAGACATTTGAACAATCAATGAGTTTAAATGATTTATTAAACATGTCTATAATGTAATTTAATATGCACAACATTTTGGATAAAAAAAAAGAACAACAGAAGATTTAAAAACAAACATTAAAGTCCAAAACACGGATAAAAGATCTGTACAATATACACATAAAACCAATTAAAACCAATAAAACAATGCTTAAAGTTTTTGTGCTGGTGATACTTTAAGAGTCTGGCCAGACCAGATTATTTCTGCAGAGTAAACCCTGGAGGAATGCAGGCCTGGTCTGAAAAGCTTCTCTGGCTGTCAGGGTTTTCATGACAGCAGAGTGATGAGGGCGTCCAGGAACTTGCTCCGATCCTCCGACTTCAGTTCGATTACTGTAAACAGAACCACACAGATAAATAAATTGTAAAAAGAAAAAAACAACAGAACACATCCATCACAACGCAGGTGTGTGTTTTCATGTGGCAGATTCCCTGGAAGTAACTGGGAAAATAAACGCTTCGAATGTTTGAGATGGGAATGACTGGAAATAATCTGAAAGATTTCAGAGGTGCTGAAACTGACAGGATAACTCAGGAATTATGTCTTCTGTGGAGTCTAGCTTTTAGCATCAACATGAAACAATCCTGCCACCTGGTGTCTAAACAAAGAGGCAAATGTTTTTATAAAGATCTGTCAAGATGTCCTTTCAGCAGTGAGTCCCAAATGATTCTGTCATTAATACACAATGATGCTTTACTGAAGATAAAAAGGTGAAAAAAATGAGAGAACTGAAGCCAAAATATTTTAGAATCTAAAAATAGGTGGAAATAAATAAACTCTGAAATTTCCAGTTTTTCTAAAAAAAAATGAGTTACTGCTAGAAAAGTTTTTAGATTATTTCTGTTTTTTTCTTGCAAATATTTTACTTTTTAAGTACTTTTCAACCTTAAAAACTTCCAGGTTTCTTTATACAAAATGTCAGATTAATCTCAAAATACATTTTTTTCTTGCAAATTTTCAATTTTTCTAAGTCAGAAATGTTTTGAAAATTGTCTGATTTTTTTTTTAACAAAATTTCTAAAATTATCAAACTTTGAGTTTTTTTGTTTATGTAATTTTTTGAGGAAATTTTTTCTATCTTTTTTCAAATTTCTGCTTTAGCCCAAAAAAAGGGGAAAAAATTCAACAGAAAGGAAAAAAAACCCCAGATTGAACATCAAGACCTGCTGTGTCAACGTATCCTTTGTTATCACAAATAAAAATGGCAAAATTTTCTATATTTGACAAATAATGCATTATGTTCATGGGGTTTTATTTCTGGGACCGTAAGAATAGTAGCTTTTCCAAAGTGTCACTTACTCGACGTGTCAAAGTGATCATGAAGGGTTCTGGAGCTGGTGCTCTCTGCAGCTTTTTCAAAGGCCCGACCAAAGAAACTTCAAGAAAAAACAAACAAAGTTCAGAATAAAAAGTTCTCAGAGAAACATGAGCTGGAAACACAATAAGCTCTTATTAATCTTCCATCAGCGTCAGTCATTTGTAAAGAGGCTTGAAAGTGGAAACTTACTTCTTCTTGTCTGACGTCTCTGACTCTGGAGGGATTCCCACAACAATAACGGTTCCCTTCTCCATGTCTTTAGGAGCAGCCATGATGAGAGGAAGCAGCTTGCAGCGTTTGTTCCTCGTCTGAACAAGCAGGACAACAAATAAACGAGCGGAAAGTCTCTAACGTCTGACTTCGAGTGAAATTCAAGCACTTTTCAAGGTATGTTTTCAAACTTTTCCAACAGTTTAGTCTGATTTAACTTCAGACAGTGAGGGGAAAAAAGTGTCTGTCCTTTTAATGCATGTATGAACACATCTGGTTTTAACTATAACCTTTTGCAAATTTAGGCTTTTCATCAAAAGGTTATATTGCACTTTAATACAAAACTGTGCAGCAAAGACTTGATATCAAGCAGTTTACAAACCTTGAAAATACCTAATTGAAATTCAAGGATTCTCAAGGATTTAAAGCACCTGTGATCCAGAATCAAACGCAGTGCGTACTCACTGAGTGGACGAACGCCTTCAGCAGGTATTTGCAGAGCAGAGTTAGCGCCAGCGGTTTGGAGAAGAGCTTCACATCAGGTGTTCCCTTCATGGAAAAGCAGAAGAAACAGGAGTTTATCTGGGAATCTTCAGCACAGCAGAGGTATCTTCATGAGTAAACAGCCGTACCTCCAAGAGGTAGCAGTAGAGGAAGGGTCCCTGCGACAGGATGATGTTAGTGCAGATGCAGCTAGCCACAGTCTGCTGAATGGCGATCAGCTTCTTCTTCGCCAGGTCGATGCCTGACATGAGACGCTCCAGGTTGCTCCTGCACAAAACAATTGGAAACAAATGAATACATGTAGTATTACTATCGATTACTATTACTATCGATGCTTGGGTTGCTTGGTAACGGGTGGAACTTTGGTGGGGTTGCTAGGTAACGGGCTGCCTTCGCTGTGGGGTGCGGGCAGTGTCTGCTGACTTTCACCAAACCAAAAACGATGGACTTGGTGCCAAAAAGCGACTGCATGTTTCTCTTAAGCTCCTTGGTTGCTTTTTAGTTGAGTCCAAAGTACAAAAACATGCTAAATGTGACATTTGCATGACAGGTCCCCTTTAAAAATGTGCAAATGCAGCAGCAGTTGTTCTATTTTACAGAAGAGTGACGGCATTAGGATGAATTAGTACTGGATTATGTACGCACCGTGCGAGGGAATCGAGTGCTTTGATGAAGTTGTCGGTGGGATCTGCCTCGTCGCGCTCCGTGCTCTCCAGCAAGGCGGCGGCAGCGTGCACCACGTCGCTGGCCAGGAAGCTGTTCTTAAACCCAAAGTGGACGCCAAACGTTTGAATACGAATGTCCTTCATTCTGTCACAGGTACGGGAAAATATGAAACCAATGTTAGAGCTGGTAAAGGAACAGGTGGCTTCATTTGTATTTTTTAATTTGCTGTTTTCTTCTTCTATTGGTGCCATTTAGCTATTTCTGTTGCGTTTTTTGCTCAAAACAAACCATTGGCTTCGATCTCACTCCATGGACCATTATCTTGCACATTATTGGTTATTTTTAATCCCCTGTGGAGATTTAGAGTCCTGAATTGTTTGGGTCACATGTAAATCAATTAATCACATGACAAATTCTAAAAAGCTCAATAATTTCCATGTTCATGATTTATTGTTCCTCTTCAGTTTGGTGCTTTGAATTCAACTAGTCCTCTATTTGAAAAACAAATTTGTTTACAGAGAATTTATAATTTATTTTATTTGTCTTGTTTATTTATTTTGGATATTTAAATGTCTTCCTGTTCCAGTGTTAAATATTTATTTGAGTGCAAAAGTTCATTGATCACTGAGAATGTGTTCTTGTGTTATTATGTCATTATCATTATATTACTTAAAAATGGTTTCAAAACATTATTATTTATCGCAATAACGTCTGGAACAATTTATCACCCAGCAAAAGTTGTTATTGTGACAGAGCAATGCACACGAAAGTGAGACTTTCTAAACTTGTGTACATACCCGTATTTATTAGACGACTCCTCAATGACGTCCCTGAGGTTCTCTTTGATCGTAATGTCCATTGACTTAAATTTTTGTTTAACTTGTCTCAGTGGTAGCCTGTAATAAGAATTAAAAACGCACACAAACAGAGCAAAATGTAAAATAAGCAAATAAAAAATAAATAAATAAAAAGGAAGCAGGAAAACTCAGCACTGTTTTTACACAAAGCTCGTACCCCATGTCAGCCAAGAACTCCTGGAGTTTCTTTTGTCCTTTTAGGGTCCAAAGCTTGAAGCTGCATGCTGTGTAGTAGGAGTTGCAGATGCTCTCATACAGAGACCAGTGATGGTACAACGCCAGACGAAGGCTAAAGAAAAGCGTTAAGAGAAAACATCTCATAGCTGAACAAGAAAAACTCCAAAGATCCATAAGCAATACAGGGATTTCTGAATTATGCTTAAAATAACAAAACTCCACCAGATGTTTAAGTACTACTGCAGCTGCTATAGTTTCAGAAAAAATTTGCAAGGAAACGTAAATAATTTGGACTTTTTTTGGCCCTCATCAGAATTTTTTTTGCACTATAAAGTATATTAATCTTTTAGAAATATCATAAATAAGGCTACAAACTTGTACAAACTGTAGACCCAAATTACCTGTGCAAAAACGGATGCAGCTGAGCAAATTTATAGATTTAACTAAAAAAATAATAAAAATACATTGGCATTTGCCCAAGTTTGCATCATCTACAAAGCTGGAAATTTCCTGTGTTTTTACTTACTAAACTCATTTTTACATGTCTAAAACTAATCCTTTTCTTATAGCGACATGCATTTTTTATCCAATTGCAATAAAACATTAAGGAAATTATATATGTCACTTAAATAAAATAAAAAAATCAATAGTAAAAAAAGAAAGAAAGGAAAAAAAAACTAATTCAAGGTAGTTTTAATTGAAGAAAAAAAATTCTTATTAAAACCTCAAAAAAAAAAAAAAAAAAGATTTATTTTTTGGCACTATCAGAGCTACATACAATGTCTGTTGAGAAAGGTTCTTTCAGCTTGTAGTCTGGCGTTTCCATGGATACCAGCTGTGTTTATGTTTGACTGAGGGGCAGTTAAAACCTTAAAGAAGGATACTCGTATTCAAAGGAGATCCTCATGCAGTCGATGGACAGAGAGTTCTCCTCATCCTCGTTTCGGTGGTTGTGTCGGGAAACGTGACGCTGCACCGTCGCAATATCCGACACGTACTTCATGCTGAAACGAGACCAGAAAATATCTCAGAGAGACACTTGGTGATTTGTATCAAAAACGTTTTTCAAAATGCAGAGTTTGTTCTCACTGGGGGATTTTATCATGAACCCACTGGTCTGTCAGACCGATGATGGCCCACCTTCAACAACAAATAACAGAGTTAACACACATAAATATTTATTCAATTTAAACAATCCAAACAAATTGTGTTAATTTGCTCAAATTAAATGTTACAACATGACATATAAAGAAAATAAAAAATATATATATTCTCAAAAATAAATAATTTTGGTAATTTTAACTGACCTAAAACAAAAAAATGTTAGTTTGATTGAATTTCAGACAGTGAGAAAAACATGTCTGTCTTTTTATTAGGTGTATGAAAACAATCTGATTTCAACCGTAAATAAAATTTTCCAGTCAAATGGAAATTTGCATTTTATTAAAAAACTGTGCTGTTTGAATATCAAGCACTTTCAAGGACTTTAAACAGAAATTAAGCACTTTCCAAACCAATTCAAGCACCAGTATCCACGATGACGTTCAGGGAGAAACTCACCACAGCATGTCCTTCGTGTCTTTAGTCAGAACCCAGGCGAGCTCAAAAAACATCATGGCCGCCTGCGAACAGAAACGTCTCAAACATGGCTGCCACACATCTTTCAGGGCCAAAATGAATGAAAGCTCACAATGAATTTAGTTTTCTCTAAAGTTCATTTTACTCACAGAAGTCCCGTGGTATTCATACTGCTCATAGTCAAACAGGATCTCCCTCCTGTCAAACATTCAAATAACTAATAATTAATTTTTGGTCAACTGGATAAGCAAAACAAATGAAACTTTAAAAATGCTCTCCATCACTGTTTCTTCAGTCCTTCATCTTAAGATATTTTAACAAGATCTTAAGATCTGTCAATATTGTCTTTATGAAAATTTTTGTTTTTGAAGATTTAATGTTTGTAAAATCTGGATTTTTTCTCCCTACCAATACACCCCTTTCCATAGCTCAGAGTGATGTCATATGGCGGCCATCTTGTTTGCGTGTTTTTAAAATATACCACCCAGTTCTACGACAACGTAACGAAGAATTTGTTTCACAGATAATCGGAGAAGTTGATTATCTGAGAGAAGAAATCAGAGAAAACAGAAAATGGAGCTGGTGTCGTTATGAAACAGATCAACTGATCACCTTCTTGCTTCCCACTGCCTCTTCGCTCTCTGCCTTTCGATCCGCCTCTCGATTGCGCCCTGCAACGACACGACAACAGTCAGCTCCAATCCTCAACTCCGCCGCTGCCGCCACCTCAACAACGCTCAGCTCACTTCATCAAATCTCCTCCTTTTGCCCGACGGCTCCGAGCCTTCATCGCTCTCGTTCCCGGAGTCTTCGCCCTCCTCCTCCTCGTCTTCGTCCCGGAAGATGTCGTCGTACGTCGGCACGCCGAGGTCGTCGTCCTCTTTGATGAGCAACTTGATCTGCAGAGGAGAAGAAAACGGAGGATGAAACAACAAGGACGCCATCATGTGATTTCCCTATTTGAGACAAACCAAAAATGATTAGAGAGAAACAAAGGAAGAAAGGAATAAAAGAAGGGAGCAAGGCAGGAAACAAAGAAAGGGTGGGGGAAAAAAATGAAGGAAGGAAATAAAAGACAGGGTAGGACAGAAGGATTCAAGGACATTGGCAAGGAGTGAAGGAAGGATCCAACAGTTGAAGGATGGAGGACGTAATGAAGGAAACAATCAGGAAAGGAACTAAGGAATATGAAAGGGAGGAAAGAAAGAGACGAGAGGACAAAGTATCCAAGGAAGGCAGGAGGCTGGTAAAGAAGGAAACAAGGACGAAAAATTTTTTTTAAACGACAGGAGAGAAAATAAAGTCTGGAAATAGAAATTAACTCTTGTATGTTTTTGTCCAGAGTTTTGTACAAATTCAGGTAATTTAGCTAACAGTAATAAAATCAAGTCGTTGATAATCAATAATCAGGTGAGTCACCTGAGTGTCGTTGTAGACGTTAACGACGTCAACGGGCCGGTGCGTGTCGCAGATAAAGAAGATGGAGTCGCTGTCTGGCTGCAGCATCTCCAGCAGGTCGACGTTGGCGCCGCAGTTTATCAGGACAAAATACCGAAACTACAACACAAAGGAAACAGTCCAGAGCTTCAACGAAAACGCAACACGGCTTCCTCCTGCATAGGAACAGTCAGGTGAAACTCACCTGTTCTTTGTGCTCCAGGAAGGCGGTGCTAAGGTCCTGCCAGCCCGTAACCGGTACCAGAGTGTACTGGATCTGATCACAGTGAAACAGCGCCTGGAAAAAACCTCAATTAAACCTCAAATAAACAATAATAGTTCTACTTTAGACAACACTAGGCAAACCTACTCATTGCTAATCAGTGCACTGATTAGAATTAATGAATCAGTGCTCATAGCCACGAGGCTGTGTTCATTTTCAATCACTTTATTTTTTATTTTATTAACTCAAGGAAATAAAGTTAATAAAAATAGATCATGCAATAGCTAAAAAGAAATGAAAAAGAGCATAAAGTATAAACTTATATTTTCCCCCTACTCACATAAAAGGAAAGCTACTCAGCTCAGAAAACTATTACAAATATATTTCAAATACACAATAAAACACAAACTTAATAAATATAATAAGAGACGATTGCCTTCAAAATATCTGAATTACACTGTATTTGTGTGTGCTATAGTAATAGACTTAAAGAAAAAAGAAAAACTGGAAACATTTGATAATGTAATTATTCCACTAATGCACACTTAAATATTCACACAGCTTAAACATAATAATTTAAAAATAAACATATTTATCAACTCTAAAAATACTAGAGAAGTAATGACAGTCAGATTTCTTCATGTATTTGTTATTATCATATAAAGTTTAAGTAGGTGCCCTTTGTTATTACTACAGTAGCTTTCTGGGCCTTAAAAGAGGAGATAATTCTCCCTTCCCCTTACCTGCAGTATCTTACAGGCGCAGAGGGCATCGATGTCTGCTGCAACCAGGAGGGCGACTCTCTAAATGCAAACAAAAAAACACATAAAATTGGCCATTCACCGTCTGGAAAGCTTACCATCTGACGCTAGCTTAGTTAGCCAACAAACGGCTCCGAAAAACGTACCTGGTTGACAACAACGTCATAAAAATCCTTCTTTATGTCGGCGATAAACATGTTTAAATTGCGATTAAATACGAGACAAGTTTGATAAAAATCCGTAAAACGCCTGAAAGGAGAAGCTAATTCAGTTTGCAGTCAGTGTAACAGTTTCCACTG
This sequence comes from Phalloptychus januarius, assembly GCA_902982915.1. NCBI lineage: Eukaryota > Metazoa > Chordata > Actinopteri > Cyprinodontiformes > Poeciliidae > Phalloptychus > Phalloptychus januarius. The sequence goes on from CADWAE010000482.1 coordinate 6,368,216, forward strand.
TTGTGTTCCGCGTTAGAAATCTGGCGCCAACTACACGCGTCACGTCCAACCAATCAACGGCCAGGAATTACGGCTACGTCAGAGATCTCAGACCACGCCTACCAGGAACAAGTAAAATATACTGAAACCGTTATAAACAGATAAATTGACTTAATTTATAAGTACTTAACTCAGTTAAATTATGAAAATAATCAAAGGAAATAAAATGTAACACCTTTAAGTGCAATTTTACTTAAAAACTTAGCTGTTTTTAACTTAACAGCTAAGTGTTTAAAACATACAGATGAGAAGTTAAATTGGGTTTAATTGTACAAACTTTTGCAGAAGAAATTAAATGAAATCTTTATTATTTTGAACAAGTAAAATGTTATATAAAAATAAAGTAATTAAGAAAACAAAAAAAAGTCAAATTAATAAATATAAGTTCCATATGTTTTTAGCTCAATTTTGTTCATTTTCATCAAAAAATGCAAAAGTCCTTGATAGCACTGGCATATTCAGTGGCTTTTAAATGTACACGTTCACCTCTTCAGTAGCAACTTTTTGTAATGAAGAAAACTGTATCTGTTTAATTTTTTTGACTGTAATAAATGTGTTTCACTTCAACTGAAAAGGGAAAATTGTCCCAATACATGTGAAAAACGTTTTTAAAGGATGTATGAAAACAAACCTGCTAATTTAACAGTGCATATGATATACATGTACATATTATTTGTAAAATGTGGAGTTTAGTCACTGACCAAATGATAAAAATAAAAGACATTTAGACAAGTTTTGTATTAGATGCATCTCTGATTTTAATTTTCAGTTAATTACCAAAAAAGAAAATATGCAAACACCAATAATATTTCCCCAACACAGTAAAGTGTTCAATGAAAGCATCACAACATGGAGAAAAAAATATTTAAAACAAAAATCAGGACATCATCTCAGTATGAGCAGCTACATGTGGCTGTGATGCTAAAGCTAACAAGCCGTTCTATGAATAATCCCGTTTGCATTAACCCGATACAAAACATATGAACTGAAAACCACAAAAAACCTAACAAATGGACGGGAGCCGTGAGTTAAATTCGATGCTGTTCAACTTTAAAACATGCACAATTTTATCAAAATCAAGAAGCCTAACATATAAAACCAAAGTGCCCTATAATATTATTAATTTAATAATCACTACATGTAAAAAAAAATTCAAGTAAAGTCAAACATTCCATGAAATTAAATATGCTAGTATTTCGATTTAAGGTCTGAAAGTGAGGTTTGTCCACCAGGTGTCCCTCTCATGTCAGGACATTCATGTTTGACTCCATCAAAAATAACATTTGAGGTAAAGAAAGGCAGCATGCCACATTGAAACACAGAGTTCTGTACATGTAAAATACCAGGGTGAGCGCAAGGTGCCAGGCGTGGATCTGTAAAATAACGTGGTAAACAAAGGCACAAAGTCACTCATTTTCTGACAAGTCTGATCGGAGTGCAGTGATTCTCACCTTTGAACCTGCAAACTTTGGCTGGTTTCACACGGTAACAAGAGGTCAGCACACAAAGAAAAATTAGTAAAGTAACAGAAAGGCAAACAAAATTAAGCAACAGTACAGAAACATTACAGAAAATAATAAAAGTAACAATAAAACTGGGCAAAACAAAGTAAAAAAACACAGGTTAACAGATTCCTTTTTTGAAAAATGAAAGTAGATGAGAAGTGACTTTCATTTTGGCGTTTTGCAGCACCTGACCAGCAGGAGAGGTTCAACCTGTCGGGTCCAGTACAAAGATCTTGTTCCACAGTCACTACCAAGTAGGCCTGGGTCGGCTAGTGGTATCAAGATATGCAGAAAGGTTAAAAACTGATTATTTGAGTGAGAAGTCAGAAAAAGTGCTGGAGCAGATGGAATAACTCAGTTCTGCCCCTCTCCAACCTGTTGCTTTGCACTGGCAGTCAGCTAGCTGAAGGAAAGCTAAAACATCTATAGAGGAAAAGAAAAACATTTCTCTGGTTGCAACAAAAACTAAAATAAAAACTGATTTTTATAGTGTACAAACCAACTAATTAGCACAGAGCAGATAGCCTGACTAAGTTTACTCTGCAAAAATGTGTAATCACATTTACTTGAAAATCCCAACTCATTTGTTTTCAGCAGGACTTTAAATTGTTGTTTTTCTGTTTAAAATATAGAGAAAACAGATCATAATTTAATTTTTTTTGTGTTAGAGTCTGGGTTATTGCAGCTAAATTGTAATATTTTTATGTAAAGTTATCACATTATGTAAATTTACCCACCCATGCCCACCACCAAATACTAACTCATGGAGCGTTTCCTTCAGCTTCAAGAAAAAAAAATCAATTTATTCATAAAACCAGCTGTCAACAAAAATCAGAGTTACAGTAAGTGTTATATTCACAGAAACAAAGGTTTCCCTCACAGTCCCTTTACAGTCATAACACCCTGTAATGATATGATCCATTAGGATGCTCAGCTATAGCAGAGGCTAAAGTTAAAGTACAGCAGGCACTACAGTAACTCTGAAGCACAGCGTGATGCTGCTACATTTGCTTGTTGTACTAAGAGTTTGGCACATGAAGCCAGAGATTAAACACAAACAACATAACAGTGAATATAAACATTCAAGAAAACCCATAGCAAAACAGAAAGAGTTAAAGCAACACAAACAAAGGCAGCAATAAACGAGTCCTGCTGACAAAGCTGTAAAGCTTTAAACAAAAGGGTGGATAATGAAACAGTGTGACTAATTTTGTCATCAATTATTCAAGAAACCAACTACTTTTGTGGCTTAAGCCTCAGCAAATGAAATGTGATTCAATCTGTGGCTGAAAACAGTCCCAGCGCTGTGCTATTTATCTAAATCACAAATCTACCTTTGAAGGAAACAAACTACTAAAATTACTCCCACTTACTGTCCTCCTATTTCCCTTCCTTTTCACATGAAATGATTCCTATAACTCTGTTCTGCTTACACTAGATTCTAGTGTGATAACATCACCATATTACAGAGCAAAGTAGGAAACATAAATCGTGATATTTTTTTCACTGCTTTTCTAAGCAGATATAGTCACTTCCATACCTCTAATAGTATCTAGACTAATCTATGACTGATAATAATAATAATAATAATAATAATAATAATAATAATAATAATAATAATAATAATAATAAACAGTTTAGAACAGTTTTACTCGAGGATCATAAAATCCATAATTCAATTCATTACAGTACAGCGGAGAGTAAACAGCCAGACTGCTAATGTGATTGGAGATGTTTTTGTTGAGCTTTGAGTTAATAAAGAAAGAAAATGCTTTACTTTTACCATAATTCTTCTTTTCTCTGTGTCTGAGCTAAATGAGGAAAATGACATTTCACTCTATTTCTCCTGGAAATCCTCACTGGACAAATCACCACTCGATTGAAATCCAAGATACAGGTTTTGCAAACATGATCTTTGTGTTGAAGCAACAAACCTGAACAACAAATAAAACAGGGAAAATTTGATCAAAATGATGATGTATGTGTTTTGAAGAGAGGATGTGGAAAACGCTAGTTTAAAAGGTCCCAGATTCTGTTAGATCTATTTACAGCAGGTCACTACCCTCCAAGGAAAAAAAAAGAATAAAAAAATACGTTCACAAAAAGTTGGCAATATGCTGCAAAGTTTCAGGGTTGTGCTTTGGCTACTTTGAGTCAAAAATGAATCTGAGCCCTCTAAATGTTTCTGATCCTAATTGTCCACTGCAAAAACACAAAACCTTAAGTATTTTTTGTCTAGATATCTTAGTATACTTGAAATTGACTTAAAGCTCCTATATCTTGCTGAAGAGTTACTTCTAAGATAGTTTTGACTTAAGTCAATAATTCCTTATTATTGATAACAATATAGTAATTCCACTGGTCGATTACTTAACTTATGGAAAAATGTTTTATTACAGGAGAAATAATCTTCCAGTGAAACTAGTAATTTTTCATCAATATTAAGCAATTATTTAATGAAAAGAAGCTCCTGTATGTAGCTGAAAAGTTATTTCAAGTGGACTGAAATATCTGATTGGAAACTAAATCAAAAATACTTGGTAAGTTCTTGTGTTTTTGCAGTGTTGCGACCATTTCAACACCAAAAGACCACTGAAATAGGTTCAAAAGATCTGCATTGTTATGGAACAGACCTTTAAAACCACAAATCTTCTATTCAGTCAAAAATAAAGACTAATGGAAATAAATTAGATCTGGTGTCTGCCTATCTGCTTATTTAAAAAGCTGCAAGATAAGCAATCAAGTCACCAAATAATGACTAATGGATGTGTAGTGAAATTGGCTCAGCTGCTGTAGCCTAAAGGAACAGAACTGGGCCAGATGGAGACTCAAGTCGAACCATGAAACTAAAATACCTGGTATGTTATGATACTTTCCACTTTTCCTAATTAGAACTGTTGATGATTTGGTAATTCCTTCATTCACAATTATAGAAACTTTAAAAGCTGCAGCAGTAATAACCAACAGTAAATATAAACACTAACAAAGTTTCCATCCCAACCATTTTGAAAACCGTAACTCCATGGATCTCCTTGTAATCCCGTGGAAACCGTTCAGGTCGCAGCGGCTCTACAGAGGCAGGAGGAAGTTGGAGTTGGCCAACTTGCGCTCTTGCGCCACGGGGATAGTCTCTCTCTGACGGGTCGGTCTGTGGGAGTCCGGGTCCTGAAGTGGAGGAAAGTGCTGCCTGTAGCAGAGCCAGGCGAAGGCCAGACCCAACATGGACCCGACTAACACATCTGCATGGAGGACGGACAGAACAACGAGACAAGCTGTAAATCACACTTTGCTTGTTTAATTCATAACTTCCTGATTTTGTTAATGATTTTCAAGTTAAGTCTGAACAGTCTGATCCGTTTCCTCTTCAGCCGCTAACAAAGAGTCGATATGTGGAGAAAAACCTTTTGTAAAAACCAGATCAGTACATTTATCTTTGTTTATTGTAACTACCTTTAAGGGTTTATGCTTTTATTTTGGTAACTTTCTTGTTAAGGTAGTTATAGTTAACATAAAACAGAAAAAAGATAAAAAAGGAACTAAATTTTAGCTACAGTTGATAAAGGAACAAGGTTAGTAACTGGGATTGAAATCTGTGATTTCTGTGTTAATGGAAAGGATTGTACTAATGCAATGGGTTGTGCATAATTATGGATGGTGAAAACAGTTGTAACTTTTATTTCTTCTTGTCTAGCTCTTACATAGGTTAATAAATATTTGCACAGCTTTAATAAATCATTATTTAACCTAGTGGTTCCCAAAGATTTTCTAAGGCTCCTATGGATTACAATAAAATTCCTCCCCCCCAAAAAAAACAAAAATCAACTGGGCACACACAAGTTGAGCGACTAAAACTGTACTCTCATACATAAGAGCTAGGAATTATAGATTATAAGAAACAATGTTTTACCATCTGCAATCCTTTTTTGAAAGGTTTAGTATAATTTTATTACCCGCGTATCAGTTTCAGAAGCACATGTTGAGGTTATATTTTCTAGCCCAGAAACTCTGACCTTGCCAGTGGTGCTTGTAGTCGCAGGTTCTGGAAAGAGCGATTACAGCTGCAATGAGCAAAGGCGTGAGGAAGGCACATAGCCGCCATGCTCTGCCTTGGCCAACCGGATTGAAGCAGTGCAGCTTTCCTGCGATGTACAGCGCTGTGAAACCCAAACCTGCAAAAGCAACTGAGGGGCAAAAAAAAAAAAAAAATCAAGAACTGAGGGGGGCTTTTACTTTTGTTAGCATTTTGCTCGTGGCAGTTCGTTTTTCAGGTAACGAACTGCCACGAAGTATAAATCAGATTTTTACTTTTGCGTTGAATGTCTGTTTTATAATATATTTACCATCAATGACAAAAAAAAAACAACACATTTTCACTTCTCTGCCAAATTCACCAAATGCAAAATTCATACGTAGTAGTAATATTTCAAAACAGCAGAAGAAATCTTATGTTTTCAAGCAATAACAATATTTGTTATTTATCTGTTGCTAAGAGACTAGCTTGTTTTCTGGTAACGAAGTACCACAAAGTAAAAATCGGATTTTTACTTATGTAAAAGTAGAAATCAGAAGGCAGTGCATCAACATTAGCACAAACATTAGCAGTGCATTGCCCCCCACTAGCAATAGCTTTTTCCCAAAAATAAGCTTTTCAGCTATTAATTCATGTATTAGCCATGTTTAGCACACTGAATGGAGGAAGTTAATTAGACAACATGCTCGTGATGCCCTACATGCCACTGGTAGCATTTAGGTTAACGTTAGCATGTTGGCTATGTTAACCTATACACTAATTTTAACTTACTGAATGGAGTAAGGCATACATTTCACACAACTATTTTGGGACGAGTTTAATCAAAATGGCCGCTTACAGGAGGAGTGTCCGCTGGGAAAGCTTTTTCGTCCCTCTATGACAACATCTGGGTCACCGCTGCAGCGCAGCTCCAAGTTCATCTGACCGTCCGGGAAACAGCGATAGAAGAAATCTGGCCTCGGCCTGAAGGGAATAAAACCAGAGGCAGGATGATGTTTTCATTGGCAGCCAAAAAAAAAAAAAACTAAAAACAACTGTGAAACAATGCACGATGTTGAGACCTTTTACCTGCCAACAACAAGCTTGATGACGTTGGTAAAAACTCCATTGAGCACCAGAGTCAGAGTCACAGCTGAAAGACAGGAGAAAACACAACCAAGTCATGAAAAATACACGTCACCTCAATCAGGAAATGAGTCAGAAACATAGGAGTTTATTTCTCACCTAGAGAGGCTTCTCTCAGATCGCCATGCTCCGACTTTCTCAACAGGTTAAAAACCAGGATTATAATCAGGGGGGTTAAAACAGCCACACTCTGAAAAGAGCAGCAGTAACTTTATAAACTAAACCGTCACTAAACAAAGCCATCATTCTGCAGGAATGAAACCTCTTCAGACAGTATCATCTGACTGAACTTCCAAAATCAACCATGATGTTAAAAACAGGCAGGAAAAAAATTAATATAATTCAATTGAGCATGTTTCCACCTAAAATATTAGTCACCCGTCAATAAAAACTGTCACAATAAACAATTAATTGCACAATAAATTAAAATGAGCTGGATAATTTTGATTCTGATTAATATTTTTTGAAGGGCAATTTTGTTTACAGAGACTTCATAACGTCATAACGCATGTCATTTATGGTTTTGCTTGTGTGAGATTTTATTTATGTTTTATTTATGGTTTTTGGTTGTTTTGTTGATCTATTTTGGATTTATAAAATATATATTCCAGCCGTTGATGTCATAGTTCCAGTGCTAAGTGTTTTTTTTCTTTAAAAAATGTAAGTTTATTAGACTTTGAGAGGGCAGGTTTGCATTTTTACAGCATTATCAATATATTACTTGAAAATGACCCAAAAACAACAATATAATTGTTTATCTCAATATTTTACGGTACAACTTATTATTGAAATTTTTGAGTACTTTATTATGTCTTTTTGTAATGTTTGTAATAGCATGGTTTTATTGTAATGTTTGTGGTGTGGATCCCAGGAAGATCCTTAAACAAATAACCAAAGCCTTGTAACATTTGTTACAGGCCTACTATCAATTGAATTCTAACTGGTTTACAATAAAAAGAAAGATCACAAGGCATTTAATTGAATAAGTAAAGGACAAAAATGCACAAGGCACTTTGGGGACTTGTGTTTATAAAACTGTAGCACAACTTCACCATTATGCTCTGTTTTGTTTTGGTCCATCACAAAAAAATTCCAGTAAAATTCATTTCAAGTTTGTGTTTGTAACTTTCTCATATGTACTAAAGTTCAAGGGTCATTACCACTTTACACCGAGCACTTTACATCCTGATATAAAGTATATTCAGGGGAACTGGATCTTAGGGATACATACAAACATGAGAGGGGTTGGTACATGGTCCGACTTCACGCGATGGAACTTATACAGCCACATCTCCTCGGCCTGGATCTCCCGGTAGAAAGGAGGGAGCTGCTCCGTCACGCTAACAGAAACACAAACAACACATGCATCTCAGAAAACGGGTCCACAAAGCTACACTGTAAACTACACTATGACATCAACGGCTGTGACTAAAAACAAAAAGGATAAAACTTACAGGAACACAAACAGAAGAGCAAACCGGATGGAGATTTCCGACAGGAAACCTTGCAGCAGTCTCCTCTTCATTTTGGTTCTGGGTTTGGACTTCAGTCAACAGCAAACATTATCCCGCCACTTCGTTACTAAACAAGGGTTAACAAAAGACAAAAATACGCAAAAATTTATATATCATTGCTAACTATTTAGTAATACTCTGAGACCAGATGATATTCATCTTAAATGAATATAAGATGATATATGATATAAATTTTCCAGCACGACACTTCTGAGATAAAAACAATACAAATGAAATAAATAATACAGTTTCAATTCACTATTATATAATTTCTTAACATTATTAACAATGTCTTGAGATAGTATTTTACATTCTACAACAAGGACAAGGTAAACTAAAAAAAACAACAAAATTTTATGTTTTGAAATGTCTCTTGTACACACACCTTACGTGTGTGTTCAAGACTAGTCAGGCGTACACACACCTGTCTAGTTTGAGAAAGTTACAAATAATCTCTAACAAAAAGCCAAAAAACTCTAAAAGCTTTAGGAAATATAAATAATTTTGTAATTTTGGTCTGATTTAACTTCAAGAAGTGAGAAAAAAATGCATATTTGTCTTTTTATTAGGTATATGAAAACATCATGTTTTAACTGTAAATAATATTTTACAAATTTAGGCTTCTAATCAAACCTTAAATTGCACTTTATTGTAAAACTATTGGTGAAAAAAAACAACTTTCAAAGTTCCCTAGAGTTTTTTTAGTAACTGATTGTAATCATTGAGAATTTCATTTAATTTTCCTGAAACCTGAATAAAAACTCCAAAAGCAAACAGTGCAGCAGACCTGTTTGAACTATTTCCCACAGAGTCCCTAGACATAAGCTGAAAGCAATAAAACATGGCTTTGTTGTATAATACGGAGTAAAAAAAAGTGGCATGGAAGTTAAAAAAGTGGCATGGAAGAGTGATAAAGTACATAAAGACAGAAAGAGTTTGGGCAAAACAGAGGCTTCATATTCATAGTTTGAAGCTAAAAATAATTTTCTTTGAGATTTTTGTGATGTTTTTAAACTAAATGGAAAAATGTAAAGACAAAATACAAACAAGACCTCTGGACTCAGTAGAAGATAATAAATATAATTTCAGATATTTACACCTCTTTAAACAATGCTACTTTAGTTGTATCTGTAGGTTTAAAATTCTGCATCTGAGAAAGGATAATAACATCAGAATAGCACAAAGTAAGTCATTCAGGTCACAGTGACCAGACTGCCCTTATCTAACTAGGCAGGCTTTACTCCAGTGAATTATAAGCCTGACGGGCCACCAGGCTTTATTTGTGCCCCCACCTGGCTAAGCATAGCTTATATTTGTAGGTTTTTTTTTAATGTTTGCATTTTTTAAGATCTTGGTATTCAGGTATTACTCTTTTTTTTTCCCACAATCACGTGATGTTTTCAAATTTCCTGTCAAGTTTAAACAATTTTTCACTCAAAAAGACGACGGGCTACTGGATGAATGACTGCAATCAACCACGGGGCTCAACAAGTTTTCTGGGGGGAACCTTGAACTAGGAATGTCCACAATTGATCTCAAGTATATAGGCCTAGTCAAAGCATTTTTGATCAGTGTCAGACTCTAATATACAAAAACAGGGCAAGTCAGCAGCCACAGACAACATCTGCCAACTACAAATACCACCAATTAATGACAAAACTGAAATTTATCAATAAATGATCATCTTTCTTTCAATATGGGAAACATTTGACACCCGAAGCTGATGGTGACGGTGATTTGAGCAGTGATTATAGTTTAACCTGCCGGCTGTATGTTATACATTTGACCTTCCCCTCCCGTGGCTTTTTAAGCACTTATATAAAGAGTTATAATGATATTTAAGTACAGAAGAGATCCATTGTTGTTGGCCTTAACTCTCTGCTCTTACTGGTTGAAAGCTTGAAGTTAGCAATCATGTTCCTGCCCACAGATTAATTTCCTTGGTTAAGCCTTTGCCAATAAACTATTTTCAAAGAGTGGCAAATACCAGATTATTTACTGAGCTGTCGACATTTTTAGCTGCCTTCATGGAAACACGTTATAACTTATTTAAAGAAGTATTGTCGATAATGTAAATTTAAACATGTTAAATCGTTGTCAGGATTGTGCGTTTGAGATTTCTCAGCGGGCTTAGCAGTTTATTTACACTTATGAATAAAATATGTTATATTATACTCCGTCTTTCCTCGCTGTCTAAAACTAAAATCTGACACAAAGGCCAACATGCTGCACCTGTAAACCCTCCACATCCAGGTGAGAGTGTTATTAAAAAGACTCAGCTTAACTAAATACATATTTAGGTAAATATAAAATCAAGCCAATCTCCAAACCAAAACCTTTCAGGATAGAGAAACGTCAAATAAATAGAAAAAATATCAAATAGAAGGAGATCTGTAATAAGCTAAGCTAGCATTTGTCAAACAACAATACATCCTTCATCTGATTCATTTCCGTGTTATCATTAAAGGAGCAGACTGTCTCAGTTACTAACCTTAAACAGGCCGGAAGTCACCTCTACATACTTGATTTAATGCGTTAATTTAATACAAAACGAGCCTCGGCATCCCTCTTTTTCTGCAGACACTGGAGGCATTTGAAGAAACAGAGGTGTCACGGAAGAGGGTAGCTGCAAGTGAAGCTAACGGCTAAAACTTACACTTCCGGTTTATAGTTTCACAATAAAATTCCAGAGCGCGGCAAACCTAATCGTTTTTGTCTTTTAAAATATTATTATTTATTTAATAATATTGATAATAATAAGATATATTATTATTTATCTATCTAATTTTAGTTTTTTTCCACTTTGTTGTGCAATAGAACTAGCAGTCACAGTGAAACATTTTTTTATCATTATTATTTTTTTGTTGCTAAAACAGGTACATTTTTTTATCATTACTATTTTTTTGTTGCTAAAACAGGTACATTTCTGCCTTGAAATTAATTTTTGGAATAGCACTTTTTAAACAGTTTTGTGACATCTGCATTCTTAGAATCTTTTTACAGTGAGATGTTATGATGACATAAACGCATTTATCATCCACAATAATTGTTAATCCAATTTTTTATGGAATAATAGTATTAGGTTTCAATCCTGTGTATTGTTATTTTTTAATATATAAAATGACACATGATAAAGTAAGTTAAGAGGACTTTATAGCCACAGAAATGTGTACCAAAAATAAATATCCCTTAATATATTATCTTAACATTACCTACATCTATAAATAATTGATTAATCTCACTTAAATGAAACTAAACTTGTTTTAGAAAATATGCATGCATATTTCTTAATTTATATTTTTGGAGTTCTGTAAACCGGAAGTTTCGATACGGCCCAGTTTACGTGCTTTGACACGTGGATGCAAGAAGCCACGTCACATTACAGTTCGCCATCTAGAGGTTACATTTACTTAGATTGTAAGTAAATGTAAAAATAAAAATATCTGTTATTTGAGTATTTTTCACTTTTCATTTTGCACATGAAACACTACTTCAGTAAATTTTGACTTTTTTTTCTTTTTTACAAAAAACCGAATTTAATGTCAAAGTGAAAGCCGATTTCTACAAAATAATGACAAATAATTTAAATATGTGATTACATATGTATTCACCCTATTAAACTATTCAGTAGTTTATTATTAAGCTACTTAATAGTTTAATAGTAACTAGCTTAATATTAAACTATTTAATATTAAACATGCATAGACCTTTGGATAGACCTCCAAAGGTCTATGCATGCAGACCTTTAGAGTCTGCGTGGATAGATCTCAATCATCCTTGCAATTTTTCTCCTGCATTAATTTTGTCAAATGTGATTGATTTGTAAAACATCCAAAGGGTTGAATATTTTTTATATTATCAATAGATAAATGTTATATATTGCTACAGAGATGGTTAAAAAGTGAAGCAGCAAGAAATGTTTCACTGAGACAGAGTACAGCTTTATTAAAGTCAAACTTCAGGCATGTCTGAACTCTTCAAACTCAACTTCAGAATGAAAAAGGACAGAATCAATATCTTCAAATAAAAAGACAGATCATGTACAAAAAGAAGAGTGTCTTCTCAACAGTCACACACATTTAGAAGCAGAATTTTACAGGCAAAAATAAAAAAAGAGCACACCACAGTAACATGAGTCTATGCAAATTCAATGCAAAGTATTTACAAGTTCCTCGACAATGTGTGTGTGGTATGCAGTAACACAGGTAGTTAACATGGCGGTGTGTGTTCATCCACGGTTTAATCGAAGCAACACCAAGAGAGATAGATATGACCCCAGTCAGAGTTACTGTGAGCAGGTTTCCTACGAGTAAGAAGAGATGAAGAGTGCTTATGCAAGTGAAATTATTCATTTATTCCAACACTATTTGACAGGATGTCAGGTGAGACCTCAACGACAGATGGCCCAACATTGCACAAAAAAAAAAAAAAAAAAAAAAAGACGTCACAGTGAACTGAAACATTCCCTTTGACAAACAAAAGGGAGAGGGATCGGGTGTTCCTTCCTAGATTTGAAACAAAAATCAGAGTTAAGGGTCACTTAAAGGAGAAAATAAAAACATAAAACCAGACAGAGAGACAATTAAAGCAGTAACACTTTACTTTAGTAACACCAGCTCAGCAGGGCAGGAGGCGACCAACTGGCACAAAGATGCGATTGCGATCATGCGATCTACAGTTGCAAAGAAAAACAAAAATAAAGGCTGTTTGGGTTTTTTTTTTCTCTTTTTTTCTGAATCAGAAGAATCTCTGTGCAATGTGGTGAAAATCAAAACGAAAGTAACAAATACAGCAAAACATTGGCATCGATTCGAATCCTCTGATGTTGGAAGCATGCACTCCAGCTCGACAACATTCACCATTACAACAAAAACAGAGGCTTCAGTGGGAATTATACAACCACAAAAACCAGAAGACATTCCCTCAAGCAACAAGGAGGCTTATGTGAGAAAAGCAAAGACATAATGAAACATCAAGTTTTAACTTAGCAAAGGAAAGTGCCTTAATGATGCACCAAAGTACTATTGAAGCCAAAAAAAAAAAAAAAAAAAAAAAAACAGAGCATAAAAATGTCATCACTTTCAGCTCTTTGGATTCGAGTTTTATAATTAACTCAACTCCAACATGTAATTTTTCTGATTATTTGATTTGTAAAAGGTCTGAGGTGAGAATGTGAAAACATCCAGCAAAACTGGAGTTAAAAAAAATCTAATCATTTCCTTTTTTTCTACGCTCAACTACAAGATTAAGAGGGAAAAAAAAAGCTTAAGCTACTGGAGAAGAGCAAAAAGTCTTAGAAATAAATCGTTCAATGCAATTATCTGCAATTCATACTGGTCATAATTATGTGACTCAAGCAACATAAAAAGGGGGATTTCTCATATAATATTTTAGTCAACAACTGCTGAAAAGCTGCAACACCAGCCCTGCTGAAAAACAAAAACAAAAGCAACAGCAAGTTTAAAGACACTTTAAAGGAACTGAAAGAATGTGGCAACATTGGCACTTTTTCACCCTGTGGCCCCCAAAAATGTCTTTCATGGGCAAAAACAAAGAAGAAAAGCAGACACGATTACAGAAAATTCTCTCATTCTGTCATGATTACATTTATCTGCAACAAAAAACATTGCATTTCAATACCGAATTGCGTTAAAACACCGATTACAGTGAGTCATAATACAGACCGACAAGCAGCTGCTGTCACCAAATGTGGAATCATTACACCAAATGTAAGAAAATGGTTAGATACAGGCATAAAACGTGAAACTCCCCATGTGTGTGTGTGTGTGTTTTATATCTCGTTATTTCATCATCTATGTTCGTTACACCTTGGTGAGAAGGGAGACGAGTTACTGCACTGGTGTTTGGAAAAAAGAAATCTGTATAAAATGCGGTGCAATAAATACAAAAACTTTAGTTCTGACTTGATGAGCAATTTAAAAACACTGTACAGAAGTTTGTGTTTGTACATCATACTGGACTGGATTGTTGTTTCACCATTTCTTCCTAGAAACAAACAAAAAGAAGTGCCTCTGGAGAATTTTTTCTCTCATTTAAATCCAAAGCTGGGGTGGCAGTTTATTCCTATATGGGCCCCCCTCTGTCCAAAACAACGACGACAAAATAAACTCCTAGCAATTAGGCCACTTTTGTTTAAAAAGAAAGGAAAAGGAGACCTAGCATTCACAATGTTTCCAACTAAGAGGCAAAAAACAGTCAACACAGATTAAACTCCAATGTTATAACAAGAAGAGGTATCTGTTTTTTGAAATACTTGTCCTGTCCGTGTATTTCTGTGTCTGCCCGTGTGAAAGTGCTTTTCATAGGTTTGGCAAAAACATAAAAAGAAACGCCGTCACAGTACACGGGTAAAATGAAACAACTGAAATGAGCCGCAACCCTCCGCGGCGTGCCGAAAATTAAAACTTAAGGCTTATTAACAATACTTGAAACACAGCACCAGTGATCACAAGCTGGGCCCCCCCCACCCCTCCATTTACTATACAGGTAACGGGAATTAATTGAAGGACGTGTGAGAGCGTAAAAAAAAAATCCCCAAAAAACCAGGAAGTTCTTCTTCCAGATGCGACAGAAGAGCCTCCGCCGTCCTGATTTTTAAGTACTTTACAATATGGTGAGCCAATTATGTACACAATGGCGAGTGGGACTGGCAATATGAAATCACAAGTACTTCTGTAATGTCATACCATTACACTATATACCATTATATTTCACCTTAATAGGACTATTTTCACAAAGAGGTCTGCGTAATGTTCAACACCGAAACAAACAAACGTAATACACCACTCACCGAGATGAAGTGAGAGAAATCTGTCTGTAAACATTAACAAACATAGATACTGTATATAATTATATTCATCTATACCCCATAAGTATATTAAAAAGCATGTTCAAGGAAGATTGGAATGTAGTGTGGTCCTGGAAAACAAAAACAACAACAAAAAAAAAAGTAAAATTGCACAAATTTGGTCATTTTTCCGAGTTCTTTTTCGACGAGAAAGAAGAAGTAGGGTGGCGGATTGTGTCGGAGGCGATGAAGAAGAGCTGCCTCGTCTACGTCGCTTACAGCAGGTAAACGGGGGAGGAGAGCAGCACGGCGGGCGGAGAGGTTCGACGTAGCACCTCCCTTCCTCCTCTTCCTCTTCTCTTAACCTTTGAGATCTTCAGAGCGCCGAAGCACGGCAAAACTTACAGGACTGTGGGAAAAGTATTCACCTCCTTACAGGCATCTTTTGTTTTTTAGTCACATTTAAATGGTCAAACAATGTTTAATATCAGAACTAAATAGCCTAATTGAACACAAAAAGCTGCTTTCAAATGATGATATAATTTACAGAGGACAGAAAAAGCTGCTCACAGCAACCTGAGTATGTAAAGCCGTACCTGTCTACACCTAATAAATCATCAATTAACAGGAAATGAAACCCAGGTAATCAACAGTTTAACAGATTAAAATAGGCCAAAATATCTGAGAAGCCATCTTATCGGACATTGAGCAGTCTGGTAAAGGTTACAATCGTATTTCTATTTTTAGACTTACTGCACAAACGAAAAACCTTAGCAAGGATTTCTGGTCTCTAGTGCAAATATATATTATAATTTATATAAATTACTTGAATTAAGACAAAAATAACTTATCAAATAATTCCTTGATATTGATGAAAAAGTGTTAGTTTCATCGATCGGCAAATAATTTCACTTTTAACATGGGAAATTGTCTTGTTAAAATAAGCTCTTATATCTTCTTGAAAAGTTACTTGCAAGTCAGTTTTGTCTTATTTCAAGTGTAATAAGATATTTGCATTAGAAACTAGACCAAAAATACGTGGTAAGATTTTGTGTTTTTGCAGTGTTCAATGGAGAAAACATGGAAAAGCGGTATCTCCAAATCTGAAAGACATAACAAAGGTCATTATAAAGGTTTTTTAAGCGGTTTAGTCAAAGCCAGGAGCTCAGTCATAGATAGAGAAACTATGACATTATGTCACTGATGCTCAAAACCAAAGAAGCAAAGGAGAATATATGAAATATTTCTATCCAAGTACTAATGAGAAATGACTTTCTTCCAAAGAGCCAGGTTGCTTTGATTAGCTTTCCCCTCCTTCAAATAAATCAAATCATCGTTTGAATGAATGTTTTTGGATTCAAACAGATTGTGTTTGATATCAAAATTTGCATGATGATGAAAACATTTAAATGTGACAAAAAAGCAGCAACAGTAGAAGAAGAAGAAGAAACAGAGTAAGGTCTGGGCCCCTCATAGGGCGCAGGCGAGCTGTAGAAAGTGTAACTATTGGTCTTTTATGGCGAGAGAGGAGAGAAAACAGCGCATGATTATGTTCAGTCACCTTCCCGTGTCGTTCCTTCAGTCGCTCTGCTCTCTCTGCCAACAGCATCAGTTCATCGGCGTGTCCCAGCCGCTAGCGGCGGCTATCGCACCATTTAAAAAACAGAAAAAACAAACAAAAACAAACACTGTATCCCCCGTGTGAAGTGCGCCGCTGCAGACGTCAGAGAGCACTTCGCTGGGAATGAGGTATAGTGGAAGTTGCGGCTTCACTCTTTCGATTCCTCTTTGACCCTGACGGGGCTCCGATCAAAGCACCGCGCCTGGGTTGACGCGCCCAGCGGACTCAGCGGGTCGTGGTTGGAGCAACAGAGGCGGTCGTCCAGAGCAGAGGCGGTGAGCGCCCCCTCCTCGTGGTCCCGGCAGAACGAAAGGGGGCAGAAGTCACAGAGTGACGAAGCCGAGCCGCCGCATACGCTGCAGTCGTGCCACGGACATTCCCAGCGTCCTGCAGAGAGAAGGAGTTTGAAGATAAGGTCTAAACCAAGGCTTTTTTAAAAGTCTTTACAATATGGTTCCTTGACAGGTTAGAATCAGTCTATGGGCAATACAAAACAGTTACAGTTTTTGCACAAAATCAATTGTATATGATGAGATTTCATTCTTGTCAGTTTTGGCTATTTTCTGATTTACGGCCCTTTATCACTTTAAGTCCAAATAAGTAGCATTGTCAGAGCCAGGGACCTAAAAAGGCTCGACAGCCTGATAAAGCAGGCCTGTTCCGTTCCAATTTTGTTCTGGGGACACCCACAACTCAACATTTACACTCGTACATGACAATAACTGTAAGCAGCAGCACAATTACAAAAAAAAGCAAAAGTCAAGCCATTTGCACAACCAACAAAATGCAGCAAAGGATTTCTGAACGGTAATCAGCAACAAAGCACTAGTCTTTTCCAGCAGCTATTGTTCAGCACACAGAAAACCAATGACCAAACATGCTGGAGTTCCGCTTGGGTTGCTAGGTAACGGGTCTGGGCTTGCTGGAGTTGCTAGGTAACATCGCAGTGCCCATAGAATGTTACTCAACAACTGGAAGATTTTTGAAACGGATAATTTCCAGACACCAAAAGACATTAGTGGTGTTTTTAAACACACTGGCCATTTTTAGAGACAAAAAATTAAAGCATAAAAATATGTATAATGTGCGTTTTACCCATTTTGTTGTTTTCACTGAATGTTTTTTAATCTCACTTACATTTTTTCTGTCAAAATTCAGGTGAATGATAAAAAATGATGAAGGCTGTGCTTACCGTATGGTGGCTTGGTGAGGTTGAGACACAGCAGGTGATACGCTTTCGGACAGTCCTTCCTGTCGCACATCACCAGCTCTCCTCCTTCTCCGCAGCAGAAACAGACGTACTCGTGTGTGTGTTTGCCCTCCGGCCGCAGCTTCCGCTTCTTGGGCTTCAGCTTGGCGTTCTTAGCCTTCTCCTCCTTCTCCATCACCACGACACTCTGGAGAGAACAAAACGAAAGACATCAGGTGTGAAGTTTCACCAATCTCGCCTTTGCTTTCGGGAGGTTTGGAGTAAACGCGCTCACCGTCGGCTGAACGCCGAGGAACCCCGAGCAGTTGTCAGATCCGCAGTGGCAGGACATCCTCCGGTTGCCCACACAGTGAAGGTTGTAGTTAAACGTCAGCTCTGTTCCTGTAGGCGAACCAACAAGTCCTCCAGTAAATGGTGTGTCTGTCATGAAAACAGCTTCCACCGATGCTCCGTCTTCAACTCACCAGCCTCGATGTCGCAGAGGGTGAAGAGTCCGATGCGAACGTCTCCGTTCACCGTCCACTTCTGGGTTTCACAGTTGGGGCTGCAGCTGTGGTTCATGAAGCGAGACGAGTTTCCTTTTGGGCCGGCGTCTATCACTCGGTCCTATTCAGGAATATCGAAAAAACAGAAGTTTTCTTTTTCTTTTAATGAACTAACATTTACACTCATCGCTGGCTTTGACGCCATGCTGATTCAAAGCTTTTAAGGATTTATTTCCACTCTCCACAGAGTTTCGACATTGAGTGCACAAGTTTAAATTTAAGGTGGATTACTGCTAATCCACAGAGTTAAAACTGTACATAAAGATTCAAACATTTCATAAACAACATCTAATATCTTTTTCAATGTTCCATCAAAAAGCTAAAGAGTGACTCGAGAGTTTTTAAAAAATAAAACATCAAGAGGAAAAAACAAACAAACCAGAACATGTTTTTACAGCTGAACGTTTTATGAACATAGAAACATTTTATCACGTTCCAGGCATTTTTCTTAAGAAAAATTATTTTGTAGGTGGAGTTTTTCTTTTGCAGCTTTACTGATGATCTGTTTGCTGCTATTTAAATGTTTTATGGAAGCATTATGCTTTTTCAGTGTTTAAATTAAAGTGTTTATTCAGTTAATTTTTTACAACATTTCACATTTAATGGATTACTTAAGTGATCCTTCAACATGCCAGTGTTTTTACGACACTGATTAATTTCCACGTTTCCACAGCAGCAGCATCTCTACCTTGGTTAGGGTGAGCATGTAAAAGTTGGTCACATGATTTTCGTGGGCTCGTTTGATTCGTTGCTGGCATTCCTCCGAGTCTATAACCTCTCCCACATATTCGGTCACAAAGTCACCCTGAAGGAAACAGAAAACATTTTTATTGCACTTTTTATTACACCAGGCATAAACCAGATGCCTTTATCTCACTAATTGGTCGTGACAGCAGCAAGTTGAAAGATAGGTTTAAATTTCAGCAACCTCCTAATACATAATTACATCAAAAATTTCAGTTTTACATTCAAACACAAAATTATGACTAACATCTGTTTCCAGTTCAACTACTGTGTATCATCATTTAGTTAACAGACTGTAGAAATAGGTCGTCAAGATAACAAATTTGGCTGGACGATAAATTGTCCCAGTAATTATTGCGACTAACGATACTGCATAAATCTCTTTAAAGAGATGACTCTCATTTGCAAAATAAAGTTTTTTATTATTATTACTCCTGGATTTATTTCCAAGCTCTGGCAGATAAACACTTCTGTAAAAATAAGCAAATAAGCAAATACTACTTCATGATGTTTTGGGTTTTAGACCAAGAGTGACAAACTAGTTTTCTTTTTGAGCCAAAGTCAAGATCATGATTGTCCTCAAATAGCCGGTTGCACCAGAATAGATTGATAAAATCCTTTAACAAACTGTTAAAATATCAATAAATAGTTGTGGTTACATTTGATAAGTACTTCTTAAAATTATTTAACATAGAATATATTTTGATTTTGTGGTGCTAATTTAGATGTAACAGTACAAGTATGAAAAACTGCCACCTGCAGGTGGGTGTTAGTAGTCAAATGTGTTTGACTATTTTTGTACAAAGCTTTAATAAAATCACAATTATGGATGATTGCAAAAAAGTGTGGAGATCTGCTGATATTACGTGAATTTCCATAATCACAGAATTAAAAAAAAAAACTACAGGGACAGTAAATAGATAAAACCTGCTGTGATTTGATTGATACAATTATATTTAAGCATTCAACTGTTTTCTTATATACACCATTTATGCGCCCCCGGGAAATAAGAGGGCCACATAAATATTTATGGCGTGCCGGATTTGGCCCTCGGGCCTCGAGTTTGACACATATGGTCCAGACGTGAGGCTCAGCTCTTACCTTGCGGAGTGTTTGGTTCGTTCTGAGCCCCCAGCCGCAGCCCTCCGTCTTCACCACCTCAGTTTCTGCATACAGCCGCTTGGAGAAGCACTGATTCTCACATCGGTCTCCTGCAGGACACACCTGATGCAAACAAGATGGAGGTCATTACAACCTTACACTGCAAAAACACTAAATTTTAAGGATTTTTGGTCGTGTGAAAATATCTTATTACACTTGAAAAAAAAAAAAAACTAATGATAAGTAGCATCATCCTGCTGCAACTTCCTTTTCTTCATCTTTTCCACCAGCAGTAACATCTGGTTGTTGATCATGTGACTTGTGTGATGCACAGATAAAAGTGTTTTCATTGCAGATTTGTGAAATACTCAACTTTCACAGCACCTCATCCTAACGTAAAAAGCTTTTTATAAAAAAAAAAAACATGAGCTTTTTCTGTTAAGTAAATTAAATTTTGTAATTCCAATTTTATGGTCAATGGAAATGCAGCTGTTTTATCAAACAAAAGGGATACAAACCTGCGGGTGACACTCGTACTGCAGCATACGGTTGAGACACTGGGAGTCCAGGCTGCAAGGATGCTCCTCTGTTGGTTTGCAGTTGCATCGAGGGATTTCTGACAAGTCGGCCACATGCAACTGCACTTTACCCACTGGCTTATTGGACTGTTACAGGAAAAAAACAGAATAAAGCTGCTAAGATAGAGTCTACTGAAGCATTTTTGCGTATTTAAAGACATTAAAGGGATATAAACCTTGATGATTTTGTACGGTGGAGGTTTGCGGGAGTTGCGTTCCTGCTCCAGAGCTTCCCTGCTCTCCCTCTGAGCCTTGAGCTCCTGAAACCGCCGAGCTGCTTCTTCCAGAGCTGAAACATGAACAGCGTCGCATGAAATCCCTTCAGCTGTGTCAAAACCCAAACAAGCTCAAAAAGGTTAAAATCTCACCTTTCTTGAAGGTTTTGTTGATGTTGATCTGACCCGTGACAAAGTTCTTGTCGTTCTCCACGTATGGGAACACGCGGCCCTGGTTGATCCAGTAGTAGTCGTGGGAACCGAAGAAGAAGACCGGGAAGTCGCCGATGTCGTGCCGAAGGCTCTGTATGTTTGATGGCACCAAGCGAGGGTTGCAGATCTCAGCCGGCCACCATCTAACAAGGAACGTCGAACGTAACGAGACGGAGAGAAGGATTAGAAAAGTAAATACAGAGCGTGGGATGTGTGGTGTTTTACTTAAAAATGACCTTGGACAAGTTAGGTTAGGTTTATGGGCTAAACAGAACAGGTTCACTAAATTTTTTCACAAAATCATTCTTAGATCATGAAAATTTAGTCTGATTAGTTCAGTCTATTTTGAGCTCTTTGGGGCTCCTGTCACTTTAAATCCAACTCAACGTTTACGCTCGCATGTGAAAATGGCTGCACACTTTTTATGCAACCGTCATTTCTGAATGGTAAATCAACAACAAACCATCCATCTTGCTCAGCAGAAACAGAACAGCCAATACAGCAGTAAAACCAACTCACCAAATCTGCTGGAGCTCTTCTGGGGTTGCTAGGTAACGGGCTGGGCTTGCTAGGTAACAGTTGGACTATTTTTAAAAGCTCTTTTTAAACCAAATTGAAGTACGAAAATGTGCAAAATGTGAATTTTGTATAACAGGTTCCGTCTAATTACCCAACGTTTGTTTGAATTGAAATAGAAACTAAGCATTTTTATACATGACACAATAAATAATTTGATTTTCTTAAATAGACCGATAATTACATAAATCCGGTACAGCATTCTAATCTAATGTTATTTAATTTATCTAAAAATAGTGTCATAAACCAGGATTAACCTGATTCTACAGACAATTGCATTTCTACACAATTATTCGAAACTGCTTTAGTTTTTAGATTCTGCTCATTCACATGTGGATTTCTGTTTTTCATACTGATGGTGGAATTGAGGTAACAATTACTGAATTAGACTATGAATATGTGAATTTGCAGTGTTTATTTAAGGCAAAGTTGAACCGAGATTCAGCCTCCATTGAAGCACAAAAGCAAGTGAATTTCTGTATTATTCATTTCAGCAAAGCTCGCAGTGTTTACATTTATATTTGCTCCAGCTTGCTTTAACAATCTGCAGGACAAAATAAACCCACATGCCTCTTTTAGACCAGGTGTTGCAAACGAGGGTAATTAAATCAGATTTCCTCTTTGTTCATGTCAGGAAACGTTTTGCTAAACAGTTTCCAGGAAAATGCAGAACATCCATCTAAAACATCACATCCTGTTTTATTTCAGAAAGTGACTCATTTTTTAACATCTAAAAATAAAGAATAAAATTCAGTGAGTTTCTGAGAGGCTGATGTTAAGAATTCATCTTTAGTTGCTTTCTTTCACCTGCCAGGTTCACATATTACAGGTACCCAGACTGAAGGCTTTCTTTTTCCTAGGGATAAAAGCAGGCGATGCCAAAATGTTTCTTTTTTACACTTTTCTTAACAATGACAGGGTAAAAACTGCTGCAGCATTTATGCAGCAAAGTGAAGGCTTTTAGAGTGGTTTTAATGAGTGGTTCTCTAAGCTGCCTGAAGGTTTTTCATACATTTTTTTTTTACCACAGTCTTTCCACTCAACTAGGAGAACATAAACCGCTGCAGCATTTCATTATAACTGCCTGCCTAACATTGTGTCAGTTCCACTTTTACTGCAAAATTAGCTCTGGATCCAACTAGATTCCTCAAGATGTGCTGTGTTATTCAAGACGTTGGAAGCAGTGCAATGAGATGCACAGTTCTATGTGCTTGCTAACTGCAGCTGGCTAGTCTGAAGGAGCTGAGTAGAGGGAGTTACAGGAAAGAGCTGCTCTGAGGAGCTTAGAAACTGCAGCTCAGAGACGGAGCTGTGCCTTGAAGGCGGCGCTACATCCAACAAAGACCTGCCGCAATAAGCAATAAGTCAATTAATTACATGGTAAATTAAAACAAGTTCAATATCCGTTTGCATGATTTATTGCTTTTCTCTCTTTCTACCAAAAACTGAGGGATAAAACTCTTCATTTATTTGATGTTTGTTGTTTTTTTTTATTTAGTTTGGATATTTAAAATGTCTTCCAGTTCCAGAGTTAAATGCTGATTACAAATTAAAGTTTATTTATCTTTAAGAATATGTTCTTTCATTATTATTATTATGCTATTCTCTTTATGTAACTTGAAATTGGTCTTCAAACAACAATAGTTTATCGCAATAACTTCTGGGATAATTTATTGTGCAGTAAAATTTATCGTGACGCACCTACATCCACCCAGGCGTTTTCCACAGCTGAATGGTTGCCATGGGAGATTAAAGGATTTCCCAAACATTCATGACAGAATCGAAGCAAAGCTCCAGCTATGTTTTTGATGATACAACTAAAAAAAAGAAAAAAACGTAGAATTTACATAATACCGTCCCTTTTGCTTTATTAAAATTAAAGGCATCTGGTTTTTCCTAAATATTTTTTTCCCTCTTAATTCATTTCTTTGACGACTACGTTTTACTTTAGTGAAAACTAGTGCTACTCTTACTTGAGTACGTTTTTGGGGGATTCTACCCACCTCTGCTTAAATGTAAACACACTGACAGAAGTCTAACCTTCAGCACTTTGCAATCGATGTGCTCTGCCTACCTGTAGTTTCCCAGTTTGACCCAGACAATTTGTTTGTAGTGAGGCTTCTTCCCCGCTCTGCAATCACTGCAGGACCACGCGCCTTCGGGCATCTCCATCTCCAGACACTCCGGGTGGAAGGAAGCTGGGCATGAGTCGCAGCACAACAACTTTCCTCCTACATTTGAATGGATGTAAATATGGGTTTGTGTGTGCACATGAAAGTGTGTGTGAGTGTGTGTGCAGGTGTGTGTGGGTGCGTGTGTGCATGTGTGTGTGAGTGCATGCGGATGGGAGAATGGGTATGCAAAGAGAGGAGGAGTGTATGATTAGGTGGATGCACATCAAACACCTGGACAAACTCTGAATCTCAATTGCAGACAAGCCTAAGCAGGAAATAAGGATTTAAATGATATTTTATTCATATTTAGGACAAGAAAAAACTTTTTAATTGAAAATTTGATCATTATTTTGAATAAAAACAAAGATTTGCACTTGACTGAAGGCTTCAGTGGTGGCAACACTGCAATAAAATCTTAAGCAAGCAATAGCTTCTACTGCAGCAGTTTCAGCATGTCTGGCAATCAGATTCAGAGCACTGTACCAAGACCAGTCTATGGGAAATACATGCGGCAGCACTGGAATAAAAAGTCAGCCAGCAAAGTAGGAATTATTCAGGGTTATAATCAAACACATTATCTGCAATAAGCAGGCATGCAGTCCTGCTAGAGCAGCGAACCTGTCCGATCGCACAGCGCATCCTGCAGAGACCAGCTTGCATGGAATCCGATGGTAACAATATTGGCATTTCTTGTTTTTGTGTTTATCAACTTAAATAAAACAGTCCCTCCTGAAATGCACACAAATTTTTTACTGACTGGGAATACATTCCATCCAAGACGGGTCAAAAAAACAAACAAAAAAACCCAACAAAAATCAAAATAGCTGCAGTCAGCATAAAAGAGGTGAAGCTTAACAAGGCCCTTTGAAATCAAAAACAAGCCCAAAGTGCTG
Source organism: Phalloptychus januarius (assembly GCA_902982915.1). Classification (NCBI taxonomy): domain Eukaryota; kingdom Metazoa; phylum Chordata; class Actinopteri; order Cyprinodontiformes; family Poeciliidae; genus Phalloptychus; species Phalloptychus januarius. Next base: position 6,393,107 of record CADWAE010000482.1, read on the forward strand.
AAGCAGAGAAGCAGTGCACCTCCAGCAGTGATCCATACAGGGGAAAAAAAACAAAAAACAAAACCAGAATTAATTAACCCAGAACATCCTGCAGAGGGGAATATACACAGAGCTGCTTCAAGTTTAATCGCTAGCTGGGTTTCCACTGTAGCAAAACTCCATCTTCATATTTAAAGTTTCTTTTTGTTAAGGTGCTGTATGTACCCAGATTAATTGATCCTCAGAACGGGCCCCATGCAAGAACGAGTCTCCTTCGCAAAAATACGCCTAAAGTTTTCTGTCAAGAGTTTCTCATAAATTATAACAGCTAGCTAACAAAATATCAGTCATCTGTTAATTACAAAAATTATATTAATCCTAATGTCCTCACATTTAAACTAAACCAAATGAACATAACTTTTAGTTAGGGCTTGATGATATGACGATAAGTGTTTCACATCAGTCAATATTGAAAATTATTGATTAGTTTATTTTGTTTAAAATTGATCTAAAATACTCCCAGCCCAGTGATGTGACCTTTTTTGTTTTATCCAGTTTTTACCATGTCGTTTTTTATTTTTAAGCAGTTATGAGAAATAGTGGCAAAACCTGAAACCATTGCTGCTTAAGTTACTCAACAAGTTGTTGCTAGGTAACCAAAGAATGAATGAGTTAGTTGATGCTACCAACCTTACTAAACTCACACATGAGAGGTTGAGCTGCTAAAGTCTTTCCTCTGCCTACATCTCCCAGAATGCTATGCGGTTCTGGATCGGAGTACCATTGCAACCAGATTTCAGATGTATTTTAATAAGACTTAATGTAGTAGAAAATTCTAGAAGAAAATTCTCAATGAAAATCTGAAAAGTGTGGCCTGCATTTGTATTCAGCCAATTACTGTAAAACTCCTAAATAATATGAAATGAAGAAACCTCCCAGAGAAGTCAAAATTCTCGGAAAAAAAATCTGAATTCTGAGAGCAAAGTCCAAATTATTATTACTATTTATTTGTATTTATTTTATTTCGAACATTATAGAAGTATAAAATCACACAGATGAAAAAGGAGTGCAAAAGATATATTTTTGTACCACAATTATCTTAACAAAAAGGAGTAGGAAAAAGTAAGGAACTTATTAGCTCCTGTGCCATAAACTCATACCATATGCTCATTATTAAATTCTGAGGAAAAAAAATTCTGAATTCTGAGAAAAAAGAAAGCCAGAATTTTGATTTAAAAAAACCCCAAAAAACATTCTGATATTAAAGTCAGATTTCTTTTCCCAAGGTAGCCCTAATCCTCTTCCATACTGACCAGAATTGAACTGATCCTTCTACATTTAGCTCATGTCGTGTTTGTAGGATAACCCAGATGCTATAAATCATCATTGTCTGCTAAACCTCACATTCAGGCACGACCAAAAAAAAAACAACCTATTCTTGCATGAGGCCCGCTTTTATCTGTAACTGGGCTGAGGCTCCTTTGCGTCACTCTGCATTGAAATGAACTGCATGTGTAATCAGTTAATTAACTCTGCACCTGAAGGCTTTGAAATGAAAGACGTGTGCAAAAAGGGGGAAACTGAATCAGAACGGGAGCAGGCACAACACAAACACGGACCAAGGGAGGAGGGGGGGACAAGGAGAAAGAGAAAAACTGTTCAGTTACCTTTCCCAACATTCTTTTTGGTAGCTGACGAAGGAGAGGGAATCATAGGTAATTTCAACTCAGCACGATTTGACTCAGTCAGAAGGTAGTGGGACTTATAGGCATATGAACTTAATATGGTGTCAGTAAGGTCTTGCACTAACAGCCCTACACAAGACACACAGGAAGAGACGGGGGGTGAGCCGCAGTCAAACTCAAAAATTACCCAAATTTCACACAGAAAGAAACACACACACACAGCCTCGCACACACTCAGAAATAGTAAACAAAAAAAGTTTGTCCCGACGTAAAAGAGGCCAAACAGTGCACTCAACTCAGCGCTAAGTGTCGGGCCTAATTGGCTGACTGGAAAGCCTGTTGTCTGCCTAATTCAAGTGGAGTGCAGTGTGAAAGCCTGGGGTTATTAATATTACGATGGAATAAACAAACACAGCACAGGTTTCCATGAAGAAAATTCCTAAACATGAAACACAAATCAAAATATCTGCACGTTAAAATATCAAATGTAACTTTTAACCCATGAGATGCTAACTCTGGGCTGAAGTCAAAACACTAAACAGTGATGAAGTCAAGATAGAGGTGCATCCAGTGGTGAAGGCTTACCTCTGGCACACAGAAAGCACCAGCCGACGTTGACGGGGGAGGAAAGGAGGCCGTTCTTCTTGGCGCTGCCGTGGTTGCTGCAGATCATGATGTGATGGGTGAGGATGACGCTGCCAGCGGCCAGGCAGCCGTCACTGGGGTGATAGGCCAGTGGGCAGCGGATGCAACGAATCAGACGGCCTGCAAAATGAACCACACCTTTATCATCACAGGTTAGGTAAAGAGCAGAAAACTTTCCTTCGATGTTGACTTTATTTTAAAGGCGACCTATTATGCTTCCCTGAACAGGATAGGACTATGAGCGACGTAAAATACGTTTATTACATTTTCTGCACAAAATCTATCTTAGACAATGAGATTTTAGTGTGAGATGTTTTAGGAACTCTGTCACAATAAATCCAAATAAGCTGCTACTCAACGTTTACACTCTCACGGGAAAATAGCTACAAACAGATGGACAATTATAAAAATGCATATGTTTGAAAAGCAGAACTGGAGCCACCTGCACAACCAAAAAGAATGCAGCAAGTGGTTTCTTGATGGCAAGTCAGCAACTAAACATTTTTCTTTCCCAGCAGCCATTGTACAGTGCATGCAGTGGTAAAACCAGCTGATCAAACGTGTTGGAGCTCAGCTGTGGTTGCTTGGTAACGGAGAAGTCAAAGGTGACTTAACAATTAGGAAGTTTTTGAAATGGCTCATTTTCCAGAAACTACAAAACATTAACTTGTTGCCAGAAATGGCTGGGTGTTTTATGTTGGTTTTTCTAAGGGCTGTTTTTTTTTGAAGCAGTAAAGACCCAAATGGGAATAAAAAAAACATACAAAAAGAGCATTTTGTGTAATAGGTCGCCTTTAAATAAACTAGAAAAGAAGGTAGGTCACATTCCTTTGTGGGCCTAAGCTGTAATTGAAGTGACAGGAATAGCTACTGCATACTTTGAAGGAGCTTATCAAATAAGTCGAATCAGAGCACAGCACCTTGAGTTACATTAGAAAAATGGCAGAAAAATGTTTATTTACTGTCTCCTCATTGGTAGAGAGCTCATTAGACATTTTAAATCTGACTAAATCCAAGTTTTTCTTTGGTAATGCCCAACAATGCTGCTTTCTAAATTCAAATGAAATTTAACTGAAAATTTCCTTTTTGATGTGGGCAATATGGGCAGTTGCCCAGGGCGGCATTAGCAAGTGAGTGGCACACAAAAACTAGAACGAAAAAAATGGAGCTGCAAGTTTTTTTTCTTGCTTTTATCCAGTCATTAAAGAGTTAGCGACCCCATCTTGCTTTCAATAACTTATTATTTTGTGGGTCTTGCACAAAACAGCATTAAGTAAAGGAGTTATTCAAGATTTAAACATTGCACAAATTGTCATTTTGATTACGATTCCAATTTAATAAATTTTGCATATATAGATTAATGTGTGGCTATTTAATTTCAGTAGACATATTTATCTTTATTTTGTTGTTATTCTGGGTATCCAATTATTTAGATAAATTTTTGGCTCCAATTATAGCTAAAAATAAACTGAAAATTAAACAAATAAAAAGAGCTAAGAGTGATTCCCAGGATTGTCTATAAAATAAATAAGCATTGAATACACAAAGCCGCCCATCTTTACGTTTAACTCTGATTGCCTTTCTTCTCTCTGCTGAAGAAAAGCATCCACATGATGCTGCCACTACCCATTTTTGATACATTTCGTTCTAGCTGTATGAATTAGTCCATCTGTTTTTCAAAGTAGCTTGAATACAAGCTTTACTGTAGCTATTGTCAGAGAGAAATAGCACCAGCGATGTCACAGGATGATGGTCTCCCCTTGGGTGAGACGAAGGCCATTTCTTTCTTTTTTCATTTGGTTTATTTGCAGCATGATGACGCACCATCATCATCCATTTCCAGGAACATAGCAATAGCTCTGTCCCCAATGGTCTTCCAGGTACACCTCATATAAACCAAACAGAGAACTGGATGTTCTGACTCACCAAATATGCTAGATGTGTCTCTAAGTTTATCTGCTCTAAACAAAACTACTTTTAAGAGACTCTTATTTCTTACTACAGTAAATAATGTCTAATATTTTACCAATTCACCAGTGAATTGATCTTGCCTTTTTGAATTACCTTGTAATTTAATTTGTTTATGAACTTTTTCTAAAGCAAATCAACTTGTTCCCCAGCAAAGTTCCAGCAACCAGACTAAAAGTGGAACTTAAAGAATACCAATTATGCAAAATTTATATTTTACAAATTTTTTACACTTCCATTTTTGTCTCTACTGCTTCTTAAACAAGCACTGAAAAAAACACTGTCATTTTTTTTGTCAATGATCTAAAGTTTTTTTAGTGTCTGGCAAATGAGCCATTTCACAAACCTTTGGACTGCATCATCACAAGCACAAACAAGTTACCTAGCAACCCAGTCAGAGCTCTAGCATGTTTGGTCAGCTGGTTTTACTGCTGTATGAAATGTACAATAGCTGCTGGAAGAGACAAGTGTTTTGTCCACTTGCTGCATTCTTGTTGGTTGTGCAGGAGGCTCTACGAATACTTTTCAAAGTTGTACGGTTGTTTTCATGTGTAAACGATGTATTAAACATGTTTTGTATAGACCATAGATCTATTCCAACCCATTCAAAGAAGCATAATAGGTCACCTTTAAAAGAGAAAACAAATTAAGCAGAACCGGCTCCACCTTTGCTGGCTCGCTGCAGGTCTCGCTCTAGGCAGCAGGTGGAGCAGCTGTGCTGCGGGCAGCAGAACCCTCCACCAGAACCGCTGGTGGTGCCCGGCAGCTTCCGGACACAATCCTCGTGGTAGAAGCATCCGCATCCAGACACGGAACAACGAGTAACCTCCGGATCCACTGATTTACAGCTAAAACAAGAATGATTGCCTAAAAGAAAGAAAAATAAAACAGCAGAAAGTCACAACAAAAGAAACAAACTCAGCTCAGGAAATTTAGGGGGAAACTCTTACCATTTCTACATTCAGTGCAGGTGAATCGGCCCTCCGGCGGAGACGACAGGCCGAGACACTCCAGGTGGAACTGTCTGCTGCAATCACCCTCACACACGACTAAACCCTCACCGTACGCCTCGCAGATCTAAAGAACACACACATCATCGAATGACTCAGGGCCTTGCAAAGGTACTCATACCCCTTCAACTTGTTCACATTTTGTTATGCTACAGCTGCAAGGTTCACAGTATTTTACTGGGATTTTATCTTATAATACAACACAAAATAGTGTAGCACTAAAAAAATTAAGATAAAACATTTTGCATAACAAGCTATTGCCACGGTTAAAGCTGCTGGTCTTTAGAGATATTTGTGTTACTGGGATGAAACTAATGATTATATTTGCATTTGATTATTCTGATGATTTGAAAAAAAGCTTGTTAAGTTGCCTGTACTGTATTGTAATTTACTGTATTTATATTGATTGTAGCTTGAGGGACTACAGATGAAAACTAGCCTTTATGACCAAGTGGCATATTATGTGGTATAATTGTATAGTTTGGGCTTAATTACTGCTTTAAATGTGTTTATTTATTAAATAATATTAAATATTTGCATAGAATAATGTAGCATTATTCTATGTTGCATTTCGAACATTGTTATCTTTGTCTGAGAAATAGAGTTGCATAGGGTGTTTTATTTATTACGATGGTCTATTTTTCTTTTCTGGTCTATTTTTCTATTCTCCTTAAGTATTGAAAATTGGCACTATGATATTGTGAGTTTATGTTTTGTAAAACTTGTTTCTTTGGGAATCAATACAGATAACAAAAAAAATGATGTGAATATTCTCGGTTTGAAAACTTGTAACCCAGCAGAGACCAGCCTTACCTGGCACACCGTGTCTCTCTGTCCGGTACCGCTGTCTTGACGGGACAAACCGGAGTCCACAGACTGAGTGTCCGAAGCGTCAGCGTCTGCCGCTGCTGGACTGTCCAGGCTCTTCCCAAATAATCCCTGGAGAATTATTAGGGACGAGATTACTTAAATGATTGTTTAGAAAATCTTTACCAGTTGAAATTTATCTAAAAGAAGCCTCTTGACAATAAAGCATTCATCTCTATTGACCCTTTGCACGTGACGTCACGCTCTCCAGAACTCCGGACATCAAAACAACCAATGCGCACCTTTAAAGCTAGTCTAAAAAACAGATGTCTGTTACCTAATATCGCTTTTAGTAAGTCGATTTCACTTAAGAAATTGTCACAAGGCGCTGTATGGTTAGAAAAATATCAAATATCGCATTGGGAGAAGGTACGCGTCTAACAGTAACCATGTAAACAATGCTGCACCGTCATGAAGCCTAGCATGTAAGCAAAAAAACTGGTTAGCATCTCGTCTTTTGTGCGTTTTTAAGGCTACGCAGGTGTAAAAGTAAACATTGTTTATGACAGTGATATAAATCGCTATGTCTGAATTCAGGCAAAGTCGGTAATTTGATCAACACGTCAGGAGGCAAAATGTATGGGTCGGTTTCTAAGCTAGCTATTTCAGACTTTTGTAAATACCGCCGTCTATGAGCCCCAATCAGGTGTGTTACGTTCACAGACAAATTACCTCGACTCGAACGAGGAGAAGCCATGAATAAACTGGCAAAAACAACTTGGGAAAACTCTGTTCAATACTTCTGCCCTCACTTCCGACGTCCCTCATGGCGCCTCGAATGATTGGGGATCCTAGTTGCAAAGGACGAATACGTCAATCTTTCTCAACCTGTGGTTTGTTGCCGCCCCCTAGTGGTCCGCGAGGTACTGCATGTACCGCCGTGTTAGCTCAGAGTTCAACACGTACTTATAGTTTTTAGGACTTTGCCTGCTTATAATGCTCTGAACAAATGTCAACAGCTGTTATTTTTTATTTAAGAGGATTTGTATCAGCAAATAAATACGATGGATAGAAATGGGTGGATAATTTTTGGTGGTGAAAAAGTTTAAGAAATACTGCTATACGTTTATGTGAGTGTGGTGGGTTCTGTTCTTTTATGACACAGGAATGACAGGATGATCTATTTATGTTATTACACCTGTGTCTTCTCGTTTTTGTGTGTGTTGTTTCATCTGAAGCCCACCTGTGGGTCGTTGAGACCCCTGGAGTCGGAATCAGACGTGTCTCTGTACTGAGACGAAGCCATTTCGACGTCTGTTGACGCTCTGCTTCTCTTCTTCAGTGGTTTGCAAGCATCCGAGATCTCACTGGCTCCTTAAGGAGGATGGCATGGATTTCATGTAAGTTATGAAGGAGTTTATAGCTACTGGGATTGAGAAGGTGTTGAGTATTTTATACCTTTCTGTGATCCCGTCTTTAGTGTGGTTTCTGGAGCCATCTCAGCCTGAGAAACACAAATTTAACACTTTGATGAACTCTGTTTTCCAATTTGTTTAACTTAAATTGATTGTTTTGATTAATAGAGTAGAACATTTAATTTTTGGAAAATCTTTCCACATAATCCACTCTTTGGGTTTCCATAGCTCAGAGTGATGTCAGCATGTCTGGGCCGCCATCTTGTTTCACAAGCATTTTACAGATTCTATTTATATGAACTTTGAATTCAAGGAAACACCACAATAAAAATTATTAAGGCCAGGCTACATAATTACAATAATAAAGTCATAACTTTACCACAATGAAATTGGAATTTTATGATAGTTTGCAGTTCTAACAGAAAAATAAAAACATTAAAATCAGAAATATTGAGCATCTTGTAAAATTATACTTTTATAAGATTTTAGTGATAAAAAATACTTGTAAACACATTGGCATCAAATTATTATCAATAGCAGAACCATGAAATAATTTGAAAACAATTTCAAAGAATGAACTTTGTGAACTGAGCCTGTCACATCATATCCTGATAACTTTATTGAATATTTTTTCTCATCAAAACAAATTTTTCCCCTCATAATTTTAAGACATTGGTGGCAAGTACCACCAATGGTGGTAAATAATTACCATCATTGGTGGTAAGTAATAGTGGTAAGTAATTACCACCATTGGTAAAATGCTAAAATACTATTAGCATTTTTCCATGCTAATAGTATGACATTATTCATGTAATTAGACAAAAAAAAATCTCATAGCCTGGTCTTGGTACTCCGTCATACAACTCAAAGAAGGGACGAATGAAATAAAAGCCACTTTTTGAAAATATTTTAAGAAATTATATCCTTTTTAGAAAAAGAAGAAAGGGAAAAAAAAAATAGTACCTTGGTGGAAATCTGAGCTCATGATTTATTTCAGTTTCATCGTGCAGCATAAAATAACGAGAGAGAAGCCAGATCTTCAGCATTTTCCCTGCAGGTGAGCAGAGGTAGACTCATACCTGTTCTTTTTTGGTTTTCTTCTTCGGGACGGGATCGGTGCCTCTCTCTGACTCAGATCTACTCCGGACTGACCGCCGCTGAGGCTTCCTCTCCTGAGAGCCTGAAAGCAAAAGTAAATATAGTAAATAATAAGCAACCTGCACACTGGGAACAAAAAAAAGAAAAAAAAATCCTATTTATTTTGCCACTGCAGGTAAAACTTTTCTCTCTAAAAAAATTTTTTTAAAAGTCCAACCTTTAATTTAAGTTCATCTTTTAAGTGGAGAAAAATAACCCAAATCAGCATTTAATTAAAAACTAAAAATAGAATCACTAGTGCCACACCTACTGTTACAGCTCTTATCAGCAGCTTGTACAAACCTTTCACCTTTAATTAGTCGTCTGTAACATTTAGTAAGGTTGGAGCACAATGAGAGAGAGCGGAATTTTTTGCTTTATTCCTTTAAAATATCTCTTCTTTTCAGCCAGGTCGTTATTCTAAATTAGAATTTGTTCTAAACTCCTGGTCAAAAAAAAAAAAAAAAGTAAAAAAAATATATATAAATATCATTACACAATAGGTTTTGCAATAGGTTTTTAAATGTTTTATTCTGTGGCCTATAAAACAAGAAGCTAAACATGCAATATGTAGTAAAGTAGCTTGATTTTTAAAAAAATGTTCATCCTACTAATATTCATTTATTCATATGACTTCCATCACATATTATTACAGCTTTATTTTTGAAATACTTTGAATTTAGTCTCGTATTATTTCATACGGGTTTAATGTTGTGACATTCAGGATTTCCCACAGTGTATTATACCAAACTGCCACCAAGCCAATATCCTGTGGTTACGTTTATTTTGAAGTGGTTGTTAGGGGAACCAATACTTTTGATTGTTTCCTCCCAGTGAATAAATGTAACAAAATTAAAGGTTGGATTTTTTGGGGGGAGGGATATGCAGTATGACATTTAGACCTGTCGCAGTAAGCAATAAATAAATTAATCGCATGATAAATCAAAACAAACTCAATAACTTCCATTTGCATAATTTATTTTGGTTTTTCTCTTTTTCTACCAAAAACTGGATGATAAAAGTCCTCAATCTGGTGAATTGGTTTCAACTAGCTCCTTTTTTTGGAAGAACAGTTTTGTTTACAAAGACTTCAGAATTCATTTTATTTGTTATTTTGTTTATTTATTTTCCATATTTAAAATGTCTTCCAGCTCCAGTGTTAAATGTTCATTAGAATTTAAAGTTTATTGATCTTTGAGAATCTGTTTCTTCATTATTATGCTACTTAGTCAACAATATAATGGTTTATCAGTCACAATAATGTCTGGGACAATTTATAGTCTAGCAACATTTGATACTGAGACAGGCTTTAATAAAGAACTGATTTCTTTTCAGGCTTTTTACAGGAGAGCTAACAAACATGGCTGATCCTCTGATTTGTTTCCTCGCCTTGCGGACTGCTGCTGGGCGATCCAGGTGAAGAGTTTTGTCGATTCGCTGATTCGCTCCTCCTGCTGGCCGGAGAGCCTCTCCTCTCATCACTCTCTTCCTCACCTTCGTCGCCCTCTTCTTCCTCCTCCTCTGGACTGGGCTCGGGTTTGGCTCTGCTGTCCTGCTGGAGGAAACACTTAGATCAGACCTCAGGATGGCGCCATCATCCTTCCGTCCATCTGCACCTAGTTAGACCTACGTCAGGTGAGCAGTATCCCAGGTCGGGTTGCCGGGCCTCACGCTCCACCCTCTCCTTCTTCTCTTCTTCTCTGTCCTTCTTTGGGGACGGTGTGATGTTCTTCTGCAGGAGAGGCCAGTCGCACTTGGTGATCTCCACGTTCAGTCTCTTCATGGTGATGGAGAGAGGCAGCAGCTTCCTTGCCGCTGCCGTTTTCCACGGCCTGACCACCGGCGGCGGCGAGTCCTGCTTTGCATCAGAGCCGGCGTTCTGCAGCGGTGAACTCTTCTTCTGCTGTTCTCCCTTCTGGTTCTTTTCTTCCCCAGCGGGCTGTGAGTTCAAGCTGTCCTCCATGTTGGAAATGCTGCACTGCCGGCGTGGCAGCTGCCTCCGCGGCGGCTGCTCTCTGTCAGGCGACTTTACGCCAACATCCTCCTTCTTTCCGACCGAGCCGCTGGAGCGCCGGCTCCGTTTTTCAGCTCGGATGCTGGGTTTCTTGGTAGGCGGCGCCTCTTCGGGGTCCGGGTCGACGTAGATGAAGGTGTAGTTGTCGATCCGTTCCTGGCGCGTCATGAGAAAGGCGTCCTCAGCATGGCCAACGCCAACTTCCCACTGAGTCCGTTCCCTCTGAGGGATGGGCTTCAAAAGCTGGAGAAAGATAAAAAAAGATTTATTGAATAATAATCAACATTTACTGGAAATTTATAACATTAAAAGTTATCTATTATGCTTATGGGCTACACAAAACATGTTCATCACATTTTTTGCATAAAATCATTCTGAGATAATGAGATTTTAATCTTTTAAGTTTCAGAATTAGCTCTTTTAGGGCATAATGTTGCTTTAAATCCAAATAAGCTGCTGCTAGTCCAACTGGAACAAACCTAGATCACTTGAACTGTTTTAAAGTTCAAAGTGATCTACAAATAAAATTTTATTTGACACATAAAATGGCTGCATAATGATGCACAATTATACAACCGCACATCTTTGAAAAGCAGAAGTGGAGCATCCTCAATAACCAACAAGAATGCAGCAAGTGATTTCTGGATGGCAAGTCAAAAACAAAACATTAGTTTTTTTTCCAGCAGCCATTGTACTACACATACAGCAGTAAAACCAGCTGGCCAAACGAGCCGGAGCTCTGCGTGGGTTTCCAAGTGACGGCACAGTGTGCCAACAATCGGAAGGTTTTTGAAATGACTCATTTTCCAGGCACCAGAAAACAAACTTATTGGCAAAAAAACAGCTGGGTGGGATTTTTAAGACTCAGGCTGTTTTTAGAAGTAGCAGAGACTCAAGTGGAAGTATAAAAAAAATTTGAATTAATAATACTGAATTTTTAAGACATAATATCTGTACATACTTTCTGTCTCTCCACAGGGTTTGTGGCTTTGCGCAGCGTGTCTGCCTGTAGTTCGTCGAACTGCTGCTTCCCCTGGTAGGTAACTATCCTCTTCTCGTGGATCCAAGCTCGCTCAGCGACGCTGCCAAAGAACTGGACGTGATACTCCCTGTGTCCTGTTAAAAAGAGGAGTTACAAGACCACAGTCACAAGAGAGATTAGAGGTGTACCAATACCGGCTGATATGTAAATGTGAAACCAATCTAATCCACCGATCAGCAAATGTCTAAAAAACTAAATAAATAAATCAATCACTGTCCTCTTCTGCTCTCCCATAGGAAAAGTTTGACTGACAGACCAGCCCACCAGGTCACGCCTGCACGTTTGCAGCCAACAATAGTCAATAATTCAGTCACTTTCTACTTATATTTAGCAACATTGACAAAAAAAAAAAAAAAAAAAAAAAAGCAGTATCCTCTAAAATCGGAATCGGCAGGTGAGGCTTTTTAAAGATTGGTGCAGCCGTACTCTTACCTCTGGTGTTGATGCGAGTGTGGACCTTCATCTGAGGGTCGGAGGAGACCATGCAGGGCCACCAGGGATAGGTGCCCACCTTGGACCACACCAGATCTCCGATCACAAACTCCTTACAGAACCCCGTCTCCTGGATCACCGACGGATGATGGACTTTAGGAACCTAAAGATGAAGATTCACTCGTTACTAGTCTAGTTTTAAGATCCCACCTTGAACTGAAGGTACTAAGCTGCTTTGCTCTTTGCCTTCGGTGTTTTTGGTTCAGTTTTGATGACCGTCCTCTGAGTTTTCTCCGTCTGGGCTGGCGGCGGGTCGCTCGGCGGCGGATCTCTTGGCTGCGGCTGGACAGACTCCTCTGTCTGGGCTGTGGAAGCGGTTTGTTCTTGGCTGCGCTCCACACTCTGCTGAGCCTGAAGCTGCAACCTCGCGCTCTTTTTCCTCTTCTCCTTCTTCCTCTCGTGTCTGCGCTGCATTTGAGTCGCCTCGTTCTTCTGAGACTCCTTCTAAACGACCGCAAAATGTTATTAAGACAATGTTGTGCCTATTTTCATTTAGTTACTTTTAATATTTGCGGCAACCTGAAAGTATTACATTTTTCCTCATATTGTTATACTGCAAATTTTCTTTTCTTTTGAAACATCTATGCAAAATAGCCCATAATGATAAAATTAAATACACATTTTGAGACATTTGGATACAAAATTTATACAAAAAGATAAACATAATCGGTAAATATCCCAAGTATTCACACCCGTTGCTGAATATTTATTTGTATAAATACTTCTGAAAAAAGGACATTAAAAACATGGACACCACTGATAAAATATGGATGTCAGTACTTTCTTTTGGTACTGTCACTAAATACTAAAATCTAATCTCAACTTTAATCTGGACATTTTTAGATAGGCAATGCTTTAGGACCATCTGGAACAAACCATTAAGTTTTCCATGAGTATTTTCCTTTCGCCATTTAGAAATTCAATGTTTTATATTTTCTTCCTGCATCTTGGCATATTAAATATTAACAACTAGTTTTTCTTTGACCCTAATTTATAGTAATGATGTTTATTTACTCGTATAAAGCCTCGATAATAGCCAGACTGAGGTGGGGGAGAGGCAACACTGAGTTATGGTGGATTATCTTTATACTGGAAAGAACTATAACTATAAAATGTTAGTTTACATTTATTTTCTAAAAGAGTAATATGCGAGACATGTGAAGTTACAGAGCAGTGCATTGTATGTGCACCCTGAGTTTGACCCGTTACCTGCAGCTCCTGCAGCAGATCCCCACACAACGCAGACTCAAACAACTCCTTTCCGTTCTGATACGTCTTTATGATCTTCAGCTTGATTTCTGGAGAACTGGTTTTCTTCAGAACGCTGCCGGGGGTGTTGGATGGAACGAGGGCGGGCTGAGAAGACGGAGTGCTGTCCACCAAGGAGGGCGGGGGGCTGGAGGACGGCAGGTGTAAGGGGGGCGGCGGCGGCAGGTTGTGGCTCATGATGTGAGGCGTCTGGGGGGTGCGAGTGGGTCTGTATGTGGGGCGGGTTCGAGTGGAAGGGGGTGGCGTGGTGGTGGTGATGGTGGTGGTGGAGGAGGTGCGGGTGATGTACCGACAGCGGTGGAGACACGGGGGACAGAGGTCTCTCATGCAGGCCGGGTCCTCTCAGGACAGTTCCCTCCCCCGGCAGGAGACCATGGTCCCCGTAGCTCCGTATGGCGCCGTAGCCATTAGCTGAGCCGTTGGGGAACTGCGAGTACATGGAGAACTTGGCCTGGGGCTCGTACAGGCCCAGACCTGGGGGGTAGCCGTTAGGGACCTGCGGCATGTCCTCCGAGGCTGACGGCGGGTAAGAAAACTCTGCATCCAGGGCAGCATCGTAAGAGGGACCGCTATCCTCACCCGGGTCACTGCCGGTGTCGCAGGAGCCGTCCTGTCTGATGTTGGCTGAGTCAATGAGCTGAGGGGGTTGCTGAATTGTATTTCCCATGATCCCTTGCATGAAAGAGAAGGAGAAATCCATTGTTGGGCTCCTGCATCCTTAACTGTCTTTTTCTTTGACTGGACCTGTGGACAAAGACGGGGAAACTTTAAGACTCTGATTCGCCTCTTAAACAATTAAAATCACAGAGAGCTTTAAATGCATCGTAAAGCAGATTAAACATCAATATTTTAAATACAATGTAAGATATTTATTCCATATTCTTCTGCTTTGTTAACTACAAGCAGCACAAATATTTTGTGCAGCTCTTGCCTGAAAGCAGAGAAACAGTTAAACCAGCCACGCAGCTACTGAAATTTTCCAGCTTTGCTTTGATTGGTTCTGAATGATGATCAGCAGGTCAAATAAAAACGAATCTGTTTCCTCTTTGTTTAATGCATCAAAGCTGAAAGTCTCCCACTTATTCTGCAAACACAAAGAAGACATTCTTTTGTGCACATTTTACTTCAAGTTACCAAACATCTCGTTATCTAGAAAGATAAACCGTGATGCACACATGGAGATAGCAATTTCTTCATTTTATGCTGCACTCAAGTCTCTACATTTTTGAAACAGGAATCCCAGAATCCCAGTTGCAAACACTGCTTGGGTGCAATATGTTGTATGATATATTTTAAAATATGAAAATTCTGCTTTGAAATAATATATTTGGTCTATTAAGTAGACGCTCACTGCCCCTACAGCAGTGCTTCTCAATTCCAGTCCTCAGGCCCCCCTGTTCTGCACGTTTTAGATGTTCCTCTATTCCAGAACAGTTGATTCAAATGATTGCATTACCATCAAGTACTGCAGAAGCCTGTTAATCGCCCAAATATTCAATCCAGGTGTGTGGCAGCAGGGAAACACCTAAAACATGCAGGGCAGGGGGGCGTGAGGATTGGAATTGAGAAACACTGCCCCTAAAGAGGAAGCATATTTTTAGCCCTGATGGCAGCAAATCTCACAAGGAGTTTCAGGATGTTTTGTTGATGGGAAAGAATGAAAAGAGTGAAAATCTCAATTGTCATGCCAGTTTCTACATGATACAGTTATAAATAACTGTAAAAGCAGCTCTACTCAAACCATTTGTTGTGCCATTTACCAAACTAATTATTCAGAAGATACTGGATTAATATAATCAAAAGTATTAGATTTTTCCCAAAAGGTGGATGTGAAAAAGTTTAGAATGGTTTCCACTTGCACTAGAAATTCAGAAATAATGAGCTCAATGTTGGATAAAACAGGAGGAACATCTAGTAAACTCAGTATTCTGACTGGTGTAGAAAAGGTGATAGAGTTGCACCTGTAATGATTTACATCTGATCAAATTAGCTGCATATGCAGGAACATGCAAAGCCAACAGATAGCATTATCCCTTTGGTTTGGAATGAATACAATTCAGAGAAATACACAGTAAGTGGCTTGTGACCCTAACAGCAGTTTATCCCTGAGAACAATGAGTTACTGCTGGTTTTCTGAGAACTGGAAGAGTCAAAGTGATTTTGTTACTACATAAGCAAAAAGGAAGCATTAAACTTGTCAAGTTATTTCCAACTATACTTGATTGAATGGTTTGTGTTCAAACACTGAACCAAATAATTATTGGATTTTCTGATGGTATGTCATGTTGGTGTAGGATTAATGAGCATTTTCATGTGTATAAATGCAAAAGTTCACTGATAAATCTATAAAACCGTCACAAAATGCATAAAAATATAGAAAAAAAATCAGGGCATGATATTAGGAAAACGTGCATTTGTGATATTATTATTGAATATTTAGACACTATTTCTCACTCTGAACTTTCTCAGTCACTAAAATCTGTAATCATTGAAACACAGAACAGGAACACCATTTTTAACCAACTAAATATTGATCCTGAGCAGCTGATCGCAGATATGATTCACTGTAATGTGCAGCTGTAGGTGTTGTAATGGTAAAAACGGCAACAAATTTAAACAAAATTATCATTTATGTGATGCGCTCCATTTGTACTCAGAAATGTGATATAATGAGTTACCAGTCAAAAATACAACCAAAGTTGGAATTATGACTTTGCTAATGGTTGCCAAGCAGACCTACGTTCAGGATCCAATATGGCCGCACGTACACTGAAGGAAACCAGTTGAAAACTTTCTTATTTAGTGTCTGCACTGAGAATATATATACCTTTATATAACAATTATTTACCTAAAATCTGCAAAGACGATAACTTCAAACTGTATGCAGATGATACAGTAATTTATCCAACAGCAGATTCACCTTAAGAGGCAGCAGAAAAAATAACTCTAAAGTCTTTATGGCAATCTTTATAGTGTGTGTTTTGTTTTTATGTCATTTTTAAATATGGCTTTAATTAAATAATTGATTTGTCCCCAATTAAATAAATTAAAATTCAAACTTAAGTTTTATGCTCATGTTAAAAAGTATTTCCATTTGATAAATCCCAGTTTATTTACCAAAGAAGTTAAAATGTTTAAACAATCATATTATCATAAATGTCATAATGCTCTATGATTTGGGATCAGGCTTCAACATGTCATTAAGCCATTAACACTTCCATGCATGGAGAAGAAACTTGTACATCGAGCAATTAGCACTAGATGTGCTAATTGCACACACTAGATGTGTGCTAATTGCTACTGCCTAGTCTGAAGGAGCCGCTATGTGAGAAAGAAGCTCTGAAGCTAAGAAACTGCAGCTCTGAGGAGGAGCTGTGTCTCGAAGGTCGAGCTAGGTCCACCCAGGCGTTTCGCACAGTTGAATGGTTGCCATGGAGATTAAAGGTTTTCGAAAGAGAAAATAACATTATAACGTAATGTGAGGCACAAAAAAGTTGACTTTCTATGAAATCACCCCTTTAAAGCCATCAAAACTAATAAATCTTATTATTTTCCTCCTAAAAGAGTAAACCAGCAGCAGCTTAGATGGTCTTCCTTTGAGTTTTATTAAAAATTGAGATGTGATTTGATTCATAAATTTTAAAAAATCTTGCATTTTAATTTTTTTCAGCACATTTTCTTTTTAATGTTTTGTAGGCAAAACATCTGAATCAGTGAAGATCTGAATCAGAAGGTCAGATATTAGAAAACCCCTGATTGGTGCTATGATGGCACTGAACGCCAGTTAACATAAAAAAAAAAAGAAAGCCAGGAAGTAAATTAATGCCTTAGACTTTAGTTAGAACAAAGTACAAAACAAGTGGCTCAACTGATCACTAAATGACAGATTCCTTGCTGTTAATTTTCATTAAGGCACAAAAATAAAATACTAAAAAAAAATCTGCCAAATATCAGTCAAGCCTGGGAAAAAAAAATGACAGCATACAGAGCTCTGGAGAAAACAGAGTCCACTTAAAATGATCAGCTTCTCTGATTTTACTCTTTACATGTGTATGTTTGGGTAAAATGAACATTGTTCTTTTATTATATGAACGACTGACAACACGTCTCTGAAATTCCAACCAAAATTTTTTATTTATTTACAGAAAATGAGAAATGGTCACAATAACGGAAAAAGATGCAGTGCTTTCAGACCTCAACTAATGCAAATAAAACAAGTTCATATTAATTTAGAAACAACAATACTAATATTTTCACTCAGGAAGAGTTCAGAAATCAGTAATTGGTGGAATAACCAGGAGGTTTTCAATGGGGCCCAGTGCAGTGGAGATATATATATATATCTTTAATTTGTTAAATTTTAAACTGAATTGATATTTGGTAGATTTTTCAGGATTTTATTTTTTGTCTCCATTCAAATTAATGGCTGAAGGTTCTGCCCTTCACCAGCTTCTACACTCGCTGCATCATTTCACCTCTTTCAACTTCCATTTTTTCCCCCATGTAAATAAACTATTGCATAAGCTTCTTTTTTTTAATCCGTACTTCAGCCTTATCATGAATTATGGAGATGAATAGTCATTAAAAATGCTCAAGTTTAATGGTATCACATCTGAAAACATGGTATTCCTCATATTCACTCTGGTTTTAATCCTCATTTCAGCTCATAAAATATGAGAAAACCGAAATGACTCTGAGTGACCTGATGGTAAACGTTAAGTGGAGTCCGGTCACCACATTAACCTACAGTAGACAGCGAGTAACTTTAAATAATCAGCTATTAAAGCTGACGCACAACATATTCCTGGGGGTTTATTAATTAATTGGAAATGTCCTTTAGAAGACGGCTCCCATTTGTATATGAAAGTTGTCTTGGAAACAACAACAATGATTGAAAAGTCACAGAACCCATTTGTAACACATGCCTTACAAATGGACAATCTACTAATTTGTTTGGGTTTATGTTGGAAAGAAACGGCACATCTTTCTCTTTTGTGTCTGTTTTCTTTTATTTCTATTTATTTGGCTGCTATGTTAACTGTAATTTCCCCCAACAGGTAGAGTTGTATTATAAGCCTGGTGGGCCACCAGGCTTTAATTTTGCCCCCACCAGGCTAAGCATTGCTTATTTAAGTTTTTTAAAAAATATTAGCATTTTTTTAAAGACTTTATAGTTGCTGTTCAGATATTAATCATCCAATCTTCTAATAACACATAATTATCAAGTAACATTTTCTAATTTCCTGTCAATTTGAAAAAAAAAAAATGTTAACAAAAACACAGCGGACAGCTGGATGAATGACTGCCGAGTGCCCCAACCACAGGGCTTAGCAGGTTTTCTCAGGAAAAACCTTGCAACAGGGATTAGCAAAGAGTAGCTTATCTTAAATGCAGAGGTGGGTAGTAACTACATACAGTCTGAATTACAATTACTTGGGTAATTTTTTGGGAAAATGAATAAAGAGCAATCTTATTTTGATCAAAATACATTAAAGTGTTGATACAAGTATTGGTTTCATAAGCTTAATGTTGAAAAATATTATTTGAAAAGTAGTACTTCTGCTTTAAATTCTTTTTTTGTAGCTATGCCATCTATTTGTACTCATTTAGTCTTTAAAATAGCAGAATTTATACATAACTTTACATATTTGTCTGCCTGATGACATTTATTAAATCAGATCTTATGATTAAGAACTCACTAATGAAGTAGCATTTTACAAAATATTTTTGAGTAATTTCTTTACTTACACTTGAGTAAAATTATGTTGGAACAACATTTGGGTATCTTACCAATTTGTGATTAAATTAAACTGCTAAATCTCAAAGAAAACCAGGAATCAGTATTAACCAGAAAAAAGCAGATCGGATCATTTCTAGTATGAACCTGAAATCTGGAAAAAAAAAGGCAGGGGAATTTTGAAACTTGCATGCTAGACACTTACAGATATTAAGTGGCTAATTCTGTCAACCAACATTACATTTTTACATTAAACATTTAGTCTAATTTTCGGTTTAATGCACTAATCATTGGGAGCTTTTGCAGGCTTTTGTTTTTGTGCATTTAATCCCATGAACACAAACACACGGAGACCAGCTTTCACAAACAAAACAAAGAGCTTTCTCACGGCAGCTGCTTTAACACAGTTAATATCTGTGATGATCGATTAATCAGGTTTAAAAGTGTAAAGTGAAACGGACTGATCCACTCAATGTGACTTGACGTGTGGACGCACACAGGCTCCTCAGCAACCGAAAGGTAAATAATGTAAACATCCATACGGTGTCGATTAGCGGTCAAAAGCCACAAACATCAATTCAGGGGATTCATTTCGCTCACAAGCGATGCAGTAAATCATAACAGCTGGCAATAAATGTGTTGGTTTAATCACAAAACGACTGCGTACTCAGAAAAAATACACATATTTCACTGAATGATGTTTTAGCTGCCTGCGATGTTAGCATCAAGCTACCGGGCATCAAATTGATCAAAATAAGAAGATGTTGGGGGTTTATAGAGATGAAAATCACAACATGAAACCACTAAATGCCTTTTAATATTCAGACACACACAGCTAGGCGTCTCCTGTTGTTCAGTAATGCGGGGCAAACATGGGAAAGATGAAAGGAGATGCTAATGTTGGCTAACGCTGTACTCCTAATATGGCTGCCTGTGCCCCTTTAAATCAAATTGTCTGCCGTGATTAAACCTCCATCACTGGCGGTTCGGAGCGAAAAATGTGTCCGAAACAAGCGAAACCCTCCCGTGAGGAGGCGAGGGGACGGCTAACTACGGTGCAGATACGCCAAACACGCTTGTCGCTCCGGAGGACGAGCAAAGGAGCAGCACAGATTTTGATGCCGAGCCGAAAGATGCGGGTAAAAGAGAAATAAAGATGCAAATACCTTCAGCGTGTCCCATTCTAAACACATACACCAGCCTGCAACCGTTCCTCTTAATCTAAAGGAGGCGGGGGGGGACAAAATAAAAAAATTTATATTAATCCCGTAATGTTGACAAAGCTCAGGCCTTTCCTTTTTTAACGCAATTCTCAACAGAGGAGATGATGATGGGGGCGGGGGTGGTGTTACGCTATATGGTCGCTATCCAATCCCAAAGCCTGGCTCTTCGTCGGCGATAAGACCCTAGCATTTAGTTGGAACCCTGTTGGAGAAAGACACGTCTAATTCTCGCCCCTCCTGCCTTCTTAATGCTCATCTCTAGCGTCCTCTTCCTTTAGTTTCACAAAAGCGCTCTGCAATACCGCTTTTAAGTCTGGCTTGGTTCAGTGTATGGCAGGCTGTTGCACCATATAATCAAATAGCACTCCTATCTACATTTTTAATTTTTTTATTTTATTGCTGCCTTCTGAATTATCAGGGAATTTGAAAGTAGGATGTGTGCATGACGTCACACCAGTCAAGTAAAGTTAAAGCTTATTTATAGACAGAAGTGGGCAGAGTACCCA
This sequence comes from Phalloptychus januarius, assembly GCA_902982915.1. Taxonomy (NCBI): domain Eukaryota; kingdom Metazoa; phylum Chordata; class Actinopteri; order Cyprinodontiformes; family Poeciliidae; genus Phalloptychus; species Phalloptychus januarius. Next base: position 6,414,036 of record CADWAE010000482.1, read on the forward strand.
AATATTGTACTCAAGTGAAATACGCAAGTATTTTTACTTGAGTAAAAGTAAAATGTAGCCATCCAAGAAATTACTCAAGAATAGTAATGAGATCAAATGATCAATCATTTAATATTTTAAATATTACATCATCAAATGGACGAAGAGGCATAAAGTTAAGTGGAAACTTTGCCATTTAAGGACGAAAATGATAATAATTCAAATAAGTACTAAAAAATAACAAAATCAGGCAAAAGATTTTTTTTCCAAATTAATTTCTTTAAATAAAAAAGTTATGAAACTTTAACATAAACCGCAAGTATGTATCTGTGTCATCGTTTTGTTTTTTTCAGTTACTCAGATAAATGTAATTGAGTAAATGTGACTAGTTGTACTCTAAATAAAAGTGGTATTCTGTGGTATGCCACTTTTATTGGTGGTATAGTGGGAAATATGGTAATCTAATGGTAAATATGTGTTTAATGAGATTCACATTGTCATTAATTATTTTTTATTTAATTGTTTATTTCTTCTAATTCCTCTGCATTGTTTGGTACCCTATCAAGTTCTTACTTGTCATTACGGAGATGTTTGAAATTAATTCAGTGCTACTCACCCCCATTATAAATATGTGAAATTATGTTATGTTTTCCGTGAAAAGAACACTGACTGTTTATGAAGATATATATTAATTGATATAAAATTGCTTTTGTGGGACAAGGGTCTTCTAAGAAAATATCAGAAACCGTTTTAATTTGTGATATATTTAAAACCAAATTAGTATGACGACAACATAACTGGTTGGATAGTCAACTGATGATTAAATGACACATTTGCTTGCCGTACTATGGAAAAGATTTCACACATTTGGGCGGAAGGATGATATAGATGTATGTTTTATTTGATTTGGTCAAAGCTTCACGAACAGATAAAGTACAAGCATACTAAAAGCAGAAGACATCAATAAAAAATTGCATAAACAGTTTTAAATGCAGATAAATTATAGCAACACGTAACCTCGTAAATACAACGCTTACGTTTGCAACAGCGCCTCTGATTGGCTCTCTCAACCTCCTCGGCTGATCTGGAGCTCCGAGATCGTGAAATGCCAGAGCTCTCACTCTGACGTGACCTTTTGGACCAAACTCCTGATTAATCACCTTCAGTTTTGTCATCAGTTTTGTGGGCGCTAGATGAAATGGTTCATACCATAACACTTTATTTATAAAGTGCTTTGAAAACAACAATGCTGATCAAAGTGCTGAATAATAAAATGAAACACATTAAATTTCCAGTGAAACATCAAGTGGCATAGAATTTTTGGTTAATTCCAGGAAGAAATACATTACTGAAATCAAGATACAACTTCTTAATTATTCATTCAATATTTATTTTAGATAAATGATGCGTTATCTTTGATAGCCCTGTAAAAACGGTATTGTAATATTCTCTTTACATTTACATCTCCAAATGGGAAACATTTACATTAATCCTAATTAGGGTGCAGTCAATATTTAGATTTTTGGAAATCTCAGTGTGTTCAGTACTATCTATTAAGGGCAGAATTGCTATCTTCACATATCACATTTGAATTACTGATTAAATATCAGGGCTGCACAGTGGAGCAGTTGGTAGAGCTGTTGCCTTGCAGCAAAAAGGTTCTGAGTTTGATTCCCGGCCTGGGGTCTTTCTGTGTGGAGTTTGCATGTTCTCCCTGTGCGGGTACTCCAGCTTCCTCCCACAGTCCAAAAATATGACTGTCGGGTTAATTGGCCTCTCCAAATTCTCCTGAGGTGTGTGTGCTTTGTCCTGTCTGTCTCCGTGTTGCCCCGCGACAGACTGTACCCCACCTCTCGCCCGGAACATTAGCTGGAGATAAGCACCAGCAAATGGATGGATTAAATATCAGACACACTTCAGTTTATGTGGATACAGTTTGCACGTTTTAGTAAAAACAAAAACAAAAACTAATGGAGTAAATACTCTTTTTGAAATAGACTTTCTTTGCTAGCTCAGCTCCACAAACATCTACGCATGCTCAACGTGACCTTTATGTGCAGCCGCCTGGGGAGGCTGCTGCTCACAATACTCTAAAGCAGAAACTCGACGCTCACGCAGACGATATAACGCATAAACCCACTGTAAATGGGTTTATCATTACACCAGACGTTTCTTTCACGAATTCCGTTCACATCTCCAGTCTGTTTTGGATGGATAATATCGTCCACGTCTCACCGAGAAGCCTTACGACGCACCGTCAGCAGCGGTAGCCATAGCTTGATCGCTGACGCTGGAGGTTAGTGGACTCCATTTCAGCTGACAAATAGCTGTAGCAACGGTCTGCTAAGCCTAAGCTAACGAGGAGCACATCGATGTGGGGTGCACCTTTCGGCACAACACCCCCGGCAGTCATAATAAACGGCACAACATCTGTATAAGTTAGCATATTAAAAATGTCTTATATAATTTCCCTTCCATTTAACTTGTAGTATTCGCGAAAACAAATGGTTTTAAATCGCTTCCCATGATGAACCGGTGTTTTCTGTTACGGCACATCACCGGCTAGCTTAGCGAATGGCGTGAGTCTGTATAGTCCTCCTTTATGTTTGCTGACGGGTTGTACTTTTTAAATCGCGCTGAAAAGTATATTCAGGAACGTCAGTGGAAAATTCCCAAAATGTTGCAGACTTTCCGCGGAGCGTCATGTCAAAAGTTTCACTGTTTAGCAAATAAACAAAGCTCTGAAAATACGCACTTTTAGTGTTTGTATTTACTTTTCTCATTGAATAAATACAATAAGATGCATGTGTTTAATGACATGGTAGACATCTGTTATGTAATGATGTGTAAACCTATAATCATTTTGTTTATAGTCACGTGTGTGTCAAACTTTGTTGCAGTTAGCTGTATTACTAAACTGTCAAAGTGATTGATTGGATATTGCTACTGTAACCTGACCCCTGCATGCTCTCTGTCTCCATGTGAACCTGGACAGAACAGCGTGATCAGACTCTGCAATGGCAGTCTTTAGTCACCAAGTACTCCTGGCAGTCACCAGATCAAGGTAAACGGACTACTAACACTTGTCTGTGCTTTGCAAACTGAGATTAGGGTATATAACTCATCACCAGGGTAAACAGTGACAAACTGAGCAAAGAGCAAAGTGTGGGTTCTGCAGAAGATCATTCACTTTGATGCAGAAGAGATTCTCAATGCGTAAGATTACAGAACATGATGCTCCGGTCCTTTTCAGATATGAGGTCACTGTACGGAGAAAGGTCGCTGAAAGTTGACAGAATTTAAAGTTGGACTTTGTTCTCACTTTTTGTTTTATTAACGAAATTACGAAAGGAAAAAAAATAATTTTAAAGAGTCGCTTTTATGTCCATCATCCTGAGTGTTATACTCTAGGAGTATTAGGGCCAGGCTAAAACAATTTTTAATTATGAGCATAAAGTCAGAATATTAGCAAAATAAAGATGCAATTTTACCAAAAGAGTATCTTTAAAATTATGAGAAAAAGTTATTTCTTTATAATGGACTCAGTTGTTTGCATGATCATTTCAAAGTCCTGCTTCTGATAATTATTTGATGTTGGTGTGTTAAAAAATTATTTATCTATCTATAAAACCAATACGAAATTATAACCTCTCAAGATGCTCAACTTTCCTCGTTTTAAGTTTTTTGTATGTTTTATATAGGAGTTCTTATAAAATTACGACTTTATTCTGCTAATTGTGCAACTTTATAGTGGTAAAAGTGATGCTTTATTGTCATGCAACTTTATATAGGGCTATATTCTAAAAAATAAAATCTTAATCTGTTTCTAATACTTTGTTGCAAAATTGACCTGAATTGAAAGTCCAAATAAATAGAAGCTGTAAAACAGCTTGTTAGGTTTTAGTTGTCGTCACTCCGTCTCTTATTAAAGTATCTGACTGTACGGGTTGGAATTATAATTAAACAAAAAGGCATAGTTGAGGTGAACAGCATTTTTTCACTTTTGAAACCATAAATCACTTCCAATCAAATCCAAGTCGGAGCAAATTTTTCCTAGAAAGAGATGAAGAGGGGCGGCTCTACATGTGGCGAGATGATTCACCAAAACCTTTTAAAAATATAAATATTTATGTCTCGATACTGGAACTGACTCTGCCTTAGCTGTTGCCTCTAAAAATAAGATTTCTTTACCTAGAAAGATGGCTTCAGTTTTTATTTTTCATGTTTGTCTAAATCTGCTTCTCGGTTCTGGATTCTTGTGCTGCTGCTTCTGCTGCACAGGTTTGTCTATTCCTGACTGCCAGATGGTTTTTCTGTACTGCACAAAGAGGAGCGGCTCGTTTTTCCTTCTTGGCAAATCATTAATGCTGCAGAGAAAGTCGAGGAACATCGAGGCTCAGAGATACTCGACGTTCAGACAGAAAGTTAATGATCAGCCCAGACGAAGTTTCTGAGTTCTCACAGGAAGAACCAAATTAAGACACATTTTTAAATAAATGGATGGTTTTATGTTTCTCTATTTCAAGCTGTAATAAAGCAAAATGTCAGGATCATTTTATGTTATAAAAGTGCAAAATATTTTCTTTACCTGACAACAAAAAAAAAAGCATGCTAATTTTTTTGTGCAGATAAATAACCAATGGAAAAGCAAAATTATGATGCACTTTATTTTTAATCTTTTTACATTGTTTCCTAATTAGTTAGTATTATTACTTAGCCACAATTTTCATTTCTTTGTGTAACATTTAATTGTTTTTTGATTTTATTCTGGTAAGTTTGAAAGAAATCTTTATAGGACTATAAAGATTCAAAAAACAGAAACTATTAACTATTTTTATTTAAAAGAAAATCAGGTATGTTTTTAGTGTTTTTTAATGTTTTTTTTTTTTTGCATGGTTTGTAACTTAATATGTTGGTATATATGAAGCTTATAAAACAGTCACTGAGTAATATTTACTGTTTATGTCATTAAAACTGTCACAATAAGTAATAAACCCGAATAAATTGTAACTAATAAGGCACCGATGTAAAGATTTAGGCCGATATTGATATTTACCAATATTATATATATTTCAGTACAATTTTGACACCTTAGGGGCCGGGGGAACGAGATCAAATGAATATTAGTTGTTCATATTGGGCCAGTTGTATTTATAGTATGTTAAAGAAATGACTAATGTCGGCCGATACCGGTGTTAATACAGATATGTCGTTCATCCCTAATTAAAACAAGCTCAATGATTTACATTTACACGATTGTTTTTATTTCTCTCTTTTTCTACCAAGTCTGGAACAATGAGGAGAATTAAAGTTTTTAAACTTGTATTGTTAGTTTAATGTGTGCAGGTTTGAAAAATATATTTTGTAATTATTAAGAAAGCAGGAAGGTTTTTCTTCTTCCTGATCCATTTTCACTCATGTAGAGTAAAAGTTATAAAATAATGTTTGCACATTAATAGAGTTGGATAGTAACTAATTACATTTACTCGATTACTTTTACTTGAGCCTTTTCAAAGCCAAACACCTGCAGTTTTTGTTAAAGTTTCATAAGTTTTTTCTTGAAAGAAACTGAATTGGAAAAATATATATATTTTTACTTGATTTTATTTATTTTTTTGTTACTTATATAAAAGTCATTTATGTCCTTAAATTAACAACATTTACATTATTGATTAAATTAGCTGAATTGAGTGAATAAACGTATCGATTGGCCTCTAGATAATTGACTTCTTCCTCATGTTTTTCCGTCCTCAGAGGGTCGTATTTGTTGTCCAAGAGGCACAGCTGCTCCTCTCTGTCCTCCAGAGCGTATCTGCGCATAGACGCCCCCCGCCACGTCTCGTCTTCGTTTCCTCCCAGACACTCCCGCTACGGCCACCATCACTGCGCCCGCGCCCACTCCCTCGGCCGCGGCGACGGCTCCGTCCTGCTCGCCCGGGCTCTGCACAGCTCCGCCGTTTGGCTCCAGGATGTGAAGCAGGACGACACCAAAACATCTCCAGCAGCTCCACAGGAGGGGGAGAAAAAAGACTCTGCTGCTGCTGCCATGGTAACGGACTCTCAGCCACCTTCGGCTCCAACTCCCACAGCAGCAGCAGCAGCAGCAGCCGTACCTCCAGCCCAGGAGAGGGTGATAGTGAAAAAGTCTCTGTATCAGAGGATTGTTGACGAGTTGAAGCATTACTACAATGGCTTCAGGTTACTTGGAATCGACACGAAGATCGCTGGGCGGACGGTGTGGAGTCTGCTGCACGGACAGGTGCTGACGCGCAGGGAGAGGCGGAGGGTGAGACACTTTACTCTATTTGATTTCAATCTGTCAGCTGATCAGCTTCATCTTCTCAAACTGTTCAGTAAAATCACTAGTTTCTCCCTAAAAACAAACATTTTCAAAAGTAAATCTTAAAAATGTATTTCTTTTTCTGTATTTTTAAAATCTGCAAACATCCATCTGTCATCCATAATATAATTTAGGAGTTGCTGTTGAGACTTGTAGTTATGAAACAAGAATTTTAAAGACTTGTTGGGATTATTTTTGGCATTTTTGATATCAGCTTGGATAGATTTTCACTTTAACTGTAGAGAGCAGCCTTTAATTTGATCTACAACTGAATTAAAAAAAAGATTTTTAAACAATCTTTTCTACAATAGAAACAACAAAAAGACAGAAAATGTTTTCAAAAAGTGACTTTATTTCAGTCTTTTCAAAAACATGTCAATTTCTTGCTGCACTTGCAAAATTAATAATCTGACTAAGATAAATTTGGTTGACTAAAATTAAAATGATCTTTTCCCAAAGTTGTAGGGCTCAAGTAATGATTATTTTGGTAATTGATTAATTTATCAAATATTCTTATTAATATATTAATCGGATAAAAAATGGGCAAATTTTTATTGTGAAATGTGAAAATATTGCTTCATAATTAGGTGTTATTAAAAGATTGGAAGATTAATACCTGAACACCAACTATAAGGTCTTAAAAATGCAAACATTTAAAAAGAATCTTAGAAAAATAAGCAATGCTAAGCCTGCTGGAGCCACAAATAAAGCCTGGTGGCCCACCAGGCTCATAATACACTGGAGTAAACCCTGGTGAATCTAAATTTGATCTACTTTGTTAGAGTGGAGCCATGTGTTGCGTGTCGTACATGCAAACATGCTGCTGATCAGCAGATCTGCGGGTCAGACACTTCGCTTTGTGACGTCGCTTTGTGTTTGCAGCTGATGAGGACCTGCGCCGACCTCTTCCGCCTCGTTCCCTTCATGGTGTTCATCATCGTTCCTTTTATGGAGTTCCTGCTTCCTGTCTTCCTCAAGCTGTTTCCAGAAATGCTGCCATCGACGTTTGAGACGGAGTCTAAAAAGGTTCGTGTTTCTGTACGCCCTTTGACCTTGGCGACCTTTCCACGGTTTGTTGCGATTATGTAACTCATCAGAGTTGACGGAAACCATTTTAGACATGTGGGTGAAATGTTCATCCTGACTGTAGAGGCTTTTATGCAGGAGTAATATATTTATATTTTATTTAGTTTTCTAGCTTTTTAAAAACATTTGATGCAGCTTATACTCACTAAACCTCTTTCCCTGCATCTGAAAAATATTAAGCAACAGCAAAACTATTAATATGTTTGTTTTTATTTTTAGTTTTAATTGGAAAAGAGGCACATCAGTTAATCAATAATGTTGTTTTGATACAAAGTAATACAAATAATGGTGTAATAGTGCAAGTTCTCGCTTTCAGTAAGAAGAAACTTAACAGAACTATAAAACATTTTAAGTGTCCAAAATAAATAAAATAAAACCACACACAACCAAAACCATAAATTAAATGGAATATTTACTGGAAATTATTGAGCCTATTTTAATGAATTGTTTTATTAATTAACTTCACTGAATTTTATTTAGGTTATCAGAGTAAAGTGAATAATCGCCTGTCTTTTTATTAAAAAATATTTAGCAACTCTGTTGGTCTTTAACATTAAGTTCCAACAAAGTAACTTTTTAAGTTTGTTTTAATATAATAAAAGTTTAAACATTTTGCAGGATTTTGGTTTATGAAACAAAATGCCTGGTTGCTGTGTGTGGAAGCATTTAATTCCACCGAATAAAACGCATTTTTAAGTTGCAACATTTTGTTTTTCCACACTATTGAAAAAGAAAAACAAAATGGTTTATTTAAAGAATAACAACATTGTCATGTATGTAGTGCCATACGCAGGATAAGCTGTACTGTTAAATTAGTGAAAATAACTCTGGAGTTAGTTTTTTGTAGTAAATGTTTTTGTTTCTGCAGGAGGAGAAGCAGAAGAAGGGTTTGGCTGCGAAGCTGGAGCTGGCCAAGTTCCTCCAGGAAACGATCGCTGAAATGGCCCGACGGAACAAAGCTAAAGCCCAGATTGAGGATGAGACCCAGAGATTCTCCAAATACGTTCAGAAGGTCAAATACACAACTTCAGCAATATTTTTTTTTACCTCTTATCACAGCAGAATAAACTATTACATAATAAGAATTAGATCTATAGTTGACTTAGGATTCTAATAAATGCATTCCTCCTAAAGTTTCATCCTTCCTCATTAAAAAGAGGAAGGACGTGTCTTTTTATTGCGAAGCGCTAAAAGCACTCCACACCAATGCAATGCCAGATGACGAAGACTTGCAGCATGTTTAGGATCTGCTTGTTTCTAATCGTTACAGGGAAAGTTTAAAGGTTCTGAAGGGCATGTTGTGGAAATATGGCAAGCCCAAATCTCATATAATACAGAGTTTATGCCAAGCAGTTGGCATATTTATTCAATATTCATTCCACATGACTCCACTTGACATTTAATGGCGCCAACATTAAATGTTAGTGAGGTAACATCAGGTTGCAAAAACTTTTTATCACTTTGGCCAAGAATAAAAACAAACAAAAAAACAAAACTCAACTAATAAAGTAGCTTTTTTTATTATTGGAAAGGGATTTTATTAAATCCAAAACTTAAAAAGGATTTTGTGTATTTGCTTTGTTAAAATAAAGGCATCTAGTTTTCAAAAACACTTTCATTTAAAAATATTTTATAAATTAAATAAAAGTTGATTTGGTTCCAGCAAACTTGGATTCTCAGTAAAATAAAATCTGGTTAAATTTAGCTCTATTTATAACAGTTTGACTTCAAAAAGACAAATATTTAGTTTTATTTGACATTTTCCACTGTGAGAAAATTACATCTGTAATAATTTTAACCTGATTAAAAATAAAAAATTCAGTAAAAACATGTGTAGCATTCCTGAGTTGACGGGCCCCAAAATCATCAACCCAAGGGCTACAAATGGCCCCCGGTGCCGCACTTTAAACACCCCTAAATAAATTACATAGATTATTTAGTTTGAAATGTTTATATCTAAATGATATAACCTGATATTTTTTCTCCTCTTCATAAACTAAAGAGGTATTTCTGTGTATGAATTTTTTTTCTTTAGCTTAAATATAAAATTTTCTGTTTTAGGTTCGGGGAACGGGCGAGCAGCCATCCACCAAGGAGATCGCCGGCTTCTCAAAGCTGTTTGAAGACGAGCTGACCCTGGAGCACCTGGAGCGCCCCCAGCTGGTGGCTCTGTGCAAACTGCTGGAGCTGCAGCCCATCGGCACCAACAACCTGCTGCGCTTCCAGCTGATGATGAAACTCAGAGCCATCAAGTCGGACGATGAGGTGAGACTAAAAACCTCAGGATTATTTAGCCTCCGTCAGAGCAGGAAAACAGGGTCAGGCTGGAAATCCTTGAATTTCATTTAAGTGATTTCAAGGTTTGGAAAGTGCTGATATTCAAGGTACACAGGTTTGTGATAAAGTGCAATCCAACATGTGATTAAAAGCCTTTAAATTTGGAAAACCAGATATTTTCGTAGAGACACAAACTTTTTTCTCACTGTCTGAAGTTAATCAGATCAAACTTTTCTTGTTTCAGGTCCGTCATAATTACCGGTTTATTTGCTAACTGCCACTGAGACAGTGAGATTTTCTCTTTTTGGGGATTTTCTATGCGACTTTGAAGAAAAGATAACTTCAGTTTCCTCTCGTTCTCAGATGATCTCGGCGGAGGGCGTGGCGGCCATGAGCGTGTCGGAGCTGCAGGCGGCGTGTCGCAGTCGTGGGATGCGATCTCTGGGTCTGACCAGCGATCAGCTACGCCAGCAGCTGCAGCAGGTAGCGGCGCTCACACCTCGTAATCTGCAGGCGGTTCCATGGTTCTGATGAATGTTTTCTGTCCGTCAGTGGCTCGACCTCCACCTGAAGGAGAACGTTCCTCCGTCGCTGCTGCTGCTCTCCAGAGCCATGTACCTGACCGACCTCAAGCCAAAGCCGCCCGTCATCCCGCCGGTTCCCAAACTGGAGGTGAGACCAAAACCACTGCAGAGAACGCTTTGCTTCCAGATTGGAGAGTTTCATTCTGATTATTAATGCAGATGAATTGTAGAGCTGTAACTAACCACGACTTTGCAGTACTGTAACTCTGCGATATTTTGCGGTTTCTGAAAGGGGAGACGTTGCACTTTCTAGCCAATATCGGGTTATTACGCTAATCTCAATCCCGCCGTTGCATGGAGCGTGTTTTTCTTCATTTCAATCTGATGAAACATTCTTGTAATAAACACTAAATTGTAAATAACTGAGAGATATTGACATTTCCAGTTGTTGTGGAGAAATGGACAAAATCTTTTAAAAAACAGGACATTTAAAGAACTTTGTATAATTAAAATAAGCAAAAATATCCAGGCGGGAATTTGAGTTTGGGTTTTAATCTGATAAAAATCCACATTCTGCAGATCTTCATTTAAGCCTTTTTTATCTAATATTAAAAAGGATGCAAATAAACAAATAAATGTCTTTTATATAAAAATGTTTATATATTCTTACCTGATATACAATAGCATTGCATTAATTTAGTGAACAATTGATCATTTGTAGCAAAGGATGAATCTGCAGCCAAAAATAAATATTTTTAACATCCACATATGAAAAGTTCAGCCTGTTTTTGCTTGATTAACATCAATCCAGTGTAGGATACTTTTTGGATTAAACAATTCATAATTTTTCTGAGATGTTTTATTTTATATTTTTTGTTTTGCAGAAAGCTTCTTCTTCCCCTGCAGAAAACTCAGCAGCAAACCCGACCGCTACTGGGTCGGAGCGACTGGCTGACCCGGCCGTCATCATCAAAGACAGACCGGTCAGCAGCTCTTAAAAATAATAGAATAATAATTTAATCTGTGTCATAAGAGATGGTGGAGTTCACCATCTCTTAAGGAGGATTTAGTTTTTCTAAATGGAGTTGGTTTTATTAAATATTTCTGTTTTCAGCCAAATTTATTTCCAGATTCCTCAAAATAATTCAAACATTTAACCAAAAGTATGCAATTTGACTGTAATGCAGGAACAAATTATTAGATAAATCCCAGTTTGATTTGTAAGCCAGAAAGAGGAAACTAAGCTTTTAAATCTGGTTTGAGCCTGATACATTTTAAACACCTTAATGATTATGGTGTTATGGTGATGATTTAATCATTTTTCATGCATTTACTAAAGTTTTTACTTGTTGCCAGGAGGTGTATCAATTTTATTTTATTTTTTTCATCTTTTTCTAAAACGTCTTCTATGTTTCTGGAAGCAAAATTAAATCTTCAAACCTGTTAAAATATGACTTTTCATTGTCTGTTTCCTTCACTGGTAACTAAAAGGAAACATTTTTAACCTGTTTTGTGATTTTAATGATTTATTTATGATGTGATTTTCACAAAGTCGGCCTCCTCCGACTTTCATGGAACATAAAAACATCAAAACATTGATTTAAAGCTCCATTTAATAAATAAAAATTTAAAAACCTGCATAAGAAGAAGAATTTGATCAAAATAATTTTTCCTTCTTTTCATGTTCCTTTTCCTTGTGCAGGCGGAGGAGCTGCCGGACAACGCGCCCATGGTTCTGGACAAACCGTTAAGTCCTGCTGAGGTTCTTCAGGTCAGACCAATGTTACATATCTTCATATTAAAGGGGACCAATTACGCAAAATTCATGTTTTTTCATGTTGTTATAATTACATTTGGGTCTCAACTGCTTCTAAAAACACTCAGCTGATTTGTGGCAACAAGTTGATGCTTTTTTTTTTCCTTTCTTTTTTTGGTGTGTGGAAAATGAACCATTTCAAAAACTTGTAGAATGTAACGCCACAAATCAGCGGCACTGCACCTAGCAACCCCAGCAAAACCCAGCCCGTTACTTAGCAACCAAAGTTGAACTCCAGCCTTTTGGTCAGCTGGTTTTAACACTGTATGTGCTGAATAAGACAAATGTTTTGTTGTTGACTTTTCATTCAGATACCACTTGTGACATTCCTGTTGGTTGTGCAGGACGCTCTACTAATGCTTTTCACAGATGTAGGGTGGTATTCAGAGAGGAGCAGAAATGACCAGACTAAAATCTGATCTTCTAAGACTGAATTTGTGCCATAAATGTAATTAATATGTTTTATATCGGGCTGCCCAGTGGCGCAGTTGGTAGAGCTGTTGCCTTGCAGCAAGAAGGTTCTGGGTTCGATTCCCGGGCCCGGTCTTTCTGCATGGAGTGTGCATGTTCTCCCTGTGCATGCATAGGTTCTCTCCGGGTACTCCGGCTTCCTCCCTCAGTCCAAAAACATGATTGTCAGGTTAATTGGCCTCTCTAAATTGTTCGAAGGTGTGCGTGTGCATGGTTGTTTGTCTTGCGTGACTCTGTGTTGCCCTGCGACAGACTGGCGACCTGTCCAGGGTGACCCTGTCTCTTGCTCGAAACGATAGCTGGAGATAGGCACCAGCAACCCTCCTGACCCCAGTAAGGGACAAGGGTGTAGGAAAATGAATGGATGGATGTTTTATATCGTCATGTCTCCTTTAAATGGGGTTTATTTTACTGTCTCCATTGGGGATTAATGGTTCTGTTCTAAATGCCCAACACTAACTCACTTCTTCAGCATCTCACTTTTAATTTTCTGATGGTTTTCAATCCATAATTTTTTTTCATGTTGATGTTCAATGATTCTGGAAACCAGCATGTAACAGAAACGAGCTGATAGATCTGAGGCTGTAAGTCTGGGATGAGACTTTAGTGAATCACTTTATGTTTTCAGGCTAAAGCGGCGACAGAAGTGTCCCAGAAGAGCAAGATGAGCGCCAACGGTGTGTGAAGAGGAGCAGCTGTGATGACGCCGGAGGACTCGGCGTCCATGTCAGGACCTGTTTGGACCTGATCCGGGACAGTCTGGCTCCTGATCCGGGACAGTCTGGACCTGATTGTTGCTTCGCCGCCATGTTCGCCCTTTGACCCCTGCTAACTCCGTCGTTGACCTCATATCTGGGCGAGGCGTTCAGACCCGTCTCTGTCGTCCTTCCCTCTGAAATCCCGTTTCCGTTCCTCCTCTGAGTGTAAATTTGTAAATATTATATATATTTTCCTCCTGCACCACAGAAGCAGCAGCTCTGTACAGTTTGCTATGCAAAGCCCAGCACTTTGTCTCCTATCAGGTCGTTTTATTTGCTGATGGTTTTTAAAAACTCCCCAGCGAAACTTTGCTGAACCCACATTCAGTTTTCTGTTCTTATCGTCCAAAATGAAGATTATATTAATTATTAAATTACACCCAGAATGTCAGGAATCAAATGTTTCTGTATTGAGGGGGAAACATAGTTTATATGTGATCAGCAAATGAAGACTTGGAGTTTCACTCCTGAGTATTTGACTGTTTAGTTTCAGTCTTTACTAGTAAACCACTGAAAGGACAGTCTGTACAAACACGTGCAGATAAATATATAAATATAAATATATTTTTTGCATATTTGTTGTATGTTTTGTGTTTTGAACACTAGAATAACGACCTGTCCTAAACGTAAAAAATATATATTCTTGATGTTCATATATTTGTGCTGGAGGGAATAGAGTTTTATTATGGCAGTAAGAGGTAAATTTATTGTGTACAGATGGATTTTCCCATCTTCAGTCATTATTATTTTTTTATTTACATCTTGACGGCCATCATTGTCCTGCACAAATCCTGAATTGAATGCATACTAATCATAATCTCTGTTCTGTTTATCCTAGAAATTAAAACAGTTTTTGTGCCGAAGGCTTAAAGTTATTTGGTCACAGGGTGACTCTAGCGCTTATAAATACAATCTGATGTTCTTTCTTTATACCACTTCTAATTGTAATCTTGATTTTTTTTCTTTTTATATAGAAGAAATTACAGAAACTATTTTCAAAAAGTGGCTTTTACTTCAGTCATCCATTCTGAGTTGCACCGATGCATTAGGCTCCGGCTACAAGAATATTTAATTATGAGAATAAAGTCAGAATATGAGCAAAATAAAGATGCATTTTTACCAGGAAAAGTCTTAAAACTTTTATATTTTGTTAATTAAGATCTGATGTGATCGCTTCAGTTCACACGTTTTATTTTTTAGTTGACAATCTGATGCTGATGTGTTTAAAAGATTATAAAACTTACAAAGTAAAACTTCACAAGATTTTCAAAATTCCTCATTTTAATTGTTCTTATAAAATTCCGACTTTATTCTTGTAATTTAAAATAATCTTAGCCCTAATATTTTGTCAGAGATTTGATCTGAATTCAAATAAATAGAAGCTGTAAAACAAGATGGCCACCGTGGCCCACTGATCTATGGAAACCCATTAGTGGAAAAAAATGTGATTAATTGCTAAAACTTATTGATCGCCTGGCCCTAGATAATCCATATGAATCCCTTCTGTTTTAATTGGTTCTGATATTGATGAAAAAGGTTGTTTTTTTTTAAACTTTGTAAAATATGAAAAAAGCATTGACATACTGGAGCTGCTTTGCTGTGTGTGCGCTCTGCTGCCAGATTTAAAAACAAAACCCCACATTTCCCCCTGAACAGTAACTTAATCTGTGGATCTCTCACTCAGGTGGGATTATGAGAAGAGCAGCTCCAGGTTGTTTAATGACGTAGAGAGAAAACAAAACTAAAGCAGCAACTAGATCAGGCTTGATGTTGAATCAAACCTGCAGCGTTTCTCATTCTTGATGCCTTTTTCTCCTCGTCTGTTTGTTTTACTTCTGTTTTCTGCATCATGCCGTCATCTGTTAGGAAACTGTTGGGTCAGAAATTAAACTGTGGTCCAGATTATCTGACATCAATCTCCCAAAATGACGACGAAAGAGAATCCATGAAATTAAAGAAATGATACAACCCTTTATAACGCTTTGCTTGATTCATTTACTCAACTTTTTTGGAGCTTCTCGCCATCTAATTATTTTTTATTTTTGTTTTCATTCACTCAAATATAGTTAATGTAAAAACAAAGAAATCACAAATGAAAAGAATCAGAATAAATGCATCTAAAAACATTTTTACTGTAGAGAAAGCAAACAATGGCTCATGTTACTGTTTACTTTATGACCTGCTGTTAACACAAAATTAGAATATCAAAAATAAAACTAAAGAATTAGCAACTAATTTGCTAATTTTTTTACTTATTTTTTCTCACATTCAGGTTCTCAGAAAACAGGACAAATAAAACTAATTTTATTACAGAAATGTCAACATTCATAAGAGTGTCTGCTGCACTCAAAGCTTGGTCAGGGCTTCTTTTGCATGAATTTCCACCAGTTGTTTTCCTTCCACTCAACTTTCCATTAATTTGCTAGGAACCAGCATTCTTTACCAGTAAACCTTTGTTCCTCCCTTTCCTGTGGAGGAATTAAATTATTTATTGGCCATTATTGTGAAGCATAATGCATCTTTTCTACAGAAGAAATTGGTTTTATGTAATTATAATTTTTTCAGAAGAGCAAAAGTTTTTACTGTCAGTTTTTACTGACAGTGTTTACTTTGTTACTTTGTTTTCCAGACAATAGTGGACACACAAATTACAAACTTTTTTTCTACTGTTGTAACCATTAAACAATCTCCCCTTCAGTTCAACCTTATAAGTGGAGACACACTGTTGATGTTACCATTATAAAATAATTACAATTAAGTATTGGGAAAGATCAATGTAATTTTCACAGGTGGTGGAGCGTTGTTTTTAGCAGCTACTGAAAGTAACTAAAAGGTAACTAAAAAGTAATGTATTTACTTTCCAAATCAAGTAGTCTAATCTAAGTTACTTTTTCAAGGAGTAGTCAGTAATCCGCTTAAAGTAATTTTGAAAAAGTAACTATGCCATCACTGATTATAACAGAAATAAAACCTTGAGATTGTGAAATATATATATATATATATATATATATATATATATATATATATATATATAGGTTTTTTTTTATTTACCTGTCCGTGTTTATTTATATTCTGGGTGAAAACTTTGTGAAATACTAATTGAGCGGACCCAATAATTTTTATTTTCTTTTATTTCATGGCCAGCAGGGGGCAGCATTTACTAAACCATCTGTAGATGTAAATGTTAATTAAAAAAGTAACTGATTGGATGATTTTTGGATGGATTTTTAAAGACGATCAGAGGATTTCTTCTCCTTGTCTTTGGATGGGATCACCCTAAAGTTTGTTTTATAATAAAGCATCTGACTAAAGTTTTGAAATGGACAGATCAGTTCATATTCTCTGTTAGAGACGTTGAACAAATTATTCACACTGGGTCACATCAGAGGCAGGAGAGGCTGAAGCTTAAGGAGAGCAGCGGACGGACGGGAAACTGTTGTGTTTGCTGCCGAGCTGAGAGCTCAGGTCAGTATGTTTATCTCTGTTTTTATGGATATTACAGACAGAAACGGGATATAATCAGGGTAATCTTTCATCAGGAAGAAGCTAACTCTCTGCAGTGGACAATTATCATTTTAATTTACTACAACAACAACATAACAGTATTTGTGTAAACAGAGAATGAAGAGAGATCGTTTCAGGGTTTTACATTTATCTTTGTTTTAAGTGCTTCAATGTTTTGAGCTTTTATAACAACAAACTGCAAACAGGAGTGAAGAGTTGCTGCCTGTTGTGGCTCTGCAGCTATTTTCAACCTGACAGCTGGTGACAGGTGGGCCGAGCTGAAGCGTGTGGAGGCTTTAATCTGAGCATGCCTTTGATTTATTTCCAATCATTTTTACGAGACACATCAATTTAATCAATCCTCAAAATATAACGAACTAGTGTGATTGAGGAATGTGTGAGAGCTCAGAGAAAGCTGAGTGACTTCCAGAGAGGTGCATAAACCTTTTTACTCAATTAACTTTTAATTGAGTAAAAAATGAAGATAATTTGCCAAATAAAAAGGGAAGTTAAATCCAAGTTTAAAAAATAAACAGCAGAAAAAATACAAGAAACAAACGTTTCATCAAGGTAATTTAACGATAATGGCAGGTAACTGTCCTTCAGGGTTTCCCTCAGTGTATTATAAGCCTGGCGGGCCACCAGGCTTCACTTGTGCCCCCCACCAGGCTTAGGATTGTTTATTTATTTTAGTTTTTTTCATGATTTTATGACTTTTTTAAAAAGACTTTATAGGTAGTGTTTAGGTATTAATCTTCCACTCTTCCAATAACTATCAAAAGATATTTTTTGTGGCCCCAAAACCACAATTCAAGAATAAATTAGGACGAAGCTATGACTTTTAAATCAAAATCCTACAAATAAGTTAAATGCAAAACAAAGTGATTATCTTTTTCAAGCTCTCCAGTTTCCTTCTGTTGTCATGGTAACTATGACCACATCTACTCATTGATTTATACTGTAAAGTCCATCTTGGTGCACTTAAATCTTCTCATCGCCGTATTCTAAGTGTTTCCAAATGAAGATTGACCTAAATCCTGTTTATATTACTGAGAAAAGACCCAAAAAACTTTTCAGTTTTCTTCAACTGAGTCCAAAATAATAAGCAAACTGGATGCCTTCAACAAGGAAAATGGTCAGAAACCATTTTAAGTTTTGGATCTACAAACCCATTTCTACAAAACTAATTATTTGTTTGATTAAAATAGATCATGCTTATTTTATGTTTGAGTAGGTACAAAATGATTAAAACATTTTTGGCAAATTTGCTTTGAGCTGACGATTTTGGCCCACAGCACCAAAGGTTTGGTTGGTTTTAAATGGGGAGGATTTGCATGAGGAAAGAATGTTATGAGACAATAACATTATTTAATTTCCTCTCTTTTAACCTTTGCAGAGTAAAGATGAAGCTTTTAGCCTTCCTGTGCCTGTCTGTTCTCTTAGCTCACATTCATCTCTCAGTGGCAGGCAAAATCAAACTGTCAAATCCTTTTAAGAAGACGCCAAAGATAAAAACTAATCTGGATGCCAAAACTAAACATTCAATCCTGGAAAAGGCCAAAAACCCTACTTCAAAAAAAGGAAGCTACCCTAAGCAGCCAGAAAGAGGTTATCCTCAGTACCCAGGCAGTCAACCTCAATATCCAGCCAGAGGTTATCCTCAGTACCCAAACCAACATGGAGGCTACTCTAACCCAGGGAGCTACCCTGGGTATCCAGCCAGAGGTTATCCTCCGTCTCTTTACCCTGGAAGCTACCCTCACTACCCAAAGTATCCTGCCGGCCATTACCCAGCTCCAGGCTACACATATGGAGGAGGTTATGGAAACTATCCAGGTAGCTACATCAACCACAACCCAAACAACAGGATCCTGAGCCCTCACTATGGTGGCAGTTTTGGATTTGGTGGCTACGGAGGTGGGGGTGGTTCTCCCTTCTCTCACATGGTTCAGAAAATGGGATTTGGTCCGTCTGATCAATCCAAAGGGTTCGGACGCAGTGCAGCAATGGCGGTGGCTGGAGGGGCGATAGCAGGAATGGCTGTGGGTTATGGACTAGGACGGTTCCCCCATCCCAATTTCCACTTCCACAACCCCCTGCAGGAGTATTACTACAACTACTACATGTACAAGAGATACGGTATGAAATCCTCTGACAGGAACGACTACAGCAGAGACTACAAGTTCAATCAACCACCTGAGACCTTTGACAGGTTCATGACCTCCTGCATGAAGAGGACTGACCTTCTGCCAGGAGAGAACCAGAGGTCGCAAACCAAACCACTGACCACCATAACAACAACAACAACCTCTGCAACCAACACAACTACTACCACAAGAAGCAACATCACTGCAGCAGGGAATGTCTCCTCCACCGCCAATTCAACCAGCAACCCTCTCAATAAGTCTGATGTTACAAATCTGAAGGCTTCACTGACTCTCCAAAACAATGAGACAAATGATGACACAGTCAGTATTGTAGAAATTGGCTACCCAGCGCTGATCAACCAGATGAAGGTGAAAAGATGTACAGCACTTTACGTTGTTCACTCTGAAAAACACCTGAAGAAAAATGTGCAGTCTGCACCTCACAGTGGGATACAAAACCTCCAGATTGAGCGGCAAGAGCTACTTTTTGTTTTCATGAGCACAACTTTGATGTTAATGCTGCACAATTAAGACCTCCACTGGGAAGAAGGGGGAGTACAAAAATAAAGATAATGCAATGAAACTTCACTTCACACTCTTGTGATGCTGAACATCCGGTCAGAAGTGCCAAATAAGAACTTTATCAAATGTTGCTCTCTTGTTTCGCCAACAGAAATCCTCCTGACTCCAAACATGGCAGCAACTGGCTCACTACGAGCGCAGAAGTCAGAGCGAGCCAGGAACTGTCATAAATGGTTCCTGTACTCACACACGAAGGGGAGGCCGGTCAGAACGCCTGGTTCATGAGCCAAACAGCTTAAAAAATAACATTTCCTCTCTAACAATATCACTGAGCGCGTTATCGGGATTAGTTTGCGCTGTGCTGCTGACCGCACCCTGCTGTGGTGACAAGTTATGCAAACAGACTGAACTGCAGTTAGAGAAATAAAATCATATCAGCAGAAATGTTACAATACAAGGCAAGATCACTGCAGAAAACAGTAAATGTTAGGATTTATGTTGAATAGCCTTAGAACAGCAACAGTCAGTGTTGCATTTTACCATTTTATAAATCTAATACACCTTTAATCACTGTAAAGTTGAGTGCTATTCAGAAGTTGAATGCAAATGTCTGTTATTGATTATATGTGTTCATAATATATGAACAAATATCTTATTACAATCCATGCTTAGGGTACTTTTCTGGATAAATTTAAACCTTTTTGCATCTTCTAATAACGTAAGGTTTTAAATTTAGGTTCACAAGTTAATGGTTATTTTTATTTTTTCAAATAAATCTGCATTCTAAAACATTGTGTGTCTCTGTTGTCTTTAACTCAGTTCAAAGTATGTTTTATTTGTAGTAATGTGTAATCTGTATACTGTTTTTCTCTCTGAAACATGTGTTACGTTTTGTAAACTTGAAATAAACAGAGTAAAGTAAAGAAATTTGTTATTAATGTCTTAATAACGCAATGCAACGTTCATAATTGTTTACTTTGTCAGAAATCATCCTGGCTGTTTATACATCCATTAGGACATTGATCTTCTGGGAGAAATGTATCCTGTGGATCTCGTATCCTTCTGCTCTCATTATGACTTTACTATCATAATTACAAAACCACATTTCTGCCAGAAGCAGGATACATGAAGTCTCACATGTTTATGTACTGTAAGTGTCTGTCTGTGCCAAGAGTTAGACTGCAGATCACTTTTGCATGAAAGTGGTATTTTATTTACTCTGACTGTTTTGTAGAGGAAATGCTTTTCTTAGACAAATGTACTAAACAACACAATGATTAATTATTTTTATTCACTTTTATAGTTAAGGAAAAACTCTGCAATGTTTATAGTTTTTTTTTATTTATTGTTGCAAATAAACTATTTAACTGTCCAAATTGCTCTACAAAAGAATAAAATGTCCTTAAACAACAACAACAGCAAAACTAATTACAGGAATGTGTAAATTAGCAAATTAAGACATAAGGAGTATGCAGAGATGTAAAACTTTGATTTACATCAAATTGGATCTAACAGGCTTCCCAGACCTTTTCCAAAACTAGACAAGACTCCCTCAAAACTAATTTTTTCATCACTTTTTCATTATGTAGATGTTATGTATCATAGCAGTCTATTCTGTGGCTCAATTTGTAATGTACTTATTTGATGCCTTAAGTAAACCAGTTTTATTTTGTCATCAGACCACTGATGCAGTGTGGACTGAAAACCACCAGGTCCAGGCTACCAAAAGTATTTGGTCAAATAAAATCTACTCAAGTATATGAGTAACTAATACAAAATTTTATATTTTAAATTCATGCTATCAGACAGTCAAAAGTAAGTTCTGCACAAATTCTGATATTTTAAAGACTAATAACAAAATATTTATACAGATAAGAAGTCTTATTTGTATAATTTTACCACGGGGGACAGGACTAGTTTTTTTATGGGGGCCAATTGAAAAATAAATCGCTCTGCTCTGTTTTAGCAACAATTTAAAAACAGATTACTACTGTAGCTACCTTTCATGTCCACCAGATGGTAGAAATCGCCCTGCTCTGCTTTAAGAGGGGTTTTTTTTGCCATAAATTCTCTCTCTACTGCCCTCCTGCGGTCACATATTTCAATGTAACATAATTTATGAAAAAGCGGCCTGCCATACTCCCCGACATCATTTCATGGCTCTGGATGATGAAAAACAAATCAGGTTAAGCCCCGCCCCACACCTTGTATCCAGGCGACCTACATCTATGGTGCGCGAGGCGTTACGTCAGCAGCAAACGTCTCTCCAGACGGACTCAACGTTCAGAGGAGGTGACCTGTTAACGGGAGGCTTTCTGAGCGGAAAATAAGGCGAGAAACGGGAAACCGAGGCGCCGACATTTGAGGTAAGGTTTCGGTTAAACTAGCCGCACCCTTAGGGGTTACTTCTGGGAACTAAGCCGCACTTTGTTTCCCCAAACAGACATGTTTAGTGGTAAATACACCGACAGGGACTTTACTAAAAAACTGCTGCTGACTTATTCGTTTGTGAATTAAACATTGGGCCAGTATGCGCCATCTTAATGGAAAATAGACGAGCTATTATGAAAGCAGTGGAAACGTTCATGTCAGAAGAAGCTTTATTTGATATCTGCGTATAATTTAATAAGAAATTACCCTTTGGCTTGCTGTAGACGATGCAAAACGACCTTACTGGGCCTGCAGCGGAGTCAGTGCATGTTTTGGTAAATAAATTTTCTTATTAAAAACCAGAATGAGAAACAAAATACCATTTTTTTACTTTTGCTTTTTAAGATGGAACAATTACACTGAAATTAGATATTTTTGCTCTGTTTTGCAGTCAGAGAGTGGACATTTTAACTTTGACTTATATTAAGCAATAAAGACTTTTAATTATTCACAAAAATAAACAAATTTTCTACAAACCTTATCTTTCTTCCTTTCTTTACAAAGTACACAATACATATGCACAAATCATAGTATCACAAACAACAAGCTTAGTTCTGAATAAGGCAGAAAAACAAAAATACTCTTTTAATTTTAAGTTTGACTCAAAGTAATATAAACATTTTGAAGTGGTTCAGTCAAACCCTAATGTAAGTTGTCAAAATTACAAAAGAAACATGCAAAAAGCTGTTTAACAAATAGTGTTTGGTTGCTGTAATGACAGCTTTGTCATTGGAAGATTGTAGATAAATGAAAATGTAAATAAAACTCTTTAAAAGCAAACAGTGAAAATGCTATGCCAGGGGGAGATGTCTCAACTCTGTATCAGATTTCATATAGCATAATGCTTTATTGACTACTGAGGAAGTAAAATTAAGCCAATATTAAAGCAATTAAGTACCAGGTAAATAACAGCAGAGTCATTTCACCATTCTTAATGGCACACATTGTAAAGATCATGATAAATTCAGATTTTATTGCAGGTCTATTATCTCACTCCTGCAATTGAGAAAACTCAACTTTTAATTTGGGTAAATTTAATTAGTTGTGTCAAAAAAAGTTAAAAAGAAACTATACCTACTGGTACCACTAGTATTGGTACTGTTAATGGTTTGTGCCCTTCACTTTTTACTTTGGAGAAGGTTGGAGAATAAAGCGAAAGAGCTTTTTGATTATTCCTCCTTGCATAATCTCAGAGTACTTGGTATCTGAGGCCCTTTCAGCTCATGCTGCAGGTTTTCTACATTATTGAGGTCAGGGTGGTAATAATTATCTTGCTGTTTGAGGAGAAATCTGCAATTATAATACAATATTTATATATTTTATTACTGAGTCTGCACTTTTGTTCACTGATTGCATCAACTCCCTTTCAATCCAGCATGGGTTAAAAGTACACAAATGGATAGATGGATTATAATGTTGTTTACAATGAGAACACTGAAAAAATACATGCTTGCTTTTTATGTCTTGATCTTTCTGACTTCCCATTTGGGCTCCCTGCCCTTGCTAATGGATTTTAAAGCCCAGCAGTTAGACAAAGGCAGTAGGAGAGGGGTAAACATCAGCTTCATTAGATCAACACGCTGCTCATTTTATGTTCGTGTTGAACCATTAGTGGCTTGTAAGCAGCCTCTGTACCCAGATATTGATCGTTTGAAATTGAGCGGTTGGCCTGTTTGTCACAGAAAACCCCCCTTTATTACCTTTTTTTTTTAAAATAAAATAAAAAATCACTACATTTAGTCAGAAAATATACTGACTCCTCCTTTCTCTGTGCATCTGTGCATCTAAACTGCTTGTGATGCATTTTTAATACTATCCAAATAATCTTTTCACGTATTTGCTTGTATTTCCTTTTCTATAGTGTGAAGATGCAGCTTAAGTCTTGTCTACTGTGCCTTCTTTTGTTTCACTTTCCTTTCCTATTGGCCAAAAAAGGTGGAAGCTTAGGAAAGGGCTTTGGTGGAAGAAAGGGGTCCACACCCAGCCGAAGTGGCACAAACAGCAACACATGGTACAAAAACAATCAGGGCTCCAATCCACAGGGTGGACATCCCAAACAGCCAAAACAAAGCAACCAGGGAAGACACCCAGGTGGTTACCCCAGGCAGCAGGGTGGAGGCTACTACAACCCGTATCCACCACACAGCAACAGAGGGTATCCAGGTGGATACATCAATGCCAACCCAAATAACAAAATTTTAAGCCCTCGCTATGGTGGCAGTTTTGGCTATGGAGGGTATGGCTCCCCGGGTGGTTCTCCATTTTCCCAGTCAGTTCAGAGAATGGGTTTGTTTCCTAACCACAACTCCAGAGGGTTTGGGCGCTCAGCAATGATAGCAGCGGCTGGAGGGGCTGTGGCAGGGATGGCCCTGGGTTACGGACTGGGAAGGTTCCCCCGGCCCAATTTTCATTTTCGCAACGCCGAACAGGAGTACTATTACAACCACTACATGTACAGGAAATATGGTACCCGTTCAACTGACGCCAATGATTACAGCAGAGACTATAGCTTCAATACTCCCTCAGGAAGCTACAACAACTTCATGGACCACTGCATGAAGAGTATTGACCTGTCTGCAGAGAGTCAAAAGCCACCAAGTAAACCAACCAGCAGGACCCCAAATGGAGCGTCCACGCCTTTAACCAACAACACGACAAACATCACCACACCTTCAAGTCCACCCCCACAGGAATCCAGCACTGCTGAAGATGACGATACAGTCAGCATTGTAGACATTGGCTATCCGGCACTGATTGAGCAGCTAAAGGTCAGGAAGTGCTTGGAGCGTTACATGGTTCACGCTGATCAATACTTAGTGAGACAGAATGGAGGAGTTCACACACTGAAGTTGAGCCTGCCGGGGGTTTTATCTGCAGCCTGTGCTACAACACTGATGATAATTAATAGCAACATGATAATATTCCGGCAGTGACACTGTTTGCATTGTAAATCAATAGAGATTTTGCCATCCTCCTCTCTACTTTGATAAATATTAAAACATGGAAGGAGAAAAAAGATTATTTTACATAGCAATAAACAGTCTTACCATGTATTTTTGTCTAGTATGGGAAAAATATGTTAGTAAAATAATCTACCAGTTGAACCTGTCCTTTTTTTAAAAAAATCCATATTAAGGAAAATTGACTTAAAGCAAGCTCCTATATTGCGGAAGAGCGAGTAAATTTAGTCTTATCTCAACATTTCTATGATATTTTGACTAGAAACCATACAAAATACTTGGTAAAATTGTGTGCTTTTGCAGTGATAAAGGCTTTCATCACTTTTTGACCGACAAGGCATGAAACTCCATGAGATTCACATGGTGGGATAATGTTGCCAATGTATAGATATTTATTGGTACCTCTTATATATAGCAATATACTTTCTGCTGTGTCTTTATGGAGTAACAACCCTTACTAGGTGATATTAGCTGATTAACTACTCAGGCTATCTGCTCATGTAGTCGCTCTGCAGAATGCCACTCAGAACTTGATGACTGGTGATCCTTTTGTTTCCTTGATATGACTGCAGAGTTTTGCTGACCAAACTGCCAGACCTGTCTTTTTTGTGAATAAGATTGTTTTCACACCTTATAGTCCAGTACACTCTGTTCAATTGGTTACCAAAATTGCAACATTTGTTACACTTTCACCTGAACTGTGACAAAGAAACTAAACCATTTGACAAACCTGTTTGCAACCTCGCCTGTGGTGGCACTGTACCAAGAACCACTGAAGGAGACAACATGAAAAACCTCTGAAGAAGACATGAGTGCAACTTCCTTCTTCACAAACTGTAAGCAAAAATGAAGCGGAGTCAAATTTTAGCAGTTGTAGGGTTTTTCTTGTCTCCGGTAAAAGCCCACTAGCTATTCTCTCACTAGTCATAGAGTCTTGCATCTGTTTAGGTTGTATTTACACAGAACACCCTGTGCCATAGTTCGCTTCCTGCTTTTGGAGCTGACTCCAGTCTGCTTGGCGTTCACATATGCATGTGAACTGCACTAGTGTTCACTTCAACTGAACCAAGAACGAGGTTTTGTAGGCAGACCAGAGTTCGCTTTTTTCTTCCACGTCAAAGTTTGATTGCGTGTTCACACCAACTCAAACAAACCGGACTTCCTAGTCAAACTAGAGTTTGATTGAAGCGTCACTCTATGAAAAAGCTTCCTATATTTAACTAAGAGACAAATATGTATAATTCTTGAATTTAATTGATGGGCCACACACAATCAGTCCAGGACCACAATTGACCCCCGAGGCACACTTTGGACACCTCTGGGTTAGAGTTTTCTGAATTTTCTCAATGTGGGAACCTGTTGCTTTCTATAAAAGATGAAGATGATTATGAAGGAAGTGTGGGAAGTTAACCTTTAAAGAGAAAAAGCCATAGTGAATTATGGCTCACAAAGAAGAATTCAAATACACCACAGCTTTTAAAACAATATATTCTTTAACAACTTTTTAATTTGGTCTTAATTTTGGTCTAAATAATAAAGTTTTATTTATTTATACAAAAGTTGCTTCATTTTGGGACCAAGGCTGAAATTGTTACAAATGTCTTGAACAAGTAATATACCCATGCTGCCTTTCTCTTTGTATAATAAAAACAATTTGTACTTTGTTTTTTATTTTCTTTTTTTTTTTGTTTTAGTCTAAACTGATTCAGGGCAAAAATGACCATTTCAGTTTAGTATTTTGAGTGTTTTTAAACGTAACTGTGCGCCTCTGACTTTCAGGGCTTTTTATATCAGGATTTCCTCCAGATCATGACAGGAATGTCTTTATCAAGCAGAATTAGTTTTAATACGTTTTTGATTTTCACCTATTCATATCTCGGAGTGTCCAACATGGCAACAGTAACCTGTGATTGATGGTTTATTGGGCTTTAAGTCTGAATGTTTTTCTATTTTTTTTAATCACTGCAGAAACTGAAGATACTGTGCAAAATCATCTCAATTATTCATTAACAGAAAAACACCTTCTTATTAGTTTGTTTCTGTTTTTCTTTACAGAACTTGCTGGGAAAAAAAATCAAATGAAACCTTAATATAAGAGTGTACCCTCTTCTCATTGTTTTGAATGTGAATGTATCTTCATTAATGACCGAATGTGTTTGTTTTGTGCAGAAATGTAAACATTTTATGTCTGTGCTGAATTTAAACGGTTTATTAAATGTATTTGTTGTCAATGCTATGATAAAAACAATGCAGCTAAAGCCATGATTCAGGTCTCAAAGGGGTAAATTCAGACTCTTTTTTAACACATCAGTCCATATCATGTGACCACTAGAGGGCGCTGCCACACAGAAACATTTCATGTAAACATTGTCTTTGCTGATAAATGTCCTGCTGTCAGTGTTTGTCTCGTCTAATAAACTTAACTTTTAGTGATCCCCTGATTTATTGATTTATTCTCTGCATGGTGACAATTTGCATTTGATTTTGTATTTGTAAATAAAAATCAATTAAATGTATTACTGTGGAAAGGTGAATAAAGTCCAGAGCAATACATTGTTGTTAAGGTTTATGGTGATCACAATAATTTAAAATATGTTCAAAAGTTCCTACACTAATTATAAACATTTCTAATGTCTATAGTCTCATCAAAATATCTTCAACAAAAGAGAATAAATTACTGAAATTAAATCTCAACAGTATTCTGATTTATTAAGGAGCAGCTGTTATAAACACTAAAAAGTAAAAACAATTTCAAATGTTTTGGATCATAAATTATTTTCTAATTTGTTGAACAAATTTTTACCATTCTTTATTTGTTGTCTTGGGTCAAACAAAAATAATTTCAAGGGTCACAAATGGCCCTCGCGCCACAATTTGGTGAAACCTGCTCTAAACTATGTAGTGCCCCCATTCCAATATTTAATTTAAACATATTTGAGGTGTTAAAAAACACACTTGTGTGAAAGAATAAAGATCAGAACAATTGTATTTTTTTATTAATATTACACAATTAAACAATTAAATGCATGTAGACATTTATAAATAAATATATATACACATATATCTGCAAAGGTAGGACACAGTAACATTCAAGATGAAAATTAGTCCTTAAATTATTTATTAGTACTTTAACTGAGTAAAAGTTAAGGTATATGAGCCAAATACTCAAAATATTAACTTTATGCAGATGAATGAACTGAATCATAACTAAAAATAATTTAAGACATACATTAACCAGTGAGATAAAGAGTGTAGCTGCTTTTAAACGCTCTCCTATCATGATGTCATGAAGTAGGTTCAATCTGAGCACACCTGTGACCACATTCAAGGAGAGGACAAGCTGCGTGTCCATTACAAATCTGAGTCAATATTTCACTAATGTTGAAAGACACAATTTCACAATTGAGATGTTTCCATTAAATAAGAAACACAATTTAAATCACACATGAATAAGTTTGTTCAGAAACACCTGCGCCATCATCCTTTAACTACTTCCTGTTGTCTTCTTCGTGGTTTTCACCAGTCGCAATATCTGTTTTTTTTTTCCTTTGCAGTTTTGGTCAAATAAACCAATTTCAATACAGCCAAAATTACCCACTTCATCTTAGCGCTGAAACTTAAATTGCCGTGTTTTCTTTAAGTAAATTTATTTTCAAAATGTCAAGTTGCGCCATTATATGGTCTATGGAAACGCAGCTAGAGTGGGATGCAGTGGTAACAGTTCATAAATAAAATGGGTTCAGAGGTTCTGATGGGGATTTCTCTCATTCTGACAGATGACGTCATGTTGGGACTTCCTCCTATTGGACTAATCAGGAACGCTGATGACGATCTTCAAGGGCTGGAGATAATTTTTTAAAACGTTCCTCTTTAGTCTCAGGATGAATTTGTTGATTTATATTTGTTTTGGACCTCAGCTCGGCCTCCAGCTCTACATGACAGCCACGCAGTTCCCCAGCAGCAGGGAGGTTATAAAGCCAATCACAACCACTATGCTGTTGTAGATGGGCCCACTGGACGCTGCAGCGTAGTACTCCATGTCTCCAGAACCTTCAGGCTCATAGCCGGGTCTTGGACGGTAGCCGCCTCCGAACTGAGGGGAGCCATACCCTGGTCCATAACCCCCGTAACCACCATAACCTCCATAACCGCCATATCCCCCATAACCTCCGTACCCATATCCATACCCAGGACGGCTCAGGGCTGACCCAATCATCGCTCCGCCGATTGCCCCTGCAGCTGCCGCTCCGGCTACTTTCCCCGCACTCTGACCACTACTCTGGACCTGGACAGGTGCGGGTCTGTAGGACTGACCGCCCCATCCACGGCTATAGCCGCCGCCACCGACTCCTCCTACGCTCCGACCGAAGCCACCGCCTCCGCGGCCGCGGCGCGCCTCAGAGCTGGGCAGCAGGGTGCAGAGCAGCAGCAGACAGAGGGACGCTGTGATGGGGAGCTTCTGCGGGTTCATCTTAGTTTGTCAGCTGCATAAATAACAATAAAGGAGGAAAACGAAAAATTAATCAGGAGCAAAAAAACGTAATCCCTAAATTAGAAGAATTTAGAGAACCTGTGCTCCACTGGCTTCACTAAGTCACCATAAGGTAAAGAGAAAAAAAGCTTTAAAAGGAGATTTATTGTGCAAAACTCACATTTTCATACTTCCATTTGGGCATCTATTGGTTCTAAAATCAGTCCAATTACTTGGAAAAACACTACATAGCTGTTTTTGGCTATAAGTTAACCCAAGCACCCCAAGATGAGCTACAGGACATTTGGTCAGCTGGTTTTACCACTCTATGTGCTGTACAATGGCTGCTGGAAAACGCAAATGTTTTGTTATTGACTGACCGTGCAGAAACTACTTCTTGCATTCTTGTTGGCTGTGCAGGAGGTTCTACTTATGCTTTTCAAAGATGTACAGCTGCATAATTGCACATGTGTTGGCAGCCATTTTCACATGAATTGGGGGACGTGGCCAGCAGCAGTTTACACACACTTCATTCTGACTAGAGAGAAAGTTAGAGAATAGTCTGTGCCCTAAGTCAATGTAACAAACAAACCTACTGAATATTTTTCACCTGCTAAACAGATCCATGTGCTTGTTTGAGTAAATGTTTAGATGATATTGCAGTTTTAGTGTGCCACCCTTCTACACTTTGAACCACTGTCTGGCAGAAGAAAAAAAATCTCGACACGGTCCTGCTTTTTGGGCTAAATAACAAAAATGTGGGTCACTTAATAATAAAGGCTTTACTATAAATCCATAAATTATATCTTGGGCCGTATGCTATACACACTGTAGTTTTTTGATCAAATTAGGATGACTCTTCATATTGAGTCATACTAATAAATCACATTATGACTATCATATGTCTGGCTGGGTTTTCTTGCACAAATCGTTCTCATACGACCAGGAAAATAATACATGCAGTTTTAGTTTGGCCCTTTGCATTGAATTTACATTAGGATACGTAAAGAATAGTTCTTTTAATCCCACTTTGACAAACACGCCTTACATAAGCAGTGCAGCACAAGACGACAATGGAGCTAACGTGAGATCAGAGCACTTTCATAATCTCAGTGTCCCTTTAATTCGGATCTGGCAGATTAAGTCCATCTTTGGATGAGTGGGACGAGGTCGCTGGCCCGGTAAACAACTATATGAGGCGTCACTGAGCAGATATTATAGTTACTTTTATAGTACTTCTACTGAGAAGGAAAATACACTGGATAAACAGTAATTTTGAGGAATGCATACAAACAAAAAATGTGATGGACAAAATTAAAGAGAAAGTTAACAGATGAAGTAAATATTTGTGGAGAAGAATCTAATATCACTTCTACAAAATACAAATAGAAAATATTTTTACCTTAAAGTAGGATAAACAGGAGTTACGTCATGTAATATAACTTGTTAATTTAATTCAATTAATAATAAATAGTAATTTAGGGCTAAAATAACTTAAATATTTGTACTTTTTTACGTATTCTGACTGCTTCTGCTTTTACGGCACACTTAAGTTTTACCTTAATAAATAAATGAAATGCATTTTTTATCTGTCGTCTTATGATGTGTTTAAGATATAAAAACTTCAGGAATAATATAGACTGAGATTAAAGATACTGCAACTCAAATTGATGAAGAAGATAAATAAAATTGTTTGAAGCATAAATGAAATATCTGTGTCTTATAATGATGAATAATACAGAAATGTGAGAAATAACAAAAGGGTAAGTTGTTTTAACTCTATATGTCCATAACTGTTTACATGTAGAAGTAAATTAGGTAGGATGAATAATATTTAGGCTCACCTGTTAGTTGTGGTAAAAACCCGGTTCAGACGTCGCTCTTTGTCTCTGGAGACTTTCGTCCGATGCTCCTCTGACCGTTTGAAGGAAAGTATGAATCACGGCCAGCCTGTTATCCTCCTAACAATCTCCGTCAGGTGGACCGGTGTCGCTGATGCTCATTGGCCGGTCGAGCAGTAAGCTGCTGAAACGACCAAGTCTTAAATACCTGCGAGAGCAACTGAGGCAAAGTTTGTTTCTAATTCGGTCTAAATTAATAAACCTCTTAGAGAAGACACTGGAATGAGGCTCAGCTCTCCTGAAGCTTCCACTCTGACTTGGTTTCTATCTTTTCTGATAATGATGTAACGATAATATACTTGTGTAAAAATCTATTGGACCTCTTAATGATTTCTATAACTTTTTCTCAAAAGCAGCCCTGGATTAATAAGTTGATTTGTTAAACCTGGTTAATCATAGCAATTATTTCCAAATCCTGTTCTTGTCTCTGAGAATAGACAAGAAAATAAAAACCAGTGAATCCTCAACGTTTGTAAATTTGACCGTTTCCACAAAACCCTTTCTGTTTAGGATCTACAACAGTTTCAATAATCCACTGTCCTCAAAATGACTAAAACATTCAACATATAGTTTATTGTTGAGCAGATTTTGAAATTTATCAATAAAAACTTTAGGATTTTGGCCAAAGTGGACCAAACTAGATGACAGATTGTACAAAAAAGCAACACAATAAATGGCATTATAATCATTAACTTTAACAAAATTACACAATATGAAAACATTTTCCAAAGACAGATTTTTATTAAATAATATAATCACTGTAAAAAAAACAAACAAAAAAACAACTTCATTTTTGAAGGGGTAGAATGACGCCTTCACGTTTACAAGCCTTGAAAGTCGACTGTATGTTTTGTAAAAGGCAATACATAGAAGTCACTAATAATATAAACATGCGCGCTTTCAGAGTCACACAGAAACTCTGCAGATTGTCGCGTCCGCGGAAAAATAACGCGACAATCATATGCAAAGTGCTGCTCATTTGGAGCCAAACAGTGCTGCTGTTAATGCTTATTTAAAACATTTCAGACATTCCTCTTTAAAGATCAACAAAGTAATTCACAGCTTTAATATTTTTGTTGTGCTTTTTCGACTAAATCTTTTGCTGAACATGAAGAAAATACCACAAACTGTCACCTTTGGCCCTTTTTTTTATCAGGTTAACATGATATGAATGATAAGAATTGTAACCGTCTGTTTAAAAAAGCAACAAAACAAGCAGGTCATTCAAACATTTACCAAAAAAAAACAGCTAACAGTCAGCCTGCGACTGTCTGTAGGAACACAATCTGTAGATAAAAATTCACTAATTAGCACAATTATCCTGGTTTTTTAAAATACTGAAAAAATCTAAGAGTTAATCCAATGAGCTAGACTTTTAGAAGAATGAAAATAATAACATAAAATCAGTAAAACTGTTTTATTTTCCCTTTGAAACGAGTTCAACGTGTAAATCAGCTTCATGAAGTGATTTTGGACGTAAATGTCAGTCACTTCCCATGGTTTACAATCTTGGCAGCTGCTGGTTGTAGTTAAAATATACTTGTGTTTTGCAAAAGCATTCACACCCATGAAACTTTTCCACATTTTGTTATGTTGCAACCTTAAACTTCAGTGAATTTTACAGGGATTTTATGTGATAGACCAACATAAAAATGAACTGTAAAGTGGAGAAAAATTATGTTTTAAAATCAAAATTGAAAAGTGTGTGTTCATCATAAACACAGAAGACTGAACATGGAAAAAATGTTTTGTTATAAATAAAATAATATATTTTTTAAAATCAATATTAAGGAATCACTATTGACTTAAAACAAGTTTCTAAATCTTGCTGAAAAGTTACATCTAAGTTAGATTAACTAGACAAAAATACCTTGTAAGATTTTATGTACTTACAGTATTGTTTAATAAGATGCATATTTTCTGGTTAAAATAACATTTTCATTTTCCAGAGAGATGTTTTTCTTGAATATTAAAAAATAATGAGCTGTCATCTGCATTCAATGCTACAGTTGCCTTAGGGACATCGGCCCCTCCCACTCCCCTGTTCCAGCGTCCGTGCTCAAACCCCCTAATGGCTGGCCACTGTCCGCTGTAATTTCTGCAAAAGAGATTTCTAAAAAGTATTGACTGGGACACTATTCAGATGTTAAAAACTAAACTTAAAATCTACGGAACAATTTTGCTCCACTTTACAACAAAGCCTTCATGCTGGTCTGTCACATGAGATCTCAGTGAAATATCTTCAGTTAGTAGATGTAACTTAAAAATTGTGAAAACCATACATTAAACTCACACATTACAACATGCAGTCATTTTTTTGTCTGTATCAAAACAAACATAACATTCAGTTTACAGAACAGCTAATGACAGCGGTAGTCTGAGCGATAGGATTTATCAGCTGCAGTGAAACGAAGGCGGCTGATATGAATTCAGTTCTCAGACTCGCCCAGTTCAGGGAGGAATGTAAATGCAAACATTGGCATCAGCGCTTGGTTCTTAAAACCTTTTGCTTTCAGTCAGTGTGATTAGCTCCGGCTGTTTTGTTCCTTTAAAAATATTTGATCATTTGTAAGCATTTTGTGCTTGGAAAAGGTTAAAATAGGCACTTTACTATAATTATGTCACATTACAGCTGTGCTTGATTAGAATAAGGACAAAGGATGTGGCCTCATATTTTAGGCTCAGGAAGCTTATAAAAAAAAAAAAAAAAAAAAAAAAAGATAAAATCACTCGAGGAGACAGAACTGTGATTCTGTGCGCCGTGTATGTGATGCCGAACAGGAAGACAGCAGGAGAGTGAACCGGAGGAGTGAGAAAGGAGACGTTCTTGCCTGATCGATGCTCTCTCTGTTGGCGGCGGGTGTAAACAGTTCCTAACAGTTTGTGCTGGAGGAAATCCTCACCTTCACCAGGTTAAATACACTTCGCTCCTTCTGGAAGACCACGAAGCTGCTTTTCTATTATACACCGCAGGTAATTATACCTATAAGTGTGGTGAGAGGAGGAGGTCAAAGGTCATTTAAAGAAGGAATATTTATTACTTCTGCAGCTGTTTAGATTAAAGGAAGTGTCTATGGTACCTTCTTTTGAGCTTCTGCACCTCTCTGTCTTCTTCTTCCTTCAATTTGGTGATGAAACTCTGAAGGACTGGCATCTCAAACTTGATATACTGCGCCACCTGGTGGAAAGAGAGAGAACGTCACCAATAAAACTCAAGATCCCTGCTGTGACAATTAAAGCTGAGCTGTTTAATCATGACAATTGAAATGTTTGTCAACTAATTTAGTAATCGATTAATTGCTAATTGGAGTACTAAGACTCTAAAAGAGGATATTTGCTGAAAGAACAACAATCAGAGATAATTAAGCCAAAACTGTACAAACATATATAGATTTTTAAATTTAATTTGTCTATAAAATATTCTACCCAGAACTCCTCAAGTGGGACAGTTTTAGACTAACTTGGGTCAAATTCTCTCCTACTGAGCATCTTTTGATGTCTGATTTTTAATCAATTAATCCAATAAATAATCAACAGATCAGCCAAACATTATATTATTGTTAAGTCAAGAAGAAAGGGCAGAGCTTTTCCTATGTTGATGTTCAAAGTAATGTTTTAGCTACACATTTTCAAGAGTTCACAAATGGAATAATACGTTATTTAATTTAAGGCAATAAAATATTTATTTGATTATTCAAGAATTGAGTTCAATTATTTGATTATTTGTTTTTTTTATGAATTTCTAACATTGTATAAAATAAACTTAAGAGGTTAAATAAAAAATATGCTGAATCTGCCAATTTTTTATTCAATTAATCCATTAATAGTCAGATTAATTGACAGCCCTTATATCAAAGTAAGGTGTGTGATTGTAGCCGGGAGTGTCATGTCAAAAAATGGTTGTGACTTGCATCATATGTGACTTCTTCACCCAAGTCTTCTTCCATGAGGAAGACCTTGCAGACCTGCTCACATGGACCCTGAATGACTCTCACAACCAGAGGAAAATCAGTCCGCTTCAGCTTCACACGCTCTGAAACACCAACACGCCATTAATGGGTCAATTAGCCAAAATTAATTCAGATAAGGCATATTCTCTCACTGGCCACTAAATTAGGTACATCTGTTCAATCAATCATATTAGAATAGAAAAGAAATAGTATTTAAGAGAGATTTAATCAAAGGTGTGTTGATGTTAGAGATCACTCAAAATAAGCAGCATTATGTTTTTCTTTAAAGACACATTTTATGAATTTCTCAGGTATTTGTATAATTGTATCTAAATATTTTAAAAGATGTGTTTCTAATGTCTGAACCGATCTTAATGCCTCCCTGCAGGCTAACAAAGGTCAGGGATTTTGGAAATGTCATCAGGAAGCAGAATAATCCAATCTTGTTCCCTTTGGTTGCTTCCAGGTTATTTAAGAACAACTTATTTATCTGTTGTTACAGTCTTAAAAATAAAGAAACAAATCTGATTTTGCTAAATTGTTGTCTTCCTTCAAACAGCACCTGTGATATTGATGCCCAAACAGCAGGGGGAGCTGTCAAAGAATCAGAGTAACTCCTGTTTCTGTAGTCTCTTCTCACCAGGCTGCATACCATTGCAGAGCAAATCGGTTCAATCTGTAAACCTACCACTCGCTGCCAGATGTTACCATGGAGGCAATAAAAAACAAAAACACAGCGTCTCTTTCCTGCTGCTGGACATGCTGTGTGTACTTGCAGCTGTAAACAATCCATCCTGTTATCCAGATGACAAACGGCAGCAAGAAAAATCAGTATAGCCGTTTCCTGTAGAGCAACTCTGAGCTTCTATAGCAAATAAAATAAAACTACCTTCTCTACAGAAAGAGAGGCTGCAACCATTTAAACCCTGACTAGGTTGAAAATAAACCTAGTCAGGGTTTATCTTGACTAGGTTTATAGAAATGCCTGACTTTAAGAAAGCAGCAGAACAGATGGAGAAAGTTAATCCAGATTAACTCAGTGCTCACTCTTCATTTCCAAACAGCTCACACTTACCTCCACTTGCATGGACAAGGTAGAGAGCGAAATCATCTGGGCTGTTTTCGATTTTAAACTTGTTGAGGAGAACCCGAAGCACCTGCGGTGTGGTCATGCAGCTGTTGATTCTGACATTAGTAACTGAGCCATACGCAGGCGTAAACACGGCTGTCTGAAAACAGAAGCATTAAACAAGTTTACATTTATAAATTCTGTGAATTATACTTTTGTTTCTAGATTATTGGAAGTTCTCATAAGAAAGCACCTTGTGGTTGTAAAAGTGTCCATTGATGGAGAATCGATGGCGTCGGATTTTCCTCTGGTCGCTTGGAGACCGCCGTCGGCCGCGCCGTAAAACGCCAGCGTCGCTTTTCGTCCGTAGAAGCTGAGCGGAGCTCTCACTGTCCTCTGAGCAATGACAGCAAATAAATTAATTATTAGGTCACAAATTATTATCACATGCAATAAATCATATTTATTAACTTCATGTGAGCTCTATAAAGAACATATTCTGTATTTAAAAATCTATCAGATTTTTAGGCTTCTGCTTGATTTTATGTTATCTGTAGGTACTTTTTAAATACAGTTTCTATTGTTTTTTTAGACATTTTTATATCAATAGAATATATTTTGCTACTGCGCTGCTATAATAAATTAATTTCCCCACTGTGATATTATTCACAATGTTGATGAGAGAGAAAAAAATTTAATGGATTGTTAAACTAGAATCTTCAGATTCTAATTCCTGAGAAAACAATTAGTTCAAATTGTATTTTATAAAAGAAAAAACATCTAATAACTTTTGCAAACAGACAAATCCTCCACAGTTGCTGATCTGATTTCTAAGATTTTAGGAAACAAAATCTATGAAAAACTTCTGATGAAACATTTATAAAAATCACAAAGATTTGTTAATGGGAACTATTTAAAATAACATGAACCAAAGCATAAAGATAAATCTTCCTATTAAAATGACACCAAACTGACTGATGAAGTTTATTAGACCATGGAGTCGCTGACCTTCATCCGTCTCCGTGTTGTCTTCCTGTTTACTGTCAGGTGGCGTCACTTCCACAGTGGGAGGATTTTGTTCTGAGATCTGCTGACCGTCTGTGTTGTTGGGAGAACTGCAGATGTAAAAACAAGAAAGAACAAAGTTTTAAGAGAAAATCACAAAACTGTAAACATAGCAAGCATAAAAATAATGAAATAACACAATTCTGATTCAGAGCGAAACCGACTCTTTTGTTCTCAGCTTATTAAAGGCAGAAAGGTGAACGGAGATATTTTCACACAAAACAATCAAAAATATCAACACACTTTTCTTTCCATAACATGTCTAATGTCAAAACATGAAGGTAGATTTTATCCTCTATTAACTGTCTGTTGTTACACTTAATATAAGTACGCTATCATGATGGAAACAATATGGTGTTGTGTTAGTTGTGTTGTTTGACCAATATCTAGGTAAAGCAAAGATTATTTGGAGATATGTTATATTAAAATATCTTTGAAAAGTTCATTATTCATTTCATTCAATTCAGAAAGTGAAACTCTAGATTCTTTACACACAGCGTGGTATAATTGAAGTTTTTATATTTGTTAATTTTGATATTGATGTTCAGATAATGAAGCACAGTTCTGTTTCTCCAACATTTACACTGTTACCTAAGACCAATAAAAAGCTTTTAATACAAAAATGTAAAGTTATGGGTACTGATAGCTGACAAGACTGGTTAATGTCATTGCTCTTCATAGAATGCTCTATTGAAGAATATAAAGGGAAGGTTGAGTGGAAGGAAAAAGTCTGATAGAAAAAAGCGAAAACAAGCAGGGATAACTTCAGTTTTTAGAGGATTGTGGAGAAAATCAAACTCAAGAAATGGAGTCAGATTTTCTAAAGCCACTCCACTCAGATGGACCTGGACTACACCGCTCCAAAACCACAGACCACTTTAGGAGCATTTTACCTCCAACAAAGTAAGATTTTCAAATAAAATTTTGTTTGCATTTAATTTGGAGTGCTATCAAAGAACAACGTTTCTGCTAGACCTCAGCAGATCACCTTCATGCTGCATTGATGCAGTAATTCATGCATAAGGAGCCCCAACCAACTATTGCGTGAATAAACTAGTGCATGCACATAATTCTCAGTGAGACACAAAATTTTGCAGGAAAAATACTTTTTTTTACTGGTATTATATAATAATTTTATTTTCTGAGAAAATAAATAGCATTAATACAGGATTTCTGTAAGGCAAACATAAATTGCTTATAGTATTATTCATATATATATGAATAATATATAAAATTATAAGGTTGATTATATTAGACTCACTCTGTTTTAAAAATCTAAATTATGTATGATTAAAATTTTTGAAATAAATAACTGACAAATTACTTTTTCTGTTTTCATTTCTTAACATGTATCTGTATCGTTTTAAAGTTTTAGAATGAGCTGTGAGCAGCAAATATAATTATGAATTCAAGTCTGATGACACATAAAGAGCCGTTAATGTATGATGACGAATCAAACTTTAAAGGTTGTTTGTTTAGATTCTGTCTCCTTGTTCGATTATAGATTTAATGAGCCAAACAGAGATCCATAATCTGCAACTGCCCTCATTATTATTTCCGGTCCCTCAGTGTAACTGGACCTGTCTGGTTCCACTTGCCCTTGGCTGTCCAGGTTGCAGCCTGAGTGCCACGATGTGGAGGACGGCGGTGGTCGAATTCGCTCGTGGTCATCCTGCATCTGAAGTCTAATTGGCCGCCGAAGGCCCCAAAAGATATTCAGCAAGCCTTCGATGATCAGCTCCTCTTCTTCCTGTTTGGAGACACAGACACTAATCGATGTCAACACATTTCCAGCAGACAGTTATTAGGCCTTCGGGGCAGGCGGTGTAATGAGTCGGGAGCATTACGTTTAAAAAGATCGCAATCAAAATCGAAAAGGTCAAGAGCAACGAAGAGTGGGGCTGCTGGGAATGTTCTTTTCAAAGTTAAATATAAAAGTTACTCACCTCTCTGTGTCGTAGCTGGAGATTCTGTCCCTCGTAGTAAAGGTTGTATGTTTTCAGATGTGAAAGGATTGCTGCCCTGAAGACATAAAAACTAAATCACTGAGAGAAAAAATCTATTTTAGCTCAAGCCAAGAAAACACCAAACAAGACAGATGAGCTTAAACAGATTTACTGTGCAGTCAGAATTTAATCAAAGGCTTATTGGATTATTTTCTTTAATATAATACAGCAGTATTACACGAAGATACAAAACTTTTCTAGTGCTGCTGGGTTTCTTACCCAGCCCTGTATATGTGCAGATCTCCTGTTGGCATTTCGAGTCCAACTTTATAAATAGATTAGCTTCAGAAAGCTGCTCATCAGTAAGAGACAGACTTACTTCATAAATCAGAACCTAACTCCTCAAGTTAAGCTAATGTTACAAACACGGATTTTCAAAAAGTTACCAAAGAGAAGACTAATAATCACCAAACATGTGTGTTCATTATTTACTTTAACATGTGAGAAAGTGTTGAAATGAAACCTTACTTGCTGATGAACTTTTTCTCTCCGATCTGAACCTGTGAACCATCCATACTCGGTTAGCATGAGAGACTCTGAGGAACAAAGAAGTAAACAGAGTCAACGCTCATTTATCAGTCTCATGACTCCTCATGACAAATTCAGAGGCACACAGAGGACAGTCTGAGAAGCAGGAAAGCGACTGCAGGAAAAGGAGACAAAAAATAACAAAGACCGTATCTTATTTCCTGCCAACAATTCCCCTCAAGATTGTAAGTGATAAAACACCAACGAGCCTCTTTATAGAACCAAAACATTTGGTGCTTCATGAAGGAGGAGAGCAGCTGTATCGTTGCTCTTTAACTCTACCGTCTGGACAGAAGATCCAGTCATGCAGCTGTCTGACGTGGCGGTCGGTTTCCTGCTGAGTGGACTCAGTGTGGGTTTGTGTGAAATCTGGCAGGAACGAAGCCTCCGGAAGCACAAAGACAGGTGCAGGACACATGGGCCACCTGCTGCTTCACATTATTTCAGCTGCTTAGACATTCAGCATGCAGCAAAAACACAAAATCTTACCCAGTAATGTTGGTCTAGCTGCTAGTATTCCTGAAATAAAACAAAACTAACTTACAGGTAACTTTTCAGCAAGATACAGGAGCTTTTTTTAAGTCAATAATTCCGAAATATTTTTGTTATTTTCATCATTTCTCATTTTCTGCAAATAAATATTAAATATTTGCAGGCATATATGCTGTCAGCAGTTCATAGAATAAACGAACAATGTTCATTTTAATCAAACACATACCTATAGAAAGTAAAATCAAAGAAGCTGATAAATTTAAGTGGTGTCTTAATTTTTTCCAGAGCTGTAGATGAAAAAATGAGATTATTTCAC
Organism: Phalloptychus januarius; assembly: GCA_902982915.1. NCBI lineage: Eukaryota > Metazoa > Chordata > Actinopteri > Cyprinodontiformes > Poeciliidae > Phalloptychus > Phalloptychus januarius. The sequence goes on from CADWAE010000482.1 coordinate 6,454,648, forward strand.
CTATAATCCTCCATTTTTCCCATGTTATAAATGAAATAATCTGCAAATGGAACAAGCACTTTTTCATCTACATAAAGGAATTACTGACTTAAAACAAGCTTCTATATCTTGCTGGAAGGTTACTTGTAAGCTAGTTTTGTCTTATTTCAAGTGAATTGAGGTATTTTCACTAGAAACTAGACCAAATTTACCTGGTAAGAGTTTGTTTTTTGCAGTGCAGACACAATACAGAAATAGTTTCTTTACATTTCTGCTAAACATTTCAAAATGTAGAAGGAGGGGATTTGAGTTTCAGAAAGTAAACAGCACAAATACATAGATTTAGTTGAATATCAGATGCCTATATCTACATAAGGAGTATGTGTTGTACAAGTTTCAATGATCTTACCACAGAGGAGACGGCGGGTTTTTGTTGCGCCTGTGAGGACAGAGAGGACAAGGTCAGATCGGTCCAATCTGGGTCAGGTGTGTCAGGTTCTGGAAGTCTATCCGGTCCTGAACATCCCACGGAGCTCTTTTTACTGTGTGCGACACCGAACAGATGGGGAAGAGCTGCGTTGCTTAAAGGAAGTGCTCCCCTTCCGTCAAATGGCTTCCTCCTTTGCTCAGTCAGTCACACAGGAAACTGACACTACCCCTTATACAGCCCAAAACTTCCTCAATTCAAACAGCAGATCAACAACCACACACCAGAAAGAGAATGCAACTAAACTCTGATCGCGTCTCTGGGATCGGACAACAGATTGGTGTTACCAGCACATTTAAACACAGTGACAATAAACAACTTGAGGCTGTCGATCTGTGAAATAAATTAAATATTAAACAGCAATTAGCCAGGTTCAACGCCAAGCTCCATCAATATTTCAGCAGCCATATTAGGCCTGTGGAGCGCCTCCAACCTCACCACTGACTGACACAATGGCAGCCATTAGCCTTTGATATCATGTATCCTATATTGTGTTCGAAGGCGGCTGCACTCCAGCATTTGTTAATGGGTGATGCTTGTGGTCTGAGACTGACAAGCAACCAGCTGTCAAACTAAAACAAAGCACTAACGGTTGTGGGTCGACTAAACCTGCAGCTCTGACACCAGAACATCATGAAAGCCTTCGCATTTAACCATGTCAAATGTTCAGAACATGTCAAAGTTATCTACTAGTTGTCAAGAATAAACATTTTATATTCCATTATGTAGACTCTGATTAGTCTGTGCTGCATATTTTGACTAAGCGTGGCCTTGGAGTTTGAGATTGTGTTCAATAGAGAAAAAAAACAGTTTGAAATACGAAATTTAAGTTGTGATGGAATTTCAGAGAAATTGTATAAAATATTTTTATTTTAATTTGGCATAAAAACTCTTTTAAATCAAATGTAGCATCAAAGCTGCACCAGTACCACTGGCACCACAGTGAATATAGATAAAGCATGTTATTTTTTTGTCTGGCATTTAATCTGATTATATATTTATTCGGACAACCAAAATTCTTCCAGAAGCTTTTCACAACCGTTTGCTGGTATATTGGGCCCATTCCTTCAAACAGAACCGGTGTAACTGAGTCAGGGTGCGTCGCTCACACCTCTTCTCTTGTTTACACTGTGTGATGTCACACAGTCAATATTACGGCTGTGTGATATCAACTCCAAAACACTCACTTTGTTGTAATTAAGAAACTTTGCAAATAATACAGAGCTTAAAGACAGTGCTGTCTTTAATGTCATGATATCGTTGAAGGATTTAATTGAATTTCATTTGTTCTGAATTTTGCAAAACACCACACCACATGGAAAATATTGGAAAGTATTCTTAGTATTGCAAGCCGTTACATTTTCAGAATGTAACAGCGGAGATCATGATGTAGTTGTATTTTTCATTTATTCTGACATAAATGTAGTTCTAAAAAAGAAAGTTTTAATCTGATATGTCAAACGGTGACTAAAAAAGTGGATGTTCCTTTTTAATTCAGTGCCTATACACATCTGGTTTCACACACTTCTTTTTAAGCAGAAGTTCTTGTCTCTGCGAAACGGATCCTTCTGAGATAAAGAGGGCTGCTGCAGATCCAACATCAACCCAACAGCAGACAGCCTGACCCAAGGCTGACCCAGTCCTCCTTAAGATCCCAGCGTTCTTCTTCTATGTGCTGGAAAACGGTCAAAATGTAGAATATATTGAGCGTCTGAATCCCCCAGAGGCTCATTATAACGTCAGCCAATCCTCAGGCTCCATCTTCTCCTTTTACGCCCCCGTTGTCTTCACCTACTGTGTTGTTTGGATTGGAACCATAAAATTCAGTTGATGAAGAGTATTTTCCTTTTCTTCTAAGAAATGTCTCCAAACCATTTAGCTTTCTATCAAATATCCTCTAAGAACGACCTGACTTTTCTCTCCATATTCTCTCTTTAAAATGCCCCCTCCCCTCCTTGTTTCTTGCCCTCTCACCCCGTTGCCTCTAAACCTCCTCAGTCAATGTCCTTGGTGCTGAATAGCTTCAAACCTCCTCCTGTTTCTCTCCCAAACCCACCAACAGGGTCTCCGCTGTCTTTCAGCGTCCACATGACTACTGCTCTGTCTCACCATTGTCATTACTGTCATAGCAACAAAACACAGAAACTGAACCACAAACAGGCCTGGAACAGAAACGCGGTTTGGCACGGCTACTCCTCATGGGGACGTCAAACATGAAGCAAACAATCATTTATCCAAAACAAAGCTTTCAGACTGTCTAGAAGTCAATTCGTTGGTCCATTTTTATGGTCTTCAGTAGGTCTAGATCAGTGTTGTTAAACTCATTTTTGTTTTGGGCCAAATCAAGATCATGAACGCTCTTAAAGTTTGTGCCAGAATGTATTGATAAAACCGGTTAATGAATTCTTAAAATTAAATAATATTGAACATCTTCTCAGTCCCTCCAGGATTATGAGATTGTTTTTGTGATTTTTTGAAAACTGTCTTTGGTGCTAAAGGTTGAGGGAGCTGTTAGCATCTCTTCAACCCAAATGTTTTTGATAATTTTTGTGAAAAATATACAGTAAACTCACATTAACACGAAAAAGGTCAGGGATTTATTGATTTTTGTGTGAATTTCTATGATTAATTACAAATTACAATTTGGAAGAAACTGGAGGGACTGATTGATGAAATCTGACAGAAAATAGACAAAAACCGCTTTGATTTGATTGATTAAATAATATTTAAGCACAGTGTTATCTTGACAGTTGGCACCAAAGGGCGACATTAAAAGGTTATGGGGGTCCGGATTTGGCCCCCAGGCCTTGAGTTTGACACAAGTGTTCAAGATTGTGAAGATGAACTCTGAAAATATCTAAATTACAGCCATCATTAGATAATAATATACTAGATTAGTTTAAAAGAATCCCTGAATCATTCAAAGTCTATCTAGTTTTTTAATCCTGTTAGCAACAGAATAATAATTTAGAAACTAATGGAAATTAACTTGGAAAATATTCAGATATTTTTAACTAATTTGCATTTGAAACATAATCAATTACAAATTTAACAATGGCACATTTTTTAGTGCTTTTTATGATGTAAAGCTCTTTGAAATGCCTTCCTGCTGACACTTTACACTAATGTATTTTTGCATAATTTTTTTTCAAATTTCTTTGGTTTTTATTTGGTAAAGCAGATACCCTTTATTGAAATGGAAGGAGGAGCTGGGAGACAATGTTTTGGTCTAAAATGTTTGCGCCTCTTCTCATCAATACAACAAAAATCAACTCATTTGATATATAAGGACCTTTTTTCTAACCCCAAGCAAAGGATGATTACAACAAATTTTCTATTACAGTCTCGTAAAGATGACTGTTGTCCATGATTACGCAAAATTAAATACAAAAATTAGAAGGATGCTGCATAATTTTGCTCTCTATTTTTACTCAAAAGTTTATATTTCGAATTTTGCAGTTAGAAAAATTCGCAGAAATGTTTCTTACAGTCAGAAATGTTAATGTGTTAATGAGTTTTCTCACCCACTTCAGCCTCAAAATCCAATATGGCTGCTGTCTCACACACTAAATCTGAAAAACAGAATATTTGCACTTCTCAAAAATTCTCAAAACTACAGAGTTTAAAAATACATTGCCATAAGCTTGCATTGTTAGTATTAATTAGCATAATCTCTAAATTAAAAAACTAGCTAATCCCACAGACTTTAACTGGAACTTGGTTAGGTTGGATTAGATGTCATTCCCAGATCCAAATTCAGAGGTAAATAGGATGCAGCAGCAGCACTTACTCCTGGTTTGCTGTTGTCCACAATTCACCAGTCCTCAAAATCTTTTCCACTGTGTGTTTCTCATCTTTTTGGCTGCTGCAGCTGATAAAACCTTAGCTTCTTCATATTTGCTTTGCAAATAAATAACTAAATGTATATTTTTGAAAACACCAAAGTCAGTCTTTGGAAGCCATTGGTACTTGTGTCATAAGTTGAGACGCATCATACTGAGGTAGCTTTAAAAACAACAGAGGCTTGATTGCTTGTGTATGTCGGCTTAAAGGGAATGTGGGGCAGCATCCACTTTGGGAACAGCCTCTGTAGCTGGCCATGTGTGCCGAGAGGAATTTTAACCATCCCTTTCTTGTTATGTAACCTGTTTTACTAATATATTTATAGCTATGTGGTCTCCCCTGGTTGTGGAAATGTCTGATATGAAAAGCATTTTCTCTCGTTTCCGTTCAGGGCATCAAACAAAGTGCGGTGGTTTGTGGTTGCTCGCTGAATATGAATAAAATACAAAACGAAAAATATCATATCTATGGCTTTTGCAGTATATTTGTGGCGTTAAGATGTTTCTGGAGTAGCTAACTCCATCCGCTGTAATATTATTTCAGTTATTCTAATTAGACAACAAGACTACACATCCGTTTCGTATCACAACATCTCTTTTAAACAAATCATGATACGCAGACTGAGCTACACTAACCTGTGCTGAATTTCTTGCCGACTTCAGGAGACTCTTTCTCGGCTCATCTACCGCGCTCCCTCTCGGTTCTTCTCCTCTTTTCTCGAGGATCAACGGTCGGCCCACGGAGAGTACAACTTGGTCTCGTGCTCCTGCCGTTGGAAACAATCAGCGCGATGCGCGTGCAGCCAAACATCCAGGATCTCGTGTAAGGACAGAGGACAGAAAAAGAGAGAGAGAGAGAGAGATCCATCTGTTGTGGCGGGGCGCGTTGCGTAGGAGCAACGCTGGGGCCCTGAGGTCAGGAACCAATCAGAGAGAGGGATTTACGAGCCTTTGTTCACGCGGAGATGAATGAAAACATGACAACAATGGGAGAGACGGGCACGCGCACAATGGTCGATTATTGTTATTTAATGGAGTCCTGGACCAGGGGCGGTGCTAGCATTCTGAAGCATCGGGGTGGGGGTGGGTAGGGGCCCTTCCTTCCCCTTTAATTTTAGATAATTAAAGCTGCAAGCGGCGTTGGAGACCCGACAGCGAAGCGCGCCTCTGGCCTCGTGGCGACCGGGGTAACCAATTTTATATTTATAAAAATGGTGGTTTAAAATTCAGGTTGCCCATTTCTGATCACACTGGTTCCGCCACATATGCAAACGACGAGGGATTAAAATTTGCAAATCAACCATGCTCAAACGCTTCCGCCAAAAGTCAGTGGTGAAAGGATTTATCATTTCAAACTGTGGTCACTGGACGATTTGTGGTGCAATGGCACCACCTAGTCGAAAGAAAAAAAATTTCCAGAACTTATGTGTTCAGCACATGTTGGATGGCGAGTGGTCAGATTTGAGGCTCAGACACGCACACATGCTTTGACGTATAATAATTCTTTTGATAACTTCTGACCTTCAATGCCTCAAGATTCTGCTAACTGAGTTTGAAACCTGAATCTCAAAAGCTGTAGGAAGAGTTTGCTCACATAATGGCGGCTTTGATCTAAAATGGCCAACTTCCTGTTCAGTTTAGACAATGGCTCCAAGAGACTTTTTTGTTGGTCCTGACAAGATACACATGTGTATCAAGTTTCATAATTCTGGGTCAAAGCATGGCTTGGGACTGATTTTCTTAAAATATTCTAGGGGGCAGGTCCTGACTCTCTGAGAGGCAGGTTTGGTATAAGGGAATCCTAAAAATGAGATTCACTCAACAAAATTGTATGAACTTATTTTAATAATGACGCTGCTAAAACATAGAAAAAACAGTGTGCTAAAAGGAATCAATAAAAAATCTTTCCAGTTCATAAATATGTAACAGATTCATAGCAGCCTTATAGTGCCCCCTAGTGGCCGGCTGAATGTGACACTTCTCAGTCTCAAGTTTTGAAAGCATTATGCAGCCACAGTTTAATGACTTGTTTTAAAAACAGGCTCTGTAAAAATTTTTTAAATAAATAATATGAAACTTGAAGAGCTTCATCTTCTCCTGCTCCGTGGCTCTGATGTTAGCTTCCACGTTCTTCTGCGTTGCCAATCTCACCAGTGCTTGTTTAACTGTAAATTACTGCCACTCCTAAAAATATAGCAATTTCACCTTTTAGATTTTTTTACTCAACTTTAAAATGCAGGAACTTTTATGTCTCCAAGTGATAGCATTAGATGAGATACAGAATCTGTGAAAATAGCAATCTTCTATTGCTGTCTGAAGAAATGCTGAAATCCAAAAAACACCAATCAGAGCCAGGAGGAGGGACTTAGTGCTGTCAATCATCCTCATGCATGGTGCTCAATGCGCTAATGGTGGATTAACAAATTACCTCTTTTTGAAAAACTGTTTTTCCACCACCATTGCTGGATATGCTAACTAGCCTAAATATTCACAACAGGCTATGCTAGCAGGAGCGTAGCAGCGAGCATCATTAAAGTCCCTTTAAATCAAGGCTAATAACTTACCTGTTTAGAGCTGCATTTGACTCATAACTGCAACATTTCAAATATTTGATGTACATTTGCATCATGTTGTTGATGGAATTTGACAAAATGTTTATTGCCGTTTTATTATTGGTTTCTACATTGTTTTTCTTTTTTTGATTTTAAGAACTTTGAACTACCTTATTGCTGAAATAAACTCGATTAAGACATAAGGAAGGAGTTGTTGACTTTTTTACAACTCATTTGTTACAATTGACTTAACCTTTAATTAAATTCTTCAGTTACATTTGGTCTCTATAAATAGAGATTTTCCAGTTTGAATACAAATATTATCAAATTATGTCCATCTGCTTTAACCGTTACTGGAATGTGCTTAAGTAAACATTATGTCATGTCTTAGATGCAGCGAATCTGGAACACAATCTATAGTTCAACCTTCACTCAACAACCTACTGCATGTTTAGTTTTTAGCTAAAGCTGTGTGTCTATTACACTGCAGGTGTCAAAATACTTACAGGAAAATGATTTAATTCTGACTGTCAAGATAAATAAATGTAAAAGTGTGACAGGCTGCCAAATACAAAGTGTTAAAAAATCAGATTCATAACACGTGATTAAGTAAAACACTAGACCAAGACGTTTAGCAAAGGGGCCATTTGCAATTTAAATCAAATATGAAGACTCAAAACTCTTGACAAAAGAACATTTTTGAGAGAGCACAGAGGTGTGAAACTTTTTTCTTGTTTCGGCCACATTGTCGCCCCCTGCTGGCCATTTCTGCCGAGATAGAATTTCATGCCTGTACTGGTGAATCTCCATAAATTAAAATATTGAAGTTAATTTCAGCAACCCATTCAAAATATATATTTTTGTTAATTATTACTCCTCAAAGCTAATGGAAAAAAAACAATGTCCATGTACTGTAACTACATGCAATACTTGGTCTAGGCTCCTTTTGCTTGAACTACGTTGATGCATTTTGATATGGAAGCAATCAGTCTGTAGCTCTGGTGTCTTGGGTTCCTTTTAAGAATACTCACCATATGCAACTTTTTCCTGCCACTCAACTTTCCATAATTATGCATGGAAACAGGAGTTTGAGCAGCCAAGTTAATTGACGATGTGGGGCTTCTCCTAGTTCTGAAGGCAGTAATGTGATATAACTTAATACCTCTCAATTAAGTGATGGTCTTATGAAATACTTTTTATTGGTCTTATGAAATCAAAATTTCTGAAAATAAAATAAAGTGCAGTTTTGTTTGGCTATTCATGAGTCACTTGAAATATCAATTTGCTGCAAATCATTTTAAACCAAATTACTGAAGTAAACATTTCTGCCATTTTAGTTTACTGACATGCAGCTGTGTATTTTCTAAGAAAAAAAATAATGTGTTGGGGGGGAAAAAAGACAAAGGACTGATTTATTCTGCAACATCTTATTAAATAGATTTAGGAACAAATAAATCATTTTTAATGTTACAATTAGTTTACACAATTTCTCCTCCAGACTGTTCAGCAAACATTAAATATACATGTTTCTGTTTTGTCTATTTAAAGTTTCTCAGCTTGTTCTTTGATTTATACTGGTGATGTGTAACATAAGCAGAAAGCAATGTTCAAAGAGTAGAAAAAATACAGTATGAAAAAGGTCCTAAACAGACAAAAGGATTTCACCAAAACCACAGATTACAAACAGCTTTAAATGTGTTGACATTTTAAATAAAATGTACAAGATGGTGCGCGTTCCAGCATGATTTAAGATTAAAAGGTAGGATTTTTTGTCATTTTCACAAATATCTGTTTGCAAAAACATAAAAATGATGTATAAAAAACAAACATTGAAAAAGATAAAACACTTTACACAGAAGTATAATTTTCAGGCAGAGCCCCCTTCAAAATAACTGAAAGGGATCAATGTCTTTGTCACCTTGTGGAAACCTTCTTAAGAGCCAGCATTTGACTTGAATGGACTTTAAACCAGAACGCCAGCGGCTTTTACTCTAACTGGGCTGCTTCTGTGACAACTACATGTAATCGGACTCTGAATATCAGACAGAAACGGGGATAAAAACTTGAAAGTTGGGAGCCAAAGGTGAAAAAGGAAGCTGTTTTTAGGCACACAGACCAACTAATTGCGTCCATCAGAGATAAGGCAGGTTCACTCAGCTGCCATTAGCAGCCGGCTCTTACCAAGGTGACCAGCAGGTGTCTCGTCCTGCAGCCAGAAACATGAACAGTGTGGATCCCTGGGAGAGAAGACCAGGCACACCAAACAGGATGGGACTGAATTCAGTTTCACTGCAGGAATGCGGGAGTGGCGAGGGACATGGGGAGCATGAGGGACAACATGACGGGAGATGTGCAAGGTGCATTTTGGGAAACGGTGAAAGAGGGTGTGAAGGTTATAAAGAACTCACTGCGAAAAGGAGACGTAAAACACCAAATCAATCTCTGCTCTGGTCTCTACTTTCTCACCACAGCTTGTGGGTGAATAACAAACTGGTCGTCAGCGATGGTTTGCTTGTTTTAAAATTCTCTAAGCGGAGACGATGGTCAGCTTTTCTCTTGTTTGTTTCTTCCATCTTATCCAGGATGATAATCAGATCCCATCTAAGCTAATGTTTAGTTCAAACATGGCTGCATGTCATCAGATAAATGCAGCCCAGATGCAATTTTTTGCCTTAATGTGACCCATATTTCATCTCTGCATGACGGTCCGAACAACACAAGTCGGATTTTTTTTCGAATGCGACCCAGGCCACTTGGATATCCGATAAGAATTTGATCTTTTCAAATGTGACCTGAATCTGTACGGTAAAGGGAACAAGTTCAGGTCGTATATATTTGGAAGAGTGAACGACAACGGCTAAAAAAAAATAAAAAATTTCACAAAAATAAAAATCGGATTTGAGTCACTTGAGGCTGCAGTGTGAACGTAGTGAATGTATTCTTTCCAAACTATTATGAATGCACTCAATAAACGACCATTATTTCAGTAATCGATCGTTCTGACCATTAGTCAATTAACCAGATTTTTTTTGACACATTTAGCATATTTTTCATTAATCAATTAAGTTTATTTTATACAATACAAGGAATAAATTAAAAAAGCAAATAATTCATTTTTAAATAAGAAAGTTACTTGAGGAATTTGTGGTAAAAAAATGTTTTAGAAACATTTTTTAAAATGATCTTGAATACAAAATGGCCTTTTTAGAGTCAGTTAATTACTGATTACTGAAGTAGATGACAATTATTTTAATCAATTCATCATGATTAAGCTGATTGCTGCAGCTTGAGCCACATGCATTATCAGCAGAATTTTATTGCATAAAATTTTAAATATATCACCAAATATTGCATCAAGTTAGTTCTCAGATTGCAATTTTGCAAATGTTGACATTGTGACAACTGCATTTCAATGCGTTACGTCTGAATGTCTGTAGAAGAAATCATCCTGGCAAGAATCGAACACACGTAAGAGTCTGTGCAGATGTTGGATGTTTAACGTTAGCATTAAAGTCTTTAAGACATTGAATCACTTCTGGATAAAATGGAAGAACAACTTTTAAAAGTGAGATCAGTGAAGTCACTACAGGACAGAATCTATAATCAGATCCTACCATCAATAAGTAAAAAAAGGCCCTCAAGACATTCAGCGACTCGTGTTCAGGTCATTTAATAAAATGTTTTAACACCTACTGAAGGATGACATTTTAGAGTCCAGGTTAGTGGGAGTTGCCTATTTGGACCCCAATGTTGTTGGCACCACTTTATGTGCAAGCACTTGCAGTAAAAAAAGAAACAAATCTAAAAAAATAATAAAAAGGCCCCAGCTCTTAAACTTGAACAACCTCTGAATGTGTCATTTTCCTGGCTTAAAATACAAGCAGCTATAAATGGAATGGAATAGAAGCAAAATAAATCTGACAATAAAAACGACTAAAAACAAAAAAGGTGCTGAAGCTGGAGACTATCGGATCTGGGGATGTAAACTCTTAGATACGGTTTAAAACTAACCTGCAAAATATCATCTAGATAAATAAAAAAAACCCTGAAATAATAAGAAAAAGAAGTGCTGAAGGTTCTCAGTAGTAACAAGTGCTAAAACTTTTAAAGATTTGGTTTTCTGTAACAGGAAAATTGGAAAAAACAAAAAGAAGCAAAAAGTAAATTTTGGTTTGACAAACTCTGCTGGGATTCATACTTTGTAACTAAGGGAAATCTCTGAACAGCATAAAGCTGTTCACACCACTTAAACTTTAACAAATTTTTCACGAAGCAACAATTTATTTAATACAAATAAAAATCTGAAAAGTGTGGAGTGAAGTTCATTGATAATTTTCATCCAATCTGACCTTTAGCCATGCAGGAAAGCAAAATTTGCAAAAAAACAAAAAACCCTGCAGTTGCAATTATTGGTTTTGAAAGTGTTGAATCAGAGGTGGTGAATATTCCAGCAGGCCACACTTTTCAGGTTTTTATTCTTAAAAACTTTTTGAAACCATCAAACTCCGAATTAAGCCCTAATCTGTGTTGTTCCATCACATGAAGCCGTTACAGTTTGTGGTTTTCATGTGAAAAATCATGAAAAATTTTAAGTATCAATATTTTCATATTTCTACAATACATTTTAATGTTCGGAGCCCCTAAGAGACATGGAGAAGTTTTTTATTTGTAGTTTTCTTGTAGAAGTATTGTATTCTCTCTCAGTAATGTATTTAGTAGTCAGTTCATGCAGCATTTTGAATAATCAGCGTCTTTCTGCAACAATACAAGGTTTTTGTAAGGCTTTTAAATGCAAGTTGACGTCTCATTTGTGAGATATCTGAAGTTTTACATCTCTGGGTTACAATTCCACCACAAACAAGTCAAACATGGGATTTACATCCTTGTTTAAAACCTAAAGAAAAACTTGAATGGAAGAAATTAAAGATACACCCAAACTATTATTTTCAATGAGTTATATTGCCCTCTGATAGTTTAGGTTGTGTGTTTTTGGTGTTTTTAAAATGGTTAATAAAAGGTTTCATGTGCAGTTCCATCTCCACTGAAAGATATTACCTAAACAAAAATTGACACAGTTAGTAGGTTGATTTTAAACCACTTTTCTGCCCCAAACATGTTTTCACAGAGATTCTTTAATTGTACATGTGTGTAATTTTAAATTGGCATTTGTCATCACTGCGACTGTAATCTATTGCGAAGGAATACAATACTTTTGCAAGGTAATAACAAAATATTTTTTAAAAAATCCCCCATGTCTCCTATGGGGCGCCGTAGTAATGTGAACAACATGAAGTCAGGATTTGATTCAGGGAAGTAAACTTAAACAGCAGCACCTTGCTACTACAAAAAGAAAAAATAAGAATAAGTGACCAAACCCAGACAGAGGATCAGGTATGTGTGGCGCCGGTGGAGCATTCAGTCAACCCGCTACTGAATACGCTACATGAAGGCTGCACCACAAGGCCACGCGTCTGCTGCACTGTGCGTCCTCAGAGCTTTTGAAAATGTCAGGTTGACACGTAAAACAAATAAATGTAACCAAACTCTGTTTAGCTCCATTTAGAGTCACTAGTTCAGCTCCATAAAGTCGGTCTGTCTGTCAGTTTCTTCTGCATAATACTGACACGGGAAGGAAATGTAAACTGTATTAACTGTGATCATTTTGCCTAAAAGTTTGCGATTTATCCTCAATATCTAAAGAAAAAAAAGGGTATGTGATGCTAAATGAATAAAGAAAACGACTCGGCTTTCAAATGACATTCTAGTTTTAAAATCAGGAGGCAGATAGTGCAAAAAAATAAAATAAATCTCACAATCACTTTGCATGGCTAAGGGCACCTGACAAACTACTTCTATCAGTCTGCATGACCCCACATCGTGCATCATCGCGCTCAAACTACTTCTACTGAGGCCGTCTGTGTGTGTGTGACTAATGTGGTTGCATAACAAAGTTTAGAGGCAACATTATCCACCCTGCTGTGCTTTTAGTAGAAGGTCTCTTATGAGCGGATTCAGGGAGAGTAAATTAGCAGCAGTTAGGAGACGGAGGCTCTGATTTGATGTCCATTAGTCTCCTTCTGGAAAGAAGCTTGTTTTATCCTTCCACACACACACAGACTGACAGACTGACTGACTGACCTCTGGATGGTGACATCTTTTTAACGCATGCCGTGACTTGCTACAGCATGCTTGAAAATAGCATAGAGGGAAGTGGGGAAAGACACAAACAAGTCGGAGAAAACAGATACCGATGGGGAAGTTGGTGCAGACAGCTTGTGTCTGTGCTCCCATCATTTCACCTTAGTGTACCATCCCTCGCTCCCTAAAAATCTAAGATCCTCCCAGGACGAGGGCTATACCCGACTTTCCCCCGACGCGTTGCCGCTCTCGGCGCCGGCCCCACCACGCTTCCCCACGTCCCCGTGTCCCATCCGACACCTGCCACCCTCCTGAAGCCGCCCCCAGCGGTAGCCGGTGAACGCGGGGCTGATGGGGATGTACTTGAAGATGGCGTGTCTGCGGAAGAAAGCCATGCCAAACGGCAGATCGTAGGATCTCATGCCTTCGAGTTCAGAGGCGCTGAGGCCGGTTCCTCGTTTCAGCTTCCTGATGCCACGTTCCTCCAGGGAGCCTGAGGTCAGACAACCAGATGTTAGTCTGAAGTTCTTTTAATGGTGATTCATTGTGCTTCCTTGAACAGGTTAGGATAGGTCTATACAAAACAAGTTTATTAAATTTTTCTTAGATAATGAGATTTTAGTCTGGTCATTTCTGCCTATTTTAATCTCCTTTCAGAGCACAAGCAACAAGAATGCAGTAAGTGGTTTCTGGACGGTAAATCAGAAATAAAACACTTGTCTTCCTGGAGTTCTGTTTGAGTTTCTAGGTAACGCACTGGGCTTGGCTGGGGTTGCTAGGTAACGGCACAGTGCAATGCAGAATGTAACTTGTCAGGAGCTTTTTGAAATGCCTCATTTTCCAAAGACCAAAATAATGAAAAAATTCTTTTGTTGTTTTGAAATTGCTCAGCTTCCATAAATGCTTAGAAAGACATTTTAATTAGATATATAATTATAAAAGCTGAATTTTTAAATTTATGACCAGCTAGTCATGAATCTTGTTCGACTTCATTCTCCACTTTATTGTTTGGACCCGACTTCAGGTTCTGAACAGAGTAAAACTGCTGGGAGGAAAATGTTTCCCTTTTATTGTATTTTGTGTTTAGAATAAACTGCAACACATAAAGAGTTTTCATGAACCAACTCCACCTCACCGACCCAGAAGGGTTGTTTTTCTTGGTTATGTTTCACATGAAGGCTATTATTTATAAATAAGGCAGTTTTGAAAAAGGGAAAGGATGCAGATCTGTCCATTCGTCCTCTGAGGAATCCTCATCAACAAATTAAAAAAAAACATCCAACATGTTCTGCATTTCTATAAATACCATTTTGTTATTTTTAAAGGGTGAATAAAACTCTTACCTGGTATAGTGTTGTCCAAAATAAAGGCAACACAACCTCCAACGAACATAGCAGTGGTGAGCAGCACGTTGAGGACTTGGTCGACTTCAACTATGCCTGAGGAAAAGAAAACAAAATGAGCAACTATCTGATTCATCGTATTCAAATATAAACAAGATGAAATTATTTTATGTTTTCTAATGGATTTCAATAAAGGGAAAGGAAAATGTTTCTCTAATGAGGGGTGGTGTTAAAAAAAACATTACATCTAACCACTAGATGCAGGGTTCATTCACTTTTCCTCACAATGAAATTCAAGCACTTTTCAAGCATTTTCAAGGCGAACGTTAAAACTTTTCCAGCACCACATATTGGAGATAAAAACAAAAAGACAGTCTGAGTAATTAAGCCGCTAATAAAAAACGTTTTGCTCACCGGTGACCAGCGGGTTCTGCTTCAGGTAGCTGGGCAGCATCAGACCGAAGAAGATGGAGAAACCCAAGACGAAGAGGTTCCTGGACGAGTTGAGGTCGACAAACTGCAGGTTGGAGAGGCCCACGGCCGTGATCATGCCAAACAGCGTGCAGAACAGAGCGCCCAGGACCGGGTCGGGGAGAGAGGCAAACAGGGCGCTGAATTTACCCACAAGCCCCAGCAGCAGCATCATGGCGGCGCCGTACTGGATCACACGTCTGCTGCCCACCTGGAGGGGGAAACGGTTGCAACAAAATGGCTTTTACAACAAATCTTTGTCTATTTTTCTCATCTTTAGAAAGAAGAAAGAAAAATGAAAAACCAAAAACGACAGAAGGAAAACAGAAGAAAACATCAAGACAGAGAAAAGAAAGTAAACAAAAAAAAAAAACCAGATTGGAAAAAAGGAAAGAAAGAAAAGAAAAAAAGAGAAAGGAAACAAAAAAAAACAAGAAAATAAGAAAAAGTAGAAAAGAAGAAAAACAAAGAAAATGAGGAATCCGAAACTGCATCAAAGGTAGTGATTTACTACCTTTGTAATTCCCAGGACACCGATATTCGGACTGGAGGAAGTGGAACCGTTTCCTGTCCCAAAGACGCCGTCCAGCACACAGGAAATGCCCTCGACAAATATTCCCCTAGTGAGCCAGAACAGAAGCATCACGTACACGTCTGGGTCAGGCTGGCCATTAAATCCTGCAGCCGGAGCTTTAAAGTCAGCTCACCGATTGATGGCGTGGATCGGCGGTGGAGGAGCGCAGGAGAGGCGAGCGCAGGCGTAGTAGTCGCCGATGGACTCAATGATGCTGGCCACCACGGCGCTCATCATGCCGATCACACCTGCAGCGGTGACGGTGGGAGTCCCCCACTGGACTGCAGACGAGGAGGGACAGAAAGGATCAGCGCTCCTCCAACCACTGAAGCTTTCCAAGTCTTGACTATAAAACTAATCCCCAGGCCCCAAATCTCTTTATATAAAACTATACCATTTATACTGTTATATAAAACTTTTTTATTTTCATTCTTAGAGCTAAAACAGATAAATATCACCACATAAAACAAAGTTTTCAAGCATTTAATGTGCTAAACTATTCCATCAATTACTCTGACAATTTATCAAATAATAATTGCGGCATTCGCTCAAGCTTTTATTTATGATATGAGAAATGCATTAAAAATGAAAAGAAACGATTAAATCATTTTTTAGATAACCAAGTAAGCATTTTATAGTCTAAAACACAATATTTTGGACTATAAATATTCTAAATATTATTGGAATATTTATAGTTCTACCTTATTCTAAATATTAAAGCTGCCTAATATAGCCTAATATTTTTAGACCAACAATATTTTATTTTATTGTCTAAAATACAATATTTTAGACTATCAAATAGTCAAAAATTTTTATTAAACCATTCTAATTAAAATTTAACATTTTCATAAAAAAATGTAAAATTAAAATTTTAATCATACAAATTTTTTTTATTTTAATTTTAAATTATTTTTTAAAAAATGTAAATTTTTTCTAAAATTAAATTAAAAAGTTTAATTTCAGTTTAAAACCACAAGCTTTTATATTTTAAATTAATCAAATATCCATCTACCCTACAGTTCTGGGTTAATTACTGCTCTGAATATATAATTTTTTCAGCAATTGGCCTTTTGAGTCTGAATAATCCAGTTAATTATTAATCGATTACAAAATTAGTTAATTATTTCAATAATCGATTAATCACGATTAATCAGATTAGTCATTTCAGCTCCAGTATTCTGTAAAACAGCAAATGCAATTCTGAAACTTAAAGCTGACCCATATTCCAATTTATCCTTAAACCTGATCTAAGATTTTAACTCTCTCTTTCTCTGCATCTTGAAGAAACTCACAGGGATAGGGGATCTTGAACCATGGCGCAGCTTTCAGGATTCCCTGACGCGCATCAGTGCGGGCGTAGAAACCGTACTTGTTCTCCTCCGGCGGGAAAACGTCAGTCACCGTAAAAATGAAGCACAGCAGCCATGACACCAAAATAGCCATAATGATCTGCATGCAGGGGAGAAGAAAACCTCTTTTAGATTCATCAGAAGAGAAAAACACCTGATTTGTACCAAATCCAAGTCCTGAGTCTTAATTCTTATTGTGTCCTAAATAATGTAAAGAAAAACATCTGATGCACCAAAGTGGCTTGAAGTACCAGGAAATACAACTTAATAAACATCGTTTCTGCATAAAATCATTGATATCAAATGCTCCACCTTGCTCCTGAGATCACAGTGAATCATCTTAAATGAGACACATAAATCAGACAGACCTGTGGTGTTTTTAATTATTTGGCCTGCAGAGGGGATAAAGGGCTGATTTACAGATGCCTGGGGAGAATGAGATTATCTCTGCTGAATAATTTGACTTGTACAAGAACAAATCTTTAAATAAAACAAGGTGAAATAAATTTACAAGAGAAATAAATGTTCGGATGAGGACAAAAACGGATACCCACCGGAAACATTTTGAAAACCTGCAGCCTGTAGGACGTCCAGCCTTTCTTGGCTTTATAGATCGGCAGGGGGAAGTGAACGTTTCGGGCGTATTGAGAGAAGAGCAGCACCAAAAATATAGTCCTGCAGACACAAAAATACCCTTCAGTCAGATAATAGGGCCTCATTATTTTCTACACATTTTGTTCCCCAGTGTGAGGAGTAATCCTGTTCGAAGATGTTCCATTTAGTCCTGAATGCGTCACGCCAGGACTCCAGAGGATTCGGCGCAAATCAATTATCCTAACAGCCTGGGAACTCTGGCAGCTACAGGCGCATATATCCGTCCCTGCAGAGCGAGAGCTGAGGCCCTCCAGCCAACGACAATGACACGGCAGGAGCTGATGTCACACAACCTCAACATCAGAACCTGCAGCAGCTACCTTCATTACATCGCTCTTTTTACACCAAAAATATCCAGAAAGTTCTCGGTTTGCATCGGAAAATTGGTTTCAGCCACAAATGCTTCAGATTATACAGACAGATGTAGACTTATTGTTTTCTGCAGTTCTTACAAAAATAAATTTGATACTTTTTTAGACCTTTTTAAGATAATTAACAATGAGATTTAAGGCCTGTATCATGACAGAAACGTAAAAAAGAAAATCACACATTTTGTACACAAGTATTTCCAAAGGTTTTAGCACAGAATGGTAAGAGAAGTGAGGCAATGGCGAAGATGAACGTCATCCAGCCAGAAGGTGATACATCTGCAAAGAGCTAGCTAGAGTACATTAGCAGCTAATTAGCGGTAGCCGCAACCGCCTTGTTTCACAAAACGGCTGACAGAAAAGTCCCACAAGAAAATATACATAAATGCGATTAAGTTGTTATGCCAAGTCACCTTTAATCTCCTTTCAAGATTAAAGATATATGACAGGCCAACTTACATTTTTTATTAATTTAAGAAACTTTAAGGCCCTAAATTTAGAAAAAAAAAAGTTAACTTTTTAAGGCTGTTCATTAAAGTATTCAAACGTTGAGATGATAAAGCTGAAAAACGATCTCATCCTAGTGCAAAAACATACAGAAACATATTAAAATTTTCAAAATTGCTGTGTTTCCATTAAGTACATTTATTTTTGCAATTTAAGGTAAACAAAAATACAGCTGCTGATTTTAATAGCCTGCAGTGCTTTAGCTCTTACTGTGGTTAACTGGAGAACCAAAGCGTTTAGGGAATGATGCGTTTCAAGATCCTGCTGTCTTCTTCATGTTCTACTAAAGTGATTTCTTTCAGTCAGGTAGTATCTGGGCATGAGTGCAGCTAAAACAGCTGATGTGTTAAATGTGTTAAAGTTCCATTAATTGATGTTTTAACATATTTTTACAGTCAGGTTGGTTTAAAGAGTTTTCCCCCCTTTAATTCATGATTTGCATTTTGAGTCTGTGCTCACAGGATGGCGATGCCCCAGTGTTTTCCAGCCCTCTCGCCTGCAGCCTGGAAGCCTGAGAGCCCGATGAGGGCCACGGTGGGCGTGATAGTCAGGGGCCCGATGTACTTCAGCAGCATCCCGGGCAAACCCAGAGCTCCGATGCAGACCTCGATCAGGGATGACACGATGATCGCACCCTGGATCTGAGAAAGGTCAGAAAAATTTGGTAATGGATCAGTAATTAATTAGTTATTAAGTCATAAATCAAACTGCTCTGCTAATGCAGTTAGCAAGCTAATGGCTATTGTTAATATAAACTAATAACCTGTTACTTCACATCTTTGTGCTGATTGCCAAATAAACAAGTTTAGCAAGACAAGTAGAAAAAAGAATCTAATTTTTTTATACCAGATCTCATTGGAATAAATTTTTCCTTCTAAAAAAAGATTTAGATTTGTGTGAATTTTATGGATTTCTTGGATCAATTTTATGGATTTCTTGAAAAACTTCTTGAGAAAATTTCTTAAGAAATTTCTTAATTTCTTAAGTTTCTCGAGAAACTTAAGAAGAAGAAATCTTAAGGCCAGATCTGGCCCCTGAGCCTCGAGTTTGACACACGTGTTGTCATACAAACAAATCTCTGCATTAGCCTCACTTTTCATGAGAAATGAAGTATTATCTCAATAAGCTCAACAGATTTGTCTGCATCGGTACAGTTTATTGCAGACGGATCTTTATAACAAACTTCATTCAGTCAATATAAAATGTCAGAAATATTCCATTTATCATGTGGTTTTTGGAAAGTGGTGAAGCTTTAAAAACTACTTTCCATCTCATGATTCAACCTCATTTCAAACAATCAGATGTTTTATGAGGCCCTTGAAGTAATTATGTCTCCTATTTAAAATCCAATCAAAATGAGCTTTAAAGTACATACTTTATGAAGAAAAATACTTTTTAAAATAAAAAATATGTCGGTTTATCAGAGTCTGCTGTTCTAAACTAAACATTTACTTTACAGCTGTAAATATGGAAGGAAAGCCTGGACAAACATCACATTAAATCACATTTAATGACAAAGAAATGACCATAAATGGCTGCCATCATCATCATGTTCCAGGTAGTGATCCCATTAAGTTCCTCTCTGTCCTCGATTCATCTTGAGCATTTCCCCCACCAGTTTGAAATCAGTTTTGTCTCATTGGCGTCACATAAAGATCAATTACCGACCCGGCTCACGCAGACTGGAAAGGTTACCTCAGATTAACGTCATCCGTCACATAAGGACGAATCCTGCGGATGTATGGAGGCGGAGATTTCTCCATCACAACAAAGTATTAGGTTAGGAAAAACTGTATTCTAATGCTATTGTGTAAGAAGTTGCATAAAGCGTTATCTAAGATAATATGAACAACCTCTGATTCAATTTATTGAAGCTTATTTTATAATCGGTTAAATTTCCTTCATCCTTCGCCTCACCTCGCGTATCCTGGGGTGCCAGATGTCCTCGGTGTGGAGAAGCTCTGTCCCGTTCAGGAACGGACGCTCTGCGTAGGTTTGGAGAGAAATGTTTTAGTAGGAGCAAAATTCAAGCATTTTCAAGGTAAAGTTTAACCTTTCGGAGATAAAAACATTACAAAACTAAAAAAAATACTATTTTAATTCAGTGTTTTATTTCTTGCTGTTATCAATAATGCATTGTGATAGTATTTTACATTACAACGCAAACTAAAACAAGATTTTACAAGTTTGGGCTTTTAATAAAATGTTACATTGCTCTTTAATAAAAAACTGCACCGTTTGTAATCACTTTATACGGAGAAAGCTAAACTTTCCAAACACTGAAATAAAACCCAATGCAAGTTCAAGCATTTTCCAGGATTTAAAGCAGCAGAAACCAGAGGAGAGCAGCGTTACCTGTGCTGTTACATTTCCATTTCTCCAAAGACAGGATGGCTCTGGCTGGCGCGAGGAAAGCAAACGCACTCGCCTGGAACAGAGGCAACCTGGAGGAGAAAAACAAGAAAAATCTGTCAAAGGAATTTCAGAGATGTAATAATTGGCTTGTAGAGGCGCACCAGGTCAGAAATGTAGATAAAGTTTCCAACCATTTTTATAAAAAATCTGATCACTGTTGAGTCTGTGCTAATAAACGAGGATAAAACTGTCATTATGATATAAAAAGTAGTTATTTCTGATATTTAAAAATCACTTTTTTCTTTCAAAACCAGCATTTAGAGTTTAAAAATGATCAAAGCTTGTAGATATAATGCACAGGGCTGCAACTAACAATTATTCTGATTATTTATCTGATTTAAAAATTCACCACATTCTGCTGACTTTTTATTTAACTCAAGTTTATTTTATTATTATGCTTAAAATGCACATAAACAAATGATTCAATTCATTTTTTAAATTAGAAAATGAACATTTTGTCACCCATTCCTTTAGTGAATGCTTGATTATTGGTAGCTAATACGGCTAAGCTCAGCGCTTTCTGTTCGACTCAACATCGACGCAGTGTAGAGCAGATCTGTGCAGTATTTTTTTTGTGGATGCAAAAGGTGCTTAGTAGGAGATTTTCCTTCAGAAATTTAACCAGGTGAAACTAAAACTTCCCCTTGACAGGTAAACATATTTATAGATAAAGAATGTTTTGTTTTTATCTTTAATGCATAACTGTACAGTTTGGGTCTTTTTTGAGCCTGTTTTCTCCAGGTAATCTTTAATCAATTACAAGTTGTCAATTATTTCAGGAATTGATTCATCATGATTAATTTGCTTCAGTCCTGGTAGTTCTTCAGTTAAAGAACAGAAATCTTTATTTTCTTTCTTAAAAAACATCTTGTTAACCGGTAATCTTGGACATGATGTGTTTCAGATAAAGATATGTCTCGTATAAAACATAAAACACGTTTCTGTGTTAACTTCTACAAATACACAACATTATAAACATTATTTATGCTCAGATTCAGTCAGGCTCAGTCTCTCCCTCTCTGCTTTAGTGGCATTTCAGTAAAACCCACAAAACAGACAGATAGAGCCCATCTTTCACCTCACAGAGCGACAAAAAGCCGCTGATGTGACAGGAATGCCACTGGCGCTGAGGCCAAAGCCAGACTGTGACTGGAACCGAGCAAAAGAGGGAGGAAAGGACAACCGCTTACATAACTTAAATCGAGCACCAACAGCCTCTGACACACTTGTTGTCCTTCCTCTTTTGAGGAAAAAACAATTATCCAATTCTGTGCTAGAAATGTGAATGAAATTCTTTCTCCGCGTTGGAAGATCTGACTCATAAAGAAACCTCAAACTTAAATATGGTGTGGCAAAAGATCTAATCTGGGTAAAATCAAATAATAAACAATAAATCAAGCACCAAGATCTATGACATCACAATAAAACATGATTGCAATCAAAGATAAGGCCCTTGAATTAGTTCAACTTCACTGGAAGAGATGTGAAATGGTTGACAGTGCCGTGTGGAAACTTGAGATCAGAATAAAATCAGTTTCTACTTCACTTCATTCCATCACATCGGCCAGATTTTTCTTTATGTACGAACTTTTTATTTTTTATAATCTCATCCTTTCAACTGTGACACAAAAACATGACTGTAACAAAGCATGTGATTCAACAATGAGGTATTTCCAGATTCAGTTATGATTAGCTTAAAATAACACCACCAGTCGCCATGGTTACTCCCTCCCTTTCCATGTGTTGCTGTCTTGAGAACCACATCATGCTGGCAGTAAATGTCATTTTATTCCTCATTATCTAGGAATGTGGTCCTTAATGGCACATTCTTCCCGGCTCACTGTGGTTGATGATTCCCTTCTCATAACAAACCTTGATGGTAACGACATGCAGACAGTCTTCCCATCAGCCTTCACATGCACAGGGGCTTGCAAATCCTTCATCATCCTCCATCACCCTCCAGTGTTCTTAAACTTTATGATATTCAGTGTGTTTTATGCGATGATGGTCATGAAATCAATCAGAGCATCTAGTCTTTAGAAGTCACTTGATCTATTATGCTTTCCTGACCAGGTTAGGTCAATGTTCTACACAAAACACGTTAATTTTTTTTGCACAGATTTAGATTAGTTACATTCTAGTTTGGTCAGTTCTGTCTATTTTGAGTTCCTGTCAGAATGAGTAATTTCTGAATGAGCCTTCTATCATTAAGAGTGGATTTAAAGTGGCCTCCTGTCACTATAAATCCAGATACGCTGCTGATGTTTTCAACTGTAAACATTCAACATTTAAAGTTGAATGTGAAAACAGCTTCAAATAGATGCACAATTATACAACAGTGCACCTTTGAAAAGCAGACGTGGACCCTCCTGCACAACCAACAAGAATGCAGCAAATGGTTTCAGTAAGCCAATGGCAAAACACCTTTCCAGTTGCCAGTGTATACAGCTGACCAAATGTGCTGGAGCTCAGCTTGGGTTGCTAGGTAACGGGCTGGGCTTTTCTGGGGTTGTTAGGAGAGGGGCTGAGTTACATGATTAGCCTAAAAATAATAGGCTAATCATTTCAATCACGTTTGTTGTTCCAGTTCCAACAAACATGTTCTAGTTTGTTGTTCAAACTGGCTCTGGAAACAGTTTCAACATCAAACAAAAATTCAACCAGTTTGGACAACAAACCGGAACACGTTTGTTGTTCAAACTGGTTCTGGAACTGAGCTAAGCTTTGTTTACATTAGATAGTGGAGGGTTTTGAAACAGCTCAAAACATCAACCTATTTGGCAATTCACAGGCATTCGCTTGGGAGATCTACTTTTCGAAAGACATTCAGTATAAATCCAGCTGCTCTGTGAAGGCCTGAAAAGTTTGTTGGAAAACTTTAGAAAACAAACATCGTCATACAGACCAAAGAACAATCTCCAGAGCTTTCTAAAACATGTTTAGGTTATTATGCTGTATAATGTTTAAAACATTATATGGGACAGCTGTATTATACAGTATATTGTTTTAATATACTTTTAACTGTAAAATTACAACAAAATTTACAAAACATTCAATAGAGACATCTTTGTTGATAAGAAAAAGTAAATTAGTAGATGAAAAATGGGGATGAGAAGCAGATAGTTAAAAAACTTTTATTCTAAAAAGATGAGTGGAGGCACAGAGTGGAGGAAGGTTAGATAAATGTTTGTAAACAGACCAGCAGAAATATGTACTTATGTTGGAGAACAAATCTGTGAGAACTAGGTCACCTCGCTTGTTCCTGACGTGTGTGCACTTGTATTTCTGAAATTAGGCCTTCCAAGTAGTTTCTCAGAAGAAAATGCCTGTGGATTTAATTTATTATAGTTTTGGTTCTTCGCTCCTCTTGTCAGCATGTGATGCAACACTTGGACGACACGCAGCTCGCTCCCTGAAGTGCTCTAAATCGCCTGTGTTTAGTTTAAGGAATTTCATAATTTCACTTCCAAGTTTATGAAACACAAGCGGCTTTCTCCTCTTGGCAAAGAGGAAGTCCGAGTCTTAAAGGACAACAGTCACATGAACAAAACAGGGAACTTCAAGTAATGCTTGAATGCTGAGTAGGCCCAACAAAGTTATGCTTACACACTTATTCAGACCACAGAGACCAAAAGAGGAAGGTGGAGGAAGAGGAACCTGAGGGTGGCATGAATGGCCCCCAGCTCTAGGAAACTCTAAGCTGGACTGTTGGATACCTGCAGCCCAGCGTCGTTTGCAGCAGGGTGGTGATGCCGACGCAGAAGAAGATGGTCCCGATGAGCTGACTGGTGGCCCACTGATCGAAGCCGACACACATGGCCTCTGCGAGAAGGAATGGGACGGCGATGGTGCCGCTGAAACACGTCAGGTAGTGCTGGAAAGAAAAAAAAAAAAGACGTCAGTCACAAGATGATCAGTTAAGGCTGGAGTGACTTTCAGAAAAAACATATTTACATATTTGTTGAAATGATCACCATGTTCCGACATTGTAAGACAGATAATCGGTGAAAAACAAAATTGTGCTCCTCTGCCACCAATCCGAGCCAGGAGGAGGGTCTTAAAGCTGTTAGTCATGCTCATGTATATGCTGCTTGCACCCTTGGCTTCTCTCTTTTGTGCGCTGCAGCGTCTTTCAGTCAGCAGGGCCTGCTGTGAATGCTCAAGCTAGTTAGCATAGCCACCAATGACGGCAAATAAACCTGTTAGTTGTTTGTTCTGCATTAGCACATTTAGCAGCACATAAACAAGGTTGGTTGACAGCGATAAGACCTTCTTCCTGGTGCTGATTGGTTATTTTTGACCAGGAATGGCACGTTCCTTCAAACCTCAATGGTAGCACTGGGCAGAAGAGGAAGCGATTAGGCTTTTAATCTGTCTCATTAAACCGTCACAACCTGGTGACATTTTTAACAAATTATAAAATAAATATTTTAGCACCTATTTAAGGTCACATTCCACAGAGCAAAAACATTCAGCTGCTTACTCACGCTATCGCAGGTTTGGGTAGTAAGTAGGTACATTTACTAAGTTACATTACTTGAGTAATGTTTTGGAAACAAAGTACTTTTAGAAGAGGTTTTACTGCAACATACCATTTAGTTTTACTTCAGTATTATTACAATAAAGGGAAATGTATTTTTATTTAAGTTAAATAATCTGCCAAGGGAACAAGTACTTTTTAAAAATCAAAATAAAGGAATTCTCTCTACATCTTGCTAAAAAGTTACGAAGTTTTGTCTTATTTCAAGTGTACCAAGACATTTTCACTCATTTCAGTTTTGGTAGTGTGCTGAGCCATTTTGAGATCAAGAAGATACAATAAACACTGTGTTTGCCTTGTATTAGGTTTTATATCAACTTTTTGTTTTTTAAAGTATTCTGCTTAAAATGTGTTTTGTAATTTTTTTCATTGATGCCATCACTTTAAGAAATTAAATCTGATCAGTAATTTACTTTTTTCAAGTATTTTTACTGAATATTTTTTTTATTCTTACTCGAGTAATTTCTTGGACGGCTACTTTTTACTTTTACTTGAGTCAAAACATGTTGAAGTGCAACTCTTACTTTGGTTTGAGCTTCTCCATCTCTGCTTAGACGTGTGTGTGTGTGTATGTGTAACTGTGACACTATGAGGGTTTCTGAAAATTCATCATAAACTTGTGCAACCACTTCTTGTTTTAAAAGTCACTCCTGTTGTTTGTGTAGCTGCTCTTCTGACCAGAACTGTATAATTTTTTTTATTATTATTTTTTTTTTAAGAGGATTTTTTTTTGGCTCTAGTGGCCTTTATTTGAAAGTAGCTTGACAGGAAATAGGGAAATGAGAGAGGGAAGACATGCAGCAAATGTCACCAGGCCGGGAATCGAACCTGCGACTGCCGGCATGAGGACTAAGGCCTCCTCCATATTTGGGTTGTGCTTTGCTCCTGCGCCACCACAGCACCCCAGAACTGTATAATTAACTAAAATAACTGCTAGAAGAATTAGCTAAAATCAGTACCACTTCTCTTACAAAAGCATTCATGTCTGTACCAGAACACAACTGGACCAATCAAGCTACACCTGCGTGATTTATTTGATGTGTGTGTGTTGGGCACACTCGGCTCTTACTCTTGACATTTAACTGGAAGATTAAGCTAAATGCTTTGGTGCTAGATGGAACATGCCAAGGAAACATTTACAGTTTGCATTCCTCAAAACCTTTCAACCTAATTCGTCACTAGATGTAAAACACTGCTGATAGTGCAAGCCTTTCTTAAAGTGACGTAGCTCTGTGTGCCTAAGTGTTAAAAGTTTCATGTATTTATCTCGTTCCGCTGCGGTCTAGTCCAAGAAACTGTTGTAAATTATTATTTTTTTAATCCTAACATAAAAAAGGTTAAATGAAAAGAAACAAACTAAGAGCGAGGTACAGATACATTTTTTGCTGGTGACAGAAAAACAAAAACAAGGATGAGATATTGTTGTTTACCCTTCAATCCACTATTTTAGACTAAATCCATTTATTTAAACAGCAGTTTAGGACTTATTCCATGCGTGTATGTTTGGTAAATATAATTACTGTGTGGTCTTTGTGGGGCTTTGCACTCACGTCATTTGTACATTTGTGAGGTTTAGGTCATCCGCCTCACAGATTTGAGGCATAAAGGGGAGATGACGCATGACAAAATGTCCGGTGTCAGACAAAATGACGCTGAGGTCGCTCGGTGGGAACATTAACGTGACGGAACAAATCCTATTTTTGAGTCGGGCTGCATGGTTACGTGCCGAGCGATGGGAGAAAAACCACTGAACACACAGAGGACATAAACGTGTAGGTGGCGTTATTCTTTCTTATTTAATCCAGCTTTACTTGCAGATTTACCTGTAAGCCTAAGAACACACACAGATACCAGGGCGGGGTGTCTTCAATCGTATAGATCATGTCCATCCTCCTCGCATCCATGCTGTCTGTGCTGTCGAGCGTCTCTGAAATCGAGCTCTATGCAGACGATGAGAGGGGAAGAAAAAAAAACAGCATGAATGTCTAAATCCCTCTAAAAATAGCTTTAAAAAGACAGACAATAATGCATTCTAGTTGGATTTATTTACACTCAAAATAAACTTTGATGAGCATATCTGAACAGTTTGGATAAAAGTGAAGATTTCAACATGAAAAGACGACAAAATTAGGCAGAAGCTGTGGAAAAAGAAAACATTTTAGTCAATCTAAGGAAAAATGCACAGTCATGGCGACACAGCGGAAAAAAAAAACCTGTCTTGGTAACATGAGTCGACCTTTTCTGCTCCACTTCAGCAGGAGTGCTCATCTTTATCATATTACACGTGGAAAAAAAAGAACAATTCAATTGTGTTTTTAGAAATATTATTTTTGTTTACAACTTTGTTAAAAGTTAATTAGGCATGCCTGATAGAGTAAAAGATAGTAAAATTGTACGCCTCCATTTGAATAAGAAATGTCTCATGCAAATGTTAAAGTTTTAAAAAAAGCAAACATGTCTGCTTAACACTCATTTTCAGTGCCTTGAAAAAGGATTAAACTCTTTCATATTGTCACAAGAGAAGCTAAACAATACAAAGCAAAGTCGCACAAGTAAAACTTCATTGTTGAAACAAAAGTAAAATGGGACAAACTCTCAATCAATTTTCATATTTAACAATTTCATCATCAGAATCGTGTAATAATTTTAAATAAAATTCAATTTATATAGCACCAATAAATTAAGTGTCATCTTAACGCACAAGAACAAATTTACGTGTAAATATTTTGCTTTTTCACTTAAAATAATAAATTAAAATTATCTAAATTAAGGCTACATGAATCAATCACGCGGAGCCTGACAGAAGGTGCCCAATCCTGAATGATCTTAAGTGTATATCTATCAATTATTATTTCATTAGAACTAATAACACATGACAACCACAGCCCAAATGATGCATTTCTGAGTTTAATAAAAATAAAATTAAAGTGAAACTGTTCAATTATTCAAATTTATTAATTTTTGGCTCCAAGTGAATTAAGAAATCTGTAATAGTCCTTTTTAAAAATTATTTTAGCGTGTAATTAAAAAAAATTACACAGCACAATAAATACCATATTATGACACTATAATTATACCAATGACTAAAAAAGGGCTTGTAAACTTACTGGATCAAAAGGTTCAGGAGTAATATGTTTTATAGTATTATTCACATAAAACTTAACATTACTTGTGGTGTTAGAGTTGCATAACCACAACAAAATCATCATTTCGGATTTTCCAATTCCCAATACTCATCATCGTTAAAGCGAGAGCAGCACAATATAGCGAGTCATATCGCCATCTTAATATCAGTCTGTGTAATAATGCCATTACAAAGCAGTTTCCCAGTTCAGTTTTAATCTCCCTGATAAGAAGCTGACGGTTTACTGCTTCCTCTCTGCAGCAGAATAGACCCAGCTCCTTCACAATACAAACTCTGACCCAACAAGACCAGCCTGTTAAACGTCATCAGGAACCAGAAAGTCTGCTCATAAATCTGGCAGCTAAAGGACGTTTCTCTGGAAAAAGATTCAACAGAAAGAGGGCTGGTGACTGCGGTTGCCATGGTTTCATCATCTGACAAGTGAGAGCGTAAGCTCTTTATAAGTCTTGTGATTACATCTGCGTTCATTTTTTTCCCCTCCAACAGACAAAATGACTTATTAGATCGTATTTCACTCCCATGTTTTCATTTTCAGTGACCTTCTCTGCTGCTTGATTATCTTTGGTGTAGATTGCCATCAGTTCGGTGTTCTCCGTATCCTGATCTCCGGAGGCTCCTCCAACTCCATTTACCACAACCTAAAACACAAAATTAAGATGGTCAAGGTTTTATTTACCAATCTGACACTTTCTCTGCTCTGGTCCACAACCAGAACTAATCATTTTTAGACTGATATAAAATGACTAAGCATATTTTATTGAATCTCCTTCAGAAACTCCATCCAATGACCAGAAAAAAACATGTTACTGGGTTTTTATGTATCTTTTGTCACCTTTAGAGCTGGATGGAACATGCCCAGAAAAGATTTACAGTTCCTCAAAACATTTCAACCCAATTCATCACTAGATGTAAATCAAAAGACAAAATGGCTGCAGTCAGTGGTGCATGCAGGAATGTCATCCAAATGGTAAACTGGGAGCTTGACCTTCAGGCTCAAGATCTTTTTCACGGCACCGTTTTAAAATAAAGACCAAACACCAATAATGTCCGTCATTGAAAATGCCTCACCATTGGATTCACACAGAAACGCACAGAAAAGCTACGTTACTGCAACAAACGAACAGCCGGGGCTCCAACACAGCTTTCGTGGTAAATCACTGATTTTTCCAAACGTCTCTGTTATTTTGACCATTGGAAAATAATAATAATAATAATAAAAAAAAGGTTTTCAATAAAGTTATTGTAAATATTTCTACAGATGTCATGATGGATAGAAGAGACAAAAAGATGGATGGAGGAACATGAAGGGTAGATTAACTAACTGATGGATAAATCTACAAAATGATTGAGGGATATAAAGATGTACGACCGGATGAAAGGACCAATGGAGGGACACAAAGGATGGATGGATGTACAGATGGGTGTTAAGCAATAAATTCATTGAACTCTGTCCTGAGTTCAATGAATTCAGGTTCAGTGAACTCATTCCTGAATTCATTGAACTCAGGACAGAGTTCAATGAATTCAGGTTCAGTGAACTCATTCCTGAATTCATTGAATCAGGGACAGAGTTCAATGAATTCAGGTTCAGTGAACTCAGTTCAGTGAACTGAATTCTCTTCTTAATTTCATTTCAGTGACCTTAAATTCAGTTTATTTACCGGAATAGGATAAAAGTCGGCTCCATGTTTGGCCTCCTCTTCATATTTTCCGCCCTCGCTGCTGCTGTCCATCGATTTGGCGGTGGTGTTCTTCCCCACTCCCATATTTTCTTCGTCAGTGTCTTCTTCCTCCTCTTCTGCCTCGGTCCCTCCTTTGTCTCTCTGCTCTGGTGTGAACGCTGCAGGTGGATCCCTCAGTCCAATTTCATCATCATCAAGGAGTTCCTCTCCTGGTACAAAACGACAAAGAAAACCAGATAATCATCAATATCCTGATCAGCAAAAAAGAAAACTTATGTTCCAATTAAACAGAGGCCCATAAGAGACTCGAGGTTATACATCTTGATCTGTTGGTATTTTTTATATATGATAGGGAAGGAAGGAGTGAACCTCCCAGTTATATTTTTTAAAAACGGCTAAATTTGCCTCTTTGTTTCACATCAGGTCCTTTCAGTTCTGTTTTTGGCATCTGTAGGCGTTTCTGGTTGCAGCAGACCACAAAAGTAAATAAATATCACACTGTAGACTTTGGAAGGCGATTAGCTGAGAACAGAAATGTTTTCCTTCAGGATCTAATTTCTGCCACAAGTCATGTTCAGATCAGAAGAGTAAATTCTTCTGATTTACTCTCATCCAATCAGGATAAATATGAATCCAAAGACGCCATTTTGAATTTATACCTTCATTTATATTTTATTGTTTTGAATTATCAGCATAATTTAAAAATCATGTATCAGGGGTGCCCAAAGTCTGGCCCGAGGGCCGTTTGCAGCCCCTGCACTGATTTTCTGTGGCCCCAAACTGCAATTCAAGAATGGGACAAATTTACCCCAAAGCAAAGGTGGTTAACAGAGATGATTTTTAATTAGGACAAAATATTTTAATAACCAGACTTGTTGTATTTTTTCATTTTATAAATCTGACCACACTTACACTGTGACATTCACTCTAAAGCAGACCTTAATCTGCATTTTTATCAATTTATTGAGCTCAACCAGATACAGCAGCTGTTTTCAGAGAGAAACTGACCCAGTTCCAGTTCTCTGCCGAGAATGGACTCTATTTTTGTACTTTTTCCCCCCCCCCCAAATGAGTCCAAGAATAAGCCAACTGGATGCAATCGTGCAAAACTCCTCTTCACTCCCCAACATTAGTTGTGTTGCCAATAACCATAAAATTGCACAAATTAAAGCTACAAAATTAAATTCACTTAATAAAAACACGCAAAGTTCGAAAAACATTCTTTCCCACCTACCAGAATTAAAGTATTTAGCAAAACTTCAGATGGAAACGCTTTTTTTTTTTACATCACGAGTCACATGACCAACAACCGGATGTAACCACTGGGGGAAAAGACGAAGACAGGAAGTGGTAGGAGGACGATGGTGGACATGTACTTTAATGATAGCATGAAGGAACTTATTCATGTGTGATTTTAATTAGATTTATTTAATGAAAAGACCACAATCAGAAAATTGTTTTTTTTATGATAGCTGAAGTTGTACGCACATTTGTAATGGAAACGTATAAATTTTCTTTAAAAAGTTTTAGATTTTTTTTACAAAAATATTGCACACTTCCTTTATTGCTGAACAGGTCCATAGAAATATGTATATTTTTGTAGTATTGGCTTTTAAAATTGCTGTAGATTTTGGTCCGCGAGACAAAAAGCTGGGATTATTAATGGGATCGGATGTGAAGCTGACTTCTCTTAACCATGAGTCAGGCACGAAAATGAATAATAAAAAAAAAAAGTGAAGCATGGGGAAAAAATGACAGAAGAGGAAGAAGAGAGTAATCAAAACAGAAATGGTACAAAATAAAAAAAGGTACAAAGGCAGGAAGAAAGCTGTCACATGATGGTCGTGTCTAATTCTCGGTTTCTTTGTAAAACACGACCTTGACAGATGTTCCTCTGATTCAGCCTGTTATCTTCCCTAATAACGAGAACAAATGCATCACTTGGTTCCTTTCATTGAGTCTATGAACACAGAAAGGCTCTGCAACCTTTTCAAACCAAAGAGACATTTTTCCAGAAAACTGCAAAAATGCTTAAACACTGAGTTCCTTCAAGTTGCCTTTGATTATTGGTAGCAGGGAAATTGATCAATGTGTATTTTCTTGATGATGGCATTAGACAAAACATTGCTTTGTTTAAAAATTTATGACAGTTATGTCAGTGAAGTAAGCATGTATAACTGAAAAAAACAGACATGCGTTAAGATTGTTTTTAATCTGTTGATTTGCATGATCCCAGTGTAATTAAAAGATAATTTTATTCCAAGTGATTGTAGGAATGATGCTGAACCAGCAAGCCAGTCTCCATAAGTCAGTAAATAACTGTGTGAAAAGATTAATGTGTTTCATATGAGTGACTAAAAAAAAATCCTTATGAAAAAACAACTCCATAAGA
The DNA here is from genome assembly GCA_902982915.1 of Phalloptychus januarius. NCBI lineage: Eukaryota > Metazoa > Chordata > Actinopteri > Cyprinodontiformes > Poeciliidae > Phalloptychus > Phalloptychus januarius. The sequence continues at coordinate 6,487,086 of CADWAE010000482.1, forward strand.
GTGTAAATGGGAATGTTTTTAAAGAGCGGTATTTGTGTTTGCAGGAATGATTGCTGTGCCATGCAGTCACATCCAAACAAATTACAAAAGACTGCAAAAACGTAATAAATGGTAAAAAATTTACAAAATATGTTCCTCATCACTACTTGAAAGGGTTTCTGGCCTTTAAAAATTACACTACTTTGGTGTTAAATATCTATTTGTAGAAATTCATTTAACCAACCAAACCAAGTTCCATGGTAGAAATGGATGATAAATCACTAAAAACAAGTGTTTTTCAAATATAATTCATTCATATAATGCATTTCCCAAAGCTAAACACTTTGTCTAATTTCTTTTCCTTTAACAACAGTTTTTATTTGAAAAAGTCTATCTATATTTGGCCATACAACTGACCCCCAAGGCATTTGGTAATGCATACTCCAAAACCTCTTCATTAAAAACCAACTTTAAACTTTGACCCGAGCAACCCAACAAATTATCACAGAAAACTTTCATTTTCTTCTTACAAAGCAACCATTTCATTTACAAGTTATCACATACAACTCACCATAACCCAGCAGATAATATAAAATACACTGCCATAACAAATAGAAACCATCTTTCTAACTTATGCCCCTGTTTAGCGATCACAATGTACTTAGTTTTTCTTAAACTTCTCAATGTTTTCCAATGATAACCTTATAAAATATGGTTCAGACTAGATTTAAATAATTAAAAGGCGTCGATTGAAGGAACAATCCTCACCCAAAAACTATGTGAGAAAGATGCACAACCACATTACACCAGTTATGTTTGTATTATGGTAAAAAACAACAACTCACTTCTACCTGATTAATTTAGCAATATTTAACATGAAACATTTTCAACATGTTATGCTGTTCAAGAAGTGATATTGTGTCCATCACTGGGTCATGGTGACATATTTTACTCAAAAGTGGCAGACAGCAGAAATGTCTAAACTTTCTTTAAAATATTAAGGTGGAATGTTGGGGCAGATATTAGAAAGGGCTGGGCTTTAATGGATCCCCACTACTGGAGGGACCTAAGGTTATTTTACTTATTATTATTTAATGAATGCATGCTTTGTGCAAAAAAAACCAACTTAAACTTATACGCCAAAATTTGGCGAGTTGTATTGATATTTTATTAATCAATATTCAAGTATTTAAAAAATTAAGTTATAGTCGATTTCTTAGGAAAAGGAGACAAATTAAACCTATCAATCCATTCCTGTTATTTAAGTATAATTTGCATTAGTAAAATAATTTTTCCGGAGTGGAAAACTGACTCCAGCCCAGGGGCCCACATTCTTGCAAATACGCCCCTGCCTCTCCGGGTCATTACTTTTTAAATGTACTACCCCACCTTTATATTCTAAAAAAAGCTGAAAGAATTTTCGACTTCAATCGTATTTTATAAAAGACAAGCACGCAAGTTTTCTAATAAATTGAATCCATCAAAAATGACACTGCATCCTTAATTTCTCTGCTTATTTCCTGCCAGAATTTTTCTGTCAAGAACAGAAATGTACAAGTACTAAAATATACTTCTCCTACCCCTTCAGCCCTAAAATTGTATAATATCTTTTGATTTATTCGTCTTTATTTTATCCTAAACCTGCCTTTTTAACAGCTGTTTCCTGTCGTAAATAAACGTTTTGGAGCCCCACGCCCTCCCCAGCCACTATCACTGCTTGCAGTGTAAGATGTTGGGATAGGTGTAATACCTAGTTGACACATCCCATCACTCCTGTCAAGCTGGGCGGCTGGGAGCATCTGTGTGGGAGGAGCAAGAGAAAGGAGAAGCAGGAGGAAGTCAAAGGAGGGAGAAGAGCAACGAGAAGAAGAGGTGGGGGGAGGCACAGAGGAGAAACACACAGGGGTCGAGGATAAAGAGGAAGAGGAGGAGGTGAGACAAAAGTTAATTTGACAGAAAGCATTTAATCACAAACAACACGTATTAGTGTGACTACTGTGCTGATAAGAAGGTTGTACGGCAGAATAATCCCGCCACATTGAAACAAGTTTCAGGATTATGCATGTAGGAAGAGCTTCTTATAAGAGTAACAGCAGAGGTCATAGGTCAAGATTCAAAAGAAAGCTGAGATGGTTTAATTTCTTCAGCTGAAGTGAACCGTTAAACATTAAACTACAGCTCATCTTTTTTCAAAAATTCATTTTAGCTTTTATACAGATGAATAAAATGAAATTTGAGCCATTATTTAATACCAATTAGGCCTTGTTAATAATAAAAAATATATCCTCCAAGCAGAAATCCACTTCTTAAAAAGCCATTTTATTTCTCCCTGTGTGACGTTAAATCGGACCAAACTTCTCGTTTAAAATTATTTCTATTTGCTTAATACCACAATGATGGAACATGTCAGATTCGTTTACTTTATGTATTTGGTGGCATTGCCTCTGGATTGTACGACTTTGGTCAAATCTTTCAGGTTTTCTTCCACAGGTTTCTCAACACTTTGCTGGAGGTCTGGCCCATTCCTCCAGACAGAACCAATGTAACTCTGCCAGGTTTGTAGGTCACCTCACTCACTCTTTTACAGATCTGCCCACCACTTCTCCAGAGCATTGATATCAGGACTTTGTGATGGCCACACCAAAACATTCACTCGGTTGTCCTTCTAACCACTTCAGCTGTGTGCTTAAGGTGGAAGACCCATTTACACTGGAGCTATAAATTCCTTATGGCCAAATAGTCCCACTTTAGTTTCATCAGACCACATGACATGTTTTCTTAGGTAAAGGTATTTTTCCTTGTGTCCATTATCAAGCTGAAATCTGGCTTTTTTATGTTTCTTTTGAAGTAATTACTTCCTCTTCGCTGATGGCCTTTTGCTCATGTTGGTAAGCAACATGTTAGTGACAATGACGGACAGTCATTATCACTCTGGATAATGACTGTCTTTCCAGCTTCAGGAGAATCTTCACGAGGTCTGGCTTTTGTTCTGGTGTAAATCTGCCCATTTCGGATCAAAACCAGTTCCTCTCTGGGACACAAACCCGTCTCCTTCCTAGTATTAGGGTTGGACATTCCCATCATGTCTATACTCGCTTATAAGAGCACCTTAAACAATCTAAAGTTTTTGTTCCCTTCGTTCAGGCCACACCTGAAATGTGGTGCAATTCAGGTGTGGCCTTAAAATGCCTGCATAGGTGCCTCCGATTATCTCAAACATCTCAGAATGTTGGCCTTGTTCTAGACCAAATTTGGTTGTAAACAATTGGTTCACTTAACTATGTTTATTAGTCTGCTGCCTTTAATTTGTACCTCAATTTAAAGAATAAATGAACATGTCAGCGTTTCACAAAGCCATGACATGTGGGCACATTATTTAAAGACACATCAATCATTCTGTATATAAACCTGATTTAGAATACCTTGGCAAATAAGTCTCATTCTCTCATTGTTGTGGCTTTCAGCAAATAGAAATAATTTGGGTAATTTTATCTAAACTTAAAACACGAGAAGGTATTTGGTATTCAGTGTATGTAAACGTCTTGTTTCAACTGTGAGATGATGCAGTTTTTCAACCAACATGAACTCACAAGTTGTCAGTGTATAAAACTCCCTTAGTTTTATATAAAAAAAAAGAACAATTTTTGTTTTGAATCAGATAATTATGTAAATTATTTAGGGCAAAAAAATCATGGAGGTTTGAGTGTTGGTGCAATTATTGGAAGAAAAGGTTTTTCATGATCTGACTCTTCAATTCTTGGTCCTAGCCAAATCAAGAGAAGCTAGCTTACCAAATTTTGTAAAGTTTCTATTCACATATTTAATGATAATCATATGCAAAACAATGCCACAATTCAGATAAGATCAGATGTAGTGAGCAGAAAGTACATCAAAAGCAACATGGGCCTCCAACACTAGCAGAGCTGCAGGCTGATTGCCTTCTTGCCAAGCTGAAACGTCTTTTCATTAAAAAACGAGGATGAACAAGTATTGAGCACACAAACCATGCAGTGCATGTGCATATTTATCAGTAGGCTGGCAAAAATGATTGAAGACAGCATTTCATTCTTGCATAATTTTTGAGAAACTACTTTTTTTTTTATTACAACTTACAATTTCTTAAACTGAATTACTAAAAACAAACACTACATTGGCATGCATCTTAACTGCTAGTATTCAATTTCAATTCAGCTGCAAGTCAGGGGAAAATACAGATATTTAATTTGGAGGTTAAACATCTTCCAGCCATGTTCAAGCTTGTGAATGTTTTGCAGCACGTTGTGAAAACAGAGCAGACCATTGATCTCAGTGGTTTCCAGCCTGAGGCCAACACGGCGCTGTGCATAAGCTGTGTGATGTGTAGTCTGACATGAAGTATCCCAGCAGCAGCCTCTGGGTGACTTGAGGTCTGATGAGGCGTGCGCCAACACCAGAAGAGCCACGCTACTGTAGCATGAAATCCTCAAATGCTCCGGCTCCTCTGTCGCCCAAGAGACTAAACCCCCCGCAGCCCGACTCATCTGCGTTTGGTGTCTGGGAATCCAGACCCAACAAAGCATCATAACCAACATAAAGAAACAAAAGAACAAAGAAATGGAGCGAGGCAAAGACAGGAAACTGGTTATGCAACGCAAGAGAGATCTGGTTTCATAAATTTAACTTCTTATGTTATGTAAAGTGTGATGGAAAGGAGGAGGAATATTCGTGAAGGAGAGAGTTCTGCGGAAATAAGTTATGAGAGAAAGGGAATAAATAAGACGAGAAATAACTTCTATTTATTTTATGTCAACTCATTCCAGAAGAGGAAGGCTGTTGAATGTTCATCGCTTGGCTCTACAGCCTGATCAGGCGTTGAAAGGAGCAGTTATGTGGGGAATATTATGACAGAATATTAGGCCCAGGATGAGAAAAAACAATTACAAGAGTAAAGTCATAATACCAAGTGAATAAAGACAACGTTACAAGAATAAAGTCATATTACGAGAAGTCGTATGAGAACAGAGAAGTGTTATTACAAGAATCCACTCATAATACGATAAAGTCTATAATACAAGTAATAATGATACCAGAATAAGGTTTTAATACGAGAATAAAGCCAGTTGACAAAAAACCCATAACATTACAAGACTAAAGTAGTAATAATACAAGAAAAGAGTTGAAATAATACAAAAATAAAGTTTTATTACCAGTAGCTGTATTGTATGACAAAACAAGTCAGAACATTTTGATTAAAAAGTTGTAACATTACGAAAATAAAGTCACAATAGGAAAACAAAGTTTGGAATAATACGAGAATAAAGTCATAATGTTACCAGGATAAAGTTCTAATAATACAAGAAGAAGTAAAACAAAAAACATTATGAAAAGTCGTAACAATATGAGAATTATTGTAAAGCAATAATACAAGAAAAAAATCTTATAATTTTACCAGATTTAAGTTGGAATATTAGGAGAGTGAAGTCGTAATTGGAAGCACACCTTCATCAGGACCTGTTCTCTTCTTAAAGCTCTGCTTGTTGTTCTCTTCTGCTTGTTTCCATCTCATCATTTATTTAGATTGTTTGGCCTTGCAAAGTTCATAGTGCACTAAATTTCATTTTCTGTCAAGTGTGAGCAGAGGTCTAAAGTACCAGAGAAAGAAGAGTCAGTCCATTGACCAAAGATACTTAAATACTTCAAATTTTAAGAATACTTAAAATTTGTTGAGCAGAAATGCAGAGATTAGTTTACTTTAGCATTTTTCCAACAATTAAACAACTTAAAAGATTCCTTTCTGAATTTTTATAAAATGGAGACACATATTTAAGTGACTTCCATAAAGTTTTGAAAAAAAAAAATCCTGCAATGTAGTAAAAGCTATAAGGACAGCATGTACAAAACATACAGCAATAAAAGCTTCCAGAACCAAGCAAATATCTGAGGGTAAAATGAGCCAAATTAACCTCCCTGAAAAGCAATTTTAGTCATTTTAAAGTCCCAATAAGCATTTCAAGGTTACCCTATAAAAGTAAAAGCTCTAAGGTTTCGCAGTCACAACATTTTTATGCATTCATGTTGTATTGTTCTGCAGGTGTCCTCAACTTTAACCACCGAATGCACATTCAATGTCAGTTGAGACGTTGCGAAATCATTTGACCCAAGAAAAGGAACATAGCATATCTTGAGAAAAATATGCGAGGCAGCCAGGGCAGCAGGCGACACGTGAGGAGTTTTTATTTCATCACAGCAGGGAGAGAGAAATGTAAAGCAGTGGGAAGGTCGTGTTTACCGTGACCGGTTTCTTTTCCAGTGGAGCAGAGGTAACTGGAGTTAAAAGGGTAGCAGCAGATGTTCCAGTAGCGAAGCAATAAGACGACGTCTGGACTGATACATACAGAATGTGATTACATGCATAACAAGAAGCCAAAACCTAAATATAATCTATTCCCATGTGGTTCCATAAGGAATAGAGATAGAAAACCCAAACTAATGAATAAACTCCGTTTATTTGTTTAGAAAATTGCTAAAGCCTCAATAATACCTAAAATGTAAAAATACTTAGGTTTAGGGCGCATCCACACCAGCCCTGTTGAGTCGACTTTAACTCTACATCGTTTGTGCAGAAACTCCGGTTCGTTTAGGGGGATGTAAAAACTCAATCAAACTGATGTGGCCAAAAAATGTTAACTCTGGTCTGTCTACAAACCTCGGTCTCGGTTCAGTTCAAGTGAACTTTGGTGCAGTTCAAATGTATATCTGAATGTAAGTGGACCAGAGACCGCTCCAAAAGCAGGAAGCGAACTATAGCGCAGGGCATTCTGGGTAAATACAACCAAAACAATGTGAACATCTAATGTTAGCAGGCTCATGATCTTTTATCAATGACACAAGAAATATCTTCCTACCACTACCAAAACTAAAATTTGATGCTTCTCCAATTTTGTTCACATTTCATGAAGAGGTTTTTGGTTTTTCTCCAAAACGGGTTTTTCAGATGGTTTGATTTTTTTTGGCACAGTGCTGTGCCAAAGCAAACCGCACCGGCTGAAAACGTGAGGTACTTTTTCCAGCATTACAAATAAAAAAAACATAACTATTTAGCATAAACGTATATATTTTTTTATTTGTTATCAAAAAGCTAACAATTAGAAACACCTGATTGACTTATCTTTCCAATGATTATATACAAATGTCTGATATTTTCTTATTTGAGCAACAATAGGTGCAATAAATTCCCTAAAGCTTTTTAAGGTCTGAATGACTAGTAAAGGAAATAAAAACTACAGTCCTTAAGCCTGCTTTCTGCTAATTTGAATGCTTTGACCTAAACCACCAGAATGAATTTCCGAACATTCAAATGTTTTTAAATTAAATGCAAACCCAAACTGCAGCGGCATTAGGGAGGGGCAGCTTCACTCAAGATAACAAGTTTGGTTAAAATGTATTTATTTATGGAAGCTTTTGCTACATTTAGAGCATTAGTTTATGTTACTTCCATATTTATTGTCAATAATGCTTAGAACTGCTGATATTTTCAAAAGAAAAACTAATCAGCTGATGCTTTGAGGTTGAAAATGCATCTGAAATGTGCAGCTAAAATAATCATTTCTGCTTTTTATGGACATCATCATGCACATACTGTGCTGACTTCACACAAAGCATTTTATTTAATGACACTAGCTGTCTGTGGAAAGCCGATCCATTCTTAATGTGTTGCACAAGTTACCAGACCACATGTGTAAACGCCGAGTCATTTAACCACTTAACGGAAAAAATAAAAGTCACTTAAACATACGATGGCCGTCCAGTTCTGGTTTTATAACTCAAACACGTGTGCATGTGTTGTGTCATTGTTCTAGTTTTGTAACTTTAATATGTTGTAAAAGGACTTCGGTTACAGAATGTGCATTTTAAAAGAGGCAAAGATTGTTTTGGCAGCAGCTACTATGCAATAAACACTTTTAAAAATGGCAAATCTATACAAAACAATAAAGTATATTCTATAATTAATTAAGTTAAAACCAAGAAATTAAAGAAAGTAAGTCTGATGGGACTCTAAAGAAGACCAGGCATGTCCAGGAATAAATTATTTAATTTGGGCTGACCAGTAAAAAGCAAAGAAAATGTTACAAATTAATTAATTATACAATGACAATTAATTGTAATTTTCTCATATTTTCTCCATCATCAGTGTTGCTATCCCAGTTTGAGAGCAGTATATTTGGCAATTAATATCTCCATCAGGTGATGGAAGGCAAAGGAAGGCACTCAAATTGGCCAGAAGAAATATTGGCATGAAGAGTTTTAATGCATGGCATTTGGAATCAAACAGTCTGCCAAATATTACATGAAAACAGGTCTTTGAGATTTGGATTCAAATTGGTGCAGCTCTAATTTAAAATTAATCCAATGTAATCTCATCAAAAAGATTTAGATTTAATTGCAATTAGATCCTAGTCACGGTATGATGGCGATTGGTCATCAACTTGACACCAGTTCCTTCTTCTTACAAAAAAAACGCCCAAAAAATTGCTTTTTTTATCCAATAATAATCTGACTTGGTCGTAAAAAAAAAAATCGTAGGACATGACAAAATAAAAAATTATTTGCAACACGTAGAGAAGCTTTAATTTTAATCAAACCAATAAACAAGTCAATATTTTCAAAGTTTTTCTCCATTTGGTTCTTACAGCAGCACATTGGCCCACACAGTTTGGCGTCAGCAGCAGATGAATGGGAGACATTTCTCCCCTTTGTTCTCAGACAACATTTACTGCGACTGTAAATGTTTAGCAGCCTCCTCCATAGGCTGCTAAACCCCCAGTGTCTCCAGCGCTGTCTTTTCCATTAAGCTCAGCAGGGATCTAAATTCAAGGTACCGTATTCGTTGTTGCTTTAAGTTGGTGAAATCCTTTAAGCCAACTTGAGATCAGACTCACTGCAGCTCAGTCATGCAACCAGTTTCATGTGTTTGGAAAGTAACAGCAGAAAGGCCTTTCATTCAGCCTACCTTTGCTCTGTGTCATAGGAGACACTGCAGTCTTTATAGCAAATAAAGTTATGAAACTACAAAAAGTGGGTCATAATATAAAATGCTTCAATTGTACTATGTTGCAACACTTTCAAGAGCTAAAAACAGCTTGTGTCCTGGCACACACAAACTGGGTTAGCACTGCAATAATCAGCCTGAGATGTCTAAAAATAAGTGATTAGATTTGTGCTAGAGGTCTACACAGGCTGATTTTTGTCATTCACAATCAATGAGCCATAAGCTACATTATCAAATAAACTAAATACTGTTTATTTCTTTCCTCAAGACATAAAAAAAACCCAAGAGGGAACATTTATTAAATATAACCTTTGCAGAAAATATCCCAGATCACACTGCAGCCATGCAGAACATCAGATTTCACAGTAAATACATTTCAAGATTAAAACAATTCTATTAAAATAATTAGCAATAACTAATTCAATAACAGCAGCAGAATGGGGTTTGTTCTCATCTGAAAGTTTTGATTGGCCTTGAAAACTGACAGAGCATATAAAATGACAGTCCAGAAGGGTCAACAAAATGCAAAAGCCACAGCAGAAGTGATTCTAAAACTAAATTAGAAATTATGCCAAATCTGCTAGCATAACTTTCATTTTAGTTTTAGTCCAGCATCTTCTGCCGCATATTGTTGGCCTTTCTGGGCCGCCATAGTATTTGAATGCCGACTGTTTTATACACAATGCATAAAACATTTTCTTTGATATTACTAGCAAAAGTAAGATATAATTTATGCAGTAAAATTTTTTTATTTTAATTCAAAAATGCTAACCAATTAAAAACAAGCTAAAAGTAACCACATGTGGTCTTAATTTGCATATTTATAAGCACCTATAATACAGCAATATATTACTATTCTCCAATATGCCTCACATGCAGTCACACCAATTATTAGTAATTACTCCCAGAGAACATTTAATCAGCTGCGACAGACTGACGACCTGTCCAGGGTGACCCCGCCTCTCGCCCAGAACGTTAACTGGAGATAGGCACCAGCAACCCTACCGACCCCACAAGGGACAAGGGTGTTATAAAATGGATGGGTGGACATTTAATCAGAGTGCCACAGCTTTTATCTAACTATACCAGCACTGACAGTGAAGAAGCATCATGTGACAAACACGCCACTGAAATACTGAAAACATCAATAATCTGCATGGGGGCCAAATCAACAGTTTCCACGTTTGCTCGGAAAGGGATTGCTGCAAATTGATAGTTTTCAATTAGGAAACTATCTATACAAAATCCACTGAATTTTCCAGTCTTTTATCATAATTTGGATTAAACTAGAGCATATTCGCAAGAATAAGCCTTGGTTTCAACCATTTCTTTTTTGGTAAATTATTGGTTTGTAAAATAGTATTCTATTTTGTTTTCTTTTTTGGTAATGCTGTAAATTTCCAAAAATAAAATCAAAATCTAATTTAACTGGATCAGACTGTATGATGAACTCTACTTGACTAAAATAAACTGAATTTGGATAATCGGATCTTACATTAGATTTTTTTGTCCTTTAACGACAATGTAAACAGAAACATCATGAATAATTTTTAATTACCCTACACTAGCCATCTGTCTATTTATAAAAATAAAGATTTAGGGTCAGGAAACATGCATGAGATTTTACTGAAATCAAACAAGCATTAAATAAATGTCAAAAGCATATTTATTCTTTAAAAGAAACTGCTGTAGCTAAATTAGTAAAATAAAACTTCTCAATCTGTTGTGCTCATCAGAAGATGAAAAACTTGGGATAGACTGATGAGAAACTCACAGCTGACTAACTGTGGTGTTACGTTGCAGCTGTATTGTATACATTTCAGAGTGAAACCAGAGCAAACCCAGAGGAGATGTTTTCGTCTTGATATCAGGTGTGGTGGTGCAATCAGGGAAATGGCTGATAAAAACAAATAAGGTGTTAAAGATAAAAACAACTATCAAAAAGTTAAAACGATCAGTGGGTGAGGTTGCTCAAAAGCAGAATTAAAACCTAAAGCTGAAACCTTTCATTCAGGGTACAGGATCAGAAACGGTTGACGTGATCCTCTTCTCGTTCACAAACAGAGCAAGTCAATTTGTAACCCTCTTTGGCATGTTGCTACCGGTTCATTCATCATCTGTCAGCCTGCTGATTAAATCCTGATAACTTCAATACAAAGTAGGCCACCGCTTTGCTCCAGTTCCATTTACAACATCAAATGACCTCATTCTGTAAAATGTCAGACATGCTGAAGGTTCAGAGGAAATGTTTCTGAACCAAAAAATGAACAAACAAGACTGAAGTCAGGTGCATCGGTCTCCGATTGCTACATCTCCGTATTTTGCAATCCACATTCAAACAGCGAGTTATAAAAGGTGTGTTCTTGTCTTCAAACACAACTGTAAACATAAAAGCAGCTTTTTTTCTTTCAGCCCCATTTCTAAAGAAATCAACAGATTTGTTTTAGGTTAGGACACGTGAGGATCTGTCAAATAAGTGCCTGAGGCTGTTTCAGTCACACTCTCAGGTTAACCCACATGGAAATCATCACCTTCCAAAAATAACGTCTTTTTTTTGTTTGCCAAAGGGGATTTTAGTAAAAAAAAAAAAAATTAAAACAAATAACTTTTGGCAACAAAAAAAAAATGACTATCTTAATGATAGATTAATGACTGTAGCTCCCATACCTGTCACTACTTGACAAGGAGAGACTTGGAAAAAAAGTTCAGCGATGGAAAAAGCAAAAAAAAAAAAAGAAAATTAAAATAAATATAAATAAATAAATAAATCAGATTTTTTAGGATTTGTCCTGCCAAATCAAGAGAGAATTGCCCAATTCTGATTTCTAGTTTTCATTTGTCAGTTTAAGACTAGCTAATAAAAAAAAGAGGTTTATTAATACAGAACTTTCCTTATCAGTCCTGCGATAAACTAAAAAAAAAAACAACAACGTGGCTTTAATAATGCTGTCTTGAAGCGAAATACTGTTAAAGCTGCACAGTTAAATATATTAAATAGGTTAATCCGCACTGTTTTCATTATGCAAGAATCGTATGGTGTATTTTGCTGCCTTTTCGATGTTTAACCCCCATCTTACATAATTACTTCCATCACTCAGCAGAACCAGGAGCTAAAAACAAATCTACAGTATTACTGGGAAAATTTTAACAGATTATAAACAGAAAACATAAAAATGAGAACGGAATTAGGATTTAAGGTGTGCCACTTCATGAGGAGCAACATGCTGTAATATTACAGCTGGGCAGACACACACACACACGCCTTCACTGTACAGTGTGAAGGCAGTGCCTGACCCAGTGGTACAGTGTAATCTTAGTCACATGCTGCCAACAGAAACCGGAGCCAAGAATCCATTTCTGCGACCCAGTTCACCTTAACCTGGCCGTTAAGCCTGTCATCTGCTTACCCAGACTCAAGGAAAAGATCTGAACACATGCTAAAGATGATAGGACAATGGAAGTTCATAATGCTTTTTCATGTACATCCAGATAAAACTATGGATGTGTATGAACTTCTTATTTGAGTAATAAAATAAGAACAAAGTAAATTGGAATCAGACTGTTTTCTTTTGTGCAGATATCTAGTCGGTACAGGTATTGGCGTATTAATATTTTGTATTAGATACGCAGGGTTTCCTCCGGTGTATTATAAGCCTGGCAGGCCAACAGGCTTACTTGTGCCCCCTCCAGGCAGATTTAGCATTGCTTATTTAATTTTTTTTTTTTATATATATCATTTTTTTAAGACTTTATAGTTAGTGTTAAGATATTAATCTTCCAATTCCAAAGAGATATTTTCAAGTTTCCTGTCAATTTTAAACATTTTTTAACTCAAAAACACAGCGAGCCAAGACAAAACACGGCGACTGCCAAGCACCCCAACCACGGGGCTTAGCAAGTTTTCTTGGGGAAACCTTGATACATAACGCCACATGGGAAACCATAGGAAAATGTCTTGTTATAAGTAAAATAATCTGGCAGTGGGACTAGTAAATTTTTTAAATCAATATATGTTGCTGAAAAGTTAGTTTTTTGCAACAAAATGAAGACTATTTTTAGACTGGTCAAATCCCACACTAGAGTGAGCACAGTTGCTCACAAACGGATCTTCTGACCTTTGGCTTTGGTTCAAGTATTACTTTATTGAATGGCCAAAGTTTATATATCCTGGAAGAAGTCCAGACCCAACACGCAGCTTCACTGCAATGACAGCTACACGTAAGCATGTGAAAAGTCAGAGTTAAACATTTGTGGTCTTGCTAAAAATACACAGAGCCAGCATGTAATAACAGCTGTAACATGAAGCACAGAATGCTAAAAAGCTAGTTTCAGCCTCAAAAAATGTTGGAAAAAAAAAAAATCTCTCTCCAGCACAGAAGAATGTTAAAAATGCAGAGGAATTTATAAAATGTTCCAACATGTTCTAATGACGGTAATGCATTTGAGAGAAGCATAATTTTTTTAACCCACTCCATTGGAGCAGGAACTAAAACATTTATAAGGCTGTTGTTTCTAACCGACCATGGACTGAATACAGAATAACATTACCATGGCCTTCCTATATCTTATCATGGTTTAATGACCCTGAACACAAAGGCCAAAAGCAGGAAGTCCACTTGATGCACATATAAACACATACACAGTTACTTCACACACAACATTGGTAATGCCTCCAGGACACAGTCATGAATAAAGAAACAATGCAGCCTAATGGTTTGGTAAGCTTTTAAGATCGTATATATAACAGTCAAGCTGGTTTTCCACATCTTATCAAAATTATATCAGAAAAATCATTTTATGCGTTTACTTTGAAAGACTGTTTTACAAAAATAGAGTCAAAATAAAGTGGTTAGTATCTTAAAACCTTAAAGAATCCATAAAACATACAGATAAGCCACAGTTCCAAGGTGAAATGCACCTCCAGGATCACTTATTGTGAAAAACACAGGAAAGCTAATGAGAAAATGGATTCCATTTACTTATATAAAGACTTAAACTGCCTCTACTGCTAAAGGAATCATTGTTTATTCAAAGAAATTTGGTTGGGATAGTTAGTTATGCCGATATCGGCTGAGACAGATGAAAGCTTCCTAAGTTATTATCAGCGTTAGTTCTCTTATGTTTACTTGGAAGATGTCATAATGCAGCGACTTTGTAGGCAACTAAATAAATCCTCAGGCTGCTGGAAGGCTAATGGTCATTGATGCGAATCCCCAGTGGCAGCTGATTTTATCAACTTAAAAACATCTCACTGAAAATGCTGATACACTGGATACTACAAAGCTATACTAGTGAATATGCATCATCTAGACTTTGACAAGAGTGGGTTAAATTTGTTGTGGTTCGTCAGCCAGATCCTTTCTGTGATATTGCATTAATGTTATGGTGCCTGTGGCTGCATCAGTCGCCTTCATTAGCTGAGGCTCGTCAGTCCATCAAGAAATGTTTTTTTTTTTTAACTATAACTTAATTTCTTGTAGCAACTTGGAGTTTTATTCTGTAGATATGCACAGTTTCAGTTTGAGATGCTTTAAACCCATCGAACAAATGGTAGCTTTCCATCGTTCTGAGGATCTCTTCATCTTTTCACCAGCTCACTGCAAGATGACTATGAATATGTCAAAGCAAGAAAACTCATTTGAGGAAGCATTGAAAGAAATTTTTAAGTTATACCAAGAACATGCAAGACACATCCCTGAATTTCATCTCAAAAGCTAAAATTCAGGGATAATTTTGTCACTCAATTTACACTGAAACAAAGAATGTCCATCCATCCATCCATTTTCCTACACCCTTGTCCCTTACTGGGGTCGGGAGGGTTGCTGGTGCCTCTCCAGCTATTGTTTCGGGCGAGAGGCAGGGTCACCCTGGACAGGTCGCCAGTCTGTCGCAGGGCAACACAGAGACACACAGGACAAACAACCATGCACACACACACTCACACCTAGGGACAATTTAGGGAGGCCAATTAATCTGACAGGCATGTTTTTGGACTGTGGGAGGAAGCCGGAGCACCCGGAGAGAACCCACGCATGCACAGGGAGAACATGCAAACTCCATGCAGAAAGACCGGGGTCAGGAATCGAACCCAGAACCTTCTTGCTGCAAGGCAACAGCTCTACTAGCTGCGCCACTGGGCAGCCCAACAAAGAATGTGTGAACCAAAAATGAAAAATTTATTCTAATCTGTTTTTTGTTTGTGTTTTTCATTAACTGTCATATTTGTTGAATGTTTTGCCTCTTTAGGGGTTACAATAAAAGTCATTTAATTAACCTGCATACTCCCCTTTATTCAGCCACCAACACTGTTCATGCTTCCTTAAAACAAACAGATAATCGGCTCATAACATTAACTTTAAATGTGCAACTAAATTTGTCAAAATTTATGAGCTGTAGCTATGTTAATAACAGAATTGGAAAAAAAATAAGAGAGCGGGACAACTAAATTGTAATTTATTTACTTTACATTCTGAAGTTTTATTCTCTAAACTGAAACATGCAATGGCAAATACAAAACTATTTGTGAGAGGACGAAGCAGCTAGGAGTGTAAACAACAATTAATCAATAATTCTTCCACATTTTTAGCATGAAACTTTCAAACTTATTTTAAGATGTAAAATCAATTAATTTTTTTTGGAGTAGCTCGAAAGGAAAACGAGCCTTTATAGCCGTAGGCTCCACAAATCAAACAGCTGAACAATGATTACAATATTTAGCTCTTCTCAGCTGGACCACAACAAACTAACAACATTTTAAAACTTAGAACGAGGAATAAAAAGAAAATCTGTGAAATTGATTTTGGCACTCAAGACCCAGGTCAGAAAGTTCAGGTCCGTCTGAACCTGAAGTTGTACAAAGTCCAAGAAAAGGCTCTTTTGAATTGTGGATAAGTGTGTTGTTTAAATTGCATTTTTTATTTTTGAGTTTTCCTCATAACTTATTTATATAAACGAGTATAAAAATCACTATTTGTTTAGCTTTATAAGATTTTCATCCCTTATAACAGACGGGAAAAAATAAAGGAAAACCAAACAATTTTGAAGACCAAGTTTTACTCTGTCCATCCAGACTTGGAAAATTATTTAAGCAAATTCTGTACTTTTTGAGGATGCACAGGAACCCTGAATCAAAGTGGATAACTTAATGCAGTTGAGAACTGGCTGATATTCCCCTAAGTTGACATCTTTCTACAATGAGTTTGAGAACTCATACTGAGAGGCAAATGGTTGATCATTATCTCCTGTTAAAAGAAAGTTGTTCCTCTCCCCTGCCACTTTGTGCTTGCTCTGAATGAGAAATTGCAGTGATGTGAAGACTCATTGCATTGATAACGCATTATGACTTTCAATCCCTCGAACCTTTCCTAAACCTAAACTGACTCTTTGGTTTGAATATTAACATAGCTGTTTACCTAAATAGACTAAACGTAGCTGTGTTTCCATATGGTCCGCTTTATTTTAAGTACTGTGTCCCCAGACTACTTTGGCGCTATGTAATTAGTCCAATTTTAATTGAATGGGTTGAAGAACGAGTTTAAACACGTGGGCCTTGATTTGTTTGGTCACAGTGGAGCATCAGCAGACCCACTGTCACGCAAGTACTCGGAGTCCTCAGAAGCCGGAGGATAGATCTGAACATCTTCAACAGCAGCCGGCCCGAGTTACAGGATGTTACAAAAAAAACTAACCGCTTCCCAAACTAAGAATTTTAGTCAAATTAGGCTAACTAAAATCCACCGGTATGGTAAATCCGTCACAGAGGATTAAAAATGGCTCGTTTTTGTACACACCTGCCCGATGAAAGAGAAGACGGAGCCCACTTCCCCTCTTGGCTAGCGTTACGTCCGCTGGCTCGTCCCCGTGGCTTGTGTTGTTGTCCCTGGCTGAGGGGCGCGAGACGACCAGTCGGGAAGCAGCTCAATCACAAAAAGCCCGATGAGTTAAGTCTGACTCCTCCAAAACCAGCTCCTGCTCCTTGGCTATATATAATATCTCGGACGCGTTTTGAAACACCTCCTGAACGTGCGGTTACTGCCCCTGTCTCGGCTTTCATAAAGCCACGGGGTTGGAGAACGTCACTACGCATGCTCACATAACTCAAGTGACGTTAATGGACAGCCTTTAGCCCCGCCTCCGAGTGGAAACTCAGCCAATCAGGAGCGCAGGGACGTTACGCAGCCTCCATCACCGTGAGGATGTCAGACTGATCCTGGAACATTTTCTGAAATAATAACCTTTCTTGCATAAGCCGTCTCTTTTTTTCCTGCTGCTGGGCAGTAGTTTTACAAGAGCCAACAACGTCACCCTTCACTCGTCACAGTGGGTCTTTTTATCCGCACGTGGTGTGGGTTTAGGTTATGTATTCCGCCACACTGCCACCTAGTGGTTGGTTGCACTGATTCCATTAGGCACACATTAGGTTGAGTCATCAGTGGCATAACCACGTTTGATAACAGGGCACAAGCTGCATCCATAGGGTATCAATGTGTTTCTGGGCAATAATGTCGCCACATGTCTTGAGCTGCTTACTTTCACACAATATTATGGGGCGTTTGCATCTGTCTAAGTTTAACTATTCGTTTTACTTTACACTCATTATGATAGAATGAAGACTGCAAACATACATATCATACAAGTTCAAAATGGCAACAATAGTTGCAAATAATGCATTGATCTTCAGGTTTTGTTTATTTTGAACATATTATGAAAACTACATTTTCATTTATAAATAGATAAATGTAAAATACAATTTTAAAAAATGCAAATATACAGATTATTTGTATTAGATGAGTCAAAGTCAGAATAGAAGGGGATGAAATTACCTGCAATGGCATAAAAAGGTTTGCATATTCTCATCACGAGTAGAAATATAGTCATTTGGGCTTTTCCAGGACAGATTGATTGTAATGATTTATACTCCCAGTGTTTCTAACTCTGACTTTTTCTCTTTTCTTTTAATCCACAACGGGGAAAATGTATACATACAGGCTCAAATATAAAGTCATCCCAAAAATATTTATATTATTGTCCTTTAGCGAGTTCCAGAGGAATCACACCAAGTTTGGAGCCATTCTTAAGGCTGATGATGAACAGTGGAGTCCATTTAAAATGTCTGGTTTATTGGAACAAAAGTGTGTTTTAAGCAAATGCATAGATTTTCAATATGGCTGAGATCAGGGCTTGTTTCCAAAGCTGGTTTTGGGATCCTTAGCTTAAGAATTTGGAAATAATCCATCATCTTTATTGTTCTATCCGCTTTTCTATCCACAATACCACTGGTCAGATTGACTCCTTTGTGACCTTGTTGGTCACAAACATTTGGATTTGGGTTGTACATGTGAACACCAGCAGTGTTCAATCTGATTGAATTGTCAGTTTTGGAGCTTCTTTCTTGCAGGCATCATTTTGTCAATGTTGATGTTATACTTACTTTAATGGAGACAGAGATACTGGCTTTAAGCTTTTTCTAGTTTATCTGTTTATTGTCTTCTGTATTTATCTGTTTGGGTAGAAACATCAGAACCAGGGATTGGAAAATGCTCAACAACCTGATAAAGAAGGCAATTTCCCTATGGCGGCTGGCGAATAAAGGTCATGGTGGGGCTGGTGTGCCAATAGATTTCCTTCCCCCCGTATGAGGATTCAAATGAGAGGTAGGAAAATGACTTCAATGCCATCATAACATAATCTTCTTGAGCAAAGGGTAAAAGGTCTGTTCAATAACTTGCGAAATATGCTGTATTTAATCATTAAACCAGTGTCAACAATTTAGTGGTTGAGACTCAAAACTGTGAAAAATACCAACTAATGTATGCATGTACCAGATACAAATATTTGTAAAGAAACTTCAGCTCATTAGGGTTTCCTTGTCCAACACAAAATCAGAATGGCTATCATGCCCAGAACTATCAACCAAACACATTGACATTATAATAACAGCAAAAACTCAAAAAAAGGCAGCCGCAACATCACCAGAATGATTAACAATTTAAAAAAAGAAATCTTAGCTAAATTTATGCACAGCAGAATTATATTATGCTAACCAAAGCAACGTTCTTAATCAATTATCAGCAAAGAAATGACAGCAGCTGATGAACCAAAAAAGTAAACAACAAAAGAGGAGAATAGTAATATAGTAGCTAAAGCTAGTAAAACACGCAGAGAAACAGTAGCTGTAACTTACCGTATACCATTAAAATCCTCTACATTGTAAGTAAAGATGGAGAATTCGGTCAAAGCTTTCCCTCGACTGCCGTCTTCGCCATTGTCAACTGTATCACCATGGCGACCCAAAACTTTCAGGCAAGGGCAAACTTCCGAGCGATCCGTGGCGTTTAATTCGGCGAAGCTGATTGGTCAAATGTTTATTATTTTTCCCTAGCAACCACATGTGATTGGTTATTTATTTAACTTCACTTGAAAGACACAGTCAACGAATTAAAGTCGATTGGTGGAAATGTCGTCGTTTATATAATTCAGACTCTATTGTTTTAATCATTCCACCATAGGGGAAAAAGTTGAAATGTGTCTTTAAAAATCAAAATAAGAATCATGCCTGTCACAATTGGAATATCTTTATTATTGCAACTTTTGACATGTTTTGTGTTCTATATCTCTCTAATTATGCTTGTATAGAGGACATACAGCTCAAATAGTGCAATATTTAGTCTCCATTCATGCCTTGGTTTGCATATGTTTGCGTTCCTTTTGTCTTTTTCTTTCCTAGTCGAGGCTTGTACTTTCTCACAACACTCAGCCAGATTTCTGCTCATCCTGAGCAGGTTTTGCAAAGCTGGTCAAAGAGAGCGGTTCCTTTTCACTGGGATAGTGCTTTATCAGGATGAGGGAATTGCAGTGAAGCAAAAAGTTGATGCAATCTGCTGGAGATCTTAGATAGACGACTTTTTACTGCTTGGCTTTCTACTGAATTGCAATTAGATGTAAATTAACTGTGTGTTTTTGGATTTTTGCCTGGCTCTAACTCTGCTTTACCAAATTGTATCCAAATTACTTTGGATTTAATTAATTTGATCTGAAGTGGTTATATGGAAAGTGCTTTTATTTTGAACCGCTTTGTTAGTGTATTATTATAATCTGAAATTGAAGTCCTTCCTCTTAATTTTCACACCTACTTTTTCTGGCTGAGACTTCTGACCCAATTCCAGCTTCTTACTTTTACACTATTTAAATTTTCTAAAAAATGAGCTTTTCATTTTATGTAATCTACTTTTAATTATTTTACTGACATCAAAATAAAAGCAAAATTTTTATTCAAAGTTGCATTGTTCACAATTTCTACAATAAAACCTGAATTACACATATTTTTGATTAATACTCAAATTATTCTGTTGCTTTCCTTAATTGTCTAGCGTTGCTAAAAAGCCTCAAAGTCAAAAGTAATGGAGACTACTTGGAAATGCCATCGCTACTTCCGTTTCTGTGCACCAAGTGTAGTTCACATTCTGACCACTAGATGGGAGTAACGCACTTGGGAAGGTATTTTCAAGTATGAGTCATCTCTATCAACCAGTGGTAAACAGGTATGAAGCTAATCAGCATCACTCGTCCAAAAGGGGTTAAAAGATGACGTTGAAATAGAAACTGTGAAATTGGTGAAATGTGTGGCTCTTTAATGTTGTGACTTCACAAAGGTCCAGCTGCACCTTACATTTTACTGCGACTGAGAGTCAGCATGCTCGTGTACACTGCATCAATATATTGCAAACTTAAGTCAGCATACAAACACTTTCACAGTCCTTCTACTTGTCCACAGCACTGTAGAAATTTATTTTTCCAATCGGACCTGTTGACATAATCATTGAGATTACAAAAAGATAGAACTTTTTAAATAATTTCAATTACTAAACATGAAAGGTATCTAACAGATTAACACAGGACCACCCTATGTTCAGTTCTGGTGTTGTTCCATCATCCAGTGCTGCACAGATAAGACCAACCCAATGCAGGATATATAACTATACATATATACAAACACACTGGTTTCCATCAGTGGTGCATCAGATGCAGGTATCTACAATGGCTTTACACATAATCAGAACATTTTAGTGCAAGCTAATCTCATATTTCAAACATGCTTTAGTTCTCTTTTTATGTGAATTTTTAAAAAATATTTTTCCTTTCATCTAAAACATCTGTCTCTACACGAGCATGTACATTGGTGGTAAAGCTAAGTTCAGGTCAGGTCAGTGGTCATCTGATGACGGACGCACAAAGAGCTCTTCTGTTGTGGGAGAAAACGCCATCCAGGAAGCTGATCGTCTCTCTGAAGCAGTCCTTTAAAGTCCAGGGGCAGTTTCCTGACGCGGCTGAAGGAGTGCAGAGGGGAGTGAAAACAAACGTGTGCTTCCTGTGTTTTTACAGTACCTACGTTGTGATTCAGTAGCAGTTCTAAGTGTTAGTGCAGCGCCTGAGAACTGGGTGAGGTGGCTGGGTAATTAGACGTGCTAATGAGGGAGAAACTACTGAGAATCCAGCTCTGTTTTATATCACATTTTCAAACAGCTGCATGGAGTTCATGATGTTCTCGTCCTGTGGAGAAAAAAACCCGAAAATAAGAAGCTAAAGTTTAGAATCATTTTCAGAAAAACTTTCTTTTTTTTAAAGTAACAAAACAACCTGTGGTGTTGTGAACAAAAATTCACTCAATCAAACTAATTTTTATTTTGGGCCACAGCAAGATCACGAATTTTGTCAAAGAGCTACTTGTTAAACTGTTAAAATATTATAGTTTACTTTGTAAAAAACATTGAACTTTTCACGGTGATGTAATTTAGCCACATAAATATACGGCAGGCCAGATTTGACACATGCCTTACATTTTTATTCAGTTTCTGCTTTCTTGACACACTTAAATGTTTCAAATGATTAAACACATTAAAATATCAGACCAAGATACCCTGATTAAATACACTATGCAATTCTCAGATCATGATAAATTTTATTAGGAGAAAAAAAATATCCATACTTAATCACACTTGATTGAAAAAACTAACCCCACCCCTTAAACTTAATGGGAACAAATGTCAGTACTGGATCATGTCAGAACATGAATTTTTGGTTAATGTTGGTAATACAACTCTAATAGATATTTATGGGTTTCCTTTTCAGTAGACAGCATTGAAATTGTTCATATGTCTTATGAGAGAAATAGAAAAATATAAAAAATTAATGAGATTTAAACACTGGGATGTTCCCAAAACAAGTAATTACAGCTCAAAAATTACTTTTTAAATGCAAAGGTGCTTGCTAAAAAACAATACACTTATAAGGCTGTAAACAAGTGGTTTGTTGGCATTGATGGTGTGGTGAGTCCAAAAAATACTTTCTGCACATTTCAGCTGCCATAATCACACATTTTAGCAGCTGGTGGGTTTTTATTTTGGGTGTTGATTCAATAAAATGACATGTGGGAGAAACAACTTTTGTCAGAACAACAGGGCAGCAGGATGGATTGAAAACCTTCATTAGTGCAGATGTAGTTAGATCTGTGGTTGTAAACACAAATCGTATCCCTAATGTGTTTTTGTTTGTTTCTACATGAAGCAGTTGCCTAAAAAAGAATGGATGCAGGCTTGGTATTATTATATCAACCTGTGCTTATTGTTCAAGTTTTATCCTAATTATAGTATGCAGTAGGTACAACAACATGGCATTGTTATAATTTACTTGTGCACTACTATAATTTACGTTTCCCTCATGAATAATGACATAATTACGTTCAATTGGATAAGGCAGCCTTCAGACAGTTGTGACTAAAGAATCAAAAGCTGTAAATGTTTTTCTTTAATTCAAAAGTGCAGCAAGAAACACTTTTCCACTTTGTTTGTTGAACTGAAGTGTCCAAATATTCAGAATCCTAACCAGCTGCCCTATAAAATGTTCATATACCCAAGTATTTTAAACAAAATGTCATTCGATGGAAATAATGTTTTGCTTTTTTAAGCAGCTCCTAGTCGGTTCCTACAAATCTGTCTGTAAATATGCAGCAAAATATTCTAAACAAAATGAATCAATTTCTGCAGCAAGATTTATAATGGCCCAAAAGTTAAATATTTACATTAAAACATCCTGAGTTTCACACACTTATATATTTTCTCAGCAGAAAGAGTTTACTCTAAAGAATTAAACCAATCAGATGTTCTCACATAAGACTTAATTAAATAATATATGAGGAAAAGGTTATTGTTTTTCCAATAGTTTCCTTAAACTGGTAAAAAAAAATACAAGTCTAGCTTAGAATTAACAATGTACTCTAATATAAACCTAAGAAAATCATAAAGTTAAATGAGATAATAATCATCACACATTATTGCCAATATCAAAAATGTTTGTGTA
Source organism: Phalloptychus januarius (assembly GCA_902982915.1). Taxonomy (NCBI): domain Eukaryota; kingdom Metazoa; phylum Chordata; class Actinopteri; order Cyprinodontiformes; family Poeciliidae; genus Phalloptychus; species Phalloptychus januarius. The sequence goes on from CADWAE010000482.1 coordinate 6,510,448, forward strand.
TCTTAATTGTACTGCAGCACTTATGAGGGAATCATCTGTCAGTGTAGTTTTAAACCTTTAGATTTCAGGAAGAAACACCAGCATACATCAGAATAGCACAGTGGAGCAAATGCGTGTTTAGGAGTGAGCTACAGATTAGGGTGATGTCACAGAGGCCTTCCAGCCTCAAACACTTGGATCTCATCAACAAAAGTGATTAAAATTCAAAATACCAGCAGAAAAATACAAAAAGCTGATCGGTAATGCTGTGATTTTTAAAAATTTGAATGTTGAGACATGTCTAAAAGAAATTCAATGTGCCAGTTTTCTTTAAAGAAATCTAAATACTAATAATCTGTCCAAATTGATAATGTTTACATTTCTATCAGAAAACAAATTTCTTGATTGAATATCAATCATTTAAGTCTAAATGTGCCAGAAATGTGAGTAGTTTTGGGCTTAACTGCACTGTTCATCAAAGCTTAGTGTTAAACAAGGTGTTGCTCTGTCTGTGGGATCGTGAGTCACCTTCTGACACGTCTCAATGAACTCCTCAATAGTCACCACCCCGTCCCTGTTTTTGTCCATTTTCTGTCGGAAGAAGAAACAGAACCTTAAAGAGGATAAACATGTCATTTCGAGGACAATACCTTTTAATACATTATGTTAGCATAAAACTGGGCGTTCAGAACCTGAAAGAACTTGTCAACATGTTCTGACGGTGCATCGTCCCGTACACAGGGGTACGTGTATCGCCCCATCATGTCATAGATGGACTTCATGATTGCAAGCATCTCCTGAGGAATAAAGGTGGAGACAGCATGAAACTACTATTCACAGTCTAATTCTGCCACCATAACACACTAAAAAACTCACATAAATAAAGATTTATATAACCCATCTGCAATGAGTCTTAATGCTCTTGGGGGCCCCTTGCTGGTAAACAATCCCCATGCAGTAGATTAGTAGTTTGCTTCACAACCAACTCCAAAATAATCCAAGTTTGTTGTTTGTGTTTGACAAAACAACCAAATAATAAAGTTTGGCATAGACAGAATTAATGTGGCAAAATTAATTGAATAAGCAATTTAAAATTACTTACTTTTTTATGTGAAAATAAAACACTTTCTTTGATATAAAATACATAAGCAGAAATGTATTTGCTGAAATTATTGGTGGGAAAAAGTGTTTTTGAAATATACTAATTATTTTATTTTACTATTTTTATTTCAGAAAGGCCAATTTTGGGCAAAACCCTCTGTGTACTGAAAACAGTATTTTTCTGTTTTCAATAAAGTCACAACATTTCCTCCTGTAACCAGCACACACCTCTTTGGTGATGTAACCATCCTTATTGATGTCGTAGAGGTTGAAGGCCCAGTTGAGCTTCTCTGTGACCGAACCTCTGAGCAGAACAGACAGGCCGATGACGAAGTCCTCAAAGCGGATCGAGCCATTTCTGTCGATGTCAAAGGCGTTGAAGAGGAAGTGGGCGTAAGTGGATGCGTCTGCGGACAGAAAGAGTCTTTGATTGGTTTACTGCTTTTACTGGCAAAATGTCACCCAAAGGTACACATCCAGGACAGACATGATGGAGAAAACTTCAAGGGAAGAAGTTCATTCGTGTAGTATTGGAGTACTTTTGGAATATTTTGTTGGATTCTGCAGGATTATTAGGTTTTACTACTTTTGCTTTTTTCACTAATGTTCTCTAACAAACTTTTCAGGCCTTCAGAGAACATCTGTTTATTTTTATAGTGAGCTTAAATTACAAAGATCAACTCCAATTCAGTAACTTCTGAATTGCACAAATTTTTACTTGGAAGCATCAGAGTAAAAAGGATTACATTTAAATGGACACAGCAATTTCAGATTTTCTAAATTGTTAAACAAAATTCACTTATTAAGTATGGTGTACTGGGAACACAGCTATCAATTGATGAGTGGAATTAAATGATAAGCGATCATTTTCCTCTTTTCAAGAGGGCTATCTTTCCATAACATAACAGGCTACATTTTTATAATATGCTGAATTTAAGAAAAAACGAATCACACTATATTTTAATAATTTTTGTGCAAGCTCTATTAAGTACTGACTAAATAAACAAAAAAGATTTTGGTTTTCTCGACATTATGTTTTAAGCTTAGACATATTTATAAAATAGAATTAGCAGGAACATGCTAGGTTGCTAAATAGAAAAATAAAAGGTGAAAAGAAGAAACTACAGGACATGTGAACAGTCAATACCCCACAAACAGATATTCATACAGAAGTACAGTCTGTGGTTGCTCTGGAAGGAATGTTAAAACTTCACATGAAGTGAATTAACTCACGACAACTCCAAAATCAAACTGGCTTATTAGCAAATGTAGCGTGTTCGTTACATTTTTCCCGCATCATCCCCTCCTCACCTTCGTAGCACATCAATAATTTTTGAATGAGCGCTATTAAGGAGCTCGTCGAATGTTTATATTTCAAGACAAAACCGCATAAATCTCGAATAATCTTGTATTCCACACCTGACTCTGTTTTGACCGTTTGGTTTCTTTCTCTCGTTCTGGGATAGCCGCCATCTTTAATTCTGTATCAACTGAATCCGATTAAGAATGACCAGCAGCTACGCCCTCTGCTGGATGGCGGCAAAGCTACAATAATAAAAGAAGATCTAGTACGTGGACGTTAACAGTCAATAGATTGGATTTAATCTAACAAGACATTGATTGACAATTAATCATGAATTGTATGAATCCCTGATGTTTTAGATTTTAAATAACATTTCAGTAAAACAAAATTAAAGGAAATATGAAAAGGTTGAAGGTGTATGAATACTAATTAAATAAGCAGAGACCTTGAACACCCTCCATTTCACTGCACTCATATTTTTACTTACAGTCCCTGAAAGGACAAGAAAGGAGCGATGGTTTTAGAGTCTAACCTCCTTGGGGAAAGAACTGAGAATAGATGGACTTGAACGTCTCCTCATCAACTAACCCACTGGGACACTCCTACAGATGAAAGGGGGGAAAAATTTTTCAAAACAATTAATGTTGCTATTAAAAGCATAGCAATGAAAGCAATAGAGAACGTCCTCGCCACAGCTTGACGTACGTTCTTGAAGCCTCGATAAAGAGACTGAAGCTCCTTCCTTGTGAACTTGGTTTGGGCCTGCAGCTGGTCCAGCCCTTCGGGTTGGTGACGCACCGTCGACAGCTCCAGGTCACTGTCGCTACTGTCTGTGGAAGCAAGAGACGGAGGGAGGACAGGGACGGATCGACAGACAGGAAGGAGGAGAAGTGGTGCAGAGAGAGAGGGAAAGATGAAGAGAGAAAGAGGGAGGACGGGACAGACATTGAGTGAGTGAAGGCAGGCAAACAATTGAGGGTGAGGGTGGGTTCCCACATTTAATAGGGAGTGAGGGAGGGAAAACATGCAAGTTTAGGGGGAAGAAGAGGCAACAATCTGCTGAGAACCAAAAGGTGGAAAAAAGAAAGAGGTACTTTCTTTCAGGGGGAGAGCTCCTTCAACTTTATTTTTTAGTCTAAATTTAAAGTTTTTTAAACTCAATTCTCAAACTGTAGCTTTCTTCACACATGCTCAGAGAAAGCAAGGCATAATTAGGAAAAAACAAAAAGTAGAGAAGGCTTCTCCAGGTAAGCTGGGTTTCTCTTGCTCCATACTCACCATCTTCAGACAAAGAGAACAGAGGAGGAGTAAGAGGAGGAGTTGGTGTTGACACCGAGATGGATTGAAAAAGAGTAAATGGAGAACAGTGGGAGAGTGACAGTAAGGAGAAGGAAAACAAAACAAGAGAAAACAAGTCAATTCGGTTCAGATCCTAAGAGGTGTAATGGAGAGGAGAAAATGTCCAGTTCAAACACCCAGCAGAGCAGAGACTATTACAAATTGTGAAACATTAACCAAAATCAACAGAGAAGAACCGAGGGTCTGGTTTTACATCACATCAGTTCATTCCTTTTGGGTTCATTTGGTTCAACGAGAAATCAAACTTTGATTATGTAGGTCTCTTATGTTGCTTAATCTGAAAATCTGAATCCTTTTGAATATATAATGTATTTTTCCATGACATGAAACACTCATTCTTCATATCAGGGAGCTGTAACTTATAGAGAACCTTCTATAATTATTGTCATTCCTGATTAAGATGTATTAAAAGCATTTGTCTTTTTTTGCAGAAGCATCAGATTACACTTCAACAATTCAACTTTTTATTTGAATTCATTTATTCTGAGGGGGGGAATCACTTGCTGAGACGTTTTTTAATGCATATTCAGTGTTAGAGGCTGGCTAGCATTCCAAACATTCACCCATCCATCAAACATCCAGCCGGAGTACCCAGAGAAAACCACTGCATGTACATGGAGAACATTCCTGCAAAAATAAATTTAAATAATGTCTCTATTAATTATATTACAAATTTACATTGTCTATCAGAGTCCGTATGAACTTTTGACTTAAATCTATGACGTTCTGCTTCCCTGCAGTACTAAAGCTCATTTCTCTAAGCCACTATTCAGAATGAGAAAGACAAGAGAACATGTCAATCAAGTAAGGAAAAAACAAATATAAATTTTTAGAAGTCTAGAAAAAGTTGCTACAAACCCAACCTTGACAAAATCAACAACCTTGAGAAAATCAAACAAAAAAAATCTTAAAACAAGTGGAGAGAAGCAAGGCTGGATGACAATCCAAGCTGCTATAAAAGGGGTAAGATACACAAATTATTAGAGAACCGCAGCATCTTGAAGTCATGACGTCTTCATGACAGTTTTTGGATGCTGCCTGTGCACCAAATGATTGATTCAGAGTGAGGAGAAAAAAAGGCTGTTAGCACCTCAAAAATAAACATGTAGTTGATTAAAACTGGAATCATGCTCAGATCAAATTAAGATTGGACTTTTTGGCAGCAAATGCTCCGATAGGTTAAAACATGTGGAGCAGGACTCGATGCTGACTACATGGAATAGGATCTATGATGCTGTGGGCTCATTTCTCTTCAATACACTAGAGGAACTTTGTTAGAGCAGAGGATCATCTTTGAAACACCAGAAAATTTTATCCATCAACAGCCATGAAAAAAATCTTCAGACAGTAAATTAAATTCACCATCCTTTACCCAGTAATTCCTTAAAAACACAAACATTTAAAAACAGATTATTACCAAATGTCAATATAAGTATCCAAGATATGCTGCTGAAATCTAGCAAACCACATATTTATTCTGCTTAAACACAAAGTATTTTTAATCTAGTGTCCAATGTAAATATCTTAATACACTTGAAATGACACAAAACCAACTTACAAGTAAATTAAAGATATGGGAGGTTGTTTTAAGTTAATAATATTTTAATAATATTGATGAAAAATGCTAATTCCACTGGCAGATTATTTTACTTATGACAAGGGAAACATGTCTTATTAGAAGTGAAATAATCTTACAGTGGAGCTTGTACTTTTAAAATGAATATTAAGAAATTATTGACTAAAAACAATCTCCTATGTTTTGCTGAATGGTTACTTGTAAGTTAGTTTTGTCTTATTTCAAATGTACTAACACATTCTGACCAGGAACTATTGCAAAAATACCTGGTAAGATTTTGTGTTTTATAGCAGTGTATTGGTCATGTTTGTGCACTTAAACTCTTTCCACTATCTTCCACCATCTTCTTTAGCTTCGGACCCATCTAACAACTTTGGGAAAGAACTGCGTACTTGATAATTCCTGCAGAGTTATGTAAAGATAACTCTGCTGGAGTTATCTTTACAACAATATGCTTGTAAACAACAATATGCTTTATTGTTGCTTACAATAAAGCATATTGTAAGCAACAATATGCTTTACCTCTAGTATATTTGCTTTCAGGTCCTAACTTAGTGTTTCATGACCCAACCTGGCATCCTGACTTTATCTCTATGGATTAAAGCAGTCATCTACCCCGTCCTCTCCTCCTGCCCCTGCTCTGCCCCTCTATTGCCCCGTGTTGTTGCCTCACCGGTCTCAGTGATGTCGATCAAACCCAGCAGGTGCATCAGCTTGAGGAACATTATCACCAAGCAGACAATGCCGACCGTCTGGAGTCCCTCCGTCTCCCATCTCACACTCATCCTGCCCTCTTCTTCTATTTTTCTTCCGTCTTCAGTCTCTACTTATCTCACGTCTACATCACTGATTAATTGTTCCACCTCTCCATTTCTTGACATGTCCCTTCTTCTGTTCCTCTTTCCTGTTTTTGACAGCGCACTCACTTATTGCTCTTTTTCTGCCATTCTGTTACTCTATCTAGCCCTCCCTCCCCTACTGACGTTTTATTTCAGCGTAGCTCTTTTCCCTCAGATCTCTCTCGCGCTTATTTTAGGTATTTGATGCTATCGTCCAACTTTTTTATTGAAGCTTTATTGATCAAATTAATATAAAACTACTGTAAAGGAGGCAACCATATTGATGTCCTGCAGATATATAAAAGCTTGGACACACTGAAAAAATACAAAATACAAATGTATTTTCGAAGTGCAAATATCTTAGCATTCTTGAATTAAGACAAAACTAACTTAAAAGTAACTTTTCAGCAAGATACAGGTAAATTATTACTTACTGTTGATTTTTTTAAAAAGAGAAGTAGTTCCACTAGCACTAGGAAAAATGTTTTTATAAATGAGGCATAACTTAAAATATAAGTGAAATAATCTGCCAATGGAACTAGCACTTGTTTTAATCAATATTAAGAAATTATTGACTTAAAACAAGTTCCTATATCTTGCAGAAAAGCTACTTGTATGTTAGTTTTGCCTTATTTCAAGTGTAGTATTTGCACAAGAAACCAGACAAAAAATGCTTGGTAAGATTTTATGTTTTTGTAATGCATCAAGTTCTTTTGATGCAGGTTAAATTATTTATTTTTATTCCTCGAGCAAATTAAAAATCCTCCTGCAGCCACATCCAAAAATAAAACATGCTTATTATCCAACATAGCATCCTACCACCTTCTGCTGATTGAATCCTACAACATCCTTCTTCCATATCTCAACTAGTAATCAACATCTTCAAAGGAACAATGCATATAGTTGAAGACAGAAAACCATTTGTCTTTAAGGAGATGTAGAGGAGAGAGACAGAGGTCAACAGGTGTCCTGAATCTCATTTTTCCACTCGGCTCGTTGATCCACTTTCTAATTGTTCCCTCGTCTCCCTCGGGGTCTGCAGCACAGATTTAACGTCGCATTAACTCATTCGAGTTCTGCCACAGTCACTCCTGTGTGATGAAGTGGCGCTGTGAGCTCCCACAGGCCGCGTGACACTTGTTCTGAAGCTTACAGCGCTCTGTGTCTCCCTCTAGTGTTCACTAACTGAACAACAAAAACAGTAAAATACACATTACATTTCTCTGACTTTATTTTGAAAACAGAAGTGAGTAGAGTAACCAAAAATTGCACTCAAGTAAGAGTAGCATTACTTCAACATATTTCTCTCAAGTAAAAGTAAAATACAGCGACCAAAGAATTACTCAATGAGTAATTAAGTATGTTCTTTCTTTCCTTCTTAATAAAATTTAAAGGTAAAAAATCACATCAGACAGACCAAAATATAAAGCTAAGTGGATATTTTTTGTATTTTAAAGAGAAAAAGGAAACAATTTATATGAATAACATAACGTAATTGGACAAAATCGAACAAACAGGCAAACAAAAATTTTTCCAAATCAATTTCTTTCAATACAAAACTTTCAATATAAAATTTATGAAACTTGAATCCATTATTTTATTATTATTTTTATTATTATTGTTTTTATTAACAATAAAACTATCACAAAAACTACAGATGTTTCTTTCTTTTCTTCTTATTAAAAAACTACTTGGTAAAAAGGTTGCTCATCTAAATATCAATCATTAAACATTTTAAAATCACAACATCAGATGGATCAAAATGTAAAGTTATGTGGATATTTTTTAACCTTAAAGAGAAAGATAAAAAGAATTTAAATAAATAACAGAATTATAAAATAATAAAATCAAACAAAACATTTTCCAAATCAGTTTCTTTCAATATAAAACTTATGCAGAATTAACAAAACTGTAGACATGTCTGTATCTGCTAAATCTGTGATTAAAACAAGCTTGCTCTTTATTCAATGCAGTTACTCACAGTAGTTTTATTGAAGAATAGCGATACTTCATAATAAAGTTACTCAAGTAAAAGCAAAATGCACAATGTAGTAAAAATATCACCCTGAAATAACAACACATTAAGTGTGTTGCAGCAGACTCACACTCAGAGAAAGATAAACTAAGAGTCCTGTATGAGAGTTATCAGTTCCAGTTCAAAATAAAAAACTGATCATATACACATCTGAAGAAAGCATCTAAAACATCATTTGACACAGAGCCTCTGAAAAAACATTTATGCTAAAATGTAAACTAACTCCATGCTACGGTGTCGGACATGTTAGTGTCAAGCTAAACATGAAAACCTTCAGCACAATTATCTATCTCAAAACAGAACTCTGGAAAAGGAATTTATATGGCTGCATTTTTACCTAAAATGGACTGAAATGTTCTGTTGGGCAGCTGAAATGTTTATTCAAGTTATCCTGTTTACATGAAGAGTCACAGATTTCTTCAGAGGGGTAAATTTACAAATGAATTTAGCTTTATTTCCTAAAGCTGCAAGACAGAGGATTTGTTTATACTGTGTGTTGTGGACATGAATCCCATTTTAACAAGCATATTTTTCAGCTTTATATTCTTCTATGCATTGATACTGAAGATAACCAAAAAGATAATGTTTAATCTGCAAAACAGATTTTTTTCTGCTACACAAATACAATTGAATGCATATCCAAATTTCAAATGTGCTTGGTAGAGGCTACCGTGACTTGAAAAAGCATGCATGCTTCAACTATTTATCACAAAGCATTCGCAAACTTCATATATTTTACTGGGGTTTTGTGTCAAAGGCCACCTGGGAGTAAAGCCTTAAAGCTGTAAAGTGAAAGTAAAAACAGTGCAAATATCCAGTCATTTTTTGGAAATGAGTAAATGGTTTTTGGTGACTGGAAAATTAATTGTTTCAAAAAACCTCCCCAGGCACTGAGCTGTTGCCTGGCAACCCAAGCCCAGCCCAGCCCGTCAACTCAAACGTGTTTGGTCAACTGGTTTTAGTTCAGTAATGATTTTGTTATTTTAGCGCATAGACATTTCCTAACTTGTTCGAGAAAGTCTTCACAGGAAAGATGGATTTACACTGAGATTAAATTAGACACAGGTAGACTCTATTTACATGTTTCAAGTCCATCTGAGCTCGACTTTGTTTGGAGTTGTTGGAGTAAAGGGGGCTCAAATGATCCTTTTCTTTCCTTTTTCATATCTTATGCCATTTTGTTTTGACGTATCACAACACACTAAAGCACACTAAAGTCTGTGGTTGTAATGTAACAAGGCTCCTAAGACCACAATTTATTTTCTCAAAGATTCAAACTCTGGTTAGATATAATGTCTAAAAAAAAATCAATCAACCATGTTGGTTAGGTTATGGTCAGGGTATAGATTGTTCATAGATACTGTCTGAAAACAAGATGCTCTAATGGAGGCAGGAAGTGATGGGATGTGGGCTGAGTTGACGCCTCCTTCCTTAACTTTCATGGCAAGGTTTAAACATTTAAGATGAAGTCGATCAGCTAGTGAATTATTCTGTTGGGGAGATGAAGAGGAAAGATGAAGAATGGCGAAAGACAATGATAGGAAACTTTGAATGGCTGGTCCGTGTCCTTCAGGGTCCTGGTGGAGTACTCCAGACTCCATATTTAGGTGGCCTCAGAGAAAAGCCCGTTCAATACCGCATGTATAATTAATGTGAAATAATGCTAAAATGGGGTGCATGGCCAACCACAAGAAGAGGAGTGAGCTACTGGAGCAACTGGAGATTGAGAGAAGTGATAAATTATTAAAAGACATTGCTGGTGTTTTTGTTGAATTTATGACTTTATGAAGCCTGGGCCACATTAGACTCACTAATGTGCCGACTGGAGCCTTCCGGCTTTAACCGACATGGCGCTCTGACATATTGGCCTTCAGCCTAAAACTCGAACCAAAGGGCAAAAATCAATGAGGGGATCACATTTCTCAGTTACAGCCCCAAATGTACACAGACACTCCAGACTTTGTGATGAATCCCATATTAGACAGAAGAGCCATTAACCTTTTCTGCTGTTCTGAACCTGCAGACGTATAAAACACCTGGAAGCTAAAAATACCAAAATAAATCAATTAAAAGGACCTGAACTGAAGCAATAATTAGCCAAACTAATGCAGATCCCTTTTATTAAACCATACAAGGTCTTTCTCATTAAATCCTATTTATTTGTATTAAGTTAATGGGATTTTTGTAGAGATTCATACACGTAATGTAATTGGGGCCTGCCATAGCAATGCATAGGGAAGGCAGTGATTGACTTGCGAAGCTGTATGCCCACCCACAAAAATGGTATCAAAACCTGGGAAGGGTACTAATATTTTTATTGTGGATCGAAGTTACGAAATGTAAAAAGCAAAAAACGAGCAAAATTTCCAATTGGCGAAGTGCATCATGAGAAATTTCACCATAAATAAATAAATAAATCACTTAATATCACCTATTGCTAAACGATCCTGAAATTAGAAAAACATAACATTTTAATTATAAAATCTTCCTCTAGATGTTCACGTCTAGCTAAAGTCCAATCAAAAATTATTCAACAAGCATTTTCATACAAGTTAGAAGGTGGAAAAACAAAAAGGTTTTCCAATAAAAACTGCATGTAAAAAGTTACTTGAACTCATATAAAAAATGAACAAATTTTTCATATTAGGTTTACAAAACGGAAGCGTGAAATACTCTGTTCGCTTTATTACTGATCAAATAAATTAAAATGTAATTTTTATGTTACCTCAAATACGTGAACTTCAGGTTCTGTTCAGTTCCGCTTTGTTTACCCTGCACACCGCTCTCTACTGCCACCCTGTGGCCATCCGACAAACAACGTTGCATAAAATAATGCAGTGAAAATCCTCCCTCCAGAGGTGGAATTGCCAGGTTCATGTTAACCTGGTTTACTTGCAGCTGTGGGTGTTTTGCACTTTTAAAACTTTGTCAGGAGGCTTGATGTTCTTTTAAGCTGAGATTGAATGAATCAGGTAGGAGGATTATTAGCACATAATCCAGTGAGTCGTTCCTCCTGTCTCATGTTTGTGTGTGAACTGATTCAGTTTTGAAGCAATTTTAAATATACTTTGCTACTGTTCTTCTTTTGTTTTACATTTATTTTGTTTGCATATAACTTTGTTTATTCTTTTATTACACTACGTTCAATAAAGTCAAACTACTAAATGCACATTGAATATTTTTAAAATTATGGCCTAAGTTGTTTTCAGCCAAAAAATGATTTTGGCAAAAAATGACTCAGGCCATTATTTTGGAAGGTGATGATATATTGATCAATGTTTCACTCAAAGGTAACAATAAACACGTCATGACTGGTAATATTTCTTGCCAGTCATGTGACAAAGAGAAACTCATTTTAACCCATATTATATGGAATCATAACACATACGATGATATATTCCAAGCTTTTTTTTGTAATTGTGATGATTATTGCTTGTGACTAACAAAAACACAGCATTCAGTGCCTCAGAAAGTTAGAATACCATGAAAAAGGTAACTAATGGAAACTTTGGTGTCACAATAATCAGCTAATTAACTCAAAACTCCTGCAAAGTTTTCCTGAGAATTTAAACGGTTTCTTTCTCTTTCTGGATCAGTCATCTAAACAATCATGAGGAATCATTGACATCCTTCACAAAACATCACTGCTGAAGAAGCTAGTGTATCCAAACATATTAACAAAGTGGAAGGAAAAACTGTGGAAGGGAAAAGGTGCACCAGCAACAGGGAGAACCGCAGCATTGAAAGGATTGCCAAGTGAAATCAGACAAACTCTAGACATAGGTTACAAACGTCACATTCCCCGTGCCGAGTCGCTCCAGAACCAATGACGATGCCACTTCATGCTTCCCTCTGCTGACAAGCTGCATGGTAATACACATTTCATTTTCCTGCAGGACTTGGCGCCTGCCAAAGGCCCAAAAAGCTGCTTCCTTTACAGCTACGCAGCTTCACAGGCTGATCGCCTCCATGCAGTAATTCATGCAAAAGGAACCAAACCAAATACTGACAGCAAGGAAAGGTAAATACTTTGAAAACATTCACTTTTGAGTCATCTAATGTGATATAAAACATTATTTTAGACAAAATTTTTAGGTTTTCTTTTCCTGTGGGCCAGTTAAAACTGCAATAAAACCGCAAAAAATAAAAGTTTTCAATATTTTACTCTATGTGGAATAAATTTCTATAAAATGACAATTTCACTTTCTGAGATGACAGCCAAGAAATATTGTGCTTTAAATTTATAAGATGTAAATATATCCTATAGGCGCTCATTTTAGAGCGGCCCAGCCAGTGTGCCGGATGGAATCTGATAGTCAAAGTGAAATTATTGAAAATAAGAAAAAAACTATAGCAATTATTACCATAAAATTCAATTAAATTCAAACTTTTTTAATCCACTCCAAGTCTTTAGCTACACATCATACAAACCACAATCTGAAAAACAAAAAACTAAAGGATGATGCAACATCTGTTACATCATCAAATAAATTACTGTTCATGTTAACCTGGTTTACTTGATAATTTGACAAAATGTAATGTTTATTGCTTGTTTCATAAATGGTGATTCTAAACTTGACTTAAGAAGAAAGTTTCTTTCACCAAATCTGGAAACAGCATCTTACCCTCATAATAAATATTAACATTTTTTACAAAAGTATAAAAGATCAATTAAATTTAACAAACACTTTCAAGTCTCAGGAACTCTGTGTGATTAATATTTAAGTTATTATATTGTTGCCAGCTGATATTTAGGTCTGCTTTACCTTCAAATGAGGAAATGGGCTCCAGGATGCCGAACTGCTTCAGAACCGCCATGAAGAGGACGACAACCACCCCGATGGCGAACAGCTCCATGCCCTGGATGCCCATAGCTGGAGGTCAGAGGGCGCCCGCTCAGGGCCCAGACAGGACACAAACGTCTGGCTTCCCCCTCCCTCAGACACCAGAACCGAGTCCAAAGCACGAGATGTTTTCACCAGAGGCGAGGCCTCGGGTTGGGAACGTGCAGCGTGAGAACCAGATGGGCTGCTCTAATGTCAACACTGAAAATATCTGGAAGCCGACATATATGGAAAACCTCCGTCTGCGAGCCCACCAGGAAAAATGGAGTCTGTGTGACGAGCCATCTATCAAAGCGCATTAAAGGTTCGCAATCACTTCCCTGACTCGCTTCCTACAACTCAAACAGATACTGTCACTGCTCATGTTTACACACACGATCCCCGTCTCAAGGAAGGATGAGAACGCCATCAAGGGGAAGTGAAGAGTGCAGCAAAGTGTCAGCGTCCATTTTTATGACTTGTTACCCAGATAGAGATCTTTCGGAAAGCACAGCGTGCTGTAAACAACAAACCAACATAAATTACCCCATTATTGACCCAAACCAGAAACCTTCTGCAAACCGAGAACAACCTCACTTCCACTAAAGAATCTCCAAACTAACTGATCAGACTAAAAAGCTTCTCATCTGAACAACCCAGGAAGCCATGCAGCTCCGTCTCTACGCTGGTCAGTAATCCAGGGGCAGAGCTTCCCGATTCAGCTGCTGTCCAATTCAAAGTGCAGATATAAAAGCTCACTTAGCGGCTTCCAGGCGGGGAGTTCCCGAGGAGTGGAGAGGTGCTGCAGGGAGTAAAACCTCCTCCCCAGATGACTGCCTCCTCTTCCTCTCGCTCTGCAACTTCCTGAATTTATCTTTTTACAACTTCTGACTTGAACCAATCAGCCGTCTCTTCGGCTTCACATCCGCCAATGTCTCCAGCTGAATCTGCAAAGGTTTCACACCTTTTAAACCTTTTCACGTTTTACAATCACAAACTTTAAACAAATTGACAGAGGAACAAAGAAATTGACAATTATAAAATACAAAGAAAGGACCAGAAGTGAGAGTAGGAAATTCTTCAGCATATTTTGACTCATGAAGATCTGCAAATGGAACATTTTAAAGTGTAGTTTTTTCTTTATTGTGCTTGTGTTGTTTTGGGGTTTCTTATAATTCATTTGAACTGCCTTGTTATTAAAAATGTGCTATATAGATAAAACTTATTCTTCTTCTTCTCAAGTAAAAGTAAAAAGTAGCCTTCCAAGAAATTACTCAAGTAAGATTAAAAAAGTATTTGGTAAAATGTCTCCTCAAGTACAGAGTAACTAATCAAATGATCAATCATTTAATATTTAAATTAATACTCCTAAAAGTTTTTTTTTTTTTATAGTTTCTTTTTTTTTTTCAAAAAAGTTACTCAAGTAAATGTAGTTGAGTAAATGTAACTAGTTTCTATCAAACTCTGGATACACCTGAGAGAAATTTTATATATATACATTATAGAACTTACAAGATTCATTTTTTGATTTATTGTGAATTTTCTCTGACCCACACAAGCTCAAAATTATAGATACAGTCTTAAATATCTGCAAACACAAAGAAAACATGATTAAATCCCCATCAGTAGGTCTCAATAACCTATTGATATTATTATTGATATTACACAAAAGGTTCTTGTAACTTGTAATAACCCAGTATTTAAGTAATTTTGTGTATCTTTGGTAAAATATGTTCTGATGTTAGATGCTCAGATTTCTGTAAAGTACGTCTCTTTTGCTGTTTTTCCTGAATCTGTCATCTGTTTTCTTTCTGCTTGCAGATGAGGGGAAGTTAAACTCGAACGATCCGGTTACAGAGACACCTCTTTATTATAAATAAAACACATCACTACCTTTCTTTTAATGGTTTCTGAGGCATGCACCGTAGATAACCTTGTGTTGGGTCCGTCAGAGCGGGATAAGTTACGACTCCGCAGGCACTAATGCATCAGTGTGTGGGAATGTGTGTGAACCAAGTGAGAGAGATCAATATCTATAAGGAGATGTGGCCATTTCTGTGGTTTTTATCAGAATAATTAAGACAAAATGTTAAAGATAAAATCTCAAGTCTACCTTATTAGAGAAAACGAGTCTGTGTCTGATTCAGGTTAAACTTTAGAGTAATTTTCTGTCAAAAAACCCATTTTGTTGGATTAAATCTTGTCTATTGGATCCCATTTTGAACATCTAACCTTGCTCTCCTGTATATTGATGCTGTGGTATTTGCACGGTATTCACAAAGTGTGTGAGTGTGTGTGTGTTTTTCAGACTCGGCCATTAAAACACTAACAGGTTTTTAAAAGGTGGGCCCGGTTCTGCCTGCTGACACAACATTCTGTAAATAGGAAAAGCGGATCCATTTGGTTTCCTCCCGGACGCATCAGCAGAGACCTTCAGAGAGGAAGGCCCACTGAAATAATAATATTCTCCTCAATTATGTCTAATGAGGAATGTCCGTTTTCCACAAACTTCATCATAAATATTCAGAAAAAGTTCATTTAAGATTAGGAAAAATACATTTTTATAGACAAATTGTTATTTTAACTTGAGAACAGTGGAGTTTGAAGAGCTGGGTCCACTAATGCAAACTATTACTACAGGTCTCTATGTTCTTTCCTCTACAACACTTTTTGAGTTAGTGCTAAATTATTAGAAAACAGGATCCCAAACAGCCGAAAGGATAAAATGGGCAAGACTTGATATGATTCATTTTACGGATACAAAGCGCAGATATCCTCTACAATAATGAATTTCAAGGAAAGTTTAATGAAGAAAAAAAACTTATAGGACAACAGATAAACAACGAGTGGATAAACATTAATGGAAACAGAAAACCCAACAGCAGACAGTTAGGGGCCTGAATGGCAGGAGAAACATGGATGATGGGAAACACAAGTAGGTTCAATAGTCTTGATAAGTGAGGCAGATATGAGATATGAGAGCCGATTAAATTAATAAGATGAAATATGTCACAGCTATGGCAAGCAGATAACCTGAGGGAGGAGAATGATTAACACAGAATGGAGACTAACAGAAACAAAAAGAAAACAGGCCCGGTAATAATCTAAAAACACATAAGAAACAGAAAATTATACAGTGTTTTCGAAGTGGAGGCCACCAGGGGGCGACAGCGAGGCATGAAAAAGTTCGAGGAAAGATGAGAAACAAAAAATAAATAAAACGAAAATCATATATTTTCAATTTCAGTTAGACACTTGTTTTCTTAGCATTAACTATAAAATATAAGTAGCAATATATTTTTAAATGTTATTTGATCTTTCTGATTGGCTGCCAGTCAAATTTGTCAAATGGTACTTAATCTAGCAAAGCTAGCTAGCACAAAATGTAAACGTTTCGGACAAGAAAAAGACCGAAGGAAACGACTAGAATATCCCCAAAGAACTCATGGCCGACTAAAATCTGAAGACAGGAGGTAGCACTCATACTAAAAACTGCCATATACATTCAACAAGGACAAATGTGGCGTTCATTGGCATTGAGAGGTATAGTTGTAACTTATACATGGGAAAATGTCTTGTAAAATAATCTACCAGTTCTACATTTATCTATATCGAGCCATTAACTATTTCTTACTGAAAAGCTACTTGCTAGTTAGTTTAGTCTTATTTCAATTATAACCATAACCATTTAAACAAGAGACAGTGAAATAAATCTGCAGAGAAGTGGTGGAGTAACGAATGAGTTTCCGCCTCAGGTGCTCCTACCTGAGCGATGGTACCTGGCTGCACTTGTCGTGCAATGGGAGAGGCAGCTGGGCCGAGAAAGGCGCCTCCTGGCCTCCACTGACAGAGCCGCCATCACTGCTCCCATCCTGCTGCTTCCAGCAAAGATCCAAACGGGCCCGACGCTGAGGGCCTGAACTTCAGAAGCTCAGCGGCGGAGAGAGAACGGCCCGGACGGCAGCAGCCGATAGTGGAAGAAGGGACTGAGAAGGGTGAGTGGTGGAAGAGGGTGGAAGGTCGCCGTCGGTGTGGATGAGAAGCTTTTTGAGCAGCGATATTTGAAAATCTGTTTGAGCTTGAGAGACGGACTCACAGTGTGACAGAACGAGATAAAACGGCGGAAGGGATCAAACGGTTTCCAGAGAGCTTCTGACCTTTCACATCACACGGCCTGCAGACCTAACCTTTTCTTTCTGTCTCTGTCATCCGTCTGCCTTCCTCCCTCCTGGTCGCCTCACAGGAACAAGAATCTGACTTCCAACAGAACCAAATTTCCATATTTCTACTAACAAGCATGACTCCGGATAAATGTATAAAAGTTTGTAAAATATTCTTTAACAACACCAGAATGTTTTTGTCATTTCTTTTTTGGCTTGAATGTTATATGGGATAACATGCAAGTACTAAGAGTATTTCTTCATCAAAACAACATTTTTTATTCCAAGAAAGTCTTTCTCATTGAAAGTTTCCAAAAAGGTCCAAAAGGTTTTAGGTAGGCCTGTTGGCCTTTTGGGAGCCTGGCATCCAGATCTGCCTTATTTTTCTACAATTAAGTCATTTTTATTCTAAGATGCTGAGATTCACAACACTGAAAATACAAACTCCTAAAGTGCTGCTGGTTTGTAAAAGTCAGCAATTCACACAGCTTTGCTCCAAAAGTGTTTTCTACAATCTAATGTCTGTTATTATAATAGAGGAAATTTGAATAGAAAGAAATAATCTTGTTAAGATGAGTAAGAAGAGGTATCACAGTGTAATGTCAACAACAGCCTGATTTATGCCTTTTCAAATTCCTTCTAACATAAAAAATATTTCTCTCATATCTCCAACAAACTAGAACACAAATTCTCTGTAATTTTGATGTTTTTTTAATATATCTTATACTTATTGTAAATAATGTGTAATTAAATCCAGTTTGACCAAATCTGAACCTTATAGTAAACCTTTCTTGCCAACCGCCAATAAGAATTAAGAAGAACTAAATGCATTTGTTGGGTTAGTGGCAGTTTTGCAGTGTTTAATAACAAGGACTCCAGTCTTTTCTGAATTCAACTTTAAGGAGTTATAACACAATCAAACTGATCAATCTACGATTTTAACAACATAAAAACTAACATATATAGATTGTAATGATACTCGTTGTGGCCACTAGAGGGCGCTGAAGCCCAGGATTAAATATGAAAGTGATGCTATGAGGTTTGTTGCATCTTTATTTCTGTGTTTGACAATGAGAGGTCACCCAAACAAAAATATACTGTAAAGAAATCTCTGTTATGAAACACATGAAGTAATCAGAACAGACAGAGAGAGGCAGAGAGAGAGAGTATATCTAAAACCAGCAGTCATTTTTACACTACAAAAACACACAAAAAAGTATTTCTGGTCTTGCTTCTAGTGTAAATATCTTGGTCTCCTTGAAAGAAGACAAACTAACTTCGAAGTAGCTTTTCAGAAAAACATAGAGACATGTTTAAGTAAATAATTCATTAATATTGATGAGAAAGTCCTTAAATTGGCAAATAAAATTTAGGAAAATATATGAAAACTGTCTTGTTATATTTGAAATAATCTGCCAACAGAACAAGGACTTTTTCATCAATATTAAGGAATTATTTACTTAAAACAAGTCTCTATTTTAAGAGACTTGCTGATAAGTTACTTTTAAGTTAGTTTTGTCTTATTTCAAGCATACTAAGACATTTGCACTAGGAACCAGACCAAAAATAGTTGGTAATATTTTGTGTTTTTGCAGCCTTCTATAGCATATAGAGATGACGAAATTGCTCCTCCATGGACTCATGATAAAAAAACCCGTTTTTTTATTTCACCTCGTCTCAACAGGAAGTGCCCTCTCCAAGCTCTGTAAACAACATCCCCGGATATTTAAGCTTCCTCTGCAGCTTCTAAGACTTCCTACCTGACCCGTGGAAATGAACGTCATGGGAGCTCTTTGAGGCTTTTTCTGCTCCTGCAATATCTGCCTCTCTCCTTTTACTGCGGTTATGAGCTCCAATTAAACCCAAACTGAGCCTCACTTCCACTGCAGATAATCTCCGTCTCATGAATCCACCTGATCCGAAGTTCAAAGCAGCGTAATTAGAGCAGAAACTTTGGAAAACTTGCTCTTCTAAATATTTATCTCTTCCTTTCTTTCATGCTGAAGGAAGAATTCACCTAATGAACCAGTGGAGACCCAACGCAACCAGAGACGGGCTCAATTATGGAGATTTAAACTGGGAATCTGTCAAGAGGACAAACAATGCAGAGAAGCCAAACTTGGCAGGAAGCAAAATAAAACAATTTTCCCTCAGCGGGGAGCATCCATCATCAACTCCTGTCTCCTGCTGTCTCCCTGAAGAGGCGGTGTAAACAGCGGCGCCAGAGGCGTCCTCACCTGTCTCTGCACGTCACACTAAGGGAGAAACTGGGACAATGGGAGACAGCAGGAGATTTGCACCAGAAAGAACAGGACTGGTGGTGAAAACGAAAAAATAAGGACAGGATGAACGGGGAACCGGGAAGAGAAATGTCGAGTGTTGATCTGGTCGACTGATGAGAAGACGTGTTTGGGATGATTGGGACAAGACTGGAAAGCTAATTACATCACTGATTTACCCTTTGAGCCTTTCATGAAAAAAGGAATAGTTTTGTCATACCTATAACAAAATAGACCGCTTTCAACATTTACATATTTACAGCCAAATATAAACAAATATTACCAGTAAAATATAATCTCTGTGGTTTTCAAATATAAAGATTTTCAGATCCTAACAACAAAAGCTATGAAGCCTTACTTGCTTGTATATTTTTGGATTTGAAATATTATCCTCCATATCTGGAAAATAATGTATTGATAAAACACATTTGGTGCATATATTTGATGGTAAATGTGATGTTTTTTACTCATCGTATTTATCACAAACTTTAACTTGACATCAATCTAGGTTGACAGAAGTGAAGTAAAAGTAAGAAATACTGCCACCTTGAGGTGGGAGTCAGCATCATTTAAACCTGACGTTTTTGACCATTTTTGCAGAAAATTTGCAATAAACTCACATTTATGCATTGTCACAAAAAAGTCTGGGAATCTGTTGATTTTGCCTGAATTTTCACAATCGCAGAATCATCAAAAACTCAAGGGACTGACTGATGTAATTTGGCAGTATGCAGATAGGAACTGTTAAAATAATATTCTAACGCGTCCCTCTGGAGTCTAGAGGGCCACATAAAAAGCTGCCACAGGCCAGATTTGGCCCCTGGGCCTTCAGTTTGACATCTGTGTCTTAAAAGGATTTGCTGTCTTTGGCCGTCCAGCTAAGGTCACTCCAGTTTAGCGATAAAGTCTGAAGAAGGAAAACAAAAATGTGCCGGATCTGTGCTGATGTGTAGAAGAGCAAAAACAGTCAAGATTATGGAGATACTGTTTCTGTGTGCAGGATTCCTACGATTAAATAAATCCTTCACCTGTCTTTATCCCACATTTTGGCCAGCGTTTCTGGATTTCGTTGTCTTATCTTCTTTTTAAGATTCTCAATAAAGACTGAGCTGCTGCACAGATGTAGGAAGGTGTGTGCCAACAAAGTTCACGGCTTTAGTCGTCACCCGTTTGACAGCACAGAGTCTAAATGTGCTGCTAAAAGCATCTTCCACATGAAGAAACATCAGGACAAACCAGAGGAAGCGTGGCGAAGGAAAACACCAAATGCGTCCTTTTGATTCGCTGACCTGTGAGGGGTTTGCCTTCAGGCCTCCTGCACTGAGCATAGCCTCTAAAATTAGCAGTTTTAGTCAAATAGACTATAAACACAGCTCTGAGAAAAATTAAGAGACCACTTAAAATAATCAGTTTCTCTGATTTTATCTTTTATAGGTATATGTTTGAATAAAATAAACATTGTTCTTTTATTCTATTAACTACTGATAAGATGTCTCTGTAATTCCAAGCAAAAGTTTTGTATTTATTTGCATTTGTATTTATTTTCTCATTATTTGAGTGCTTCCATATCTCAAATAACGCAAATAAAACAAGTTCATATTAATTTAGAAACAACAATATTACTGTTTTCACTCAGGAAGAGTTAAGAAATCAATATTTGGTGAAATAACCAGGAGGTTTTCAATGGAGTTCAATGCAGTGGGCTCTTAATTTTTCCATTGCTGTATATATGCTACTTTATGCAAACCGTGAGCGCCCTCTGGTGCTCAAATGTGTCAAATAGTTAATGAGAAAATTTTGCTTTTGCGCCCTTTTATTAGTAAGAAACAATGACATCTAGTTTATTAGATCCTATCCGTTTCTGAACACTGAAGACAAACTTCCTGTCTTGAGAACAGATGCAAAGAATCGACCAATACTAATTGCGAAAAAAGGTCCAAATATCATCTGCATACAATCCAATTTTTATTACTTTTCTTCTTCTTCAAATCTTGAGCTGCATAAATTTACATCCTCCATTTTATCTGAGTGGGTCGTTTTATTCCTCATTGGTTTGACCTCTTCACACCAAAACCCCCAAACTTCACCTCCGCCTTTCTTCTGATGCGCAGCTTCATCTCAGAGAAGCTATTTTTAGCTGCTTGCCATTATCAAGTCGAGGGTTTGACGACTGCCAAAGCTCAGTCTCCATTTCCTCTGCACTGCTGACCTGAGGAAACAGAGTTTACCTCTGTCTCCTTGTAAGGTCCTGCTGTTATCCTACAACACTGAATAGATTTTACTCATGTGGAAACAAAGAGGAGCAGGATAGAGTGGAATACAAATGTCCTTCATAATAAGAAAAGCAGAAAATTGTGAGGAAAACAGAGAAAGAAATGGCACTAGAAGCTGGAGAAATAGGAAAAAATGCAACGTAATTCCAAGAAAACAAGAAAAACACAAAGATACAGGAAAATACTGCAAAGTTCAGCACAAATCAAGGAAAATATTGAAAGAAGACCGAAAGGATAATTAAAAATAAGGATTAAACAGGAGGGATGAAGTTGCAACTATAAACCAAGTAAATGTTCGATCGGATTATTAATATGTATCAAATGAATCATGTACAGAAGCACAAATGGACCACTGGATGGAGCACAAAGGCTCCCACAAACCAAGAGTTTGTTGTCGAAGCAACAACAAATCCTGATAAATGTTTACATCCTGCCAAAAAAGATCACAGCAAAGAGTTTCATCTTTTCAGGGTTTCATCTATCTCAACACTTAATGCGATTTTTTTTTTCCTGATTTGTACTTTGAAGTTAAGCTTATTCTGATTGACTGGTTGATTTCTTAATAATTCAGTGAGTCAGGATTTATTATATGCAACAGTGAATTAGGGCCAGAAGTTTCCACCAAGAAACTCAGATATTTTAAGAATAATCTCAGAAACTTTCCAGAAAAAACTGAGATTTCTGAGTTCCAAAAGGGGAAAAAAAATAACATTTTGAGATTAACCTAAAATTCTGAGTTTGAAAAGTTAAAAATTTGCTAGACAAACATTCAGAATTTTTTCTTTTAGAAAAAAATGTGGAGAATGAGAGTTTTCAACTTTTAAAACTCAGAAGTTTTGATGTTTTGTTGTTTTTTTCTAAAAAATTTCAGAGTTTTTTGGCAGAAATATATCTTTTTACTGTTGTTTTCTATAAAATGTCCTTAATACACATCTTTGTTATCCACATGTCAAAACACTTCAGCAATTTAAACAACTTGACATAAATGCTCTGGGCAGAAGCACAAGGCTTATATTGATTTAGGCCTATATTTACGCCTTTACACATCTAATTAAACTAAACTACCCAGTCATAAATCACAACAATTACATAAGAAACCCAAAATATGTCACTTCATATATAAAAATTACTAAACAGAATCATAAAAGGAAAGAAAACAATAAAAAATATGATTTAAAGTTATTTGCCTTTGTAACCATTAAATATTTTTTTTTACATAATTTTTTAAAAACTGCTTTCATCATTAATTAATTTATTTCCAATAACAGAAAAATACCTTTTATTTATCTATTTTTTTAGCAATTTGAATGCTATTATTACTGTTTTCTAAAAGATTTGTATAATACTAGTCTTAGTCTTCTCATTACAGAAGTATTTTGACGCTTGTTCTCAATTTAATTAGTTTTTATTTTTATGAAATACTTGTATAAATTTCTTGGTCATCCAAGACTTTTGCTTGTATTTTTCCTTAAACCAATGATTTCTAATGTACAGCTCAGAAAACTTAAATAAAAAAGCATCATAGGCCAGTGTCTCAATGTTCAGTTCAGGAAATGTTCAGTTTCATCTATTACTTAATAATTTTATCACAGTCATGTAAAAAAAACAACTCAGAATAATCTCCGGATTTGTTTAGCTTTAGGGATGGAAAGTGTGTCTGTTTGTGTCAACAGCAGAAAGGACCAGCCTGAAACAAAAACAGGAAGATGTGTAGAGAATGCAAATGCTCTCGTCTGATAGATGAGTGTGTGCAGCTCAATGATCTCCAGATACTTGACCCTGAGGTCTTCTGCCAGACACAATAAGTCAGCGGAGCCCACAGGGTTTCCATCCATCCGATCGAGTCGACAATCAATCCGAACACGCTCCATACGAGCAGCTGCTGTGGATTCATTCGTGTCAGTCTCACCAGTTCTCTTTCCTTCTCTGTTTTCTCACCTTTGTCCTGCGGCTGCGTGCTGGCGATGATCCATTTCACCAGGCAGCACTTCATCAGAGCTTTCCTGGAGAACCTGGGCTTCTGCCATTTCCCAGAGTTTTTCACCCGGCCCGGCGCTGGATCCACGCCGTTTGCATCTCCCAGAAGGCTGCCGTCCACCATCTTGCCGTCCGCCTGGATGGAGGAGAGGAAAGAGGCAAACTCAGATCAATGCAGAAACCTAGGAGGATTAATTTACACAACGCAGAAAAAGAAATCTGCTTCTTATTAGATTTTGTGATTTTATATTTCAGTAATTGCTTTGTGAAACTTAAAGGTTATGCTTCCTTGGACAGGTTAGGATAGGTATAAACAAAACATGTTTGTTACATTATTTTGCTCAAAATTATTCTTAAATAAAGAGATGTTAGTTTGTTTAGAAAAGTAGATTTTGAGCTCTTTTCAGAATGAGCTGTTTTAGAGTCTTTTGCCTCTTTAAATCCAAATAAGCTGCTGCTGGCCAACTCAATGTTTACATTCACATGTGAAATTGGCTGCCCTTAAATAACTGTACATCTTTGAAAAGCATTAGTAGAGCCTCCTGCACAACCAACAAAAATGCAGCAGGTGGTTTCTGGATGGTAAGTCAACAACAAACCATTTGTCTTTTCCAGCAGCCATTGTACAGAGCATACAGCAGTAAAACCAGCTGACCAAACATTGTTTGGTCAGCTGGCACTGAAGACACTGAATTTGATTCAGTGCCTTCTGAATTTGATTTAAAATTCAGCTGGTATTTGAAATGCCTTATTTTTCAGAAGCCAAAAAAACTGCAGGGTTTTTTTTATTTAAGTGCTTTTTAGAAGACATTGAGAGAAAAATGGAAGTGTGAAAATGGCCTAATAAGTCTCCTTGAAGTTTGTCTGCATTTTCTTGTTTTTTAAATAGTGACAAACCTTCACAAAATTGTAAGAAACAAAACACTTTTCCACTCCACTGTACTTAATAGTTCAGGCACTGGATTTAAAATGAGTGAGAAGTCAAGACAATTTCAACAGATTTGCTGCTTGTAAGCGAAACACAAACATTTAAATCATGACCTCTCCATAGTTTTGCATATAAACTCTAAATTAAAACTGGACCTTTTTATTGTTATTGAAAAGAAACGAAATAGTGGTGCTACAAAAACTGACAATAATCAGTACGTTTGAGGAAAGTAAACCTTAAAACACTAATAAGAGATTGTTTTCTTCATTATCTCATCTAAATCTGTGAGGACCTTTAAATGTTTGTTTCTACAGTGTTTTTATGCAACACCAACCCCATGCAGCTCATTCATGTTCTGCATTTCTCCCCCTTTCTTCAGAGAAGACAAAACTTTTCAGTTTCTCATTTTCTAATCCTGCTAATTTGGTCTGGTGAGAATGACCTAAACTTTCCAGAAGCTACATTTAGCCGCTCCTGCTGCGATCGTGCATTGCAAGCACACCGACAAACACATTTATTCAGAGGGATGGAAGATGAAAGAGAGGGACACAGAGCAAACAGCAGCTCTGTTTGTTCTGCTGGAAGGAGAGGAAAGAAAAGGATGATTGAGGAGAAGCGAACGATGGAGGCAGGAGGAGGGAAACGAACACAAATGCAAACAGTGGGGATGTTTAATGGCTATTTGATCCCTCGGGAGTCCGATCATGCAAATACCTCGCTGGAGGGTAGAGAGAGAGAAAGCAATGCGATGCTAGAAGGTTTCCTGAAGAACCAAAGTCAATTCGCATAATGAATTGCTCATTGTCAGAGGATGGTAAGATAGAGGAGTTGAAGGATTTGTTTTGAAGGAGGAATATATCTTAGGCTGTTTCTGTGCAGCTTTGACGACATGAAAAAGGAAGGAAATCAGAGAGGAAAACGCAAAAAAACGAAGCTGCATCAGTTGCAGTTGCAGTGTCTGCTAAAAATATTTACACCCTATTACGTGGTATTCAACAATCACGTTAAATACCAATAAAACACATAGATGTTTGTGATTTTTACGTCTCAAAATGTGAAAAACTTTGAGCTATATGACTATTGCCAGTATAAATAACACCATCAGACAGAGCTGAACTGACTCATAAAGCAGCGACGGCGCATCAAATTGGAAAGAGACGGGTGAAAATACACTGTTTACCCACTAATCTAATAAAGTGCATCAAGCGGAGGGGAGTAATCTGAAAGCACATCAAAACTCACTTCTTTGAAGGATTAAATGAAAAGCCAGAATAGTTTCTGATGCGACTTTCCAGTGAAACTCTGAAACTAAAATGCAGACAGACTCAGTGTAAACAAAAGGAAATTCAAAGCTGTGTCAGTTGTTTATTCACAGGCTGCTGAACACGCCGGCGTACGCCCAATCACGGCTCACATGCTCCCATTTCAAGAATCTCTTCTGCTCCGCCGGCTGGCCCTGACCTGCGGCAGAGGAGTCTGAACAGCAGCCTCTGAAACGCTCACTAACTCACAGCCACCCCCGTCCCATAAGGCCGAACAGACAGCCGTGACTCTACAAGCAAACACAGAGCAGAGACACATTATTACCCTCAGCTGTAAATTATTAAGGATCAGCCGCCGAATAAATGTTGGTTTACAGGAAGCATAAACTTTGGCTGGATTACATGATGTTACTCAAAACACAGAGATGTTTGGAGTTTATCTAAAAAACTAAACTACACTACAAAAACACAAATATAACCAAGAAGTTTTGGTCTAGTTCCTAACACACCTGAAACAAGACAAAACGAACTCACAGGTAACTTTTTCAGGAAGATATAGAAGCTTGTTTTAAGTCAATAATTCCTTGAAATTGATCTATTGTTCTATTGATTTCACTTTTATGTTATAAATGAAATAATCTGCTAATGTAATAAGTATTTTTCATCAAAATGAAGGAATTATTGACTCAAAGCAAGCTTCTATATCTTGCTGAAAAGTTAGCTATGAGTTAGTTTTGTGAGTTCTGTGAGTTAGTCCTGTCTTGGTAAGATTTTGCGTTTTTGCAGTGCAGAGATATAGACTAAACTTCCTCGTTTTTATTGAGAGGTTAACAAACTCCAGAATCAATATTTCCTGTGGGAAAACTTTGCCAATGATGCATGCAGCCCAATATGTCAGAGCCTGAGGGAAAGCCACCGAAAATACCACGAGAATCTGAACATGACCTCCTTCTGAACATTTTGATCTGTTTTTAGCTCTGTAGCTCTGCCCAATCAACTTGATATAATCTTGCTGGATGGTTTATTTGCTCCTGACTCCGTTGCGTCTCCTCATGTGGTGATCTATTTACGTGATTCGACGCTGATCACTGAACCATTTTTAATACGAGTCCTCCATTGAGGTCATTTAACCAGGAGAGACCCTATGGATGTTTTCACACCTGAGAGTCCATTAGACTCTGATTGTTTGGCGACTAAAGCTGTAATATTACATTTACATAATGTAATGTTACATTTTCAGGTTTGTTGTCTCCACAGTTGGGTAGTAACTAGTTAGATTTGCGTTACATTTACTTGAGTAACTTTTTTGAAAAGATGTACTTTTCGGAGTATTTTTTACTTGAGTAATTATATTATGGACAATCTCTACTCTTACTTGAGTAAAATTTCTGTTTTTTCTACCCACTGTGAGTAACTTCACTGAATGAAAAACAAAATATTTTTTATTTGAATAAACTGATTTGTAAATATTACTTTTTGTTATTTTTAGAAACTTTTAAGAGTTATTGTCCTTTGTCCTTAAAATACCAAAATTTCCATTTAACTTTATATATTTAAGTGGATGATGATGTCATTTCTAATTATTAGTTACCTGAATTTTTACAAAACACTTTTTTACTCCTCCTTGAGTAATGTCTTGGATGGCTACTTGTTACTTTTGATCAGCTGACATATGTCAGACATTTTGATAAGCAATGAAAGTGACATGTTCAACATGTACATTATTCCATGTTGTTACAGTTATTGTGGACGTTTTGAAATAAATGCTTAAATGCAAATACAAATCCCAGGTTGGGATTCAAACCCAGGATCTTCTTGCTGCAAAGCAACAGTGCTGCCAACTGGAGAAGCTTTAGAGACGTATGCAATTTGTTTTTTCATTTCAAAACAACATCGCAAAAACAATGTTTATCTGTTATTAAAACTTAAAGAAAAAAATACAAAATATAAATGACTAGAAATCCACAGGGTTTGATTTTTGCCTCAGCTGCTCTAGCTATCTAAATCTAAATAAAATATGTAGTTGTTATTTAGTAAAGAATGCAAGAAATTATGGGAGATGCCAAGAAGATTTTATTCACAGTAAGATTATTAGTTTAAACTAAATGAAACTTTCAGTTCAACTTTGGAGATGTTTGACCTTCCAAACTGTCACGATTTGAGGTGTAAAGTACAAAAGTCGTCTTGTTAGACTGGAAAAACCTTTTTCCTGCACTCAGTTCGATCAGATCGAGCTGTCATGAAAATCAGAGACGCTCTAATTGATCCACTGGGTTACATTTTTTTTAAAAACCCAGACTATACGCAGAATGGAAAACAACAGCCATTTCATTAGCACCTCACATTAATATTTATTATATCTCTTCCCTCTGGATGTCTGCATATCTCCGTCCTCAATTGCTCCATTTCATCACTTCTCCATTCTTTCCAATTTATTTCTCTGTCAATCACTCCTTCTTCTTGTCTCCTCCTCGTAGGCCTTCCTCTCCCACCATAACGTCACCTGTCACCAGAATGCAGGCCAGGTGAGGCAAAGCAGGATCCATGGGAGACTGCCTCTGCAAGCATGTGTGTGCTTTAACAATGCAGAAAAATGAGACGAGGAACACAAGGAGGAGCAGCGAATGACAGAGAGTGACAGCACAAAGGAAGAAGAGCAGCGCATACAGCAGCCAGGAAAAGATAAAAACATATACACGATCCAGGATCTCCAGCAGTGGTTTTACATCTCTATTGTGTAAGAACAGGAACAACTGCAACGACAGCAGATTGAAATGACTTATTACTAAATAAACAACTAGAAATAAAAAGATCAATTTATTGTCTACACAAGGAGCTTCTGCCTCACAGATGACCTCCTACTTAACCCCTCCAGACTAGTGGCAGCAGCGATTAGCAGACATCTGGTGGAACTGAAATTTACTGAGCTTATCAAACAAACTACTTCCCAATCCAACGCCTCTAAGAATGGCTGTAAACGGTATAGTAAAGGAGCATTGCTGTTATCAGGAGTAGAAGGCTGAGTGTCAAAAAGAGTAGAAGCTTCTTAAAGAGACAGAGACCCAATTTCAAGGCCTTAAATTGCGAAGTTACATTTCTTTTAAAGGGGACTTGTGCAAAATTAAAATTTCGCACATTTTGCTTCCATTTGGGTCTCAACTGCTTCTAAAAACAGTTGAAGCACACCCAAAAAACATCCACCATTTAAGCTAATGTGTCTGGAAAATGAGCTTTTTCAAATACCTCCCGATGGTTAAGTCACATTTGACAGGCTCTGCGCAGTTACCTAGCAACTCCATTTTATTATGATTCTTTTTCCTTTCTGTGTATTGTTTTTGGTTGTGATTTATTTTGAATTTTTAAAATGCCTGGTAGCTGCAGTGTGGGATGTTTTGCATAAAATTAAAATTCGCTAGTCTTTCTCAAAGACTAGCGACATTATTATTATGTCCCTATCATTATATTAGCTAAAAATTGTCTGAAAACTACAAATTTATCGTTTAGCACAATTATTTCTGAGACAATTTATCGTCCAATTAAATATGTAATCATGAAAGGCCCAGGCGTACTTGCATTGTTCTGCCATTATCATTATTAAAAATTACCTCAAAACAACAATGTTATAGTTTATCAAGACAATATATCAACTAGTTAAACTAGTTATTGTGACAGGCATCTATGGAAATCATGACCAATTAAGTTTTTTTTAAAAGGCCAAAAACAAATCAGTCAGTCTTCCACAGAAAAACAGGATCACAGATGCTGGAAGGTGGTTGGAGACAGTCTGATGAAATGTTGGAAATAAGCCACCGTTTGGCTCCAGCTTGCTGCACATAATTGCAAACAAACCTGTAACCTTTATTTTAAGTTGATATAAATATCGTGATTTCTCTATATGTTCTTGTGATGACTCAGAGTTCAGTCTATACGAGATCGGCTGATGGTCGAGAGCCGAGACTATTTGTGTCCTGAGCGATTGGGCCTCTCAGTATGGCTGTCAGTGTGAATCAGTGCGTCTGTGGGAGGATCGCACATCCATATGGACTGCATGCTGTGTGTGTTTGCGTGTGCTCAAGCGTGACGGACACAGAGTGTGTGTTATATTGATGTTTGAGCCTTCATGGGGCGACAGACTTAATTCTCTGGGGAAGCTCTGAGCTCCGAAGGAGCGACTTTTCAATTAACAACTGTTCCTCCTCTTATCTCTTTAACACACTCACACAAATCAAATTGCCCTCTTTTAGCTGGTAATTTCTCGTTATAATGGTCAGATTTAAAATCATTTTTAACACAGCTTCAGTATCGGAGTGTCGACTTTACAACTTTATATCATGTTTTAGACCTTAATATGTATATTTTACTTTAAAGAAACTATTTTTATTTTCCGCAACCAAATTTAATGTAGGTAAAATCTAACATCATTCTTATTTTTGGCAACAGTAGAAAGGTTTGAAATATGTTTTCATTTAATATTTATCTTTATGAGTTTAACGATGCTTAGAGCAAATTGTAGCCAAACTCGGCAAGAAATAAATCCTAATGTGATTTTTTTTTTTTTTTTTTGCTGTTATGTACTGTAAAGTTTAAGGGCCAGGGGGTCCAAAATGCATCTCGAGGGATTTATGGGTCTTGCACTGATTTTGTGTGACCCCTCAATCAAAATTCAATAACGGTACAAATATGACATGCCAGCACAAACAGTTGATTCAGTTGGAACATTTTTAAATAGATTTTAATATTTAAATCTTAAATTAAAAAAGTTTTTGTCTTTTCTTAATCATGTATTTTAGTTTGATTTGTTCTCATTTGTTTATTTAGGAAAAATATTAATATGTTATCAAAGTATTAAAGAAAATAATTTTAACAAAATAACTAAGAGAAAAGCACAGAAACACCTGAAGACCAGAAGTTTAATGATATTTCAAACTTAAATTAAACAAGGTTTTGGTTTAATTTAATACCAATAATTACAGACCCTGTAATTATTTGGTATTCATGCTCCTAATGTGTCGTCAAACTTCCTTCAACTTCGTAACTGACAGCTATCTTGGCAGGCATTTGCTATGGAGTTGCTATGACAACAAACAAGCCACAAACTTAGAGCTAGCTATCTCCTTATCCTTAACTAACTTATAAACAATATCAGTACACTACAAATATTACTTCATTACAATTTTTTAGTACTCTGTCCACCTCTCTGTAAACTCAGGTAAATATCACTTTTATTTACTGAAAAATAGCAAAATTAGCTTAGCTTATATAGCTTTTACATGCTACATATTTTCTTTTTGTTGGTCTCATAGCCATGGCTCCGCCATCTTGTCACTTTCTGTTCAGAACTGTGTACCAAAATATTAGATATTGCACACTCCTACCATGAAGAGCAACAAGAGACAAAAACAAAAGAAAACTCTGTAATAGTTTATAAACTAAATAGTTTCCTGGCAATTTGTTTCTGCTACAGCAGACAGGTCTCCATGTTTGATGTGGGTTCTGCTGAGCCCATCCACTTATAGGGTAAAGTTACTAGAACTGTTCAATTATTTAATGAGTCTAAATTTGCCAATCACTCCACCTATTGAACAGGTGGGTCCCACAGACGAGGTGTCAGCTGCATAACAAAGCCCTCTGTCCCTGCAGTCAGGCTGTCTGCATGCCGTCACTGATCTGCACAGGTCGGCAGAGTGTGGCCCTCTGGAGGAAACATGCATCATTAGGAAAGATCAACCTGAAGCCAGCTACCTGTCAAGAGTG
The DNA here is from genome assembly GCA_902982915.1 of Phalloptychus januarius. Classification (NCBI taxonomy): domain Eukaryota; kingdom Metazoa; phylum Chordata; class Actinopteri; order Cyprinodontiformes; family Poeciliidae; genus Phalloptychus; species Phalloptychus januarius. The sequence continues at coordinate 6,542,096 of CADWAE010000482.1, forward strand.
ACACAACACTGCAAAAACACAAAATCCTAACAATTTTTGTCTAGTTTCTAGTACAAATATTTTTAGTACACTTTAAATAAGACAAGTAACTTTTCAGCAAGATATATATGCTTCTTTTAAGTTAATATTTTTTAAATATAAAATACAAAAGGTTTTCACTTATTTAAATTTGACATATTCTAATTTTAAATGTTATATTTTCATTAACTGTAAGCAGAAAATCATCAAACTGAACAGAAATAAAGTCTTTTAATTACTAGCCGTACCCTAAGTAAGGCAGTGAAGTCGCAACGGTTTTCCTCTGACTAGTACCAATATCAGACCATCACCAGAGAGAAAAGAAAATCTGCTATTTCTCTTCCGGTTTTATTCTTAAAGAGACATCTGAAGCAGGGAATGTACCTTCTGAGCAGAAATTGAAGATATTTGTGCAAGGGACATCAAATCTGAGCTGGAAAATGACTTTGGAGGGAGAGCAGAGCATATTTGTATGATCTGTCTTCCAAGAAGTCAAAACTTCCTGCACAGTGCAGGATTTGTCAAAGGCTTGAAACCCTCAGAATTTAAACATTGAGCATTTGGAGGATCAGCTGAAGTATCAGAGTAAAATTAATGTTTGTTAAATTAATGAATTATTAAGTTGCCAACATATCTTGTTTCTGTCAATAATTCAATAGAATACGTCTATTTGACATTCAGAGGTTTAACAATATTTTCATGGATGAAACCAACATATTTGAAGGTTGTTATTGAATCTACAAATATATTCCCTGTATCACTGAGGCTCCATTTAAGAGGGATCCAACTCAACATTTACACTTGCACGTGAAATGGCTGTGTGAACAGAAGCACAATGATCTGAAAAGCATTAGTAGAGCCTCCTGCACAACCAAAGAGAATGCAGGAAGTGGTTTCTGAATGGTAGGTCAACAACAAAACACTTCTCTTTTCCAGCAGCCATTGTACAGCACATACAACGGTAATACCAGGTGACCGAACGTCCTGCAGCTCGGCTGGGGTTGCTAGGTAACAGTGCATGGTTGTGCGTTAACAATTGGGTTACCAGAAAACATAAACTCATTGCCAAAAAACAGCTGGGTGATTTTTCTAAGCACTTGGCTGTTTTTTGAAGCAGCAGAGTATAACAACAAGTATAACAACATGCAAAATATGAATTTTGCATAAAAGGAAAGTAAAGAAGAAGCGACATCAAATAAAAATGATTTAATTTCCAATATAAACTGAGTATTTTTAATCCTGAAGATCTAGTACATTACTAATGTTTTAAGACGGTGTAAATTCAGCTTCGCCTCCTCTGACAGCCCCTCTCATCCTGCTGAAATTGGGTCAGAATGAGAAAACAACTGCTCATTATATTATTTAAAATAACTGAAGTGAGTCAAGCACTGGAAACACGAGCCCCTCAAATGCCTCACAGCACGATTTAATTCAAACACCTGCATTTTGACAGTCAACCAGAGGACAAAACTGTAAATGTTTCAAGCTTGTTTATGATGCAAACGTCTAATAATGACTCCAAACTATGATTTACATAATACTGAAAAAAAAAATTCCACCAGTCAAAACAAATTAAAGTCAAATTACCTGTTGGCTGACTTAGGTGAAGTAGATGAGTATATTTATGGTTTGCATTAATCAGAAAAATTAAGAGTTTTGGGAAATTGATTTAAGCATTAATGGTCTGACGCGAAATGATTATAGAATAACTAATACAATTCAATAATAATACAATAATGCAAAAACTAGAAGTCAAGACCAAAATAAATATAGACTCTCTCTGTGTGCCGGTGCAATTTAACCCTAATAATATATTCGTATAGCCTTACTTGAACCACCAACCCATTACTATCAGCTGCCTGTATTTATACATGTTTAATATACTTTCTTATCTAATAAAAAAACATAAAACTCTTTGACCCCTTAAATATGTAATTTTTTTCTTTTACTAAATTACGCTGAATGTGGATGTGTGAGTTTGTTTGAACACGCACATACACTCTGCAGGTACAGCATAATTGGGTCTCGTAATATTTGCACAACTTTTCCAGTCTGAGGTTTGTGCAGTTTTTAATCTGTGCTCTGAATGCTACACTGGAAATCTCAATCTGATCTCCTTCATTCTGACTGATCAGTGCTTCCAGTATGATTCTTGGTATGAGCCAAATATGCATCAACAGGCGTCTCAGCTGTGTTATTACAGGAAGTAGTTGAAAGCCATTTGGCAACAAAAAGATGTTCAAGTTATGGAGAATGAACACAAATTGGTCAAAAATGCACATCTGAGGGAAAGAAAGACGACAATCCAGAGTTTAAAAACCAAAACTGCAAAATAGAATTGCATGTCTCAAAGGCTTTGGATACTTCAGGTTTCCTACAAAAAATAGGAAAAACATCCATCCATCAATCCATCCATGTTGTTTATTTATAGATGATTTAATAATCAATAAATAGGTTCTACAGGGTTCTTACATAATTTGTAAAACTGCCATTCCCAAAGTGTCACCACTTAATAAAAAAACTTCAATAGAATATTTTAATAAATGGGCTTAAAATGACAGGACGCCGGAAAAAGTTAATCTGGGAATACTTGAAATTTGGATGTAAAAAGTGATTTGGATCCCTGAAAATAAGTGTTATACTTCACCTCTCAGTGGTCATAATGTTATGTTGAACTAGGAGTTGGCATTTATCATATCATTCATCATGAAAATTTCTGATTTATTCTTGTCTTGATAAAACATAATTAATTGACAAATTTCAATTAATGATGAAAGTATTGTTGGGTTTTTTAAACTATTTTCTCTCTTTGTTCCACAAGAGTTTCAATAAATATCAGTAAATTCAAAAGCTATTTTTAAATGCAGTTACTGTGTGCAGCTTTGTGATTTAAATTACACTTTCTTAAGTAAGTGGCATCAAGCTTTTGTTATGTGGCATTGTGGAGGCTGTCCCATGCAGTCACAGCCATAAAAAAAATTATAAATAGTGTTTACTCATAATTTTTATTATCACGATGCAACCACAAGATATTGCGATAAAATTCTAAGTCCATATCGCCCACCCCTTTCCGATATGAAATAATTCCTGTTAGCTATTTATGCACACAAACAAGAGGATTCCGAGATAAAAAGATGCCAAAATTAACTGCCTCCTTTTTAAAAAAACAAAGATGTGATCTGAATCTTGTAACAGGTTGTTCCTAATTTCCATCTCAGAGAGAGAAACCTTCAGAAAGGAGGTGAAACTCAAGCAGAGTGGATTAATGAGCGGAGCTTTGCGAGGCGCAGGGAATTACTTTGAGCCTTTTTACATTCCGGTCTGCTCCATCCAGACTCTGCTCGTTGTTGGGGACTGATCTCCCAACCCGCTCCCCTGAGCCGGGAGGAAAACACGCACACACATGATTTCAGACACATAGTCCCACTCTGCCTGCTGCTCAGACGAGGACTGGAGGCGCACATGCTACCTGCAGCTGTAAAGACACGCGTGACGCTCGGAATCACGAAGAAAAAGTGGCCACGTAAAAATAAAAAGCCTGGACTTAATGAGTGAGAGGAAAAGTCACGGTGATGCCGAGTGACACTTGGTGTCCGCAGGGTTTGCGCTGCGCGCAGAGCGAAGCGTCTTCTCCACATGCAGCTTCCAGCTGAGCTGCAATTACATAACTTCACTAAGAAACTCCGCTGTGGGCAAAAACTGCAAGCAAACGAGCTAAAAGAAATCACGGAGGGATGCAGGAACACGACGAAGAGCAGCAAGAAGCCAACAAGTAGCACAAGTGAGCAAATGGAAATTTAACTATTGCATTTTCTGGGATTTTCCGTCTACAGCAGACAAGGTTTTATTTGATAAAATGAGAATATTAAAGATGTTTGAGTCCTACCTGCATGGTGTTTTTTCCCAGAGAGATTCCCGTGGAGAGTGTGTCCTCTTTGCGCGGAGCCTCAACCTGACTGTCGCTCCTCTGGATGCGAAGGAATGTGCGCACACACATTTATCCACTAACACACACAGAGTAACACACAGGGATTCACGGAGAGGGTGGGGTGCAGCAAGGACACAACTGGACATCCATATTTTAGCATTTAGAGATGTGGGGAAAGCCACCAAACTGCCTGTGGATTTATTTATTCAACAAGTTAACCTGTAACATCTGGGCAGATGTGCAACATTAACCCTCACAGCTGGACTGATGCAGCTGCTGCTCTTTAAATGAGATTAATGTGGTACTTCCTCCATCTTTAGAGACTTCCCTCACTATGTGGTGCTCAGACTTTTACATTAGACACTTATTGGCACTTTGCAGCTTAATGGAGGTTAATAAGATCTCACTACTGATTTCATTAAAGACTTCAACATCAGCTCCAGAGACATCATTAGCTAACACTTTTAGGCTACCGGTAGGGAGGGTTTTTTTTTTTTATCTCCACTCCCGATTGTGTGAAAGAACAAACTGGTTAGCCGGTCTATAGATCTGGATAACTCAAAGATATACAACAAAGTAAACTAGTAATGCACAAATAGTCAAGAAGTGGGTGTGCATTACATGGAATGCATAAGGGCACTGTGCAAAAGGGGGCGCCAGAACATGGCCGAAAAAAATATTTAGAGTGAAGAATGTGCTTTTCTCACTATTTTAATTGTGTTGGCATGATGAGGAGGCGGAAAATAAAGTTACTTGAGCAGAAAACAAAACAAGAAAGATACAGAGGGATAAGGTTAATGATGTTGTAGGAGTAAAAAAGCTTTAGTTGTTAACAGACAGTAGATGAGCTATGACAATCTACCAAGAGGAGGCTTGTAAATAGTCACCTTATGTTAAATTAATAGCTCACTATTGTGTCATGTTCTATATTTACATGAGGTGCTATAATATGTCCACATACATCTCAGAAAATCTTAGCTGTGCTCCTGCCTACAGGCAAAGCAGAGTAAACAATAGTAGTTGCAGAAGGAAGACAGAGTAGCCAGAGAGAACCCACAACTACAGCGAGTTTTTGGCTGAAGCTGGTAAGAAAGTGTCATTATCCAGAGTGAAACAAGGTTTCTACCAATATGGATAAAAAAAAAATGTTTTTGAAATTAGTATGTTTCCTTTAAGCAAATTTATTTTTGTAATTCCAATTTGCATAATCAGAACAAGGAAAATGTAACTATTGACACAGGCAGAGTTCCAATTGATCATTGAATGAAATTAGCAGAATATCAACAAAGTTTTGTCATAGAAACTATAACTACTGACTTCTTTCATTATCGTAATTTTCAGAAATTGTTTTCATCCTGATTTCAGTGCAGAATTATGACGCATGTCTCACATCGATAACATAAAAGTTGGATAAAATCCGACGCTCTGACTGCAGACGCTTTGAAAACAAACAGATCAATATCCACATATGTAAATAGTACAGGTCAGATCAGAACTGAATCAGGCCGTTACTGGTAAACAAGCTGTATACATGTCGCATATCATGTGCAGAAAAAGGTGATTTTGGTCGCGTTTGCCAGCTGTGAGAACAGTAACCAAAATGATGATCTTGTGGTTTATTGAAAGTAAGATTGAAATGTTTGGCCATAATGACCATCATTAGAAACAAAACATGGAAAGCTGTAAGCCTGAGAACATTGTCCTAACTGTGATATATGAGGTGTTACGTGGGTGTTTTACTGCAGGAGATAATGGTGCACTCCATAAAATAGATTGGTCTTATAGAGAAAGAATATTAAGCAGAGATATCGAAGCAGCATCTCTGCACATCAGCCAGGAAGTTGAAGCGGGTGCAAAGATCAGATCGGTCTTCCAAACAGACCCTGTTCATAAAATGCAGCTTAAACACTCACATGTTAAAGCTGAAGGTTGTTTACAAGCTATAAGCATACACTTAGTTTTGCTTCTAATTTAAAAAGCTGTCAAATCTGGTGTAATAATACTTTCAAATGCAGAAATTTTAATTAGTTTCATCAGAATTTGAGCTGTTTTCATTAGTAATCAATTTAATTGTTAGATTGCTGCTCAAATCTGTTATTTTTTTATGTTAAGGCAGCGAAAGAAGTGACAAGAACACAACTTTTATAAATTAATTCAGCTCTTTTCTCCTCTTGGCATCATTGCAGCAAATTTAAGATAATGTGAGGAAGATGCTCTCTTTTGTGTGTTTGTGTTACATGATCGTCATGAGAGTCTGTCAGAGAGAAATGCAATTAACGCCCTGCTGGAGAAGCCATGTGTGCCTGGGTGGGAGCTAAATCAATTTGGTCGACGCCTTCCTGTAAAGCTGCCTGCAGCAGGAAGGAAAAGGCAGCAGAACCAGGCCAAACGGCGACGAAGGGAGGTCAAGCTTCTTCACACATCACACTGATTGTTTAATGAGCAGCCGGGAAATGTAACCATCCTGCAGGGCATAAGAGGGGAGGCAGCCTTTCCAATTAAGCTGATTCCTGCTGTTCACCTAAGGTGGAGACCTGAAAACATGAACTCTCACTGTAAAACCCACAGATTAGGACTGAATTCATGAAACGCTTTTCTGGTCTGTATACAAAATACCCTGGAGCCACATTCACCCGGTCAAACCTGCTGTGCTGATTGGCTCAGGAGGCAACTCTGGCTTAAATCTGCACTATGTAACTTTTATTTAAATATATCCATCCATTTTCCTACACCTTTGTCCCTTACTGGGGTCAGGAGGTGCTGGTTCCTATCTCCAGCTATCGTTTCGGGCGAGAGGCGGGGTCACCCTGGACAGGTCGCCAGTCTGTCGCAGGGCAACACAGAAACACGCAAGACAAACAACCATGCACACACACACCGACACCTAGGGACAATTTGGAAAGACTGGGGCCGGGAATCAAACCCAGAACCTTCTTGCTGCAAGGCAACAACTCTACCAGCTGCGCCACTGGGCAGCCCTGTTTAAATACATATACTTTTTAAATATTTGTTAAAACTGTCACCATGTTGTTACAGTTTGTTGTGAGACAGATAATCTGTGAAAAAAATTATTTCCTCCATCGCTCTCAGTGGAAAAACAACCAGTCAGAGACAAGGGGAGGGTCTTAGCGCTGTCAGTCACTCTCATGTACGCCCTACCTATTGTGCTAAAGGTGGAAAACAACTTACTGTTCCAAGAAGATTGTTTATGAAAGTTATGTTAATGCAGTATTATAGTATTATCAAGTAAAAACACAGAAAAAAATAATTATATTGGGTATAAAACAATTAATTAAAATTAGGGAAAATCTAAATGAAAGAGAACAAGGATGTGTGGAAAACACAGTAGGTAGATTAATGAGAAAACATTGGAGATGTATGTAAATATTTAAGTCGAAAATCATAAAATGTTTATAATTAATTAAAAAAATAAAAATAAAGCTAAAGTCTTACCCAGCAAACACAGAAAAAAATATGAAACAATAAAATCTAGGATAGAAAAATTTTTGAAACATAAAATATAACATGTAAAAGTTATAGAAAAAAAAGTAAACCATGAGATATTAAATAGCTTTAACCCATATTCAGCTTTATAGAGGAGGTTTAGTTTGGTTACGGAGTCACTCCGACTGAAACTTCTGATATTCTTCTGGGTCAACGTTTTAAAAACACAGTTTGATCCTTGTTTTAATAAAACATGAAAGTCAAGTACTTCGGCTCAGACTCTTTTCAGCTGGATCAGTGAAGACCCATCAGAGCGTGTTTGGTACCTCATTAAATATGCTGTGTGAGCACAAAGTGAAACTTAAAATTTACTTGTAAAACACAAACCAAGATAAGAAAGTTTAAGCTAAATAAAATCTCTGCTTATGAAAGTTTAATATTAGTGTAGCTGTGTCTCTTGTTAGAGACATTGAGCATGAATAAACTCCTTCAAGAGGATTGAATGACTTATTTTTGTAAAGATATTGAATGTGAATTGGTGCAATAATAATAAACTGCATTCAATTGAAGAGGCTTAAAAAACATTGATTTTTCACCTTCAAATTTATTTCAAAAAGCATCTTTTAGGGCAGTTTTGTGCATCGTTTCTGTTGAATATTTTATTAACATCTTATTATGTGACAATTATTTCTTTAAAAACAGAATCATCATTACATTTAGCGGCTGTCTGATAAAAATAAAACCAGTCCTACAAAATAAAAACCCCGTTAGAAGTCTGGAGGGAGACATTATTCTCATAACTGAAGATTTTATCTCTAAAGAGACTTTTAAACTAACTGGATTTTTGGACAAAGCCTCAGATCTAATCGTGTTATCTTAATTTTATCTCCTCTCTGCAATGTTATCTCTTACACACACACACACACACACACATACGCCCCTGCACGCACACAAACTCACGCACACACACACACACTTTACTGTCTTGCAATCTCAATGTAAATGTATGTTATCACAAACACTGAGCATCATTTGGAGGTCAGTGAAGGAGAACATCATGTTATTCTGGATGTGTTGTTCTGATTTCTGTCTCTGCATTAATGAGTCTGAAGTTACAGTGTCTATAAAAAAGTATTTACGTTGTTTTACAGTGTTAATTGTTTTTGCAAATCAATCAAACTTTGCTTTTTTTGACTAAACTAATTCTACAAAATTAGTTTAGTAACTGGTTTACACTTAACTGTGTAAACCAGTTAAGTAGGTTTACACAATTACATTTACTCTAGCAACTTTTTTGGGGGAAAAATTACTTTATGATAACTTCTACTACACTGTTGTTATTTTTTTTTAGTAATTTTATTATGATGTATTGCGTAATCACAGCTCGGAGTCTCTGTGGATAAGTCTTAGTAAGTTTGCTGGGGATCTGCTGTGGATTTGACTAGACCAGAACATCAATGTTGTTGTTCTGGCCAACCCAGTAAAGCTACCATTTCTGTGTAGCTTTGGCTGGGTGCTGCTGTAGGACATCAGGATTTGCTGCATATGCTATCCTTTAGTGATTTAAGTAAGAGTTTAAATGCCAAGGCCAAGAGGCCAAAACGAGCTTGCATTCATTATCTGTAGGTTTTCTTCCTCACACAGGTATATTTAAATTATATCAGAGCTGTAAAACTGCTTGCCCACTCCATTTTCACCTTCATTAAACTGTCTGTGTCTCCTCACATCTTGTGGATGGCCTTTTGGTGGGTCTTAAATGCCATCTTGATATTTTATCATTTCTAGTGTGAATATAAAAAGGAGATCTATGGAAGTCAGTTCGGCGTTTTCAAATTTGTTGCCCAGTTGTTATTCAGTAAACTGAGTTAAGATATTTTCTAATTTTAAAATGATTTTGTATTTCTGGGACCTCCATACACAATAAATACTTTTCATTAACGATATAACCAACAACATGTTCAATTATCATTAACCCCCTGACCCCAAAACAACAATGATAGACAGACAACTGAGCAATATTCAATAAAAAAAAAACTGCAGTGACTGTCTAAAACATTTCACATTTGTATTTCCTTTCAAACGTTTTCATTCTTTTAAAACCTTTAAGTAGCCTGGTCAAAGTTTCTTTCACAAAGAGCTATTTTAGGGTGTCCTGTCACTTTAAATCCAAGTAAGCTGCTGCTGGCCACGCCTCTTAAATCAACATTTACGTTCGCACATGAAAATTACTTCAAACAGTTGCGCAATTACACAACTGTCTTTAAATATTAAACAAACATATTTTCTGAATGGTAAGTAAACAATAAAACAGCGCATACGGCGGTTAAGCCAGCTAACAAAACGTTTCGAGTTCCATTTGGGTTGCCAGGTAACGGGGTTGGGGTTGCTTGCTAGGTAACCGTGAACTACCGTTGATAGTGACTTAAAAATCGGGCGGTTTTGAAACGGTTAATTTTTCAGACACCAATAAACATTAACTTACTCCCAACAAGCGCTGGGGCTGTTTTTAGAAGCAGTTGAAACCCAAATGGAAGCATAAGACACACATTTCGCATAATATGTGAACTTTAAATAAAAGTTTCATCAACAGGCATCTGCAGCACTTTGTGAAGAGATAATTTAATCATTTAAATTGAGTGTGATTTAATTGATTGCATTGTGAGGACCTGGGGACACAGCAAACATGAAGAGAAACTAAACCAAAACTTTTTGCCCTAAATCCAAAACACTATTTGTAAATGGGAAGTTACACTTCCCATCTCCCTAAAGACGTCATTCAAAATGCAGACCTACATCTAATTCAGAACTTGAAATACATTTTTAATCCAATCTGTCTGATTGTGAGCCAGTTTGCAAAAAAGATTTAGGAACTTCCATCTCTTTGTGTTTAAAATAAGCAGAAAAATAAATGATTTTCATTTGCAACTGCAAATTGTGGCTCTACAAAGTCTTTATTTACATACAAATGTATTCTACATTTTCTGTTTTGTGACAGTGAAAATATTTGAAATGCATAATTTATCTTCTCCTTCACAATAATGTACTACTTTGCGTCAATCCGTCATATAAAATGCCAACAAAATACATTAAAGTTTGGGTTGAAATGTTTCTTGCATTTTTATTATTCCAGAAATTACCTTGCACCTTCTGGAGTTGCGCTCCTTCAATATGAGAGCGACATCAGAAATGTAATTTCTCTTTTTAGCGTACACATCTCTGCTTCCTGCAATCCAGAGCACTATCTATGTTTCGATAGTGAGATTAAAGTCAGAGATGTGCTTTTAATGAGCATCCCTGAGACAAATGAACCACAGAAGTTGCAGCTTGGGGATATTGTATTATTTTCCAAACTCAAGGCTGCATCACAATGCAGATGGATAATGAAATAAACTGAAACCTTACCTTTAAAATGCTAAAGATAAAAAGCTTATTCTGTGTATTTCTGTACAACCGCTCTCCTAATTCTGCATCTACATTCTTCCCTGTCAGAGCGGGGATTCACACGTTTCCCTTTTGATGAATGCTTGAGAGTCCATTCACATCGGCTGGAAGCTCGTCGCCATGAAGGCAGATGAGGATACATCATCAAAGTAATGTAAATCCCCATCTGCTGCTGGCGGAGATTCCCCAAAGAAAGAGCTTCATGGCTGGAAAACGGCGTCACTTCTGTGCCTTCAGACAGAAAAGAAGCTGAGGAATAACACAGACACAGAAAAGCTGCAGCTCGGGAGTAACTCACCCCTCAGGATTTCATGTTTCTATGGAGAAGTATGCCTATTTTTAGAAGCAATATAAATAGATCTTCCTGTAGCTCCAATGCTCAAAATCCAGTCCCCAGAAGAGATTATTCCATACCATTGGTTTTTTCTCTCTGTGACCCTATTGTTGCTTTTTGAAGCTGCACAGTAAAAGTTTGATCCCTCTTTCTCTTGTATGATTGACAGTAAGAACGCCGAGAGCTTTTCTGAGAAAGTGGAAAATAAAGTGTCTCAGTGACATTATAGCTGAGTTGTGTGATCTGAGACCACACTGACACTGAGGAAAACATTTCTCCACCCAGAACTCCTAAAACAACTGATTCATTAAATAAAATAAACCTACCAATCAACAAACTAACAAGGGGACACCAGCAGCTTATTGAGCAGTTTGGGGGCAGGCGGCTAACTTTGTAGCTGTGGAAACTAGGTTGCTAGGTAACCTGAGGCAAACAGGGACAAAGATCTGATTGTAATTGAAAGCAAGGTATTGGAAATTAGAGGAGTGGAAGAAAGTAGCGGGTTACGATGCAGAGTTTGAACTTTATTGCAGTATTTGTGATAAAAAACAACTTTTATTTGTTTTTTAGGTAATTTTGCAGGATGGTGACTGCATGGCACAGCATTCGTAGCGACTCTAATCCTTGGGAAAACTCTCTTATTTGCTTAAAACATAGTGTAAATTATATCATTAAGCTGCACACAGTAACTTCATGTAATGACATTTTCTAATTTAGTGATTTTTATTGAGGCTCTCGTTTAATAAAAAGTGGAGAACAGCGAAAATAAAATTTGTGATCATGTCAGTTTTCTTTGTTAGCATCAATATTTGAAATATATAATGGTAATGATGAATCAAAATTCTTATCATGGTGATAAACCTTTCATGATAAATGATAAGAATATGATAGATGCCAACTTCTAGAAGAAAGCTGCAACATTTTCACCAAAGTTCAGACAAACATCGGATACAAAATGAAATGACAATAGATGAGAAAGAAAAAATGGTAGTAATTTCTAGTAATTTCCTTTTTTCCAATAAAGGAATGTTAAATCTCAAACCTGGGAATAAACAGGATGAAAGATGCAACATTTACAGAATTATAAATCAAAATGAACCCAAGCACTTTTAATAAGAAAGAACATTTTATGTTAGGAAAACAAAACTGTAGCAAATATTTTTGGTCTAGTTTTTGGTACAAAAGAAATAACACAAAACTAACCTCCAAGAAACTTTTCAGCGAGATATAGGAGCTGATTTTAGATCAATAACTCCTCAACATTTATTAAAAAGTACTCGTTCCAGTGGCAGAGATTTTTCTCAGAAGATATGATGCACCGTGTTGAAACATTAAGGGATGTTTTCTTGTTTGTGAAAAAAATAAAGCATCAACATAAATGTTATTAATGGTGACCTAGTCAAAATTGTAACTCGCACGCATATAAAATATTTTTGGAAATTATGCATAATTTGGGTTTTTTCCCTTCTAAAATTAGGAGTTTAGGAAAACATATAAAAAATAAAATATATATGATGAACTTTAAACCAATAGGTCTAAAGTTGTCAGAAAGATTTAATGCAATAAGAGTGAAAAAAATAAATATTGAAATTTTATAAGTCTTATAAGATGCACCAATTTGGAACCTAAAGTTCCTCAAGGGTTAAACTTTCAGTTTACTGAAAAATGCACATTTGTTGATGTAAATCATCAAAATCAAAAGCAGTTTTTCAGGAATAAAAAAAAGGTTGCCTTTAAAATTGCAGCGCAGATGTTTTCTGTATTCTACATTTCAAAGCAGGTTTGTGGATCAAACAGTTTACCTGTTGGGATTGGAGGCTTTTTTTGCTTCTGTTTTGTTTTTGAATTTCAGATTTTCCTCTCAGGCACAAAAGAAGCTAAAAGTGTATTATTATAAAAATAGAAGGAGCACATTGTCGCAGCAGCATCCATGAACTGTTCCCAGCCTGTTGAAAAAACGTGACACCAGTATGTTATGAGAAACCACGAGTGGGGAGAGAGAGAGAGACAGTTCTCCCTCTCGATGGACGACCGCGCTCCCCTCACATTCCTCCCATTGGTTTCCTCGTCTTCTCCTCCGCTGCTGTGAAATCTGACTGACAGCAAACAGGGACAAAGAGGACATCCCATTAATATGCTAATCTGTGCAGGGATGACTTCAACACACGGAGCAGAGTCAGGAATACATGTGTGTCATCTGTGCAGCAAGCTGTGTAAAATCAAAGCTCGCGGAGGAAGAAGAAAAGGAGGAGGAAGGTGAACGGTAGAAAAAGGGAGCCGAGGCGACATGAATAAAAACTAAAGTGGAAGGCTTTTGCAGAGGGAATCCCCTCTGCATCACAGAAATCACAACCTGCATCTATTTGTTAAAGCGTCAACATCTTTCTGTCTTCAATATCGTCCTTTATCAACTCAATAAAACTGCAAAATCAATGTTTCTGCTTTTAAAAACTTTATGTTTAGTCAGGAATTATGTTTAGTCAGTATGAATAGGGTTGTATTTTAATTTTTTCTTTGTTATGCTGTTTTATGATGTTTTCATGTTTTATGAACAGGTCATTCTTGAAATTGAGAATTTCTTCTCAATCAACTTAAATAAAGGTTAAATGAAAAATATATGAATGTAACTTTTATCAAAATCGAATGTTTTTACATATTTGGTAAAACTGCCACTATGTCGTGACAGTATAATCTGTGATAGAAATCAAGCTCCTCTGTCTCAGCTGGGTCTGAACCGACCAATCATAGATCCTCTTGCTTCATGTCTTGAATGCTAAAGCTAGTTAGCGTTGCCACAAATAAGAGCGAATAGACGGTTTTCCTGTAACAGTAAGTTGTTTCTCTACCATTAGAACATTTAGCAGCGTGTATGCGAGCATGACTGACAGCGCTAAGACCCTCCTCTTGGCTCTGATTGGTTGTTTTTGACAGTGAGTGGTGCATTCTTCAGACAGCAACAGTGGCTCATGGATGAGGTGGAAAATCACAGATTATCTGTCTCATATTAAACTGTCACAACATGGTGACAGTTTATTGGCAGACAAATATGTAATAAATAGATATTTTTTTAAATAATGTAGTGGAGCTGTAAGCAGGATGTTGTCTGACTGATCATGGACTGCATGTTGTTGCCATGTGCAGCAGCCTTCTGTGCTGGGATAAATCGTCCTGCTTTTGTTTAGATGCTTCACCGCTTGATTGACAAGAGGAGACAGAGATGAACGACAAACTACTGCATCTGTTCTGCTCACTTCCAGCGAGAATCCACTGTACGCTCTGACACCATTCATTCACAAGCTGCTTGTTTTGCAGCTGATAAGACAGCAGGCGGTTTGAAAAGCCTCTGAAAGACGCCTCCACCGTCTCCTCAGCCTCACAGACCCGAGGGACAAGCTAGAACCGCCTACCCTTTCCTTTCCTTCTGCCGTGTCAGTGAAGACCCCCACCATCACAGACAGTAACACACACTCTGCCACAGAGCCAGAAAGACAAAGATAGACAGCCAGAGAGAGTGTTTCATCCCTTTCCCCTTATCTCTCTGACCAAAATCCCCTGCCTCCAGAAAGCAATTTAAAGGCCAGAGAGAGACAGACAGAAGTGAGACAGCAAACCAGAGACGCAGGAACGAAGGCTCCCAATAAAGCTGCAGGTTCATAATTAAAAATGCAGTTAAACATAAAGAAATCTCCTTAAATAGGATTACATAATAAAGACATTATATGGATGGTAATAGTAAATAGTAGTAGTCTTATTTAAGTCAAAACAGTAGCATCTTGCAAAAGTATTTAGACCTATTAAACTCTAAATTTTTTTACATCACATGATTTTTGGTGACAGTAATGCACAAAGTTGTGCAAAGCTTCATTTCTTATGAATAAAATGTGAATAAAAAGTTCATGAGTTCATCCTCTTCATGAAACCGTCTGTCTTCAGTCAGAGGCTTCTTCAGATGTACAGACTGCTACAAGAAATCTTTCCTGCCAACAGCAACAATCTACAATAACTCTTTGAAAAATGAGTTACAATGACGTTTAATTTCCCTTTGGGATTCATAAAGTATTTCTTTAATTGAATTGAATTTGAGCATGGAGTTTGCATGTTCTCCTTGTGAATGCTTGGGTTCTCTCCGGGTACTCCGGCTTCCTCTCACAGTCCAAAAACATGACTGTCAGGTTAATTGGCCTCTCTAAATTGTCCCTAGGTGTGAGTGTGTGTGTGCATGGTTGTTTGTCCTGTGTGTCTCTGTGTTGCCCTGCAACAGACTGGTGACCTGTCCAGGGTGACCCTGCCTCTGCCCGAAACGATAGCTGGAGATAGGCACCAGCAACCCTCCCGACCCCAGTAAGGGACAAGGGTGTAGGAAAATAGATGGATGGATGGATTAATGGATGGATGAATTTGAATTTGAAAGTTGTGGAAAATTTTAAAGGAGAATTTTTTATGCAAAATTCACATTTTACATTTCATTTAGTCTCAACTGCTTCTGAAAAACACGCTAAGTGCTAAAAACAAAAACCCAGTTTTTAATTACTTTTATGCTTTTTTGGTGTCTGGAAAATGAGCCGTTTCAATTGTTAAGTCACTTTCAAAGGCACTGCAACTATCTAGCAACCCCTGCCACGCCCAGCCCCGGTTACCTAGCAACCCTTGCCATGCCCAGTCCCCGTTACCTAGCAACACAAGCGGAACACCTAGATATATTTAAATCTGCAAACCTGGTTGGACAGTTTTTCAAAAGACTTGTAAATGGATGTTCTCAAAATTTCTGTTCATTGATCATCTAAAATAATAAAATAAGGTTGTGTTTGAAAAGGTAGAAATTCTTAAAAAGGGCTCAAGATCCTCAAATCCAGCCACTAAAGTGCTTTTGATTTCCAACATGGAAAACCTCAAGCTGAATCAAAGATAAACTGTCTGAGTGACCTAATTTTGTCAAAACCTCCTAAAATCATTACGTGCAACACAGAATTGCTGCTCTGAAGTGAACATATCTGAGTCTGAATAGTAGCCAATTATAAAGTGGAAACTCCCCGTCTCAAAAGCTCCTCTTTCCATGCCAGGCCATAATTAATCTTAAATTGAATGCCTGTTTAATTAAATAGTGAGGCATCTTAAATGGCTGAGCTGTGACTTTGCTTTATCGGTCACTCCGTTAGATGACAGACCCATCTCATTCCCGGCTCTCTGTTGGGAGACTGTCTGCTTCCCTTATCTGAAAACAGTAGCTCCATCAGGCTAACTAATGCACGCTTAAAGCAGTTATGGTGCTCTTTAGGAAATAATTTATGCGACCAGTTTCCATCGTCTCAGGAGCGCTTTACTGCTAAGAAAAACATCTGGAGTGGAATGACAGAAACGGAGCTTTATCAGGAAAAATAGGTATTAATACATGTATAAAACTAAAATCCTCTTTTGCTGCTGCTTGGTGTCGGTTGAGGCTTTTCAGCAGAAACATTTTGATGTTTTAGGAAAGCCTGGGATTACACTGACATGCAATCTGCTGGGATGCTGTAATCTGCTCTATGTTTTCTTAATCCAAACATCACAGGTGCATGTAGAGCAATGTTTTACAGCCAACGTTTTAAAAATCCTTCTAAAAGATGAATAAAACATAACACAAATGAAAAAGCTAAAAGGATTTCTGCAGTTAGCTACAAAAATGAAGTGAGCACAAAGCTTAGCTTAGCCTAGCATAGGAAGCAGACAAGGCCAAGTACTCTCCAGGGATGAAGAAGAATTGAGCAGCACCTTTAGAGCTCAGTAATTAACATTTGACATTTTTTAATTGTTGCAGACACTGAGGCATAAAATAAAACAATCCACTAGTGACCAGAAGTTTCCTCTGGGCTTGTTGCTAAGAAACTGCTAACACATAGCACTCACAAAGCATTGACGCGTCCTTTTTAAACTAACAGTAAGATGCAGTTCTTTTCTGCAAATTAAAGCATGACAATATTTGTACATTTACAGGTGCTAGTTATTTTTGTCTCTTTAAATTGAGCTGATTGTTGGAAGCCTTGTCAAGTTAACAAGGTTTCCAGTCTGCACGCATGCTAGCTAAGTTAGCTAGCTAACCTGAATTTATGACAGAATTATTATTTGTTTTTGTTTCTTTTTTTTCTTTATTTTTTACATTTTGTTCTTTTACAATGAGTAGGCTTTACATTATATCACCTGAAACAACCAGAGGGATGAAGAAAGTAAGAGTTTAAGTAAGAAAAGAAGGAAATATACAAGGAAGGGCACAAGGAAGGGAAGCAAGAAGGAAGGAAGGAAATCAGGGAAGAACACATGGAAGAGATGGGGGAAGGTCAGACAGAGGTTTCTTCAGAGTCTCTGTAAAATTGGCTGCTACAGGAGACTATCACCGCAGCCATTATCATCTACAACAATTTGGGATTAAATTAAAATAAAATTGGATTTAACTGAATTGAAAAACAGAGGAGTGAAGGCACAAGTAGAAAATAGAAAGGGAGATTTAAAGAGAGAAAGAAAGGAAGGAGGAAATAAAAGACTGGTTAATTTGTCAAATGCAATAAAATGCTTTTGGAATAGAAAAAACATTCCACTCGCATTATTGTATTAATGTTAAAATTTCATATGTACATAAGACAATAATTATATTTAAATCATTGAAATGTGACAAAATGTAAAATTCCTTGTTTTGGTCTGACGTGTAAAGACATGTAAAACATGTAATACTCCAGCAACTGTGTGTCCCTAACTTCAGATAAACGCTTCAGATAAAAGCTGAATATCCCAGTGAAACAAACCTCAGAAACGTCTGCTGAGAACAGACCATTTCGTTACGTCATGCAGCCTCGGACTGATCTACGATAAGTGGTGACTCAGACTTGTGCCAGATGTGTCTGTCCAAAGGATTAAAGGTTTATGAGGATTAAAACTGTCCATCCAAAGCCATCCAACCTCCTGCCCTCCAGCACAATGAAGACTAACTATTTAAGACAAGTCAAACGTCCCCTCCTGGCCTGAGGACAGGTGAACCCCAAGTAATGGTGCCGTTTGTTCATTTTGGCCCGGGGCATTTAAGGAGACGGAGTTCAATAACCAGATTTGTGATTTAATTTCTCAGAACCCAAGCTTGATGTTGAAATCCAGATTATTTGATAGAATAACTGTGATAGTCGGTGAAATCAAAGCAAAACAAATTTAATCTCATTATAGTTGTGTTGATGTAATGTCCCCACTGCAGTTGAACCATGGCTTGAGTTTTTCATTTAAGAGGTATGTTGTCCAACCTGGGAAAATTATGTAGTTTAACTTAATGGCTTTATCTCATTTGAGTGGTAATAAACTGGATAAACAGAAATCTCCAAGGTCAGAGGTAAATGCAGTTTCCAATACACATAAAAGTGGTAAAACGGTGACACCTAGTGGCTGTTTTAGAGCAATGCACCTAAAAAATGACGTTTAATTTCAGCCACAGCTGGAAATAATTAGCTGGCTAATGTATTAAAAAATAAGACTGGCTGTTTTGGAGAACCTTTATATTTGCTGAAACTAGCTCTGATATAAACTTTCAAAATTGATTTATTAGAAATAAATATAATTTTTGTTGTTGGACAAATTGTAGAACATAGTAAATAAACTCAAACGTTTTAGATAAGCATTTCTAACTGTGGTATAAATATTTATTTTGATTTAAATTTTCTAAAAATGTAAATATATGTATTTAACCGACTAAAATGTTTAAAAAGTAAATTGTATTTTTAGTCAAATTATGCTGAAGCTTACAATTTAAATTAACTTACTAATTTAACTTCAAAATAACTAATCAGACTGCTGAAAAAAGCTATACAATTATATAAATCAAAGATTCAAATGGAAATAATTTATGATCTAGTGTAGAAATGTTAACATATTTGAGCCTTCAGGGTCTAAAATCAAAATCGGACGCAGCGTTTTTTAAGAACAGATTTAAAGACAAATCTTTTGAACAACACGTTGATTTTCGGACTGATTTTATTCATACAAAAACATCTGGAGGTGACCAACAGTGCGAAAACCACAGGACTTATTTACAAGTGTGTTATCTACAAAAAAGAACTTGAAATTTGGTTTCCTGTCCATGACGGGAAGAGAAAATTTAAGAACAGACAAAGAACAGCTGGAATTTAAACCGGGTGACATCAGGACTTCAACCAGCCGCTGCATTTTTCCTCACAGAGAGAAAAAACAGCCGACAAACAAGAAGAGTCCTTCAGTCACTCAGGATGAGACCCAGGCTTCAGTTTCTGTCTTTTTACTCCGATGAAGGCGACTTAGGAAGCCTCTTCGTCGATCTTCGGGGCCAGGTAGTACTTGATGTGTCCCATATCAGCGATCTTATACTCCACCACTGAGGAAAGAGGAAGAACGTCACGTTTGGACCAAGGAAGAAACTTACTGACACGATTAATCAGAGTAGTGGTGATCATCTGATTACTGACGTAATTGTCAAGTATTTTAGTAATTGATTAACTGCTGAGTTGGACACAATTACTCAATTATATTTACTTCAGTAAAAATCTTTTAACAAAATGTACTTTTGCATTTTAGAAAATAAAATATTCATTTTGTATTAAAAAAAAGAATAATTTATTTGTATGTTTCATGCATTTGTTATGTTTTATAAAATCTGAAAAATGTGCCTTTTTTAAAATTAATAAAATATTTATAAGTTACATATTTATTTATTCATGATTATTCAATAATTTAAAGAAAATACCTTTTTTTATTTTTATGGCTTTAATATTTTAAAGTATTAAGCATCAGGCCATTTTGAATCATTTTATTGTGTCTCAATGTAAAGTTTCTTGTCTGTGATTGACTTACCGAGGGGAATGTCAGCAGACATACTGAGGGTGACGGTTTTGGACAGCGGAGTGGCCTTTGTGAAGAAGTTCAGGTAATTGAGGGCAAAGATCAGCTGGACCGGCTCATTCATCTCAATTGTGACCTTGATAAGGAAAAAAAAAAAAGACAATAAATTACCTTTAATAAACTAAGCCCAACCAAATCAATCTGAATAAAGCCATGAATTCGTTGACACTCACAGCCTCGTCCTCTTTGTCCACGTTGCTGGTCTGGGACAGCTTGATGTTTCCGGTACCGAGCTCTCCGGAGGCGGAGAACTTAACGCCGTCCTTCGCGCAGGAGATCATGACGGCGTCGCCGATCTGGGACAGGTCGCGGCAGATACGGGCAAACTCTCCAGAGGGCATCTTCACCACACAGCTGTACTCCTGCTCCTGTGGGGTGAACGTCAGGAAATTTAAGTTATTTTTACTGAGAATAAACACCTGAAACAAATGTTAATGCATTTAAATATGTAAAAAATTCCAATTAGGTCTGCAACTAATTACTTTAGCAATCGATTAGTCAGAAAATGAATAAATAAATTGAAGATTTTTTTTATCCAATTACTTTTTTTTTATATAATATTAGAAATACATTAAAAGATGCACATCAGTAATTTAATAAATATTTTATTACCTAAAATGCAACAGTAACACTCCTTTAGCAAATCTGAACTGAGTAAAACAAAACCACTTAAGGAGTTCTGATTTATCTATATTTATAGATAAATCTGTTTTTTGTTTTTTATCTTGTAGGCAAAATAAATTTGCACAGGTTTCACTTAATTAATGCTCTAAATATGTTCCTTTTTCAAGTTAATTGTCATTTTTTAGTTAAAATATTCAAGTTAATGCAGTCAATTGGCTGATTATTTCAATCATCTGAGTCCTAATTCCATTATTAATCTGTATATTAGCTACTTACTGGAATACCGAGCTGCTCAACATCCAAGTCCATCAGCTTCATCTCATAATCTGAGACTTTCTCCTGATCTGCAAAGATTAAAAAAGGCAACAACATTCTAATTAACTCTGACAGCTTCTTTATTTTCTTTTTACCAAACAATTACTCCAATTGCACAACTTTAAATACCATTAAACACTTACTGAGGGTTTCAAACACGAGAGCGAGTGTGTCTGCGTTGTCTTCTGCTCTGAGGGTGATGATGTCCTCATTTCCTGCACACTTCAGGATCTTTGACATACTAAAAGAAAGATGAGACAGTAAAGTTTAGGATGGTGCAAACCGAAACGGGTTGAAACTACAAGATCAGGACACAGTTAAGGTCCGTTGATAAGAGTAATAATTAAAGTGGGAAGTAATAACATTGTAAATCAATTGTCACATACAAGAAAGAAACTGCTACGCATTTTATTTATTAAGCTGCATCCTTTCATAAAATGTGCCTTTTATGATCCAGCTATTACTATAAGTGGTTATATGTGAATGAAAATATGTAGAATAACTGGTTTATTGCTGTATTTTACCTCCAAAAGACCAAAAGAAAGTGACGGAAGTGAGTTACAAGCGGTAGTGACGTAAGCGGATGTACAAATTCCCGGGTTTAACAATTCCCGCCAACCCACCCGGCACACAATTTCGCGCTCAACAAAGAGTGCTTTGCATTATCAATAACTGCATCTAAACGTGTTTTTGACGCAAAATTCACGATTTGTCTCGAATAAATAATCAACACAACCTGCTTGAAAATGTAATTTTTTTTATGAGTGCAGCAGGGAAACATGCCCGGGCAAAGCCACCAAGATGGCTTCCGTCTTTTTGAAATTAACACTCCGCAACTAAATATATTCCAAAGAAAATTAAACAGCTATTGTTAAGATGTAACGATGTTTCAGGGTTATTGGTAGAAACAAAGTCTCACTTATTTGTCACTTCGTTGTGCAACTTTGTAGTCGAAAATACCGAATTACGTCAACACAAAGACTTAAGTTCTCTAAGACAACAAATTAATTTCGATGTTTAGTATTAAAACGTGTTAATAAGGTTGGCCTGACCTGCTGAGGTTGACCCCCATCGCTAAGTTTCTGTCGCAGCGGTAAGAGTCGAAGCCATCATGTCGCAGGGTGAGCTGCACCAGGGAGACGTGAGACGAGTCCATGCTCTGGAGGGAGATGCCGGACGAGCTGACATCCCAGCAGGCCTCTGTGATCAGATCTTTCAGCGCCTCCAAAACCTTCTTCAGGATGGAGCCCTGGACCAAGCGAGCCTCGAACATATTTGCTGTAGAGTATTTACGTATGCGTAGACCGAAGAGAAAAACGTAATTTTCCGCCTTAAAGCGTCACTCCGTGGAGACAAGAAGCAGCAGCGTTGTTATAAGTAAGCGGGAGAGAAAGAAAACTCTAGCTGTTCAGTCTTTGTGTTGCTCGCTGACTCTGACTCAGCACAGGCGACTCCGACAGCAAGATGAGAAGTTTAAGCTGTAAGCGCGCGCTAACTGGAGTTTTATAATTCTCATACTACGTCATTTCCGTGCGTTTGTACGTACCGTCCAACCGCTAAAGAATGCAAACAGATTCCAGCCATATTGGAGAGGGTAACTAATACATTTAACTGGGAGCAAGAAGTTGTTGTTAACTTCTTATGCTTGCTCAATTTCATTTATACGAGTAAGGTTTTTGTAATAAATAGCATTTAGGAGTAGCTTTACCACATCATAACTTCTCACTTTTTCTTCAGTAATATTAATTACGAAGTAATTCCAATCTTGAGTAACATTTGTGCATACTCTACATAGTTTAGTGTTAGGAACACTAAACTCATAAATTGATTTAAATGTATTTAAATAAACACTTAAAACATTTTAATAAAACATTTTTATGAGACGACGTTCTTTAAGTTAAGAAAATTTATTACATTTTGATTTTATTACACCGGAACTGACGTTATTGTCTATGCTCACTCTCATTGGGTTAGGAAAGAATTCGCCCGTTTCCTGGACAACGAAACGCTAAACAGCCGAAAGAAGGAATGCAACTAGCTTAACTTCGGAAAGTTCACAGCAAGTTCACAGATAAAACTCGTTTTAATTACGGGTTTTCGTGTAGTCAAGTGGAAAAGAAGTTAGAAGAGCTGGGACATAGAAAAAACTGCAAACATGGTAAATCTTTGTAGTCAGATCATTGTACCAGTGCGCGGGCTTTGTTAATTATTTTAATGTTCGATGTTTGTTGTAAATACTATGGCGTCTGTCTTTCTCGTTTTATTGAAACAGAGTCGTAACTGCGCGACGAGCCACAACCATTTGCTGTATGTGGAACGGATCAGGAGAGATGAGGTCAAGCGGCTGTACCGGGAAAAGGGGCTGAAGGCCCGCATGGATGTGGAGGAGATGGTCGACAGGAGGAGGCACATGCGGCAAATGAGAGAGCAGCTCAAGGAGCGGCAGATAGAGGACGCTCTAATCAAGGTTGGAGTCATCTGGTCTTCCTAAAGTCCAGCCATGTTTCTATGATTTAACTTGAAAATAGTCGCCAAAAATAAAATAAAAAATATAAAAGTTTCTGTAAAGTATTTTATAAACGATAAATCAGTTTTAAATGTATCGAGTCACATGCAACGAATGCGCAGCGTGACCACACATTTTACTAAGCAACTGAAAGAAGTGTACGTTAAAATTGTAATTTGCTTCCATATTTATTTTTGAATCAGAATCAGAATTAATTTTATTGCCATTGCGCACAGCGAAAGCACAACTAAAAAAAACAACTCTCGAAGGCAAGGCAAATAATTGAATACAATAAATACATTTTGGCTACTTGCAGGAGTTTTTATTTTAAGTCAGCTTTTGATTACTTTTAGGATAAGATTCAGATTTTTTTTCTCACTTGTTTTTCTAAAAAAGAAGTCACAAATGACTATCTTTTATTTCAGTCTTCTCTTCTGTTAGTATTAAGAATGTTAGTTTATATTAGCAGTATAAGACAAAAATCATGAGAAAAAAGTTTTAATGAGAAAAAAGCTTGTTATTTTATGTTTGAAGTTTTCATAAAATTACTACTTCATCCTCCTAATATTACAGCTTCATTATGGTATTATCTATAAATCAAAGATGGCTGCTGTGGGTGCGCTGACATCACTTTGAAAGAGCAAAGGTGAACAAAAAAATCCAGATTTTCCTAAAATTAAGTCGTCAAAAAACAAAACTTTTGATAAAACTTGATGAATCACTTAGCCAACATAAACCACAAAATATTTACATATACTGAACTGACTGCTTCACAATTTTCACAAACAATTTTATATGCCAACTTTCATAACATTCAGGCAAAGGGCAACAAAATAAAATTATCTGGAAATGGGAGTCCAAGCACTGCGTTAGAAACAGTTTTGCATTCCCTTTGCTCTCTCTATTGTAGATAATTGCTGATTAAATAATTGCTGACCCTCTAGGCCGAGGAGGAAAGAATAAACAGGGAAAGGCAGCGGGAGCAGGAGGAGAGAATATCTAAAGAGTTGGCCCGCATCGCCCACGAGAAGCAAAAAGATGAGAAAATGAGGCAGCAGGTTAGAGCAAACAGGTATGCTCTCTTTATTACTTATTACACACTTGCTCTCATGTGTAACCTGAGTTATTAATTACAGTAGCAGTACAGTAACATTGTTTCCGTTACTGTTTAGCCTGGAGATCAGGGAGCTGGAGTCCAAGCTACTGGCTGCGTATGTGAGCAAGGAGAGAGATGCTCAGCTGGCTGAGCGGGAAGCGATGAGACGTCAGAACGCTGTGGGTGCCGCCTTCGATAGCGCAGACGTTTTCTGTCTCGTGAAACTGAGGTCCTTTAAAATACTCCCAGTTAAAGTTAAGGATGGACAATAAGGCTGAAAAACACATCACAATATTAGAGTTTCATTTCAGCCAATATCCATAATTAGTTTGTTGCCACAGCTTTTCCTCTACGATGTTTTTTGTCTTTAAGCTGTTATGAGGAATGGTGGCGAAACCTTAAACTGCTGCTGCGCAAGTTACTCAGCAGGTTGTTGCTAGGTAACAAAAGAGTGAGAGAGTTGCTAGGAAACCAAGTGAGTGAGTGAGTTGATGCTACAAACCATGCCGAACTGGCCATGAGAGATTGAGCAGCTAAAGCCTTTCCTCTGCCTACATCTCCCAGAATGCTGTGCAGTTCTGGATCAGAGTCCGGTGAAATTATTGAAGATATTTTCTATCACAATGTATAATGTTATTGATTTATTGTCCAGCCTTAGTTAAAATTATTTGGTTTTGTCTTTGCACGACACCTCATAGAAGAAAAATCTTCCTTAATCAATACTGATCAATACCGAAGCATTAAGTCATGTGTTTTCTATGACTTGATAGCTGGTTCAGGCAGAGTTGGCTGACACAATGAAGAGAGAACGTGAAGAAGCAGCCGCTGAGCTCCTGAAGCAGCAGGCAAAACACCAACAGGAGATGGCGGAGCACAAGAAAGAGCTGGATGAGCAGCTCATGGAGAGGGAGATCAAGAGACAGGAGGCCTACGAGCAGTTCCTCAAGGAGAAGCTCATGGTGGACGAGATCATCAGGAAAATATACGAAGAGGAGCAGATGTGAGTCTGCAAAATTCACTCTGTACATTTTTATTATGGTATTCAGGTCTCAACTGCATCTAAAAACAGCCTTTTTTTTTAGCGATAAGTAAATGTGTTTTAGTGTATGGAAAATGAGACGCTGAGAAGAGAAGCGTTTTTGATTTGTTGAGGTGAAATGTTTCCGTGAAAGGGAGAGACAGCTAAAGATGGAGAAGATCGAAGCCACCAAGCAGCAAATTGAGGAGTTCAAAAGGGAGCAGGCAAAGTGGAAGCGCCTGGAGCGGGAGAAGATCGAGGCGGAAAACAGACGCATCATGGAGTTTATGAAGCAGCAGCAGGATGCGGAAGAGTCCAGAAAGACTCAGATGAAAGAACGGGAAGAAGCAAAGGAACAGATCCAGAAAATGGTTACAAAAAAGCTTTTCTATCTGTCAATATTAATAATGTCCATTCATTTTTGGAAAACGCCTTTACCTGCTGTTCACATCTGATCTCCAGCTGTGTGAGAAAATGGAAAAGGAGAAGAAGCAGCGTGAGGAGCTGGAAGCCGTCCGTCTGGAGCTTTACTTGGAGGAACAAGAGGATGCAGAGAGAAAGAAAGACATTGTGAGAATGAAGCCAAAAACAAACGCCTGTATAAGCTTAGATCATGATCTCAGCTGTCGTGTTAAATATGTTATTAATCCGCTCTGTTAGGAAGCGATGGAAAAGAGGATCAGGCAGAAGCTGATGATGCAGCAGAGCTTCCAGGAGCACAGGGCCTTAAAAGAGATGCAGAAGCAGCATCAGAAAAAGGAGGAGCAGGCCTTCAGGGAAGCCATGATGGCCAAGTTCGCAGAGGACGATCGGATTGAGCAGATGAACGCCCGGAAGCGGCGCATGAAACAGTTGGAGCACAGACACGAGGTGGAGAGGCTGATAGAGGACAAACGACGGCGGCGGGAGGCTGAGGAGGTACGGATCACAATCTGTCAGTTACATCAGTGACAAGACATGATGGACAGCAGAGAGCCCCTTCCTGCTGGCCTCACTGAAGAACAGCCTGTGCTGTGTTTCATCAGAAAGTAGAGACGTTTTTTAAACCATTTTCTATGTCACCAGGAACTGGAAGCCAAAGCCAGAGCGGCTGAGCAGCGAGAAGAGATGGCGATTAAACGGATCATAGAAGAAGAAAGACTGAAGCTCCTGAAGAAACATGCACTAAAACTCCTTGGAAACTTTCCCAAGGTCTGTCTGAGAGAATCTGATATCTACAACACATATAAGAGACTTTGTGGATGTAAAAAAGAGGAGTCAGTTTCCATGCAAATACTGACATTTTGAGATTAATCTCAGAAATTTTCTAGAAAAAAAACAAGGAAATTTTGAGCTCCAAAAGGTGAAACAATTTTCTTTAGATTATTCTGAGAAATACTTTGCAGAAATATAAAGAAATTTCTGAGCTCCCAAATTTTGGAGTTTCAAGTTTAAAAAAATGTGACATTTCAGACATTTCTGAGATTGACATCAAAATTTTAGATTTTTTTTCTCTCTTCATTGACTTTAATGCGCCGTCATCACAGATGTTATTTAAAGTGTGTGTATGAAAAGATCAGTAAACTGTGGCTGTGTCTGTTCGCAGGACTTTCTCCGTAAAGATGACCTCGAACACTTCGACGAAGACTTAAGAAAACATTTTGAAACTCATCCGACTGCGGAACCTTTGTTCACAGACTGAGGAGTTTCTCCTTCACGTGGCCAGCAGGGGGCGGTTTGAGGCTGCAGTGAATGTGTTGCATTGTGTTTTTTTTTTTTTATTATTTCTCTGCACAAAACACAACATGTTTGTTCAAATTGTTTAGAAGCTTACTTAATAAAACGTAATAAAATTTTAAATCTACAGATCTTTTCCGCACAGATGAACACAGTAAATTAAACCACTTTGGTCTTTACTAGTTGAAAACGACGAGATGCTTCAAACCCTCATTTTGTTTTCAGAAAGTAGATAATCTTTTCATCAGTTTACATGAAGCTTTGATTCATAAATTTATTTATTTGTAAAATAACTATGAATATAATACCTGCATCTAATCTCTTATAGTGCATATCAGATTAGGTTTATGCATTATTTTATGCTCTGATGTCATAAATTGGAGTTTGACTAGTTTACAACTAAATATAAAAATATTCCTAGAAGAGTGATGATAGTTTGTATTTATTGGACTAAGTAAAGTCTTTGATGGTAAGTTTGTACCAGCTTTTTGCATCCACCGTGTTCGGTTTTGCAGCGCGACATGATTGCAGTGGATTTTATTTGAAGGGAATTGGAGAAAAAAATGTAACTAAAACCATTTATGATATGAATTGTTTTTGACTTCACATTTATGCTGCATTTTGATTTTTTCACTACAAAACATTAAAGTTTGTAGTTGTAATGTGACATGACGCATGAATACATTTGCAAGGCATGGTGGGTTAGTAGGGTTGGACATTCAGAGAAAGATTTATTAAGAATTTTGATTTATTGTTATTAATTTCAGCTATTGATGAAAAATAAAAAAAACCCTGGAAATTATATTTTTGCTTTTTTCTCCACTTTCTCTTCTATAAGAGCATAAATATCTGTACTTAAAATATATAAATATATTTAATGATATATCTGATATAATTTTTAAACTAATTAAAATTTTTTTTTGAAAAGAATGTATAATATATACATGTGATATTGTAATTTAAATGTCTTAATATGTTAATTTCTAAAAAAATTCATTTGAAAATATAATTATATATATATATTTACATATATAAAGTACTTTTAATAAAAAGTAATAAAAGTACTTTTTACTAAAAATATTTTTAGTAAAAAGTACTTTATATATGTAAATATATATATATAATTATATTTTCAAATGAATTTTTTTAGAAATTAAGTAATAACATATACATGAATGTGATATCATGTGAGTTATTGTAAGTAATTTGAATACGACTCTCCCAGAATGCCAGTTTCAAATGAGAATGTTTTTCAAGAACAATATTTGTGCCATGCAGTCAATTTATTACCTAAAAAATAACTAATAGTTTTTAAAATCAACCTTTAATTTTACCCACATTAGTTCATCAAAATATTGATAAAATGTGTGAGGACAAACGTTTCCAATAATTCATATAAAATATAGCAACATCATACAAGTTCTACTAGAATCATAAATGTTCTTATCTTTTATAAATTGTCATCTGATTTGTATTCAATATTTCATGTGTTTGAAGAAAAAACTGAATCTGAAACAGACATAGCGGTACAACCGTAAACCCTCACTTCTTTATTCAGTAATGAGCAGAACTTGGTTTCATAAATGTCTAAATTTAACCCCTGAGAGTTTGCTGATTCAGGCCACTTTGCAAGTTTCTTCCACCCATGATTCAGAAAGGAAGAAAGTCAGAAACAAAAGACAAACCTGAGGTTTGCACAAGAGTAAATTGGAAAGAAAATGCTGGATTCGGTGTGCTTCATAGAGGTTTGATAAGGTACGTGTTTTTCTTTTTTTAAATCAATATATCTTTTTAGAGGCTGTCTTGAAAGATGTAGTTGGTTGCCATGGCAACAATGGGGGCTCCCGTGGGGACTCCGGGGAAAGGACCGCTGGAGCCAGCGATGTCGATGTGGGAGTAGGGCAGAGGCGCGTCCGAGTCGACTCCGTGCTGTGGAGACATTCAAACAGAAGTCAGCGGTTCTGATCCAATGAGCGGCGGACACGTAAGCATCGGGTTTGTCTGACGGCATGCGACGACCTTGTCTAGGCCCGAGGTCATGATGAGGAAGGCGGCGGGGGTCTGATGTCCTCGCGGTGTGGCAGAGGACGGGAGGTTGTTGCTCTGCAGGATGTCCTCATACTCAGACGGGCCCTTGTGGAACTCGTAGTCCTCCCGTCTGATGTTGGAAATCTCAAACACGTCACCCAGCACGTCTCCAGCTGCAGGACCGACGGCCGAGTTCAGGTCACAAAGAGCTGCAAACACTCAACCTCACGCAGAAACTCTCATTTTGCTTTAGTCCCAACAGTGACAACTTGTGGGCAACTAGATCTATTGCAGTTAAAAAGGACAAATTAAGGATTCAGCATTACTTATGAATAAAGATGCACTGACTAAATTTTTTTAACTTCCAATACCGATATTTGAGATTCAGTATCAGTCGATACATCAAATCAATGCTGAACACATATTTTCAAATTCACCGTTATTTATTGATACTCTCGATTAACGAAAAATGGAGAAAATGAAAATAATATGTCAGATCAAAATGTCAGTTTAGTTTTTTTTATTTAACATTGATAACTAAAATTTATCATAAAGAAAAATTTTTTTTTTATCATAAGAAAATTTTCACAAGAAATGATATGAGCCAAACTTGGTATCTTTAAATCTAAATTTTCTCTAGACTTATTCAAAGATTTATTCATAAATTAACATATTTGCTGTACATGCTTGTTATTAATTTTTTATTTAGTATTTAGGTCATATTTAAATTACTTACAACATCAAACTCATGTACATATTATAATTATTAATAATTCTCTAAAAATGTGCTCTGTATAACTTATAGTGATGTTTAATTACTAATATTTAAGACTTCGGATGGAGTAGTTTGTGGACAAATAAGCAATTTCTCATTTTCTTCTACTCTATTCTATAAATGTCCTGCCCATCAGTGCGTCACTGTTAGCCTCACCTTTCTGCCACTGAGCGGCGTTCCCGTTGCGGTGGGCTGGCCCGTTGTCCATGATGATCTACAACGATATTATTTTTAACAAGGAAAAGCGTGAGCACTCCCAGTGAGTTTAGGTTTGTACTTTTCAGAGAACTCACAGAATAGTTTGGTCCCATGGCTCGAATGGCGTGACCAGTCAGAGTCGCAATCGTGAAGATATGCGGAGAAACTTCCTGCGCTGCCTGCAGAAACGAACCGTCTCATTTAGAGGAGATGGATCAGAGGAATCGACAGATCTGGGAGAGGATTAATGCAGCGTTTCCGACCTTCTCCTTCATCTCACAGAGCAGGTCCACCATCACCATACGGCCTTCTGCGTCGGTGTTTCCCACACGGACTCTGCGGCCGGCGCGGGAGACCACCAGCTCGTCTGCCACGTAGCAGTCTGAGAAGCACAGGAAGGTTGGCAGGTGAGATCAGGATGTGTTTTATTATTATTATGGATCACTGGAGGTATGAAGAGAAAAACACTCACCTGAGCCCACACTGTTCCTCACCATGGTCATCGCTCCGAACACTTTCAGATGTCTCGGCTTCAGATGGGCTAAAATCTAAACGAGGTTAGATCTACATCAAACAGAATCTGAATGGTGAGGTTTCTCTTTCAGTCTGATTTACTTTTTCTCAGTTATGCCTCAATTATAATTATTTTATTTTTACAAATGCAAAAAAATTAAAGACACAGTGAATCACTACATCTCAATTAACAGACTTCATAGTTTGGTGAGAAGCTATAGTGTCCAGATAAACCACATCCTAACAGGTTCTATTGATCTAACATGGCGGTCCCCAGGGCTCTGCTTTGGGCCCACTTCTGTTTTGTAATCAAAGACATATTTATATGGATAGATGGATTGATAATTAGTTGCTTATTGTTCAGTGAATTGACTTCTTATAAGGGTGTGGGGAACAATAAGATCTTTTTCTTCAAGCTACTCCTTTTCTCCTTTTCATTGAAAATGTTTGTTTATGTCAACATGTGACATGTTCATTTTAAACTATAAATGAATGAAATAAACAAATTTTAATATGTATTCACTCATTAACAAATGTCACGATGTCTTGTTTTAGGCAGGTAATACTCAGCTAATACTCAGCTGTCCTGAGTGTTTGAAACTGTCTGAATATTTCAGAGCTTGAAAAAAATGGTTTAAAAAAATACAGTTTAAAAAATTGAGATGAAAGAAGACCCAAGAGTCTGATAATGTCCCACAGGGCAGCTTAAAAACAATCAAACAAACTGGATACCTAAATATTGATGTGAAGCCAAATTGAAAGAATCTCAGTTATTTGTGTCAATAACTCCTGCTTTTTTTCCACCGATTCTCTCAACTCATTTTAAAAGCAGCAGAGAACATTCACATTCAAGCATCTTCCTCCTAAACAAATATTTTAATATTTATACTTTTATTTGTTGTTTTTTCTATCATGTCTCTCCGGCTCACTGTTTGGTCAGCTGGTTTCTCCTAATTGCCCTCAGCTGTGATTATCTAACCTCTAGATTAATTTACTTACTTCTGCTCAGGTGAGATGTTGACAAACTGACTGTTTACCTTGAAGAATCCAGCAACAGCAGCAGCTCCACACTTGTCTCTGTGCATCCCGGCCATGAAGCCTCCAGCCTTGATGTCGGCTCCTCCTGTGTCGTAGGTAATGCCCTGCAAACGGAGAACAAGACGAGAAAATTACAAGTAGTTTTATTATTTTTATTTGTCCTTCCATGACAGATCATCAAACATTTAAAACTCTTACCTTTCCGACCAACATGAGTGTCTTCTGGATCGGTCCCTCTCCACAGTACTGCAGCTTGATGACTCTTGCCTGATGACGCGGCACATCTGGAGAGGTTTTAGGTTTTTAATGGCATTGATTAGATCTGAAGGAAATCTTTGTTGAAGAGAAAAGTTGCCGTCTTACTGTTAGCGCAGCGGTTGACTGCAGCCAGACACGGATACTCCCTCTCCAGAGCGTTGACGTCGCTCAGCACTTCCACCTGGAAACACACAAACCAGGTCAGCCTGGAGATCCAGCTGCTTCTGCGTTTTATAGCACGTCGCTTCAACTATTTACACTTTCATTAGTTTTACTGAAATTTTATGCAACAGACTAATTTAGCTGGAAGGTAAATGAGAAATAGTTTTCAAATTGTTTTAAAAATTTACTGTAAAACCCATAAAGTGCTACTGGTCATTTTGTTTTTGCAGTGCAGCACTTTAACGCAACCCGTTTGTTGTAACATTATAAACGAGCAAACTTTAAACATTTTACACAGTTTCAGCTATTTTGCAGAGAAGAACTTCAATCTTTAGATGTTTGAAGCTGGTAGAGACCCTGACAGCTTTGCAGCTGTAATTAAATAGAAAAAGTAAACACTCTATTAGTTAGTTGGTACAAATGCACACCACACTTAAGAGTTTTGTAATAAAAATGAAGTACAGTAATTATTCCTCTACTTTAAACTTATGCCCCAGTTATTTTGGTCTGAAGAATAAAATCACATTTAAAACATGAGGATTATGTGTTTTCCAGGCACATGGAGCTATTTTATAGCACAATTACACAGAGGAGGGCAGAGTTTCCAAACACTGTATGCATCTCTTTATTCAAGTAGCCGTCCAATAAAAATACTCATAAAAGATTACTTGGGTAAATGTAACTAGTTACTACTTATATCTGCAATCAAGTAACTAAGTTACCTTCAGTGATAAAAATGCTGGATAAATAAAACATGACTGAAAAGAAATTTGGCGTTAACATGACAGGACATTTAGTTTTAGTTTGTTTTGCATGTCTGCAGGACTCGTCCCTACTTTCACAGGGCTGTTCCTGAACAGCTCCTGGACATATTCGGCCACGCGAGGAGCCGCCATGCGTTCAGGGTCAGAGCCGCCGATGTCGCGGTAGGCCAGTCTGAGGAGACAAAGCCGAACAGCTGCTGGGTTTCCAACAACAGAACCTGATAAAACAGGTGAAACGAAGCGTCTGACCCACCTTCCGCTCTCCAGAGCGTTGGCCAGCTCCACCAGCCGCCGCCCGTCGGCCTCCTGCGCCGCCCACAGCCCCAGAATGCACACCTTGTGGACCGACGACTTGATGTTCGCCTCTCGCACTTCTAGGGGCTTCAAGGTAAGAATCTTGGTTACTAAAGGGCATCTGAAATGATGATTGTTTTTCTTTCTATTTAGTGATTTGTATATAAGAAATAAAATATTTTGGGTTTTTATACATAGTAATGATTAATGAAGGGTAGTTTAGTTTCATTTTGCCTCTGTCTAGGGATGGGCAATATAAACTTTAAATCCTAGCGTTATATTTTGTGGTGATATTGTGAAAATGATAAAAACATATTACTTCTTGTTTTAGAAAACTGTATGGGTGTGACTGAATGGCACAGCATTCGTAGCAACACTAACAAATACTGTTCTTGAAAAACATCCAGGATGCTACTTGCTTTAAAAAATTATATTAATATCAATAAATTGCACACAGTAACTTCATTTAATTATATTTTTGATGTGGAATAAATAGTGGTGAAAATAAAAGTAAAATAATTAAACTTTATTGTGACAAAGATAAATCAATCTTCTTATGGCAAGAAAAATTTAATGATAAAAGATACGCTAAACTCTCGCTCCTACTTCTGCCTGTACCTTTTAAGGCAAGTTGTTTAAATTGTTGCAAAATTTTAAGAATGGATAAAAAATTATTTGACGATGATATAATGCATATAGGGCAATTTTAGTTTTGCTTAACTACATTTTTCAAACCAAACATGCGTAGAGTTATTGCAAGCATTTCCTTATGACCACATTCCCTGGTGTTGATCCAGCTGTTGTTGTGACATCCCAGCCTCTCAGGAAAGATTGGTAAATGTGCAGCAAACTAATGGAGTCTGAGGGCCACACTAGGTTAACTCAAGGGATCTCCACTTTCCAGCCCTTATTTCCGGGCCACTTCTTCTTTCAGTCACAATTATCGATTTATTCCACTCTGATTGTCATAGTTCAAACTTTACAAGGACTGCGACACAGAGTGACACAGACTGACCGGGCCAAACAATGCACAAGTGACAACAATCAGCGGCACTACAACACAGTCAACAGAAACCACCCTGGCGCACCGCTGGCTTGGTGGCCAGTAACCTTCTGTTCATACCTTAGTGACAGTCACGCCCACATCGACACATCCACCACCCAAGTGTCAAACCCTCGTGCTCCTGTCACATCAATCATTTCATTCATATGGCTCTTACAGTTGGCATGCAGTTCTCTCCACCCTGTTCTATGAAGAATGTTTCCCATAAAGCAATCCTGAAGGGTGCAAGTTTTACATGTCCTTTGTCATAAATGCTGAAACTGCGTCACTAGCTTGCAATCAGGCTCTACAGATCTCTGATCATGAGCCAATATTGGTGACAGACCACTGTCTTAAGCTGCGTTCACCCAAATTCGACTTTTTCACCGCAGTTTGAAGGGCGGACCGCCTCGGCGCCCCGACCACTGACTGGGCTTAGCAAGTTTCCTGAGGGAAACCCTGACATCCAGACAGTTTTAGCTACAGAAGTTGCAGTCAATACTCTACAAAAAAGCCGCTCCTTTCTCTTCTACTTTTTAAAAGGATTTTTTCGGCTCAAGTGACCTTTATTTCATACTGAAGTGACAAGGAAGCGACGCGATAGACGGACCGGGGACACAAAGACCTCCGTATATGGGTCACGATTTTTACGCCCTCGCCGCCTTTTCGGTTAATTAAGCTTTATTTTATTAACTTATGATCTTGTGTCGAAATTGTCGACTAACGTTGTTGAATAAACTTAAAAACAGATCCGTAAATGGCTCCATCCATTACTACTTCCGTAAACAGTGCGATGCTGTGTGACGTCAACGTTCTTCTTCTGCGCATGCGTATCACTTTGGAGACGTAAACCGTTCACACAGAAGTCCACTTTGGTGTATTAGGGCCATTGTAGATAGAAAAAAGAAAAGCATATGAGGAGTACATTGCTGCCAAAAATCTCAGAAACTTTGAGAAATATTCCAGAAAAAACTTGGAATTTCTGAATTGCAAAAGTTGGAAATTTTCTTAGTTTCAAATGCGTAAAATCAGAAATTTCCAAGCTCAAAAACTAAATGTACCCAAAAAACAACTGCCAGTGAGCAAATAACCAGTGTATTTACCACCATGGCAGTCTGCACCATTTTTCACGCTCAGTGTGCCTACATCAACTTTTTCTCACTCCAACACTGCATACTTTTGGTTCTCTGTCCCATCATGTCAGACGTGGTCGATCTCATGTTCTCATAACCTCTCCATTTTGTTTGCATGCCAAGTTTTACACCCATCTAACAGGGAACCGTCAAAGTTTTTTACAAGGCCAGTGATGTATTTTATTGTTGAGAGAGTTTTATAGCATTCATCATTTTTTATATTGACAGGTGTCTAACTGATGGCTAATCAAGCAAGTGAAACAGGTTGAACAACTTGTTTTAAATGCTACAGGTGTTTTTCCACCAAACACTTGAAGAAAAAAAAAAAAAATTTAAAATAAAAAATAAGTTTGATTATTTGCGCTATCTGGAAAAATTACTAAACTATCTTTATTTTCCAGATAGTTTCTCACCATGTAGAGGGCATGAAGGGCACCGAGTGCAGCCGCCAAGGCGTTGTCCTTATAGTCTTTGTGGGGGGGGCAAACCAGCAGGGGGCGCTGCATGCCAGCTTTCAAGGCACTGCAAACGAGGCAATGACAAAGAGCAATGACTTGTGGATGAAATGAAACATGGAAGAGAGGCCGGTGAGACGCTGTAAGCTGACCGTTTGATGCCTTTGACCGCGGCGTCACTGAAACGTCTGACATCGTCGTAGTCCCGGTTCACTGGGCCGGTGGAGGCAAATATCAGACGGTTCCCGGGAAGACTGGGAACCTTGACGAGCACCACCTCATCCCCCAAACCGCTGTCCACCTAGAGGTCACGAAAAACAACAGCAACTCTGATAATGAGCTGTCTAACAAAAGAAACTATATCTCTTGAATTTTTCACGTTTTGTGACATATCAGACTTAAACTGGAGTGTAGATTCTTTGTAGGGATGTTGAGTATACTCATCATAACATCGTCATGGTCATTTTCAACTTAGAATCTGTACCATAAGTAAAGCTGAGCCAATATGACAGCTGGACAATATGGATGAAAAACGTACAAGCATTTCATATCACTTCAAAAATAATTGATTTGTTTTAATTTCACGATATATGATAAATTTTGCTGGATGATTAGAAGTTATTGTGATAAATGATAATATTGTTTTGAGAACATTTTCAAGTAGTGTAATAGCAA
Source organism: Phalloptychus januarius (assembly GCA_902982915.1). NCBI lineage: Eukaryota > Metazoa > Chordata > Actinopteri > Cyprinodontiformes > Poeciliidae > Phalloptychus > Phalloptychus januarius. Next base: position 6,578,754 of record CADWAE010000482.1, read on the forward strand.
TGCAAATACACTCTCTGAAAGATCAGTAAACTTCTAATGAATATTTAACACTGAAACTGGAAGACTTTTTAAACATAAAAATTAAATAAACAATTCACCTGGGTCAACAAATAAATACAGGTTCCACCAGTTCTGTCAGGACAAATGAGTCAGAACTCCACTAAACTATTGTTAGAAGCTTGTGAGAAGCAAAACAAAAAGGTTTGACCTGTTGCAGAGTTTAGAAGACAATGATCAGTGACGGTAGCATCATTTCCATTACCAACAAAATCAAATAAACAAAAAAAAACTGTTTTAGAATTGCAATATTTCCATTACATAAGAAATGCAATTAAACTAAGTATGCATCAATAAGTTTGTTCACACATTGATTCATTAAAAACAAGCTTTGCCGCTTCCTGTCATTTTGTGATGCAAAAATAAAGTGTTCATTGCAGTTTTGCAAAATAAACCAATTTCAGTAGCGCCAAAACCAAACCTCATCTCAGCACCAAAACTTTTTATTGAAAAACTATAGTTTTCAAAAACGGCTATGTTTCCATTAAGTACATTTATTTTTATTATTTGATTATTGGAAATGCAGCTACTGAACTCAAGGAAAGTCACAAAAAGAAGAAATGTTCTCATTAAGTCTTTTGGTATTTATCAACTAGAAATAATTTTGGTAATTCTGACCAACCTGAAATTTGGTTTGATTTAACTTCAAAGTGAGGGAAAAAATTTGTATGTCTTTTTATTTGGTGAATAAAAACTTTTGGTTGCAACTTTACACAAATGGTGCATAAGGTAAATACCTAGGGACAGTGCATTGTACTAATAATGCAGAAGGAAAACTAAACCTCCACAAAACCAGTTATGTGGCAGCTTGACTTACTGCACTTGCTGTAAGTGTCAGCAAGTGCAGACACTTACAGAGCTGTAATCCTGCAGCGGGGCTTTCAGGCACTCCAGCTCAGCGGGGAGAGTGTCATGGCTCTGGGTCACCAAGATGATGCCATCAAAACTATACAAACAAAACAAAAAAAAACAATCAAATCAGCATCCAATTCTCTCGGAAACAGGCAGAGTAAGAGGAGTGGGACTCTTCTAGATACTCACTTCTGGTTTTTGAGGTCAGCGGTCCACTCAGTGGGCTGGACGCTGGACAGAGAAACAGAGTGTGATGTCTAGTTAGTTATAACTAGATAACTAAGACAGAGTGAAGCAACAGATCTGGTTTAAAATATGGCTTAATGATAACAGCAAGAAGAAAAAAAACTGTAGGACCTTTGAAACCTGCAGCTAAGAAAGAAAGAAAGCAGCTGATAAGACTCATGAGGGTAAAAACTTATTTTTCTTTTTGAAACCTGCAAAGTAGGATAATAAAAAAACTAAATCTCTGCATCTACCGCTTATTTTATTTGTTTGCACATTTTATAGGGTGCAATCACCTCCTTTTGTAGATTACGACTTTAAATCTGATGACAAATCAACTTTATTTAACACCAAACAGAAGGTTTTAGTATCATATGACATGGAGGAAGAGAAACTAAAACTGTCATGTATGCAGTTGTGAAGCCTTTTAAAGGAAACTTAATCCAAATGAGTTTAAATCCCAAAAGCAGAATATAAGTGTTAAATTTCCCCAAACAAAACAGTTAAAAACAGCCAATATTCTTCTTGATTATTAGCATGAAATACTTTGATAAAATACATAAATCTAAAGCAAACAAGGTAGTTAATTGTGAAAAATAAAGTCAAACAAAAAGCCACACGGTTGCAGCTGCTACATGGAAAGGCAGCTCAAAACAAGATGCGTGAGGTGATACTTAAAAGAATCAGATTTGATAATAAAAACCTTTAACCCACCTGGTGCACATTGTTGTTCTGCTTCTCCTGCAGCCTTCGAGGTGAAAGAGACAACAGTTAAGTACCAGCGGCTCCTTCCACGAACCGCTTCCTCTCTTGATCACATGACCGGTGACGCCTTCACGGACTCAAACGAGTCCACAGTTAGAAAAACATCGCTGATTTTAAAATAAATATCGAGTTATCGCAGTGCTTCATCTAATCTGAATATAAAAAAGCTATGTTTCTGTCAAAAATAAGTTTTTAAATCCGTTTGTCTATAATTTGGCTAGCGGCAGAGAACTTCCGGTAGAGGGTTTTCTGGGTAATGTAGTTTTATGCACGTCTGGACTAAACGCACACAGGATATTTCTAATATCTTAAATAACACAAACTGGTTTATCAGACGCAGTCATCAAAATAGCTAAAGTGCCAATAAAACGTGAATTAAAACATACAAATCACGTTTGACCAAGCTGACATTTTGGACGAGAAAAGCTGACCGGAAGTAGCTAGTTATAATGTTTTCTTGTGCAGAACCGTGGAGGTGAGTGGTTTTGTCGGCTGCAGAGTACAAAGGGCACAATCACTACTTTGGCTGTTTATATTCAACAGTAGCTATCTTGCAGTGGTGTATTCCTCCCGAGCAGGCATTTGTAGGAAGCTTGAAAGAGGCATTTGTAGGAAGGACCTGCAGGTAGGCAGCTGTGAAGCATCGTGTTTACGATTCATTTAGTCAAATCTAAGGAAATTCTTTACATTTTGAATGCTGCGGCAGATAAATGGTTAGAATTCATATTATTTGGGCATCCTTTGTAAACGTGTTTACCCGGCGCTTACTAAGTTCTCCCTTGTTTTTAGCATGTTGATGTTGTTGAATGTTGATGCACCTTGTAAAGTTTGAGAAGTCTGAAAAGTGTGGCGTGTATTTTTTCGCACCGTCAAACTTGGGTGCAAATGCAGCTGCAAGTATTTTTTCTTGCAGCTGATCAAATTTCAAATTTTGATCAAATTTCGGCGTATAAAATATGTCATTTTTTCTCTTGGCTCAACAGATAAAGCTCTGAAATTGGATTCAAGTAAATTTTCAAGCTTTACTGCATATTCTCTTGGATTTATATCAAATTCTCTTGTCTTGGATCAGAAAACTCTTATGCTCCAAACCGTAATGATAACTGGACAAAGTAGTGCTCTGTTAAGGCACATTTCTTTCCAAAGAGATTTTAATAAATTCTAAAATATTCTATTTTTCAGATCCAAAACTTAATAAAATGTGTTATATTAGCAAAGAAGCTGAATAATAGACAGTCAGTTGCTGTTATGCATGTTCCATTACACCCGTTAGCGGTTTATGCTACAAGAGGTTTGTTTCTCTTTTTAATAAATAGATGAGAATTCCCCTTCGCTCCTGTGGCATCTTCAGGAGTTTCATCTCTCAGAAACAAACGTTAGACACACAGAGGCGTAGCTTAAACAGCGCAGCGATGCGCTTGGTGCAGTTTCGTCGCCGAGGTGATGGAGATGATGTCAGAGTTGGAGTGGAGCAAGGCGAGGGGCTAAATGTGGTGGATCTGAAGGCGTTTGACTTCTCTATGCCTTCAACTGTGAGAGAGCTGCTGCAGCTGGGAGACAAAGGGCTGGAGTGTGCACAAAGGTATGCAAGACTGGATTTAGTCATGCTTTTACCTATTTTCCTTTTTCTCAGATCTCAGGTTTTCTTCTTGTCAGCATCATAATATGAATGTATCTAACAGATAATCACTATGAAATTCCTCCAATAAGTGCTCTTCCTCCTCAGAGCTCTGGCGTCTGGCCAGTTTGTGGTTGAAAGAGCAAACATCCAGCTGCTGTCCCCCATCTTGGCCCCGGAGAAAGTGGTGTGTGTGGGCATGAACTACCGGGACCACTGTCTGGAGCAGAATGCCCCGATCCCTGAAGAGCCCATCATCTTCAGCAAGTTCCCTAGTGCCATCACGGGTCCGTATGACGACATTATTCTGCCTCCAGAGAGCCAGGTAACACAAAGGGAACTAAATGACTCTTACAGCTGCTTTGAAACCACCGAATGAGGCTAAAGCAGTGAACGGGTTTTTTACCCCAAATAAAAGCACAAAATAATTTTACTGTTAATTATTTACTTTAATTGAAGCATTAATGAAATGCAATGTTTTAAGAAAGAAAAAAGAAAATAATTAAATATTATGTCTCAGATGTTTGGCTTACAAAAGTAAAGTTGCGTAGCTTCCTAACTTTAATCCATAAAATACTTCTATAAAAATACTTTGAGTTGTATCTAACATTTAAGATATAGATTAGAAAATCTCATCCTAAAAAAATTATAAAAAGTGTCCATTTGCATTTGCTGGATGATTTAATTGGTACCATTTCTGAACCGCAGTCCAGGGCCTCAGTAAATTAATACAAGGGCCACATTTAGACACTCTGGTCTAATTATATTCATAGCTTGATTACTGTAGAGTATAAATTAATTATTATGGTAAGGTATTGCATAACATTCTGCTCTGAAGTTGTTGCAAACAACCTGAACAAATTAAACTATGCTGGGCTAATAGTTATGTATGACCTCTAGGTGGCACTGTGGTACAAGTGCAGATCACTGAAAGCTTTAGTCGCTAAAGCAGCATATTTTCAATCAAAATGTAGTAATTGTAGTATTATCAGTCTAACATAATTTCTATATTAATGTACGGAACATGAAAACTCTTTCTAAAAGTTGTAATTCTGCTGTTTACTGATTTTATTCAAAAGAACAGATGAAAATGGCAGCAGGATTTCTTTGTTTTTCTCCATCACACAGGCGACAAACTCTGCTAATAATTTAAAACTTCAGCCTCCCGGGTAAAACATCTGTTTTTTTATTTTTCACTGTGCGAATCTAAGGTGATAGGGTATCAAATCCTTTCTCACCTTGCAGAAATAAAGTCTGGGAAGGAAAATCTAGAACCCTCGCTCACGACTTTGATAAGATCAGATTGAAGATGTTGTCATCAATCTCCTCCTAGTTTTTCTGTTTTTTTTTTTAGCAGCAACAGAGATCAGTCTTTTAAACTGGTGAATGGATACCAAGAAGGTGAACCAGACTGATTTTTTAATGGAAGACTTTTCAGTTATAATATCCTTTCACTATGATGAATTCATTGCTGTGAGCAGCTGGTTTGTTCTTCGCCATGTACATTTTCCAGATTGTGGGTCATTTTTTTAAAGTTTGTACAAAAACAAGTACAGGTTTTAACTGATTGTAGAGTTTCTGTCAACTACAAAGGGTCAAAACTAAAAAAAAAAAAACATATATATATCCACATCCAATTTCTGGGTAAAGACGGAAACCGGTTGACGTACCTTTGAAACATCAACAAGCTCCCTGTTTCAAGCTTGGGCTGGTGGCTCATGATGATTCTGCTGCTCATTTCTACTTTATTTCTTGCAGTCAAACGGGTTTCTGGGAGAATAAGAGAATAGAGCATGGGAAAAATATTTCCAGTTTTTATATCTTATCCCATTGTTCCATCTAGCACTTCGTCAGTTGATTCATCGTACAGCATATTAATGAATAGAATAGGCTATAATAAGGCCTTTTATGTTACAAGTCCTTTTTGAACATAAATCAGACCAGTTTGATTGATTATTTAAAATATTGCATGTTTAATTCATTGCCCTAAAACATGAAAAGTCACAATAAAAACTTACCTATTTTTACTAAAAACAATAAAAATGTTTGTGACCCAAACGTATTTAACAGAAAACATTTGAACTGGACCAATTGAAAGTAACTAATTTATGCTACAGCCTAATAAGAGCTGCTGCGCTGCATTAAATATGTCTGTATTGTTGGAGTCGGTAGCAGCAGGATGAGCAGGCTGTGTGTGGGCTCAGCTTCGTCTTCTAATTCGGTTAGATCTCTCTGCAGATGTCTGATGCTGTTGTTGGGGATTAAATACTACCTGAGCAGTTTTATCCACTGATTTTTCCTGACTTGGAGACAATCTTCCACCAGTTGTTCATGTTTCCAGAAGATAAATTATCACTCTTCGGGGTGAGGAGATTTTCTTGTTTCCTTTTTTAAAATGAAGTCCTATCTGAGCTTTTTAAATCCATGTCAGATGTGTGACTGCACATTTTTATGCTTCCCTTTGGGTCTCTACTGCACGAAGCCCCCTAGGGGACATGGAGGGTACCTATTCTTTTGCGTTCTCGCAGTAACTGATCAGTTCAGGCGGCATAATTGGATACTGAAAGTTTTTCTTACAGTGGCCATCGTACTCTCTGCTATTATACAAGGTTTTCATAAGGTTTTTCCATTTTTTTAAAATCTTGTTTGTTAAATATGCAAAGTTTTATATCGTTTTCTTTAGGGTAGAAATGCACCACAAACCAATGTGCAAAGGACTTTCCATCCCTTCTAAGATATAAACAGAAACTTTCTGTAAGAAGGAATTAAAGAAAAATATATCCAAACTATTTAGACTATTTCTGAGTTAAAGTAATCTGATTGTGTCTTTGTTGTGTTGGTAGTCTGAATGACTTAAAGAGCTGTTTTTATGTGCATCTCAACCTTACACAGACAAAAACAACCAGTGAATAAATTGATTTTCAATCGGTTTTTTTGAACCAAAGAGTTAAGAATATATAAATACTGAGGCTCCTTAAATGTGCATATATTTGAAAATTTAAATTGACTTTTGCGACTTTAGACAAAATAGACCAGGGTATATTTGCTTATTCCAAGGAAACACAAAGGTTTTGTAAGGTAATGCAAAATAATTTTTTCCCCCATCTCAGCTAGGGGGCTCCGTAAAATGGGGCTTCTAAACGCTTAAAAAACAAAACATCCTGCTGTTTTTTGGCAATAGGTTTATTTTATGTATGGAAAAGGAGGCGTTTCAAAAACCTTTGGAATGTTTTATCACAAATCAGTTACCTAGCAACCCAAGGGAGGCCCTGCCCGTTACCTAGCAACCCAAATGGAACTCCAACTTGTTTGGCCAGCTGGTTTACTGCTTCATTTTGACTTACTGTCCAGAAACCACTTCCTGTATTCTTGTTGGTTGCGCTAGAGGCTCTACTTCTGCGCCATTTCCACCTTGTTGGTGGGCACAGCCAGCAGCAGTTTATTTGGATTTAAAGTGACAAGAATGCTTAAAAAAACAGCTCAAATTAGGCAGAACTGACCAGAAAATCTCATTATCTATATATGGACATGTTTTGAGTAGATCATTGACCTACCCTAACCTGTCCAAGGAACAGGTCACCTTATATCTTCATCCTGGTCTTTTCTGTTACTGAAGGAAGTGGACTGGGAGGTGGAGCTGGCCTTTGTGATTGGACGAAGAGGAAAACACATCAAGGTGAGCCTCTCATCCACCCTGACTTCACTTTAGTGAAGCATTTCTGGTGAAACCATCGTCATTCCTACTGTTCTTCAGGAGGAAGACGCTCTCTCCCATGTGGCCGGGTTCGCCGTGGCGAATGACGTGAGCGCTCGCGACTGGCAGTTTAAGCGCAACGGGAAGCAGTGGCTGCTGTCGAAAACGTTTGACAGCTTCTGCCCTCTTGGACCCGCCTTAGTGACTATTGATGCTGTGAAAGGTGAAAGAGAATGAGGAGGAGGACGGAGGCAATCTGGTGAATCATGCAATTAACTGTGATTTTGGCTGTTTGCTGCGTCACTGAGTTAACAAGCTAAAATCAGAGGAAAGCATGACTCCCTGAATGCGTATCGCATCGGTGACAAAAAACAAAGTCATTATAGAAGAAAAAAAATTGAATAATGTGCATAATTTTTCCATGTTTTGCAAAAGTCCAGCTCAAACAAAATGAGAATACAATTAAATCGGTGATTATATAAACAAGATTGACTTTACTTCTCATTTCCAGTTAGTTAAACGAATCAAATGTTCAGAAAAAAAACCAACACATGGGAAAAATCTTAGGATTTGCCCATTTGGTTTCTACATGGGTACATTAGTGATTTATAAGTTGACCAGATGTTGACAGTGAGTTTTTTTCTTTGACTTTCTGAAGAATGGATTTACAGTTCACAAACTGTCAAAAAATGTGGCCGTGAGGATTTCAACATGACACCGTTTTCTACACCGTCTTTTTAACGGGGACCTATTATGCAAACTTCACATTTTGCACGGTTTTATACTTCCTTTGAGTTTCCACTGCGCCAAAAAAACAGCCAAAGTGCTTAAAACAATAAGATGAAATAACACCTCGCCATTTTTTGCAAAATAATGTTTTTTGGTGTCTGAAAGACGAGCCGTTTCAAAAACCTCCTGATTGTTGAGTCACTATCAACTGGCACAGTGCTGTTACTTAGCAAACCCAGAAGAGCTCCAGCTGGTTTTATCGCACTGTACAGTAGCTGCTGGAAAAGTTTTGACTTACCATCTAGAAATCATTTGCTGCACTCTTCTTGGTTGTGCAGGAGGCTCTACTAATGCTTTTCAAAAATATACTGTTGTATAATTGGGCTTCTGTTTGCAGCCATTTTCATGTGTGAGTGTAAACATTGAGTAAGGGGAGCACAACCAGCAGCAGCAAAAGGCTCATACAAATACACAAACACTTGTTTGTAAAAGAAAAGAATTAAGTGATTCATTACCTTTAGCTTTTTAAAATCTTTGTAATTAATCAAAGTTAACAGATTAAAGTCCCGTCCCTTATGAATGTGTGTCTTTTTCAAATGTTTGGTTCATCCTTTTCTCCTCCAGATCCTAATAACTTGGGGATCCGCTGCCTGGTTAACGGGGACACGGTGCAGAGCAGCAACACCAGCCAGATGATCTTCAAGACCGCAGCGCTGATTGCTTGGGTCTCAAAGTAAGTCATAGATGCAATCTGCAGTTTTTGATTACCTAATAGAGCACACAGTCTTGTCTTCACGTCTCTGAACTGAAACCAAATGCTTCAGCAGAGAATTAGCCAACAGTGACTGGAACATTTCACTCAAAACCAGCCAACCAACTGGAGCGTTGCTAATCTGAATTCTACATTTTTGGACGGTGAAGCCTCTCTCTCCTTTGCTAGAGGGACAACGAATGTCCTGCTGGCAACTCACAACACATTTCTGGCTCCTTTCAAAAATACAACTGGCACTAGTTACTTTAAATGGCACTAGTTATTTTAAATGTCTTATTGCCCAGATTTGCCAGTAAATCACTATTATATCTGTTTGTTTTGCAACAGATAATAGTCTTTTTAATGCCGTTTCGAAGCTCTTTTTTTAAATAAATGTTCCGTTCCCTCTTTCAGGTTTGTGACGTTAACTCCAGGAGACGTGTTCCTGACGGGAACTCCTCCCGGTGTGGGCGTTTTCAGAAATCCACCCGTCTTTCTTAAGGTGATTCATGCAAACAACAGGAGCTTTTCCTCCTGCAGCTTTTCAGATCCATTCAATAAATTAATATATTCTATGTCTTCTTTATCACTAAAACACATTTTTATAGACTACAAATGGAGGTTTCAAAGCGCTTATTTCTGTTTTAAGTTCACAAAAAGACATTTAAAATTAAAATATGACATCAGACCAATAAAAAAATAGAAATGTTACGTGGGTTTAACTAAAGTATATTTATTACGTGCTTGAAGGTGTTTTTGATCTGATGAATGAGACTCATTGGGAGATTTATTCTAATTCACTGAATATGACTGGATCTAATTTCCTTCTTCATCACACCTGATCAACTCTGTTAACGAGCTGTTCGTTTAATTCAGGTGTAAATTAGAGGAAATGCACCTAAAACTCACAGGAGGTTAACACCCAACCTGAGTGAAGTTGCAGATGAAGTGAAATTGCGTCAAATGTTTGTGTAACCAAAATTCTCTTTTGCGTTGCAATCATTTTAAAGATATTGTTTGATTTTCAGATCTTCACTCAGGGTTGCTCTGGAGGACTGGAGTTGTGTTTCGTTTTCTTTATTTATTTTTATCCCGACTTGGAAAATATCTAAATTTCTAACTTTTCCAGACTGAATAAGAACACAGAAATATGAACTATGTGTTTGAAAGTGTAACTTTATTGCCTGCAGCTGTATAACAAAATGCATCACAAGTTCTGCGGAAATGGAATAATAAAGTAAAAATAGCATGCAGGTATGCGTGGAGGCCCAAAACAGCAGAGCTTTGTGAAAGGAACATCTTCCCACTTGGTGATTATGGGGGTGGACTCATCATGCTTTGGCTTGTTTTATAACCGTTGTCAAAGGGAAAGTTGTAACCGGAAGGCCAAATAAAAAAAACAAATCCTGGCGGGTTATGAAAGCTCAAAGTGCAGCTGACGTCAGCCTTTTTTAATGCAACTTTTCTGCACAACCTCAGTGCAAAAATAGAAAGCTGTTTCACTTCAGCTCTACTGTTCACAACAAAACATGTTTTTAATGAGTTCCTAAATCCCAGAAAAGTGGATTTTAGCGTAGTGACTCATACCAGCCGCTGCATGAGACATGCTATTAGCGCAGAGCCCGGTTTATGTGCAAGTATCAAGCTTCATTCCTGTTAATAAATGGGCCAAAAAATAAAGAAGGGGATCAGATTCTGGCACAGTACCGCCTTGTTAATTAGCAGATCTTACACTCGGCAGCATGATTCAGTTTCTTTTGGAGCGGTTTGTGTTTTTCCCGCTTTCCCGTTCTCCATTCCCATGGGGTTTGACCATTCTTGACCAAATGTTGAGGCAGACAAAAAGCTAATTGAGTAATAATGGTAACAGGAGAGCGTTCCTTAAAATAGATGTGCTGTGACACACAGCGCCTTGTAAAAATATTCAGACGGTCCTGAATTTTTCCACAGTTTGTCAAGTTACAGCCACAAAAATGGTTATTTTATGTGACCAAGAAACAAAAAGTAGTGAATCATTTAAAGTAAAAAGAAAAGAAAACTTCATAGGTGACATGTCACGCTTCGTTGAACAGGTTAGGATAGGTCTATGGGAAATTCAAAACATGTTCATTATATTTTTTGCACAAAATCATTCTCAGATAATGATATTTCAGTTTGTTCTGTTCCATCTATTGTTATTTTAAATTGAAATAAGTTGCTGCTGGCCACTCCCCCCAGCTCAACGTTTACACTTGCATATGCAAATGGCTGCAAACAGATGCACAATAATACAACAGTCCATCTTTGAAAAGCATAAGTGGAGCCTTCTGCGCAACCAACAAGAATGCAGCAAATAGTTTCTGGATGGTAAGTCAGCAACGAAACAGTGGTCTTTTCCAGCAGCCATTACACAGTGCGTACCGCAGTAAAACCAGCTGACCAAACGTGCTGGAGCTCAACTTTGGTTGCTAGGTAACGGCACTGTGCCTGTCGACTGTGACTTAATCAGGAGTTTTTTGAAACCGCTCATTTTCATAACACCAAAAAAAACTTTAACTTGTTGCCAAAAAATGGTTGGGTCTTTTTTATTTTAAAGCATTTCTTTTTAGAAGCAGTTGAGACCCAAATCAAAGTTTAAAAATCATGTAAAAATTTTATTTAGCAAAATAAGTCCCCTTTCTTTAAGTTACTTCTGAAGGCAGTTTGTGGCACTAGATTTTATTTAAAATTTTGTGCCACAAATACTTTAAAAATTAGATTTGAAAAAAAAATTCTTCTCTAGTATAATGTGCTACTTTTATGGTCTTTTGAATAAAATCGCAGCAAAAACAGAGGTATGTGGTGGTAACATGACAAGCTGTGAATCTTGAGCTCAGGGGGTGTAAATATTTTTAGAGCAGCTTTACTTTTCTAAAAAAGAATTGTCCCTCAATAAAGTGGAAAAATCATCAAAGTGATTTTAAAACTCTTTATTTTAGCAGGAGGAAGGCTCTGTCTTTTGGTTGTTTTGATACTTGTTTAGGAAAACTAGTAAGTAAGAAATGATTTAAATTGAACTTATGTTTTATTGTTTCCTTCCAGAAAGGCGATGTAGTGGAGTGCCAGATAGACCAGATCGGCTCCATCATCAACAAGGTGGTTTAAACTCTTCAGCAGGAAACTGTAAAATAAAAAAAATACATTAAGTTAGTTGTTTGTTTTATTTGCAAGCGTTTAATAGTAACAAAGAGGGAAAATGTGGTATTTTTACTACAACATGAAACAATGTAATTAATGACTCAACCTACTGACTCACCAGCTGGTAAAGTGTCCATCAGCAGCCGCCCACTCATGATGTACAGCACAAACCGCGAACCTCTTGACTAACTTTAACGCACCGAAAAAAAGAACAAAAAAAAAAAAATCATAATAAAAGCTTCATTTTTTTTATTTTCAAATTTAGAGGATTTGCGTGGCAGCTGCTTCATGAAAAGGAAGATTGCACAAACTATAATGGAATTAAAATATTCATATTACCTGAAGGAGAATTCATAATCTGTATTAAGAATTTTGTGTTTAATTTCCCTGCAGCTCAAAGCACAGAAGCCCTCTTTAATTACGACCCACAGACAGCTGCAGGGGAACTAATAATTGTGTATATCTGGTTCTAATAAATGCAGTTTGACGTTTTCTGAAGAGGAACGTCTCACTGAAGACATTTTGTATAACAATAATTAGATTTTTTTGTGGAAAATTAAACTAAAATTAAGATCTATATTTCAAAGAAAGCAGGATTAGTCAAAATTGTGCAACAAGAATATTAAACATTATTAATATCAAACTGCTTGAGAGAATATTTATGAATGGTTTAATTGTTGCTCAGTGTCCCAGTTTAATTTTTTTACAGTTAGTGAAACATTACAAATATGGTTTTATTTGAGCTTCTTATGAGCATTTGCAGCTGTCATGTAATCATTAATAATTGGGTTTTATTACTTTCAGTTGCTCTTCCATTTGCATTGTAATGTTTTAATTTTATTTCTATTGAACGTTTCCCTTTCAAACAACAATAAATGTAAAACAAGCAGAGGACACTGAAAAACCTCTGTAAGGTTTTGGGTCAAGATTAAACATATATAGTATATAAAATTACATTTTTCTTCATCACATAAAGTTTTTTTTGCTCATCCATTTCGAGGAAGTGGTTGCTTCTCATGGCACTTTTGTTGGCTATATTATTAGTAAGGTGTATATATTCTGCTTTTTCAGTCCAGCTGTTTAATTGTCCAGATATAACACAATTGATCACTTTAATTGTCTTAACTTCTGTCCAGTAGAGGGAAATCTGAGGGCATTTCCAAAAATATTCTACGTTTTTAATTTGAATGCTCCTTAACTCTGGGGTGATAAAAAAAAAAAAAAACTCACCTTAATAAATCACAACTATACCACAGCCTATTAGGGCCATTCTAGATAGGAAAAAAAATTATTTTCCACCAAAAAAAAGATACATTTCTGAGTTTCAAAAGTCAAAAATTTCTAGAAAAAAAATTTTTTTAAAATTTTTTAAAACTTGGACATTTCTGAGTTTTAATCTTTCAATTAAATATTAGATATAAATCTTAAAACTATCCTGACTGTAGGATAGGGAGACTGTTCTGCAGAGATAAATGTGAATGTTTGTGGCTTTTAGATGTTTTATTTTTTGCAGAAATGTATTTTGTTTCTCAGCAAAAAGATATCAGCCAAAAATAACCAATAACTTAATTTCTTTGCAGTTGTCATTAAACAGGTGAAGCTGTATCGGGCAAAGCGACTTTCTCTGAACTCTTGAAGTAATTTTGCTGAAATTTCTGCACCTTTCTCTGCCAGAAGTTTTTTCTTCCACTGAACCTTCTGCTCAAATGCTTAGAAATGTCACTTTCTGGACAGCCAGCAGACATTTTGTTGTCGGATTTAAATGTGAGGCTATTTTTGTCATTTTTAAAAAAGTGGTTCTGAAATAATATTTTCTAGCTGTAAAATAACAAAATGTTGAAAATATATCACCAATAAATCTAGAAGATTCTTCATATTTTGAACTGAATTTTTTTAAATAAATCAACTTCAAATGTCAAACACAAATCAAGTCTCTTCTTTATTAATTTGTAAATAGGTTTAAACATCAAAGAAGAAATTCACTACATTTAAAGCTTAATTCGTCAGGTTGTAGTTCCTCAGAAGTGCCACCGGGGGGCGGTAAAGTCGCACCATCCCTCAGACGTCACAGCTGTGGTTTGTTCCCGAGTTAAGGGTGAAAACAGTTGCACTCACTCTGGACTGTACAGACAGCCAGCTGTACACAGCAAACATTAACGGCTGCCAGAAAAAACTCCCATCAAAGCGAGGAATCGATTGTTCTCCCCGTCTTGATGTCCAGAGGTCTGCGTCAAAGAGTCTCCCCAGAGGCCTGACTCAGCGTGGATGATCTACATTCAGGGGGGAGAGACCCTCAGAAAAAAAATGAGTTGTCGAGAAATATCTTATATTCACCCTTAAAGAGTTCAGGCTGCTTGAACGTGACATGAATCTAAGATGACTCAAGAACTTCTTTATTTAAAACGTTTTACATGTAAGGAACAGCTGATGACAGGTTCTTCGTAATGCTCTGCTGCAGCTGAGAAATGGCTTAAAAGTAAAATTATAAAATGCAATTAAAACAAAGACAGCTGCTTCTAACTCAGAGTGACTATTTTAGTTAACAGAACAAAGGCTTTTTCTGACTACTCAGAACCAGGTCCGATTTTTTTCAGCAGAACAAAGCGGAGACGAGGCCTTGAGTCATTCTGCGCACTTAACATTAATTGTAGAGGTACTGAGAGATGAAGCGATGCAGCTTCTCCCGGTTCTCTGACAACTGGAACAAAGGACTAACACCGAGGAAGATGGCTCCCGTCTGACGCGTCTGCAGAAGGACCTGAATTTAAAAAAAACAACGAACGTAAAAATAAAAACGTTAGAGGACACTCCAGCTGCACTGCTGCAGCCTCTGATTCAACACTCGGCTTTTATCCTGCACAGGGTTAAAACAAAATCTTTACCTAAAAAACATGAAGAAAAACAAATAATGGAAAATAAGGACATTATGTGAATAACTTTATTCTTGTAATTTTATTTACAATAAAAATATGATAAATTTATAAGACAGACTTAACACTATGAAAATAAATACAACCATTTTGCTATGAACGGAATATTACAAGAATAAAGTTCATTGCATTACGACAATAAAATTTAAATAAAGAGAATGCAGGCACACTATTACGAAAATAAAGTCAATATTATGAGAATAAAATGTAAATAAAAGAATAAAGTCAATAGTGGAAATATAAAAGGAAAATAGTCATGAGAATAAAGTAGAAATAATACTAGAATAAAATCGTATTATGAGAATAAAGTAATATTATGAGAAAAAAGTTTAAATAATGAAAATAAAGTTATACTACTGCAATATTTATCCTCATATTAATATGAGGATAAAGTCATATTTTGAAAATAACATCTCTATTACAAGAATAAAGTCTAAATAATAAAAGAATGAAGTCATATTCAAAGAATAAGATCATTTTACATTATAAGAATAAAGTTGAAATATGAATAAGGTCATATAAACAAAATGAAGCTGTAATTTACGACTTTACCCTCATATTTCATCTTCATTCTGGTATGTACGACTTAATTCTCCTTATTTTATTTTATTTTCTTAGCATGGCCCTAATCGTAATAAAAACCGAAGGAGAGATGGCGGATTAAATCACAACAATAACTGAGCAAACTCTGAAATGATGAGGCCAAAGAAGAGAGAGAAAGGTCAGGCAGTTCTTTCTGTTCTTTAAGCACCAGAAGCGTTTCTTCTTCTATGGTTCGACTCGCAGCTCTTCGACGCGCCGCCTGTCCAACATCAGGGACGAGACGAGACAAGGGTGACTGATAACCTCAATAATAAACTGAATAATTGCCTCCAGGGATCGTTGCAGATATGTGGGTCAATGACGCTCTATTTTTAAAGAAGGATCTTCCGAAGATACAGTCGAGACACTGATTCAGAGAATAAAGATTTACAACTCCACACTTTCTTCTAAAACCAATTAGCGCTTTTCCTCCTGCAGGTTTAGTGTCGAATTTGATGCAGATTAGCCAGCCTGCCCCTCTGATTTCTCATCATTTGGAGCCGTTTTCAAAATATCAGCAGACGGAGACGCCAGATGCTCGTATTCTCATCAGCTAAAGAAAAAACAAATAAAAAAAAACAAAACATTTTCTACCCTCCATCTTGGCCTGGATGGAAAGCAACTTTTATTGCCTTTGAAAGCTGCAGAGTGATAATCCCTCACAACAAACATGCAGAGTTTATCTGTTCTGATCAAAGTTTGAGTTTAATCCTCGCTCTGCTGCGCATGTGAGTTTTTCACATCAACACATCCCACAGGAAAAATGTCACCAGAGTACCACCTTAAAAATAACTCTCTACTTGTTTAACCTCAGTCGAGTACGCAGACTGTTTCCCTCGGTAAAATCAACAACGATTCTTGGAAAATAAACACCTTCATAGCTGCAGACTCAGATGTCTTTATTTAGAGAAGCTATTTTTAAATGATATGTAAAAAGCATTTACCCCCTTCCTGACTTCTTTCTGTCTTTACCAAACTTAAATGTTTCAGATAATCAAATATTTTTAAAGGTAATCTGAGTAAATACAAAATGTAAACTTTTCAATGATGACAATGTTAATGGACTTTTAATACAAGTTTTAATGCAACTTTGTTTTAAAAGTGTCATGATTTACAGTCGTAAACCTTCATAACAGGTATTTTGTTTATAACAGTGTCATGTCAGTCAACACCCCGTCAAAGTGTCACCAAACAGATTGAACACAATGAGTTTTATCATTTATTTTACAATGTAAATCCTCACTCTTCATGTATTTAAATAATGCGAAAAGCACAAATTTAGGTTTTCTTCTTAAAATACTAAAATCCTTAATATCTAGGTTTACTAAAGACTGTTGCACTCAAAACTGATGACTAACGGTGAGCTCGATCATGTTTGATCAATGGATTTAGCTCAGAGTATTCAAGTGGTGAATTAACAGATATTCCTATTACGTAAAATTCACTTTTTGCACATTTTCTTCCTTCCATTTGTATCTCAACTCCTTCTAAAAGCAGCCCAGTTGCTTAAGAAAACAATCAAGCAGTTTTTTGGCAATAAATTAATGTTTCTGGTGTCTGTAACACGAAAAACCCAAACCAAGCTCCAGAATGTTTGGTCAGCTGGTTTTGCCGCTGTTTGTACTGCATATGGCTTCTTAAAAAATGTTTTGCTTTTAACTTACCATCCAGAACCACTTCTTGTTGGTTGCACAGGAGAATCTACTTCTGCTTCTCAAACATGTACGGTTGTATAGCTATGCATCTGTTTGCAATGTTGAGTTGGGGGGGCGTGGCCAGCAGCAGATTATTTGGATTTAAAGTGACAAGAGGCCCAACAACAACTCATTCTGGAAGGAAATCTCACTATCCAAGAATGATTTTTGTGCAAAAAGTGTAATGAATGTGTTTTGTATAAACCATAGACTCATTCTATCTTGTTGAAGGAAGCATAATGGGTCGCCTTCAGTAGGTAAATAAACATGGTGCAGTTGATTTTATTGTGGAGAGAAAAAAAAATTCTGATATTATGTAATAATTGTGTCATGTCACTCATCCCTTTTCCTCAAACTTTTAAAAATCGAAGGAACCCATAACACAGAAACTCAACAAGAAAGAGACAAAATTAGATTCCCTACATTTCTTCAAACCTTGAAAGCACCACAACAAAATTTAAGTATTTCAAGGATTTCTGCACCGATATATGAACCCAGTCTGAACCAGTGGACGGTTGAATTGCACCTGAAGCCTCGGCGCTGAGTGGAGCTGTAATTCTCAGCCGACAGATTTACACACACACACACACACACACACACCCACACACAGAGAGAGAGAGAGAGGGAGGCTGTCACTCACCCCGAGGTCTATTAGTGTTCTAACTGCAGTGTGTACCGCCTCCTCTGAGCAGCTTTCTGTGAGATACAGCACAAAGCCACACATGAATCAAAAGAACAGGCACATATCCAATATAGAAAATGAGGTCGGGATAACAGAACAAAGCCTCTATCAGGGGGACTGTAATTTTTATACTACGTATTATTGAGGGCTGCCATTTGGGTAGATTCTCGCTGCCTAGTGTGTTATTTCTGAAATGCGAGTGTGGAGAGTGAGTGTGGGGGCTGCGGTGGCTTTCCTGTTTGGCCTCTGCAGATTTGTTAGAACTCACAGTGAATCAGTGGAAAAAGGCGAGGTGACAAGCTTTTAAAGTTATGACACAAAGAAACCGAGGATCTCGGTGTGGGTGTGTGTCGGGTCAGGCTCACCATACTGCTGTTTCTTCTGATTTGCTGTGTCACGGAGATGGGAGTGTATCTGAGATAGAAATTCAGCTTCTGTAGCAGGAAAGACGAGAAAATAGAGGCATTACTCTGGCAAAGCAAAGGCCTGACACTTCCTACAGATGGTGGATGTTCTCTTCATGCTTCAGCTACGTACTACCGCATAGTAAATTTGTAGCTGGTCACTGCAGGAGAAAACGTTTGAAAAACAAGCATCAATATTAATCTCATCCCTGCAGCAACTCCGATACTTTGATTAAAAATTGAACCTCAAGTCCAACATGTTTCCTTTTTATCCAAGTCGATTAAAGCTGTGATAATTCATGGAACCTGTCGCAGGTAACTAGAGTAAATCCAGAGTTTTGTACCAGGCAGTGGAGAGTCCATCATGTCCAGAGCATTGGTGGTCCAGCACAGCGCCCTCAAATGTCCAGCTAGCATTCTGCAGAGGAAGAAGAGCATTTCTGGGCACTGCTTCGGCTGGCTTATCTAGGGAAGTAAGGACAAAGAAAAATAATTTGGTTTTATTTAACAAGGAAGTTCAAGGCTATTGTCCAGGCTCATTTTTACCATTTAATTAGGGTAGTGCTATGTATTTTCAAGGCACAAAGTACCATTTTAAAGCACAACTAGTAACAATGTTGCTTTCACTTGTTATAAAAATGCTACATCATATCAAATATGATTGAAAACAAATCTGACTTTGTAAATAAATGCCTTGAAATTAGGCCTCTGTCTCTTTAAAAACTCCTTGTGAAACTTTGCATTCAGAAAATAGCTCCAGTGTCTATAAACAGACATAGATATAGATATACCTATCAATATCCATATGTATCTACAGAGATAGATCTTTATTTCTACCTCTGTAGAGACAGGAGAAATAGAGAGATAGAAATACATAGATAAAGAGATAGATATAGACCAATAGATAGATATAGAGATAGATATAGACCAATAGATAGATATAGAGATAGATAGATCTAAACAGAGACATGGCTAGACAAAGATATAATATCTTAGATATAATATCAAAGGTATTATATAATATCTGTTTTTAAAATTTAGCCAATTTTAAAAACAGAAAATTGGCTAAATTTGCAATTACCAAACATTAATACACAACAATGCCTCTTAACACACAAACATATGACGGTCCAATACAACTGGGACATCTGACGTCCTTTCGGTTGTTGGAGGAGGAACATGGGACAAAATGGACGCCCACCTGGCTTGGGTTTCCAGGCCCGTCCCACTGGGAGGAGACCCAGAGGAAGACCCAGGACTTACTGGCCTGGGAACGCCCTGGGATTCCCCTGCAGGAGCCGGACCAACCAGCCGGGACAAGGAAGTCTGGGTCAGTTAAGCTGCTGACCCCGTGACCCGACCCCGGATTAAGTGATAGATAATGGATGGATAATTTAAAATTACATAAATTAAGATTCATCTGCATTTTACTCACCACTCCAACTTTTTTAATTGTAAAAATTCTCCATTAGCTTCTTGACGTAAGTAACTTAAGATTTATATCCGTTTTGGGGAAGGAGGACAATGAAAATCAATCAAATCAATAAGTCAGAGTTCTTGGTCAACATCATAGTTATTTAATTTAGTTTCCCACCAATAGTTGAACTGCTCCAACCAAAGCTCAAATTTCTCCAGGTTAAATGTTACTTCCTTGTGTTTTTTGGCCCCAGTAACTTGTTTCTCCTTTGTGTTGCAGCAGTTTGAAAATGCAGGGCTGGTTCACAGGGTTTCTCTGAACACTTGATGTTGAGATGCGTCTGCTATTTGAACTCTGGGAAGCATTGATGTGGGCTAATCTGCAGCAGAGGGAACACTTGGTCTGCCTCTCCTGGGGCAGCCCGCTTGAGAGGCAGTTTCATCATCATGTTTGATGGTTTGTGTGACTCCAATTGGAAAAAAAAAAACATTAAAAAAAAAGAAAAACTTTCCTGAAATTTACCAGAATCACTGACTTTCATGTGGTGAAATGACAAAGACCTGTCATTTATGTGAAATAAAACTACTGCTGATGGACTTGTTGTTCTTAGAGAAGACCCCTGAAGGTTATTAAGAGATTCACAATAAAGTCTGAAACGACGACTGCACTACAAAAACAGAATATATTGCCAAGTATTTTTGTCTAGTTTCTTGTGTAAATATCTTAGTACACATAAAATAAGACAAGTATAACTTACAAGCAACTTTTTAGCAAGACACAGCAGTTTGTTCTCAGTAAATAATTCCTTAATATTAAAAATGTACAAGTTCCAACAAGACATTTTCCTATTTTATTCATCAATGAGAGCTAAGGAAGGAAGCTGATAAAAAGAACTAACAGAAATGTCTTTTTGTCCAGTATTAACTTGAGCTTCTGTAGCGAAGTCTGCTTGGATGTTTAGTCAGAACCAGGAGTGGTTGGATTCTGCAGTGACGTGTTCAGTTTTTTCATAGTTTTATAGTTCAGCCATTTTTTACGTCCGGATTTACCGCATTTCACTTTTTCTGCAGTAGATTGATGCCTGTCTCACACCAATGTCATAAAAGTTGGTTAAAATGTGAGATGACCGTTCAGGCTGTGGATGTTTTGAAAATAATAAATCAGATATGTATCCAAATTAGAGCCACATGTGGTTCCTGACCCAAATCACCCTCCTCATCGCCACTACAGGCTATTGCCTTCTGCTCATAGGTACATGACTTTCAAATTGAACACAGAAAGAAATAAACGTTCATTTATCCTCATTAATAATTTCAGATAAGAAAAAACAAACTGTGGTGGTACATTATTATTCTGTATACTATATCAGTGACATCAAGGGAGGCAGGCACCTGTAGTCCTGATAAGTAGAAATTAAGACCATTAGAAGTAAAATAGAAGAATATAAATCTGAACACTTAGCTTTTCTGTACATTGTTCTTCTTATTGGTAATTTCAACATCTGTGCGGTCAAAATTGCCTTTAGAAATACAAGAAAGAAAATCGGGGCGAGGCAGCTCAGTGCTGCTTCTCACCTCTGGAGGCGCTGTATCACACAAGTGAATGAAGCAGGCATTTGGCGCATTGCTGTCTGTGTTTGTATCGCCAATATACTTGTTTGATTAAACATTTTCTACATATGTTGACATTCCACCGACTGTTTATTGCATTTAATGAATGTGTGTGACACATTTAGAGTTTCTAATTGGCCTTAAATGTGCAGCGAAAATGAGTCAGGTGAGGCGGACAGTACCGCGCCTCACTGATAGGGGGCGGTGCTGAGCCGCATAGACACGAAGAGCAACAGGTTCTCTTCTTCTACTAATTGAAAACACTGAAAACAGTCGGGGAAAAAATACAGACGGAACCGGACCGCTCAAGGCCACTCGCTATTGAACTCTGACATTTTTTCATATGATTTCTCTCCATCATTGTCCTGTATTATGTGTAATTTCACTGATTAAATTGTTTTAATATCTTTATATTCATAGATAAAGAGGGCTTTTACAAATATCAGGTGTAAATGTGTCAAGAATGCCGATGTCTTTAATACTTAATAGATTATTCTGAGGCAGAGCAGCTCTAAAAGCAGAATCTAAACAAACTAGACGTAGCAATAAAAAATATCAGATTGGTTGAGCTGAAAAAGGGGTGGAAATGTATTTAATAAACTGGGAATGTTGAGTTCAGCCGTGCAAACAAGGGCAGACAGGCAGCTTCCCTGAGCAACAACATTTAAAACATCCAACAGCTGAATACTTAGTCCAAATAAAAGCATCATACAAAACCAAAAACGGCAACAACTACAACCACCATCGGTCAATTATGGGTCATTACGAGGATGAATCATTTAACGGCTGAAAATTAGCATAAAACAGCAGCACAGAAATCCATAATGAATAATTTATCCAGCAGTGTGTTATTGAATTATATTTTCTCGCTGCTAACTGCTCAGCACTGATGAATATATATTTTTTATGATCTTGAAAAAATATTTTCTTTTCAACAAAGCCGCTTGGCTTGCAGAATCAAGATATGACATAAATAAATGATCTAAAAAACACAAATAAAACTAGAACTGCAAGCAATTAAATAGGTTCCTCGCCCGACCCTGCAGGTCCCCCATCACCACGCCTCAGTATAAAACAGCTTAAGTGCCTTTGGAAGACAAACATGTTGGCAGAAAAATAAATCTTTAAGAAATCTGGGAGTAAAACTCTCATAACAGCAGATTTTATTCAGCAAATACAGTTGAGTTACTGCCCAGCTGCTGAGAATGACCACCTGAAGTGAATTTATGCCGTCAAACCGAGTCGGGGCTGAGGAAAGACAAGGAGGAAGAGGAGGGAATGTTTTCTGTTGCTTGTTAGGGAGGCATTTTGTTGCAGTCATTCAGCACCTGCTCAGCAGAGCAGAGAAAACGCTGGATGGATGGAGTTAAAACATGGTGTTTGAAGAGAGAACTGCTGTTTGTTCAGAGGACAAAGATGAAGTCAGTCGGTGCATTGTGTAGCGGTGTGGGTGGTTCTGGTTTTACTGAACAACTGCAGTGAACCACTAGCTAAATCTGGCAGGACAAAACCTAAAGGTTGGGTTTGAATCCTTTTTCAATCGCTGAAAACAATGTTCATCCTATATGCTTACTAAGATGTCATGAATATTTACCTATTATCGATTGCAGTTCATTACCGAAATTTAAAAAGCCTCACCTGCCAATTCCAACTTTTCTGCCAATATTGTAATACAACAATGATTGATTTTGAATATGTTTTATGACTAAAGACAGATTCTGGATCACTGTTGGAAGTCGTTTTAATCTTCATCATGTTCCTCTCAGTCTTCAGTTTGCTGATAAATGTGTTTACGACCATAAATCCGACTAAAGGGAAGACTTGTTCTAACTGAAGTGGATGAGTTGTGATTGCTCACAGTTATGAAAGCGGATCGTTCAGCAGGTCAGCTGCTTGTTCTCAGGTTCTCTGATAAAAGTCTCCTTTAAAGTGACCTTAATTACCAGCCACTGCCTCAGATGGCAACGAGACTCATGGTGGGTCTTGTTTTGTCCGCAGGAGAGTGGAAGGCAAATTGTGAAGTGCTTTGGAAAAAAGCCCAATGTAACGACGGTCCATTTACTGGTCCGTATTCCAGAATGGTTCGATATGAACAACACAAACCTGGAGCCAACATGTTCCATGGTTATCTTTTAGAGAGGCTGCGACATGCAGCGAGTCGGTGACCTGCGTTTTTCATTTGTAGGTCAAGTTCATTATTGCCCATCTGTTGTAGAAATGCAATCAGCAAGCTGAAAAAATAAATATACATCCACAACCCGACATTTTACTCTTAATATGATGTTTATTAGATTTAATGAAGTAATCAGCCTGGATATATATTTAAATTGTTTTAATTGATTAAATGACAGCAATGGAATTGTATTTCAGTCTTTTAGATGCATGTCTTTAAATGTTGAACTTTATTAAAAAATGCCACATTAAAAGAATATTTATAAGCACATAAAATATAATATCAGAACATTTTCTATATTGCTGCATCACTAATAGTTTCTCTTCTACAGCCTAGAAAATTAACCAGTAACAATAACAGCTCTGCTTTTTAAGTCAACTTGGACAAACATGAGACAAACATATTAAAATATATTAATCTCATACTGATTCATACTAACGAGTACCATGAATATGAGCCACACTCGCTAACTTTGAAAAGTACATATATAAGCCAAACTTGACTCTAAGCCACATTTGTTCATGTTGTATTAAAGATATTTAAACCAAAATGTTTTTTATTTTTCTAAACTTTGAATAAAATCCATAAAAACTGCAGCCTGCCAAGAAGAGGTCGCGCCAGATGTTTTTATCCTCCATCTATTTGATTGAGGTGATCAAAAAAATTACATCATAATATATTTCTATGGATCTATTGTTGGAATATCACCTTGATAGTTTGTGGTATGAAATTTTTACTCGGGTCCCTGATCAAGAAATCCACTACTGATGTGATATATATGCAGTTATGTGTCTGTGTGTAAATAAACCATGAGGTGAAGCTGCCATGAATGTCATTTTTAAAAAAAGGTTAATAATGACATAAGACACAAGAAGCAGGAGCTTCTTAAAGAGACAGACACCCAATTTCAAGGCGTTGAATTGTGAAGTCAAATGTTTTTTAAGTCATGTTTGATACACAGAGCATTTTTATAGCTGAAGGTACAATAATGTTATTAATAATAAATAATTTTTTTCCCAAATTAAAGTTTATTTTAATGGTAATGCTGCACAGAAACAACTTATTAAAATGAGAGATTAAATGATAAAAAACAAAAAGAAAGCCTGGTTGAGTGATGATCCGTACACGTGTCGATCTTTAGGCTAATCGCGACTTCTTTCATGATTCTTAAACATCCCAAAGTCACTCTGAAATATTTAAACTTCTGCTGTTTGGTCCCTCTGGAAGAACCTCGGCTGTTTAGAGGTGGTTTGAAATATCGAATGCAACAGGAAGTAAAGACGACACTCTGCTAATTCACATTCAAGATATGTGATTCATCCGTGTAGAAGCTTTTTGTAATGGAGATTTAAAAACCTCAAAGTTCTTCTTATGTCACCATTCTGTGTTTCTGCGTGTGTAAGTTTACCGCAGTCTCACAGTGAGTGATCTCCTTTGCAGAAATCCTTTGTCCCATTTTCAAACCTCATGCTACTCTGAATCACATGACAAAGCCAAAGGGGATCCATGAAGCTTTTGTTTACCTTGTATGAGCGCAAGTCCTGGTCCTCGCAGTCAGAGTCGCTGTGATAAGGGTCGTCGGTGGCGGTCCAGGTCAGAGTGCCTTCCCTCTTCCAGAAATCACAGATGTGAACATCGCGGGGAATCTGCACGGGACAAACCGAAGAGCAAACAGTAACACTTTATTTGAAGGAGTGCGCATAAAACTGATATGACACTGTCATGAACATGACGTGAATATTTATGACATATTAATGACACTCTTAATGCAAAATGGACACTTTTAAAGGACTTCCTGTGAAACTTTACATTAAAAGTGTCATTATTTACCAAAGATGCAAGGTTGGCACTTTTAACGGACTTTTATTGTAACTTTGCATTAAAAGTGTCATTATTTACCAAATGGCACTCTATGAAAAAGTCTTAAACATTCATAAAGACTCTTTTGTGTTCATAACAGGTGTTGTGTCATGTTTATGACACATCATCCTTTCAATTAAAGTGTTACCGCTGAGGGTATCAATTCGTAGGTAACAGACCGAGTTCACCACTGGATCTCAGCTCTAATAACTTATTTCAAACTTTATTTTATGAAAAGTGCTCTGTGAGCCTTGAACTTGTTATAGAGTTTCTAACAAGGGAGGGAAATACAAAAGCTATGCAGAACATGCATGTGAAAAGAGTTAATTAACACTGTTGGGTGTCTGAATACGTGTGACCTTTAAAAATAAAGATATGCAAAATAAAGAAATGAACAAATACAAAAGGTTTTTAAGTCTTTTAATAGGCTCACTGCACTGTGCAAAAGGTTTTGCATTTTTATACTACTTTGGTAGTTTTTGCTTTTAGAGAAAGCATCGAGATTTCACAGAGATCCACAGAGTCTGAATGTAGAAATTCATCTTCAGATTCTGCAGATTGAGACATTTTTCACATGACACTGGAGGATCATAAAGCTGCGCTGGTCGGTGTGCAGCTGCAGACTACGCCGCTGCTGCCTCGTGTCACTATCTCACACTTATTCAACGATCCCATCTTACCCTTCATCACTGCTCTGAGCTCTAACGTCTTCAGGTATGGACGGAGGAATAAAACTTACAAGCACAGAAGCAACTCAAAGTCAAGTCAAGACAAAAACAGGATATAAATGGAGAGGATGCTCTAGCAGGATGATGTGGAATGTGATGGTCTGGTGAGAAGACTGCAGACTTCAATAGAGAGAAATATCCGATAGATGGATGTCTGTACAGAGTAAATGAACTGAACATCATCTTCCTTTTCCTGCCATCTCATCTTCCACCTCACTCATAATAATGCCAATAAAACTTATTCACCCCCTTTAGATGTTTTAAACGTTTTGTTGATTTTACAAATCAATGATCATAAAAAAATGCTTTTGTCACTTTAGGAGTGCCAAAAAAACCCTTTAAGTGAAAACTCATTTATATAATACAAATATAAAATATAAAACACACCATTGAAACAAATCCAAAGATATCTGACTGACAGAGCAGGCAGCACTGTGACAGTCATGTTCTCTGACTTCTCCAGTGGTTTTAATTACTGCAGAAATCACTAAATTCAACTTTGTAAGCGTGAAATGCAAAATTGCGCATTTTCAAAAAAATGTTTAATTGTCTCAAACCAAATATGAAGTCTGAGTTTTGCAGGTTTGATTTAACTATAGCTGGTCGGTAAAATGATAATTCTTCTTTGCAGTGAGTATGCTGCATGCTTCCTTGGTTTTATCTAAACGTCCATTACAGCAAAATGTGCAGCTGAGCACACCAGTTAAACTCTCCTCATTCATCTTTTTACTCACGTTTGCGACTCTGCATTGCTGAACGCCGTACCAAACTGTGATGCACTGCTCTGAACCTGGAGGCTTTTAGGTCAAAATACATACTGCAGTTAATCTGCATTATGTTATACTAATGTGTTAAACTTTATAGATCGACATTGATAACCCTAATGTTGATACAATTCATGTTGATTTAAATTGCAGGAGACGCAGGTGGAGTCCTCAACCATCTCCTGGATCGCTATGGACTATAAGACGCACTTAAAAGCCTTTCATTTGATCAAATAATTACCTTATAATCCGGAGCGCCTTATATGTTGTTTTGGAATAAAACAGCGCCCTCTAGTGAATTCATCTGGAGTAATTGTGCTTACTGATCTCAAAGCTATTTTTTGTGTGGTACATGATGCTCCGTCAAGATGTTCAAGATTACGGCCACCGTGGTCAGGAGCGTCGGAGTAATACATACTGTGCTTTGACTGGCTGTTTTGCATCACTTAACGCATCTTTACATATGAAAAAAGATCAAAAATAGACCATCCATTAAACAATGATCTCTGTAGTGAGGAGAATACGGCAACTTCCTGACCAACAGAGCACAGTTCAAGACACTGAAGGTTTGTTCAGTGCGTCTGGAGCACAAGATCACAAAAGAAACTTTACAAACCAAAGTCCTGTGATCTGCAGAAACACTCATATGACCAAAGAGATGCACAGGACACCAAGTACTGAGGATCTGTACATTCTGTGTCATCTTCAGTGAAACAGAACAAATGCAAATTTCAGGAGAAACACATATGTTTGCATAAATGAAGACGTGAAGGAGAATAAATACCCAGCGTTCAGAAAGACAACAGACCAGGCAGGAGATCCAACAGCAAAGCTGCCAACAAGAAGAGACTGAGCAGACTGTACCGCTGCAAGACGGAGATAATCTTTCATGGGTTGTTTCAGGAAAATATATATG
Source organism: Phalloptychus januarius (assembly GCA_902982915.1). NCBI lineage: Eukaryota > Metazoa > Chordata > Actinopteri > Cyprinodontiformes > Poeciliidae > Phalloptychus > Phalloptychus januarius. The sequence continues at coordinate 6,606,361 of CADWAE010000482.1, forward strand.
ATTTTTTTCTATAGCAGTAGCAGCATCAGACACAGTGACAACAAAATTAAATGATCTGATAAAGAAGGTTGGATCTGGCCTGGAGTTGATTGTGCAGAGAAAGTTATTACAGAAAATATTCTTTTTTTTTTGAAGCAGCAACTAGCGACTTAAGTAACAGTCTTAAGTCAAAGACTTTCTGGTGTGCTGCAGCACAGCCTGCTACAGGAGATCCTTCTACTGACAGTAGTAATGATTTGAAAATACTTCATAAAAAAAGAGCTACTTTCAATGTTCAAAAAGATTAAAAGGTGAGAAAGAACCCAATGCAACCCTTATCATTTTTTTCATAAAATAATTTTGCTAATCCTAACTTACCCTAAAGATGTTATTTAATAATGGACAAAAAACACAAATATTCAAGGTAAATATAAGGTTTCAACTTGATTTACAGAGATATTTTCAACTAAATAGCTGTTTTGAATGATTTAGACTTAAAATAAATAACTTTCAAAACTCTTAAGCGGTTCTTACTTCCTCCATGATCAGGATGCCACAGTGGACCAGACTGTCAACAGCATCCAGAGCAAAACTCTGAGCCGACTGACAAGGCTGTGGAGAGCAAGAGAGAGAAAATGGCTTAGCTTGGTGATGCACAGTCAAAAGCAAAAACAACTTCAGACTATCACCGTTCTAAGCAATACAGCCGGAGACAGCTGACACAAAGCATAAGGTTTGGAGTAGAGATGTAGGGAAGATCACACAGGGAGAACGAGAGGCAGCTGGAAGGAGGCTGAGAGCTGGGGGAGATATTTCTTGGTGAGAAATGGAGTGAGAAACAAAGCTACAAGCAAAGGAGACAAGAAAGAACAGCTGCTGAAATGAAAGGTGGGCTCACAGAAAGGAAAAGTATTAGAGGCTGAGATTCAGAGCCCTTGAAGTCAGCCTGATGAAGCGTGCGCATTCAGAGAAACACACACACCCACACAATCCAAAGCCTCTCTCTGGCTGAGATAGAGGCAGCAGAGCAGGATGAATGGCTGTTCAGCTCCATTAAACATCCATTGAATGAGACACACTGGGTGTGCATTTGTGTGATATGAATACAAACTCACTGGCATGATGCCTGGAGGCAGGAGATGGCAAAGCTGCAAGGCTTTCTCCGTCAGCTCTAACTGACCGAGCACCACATCAAACTCCATGTCACCTTTGACCTCCTCTCCCTCCACGCCGTCGCTCCTCACTCGGCTGCTGATGCCGCTGAAGACCACCTCGCACAGCATGGCCGACACCGAGCACGCTAGGACCGAAAACATCCGAGTGATTGCCGAGGCATGGAGAGGAAAACAAGTGTTTGGCAGCAGAACACATCGAGATGTTAGAGTTTGGCTGAAGTATTTTGGATGGATGAATTTATGCAATCTATTTAAAGGTGACATTATGCTCCCTTGAACAGGTTAGGATGGTTTATGCTATACAAAACACATGTTACATTTTTTACACAAAATACTTCTTAAATAGTGAGATTTTCTGGTCAGTTCCATCTATTTTGAGCCGCTTTAAGTCCAAATAAAATGCTGCTGCCGTCCAACACTCAACATGATTTTATATAAAATCAAGAATACTATGAGTAACTGTGGTTATCCTCTTCAAGAGTCATAGTCTTCAGTCAGAGGCTTCTTCAAATACAGACTGCTACAGGAGATCCTTCCTACATCTACTACAACTCTTTGAAGAATCTTGAATGAATGTAAGTTACAAGAACATTTAGTTTCTCTTTGGGATCAATAAAGTATTTTGAATTTAATTTAACTGAAAATGGCTGCAAACTGATTCACCATTGTATAGTCATATGTCTTTGAAAAACATTAATAGAGCCTCCTGCACAACCAAGGAGAATGAAGCAAGTTGTTTCTGGATGATAAGTAAACAACAAAACACTCGAGTTTTCCAGCAGCCATTGTACAACAAATACAGCAGTAAAACCAGGTGACCAACCATGCTGGAGTGCCGCTTGGGTTGCTAGGTGACGGGCCGAGCTTCGCAGAGATTGCTAAATGAGAGGCACTGCCTGCTGATTTGTAATGTTACATTCAGAAGGTTTTTGAAATGGCACATTTTTCAGACACCAAAAAACATTTACTTCTTGTCAAAAAACGGCTGGGTGTTGTTTTTTTTTAATGCTTACGCAGTTTTTAAAACTCAAATCGAAGTGCAAAATTGTGCAAAATGTGAATTTTGCATAATAGGTCACCTGTAAGCATCAGTCCTTTATATTATTTCTCTTTTGTGAGTTGCTAGAAGAATCCTCCACACACTATTTGTGTTTCTAAACAAAAGCAGCCTTCACATTTCACAAAGTAAATTTTAAAAAATTCAATACCAGTCCCCTTTTAAGGTTGAAAGACTTTTTATTACGTCTCGTTTTTTCATTCATGGCTTTTAAAATCCCTACAATGTCATATTAATAAGCAGTCACTTTACTGTTGTCACTGGAAGTTGCCACCCATCTGCCAATGTTTTACACAAAACCACACTGACCAGCTGCTCCACTTCGCCCCCAGAATCATTCATGGGGGAATAATGAATCATACTATGAAGCATTATTCTCCAGCAGGGCCAAAGCAGAGCTACAGCAGGTATTTCTCCACCTCAGCGTTCCTGTCAGCATGAAAATAAGTTGCCGACAGATAGCTTTGGGGCTAAACGATGACTTGATACAGGCTTGCTGCGGCTAAAAAACACTCAGTATGCTGCTTGATGATTATCATGCATTACTGATGCATATTCTGCTGCGCGCCAAACTCTTCAGCCAGAGAGGAGCGCACAGTTGCCATGCATTATTTAAAAATCAGCAAGTAAACCTTCAGCTCTGGGGAGCTGTACAGCATGGCTTTACATGTCAGCACCAGTATGCTCAGCAGTGATGACCATCTGACTTTTTTATGCGACCCACAATGATGCCTGTGGTGAGCTGTTAAACATAGAGGCGCTGCGGTGAGACTCCAGCTTGTTTTACTGCTTGAAAAGAAAAAGTTCTGTTTGTTTTGGGAGGAGATTTGAGTCAGATGTGGGCCAGAACAAGATTCTCACCGCAAAAAACTGTGACAGCTTAACAATATTTACACAAAGCGTAAAACTGTGCACTTTGTGTTTAAATGTGGCTTCAAACCAGAAATGCTTCAATTATTCCTACAGTTGCTGAAAAGTGAATTAGAGTCAGAAGGAAACGTGTAGCAGCCTTCTTTCAGCCAGCTGACCTGCAATAAGCAGCAACCGGTGGGGTTATCGCTATACAACCAAAGAAAACCTGAAAACAAAAAAAACTATTTTTTTTAAGCAGACATTAACCAGATTAATTCTTAAAACTAAAACAGGAAAGGAGTTTTTTTTTACCCCCTCATGTTTTAATGCTTAAAACTGTCATGGATCTAAAAACACTTAAAAGTATTTAAGTCTTTGCAAAGCAGCTTTATTAGATAAATAATTGATAAGTAAATAACAGTTTACTCCATAGATTATATTATATATAGCAGCTAAACCATGGAAAGCATTTTGCGTTAGAAACAATGAAACAAGTTACAGTTAGGAGTAACATGAAGTCGTGTCTATAAAAAAAGAAATGAGGAAAACGTATTCCGGCGAGATTGCTACCGGAAGAGGCTGTTTGCTTGCAGTAGTTCTGCATAATGGCTGGGTCCTCTGCCGCAGCTTGATGCCTCTTTATGACCCTGCATAATTTTATCTATGAGCTCTGAAGATAATTACACATCGCGTACTTCCTGAGCTCAACACAAAGCAGTCAGAAAAACGGCAACTCGAAGAACCAAATTAAGAAAAGCTATTGAGTAAAATGGCGAGTGGAAAAAATATCAAGCAGCACAAATCATGAGTCTGGACTGGTAAACGACCGAATGTGTTTGTATTTATTAAAAATACTTTTTAGAAAATATATTTTATATGTTTAGAGTTGCTTTTGTACCATACTAAATGACAGTCACCAACATTTTGATGTGGAAAATGTAGTGTTTTTTCAATTGCTGAATTTTTGGATGTAAAGCACTTTGAACTGCCTTGTTGCTGAAATGTGCTAAACAAATAAACTTGATTGATTGGTTGATATATGCCTACTTCGACATGCCATAATTCAGTTTTGTCTTAACTGTTGTATTCTGTAGTTTTCCGCTAATCTACCTCATTTGCTTTTGCCGCTCCTCTTTAAATTTCTGTCTTCATATTGTTAGAAATTGGAGCATATATGCTGGGTCAAGGATGGTTTGAACGTCCTTCTCTCTCTGCTATTTCTCAACCCTTCTGGGATTTGGGTCATAGTTCAGGAATTAATTTAGCTTTTCAGAAGCTAATCAGCTGCTCAAAGTTGTAAAAGAAATTGAGCCTGAGGTGATTTTACTCTGAAAGACATTTATTATTTTAAAGTTTGGCTCTTTTTCTGTTCATAATTATAAAGGAAGCAAAATGCAGAACTTTTAAACTTTTAAAATATTTGTCACTGTTCAAGTTTCTTGGAAACCAGGTCAAACTGATCCCATCTGCCTCATTTAAAGCTAAATCGTTCTGCTGCTCCATATTCATTCATGTCTGATCCCAACAACAAAACCTGAGAAGCACAGTCTGGTCCAAATCACAAATTTTAATGTGTCTGAGTAAAAAATACTCCTTCAACAGACTTAAACAGTTAGTAATAAATATTTAATCTCTGTTCTGCTAACTGAACACATCCAAAAAGCACAGTCGCCCCATGTGGCACCAAGTCTCTCCGGTTTTGGCTCACTTTGTTCTGCTTTCACCAATTCCTCCTTTTCTGTCAGTGAATTTGCGCCCACTCTTCCTCCTGGAAAAGGATTTGGGCTTTTATTTTGATCGATGGAAGGATTTTTTTTATTTAACATTTTACTGGAGTTAAGAGTGAATCAAGAAGAGGACCTGAATGACCAAATACCAAGAAGCTAATTGTCAGGCTGACCAGAGGATGGGGAGAAGAGCAGCTAGCGCTGACCTGCAGGAAACAAATACATCTCTTTCACCTGCTAACGTTTGTCCTCTGATAACAGGATGGATTAATTATAGCCGCTCGGACACATGCACTATGTGCACGTGGAAGAAAGAGACTCTTGATTTTTAGTTTTTGACTGTCTCCATAGCAACATCTCTGCATCCAAATGCAATAAAGGGTCATGTAAAAGTAGGAAAGGAAATCTTTTTTGTACAGCAAATTTCAGCAACAAGGGAAATCAAAATGAAAAAGTAAATTGCAATGGAAGGTAATAAAGGAAGGTGAAGAAAAGCTGAACTACAAAAAAAAATATTAATAAAAAGGCAACACTAAACAAATAGGTTTTTAGCATCTTCATGATGCCTTTTTTTGTTTGGTTCTGGTGATGGAGAGAATGAAAGGCTGATACATCATCAGCAGAGCTTTAATGTACTGTGGTGCTAAATCGTTCAATGATTTATAAACTAACCTTAGGATTTAAAGTCTATTCTCTGAGCTACAGGGAGCCAGTGTAGGGACTTTAGGACTGGGTTTATGTGCTCCATCTTCCTGGTTTTAGTCAGAATGCCAGCAGCAGCATTCTGGATCAGCTGCAGCTGGAGGATTGATTTTTTAAGCTGACCCATAAAGGCACTTTTGCAGTGATCAATGCGACTAAAGATAAACGAATGGATGAGTTTCTCTAGATCTCGCTGAGACATTAGTCTTCTGATCCTGGAGATTAGAAAACTAATCACTACTCCTACTTCCTGGGAGTGGTTTCGGATCTGATCATTAGCTGTTAGCTCCAGCTGTTCTTTCCTACTGAAGCAGAGCGCAATAGGGGTAACAGGTAATACTTGTGGAGTATCTCTTAACCTCTTTCCAGTTCAAAACAAATGTCCTAAGGGGACAATAAGGTATAATTTACCAATCTAGTGCCATTACTGGATGTTGGGCTGGCAGCTGCCATCATTCAGTGCATTGAAAGCCTACATGCTGCATATAATTCTGATGCTGAAGTGGATCTGACCAGTAAAAAGTGAATTTGAAATGTTGTGAACCTGTTAGTAAATAAAGTTGTTGGTTATCATTGAAACTTTTGATTTAAGCTGGTGGATAAAAACTGCTGACCAAATACTCTCACTTATTTCTTAGGCTGGTCTTCTTGCTTCTTTGGCATTTGGGTTACTTTTAATTTGCCTTTTATCCCTTATAAAAACCAAATACTTTTTCAATAGGATAATAAAACGTTTAGGAGGAACTTTATTAAAGATGGAACATTATTTCAGACCAATTTACATATTTCCTTCTATCAGGAGGAAGTTAAAATCCCCCTGAAACTTCTTTATTAGTCTTTAAATTGCTAGATATTGTGGGAATATCAATTGAGATTTGACTGCCAGTGCCCAACACAAAAAAATAAGACACACCAACAATACATAGTTTCAAGATGCGTCACAGAAAATGAGAAAACTCACTCACCTCCCACAGCCTCCAGTATGAAGCTGTGCGTCACCTTCTGGGCCAGACGAGAGAGGCGAAGAATGGAAGCAGCGGACGGACGAGGGACAATGAGAGGGTCTTTCCTAAAAGAGACAGTTTTTACTCAACATACAGTATCTATAAAAGTAGCTAGTTGAGTGTTTCGCCCTTTTTATTGCTTTAAAAAGTCTTTCACTTTGACATTAAAGAGTTATACTTAATCTTTTTGTCAAAAGAGTCAAATTTTGTTGATAGCACCCAATTTGTATAAGCAGTAAAAAGGGTAAAATATTTTGCGGATTTGTGAAAAACTTGAGGGCCTTACCAATATAATTTGGAATCTAGTGGGCCACTTAAAAAGCTACGGCGGGCCTGATTTGGCCCCCGGGCCTCGAGTTTGACACATAAATGTATGTACTTTCAGTGCTTGTTCTGATTCTATAGCAGAAACACAACAGAAATACCGTGACGGCAACGCAGCGATGATGAGATGAGGCGCGAGCAGGGAGAGCGAGTAACGGATGATTTCTGGAAGAGTTCCCCCAAAGCCCACGTCTCTGTTCCTGAACAGGAGCTCCTCCAGGAGCCAGGCGACGTCACGACACAGGACAGATGTACTCACGCCCTGCGGAGCAGCGGAAGAAGGAGATGTTTAATTCCAGAATCAGACCTGAGCATTAACCATCTGGAGATATGAGTCTGGGATTGCTGGGTACGACTCAGAAAAATCACTGTCACACTCTGCTACACTGAAAACCAATTTTGTTTATGAGTCTCTAGGAGTATTGATTGATATTGAGTAGCAGAGGCAGATTTTAATCCAGAGAGGAGCGAACATAGCAACACAGGAAGGATATGTGTACCTTGCTGTGTTTGTAAAGTAGCAGGCTGGACACGAGACCGGTGGACATCACAGCCGTGCAGGAAGCTGCCGCTGCATAAACACACATACACCTGTCCTGAGATAAAGATTGAATTAAGGCTCAGTGGGATTTTACATAATCCTGGATTTACAGAAGATGAGGTGGAGGATGATGGCAACGCTCAGGTCTCCATCTGAATGACTCTTCTCTTGGAGTGCAGGAGCAGAATGCAATGTAGGCAGAAGCCACGACATCCGTCTCTTCCCAAGCACACTGTCAGCTCTAAAATGAAAAAGTAAGAGGCATTTAACTGAACGTTAACTCAATTCTTCCCTCCGAAACTTTAAATTACACTTCTTTTCTCCTGATAGTCAATTACAACAATCAAGTGCTTTTAGATAGCTTGATTATTTGTTGCACACTCAGACGGCTCTGGGGTTTATTCAGGGTAAATCCAGCTCTGTATGATAGGAATCAAGGCAACAACAATGCAAGCCGCTGCAATTTTATCCCATTATCATTAATCACACGAATCCGATCAAAGCCCTTTTCTCTTTGAACTCACTCTAATTGTAAAAATGCAGAAGGGCAGCTTTTAAACAAGTTAGCCTCTGGAAATGTTGTTTGTCCCTGCACTCAATAGTAAACGACTGATTTACCTGCAAAATACAACAATAGGCACCGACTGGGGTTTAAAGTTGCATGGTGTCTTCAGACAAAATTAATTTCCTGACTAAATAAAGACAAAGACAGTTTGATGACATAAAGCATGATTTTCATATGAATAATATGTAAATTATATAAATTACAATAACTTTTGACAAACTATTTTCCTGGTTGAAGCTTGAAACCAGAATGGAGAGAAATGTTTATGATGAAGTTTAATTTAAATGTTGCCTCTAATATTTATTTTTTATTAAATACTTTTAAATTCAGCTTTGTAATTTCATTTTGTCTTGTATATGAAAGGTGAAATATTAAACTTGCTTTGCCTTCTTTGGTTATCTTGACAGGTTCACTTCATCTTGAAAGTTAATCAAACTATTTCAGATTAGGACTGTTTTTTTATTTTAATACTTAAGTCGTACTAAAAGATGGTAACATTTTTGGACTAAAGCCCAAAGGATTAAGAATAAAATTATTTTAAGTCAATAAAGAAGTTTTTTTTTTTAATTAAACATTTTTCATTTAACAAATACAACAACAACAAAAAAAAAAGATTTTGAGGAAAAATTATCAGATTTTATTTACCTTTAATGAAAAAATTTAAATTGGAGATTTTCCATTTTCAATAAGTAATGGAAATTTCTATTTTATTTACAGTAATGAAAGCTTTATCAAACGTGACGATGTTTTTATGTGTTTTAATTATTTGATCTTTTGTCTTTAGTTAGGAGCTCAAGCCTTTGAGCTTGAGCTCAAAGGCTTTTTGAGGTTGAAATGCCTCTTTGCCATCCCCCTAATCTTTACCTCCTGCTGGTCCGCTCCAAATTTTTATTACAGCAGGTCAGAAGAAACATAACAACATAAAACATTACGTTAAACCTACATCTGTCAGGAGCATGAATATTTTTTTTCTAAATGAAGTTTTAAGCTGAACTAACAAAGAAACTACTGCTCAAATTGTCGTAGGTTTTAAAGTAAACAGAGGCAATCTGCTTTATTTTTTACACATTGTGAATTTTACCTTTTAGGACAAGTTTTCAAACTAATCTAAAATTATAAAATAAGAGACCCAATTTGGCTCATTGGGTCTCTGATAAATTTTTAATTAAAAGTGATTTTATTCCCAAACTCGTACATTATTTTTGTTTTTATCTCATAAGTTTGTTTTCGTACAACCAAATTAAATTCCTCTGAACCTCAAACCTCGCGCTCGATCCATTTGTCTGTGTTATATTTCAGAGAAACGTACATCAATAACAGCTTCTTACCTAGAAAACTAAATTTAACTTGCCTATATTATTGGCTGCTGTTCCAGTTCAACAAATGATGCAGTCGACCAACTAATAGATGGAAAAAATTATATGAGCAGCTATAATAAAAATAAACAAAGCTGATGCCGCATCATTACAATAAAACAAACTGCAGACAAAGTCTTGAGTTTTCACTGAGAAAATAAAGTCATGGCAGCATTATTAGAAGTTAAATGAAGTTAAAGATGTTAAGTTTGATCATTTTACTCTGACCTGAGAGGATGACAGTCCTATCCTGGAAATCTCAGTGGTTTATTCAGCTGGGTTATTTCAAAAGGAGTCCCAAAACAAAGTGACAGGGTTGCACTTTTTTATTTTAGCTGGTAATAAACTCAGTTTGGAGCTGCAGCTTTGTAAATATTTCAGTAGTAAGAATAATATGTGGAGCAATCAGATACAGATATAATATGTTGATGGTTCCCAGGTCTTTCTTTGCTCAAACCCACCTGAGTTTAGACTCAAAGAAAGAAGCGTTCATTAATTTATTTATTGCAAAAAGCTTGATCTTTAACTCCACCCAGGGATGAGATGTGAAAATGTTTTGGACATCTTGTCATTCAGACATTAAAATGAAGGTGTTATGTATTAAGAATGCAGTGGGAAGGGAATGTGAGCGTTCCCAGGGTGTTTTGGATATGAACAAAACCTGTGAGGGGCAACGCGTCAGGGTCCTGGGTGAAGCACGGTGACAGCAGCACTGGCATGGCTTAGTTTTCAAAAACCTTTGAGGCGAAACGATGAAATCAACATTCAACATGCATTCTTAGTTCTGAAAGAACTGCTGTGTTTTCAGTGCAGTTAAAGTGAATAACAAAAGTGTCATTTTCTGCAAAAGAAACTAAGAATGATATAGAAATAAAGAAACTGAATTTATTAGTCTGGCTCGATTACTTTCAACAGAGTAATATAAAGATTGAAGGATCCTATGCATTTTTCACTTAAATATCGCATCTTTTTACAAACATATTTCCGAAATGATCGGTTAATACTTACATGCAAATCTGGTCTTACCCATTGATCTTATGTACCTCTGCCAAGGTCTAAAAATCAACCACCGTTCTCTGTTGCAGAGAGAGGTTTGACTGGCCCACCAGGTCATGTTTGCACGTTTGCAGTTAACAATCCTCGCCACTGTTGCCAACTCAGCCACTTTTTGCAATATTTAGCAACATTTCAGACAGAAATTTGTATTAGTCCAAAATCAAAACCGGCTGGTCAGATTTTTTAAATATTGGTAATCAGCGATAGGCCAGAAAAATTTGATCAGTTCACTTCTAGTCCATACGAGAGGTGGCAGCATCATGCTAGAGATATGAGATCTACTAACCCAGCAGACCCCAAAGTTGGGATTGAGACTGTTCTTGAAGACACAAATCAATAAATGTTCTTCAGAATTTAAAAACCAAAGTTAATATTTATAATTTTAGCCCACTGTGCACCACTGTCTTGATTAATTGTCTTGAGAAAACTCTTCAGTCAGAGGCTTCTCCAGATTGTCTGTAACACAGACTGCTACAAGAGACGTTTTCTACCAACAGCCATCACCACCTTCATTAACTCTTTGAAGAATCTGAATTAATGAGCTGCAACAACATTTAACTTCCCTTTGGGATTAATAAAGTATATCTGAATTCAAATGTGAATTCTCCTTAACAATCATTCATCTCCTTTAACACACTTTGGACTCGTTGTGTTGAAACACAATGAAGCAGAACTTCCATCTGGTTTTCAGATGTGGAAAGTTTTATTAAAGTATCAGCGGTTCAGAACAAAGCGGGTGTTAAAAGGACAACCAGAGGTGGCGCTGGGTTGCCGGCCAGATGCTGGTCTAGTGTTCTTATTAAAATAGCACCAGGTATGCTTGCTGATGTGTGTTGCAGCCAGAGAAAGTCATGCCTCAATGCGATTGTGGTGTAAAGTCTTGTAGATGCAGAAAACAAAATGGAAAAACCTTTTTAGAGAGCTAAGAGCTTGATGCATCATGACTGCTCTCACTGCAGCAGATTTCCAAGTTTTCCACAGCCCAGTCAAGTTCTAAGTAATCTAGCTGAACAAAGGAGAATGAAAGTCTGTTTGATTTTCTATCTAAAGTTCTTTATTTGACATTAATTGTTTTGATGAAACGTGGTATTTGAGGCACTCAATGAATCATTTCAATCCTAATTTAGACATAGAAATGTGCGCTTTCAAGCCAAGACGGGATTTTTGCCTCATAACAAGCATCATAACTTTACTGTTGTTACAGGCGTAGCTGTGAGGCTATTCTTCCCAATAAGCATCTTTTGAACAATGTTTGGACAACTACACTTGCTGTTGAAGCTGCAGGCTTCAAACACTGCAGACATTTTTTTTGTTGTTTAGACATGTAGCTGTGAATTGCAATCAAACACAGCAGTGTAAACACCGACAAACGGTTTAGTGAATGCGAGTCCTTCAGAAATGGAAGGTCAACTCAGAAAACTAACTGCAGGTGCATCACTCAAACACAGAGGCGTGTTTTGATAAAAACTTCCGGCCTCTTACCTGGAGAAGTGTGGGCGCAGCATGAGTGTTATTTATGCATCTTAGCTGTGCACGTGTGTGAGAGAGACACTCACAAGAGCACCAGCATGTGTGTGTGTGTGTGTGTGTGTCAAATCTGGACCCACCGACTGTAAAAGCTCTTGATCTCAACTGAGAATAAACAAACCGCTCAGAGTTATTGCACCTTTGTAAATAAATATTTCACACGTGAGGACTTTTAATTTTTAACAACCCACTCAGCCATCTGTTTCCTGTGCAGCATTAACATGCAGGGGCAGAGAGACGCTTGGAGAGATGAAACCTAAGTCACCAAGAAATCGTGCCGCAGCATCGTTTTTGGTGCAGACCTGAACTGGGAGCTAAAAGTACTCTCACGCTGGTAACAATTCAATATCTTCACCGTTCTTTGGGACTCTTAGGAATCAATTTTGATATTCCTACTGAAAGCATGTAGAGGAGAGCCCCTCTCTGAGCAGAGTAAACACACGAGGGGAGAAGCTGCTTTGCTCGTTAGGCGCCAAGCAGAGATTGAGCGGGGATGTTATTTTCTTTCCGTTATCTTTTTCACTGGCAGACTGTAATGCTGATGGTAATTGGAGCGAGTCTAAGAGGATGAAGCTCTCATCAGGGTTTGCATCATGCCTGTGCCAGATTTAAGGTTTAGAGGGGAAGTTGTTCAAAGTTTAACAGAAAGGAACTTTTCTAATTTCACAGATGTTGGATAAAAATGACAAAAGCCACAAACGGGAATCCTATTGGGGGTGTTGTTACATTACAGTTTTCACACTCACTCGTGCACAGAGGAAGGAGCGCAGGCGGTTTGATTACCTGTTGTTGAGGACAACAGGCAGCAACAGGTCCTGTAGAGGGAGCCATTCGTCTACTCTGCACCGCCCCGACTCACACATCTCCTGCACACAGGAAAACTCATGATTAACGCACAGGAAAGCAGATGTTCTACACCATTTAACACAGTTTTAGTCAACAGAAGTGCAGAAAGTTGGTACAATGTTTGGCAGGAGCTTCGTCTCAAAATGGTATCAATCTGTAAACATCTCAGAGAGCTATTTGCCAAGTTATTAATAAAAGATTCATGACATTTTAATCATTTTGGGGAAGAAAAAACCTTTGCGGTGATTTGTACTGCAGAAATTGTACTAATCTGTTCAAAAGAGCATTTCATTACAAGAATAAAGCTTCAATAAATTCACAGCCTCAGCTCTCATTTTTAAAAGTACATTTATTTAACCAACTTTTATAGGTCAGTATGATTTATGCAAGGCACACCGTTTGTCATACAATCAATCGTGACCTGCCTGGCAACCAAGTGAAAAATATAAATGTCTATGAAAATGCAACATATGCATACCAACATTTAAACAGTTATTGTTTTAAAACCACTAAAATATTACTCAATATTTAGTGGAATAACCACGAGGTTCTCAATGGGGTTCAATGCAGCTCTCTTAATTTTTTACAGAGCTGCTGCACATTTGGCTGTTTGGAAATACTATCCTCAAAAACTGTAATGGTTTGGAAACTGAAGGTACAAATGAAATGTTATGAAAAACATAATATTTAGTTATGAAATGTTATGTTTTTGTTATGTTGCAATTATTACCTACTGTTTGTAATAACAATAGATAAGAATATTTTAGTAGCACTTTCAATAATTATAAGAATTCCGTTTTAAATAGCAATAAAGAAATTATTTTGTTGAGTCTGTTTTAAAACGGGGGGTAGAAAAACTGATGTTTCCAAGCCATTAAAACTACTGATCGTTACAACACTGTGAAATTGGCACAACAGGATCTTTGAGCACGGCAACAAACACTAACGCATTTAAAAACCAGACTGAGGTGGAGAAAAACAGACTGAGGTATACTGAAGGAGAGCTGGAGGAACTGCTCTGTACAAACCTGAAAAGAGACTACCTGACTATTTTAGTCAATTTACCATAAAATGCGTCGCTGCAGCGCGATTAACTGATAGGAGTCTAAAGTAGGGCTGCATAATACTAAGAACACAAATTGTTATGACCAACATTTTTCTCACTTTATGCAAGCTCAGATCAGCTGTACTAGAGCAAATCAGATTCCTTACTTTTTCCAAACCATGGATAAATATAGATGCAGTGGATAATTGATGTTTCCAGTTGGCAGATCTCTGGACTGCTTGTATGCTGGGATTTTCCAGGTCTCATTTTATAACCCATGTATGCAAATTATAATTTTATCATTTCTTAACCCAAATGAAGGCCCGCCTCTTTCACCTTGAGAGAAAATGGCTGGGAAAGGTGGATCATCACACTTCCTGCTGGTTTCTTCCAGAGAAGCGACAACAGCCACTGCAACACAGGCTGTGAGCCAGCTTCCTGTGTGGAAATGGAGAATATACATCAGTAAACAGAAATTCATTCTTTATAACCCAGTAATAAGTAAATTAGGAGGTAAATTCCAACTCTAACATCACTGATGGCCATGAAGTACAAGCAGAAAGAGAAAAGATGCAGCCTCTGGATGCATGAATGATGCGTTCTGTACTTTACGTGCGCCGTGTCTGGATGAAAGCACAAAATGCTCGAGTGAAAACCTTATTATTGAAATTAACAGAGAGCAACACCCACTCTCTACAGCAGAGCTTCGAAGTGTAGATAACAGAGGGCAGCTTTTATGGAGACCAACAGCAATCAATGATGCCTTGGACAAATTATTAGCAAACCCTTAACTAATCAAGCTCTGCAGGCTGGTGAGAGAGAAAAGCCCTGAGAGAGTCTAGCAGCTGTTATGTCACTGAAAATGTTTTTCCTCTTGACCCTAAATGTGTAACAAGGAGCCCTCTCCCAGGACAAGCCTGAGAAACTGTGTCAGCAACAATGACATCCTGAGCCTTGGTTAAGTGAGAAATATTCATCGTCTGCACTGAAATAGGCACTCATGGACTCAACAGTCTGGCTTAATACTTTTTGGAGAACCATTATGCTTTCAACAAACCTTTTCAGGGGGGTGTAGGTAGAAAGCATATGGTGTTATGGATTTAGAGGATTCTGCCCCTTTGTGAACCCGTTTTCAACAAGCTATGCACAAAGTAAAGAAAATGTGCTTTTAAAACTGTGAAAATATACCCAAGTGGTGCCTACGCCTACATCAACCATATGGCTGGTGCAGATTTAAGGGCGGTGCTGATGCTGAGTAAATGCTGAGCTTTTAGCTGATCACTCTGGCAGAGCGGTGGAGGATCTTCCTGTTTCAATGCTTCCTTTAGTTGTAGTATCATCTAAAACCCGGAGGTGTCCTGACAGAAATCCCCGTTTTATTTTGGGATACTTTTCCACCACAGCGGTTCTGAAGGCTGGTGCCAGTTTTAAATTGTTATAAAAAAGGAACAAGTTAGGCTGTACGCTCGAGATTGGGCTCAGTGCCACAGCATTACACCTAAGTAACTGTTTCAATCAAATAAATGTTTAATACTTTGTGTTTTTATGGAGGATCACAGAAAAGGGAGATAGTTTTACTAAACAAACCTGGATGATGCCAGTATTCTGACAAAATATGTCCTAATATCACATATTAAGGAACTGTGCTTTGAACAACATGGAGTAAACACTGTTCTGGCTTCCAGTTCAAATATCTAAGAAAACATAAAATAGTAACTTTTCAGCAAGATATAGGAGCTCGTTCAATATTAATAATTCCTTAATATTGATAAAAAGATTCTAGTTTCACTGGCAGATATTTTTAATAATAAAACTATTATCCCCGTGTTGTATTCTAGAACTTTTTTAATCAATATTATGGAATCTTTGACTCAAAACAAGGTCCTATATCCTGCTGACATTTTACTTGTAGGTTAATTTAGTCTTATTTCAAGTTTATTAAGATAATTGCACTAGAAATTAGGCAACACATTTTGTAAGATTTGAGTGTATCTCAATGATGAGGTTTTAGCACCACTGCACTAAAGTGGTGCAGAAAGCAGAGAAATGCCCAACTGTTACCATAATATAAACTCAAACAGAAAACACTGTCAAGCTCAAATTGTGATCTGACAAACCAAAGATAAATGTAATTCAAATAGCACTGAAAAGTGCCCCCCTTTTTAAAAAATTCTCAAAACCTGAACAATAAAAGCATAATTTCCACTGTTTCAAGACTAGAAACCCTGAAGTAATGATGTGACTCCTGGGCTGAGGAAAACCAGCCACTAACTGACTCAACCAACTGCTTTGAAAAGTCCTGATACAGTAATGTTAACAAATAAATACATATAAATAAATACATCATTCCAAGGGTTTAATGTGTAAATGGCCTCGTCTTCAGTTATTGAAATCTAATCTCAAGTGAACAGAAACCACTAAAAGCCAAAAAGAAAATGTTCCAGAGAAACCAAAAACACCCCTAAAGCACTAAAACACAAAATAAGTAAAACCCGAGAATTTAAAGGGGGTGTACTTTATTTTTTGTTTATATTGCATCAATTCCAAATGGGTGATGTGATAATCTTCCTCAGTTTCTTGATTCCACCTGCAGCTGTAGGAGTCATAGGTTGCATGTTTTGCTCAGATTTCTGAGCAGATTTATTATGCATGTGAGATACCAACAAACATGAAAGATCCTAAGGAAAGACGAGTCACACTAAATCAAAAACGATCTGTAAACCGTGTCTTTGTTTTCAGATATTAGTCAGCCGGTTGTTGCTATGTTATTTTTTAATGCAAATTGCCATATTGAGTGATTCAATAATTACCAGTGACTGCATGCGCCTCATGTCACACCAAATCAGTTTGATAACAAACAAAGCAAACCAAACTACTGTAACTTGCTTCCTGTTGGTAACTGAACACCAACATCTGCACGTTTCCCTCTGCCTCCCACAGCATCTCGGCCTCACGTTTCTTCCTCTCACAGCTTGAGAAACCAAATCTGCTGTGTTGCTCTTGAGGGCACAACAGTTACAGATGGCTGCCATTAACCGTGTGCCTGCTAGTGTGTGTTTACTCGCGTGCACCTTTACATTGGTGTCGGCCACACAGTCGTATGAAATGCCCACAGGGACCAGGCTGACATCAGGGACAGATCCCTCTTTGATGAGCTGCCTGATGCGAGCCAGCCACTGGCCGCCGTGGCCAGACGCCGCTGACACGCCGACGCTTAACGCCTGACCCTCATGAAGCAGCTCACGCACCAGCTGAGGAGGAGAGAGAAAAATGACAGGAAAAAGGTCTGTAAATCCTGGCATCAGTTGCATATGATGGAAATTATTGATTGAGGAATTAATCTAAGTAGGTTGATATAAAAAAAATAACATTATATATATATATATATATATATATATTTATATATATATATATCTTTTAAATTTGTTAGCTATAATAAATACTGACTGAATTAACAGAAAATGTAGATTTTCTCACACAGGTTCCCCCGGTGTATTGTAAGCCTGGCAGGCCACCAGGCTTTACATGCTTCCCCAACCAGGCTAAGCCTTGTTTGTTTATTTATTATAGATGTTTTTATACACAAGCAACAGTGACAGAAAAGATGAGCTAAAGAGTCTCTTTGGTGACAACTTCAGCAAATAAAGTGACAGATAAAAGATCAAATGTTTGTTTCATCTAATTATGGATCTCTTATGAAAGTTTCAATCATAATTAGAATGAAATGACTGAAGTGAAAAAAACAATATTTATTTAACTGAATTTGTTTCATGTTTGCTTCTTTTATAAGACTTTCTAGTTGGTGTTTTAGTTTTGTTAATAAAGTCACTCAATGGAACATAATTACCATTTGATATATAAAATTTTCCTGTCAGCTTCAAACATCTTTTAAGTCAAAAACATGGTCGGCTGCTGGACGACTGCTCTACCACCTCACCGCCAGGCTTAGAAGTTTTTTATGGAAAACCTTGTTCATTATTTAAACTTGGACATATTTACAAAACATAAAAGAGGAACCTTTAGCTGAATAGAAAATTAAAAGTTGAAAAGAGTAAATAATATGTTCATAAAGAAGGCCAGGATGCTCCATGAAGTGCGACAGCCCTCAAAATTAACCGTCCTTATTTACATCATGTTGCAATTTTTCTGCATTATATTCTTTGCATTTTCAGCCTTCTTACCACATCCGTAATTTTTGAATGAGAAGTTAACGTTGCTCTGTTATGCAGCTCGACTTGCAGCATCAAGGTGGAATTTAAGGAGCTTGTTGAGAGTTTATATTTCTAAACAGAACCACAAAGTTCATTTTGTATCCCACATCAGACTGTTGGGACTGGATGCCCCTCCGCCATATTTGTTTCCCTTGCAACCGGCTAAGCTGGAGGACAACCAGTTGTGCCCTCTTGTGAATGGAAGCCAAACTACAACACTGAAAGAAGGTCTAAGCGGACATTAGTTAATCAATTAGAACTAATTTTAATCTAATAAAACGTGATCCGACAATTTAAGTCGATTCACGATTTGCATCCTTGAGATAAAAGCAAAGTAGCAAGATGCTGGAGGAAGGGGTGCAGATGATGGAGGCAGCTGAAGGATGACGAATCAAAACAGAAGGGGCAGGGTAAAAAGCAGGAAAAAGGAGTGATTGTGTGTGGGGGGAGGACACTTTATGACATTCAGAGACACTTCCCTCGCCTCGAGTACTGTTTTCCCCTTGCAAACAGGAGAAATTCAATTACCATTGAACAGCAGCTAAGCAGGCCCACACTCAATAAACAATAAAGGTCTATTAACATTGAAATACAACCGATAAACAGGCCTCCTCTCTCACACAAGGCCAATATGCTTACTCACATAAATGGTAAATGAAGGAAAGAAATAATGAAGAATGAATAAATGAACAAACGGATAAATAAAACTCTTTACAGACCACTGGGGTTGTACTACTGTGTATAACAGTTTGAGCTTCACAGCACAGCATTGATCTGAAAGAGGTCCAGATCTTTGAATAAAACATACAGATGCTCATTAATAAATATTTAATTGAAATGATTACTTATTCAAGTGTGTGCACAGTTTTAAGGTAAGATATTCATTTAATACAAGTTGGAATAAAGCTGTAAGAAAATGTAGAAAAAGAGAAGCTCTATGAATGGAGAGTATCTACTTCACATAGGTAAACATAAATAAATACTTAAAAAGCATCAGTCTATGTCTAATTATATATGAATATTTAAGTTTATTTCTTGAAGTGAATAATTTGGATAAGAATATTTTTACTTTATAGAGGGGAGCAAACCTCTTTAGAGAAATGTATACAAAACAACAACTTCTTTTAAAACAGGTATTAATCACTGCAGTGCTACACAGATAAACAGCACCAGAAAATCCAGAAAAGATGTGAGGGAATAGTAGATGCTGCATAATGAAAAGGAAAAAAAAAGCACAAACCATCCTCTGATAAGGGAATAACAATGAGGGCAGACCTGCCAAGTAAACACAATCAGGTAACCAGCGCTCTTCTCATTTCTCCACCCTGCTCTCATTGCTTTGTGGAGCCAGACCCAAAACTGGGATCTCTGTAGCAAAATGCAACTCCCCTGGTAATTTCAGGAATGAATAGAAAGTGGGATGAAGCTGGGGAACGAAGGGAAGCAGGAAAATACAGGTTTTATTCCGAGGAGTTGGCTGTGATAACACTTCACCACAGAAAACCAAATTATAATGATGTGCATTGCTTACCCTGCAATTTTACACAATTACCTGCTATTTCTTTCTTTTCTTTGTTAGTAAAAAAAGGAAAATTCATAAGCAATTTAATTTCTGTCAAGGTCGCCTCTCCTCATCGTTGGTTACATGTAAACAGGTAACAGGGAGGATGTCCACAGATAATTCAATGTTGATGGCCTGAAATCAGCACATCATGGGTACAAACAGCGCATGTTTTACTGCGCTTCAGTGCCACACTGCAAAGATGCTGCTTGTTTTAGTTGATTCTATTCTATCAAGCTCTTCTGATAACTTTTCTTATCTTGATAATTGTTTTCATAACCAAAGCACATTTCAAATACCTATTTTCCTGACGTCTACAGCTTTTTAAACACATTTGCTGCATATTAGTCCAAGAGCTTCACTGCACATCAGCAATTTATTGATTTTCATTCATGCTGTAGGGATAACAAAAAACAATCTTTTATTCTCAGAGTAAGCAGGTGAAAGGCCTGCAGTTATTTTCACAGCATAATATTTACATTTGGATGTTAGGAAACACCCAGGCATGAAGGTGGAGCGGCTGAATCCAAACATCTGACGGAAAACTATTTGTTTAATGGCGGATGAAAGTTACCGGAAATCTGAAGACAGGAAATTCTGCTGCAGTTTACCATGTACACATTTTATTGAACACTACAGTCCAGTTGTGTCCAAACGTTTTGTCAAATGGGCCAAAATCATAAACTTAAAAGGACTCGAAGCCAAAAAGAAAAAAAAAGATTTTTATCAACTCAATAACTAAACATCCAATACTTAAATTAAACAAATAAAGTGGTCAGATTTGTTGCTGGCAAATGATGTGTAAATCATTATAGCTCCAAAACTTAAAAAGCGTTCTGCAGATTTGCCTTATTAAAAATGATGTTGCTTATTTCCTGGATATCAACTGGACAAAAAAAAAACAGAGTTTAATCAATTTTGATTAATAAAATGTTTATATTTAGCCAATTTCTTTAATTAATTAAAAGCTGATTTGGGTGAAGCAAAGTTTAATTTTGAGTAAAGGTCTGTAGTTCTGGAAGAGAATGCAAGAAGCACATTTTCCTCACCAATCTCTGTCTTTGCAAGCATACAGAGCAGTGAAAGCTCAAACAAATGGCTAACTACCATAAAATTACACAGAAACTGGAAGTTTAGAGCTAACTAAATATTGAGCCAAAGTAATCCTTTACTCTGTGATACTGAAAAGTCTTTCACTGACATTTGTGATTCAATATTTTGTAGAGTTCCAGTGCATGCTGTATTTCACCACAAACAAAGGAAACAGTTGGTATAAATTGATAAAAGCTTTCCAACAATTACAACAATAATGCGGTTTTGTACAACACTGTGGCTGAGAGACTGACCGTCAACGAGGACCAGGACAAAACAACTGAGCTTCCACAAGGGAAAGAAAAATACAAAACAGATTTTTGATATTATTTTTGAGCTTCTTCTTTCCTTAATGTTTTCTGCTAAACTGAATAAATAACAATTAGATTAAATTAGAATCAAACATACTTCATAAGAATCAAAGAACTGCTGAGTGAATTCCTGTAAATTCTTGGTAAGGAGGACTTCCTGAGCAACAGATAATTATTCGACTGGTCTGATGCAGGAAATCATCAGTCATTTCTGTTGCCTTAAATTCTTTACCAGGTAAAGGAAAATGTGGAAAGTTTGGACTTACAGAAGTCATGACAGCAGAGTAGAGAGGATCCATTTCAGCTTCAAGTTCGGTCCCTGCGTTAGGAGGCAGCAGGATGACACCTACTTTCTCCAAGACGGATCTATAGGATAAAGGAATGATAAATGACATCTTGGCTTCTGTTTTAAAACCAATTAAATCCAGCATCTTAAGTGGCATCTGTGCTTCAGTAGAAAACAACTGGATTCCTCTTGCTTTTACAGCTCATCCAAAACTGCTCTTCATCTTCTAAAAAGATTAAATCTGAACCCATCTCTCCTTTTTACTTTTAGTATTCATGTTTAATTAAATGGCTTCCTTCACTCCGCTAGCAAACCTCTCCTTATTGTCCAGAGAAGTGAAGAATTTGGACAGGGAAGACATGTAGATAAAGAGAAGGAAGCCATCTCTGTTAAATGAATGAGCAGATGGACGAATATCATCTTTTTAGAACTGAAGTCTTTTTGATGGGAGCCGAGACGTCGTCAATTAACGAAATAAGTCCAGTTAATGCGATCACAATATGGGTGACTGAGAATCTACACCGGCATTAAGCAACTTGATGAAATGTTGGAAGTTACTTGTTATTGCAGCACGCCTTGCCTTTACACGTCTTTGTGCATTTGAGTCTGAATACCTTAGAAAGGAGCTTTTAACGTGGTGAGGACAAACGGTGTACGGCGTTCTCAGGCTGTGACAGAGGAGCGCGAGAGGGATGAGAGCACAGTCCACGGCGCTTTGACGCAGATACACATATACCAGGGGAGAGCCCTGAATTAAACAGAAGCAGCTTCAGATAAAACAAACTCCTCACGTTGCCATTTATTATTCCAAACAGAGACGGACTCTGCAGAGTTGTGTGACCATTCATGTCTAATCAGTCCTGAAATCAAATACTACAGACTTCAGAACATATCAGCAAAATCAAGCATCAAGAAAATACATTTACAGTTCAAACCAGAGATTTACATATATAAAATTATTTCTATTTGCCAAATACCACAATTATGAGAGACTTTTTAGTACTTTCACAAAATAATTTTACTTTATTTTTCATTTGGTAAAAATTGTGCTGAGCTGAAGGCTTTCTGGTGGCCATTCCAAAACATTGACATTGTTGTCCTTAATTAATTTGGTGGCATGATTGGAGTAATTTTGTGCTTGAAAGATTCCTTTGCACCCAAACTTTGCCTCCTGGAAGATGTTTCCAGATGTTGCTTCAATATTTGTACAATGTTCTTTCCTCTTTATTTTATCTCCTTTGTAAAGTGCAATGGGTCAGTAATTCAACTGTATGGATGTGATGAGTCAATAAATGCATGGATGGATGAACTGTATGGACTGATTGGTTGATAGATGGATGAATGGATGGATGAGCCAATGGATGGATGGATGGATGGATGGGCAGAATGACAGAAGAATCAATAGATGGATAAGTCACTATATGTACAGACAGGATGGTAGATGGATGGATGATGGATGAGTCAACAGATGCAAGGATGGATGAGTCGATGGATGGATGGACGGACTGCATGGATGAGTCAACGGATGGATGAATTGATAAGTGGATGGATGATGAGTCGATGGATGGATGGGAATATCAACAGAGGAAAGGATGGATGGAGCATGGGGAAATGACAGATGAATCAATAGATGGATAAGCCTAAATATGGATGGATGGATGGTTACATGGGTGGATGAGTCGATGGATGCAAGAATTGATGGATGGATGGATGAATCAGTGGCTGATGGTTGGTTAATGATATATTGATGTATAAGTTAAATATTGAGACCCTAAGAATGGCAACAGTACCTGACCTACAGACTAATCAAACTGTTGAACGGTGGAAGTTTTTATTAATAAAAAATAAACTTTTACAGAAATACGACTGTTTTCCTTCCACTATTATCAGATCCTCAGCTTGAAAGTGTCTGCAGCAGAGGAGGCAAATATGCTGGTCAGTGGATTTCTAGCAACGTCTGGATATTATGACTCTGCACCTTTAAGAACATTTTGTTCTATGATATGAGTTCAGTGGACAAACCCACAAACAGATGTGTGTTTGTCCTTTAGTCTAAGAAAGTAAAGTGAAAAATCAATTCAAAATTCCTTAAATGCCCTAAATTATATGTGGTAATTATGAGCATCATAAGACAAGAACAATATGCTCAGTACTGTTTGGGAAGGCTTAACCAAATTAAAACATGGATAACACCTAATCCTACTTTATATACAGTTATCTGCTTATTATATCTTGATTGTGACACAGGAAAAACTCTAAAAATGTAAAAACAATCATCATCACTAAAAGTTGAGATTCACCCTTTACTGTTTATGTACATATTTAGTAAGATCAATGCAAAAGACATAGCTCAAAGAAATTAATTCATGCTTACTTTGTGACTCTGCATCAGCAGCGTGACTCATTAGCTTCTGTTTAGTCAACCGTGTAATTAGAATAACGTCTTTTTTTAGCAAAAGAAGTTTAAAAAGACGAGAAAAACTTTTAAAGATCTTCAGCTGTTTTTGCACAGAGTTGTTGAAAACAGACATTTTATTTATCTTGAAGACAAACACCGCTGTAGCTGTTTACCATCTAATTATACGATGCGGTATGGTTTAATTTCACACACCATGCCTGGATGAGCATGAAGGTAAAACATCACAGTTTCCATGTGTATGAACACAAAGTATGCTTTCCTTGTTTCGCCAGCTGGACTGAAACTTTGTGACAGATTCCGTCATGTGTGAGCAGGATTGTAACACTGGACAGATTAAAAATATTCATACCTCTTGTGCTGCTTTGTGTAAAGCTGGAAGATGATTTTTGTTGACTTGAATACTTCCAAACATGGAGGCAAACATCTTCAGCATCACCCAGGACATGAATCTACTCAGGAGATGAAAATGTGTAGAGGCATTTAAACGGAAAGAGGAGAAAAAAATGAATATAGAGACTCTGTTGTAAAACCTAAGACATAAAGCTGCTAACAATGAGTAGCAGAAGGTAACTTTAAAAAAAGGAGGCTGTAGGCCGGCTGAACAACATGTAAATGAGATCGATGGGAGTGAGACAAAGTAGGGAGAATAGGGATGAGTGATAACATGGGGAGGAGACGAAGCGGAAAGCGATAAAGAGGAAGGGTTGTGAGGGTGACAGCTGCAGATGGAGACAAAGGTCGTAGCTGTAAATGAGGAAGAAAAGAGGAGAGCAGAAATGGGAAAAAGAGATTTTGAAGAGATTTGTTAAGCCCCAAGAAAAGCCTGAAAAGTTTCATAGAGAGGAAGAAAGGGACAAGTTTAGATGTATTTCATCAGACATAAACTCAATTTTTGACATCATCTGTGACTAAAAGCACAAAAAAGGATCTGAGAACCTGAAATGTTCATGGCTCTGAAAGTCACCCTAAGACAAGTTTGTGCCTGGAGAAGTGTCATCTTGAGAAGCTTGATAAATGATTGATAGATGATCGTAGGTAGCCACATTTTGAAATGTCTCAATCTCAACATCAGAGGAGCCTTTCAGTGTTTGAGGCATGGCTGTGTGAGTCAATCAGAAGATGACAACATCAAAAACGGCTTTTCTGTTTTACCATTCAGTAACCAAAGCGGAAAGTATACAAAGCCTCCAAAGTGGCAAATCTGAGTTTATTTTTTTACCAGGAAAACCTAATTTTAGGTCTTGTCAATACTACAATAAAGTATAGGAAAGGATCCAAATGTAATGGATAAGAATCGTCTCTTTGCTGGCCTCTTCAGATGGACTCAGGTCTGATCCTCTTTGACGGCCAGCCAGGGTGACCTCAGTAGGTCGTTCTTTGGCTTTGTCCACATTCATCTTTATCATTCATTTCTATGTGTGACAATCACAAGAGCATCTCTATAAATGTAAAATGTAAACGAAATGGAGTGACACCAGATTCTAGCAGTTGTAGGATTTCTCTCGTGTCTTTGGTAAAATACCATGAGCCATTTCTCCAGAGTTCACTTCAACCAACCCGACATCAAAGTTTATAGCCGGAGCAGTTAGCTGTTTATATATATATATATACACACACATATATACATACATATATACACATATACACATATATATATACATATATATATAATTGCATTGAGTTATGGTTACGTCAAGTGTTTGTTTCTGTGTTACGTTTTGTTTTAAATCAAGGAGGGTGAAACTTAGAAATAATCCCTGTGTTTACTCGTTTCCTATATTTTCTTTTGAGTTATTCGTAATAAGTAAATAATGGCTAATTATAAACAGATGTGACTCTTGGCTTTATTGTTCGCCTACTCTCTTCAATTGCTACATGTTTCCTGAACATGTTTTAAATTATTTTTCCCAAGAAGATACACAGAAATCTTCTACACAGGAAAAGTATTCACTCCTCAGGTTGACTTTGAAAAACATTAATATAGTTTAACTTCATTGCAACATCTGAGGATTCTTTGAATTACAACTAATGCCCAACTGTTATATTTCTTTAAATGAAGAATCACAACAGAATACAAATAATATTATAACCCATCCATCAAAAAATGGCTATTATTTGTGTGCTATATGACACTTTTTTTCCCCTGCAGCCGTTTTCAGGCTGGGAATAGAGACAATTATGATGATTACACATGCATGATTGCAACACTTTGAAAAGATTATAATTACACAATTAAGTCTAAAATGTGACAGCAAGAGAAAAACCTGAAAAGTGAACAATATGGCAACTTTGATCACTTGAAATTAGAGAAGACATAAAAAGTAAAATGTATTAAAAATAAGAAAGTGGTGGTTTGACAATAATAAAGAAAAGCATGCTAAATTTCTGTTTTTGATAAACAGATGCAGAAGAAAACTTTCCCTGTTTTAAATCTGTAAGTTGCCTTGACTTGTTTTCTATGCATTTTAAACATGCAGTACTTTGATCCTATTTTTAACCCAACTTCACCATAGCAACTACAGATGCAGCTTATGGCTATTATCAATTAATACTACAAAAATACATGAGGCAACAACGTATCTTTCTTTTTTTTTTGTACACACCTTTTCTGCTTACATCAAAGGCTCAACATTTTCGCCGGAGAACATCTCCAACTCAGATCCAGGGCTTTGTTATGTATTTAAAGCTCCAGGGCCTTCAATTCTGTTCAATGGAGTCCTTGTTTATTATTTATTATAACGAAAAACACGTCTTCCACTGGCTCATTAACCGGACAACAATAGAACTTGGTGGAAGAAAATAAGTTATGTAAGACTTTAGCAACACAAACAGTATTTGCTCTTAGAATCAGTTTATTGCTTATTTTGATATTTTTTATGGGGTTTAATGCTGGCGATCAAAAAAGTAAAACATCTCAAGCAAAATAAGCAGCTTAGGAGTTATAATAATTGAGCTATATCCATAAATGCATGGGGTGTATCTATATGCGTGAATGTGTGTGTTTATTTGTGTGTGTGTATATACACAAACATCAATATTTTTTGTATATATGCAGCTATGGAAAAAATTAAGAACCCACTTAAAATGATCAGTTACAGGTTTATGTTTGAGCAAAATGAACATTGTTCTTTTATTCTATGAACTTCTGGCAACATGTCTCCAAAATTTCAAGCAAAAATTTAGCATTTATTTCCAGAAAATGAGAAATGGTCAAAATAAAAAAGGTGCAGAGCTTTCAGACCTCAAACAATGCAAAGAAAACAATTTGATATTCATTTAGAAACAACACTAATGTTTTAACTCAGAGTTCAGAAATCAATATTTAGTGGAATAACCCAGAGGTTTTCAATGGGGTTCAGTGCAGTGGGCTCTTATTTTTTCCAGAGCTGTATGTCCATATTTTTATATCGATATTTATAGTTCTGCATATATAATGCCTTCTTCCTGCACTATACTGTTTTTTTTCTGTTTTTCATTTCTGTCTTCTTTTGTTCTGTCCACTTTCTGTCTCGACATCTTAAATTTACCATTTTTGAGACTAATAAAGGATTACCTTGTATTTTCTTATCTTAAACCAAATGAATGCAAAGTTAGCGCTTCTTCACACAAAATATGAAGTGCTACGGCTCGAAACCTCTTTCTCAACACTATTTGCATGCACACACACACACCTGATGAGGCTGGGGGAAATGCAGGTGTTAATGAGGGTCAGGAACGGTGAGAGAAGACTGAGCTGCCCTTGGCTGCAGTCCCCCTCGGGTGCTTTGTGGGCCGCTGCGAGCGCCTCCCTCACCCTGAAACACACGGTCACAGGACAGCAGGGGTGAAACAGCACAAAGCTGCATTTGTGCTGCATTTACACAAACATCCGCCTTCCAGAAACACAACAACAGCAAGAGTAGCAGCCCTTAGTGACATGATTACATAAAGCTTAAACTCAATTACACAGGAGGAGGGAAAACAACAGATACTGGAAACTCTGTGACAGAGATAGGGAAGGTCCAGAGTTAGCCCACTTCTTTTCATTCAGTCTGCACAGAAATGGATGATAGGGTCCATTTTCTGTATCTTGGTTTGAGTCTGTTATCTTCCTAGTCCCTTTCTTTTCCAGAGCTCTTGCAGCCCATTTCATTTTCTGGATCTTAGCCTATCATTTATTTACACTCCTCTGGCATCTTTGCACCTGCCTCTCCTTCCCACTCTTTTTCTCTTCAGGTACCTGTTGCTCTGACAGACTCTCTCCAGCCTGTCGCTAACGGGACTCCCGTAAACCTTGCACCCACTCACATACAAAACGCAGCATACTCTGCGCACCAGCCAGCCTCGATATCTGAAACAGGAAAAAAAGCAAAACTCAAAGTAGCAGGCAACGGTGAAGGCGCTGGAAACAAAAAAAAAAAGCTTCAAAAGGAAGACATAAAAATAGATAACATCTATACTGCAGATAACATCAGTACCTGGTTTGTGTCTCGTTGATGCTCAGCAGGTTGCGGAAGCCAAGGAAAGAGTTTTGGCCAAGCTTTTTGCCCTAAACAACAAACATGAAAGGATTTGGACATTTTAATTAAAATAGATCAAAGTAGTAATCACACATTTGTAAACAAGTAGAAGCTAATTAATGTTTAAATAACTGGAAATATGGAAATCAAAAGAAGAATAAAAGCTTCAAGCCAAACAGGCAATAGGAGAATAAACTCTGTATTTTATTTAAACTGGGCTTTCCAAGACAAGTTTAAAAAATATTGGGCAAAACAGATTAATGTTGAGAAAAATCTTGACACTAAGAGTGATGGAGGAAAGAAAAAAGGACTCCAGGATAAAATGAGGACGAGTCTAAAGTCAGAATTTCTGTCCACGTCGTAACCTTATTTATTTACTCAAGTGTGCTTATTTTCACGATAAGCACAAACAAATAAGTAATACAGTTGTTTTTATACCTTAGCGACAGAACACAGAAAGTATTACAGCGTGTATATGTTCAATTTGTTTTGAAAATGCATCTCTTCAATAAATAGAACATAACTGTAAAGCCTGTTTATTTCCATTTATTTCAGCAACACGGCAGATCAAAGTACGTCACATGAATTACAAGAAAATAAAAACAAAACAGCAAAACCAAAAGAAAGACAAAGATAAAAGTCTAAGGCTACATAATGGTTCCCCACGTTTAATAGGAATAAATAGCTCTACTGTGAACTATTAGGGGTTTCTCTGGATTCTTATTCTGATAAAACTAGATTTTTAGTAAGATTAATGAGACGTAAAACTAAACATTTATTCTCTATATATATTAGTTCTCCGTGTTTGATTCTATGAGAAAATATAGTTGTTCTGGGTTTCAGATTGTTTGAAGGTGGAAACAATCTGTTAAGTATTTAGGGATGCTATTCATGCTTAGTATTTTTTTCTATGATGCTAAACACAAAAATAAAAAAGACATGCATCGTTACCTTAATAAAAACTAAATTCAGCTATTTTTATGTCATCCCTTTATTTTTCTACCTTCCTCTTTTCTGCGTCTAACTTTGTTCCAGTTGCGGACGATGGACTCACCAGACTGTCCGGGGTGCACTGGTGGCAACACTGACCCATAACGGGTCTGAACATGCCCAGACAGGAGGGGACAGTCACACGTTTCTTGATCTTCAGTTCCCATGACAACTGCAAAGTAGGAATACGCAAATATGTCACATTAATCAGGACTAAAAAAAAACCCGAACCTAGTGGCGACGATGGAGACTCGCAAAGGGAAATCATTCTGATAAGCAAATAGAGGTCAGATTTCAGCAAGATTTCACAACAATTCAGGAAAAGAAACAGTTTGAATTTGTGCTGGGGTGTTAAAGTTAAACTGTGTTTCTGGCTTGAGAAAACAGAAAACTCAATTCTAGCAGTTATTTTCTCAATAAATACGATTTGTAGTGGAAAATTAGTCACTTTTTGGTTGTTTGGCTACCTTAAACATTGCCCTAACAGATCCAGTTAAAGTGCTGAAATAAAAAAGCAAAAACTTGTCATACTGCAGCACAGAACACTGTGCTGTGCTTATAAATGTAGCTGTTAAAATAATTTGACAGGAAATTGTGTTAAGAAACCACATTTTCCTGAACTCTTTTTGCTTTATTTCCTTTAGCTTTTCTAATTTTATACTATAAACATGATAGCAACGAATGTGCAGCATTTCAAAAAGAGCGCAAAACTTTGTCACCATTCAGCTAATGTTGAAAGCATGCAACGTCATAAAAAAACTTCATCAGTCTTCATCTATCTACCACCTCCTGTCGTCTTCTCCATCGTTTCCACCAGTAGTAACATCTGGTTGGTGATGTGAAAAAAAGTGTTTCCATTGGAGTTTCTAATTGTGATTCAATACTGCTGAAAACCACCTCATGCAACTCAAAAACATTTTATAGAAAAACATACATTTTTTTAATTGTTGTGTTTCCACTAAGCAAATTTATTTTCGTAATTTCAATTTGTGCAATCATATGGTCAAGGAAACGCAGCTAGTGATCCCTTTGAGAAACAATAAGGAATAGAGAGAACATTTCCAACTGTGTGTGTCCCGTTTACTAATTAGGCAGGGTTTGGTCTCGTTTGTCAGTAATATTTCTCAGTGTGATGAGCACTAAAAGGCTTCTTATCTTGCTTTGTGTGTGGCGTTACTGTGGCTGGTTTGGCACTAGAGGGATCATGCCGTTTAGACAAGATGAGTTAATGAATCTCCTGAAATCAATGACAGAAATAATGAAGATGGATTCCAGAAGACTCAGTCAGGGGCAAAAAAAAGGCCTGGTTTAAGACAATACACTGCAGCAGTGACAAAGCTTTCATTTAAATATCAATAATTTGAACTGCCACAGTAACTCTGCAGAAAAAGTATGAAGGAAGGAAGGAGGAGGAGGAGAAGCAGTGAATGATTCAAGCGTGTAGGCAAAGTTTTTGTATTCATGCAGTATTTAGTAATCCTTTGAAAACTCTGTTCGTTTTCTGATGGCTCGACATGACTCACTGATGCATCACATTCTGTGATTTGGTAAACATCAAACAGAATTAAGCACAGGGGGCCAAGCGTGTTCTCTAGTGATTGTGAAGAACAAAGCGCTTGAGATTAACGCACACAGGGTAATAGGAAGAGGACAGTGGGAGACGAGCAGAGTTCTTACAGCAGGTCTATCCTGCTGAAATGATGGAAGGCTTGTGTTGTTGTTTATCCCGTCTCCTTTCTCGTTCAGCATCATGAAGCCCCTGCAGATTTATTGCCAGAAACCTATCAAGAAAACAAAGGAGAAACGATCAAATTATGTGCCATCATGTTAAATACATTTTGACTACTATAAAATGCTTCAGAGTGAATTCAAAAATGTGGGACAGGTCTTTCACAGAGACTGAATTAGCTGAGATTATAAATTCCTGCTGATTTTCTCAAATCCACCTGGGATTTAGAAAATTATACAAGCTCAGCCTTAGACATCTAACATTTTTGCAAAATGCGCGAGAATCAAACTATTTTGTAGCCACTGTAAAGTTTCCACCAAAGAAATATCTGGATATTTGACGACTCGTCTTGCAAGAAGGTTGTAATTTGTAAACAAAACCACACAGACGACAATTGTAGCTCCCACTGGACCGAAGTGATGGGATCCAATCAGAGCAAAAACACAAAAAAAAAACCTTTGAAATCCTGCGTGCTGCATTTCTGTTGTGCACATTTCAAGAGAAGCTCATTTATAATCTAAAGCATAAAATAAATGACGATCAAGCTCCTGATTAGTATGTACACTTCTGACCGAAACAGTAACCTTTTTAAGTTAACATCGTCTGCTCCTGCTTTCATTGCACTGGTTTGCCATTTTATTAAAACTGTAGTTTTAAAACTTCTGTGTTAACTTATGTATGCAGGCTGGAATAAAACAGAGACGTATTTTCTCCTAGGAGGTTAGAGGTGGAGGGGAGCTTTGTTCAGGAGCAGCAGGGCACTCAGGGTTATAAATTATTAAAGCTTATATAACTATTGTTGGTCCCTTGGCCACTTGGATATGCATTAATGACAACTGGTCAAAATCTAATGGGTTCAGAGCTAAACAGATTAGTGAATATATAGAACTGGCTGTGCTGGCCTTTAAGTGAGTAATCAGATATCAAGAAGAGGTCTGCAATCTCCTAGGAAATAAAGTCACCATCCTGTGAAAATACACTTTGGCTCGTGGAAACCTTGGTTCCCACTACAGAAGGATGAAGATGTGTCCTGATGTCATCAAGTGCTTTTTAAATATATCCGTCTTCATCCATCAGATTCGGAAAACTCATTATGCTCAGGAGACACTCCCTTTGCATCTCTGTCTCTCACTCTGTTGATCCCACTCTGCCCCATTAACTTTGCTAATTAAAACTTAAGCTGCACCCATGGGGAGACGCTCCATTTCAACTAGCTCCAAGTTCCCACATTCATTAACAAGCCCAGCGGGAATACAGACACTGAGACGAGGTTCTCAAGGCTCTTTGCAGGTATAGAGGGCAAGATGGCGGTAAAAGTGTGGGGTAAGACAGGGGCTAAGGGGCGTAAAACTGTGAATTAATAAGGGGAGAGAATCACCAAAGGCCCAAATTGGATTGTTTAATAAATGCAAAAGGGAATAAAAGAACACATGGAAAAAGATAAAGTCCGCAGTATGAGATAGTGGAGTTTTATTTTAATTTGCAGCTTATATAGGCTTAACATAATCTTTTTAGTTTACTAACAGGTTTCTTCTGACTGAAAGTGATAATATTCCAATTTTACTTCACTAAAGAATCAGAGAAAGGTCCTAAAGATGAGGGTGATGGCAAGGAGGACTTTCAAATGTCAACACCATTATCAGAGGTGAAAGGCTGCTGTAATGATGATAAAAGGTTTTTCCATCAACTATTGAGAAGAATATAAACAATGTCCTGAAGACTCTTGTTTAATAAGATGCAATTAAAACTTTACTTGATTTTCTTTAAAAGGCATCTTGCATTGCTTTACTATCGTTTCAATGATGATTATCTAAATTCCTATTAAGTAAAAAAAAAAAAAAAACCTTTAACAAAAAAAAAACCTTTATGTTACCATCCAATGAATCCTATACACAAATTTATATTGATTTATAATCTTTGAGCTAAATTATTACAGTTATCATTCCTTAGGGAAATTATAAAATTGCCTAGTAAAGTAGATCCTTACATGGCAAGTTATTAGTTTCATAAATATAAAATATATTACACTTTTTAGATCCACATTATAACTTCTTTTAGCGGATGCACTAATAAGCTAATGGTACAGACCGTGCAGCCACACTTATCTTCTCTTTTTGCACAATTTTGCCCAAATCTAAGAATAAATACCATTGGTGCCACAAAATACGTAAATAACTTCATAAGTAAGTAATTATGAACATGCATGACTTACATTAACCAAACAGTTTGGCTACTACACTGTTGATGTAGAATGACAACATATTTAGAAAAAGCGGCTAGCTACATGTTAGCTAAAAACTCAGTAAAAGAAAACAAAAAACTTCAAAATAGCAGCTAACTAGAAGCCACAATTAAACACCTACGGTATCAGAAGATGGATCCTATATTATAAATCACTTTTATGGAGCTTGCAGAAGTATTAGAAGTCCTCACCTCCTGCTACAGTGTTGAAATGCTGAAGACTGAAGCCAACAAGAAGCCTTACCTACCTGAAGGTACGTAAGCTAAACAACCAAACACTGATAGCAACTCTCATGAGGAAAAAAAATAGTAATCCAGATTTGGATTCTGTTTTTTCTACAACTTCCTTCCCTTAACACTAGTTGCTCCATTTGTGTAAATAAAATAAAAAACAGATTAAGAAGAAAATATTTCATCTGGACTTTTTTATGCTTCAGCTAAAAAAAGCATAAAAAAAGAGTCGTCTCATTGTTTACAACCGCAAAAATGTTCCATCTAGCGCAAAAAACAAAACAAACATTTGATGAAACTTAGACCTAGTAATAAAACTTTATTTTTATTCAGAGAACTGAAGTGCTCTTTTTTAAAGCCAATGTGCAACTTGGAGGATTTAAGGACAAGTAGAGTCACAGATTGAAAAGTCATTAAAAAAGTCCTTCCTCTTCCTTTTCTTTGTGGAGTATTGAAGAAACTACTGTGGCAGCAAAAAAGAGATGAGCAACATCTAAATCCCTTTGTAGTTCTAGTGTTTGGTTGCCGTCCTGTGATATATACCACTGGAGCATGACAGCACCGCACAGCGGACTATAAAAGAAGGATTTTTCAGTCTATACCAAGAAATCTATCACTGCTTTGCTTTAAGCACATTTTATCATAAATAGTTCTCCAAAAGTCATCCCTGTTCTAATCTCTGGTTGAAATGACAGGTTGCATATTTTAATCACGTTTTCTTTTTTCTCGTAGCAGAATCAATACTGCAGCAGCACGGCTCCGAACAAGCGCTGCAGAGGAAGTAAATCTACACAGGGTTCCAGGTCCTTGGTTCAAATCCCAGCTTGTGCTCCTAAGCTCTGGAACAAACCCCCTGAAAACCTAAAATCTTCATAAATTATTGACTTCTTTAAAATAGCACTGAAAACCACAGCATTCCCATAATGTCAATGTCAAATTTATTTATGTACTCTTAAAAACAAGCTTAAAACTGCACCAAAGTGCAGTAAAGAAATGTTATAAGTTGATGAAAAGACAAAAAAAGTCAAAAATTCCTTTACAGATTAATTTAATTTTAATCATGTCTTTAAGTTTTATGTTAATGAATGTTTTATGCACTATTTTTAATGTGATGGCTTATATTTATTACCTTTTGTTCTTTAGGTGTTATTCAGTGTTTTTAATGTGATTCTTTACTTTTTTCCTTTATTTCGCTGTAAAGCATGTTAAATTAAGTTGTGAATGGTGCAATACAGAGAAACCTGACTTGCAAGAGTCATAAATAATTAAATCACAAGAACAAAAACCTCTACATGCCAAGCTCCCTGACTAATGTTTTTTTGTCACCTTTTCTCAATGTTCTTTGATCTTAACAAAATTATGTGATCATGAATATTATAATTAAGCTGTAACAATCGCAGTCATCATTACTGAAGTTTTTCTGCAGTCCCAACTTCCCTTTCTCACCAATAAAGCAATAAACCTTAGAAGGAGGCAAGTCCACCAGAACCAGAAGCATGAAAGACCACCACCTTTCATCCTCCCCACCTTTTATCAGGGCACCGCCACGAGCATCATGGCAAGCTGCATCCCAACTTGGTGCAGTCACTGCACTGGAACTAAGTTTGCAATTTAAGGTGGGAATGTCTGAAGGAGTCATCAAGGTGTCTCTTCCTGTCTTAAGAGATTATTTTTGGAGGCGATGTTGCTGAAAAATTCCCACAGTTTAGCAAGAACTTCCTTTAAACTCTTGTTTAATCTCCTGCCATCTGGTACATGATATCCCTATTGATTCAAAGGGTAATAAAACATTTTCAATTATACTGTTCATCTGAAGAAAGTTTTTAATATAAAGGAAATGCCAAACATGCCCTACGGACTGCAAGCACTGCTGTAATTAGCTTTAAATGTTCTTTTCTGAACTCATGCCTGTTTTACTTGTTTGTATCTTTAAACATGGTTTTGAAAAATGCATGATAAAGAATTAATGTTATAGGCTTTCTATGCTGTGTTGGACCAACAAAAAAAAAAATCCCTAATGCCTGCTGGCTGTTTTCACTTGATATGGCCGGCATAAAACAATAAGGAGGCTACGTTCAGTACAGTACGTACTTTTAAAACACAAAGGGAAAGAAACTACACACTTGCCATCAATTATCTAAACAAACAACATTTATAGCTGCATGTTGATGTATTTTTAATGCTCAGTATATTTTGTTATTGCTTGTGTTTCATTGCTGCTGACATTTTACTGTTATTAGCCGTTGAGTTGTTTTATTATGTTTTATTTCATGGTTCCTGGATGTGTTGAGCATATTGAGTTTAAACCTCTACAAGAAGTTCATTTATACAAATAAATGAAAATTTAAATTAAATTAGTATGCATTAAAAACAAAACTAATTGAATAGAAAGATTGAAGAGCTTGTGTGTGCACACAATCTGGTCGTTTTAAAATGAGGGAAACTTATTTTGGACTGATGTCTTGTCGAGTCTCACAGACTCTTCTTTAATTTGCATTTAAATTTGAATGTGTGCATGTGTATAGATGTACTGTAAAGATTAGCCTCATTTACATACAACAACACCCTGCAGTTCACATACATCTCATCTTCTGGAGGAAGCCTGCTTCTACGTAAAGCTACTTTCAATTGAAGAAGTCAATTACAAGTGGTGTTTTGTAAGGATGTAATGAATGCCATTTGTCTGTCCCACCGGGCATGTCCTATTTATTTTTACAGAAAGATTTTGCTTACTTAGCATGAAGCCCTTCCTCTGCACACTGCCCACATAAGGTGTGTTTGAAACTGATGTATAGAAAGGAATGTGCAATTTAAATGCTTGAATTGTTTGCATCTGAATCGACTCAAAGAGGATTTGATGGTTTAAAACTGAATAGCTTTGAATTTCTCTACACTGTTCTGAACTTTGACTTTCATGAATCATTTTAGAAGCCAATTAAAATGGTAATTTATCTCAATTTAGTGTAAAAGTGAAACTAATTTAAGAATTCACAATATATTTCCAGCGATCTGTGCTGTTGATTTTAATCAAAAGTATAAAGTGGTAGGCCAACATCCTGGACAGGTCGCCAGTTCATCACAGCATCCCATGCCTGCACAAACTCCTACATGAGAGCAACTTTAGATGTATGTTAGCTTATGAATTTTTCCACCAGACTGCGCTGTCTGAGCGAGAAGTCATTCAGCATTTCTCCTTTGCGTTATTTACAACCTCTAAGAACTTTAACTAATGTTAGACATTCATCAAAGCTCTATGGTGACGTTTATCTCGACTCTGATAGATGATGACTGTGACAAAGATAACATAAATACTCAGTACACATAATGTAAACTGATTATTCTCAAAAGGTTTCAGGAAGTTACTATCAATCTCTAATGGCTGGGAAAATATTTCCTTGACGCGAGACTGGGACTTTGCACATTGAATTATTTCATAACAATTTATTCTCAACTCTCACATAAAAGCTGTCAAGTCTTCTTAGACATTCTTGATTTGTGAATCAATTACCAGACAGGCATGTTGCATAACTCATAAGGTTGCATAGCTGTTTTTGAATTATATTTTCAGAGAATTTCCCTAATTTAACACAAATCGCATATGGCTGGGAGTCTAAAAAAGTATAAACGTGTGCCTCACAACTTGTTTATTTCTAAGACTTTGGGACGTTAGAAGATGTTCAGGTGAAGATTCTTTTCCTTCATATTCCAACATAAATATGGCACATTGGCTCAGGTGTCTTGCATCACACAGTGATTAATAAAACATCGCAGCTGTCAGGGAAAGATGAAGATCTGCTTAAAGGTACAGGAGAAGAGGAGAAAAACAGAGGTGTAAAAAGGGAAAATGAAGTGCGTCTGACACATAATTAGAGCTCTTTTTTGTGACACCACAAGCGAGGCAGGAACCTTTTTATCTGACAGTATCAGATAGAAATGACTCAGTGATGATCATAATTATCATCAGATCCTATTAGTCAAAAACATGTTGATCAGTGTAATTATCCAATCCTGTTAGTCCAAAACAATCTTGACTCCATTTTATGTGCCTTCCATACCCAATGTTCTCTCTCATTCATTTTGGGCAGATTTTTTCTTTTTCCAGATTTAATGTTTTTTAAGGAAACCTCAAAGGTTTCACTAAATCTCTGTTTTCCCTCTGATCCTCAGTATATCTCAGACATATTTCCTCAATCTCTTTGTCATCTTTTGTGACCTGAGTGGGAACACAAAGTTCATAACAAAGCACATCTTTTTATAGACAAAGGTAAAGCCCATTTCCTGCCGGTCATTTTGTCCTCCCTCTGCAGGTTGTTTTGTTCTGTTTCAGTGCTAAAGTGAGTGTCGCAGGATGACAACAAACCTCACACAATCATCCGGCAAATGGACACACATTTCAGAGCATTTAAGTCTGATACACCAAGGGGGAAATGGGAAATAAAATATTGTGATAGAATTTAATAGTAAACAAAGCCATTTTAAAGGTTGTTTCATACAATTTTTTTGTGGTAATTTTGTTTACAACCAGTTTATTTAATACTAAGCAAATGTGAGCACTATGAATAGCCACAGGCAGAATAATAATTTCTGATGTTCTTGAGGATCTTGAAAATAGGACACAAGGAATTAAACATTAGGGACCAACGAGTCCACCTTCAGCCAAAGGTTTGTGTATTATTCCCCTTTAAACTCTGACCAGTAAATTATGTATTTCTTATGTTTTGGTAAATATAGATTAGTTTGATTAATAATAAATGTGTACTTTTACTCAAGTACACTTACTCAAGCAGCAACTTCAAGTTTATTTTTTCTTCGTAGAGCTTGGGTTCTTATTGAAGGAATGTTGCAGTGTTGGGAAAAAGAAAATTGTGTAAATTCAAAAATGTCAAGATAAGATTTCATGTGAAATTTGCAATAAAACGGTGAACCACTGTGTGAATTAAAAATGTCATTTATTAACATAATCTTGTATAAATGTGCAATGTTTTTGCATCAGAAGATGGACCCATGTTGGTTCTGTTTGCATGTTTAGCGGTGAACATCTTCTTGCACATCGTATAGCTCCGTGTTTCGTTGGAGGTTCGTCCCATTAGCCAAGCCGACTAAAACTGAAGCAGTTTCTGTGTTTATGCTTCCACTGTCAATACATCATGTTGGATGCAAAAGTGTTATCATGAGCATGAAGCTTTTCCTGCTCAATGGGGAAAACACTTCACTGTTAGCATCAAATGCACTAATGCCTGGTCTGTTTAAACCTAACATGCATATTTTTGGACTGTTAAAGGAAACTTGGGTAACTGGAGAAAACTCATGGCTTCCTTGGAGAGCACACTACATGGAAACACAAACCGTCTAGCAACAGGCTAACCATTGTTGCACCATGGAGCCTTTTCTCAGATGGCTCTTCGAAAAACATGATGAATTCTTTATATATTGCTCTATACCTTCATTTTTTCAATAAAACAGCCGACATACCAAACTCCATCTGGCTGCCTGCTGACCTTCAGCTACTCCTCTCAAGGCTCTATGACCACATATAGACTGCATCTTCATGTTTTATTTGTTTTTGCTTTAACTACATTGATGTTACAAATATCCAGATCTGTATCCATGTAAAAGCTAAAACATTTTCAGATAGTTGGAAATCACTAACTGGAAAAATGTAGTTAAATTAATAAAAATGCAACTTAGAGTTAATTCGATTGACCCACAGGTTACATACAACAGTAAATGGTGATTTTGCAGTTAGAAAATAACATTTATCTTTACTAATCAAGCAGCATAAACCCCAAACAGCTGCTAGACTGTCGTAAAAGTCCAGATTATTTAAAGGGAACAGAGGGGAAAGTGGTCCAACTTTTCTCACTCAAAGCTTGCAGCAAAAACCAACAAACTTTCTCAAAAGGAAACATGACATGATACAGAAATTAAATGTAGTTTTTTTAGATCTATTTTTATTGTTATTTGAAGAGGTGAAATTTAACAATGTTGAGTTATACAACTGCCTAGATTTTAACAAGACCCACCAGTCAATGCCGAGTTCAGTATCAATATCTCTCATCATTTTGTACTTTTTTACCCAACATTTTAAACAACAAACCATTTAAATTAATATTTTCTGTAAGGAAAATCTTCAATATTATATGTTGGCAGATGATAACTTGCCTTTTGGTTTGATCAGGTCACAATCTGTGAAATTTCATTGTGGCAGATGGATCAAACTGTAATCAACTAAAATAACAAACCATTAAACAAAGTACACATGAAATTTAATTTTTATGATTATTTATCTCCAGAATTCATAATTACTACTAAACTAGATCAGAAATATGCTGAAATGATTAAATGGATGGGCAAAATGTTTTTGTTTTTTTTTAACCAATTTTGTTTTTGTAACCAATACACATGATTGTTACATTTCATCTCAGGATTTATATTTGTGGAAACTTCGTACAAGTTTTTATTTTTGCAAATTTTTTTTTCCAATTTTCGATGTTTATTAAATCCTTCAGCAATTAAACATACAGTGAAACCGAAGTTGACAATATCAGTACTGTAAAGTATACAACATTAAGTAGCTATATAGAGAAGGACTTGAGTTTTTAACATTCCCGATCCTCCCGTACTCCCCCCACCCTACCCCAGCCACCTGGAGGAGCTAAAACAGAACAAAATATAGTAAAATAAAAATAAAATAAAATAATGTAAATAAAAAGTTCACACAACCTGCATCTTTTATTATGGACCAATAGTGTTTGAGCCTTTCCTCTCTGGTTTTAAGAATAGTTCCCACGTATAATGGTACATAATCGATGAGTCTGTCCCTGCATCAGCGAGCGTCTCCATGCTGTTGTTAGCATTAGCCTCGTTAGCTCGTGGCTGCGACCGCATCATTTGGTCGATTTTAGGCCCTGGTGAGCTCTTTAGTCTTAAATTTTTCCCTCTATGCAGATTTCAGCTGTTAGCGTGGAATTGAGGTCACCAATCCCCACAAATATCAACATCCACCATACATCCTGTACTGTGCAAAACCGCTTGCCATTTACCTTAATTCACTGAAAAAAGCTTTTTATGACTCAGTTTCATTCTGGTAAACTAAACTGTTATCCCACTGTTTAAATTTGATCAAGCAGTGGGATAACAATCTTCTGTTGATTGTTTCTAAAGGCCTTTACAAACTCAACCAAAACAAAGAATGTATTATTTTTTAAGTTGATGCTCCAAGATCAAGGTTCTTGCCAGGAAATGCACTTCTAAATTCTTGTAAATATAATTCATAATTCTTGGACATAAGAGAAAAAGTTGTGCCCAGAATAATAACAAACATCAAGAATAAGTTAATTGAGTGCTTACACCACAAATGAAAGAACCTGGCAGAGAAAACTAAGTTTTCTGTTCTTGCGGAGTATGTGTTGGCCTTTAGTCTGTAACTAACTGGAGTCCGATGGTTTGTTTTATCTAAACCGCACATACTTACACTTGAACTCCAATTAAACTTCTCTCTTATTTACAGTGTTTGTAAATTATGCACAGATGCTCCAGGGACATGTTAGCATGCACCAAAGCTGGTCTGAAATGTGAAAAAAGTTCTCTCTCACACACACATAACACATAAAACTGTTGACAGTTATTCTACCTAATTAGGCAGAAAAGGGAATTAGCTCAACTCAATAAGGTAAGTGAACATAATGCACTTGAAGTGGAAGAAAAGAAGCCTCTTCTAGGTTTAGGTGTTGTTTACAAGATATTTGTGGTCATTCACACCTCGTGCTTTCCTAAATTAGAGGCTTTCTGCAGCTTGTAAAGAAAATGTTTATCTACTCCATTCGATACAGACTACTGCACATATTTTCTTTGCTTTGTGGTACCTGAAACCGATCAAAAAAAGCTCTGTATTTGCAGCCAGCATTTTAAATCCAAAAGGCTACGTTATCACAGATCCTAATTAGGATCAGAAAGGTTTGAGGTGATGTTTTTAGTTTTTACTTGGTAAAACTTTAATATCTGCATTGACATTCAGTTTTTACTCAAGCTTCTGCAAACATTACTTTATACTTGTCTTATTCCATTTATTATGACAATAATAAAACCCTGACTAAAAGTGTATACTGTTCTATTGAATGTTATTTTTTTAACATCACCATAATAAAATCAAGCAAAATTATTAAAA
The DNA here is from genome assembly GCA_902982915.1 of Phalloptychus januarius. Lineage (NCBI taxonomy): Eukaryota > Metazoa > Chordata > Actinopteri > Cyprinodontiformes > Poeciliidae > Phalloptychus > Phalloptychus januarius. The sequence goes on from CADWAE010000482.1 coordinate 6,647,853, forward strand.
GCACATGTAGCTGACCTGGAGATGTGCAGCACTTCTGCTTAGACAGCAAGAAGATTTTTTGTTACAAATTGAGATTTTTATTTTACATATTTTCCAGGTTACTGTGAATTATCAACTTAATCTGCACATATTTAATGTATCTAGTAAAAGTTATCTTAAACGTGTAGAAGTGTCAAGAATAGCATTGCTGTACACTTAGTTACATTTAACAGAGCTAAAGTATAAAGTACAGCAAATCAGACTCCTATAGAAACCGTCTTTCTTCTTAAATATGTATAAAAACAAATGCCTATTCAGGCAGTTTCAGTCACTGTCAGCAAAATGTAGATATTTATTTTATCCCCAACTCTAATGCTGTGTAGGAGTGGATTTTCATTAGAAAGAGGATTATGTTGTCCTCTCAAGAAATGTGAAGAGAATTCTTGTATTAATACATTGTACTGCACGTCTTTTAAAGCCAAATGATGCATGTCGATTGTAACTAAAAATGCCAGCAACGATTATTACATAATTGTCTCTCACACGCTGACAATTAATGCATTGCTGTGAACCCCTTAACTTTGATGGCTCCACTGTCAGCATGTTTGTATAAGAAATTTCTACAAGCAATCTACCTCTGACATTAAAGTGAAACCTGTGTGCTGCTGCAGGGAGAAAAAGAGCAGAGTAAAGTTATAGAATTCCTTTTGTTCTGGGAAATCAATGAAACTCCCTGGCTCAATGACGCACAGCCACTGATTCACAGATTGATTTTCTGGGTGCGCACGCAGTGAAGCAGTGAGACGGCCGACCAGGTGCATTGTAGTGTACCTTTGCCCTATTAGCATTCTTTTCCACCAGCCTGGTGCGCACACTGTAAATAAAAGCCTATTATATCCTTGTCCCTGTGGCGCTTTCTATTTGCCGACTCAGCACAATCCTCATGCTCTATTGATTTGTTTAAGAAGGATCATGGAGATGCTAAAGATGAGCTGTTAATACCACTTCTAAATACAAAATGTGCACTCAGATTTTTTCTGTCTTATCCTTTTCCAAATTACTTTTGCTGTGAAAGATAAATACTCTCTGAAAGCCATAAGCATTTGTTACAATTACAGCCGTCACAGCTTCGCTATTTGTGTTCTTAAAGTGATGCATCTATTTGGAAACCAATTCTTAAAGATGACCTAAAACGCTTACTTGAACAGTTTAGGATAGGTTTGTGGGCTGCACAATACATGCTCATTACATTTTTTACATAAATCATTCTCGGATGGTCAATGAGATTTTAGTCTGCTCAGTTTCAGGGCATCTTGTCGCTTTAAATCCAAATAAGCTGCTGCTGGCCACGCCCCCCAACTCAAGAAAAAATGGTTGCAAACAAATGTGCTAATACACAACGGTACATCTTTAAGAAGCATAAGTAGAGACTCCTGCACAACCAACAATACAGCAAGTACTTTCTGAGTCAACAACAAAACATTTCTTTTCCAACAGCCCTTGTACAGCGCATGCGGTAGTCAAACCAGCTAACCAAACGTGCTGGAGCTCCATTTGGGTTGCTAGGTGACAGGCTCAGCTTTGTTTGGGTTGCTAGGCGAGTGGCAGTGCCAGCTGATTCATGATGTTACGTTCTGGAGTTTATTTTAAACGGCTCATTTTCCAGATACACAAAAAATTTATTTATTGCCAAAAAACTGCTGGGTGTTTTTTCTTAAGTAGTTGGGTCATTTTAGAAGCAGCCGAGACAAACGGAAATATAAAAACTTGAAAATTTTGAATTTGTCATAGCACATCCCTTTTAAACACATTAGTGACTCATCTTTGATTTCGGGAAACAACGTTAAAGTCAATAGCACCACACGTCTCAAATGGCTCACAATATTTTAAGCAGTGAATTTAGAAAACCTATGCTGATTAATTTTAAGTTAAGATATTACTGAGAGAGAGGCATCGTCATCAATCACCGGTGAAGGCAAGCAAAAAGCCAAATACCATGCAAAAACCCTTTTGAAACATCTGATCATTATGCTGCAGGCATGTTGCTGTGTCTGCAATCTGAATGTCACAAAACCAAAAGGTTTGTGACCCTTTGGCTGCACTTGCAACTGGATTTTTGTACAATTCAGTGGCAGCAGCATTAGCATCACACATAAAATATGCATTGGCCATTTTCAAAGGAAGGACTCAGTTCAATTATCTGCATTGGAATCTGCTTTAGATGGCACTGGATTAAAGGAGCACTGAACAACCATTACCATTTTACACTTGCCCTTTAATCTCATGGAGGTAATGGCTGTGTGACTGCCTCCTGAAGTGGCATGAAGAGGCGTTGGCAAGTTAATATCTACCGGACAATGATCACAGATTCAACTAAAGCACTAAAGGGACAAACATGGAGGAGAACTTCTTCCTAGAGAAACAAGCAGCTGGTGCATCTTTGACTTTAAGCATTTAATAAACATCCATCAGGTTTCTGGATGAATCATCATTTTTGTAGATTCCTTTTGTGTGAGATTCAGGAGATTCTCCTCACAAAAGGACATATTTTTCCTGACTCCCATCTTCCTAAATCTAAGCTTCATGTCAGATAATACTCTGCAGTGACTGCCGATCAATTCAGCTTCCCTGTGACTTTGATAGACAATTCATCTAAAGCCTGCTTAGAGGTTATTTTTTTATATCTATTGTTCCTATCAAACTTCACAGCTCCATAAATAAAAAGATTTTTTTTCCCCCCCATTTGGTCAGGTTGTTTTTTCAACCCGATTCAAAGTTTATATATCAAATAATTATTCCTCTTAATCAAACTTCAACTCTAAATGTCAACATATTCCTTCAAAATGCGTCAACTTTCTAAAATGCATTTTTTCAGTTTAATCTCACCTGAAAAAATCTGAGTATTTTAATTCTTCCCTGTGATTGTTCACAGTCTCTGCATTAAGGGAGTTCAGAGTGTTTTTGTTATAACGGCGCTGTTATGAGAAAAAGTAAATGAGTCTGGTTTGTATTGATCTTAAAACAAATGAGCATCTTTAAAGATTTTTTTGTTTCAATTATATCTCAATATTACTATCTCGACAACCTTATTTATTTTCATGCAAAAGATTTCAAAAAAGTGGATTAAGGTGAATTTAGAAGTGAATCTTTGCCAACTTTTACGTATAAACAAAAGCTTTTCTAACATTCATACAACTTTTTATTCTAGAGATTTTATATTTCATAATTACAACATTTTTAAGAAGAGGGACTGGAATACACAGCAATTAGTAGAAAAAAGCAGCCATCATACAGCTGATCACTTTTAAAAGTCTGAGAAAGAAACCATGTTGGCACATTAAAAGAAAATTCTCTTTTCTGTACAAAATACAAGAGAAATGTGCGATGCCTGAAGGGTACGCACTATAAGCAATGCATCAATGATGAGATCTTATACAACTTATACCCCTACAGTTCTCATAAAACATCAAGATGTATTCCTCAGACCTGAGGCAATTCATCTGAAGCCACAGAGGACATTGTTCCTGCTTTTATCAGACCTTTACCTCAATCTCTTTAGATGAAACCAATGATTTAATTCAAATTATAAATCTTCTAGATATTAAAAGTAAATACTTGAGTTTTATTGCAGCTATTTTATTAATAATGTTGGATAAAGTGTGTTAAAAACACATTTATTAATCACATTTTGAAACAGAAGGTAAAGGACAGCCTTAACGTGGTCTTCCCTTTTGTTTTCTAGTTCAAGAAAGACATTTTAGATAAAAATTGTCCATAAACTTCCACAAGTTCTCAAGCACATTATGACACTATAAACTTGAGTAACCTTTTGTGTCATTCATTCTGGCCACTTGTATCTATTTATGGTAATAAATAGCCATTTACTGAGAGAACCATTCTCACAATAAAGACCTTTTCTAAAATATAATAAATAAAACTACTGAAATCCATCATATGCAAGTCAAATCAATTTCCTTCACTAATCACATTTGCCTTAAAAGGCCACATTCTGCGCAGAAACACACCCTCAGCCTATCTCTAGTCTCTTGCAATGATAAATTTGGCCTGTTTAATGTGCATCATTTCTAAAAGGATAATGTGAAATTCTATGCAAATCTCCCTCATGGCTGAGAAGCTTTTCAAGCACAAGAGAAAGAAGGCAATTTTGCAATGTCTCATGATCACAACTTTAGCAGCAGATTAATCTAATACAATTGAGGCTGAGGGATCTGTGGTTATATGTCAGACTGAGAGAGGAAGACATGTGAGTGTCATTAGGTGGGCTCAATGAGGAGCCTCTGGGCTGCCAGGGGTAAATATTCTTTGTGAAACTCTCCATTCCTCTTTTGCTGTGGGTGTACGGTTTGAGAAAAACATTGGTGTGACTGTTTACCTTAGAGCCAAGCTCTCTTATTTCTCTGCAGAGTGAAAATAGCAAAACTTCCTCTCAGGCTAATACTCAAAACAATGCACAACTTATTTGGGCCTTGAAAAGCATAAAACACAAATCCAAAAGAAATGCTCTGGATTCAATAGAGAGAAAGTAAACACAAACAACCTTTATTTAAAAAAACAATCAAAATAAGTGGGATAGCAGAGAATCTATCAACACTATTTATGCTCCTTTGCTTTTTTCTCCATTTTGTAAAGTTCAAGATGCTTTAATGGAATGTAATATGATCACCTTAATGCGTCCTACCAACACAAATGGTATAAAAGAAAAAGAAAACATGTTTTTAAACCTTAAAAGCATTTATTCTCCTCCCTGTCAGTCAGTACTTTCACCTTTCTAAGTATTTTGGGATTTATTACCAGACTGAAATGTTTGGATAATATTTTTTTGCAAAATAGATGCTGTGTCTAAACATCAGCTTGTTCAATTAGGTTTAAGTCTGAACTTTGACTGGGCCATTCCAACTCGTCAATAGCCTTTAAACTATTTTACACTGTGACTTTATTTTTAGTATTGTTCTGGTAGAAGTCTGTCTGTAAGAGACTTTAACAGGGCTTTTCACCAGTATTTCTGTTTTAACTCTATCTATCCCCAATACATTATACTGTCACCACCATGGTGTGTGCAGAAAGTAACATCTTTTTAATAACTTATGGACACATTATAGCTGTTTCTTCTACATTACAAACCACTAATTGGATTTCTTACAGGTTTTCACCAAAGACAAGGTCTGTGGAGAGCACAGAACGTTGTCTGTTCCACGTTACCCAAGGATCTCCATAGATCTCCTTGAGTAGAAATATTGGTTCTTCAATAAATCTTTAGCTATATTAAATTTTTAATCACAACGCTGGTTAGTACATATATGACGTCAGAAGCCAACTGGTTTCCATGGATTATATTCAGGGATAAACTGGTGGAATACTGGTCAATCTAATAAAATTCCCATTAAAGTAGGCTGTGGTTTGAAAGGTACAGCCTCTGTGCTCCTCATATGCAAAATTAAGACATCTCAAACTAAAACATGGTTGCAGAAACCAGATGGATTTTATGTTGCAGCAGATAAATTATTAGAACAAACCTGACTCTTGGTATCAATGATTATGATAGCGGAAGTCCCACACAATGTTATCTATCTTATAAAATAATACAATATGAGGACCATAAAACAAGCACTGGAGCTAAACTACACAGAAGGCCCTGTATTAAATGAAATTAATTGACATTTCTTAACTATGCTGGAACAAAGTGAGATAATTAATCTGATTAAACCTGGCAGGACACTGACTAATGAATTAATTATTCCTCAATAAACTTTCAGGTATAGATTTGTGATAGAAAACAGGATCAACATGAGAATATTAACTTCCATTTGGACCATTCGCACACTTATTTCAGCACTCAGAAATGTGAGGACCTCAGTGTTTAACGTTGGATTAAATTTCCGTTTTACAACTACGGTTGTTAAAATTTGGCAGATGACTCAAACACTTGAAGATAAGAAGCAACATGTGTACAAAGAGTGAAGACCCTCAGGGGAGCCATCATAACAGAGTAACTAACAGTCGGTTTAATGCGTCTCACATCTGACTCTGGTTACCCCTGGTAACAGACACAAACATTAAAACAAACCCACATGTCAAATTGCCTATTGGGCTTCATAAAATTTATATTTTATTGTTTGGATGTAAGTGAAGTTAAAATGACGGACTTCAGTAGCTTTGGATTTAGATCCGTAACCAGCTGTTATACCACTGAGAGCAATAAAAACATCAAGTCATCGCTACTCAGTCAGTTGGTATTGATGTTTACAAGCCGTTGTTGCATCTTGGAAATGAGCTGAGCAGAAGGTGGTTTGAATGTTTTTAACTGAATGGGCATAACAACAGAATCAGTGCTTACAAAAACACCAGACAAACACTTTTCTGAATCTGCACCAACCTGACGGCACATAAACTAATCTGGTTTAGCAAAAAAGTTATATAAAACCAAGTAATCCTCTTATGTTTCTGTCTAGATGATTGGTTTGTTCCATGGTGTCAAGTGCATGACAGGAAGTCTGAAAACCAAAACATAAATGTTCAAGAGCAAAAATGTTTTAGTGGTCAAATGGACATCTACAAACTTTAACCAGAGAAGCTCAAAGAAAAAAACAGTTAATACTTAAATGTAATTTACTGGTTATATGGAAATGTTACATTCTAAATGACATTCTTATTTCAAAAGTTATTCAAAAATAAAGCAGTGGTGATATTATTGGTACATATTGAGATGATGATTATTCATTATTTGCAATATATTTTCCTTATTTTTCTCTGTCACTTTACCGAACCTTCACCATCTAGACGACTAATCAATGACAAATCTACATCCAACAGGCTGAATAAAAAATGGGCATGTAAAGTGTGACCTCGTGGCAGTCAAAGTAAATAAACCTACAGCCCCTAAACATTGCAGAAAGCACCTAAACATTAACATAAAAAGTAAATTTAAAAACGTGTGCTGTCTGGCTTTTGAAACAGAAAGGAAAATAGATATAAATAAATATGAGCCAAAATATACTCTCCAAGAGCAATATTTTTTCACACTGGTGGTCCGATTTATGTAGCTCTAATTTAAGCATTCTTTTTTTCATAAAGTTGCACTTCCACTAAAATTAGGTCTATTTCTAAATATATCCAGCTCATTCTCACATCTTTGATATGCATGCAACAACTTTTTTATTCTCATCATGCTAGACAAATATTTATTTTAATTTGTACGCTGTAGTATGTGTGATTATTGTTTTTAGAAGAACATTTTGGATATTAAGATGAATCATTAGAGGGAGCTGTACTTTGAATAAAAAGTTGGTGATTATGAACCTTTCAGTAGGAACAGTGACCTCAGATTGCAGGAGCCTCTTGCAGCAGGGCGCTGCCCTGTGCAAAAACATGACAACGTTAACTTGGCCTCTAACTTCCTCACATCCTAATCCCACTGAGCATCTGTGGGATAAAACAAGAAAACATCCTAATCCATTTTGCTTCTCTTTGCCACTTTCAGGGTTTGCAGGATCTGCAACTAATATCTTTGGGTTTGATCCCAGAGGAAAGTTTGAGTTCTTATGAATCCATGCCCTTACTGCTGAATGCTGCTCTGACAGCATATATAACAACCAAGTTCAGGAACGTGGTTTTGAAGACCAACTCATAGATTCGGGTGTTTAAGGCTCGTGGATTTAACAGCTGAATAAGTACATGTTGTACTTGTCCTGAGGTATGAAATGAACAGATGTAGTAAAATATAAATGTGTCTTTGGGTTCACCAACAAGGAGTCTCACAAAACTTGCTTTACATTCAACATTACATGCAACTTATGATTTAATGACAAAAAAAGTTAAAAGGGTTCTCAATACAAGGACATTAGTTTATAGAAGCTTAATATTTTAATGGCTTTCAGGTTATTTTTAACAGCAGACAAAACCTATAACTGGTTAGCTTATTCACTAGAGGTGTATTGGTACACAAATTCACACTGAAATATCCGATACAGTCCTGTCGGTTCAGTACAGTGCAGAATTCTCTATAGCAAAAAAAAAAAACAAAACAGAAAACTGCCAGCTATCAAACTCTATTTTGTTTCTAATGGAGCTGCAGTGGCAAAAGAAAGGTGGACCGATCCAAAACTTTGTGAGGTGTATCTTTAAGTAAGTTGCGTACAACAACTCTGCAGTTTCCCTCCTGAGCGTTCTGATGGTTGGATGTTCCCATCTTGTTTCTCTTTCTGTATAATTGTTTGACCAGACTTGTTCATCTCCTGATATCTTAGCTGATTTAATTTGAGAGTGTGTTCAAGGTGTGCCTCCAGTTACTTCAAATGTCTTATCATCTGGGCTTTCCCTTCATTGTTTATAGATAATGATAATTCTCTATGCAAACCTGGGATTTTGAAAACAATAATAAATACATCTCTGATATATCTTTATCTAATTATTTTGATATTTATCAAATAAAAGTCATTTAGGTGATTCTAAGTGACCTAAAACAAGAGAAGATTCATCTGATTTAACTTTGTTTACTTCTAGTTTCAACTAGCAAAAAAAAAATCCCTCTGATTTGAGCAAGCAAAATCTTCTTATGTAGTGACTCAAATGGAGCCCCTGAAGTTTTAAACTTTTTAGGATCAACAGATTTTCAGATTTAGCTATGCTCATTGATTTTTCTCAGGGTGCTAAGAAGCAGAGTTTTCTTAGTTAGCCTGAAGGACTGCAAACACTTAACTCTATTTGTGATTGTGTCAAGGATGTACACACCTGGCGTAAAGCACCTGAGGCCTGTTCAGGGGCATTTTGTAAAGAATCAGCTTTCTTTTTACATGAGTTGCTTTGGAGGACCCATTTCACCTGCTGGATGTGGGAACAGAACCTGCTAGTACCCTTCAGAGAAAAGCAATACACCTCATTGTGGTGTTCTGCAGAGGAGGACTGGACTTCCTGGGCAAATTTTAAAACAAGGCAGAACTAAACAATATAATTTTTTGCCATATTAAGTAGGATTTTAATATTCCTTATGACATCTGCAGAAATCCACCCTTGCAGTTTTAAAGGAATTAAAACAAGGCATCTTATTAACTCAGAAGGCTTTTCTGCAAAGGTTTAACATATTTAACCTTACCCACGTTGGTGTTTAATTAGCATTGTTCAGGTCAAAATTAATTAAGGGAGCAACAAAAACTCTTATTAGTAAACCCAGGAGCGAGAGTGGATCATTTCAGGGATTTAGAGAAATAATAAGTGTAATAAATAATTCAATCACTGCATACAAAACTAATTTTGTGCACCTAATATGTTTATATAATTACTTAAATGTACAGATAAGCTTTGATTAATGACAAGTCTGTTCTACCAAAATTTGCAGCATTGTTTTTGACCGTGTTTTGTTTTGTTTTGTTTGTGGAGGTGTCTTGTGGGTGTAAGACAACAACATTTGGTCCACAGCAAAGAAAAGCAAAACCAGGTATAACAACATTTCTGTTTACTTCTCTGCTACCTCCAGCAGTAACAACCGCACAAGATTTCTTGTCAGCATGGGCATATTGCTTCCTTTGTGAAAGAGCAGACTCCGTTTTCTCTGAAGCCTGAACTTGTTGGGGTTTTGTTGTTTTGATTTGCCCTTTGGTTCATTGGCACTGTAATAGAAAAAAAAAAAAAAAAAACAGACACTGCAAATGATCTATGTATCGAGGTGTTTTCTCGCTTACGTAAAGTCTTTGGGAAAGTAAAGAACTGGATTTGATCATTTCAAGATTTCTTAGAAAAGTTTTTGGCATAAGTTGGGGAAAAAGGCCAGTGAAAAAATTCAATTGATTACTTTTTTAATCAATTGAAATCTTTTTTTTAAATTACTTGACCTGTAATGTTGTTTTATGATGCTTTAGTCAATTCTTTAATCAGTTATTGTAAAAACACACCAACATAGATTTTTTTCGTTGTAAATTTCCTGATGCTAGGGAAGAAATAACTAAAATTGTGCAGGAGTGAGGCCATTTCTTCTTCCAGCGATGAGTTCTCACAAACAATCGGCAGAGCAGTGCAGCGAATGCTGTCGGCTCAAGCTTGATTGTCCACAGTAATGGCCGAGGGAAAAGGTTGCAGACATGCAGCAAGTCTGGAAGATCTGAAACCTCAGATTTAAACTACTCTGAGAAACATTTAATATTCCCAGGTAGACGAAGGAGGCACTGGTATAAGATTCTTATGGTATTTCAACATTAAAATCTGTTAAATCTTTGAGGTAATGCTAATAATAATACTGCGGAATTTATTTTATTTTTGACAAAGCAACAATTACTTCCACCTAACATATTAATGATTACAGCTGTAATGCTAGATTTTATTTTGTTACTTTGATTTTCAACACAAAAATCAAGTCACTGTTAAAAAAATAAAACAGTTGCTAAATCTAAACAGCTGTTTAGCTGTTTTAACATTGATTTTTTTTTGACTCCTACTAGTGTATTTTAATTTTAATTTTCTCAAAAATTCAGTTTTCATGTTTCTTCTCTGTTTCTGCTCTAGCAACTTCTTCCTTCATTTTGCTGTGGCACATCACAGAAACCTTGGGATATATAAAAGCTATCATAGATAAATAGGTTGAAGTATTTATACTAACATAATTTTCAGAATATGGTCGAAAAAGTGAATGAAATGCTGCTGTAGGATGCTTTGTGCTTAAAGCAATGTAAAAGCCTCAGTGTTTGTCTATTGTCTTGAGGATTTATTTTACGTTCCAAAAAACAGAAATTTAAAGATTTCTGCTTCTGACTTGTGATGTTAGCCTTGTTAATTTCCCTTAGCCATATGTTCAGATAAACAACCAGGTGCTCAAGTGGAGAACTGAGACATTCCCAGTGGAGGTTCAGGATAAAAGTCCTTTTAATTGCACTACAAACCACTTTCCTCTTTCCCTGTCATCCCTCTCTCTGCTCCTCCTCCTGGCTCCCCAGTCAATGCACTGCTTCTCAATTTGCTTAAATTTTTAACCACTGCGACAGAGAACTTAAAAACGATTTATCCACTTGCACTTTAGTAAAATGAAGTAGCACCAAATTATATCTGCTGTCAGCATTTTATTGAATCTTGACAGTTTTTTTTTAATCTTCCATTTTTGCAGTTTTTCCATCCAATACCTGCCACATCATCTTCTGCAGCAATAACAGGGATCTGCTCTTTTGTATCACCGTAAGTTTGCTCCTCATATCACAGCAGCCAGGCAATTTTCTAAAATATCTAGCATCTTGCTGAAAAGGGATGGGTGATTGAGGCTTTTAGTATCAATGCATATTAACAAGTTCATGTCATGGATCAGTTGATCCAGCATCTCATCTTCTGCTTTCTGTTTTACTGCCGTGTCCAGGAAGGTAATGCAAAAGAAATCACCAGGTGCTACAACTTTGGCTGGTAGGACCATATTTGGAGTAACAGAACTCTTAACATGAGTATAAGCACTAAATAAAATATTTAAAGATTTATTTAGCTTTTTTTTTTAGGAATTGGTGTTTCAAATACAATGTTATTTAAAAACTATTTATTAAACTGTGATGGACTGGCGACCTGTCCACGGTGTTTCCTGCCTCTTACCCGTTGACCACAATTATTCATAATGATTTCTGCTTGAATCTTAGTTCAATCTAGTTTATTACTAACACGAGATAACATATGATTTCATAATATATGTATATTATTAGGATAACTGATTCCATTTGCACATTCATGATAGTGGGTGAGAGGAATGGATGAATTTGTAAATCAGGAACTTTCGTTTTCAGCTCCGTTCTTTTTTTGAAAACAACAAACTGAAGCTGTGTCCTCATTATTGCAGACAAGCTCCCAACCCATCAATCCATCTCCTTCTTCATAATATCATGACTCACAACCAAGACAAAGGTACTTGAATAAAACAGCATGTTTAAATAGGATTTAATAACTATGAAGGTTTACATTTTTTAGAGTCATACCAGTTCTTTCTTAAAGTCTAAGTATTCTGATAAACTTTTTAAAAACACACAAAGGATCAGAAAAGATTTGAATATTTTCAGAAAGGTTTCTTTGGGGAGAATGCATTATAATAAATTATCATTAAACAAATCTGTGAAGTTTTTTCTTCCCCCCGATTGCTTAGAAATATTCACTGATGCTTGCTCATCTTTTCTTCTCATCAACCCGTCAAACTCCTTTTCTTGTGCCAAAGCATCACTAGGTTATACATTTTACTTTGAAAAATTGAGCATGCATCATGACAGAAGAGCTTAAGAAACATAAAGCACTCTCAAAGCTAGAAAGTGAAACAACAGAGGGTCTATAATATCACATTTTTTCCATATTTCAGAAGAATCATTTGCTTAATACTCCTGGGGATGAAGGAGAGAAAGAAACGTATGGCCCTGAGATGCTGTGAACATAAATGCGCTGCAGGCTGTGAAGAAAACTAGAAAAGTACCTCAAGACTAAATAGACTGTGTAACGACCTTTTTTGGGGATTGACAGGTAATGTATCTCGACTTTTTTTAACCTTCATTAGTAAATTAATGATGTATATATCTATGATAACTTAAAGAATTTAAAAAGTTGCGATACATTTCTTTCCAAGTCACTATTTTTATTTATGCTGCTCGATCTACCAAGGATTTCAATGGCGTAGAGCAGTGTTTCTCAATTCCAGTCCTCACGCCCCCCTGCCCTGCATGTTTTAGGTGTTTCCCTGCTACCACACACCTGGATTGAATTGGGCGATTAACAGGCTTCTGCAGTACTTGATGGTCATGCAATCATTTGAATCAGCTGTTCTGGAATAGAGGAACATCTAAAACGTGCAGAGCAGGGGGCCTGAGGACTGGAATTGAGAAGCACTGGCGAAGAGAGATGTGCTGCCTCTGGTAAATATTCCTCATGCATCTCTTTTAAAAATCGCTGGAACACATAATTTGATCCCCAGCAAAGAGAGACTGCTGCAATATACATTTTTTTGGACAGATCAAAAAATGCAACTCACCACCCACTATATGGAAGCTGTGAACCACTGCTACAACAATACCTACATCTACACAAATGCTACTCAAGATGAGCAGGACTAACTCAATTATAGCATTATTTGATATCATGCAACACAATGCAAATGCTCCGTCTACCCTGATGATTCATCTCAGCTTCCTAGATGCTTGAAACTGAAACTGATAGCATGAACTACTTTTTGATTAATCAAAAATATGACGTGTTACAATGATTCCATTCAACAATGAAAATAAATGATACTATACACTTACCTCCATTTTATTTTCCATTCTCAATCTTATTTGGAAAACTCTTATATCATATTTAGGCTTTTCTGGACAGAAACTCTGAGCTGCATAAGAGGCATTTTAGATAAAACTGTCAGGATTGGGTTTTTCTGTGTGTTTATTTAGTTTCCTGTGTTCTGTGGTCTTGGCAGGACAAGTTGTGTTGTCCTGTCAACCCCCTGATTATTCCCAGGTGTATCTTGTTCCCTTGATTATTCCCTGTGTATTTAACCCAGTTGTCTACCTTGTTCTTGGTCGGGTCCTCGTCATTCGTCATATGTCGTTGTACCTTGAATAACAGTGTCACGTCTAGTCTGCGCCCTCAGTTCCTTCATGTTTCCAGTTGCTACCAGTTCGTGAGCTTTAGCCTTCCGCTCGACTGTGCTGCCTGGTTTTGGAACTATTTTGTGGACTGTTTACCATTAAAATCATCATTTTCATCTTTTCAACCTGGGTCCTCAAGGTCTCTCTCACCGCACCTCAGGACAAAAACAACATAATAGATAAATAGATCATTGCTTTTATACTGGACCTCCGTTACTAAGTGTTAGGGATCATTCAATGCAACACAAAAAACAGATAAATTATACTATATAACTGACAAAACTTCCATTTTATTTTTCATACTCATACATACTTCCACACTCATTCATACTTATTTACCTCAACAAGCTTTCACAAACAGGTCTTATCTACACTTTCTAGTCCACTTTTATAGCTTGCAATGAACAAAAATATTAAAGTTCAGTGCAAAATTACTGCAGATGTGACCAACACTCAGTGATGAAAAGAATAATACATTTTCTATATTAACAGTAAAGCCTAAAGCTAGTTTTCAAAAACTTTTTGTTCAAACTTCTTGCATTTTAATCTATTAAATATCCAACGCTGCTTCAAACTAGTATGAATTATGAAAGTTGAATGTAATGATAATGAGGTAAGCTCAGATGATTTGCAAATTTTGTCTTTTGAGAGACAGCGCAGGTAATAAAAAAAATTAAAAACAAAGAAGAAGTATTGCAAGCCACATGTTCAGTAACTGTGGAAACTGAATATTGTCAAAGATGGTGATGGCATCTGCAACTGTTTTTAAATTAGCATGCAATGTAGTTTCTTAGAAAATGAAGTACATCACAATTTATTTTTTTAGAAAAATAAACAGCATTTTTCTTTTGCTCAGAATGCCACTCATGTTTGTCTCCATCTGTTGTGTTTTTGGCAAATTAAGTATAGAGTTTTATTGTCACCATCTGAACTCGACACCTTCACAAAAGTCTGAGACGGACAACCACGGAGTAATGGCTGATCTAGTAGGTAGGTACACATGATAAAATTGACACTAGACTTGCTTCTCTTTCAAATTGAGCAATAATGTATGAAGCAATAATGTATAATGGAAATATTCTCTGTGTCAGTCAGTGGGGAAATTTAGGTTTAAATTCAGCAGTAAAGTGAAAGGGAAATGGAAGAATGCAGATTCAAACTAAGGTGCAAAATATGAAAACAAAGAATAGAAATAAAGTTACATGCTACACAGTCATCAAATATAGCATACTTTGATTTAAAGAAATGAACAGACCACAGACTAAAATGAAAAAAATTGCAAGTAACAGCAGGGATGTAAATAGTTGGAGTTTTTCATATGGAAATGAGCAAAGGAGAAGCCTGAATCGGTTCTAGATAATTTGTGTGGGCTGGTTTCCTCACATATGACCTCAGAAAGCATCATATGAAAATCTCTTTTGAAACTGGAGAGCTGAAGTCACCCTTGCCAAATTGATTTTCAGGTGATGACTACATATACGCCTATCAGTGACATGCAGTGTCCTTGGATTTTCAGTCAAATTCATACCTTGCATCAAAATGCAGCTCTACATAAAATGCAAATAGATGATAAACTGAGGTGTTAAAATGGCAGGTCACAATCTAATAGGGAAATTTGAATTGGCTATACTTATGAATGATTCACAACTTGCAGGGAGTCATTTGACATGGACTTTCTCAGCCATTTAAGATTCCTTTCTCCTTAAGAGCTGTCTTTTTAGCTTAAGTTTAGGCTAAACCATTGTGGTCTCTTTAGTTGTTTAATTGTTCTGTTTAGAGATTGTGTTTGTAACATTAAATGGGCAGCTAAGGGGGGCTTCAGTAAACAACACAGAGAAGATCCAGATCTAAACACTTTGTGCCCTCTGTCAGGTATCCGTCAGTGAAACAAATAAGCAGCAGGCATGCAGCAGTTTGTATTGGTCTTAAAGAATCTCGGCTTTTCAACCTGCTGATTCTGGGGTTTTTTCTGCTCCACTAAAGGAAAAAATACACAGAGCTCCCTTCATCAACCTGCATAGTCTATGACTGTGAAACTGCCATTCCTCAATCCAGCAAAAGATCCACTTAAAACACTCGAGAAACAACATATTCCCCCTCTATTGCGCACTGTCTCTGTTCTCTGGTTTGCCCACAGCGAAAGCACAATGTAGTTCATCCCATTTCTCTCTGCCTTTTCTTTCTGTCACTCTCATCTGAAAAACTGCTCACCTCTGTCTGTTAGTCTGTTCACTGAGGTTCCTCATTATTTCCGTTCATATTGTCTAACTTTTTCTTTGTTGACTTTTATCTCTGTCGCTCAGTCTACCCACTTCTCCTTCTGTCTCACGCTGGTTATTTCTCCTCCAGGAACCAATCTAGCTGTGATTGATCCACTCATCTCTTCTGCATTAGAGTGCCAGAGGAACAAACCATAGTATTAACACCAGCAATAAAACTGATGACGGTAATAAAGAACACCAACAGCATTATCTGGGCTGCTGATATAAGTAACGGTAGGCAAGTTATCTCGGATGGATCTCTTTCTGAACCTTGTGTGCCTACACACAAATATTCCAAACACACCAACTGGAGGAAAAGGTCAATTTATTTAAATGACAATTTATGGGATAATTGGGCCATAACTTTTTAGTTCATGAAGTTCCCGTATGGGGAGCAGCAAAGGAAAAAAAACAATCAGCTGGATCCCCCTCACTGTGGTTAAAAACGCTGACAAGCAGGAAAAAGTTGGACTTAAGAGTTTTTGTACTGTTTTCAAACCATACTTTCAAAGCACATTTCACTCTTTGTGCTGTAATCAATAAGGTTCAGGTCAGTGTCGATTTGTTTGACTGACAAAATAATCCCCAGTTGCAATGACAGTGAAATGACTACCTGGTGTATAGTAGGAATCTAAGTGAGCAGGTCAACCAGGACAGCTACATATTTCAGAGTCATATTCAAGCACTTTTCAGGCACTTTCAGTAATTTCTTTAAAGCTTTTCCAACATTTAACAGATATATATACACACTCATGCATTGGAATAGCTCCGTCACACAAGTTCTCATATGTTCTTTCTGTCGACGTTGTCACTGTTGTTCAATGTTTTTTTGGTTGAGGTATTGCATGTTTCGACAATAATTCCACCTGATTGTGATCCTTTCAACTGTGCAGCTGAAAGGATTTTTGCAGATTTTTGCTCTGCGGGTAGAAAGCCGCAGCATTGCTGGGACTCAGACTGATATAACCAATAATTACAGTAACAGCTCAAACTCCTGGGTCTGCAGCTCTAATCTCTCTCACCCAAAGTTTTTCCACTTCAGATTTCTTTTACCCCTGTTTTGTTGCAATTCTTGAAAGCTGTCAAAAATGTCAAAACCAGCGACAGCAAATTGATGTTGATGGCTTTGATATAAGCAGAAGTGGGTGTACTCTAAAGGCACATGAGACTCTCTAGTGCAAAATGACAATCAAACCTTGGAAGCTTGCAATTGTTGTCATTTCCATGCTTATTTTATGCAAACACATGCAATATGAATACAGATTTTATTGCATTTTTAATGAATGTCATCAGAAGGCTAGATGTGGGGCAGATTGTGGTTTTACTTGAAGGAGAAAAATTCAAGCTTCAGCATTCAACCTGAAAGTTCTCTGAGTCGGACCGGGGTTATGCAATTATTACTTACAATCTTCTAATGCTTAATGATTAATAAATAAAAATATATTTTTTCAGCTATGGCTAAGATTAGGTTTTTAAAAACATCAATAATAAGTTCTTAATTTTTAATGTGGTCTTACTGAGTTTAGTGGTTTAAATCTGTATGTCATTTTTTTGTTGCAGAAAATGTATGAGCAAAGAGTGCCAAACTTGACTGGTAAAAACAAACCCTTTTTTGTGTGTGTGTGTAACCCCTAACAACCCAGGGTTAGGGTTCATTGAGTTAACAATGAATGTATTTTAGTACATGTGTATTCAGATCAAGGTTGTGGTTGCTCTGGGTGTGTTACTTTTGCAGCAACATTGCTGAAAGTAAAGCAACCAGTCATTTTCTGCATCCAGCATGCTGGTGTGAGTGAGTCTTCATCAGTGCAGACAGCATAATGCAGCATTTGATTCAGTTATTATTGGGTCACTGTTGCTATCCATATAGTTTGTGTAAATTATTTAAAAATGGTGCTCTTGTGAGATGAACAAGGTGTTTGAGAGTTGTGATGGATTGAGGTTGATTGGCTAATCTGGTGACCAAAATCATGTAAAGTGAGGTGATTTTAGAGAGTTATTTTTGTGACTGTGGCTCAGTGGGTAGAGTTGTTGTCTTGTAATATGAAGGATGAAGATTACATTTCAGCTTTCCCCCTGTTTCATGTCAATGTGCCTCTGGGCAAGGTACTCAATATTAGTGTATGAATGTGTCACTCGGGTTAATGTGTCTTTAGTTTAAAGTGTTTTTAATTGTGAGTGTGACTAAATATGAATTCAGTCCATTTACCAATTATATTTCATTATACAACTGAAATGAAAAGCATATGTACAACAGTTTTATGGGGGTATTGAAGGAAGACTTCATCTTTAAACTTGGTCAGAGATGCATTGTCTCCACCATGAAATACAACAGAGCAAACTACGTTTTTATAAAATGTTTCTATTTTTGACATGTGACCCTGGTTTGAAAGAACCCAAAGACAGTCTTCTTTTCAAGATGGAAAATAGAACGGGGGCAAGGGATACAACATCAAACACAAGCATGTGGTCCATAGAGGAGGTCTGTTCTGCTGTCAGCTGAAGATTTATTAATTATGAATGTGTTGTTTTCGAGATTGAAGCACTGCTTTCACTTCAAGGCCACAGTCTATTGCCCTATGAACACATAAACACCCAATAACAAGTCCACATGCTGCAAAAATAATTAATAAATACCATGACAAGTTCATGAATTTTCTCTCCATGTGTGAAACACAAAATAATGTTTTGACAGTGCATTTCTGTGCTCTAGAGTGTTTGACCTTACATGTGTGTGAAAGAGACTACCTGTCCTAATTGACTGTAAAGTTAATAATATGAAAAAAGAACTGACTGTGGGGAATCTTTAAAGAATGTGGCGCCATGTGTAAAAAGTTGCATTCCTTGTGGTACAACACATCTTGTTTTATGCCTCACTTCCATGGAAAATGTTCACTACAATCCAGATGTGCATTTTCACAATGCTCGAGTGTTTGCATTCTCTCAGAAATTGATTTAATACCTTTTCTAAATTCAGCCTTCCACCTTTCGCAATTAGGGAGAAAAGTCAGTTAGTAAAACCAATAAGATAGTTGGGCAGTCAGTTTTTGTGAGGCTGTTTATGCAGTAAAAGAAAAAAAACCCCAAAAGCAGCATCATAAATGAAAATTGTATGACACACCAAACAGGCTAAAATGGCGTCCCCATTTTGCAGCCTCCAGCTCTGTGTTCCTTCAAAAGGTCAACACTGTCTAGATGACTTTGCTATTTGTCAGTGATGCAAATTTGCCTGCCAAAGTTTACAAAGTTTGACTCGACACAAACAGCAGCCCCAGGAGGCGAATTTTGCAAAAGGATTCACACAACGTAAAAATAATGAAGAAAACTGGTTACAACTGTCAATCAGTCTGAGGCAGGAGAGTTTCCCTTGGTGGAGAAACCTAATTTAACGTGTTCTCTAGTATGTGCAAATGATGTTTAGACAGCAACATGTAAGCAATGACACATTGGATGTAAATTTAATTAGCCCTGTCTAGTTATTTCAGGTTCAACCAAGGAAGTGTAACATTGTGAGAAACTACTTCTGCTGCTGTTTTGTAGATCTGAATCCACTTTTAGTTGTTTTTCTGATGAGTCGTTTAAGCAAGACGATTATTTTAATTGTATTTAAAACAAGCAGCCTCTTTTAGTTACAAAATATTTGGTTAATTACCAGCCAAGATAAATTCTTATTTATGAAGACCTGAATTTTAAAAGCCTTTTTAAAAAGTTGGTACAGTTGAATCATAGAGCATCTGATTCTGGCTCGGTCTACTTATTTTATTACACACCAGCTGGGTCCATAACTTATTCATGATGGCCTTTAATTCTCAAAAGATTAAGCACATTCTTTAAACATTTGCCAAACAGATGCCTCCTATCTAATGACGCACTCACACTGCCTGATACTTTACCTTTGTCTGCTACCATATGTGTAAAATAATCTCCTCACTCACTTTCTCTTTGCTGAATGCTTTGGGAGGGGAAGAGTGTTTAATTCAGTTGGCAATATAGCAGTAAAGCTGCTAAAGTAGATCATCTGTCATTGTATCCGAAAAGTTATAAGTCTCAGCTGGCATGGGTACTGGATGCCAAGAACCAGTTCTAAATAAGTGCCACATTTAGAGTGATTGGTGTCAAAATGTTTACAAGCTGAAGGACGCAACAGAGCTAAGTTTATTTTGAAAAGCAGTCCTTCACAACAGCAAAACTGACAAAACAAAGAGGTTTGATAGGTGTCATCATAGGCTACAACGAGAGCCACAAGACCAACAGATTTGTTGATTAATAAGATCACAATATCTTCCCCCACACATGTCCTGCCATGGCATTTAGGGCATACTAGATGCATGTCAAGAAGCTGGTTGCCTACTGTGCCAGGGCATTTTTTGTTCTTCAAGAATATCCTACTTGCATGATTGACTATATTAAATCAGGATTGCCCTTGACATCACAGTATGCATAATGGAAAATGAACCGATGTAATTATGACCTTCGGCCCTTGGGATTATGTACATTTTAATGTGTGTGTGGGCGTGTGTGTGTGAGAGAGGTGGGGTCTGTTTGAGGAGTAAGTGTGTGCGTGTCTTTTCTCTCTCTAAGTTGTGCTTTTTACACTCTGTGACCTTTAGCATTTTGGGTATTGTCATTTGTGCCCAGTGCGAGTCTCTGCTACCATGACCAACCGGCTAAATATTGCATTGCAAGCAACAATTATTGCCGACAGCAAGTCCTTTGCAAGATGAATATTGCACAAACTGCAATTGCAATGACAATATACAGCTCTGGAAAACATTAGGAGACTACTGTAATGAACCCCACTGAAAATCAAATATTGATTTCTGAACTCTTCCTGAGCTAAAACATTAGTGTTGTTTCTGAATGAATATTAACTTGTTTTCTTTGCATTATTTGAGGTCTAAAAGTCTTTTTAATTATTTTGACCATTTCTCATTTTCACCAAACGCTAAAGTTTTGCTTGGAATTTCAGACACATATTAGTAGTTCATAAAATTAAAAAAAAAAAAACTATATTCAGTTTACTCAAACATATATCTAAAGAAAGTAAAATCAGAAAACTGATCATTTAAATTTTTTCCAGAACTGCTTATGTGATATATTATGAATCCCTAATGTCATCACTAAATCTCTTTGATGCAACCACTAGAAAGAAAACGGTTAAAAGAATTAAAAAATAAAAAGTATTTTTCTCCAAGATCTTATTATACTCTAACCAAAGTAATATCACAGATGTTTTAATAAGACCTCAGAAAATAATTTTGGTTAGTGATAAAGGAGCTTAATCCTTAAAGAAGCAAAAGAAACGCCTTGTAAGCTGCCATGTGTACTACTTGAGTGGAAGTGGGAGTGATATGTGAAGCCACAGCTGGCAAAGTCAAACAACACCTCCTGCCAAGAAACATCTAGCGGGGACATGATGGCTTTAAAATAGAACAGTTGTACGCGCTAAGATTCACGACTCATTAGGTCAGCTTGGGAAAATCGGTATTAATGCAAAGTGTTTCACACTGTGGCTCTCATAAACCATGTAAGTGTTAATGGAAGGTGAGATTTGCTGTTGTCGTCAGATAAAAATAAAAAAAAATTGGAATAGCTCTGCTACTTTGTTCTGATTTGTTCTTTTTTTTAGACTTTTTTTCAAAATATTTTGGCTTGAGGCATTGCATGTTTGGACAATTATTTCCTCAGGTTTTGAATGCTGTGCAGCTGGGAGGATATTTGATAACATTTTTAATTTCCAACAGTTGTTATAATGTGTAACCACATTATACAATAATGTGCTCAAATATTATATGAACCATGACCAGAAGGAGAGAGAATGAGGAAGTTAGACCATCTCTTCTATGGATCATACTGATAAAGTGCAAAGATCATCTCCCCAACTCCAACGTCTATCTGCTCAACGTTTCGACCAGACAGAAATTTAAAGAGGAGCAGCAAAAGCAAATGAGGTGAATTAGTAGTGCTCATCAACAACTAATGGTGTCATCTAGGACATATCACTGTCAAAGATTGTCTCTGTTGCCCAGATGTTGAGCTGTTAGCAAGTCATGACAGTAATAAGACTCTCATGTAGCAACAGTCTTCAGTCAATGCAGTCTTCAGAGATCCTTCCTGTCCACAGCATCACCAACCACTCGAGACACTTGGATAACACGAGTTACAACATTTGATTTCCTTTTGGTAAAAAAAAAAAATTAATTAAATTTTAACTGAATTGAATGGATCATCTTTTGATGAAGAAGGGGTGAGTTACAGACAACAGACTTTTTTTCCCTCAATATGTGTGATTGTCAAGTGGAGCAACTGGTACCTACTTATTTCTAATCTAGCAACAGAATTTATTGGAAAAGATAAATAGCGGAAACACTCTTGCTTAGAGTTAAAACAATTATCCAGAACTGATGTATTTTTGATAAATACGTTTCATTTAAGAGTTTCAGTTCTTGTATGGCCTTTTGAAGACTCGTCTGTTTTTGTTTTTTCTTAATCTGGGACCCAAGGCAAAGATTTACACACACACACACCCACACACACACACGTTCTTCCAGCACTAATTAGTCCTTCAGATATTTTCATGGACACATTTCTAACAAAGAAAAAAGAAGACAAAACAGGACACAGGAAGGAGGAAGGACGACACAGGCAGGCAGAAGTAGTTTTGCAGACAAAAGAGGGAAGAGAGTTTGTGCATGGCCAGAGATAGGGACAAGTTTATGACACTGATTCAGTCGACAATGACTACTGTGCATGGTCATTACATGGAGATGTACTACAGCAAGAATATTTATCTGAAAGTGGAAAGCCTGCCCAAATAAAGCCTAACACAAAGAAAAAAATCAGAAATGAGCACAAGCAGCATCATGAGCCTTTAGTCCTTTAGGTAAGATTTAGGTATGATGTGATGGCTCATTGTAAAAGACAGTGATCTTCTCCATGGAAGATGAATTTTAAAATATTTTCAAAAATCTCTGCAGGGAGTATTTCAGCACAGTTCTCAGACAAAGAAGTTAATTGTCTCTGAAAAAAGGAAAGGTAATATTTAAAAAATAGAATCTATTTTTTCTAATGTTCATCTATGAGATGTGATAAAGACACTTGGCTATGAGTCTATGATAGAGCAAAAGAAATGATGGATGGACAGAGACAGATTATGACTTACCAGCAATGCACAGAATCTAAAGCTAATCCCAACTGAGCCAACAAACTAATTTGATCCATTTGCTTGACATTTAGTTGTTATTTTTATTAATTGTAAAATTACTTAGTATTTAAGGAAAATAATATTAACCACTGCTTATAATTCAGGATTGAATTAAATAAAAAAGTAACTCCTGAGCCTACAACACCTGAAAACAGCAAAGCCTCTGCAGATGAGTACATTGAGGCAAATGTTCAGAGTTTTCTGTCCACTGAGCAGAGGAGCGGGACGTTCAGAACCTCAGATCAATGGACCCAGTCTCAGGTTCGCAACAAGACCCAAGGCTAACAGTAAGGTGCCTCAACGCTTCTCTGGCTGTTTTCTGGGCATCACAACCTGTATAACCATGAAAGCCTCTCTCCAGTGAATTCTTCATTTCCTTTATAAACTTTCCCCAAAGTTAAATCACGTACTTAGAAACTCAAATTTTGTGTGAAAACCATAAGTTTACTCTGACCATTTGATAAAGTTCTATCTTTACTAGAAAATTACCGGAGTACTGTCACATTTCTCAGTCATTTTATTGGTATTATAAATATTTAATTCTTTAAGTGACTAGATGCAATTTCAATTCAGTTAATAGTTATACAGTGAAACCAAGAATAAATATATCTTCATAATATATTTTACTCATTCCTTCCTTTTGGAATTAAGGCTCCCAGTAAAAGATGGCTAATTCTTCTGACAGGAAGATGTTTAAAAACTTTTAAATATTTTCATTTAGTTAAAAAAGGATATCTTTTGATAAATGGTTATTATATCCCTGAACCACATTTAAGCTTTAAGAGGGGACATTTATTCCCGTCTTCCAGTCTCTGGATAACTGTTAGAAAAAAGCTGCAGTGAAATGTGGTTCTACAAAGTTTTGACATAGGGAGGCTACATGCACGTCATACTGTCTACATTTACTTTACTTTGTAAATAGTGTTTTGTATTTATCTCATAAATATTTATATGTTTCCTTCTCTTCACCACTTTGTGCTGAGCTGTCCCATAAAATCCATTAAAGTTTGTTGTCAAGTAAAAAAAAAGCATGAAAAGTTCAAAGGATATGGATACAGAAATGCACTGGGAATAGACAATATGAAACCATTGTTTCATATTGTATTTTTCCTGTGTACTGAAAATTGAGGCACCGTATGAATGAATAAACTGTTGTGGCGTCAGACTCGGTCGTGCTGACAGAGCAGCTGCATTCATGCAACCAGAGCCTGGACATACAGCTACAGAATCTAAAACAACTGCATCCTGAATGCTTTCATCTGAAGTTTCTACAGACAAGTATTTCAAAATCTGGAGAGACTCTGAGGTACATCCAGCATACCTAAAATGAATTACATTTTTCAAAGGGTCTTTGTACAAGTTGTGATACACCAGCAGCTCTGAAGAACAGAGGAGTAGGTGCGAGGTATTGTCTGAGCCTGCTTCAATCCCAAAAAGACTCAGCTTGGAGGCGGATGAGAATAACGGGTTAAGATTAAAAAAGCTAGCTGGTTTACAGCCAATAAGTCCCTTTCATCTCCAACTTTACTCCCTACAGGTCAGGATTTCTGCATCTTTATTTTTATAAACAATCACTTTTTATCCCAGAAGAGGGACGTAGCCTCAGATTACCCAATTTGAGCTGTTGTGCTGGTCATTAACATGCTACATTATGAGCTTTAGACTTCTGTCATTTTGATGCAGCCAATATAAAAGCTGCTATTGTTACAAAAATATTTACCCAGAAGTATTAAGCGGAGTTGCAGCTTAAAGCCATCATTATGAGTCACATTTTTCTTGCAGTACAGACTTAATTCCAACTCATTAGCGTAATGTTGGTAATTTAATGATGCTAATTCTTCAGCAGTTGTTTTAAACTGCTGTTCAATATTTAGTCATGCTGGAAAACTCAATTAGGATGCAGTTCTACAGATTTTACACCTCACGTCTGTAGGAAACGTCTGGAGAGGATCATAAAAACATCATTATTAGCCATTTAAATGTCTTTTTTCCCTAAAAGCTAAAAACATATTTAAGAGCGGGTTATTATCTGAAGTCAGCCTTTTAGATTATTCCTCGTGGGATTTTATAGAACAGAAGAATGTATTCATAAGCTCATAAACAAAACCATAAATAGTCAAACTGAACACAGTTCTGCTTTTGAATTATTCCCCTCAGACAAAATTGATACGAAACTCATGTAACCAATGAAATTCACAGAAAAGACTCATAATTCAAAAGTACAAGTGAAACAGAAAATATTTACAAGAAACTAAAGCAACTTATCTACCAAATATTAGCCGAGATTAAACCCTACTTCCTGTTCTTGTGAATTTAGTTTTGAGTTTCTGAAATTTTCACAATAAAAGGCATAAATGTAAACTAAAATATAAGCATTAGTTACTGGATTTTGTAACTTTGCCTCTATCAGAAGTCTGGTGTAGTACCCATGATGCTTTGCATAAATCATGAACCAATTACTATAACTGACCCAGAACTGATCCCTAATCGTAATCAAACAATATTGGCAAAAAAAACGAAGCAAAAAACATTACGCAAATATCAGCTTTTACCCTCTAAATGGGATAATATTCAATTCAGTTTCACTTTATTGTCAAAGATCTACCCAGAACTGAAATGGTGTTTCCCTCATATCTCCAGGTGAAAACAGCAGTATACATAAAACATAAAAATATGCATTAAAAACTAAATAGCTTGGAAAAACACATCCAGTAGCTATGAATAGTATAAATATGCTAAATAATGTAGTGTAACAGGACTAAACTTTCTGGCTAGGGTTTAGAGTCCAGAGTTTAAGGGAGCAGGGGTCAGAGGAGGAAAACAGAGGGAGAGCAGGGAGGAAGTTCAACTTCCTGATGGGTAAAACCGTCTCTCAGTTTGCTGGTTTTTGCCTGGAGGCTCCTTATTCTCGTGGAAGGAGACTAAAGTAGCAGCTGGTGGGATTGGCTGAATTCCCCACAATGCTCTGTGTTTTCCTGGCCAGGTGGGTTTAGTAGATATCCTAGAGGACGGGAAGGTGGGTAGTGATGGTCTCCTGAGCTGCTCTCACTATGTGCTGCAAGGTCTTCCTGCAGGATGCAGTGCAGCCGCTGAACCACAGTGATGCAGCTGCTATATTTTTATACAAGTCCCTTTATTATTTCTAGGATGACCTGAAGGAATGGTGCCTGATTTATTTAGCTGTCTCGCCAACTCCAGTGCGATGAATGAAGAAACCTTGAACGACTCCAAAATTTCTGACGCCTATCAGTATTCACACATTAATAAGGTTGGTTGTGTTTTCTTAAAACACAACCAAAAAATTTCATCAAAGCAAACATGGAGTTCAGTCGGCGCCTTAATGACCGAGTTTTGGTTCTAGTCTCAAAAAATTCGGATCGCCAGCTTTTCCTATGTTGGAGGACAAAGGGAATATTGAACCCAGCAAGCTGCAACATTGTTGAAGCTGAATTTATGTTTTTTTCATATGTAGCCAAATTATTTTTTATGCTTTTAAAACTGCTGAGACCAAATAATTGCATTTTACACTATTTTGAAGGAAAATTTTTTTTTGCTAAAGGTGGAAAGTTTACCTGAAAGATTAAATTTACCTTTACTTTGATTATTCAGTAAAACATCTAAACTTATTATTTTCTCCTCTGGTGGTGGTTGTTAAGCTCACCACAGTGTAAGACTAGAATATGTGCTTACCAAGATGAAGTGTGAGGTGAAATTTAATTGACGCCACCTCAACTGCACCAACACATCCACTTTGATTCCCCGTCTGTTGGTAACTAGAGGCAAACCACGTTAGAAATGAACCCCCTTTCACTTTAGGTGTGTGTTCCAGTTAAGGTCTGTGTATATGTGCTGGTGCAAACAGTGCAACAAGTCAGTAAGAGGAAAAAGACCAAAAAAAAAAACATCAAGCTAAACAGGTAAATTGTGCACCAGTTTGTTCAAATATTCCACTTGTGTAAATGGGTCGCTTACAAAATCTGTTTGAAGACACTTTCCTAAATCTTGCTGGAAATTATAGTCTCAATCAATCTTCAGCAACACTGGTTATAAAAGGAAAAATACAGGAAGGGATAAGAAATAGTCATACCACAGTAATGATACCCTGTCTCATACTTCTTATGTCAAAAACATGAAAAATAAAAATCACTAAATGTCAATTCATCTTTCAAAATATATAATGATTGAATGCAGCTATTGTGTTCTGTTCAGTGGCATTGTAATTGTAGATTACTCTACAGTAATTTCATGTAATTGTTGTAATGTATCAGTTTTTTATTATGGTGGGTTTCACTTTGGAGAGTAATGCTTTTATTGAGAATTTAAACTGTGAGGAATTAAAGATTTATAGCCAACAAGATGAATTTTTATGTCGCAATAGACAGTAATAAAAGTTTCTGTCCATCCCTAAGGAACAGCCATTAAAAGTTGTACAATCTTCTGAATAAGTGCCTTGAAATATGGAAGAACTTTTGCTTTTAAATAGTATTTAATTTCATGCATTTCTCTTGCTTCAGGACAACTTGTGATCACAGACACAAAGTTGGTAGTAATTCAAAGTGCCGTCAGTAACTCAATACAGTTAGTAAAGATCCAGTGAAGATGCTTCATCCTCTGAAGGGAATTTTCCTAGTTTAATCATCCAACAAGGTACATTTGGCTTAAAATGGAAAAGTCTGCAAGTCCTACACAAAACCTTCAAACAGAACTGAAAAATATCTAAATGTGGCCAAAGAAAAGCCAGAGTATCACTGATCCATGCTCAAGCCAAGCTGAACAGATGTTTTGGGGATGGTTATTGAGCATTACTGTGACCATCACTCTGCTACAATATGTCAGAATGATTGATAGCTCTGCAATTTTCAATCATTAAGAGCAAATTTTAAGACATAATGACTAAAACTATTTAGCCAACAAGACTCCTGACCACTACACATAACACACATAAATAGGTCGTTACAGCCAGTGCAAATAGTACCTCATGTTTCTAAGTCCTCATATCTCCATATGGTAACTTATATAGAGTTATAGCAAACATAAATACCACAAGGAGCCAAGTTAGTAAGTCCCCTCAGGCTATATCGACTCACTTTTCTTCACAGATCTCACACAAGGCCCTTAAGGTCCTGTTCTTGCTCAGTCTTTCTTCCTCGCTCTCTCAAGACTTCTTAGCAGTATTTATTTTTATAATAGTAGTGTTTCACCCTGACTGGTACTGGCAGGGTTTCATCTCTGCCCTTTAAAATCTAATAGACTGTGGAGTTGTTTCGATTTTAATGCTGTAATGTATTTGTGACAGATCTATCGAGTTATAGCATAGTAATTCTCCTTGCGACAGACAAGCATTTCGGTCAGTGCAAATTAATTTTATAGAGCACAACAATAAGTTCTGCTTCCATCTGTCTGGAAGTGCAATAACAAATATAAAGTTCAACAACTCAAGGGTTTTACCCAGTACACTATATGCTCAGGACATCCTGATGATGACATGTTTGTTTTCTTCCTGATACCGATTGAAGCAATTTAAAATGAAGAAACTGTTGACATGGATTCTCAACTCCATTCATTCTTTTATTCTTCCAATCAAAACATTCATAAATTTACACCATGAGTACAATAAAGTTATGAAAATGGTATATGCAAGCTCAGAAGCACTGCAATGCAAAAAACAACCAAACAGCAATGATGTTTGCTAAATGCACTACTAAAAAAACTATAACATTACAGGTTTTGTTTTTTAACACTCTCAGTCAAATGAACCGGGTTAGAAATACTTTTCTAATTGGTTCTCAAAAACCAAAGTAGTCTTAGGTTGCACTCATACCAGCCCGGTTTAGTCCACTTGTCCGGTTCATTTGGGGAGGTGTGAACGTGCAATCAAACCTTATTGGACCAAATCAGCGAACTGTGGTCGGCCTAAAAACCTCGGATTCAGTTCGGCTGAAGTGAACTTTGCTGCAGTTCAAAGGCCTGAACACCAAGTGGACCAAAGACTGCTGCAAAAGCAGGAAATAAACTATAGCGCAGGGCATTCTGGGTAAATACAACCAAAATGCACAAGGATAACGCTAACAGGCGAAATGATCTTTTGTAACGGACGAAAGAGAAATCCTACAACCACTAAAATCTGATGCTACCCTGATTTTTGTTTGCATTTTGTGAAGAAGGAAGTTGCACTCATGTCTTTTTCACAGGTTTTCCTGTTGTTTCTCGTGGTGGTTCTTGGTGCTGCGCCGCCACAGGCGAAGAGGGGTGAACAGGTTTTTCCAAAGGATTTGGATTGTTTGACAGTGTAGTGTGAAAGCAAACCACACCAAGTGAAAATTAAAAAAAATTTTTGGGTTGCTGTGGTGGCGCAGGGGTTTAGCACACCCACATACGGAGGCCTTAGTCCTCGACGCGGCTGTCCCAGGTTCGAGTCCCGGCCTGGCGACCTTTGCCGCATGTCTTCCCCCTCTCTCATTTCCCTCATTCCTGTCAACTAACTATTAAATAAAGGCCACTAGAGCCAATGAACCTTTTTAAAAAAAAAAAAAAATGTTGGCAATTTTGGTCACCAATAAAAACGGTCAGGTGTAAAAACACTAAACAAAATATGTTAGTACTTCCAATTGTTATACATAAACAGAAGGCTTGGCGTTTTGTGTGCCTGCATAAGCATCTGAAGCAAGGACAAAGAGGGGTTTATGATTAGATGACAGTACAGTCCCTGCATTGGTTTATTTTAAGCTGCTGAATGCACTTTATGATATTATACACATTGGTCAGCTTAATTTTACCATAAGTAAGAACTTATGGAAGCATTTAGAGATGTTTGATTAATCCACGCCACCCAGTCTTGTGTTAATGTGCCAACTTTGTGCTGCCAACAAAATCCATTTTACTTACTGTCTGTTTTAATTAGATTTAGTTATACAGATTGTGCCAGTGTCTAAGTGAATCAAATTTAAAGCAAAGTTATAAATTATACATATTATTAGGTCATTTGTAAGAAAAATGGAAATGTTACGTTCTCCGTGATTGCATTTCAAACAGTGCAGATTAAACAGACTCTCTTTCCTTTGGATTTACTCCCAGAACTGAAGCTTATTGTTGTTCATTTACATTTTAATTTTATAATTAACAATGTGAATGCTCAGGCTTGTTCATTTCTAAATACATACACAAGCAGGTTTCCCACTTTCCCCCAATCTTTGACTTTATATAAAAATGCCAAACACTAAATCTCAAATATTCGTCTATTTCATATTTTGTGGTATAAAAATGCAAAACTTTTTTGTAAATCAATTCCAAAAATGTTTTTTTCAATAGAAAATTTGTTTTTCAATTAATCAATTAAACAAATAGTTGCGAAATAAATAAAAAGAAACACTTGGTAGTTTTCAAAATCAGTTGCTTGCACAAACTTTAATGTTGCCTTTTTGTTGGTTTAAAAACCACTAACACAAGCAGTGGTCTTAATCTCCGGTCCTTAAGGGTCGCCGGCCTGCATCTTTTAGATGTCTCTGCTTCAGCACACTTGGTTCCAATGCTAGTTCATTAGCAGAACTCTGTAGAGCTTGACTTCATGCTTGTGAGGATTTTTAGCCGTTTAATTCAAGCGTGTAAGATAAGAGACATGTGTAAACGTTGCAGGACATTGGTCCTTGAAGACTGGTGATTGATACCACTGACCTAAAAGGTACTGCAGTAAATTTTTCTTTGAACCACACATTTAAATGCCGAACTAAGCTAAAGTTTGCACGTGTTAAACCCCTTAACGAAATAATCAGAAAAAGATCTGAATCAGCAAGTGAGGCATCAAAGAAACCTTGAAAACAGTAACGACCAAGAAAACCTAATTGGTGCATTTTTTTTTACTGATTAGCTCTGTGGTGCTTGAGCTTTCACTGCCTGCTCTAGCAATGACCTGGTTGAATAGGGTTATGAAGATGAAATGTACTCGACGGCCACGATGATTAGAAAATGTTTGAATCAGATCCAGATCCAGAACTGTCAACCTGAATATTAACGTGCTTAAAAAGCTTTAACAAGCCTCTTTGCGGTGATGATGATGATACTGGGTCACAGACATCACACTAATAACCTGAAGGTGAAAGACTGACATCCACATAAATGTATAAATATGACTTACTCAAGCTGTTTATCTTATTTCTTTAGATATTGTTCATTAAAAATATTATCCACATTAGACTCTGTCATCTGGTTGGGCCAGTGGGGTAACCTAATCTCAGGTGGTTTATATTTTTCTGAGCAGGGAGATTGTCCACACCTTATCATAGAAAATGTTGCATTTTGTGAAATATCACATTAAAGTTTTTTGCTTTTAAATATGCTCATAGATCATTACAGCTCACAAAGTTAGTTAGTTAGTTACTGAAAAAGACACTGAAATAAAAAGTACAGCATTCATCAAATTTCCTACAGTCAGACTCACAGCTCTCACAATCATCATCAGAAATGTTTCTATCTGACATATTTCTGTCCCATTCAGAAACTGTAACCATAACAGCAGCAGTTACAATTTTTGTATCTATAAAAATCTTATGTACCATTTAAAGCACAGTGTAAAATATCAAATATCAGAGGTCTGTACAACATCTACTTTTAAACAGATGCAAATCTACAGCAAGCGAATACATTGTCCTACAAAAACTGTCCTCTCTGAAACTATCCCACATCTGCCAGTTTGGCAAAAGTTGTCTGCAAAGGTGTTATATAAAAGATCATTAAAGTTGTGATAAATTTACTAGTGTGAATCCCGAAATAAATCTGGACTAGTTTTAGAACCGAAACTGAAATAATGCTAGAATA
Organism: Phalloptychus januarius; assembly: GCA_902982915.1. Taxonomy (NCBI): domain Eukaryota; kingdom Metazoa; phylum Chordata; class Actinopteri; order Cyprinodontiformes; family Poeciliidae; genus Phalloptychus; species Phalloptychus januarius. The sequence continues at coordinate 6,679,703 of CADWAE010000482.1, forward strand.
TTATACATTTGTCTGGCATGATATTCATTGGAATAAGATATGTAACTTTAGCAAGAAATACAGTAGCCTGACTGGATTTTACTGCTTATTGGAAGAAAAACCAATTTACATATTTTAATCTTCAAGATCTCTGAATATTTGAGCTAAAACACAAACTGCATAAATAAATCATTTTTTTGTAAATACTGCATTATAATCCCATCCCTAGGTTCGTACTCTCCTCCCAACAAAGTTTGGAAACTTTGAGTATTTCTAATCTTTGCCTCCAAACTTAAATTCAATTCAGCTACAAATTTCATATTTTATTACTTCTACTATATTTATGTGCAGTAAAAAATCCTTATACTTTTAAACTTATGCATCAAACTTCTAAAATTAGCAAGGACAAAATGATGATAGCTGGAGGATGGGGTTAAATCACCGATTAATCACTAATCAAATCCACAGTTCCTGAAGTTGTTTATGGTCTAAAGTAGTCATTATTCACCTGAAGAGCTCCAAGGAAGGTTGTCACATCAACAGTTTTAAATTCAACACCAATACCTAGCACAGTTTTGATACTTATTACATGGCCCTCCTGGCTTTACACACAACTTTTATGCAGCTCTTTCATATTGTTGTAGCATTCACTGCATCACTGGTGATGTTTTTAAGCACAGACAAACAGAAATAATCAAAGTTTAGCAATAAAACACAAACCTATGACATAACCACCAAATATCCACATGTCTGCACTAAACAACATTGATATGAAGGAAAAATGATCAAAGAAAAACTAAATCAGACTAGTGAAATGTCAGTAACGGTCTGCAGCTACAAACTTTTTATCAACTTGAAACAGAATCACACAATGTCAACATAACTTCTATGAAAAAAAAACTAGCTCAATATAAACTCTGCTTGTAATATACAAACAAACCTTTGCTAACAAATCAGACCAAAACTGAGCCTTAAGGTGTCTTTATAAAAGCAGATATGCAACCCAACCAGACAAGTTTCTCTGCAGCCTTCAATCTTAGAAAAGCTTAATTTCTGAGTCTTTTGATGGATGTGTTTAATATACTCATTTCATTGGTTAGAATGTCCATCAATTAACTTGACTAACTTTATTCAGCTTAAATGTCTAATATGTTTCTCTAAAGAATCACATTTGCCCTATTACAAATGGCTTGATGGAATATTGTATTTTTTTTTTCAATTCTGCCGAATCTTTTTCAGGTTAATTAAGCACGTGCTCAATTATCAAATCAGTTTGGTACATAAGTATGAAAAACAATACCAGACAACATGGCTGACTTAAAAAAAATGGATATCTGGTGATATCTGCGTTTTGTCAGGTCAAAACTTGTTGCCAACAGGAATGGGTGGACAAGTTCGTTCATCTGATTGTTTGGTTGAAGCATATCTTCATTGGAGGAAGTTCAAACCTGTTTCCTGTCATCATGATTATTCTGTACTGACTGTACATGTCAGCTTTTTAAAGCCAGCAAATATGTGATTGCCCTGCAAGCAGAAACTATAGTTGGTTTGTCTGGTGTTTAGCTCAGAGGATGCAAAATGGGTTTGTTGTGGTGACTTTTTTCACAGTAAGCCCTGTTCTATATAGTTGGTGGATTGAGCTGATTAGTACGATGTTGTCCCTTATAAAGTCAATCGACCTCTGTACAACAGACGGCTAGCATCCTGGCACAAGTTCTAATGAAGACGACTGCAGAATTGTCTGCTTGTTAGCAAGTTTGTCTAGTTGTTCTTCAGACGCCTCTCTGTTAATGATTACACTTAACGATCACTAGCAGGACATCATCCCACCACAACCACCGAGTACACAGGTGCACTAATAGGTTGACTCCTCTTCTTTATGCAAAAGAAGAAATTCATTCATTAAAATGTATATATATACACACCAAATTTCCACTGGCTACTCTTTACAATGATGATTACAGTTTCTTTTAAAAAATACCCCCGATGTCACCTTTAGCCGATACTCATGCTTAAAGTTGACTTCATCTTCAGCTGAAGACTACCATATTTATATTTAATGTCTGAACTTTAATATTTAGCAAATGTGGAGACAGCTCTGATGCTGAACCGGAGATGTATGTAAGAAATGCTTCACATCATTGCAACTTGTTTCACAGCACTGCCAACAAAAAGAGGTGAAAAGGTAAGCACAATAAATTCTGCATGAAACTCTATCCTCTGGCACCTGGGAGGATTCCCATAGCCTGACACCAAGATCAGTCTGGGATTGTTTTCCATCCTGGCAGCTCGCACGACATGAAATAAATCAACACAGGCCTGGCCACCAAGCAGACAAGTACACTTTTGAAAATCCATTAAATCTAATGTTGTTAGTAATTAGTCGAGATGTTTTGTGGCCAAAAATCCCGCAAAATACCTGTTATCATTTTATTCAACTTGAGAGATGCACAAGAGTATTGACTGGGCATCAACACTGGTTTATAAAAAATAAAAGTAAAAAAAAACAAACAAAAAAAACAAAGCTTGCATGGCAGCAAACGAAAAGCAATGCTTTGCATCAGTGCTTTACAGTTTAGTACAGAATCATTTTAAAAGCACATGAATAAGTCTTCTCTGACCCATTAGTTCATATTGACAGGTTTTATATTTCTGGCAGCTTTTTTTTCATAACAATAGACAGAAGAAATTGGAGAAATGCATTCATTCATCAGTATCAATCTGCCATAACAGACTTAAGAAAACTGTCTTGTGAAAATAACTTCAAAAGTCCAGTGTTAAGAATCACCAACACAAATTATCTTTTAATTAGCTGCTCAATAACTCTTCCTGGGTGTATGATGATTGTGCAATCATGGTTTAACATGAACGAACGCATGTAACATTTTGAAGTTGCATTAAAATGTGTCATTATCATCATCTGGTTTTAATTATGTTCCAAAGTACAAGTCAGCTTTTACAACAAAGTAGAATGGAGAGAAAAATAACATTTCATTTTAACAGCATTGCAAAAAGCAGCACTTTTAAAACATAGGGTTAAGCAGCCAGCAACACACCATCATCTATGCAGCACCATCTACTTCCCAGATTTGTGGATAGAGCCCAATACAGTCCCATCTGCTCCACACCATTTTCCACTGCCTGGATTTTGGCAGTTCTGGTAGACTTGGCTCCGTCAAGGTTCGAGCATGAATGGACTTTTTGTTAGTGAAAGCAGCCCTGTAGGTTTTATCAGCAAGAAACACTCACAGAAAAGCAGTTCCATTAACCAGTCTATAGAAACCATTCACACACCTGGAGCTGCAAATTGATCTAGACATCAATATGAATGCTGAAATCAAACTTTGTGGACGTTTCAGTTTGTTGTAAAAAATCCTGGTGATGCATTTATTTCTTCACTTAAAACATTGAGAACTCATTGATACGCAGCAATTGTTCTGGGTGCTTTCCTTGTGTCACTTCAGAATTACACAGATCCACAGAAGCTTGTGATATATTTCCTAATAATTACATCTGCCCAGCAGGAAAATGTTTTTGTGAAACGCCATGCTGCTAAATTCCTTCAAATATTTTATGAGTTTATTTTGGGCAACATGTTATAAGAAAATGCTGATTCAACTGGAGTTGCATCACAAAGTTTTTCAACATGGTGCTAAAATGTAAAAACATAGTGCCTGTGAAAAGTACTAATCTGCTGGGATGGATTTACCCATTTCATTGCTTTAAAAATCATAAGCAACAAAATTTGAATTTCTCTGACAAAAGAATTAAGAAATTTAATTAATTTGAAAGTAAAAACTGATTTCTATAAAACAGTGAGTATTAAATACAAATTGCATCATGAAATAAGTGATTGCATAAATATTCTGGCACTTTAAACTGAATCCAACTGTGGTCCAGCCAATTAGTGCTTGTAGTCTCACAATGAGTGGAAGGTTTAATTGTAATATTTCTAATCATCACTTAATTTGTTTAAGCATTAAATGCCAGAAACAACTGTGTTGAGCTTTTCATTTATATTTATATTTTACTGTTCTATATACCTGTCCATTTTTAACTTTATTTACATTTTAATGAGCTGAAATGTTGAAACAAGGCCAACCTGAAATTTAGGTTTATTAGGTTTCACTGGAACATTCCTCTGGTTTCTCATCATATTGCATTGCGTTAATTAGATTTCTGCAAAATCCAAACTCACATGATAATACAGAGCATCATGACTGGAGGGAAATCAGAGTTATTGTTTTTGCTACTTTGGAATATTTACTGTATGAAATAATTGACAGTAATTGCAGGTAACTTACTGCATCAACTACAAATCAGAAATGCACTCCTAAAGGTGGTACACATTAGAAATACTCCATACGTTCACAGTTTTAGTACAAAGGAAGTAGGGGAAAAAAGGATGAAAGGATAGAAGGAAGGAAAGGAGGAAGATAAGGTGGGGAAAGGGAAGGAAAGGTATGAATGCTAGGAGTAAGGGAGAAGGACACAAGAAAAAAAAAGCAGAAGGACAAAAAATTAACAAATGGAAGCAAGAAGACAGAAAGGAAGTTATGGTAAAACAATAGAAGATCAGAATGAAGGAAGAAAATTTATCACAAGGAAGAGAGGAAGGAGATAAAAGAAGAACTCAATGAAGGGTGGAACAAAACATTATAGAAAGAAGAAATGAAGGAAGGAATGAAGGGAATGACACTCGTGCAATGTGGTGTGGGATAAAGTTTGGAAATGCAAATCTTTTTGTGCATTTATTTTTCTATACATTTTTATACCTGGACAATATTAAAATTAAAACTAAAAATGCATATACATTTATTAATAAAAAGCAATTACTTGAGTTACTAGTGGGTTTCAGGAAGAAAATTTAATTAGAAGAATTAGAGGAAAGGAAGCTTTTCTCTTTATGAAATCTTTTTTTTAATCTAGCAAGCTAAAGCAGTCATAAATCAAACATTTTCATAATCCTAGAATATTACAAAGAAATTTGATCTTCAATTTTTGTGTCATTTAATTTTCAGTGTAGGCAGTAAAAGTATAAAGGCCTCAGAAATGAAAAAGCATATTAAAACTAGCAGTTTATAGGCCAGGACAAATCATGTAGCTTCTTAATTTCCAATTCAAAACGTCCAAGATTTTACTGAGAAGGACATAAAAACCTGCATAATGATAGAGAATCTAACATTTAGCTGTTTAGTCTGACAAACACTGAATCTTTTGCTTCGTGTCCTCCACAAACTGCAGACTGATTATAAAACAAACATCATTACTTATACCAGTTTGGAAACTTAGTTTTCAGCTGCTCCTCCAGAAATGCAACAAAGTAACTCAACTCACATCCAACATCCCTCAAAATACAAAACTATTAAAAAATAAAACAATGAACAGAAATTAGATCATTTTTACTTATTCAAATAAGGTATTGCATTGGGAACAAAAACATTCTTTCCTTCTACTGGCCACTGCGTGCATAGGGTAATGCGTCAAACTACAAACCTAGTTAGAAAGAGAGCTGAAAGTAGAGGAGCAGAAATATCCCACCACGAGCGCGGTGGTGCCGCAGGGGTAAATCACACCACCCATTGATCCTGACCCGTTGACCTTTGCCGCATGTTTTCTTCCTCTCTCACATCCCATTTTCCTGTCGATTCACTATAAAATAGATGCCACTGATGCAAAAAAAATATTGGACAATAGCAGGAGATATACTGGTGGCACTTGTACAAATATTCTAAGTATGTTTTAGATATATTAGTAAGGCAGTGCATTATTTTACTGGGATTTTACCAACCTCATTTTTCTGAAGCTTTAGCAGATATTTCTTAACCAGACAGTGATAGAAAATATTACAACTGACTCTTAAGGATTGCTTCCAAGTTAGCATGAAATCTCACCTTATTTGTTCCAGTTTCAAGGTATTTATATTTTTCTACCATCTCAATGTTTATACTGTTAATTCTGGTCTGTGATTAGAAACAGATTTCTAAAAGCAGTCTCTGCTGATGATAATCCTACAAACATTTGCAAAATAATCAAATGACTGAAATAATTATAAGAATGAGCTTACTAAGAAACAGCAGAGATCCTTCTAATGCACACAAGCAGCACATTGAAAAGCCTGTTGAACAACTTATTATTATGCTTGTTTAGAGGAACGGTCATTAAATAGCCGCTTTATGAATAGCCGTTTCAAGATGTTTTCCATGTAATCCTCACACATCCACTCAGTGGGTGGACTGATGTAACCCAAGAGGTGGCCGTGCTTGTATCTCACGACCCGTTAAAATCCTTCTGCAGCTTTTTGTGTGCTAATGAAATTTCCAATGCATTTATGCCCCAAAAATGACCCTGGTTCACCGTTTTATCCGAGTCCATTTACTGTTTTAAAGGTCAAATGCATGTAATTTACTCTTGATAAAAACAGGAGCTGTCAGAGGGACAGCAGCAGACATGGCTGTATGCACAGAGAGGATTTTTACAAACACCACTTAACTTGGTTGAACAAGCATCTATATCTATGAACTTCTGCTCCATTTGTTCAGGGACCTCTTTCTAACCTGCACTATGCTGTTAAAATAGATAAAATTAAAGCAAATGAATAAACCATTATTTATCTTTCCATCCCCAAAGCGTTGGGTATCACAATAATGTATTGTGAAGGGCTCTGTGCTCTAAAACACAATAGATCTGGGTGCAGGTTGAGAATGAATTCTGCTTTATTGACTATGCAGAGCCCTCTTCAACTTGAACACTCTGTGCTTGTGAGCAGTACTAGTATAAATAATCCATTTCTCTACTGGCTTTAGAAAAGTGGGTTTTCTTCTCCTAAGACAACAGAGACAATTAAGATGACTGGGTTTATTTTCTAGGCTGCACAGTGGCACAGTTGGTAGAGCTGTCGCCTTGCAGCAAGAAGGTTCTGGGTTCGATTCCCGGCCCCGGTCTTTCTGCATGGAGTTTGCATGTTCTCCCTGTGCATGTGTGGGTTCTCTCCGGGTACGCCGTCTTCCTCCCACAGTCCAAAAACATGACTGTCAGGTTAATTGGCCTCTCCAATTCTCCCTAGGTGTGAGTGTGTGTGTGTGCATGGTTGTTTGTCTTGTCTGTCTCTGTGTTGCCCTGCGACAGACTGGCGACCTGTCCACGGTGACCCCGCCTCTTGTTCGGAACTGGAGATAGGCACAGGCAAACCCTCCCGACCCCACCAGGGACAGGGATGTTAGAAAATGGATGGGTTTATTTTCTGTATGTTGTTTTATTCCAAGTGGATCAAAACCTTTTCTCTGGTTAACAAAGAGAAACTTTCAATTGTGTAGCAAAATTGTGTAGCAACCATTCCTTATTTTTCTTTAGCAGTGGCTTTAGAACCTAAATGCGACATTTCTGTTGGTCTGGAGCAGCTTGAGCTGGGCTACAGCTGGTTGTCATTTATAAGAGACCAGCTTTCAGCAAGATGCACACCAAACACTGTGCAGCTTATAAATACTTCAGCATCGCTGCAAGAGAAAAGGCTAATATTCACCTGCAGTTACAGAAGCTGTGCTACTGGAGGGAAGCAACTATGCTGCAACATTCAGCTTCTTTAAGCTCACATTTCTGAGCTATTTCAGATAAAGTTGCTCATATATAAGCCACATCTTTTTTTTTAAATATTCAATTGGCTTGTGTTTCCAACTATGATGCAACTTCAACCTGAGTTTCTGTAACTGAACTTTTGTTGTAGACATCTATTATTCTGCTTAGTTAATAAATATTCTCCTGAGTTAATACGGATCTGATGCCCTAGATCTACTTCAGTCCTCAAAGCAGTGGACATAATTATTTGTTATCAGGATGCAAGGCACAGCTCCACTAAGATCTGAATAATCCCAATAATTAACCTTGCATATTATATTAACAGCCGTCAGGATGTATTTTTTTTATTGCTGTTGCTTGCCTGCCAAAAGGTGCGCCAAGGCTGAGGTATGGGTTCAGTGTTTTACTTTTTTTGTTCATTTTTATTCAGCTTTTATGCAAAGATAGAAGACAGTAAACAAGGACGACCAAATCGAATGCCAAACTTAGTGAAGGACTGAAGCACAGACAAAGGAATCATTTTATTTTTTGAGCACATCTGGAGCACTTTCAGCAAAACTAGGTAAAAAATAATGTCCTTTTGCCTGAGTGAAGAATGCGTTTGCTGTTCTCTTCCATTTGTTTACACTGCAATGATACAGTAGCACTTTAGTTTAATAACTAGCCAATTACCTAGTCATCTGGATTTGTTCATACAAGGATATGGAAGCCCATACAAGCATATCTGCTAACCCATAATCCTGGAGTAGGTTTTCCAGGAGTGTGAGCCTCAATAATTTGAACACACTCTCCAGTCTCATTTCTGGAACCACCAATCTTATCCAAACCAGCTGTCTTTAAGATTTATCTCAGCTATGACACCCGGGCAATGTCAGCAGCACCAGATCTGGCTATAGGAGGATGCATCAGTCTGCCTAATTCAGCTAAGGTTCATCTATCTGTGCGTCATCTGCCACTGAGATTCCTAAATTGCAGTTATTTAGACCCATCTCCTGAGGCAAATTTTCTTCTCATCAAAACCTCAAAGGAAATTGGTGTTTACCAAAAGTCATAGCTTCAGTGAAAAACTTCAATCTGTCTTTTAGCTCATATTTAAGACATTCTGAATTCCAAATAAACTCTCAAACATTGCAGTATTTCATTTTTTGCTTGTAGTGAAAGGTGATCAGCCCCAAAATCTGTGGTTGTTAAAATACTGATTTTCCACCGTTTTTAGCAAATAAATTCTTTAAAATTCAGACAAGGTGATCTTCTGAATTTTTTTTCTCATTTTGTCTCTCATAGCTGAGGTCTACCTATGAGGTCAACTACAGGCCTCTCATCTTTTTAAGTGGGAGAACTTGTACAATTGGTGACTGACTAAATACTTTTTTCCCCACTGTATATAAAATCAGACAAGAGAAAGAAAGAGCTCTGTGAATGCTCCAGATGGGGAAAAAAGGCATTCAGCAGCTTCTACACGAGTTGCAGTTTCAAAAAAGGGTCCTTTTTCTCTGGAGAGTGTGTGTATGTGTATGTGGGAGAGCATATGTGTGAGCGTTTGTATGACACTTTCACCCTGCACAGCAGCTACTGAGCAGATCAACAAACAGGTTCCAGCAGAGAACAAGGGGAAGTCAGACAGGCACATCAAACGCAGCACTGAACCGTTGACAAGAGTTGGAAAGGAGAATCTCAACATGTAATTAATTAGGACAGGTTAAAACGAGGGGAATCTCATAATAGCTTGTTGTCAACGCATCCATTTAAACCTTGAATTGTTTCAAGTTCAATGGCTGGGTTAATTTATTTAGGCTCGTACATATTTTAGCGCAGAGGTGTGATTGGATTATCTATTGGTATTCCCATCCATTAAACCATAAAAACGTATTTAAATTCTGCTGCAGTAACAAATGTACAAATGGTCATTTTTCAGTAACATTTTCAATGAGATATATTCCTCCTATAAGAAAACAATTTTCTTTAGCTAATTAATATGTTTAAAATTAATGCGATGTAGCTACATCTTGAAGCAGTTTGACACCATTTAAAAATTAGCTTTAAAAATATAACATTTATCATCCTTCAATGATTTTAAAGACAACTCAGAGATCCCAAACAGCAGAGCAGATTAATAAACTGCTTTATTTATTCATCATTTGCGTCTTGTCAAATACTCATCTGTTTTTTTTTATATGATGCAAAAAAATCTTAATTCTTATAATTCTTAACTGGGCAGAAACTGGAAAAGCAGTAAGTAAAGTAAGTAGTTCAAAAGTTGATTATTTCTAAATTCAGTCAGCATTATATTGCTCGATTGAGTGAATATGCTTATTTGATTACAGAGGTCCCATGCTAGTTAATTCAAAAAGCTTTTTTGAACTCTTCAGGGGAATGGGAACAACACATCCCATTTTAATTACTCAATCAGAAATGTGATTTGCTTAATTATGGATTCTGAGTTTGGGAGGTATTTAATTGCTATGAGAGCATAGGTTAAATTTAGAGCTTTTCAGCTTGTAGGCAACAGAAAAGAGGCTAACGGGTTATCCTGAACAAAAAGCTGCATGCAGTGAAAAGATAAATACATTTTAAAAACAAAAGTGTCTCAATGACCCCAGCTCCTCCAAACAATACGGCTGTCCACTTCATGCTTCAGTCACTCTTACCTCTTGTGTTAACAACAATTGTCAGTCTGCAGAATAACCTGCTTCTACTCATTTTGGTATAATCAGTCCCTTTGCAACCGCATTACACTAAAATAAAAAAAAATTAACTGATTTAAGCTGATAAGTAAGAAAGTTGAATCTTAAAATAGGAGAGGATGGAGAGAAGCAAAAACACAGCAGGCGATTTAGAGCGAAAGGTCAATTATTTTAGAGTAATGTTGAAATGATACAGGAGGTGGGATCACATGAGATCACCAAAACCATGGGTTTGTTTTTTAAGTATTTATTTACCCTTACTGCTGATCACTCTCTTAATTTAATAACATTAAACTTCTTTGTTTTTTCTTTAATATTTGCTTTCAGCAAACTACTTGATTTGGAAAGTTTGAAATGTGGAAATAATTGAAATAAGTTTTTTTGTTTTTATAAGTCTCCAAAATTAAAGATTTACTGATCAGTATTTCAGCAGATGGTTCTGATTTTTCAAAAGTCTGACCCCATAATCTTACTTCCTAAGTGACGACATGAAAGGGGGAAAAAGTGCTGCTGAGGTACTAACTTTAAATCAAACAGAAAATCAAGAAATGCAAAGCAATTTTCATTTCTGCAAAACAAAACTGGCCAAACCACTGAAGGAAAAAAAACATTTTAACCTTTGGGTGGGGCGAAGGAGTAGATGTGGGGGTTTTAAAACAATAAAAAAAACAAATGAGGACATTTTATCCATTCCTATTCCCAGCCAAATTAGCTACAATTATGAAATACTATATTCCTCCAATATTTGAATATGCAGATAAAGTTAAACACTCAGCGTTTGCATTTTACATGATTAGTCCAAGAGAATTTCTTGCATGTCGGTGAAATAGAAAAATACAAGCTTCAGTTATAGCCTGGCAGAGAAGACCAGTAGTAGTTAAATGACAGAAGAGAAATTTACGATTTGTCTCTGTGGTAATCATGGTCTTTAAAAGGGAGCATCACCTTAACAATGGATAAGGCAGTGAAAACCAAATTAGTCCTGTTGTCCTAAAAGGAGTTTTGAACAGATCAAAAAATTTACCATTTAGTAGGACACTTATGTGTGTGTGTTTTTTAAATGAGCTGTTGTAGGGGTGTGATTGTGTGTGTGTGGCCAACCCATGGATGTGTCTTGTTGTTGTGACATTTTGATTTTTATTTTCTTGCCCACAGGGGAATAAACGAGTAAAGAATAAATGACCATGGCGGGATGAAAGTGACAGAAGTCAAGTGGAAAACAAAGGAGAAGAGGATGAAGAGCAACGCGGGAAAATACAGACTCCTGCTGCATCACAAAGAGATAAATAGAGGGATGAAGGTCTTCAACCACCCAGTAGGGGAAAGGAGGAGAGCTGATGCACCAGCTGCGTATCCTGCCAGTTTACAAAACACAACCCATCCTTATCCTTAGACCCTGCAGCAATGTGTGTGTATATAACTGAGTCTATAGTAGATATTTCCGCTGTGATAGGACTTTAAATTATAAACCCACAAAACAAAAAAAACAGTAAGACACACAGTGAGGAAGTAGCTGTACAAAAAGATCATGGCTCAATATAACTCTCAGATTTAAAGTTAGGTTTTGTAACATGTAAGGCACCATAAATATTTTTTTATTTTATGCAAACGGTAAACAAAGCACCTCCATTTTTCTCCAATAATTGGATCGTATCCATATGTTCTGGGGTTTAAAAAATTGGCCAGGCAGGATTGAATTGACTAATACAATGGAAGAATGAAGGTGTAACTAGATAGGTGAATGGAGAAACTGACAGAAAATGACCAAAAAAAAGGAGGAAATGGTTGATGGCAAATAGGGGATGGATGGTCAATTGACAGATGGATGGATGAAGACAGGACATGGATGGATGGACAATCAACAATGGATGGATGGACAGATGATCAACCAAAAGATAGATGGATGGTAAATCGATGATGAATGGCTGCATAGATGAATAGTCTCAACCAAAGGATGAATGAATGGTCTGTTGACCACTGATGGCCTTTGGACTGAAGGACTGATAGACGGCCAATCGAAAATGGATGGATGGATGGATGATCTATCGACCAAAGGATAGATGGTTGAATGGTTTATCAACAAGCAGGTGGGTGTTCAATTTGCGGTGGATAAGATGTTTTAGACAATGTCATAGGAAAAACAGCCTGAAAATACTAATATTTTTGCATTATTTTTCCAAGTTTGGAAAACACTTAGAAAATTTCATAATTGTTCCAGATATGTAGGAAACGAAAACCTGTATGGTTTTCTGGACCAAAAAGGTATACACGCTTCAAAATGTGAGTTTCCGGCAGAGAAACAAGTCCCCCAAACAGACTCTGTGAAAGCTCCTGCCCTCCTCACTTAAACTTTCAACTACATCTTCACAATTGGAATTATGTTGGACAACAAAAACCCAAGAACAATTCAAGGTCTTCAGGCATGCAAACAAGCATATTCACTCTGGAAAATTGTCAATCTCACATTTTCTTACAACATATGGAGCTCTCAAGTGCCTCTGAAGAAAACCCAAGTAACATCAACATCAGCTGAGGCAGTTTCCCCACATTTTTGGAAGGTATGCACCTTTACAAACCTTAATAAACCTCACTGACAAACATGGGCGGATACATTAATCTCAAAGAAGAAGAAATAGAAAGACAGGGTTCTAAAGTGGGATAAAAGGAGAAAGATTAACGATTGAGAGAAGATGGAACAACATTAAAGAGCCAGAAGAAGAGACTGAATATCTCACAGGAAAGATGGGATGAGTGGAGGATGAAGATAAATGTGATGGGTCGGTGGGAGGATATTTGAGGAAGGGAGAAGAAGGCTCTTTCCAGTTTAGACAAAATGATGGAAGATCTTACCCGAACACAACTTGAAACAAGAAAGTAACATTAAACAGGATAGAAATGTTAAGGTTAGAAAAGCATTTTGAAAACCGACATCTCTGTGCAGAAGTGGGAAAGATGATTTAAAGAAAGAGTGGAGAAAAAGGAGGACGGAGTGCAGACAGGGAAGAAGAAAGGCGTGTGATGTTGGTGATGGGGAGAGAAAGTGACAGGCAAAAGGACAGAACACGGGTAAAATGAATTTATGTAGGCAGCTGATGGACATTTGAATGTCAGGTTGGTTGTCATTTTTGTAAACAGCGACACTGCGTGTTCTCATCTCATCACGCTGCGCCGGCAAGGAGACAAAACAAGCAAGCAACCATGAGAGATGAAAGGGGAGCATAGGATGCTGCTGAGTCAAACACAGGGCAGGAGTTAGAGTCGGTCACACTGGAGATCATTAAAAACATAATCAAAGCATCAGGATATCAAGGGCTAAAAGACCAGAGTGGAAAGGATTTTTTAACATTAAGGTAATGGCAGAAAATCAAATATCTTATGGCAATTTTACATTACTAAAGGTGTTATGGTATAGGGTTTTCTTTCAATCAATCAAGTTTATTTGTAAAGCACATTTCAACAGCAAGGCAGTGCAAGGTTAGCAATTAGCTAAGCTTTTTCATCATAAAAGAAGCACATTGCCAAACTGCTCTATCGGACAATGACAGTGATAGATTAGTTGACCAGGTTCTAATAATGTACACAGTTAATTTTAATCGATCATGAACATCTAACTAGAGGCATAACTCCACAGCCATCTAATGATTTTCACAAATCCAAACAATGGTTGTAGTAGATATGGTCTCAATGGGAATTCTCAGGCATTTAAAAAAATGGGAACCGGCAGGTTACTTCTTTAAAGTAATTCTTGTAATTTATGTACATGCCTACTGATTTGATTAGTTATTTGTATCTGTGCTATATGCATTCTGTTTTGTTCCTTGTGTTTTTATAGATAATGTACAATATCTAATGACATTAAAAAACAGTACTTTAAAAGACATTTCTACTTTGTGTAGAATATAGTAGCTCAGATTAAACTGTTCTAGGAGTTCCAGTATCAACTAATGTTATGCTAAGGTTTTCTAAACTAAAAATTATAAAATATCAAAATTTCTAAAGACTATAAGTGCGCTTTTACAAGATTTTACAAGTAAAGACAAATCAAAGCCATATTTGTTCAGGACAGTATTTGGCTTCAGGTCATAAAGTGGCAGCCTGCTGCGCTCACCCTTTTTTTCTTCTTACTCCAAGCAGTGCACCAGAGTGGGAGAAATCTGTGGGAGTGACCTTTGACGAAGCAAACCATTTCACTCCCAGTGTGAGTGTTTAAAGGTTTTATGTTAAGGTCAAATGTACGAGGCTCATAACAGCTGGGCCCCACTGGCACAGAATGGGTAAAATATGTGCACCACACTGTTGGAGAGAAGGGTCTACTAAGTACTGAACCACATGATGTAAATCGATGTTTAAATTCATATCAAATGTTCTTATAGCCAAAATATAAAACTAGACAATCTGATTCTATAAATGGCTGCACAATACATTCCAACTAGTGATTGCAATATTCATATCACCAATAACAGGATTGCATTAATTGCTGGCTAATATATTTCAAAGGTTATGAACTAGCATTCGACATGCTAATGTAATATATTTTTGCCCTCCATTGTTGGGCGCATGTGCAGAATTTCCGGATGTAGACAACAACATGCAAGGGGTCCACATGTGAATGACAAATACGATGCACACACAATACAAGTGTGTGAAAATAGATAAGATACATTTATGCACCATGAGTAAATCCAGCAGTAGTTGTGAGCAGAGAAGAATCCCCGTGAGAGACGATAAACCCACTGTAGGCACAAATGTGACCCAAGAAACACAGCAGTGACCAGTTTGAGCTCAACTCTCTCAAACTGCACTTGACGGCTTATTCTTTCACACTTGATAGGAGGACCTTTGAGATTCTTGAGGCAGGGATTGTAGCTGATGTGTTGAGCCATCTGATAGATCAGTTCCTGCTTCCCTTTCTGTCTATTTGTATTTCTGAAGTTTTCCAATATTTATCAGTCAGTTACATAAAAATCCCCCCATGCTGTAAATGTCATCGAGATCAGGTTCCGTACAGTCTAATTATTTTCCAGGTACTTTGTGAGTAAAGCAATAAACAATAAAGGAATAAACCTGAGAGCTAACTTTAACTGCAACTGACTCGCGTTGTGCAGTTCATCGATTTGGACTCTACTACAGGAACCTGAAAAGAAAAGTAGCAAATAGATTTTCTACGTCAGATAACATTTGCTTCAATTAGTAATCCCTACGATTCAACACCAAACATTTTGTAAGGAACATGCTAGGCTCAGTAGATGAATTAATCTTTTCACAGGAAATAATTTATCAGTCCAAATGAGCCATTTCCAAAATTTTACCCACTTTTAGATGCAGAAGGAGCATTTAATAAAGCAAACCTTAAAAACGAGGAAATATTTTGAAATATCTAACTGGGTCTAGAGCCACAATCCTGCATAAGCAACTGGAGTTTCTGAGGAAAGAGTGCAAAATTAACATAACTTGAGACTGAATTTGTATAATGTATTACTGCTTTCCAAGTTCTTTTTTTTCTTTTTTCATTACATCCATTTCTCAGTATCCTTCAAATAGTAAACTTCCTTTAGAGGCATGTTTGACCCAGCAAAACAGCGAGAGTAGTATTGCTGTATTTGTCCTGTAATTTTCTTTAACAGAGCAAACCTGCTCAAATAAAATCTCATTAAGAAAATATGCTTATTCCAAAATTAACATCTAAGCATAATTTAAATCAGTTGGCATAATTTTGCTAATTTTTGTCAAACACAGTTGAGACTTAAAAATACCTGAGCACAATAAAGACCTGAAGTACACTGCAGGGTTTCCCCCCCTGTATGATAAGCCTGGCGGGCCACCAGGCTTTAGTTGTTCCCCCACCACACTAAGTATTGTTTATCTATTTCAGTTTTTTGATCAATTTTTTGATGATTGCTTCTTTTTTAAGACTTTATAGTTGGTGTTTCCAGTCTTTCAATAACACATAATTATCAAGTGATATTTTAAATTTTCCTGTGAACTTTAAACACTTTTTTAACCAAAAAACCGCTGGATGAATGACTGCTCGAGAGGGCTTAGCAAGTGTTCTGGGGGAGACCCTGAACTGTCAAAATTAATTTACCTAACCAAATTAAGTAATATTAAAAATAAATTCTAACACCAGATCAGTACTGAAGTTTTATAACATGATTACAGTATTAAACGTCATTAAGATTAGTTTGACTTAGGTATTACTATTGCTACTACCACTACTCGCTACAGAAAGGCACAGTTGAGTTTGATCTCTCTTACCAGTGCCCAAATCAAAAACCACAATGTCCAACTCTCGAAAGCTTTAATGCAGACTTCAAGAGAAGAAGGACAATGAAAAGTAAAGCACAAAATGAGAGAATACGGAATAAAAAATAAAAAAAAAAAGACAAGTGAAAGACGAAAAGCTGAAATCTCTTTTCTTTTAAAGAAGAGCCCTTTGAAGTGACTGTGACATTTCAAAAGGCCAGACTTCCTGAGAGGCACTGACTCTTCCTCCATTAAAGTAGGGCACTCCATGATTGCATATATCAATAACATCCAAACGCGAACTCTGGGGTTTATAACTTCACTGCATGTACAGTTATTAGACAAGTGTGCATTATGACCTTCTATGCTCATTGCAAGCCCCATAAAGTTAAACTGTTATTGGATAGCAAACCATATGCATTTATTTAAATGTGGAGTCCAGTGGTAGAGAGCGTTTCTACTGAGATATTCATAATTATTAACATGCCTCTTAAACTGAGCCACAATAGTTCTTCCTCTCCAGTGGAACCAGCGCCCAGTTTTTGTCACAATAAGACATAAATCAATTAATCGCATGATCAATTAAAATAAGCTCAAAAGTTTCTATTTGCATGATTTATTGTTTTTCTCCTTAACATGTTCTTTTTAATGAAGCGTTTAGTTAGATTTAATTAGGTTAATCTGAGTAGACCACTTTCCTTCACTTTCTTCTACTGCTCTCTACTCTAATGTGTTATCTGCAGTTATTATTGAATTTATATCCGTTTTTGTTTTCCATAGAAGTCACACCAGGCCCAAGTATTTCTGTGTGTTTGACCAACCTAGAGGTTGAATCAACTAAACTACTGCTACCAATAACTTCATGTTTTCTGCATGTAGAGGGTAGACTGGCTCTGTCCTAAACAAAGCAATTAAAAGAGCATTTCCTGTAACTACATGTACTCAGTTTGTCATCCCATGGATTATTAATAAAGTAATTTGACTGCATTGCATTATAATTTGGGCAATTGGATAGCGTGTAATTAGATTTGAATCAGACTAGACTGTATAGAAAATAAATGTATTATATTAGAATATCCATTTGTCCTGCTTGTGCTGTTAACTGTCTTTATATGAGAGCAGTAAGATATAAAATCTTGCAATAATATTCATAAATATTGCTCTACCATCAGTTCTGATATACACCTATTTTCTTCTCTCTCATCTGTACTTCTAAAAGTTATTGCAGTCCATCCAATAATAACATTGCACACAGATATAATAATGATATATTTGGGATATATTGTGCAGCTTCACTTGCCATGCCATCTGTTGTGAATGTAGACCTGTATAAACATTGTGAACCTTGTAGTATTGTGCACTAGCTTTAGATAACTGTAGAAAAATATAAAATCGGATTACTATATGCATCAGTGAAAGATGTCAGGTCGTATCTTCTTTGTATGTAACGGGAGAAGTTTATTCATCTACAACAACCAGGGAAAAAGGAGACCAAACTTTATGCATATGCTGTAAAATTACTATAAGGTACTGCACATAGAATTTATTAAAATATTTAAAAAGACCGATCACTTTTTCAAAGATTTGGACATAAAACATGAGTCGAGGCAGATGTTCTTTTAAATTCATCTTTTTCATCTCCATGCTTGATTGTGTCAGCAGGAGTTTGCAAAATTAAGGATCTATTTGCATGAAAATATTAAAATAGACGAGAGAAGTGACCTGTCTTAAAGACTTCATCTGTGCAGTTAGGAAAGAAAGACACTGAATTTTATGATTATAACAAGATATACCATCTCTGGAGGAATCAAACTAATTTCAATATTTTAAAATCATCATGTGACCTACTTCCTTAACCAAAACAATCATAAAACAATTTCCATGCAGCTGCGACTTGACATTGAGAAAACAGAAGATCTTTCTAAGTGTAAGCAGAAATCAAAGGATGTAGTAGTCCTTCCTCCAGCATCTCTCCCTAAAGGACAGGCTGGTCAACTGATGTAACCAGATTAAACACAGCAAACAGGATGTGTCTTCATAGGCATTAAGTTCTTCTAGGAAATCAAGCGAATCACAAACAATAGGATTGTTGTGAATTTGATTTTTGGGTGCTTCTTACTGAAGCTAAACAAACAAAAAACAAAATCAACTTGATGTGAAGGGCAAACTGAATTATACTAAATGTTTTTCGAGTGGATTTTCAAATAAAAGCTTTTCTTCAAACTGCTATTGGCAACTCGTTTTCGAGTTCAGGTGGTAATTGTTTTCCATTTTAAATTAAGCAAATTCTTATCTGTCCAAATTTTAAAAAATCAAGGTAAACTGATCATCCCAAACCTATTTTAAAACAATTTCAACCTATCGTCAATATTGAAAGACTAATGAATTAATAGTAATTAGCAACAGGCGACAGATTGTTGTTTTATTTATTATTTGGTGGAAATTGACAATCTTGAGTTAGTGAGTAGTTTTCACCGTTGCACGTCACAATGCATGAATAAGAGCATAATAAATCCAAGTTATTGTTCAGAGTTCACGTAAAATATGCTTAATGTTGTTTTTGACCGATAATTTGAATGTTATTCTAATATGTGCAGCTCTGCTAGAAACAATCAGTCTATCATTACTAGTCTAAGGAATCGTTGCTTTTTGGTAAGAATTATTATTATACATGGTAAATAATAGTAGGTATAGTACAGGAAGAGAAAATAAACAAACCTAGAACAGTCATGACACACACTGGTAAGTTTGTGTGACAACCAAATTGGTCATTTTGAAAATAACATTATAGTTCAAGAATTAAAGTCATTCTTACTCTACAGGCTGGTTGTAATGCTACTCTTTGAGAAGTAAAGTGTGCTCTTTAATGCACAGTTCAGAGGAACAGCAAATAGGATTAAAAAGTTGATTGGACTGGAAAAAATAAATGGAAAATGTTCAACTAATGCTCTCAAATGCTTCTTTAATGGAATCCAAACCAGAAAGGCATGGAGGAAAAAGAAACTATCATTCCAATGAAGTGAATAATGTCCATTTATATGTAAGTGGAGAAGTTTATTCATCTGCACAACCAGGGAAGAGGAGACCAAATTGTATGCATATGCTGTAAAATTACTGTATGTCACAGTAACTTTACCATGGTAAAATTACCAATGTTACCACCATGATGGTTTCCAACATTATATGATGAATTCTCAAAAAAAAAAAAAAAAGAATCCATCAAATAAGAAGGTGACAAAGGTTTAGGAGGTTTCAATTTCACAAACTGTACTGATTGACCTTAAGGGAAGTGAAGCAATCGAACAACAAATGTCCAAATACTGAATTCAATCCACAGGACACTGCAGTATGGCATCCAAGCATCATGTTATGTTGTCAAACCATTCATCACATTGAAAAAAGGGTGATTTTCTTCTTTTTTTCAGATCACAATTTTGCTACATCTTGGTAGCTGAGATCTGTACCAGGTATGGGTAGAAAAGAAAGTCTGTCCAACTTGCCAAATATATTGTTGAGTAAATGAGTTCGAATCAATGACCTTGAGTTCTGTCTAAATGTTTTATGTAATCAGTATTATGAAAATTAATAATTCAAATTATTGTGTTTTATAAATTTACATTCATAAATACAAGTGATTATACAACTACATTATTTCAGTAGTTCAGTGCAACTATTACAGTAGTTTATATAGTAAATGTTTTGAGTGGTAAAGAAAAACGCAGACATTTTCACACACTGTGGGTAAAGTTCCCTCTTAACACTTTACATATAAACCTATCATCAGGAAGCTGACTAATCATCCCTCTCTGTATAGTGGATTGGTGATGCCTCCCCATAGAGCAACTGCTACAGGCAAATCCAAACAGTGACGTAAACAAATTAGCCAAAGCGTTTCTGTTTAACTCTATTAGGGAAAGAGTGCCAGACTGCCAAGCTTAGTCACATGGCCGGGATACTGGTGGCCTAATGGGAAACATGCTGCTGTCACACAGCCTCTAATTACAGACGAAGTCCTCTGACAGGCCCTTGTGTGACCTGGCAAATTCTCTCCAGCAGGCGCACACATGCATACTGAACGAACACTATACTTGGCTAAAATACTTGACTGACAGACAAAATCAATGTAATTAGCCGACATGATAGAGACTCCGGGAAGACAATCTGTATTAATGATAGAAAAATCTATCAAGCTCTCTTTGTACCTCACAGTCCTCCATCATGTGCTCATTGTCTCCGTCCTTTCAAGTCTAATTTATGATTCTAAGAAAGCCATTAACTCAGAGCCACACAGAGGCCGCCAGCGTCACCGAGAGTAGATATGCTAAGCCATGCCTAGCCGCGGGACAGCCGAACTCAGCAGGTGCTGCAGACAACCAGCAGACCTGAGCGTCACAGCCAAAAAATGCTATCAGATAACTATGCTGCAAAGTCAGGTTATTAAATACACATTACCAACACAATATTTTACAACACAATTGACATCTTATAGCTCCTTTAAAGGAGAATATTTTAAACTTTGAAACATTTTAAAACCATGCTGAAAATAAATAAATAAGTAGTTTTTTACTTGAATAATCTTATCTTAAAACTCATTAACTTTCAGGCAAACATGCAAAATATGGATTATGTAACATAATGTAGAAGCTAACCAAAACTCTGCAGGAGCGATTAGAAGAAAATACTCAATGAAATTTATTCAGAGATTTTGATTATATTAACTAAATACTTCAAATGAAAAGTATCTTGGGTCAAACAAAGAGAAGCCTGCTGATATTACTGAAGAGCTAAAATGGGTAAAAATATTTTCAAATACTATACTACATTTTTTCCCTCATCTTTTAAGTAGTTGCTGAAATCAATCTGTTGCTGAATTTTCTTGCTATTTTGACCTATATTTGAATTGCTGTACTTTAAACAGGTTTGCAATTCTTTTGATATTTTAATTTAAGAATTAATTTAATTTTGTTCAGAGCTGGCATTAATATTCATCTCAACTGATATTCTGTCACAAGTGGGCAGCTTTAGGTAGGAGTAACACCTGCCACACACAAAAAACATCTCCTTACAAACACTGCATGTAAAATCATTTGAAGTCACACCCCACAGCATGTGACCAACAAAGAAACATAGAGAACATGAGCAGACAAAACAGTAAATTCATTGGCCTGAATGATTATTATTCAAATAGACTTATTAACCTGTTTTTATGCCAACCTTTTTATTGCTGGTATATGGTTATTTTTTTCTCACCTCAGTTTTGAGGGCATCTTGACTCTGAGGATGGCAAATTCTTTAATGAATTGCTCATTACAAAGCATCTGCAGAACTTGACGACATGCTGAGGAGGTAATTAGGCCATTTGATTCAGGTGTGTTAGGGCAGGGACAAAGCCAAAACAAAACACCAGCCTTTGAAGAATAGAGTTGAGTTATCATCTGTTAATTTAAAATAAAAAGTGAGAAAATGGAAAAGGTTAGTTATTCCCTTTTCCACAATAATAACATGTTTTTGTTAATCTGACAACTGTGGAGTCCATTTGACCTGATCCAAGAAGTTATTCCAATACAGAGAACTATTCAATCATCATTTTATGAGCATACAAACATTATTTAGAGACTACAAGACCGTGAGGCAGTAATAAGTGCCACCTGTGTGTGGGCTGAGAGGCAGAGCTCCTGTTTTTAAAACAATGTTGATGTGGGGGCCGATGATCACACCAAAGAAATTGCAGCAGCACAGCTGTCTGTTTGCGACTCGGTGTTTGGAAGGTGTTTTACTGTACCCAAGTGAAGGTGAGTGGACACACGATATTTATAAGGAATGTCATAAACTGGCTATGAGGAGGGGAAAGACGGGCAGTGGTTACTTCCATGGGTTTCATTTTCTATTGTCATTAGTCTAAGATGCAAATCAACTGTCACCAAATGAACAATGAATGTTTCAAGTAGTGCAGGGAGCAAGATGATCTATTTTCAGCATAATAAATGGGAAGAAACGATAAAGCCGATAAATTAAAATGAGGTGGATAACTTTCATTTATCGATTAATTGATTTATTGTTTATCGCAACAGGCCAAGCCACAAACTCCTTCGGACTTTGCAAATGAGCATCAGGAATCTGATATTTACAGGTGAAATAAAGTTTTATTTTCTGACAAAAATACATTTATTTTGCACAGTCATGGTGGTTTCCAACATTAGTGACATGACAAGGCAATCTCACAGAAGACATTTTTCTATGAGAGTTCAAGATATGGGGAGTTTTTTCCTTCACCAGAGCAGTACAGGTTGTGAGGAGGCATCAAACTGCGGCTGGCTATGTGGAGATGATGAAGTGAGGGAATCAGCTTCGACTGAGGCTGATAACTTTTTCAGGACAAAAATGCAGCGGTCAACCGCTGTCAAAAATATAAAGTAAAGCACCAGCTTTCAAACTTTTCTAAATATTCACCTGGTTTGAATCAGATGGCATGGAACGTTTATAAAATTTATTTCCAGAATGTGGATGCCGAACCTGAAGTCACCTTCCCAGCTGACAGTTGAAAAGACTTGCATTAAGCATTTCTGAAGTAATCAACAGTAAAGGTACTGAGTCCTGAGTCTTTATTTTGTCATAAAGTTCTCTTTTGTGTTTTTTTTGGGACATGATCCTAAACTAAAGATCTGCTGACAAGCAACATGTTGGAGTTTAAATATTGTCTCCCCCCAGAATTGTTCGCTGTATTACTTTTGTATCTTGGTCCAGATTCTTCTTTTTGCATTCTAAACTAAGCAAATTACATACAGAGAACACGAAAACAATGTGATCAGAATATTAGAGGAAACAGAAATTGCTAAATGATTTGTAGAAACTTCTGTTTGGAGTAGAGATGCACCAAACACGATTTCTGTTTGTTTTTGTTTTTTAAAGTCTGATTTGACACTTAACCCCAGAAGGCAATAACATAAAATAAAAATTAATTCTTGATAAATGTAGTAAATGTGAATCAAAAAGAAAATAAACCAAGGATTACATAAAAAATATGTAGAACTTTTATCTGATTCTTTCAAAATGCAAACAAATCTGCGTCACACTACATAGTGTCCTTGATGCTCTTACAGACCCAGTTCCCAGTTTAAATGCAATTAATTATTTTGTTTTTTTTACAGTATTTTCACCTGCCAATCAAGATTAGAGCCAATCACAGGAAAAATAGCAGTTTCTTATTTCTGGCTGATTGATTGGTGCCTCTCGAGTAGGGATGATTTGTTGGTTTTAATGGGCACCCAATTATTCTTTGAAACCAGCAGAGTAAAAATGACAAGTCAGTTTAATTATTACCATTTAAGAAAAAGTTTCAGGACTGATCCTCTAAGTAGCATAAACATAAAACAACCTGATATTTTAAAAGCTAGTTAAATCTTTGCACTGACATCATTTGGTAACATCTGACCCGTAGTCATGATCATTCAGTTGTTAAATTATTGTTGTCAGCAGGTCAAAAAAGATTAAATCTTTACCACAGTTGATAAGGAAACCATATTGTTCTAAGCCGAATTACAGGAAACACGCTGAAAAGGCTTGTTACTTTTTCTTTGCTTTGCGCAATATGAATTTAAATGAGGCGGGGGTGAACTCATTTCCCACCTCTCATATCAGCAGAATAAGGAGAACACCTGTTTCATTAGAAAACTCACAAAAGAGAAAAACCTTTGGGATTTTCTGATATATTTCAGGACTTTGTCCTTCCTTCCAGCTACTCTCTCTAACTTCAACTGCTCGTCTCCTGAATCTGTACAAAAATGCAGTTGTCAAAAAGTACATTAAGTATGACAGGAATTCTGCAGAGGAAGGATAAGATTTCATCTCTACTAATACCTGGCTTAAAAGTCACTGGAGCAGATCCGTTAAGCTGCACTGCTTGCTTCAGTTCTTTTTCCTCTGTCTTTTTTTGTGTTCCTATCTCTACACTGGATTAACTAAACCTAGATGCAAACATGCCCATCAAGATGGGAGAAACTTCCACCTGTTGTTGCATCAGCTTGACATAGTGACAAAACATAGCCTCCAAAAACTGTAAGAGCAACATCTCTCTGGAGTCACAGCAGGGATGATGCTTTTGAATTAATAATTGATGTGAATTTTTTTATTGCATTGCTACAGATTATAAAAAGCCAGTGGAATATCTTATCTGATTCACTAATTCATTCACAGATTTAAAAAAAAAAACCACTCATAAAACTATATCAGATTGTAAAAATATTAGCTATAGTAGATGTAGCATTATTAGATACATTTTCATTGATCTTCTAGCAACCAGTACAGTTAGGCCTTGGTGCAATTTGGAGGTGTGTGGCTTTCTCTCTACCTCCCTAACTTGAATCCCTATTCCTGTTATTTGTAGGTTGAAGCCAGGATAACCTCAGGATAACCTCATCTTGAATAATCATTTCTATCCTGTTGAAGGACTATGACGAGCCTCAGCAGAACCAGAGGACAATATATGGACTGTTTGTCTATTTGGATTTGGAGCTAATCAAGTAGCAGTAAATACTGGACATTGTCTCTACTCAAAGGAGAGTTGAAGCCACTGACTGATTTCCAGGTACATATTATCACTCCTATTAAAGGTTCTCATCTAATTTGCAATCCATTTATATGAGTTTCCATTGCTATGGCTGTGGATATGAGCTAGACCTGGTGAAGATGTGTGACCAGCATTTAGCATCCTTAAGTTTTAGTCCTGTCTAAACTCATGAATGAGGAATTTACTTAATATATTTCAGAGGTTCCTGCAGCACTTTGTCATGTCCAGTGTGATTGGAGGTTCTCTGCAGTACTGGAGAACTGTACTCAGTGTGTGTACTACAGAAGATTTGATTCGAATCAGCAAGATGGCGGCGGTCTTCCCATAGCATTAGTCAGCAGGCATGCTGGTGGCGTAACACCAGCATGCACACACATTTCTCTCCAACATAAAAATGATAAACATTATGCATAGAAATGCAGTATGAAGCACAAACTAATTGCAAACATTACCCCACACGTACTCACAAACATACAATTTTTTCTGCATCTGCATTTTTCCTGAAGTGTTTGAAAACCATTTCTTGCTGATATAATTATTGAGTAGGCATTGTTTGGAATAATGTAATTTGTCAATGTTTAAATCACCTTCTTCTGCCTATTAAAGGCTGTAGCTGACATTTTATTCTTGAGCTACAACCTTTGGCCTTTGCAAAGAAACAATGACCCTCTGCTGTTTTATTTCTGTAACTAGATTTATATTAACTCATCAAGGCATCACACATATTTTTACTAACTTCCCATGCAGACAAACGTTTTCATGAGCAAATAAACATAAAACAATGTGGTTAAGAAAATATTGAGGCACAGAAATACAATAACCCACAATTTGTTTTCACACACTTTGAACAGTGCAATGTGACCATAATAAAGACATTTTTACCAAAGGGTTTCGAAAGGCTGGACTGCTGAGTGATGAAGAGGACAACACAAGCTCAAGAGTGAGACGAAAGTGTTATTGAGAGCAATAATCAGAGAGAGACTTAGGAGGGGTGTGTGTGTGTGTGTGTGTGTGTGTGTGTGTGTGAACGCCTGCAGGATTTTATCAGAGGGCAAGCACAAAGAGCGTCACCACATCTGACCCACATGAACACAACCACCTCCCAACACACATCATACGTGTGGCGCACAAAACCAACACAGTTCACCTGACCCGACCAAATAAAGGACACATGATGCATTGTGCACCTGAAGGTCAGTTCCTGACCCACAAATACGTCAAGCACATGTGCATGGCATCCAAAACAAGATTCACCGCACACAATGCAACACAGACCTACACACACACTTGCATATATAATCAAAAAGGAAAACCAAGCCTACCTCTCTGAAGTTTACTCTCAGCTCCTGTGTTTTTGACATGTACAGGACTTGAAGTGACATTTGCTTCATTTCTATTCTTTTTGGAAAACATTTAAAAGAGATATAAGTGTTTAAAAGTCTGTGTACTGTGGCGCAGGAGTAAATCGCGTGACCCATGCATGGAGGCCTCAGTCCTCCATGCGGCCGTCACAGGTTCAAGTCCCGTCCCATTGACCTTTGCCGCATGTCTTCCTTCTCTCTCACAATTTGTTTTCCTGTCACTTCACGCCCAAATAAAGGCCACAAAAAGTTTATTTACTTACTTTTAGTTAGCTTCACTGCACAGTCACATTATAGGAATAGCACTGGCCTGCAAGTAAACAACTAACCAATTAAATTTTATTTTAGGATGTACGTGCTGTGACACAAAAGACCATTTTTTAAGTTTTTCCTTCAACAATTTTGTTTATAAGGGGAAAAAATTAAATATCAAAAAATGTTTTAACAAAAACTCAAAGGAAATCCTCAAGGAACCATGACACCTGCAGCTTATATTTAGAAACCAGAATAAATATAGAAGCAATTGCTGAAATGCAATATTATTCAGAGATTTAGAGAACAATGAACATGCAAGGAGGTGTCTTCCTCCATCTCATCATGAATAATTATATTTTCTCAAATGTCCCATTTCCACCTCTCCTCTGGCCATCTTGAGCTTCTTGCTTACAAAAGCATAAGGCTACTTAACAGCATCTTAACCTCAGCCATAAAACAACAGACTAGTCCTTCTCCTATCCATCACATCCTTCGTCTCAGCTCTGAGTCACAGAGGCTTTGCAGTCCTTTCCAGGTCTGATTTACGCCCCTTCCTCACTGTCTGCGCTGGCTTATTTGTTCATAGCTTTTTCTCTCCTCTGAATCTGTGCGATGTCAGCTTTTCTCCCCCTTAATCTGAGATACTTTTTTTTTTCACTTCTCCAGCAAAAGAAAGAGAAACATTATGCAATACTTCCTTCCAAAGTCACAAGAGATTCTCTCGTGAAGGTAGTTTTATTAAACTCCTGGTTCTAACAATTGCCTATGAATATTTTATAGTACATTTAATAGTCCAATAGACTGTTTGAAAAGGACCAAAATTGCTACATCTGCTACATTTTCAACTAACGCGGTTAATTTTCACACTGCACTGTCAAACGAACCAAACCCTTTGAAAAACCTGCTCCCCACCTCACCTGTGGTGGCACTGCACCAAGAATCACTGAAGCAAACACCACCAAAACATCTGAAGAAGACACTAAACAACTTTCTTCTTTGCAATATGTGGACAAAATGGAGTGGCGTCAGACTGTAGTGACTGTAGGATTTCTCTTTTGTCTCGTTTTGAGCCATTCCTCCCACTAGAACTAGACTCGCATGTGTATTTACCCATAATGCCCGGCACTTTAGTCCACTTTGAGTTTTTATAGCAGCCTCTGATTCGTTTGGCATTCAGATATGCATTCAAAACACACCAGAGTTCATGTCAACCGAAGGGAGACGTAGGTTTTTAAGTGGACCAGAGTTTGCTTTTTTGGTCCGCATCAAAGTTTGATTGCGCATCCACACTAACCCAAACAAATCAGACTTTCTAGACAAACAAACCAGAGTTCGATGGACAAAACAGGGCGGGTGTGAATGCACCCCAATTGTCTATCTGCTGAAGACCTATTGAAGCAGTGAGAGTATCCTGTGAATTTTAGGAACAAGTTTCTAACGCAACACTTCATGGTAGCTGATAAAGGGACTTAACCGCTTGCAAAATTCAATAATAGAAACGATAGCATTAGAGGCACTAAAAATGCTACCTCAGGCTTTCCATACTGCACCATACTTCCTCCATTAAACGTCTAAAAAAAATCACGAGGATGAAAAACGCCAAAAGCAATCATCAATTTCTGATTTGAAAGAAAGTGGTTTAGCCTACAGCCCCTGTCTCAGAAGAATCAAATTAACTAAAACATCTGATATTACATTTCTGAGCCAATTTAATCTGCACAGGACAAGTGGAAAAAGAGAAGAACCGGAAAGACAACAGGAAATAATTGAAAAAAGAACATTTTTGAAGTCAATGCAGGTTTTCTGCCTTTTCAGCACAGTGTGCATGAGGGACCGCTCCATAATCGTGTTTAAAGCACTGCTCTTTACAACATCCAGCTTCATTCCTGTTCATTTTATTTCCTTATTTATTTATTTTACAGGAAAGTTAACAAAAGCAGTTTGTGTTCCAAGTGCGGAACAATTTCACAAACATACCTGTGTACATAACTATACGTACAAAACAAAATCAAATGAGCACATTAAAAATATATGTTGTTTCTCTCTCCAGGGAATAAAAACTCCACATTACCATTTGATTAAGATAAAAAAATTCACAACCCAAGAAAGACATGCATAATCTTGACTGCAATTCTTTTTTTCCCATTTTTTACAAAATCATATCTAGTATCTTGACAAAGATTTATCTCTATACCTCCTGTTCGAAAACTGCCAATTATCCAAATCCAACAGTAAAATTTTAATAAAAATTGTGCTTACTCTGCAAAACAACTCTTGCAAATCAAATTGGTGCATCAAAGTATAGCATTACAAAAAGGTTAAACATTTCTTTACTTTATGTACGGTAAGTACATTTCCACAAGGACAATCAACACAGACGAATGTTTTAATACTACATGCAGAGCAAGAAAACAGTTTCAGTCAGAAATCATCAGTGATTCCTGAGTTTTATTTATGCCATTTGTGTCAAACTCATGGAGAGCGGGCCAAATCTGGTCCGCCAACGCCATTTATGTGGCCTTTACAACTTTATAGGTGGCTACATAAACAAAACTTCAAAATGAAAGATGGGTGTATAAACATTATTTTATTAGTCGAATCAAATCAGCTTTGTTTGATCTGTCAATAGGTCAGTTTAAGATTAGATAAATAAAAAAGTAAAAAGAGGGTTTATTAGTACTTCACTGATTCAAGTTTTTTGGGAGGGGAAATCGCTGCAGCTGAGACTAAGTATGCCTTGGTTTTTATTCATAAAGTTAGATTTTGGTATTTTCTGCCAATTTTATAATTGCCTAATTATTTTCACCAAAGCAAATTTTATTTCCTGTCATTTATTTTATCTACCTGTGATGTGATTGTTGTGAGTCACTTTGATCAGCTGAAGTTGTAAATGTGCTACATAAAAAAAAAAACTTTGGCTTGACTTCATTTGCATAGTGTCAAATTACATCAATGTGAAAAAGTTCAATATTATTTAATTTTTAATAGTACTTATTGATTACAGAAAAAGCTGTATTTTTTAACAGTTTAATAGATGATTTTATTAATGCATTCTGCCGTAACCGGCCTATTGATGAAATTAAAATGAGTTGACATCCCTATTCTTTTAAATTCACTGACTGCCTGGTAGCAGAAACTATAAGACATTCCTGCGTCACTCGTTTAAACAGCAAAAGCGGGAGGCCCAAACACATGCCAGCTGATGCGAGCCTGTGATGATCTCACTCGACAAGTCAAGGGTTAAACAGAAGGGGGGGCTGACCTCTACTCTCCTTGCTGTATTGGTGCTTTAACAGAACATGTGTAAAATGGGCTACCTTGAATGTTTTGTTAAAGAGACAAGCAAGGAGTCAGAGAGATGGAAAATCACCCTTTTTCTTGTAGGACTTAATGGGTAATTCATGAAGCCATTCAAACACAATTAAACAATAAATTTTTAAGAAATATAAGTTGAACAATTTAGAAGCTCAACTTCCGGCAACTATCAATCCAATATTTCCCCTAATTTGCATACTTTATTTTAACATATCTAAACTTCTCTAGATGCCTTCCTGTGTTTACATCGTTGTTCCCTTTTTCATGACTCCTTTTTTGGGAAATAATATTTCCGAAGCATGTTGTGCTCAAGATACCAGTTTAAAAGTGACTTGCGTCAATTCAGTGATAACAGGCTTTACAGCGGCGACAGTGCTGCCACTTATGAAACTGAGAAGACAATTAAATCAGTTATGAACACTGGCTATTAGGGAAGTCAAGGCAATTTCAGTAATTTGATTAGACACTCATTTGTTCTATGATTAGGAACTGTACCATTTACTTTTTTTTTTGTTCCTTATGAAACAACATGATCTCAAGTGAGCAATAAAAGAAATATTGGACCAAAACAAATGAGTTCAGGGAGTCATTTTGTGACTGATTCCTAAATCAAAATTCAACTAGAAGAGCTAATATTTGAAGACTACTTCTCTGCATGATGGGTAAGTAGAACAACTTCTAGTACACACTTCAAACAGGAAATTGAAAATAAATATTTACAGGTAGCTCCTACTTTTATTGTTATCCATAATTATTTTTTAAACATTTCTTTCTGGCATCAGAGACTTGTTAGTTCTATTCAGACCTACTATTAACATCCATCCTAGCTGATCAGGATGTACTGAAAGTAGATAAACCCAACGACGACATTAAGATGTCTCCTGGGCTTTGTGATGTGGCTCGATTTTATTTGCATGCAACACAGTGGCCCGTCAGCTGAGGAACATTAACAGGAGCTTCCGTCACAAGACAGATTCAATTACTGGAACTACATTATTCTACAGACATCAACATGTCTGACATTAATTTGAGTCGCATCCTTGTAAAGTAAAGTCAGCTGCAAATGCAAGATTACCTGTGAAGCTTAAGAGACATATAGGAGGGGAAATGGAGAATAAAAGCCTAATGTGGGAATTTTCAAAGGCAGCATCTCAGCAGTAAAACCAGCTGCTCACTTCCACAACTGTAGTACAGTCCTTGAGATCTGCAATCCTGCATCTTTTGGATGCATTGTTTCTGCAACCCACCTGAATCCAGTGGGAGGATATTGTTTCGTCCAAATAGGGTCTGAGCTGACTGTGAAAACATCAAACATCATGCATGTTTTAAGGAGGCAGTGTTGTGCAATTTTCAGGCACACACTGCCATTTTATAGCACAGTCAAGTAAGTGTTACCTTCAGTTGTTAGGAATATTCTGTATATATTAAACATGACTTTAAAAAAATGTCACGCCTTAAAATTAGACCTCTGTCTCTTTAAGAAGCTCTTGTTCTTTCCAACCCGCCACCTTCAGTAACTCATCACAACAATGTAGGCGTTTTACAACCGTTTGTAGGAACATTGGACTGAAGTGGTTTGTATGATAAGCTCAGCAGACTCGCAATTTCACCAGGTGTTTGACAGTTACTAGTCTGAAGGAGTTGAGTGGGGAAGTAGTGGAGGAAGGGTGATCTGTATCAGACATATAGTAGATCAGAAGTTTTGCTAATTATCACAAAAACTGTAAGAACAGAACATTTCTTAAGCCTCTAGAAAATAAAAATATTACACTGAGGATTTCATTCCAACCTTTTATGTAAGAAAAAATTAGGTGTCACTATCACGTAACCCACATTGAGTTTTTAGAAAAGTTGTATTAAGCTTTCCTCAATTACACAGTTTGCATCATAACCAGAAGTGATCAAATAAAACTCAGTGTAGGATAAAGTGAAAGCTAAGCCTAAATGTGTCTACACTGCTGGGAATATGACTTTCTGGATGAACAAACCTCTTTTCATATAATTTTCAGTTCAATAAACACTGACATTGATTTGAAGTACAAATACAAAGTTTCCTTTTTCTAATTTAACTCCATGTCCATAGAGAAAACTAGAAGAAGAAAAAACCTTTCCCTATAATACAATGTTCAGTTTTAAAGCTTTAGTGATGGAAATTAAACCTTTTTATCCAACAGTAGCCTGATTAGTCAAAAGCAGAGGCAGAGCTGGAGAAAAAAGAAAACTGACAGATAGAGAAAAAAAATTAAATTGGACATGACACTCGGCTCAATGCCATTAGTGTGAGCAGACGAGTAGCCAGTAATCCATGTGCACAAACTAAAAGTTGAGAGCCCTGGAGAGCATCTGATTAATGTCATGGGAATATAGCAAAAACATCCACTAAATGATAACATAGCCGTCTGAAGGGCAGCAAGTAGTGCTTTGGTGGACGACTGTTTGTTAAAGAATCCAAACAAAAAGTGAAACTGGGTCATGGAAACCAAAACTGATTAACAATGTTCTTAAAATAATCTACCATTAGGCAGATCAACAAATGGCTAAAATACCAAGTCGCAAAGGAGCAGAAAAGGACAGAACAGAAAAGGGTCGGGATGTTCGTTCATTCTGTGTCTAACATTTGAAATCCACTCTTGTTTTGAACCCAACTTTAACATTTATTACTGACCTCAGAGGAAGCTACAAAAAAAAATAAGCGAGAAACATAAAAAATAATAAATAATAATCTGCAACTCTACACCTATTGAAATCAGGGGTGTATAACTGTTTTTCCTTCTGATACAATAACAATATTGCAGCTTTGAGTATTGGACAAAACTGATATTGACACAGATACAATAATAGAACAAATGGTGCATACTTTTATTACTGTAGTAGTGTGGAAAGGCACAAAAGGCTTGATCAAGACATATTACCAAAACAGAGAACATTAGTCAACGATAGGTATGAGAACAACTGAGCCATTTATTATTAGCCAATAGGTTTGCATGTAGGATGCAAGTTCTGCTGGTGCAGACCGATATAATCCAGACCAATTTCCAATGTCAACCTCAAATACAGACACCCCTAATCGGTATTATAAGATAGACCTAATTACCTTACAGTGAAAACTATCAACTAAAGCAAAATTAAGAAATAGTAAAGGGATTAACTAGTAAACAAAATTTCTTTTGAAAATACAGCAAAGCTTAAATCCAAAATTGAGTTCTGCCGATTTTAATTACAGAAAAATAAATTCAATATTTGCTTCCTGGATCATCATATGAAATAAGCCACACTGTTAACAGGTCTGCACTCTCAGATCATGTCAAACAATTTATTCACATAAAAATCTTAGCAAACATAGTTCAGATCCCAAACAAGCAGCACAGTGAAAGACGTGAACACTTTCTATGGGAAAAGGAAAAAGGCAACAAGCTGATAAAGTGGCATCAGAGTGGGTTGGAAGAGGGACTGAAAAAGCAGAAGCGAGTGGAAGGAAGGGGTAGACTATAAAAACGTCACTAGAGTGTTAATTTGGTAGCGGTATGAAGCGGCCGATGGACTATTAAAAAAAAAGCAGATTCCTGCAGGGATATTGAAACAAATAAACACTCAACAAGCCTCTCCACATAATGCAGATGAGATGGTGCTGCAGACTCTACAATGTGAAGTGGTGACAACAATGCACAAACAAAGCACCACAAAGGACTTTGCTGCACAGAGGCCACCACTGTGGAAATGAATTTACGTCAACGAGCTTCTGACGCAGAGCCAATGTTACACCTCTCTAATGCACCGAGACATGACAGTAAAGCACCAGGTACACAAATAAATCTACTTTCTTATGAAGAGAAAGCAACTCTATTTCAACCAATTATTTAAGGGATATGAACTCAGTTCCAGTGTGGAGGAAAAGCAAAGCCTGCTTTCCATTTCAAAGAATAATATAAAATAGGTTCCTACATTTTATGTAGGAATATGTACATAAAATGTACATATTCTTGCAGTTCTTTGCACAGTAAAAAGATTAAGCTTTGCGACTGTAATCTAATCTTTTTATGAATCATTTTATTTTAGCATGTTTTCAAGGTTTAGCTTGGAAATGTCTTCGCCTTCTTGCAGTGGTTTGTGTTTTTTAAGATTTAAAGCCTGAATTTTAAGCTCGGCAAAGGTAGAGGTGAATCAATCCGCCCTTTAGAAATGATTCTGGTTTCCATGTTTCTTTGACATCTGAGCTGCTGATTTTGACCAATTCCAATCAGATATTTAGACTTTAAGACTTAAGAGAGAAATTAACCACAAATGACTTTGTTGTTGAATGTTGGGGTTTTCTTAATAGAGGTAACAGTTAAGTTTTGAATCCAACAGGAAATTATGCATTTAACCCTGCAAAGTATTTAATCATAATACTTGATTTTACTGAACTGAAACAAGAAGATGCTCTTGCAGATCAAAAAATGGAGAATGTTCTAAATTTTTATGCATTTCCTGAACACAAAGGGGAAAAAATAAAATAAAACCAGAATCGTCCAATTACAATCTTTGACCAATTGACTGGTACGTTCTTTACACCAGATACAGTGGGAAAAATAAGTATTTCACACACTATTTCTTAAGTTTTCCAATTTAGTTGAGGATTCTGTAGTTGTCATTGTTGGTAAACCTGAGAGTGGGGCGACTGTGGCTCTGTGGGGTTTCCAGTACCTATTTTCCCCGTTGTGCATCATCAGATTTCCAATTCAAAGTCATAGAAGTGTCACTCAGAATATAAGAGGAAATCAACAAGACTGAGATGTTCTGCTTACCATAAAGACAAACTTTTTAAGAAGCAGAACAGTTTGTTGGAGCTTCTGTTATTCAGTTTAAAAATAACACTATTAAACCATCTAAACGTTTAATCTAATAAAAATGAAACATTTTAGGCTGTAGGATAAGTGTGAACCAGCCAGCCTCAGCTGGACTCCAGCGTCATCTCATGACTAAGCTTGTCAAGTCGCCTGTGGCTAGTTTTAAATTAGAGCTGTCCTTTTTTCTTCCAAGTATAAATATCTCTTTAAATGCAGGGAAGCTGTGAACATCAGTAGCTCCTTTGAATTCAGTAAACACAGTCTAAGCTGTTCTACAGGATAGGCTATGTAAAATCTATTTAATCATCCATGGAGTTTAAACTGCTGGAGACTCAGGTGATCAGAATGAAACTTATTAGCAATATCATCAGTTTTGTTAGTTTGAATGTTGGACTCTAACTAATAATACCTTTTACCTTGGCTGTACAAAGCATGTTTGCCACCTCACTTTACAACACTTCAGTGTAGCAATGGAGGAACAACACTAAAGCCAGCACTCATCCAAATAGCAGAAACTGGCAAATAAAAGATGCAGAAAAATACCCACCAAGATAAGAAGGTTCATCTGTAAACACATGGACCTCCCATATTGTTCCTCAAAAAGTTATGAAAGACCTTCTAAAACATGTTATTCCTACTATACAAAGCACAGCTGTGCACAGGAAAATATGACGATGATTTAAACGGATGGAAAATTAGCTGTAACTATACATGAAACGACATCGCTGGACACAAATGGTTATGTGAAAGTCACAGCTCAATGAATTTCAGACTAATGGGAACTTGACAGTTACATCCTGTGTGCTCAGGAGTAGAGAGGGAAAAAAAGCACAGCTGTCCATGTCCCATCTCCTATAAAGTGGCTGCAACTGTTGCCACAGACAATATTTGTAATTATGGGAAAGTCCTGCACAATGAGTCTTTCGATTTTTCTCTGTTTGGCCCACGCAGTAAATCTGAGAGTGCCACAGGAGATTTGCAGGGAAGTCTGTTGATTTTGTTTACAAACTAAAAGAGAATTATAACAAATTTTGGATGGTTTCTTTCAGAGTTTCCAAGTAGAGAAAATCAAGAGAAGAATACAAATTTTACAATAAATATATGCGACAATATATACACTACTATGTGATGACAGATTTTAGGATATATGACCAAAGGAAACAGGTGTCAATACTGGTCTATAATCAACAAAACACAAGCCTACTAAAAATGAACTAAACTGTTTAGTGAAAAACACTGCTACACAACATGTATTTTTATCTTTTCACATAAAGGGATATACTTCCAATAAATACATCATTAGGAATAATGAAATCATCATAACCAAACTTATAATGATGGAAAGACACGTATGTCTAAAATGTTGATGTTCTCGTCTCGTGTGCAGCAGTAAAGGCTGCTGTCTGTCCTGCTCAGATGATCTGATGAAGCTCCATATCATCAGGTAAAATAGAAACATGCCTCTTTTTTTTTTACCCTGATCCAGTCCTCATGCATTTGATTCAAAGCATTTTCACCTTTTTCAATGCAGCTCAGGATACACAACTGAATACAACTTTCATCCAGAATGCTTGGGATGTTTTCTTCACACATCCCATTTCCTTCAGCCAATTTCTTACAAAACAAACAATAACTCATTGTGCTATACATTTTATTTTAGCAGTATATTTTCAATATTTAAAGCATAAATTATAAATCATGCTAAATTATTATGGTTTGACCTCATGAATCAGAGTCTACATTCACACAGCAGGTAATTATGATATTTTGCTGAAGCAATCTTGTTGCTGATGTGCAGATTTCTTATGATCTGTACTTTTTGAATATTTCTAACCAGCACTGACATAGAAGATGCTGCATATTATCACATGGTGGAAGTGGTGGTTTGGGATGCTGAGCTAAAAAGATACTTCTAGATACTTTAGCAGCCACAAGACCATGCATGCCCACCCACTGTCTCCTGGCAAGCAGAAGTGTGATCCGATGAGCAGTTAAGAAAGAGAATGCCAGCTTTGTGTGAAAGCATATGCTCGGGGAGAATAAAAACAAGGATAACAGTGAAGAGGGTGGAATGAAATTCAGACAATCTCCCTAAAGCCTGTTCCTGTGGTTCACCAGTTAGTGGCACCTCGGGAAGAGGAATGGAGGGAGAGGGTGGGGAAGTGTGTCAGTTGACTGGATTAAAAAAAGTACAATCATTTCATTGAGTGAGCAATAAGCCAGTAGCTCAAAGCTGATCAGTTATTTGGATCACAGTCAGGTTTGGAGATTTGACATGGGGTCAATTCTGATATCGCAATGATGCCCACCGAAATATCTATAAACCAAACCGGAATTACACTAAATATCAAAACTGTTTCCACATTACCAGACATTACCACATTACCAGACCAGGTAATTTACACAAATATTTTAATAAGATTCATTTTACATAACTTTGTGAATATTACTATTCTTTGAGATTTATACCTACTTTCAGCGCTTATCTTTACTATTTTAGAAAAACTAAAATATTCAGCAAAAGACTCAACAAAAGTCCTTGGGCATTCGCGTTGAGCACGACTTCAGTGAAAGAGCTCGGAGTTTCTTTGCTATGTACAGCTAAACTAAGATTACCAAATAAACATGTACATAATTTAGTTTTTGTTGAATTGGCAAAAAGAAAACTTAAGCAAGCGCCTTTAAATGAGGTCAATTAGGTACATTTCTCCAGCCGAACTCAGACTCCTCCATTGCTTAATCTGCAGAAATACAGTCATTTCTGCTTCAAGCAGACACGTCAACAACCAGTGGAATACCAGTAAGAGAACTGGTATTTGGAGGAATGCCATCTCGTTAGTCACCCATAAAAGCTGCAGCTTGGAAAATGAGATTATTAGCCCGCCCACCATGTCTGCAGAAAGGGAGAAACACCACACTGCATGCACATTGACTTGTCACACAACGGGGAAACTCATAAGCAATACTTCTTTAAAATCACCAACATCCATTTTAAAATGCTGCTACTGGTAAATTGGGTCACAGCTGTGATTTAAATGGCTGGGGACTATTGAAATACCATTAAGGTATTGGAATACCATGCACACAACCAAGCTATATTAAAGATTTATTTAAAATTGATTGATGGTTTGAAACCACATCATTACAGGCTTACTTAACAAATGCAAGTCTCTGGCTTTGTGCATGCAAATGAATACAAAAAGGAATGAAAACAATTAATATTTGGGTCATCACTTCTCATGACACCTGAGTTCAAATCCCAGCAGGTAAGGCTGCACTGAGTTTGCATGTGTGGGTTCTCTCTGGTCACGGCTTTTTCCCCACAGTCCAAAAACACGACTGATATTAGGGCTGTTGTAAAGGAATATTTTAATAATCAAGTATTCTATTGATTATTCTTACAATTAATTGAGTAAATAAAAAAATTGGATTAGAAAAAATATTGGTTTTCCAAAAAACAATAAAAACCCGGACATTATCATCAATC
Source organism: Phalloptychus januarius (assembly GCA_902982915.1). NCBI lineage: Eukaryota > Metazoa > Chordata > Actinopteri > Cyprinodontiformes > Poeciliidae > Phalloptychus > Phalloptychus januarius. The sequence goes on from CADWAE010000482.1 coordinate 6,717,994, forward strand.
AATAAAATCCTCCCGGACCAAACTTGAAAATTGGACGTTATGCTTCTAGCAACAACTAATAGGCTGAAGTGTGAGCGTTGCCCAACACAGATAATGACCCGGCCAGAACACGTTGCATAAAATAATAAAACATAATTTAACAAATCTTCAAGGCAGATAAATTTTCCTCGAGGAATTATAATAATTGAGGTATTTGAATCATTCGAGGAATAATTACAGCCCTAGTGACTGAGTCCATGTGATAGTCTGGAGACAAGTCCAGTATGTACCTGTGATGTGATGTCTTGTCACTTTGTTAATAATTAACTGCAATAACAATTGTGCAAATACGTCTGAAGCGATGTATACTTTCAGAAATACACCTTCGATCAAGTGCATCTGTTTAGTATTTTACGTTTTTTTTCTGTTCTGGTTTTGGGTTTATGTTGTCGGGTACCTCAAGCTATGGACTACAAAGGCCCCCCAAAAGGTTATGCAGACACTTTACTGCCACCTAAGACAAAGGTGAAGACATTATGGTTGAACTATGCAAAAATGTCATGGTTTACCAATTTCCTGAATGAAAGTGGCATTTCAGTCTTTACCTTTTGTTGTAGGAAATGGTTAAGTTCACACAGATGACAGTGTATCTGTTCTATATTTCACAAGTCTTGTGACCACCTCAAAGCTATCAACACTTTCCTGTAGTTACAGCCTGCCACCCTCAAGTACTAAGCAATCACATGACTCTCTGAGCAACCTCTTATGGATACAAATGCAATCACTTTCCATCAAATATCACAAACCACTGACACAGTTGCCCCTGATACAACCCGCTCACAGGATGCATTACCTACAAATCAAGGCTGTCCTCCAGCTTGTTAAAAATAAAAGCTGGGCGGTAATTGTATTCTCTGTTCAAGGTTTGTAGCACGGCTGCACTTCAAAGAACAGAGAATACACCGATGCTAATAGTAAGAAACAGGAAGAGTATTTTCATTGCAGTGTTTGTTAGGTTCAGATGAAAGTAATGAACAATTTTCTTCATGGTGTTAATGTATAGCAAGGCTTTAAAAAGTTATGATTTCAAAACCGCAGAGGTTTTTACAACTTTATATCCAGGCAATACTCATCATTTATAGGATTGTTTGTTTTCACCATTCACTAGGACAGTGATGAAAGTGCACAGATGCTACTGCCCCTTACAAAGTAACAGCTTAGTGACTTTGTCAATGTAGTTAAAAGATAAATAATTAAATAAAAATGACTATGGAATTGAGAAAAACAAAAAGAAAATCAATACTTGCGAGAATAAAACAATGTTACAACACAACTGCAAAATGTAGATGCTACAGACAATACATTGAGCAAGGACAAAGCTGACTTTTCATATTTTGCTGTTCATTGTTGGCAAGAAGACGACTATTGTTTGTCCTACCTTATTCTATACCAGCAAAGAAGTTTATGTGATGAAGACCACTGGCAGCCAGATGTTCTGGGTAGCCTTGGAAAAGAAAGAAAACTTGTTAGAAAAAGTACTTAAGCACTAATGATATTGTGAAGGAAACACTTTTGACAACAAGATGGAGATCCACATGTGACAAACAAAAACTACAATTACAATTATTTCATTTCTAAGAGCATTTATCAGAGCTAGATGAACAAAGATAATCCCAAACATAGGATTTGTAAAAAAATGTATCTGACATGTTCTCCTTCCAGTGATAAATAATTGTCACCCAACTATGAAAGGAGGCAAAAGACGAAAAGGGATAAACCTTTCAAGGAATGAAAGTGCAGCATCTTCAGAGTGATTAGGTATTCACAAGCAGACAAGTCAAATCAGCAGTAATAGAGAAGACATCAATGCAGCGAGCAAAGACAAATGAGAGATGAGAGCCAAGAGATCTGAAGGGAGGAGAAAACCTCTGACTCAGAGCTCATCTGACTGCGGAGAACAAATCCATCCTATATATCATGATGTATTCCTGTACTATTCACAGCCATTCATTCTCTGGGACACGCGAACCAGTAGAGATGGACATCGCAGCTTCTGTTAATAAACTCGATCCATTTCAGGCCTGCTATCGCTACACGGCTGCACGCTCCTGCAGCCAGAAGGAATAGGGATTAGCTCATGTACTAACATGACACACAAATGCAGGGTTCCCTCCTCTCCTCTCCATCAGAGGGTGAAATGACATGATACCTCTGATCCTGTCAGAGCCTAAAAATACACAGCACAATATGACTTTCAGTGGAGCTTTCAGTTCCTCTCATTTATCACCAGTTGCTCCTTTTTTGCCTGAGTATTACCCACACGTCGGCAAGCCTTTCAGATGGAATTAGTAGAAATCACAATTGTAATTGGAAAACAGCCTAATGACAAACAGTTTCAACAAAGAAAACATTGCGACTTCTGACATTTATGCAGAGGAAACAAACTTGTATACCAATTTCCAATCACCTTGCGGTTATAATCCATGCCATTTAAATGTGCGCTCGGTTTTTTTCTTTGGAATAATACCAACGAGTACAAGCTTCGGTTCTTTTCATTATTCCACCAACTTGTTTTCTGCAAAAGCGATTCTTACCAACTTAACTCCTATTGGAAAAAAAAAAGGTACAGACGTTGTATTCAAGCTATATTTCATTCTGCCGTGGCACTGCAGTCAATAAAGGGGAGACGGTAATAATCTGGTTTAAAAACAGCTTGTTATTACATGAAAGTGAACAAATGGTGATCATAAAATGCTACTCTGGGACAGACTTTAGTGCTGTTAACGTGTTCATTTTTTTTACTGACAACATAATCTTAAGATTGTTTAAAATGACAAGGTTTGTTGTGACTACAAGAAACAATTAGATTAATTGACAATTGAAGTAGTTGTCAACAAATGTAGTGTGTGTATATATATATATATATGTAAATATATTTTATCTGTAAATATGTTTAAGACAAAACTCCCCAAGTAGCATAGTTTTATCTACATAGCATTTTATGCAGTAAAATGTTTTTTAAAAAGTTATTTATTTATGTATTTCTGATATTGTATAAAAAAGGCTTAATTGGTTTAATTTAAAAAACTGTGCAATTTGTTTATTTTTGTATCCATTTAATCAATCATCAAAATAATTAATAAAATAATATATTATTAAATTAATTGTTAGCTGCAGATTATCTGCTGGTGAAAATGGCCGTCTTCCATGGTGTTAAATGTTGAAGTAGCAGCTAATTTTTGATGAGATTAACTCATCTGTAAGGAATAATGCCCGTCATCCCATGCATGAAGTTGTTGCAGACTGGAAAGCTCCTTCAGTTACAAACTGCTGCATCCATGAAGCATAAAGCAGCGTTATCGCAGATTTTATAAACATCACTGCTCCTAAACAAAAGAAGTGCATCCCTGCTTATTTGCACATTTTTTCTATGTTTTTGTAAATATTCTGTTGTTTTTTTAAATACATATAAACATTTTGTATATTTTTAAGCTATCCTATTCACCTTCACATTTCTTTTAATCTGAGTTTTTTATGATTTCTGTTAAACTGCACAGTATTATTTTTTTATTTTGTAACAGGCTTTTTGTTATTCTTGCTTTCTTTTTCTATATTTCTATCTTGCTCTGAATCCACATGCTTTGACTTGCCTGTCACTTTGCTGCTGGAACAGCTGAATTTCCCCATTGAGGGACAACAAAGGTTATTTCCATTTCCATGTTTGCTATATTACCTTTTTCAATAACAATAAAGACAAGCTTACACCCAGTGTGTCAGGAGAAACCCTACTTCTTTTGTGTGCATGTTTGTGAGCTGCGTATGACGGTGAAGTTCAGGAACAATCACTGGTCAGTTCCGTCTTACTGCTACTTCTCAAATAATCAAGGCAGATTTTAAGTTTGTAAGAACTTAAAACTAAATGAAGACAAATGGAGGTTTGAATGCTCTGTAACGTCTCTTGGATTAACATAGCAGAACAATCAGATGCATTAGCATCAGACACTAAAGATGAGTTGACAGACGAGACAAAGACACATTAAGTGTATTTAGAGCTGAATGCATTTAATTAAATCAGACAGTTTGTCTGTTTATAACATTTTCTTCTATTTTCCAGGTTCTGAATTAAAGCGTCTGTATGTGGTCAATCTTAAAAGATTTACTTGTCCATTTTAAGAACATTTAATGGAATACATAATATTTAATATGACATTAAGAAACAAGCTGAAATATTTGAATATCTTAACTTTAATTGTGTTAAACATTTAAAATTATGGGGTTTTTGTCATCCTGAAGTTCGTCTAATATACTTATGAGCTATTTTTCCCTTTAACATTTTTAGATATAGTAGTTAAAAGAAACTAAAACAACACTGATTTTAATGTTTTTTAAGAACAATTTGTCATTTAGATTTTTCAAGGAACAAGTTGATGTACTAAGACTTTAAAGTCAATAATCATCATCATCATCATACTTATCTATAAAATAATTTCAATCAACACTTAGATAAAAACATTCAATAAAACAAGCAAAAACAATAAAACTAGTAAACTCTCCACTGAATTGACACAAGTGGATCTTTAAAAACCTCTAAAGTGGATCCCTGCCTCATAACTCATGATATGTTGATACAGTTTTTCTCCATAGGAGGATTAGTCAGTGCAGGGTTATAATACTGACACAAACTAACTATAAAATCACTAAATATTTCTGTAAATTAAAGTGTGTATCAAAGTAATTTTGCCCTCAGGAAGCAAATGAATACCCATAGATTTATGTGACAGAAGATAAATACAACCACAGTAATGCACCATTATTTTAAGAGCATGCAGCAGCAAAAGCCCTGCAAGACACAACTAAAGAAATATTGCTTCATGTCTTTCACTAATCAAATTGAAAGAATCATGAATAACAAAACTTATGACTGCATTTATTTCAAAGAAGCAGCATCTGTGAAATCATTAATCAGACAACTCTGTAGTTTTGGCTTTTCTGACTGAAATGTTGCAGAATACATTTTGACTTAGATCTTCATTAAAATTAATGAAAATTACACAAATATCATGTGCAAATAAAATGATTTCAACTGCTGCTGATGGATCCTGTAGGGCTGAGACTGTAAAATCATAAATTCAATATAAAGAAGGTAAACAAGACTTTAATCACGGGAAAGTGCTAAATGAAGGCAACTGGATCTGCTCTATTTCCTTGATGATATTTCGTCTCTCATCTGAAAGGCTGTCTTAGGCTTTAGGCTTTTCTATCTGAAAAGAAATTCAAGCAAGTGCAAATGCCTTAATTAAATCCTCACAGATAATTTATGTCTAGTTCAAAGCGCCCGCTGATGCTTTCAAAACTCCTGCTTTTGACCTCTTAACATGTTTTGAATTTCATCAGCTATATGTGTGATTTTGGTTAAAAGGGATCTAATATAAGTAGCCACAATTTCTGTTCAGTTATATCTCTATCCTCACTCTTCACTGCTTTTTTCTTATAGTAGAGAAATTAAAACATACAACAAACAAATAGTTTCATTACATTTTCAGAATGGAAAATTTAATATTCTGTTAAATATTAAATCCAAATGTCAGATCAGAACACTGGCGTTTGCAATTTAACAGAAATAACGGACTGTTGGGACCCAATATCTGGTGAATTACTACATGTATTTCTAGATAATTATGTATTAGATTTTTTTACATAACATTACAAGAGCTACACTTTAAGTTACGTTTTTAAGGAAATTGCTACTATTTCTAAAATCAGTTTGAACAGAAGGAATGGTGTAATGTAAACCTTAACTGGTTTTGACACCACGACTTTTCCCAACATTAGTTTATCTTAATCCCTGTATGCATTGTTTATTAAATGACATATGTCTTAACCACTAAGAGGCAGGACATTAATCAGAAATAGTATATGACTTCATGTTAAAATCTTTTTTTATATCTCTTAAAAATAAAATATGCCTCCTTTTAGTATTTTGCGTCACATTTCCATATGAATTGGGGGAACAGAAATTACCCAATTTTCAGCTTGTAAAATGCTAATTTTTAACCAACACATCCATTAGTTTCCCATTAGCCAACTTTTTATTATTATTATTATTATTTAAATTCCCAAACGCACTCAATACCAGTCTGCTAACCATGTTTTCTGGTCCTCAAGGCACACTGCCCTGCATGTTTTATGTTTTCCTGCTTTAACACACATCGCAGTTCAGCAAATACTGTTAATCAGCAATCAATTCAAGTCAGGTGTAGAGTCAGAGCAACATCAGAAACATGGAGCGCAACGATACAGACTCAGCCATTTTATTCAGGGACACATTTAAAAGTTTGAGGACAATGACTGAATTTGAAGCCCCTCTCCAAAGCCCAGTTATATTTAAAATAAACTTCATTAAAATTCAGCAACAAGGTAGTTGTTGCACACAAACAGTGCTGTGAGCAGACAGGTATTTTGCATCTGCGCACCATCTCTGTTCGCCAAGCTACACCTGTTCACAAGATTAGCTAGCAGCCGGTAAAATCCTCAGTGGAAAGCAAAAAAAATAAATACCACATCTGTTCTGTGAAACCCCGAGAAGCATTTCAACACACAAACGGTATTTACAGCAACACTTACCAGATTGTTGAGCATATGTTTTAAAACTTTTAAGAGTTTTTCGGTTGTTGCTGATTTATTTTATCGCCTGTCCAACGTCAAGATTCAATCGGAAGCCAAGATGGACGCCGGAAATGACGTCCACCAAACATCGCGATATCTGGTAGGTTGGTTCCGAAAATAAGGATGTTTATTTTAAGGATATAAGTCACCATAATGTAATTAACTCAAACCTGACAAGTCATTTTTGCTGTCGTATTGCTCTGATTAATAAATACCAGCTTGTGCATTATCAAAATATGCACACTATGTTCATTTTTCTAGTTTAATTCGGCATTCATAAATCAAAATAGCTTGTCTCTAAATTCTTGTGATTTTTGTCACATAAAAGTTTAAAAACTACAACTTAGTTATAGTCACTAATAATTTGTTGTGAAGCCTTTTTTAACCTGTTAACCATTTAAGGTGCATTAGGAGAAAATAAAAAAGTTTATGAGCAATTTATAGATTTTTTACATCTTCAATGAGCTGCATTTTTTAAGTAAAAATTTACCATTTGACTGCGCCATATTAGGAGAAAATATTACATTTGACAATACTGATGAAAGTCAAAATGACATGATGATGGAACTTGTATGAATAAACAAATAATTAAAAACAGTAAGCTCATTTTGTTTTGTGAAGAAAACTTCCCAAATAGGGAGCAGTTTAGAAAATGTAATTAATTTAATCTTTTCTAGTTCATTAGGAGTCAGCACAGCAAACACCTGTCAGAATGTTTTCTGTTTCATTATGTTAATAGAAACATTACAATATTGACTTTTTCAGAAAGCCTCTCAAATCAAAACAAGATTAATGTTCTATTTCAAAGATCAGTACCTAATAAGAATATCCATATTCCCTGAGACTGTCCACATTTTGACAAATTATGCATTTTATTATGCTATATGATTTATTTGGATTTTATATAAAAGACCAATACAAATTATTTTAAAGTGGAAGGAATGTTTCAAATACCTTTACAGGCAAATTATACATGTGTTGCCTACTCTAAAACCTACAAAATAAAGTAATTACCTTCAAAAATTCCTTTATTAGCAAAACAATCCACTCGTGTTTAGTTCAATCCCTGGATGAACTAAATCCAGCTGTTTCAGCACAAGCGTCAAGGTTATTTGGATAACATTAGAGAAAAAAACATAATAAAGACCAAGAAACCATCCTGAACATACCTTGCCCTTGGGGAAAAACTAGTGGGAATGCTTTAAAAGTCCTAAAGGTTAAGCAGTCAGTATAAAAATCAATAAAAATAACTTGGCTGGATTGCAAGCATCATGATTTCTACATGTTGTACTGTGGTGCTGTTGTCAGTAGGGTTTAATTGGAAGGGAAATGAAGAGCAGTGTGCTCAGCATAACACACTAAGTGCATCAAGAATTCATTTTCTGCTCCGTCTTTTGGGAAGAGAGTTATGTTCCAAACACCTGGTGCATGATTTACTGTATTGTAAGTAGGCACACAAGTATTGGCCAGGCTTGGATGGATATGATATTCACTCTGGCTTCATTCACTGATTACCTCTCTCTCTCTCTGGGAGTGAAGGTATGCTAATCAGTGAAATCACCTGCAGTGATCCCCATTGATTCAGCATCATTCCTCTTTTTCACAGTGACATGGGCTCCTTGCTGGGAGCACTGTTTAGCGGAATAGCTGCAGAAATGAGAGAAGCTGTTCTTGGAAAAGCCCAAAGAAAACACAGGTGTATCCCTACAAGGGAGCTCAGCCAGTATATCTTCACTGGGAACAGACTTCACACATGAAAACACTTGCAAAACGTAAGTAATCAGACACTGATGTCATGCAGAATCAGAAATCAAGAACAGAATACCCTCTGACAAAATGTCACCTTACAAGATTAACTGGTAAATATGAAATTGTTTGCTTGCACATGTTCCAAATGGACAGCCACAGTATGTTGGACCTCCAGCCATGAAGTAGTGAATACAACGGGCTGGAATGATAACTGTCGAGGTTTTGGAAGTGCAACATTTTATCAGAGATGATATCCATTTGGAAAACATATAGTTTTTTCCCAACCAAATTTGCTACAGACATTTCCTGTGTTCAAATATCCCAAAATATCAGAAAGTGCATTTTTGCCATAAATTGTTTTTTTTTAAATGCCATAAAACATTTATGGCATTTATGACATTTTAACTTCCACAATGTTCTGTCCATCCCAACAGCCCCCATAAGTCTGGTTTCAGCAAACATTGCAAATGCCTGTATCAGCATACTCTACATTTTCACTCTCAATAATGCATATAGCATCATTCAAATACCAACAAAAGTAGTTCTTATACGGTTGCTCAAATCACACCAAATCTGTGCTATAGTATCACATTGGGTGATATGGACCACTTTTCCATCATGAGGTCTGAAAAGTGCTCTCCTTTTTTTTAAAATAAAATAATAATAAAAAAATAAACTATGACTGAATTCATGGAAATGAACCAGAACCCTCCTTTTGCTAAGTCATCTGATATCATTATGAACCAGCAGGTTTGTGCAAATGCCTTGGCAAGCTGCACACAGAACAGGTGGTGTAAGCTCCATGTAGAGGGAGTAAAATTAACAATAATCACAACGGTCTCCATCGTGCTGTTCAAGTTCACTACTGAGCTTTGCAAACTGCATGGACTGATGGATGATAGAAAATAAAAAAAAACTGCATATGTGGAGCGATATCTGAAAGTCTGTAAATTAGCTGATGCACCTTAAAGAACAAAGATGCAAAGCTGAGCTGTGTCAGTGCAATTTGTCCATTCATCCACAGCAAACGGTACATTTTAATGGATGATGCTCATCCTAAATCTTTTGTCTACCACAACTTCATAGAGGAGAGTGATCAAACTATTTAAGCAATAGTTAAAACTATTCTGCCATAGTTTTAACCTTAGTAAAAAGTTGCTTTTGCTGTGTTAATGTCAAAGCAACTGGGATGCTATCATTGCTGTCTTCAGTTCTGTAGAAAAGTGTCCAATGGCTAATTGAATTCACTGAAAGTATCCAAGCAGGCTCTGTGCTTTACATCTTTATTCCTTCAAAGATTCAAACATTCGGTTAAAGAGCCATTGATTTGTACTGTGGTGTTTTTTAAAATTGTACAACTTATAGCTTTTGCTGTCAACAGAATAAGCAAGTTTGCCAAAACTATTCTTTTGCTCTAGTTATGCCAACCTTTTATTGCTCTATTACACATAAAGTCCACAAAATATAATACAATTTCTGACTGAAAAGTGATGTGAAAATCTTTAGTGGGTAGGACTTCTGCAGGGACTACATCTCTAGTTTTGGTTGTGCTGCTTCTGACAATGCCATGCATTACCCAAGCAGTTTCCTTAATGGCTTGACAAACACCTTTAACAATCCCTTCCACTTAACATATCTCTTCCTTATTTCCATTTTTTAATAATCTTCTTCTGTGCAGCTTTAGGTGTTAAAGAGGCAAGAGACGCGGTGCAAAGTGACAGCGCATAGCAAAGCTCTTGTCAAGTTTAACAGCTCCCTATCTGGGAAGCGGTGACGAAGAATAAAATCTTTACGGAGCAAGAAAAAAGAGCCATATGCTCCCCTGGTTAATTATGTATTTTTTAATAACATATTTATTGTAGGCATGAAAAATTCATAGGTTTTTTTGAGCCAAGTGCGTCTCTCAGCTTGATCAACCATGGAGACACATTACCGGCTGACTCACCATATATGCTTTGAATATCTTTAATTGCTATCTGTTCCATGTAGGCGTTCCTCTGCTCTTTATCCAGAGGCCACGTTCAGACAAGCAGAAGATTTGGGTGATTATAGGGATAGATCCACTTTGAACTGTACATAAATTACACATTTTAACCAAACTGATATATCGCGTCTCTCTAAGACTTTTCAGCATGTGTCAATGCAATAATTGCCTTTGGCATTACAAGAATCGCATATGTGCCCAAGAAAAGTTTGAGAGGAACATTAAGTTTTAAAGGATGCTGAACATGTTTTGTATTCAGTCAAGCTGATCTAGAACTCAGTATGCATCTCTGCACTCACTGGATAGGGTGTCTGCTGGTGAAGGGCCCCGCAAACTTACTTTAGCCTCTAAGAGAGTATTTAACATTCAGAATTGTGCACAAGATTAAGTGCAAAGTGTAAAAGTCACCCTGCCTTGAGCACTGACAGACCCCGACTTCCTGTTAGCCCCGTGTCATGATTCATTTTTGTTCTTTCTGACAACCGACAGGCACCGGTGCACAATTTAGAGAATTTTGCTTCTGTCAATCAGAAGCGCCAATGCCAATCAAATTACTCTGTTCTCTCTTGGCTCCCTCTTGTCTTTAATCACGCAGTCAGCTGCTTTTGTCATCTGGCGTGCAGTGACAACCACAGGAGGGGATCTGTATTCAACAATCATACATTGCAACACTCCCGCCCCCTCCATGCACTATACTGAAATAAGAGTGTGAGAAGTCTCTAAGAGGAAGAGAATGAGCGCGCACACATGCACATAAAGGCTCCTGGATATAAGAGCCAACCTCTTCATTTGGCTGTGCTCTTACAGATATGAAACTCTCAGAGGAACATTCTGGCATTATTGTCCTCAAGTGGCACAGAAATGTAAACACAAAAAGTTTGCTTAAGTTAATTATTCCATTTCCACTTAGTTGTCTATTTGCATAAATTCCAGCAGCTCTATGAATACATTATACATGTACAGACTTGGAAAACAAATCCATCATTTGCATTCAAGTTCTAAGTTTACATGCACACATCATCAGTGTGAATGTCTTAATAATTTGGGACATTTTTAACGATACATCTGAGGCATTGGTGTAGCATCAAGTTGTAATGATGCTACACCATGCATCTTCAAAAATTAATAGTATTAAAAAAACTAGACTAACACATTTGAATTCTCACAGCATGAAACATTTTGGATGCTCCAATCTATTCATACACCCAAAACATTTGAACATGTGAAAGTTCCTTAGCAAGTTGCAGACATCATCAAACTTTTTGGACCTTTGCAGGATCCTGGCAGAATTTTGACAGTTTATAGAGTTTATTTATTTTAGTTGTACTCTAGGCAGGGAGCTGGTCTTGAAGAATGGTTAATGCATTTTTAACTTAGTGTTTGTCTAATTTTTCTATTCCCAAATCAGTTTTGATGAATGTTTTGGGTTGTTGTCCCATTGAGACATCAACTTATGTCCACCAAGATAAGTCCATCTACAATAACTCTTTGAAGAATTTGAATTAATGTGAATTATAACATTTAATTTCCATTTGGGATCAATAATAATAGTTATAAAGTATTTTTGAATTTGTATTTGAATCTGAACCTGTTGACTTGAGGTGACGTTTGTTTTGGTTATGGTCATTATTTGTTTCCTAACTATTTTCCTTTTCCTTTATAAGTGTTTGATATGTCTGCAACTTGGTAAGGAACTAATATTCAGATATTAGTGATTGTGTATGGATAAGTTTCACCCTATATTTATAATTTTGACTTGTTTTGAACAGAGAAAATCCACATTTTTTTAAATTGTGCATCAAATTATTACTTTTAAAAATAGGTAAAATTGTAGGCTTTGCAAGCATTTTGTGTTTGGAAAATTTTTTTGAAACTTGTTAAAGTCACAAAGTTACTGTGACATTAATGCCATTTGTACTTTTATGTAAGCTTCTGACTTTCAAAGATTTTGCATATCTTTGAAAAGCTATCCAAAATCTTTTCAAATAAGGCTATACTGATTCACCAGCACTTTGTAGGTTTTATTTTATTAAATTGTTTTTTCATCCATTTGAAAATAGCATGATCAATAACTGCAAAAGGCTGGTGTTGTTTCTGCTTGAATCCAGCAGTGATAAAGACGCTGCATTTCTGAGAAATGAGAGTCTTGGTTCTAATCAGAATCATCAGTTGGTTTGATACCATTTGGTGTCAGATGGAGATAATAGACACTCAATATCAGCAAGTAACAGAGAGTAGCATAGCTTTTATGTGTTTACATTGCATGGATATGGTTCCCAGGCATGTTCAAATAGCATTAAAATTCACTGCTATAGTTGTTAATTTGTGGCCGACACCATTAATGATTTTAAATTAGGTTCAACTAGTAATGCTTGTGCCTGTTCTGAGAGACAAATATTAGTATGATAACATTTTTTTTCTTTTTCTGCAGAGAACCTAGGTTGCATTTTCTAAATTTCCCTTGTATTAGGATTAGCATAGAAGCCAGTATTGTCTTGAATCCATTTTTGTTCAAAAAGTACATGGAAGATGTGGTTTTAAGATCTCAAAATGAAAAAACCTTAAATTTTCCAGGCACTGTGTATACCACACTGTATTCTGTACTTAATTGGTTGAATGTTGACAAAGTGTACCTCTGACATAAACGTTTTTATAAAGCAGATGGACTAAAAATACCTATCTCACAGCAGAATCTATTAAATGACAACGTAGTTATCTAGTGACAGTCCATGTCTCTGCTGTGCAGTAAAGTGCTTCAGGGAAAATCACATCAATGTTTTGTAAAATGGCTTTGACATTTGACATTAACCATTACCAAATGACTGGCATGGGAACAATGTTTATGTGCTTTAGCATCCTGGAATAAGCTCTGCTGTGATTGTGCATCTAAGCACTTCCTACATTTCACAGCGATGCTTGTAGAAAATGTCTAACTTAAAGATCTCATTGTTTTCTTAACCGTGTTTGCAGAATATAAAAAGCGAGCAGAGTTTCCTCTCTCCACTCACACATTCCCACTTTAATGTCTAATATTTTCCATAAAAAAACTCAAGCATTTCCATATTGTAAAATGCCCACGCAAGTGAAGCTACTTCATCTTCAAAACACATTCTAGCATATTTTTTTTTTCAGAAAATGCATAATAATTTAAATGGTAATAACACAATATTCTGAACTGCCAGCACACTGCTACCCACACATGAGTGCATGTGCGGGTTGAGAGCTGAACGAGTCGAGAGACATCAGAACGCCGTGTTAACACAGTCTGCACTCCTTAATATCTTCGTCTGCTGCCCTTGTTCTTTGCTTTGTGAGGAATAAATACCTATTGATATAAAAAAAAAAGAAAGCCCTGAAAAAACTAAAATTAGTATTAAAAAAACAACAAACGAGAACTGAAAGTCACATGGAACTCTTCGTCTGCTTCTGTAATGAGAAGCTATCCACTGAAATTAGCCGTATTAGAGCCTCAGAGCGGAGCGATGATGCTGGAAGTCTAAGGTCAGCAACCTCATTTCAAAAACTGTGCTACAGGTAAATTTCCTCTAATGTGGTTTTGCAAATAAAACCCCAACAACCAGACAAGTGTTGGAAAATTCATTTGAGCTTGAGTGAATTTGTTGCAGCAGGAGAGTGAGTGATTCACATGTTTATACATAATCTGTTTAAATTAGGGTGGCGAGGAGAAATGGTCCTACAATTACAAAACCAGCAGGTCCAAAACAAAAAAATATTCTGTTGTTTTTTGCAATTTGACTGAATCCTGTTGCAAGGATGCCATAAGGAATGTTATTAGAATAAAAAAAGAGTGCAACAAAGAAGTGGGTTTCCTCTGTAATGCTCATGTGCATGTCCTCATAGAGTTCAGAAATAAAGAATGTTCTCTTTACTTTGCCAAAAGCAGTAATACAAGTCTGTGTTGTTCTGATGAGTCGGGCGCAGTAGGTTAATAAGGTAATGGCATCAGAAAAGCTTGGAAGTGATTCTCATATTCGTCTTTCACAGCCTTAAATTAGTAAAGATTTCCTAAAATTGTGAATAGCTAATATTCTCCTATGCTTATAATTTTTAATTTAATTATTTATTTGCTTCATTTTTAGCATTTTGGAGAAGATGTAAACAGAAATGGGAGCAACATAGAAAATGTGATTGAAAATGAAATTAAAAACATGTTAATTTCTAAAGGAATTCAAATATTAGTAAGGACAGTTTGAGCATGCTCTCTGGTCACGCTGTGACTGTGATCCCTCCAGCAGCTCCTAAACAAGAATCGCCATTCATCCAGAGAAGGTGTCATGTTTGCAGAGAGAGTCGGACCCAAAGGCAGGAAGGCAACAGGCGTCAGGCAGAACACAACACGATGGGGCGAGAATGAAATGTCAAATTTTAAAAATGTGCTGAAACATAACATGACACAAAGTCGAGAACAAGAGGAATGAACATAAAAAAAAGGCATAGAAAGGTTGTTTTTTTTGTGACTATATCGTATAATTAAACTGCTGTTTGTTTAGACCTCAAATGTGTCCAGTCACTGTTATCAGCACCTGCTGTCTGTAGTGGTATTAATATTGCTTTTGGCAGCTAACTCTAAATTAGTTGGCAGCATTCATGCAAAATTGTATTTTGTTGTTTCAGTGAAAGATGTTGCTTTCAAGATTATTTCTTCACAGACGAAGTGTATATAAAACCCACAGAGACACAATAAAAGCTTCCTCAATATCACTGCTCAGTAATTCAGTTCAAATCAAAGTAGCATCTTAAATTAAATCCCAACAAATATGCAGCTTAGATTAATTTAGAAATAGCAAAATTGTCTTTTTTTAAGCACTAAATTGCACTCATATTCAGTTAATTAGAATAGACATATTGGTGATTCTTGTTTGTCAGATTAAAATCAGCTTTTCAAAATAATCTTCAAACTGGTATTAAACACTTTTCATCAAAGCTACATTACTGCTTTGAAAGCTTGTGTTTTTATTGGTCATGTGCAATTTCCTCATGTTTTTGTTGAAAGTCATCATAGTTAATAGCATAAAGGCTTTCAAACATAAATCTCTGTGTAATTAATCTGATATAATGTGTTTCACTTAGTAATAAATAGGTTTTTTAATAGTATCAAAATTTATCGAGTGGGTTTGTAGATGTTATGACTTAAAAACTGTTCTTATCCAGTCAGTTTTCATATTTTCTTACAGTTGTAGAACCATTTCTAATGTAGGGCAGTTTCTGATCTTCATTGACATGATGTGGAAATAAGCGAAGGAAAGTTAGTTGTCGCCAAAATCATGTTTTCTGCGCGCCATCCCTAAATCTGGACATGGACAGAGAGCCCAAGACTGACCTGAGCCCAGGTCAAGTTTTTACACTCATTTAGACACATTTGTAGAAAGAAAATATGACATAACCCACAATCAACGTAAAACTAAATACTATTTGTAGGTTAGCTGTGCAGATGTGACACCTATATTGTGATACTTGGAGGATTTATGAGCTAAAACCTTAAAAAACATTGGATGTGATCAGAACCAGTGCCACCCACGGCCCAGTTCAGCCATTGGTTGCTGTGGTGACAGAATGCAGGTAGATGAAGAGTCGCTGGTAACCGAGGAGACGCATGGACTTCGTCCTGTAACTTGGGAGTCGAGACATAACAGGTGCTATTTGACCTCTGCTTCGTCAAAATCCTTTCCACAAAAAATCTATTTCAATTCTGTCAACATTTACTAAATGAAAAACAAATAAATGATCTGTGTGCAAAGAAATAAAACTTAGTTTAGTTTTTTTTCTTTTTTATAGTTATTCCTTTCCTATTTTTTATCCAGCCCAATTCAATTAAATCAAGAAAGTCAGAGGAAGTCACAGCTGTGAGAACTGCACAAAAACATGAAACAAAAAAACAATGGCGAACTGATTGCACACTTGATATCAGTACACAAAGTAAACTTGAGAGTATTACAAAGAATATCAACAAATATCAGAATCTAATTAGGAAAGTGGTTTTCTATACTAGTGCTAAACAAAGGAAAGCAACCCAGCACAGCGTGCATCACCCTCACATCTCAGCAGCTGAAATGCTCTGAGCTGCAGCAGCTCAGTCAGCCCACTCCTCTGAGCTTCATAGGTGGGAAATAAGATGGTGAGGCGGCAATGCTGATGAAATACCAAGAGAATTTGATTTGAAATTTGAGCTTACTTTTATCTTTTACAATTGAGAGGAGCCTATGGAATATTTATGACCTTCTGACAAGAGCACAAATGGAATTGCAGCTTCAAAAGCCTGTGATAAAGTGGGCCTGAAGTGGGCCATTATGTTTAAATCAGCACTTCATTATGGGCAGAGTTTCAGTGTGTATTTTTAAGGTATGTTAAACAAACACAATATATTATATCAGTAAGTGATCACCTGGGATGCAGGCTAACCAATTATTTAAGTTACACAAAACAGATTTCCCACCCAGCTGTTTTCTCAATGCTAAACTAACTTTCTTAGCTGCTGGGTGTAACTATTATTTTAAGACAGAACAAAACAGTTGTGCTAATCCTCCTACGCTTAATCCTATCCCTAGGATTTAATTCAAACAGCAAAAAAAAAGTAGATATTTTATAAATTGTTCCAGAGGATTTTATTTATTTATCTAAACTCCCATCTCTCTTATCTGTACATATAAACAGTTTACTTTAGTTTCAAGTATTTCAGATTCTTTTCGACTTCCTGCTCTGTGTTTTATTTCATTGTAACAGATTCAGCAATTACGTCTGAGCATGAAGAATTGCACAGCACCCTCCATTATTGCCTCCATGTGTACCAATGCCATAAAACACACTCTTTATTCTAGTTCTACGCTTTGGAGATCTTTTATTAAACAGCTCTGTGTCACAGCTTCTGTTGTTTAAAACATTTTAACTCCTCATCTGTCCACAGAAATGGACAAGTTTAGGGAAACAGCTCTTCTGAAAATAAGATGTCTCAATGTTTTTGCTTAAAGTTCACCAACAAGCTTCAGCAAAGATAGTTGCACTCGCACTTGTGCAGGTTTTCTACCGATAAGCATCACACATAACCTCAGGAGACCTGAATTTTCCAGACCATATGAGGCTGTGTATTTTTAGCACCCTCCACATTTATTGGCACTTCTGGTAAAGATCCATAAAAAGACTTAAAGTAAGGTAATCTTTTATTACAGCTGCACAGCTTCACTCTGCGTGGTGCAGAGTGTGAGTTTGGAGTTGTTTTTGCCTCAACATCATCCTTATGCAATTGTTGATGATTAAGCCTGGGTTCTTGTCAAACCTTTCTTGAAAAAAGTCCCAGCTGTCATAAACTTGCTTTCTTTTTTTTTTTTGCTCTGACTATAGATATGGGCAGACTTAGAGAAAATAGTGTTACACCTGTTTACTGACTCAACAAAATCTGTATGCACGAAGTTTCCACCACTCACACCTGCAAATTCAATTTGAATCCCTTCCTTGACCAAACATAGATAAAGTGGAAAACAAACTTTTGGCAATGCTGTCAATGACTTGCTCTCCTATCATGCTTCACCTCATGGTAACAGAGTCGTGGATTACATGATTAAATGTTCACAGACCGTCTGATCTATTTCTAACACATTTCTTATGTTTATCTTACAGGATGTCTGGCGGTGACAGAAGTGGGACATTAATGATTTTGATAACGCTTCTTAACAAGGCTTTTTTCTCATCTTTACCAGGGTTGCCATTGAAAATGTATGTCAGTCTGGAGAAGCTCCCAGATGACAGGCTGTGAAAACAGCTGCATTATACAAAATAATTTTATAACAATTAATTACTGCAGACTACTGATGGAAACTGTTGACTCAGTGTGATATACACTGCACCGAGGCTACTGTACCACCGTATATTTTGGGGAGGACATGACACTTCCACATCCAAACAGAACATCCTGTCCCGCTTCCTGCGCCAAAAGTGACACACAAACACAGATATGACACACATACCGACTCGCAAATATTACAGAACATGCATCTCTGCAAACATCCTGCTTGTCACATTCTCCTCGTTCTTTTCATTCTCCTTTTTCCTAATTATTGTAATATGCCACTGTCCCGAGAATAAACTCTGAAGGTCTCACAGAATTGCAAAGTGAAAAAGAGGAACTCAGTCTAATGAATGTGGTAACACCTTGTTCGTTTTCTTTTTGGTGTCCTTATTGTTTAGGTTGTTGCTGTGTGTGGTTCAGGTGTGTGTGAAAGCATGTGGAGGGAGTGTAAAAGAAAAAAAAAGTGAGTCCTGTTATACCAGGGAGGGCTGGTCATCTTGTTTCTCTATTTTAGGCTCAACTTGTTTCCCTCTCTCTCTCCCTGAGTGGGTTTTGTTTAGCGTGTGACTGCATGTGTTCTGGCTTCTGCGTGTTTGTGTTTATCTAAGCGTGTGTGTACATATGTGCACGTTGCAATGAACTTTGTGACCTTTCCATGATGGTCTGGCTAAATAAAGACACACACATCTTTCTCCCCTCTTCATGTTTGGCAGCTTCGCTCCGCCATCTCAAACAACTGCACGAGTCGAGGTTTCGGTTGCACGTCGATCTGCAGGATTTCACGGCCTGTAATGGTGGTTTCCACTTGGGAGATTCAGTCTTGACTCGTCCTCTGAGTTCATTCGAGGCCGTGGTCTTTCTCAACAGCTCTAATGGAGTTATTAAACTGATGCCATGCTGCCCATGACAATCATGTGACAGCTTTGCCTCTCAACTCTTTCTTTATTAACACCAGGAGTAACAATAATGCGTCAGTGTTTATGAAGCTGTGAAAAACACAGGAGTAATTGTGTCCACGGGGAAAACGAAAATGAGCCTCATGCTTGAATCTTTTTTGTTTTTTTTCTCGAAGTGTCACACATCCAGTCGTAAAACAACCTAATTTAGGATGCGATTTATTCAAAATCACATGCAGGAGCCCCAACCTGTTTACATCATGCTTTATCAAACCCCTGAACCTCAAACCTTGCTCAGGCCAACACTGGTGCAATAAAAATAAATAGTACCTTTACAGTCATATCTCATTGGAAATACGTGAGCTGAATTACAAGTCAAAGATCTAGGAGAAAAACCTTCAGAGAAACAATAAATCATATGCAGCAGGGCGCTAAACTTTATTCTGCCTCTGTTTGGTCAGTGCTCTGTGCAGATAGATGTATCTGATTTTATGTAGACTGTTCCATTATGTTGCTTATTATTAGTTACCGATTAAAGCTCTTATGACCTACTTTAGTGTGGAAGTTTCTGTTCAAATGCTGTTTGTTCAAGTTTATTTTTCAAGTTATGTTAATCTACTGCATGATGGAAAGTTATGTATACTGTGTAATACAGTATCAGGGGAGTAAATGATCATGCTTAGTGTAAATATGTGCATAGCTATAAAATAAAATGAGGACAAATTAGGCTCAAGATTTGAAAAAGCTTAATTATTCAAATGTTTATATTTATTAGCAACTCTTGAAAATAACCATTCTCTTTCTTTGTCATCAGGAACATGCTCCAAGATGTCCAACCACAGAACCCTTAATATTTTCATGTCATATGAAAATATTTAGATTTTTTAAAATTAAGAACATTTATTAAATGGTGGCATATAAAAAAAATTCTGTTTTAAACAAAATGAACAAACTCTATTTGGGACAAATTTTATAAAATAAATATAACTGATGCATTCTTCTCTACTTTTTATTAGGTTCCAATTTTTGAAAAGAAATTTTTCTCTTAAGTGAAAATAAGATTTGGCATAAATCATATCTGATGTTGCAATTGTGGTGGGATTATTAGTGACGAGATGCAAGCTAAAAATTGAGGAAGATGAGAAAAAGGTGCTTTAATATGCATGAGCTAGAAAACATAGTTAGTTGATTACCAAGAAGTAAAAGGTTTTTTTTAATCACTGCAAGTTAAACTGAAAATTGTTCTACAATAAGGAAAGAAATTTTGTCTTTTCTGCCCAGTGGTTTTATATGAAATATTGTGACCAATATTTAGTACATTTTTTGTCTAAATACAGCACAAAACTCATCTTTATACGGTACAGTTTGAGTCAAGCTTATCAAGTGAGGTGTTTGATGAACAATTGTCCAATCACTCTGGGTCAAAGCTGAACATTCAGACTTTATGTGTCCAAATCCTTCTGAAGTTTCAGTAAAACATTAACCAATAGTTTGGAGACTTTATGAATCCCTGGAACTAAACAAAGGTTTTCTGCAACAAACTGGGCTTCAAGTTATCATGGTCAGAAAATCAATGTGGAAAGTTAACTGTTTTTCTTATGCTGAAAGTCACCAAATCTATTTTATGTTGCAGGCCTCAGGTGTGTTAAAGCAGGTAAACAAGCTTATAACACAATGAAGCAGCCATTGAAGTTTGGTTTGGAAAACTGGGTGAAGTAGATGTCAAAAAAAATACTTTATTATTCCCTTCTTCAATAGGAACTGTGGAACTGTTTGACATCTTTGTTCATAATGTTCTAAACATTTTGAGTAAAAGCATTTGCAGAGCCCATGAAAAGTACTCACCTCCTTACATGTTTTACCATTTTGTTTCTTTTACAAATCAATCATGGCCAACAAAAGTTATTTTAAAAAAGAAAGAAAAATATTTTAATGTCAAACTGAAAAATGAGTGAAAATAAATGACAAAATAAATAAAAAAAATAAGTAGCATAAAATAAGCAACTGTTGAAATTTTTACCCCTTCAAGTGAATATTTGCACCTTCGACTGCAGTCATAGCATAAAGTCTGCATAGATACCTGCATTCCTACTGGATGGTGTTCAAAACTGGAAAGACAAGAGAACATGCCATTCAAATGATACATGCTGAAATGGTTTGTTGCTCAAATTTTGCTCATAATAACAGTGAGACAGATTATTAAAAAGTTTACAAAAGCAGATGTAACAAACAAAACTGGACTAAGAAACAAAACTTCCTGATTTGTAGGAAGTTGGAGTACCCAGAACAAACCATGGGGAGACCCTCCATGCAGAAAGAACTGGGATTTGAACCCATGACCTTCTTGCTGCAAGGCTTAGAAATAATTTAGAAATAAGCAGAAAGAAAAATAAATCTAATATAAACTTTTTTCTACCCAAAGAAACATTTTCTAACTTAGTATTTGCAATGCTTTAGTCTCTGAGTGTTTTCTACATTTGCTTAATCTTTCTGCTTATTATTAGAGCTATAAAGTCAAATTGATGGTGTAGTTTTTTTTAGTTTTTTTAATTTGCTTCTTCTTTGTTTACTTGCAGGTGTTTTCCCAGATCGATTACACCCAGGAACACCATGTGGCACCGTTCCGAACTCAGCTTAATTGTAGATTTTTCTTCTTTCAGAAATAACAGATGTCTCCAAGGTAACAGCCACGGGGGTGGGGGGAGACGGTCAAATGAACAACAAATGAATGCCCAATTAAGCTTTTAACAGTTTACTTTATTCACACATGCAAAAGATAAATAATGAATAAAAAATAAATAAAACCAGCCTCTGTTTGGCCTTTGAAAAGAAAACATGTGCTGTAAAGGAGGATGCTAAAAGTACCGCGTTGTCTAACATTGTCTAAACTTGCCCAACCAGTCTGTCTTAACAACCAGGCCAATATTTATACTGGGGATTCTTCCAGTATTTACACTGTTAGGTGGTAGTGATCCCACCTAACAACAGAGGTGGTATCAACACACATTCAGAGCATCACTCTGCGACACAACGGCTGCTGAAATGATTCTAATCATAATTGCCTGTGCCCTCTTAAAAATGACATTTTTATCACAGGCTTCACAAAGCAAAAGTGCATTTTAATGCCTCCACCTCTGGTCGCCTTCCCTGTGCTCTGTTTCTCGTTTACTCATCCAGCCTCTCGGGAGTTTTTTGAAGCCAAATTGCACAGAGAGAGAATTTATCTGGCGTCAGAATGGGGCTGAGATTGGAAAAGGGGAACGCTCGTTGGTGGAACGCCCTCTTGAAAGCATGCATATTCATGAAGCCAAATGCCACATCCATCAGAAAATTTATAAAATGCTTGTTGCACATCCAAATCCAAGCCTGCAGTGACTCTTAAAAACCAACAAGAAAACATGCTACATAATATGATGCATGTCACGTAAAATTAATCTAAAACACTAGCAAATCTGTTTGGAGAAGAAATGGAAAAACAGTAAACTGCTTGCGGAAATGTGCCTGCACCCTAAACTGAAACTTTGCTCATGCACATTTTATTTAATATAGGCATTCAGTCTCCTTGGGTAGATATTTAACATTATTTATCGTGAACCTGATGAATTTAAATGAGTTTCATCTGAACTGATAAAATCTGACATTTTACATCCGAAGAGATAATTTGAAGAAATGTTACAAAGACGCCAAAGGATCCCATTGTGCAAGCAAATTCTGGCATTAGTCTACAAAGAACTAAATGTTCTTGGGTCAAAATGCATTTCTGAGCTGCTTGTCAAGTATGAACCATGTAAACCCCTCAAGTCTTCAGACTCCTGATTACTCAGTGTTCCACAAAACAAGGTGACGCAGCGTTTAGTCTTCATGCTTCTCAGATCTGGAATAAACTCCACGTCAATTTGAGATGTGCAGAAACTGCTGAATCCTTTCAATCAGGACTGAGAAAAATGACTGCTTGTAATCAAAGACTCAAGAACTGTTTGCTTGAATTATGGGACTGAATGTAAGGTTTGGATTTGTATTAAAATTTTAGATGAAACCTCCAATTAAAATTGCTTTTTAAATCTGTATTCACATTTGTTTTTTTCAAGTTAATTTGTCTTGATTTGTACTGGCTTATAAAGGGATCACTGAAGTTAGGGGAATCAAAAAAAGCTTTAAAGGTGACCTATTCTTTCTTGAACAGGTCAGGAAAGATCTATGGGCAAAACTTGTTCATAAAATCTCTTACATAATAAGATTTTAATCTGGCCAGTTTGAGGTACTTTCACAATGAGCAGTTTTAGGGAGTCTTGTTACTTTAAATTCAAATAAGCTGCTGCTGGCCACGCCGCCAACTCAATGTTTACATTCACACATAAAAGTTGTCATAAACTGACACACAGTTCCACAACGGTGCATCTTTGAAGAGCAGAAGTAGAGCCTCCTGCACAACCAACAAGAACACAGGAAATGGTTTCTGGATGGTAAGTCAGCAACTAAACACTTGTCTCTTCCAGCAGCCACTGTACAGGGCATACAGCAGTAAAATCAGCTTGGGTTGCAAAGTGATGAGACACTGCTGGCGCAGTGCCCAACAAATGTGACGTGACAGTCGGGACTTTTTTGAAATGGCTCACTTTCCAGACACAAAAAACCATTAAGGTATTGCCAAAAAAAATGGCTGAGTGGTTTGTTAAGCACTTGGGTTGTTTTTAAAAGTTGCTGAGACCCAAATGGATGAATCAGAATGCATTTGGTTCCCTTTAAATTTACACCATGACAGTGTAGAGACAGTCATCACTAATATGAGAAAAATATGTAAAGTATAACCCTTCTTCAAAATGAAAGAACAACACAACAGAAAATGATTAGAGATTTAAATTTAGACTAAAAATGTCTGAAATCAAATATTAAAGGTGCTTTGACAAGGAATTAAACCATGTGCATATTTATTCATCTAATTTTAAGGTTTGTTTTTAAGTTGAATTGAATAAACCTCACTAAAGGTGGAACAGGAGGTGTGTGAACTTTTGAGAGCCACTGCAATTATGCATTTTTACTCCCAGTGCAGGCGTCTCCCTCCTCACTGCTGAGGGTTGGCTATGCGCACCAGTCCTGCTTTGTATTCAGTGTCAGGTCAGCGAATCAGGGGCACAGGGACGCTGTGTTTCAATGAATATACAACACGGTAAACATGAAACTGACTGCTCTCAATTCTTGGCCTTGATAAGTTATCTGTTCACCTCCTAGAGCAGCTTAAATCAAAGCTCTGCTATGAATATGGAAATGAAACTACAGGGAGATAAAGGAGGGCAGATTTTGAAGGTGCATCCTCTATGACTAGGACATTTGTGTGTGTGTGAGAGAGATAGAAAACCAGGACAGGGCAGCTTGAACATGGATCTGTGAAATCTCCAAACTGCCCGTCAGCATAAATCAATCATAATTCACCGAAGACCTGCTGACCTCAAATCTAACAAGCTGTCACTTCCGGAGAGAGCGTGTGAGGGGCTGCTTTGCTGCACTTCTCATGATTTGAATACAGCTGGTGCAGAATGACATATTAAGCATGTGTGTGTGTGTGTGTTCATACACAGCCTAATTCCTCCTAGACTTCCTCTGTGTTTGTTGGCAGTAGGCAGCCTACATCTCATGTCCCACTGTGATAGGAGATTTCCCAGTGACATCTTGAACAGCCATCAGCCCACGATGTTATGGACTATTTCCTGAAGTTGTGTTGCCATTGAGGGCTTTTTTACGACAGCTGGAAATTGCTTTGAATTGCACTCGGCTTCGATGCGTATGCAGGAGAAACACCTCATATTTGTGAGCATATTCCAAAATGTCCTCCTGGAAATTACAATGTCGTCTCCCACCTCCTAGTTTTCCATGATGCTTCATTACATAAAAATGTATGAAATAAACGGAGCGGAGAATGACTCATGCTTTTCAAGTTGCTTTATTTTCGAACTGGGAGGGTGTGTGTAGGGGAGGCCATGACAGACGGGAGAGATAGTAGATTGTAAAGCTTAGACCGAACAATTTGGTCCAAACACAGTTGAGGAAGAGACAAAGCAGGGAGCGTCAGAAGGATGGCGATCAACTGCATCTGTGACCTTTAAGTCATGAATTTTGACTTTTTTTAAATAAACAAAGTAAGACTCTTGTAACAGGAGACTTTATTTGGTGAGTTTTGAACGTCTTTGCCACTGAAAATGTTTAAAAACCAACATGAATATGACCTCTGTGGCTGTTTCTTTTAGTAATTTCATGGAACTGAAGCAGCATTTTTTTTAAAGGAAACCAGGGAACTGTTAAACAAGTGCACAAAGCTCCCGCTCACATCGGTTTGATTAAATCATATTTAAACCTCCCAGCAGCTCCATGTGATATGGATCGTGGCCTTAACGTTCTACAAACTGCTGACATTTTCAAGCTCGATTACTGTTCCGAGGAAAGTTTGGCGAGGGGAGAGATTTTCCTGCTGCAGAGTTTTAAGCTTGGTAAAAATTGCACCCTGCTGAATGTGCTTGTAACTCCGATGAACGATTTCACGCCACTACGACGAGATGAAACGATGGCAAGTTTTGCATTTTTGGATTCTGCACAAAATCCTCAAGAGTTCTTGTTGTTTTGAGTTAAAATGAACTGCACTCTCACCAAGCACTGACTTTGATGGTAAAAGGAAACTTTCGCTCTCGTCGAGGAACTTAAAAATTTGTACAGTGTTCTCTTTCTTTGTTCAGTTGGCTTCATTCTCTGCATAAAAGCGTAGTATAATTACAAATAAATAGGTTACAGACAGAAAACGCAAAGCAATTAAATCTTCAATCTGTGCGTTCCATCACATACACCAAAACAAAAAAGAAGAAGTAGTACTTAGTAAATACGTCACAGAGCCAGATGTCACTGAGTCAGGCTGGTGTTCTGTAAGGCTCTTTGGTCCCTGCAGGGTGCTCACTAGAAAGCCATGCACTCAGCTCACATAAGGAGAAACACTGACTTTCAGCTTGATCAGACTGTCTCAATGTGGAGATCTCTTCATTGACAGCAATATGTTGCCTGAACCTGCAAATCTGGTCTCTGCTCTGATCAATATTACAGTAGATCTGCAGCATCGCAGCCAGATGAGGCACTGACTGTTTCTACAGACGGAGAAAAGAACAATAAAGTCGTCCCACATGCAGATACACACACATACACATTCACACAGGTCAGCAGGATTAGGAAATTGGTGTGTCACTGCTGACAGCCCTTGTCCCATAGAGTTAATAATAAGCCTGTTGCGGCGTTCACAGTTAGACACATCTTCCTCTCTTGTTTTCATCGCTGTCAATACCTCTGCCATCCATCCATCCTCTCTTGCTTCCCTGCAGCAGAGAGGTTTTGCTGCGGGTGACGCTGTGTCCCAGGTGCTGCTGAAGAGCCACTCAGACACATTGTTCACCATGACCCCTGTAGGTGTAATTAAGGGGAGCATCACGCACCCATAACTGCATTGTTCATCCACCTTTTACAGTCGCTCTAAGTGTCTACCTGGTAAATACTAGCAGTTTTTTTCTTTTTTCTGAAAATAATGCTTGGAGTTTAGATTATATTCTAGTTTTTTTTTTTTAGTCTTCAACAGATGTAGCTCACATTAATGAGCTCTGAAGGAGGATTAAAGCAGTTCTGATGGTTACATAAATGTCCAGCTTGTTGGAAGAGGTCCTCATGGTCCAGTCCATTCAAAGTGACAGTCCAGTTAAAAACAGGAAACAACATGTCAGAAGTTCCACACTTCAATAACACAAGTTCAAAAGTGACCCATATCTCCTTTAAGTTTAAAAATAAAATAAAAATAGGAGCCATTTTTGGGACTCCTGCAAAAGTCAGGAGCAAAGGTGGCTTTCCACATAAAAACTCCTCGAGTTGAGTTTGAAAGGGCACTCTTGTTTGTGAAATCGCATCTGAGATCGTTTGAAACCTTCTCTTGTTGTTGCTCTTTAAAATCAAGGAACACATGTTTGCCCTGCAGCGGGACGAATTAAGACTGCAGACGTAAGAAATCACCGCTAACCTTGTGTCCTCCTTGTGCTCTGTGCTGATAAATAAAAGGCCCCCAGGCGCACAGGAATCTAAGGCCACTTGCCTTCTATAGCCGGTACTTACAAAACATTGTATGTACATATTATAAAAGTCTTTATTCACAATGAAAACTTGGTTCTCAGGACATTTCCTGCAACATGTACATTTCTGCAGCGATGTGTCCTTGAGTGGATATAATCTGCATTCAGGATCTTATCGGCGGTCCTGAAGCACCAAGCAGTTTTATGCAGTCAGCCCCCTTTTCATGTCCCATTTTCAACTCATCCCCAGTTTCAATTTATGATTAAACACACTTTAATTTGTCTGTTTGCGCACTGTGGTGGAAAAAGTGTCCCTCAGTTCTAAATTTTACACTGAAATCTTCACACTTTAACATATTTTTAAAACAGCCCTTTGAGTGTTTGGAAAAATGGAAATGATTGTTCTGCTTTGCCTCAGAAGCTCTTTCTGTGTGCACGTTTTGTGCAGCACATTTACATGCTAAAAGAAAGTACCCTTGGTGGTTCTGCACAGAATCTTTTTAAAAGCCTTTCTGAAGTCTTTGTTGAAGATGGTGTATATGACTGGATTGAGGGAAGAGTTGCAGTAGCCAATCCAGAAGAAGAACTTAAAGAGTGGGTCGGGAATGACGCAGGTCTCTGGGCACACAGCCTGCAGAGAGTAGGAGAAGAAGAAGGGGAACCAGCACACCACAAAGACACCGATGACCACAGCCAGGACGAAGGTGAATCGTTTCTCCCGGTTGACCATTGCTTTACGCCTCGCAGCCCCCGGATTGCTCTCTGTTTTTGACTTCCTTCCTGGCACCAGGCGAGCGCCCTTCGAAGTGGCAATCATGTCACGGTAGCGCTTGACTGAGGCTGGGGAGTGGATACCCCCCCCAGCAGGTGACCCCGGCATGCTGGCGCTCCCTCGGCCCCCTCCCTGGCTGTGCTCTGCGTCACTCTCTGTGCTTGAGCTGTCGCCATTGTTATTGTCAGCCTTTTTCCCTCTCAGCTTTTTGGCCTTCTTCGCCTCCTTCTTGGTTTTGGGTGCAGGCTGAGGCGCAGTGTTGGAAGAGGGGGCCGAGGTGTCAGGGAGAGTTGTGACGGGGGACACGGCTGGAGACTGGGCAGGGGGCTGCAGGAGGTTATTAGTGGTTGGATTCTGGGGACTCTCTGAGTCTCCTGGGGATGGGGAAGGGGTGATAGCAAGAGTAGGGGGTCTGGCGTTTGAGGTTTTGCTTGCTGAAGGGGGAGTGCTCTCTTCGTCATCCTTTCCATTGGCTTGTATGTGTCGTGCAGGCTGACTTGGAGTTGCACAGGCGACCCCATCCTTTCTGGGCTCCCCAGGAGGGCAGCGTGTTCTCTGTTTGGCTATTTGGTAGATTCTCACATACACCAGGATCATGATGAGGCAGGGGGCGAAGAAGGAGCCAATGGTGGAGTACAAGATGTACCATCGCTCATCATTCAGCTGGCACTGAGGTCCTCTCTCACTCGCCTCATCACTAACCTCACTCTTGTTCAGTGAGAGCAGAGGGGGGAAGGAGATGACGGAAGAGATCAGCCACACCACCACAATGGCTCCTTTGATGCGTCTGGGAGTCCGCTGGCGCCCGTAAGTGACCCGGGAGATGGACAGGTAGCGGTCCAATGAGATGGCGCACAGGTGCACGATGGAGGAGGTGCAGAACAGCACGTCTAGCGCCAGGTAGATCTCACACCACAGAGATTTAAAGTACCAGTAGCCGAGCAGTTCGTTGGCCAGGGAGAAGGGGATAATCAGCGTGGCCACTAAGATGTCCGCAGCAGCCAGAGACACCAGGAACAGGTTTTGCGGACCTCGTAGAGACCTGCTGGTTAGCACGGCGATGATGACCATGATGTTTCCGACGATGGTGAAGACGACCATCAGCGTTATGGCAGTGGCGAAGGCCGCCGTGGCTTCAGGGGAGTAAGGGGCGAGGGATCGGACACTCTGGTTGCAGGGCGCGGAGCCTCCGGAGCCGCTCACGCTGCTGTTCCAGCCGGTCAGCAGCATGGAGCAGCCGCCCTCCACCGCTGAAGCCATGCCTGGACTATTTCTCTAAATCAGAATAAAATATGCACGTAGAACACCGTGATTACTCACAGAGCGTCCACTTAACGAATGTGTAAAAGTGCAAGAAACGGTGCAACTGTGCGCCGTTTCTTTTTGCACTCCAACGCGCATTTAAAACAAGACATCAGTCATCCATTTATAATTAATTAAAAGTCATATTTACCTCACTTCTTTTAGTTCTCTTTCAGCGCGGTCAGATGATTGATCCTTTGCATCCTTCGCAACATTTTCTCTAAGTCCATTTTAGGCACAACAACCAGTCCAAGTCAATGCGTCAGAGCGCAGGCAACGCATTCTTATCAGTTCTTGGAACCAATTTTCTCCAAAAAAGACTGAAAGTATTTTTTTTCTGATGTGCTGCGTCCGCCCTTTCGGAGTTATAAAACAACAGAAAAACCACTGACACTTCTGCTCCGCTTAATTTGTTTTTGATGATTAAGTTGTGTCCCAATTACGAGGAAACGGGGAAATTCAATTAAAATATGTCTAATTCAGTTTTGTTAATTGCAACTATATAAAAAATTGGATCAGGGTAAATTTGGACACTTTCGCAGTCTGTGCGTCCTCGTCTGGAGACGCGCACGTTTCAAATAAATAATAAGAAAGAGAAAAAAGTTACATTTTCACAATGGCTCAATAATAAAAGCTACTTGTTCTTAACTTCAAAGGACAAGCTGCGTCAGTCCCAGTGTTTCCTGTCGCTTGAGCAAAAAGGGGGGGGTGGAAAAAAGAAAAGAAAAGGAGGAAAAGTAAACATTTGGCTCTCCAACCTGGCGGACGGAGCCAGATGTGCTCCTGAAACGTTTCCTCACATTAGGAAATGATCCCCGCTTTCCGGACTAAGCTCTGTGGATCTCAGGAGTTGCTTTTTGGTCCTCGGTGCGACAGAAGTTCGAGAAGAACCCTTGAATCAGCCGCTCCTCTGGCGCACATCACCCGACTTCCTCGCCGAGGCGCAGCAGCATCTTCTCTTGCGAGCAGGACCTTCCGACGAAATCTAATAAGTGGGGGTGCCTCCCATCCGCCTCTTGCGCCTCTTTCAGACCCGGTGATGTCACTGTGGAGCGTCATGGGATCCTTACTCTCTTCATCTCTGCAAACTCCCCCCCTCACTCTCACTTAAGACGTAAACTCAAGCCAACACAGTTACATGAGACATCGTTTCTTTCCCCTGGATGCTGAGGCGACCAGATGAGGGCTGATGCCGCCCGCATCAGAGGAAATATGAACTGGATTTCAGAAGTTGGCACGTTTCATCACTCTCTTTTTGCTTAATCATTTTTAAACATCCACCAAAGGATTTTTAAAAGACACAAATACAAACCATGGCAGGTTTAGGGCGTCACTAAGAAGCGTATTAATTGGTTTAAAAAAAAAATCAAATGTTATATTCATTATGCACAGAAGTATTTACAAATGATGTCTGTTACTTTTTGATAATTTTGATCATTTGATCACAGCTAAATAAAATCCTAATTGTGTCACTGAATTTGAACATTACATAAAAACTCTTAAAACAGAAATTATGTTATTACCAAGATAATCATGTCACTCTCCACTAGAGGTGCAATCTAGAAAAGATCAAGAGTGTTGTGTCCATGCATTTTAATAAGAAGTTGAGTGGAGGAAAAAAGTGTGCACACAAAGGAGCACAAGAAAAAGTCTTCAGAGAATTGTGAAGCTAACATTCAAACTTTTGAATGTCGTGAAGGCAGTTTCCAGGATTTTGAGCTTCCACTCCACAGAGCAGCCCTCCCCCACTCCACTCCTTCAGACTAGCCAGCAGCAATTAGCAAACATCTGGTGGAACTCGTTATATCAGCTACTTCTGAGTGAAATACAGATAAAAATGTTGTTAAAGGGTTAATAGAGGAGTGATGCTGTGATGCCTGAAGGTGGAGTTCAGAAACTCTGTCTTAAATAGACAGAGGCCCAATTTCAAGGCATTCAATTAAAGAGTCAAATTTCTTTTAAGTCATATTTGATATGCGCAGCATTTTTCTAACAACTGAAAGTAAGATAATTACTTGATTGTGCTATAAAATGGCAAAATGTGCCTGGAAAATACATAATACTGCCCTTTAAAATAATTATTTAGTTTATAGGCTGTAAATTAAAAAGTTATGGATCATCAGCCAACCATGAGGTCAGCTATATTTTCTCACAGTGTGTCCACTCACCAGAGACTAGACAAGCAAACAAGCAACATAAGACACATTTGGGGCACAGCTGACATCAATTTGTCGCCCTCTATGCCACCCCATTAAAAGATATCTCCCTGGGTGGTGAGTCCCACTGTGGCTGTATAGCAAAGCAGCAGAAATAAATAGATGCATATGAAAATATTTTAATGAGGAGTCTGGGAAATGTGAAGGAGTGGCCGCTCTTCCGAGGGCTAGGTCAGAAACTTTTAAAATGGATATTTTTCTTTGTAAGTCTAATTATTCAGTTAGATTATAATGCACATAATGATTGGATCGATACAGACTGATGTTTCACTGTAAAAAAACATAATGAGATTTCCTTAATAAAGAGAAATCATGACAAGTTCTGAAGTTCACATAAAATAAGTGTGTTCAGTTTGGAGAACGGAGCCTCCCTGAGTGCTGCAGCGCTGATGTATTAACTGGTTAAGTGGTCCTTCTGGGTTGGGAATTCAGCGCACTACATTATGAGGTTTCAGATCGCAGTTATGAAACATCGTTTTGCGAAGAACGGGGGTTATTTCAGCAAGAAGATAAGTAAATTATAACCTTCTCCTCTCTCCAGCAGCTTCCACTCCCCTGCACCGTGTTACCTGGCACCTCTGCTGATGGTGCGAGGCGCAGGGCAGCGGGAACATCCGCTCTCTGCGATAATGCGTCTGCGTCATCACTTGACTTCTGCTTAAATGTATCTACATTAAGAATCTGTCAGCGCTTTCTTTCTCTCACGAGAAAAACAACCGTGACACCTCTCCTGTGATTGGCTGGCCACTTGAGATCGAGCGTCCGATTGTTCAATTATCTTGTGAAACTTGCGTCACGCTGGAAGCTTTACTGGGCCATAAAGCTAAAGAGGAGCAGAGTGTTGGTTAACGCGGGGAGGGGGCTCCTGTTGCTGCTCCAAACTCTGATGCAAAACGAACAATATTCCAATATGCACTCTAAAACTGCTGGGCTATTTATTGAACTTAAATGGGTTAATGTTACTGGGACAGAAATTGGGTGATTTAAACCAAATGGGTCAAAGTTGCGACCCAGTTTGTTAAGGAAGGAGCTTCAGCAGTCTTCAGAGAACCACTGAACAAACTCCCTTTGCCTTTTGTACCAAGGATGGCACCTCCAATGTCCTTACACACTGTGAAAAAGAACATTTGCAAAGTATTTAATATTAATTATTATTTTGTGGAAGTCTAGCAAATAACAACATGTCCGATTGTGACAAATGCTTCTAAATTTTTGGGAAGCATAAAACTCAGAATTTGAAAAACGGTACTTTAGAAACTTTGGGCCCTGAGCTACTGCCTTGATATGTTCTTGTAAGAGTTTGGTTAAGGCCTCGGCAGTGAGGTCAATCACAGCCTGGAGTTTTAAATCCAATCAATTTATTGCAATTTCTTCGTTTGCTAATAACATTCAACAAAACTAAGCATTTCTTATGAAAGGATAAGAAAGGGAAAACAGATTAAATAAAACACAAATACACAAAAACACAACACAGAGAAGATATAAACAAGCGTAACAATTTCTCGGTGAAATTTGAATGTTTTTTCAAGGTTTCTGTACAGTCTCTTATTCTTTCTGTTAGCATTTCTATTTTATGCTGAAGTTGGTAATCAGGAAAGAAAAAATATTTTTCACAAGCAAAAATATCAGAAATTTCTTGACACTGATTGGTTGCCTGAAAAACCCTAAAGAACATAATTACTGTGTTTTTATTACTGATACATTTAATGTGTCTCCTTGGTAATGTACCTGCATAAAACTCCTGAAATTCTGCTTTTCTTTGAGGTTTGCTGACCGAGCTGAGATTCCCCTCCTCTTCCTCATGGACGTCCTGCACCACTGCGTGATGAAGCAGGCATAAAACCGGCTTCTCATTCATTTTTTATCAACATATTACCCATAAACTAGATTGCGGGTTATTCTGTTTAACCCACTCTTTGGTAGTTTACTTTGATCAATTCATTTGAGAGAAAAACCGAACTAATAACCAAACCCTGTTGAATTAAATCAACCCAGTGTGTGAGCAAAGTAACCCTGTTTTTAAACAGCGGTTTTTGGAGTGTACATTAACCTGTCACACACACACACACCCCAATACACATGCAGTCTTATGAATGGTGTGTGAGTGGGAGGTTGCTTGCTTGTTTTTGTTGTGCATACCCCTCACCCCCTCCACACACACACACGCACACACACGCATCTCAGCTTTAATGAGAGAGAAGCTCTGCAAGCCACCCATGGAATTACAATTGGACGGCCCGCTTACTGATTGCGTGACCTGAAGCAGCAGCCAATAATGCTCCTACATTTTTTCCTGCTCCTGCTACACATTCTAAATATAAAGGGACGGAGAATAAAGCTTTTAGCGAGAGAGAGCACACTCCAATCAAGTGTGTCTGTTTTTGTAGGTGAACTGTGTTTAGTAACTCGCTGAAAATGCATTCTGGGGTTGAGGGGTGTGTCACCGGTGCCAAAGTTGCAACTCATAGTGTTCAGTGTGCGGTATACACACTGCCTCTGGAGTGCTTGTTGTGTAAGACCGTGTGCACACACTCTCACGTACAGTATGCAGCATACAAAGACTCACAAGCCTGGAGGTAATTCTGCTGTCATGGATCAAGCGCACCGGATCAACAGTTCAGTTGACATCCAGGTCTGGAAAAGATTGAGTTCCCTCCGGGGACAGAGCTGCTCTCTTTAGGAAAACTTGCTGAACTTTTTCCATTGTTGAAATCTGTTTCAAAATAATCAAAAACGTAGGGGAAAAAGTCTATAAATGCTGTATTTGAACTTCCATCTCTGCAGGTTTAATCACGGCGGGGCTCTGCTGGGAGTTTATGTGCATGTCGGGTTCAGGTCAAAGGGCACTTCCTGCCTTTTTGATTTTAAAATTCAGATTCTTTTTTTAATTTCTGGACCTTGTTTCTGTTGAGCTTCTATTTTTAGTACAAATTAGATTTCTGGGAGGCAGGGGGAATATATTTTGAGTGACTTAAAGAGGTTCACTGTGAATTGTAGTGCTGTAGAAAAGTACATATCTTGGGCATTTTATGTTTATTTTGTCACATGTAAATGTTTTCAGATCTTCTGACAAATTTTAATATCGAGGTACACCCTGGTCAGAAGCGTCCAGAAGCGTCCTGCTCCCAGCTGCTCAACATGCAGTCCATCTTCAAGTCATAATTTATTTTACAAAGACAAATATTCTGTCCAAACCATACTGGCAATGACTGCAATCAAACAATCGTGGTAAGAAACAACGACTTTGTTAAATTACATCAACTTCAGAAAATTATTCTAATCAAGTTAATGTTTTGTTTTTTCAGACCACATATGGTGATGCCGCAGTATCCTAATCGTACTTAAGTCCAGATTTTGAACCTAAATACAACTTTAAACCTTCTTTGAGTTTAACTGGGGTCACCAATGGATGGTCAGGTTACCTCCTTCAGGATCTCCTGGTAGAGACCTGAATTCATGGTTCCATAAGTCATTCAGGTTCTGAAGCATCACAAAATAATCATAGCACCATCACCATGCTTGAGGCTGTTTTCTGAAAAACAGGATTTTTTTTCTTACAGGCTAAACATCTTCCATCAAAAACAAAACCTTGTTCCTTTGCTTTGTGTAATGTTTTTCTAAAAAGTCATGGCAGTAAATATGTAAATATGAGATGAGCATTTGTCTGTGTTTTTCACCTTGGCGCTCTCCTACAGCCGCCATTTTTACCCAATCTCTTTCCTGTTGTTGAATCTTGAACTCTGACCTTTGCTGAGGCAAATGAGACCTGCATTGTGGCCTCCTGGATGTGTTTCTGAAGCGCTCTTTTAGTTACCTAACCACGCCTGGAAAGGTTCACCACCGTGTCATGTTTTCTCTGTGCTACAGTTGGATGGAGTCCCAGAGCTCAAGACTTTCTAATATTTTCTAATTGATCTGTTCATGAATTTCTTTATATGGCGTATTTCTTGTTGAGGTATTGTAATCTACTTCATATTGGTGGGTAACTATATTTTCAAAAGAGGAAGGTGGTTTGGTTCTTTTTCCTCTTAATCACAACTTAAAAAAGGATTTACTCTGGTTATTTTTGTCTATATTGACATTTGTTGGATGATGTAAAAACATTTAAGGGTGATAATAAAGCAAAAATATAATAAATGTGTGAGAGGGCAAATACTTTTCACAATACCAAAGATTGCAAACATTGAGCGCAACATATTTTTATTTAGTTAGTTTTTCTGGTCATTTTCTAGCTATTTTAGGGAAAAACTGAATGCTTGGAAGAAAATAAGAGACCATGGTTTAGCATCTCAAGCTTCTACTGGACTTATTTTTAATGTGAGGTCTGGAAGCATGTAAAGAATTAATTTTACTGCTGTCAAATGGCCAAAGAATAATTTCCCAGACTGCATTTGTAATGAGAGACCCTGCTGCTTCTGTATGTACCAGCAGGCCTCTGCAAATAAATGCACATTGTTATTCTGCAGCCTCTTATATCACAGATGCATTTTCATCACCTGGGACTCCTTGTACAAGTGACATGAACTGTCCTCATCTGTGAACAGCAAACCCAGCATAACTCCACGTCCGAAAGGAAGAGGGATCTCTGTGCTAATCCCTAATCTGACACACTCACCCATTTGTAAATACGTTACAGAGACATACAGACGCAAACACACACGTATAAGCCATCAGTAGGTATTGCCGCAGCTTAATATAATATGATTAGAGCTGACAGTAGTTTAATCCAGGCTCACAGTGTGACTAATAGTTTGAGTCTGTTTTCATTAGGGGCGCTGATTGATAAAGGATGAACTGAATATGACAAATTTAGTGAGAGGCATTTGAACAGAGAGATGGTGGAATAGTTTTACTTCCAATCATGACTATTTAAACACACTGAAGGACAACAACACCAACCCCTTGTACATAAAAAGAAAAGCACTGGGAAGTACCGCAGATAAAGATTGAGACCATTCTGGGTTGAATCGATCAGAAAAAGGCAGAATAAACAGCATGGTGGCGTCACCTGCAGGACGCTCAGAAATCACCGCATTTCCTGGTTGTTTTCAAAGCCGTCACTAGAGAGCACTGTCCTGCTGCAAACTATAAACCTTTTTTGTTCCGATGATGACTTATTCTTTTCTCAGGTTGTCTGCATTTCCCTCTGGAATACCTACAGATCAGACTAGAGTAAAAATAATAACAGGATGTGTTGACTGAAATAAAATTTCCTGTTTCTGCAGAGAATCTTGGCCAGCAGCGTTGACTCTGATTCTGATGCATAGCTATGAGTCAAAGGTCTGTCTTCAAACTCTGGTAAATGTATAAAACGTGAACAAAGGCAGTGATAAAAGCCGTCTCAATGAGGGGAGATGGATTAATGCAGGGCCGGATTTACAAGGACGGGGGCCCCTGTGCTGGCCCCCAGTTATGGTGCCTGATCCACTACAGAAAATATTTTATTAATGCAAATTACAGTTCACTAATGAGTGATTCTACGCATCAGCAGGTATGAGCTGCTGCATGGCAGGTTTAATTTGTCCCCTGGTCAGTGGCTCTGAAATATTTGACTATAATTTCATGATTTTTAAATATTTCAGTATCGTTAATATTCATAAAAATCCCAAAGTGTTTCCCAAATCCCAAAGAAATCCCAAAACTGATATCGGCCTACGAGTTTAAGATGCAATGTCTGCAAAACATACATTCATTAAAAAAATGTCAAATAAAATAAAGTTGAGGCCCTCATTCTAAAGTTTGACCCAGAATGCATGACAGCAAACTGCATCTCATGATTGTTTAAGTGGCGATTACTGTTTGTTTGCCCAGTGTGGAGCTAACTTCCATGTGTAGGAACTGCTACTTCCTATTGCTACAGTAATGAATGACCTTTAACAGATTCTTTCATCTGATTTCTGTTGACCCGTATTTAGTGGTGAACTTTTAACTCCCTGTAAATAAATAACATAGCATATTATCTCTGCCTCATCTCCTGTTAAGACACTATTTTGAAATCAAATAATCAATTTTGTAATGTTACAAGATTCAGACAGGAACACAAACAATTTGAAACAGTGTTGTTTTGCTTGACTGAGCATGACTGTAAATTTTACTCATTAAATGTTATAAACTTGGATGAATTTGTTATTTTTTTTGAAAGGTCAGGGAGGATGTTCCACAAGTGAGGCACAGCAGATTCATTTTTACATGCTTTGTAAGATAATCTCTGTTAGACAGAGCTCCAGTAATCAACATTGTAAAATGTGCAACAAAAAAATTAACATTGATGGCAAAACATGTTAATACAGCTTTTATTGTTGCACAAACATAAATTGAAACATTTTGACAAATCCAAGCTTTACTTTGACAACAAAATGCTATAATAGTATAGAATAGGTACTGCCACATTTATCATACCACACACAGCCTTTAAAATAAATATAACTCCTCACAATGCAGGATGATGAGAAAAAATTGCCTTTTTAAAATTTCTGCTTTTTAAAAAAATTAGTAATCCTTGACTGGTGTATAAATATGACATGACACAGAGGCCCACTTGTTCTGGCGGCTGGTTAAAAATAGACTAAAATTTACCTTGTCATCACAAACAGTGAGCAGATTGGCAAAGAACATAAAAATAATCTCCAAGACTCAAGTTTTAGAAGTTCAGCGAAGAGAGTCAAGGCTGATAAGATCAATAAGTCACAACCATTTGATGACTCAATAAATACTGAAGCAAAAAGTTTATTTTCTGTCCTGCTATTCCAAGCATAAACATTTAGAGTTTGCTCAACTCTACTGGGACATGAAAATATGTGCTTTTGTTAGACAGAAGTTTTGAAAAATTAAATCTTATGATGATGTCTGCACAAATCATAACAGAAATTGTTACATGCTCACATGTAATCAAATTAACATTTTTTAGTTGAAGACTCAAACATTTACATTAGAACATGTGGGGAATGCTGTTCATCGTGGTTTTACATATTTGTGCCGAAGTAAAGTCAAGCTAGGAATTTACCACTAATGTCAGATTTTATTTATATCAGGTTGTTTTACAACATTATAAATCAGAAGAGAAAATATATAATGTTGCTTTCTACTTCACATAAGCACTGAAGCCAACCTGATATGATTTTATTCTTGATTTCTACAAAGGTTGTTTAAAGGAAAAGAACAAGATGGAGAATATCGTCAGTCTCTGAAATCTTGAAGGAACACATTCATATTTATATATTTATATCCATAAAATGACTTCCAGAAAACACTATGATTAAATTGAAATCAAGGCGCAGAAGTGGAAGTTGAAATTTTATAAAAATATCAGTAAATATTCATATTTCAAACCTTTTTATTGATTTATTTTCTGGTCTTAACTAAAGCCAGTGGGCATTTTTCTGCTCTGGAGGTGGAAAAATGTGTCAAGTGGAAGAAAGAAGTCAAATATAGTTCCACGTAAGCACGCGTTAGGGAACGGATACTTGTAAATGAGAGGAAGTGGGGGTTTTTGCTTTGGCCATGGGTAAAAATAAGCGTGGGTGGCCCGATAATAAAAAATGAGGTAGTGGTTGGAGCTGATCTTTTAACCGATGTGAGGCATTAATGTATATAGAGCTATAAAAAGCATTGGTTCCCTTGCAGATTTGTCACAGTTACATGTCTTAGATCCTCAAACACATTTTAAAATCACCCAAAGATCATATGACTGAGTAAAATTTCAGTTTTCAAATAAGGATTTTATTATAAACTATTTATTCCTAACCTTTAACAACTGGCAGCAAAATGTAGCATTTGTGAAACTGGTCGTGAATTATTTTCATCACTGTAGAGGAACATTGACCCACTATGTTTGCAGAGCATTTCAGTCACATTGGACGATATTCAAACTTTGACTAGGCCACTTCAGAAACCTTTATTCTGTCAATATTGTTCATGAAAAACATTCCCATTACTTCAAATTTATGTCATTGTAATTAATCTTTTTTTTCCCCAGATTTACCAATATTTATGAAACAGTGGAAAAAAGCAAAAATATTTTCAAATTAAGTTCAAAATCAAATTCAAAACTACTTTGTTGATCCCAGAGGGAAATTAAATTAATTTCAAACTGTCAGTTTTTTTTATTCTTATGTACCATACAACTGAAATATATAATAAAAAATCAAAATTCTTAGAAATTTTTCACAGTAAATGATAAACGTCCTCCCCTACATGA
This sequence comes from Phalloptychus januarius, assembly GCA_902982915.1. Taxonomy (NCBI): domain Eukaryota; kingdom Metazoa; phylum Chordata; class Actinopteri; order Cyprinodontiformes; family Poeciliidae; genus Phalloptychus; species Phalloptychus januarius. The sequence goes on from CADWAE010000482.1 coordinate 6,757,643, forward strand.
AAGCGAACCTTTGTGATTTTCCAGGATCGGATGGTAAAGACCAGAAATCATGGATCCATTAGTTGAAAGCAGCCGTGAACCGTAACACGACCAACACCTTTTTGACTAAAAGTCTCATCTGCTTTTCAAGAAATGCTCTGTTAATTTCCCACCCGGTGTAACAATGACCCACACTTTCCAAAAAGTTCCACTTTGGACTGGTTCCTCCATGGAATGTTTTCCCAACACTGGGAAAATAAAAAATGGGATGTAAAGGAAAGGAGAAATGGCAGACATCTGCAAAATGGAATAATATCTTACAGATCTAACGCTGAATGTTTGAAATAATGTATATAAAAAGTGAGTTTGGAAGTAAACTTTAAATACCCTGTTGAAATTTGAGAAAGACTCTCCAAACTAGGTGAGAACATTCTGCAAAACTCAAATCTCTAAAGCTGTTCACACAACTCCAGTGTGCAGATAGAACTTTCTATGTCCGTGCTGGGGGTGGAAGAGGACTTTAGAGTGGAAAATCCACTCTCTGCAGGATAATCCTCCAAAACACGCAGCAACGAACAGCTTCAATATCCCCTGATTCAGCAGGAGCGCTGCAGGGTCAGTGTGTGAAGTTATGCATTTGCAAAGTGCTCTGAGAAACCACTGCAATACTCTCAGGACTATTTTGTCTCTGCAGAGAGGCTGTGTTGAAGAAAAATGATCTGTTGTTCCAGAACAGACAGGCTAAGGTGTGTTTATGGAAAAGGAAGAGGAGTACAAGAATCAAATGCGTTTTCCTGCAAGTTTTTATTTGAGTGGAAAAAAAAACTAGAATAGATTGAAATTTGCAGGATTAAAGTGCAGTAACACATATCAAAAACTGTAACACAGTCATTACAAACTTTTAAATAATTAAAAACTATTTACATAATGAAAAAAAAAAAAAAAACTGCTGCCAGCCATTATATGCGTCTCATAAAACAGGCTGTAGTTAGTGCATTTTCATAACTTCAGTGGAAGAATCTGAGAATTGTTCACTATTGCTTTAAGTAGCTAACACAGTGCTGTCTGAAAGATGTCACAGTGGCTTCAGTATGAAAGCAAAAACAGACCTTTCAAATAAACAGGCACGTTAGTCTTAAATTAGGACACACACACACAACAAAAACACACTACCAGAAAAGCAGGAACAACTTCCCTCACTGGTTAAACTTAAGGGAAAGTACAAAGTAGCTGCTCCAACCTGCTACTTCTGGTCTGTAGTCATTTTCAAGTTCAACACTTCAGCAGGTTTCTAAACTGCAACAGTTTAACCAGTAATACATTTGTCAGTTTCTGCTTTAAACAGAAATCCAGTCGTGTGATGCCAGCAACACAAGTGGCTTTTCTTTGAGTCCTTGTTAAATGTACCATTTTCTGCCCAAACGGATCATTTGTTGAGTCCTGATAAGAATCTGAGACATCGCTCCTCTCATCCCTGACAGAGGATGTCCGTCTCAAACTGCAGCAACTGTCCCATGAAGGCCAGATTGGGGGAGATGACGTGGCGGCGCTGCTTGACAAAGTCGAAGGCCTCGTCGAGGCGGACGCGCTGCGTGTGCATGAGGTAGGCCAGGCAGATGGTGGCTGAGCGGGAGATGCCTGCCTGACAGTGCACCAGCACCCGACCACCGCTCTTTTTCACAGAGTCTGTGGGTAACACCGGAAAAAACAACATTTAGAACAATCAGTGCTATTCACACATTTTTAAATCAATCATTACACTGTCTAACGCTTTACTTGTCTGGTAAACAAACATATAGACTCAGGCTTTAACGTAAAAACTCTGATAAAATCTGCAAAATCGGTTGGAGTTATGGATGAACTTTGCCAACATGTTGCTTTCTACCCATCATCACTGTCCCAGTGATGATTAGCCTGTCTGTTCTGGTACATCTACCCATCATTGACCAATTTGATATGTACTGATGATGGCACTTGACAAAATTTAATATTTCTTTATTACTTTTATGATGTAAAAACACTTTAAACAACCTTGTTGCTGAAATACAAATAAACTTGATTGATTGGTTGACAATCAATCAATCAAGTTTATTTGCTTTTCAGAACCTCGTTTTATGCAGTACATTTTCCAAAGGGACCAGATTTACACTTAGTGAAGGAAAAGTGAAGAAAATAAATTCTGATCATGATTTAGAGCCTGTTCTGACTAAATGGTTACCATGGCTACAAGGGCGAAATTAGGAGTGAATGAACCTCTCATCTGTAACTTGTGGGAAATAATCCTGTTGTTTTGTAACTATCCATCCATCCATTTTCTTACTCCCTTGTCCCTAGCGGGGTCAGGAGGTGCTGGTGCCCATCTCCAGTTTGGGGCGAGAGGCGGGGTCACCCTGGACAGGTCGCCAGTCTGTCGCAGTGTTTTGTAACTAGATTATTATATTTTGCCAATAAGCTACAAAATGATCTCTTGTACATAAGCTGCTTAAAAGTGTTATGTTGCATTTTATATCAAATTAGGTCACTTGAGTTTCTTTGCCCTCTAAAATCTGGTTGGTTAAAGTTGAAACTGGGATTTGAATAAATAAATAAATGCCTTAAGGTCACTGAGCAGAAGGTGAAGGGGCTCACCGATGAAGGAGATGGCTGTGTGAAAGCAGGCTCTAATGTCGGCTACCAGCGTGTCCTCCACAGTGAGTCGAAGGTACTGAAGCTCTCCTTCGTAGAAGTTTGGGCAGGTGGAGGACACGTTGAGGACAGCTGTGATGCCTGCTGCGGCCAGCGTCTCTCTGCGGGACGAGTGGATGGCACTGCCCAGGAACAGGAAGGGCAGCAGCTCCACCGGGCCATTCTGGAAATTATTAAAACAACAAATTAATCAATACGTTTGATTTTTTTTTATTTAGGAAGATATCATTTAGATGCACTGATTAGGATTTCTTGACATACCTGATCATATGCTGGGGTCCTCCGGCCTGTCACTATTGGCTCTGGTTCCACTGAATGGAGGAGATTTACACCAGAGTGGTAACAAAGATCTGGAAAGGCCTCTGAAAATCCCTCAAATCCACCTAAAGCAGAGGTCAAACAGCGTTTTAGCTTTGATGCAACAATTTACCAGAATGCTCCTCTTATATAATGTAGGAGGAAACAAGAAAATGTGATAATTTAGTTCTATTTTCTGCATTAATAAGCCTGTTTAAAGTGTCAAAAAAAAACCTTAGCAAATATTGTTTTTCATTAATTAAAGTTCAGAAATGAAATCACCTTGCAGAAAGCAGATTTGCGTCTGGACTTCGTTCTGCAGGGCGGTGAGCAACATCTGGGCCACACTCTCCGCCTTCAGCTCGGCCAAGGAGCCGCTCCTCTCATCCACCACCACCAGCGGGGAGAACTCTCCGCGCCGCAGCCGGCCCAGGAGCGCCTTGTCCGGGATGAGCCACTCCAGGGCCACCACCGAGCTCTTGGACCTGCGACGCAGCATCGAGTTCCAGTTGACGTTTCGGGACTCGCAAATGTGCGTCGTGGAGAAGTCGAGGAAAGGCCTGCAGTCCAGCACCACGCACCCACTCGAGGTGTACTGATCCCGTGGGGTCCTGAGGATGTGGACCAGCTCGTTGTTGGTTATTTCTAGTGTTACACTGCTTGAAGCCATGGCGAAAAAGTTTGAAATAGGTGAAAAGTCGACCTAAAAAACTTTAAAAAGTACACAAAAACCAGGTATTTGTTTAAGACAAAACAAAAACTATTATAATTGTAAATGCAAAACAATGCGCCTGTATTAAAACTGAAAAACACTTGAATTTGAGTAAGTGTAGAGAGAACTTGAACTCTGTCTGAGGCGGCTAGAACCGTCTTCAGTTTCATACTTTCAGTTGTTCATTGATAACAGCCGCGAGAGGGGCGGGGTCGCGTGGGCTCCGCCCCGTTTTCCGCAGAGGCAGCAACGTCACATGCGGAAAAGCCAAATATGGTTTGTCCGTCAGTCCTCATATGGACACTGACGTAAAGCTCAACTTTCCTACTGCGCACGTGGTCGTTTGGGGTTATACGGTGTTTTTGTGTTGAGTGACGTGATGCTGCGAGTTGAAAGCCTGGAACTGCTGCCTTCAGAGGAAATGCTGAAGGCTGTGTGCTATCATTTGGGTCAAATTAATCCCCTGGAGCTCTAAGCCACAGCAAATCTGCCCTGTTTCTCTCTCCATGTCTGTCACAAACAGATGTTACACTTTTCCTCGTTCATCTCTGTTTGTTTTCTATTATGAATTCACTTTTGGGAAAGGGGAAATGTTGCATTCAAAGTATGCCATTACAAACTTTGTGTCTACTACAAAACGTTTACCAAGATTACTGGGGCATTTTACTGCATAATGCAACATTTATTATAAAAAAAAATGTGAATTACCAAGAAATGCAAGTTACTAAACATGTTAACTAATGATTTTATCTTGAGTGTTTTATTATTAAAGTAGGATAAATCCATAAAAACATTTGTTATCACAAAGGTCCAAGCATGATTTAATTGAGTGAAAACAGGGCTTTCATTGAAGCCTATTGCATAGGGAAGTCTAAATAAAACAATGCCTTGTTCAGCAATCAATATAGCAAATTTATTTTTATTCAATGATGGACGTCATGGGAAAGAGGAAGATATGTCACAATGACACAACATTTCTCAACATGCTGCTTTCATGATCTAAATATGTAAATTTTTGCCAATTCACAATACAATAAGCAGAAAATATTTCAATCAAATTGACTAAAACTGTTATGTATTTTGTTTTGCAGGTGCTCTGAGGGTAAAATATTTAAATATATAAAATATGGATGTTAAGAGGTTTGCAATGTTTAGTAAATAAATTAGAAGCCTTATCCTGCCCGTTGGCCACAAATGTGAAATAATGGATATGTATAACCCAAAATAAATTAACAAAACAAAAAAAAACTAACAAAAACAAGTTGTTAATACATAAAATATCAATACCTAATAAACTCAAGTTCAGACTCATTATTCGTAAATGCCATGTTATGTTTAATCTTTTAATTCATTTGTTGAAAATTTTTTTTTCAAAGGTTGATTTGAGTAGACAAAGCCAAAAGAAATACATTAATACTTTTTTTGTAGTTTTACACCATGATAATTAAAACTGACAAACTTCAGATTTATAAATATTTTGGGTTAAAACAGGTAAAAACTGAAAACAAGATACAACAATACAAGCAGGTGAGTATTTAAAGAAAAAATTGGCAGCAAAAGCAGTAAAATATGATTTGAATTGAAAACTTATAACAAAGTATTTTTCAAATTTGTGTAGACTAATCATTTGATTACCACTATTTATTTCAACATGCATTTACGGGAATGCAACAAAATGACTTGTTTTAATTAGACTGTGGCCAGAGCAGTTTGCTTGCGAGATCACCCTTGAAATAAATTGGTGCTGTAAAAATAATTTTCAGTGCAAACTGTTTCAGTAAAACACGAATAACAAGGAAGTTAAAAGCCAGACGTTCTATTTTAGTGAACTAGTCATGCAGATGTCTTTCCATAACTATCAGTACGGTGTGTGTATGTTTACTGTCGTGTTGCTCATATGATAGGGTGTAATCTCACATCTTTGTCCTCGTTTCCTCATAGCCCACACTGAAATTACTCTGCCTTCCCACATGATTCTCTCCCACTCAAACCTCTGACTCCAACTTTCTTCATGCTCCCACTTCCCTTTCCCTCGCCGCTGCCTGTTTCTCCTCTGGTAGCATGAACACTTTGTCATCCCATCTCCCTGCTGAGGCAGCACTTTCAATCCACAGCAGTGTACACACTCAAGCACACTTTACTACACACTTCATCATGGCTGTCAGGAGAGCAGCTGAGAGTGCACTTACTGTATGTAGCCCCAGCCTACACAGTGGGTTTAAACACAATAGTGTTAGACTGGTGAGATGTTGAAGACTGCTTGGCTGGAAGGTTGTGACGTGAGAGCCTTTGTGTGTGGGTGTCTTTAAGAGTGTTTTCTTTTTTTTTTCACTCCTCTCCCCCATGTCAGCAAGCCCCAAAGGAAGCAGCAGCAGCAGCAGCAGCAGCAGCAGCAGACACACATCCTGTCACCAGCAATGCAAACCTCAACCTCCACACACCCTCACACTGTTGTCACAACCTCTGTGGTCATAGCTCATAACCCAAACTACCTACACATATTCAAGCCTTTGTCAGAAATTTTCCGAACATTTCTCAGTACCATTTGTGATTTCATAGGTGATTTCCTGGTGCTGGTTACTCATCTCGTATCAGTTAATTTCATTTTCAGTTTTTGATATTTCATTATCTTGCCCATTACATAATGTTGAAAGACTGGTTCAAATTTGTTGTTAGTAATGACTGTTTTTACAGGAAACGTGACTTGAACTGACATCAGGAAGTGATTTAACTCAGTAGCATACAAAACATGAAGCACTGTTTCCTTGTAAACACAGTCAAGATCAGGAAAGACACTTCTTCTGAATCACTTAACAGTCATTATTGGAAATCATGACAGACTTAATATTCAGTCACATTTGTTGATTTTTTTTTCTCTGAATGAACACATGAGTAAACAAACATCAACAGAACTTCTGACGACAGCATCTGCTGCTTGGTTTTATCTCCTTTCTCCCAGTAGAGGGATTATCTAGGATTATTTGGGTGGCTGGAGCTATTAATCTGAAAAACACTAATCCAGGAGATTTTCCTCATCCCTGATTCTCTTCTTAGATGTCCACGTGGCCACATAGCTCCACTTCATCTGGCTGGGGCAGGAAGAGGAGGCGTCCATGCTGGGGTCTCAGCAGTAATACGCTCTGGTGCAATTACGCTTAAAAAGTTAACTTCTACCTACTCTGGCATAAATGTCAACTTCAGTGATTTGGGCGAACAATTTTGAAATTTATGGGGTTGTTTTTCTTCTGCACAGGGTCAAAATTATACCTACATATTAAAATAAATACATTAACCTCTAGTAATAGTTGAAATGACCCTTTGCAAGTTGCAGCTCAACACCAACTTTGTGCACTGAAAGACGAGTTCAAACTTATGAAAAATGTGTTAATTTGTCACATGTAATCAGATTAGGTTTGTCAAACTTATTTGTTTAACTTAATAAACAAAGTGCAGTAAAATACGAAACAGTATTTTGGAGACTTTGGTATGATTACCTCCTAACAAGATAGGAGTCTTTTTCTTTTTTTTTAGGACTAAAAGTCTGAAAAAAAGGACTTGTAGTCCATTTAAATGGATTGGACTATTTAAATAGTAAAAAAAAATTAATTTATTTAGATTAAATTTGAATAGATTAAATGTAATCTATTTAATAAATGTACTTGGATAAACTTATTTTTTAAGGTTTAATTTGCTCAGATGACCTTTATTTGAGAGTGGGAATTCCCAAAGGTCAGTGACGGTCTCGTTGAAGGCAAAGGCCTCCATGCATGAGTTGGGCCTTTCAGCTGCACCACCACAGCACAGAATAGACATAATTTGATCCGTTGTAACCAGTTAACGTGTTACATAATCAGCTGTTTTCTTTTTTCACTCATCATTAAATTCCTAGTAAAACTCTGAATTTCCTCATTTTGGGGAAACAGAAGGTCTCACATAATTTGAATGATTTGCTTGGACGGATTTGGCTTTTACACATTGTCCACACATTTTCTGTAGAACTGAAAGTTATTCCAGGAGCTTAAAGTTGTGTTGCTTTACCAATTCTTAAAGCAGTTTTCATGTGTTTGAATGCTTTTGTCCTTCTGGAACATCCAACTGTGCAAAAGCTTCACCCTATTATTGATTTAAAGTTCATGGATTTTAGAAGTTATTCTGTCTTCATTACCAAACCCACAGCATGAAGCTTCCACCACCTGGCTGGACAGATGCCATTTTGTTCTTAAGTTTGTAAGCTTCGGCATAAAATTTTAAGATTTGTAGGTTATCTTTATCATTCTGTACAGAATTACAAGTGATAGATCGTATTAGTGTGATTTAATGGAAAACAGTCCCAAAGTCCTATGCTGCCACTACTGTGCTTTGGTCACAAGTTTGCATTGACTTGCTTAGCTCTGGACATTAACACTGGTGTCTTCAGGTCTTTTAGTTTGTGGCAGCCTTTAGCTTTGTTGGGTCTGAGTTGTTCTCAAACATCCTGACCAATTTCATATGGTTCACTATTCGGGTCATGTTGAAACTTGACCATACAAGGTTTTTTAATTGCGTAATAATCCAAAAGTGCACATCAAAAGTGGTTTTGGAGTCAATAGCACAGACTGATGGTTAAGTATTTGCAATTTACATATGTTTATATTATCAAAAATCATAATTTAAACTTATGACTTTCTTTAACCCCTCTGTAGGTGAGTCTACAAAATCAAATTGACTGACCTAATTCCTGTTTTAAAAATAACTGAAGTTATTTGTTGTAGACTCATACCGTCATACCACCCTAAAAAATAGAGATTAAAATAAATCACAGAAGGTTAAAAGTAGTATGTAATTTATGCTGATCATGTGTGATAAATGAAAGAACTCAGTGTTGAGCAATTTCTGCTTTTGTTCCTCAGCCAACTTTCTGTCATATGAGCTCACACCTGATCCAAATAAAAACAAGATCTACAACTCTCGAGTGACTTACCCTTTTTCCATGGAGTCAAGACCTATACGAACTTTCACATCGTTTCTAGACATGACTTGACACTTCATGCTGGAAAATTTATTTGGTCATGGAGTAAAATCTAGAAACGGAAGTGAGGAAACCTTTCCTGTCCTGTGAAAGTCTAATTACTGTATACATCATACTGTGGCCTTTATGTGGTTTTTCTTTTTCATCCTCAGGTCTTTGACTTCTTTCTGTCGATTCCTCATCATCCTAAAGGATAACAGAGAAAGTCCCGTTTAAAGGAAGAACGCTTTTTAAAAAACATGCTTGTGGTTTTTAATATTAATATAACTTACTGGAAGAAAAAAAGTTTTTTTCCAAACAACAAAAGTCGACTGACTCAGCTCAGCTGTGTTCACTCAGCCTAATAAATCTGGATTTAGTAATAAAATCTAAGATCATAGCTGGCTCTACTTCACTTTACATGATTTAGTCTGTCATTCACTTTGCTTGCTATCATTTCTTTTCACCTTCCTGGGAACCCCCGCCCACTCATCCACCCAGTTCTCTCACCTTAGGAGAAGTAAGAGGCCTACGCTCGCTGCCAGACTCAGAGTTGTAACCGCGACAATGAACGCCACAAGCCGGATCTCTGTAGGTGAGTAGACGCCATGATCCAGTGGGGCCAGCGTGGCGAAGGGTTGCTGGGTCTGAAGAGGCACAGGCTTGACTTGTGAAGGAGGAGGAGAGAATGAACACAGACGTGAGTCAGTGTCTGCTTTAAAGGCCAGGGATTGTTAACACCAAGCATAATCTGAACAAAGTAACTTTGTTCAGATTAAAGTCACTAAACAGACGCATCACTAAACAACTCACTTTTTATAGGTCATCAATGCATGTTAGTACAGAACACAGGAGAATACAATGAGTTATCAGGACACCACCCACCAACTCCCTCTAGAGTTAACCCCCAAATCCTTCATATCGAGGTAGGTTTAATTTATTCAGGTTCTTCTGAACCATTTTGGACATTTTTAACATTTTGGATTTGTTGCCCAGTTGCCCGGCCAGAGAGATAATCTGTAGAAAGAGTAGCAGATTTGGGTGATGGCAGGGAAGCTTTCCAGCCTTAAATAGAACAAATGAGGCTGCTGTGGTGGCACAGTGGTAGAGCACAGCCCACGTATGGAGGCGTTAGCTCTCAACATGGATGGCGTCCTGACCTGACCTTTGACTTTTGCCACATGTCTCTCCCCTCTCTCTTTACTTTTTCTCCTGTCTAACCACTCTCAAATATAAGATGCACGGGCCAAAAAAACAAACATTAAAAAAGGATGAATACAAGTTTTAAGATCCTTTGTTCTGTACTTTAGTATTTGGTATGTATCCCAATTCTACAAAGAGTCGTAGTTATTAGCAGAGTTTGGTAATAGTTACATTTATTTGAGTAACTTTAAAAAAAAAAAGATTTTAGGTATATTTTTACTGTACTGTACTTTTTACTTTAAGTCGAGTAATTTTATTTTGAAGTATTGTTAGTGGACACTCTACCCACTGTGAGTAACTTCACTGTCCAAACAAACTGGTGTAAACCAAAACAAAAAATTACCAGATGCAGATTTTTCTTAAAGTTACATAGATTTTATATTGGAAGAAATTGATTTAGAATTATTTTTCTTTTGGCTCATTTTGTTTTTTGTAATTATATTATTCAGATGAATTATTTTCATCTTGGTATTTAAAATACCCAAATTTCCACATAACTTTATATTTTGTTCCATTTCATGATGACATTTTGAAATATTAAATTACTGATGTTTTGATAATTTGCTCACTACTTCAGTAGCCTTTATACCAAATATGCTTCTACTCTTACTTGAGTAATTTATTGGACAGTTACCTTTTAGTCAACACTACTTCAGTATATTTTTACTTGGGTAAAAATATGTTGCTACTCTTACTTGCGTATAATTTTTGGCTACTCTATCAACTTCTGCATGGTTACGTTTTCTTGATCTCAATTTCTGTTTCTCTGTTCTCCGTTTCTGTACTCTTATATCTCTACTACTGTCTACTAAGTGTCATTAACATGTCATTTCCACACCCATGACATGTTTTAACTTCTTTCCATGTTTAAGCTGCCTGCACTCCCAAGCTGCCTGTATAACTCTCCAGCATTCCAGTAATCAAGCTGCCCAGATTAAATACTACTTCTTGGTTTCTCATTCAATGCCTGATCATTCTGTTTTGGGTTCAACTTGATCTTAATCTAGTTAATTAATTTTAAAGACACATCTTCGGCACGAGTGCACTCACAGTGTTAGAGCATAATACATTTCCTGCAATTACCCTTCATTGCATCGACTGTCTGCCATGTAATAAAACCTGATTTCACCTTCGAGCCGGAAAGAGGCTCTATAGTAGAGGCTTCCATCTCCATCTTGCAGAGAGCAGCGATATGTTCCTTCTTCATCCAAATGAAGCTGATTGAGGACTATAGACGCGTCTTCTGTCACCACCAAGGTCTCGAAGTCCTTTTCAGTCAGCTGTGTATGCAAATTTGGAAGTGATACAGCAAACAGGAAAACAGAAAAAAGGTGGTTTCAAAAAAGCTAAATGTGGAATAAAACCAGGACATGCACTTGGTTCGAGTTATGAAAAGTCATGCTCAAGTGAAATTTAAAGTGCCACGCATGTTTCCTTTTGCAATAACATGTTTCGGCTGTGAGAGACCTTTTGGGTGCCTGGCTTTCCAAGAGCCTTGGAGAAGTGGTACTCTCGTTGTCCCAGAATTAAACGATGCCATGGAAGGTAGCAGTTCAGCACCGCTTGCCTTCCCTCCTTTGCCTGCACGAAATGCACTGGAAAAATATGAGATGAGGGCAAAACAGGAGCTTTTTTATTCATGTGCGTCCGGATTACCTCTCTAGTCTAGATCATTAGCACTGTACATGGACATGCAGCATCATCTCTAGAATGATTCGCTCCTGCCTCAAAGGTGGGACTTCCATCCATTCGTCAACCCTCTCACCAACAACGTATACATACTAAGCTACAAAAAATAAAAGTATACCGCCACAGTCCAGCTGGCCTGACACAGCTGGGCAGATGTACGTCTTGTACTTGCAAGAGTTACAATCCATCACTCTTCTCTTGAGAAGCCCTGTAAGCCACACATGCATGCACACGTGTTCAGCTCGCATGCACCAACTCAACACGATTTGCACAGGCAGAAGCAACACAGGTGGTGGGATCAGAGAGCAAACGTACCACACGTGTTGGGGCAAAGTCCTGAAGGAAAAAGAAACAGACAAATGAACCATAAGTAATGCACAACACTGACTTGCACAAAGTGCTTTGCTTTATACCAGGCAGAACTTGCTACTAGTCGAGTTGATTACCATTCGGGATGAAAGCTTCCAAGTGTTTCTGTAAGATCTTTTTGCCTTTTTCCATCATCTGAATGGAATCGCTTTGTAGAGACTCTTTCAAAACAGAAACAGGATGCATGGTTGTTAGATTTAACGCAAAGATATGAGTAATATCTGAGCTGATCCCTTTACTTTGCATCCAGAAACAGCTACTCACTAATTTTAAGTAACAGTTTCCCTCTCATTTATCTTTAAATCTCACCAGCATGAGGAGCGTTCAAGAAGCGGTGAAATTCACTCTGGTACTCAGTTTTGGCTTTGTACAACGTGGTTGGATCTAAGCAGTTACCAAAAAAACAAAAATCTTGGTAATGATTTTTTAGAAAATAGCAATAATAAGAAACAAGCAATCACATAAACTGTAAATGCAAAATCGTATTTAATTTAAAATAGTAAGTTGACTTACATCAGTTTCCATCAAATTGCTATCAACATTCACTTTTAATAAGTCACTTGGAATTTGTGTTTGAGAAGTCTTTCTGACTTGATAATTGTGTTTTTTTTTCTGTGTTGGAAGGTAGTTTGACTCAATACTGCCTCCAAGTACAAATGCTTTACTTGAGTTTTCAATTTATTTTCTGTGGCCAGTAATGTATCTCAACTGACACATGAAGAAAGACTAATTCCATCGATTCCATGAACAGGAGCGCATGCACATATAGCCGAATATCAGACAAGTTTCAATTTATTATTTTATCTTAAGCTACACTGTTAGCGCTATGCTAACTTTAGTTTCCAACAATGGTAGTCTGTGCTTGTCAAAGGCAGGACTACCACAGCGTGTTAACGTATACTAGGGATATAACCACGCTTGCTGGTTTTTTTTTTTTTTTTTTGGACCTTTAGTGCAATTAATTGCATTTTTTCTACTTGCAAAAGTCCCAAGCTGGAACCTTGGTATTGTGTTTCTGGTATTACTGTAAATCTGACACAAGAGCAACACCTGCAAACGACAGTGATGGTAATTACGAAGTAATAATTCTGTGAAGTGGGAGAGAGGCGTGCTGCAGTGATGGAGGGGCAGTGGCTGTTCGAATCCCGGCCTGATAACCTTTGCCACATCTCTTCCTCCTCTCTCATTTAACCACCTTCCTGTCTGAACACTCTCAAATAAATAAAGGCCAGTAGAGCCAATAAAACCTTAATAAAAAAAGAAGTGTATGAGAATGACAAGGACTCATTCTAGAAAATTGGTCTGTTTAATTTAACTTGAGAAAATGAGTAAGCAGTAAGTTGTTGTAGATATTTAGTCATTCTTAGCAGGGTTACATTTGTATCAAGTGGTCCACACAATAAAAAAAAAAAGTTAACACCACACATCACAAATACATTAGATGAGTTAAAGTGAACTAAATAGATTTTACAGTGTTCAAGGCTTATAGTCTCACCAATGACTCCCTTTAGACTCCGACTTACTGCCCTGTATCTGACGTAGGCTTCGCTGACAAGCTTTTCCAACATAACTTGGTCCTTCACGGAGGAAGCAGACAGGATGTAGTCCTCATGCATAGTCTTGATGGAGCTGTCACACTGCAGACAGGCCCCAGCTGTAACGATGCGGTGGACCAGAAGCACCAGGATCAGCAGCATCTCCCTGCAGCTCTATGAACCAGAATGAATGTGTTCAGCACATCTGAATATTTCATAGCAGAATTATAAAAAAAAATATTACTTTAAAGATGCAAACACCTCTGTAACGTTGCTGGACTTTTGCTTCTGATTCTTAAGTACAGGGCAGTCTGCCTGATGTACAGAGATAGAGCTGTCTTCAAAAGAGTTAATCAAAAGTACAAATATTATTTCAATGCTGTTTTCTTTTAAACATCAATTTGAATAGTTTGTTTTTCAGGGTAACATTACTTTGCATCATCTTTCCTCAATGCTATCTGAAAACAGAAATGGGTGCAAAACATTGAATTTATTTTGTTTTTTCTCCAATTTGCTTAAGTTGTAAATTTTGTAGATAGGCTTAAATGTATACAAATATTCTCGCTGATCTTAAGTGAGGAGTTCATTTAGGATGTCCTATTGTAGGCTGGAGAGCATCCATATACTTTTTGTATCCATTTTTACCGATTGCTCTTTTGGTATAACTGCTCAATGGTGTGAGGTGGGTGTGTTTTTTACTGTCTAAACAGTTCACCTGGAATACAAAAGTACTTTCACTCATTTAAAGGCTAAAATTTTGTACACAAACAAGTATAATTTTCAACGTACTGTTAACAAAGACAATATTTTAAAAAAATAAATCATCAACCATATAAAAAATCAAAGCAAGATCATGGCAATCCTGCTCATACTGCACTACTGTTTACTACTAGAATACTTTGTAATAGGAAGAAGATAAAAATATGCCTGCTTCTCTGCTTTAATTTGATGACTACTGATGAAACAAGAACCAGTTGACTGGATCTGTCTCATGACTCAGTGGTTAGTTTCTATCCTGGTTTGATTATTTCTCATAACATAATCAAACCAGAAACACCTAACACATAACATAACAGAAACAGCAACAGGATTTCTGCAAAAATATTTATGCTACAGTGTGTATGTAAAGTATTTACAGCATATCCCTTTTCCACATTTTGTAATGTTATGACTCTATTCCAAGTTGTATTAAAATTAGCTTGATCAAGCGTGAAAAGAACAACTAAACAAGGTCTTCTCTAAGTGTGGAAAGCTGGTCGAGAATACAAAAAATTGTATTATGTGGAAATATGTGGAAATGTTCAATAGTTCAGACTACTTCTGAAAGGCACTGCAACATATTTAATCAAAACCAGATTTCTGTATGTAGCTTGTTGCTGCCACCCAGTGGCAGAATATGACACAGCATGTGTCATTTTAATGACACATATATTAAAAGTTTTAATATAAAAAAATCAAATGTTATGATTAGTGGCTTTTTAATTAAATACGTTTTCACTCTAACTTGAGAAATATCTTGGACGGGTACTTTTTACTTTAGCTTGAGAAAACATAGGTTAAAGAAGTAAGTTGAGGATATATTTTTTTATATACTCTACCCCCCACAAGCTAACTTGTTTTTATCGCACAGAAGCAACAAACTAGTTCTTTTTAAAAACAGTAATAACAACAAAATAGTCATCGCAATCTTACCGCCTTACCTTTAGCGGAAAATAGATATTCAGAATGTTTCCTATGACAACAAACATTTCAAGGTAACTGACATACGTTTGCATGTCTAGGCCGTGTTAATACATGTAAAACCTGACTTGATGATCTTAACGGCTAAAGTCACTTTGCATATTTTAATTTTGTTCCGAATTTGCCATTTGAGAACACAAATCACTACAAAACAATGGGATATTTAATTACAAAAGCCAAAACTGTTTGTATACTACATTTCCCATGAGTCTGTCTTGCGGCACAACGTGAGTGATGGATTCATGGACGAATCGCCGCATTGGCTGGGAGGGTTCAAATCACTGCGCACATGCGCAGTACGATCGATACGTTGGTTGACATCTCGACTGTGTGGATACGACAAGTGACCTCGGCCACTCAACTGCAGAGATAAGGTAAATATGTCCTGTTTATGAAGCTGCTGGGGTTATTTTAGATGTGTTAGGTATATTTCTCTACCTTTATTTGTAGTACTAACGTGTATTTCAACTGTAAATGTAGCTGGCAGGACAGGTTGTAATGGGAAACCTCATATACCGAACAGAAAAGTGCTATTGTGACTCTGACGTCTCGACAGGTTCAGCCTGTTGTGAAAACTTACACTAGACAACAGCTTTGTCTGTCAAAGTAGAATTCTATTTTTTCTTTATTTATAAACCTGGAATTACTAGGGAGAAAATATAGGTGTACGCTTTTGTTTATCATGTAGCGAAGGTTTGAAAACATGCTTTGTGTGTTAAAGTGCAATAGTCCAGAGTTGCCAACACAAACGCATTCTGTCTCAGCTGTAAAATAAAGGAGAGTTTTAGTATGTTACTAAACTCTACCTACCTCTTTAAATTGGTCACATTTGGTTCTGGATTGGATTTATTTAGAATCTGGATTTTGACTTGGACATTGTAATACGTGAATATAGACATAGATTTTCTTGTCATTCAACTGTACATTTAAAAATGTACAAATTCAAGAAAATGTTGTTGCAAGGCTCCAATAATAATAAATAAGTAATAATAAAAAGATCAATATAAATATATATAATAAAAGATTGAACTAATGGGAGTTTAGCATCCTTATGGCATGAGGCATGACGCTGTTGTGGAATCTGGTTGTTCCGCATTTGAAGCAGAACAGCCAGATTCCTGCTTCCTAGAAGGCAGCAGGGAAAACAAACTATTTATAAATGCCTGAGCCCTGGAGAGGCAGCAACTGGGAGCTGTTCAATGATGGAAAGAAGCCCAGTCCCAATGATTTTCGCAGCTGTCCTCACCACTCTCTCTACACGTTGCCAGTCAGAAGTATTAGATGCTCCAAACCTGACAAATATAATGCTGGTCAGTATACTCTGTATTGTCCCTCTGTAGAACATGGTGAGGATGGGAGGGGAAGGTTTGCTCTTCTCATTTGATGTAAAAAAGTGCAGATATTACTAAGCTTTCTTCACCAGACCAGAGATTTGCAGGGACCGGGTCAAAGTGTCAGTAATCTGTATCCCCAGAAATGTAATGTTCCTGACGTGTTCCATTGCAGCATCATTGATGAGGAGGGGTGTGTGACGTGGCTGATTTTTCCTGAAATCAACTTTATGCTTTGGTCTCAATGTTGTAGTACTGGCTGCATGGTTGAGTTTGTTCTCCTGCTGGAAGATGAACCCTTACTTCATTCTTACGACTTTTGGAGCATGTAAAAGATTCTCTTCCAGTATTGTCCCGTGTCTATCATCTTCCTATCAACTCTGGCTAGTTACATCGTCCCAGCTCAGGAAAACCATCCCCTCAGCATGTAGCTGCCATCATCATGTAACACTGTGGAAATGGTGTGTTCATGTTGTTTGTTTTCCATCACACGATGGCCAAGCAGCTACAAATTGTGGTGTCACCTTACATATGCTTACCGTCCCGCTTTCTATCAGTGTCTTTCTTCATGCCACTCTTCCATTTACATACTATTTACATAGCTGTTCTACTAACACTCTCCTATTTGAAATGTGAATCTCTGCAATTCCTCTGCTTCTCCTTCTCTGAATAATGCTCTCTTTTACGTGCCCGGTTAGAAACAGCTGCAAACTGGCAGAGTTTTGCTAGGTTTGCATTTGTATCATATTCTTTCTGTTTTGGATGATGGGAAGAAAATGTAAGATATTAAGAACTTGGGATGATGCTTTGTTTAATTTAGTCCTGTCTTAAAACTTATTACAGCTTTATATCTGACCTATCTGCAAAAGATGGGCATTTATTGTATTGCTTATCATTTATCGTGATGAATTTCTTATCATGATAAGAATTCTTATCATGAATTTCTTCATGATAAGAAATTTTGCAATGCATCTCCATTTGCATTGCGATTAAATTACACACATCTGAACTCTAGTCAATACATTAGCACGTCATTCCATTCAGATATTTTACTGTAGATGTGTTTTACTGTTTCCTTCTGTTTCACAGTCATGTAGTACTTTGTGTTGATCTAAAGCTACAAAAAAATATATTTAAATTAATGCTGAAAAATGTAGCACAGCATGTGCAACAATGCTTTTGGAAGGAAAGAAGGAAGAAGTTGAACTGAAAAGTGAAAAGTTGAAAAGTTGAAGGTCTGTAATTGCAACTGCAGAGGATGAGAAAATATAGACCTTTATCTGAGGGCATTATGAAAATAAGTGAAAGCAGTTTTTTGCAGAATATGTTGCATTTCCTCAAAGTAACATTAGCAAAATATAAGAAAACAGAGTTGAAACTTAATCATAGTTTGCCTTATTTAAGTGACGTTTTAATGGTCTATGAGACGTGCAGTTTACTGAAAACTACAGGCTTTGCTGCTGTGCAGATATTAGAGGGCTGCTCATCCTAAATATTATTTACTTTGGCCCAGTGATAAACGAAACTGTACCTTGCTGACTTGGTGTCTGTGCCGTTCTGACTGATTGTAGCCTCTTGTTAGGCTTTCATTACTTCTGTTAGCTCTAGTGCTTATGTAACTTTATAAGAACACTGAACCTGACTACTTGATGTTTATCAGATTACACCTGCTGCGCACATTATCTGCTGGACGTTAATTAGATATGCTGCTGGACACTTACAACCAATGTGAGTTACTCAGAGTGGTGAGTAACTCTAGCGCAGCGTCTCGGAGTCGGACCAGAAAGCAGCTTCAGATGTTCCACTGTCATGTTTTATTTTAATTTCTCCTTCTGATTGGACCTCAGCTGACGTTTAATATCTCCCATCTTACAGGTTTCGGCAAATCAGTCGGTATCCAGATATGAAGACATTAAGAATTTGCAGGTAGATTTCAGCTGCCAGCGAGATCACTTTTAAGAAGCACCAAGAACCAAAGCTAGCAGCCGTCGCTCCTCCACAAAACCTGCTTCTCTTCACACCTCTATACAAGCTTTCAGCATGTATCAGATTGTCCCAGGAGCTCCAGGAGAGCAGCATGTAATTGACAGAGGCTCCCCGCGGAAAAAGAAATTCGGACAGGAGAGCCGGCCGATGGTGCTGGCCGGTCTGTTGGGTGGTGTGTTGGTTCTGGCCGCCATCGTCGCCTGGTGCTATTATTCATTGTCTCTTCGTAAAGCCCAGCTGCTAAAGGCCGAGTCGCTGGACCTGAAAAAAGATGGCTACATTATACGGAACCACACAGGGGATATTATCTTCACCATGGCATTCCGGTAAGTGTGCATTGGAAAATTGTTTAATTATTCAACAGATTTTCATCTTCATTGGTTCTCTTGTCAATGAAGACAGAACTAGTCCAAAAATAGGCTGATGCTGATGTTGATAGTAAAATTAAACACGATTTACAAATGAAATGAATGGAGAATCTTAAATGTGACAGTATAAGAATAGTAGAGTGAGATGACAGACAAAGAACATTACCTTCTAAGTGTATTGAATAAAAAATGTGACATCAGCTAAAATGCCACACTCAATATAATCAATAGTTAGGATATGGATATAATATAGTAAAATGCTATGAAATTTTAGGACTCAGCAATGAACCAAGAATAAATATAGGTAAAAGAACAATGGCTACTTCTTGTGGCATAGCTAGATGTGTTTGCTTCAGCAGAGTTGTTCAATGTTTTTGGTTGCTCGTGCTGAGTGGCTGCCAGTCTGCGGTTTGTGAGTTAGAGATGGGAAACCAGATGAGACAGACACATGACTGCCTCCTGAGGGAAGACCGATTTAGTCATGGACCATATCAAGAGAAATAGCCTATAGCTTGAGCTTTGTAGTCTATCTCCAGCTAGTTTTGATTTCAGCTGCACAGAATATGACTTGCTTAATCTGTGCTGTGAATAACTTCCCCTATTGTGTTGTGTATCCTCTCTGTCCATGCATTGTTCTAGGTCTGGCACTCTAGATCTGGACTCCTGCACAAAGGAGGGACATATTCTGAGCTGCACTCGGTCAGAAACTGGCAAGCTGAACTTTTTCATCCAGACAGTCCGAGAAAAGGACACGGTAATGTGCTATCGCATTCGCTGGGAGGAGGTGCTGGATGTGAACTCTGTGGAACATGCTATGGCCTACAATGACTCTCACTGGTACGGAGGAGCAGAGATGGCAACGCAGTACTGGCCTATAAGAAACCAGGGGGAAGAGGAACCGGGTCCTTTCATCACCAGCGATGTTTACTCCAATCGAAAAGCATTTGGGGGAATCCTCGAGCGTTACTGGCTGTCTTCCAATGCAACCGCAATAAAGATTAATGACTCTGTCCCTTTTCATTTGGGCTGGTCAGAGAAGAACAGGACTCTCAGATTTGTGGCCCGATACCAGGGCTCTCCTTTTAAACCACCGGTGGGACATTCGGGATTCCCTGAGCTCAGCTACAGGGTCTGTGTGGGGCTGGATGTCACATCACTCCACAAATACATGGTGAGTGAAAGTTATTTTCTGACAAAACTTTAATTGTACTGATGTGCTAGGAAGAGCTTTTAACAATAATTGGTGTATTAAAATCTAAAATATTTGCACTAATAAATTCTATAGTTTTTTCTTAATAAATGCTGCTGCTGATGTTGGTGGGCATTTATCATATCATTTATCATTTGATTTTTAAGAATCAAAATTCTTCTGTCATTGTCATGACATATTCCTATTTGTCATTATTATTGGGATTAATAGTTTTACTATTTTCTCCACTGTTTATTCAATGAAAGCATCAATGAATACCGAAACATTTGAAAATACAATTATTGTGTGCAGTTTAGCGATACAAATCACACCACTTTTATAGTAATTGCCTTACTTTGTGGTCCATACAACCAGAGAAGACTATTCACTCAAGGACTTTCTCTGGCATTTCACTAAAATGCCAGAGAAATGTTGAAATGGTAAGACAGAATATTTTATTTTTGAAACCTTGTTATACATTGAAACCATTCATACAATGCATAAGTAGGAAAAAAACCTTGTTTACATTACCCTATGTCCTCTACCAGTACACCAGCTACACAAAATTAGCATTTATTTCAAACTATTCCTTCATAACAAAAAGAAAAGAGGTTGTTATTAAATGTTATTAAACACTTTATGTTTCGTGTGTTGCTTTGTTTTGTCAGGTACGTCGATACTTCCCAAAGCCCATCAGCGTTCCATCCCATGAAGTGTTCAAAAAGCCGGTGTGGTCCACTAGGGCTTTTCATAAGTCAGCTATAACTCAGGAGAAGCTGCTGCGCTACGCATCAGACATCAAGAAATATGGTTTTAACTGGTCCCATCTGGAGCTGGATGACCGCTACACCACTGACTATGGAGAGTTTGACTTTGACCCCCAGAAGTTCCCCAATGCCAGCGGTATGTTTGAAAAACTCAGAAGAGATGGGTTTCAGGTGACGCTGTGGACACATCCTTTTATCAACTACGACTCCATAAATTTCGGAGTTGCTCTGGAGAAAGGACTGTTTGTCCGGGAGCCGAGCGGAGAGCTGCCCGCCCTTGTCCGCTGGTGGAACGGGGTTGGAGGCATCTTGGACTTTACAAACCCGGAAGCCTCTAAATGGTTCTTGTCTCACTTAGATTCCCTCAAAAGGCGCTATAATGTGACGTCGTTCAAATTTGACGCAGGGGAAACGAGCTACCTCCCTCGTCAGTTTAGCACTCTGGTCCCTCTGTCTGACCCCTCCACCTTCACCCAGCGCTACTCCGAGATGGCCATACCTTTCAGTTCACGTGCCGAGCTCCGTGTGGGTTACCAGAGTCAGAATATCTCCTGTTTCTTCAGGATCATTGACAGAGATTCAATTTGGGGATATGAGCTTGGCCTCAAGTCCATCATCCCCACCGTTCTGACTGTAAGCATTCTGGGATACCAGTTTGTCTTACCAGACATGATAGGAGGAAATGCGTACCCCAACCGCACTACAGGTAGGAAACACCAGAACCTAGACGGAGGAAACTTGAGAGTTTTGATCTGAATTTTTAAAAGTCTTGATAACGCTGCTGTATTTCAGGTTTGATAAATGGAACACATGCTCTGCCAGACAAAGAGCTGTACATCCGATGGTTGGAGCTGTCCGCTTTTATGCCTGCCATGCAGTTCTCCATACCGCCGTGGGCTTATGACGATGAGGTGAGCATGTACAAGACATATCTCACACTTGGAATAAGTTGATGATTTAATTTATTTATTGTTATTGTTATAATCACAATGTTGCCCTCTCTATTAATAATAAGTCAAGTCGGTTAAAAATGTAGGAATTTGTAAAAGGCTTTAGTTTTGGTCTCCTCTGACCAGTGCACCGTTCTTCCACATGTTTGTACTGTCCAAAAGAGTGTGAAATCTTAGTTTTTAAAACATAATTTTGCTTATCACCCCTTTATGAAAATTAGATTTGTTTATTAGAAATCTTATAGTTGTGCTGCTGTTAGATTTTTCAACATTAGCTTTGGACCTGTGCAGCTTCTTTAGCGTTATCATGGGCCTCTTGGCTCCTTCTCTGATAAATGGTCAACCTGTCAGATCAGAAAACAATTAAATGGACATATGGTTGTATGTTTGCTGTTGTTCCGTCTTCTGTTAAATGTTTGAGTGTCGGATTGAACTCCCAGAAAGCTTCAAAGCTTGATATCTTGCATTATCCCATGACCATGTTTAAACTTCCCTGTGCTTTCCTCCTTGACTTGTTCTTTGGTCGTCATGATGTTTGTTCACTAATGTTAACCTCTGAGGCCTTCACAGAACAGCTCTTCCAAAAACATAAATGTACACACACAGGTGTGCTAGATTTACTAATCATTTGTAAAAGATTTTCTTGCATCAGAGTAAAGAGAACTATATGAATGCATGTCACACTTTGCACATTTGTGTTTGTAAAAAATGTTGAAAACCATGTAGAATTTTCCTTTGATTGCACAATTATGCACCACTTTGTGCTGGTCTGTCACATAAAATCCATGTAAAATGCAATGAAAGTTTGAATTGTGTCAGCATATTTAAAAAATCAAGGACTATGAAAACTGACTGGCTTTTATGCTTAAAATACATTAAATATGTTTACCAAATAAAGACATAATTAATATATTATTCATACTCAGAGAAGAAATTATTTTATTTGAGCAGTTTTCAATATTACCACAAGAGGGCGTTCTTACTTTAAATAGGACGATTTTTGTCTCAGAACCAAACTGCAAGCAATATTGCAATAATACGTGTGTTAATATTGAAATCCACAATGGTTCCAGTATTCTTTCTTTCTGTTTTTTATGCAGTTTGCTAATGTTATAAAACAAAAAGTAGTTGTTAGAGTGCTGTGAGGTTATCTGAGGTGAATTGTTCTGGGTTTCAATGGGTCTCTTCTCATGTCCTTCATGTCACAACCTGCTGGTTAAAAATCATCTAAGCCAAAGATTTTACTGTAATCCTAAATTGTTCCATTATTAACTGAAACCTTTCCTTCCTAGTCAGATACTAAGCTGGGATGCAACCACCAATGAAATTTCCCAAATTCATGCAAAATATAAATACATAATGCTTGATAATTTGTTGATTGTGCTCTTCTGTGATGGTAAAACACAATTTATTAATCTCCAGGTGGTTCAGATTGCACGGAAGTTCTCAAAAATCCATGTAACCGACGTGGCTCCAAGGGTTCTCGAGCTGGCAGCGGAAGTTGTTGGTACTGGTGACCCCATCATAAGACCTTTGTGGTGGATCGCCAAAGACGACGAGGCAGCTTTTAAGATTGACTCCCAGTTTCTGATTGGGGATGATCTTCTGGTGGCTCCAGTGTTGGAGCCAGGAAAACAAGAGAGGGACATTTACCTCCCAGCAGGACACTGGAAAAGCAAAAAAGGAACGTACAAAGGTCCCATGTACCTCACTGACTACCCTGTGGGTCTAGATGAGTTGGCTTACTTTTTTTGGGTTGAGGCATAAAAAATAACTTTACATAAGGTTGCACTGACAGATGCACTGTATCTTCAGCAAGTAAGCCAGTAAATGACAGAGAATGTTTACTTTCTAAAGGGAAAGTTCAAATTTTGGTGGATGTTGATTCTGTGCCTCCTTCAAGCTGCTCTTCTTTACCTAAATAAATAATTTCCCTTTTTGTAGAGACGCACCAGTCAGATCTTTACTGGCCAACACAGATCTCTAATTTTCTATGAAGTTAGACCTGCCGATTTACATCTTTTCCCTGAGAACTTTAACACATAGAAAAAAATATGTCTTAAATATGTGTTAAAGTTCCCCACTTTAATTTTAGCACATAGAAAAAAAACATGTCATGTTAGAAAACTTAATTCAGGTCCAGAACTACAATGAATATCCTGTTGGTCATTTACCACTGGTAATAAATATGTGACCAGTCACAAGAAAACGATTCTGTCTAGAATATGTGTAAAAAACGAATTTTGACCTGAAGAAAAATTAGTTCACTTTTCTTTCTTTCGAGAGTGGAAACTAATTTCTCTGCTTTTGTGGAATTTGTATGATCCTTTAATCTCGTTTCTATTGTCTTACAATACACAAATACAGCATGTAATTTCATTGACAGACTTTCAACTATTTTGAAGAAAGTAAAATAAAATGCCAGTAAGAAATGACATGCTTTTTAAGGAGAACACTTTCAAGTCCACATTCTTAATCCCAATATGCATACACTATTCAAACATGAATCTTTAGCTTTTGTAGGTTTAATGAATATAAAGAAAATCAGAATCTGCTTTGCAAATTACTGATCAAAGCCAATCAAGCCAGATACAGTGATTGATTGGTGCATCTCGTTTTTAGTTCTCTTTATTTTTATTGCCAAACCCCATCCTCATGTGCCTTCCATCAAGCGAATCCTTGACTGTGCCATAACTAAAGCCTTCCTTAGTCGAGCAAAAAGGAAATCCTCAATGCCTAAGACCATAAGCTTTAGATGACATGCAAATAGGGTCACGTTTGTGTGAGAAGGTTTTTTTACTTTGTGAAGTACACAGAGTAAACTGTAAACTAAAATACAGGGTAGCTCTGATAACTGTGCCATAAGATAAAGATCGCATCTGCTGTGTGCGTTTCCGGATGCAAATATGGACCCTGACTTGGGCTTTTGGACCTCTGGTAAAAGTGCTTGCCTGAACTTGCCAACTTTTCAACTGCCCAAGTTAACCCACATAAACTTACATTTTTGATTTCTGCACTTTATTGTAATTTCACTTGACAATAACAGTTTAAGGAGAAATCCTGTCATTCTAGGTACTTGTAAGCAAACTGCAAATTCCTTACAGGCTGGTGATTCCTGACCTATTGTGCCGTTTCACTTTCAAAATTGCACAAGCTAAATTTATTGCTCAGGGTGCCATTAATGTTGAGGTGTTCTTTATTTACAGTAGCAGATTTATTATAAACTATTATTCTTTATGATGCCATATTTTTGCCTGTTTTTCCACATTTGCCTTGTAGTTTTTCTTTCCTTATTTCTACTTTGCAAAGTTAGCAGCAAAAACTTGGCACAATTCTGCACACACTGAAATGCTTTACAAATGCATGAACTATTATGCAGTGATTACTAGCATGAGACAAAATCACAACGACGGTTAAATTATCTGGATGTAGCACTCTTAATATGTTATGTCTTTAGTCTTTGTTTTGCTTTCTAGCAGAGCTGAAAACAGCTGGCAGGAAGTGAAAAGATGACAGCAGAATGTAAAATATTATCTTTACAGAGATTTTAACCACCCAAAGGCTTTTTAAAGGGAACTCTATTAAATTAAATAAATATGCTGAGCTATTTCTGACATGTTTATTGAAATTAACCCAGGGACGTCCAGCGGGACACTAGAGATCTTTCAAGGCTTAAAGGGGGATTTTTAAATTTTGTTTTAATAGTAATCTTTTTGACTGCTGTACATAAACACTTGGTATTTAAAGGGTGAGTGCCAAACAATATGAACAATGCATTATTAATGCAGTGCATGTATGTTTGAAGTGCATTCCTCATAATAATTCTGTATGGATTTCCTAACATTCTGTAGGTTTGAATGAATATGAATGCTCTGCAACATTGTGCCATATTGTAAGTATAGTATTCATACATAATATTTTTAAGAAGGTTGTATGCATAAAAAAATGTTTGTTCTCACGCTCCGGATAGTGTTTGGTTGATAGATCTATGCCAGCAGTATTTCTTTTCATTTGCATGATATGCAAAAACCTGTTATGACATGTGATTCCAGCACAATCTCAGTTATCTTCCTCTTCCAGTATGTGAAAAACTTCCTTTCTCAGTGTTAAACTCAATTTAGTTTGAGGTTAAAGTCATGCTGTATGTTAAAAACAGTCACATTTGGTTTCCCACTGTTATTATTTTGCTGCTGCGTTAAAATATATTTGGGCACAATCTAACTTTATTGTGTTGATTTTGACTTGATTTGTTTCACTAATAAATATAAAAAATGTTAAACCATTGTTTGTGTCTCTAGTCACTGCTAGCATTATGGCGTTTAAGATAATATAACCCTACCCTATCATGCTACACAGAGAAAGCAATAAGTCTGTTGTAGTGAATCAAATATGTTGAAAAAGGAAAATCAAGAACCACAAATGACTTGGTAAATATTGAAAGACTAGCCAATATCACAAGAAATATTAGTTGATATTGGAGACTGAAAGAGGAATCAAAATTATAAGTACAGAGAGCAAAACAGTCTCAAGCTTTTGTGTACAACAGAGTTTAAAGCTTAGAGTAACAGGTCTTTCTCTTTCCTCTGCCAGGGAAGTCATTGAGAGTGTAGCATCGAACAACCTTATTCTAAATTTACATTGATGTCATTCTTGTTTCCTATGATATACATTCACAGTCACACCTGAGAGGACTGCTCTTTGTACTTAAACAAGTGGCAACTGGATTCCATCTCTTGTTTATTTCAGAAGTTTCAACACATCCAAAAAGCTTCAGGTCCAAACAGTTTCTGACATCCATCAAACCGGAAAAGGTTACATAGTGAACCAAAGATAGAGACATTATCCACAAATGGAAATGAACAGTGGACCGAGCCAAGAGTGGTAGCGTAAATAAATTAACCTTTAAAAAGATTAAAAATCTCCTTTTTTCAAGAAAACCCTGGCCGAGACTGGCAGCAGCACACAGAGGTTAGAGATGTATGAGATCTCAATAAAGGAAATGAACAATTTTAGAACAATTCAGTTCAGTTGAATTAAGTTAATTTATATAAAACCAATTTTACAATAAATGCTGTCTCAAGGAAAATTTTTAACAAAGATTGATTATAAAGTTTTCTATCTAAAGATGCTTGCAGCATTCATTCCTCCTGTACCAACATGTTGCCACAACAAGTTGTCGCTTGCATTGAGTTGTTGATTTTGAAACTGTCCCTCATGCCAACCACACTTTCAGCGATAACAGAAAGTAAAACTGTCCTTTAACAGGAAGAAGCCTCCAGCAGAACCCAGTGAGCAGCCATTTCTCACGAACAACAAGCTTCAACATGCTTTTTCTTCAGTAGTGGATTCCTGTGCAGTGAGTGTGCACAACGTGAGTTGTTTTTTATATACAACAATTCTGGTGTCATGGTGGTTATTTAATGTCGTTTCTTTGTCGTCACAATCTTGTAAGAGTTAAAACGTTTCCTCCTTTTGACTATAGTAGCTATGGCTATAGTTTCAGAGCTTTAGAAATAAATGTATAACAAGTACCATCATGACTTCACTAAACTTAATTTGTTGTGATTGTTTATTTTATTTATTTATTCTTTTACATATGTGGATTACTTGAGTTGTAACCAACATGTTATATGAGCTTCATGTTGGCACCCAAAAGAAGAAATGTTATGACAAACTGACTCTGAACTAATCTCTTCACAGTACATGAAGTACCATGTGGAACTTCAAATTGTTCTTCCTTTTCCATTATGTAAATTTCTTTTGACATATTTTCAAAACTTGAGAGATATGGGAGATAACTACTGTATTCGGTAGATTTGCATTTTATATTTGTTTTAAAATATTGTGAAATATAAGAGGAACATGCTAGTTATCTTTAAAGGTTTTGATACTGAAACACGTCACTTATAAAAATAAAATTATTACAGTACAGCAATTTGTTAATTAAGCAGTTAATTAGTTTATTCTTTCATTGCTTACATTTTTATTGTTTTATTTTTAAGAGACCTATCTCTATTACATAATAATTAAAATTGCTGTATGTCTCTTCAGACTAAATGTTTTCTGTCACCTCAGCGTAATTGTTAATAGACAAAACAATAAACCAGAACAGGATCATGACTTGAGAGCCTTAAATGAAGAGCATCATAAGGGCTGAAGACAGGAGCAGGAGGGTGACACCGGGGCCAGTCGGAACGGCACCGTTGCACAAATCTCCCTCACAGCATGACATGGGACTAATGCATCCTGCGCGGGGAATGCAGGTCTTGATAACGAGTCCTGTCAGGTAGAACAGGAAAACATGTCAATAGGGTTTATAAATATACTATGATGTCCATAAAATGCTCATGCCACAAATTTAATCATTTTGTTAGTGATCAATTCTAGCAGCAAAGATTCTCACACATCTAACAGCTTACCACTCGTCTTGAGAGAAGAACATCGATCGGCTACATCAGGGCAAGTTATAATGTCAGTGCAGGAGTTAGGATCAATTGGTAGACATGAGTAGCATTTCAATCCATATGCTAAATAATGAAACAAAGAAGTATTGAACATGAGCAACTTACAGAAAGTCAATGTAAAATGTGACAAAAATGCATCTACTTCATATTCACACTTATGGTCTAAAAGGGAACATTTCAATGTAGTTAAATTTATACAGGTAATAATGTTACCACAATAAAGTGACTTATTAAATACAAAACCTGTATTTTCCAAACCAATGTAGAAATATCTGTGCATGTTGACAGGTTTATTTAGGAGAGGACAAATTCTGTTTCAGGTTTAGAAAAAAATCTTCAGAGAGACACATTTTACCTGCGCTTTAAATATGATCAGTCGTTGGTAAAAAGTTAATCTAATCTTACCTGCAGAGAAAGAGAGAAACAGGATCAGAGCTCCGTAAAGCTGCATTGTGAACTTGATCTGTGTATGAGCCCTCTGAGGAAATATGGGTCCTGCAGACTTTATTTATTCCTCCCTGGTTTCATGCAAGTTCCAGCAGGCCGCCTCTAACGTGAACAAACAGCCCACAGATGATGTCAGTTAATTAGTTGGAAATCACAAATTATAATATCAGTTTGTGTTGCATTTTAGAACAAGGTGGTTGGATAACAAAAACAAACGTAATTAAAACATTTAATATAAACTGCTGCTATAAGTAAGTTTAAAACAAGAATTGCTGGGAGGACATGACAAAATAGAAGGAAATAGCACCAACAAAAAAGGGGACATAAATCTAATAATTGTCTTATCCAAAAAACAGGCTGGAACAGTCTGTTTTTTGGACAGACTGTTCCAAAAAGTTCTAGTTCCAGTTTACATAGACAATAGTAAATATAGGAAAGTACAAGAGAAACTGAGTACAACAACTTCAGAGAAAACTGTGGGTAAAACAGGAAAGGTCCAGTCACCTTTTGACAACAAATCAACAATAATCAATTTTAATGGATATAAAAATCATATTATAATTCAGTTATGAATGTGCTGCTGTGGTGTTTTTCTCATTTATGTCAGTGTCTCCTTTGATTTTCTGGAGGATATGAATAGTACTGGTTGTAATAATTAGGGCTTCAAATATCACATTTATCTATTAATAAATGCTCTATGCTGACTGGATCAAACTTTTGTTCAACTTTCTGGCAACAGATAGAAAGTTAGTCTTTGGTTGGTCATTGTCCAACATCTTGAGTTGACATTTCTACCTTGCAAGCATTTTTGTGCACAGATCTCTTTCTGATCTTTTTTAAGTACCTTACAATGCAACACAAAATAAAACATGTTAGCATGTAATGTCATGAATATTTGGGGGATATTCTGTGTAATTTTATCCATCCATCTTCTATACTCCCTTGTCCCTTAGTGGGGTTGGGAGGTGCTGGTGCCTATCGCCAGCCAACGTTCCGGGCGAGAGGCGGCGTCACCCTGGACAGGTCGCCAGTCTGTCGCAGGGCAACACAGAGACACACAGGACAAACAACCATGCACACACACACTCACACCTAGGGACAATTTAGAGAAGCCAATTAATCTGACAGTCATGTTTTTGACTGTGGGAGGAAGCCGGAGTACCTGGAGAGAACCCACCATGACCAGGGAGAACATGCAAACTCCATGCAGAAAGACCGGGGCCGGGAATCGAACGCAGAACCTTCTTGCTGCAAGGCAACAGCTCTACCAGCTGCGCCACTCTGCAGCCCTCTGTGTAATTTTAAAGGAACATAAATTTCTAATATTTTCTATTAGCTTCTCAGCATCCTTCTGTATACCCCAAACCCTCTACATCCTTCACTGCATGTAATAAGTTTCTCTGTGTGCTGTCCTCTTTCTCAGAAGCTGGTATTTCTGAGGAAGAGGAAACCTTCCTGTCTAATATATCTACTGTCCCTCCTATCTAATGGTTTTAAGTGACTGATTCCATGCTAAGAATCTGATCCTCTCTTTTCAGCTTCAGCAAATACAAATATATATATATATATTTGCTTCTGGACAAAGGTTGGTAGAGTATCCAAAAATAGTACTCTACCATAGCATTATTTCAACATCACTCAGATAAAAGTAAGAAGTATCCCTTTTTACTCATGTAATCGTTACAGTTTTGTGTATCGTCCCTTCCTAAATACTCAGAGGCCAGTGGATTGGATGAGATGGTATTTACTGCAAATGAGTGGTCACAGTAGAAACAATGCTGTTAGCTCTTCTACTGGCATGTCCATGACTGTATGTATTATAACAAATCTCAAGATAGCTTTTGAACATATTTTCTAATATTTTTCAAAAGAGAACCGGATCGAAAGACTTACAGCAGCAGAGCACTAGACAGACTGTGGAGAATTTTCAGTTTCTTGTCATACCTATAGGAAACCAGTAGAGGGCGCTAAGAAACACCCATCACAGGGCAACTATGATCCATATTTTAGCAAGAATTTCACTAGTATTTCTGTTGTTCCATCTGCTGTGACCAACTGGAGTTTTAGAATACACACACACTTTGTTACAGAGGCTTTGATAAACAAAAAGAGGACCTTATTACCAGCAGGACCATGTTACAGGCCGGTGCACAATCTGGAAAAAACAAAATGAATCAAGTTTTAGTCACCCTGCCTCTTTAAAGGGGTGAAGGCAGCAAACCCACATCTGCCCATATTTGTAATGGTTTTATTTTAACTCCAACATATTACTATCATTTGAAGACGGATCCATTCCTTGCTCGGGAAAGCACTTCATGATTACCCTGGAAACATATAGTCTGTGTCCTAACAGGAATTAACTAACACAAGAATGGAAGCATGGCAAGACATTCTGTCAATTTAATCTTCTGAGAGCTAAAATAAGACTCCCAGTGCTAGTAGACATCATGAAGGTTTGTTCGTAGAAAATTTGGAAAAGCTAATTGGGAAAACAAACGAGTTCAGGTTAAGTGGAAGCAAAAGTGAACTCTTTAGATGTTGGTAAACATGTTTGGAGGAAGAGTAGTTCTACACGCCAAAAGTGACATTTGTAGATGGGTTTATTATGAACTGTTTAACAGGAAGTGGTAATGTCAAACCCCATTTAACTGAAAGAACAGCACAAGTTTTATATGGAGTGAAAATAGTCTCAAAAGATTCGTAACTCGTAAAACATGATTCGTAACTCGTAAAATGATTCGTAACTCGTAAAAATGATTCGTAACTCGTAAAAAGGGTACCGATCCAGTTACGACTGCAAAACTACTTTTGAGACTCATTTCACGCTTCCCTAATTTGTGTTGTAGATGGTGCGTTTACATGCTACTAAAAGCTCGGACATCTGAGTTTACTTCGGAAATTGTTTTTTCCATAGTTCAACATGTATTTCCCTCTCTGCTTGTCTCGTCTCGTGGCTAAGACATATTTTTTTGAAAAATATATATGTCATTAGACCCACATCTAATTTTTATATATACGTTTATATACGATTCCTCGTTTGTGACTGGTACAACTGTAATTACATGGGTAAAAGATTCGACCACTAGGTGGCGGACGTTTATTCTGCTCTGACTGGGAGAAGCGCTCAGTCAAACAGTCCAGAATGGCGGGTCGGGTCGGCCCAGTAATCGTGGTCTTCTGGCCCTCAAAAGTTAGTGGATGTTCTGGATGGTTCTACCTGCAGCAGAGTTCTCCTGAGGTTCGGGACATGCGGTTCTGGAGGCATAGCAGCAAGACGGCCCTGTCAGTTCGGTCACCTTGTCTCCTTTCTTAGACCTGATGGACCCATCCCTCAGAGTTTTACCCGCAGCCGAAATATCACCCTGGTTCTGATTCAGTTCGGATCACTCAGATCTGTGACCCAGACTCTGCAGAACCCATTATCATCCGGACCCACAGCTAGACCACAGCTGATCAGTAGGAATGTTTTAATCTTCCTGCATAGAAAATAGCAGTCAGAACAGGCTTTCTGCACAAAGCTCCACAGCGCCTGTTTAACCATGAACAGTACTATTTTCAGCACGTGCATGTAGCATTTTCATTAGCATAAGAGCAGCTAAATATCTGCTAACACAGTTCTGACACTGTTAAACAAGTTTTAAGTGCCCCAAAGCACATTATTTTACACAAACAGTAATCAAACTAACATTTATAATACTTAAAATACGCTGATTGAACACAGCAAACAAAATCTCATACCTTCTCCCACGGAATCCGAACAGAAAGAGCGCGACGGAGAACGTGGGAAAACCCTTCACGGGCTACAATGGTATGATCCACTAATTTGTTTTTTTTAAACCCTGAGCTAACACTCAAAACAATAATTAATTCCTGAACTCAACATGTCCAACACAGAAGACAACAATTCACATTTTCATGTACAGCACACTCAATTTGAATAAAAATAACAATTTTAAAACAGGAAGTCACCCGCTGTCCCGCAATGACCCTGTCCTCTCTTCAAAATAAAAGCTTCCGGTGCTCGGAATAGCCTTGCACTTGATTATTACAATCTAGTGTAATAACACCACACTGCTACATTTCTCCCAGCCAGACCAGAATAAACTTCCGCCACCTAGTGGTCGAATCTTTTACCCATGTAATTACAGTTGTACCAGTCACAAACGAGGAATTGTATATAAACATATATATATAAATTAGATGTGGGTCTAATGACATATATAGTTTTCACAAAAATATGTCTTAGCCAGGAGACGAGACAAGCAGAGAGGGAAATACGTGTTGAACAATGGAAAAAACAATTTCCGAAGTAAACTCAGATGTCCGAGCTTTTAGTAGCATGTAAACGCACAAATCTTTTGAGACTATTTTCACTCCATAAATGAGTCTAAAAAATAGTTTTGCAGTCGTAACTGGATTGGTACCCTTTTTACGAGTTACGAATCATTTTACGAGTTACGAATCATGTTTTACGAGTTACAAATCATGTTTTACGAGTTAGGAATCATTTTACGAGTCACAAATCATGTTTTACGAGTTACGAATCCATCAACGAAGTGGAAAGTGCAGTAGAATTGGCAGGAATAATTAAGATTTTATGTTATCAAGTATAACAATTGTTAAAGGTATAAAGGAAAGCCTATGTCTGTAGGTCTTCACTCCAGGTTCTTTATACTGAAAACCTGAAAAAAGCAGCTGAAAATCATCAAAGAGAAAATGAGACATTTTCTGACTTTGTCTGAACATGACAAATCTGCATCTATTTTACTACTTAAAAAGTTTATTGTTTTTTTTGGTTAAAACAATAGAATAGATTCGAATAGAATAGAATAAAAAGTCACTTTAAAGTTGACATTCCAGCTGTCAACTTTAAAGTGAGTTTAAATTGCAACTTTAAAGTTCTTTTTGTCATGATCGACTCCAATTTTCTGACCCACATGCAGATAGCACAACAGAAACACCAGATCTAATTAGATGGTTTATTTTCACGGTGCAAATACAGTGATAAATTAAAATGTGCGCAGGTCCTTAGGTAGCGGGGTGGGGGAGGGAAAACCAGCCGGATTCGCCGGAGGGAACTGGACAAAGAGGAGAGAGATGGTGAGTTCAAGGCTAATTAGATCCTGGAGATTCTCAGGTGAGAAACAACGAGCTCTTACATGAGGTGAGTGGAGTTGGGCCCAGGGAGGGGTGACTGTGATCACCAAGGTGGGGGTCCAGGAGGTGAGGGTTGGAGGCTGATGCT
Source organism: Phalloptychus januarius (assembly GCA_902982915.1). NCBI lineage: Eukaryota > Metazoa > Chordata > Actinopteri > Cyprinodontiformes > Poeciliidae > Phalloptychus > Phalloptychus januarius. Next base: position 6,791,586 of record CADWAE010000482.1, read on the forward strand.
ACGGTGGAGGGAGGACCGGAAAGCTCAGGTGCGTCGGCAGAGGAGGAGGGAGCGGGTTAGTCAGCTGGCTGCTACGGAAACTCGTTGATGCCCCTGAAGGCTGTGGCACTTGGGTGACCCGAGGGAACTCGCCAAGGAGGAGGACAACACCATCCAGAACTCGGAGGCCGATGAGGGTCTCAGTGTCTTCAAAAAGGCCCTGGGAGAAAAGACAAACGCAGAAGAGTAATCACTGGAAGCTCAGAAAGGCAAGTAAGCAACAGGCAGTCTACGAGGGGCCTTGGGTGTACCAATGTTGGCTAACACTCTGGCACTGGAGAGCTGACAAACCCCCGCTTAAATCCTCCTCCAGATGAGCTGATTGCCTGCAGCTGTGGTGAATCAGCAGGCTCCCGGTCACACCCTCCGGAGGTAGCCTCCTAGCGGCCTCTGGTGGGGAAAGAAAAGGAAAAGACCCAACCACCCTGGATCCCAACACTTTTTTATTGTAAATTGAACATTTTTTATCACACACAAAGTTTCACAACAAGACAGAGTTGCTGTTTGCACTATTTGAAACACAGCAACTCACTTTACACGTGTTACACTTTGTAACCGTCACAATCACACTTCTGAAACTTGTGGCTAAATGTAAGTTTCTATCCAGCTAGGCCATAAAATATGGTGAGGTGTACCAAACCAGAAAAGTAAAAAGAAAAAATAAATTTTTTTTCATTTCTTGGTACTCATTCGCCACCTGCATCACATGACAGTTCATTTTTTATCTGTCCTAATACCAATATTGTTCACTTTCTTTTAATTTCTCTAACCCTGATTAAACTTTCTCTTACTGGTGAGAATATAAATTTTATTGCTTTAATTTTTTTTGGAAACAACTTAAGTGCTTTTAGGGATTTACTTATTAATAGTGTTGAGAGGATAATTTTAACACATGCACCCTTGAGATCCCTGATAAACAGTATAAGTACATGGTAATTACTCCAGCTTTATAGCTAATCTAAATCATAACATTAAATTATTCATAAAGTACGATCTTTAAAACTCCAATTTGTTGCAATTATTGCAAAACATGGCAAATTAAAAGTTTAGTAAAAACTGTCCTGTGTGTCGTGGTAAAAATTACTTTAACAAGAGTCTGGATGAGAAGAAATAAGAAATTTCTTAAAACCTTGCAAGGTGAGAACAGAAATACAGAGTCACAGGAGTCTGTCAAGTCTGCTCTGACCAACAGTGGATCTGGCTTCCTTTTATAGGTTCTGGTTAGAGAAGAGAGACTTGATTGGACAATAGGTGTGAATCGCTGATCGTTATGTACCAAGGATTCTGTGGAGCCCAACACAGATGGTCTGGCTATTTGTCTATTGTTAGGGAAAGAGGGTTGTTAAAAGGCAGCTGCACTGTCTCTGTGCTGGGGAAGGAACACCTAGATGGTAACCCTGCTGTTATATGGCCCCGTAGGAGTCTAAAGGAGAGCAGCTTAACCAATATCCTGATAAGACCATGCAGACACAATCTAAAGCACAAAAAGGGGTGAGGAGCACATTATTAAATTTTCCATTACATGTGCTTATAAGATCAGGTATTAAAGTAGATATAATGAAAAAACATAAGCATATTTTCAGTCAGTGTGCAGTTGGAACTTTATCTATGACTAATTTATGGAGATTATTTTAACATTAAAAAGCATTTGTACTTATCAATGAACTAACTAAATGTATGCTATGGTGTCTATTTCTGAAAGGCTCCAGTGGTTTTGTGATCCTGAACAAGATGGCACAGAAAATTGTTTCTGTTATGTTGTGGAAACTTACTGTGATACAAGAGATTTACCAACTAAAGAAAAAATAATAATGCATGCAGCCACAGAATTGAGCTTCAGTTTTGTCAAACTGTAAATGCTAATATTTGATGTCAATCATAAATTTTAATGTAATTTTCACCGTAACGAAGAAGTGTTCACTATTGATTCTAAATATTTGGTTGCCTCAGTGTTCATCTCTATGTATAGCACTTCTATTTGCTGTGAAGATAAAGTGGATTGGATATATTTTAATCTGTTCTGTATAAAATTTACATCATTCTTTCTACATGCAGATTTATTCACGCTTTATTTTTGCAGGGTAAGTGAGTCACTGGAACGAATGTAAGTTTTCACTTCTGTGTAGTTTTATTATGTACCGGAGACACTCTCAAAGCTTAAAATTACTTTATTTATTCTTCAGTCATACAATCTGAGTCTAAACAATAAAGCAATACAAGAGTCTTTTCTCCTTTTCTACTCTCATATTCAGAAACACGTATTAGGAAATCAAAATGTTTTCGTCTTTTTGAGTGGCTGGTGGTCTGTGACCAAATAGAAACTTTCCGAGAAAACATTTCCATGCTTTAGAAAACCACATTAACTGCAGTTTTTTTTGAGTAGGCGGTGGTATGAATTGGCTTAGTAAATCTTCATATGACTGCCTGTCAAGACAAACGTACTTTGATATATTCTGCTATTAATCTTGGTTGTATCTAATATGATTGATTGATAAATTGCTGTATTCAACAAACTCATGGTCCTCATAGACATAAAAAAAGAACAGACATTATGAATTTTTTCTTAGATATGGTTTTGCTGTCTCTTTCTGGCCATAAATACAAAGATCAGTTCCCAACTTGGCTTTGAAACCAAATTGATTATTTGTTGTGGGTTGTGTGATTTCTGACACTTTTGTAGCAATTACATCTTCATGTATTTTGGCTTTATAAGTCTTCATTGAATAATTATTCTCTGATCTTGTGCACTAGCCTGGCAGAACTTCACAGTCTGCCTTAGGAAAGTATTGTGTCTCCAATGTTAGCGCTTTTAAAACCTGGCTTAAGTGTGACGGGTTAGTAATGGAGACAAACTGTGTAAAACCCATATTGCTCATGTCCCTATTGTACTCGTCAAATTATGTCATAAAAGATGTTGTTTAACATTTAAATTATTACAGTACAGCAATTTGTTAGTTAAGCACTTAATTAGTTTATTCTTTCATTGATTACATTTTTATTGTTTTATTTTTAAGAGACATATCTCTATTACATAATAATTAAAATTGCTGTATGTCTCTCCAGACTACATGTTTTCTGTCACCTCAGCGTAATTGTTAATAGACAAAACAATAAACCAGAACAGGATCATGACTTGAGAGCCTTAAACGAAGAGCATCATAAGGGCTGAAGACAGGAGCAGCAGGGTGACACCGGGGCCAGTCGGAACGGCACCGTTGCACAAATCTCCCTCACAGCATGACATGGGACCAATGCATCCTGCGCGGGGAATGCAGGTCTTGGCAACTTGTCCTGTCAGGTAGAACAAGAAAACATGTCAATAGGGTTTATAAATATACTATGATGTCCATAAAATACTCATGCCACAAATTTAATCATTTTGTTAGTGATCAATTCTAGCAGCAAAGATTCTCACACATCTAACAGCTTACCACTCGTCTTGAGAGAAGAACATCGATCGGCTACCTCAGGGCAAGTTATAATGTCAGTGCAGGAGTTAGGATCAGTTGGTAGACATGAGTAGCATTTCAATCCATATGCTAAATAATGAAACAAAGAAGTATTGAACATGAGCAACTTACAGAAAGTCAATGTAAAATGTGACAAAAATGCATCTACTTCATATTCACACTTATGGTCTAAAAGGGAACATTTCAACGTAGTTAAATTTATACAGGTAATAATGTTACCACAATAAAGTGACTTATTAAATACAAAACCTGTATTTTCCAAACCAATGTAGAAATATCTGTGCATGTTGACAGGTTTATTTAGGAGAGGACAAATTCTGTTTCAGGTTTAGAAAAAATCTTCAGAGAGACACATTTTACCTGCGCTTTAAATATGATCAGTCGTTGGTAAAAAGTTAATCTAATCTTACCTGCAGAGAAAGAGAGAAACAGGATCAGAGCTCCGTAAAGCTGCATTGTGAACTTGATCTGTGTATGAGCCCTCTGAGGAAATATGGGTCCTGCAGACTTTATTTATTCCTCCCTGGTTTCATGCAAGTTCCATCAGGCCGCCTCTAACGTGAACAAACAGCCCACAGATGATGTCAGTTAATTAGTTGGAAATCACAAATTATAATATCAGTTTGTGTTGCATTTTAGAACACAATGGTATAAATATAACTCACCACCGGTCAGTTAAACCCACAGAAACTCAGTTATCAAGTATCAGTTATCAAACTCAGTTATCAAGCAAAATCTCTTCCGTCCTCATTTTGTTTCCTGTAAAACAATACTGTATCAGCTTCTGAGATTGCTGCTGCTCTAGTCTGGAGGAGATGAGTGATAAAGAGCTGCTCTGTGAGGTGAAAGCTCTGCTGGGTCCTGCAACTCCAAAGAGGAGCTTTGTGCAAATAGTCAACACTTTGTGTGACCAACCGCCGAGGCACTCCTGAATAGCTTCAAATATTTCTCAAACATGCATGAAAAAATTTTAGCAAAAGCCTGATATCCTTCATGTTTTATTCTTAATCTTAGAAAATGTAAAAACATGCCAGTTGATCAAGTTATCTTTAAAAATGCAGATATTGAAAAGACCACATACAGCAATTAGTTTGAGCATTTGATTAGTTTATTCTTTCATAGCTTACAAATTTTGTTTTCTGTTTAAAAGAGACATATGCGTATTACATGATGAACATAAATGCTGCATATAGGTTCTGACTGCATGTTTGCTGTTAGCTCACCATAGTTGGTAATAGACAAAACAATAAACCAGAACAAGTTTATTGTTCTTAAATAAAGAGTATCATCAGGGCTGAAGACAGGAGCAGCAGGATCACACCGGGGCCAGTCGGTACGGCCCTGTTGCACAAGTTCCCTTCACAGCACTTTATGGGACCAAAACATGCTGCGCTGTGCTGGCAGCCCTTGGTAATCAGTGCTGTATTCAGTACTATAAAAGCAAGAAAACTTCTCAATAGTATTCATTATATGCTCTATAATATCCAAATGTGATCGTACAACAAGTTAAATCTATTGTAAGTGATCAGTTCAAGCAGCAGAGCTTCTGACACAAAAGCTTACCTTCTACCTTGGTAGAATAACATCGATTGAAAATCCCAGAACAATCTGTAATGTCTGTGCAGGACTTAGGTTCAGTTGCTGTACATGAGTAGCATCTCAAACCAAGTGCTAGATAAAGCAACAAAACAGATCCATAATATATTCAACAATAACAAAAAACAAGGTAAGAACTTCACAAATGTGTGTCTTTCATATTAATCTTACAAGGTGCTTAAATGGAAACTTCAATTAAATAAAAAAATAGTGTTAAAGTCTTTGAAGGTGACGACATATGGAAACGGTTTGTACTGTTGAACACAGCATTAACACAGTTCAGTCCATGTTGTACAGAAAGGAGTAAAACAATCCTTTTGATAAAAACAAGACTCAATTTGGTATACAATCTGAAAAATATAAAATCCAGTTAAAATATTTTGTATACTAATGAAAGGTTTAAACAAATATGTGGTTACAGCTTTTAACTTATAGTCATAGACATACCCCTAAACTTTAGGAGAAAACCTGAATTAATACCTAATCTTTGTTTTGTCTTCCGTAAAGCTTCATCATGAACTTCAGTTGTGTGAAGGAAGACAGTTTTCTTTCAATCCTTTGTACTTTCACTTCCGTTTTTTAAGAAAAAGGAAGGTCACTCTAATGACATCTTGGTAGAAACCCAACATTCATTTTGTTCTGACTGGTGTTTATTCAGGATATTGGAATATTTAATTTAGAAAAAGAAATGTAAACATGCCAAAGTCAGTTTGTGTATTAACAGTTCTCTGAAGTTGTATTTCCTCCTTGGAAATTTTAAAGCTTCTTAATGGCTCTCAACTAAAACAACAATTCTGTCTGACATGGAAAAAAACATATAGACACTGTCAACGTGTCAGATAGTTACAGGCTATTACTATCTTTAACCTGAACAGGCCAAAGATGCAGCTTTCATATAATTTTTAGAGTCTAAGATTACGTGGGGAAAAGCTCTAATACCAAAAGCCAACAGCATAAAATGTATCGGTTTTTTCAAGTGTTAATTATGGTATATTGATTTTATATTTGTGTGTTTGTATTATGTAAAGCACTTTGAAACTGCATTGTTGCTGAAATGTGCTACACTGTTACATGCCTGTCAGGCTGTTTGTTTGTTTTCCTTCCCCCTCCCCCTTCTTTTTTTTCTCTGCCCAGGAAGTAGGGAAGCTGGAGCCAATCTCTTCTAATTAGATCCTCTCCACCATGGGCCAATCAGGATCCAAGGAGGCCTTATATAAGCAGCACACTGGAGAAACAGAGGCCTGCTCCACCTGGCCGGCTGGCTAATGCTTGTTATGTTTTGGGCTCTCAGTGTGAAGGTTTGTGGTGGGAGTTAGAGGACGAGGTAAGCTTGGGGTACCCTGTACATCTTCATCACGTAGGTGCTTTTCTGTTATATACACTAGGTAAGCAGGTGGGTGCCACCCATGTACAGTTTTGGTAAAACTTTTGTTAGAACAGGTAGGAAAGGTTTTCTTTTCTATTTTCTTTTTGTAGCTTAGATGATAGTTAGGCCCTGTTTTGTTTTATTAATTTCTTTGATTTGGCACCACCTAACTGTCCCTTTCTCCCCCACAGTTGGACAAGTCTTCTGGGATTTTGATTCTTAATAAATCCCTCCTTTTTTTCCATATACACTTGGACTCATTTTAATTTTTGTGGTTGTAGTGTTACTCTCCTGCTCATAAAAAGTGGGGGGGCCGTAACATACACAAATAAACTTGATTGAAATGGAGCCGGCAAGAGGAAACAAATCTGACATCTGGGAATATTTTGAGATGATCACTCACAAGATTCTTAAATTAAAACAATTAACCCTTCACCTCCAAAATGATCACCTTCTTGAAATTTCCACTATTTCTTTATTCTGCAATGATATATCAGTCTTGCACAGCAGAAACAGATTTGAAGCTGTTGGAAGAGTAAAATTCTGGCCTGATGAGTAAAAATATAAGGCATCAGAGAGCCAATAGAAATCTAAGAAAAAGAGAATCTTTGAAGAATTTAGGTTTTTCAGGAGGCAAATAAAAACTCAAAGAATACTGCACTGCGAATACACTGAACAAACATCTATTGTGAAACCAGTCAATGACAACAAAACAGCCACTGGCAGTGGACATATACCAGGATCGGCTACAAATAATTTTAATAACTAACAAAGATTAGTTAAATAGGATTTAATTGACTCTCCTGTTAATAAACACAAGTTTGACAAAAACTTTGTGACAATAATGCATTCACAAATTTTTTTAAGTATGCCTATGTGAGTGACAAGGCTGCCACAGTTTCAACAGCAGATGTCACCAGTGAGAAATGAATGAACCACCGAGTGATGAACCTTTGGGCAAAGCAGTGGGCTGGGAAGCTTCATTGCTTCACAAGGCTTCATTTGGTCATTACTAAGTTTCACAACTGGATTTGTTGCACAGGTGGCAACAAATCCACCTGTGCAACAGAAGATCATGCTGAAATTCACTGAGCTCCTGAAAGCGACCCATTCTTTCACAAATGTTTGCAAAAACAGTTTGCATGCGTAGGTGCTTAATTTTATACATCTGTGATCATGGAAGTGAGCAAATACTTTTGTTGATATAGGGCATAATAAGAACCTTTTTGAGGTAACAAAGTAACAGAGTCTGCTTAGTAACTTTATTCTAAGCGAAAAGCATTAAATAATGTTAAACATTTTAAGCCAGCAACAGTGAAACATAATAATCTATTGTAGACAAGAATCTCATATTATATTTGAAAGAAAAGAAGAAAAATGTTTGCATCTTACAGATAACTTTCAGTTACAAGTAAAAACTGTTCAGGAGAAAAAAAAGAAGAGTCAAATAGGATGATATAAAACTTTCTTTTATTTCCCAGATAAGGCCATCCATTGAAGTGACAGCAAACAAAGAGAAAAAAGTGATTTATCTTTTACGAGCAAATTAGCAAACCATATATGGTAGAATCGTTATTCTGACTCCCCAGAGTGAGAATAAAACATTTACAGTCAAGAATCTTGCAAAAGAATGAACATAACAAGAGATCCGCTTTTAAGAAAACATTAACCATCAGTCAGTGACCCAGCTAAAAATGAGCTACAATAAAGATAAGAATTTCAATAAATAATTTTATATGCTTTCACAGTAAATGGCAACTTAAGGGAGAAAATGTTCTCTCTGCAGGTGAAGGCTAAGAATTTAAATCCCATCCATATGGTCCAAAGTTACCAGTAAATTAGTTAAATAGTCAAATATAATTGGAAATGCAGATCCATCCATCCATTTTCTGACACCCTTGTCCCTTAGGGGGGTCAGGAGGGTTGCTGGAAGCTAACTTTCCGGGTGAGAGGCGGGGTACAACCTGGACAGGTCGCCAGTCTGTCGCAGGGCAACACAGAGACAGACAGGACAAACAACCATACACACAAACACCAACTGCACCACTGTGCAGCCCAGACAGGAAAGCAAACATTACTACTATTCTTGTGATTTTGTTGTTGTTTTATATCTACAGCCAAGGGTGGATTCAAACCTTAACTTTATTTTAATCCAACCTTGTGTGGAAAATTCCACAAAGTATTCCAAATCGTAGTTATCTATTCAAGATAAATGAAGGAAAAGATCAAAAATACATGGACTCTAATGTTTCTATTAAGCTGTTATATAATAGAAACATTCCTGAAGTCACTACAAAACATTTTCATTTTATAGAAAACCACAAGAACTGTAGTTTTTTTTGAGTGGGTGGTCTGTGACCAAATAGAAACTTTACAGAGAGATCATTTTCATGCTATAGAAAACCACAATAACGGTTTGTAGCGGAACCCACTCACTTTTTTTAAGTGGGTGGTGGTTTGTGACCAAGTAGAAAATTTTTTTTGAGTACCAAGAAATAATTTTCAAGCTATAGAAAACCACCTGACCTGCAGTCTTTTTTGAGTAGGTGGTGGTATGAATTGGTTTAGAAAGCCTTTGTGTGACTGCCTCTGAAGTCGGCCTTAGTTTGATACATTCTGCTATGAATCTTGGTTGTATATATTATGACTTAGATTAGTTTAGTTTTTGGAAACAAGAAATGAAGCTGAGGAAAAAGGTTGTGATTTCTAAACTTACCCACCAGAGGTATCAGAGTGGACATTTTCAGAGAACTCCTTTCACTGCTAGGCTGCACAGTGACACACTTGGTAGCACAGTTGCTTTGCAGCAAGAAGTTCCTGGGTTCAATTCCCGTCTTTCTGCATGGAGTTTGCATGTTCTCCTTGTCCATGCGTGGGTCCTCTTACAGTCCAAAAACATGACTGTCAGGCTAATTGGCCTCTCTAAATTCTCTCTAAGTGAGTGTGTGTGTGCATGGTTTTTTGAAAAGGGATGTCAAAGAAACTCTGCTAGAGATGTCTTGAGTGGCCCCAGGAGTGGTGGTTGAGGGTTGGGGTTGGGGCACAACTACCCTTGAAATCTGATATAGCCCCCTGCCTGGCCACCGCCACCAGAGCTACCCATTAGTTTGCTCATATCGCACTATATGTACATCAGTGTCTTGTCCACACTCCATGTCAGTGTTTGACAGAAATACTCCTTTTGTTATTCTACAAATGGCAATAGTATTTTTTTTGTTACTGATTGTTTCAAACTTATATTTTTATATGGGACGGTACATAATAATTAACATCTACATGGAAATAGGTGCATTTATAGCCAAGTGGCTTATTTCCAATCTTGGTCCCATTGCCAGGTTTATGTTTCATAATAATAAGAAAAACCAGAAACAGACTACGGAACTCTTCATAAAAAGATAAAGGGGTAATTAAACAACTGTTTGCAATTTGTAGTCTATAGTGGTTTAACACATTTTACCTTAAGTTGATGTAAGTTGAATAGAGTTAGCAAAACAGTGTGAAAAATAATTATACACAGTTAAGCTATGCTAAGCTAAACAGGATAATTGTATGACTAGAAAAAGTAGCTTGTGTTCTTGGTGACGGTAGCAAACAAATGTTGCCTGTCAATTATACCATTTCAACTTCTTGATCACCTACTTTTCATTCTCAGTGCTAAAACTTCACCACAGAAGATGGTCAGGATTATCCACATCGAAGAAGATCCTAAATTGCAGCTGCACATCAGCAAGACCTCGTTACAGCAATTCTACTCCATTATGCTGTTTACAACCTTTCCTAGGAGCATTAGACTGAGAAGTAGTGTGTATGATGAGCTCAGCAGATTCCCAGTTCCACCAGGTATTTGGTAATTGCTGCTGCTGCCACTAGTCTGGAGGAGATGAGTGATAAAGAGCCCCTCTGTGGGGTGAAAGCTCGGCTAGGTCGTGCAACTCCAAGGAGGAGCTTTGTGCAAATAGTCAGCACTTTGTATGACCAACCGCCGAGGCACTCCTTAATAACTTCAAATATTTCTCAAACATGCACGAGAACATCCAAGCAACATTCCAGGTATGTTTATGATGAGGACATAATATGATAACATTATATAAAGATCAAGAAGTTGACTTTTACATCATACACTCCCCATTTAAAAGTAAAGAGCAAAAATAATTAAACAAAACTTCAACTAAATACACATGAGAGTCAACTTTTCAACAAATTTGCAACCCCTGAAAGAGCCTGATATCCTTCAGGTTTCATTGTTAATCTTAGAAAATGTAAAAACATGCCAGTTGATCAAGTTATGTTTAAAAATGCAGATATTGAAAAGACCACATACAGCAATTAGTTTGAGCATTTGATTAGTTTATTCTTTCATAGCTTACAAATTTTGTTTTATGTTTAAAAGAGACATATGCGTATTACATGATGAACAGAAATGCTGCATATAGGTCCTAAATGCATGTTTCCGTCAACTCAGCATAATTGTTAATAGTCAAAACAATAAATCAAAACAGGATTATGATTTCATGGCCTTAAATAAAGAGCATCGTCAGGGCTGAAGACAGGACCAGTAGGGTGACACCATTGCCAGTCGTTACGGCACTGTTGCACAAATCTCCTTCACAGCACTTTACAGTACCAACGCACTCTTTCTTTTGCCCGCAGCCTTTGATAATTAGTGGTCCAGACAGTCCTGTAAGAGCAAGAAAACTTCTCAGTTGTACTCATAAATATGCTCTATAATGTCCATAAGGTGCTCATACAACAAGTTAAATCTTTGTGTAAGTGATAAGTTCAAGCAGCAGAGATTCTCATACTTTTAAAATCTTACCTTCCATCACCTGAGTAGCACATCGGTCAAAACCATCAGGACAAGTTCCAATACTTGTGCAGGTATTGGGTTCAGCTGTTAAATAGGTGTAGCATTTCAATCCGGATGCTAAATGAAGAACCAAGAGAATTCAACATTAGTATCAATAACAACAAAAAACAAGCTAAGACATTGGGTGTCTTTTATATTAAACTTACAAGCTGCTTAAATACAAATTTTCAATTAAATAAAAAAAAGACTTCAAGCCTTTAATGGTAAGAACATAAGGAAATTGTTTGTACTGTTGAACACAGCATTAAAACAGCTCAGTCTAAACCGTTAATACAGAATTCAGTACATTAATGACTACATTTCTGTAAACATTATTTTTAAAAAAATTAGTAAATCAATCAATCTTCAAAAAAAAGTATAAGGAGAGGTTTAAACAAAAATATGTCTCAGATCTTTGGTGCAAGTCATAGCTATAGTCCTAAACTTTAGGAGAAAGAGAAAACCTGAATTAATACCTAATCTTTGTTTTATTTCCCTCTTTTTTGTTAAATTCAAGGAATTCTTACCAACAGAAAACGTTACAAACAGAACAAGAACTCCGTAAAGCTTCATCATGAACGTCAGCTGTGAGAAAGGAATAAAGCGTTGTGTTTCAGTCGTTTCTTCTTTAACTTCCTCTTACTAAATGAGACGCCTCCAATGAGACCTGAATATAAAGAGCACCTGAATGACATCATGGCCCTCATAAAATCCCAGCATTACTTTCGTTGTGACAGGTGTTGCTTCAGGATAATGTAATATCATGTAGAAAAAGAAATGCCAAAGTCAGTAAATGTATATTAACAGATTTTTATTGCACTGTTTTTAAAAACAATTGAAAGAAATAAAAGATAACATATTTTTAGTATTCAAATTCAATCAAACTCAAAAATACTTTATTGATCCTGTCTTGGAAAATAAAACTTTTGCTTATTTACTGGGAAGGAAGAATGAACTGATGATGCAGGTTTTTGAGCAAATGTTATACTTATGGAACTGATCATGAAGATTTCAGTGAAGATATTTTTTCTTTTCTTTCAAACCAAAACTCCTTTTAACCAGGTTTGACTTAGAGACAGAGGTACTAATTAACTGAGGGAAACGCCCCACAGGAGAGAAATGGGTGGAAGACACAATGTACATGACTGATAAGACATAAAAGGAGAATTGTATGTGTTAAGTTTCACTTCTTCTTCTTTTTTCTCCCAGATGCTCATATTTACTCTGATTTTCTAAATAAAATATCAAAAGACAAATGTGCATTTCTCTGACTGATTCAATGCATCTCCCTTTATCGAAATGGAAAAAGGATTTTCCTAAATGATCCCAATGAAAAATTAAAAGTTGTAGCTCACTAATTCTTCAAAACCATTTTGTAGATAGTGATGGCTATTGACAGGAAAGATCTCCTGTAACAGTCTGTATTACAGTGATTTTGAAGAAGCCTCTGACTGAAGACATTGTTTTTGTTCCCAAGACCAAGATGGTCAGGATTATCCACATATGTCCTCTGTGACGTCTCACCAGAGTTTTTCCAAAAGTGACACAGATTTAAACAAAAAAGTGAAAGTACAAAAAACAGAACTTAAAAGAACACTTGGTTTCCTGGGATTCTGGCACAAACATGCTGCACTTTGAATATTGTTTATGTTGCACACACTGTTTTGTGATGAACTTTTTTTGTGTGTAGCTACAAAAGTTTTTCTAATATTTCATGTTAGAAAAACTTTGGATAAAGATGAGCTCAGGATTTAGCTTGTTAGACTTCTTCCTTTCGCTGTTGGTAGGATGAATTTTAGATGTTTATGTCAGAAAAATCTAAAAGTTTAAAGTTTCTTAATTTAAACTACTTGAAACTCCAAGACTTTAAACTTTAAAAAATTTAAAGTACCATAACTTGGAAAGTTACGACAAACTACTTCAAATTTTTTACTGTCCATCAGACAATAAACAACTTTACAAAAATTGTCAAGGTTAACAGGTTATTTATTACTTTATTTAACCTTGACTGCTGTGCAGGTTAAAACTCTGCCAGATTAGAATTACACTGGTGAGTCAAACTGACTTTCTTTCTAGTTTTTAGAGTCTAAGGTTATGTGGGGAAAAGCACTAATACCAAAAGCCATTTTTACATTTCAAAATAAAAGTGTAATATGTTCAGCTGAGATTACATATTACTTTAAATAATCTAATATTACAGCAGATAGTTTTATGAGCCACCTTTCTTTAAACACTAGTAACATGAGCCTGGGTAAAAGATAGAATGGAAATTCAGAAAATTAATTGAAACTGATTATCTTATAGGCCTGTATTTTGTTCAGTCTTTTTTTCTGTCTACTCCGACCAGCATGCTGACAACATGATGTCACCACCAGGGCTGGACTGGGACCAAAATATAGCTCTAGTATATTTTTCCATGGCAGCCCATGCTGACTACTTATGCAGAGAATCGCAACATACCAGAGCATATATGAATACTGTATTGTTTCAAAAGTTAAGATACAGCACATTAGCTGACAAGAAAGAGTGTAACTATGTTAAATATTAAATGCTCTTTCAATCCTAACAGACTTTCATTATGGAAGACACTAGTGTCAAAATTAGTGTCTTTTGTCAAAATTCCCATCTTAAAATGAAAATGTTGTCAAAGAAACTCTGCTAGAGATGTCTTGAGTGGCCCCAGGAGTGGTAGTTGAGGGTTGGGGTTGGGGCACAACTACCCTTGAAATCTGATATAGCCCCCTGCCTGGCCACCGCCACCAGAGCTACCCATTAGTTTGCTCATATCGCACTATATGTACATCAGTGTCTTGTCCACACTCCATGTCAGTGTTTGACAGAAATACTCCTTTTGTTATTCTACAAATGGCAATAGTATTTTTTTTGTTACTGATTGTTTCAAACTTATATTTTTATATGGGACGGTACATAATAATTAACATCTACATGGAAATAGGTGCATTTATAGCCAAGTGGCTTATTTCCAATCTTGGTCCCATTGCCAGGTTTATGTTTCATAATAATAAGAAAAACCAGAAACAGACTACGGAACTCTTCATAAAAAGATAAAGGGGTAATTAAACAACTGTTTGCAATTTGTAGTCTATAGTGGTTTAACACATTTTACCTTAAGTTGATGTAAGTTGAATAGAGTTAGCAAAACAGTGTGAAAAATAATTATACACAGTTAAGCTATGCTAAGCTAAACAGGATAATTGTATGACTAGAAAAAGTAGCTTGTGTTCTTGGTGACGGTAGCAAACAAATGTTGCCTGTCAATTATACCATTTCAACTTCTTGATCACCTACTTTTCATTCTCAGTGCTAAAACTTCACCACAGAAGATGGTCAGGATTATCCACATCGAAGAAGATCCTAAATTGCAGCTGCACATCAGCAAGACCTCGTTACAGCAATTCTACTCCATTATGCTGTTTACAACCTTTCCTAGGAGCATTAGACTGAGAAGTAGTGTGTATGATGAGCTCAGCAGATTCCCAGTTCCACCAGGTATTTGGTAATTGCTGCTGCTGCCACTAGTCTGGAGGAGATGAGTGATAAAGAGCCCCTCTGTGGGGTGAAAGCTCGGCTAGGTCGTGCAACTCCAAGGAGGAGCTTTGTGCAAATAGTCAGCACTTTGTATGACCAACCGCCGAGGCACTCCTTAATAACTTCAAATATTTCTCAAACATGCGAGAACATCCAAGCAACATTCCAGGTATGTTTATGATGAGGACATAATATGATAACATTATATAAAGATCAAGAAGTTGACTTTTACATCATACACTCCCCATTTAAAAGTAAAGAGCAAAAATAATTAAACAAAACTTCAACTAAATACACATGAGAGTCAACTTTTCAACAAATTTGCAACCCCTGAAAGAGCCTGATATCCTTCAGGTTTCATTGTTAATCTTAGAAAATGTAAAAACATGCCAGTTGATCAAGTTATGTTTAAAAATGCAGATATTGAAAAGACCACATACAGCAATTAGTTTGAGCATTTGATTAGTTTATTCTTTCATAGCTTACAAATTTTGTTTTATGTTTAAAAGAGACATATGCGTATTACATGATGAACAGAAATGCTGCATATAGGTCCTGACTGCATGTTTGCTGTTAGCTCACCATAGTTGGTAATAGACAAAACAATAAATCAGAGCAGGATCATGATTTCAGAGCCTTAAATAAAGATTTTCTTATAGGCTGAAGACAGGTCGTGCAGGGTGACACCGCGACCAGTTGGAATGGCCCTGTTGCCAGTTGGTACGCCAACGTTGCACAAATCTCCTTCACAGCACTTTATGGTATCATCACATGTTGTGTTTTCCATGCAGCCTTTGATAATTAGTGGTCCAGACAGTCCTGTAGGAGCAAGAAAACTTCTCAATTGTACTCATAAATATGCTCTATAATGTCAATATGGTGCTCATACAACAAGTTAAATCTTTTTGTAAGTGATAAGTTCAAGCAGCAGAGATTCTCATACTTTTAAAATCTTACCTTCTGTCACTATAGTAGCACATCGGTCTAAATTCCCAGAACAAGTTTCGATACCTGTGCAGGTATTGGGTTCAGCTGTTAAATAGGTGTAGCATCTCAATCCGGATGCTAAATGAAGAACCAAGAGAATTCAACATTAGTATCAATAACAACAAAAAACAAGCTAAGACATTGGGTGTCTTTTATATTAAACTTACAAGCTGCTTAAATACAAATTTTCAATTAAATAAAAAAAGACTTCAAGCCTTTAATGGTAAGAACATAAGGAAATTGTTTGTACTGTTGAACACAGCATTAAAACAGCTCAGTCTAAACCGTTAATACAGAATTCAGTACATTAATGACTACATTTCTGTAAACATTATTTTTAAAAAAATTAGTAAATCAATCAATCTTCAAAAAAAAGTATAAGGAGAGGTTTAAACAAAAATATGTCTCAGATCTTTGGTGCAAGTCATAGCTATAGTCCTAAACTTTAGGAGAAAGAGAAAACCTGAATTAATACCTAATCTTTGTTTTATTTCCCTCTTTTTTGTTAAATTCAAGGAATTCTTACCAACAGAAAACGTTACAAACAGAACAAGAACTCCGTAAAGCTTCATCATGAACGTCAGCTGTGAGAAAGGAATAAAGCGTTGTGTTTCAGTCGTTTCTTCTTTAACTTCCTCTTACTAAATGAGACGCCTCCAATGAGACCTGAATATAAAGAGCACCTGAATGACATCATGGCCCTCATAAAATCCCAGCATTACTTTCGTTGTGAATTTATTGATCCTGTCTTGGAAAATAAAACTTTTGCTTATTTACTGGGAAGGAAGAATGAACTGATAATGCAGGTTTTTGAGCAAATGTTATACTTATGGAACTGATCATGAAGATTTCAGTGAAGATGTTTTTTCTTTTCTTTCAAACCAAAACTCCTTTTAACCAGGTTTGACTTAGAGACAGAGGTACTAATTAACTGAGGGAAACGCCCCACAGGAGAGAAATGGGTGGAAGACACAATGTACATGACTGATAAGACATAAAAGGAGAATTGTATGTGTTAAGTTTCACTTCTTCTTCTTTTTTCTCTCAGATGCTCATATTTACTCTGATTTTCTAAATAAAATATCAAAAGACAAATGTGCATTTCTCTGACTGATTCAATGCATCTCCCTTTATCGAAATGGAAAAAGGATTTTCCTAAATGATCCCAATGAAAAATTAAAAGTTGTAGCTCCTAATTCTTCAAAACCATTTTGTAGATAGTGATGGCTATTGACAGGAAAGATCTCCTGTAACAGTCTGTATTACAGTGATTTTGAAGAAGCCTCTGACTGAAGACATTGTTTTTGTTCCCAAGACCAAGATGGTCAGGATTATCCACATATGTCCTCTGTGACGTCTCACCAGAGTTTTTCCAAAAGTGACACAGATTTAAACAAAAAAGTGAAAGTACAAAAAACAGAACTTAAAAGAACACTTGGTTTCCTGGGATTCTGGCACAAACATGCTGCACTTTGAATATTGTTTATGTTGCACACACTGTTTTGTGATGAACTTTTTTTGTGTGTGTAGCTAGAAAAGTTTTTCTAATATTTCATGTTAGAAAAACTTTGGATAAAGATGAGCTCAGGATTTAGCTTGTTAGACTTCTTCCTTTCGCTGTTGGCAGGATGAATTTTAGATGTTTATGTCAGAAAAATCTAAAAGTTTAAAGTTTCTTACTTTAAACTATTTGAAACTCCAAAATCTTAAACCATCAAAGTTTAAAGTACCATAACTTGGTTAGGGTCTAGAAGAAGAGTGGAGAGTTATCGAAGTTGCTTGATACTGGTTGCAGTTTTCACAGTGTAAAGTTTAGGCCGCCATGTCATCTTCAGAGCAGCCATTTGCAGGATATTTTAAAAATATTTCCTGTTTCGTACTCCTGATAAACTTTATGGAGTTCAATAACATATTCAAGGGAAACTTTTAGCTTTTGTAGAAAAGCAACTGGTGATCCCACCAGTGCAATACCTGATGGCCATATAGGATTCCTGAAAGGCATTCTCTAATGTGTAACATTTTAATCCATATGCTAGAGAAAGAAAGAATCTCATATTGTATTTGAAAGAAAAGGAAAAATTTTTTTGCAACTTACAGTTACGAGCAAAAACTGTTCAGGAGAAAAAAAGAAGAGTCAAATAGGATGAAATAAAACTTTATTTTATTTCCCAGATAAGGCGATAAGGTGAAATGACAGCAAACAAAGAGAAAAAAGTGAATTATCTTTTATGAGCAAATTAGCAAACCATATATGGTAGAATCGTTATTCTGACTCCCCAGAGTGAGAATAAAACATTTACTGTCAAGAATCTTGCAAAAGAATGAACATAACAAGAGATCCGCTTTTAGGAAAACATTAACCATCAGTCAGTGACCCAGCTAAAAATGAGCTACAATAAAGATAAGAATTTCAATAAATAATTTTATATGCTTTCACAGTAAATGGCAACTTAAGGGAGAAAATGTTCTCTCTGCAGGTGAAGGCTAAGAATTTAAATCCCATCCATATGGTCCAAAGTTACCAGTAAATTAGTTAAATAGTCAAATATAATTGGAAATGCAGATCCATCCATCCATTTTCTGACACCCTTGTCCCTTAGGGGGGTCAGGAGGGTTGCTGGAAGCTAACTTTCCGGGTGAGAGGCGGGGTACAACCTGGACAGGTCGCCAGTCTGTCGCAGGGCAACACAGAGACAGACAGGACAAACAACCATACACACAAACACCAACTGCACCACTGTGCAGCCCAGACAGGAAAGCAAACATTACTACTATTCTTGTGATTTTGTTGTTGTTTTATATCTACAGCCAAGGGTGGATTCAAACCTTAACTTTATTTTAATCCAACCTTGTGTGGAAAATTCCACAAAGTATTCCAAATCGTAGTTATCTATTCAAGATAAATGAAGGAAAAGATCAAAAATACATGGACTCTAATGTTTCTATTAAGCTGTTATATAATAGAAACATTCCTGAAGTCACTACAAAACATTTTCATTTTATAGAAAACCACAAGAGGTGAGAGGCGGGGTCACCCTGGACAGGTCGCCAGTCTGTCGCAGGGCAACACAGAGACAGACAGGACAAACAACCATACACACAAACACTCACACCTAGGGACAATTTAGAGAGACCAATTAACCTGACAGTCATGTTTTTGGACTGTGGGAGGAAGCCGGAGTACCCGGAGAGAACTCACGCATGCAAAGGGAGAACATGCAAACTCCATGCAGAAAGACCAGGGCCGGGAATCGAACCCAGAACCTTCTTGTTGCTCTACCAACTTTGCCACTGTGCAGCCCGGGAAAGCAAACATTACTAATATTATTGTGATTTTGTTGTTGTTTTATATGTACAGCCAAGGGTGTATTCAACTTTAACTTTATTTTAATCCAACATTGCTTTAGGATAATGTAATGTCATTTAGAAAAAGAAATGTAAACATGCCAAAGTCAAATAGATTTTTATTGCACTGTATTTTTGATTCAGAGACAGAGGTACCAATTAACCAGAGATGGGAGAAACTGAGGGAAACGCATTATAGGAGAGAAATGGGTGGAAGGCACAATGTATGTGACTCGGGATGATGATAAGACATAAAAGGAGAATTCTATGTCTTAAGTTTCACTTCTTCCTTTTTCTCGCAGACACTGATATTTACTCTGAAAAAACAAAACGTGAAAGCACAAAAAACAGATCTTAAACAAACACTTGGTTTCCTGTGATTCTGGCACAAACAGATTTGTATGGGTGCGATCTCACAGACCAACATCAACCTAGTAGGATCTCACTGCGGTGCCTCCATTGGTGAGGATGGTCCATCTCAGATGGCTCTCGAGGACCTGGCCATATTCCGCGCCATACCGACATGCACAGTGTTTTATCCGAGCGATGCTGTGTCGACAGAGAGGGCTGTTGAACTGTCTACTAACACAAACGGACTCTGCTTCATTCGTACTAGCAGACCAGGCACTGCAGTGATCTACTCACTGCATCACTGCAGGGGCTGCATCAATCATACTACTTTGAATATTGTTTATGTTGCACACACTGTTTTGTGATGAACTTTTTTTGTGTGTGTAGCTACAAAAGTTTTTCTAATATTTCATGTTAGAAAAACTTTGGATAAAGATGAGCTCAGGATTTAGCTTGTTAGACGTCTTCCTTTTGCTGTTGGCAGGATGAATTTTAGATGTTTATGTCAGAAAAATCAAAACGTTTAAAGTTTCTTACTTTGAACTACATGAAACTCCAAGACTTTAAACTCTCAAAGTTTAAAGTACCATAACTTGGAGAGTTACGACAAACTACTTCAAATCTTTTACTGTCCATCAGACAGTAAACATTTCCATTTTACTGTCTGATATGGAAAAACATACAAAAATTGTCAAGGTTAACAGGTTAATTATTACTTTATTTAACCTTGACTGCTGTGCAGGTTAAAACTGCCAGATTAGAATTACACTGGTGAGTCAAACTGACTTTCTTTCTAGTTTTTAGAGTCTAAGTTTATGTGGAGAAAAACGTTAATACCAAAAGCCAATTGTATATTTCAAAATAAAAGTGTAATATGTTCATCTGAGATTACCTATTACTTTAAATAATCTAATATTGCAGCAGATAGTCCACTCGGACTTATGAATCACCTTTTTTCTAAGGTCAAAAATGGAAGTTGTTTCCCACTGATATCCAGTTTTGAAAGATGGAGATATTATTGCTGTGACAGAGCGGGAGAAGGCAAACATTTTGGTTATACATTTTGTTAAAGTTCACAGTTGTGATCATTTAAGTACACAGGAAAAACAGAGAAAAATTTGTACATGCAAATGTTAATTTGTTGGAACAAATTGTAAAATCTGTAAATGATCTCTTTTCTTTATTTGAACTAAATAATTTTCTTAGGAATTAAGAAAACTTGCTGTAACTTGCTGGGTTTCTTCCACAGGAAGAAACCCAGCAAATTCACATATAACTACTTTGTTAAAAAGCGGGGATGTTCATCAAAATTTCAAAGTGGATTTAATAAAGTTAGAAGAAGTATGGATCCTATTCTATGTTTAGAACATGAAATCAGAAAAGGCAAAGTTAATAAAAAGGTGACTGCTGTTTTTGATATAGAGAAAGCTGTGGAAGAGTTATTTTAATAAAATGTAAAAAGGTGTGAATTAGTGCATCAATATTTTATTGGATAAAACATTTTTTACAAGAGAGATCAATACAAGTAAGAATAGGACAACATTTTTCAGAGGATTTTTGACTAAAAATGGTATGCCTTAGGGAAGTATAGTGAGTCCTTTTCATATTAATGATATGTTTGAGAATTTGGAGAGTGGAATGGGGTTTTCTTTATTTGCTGATGATGGAGCAATCTGGAAAAGGGGTAAAAACTTACATTTTATTGTTAAAAATATACAAGAATAAATTAGAAGATTGGTCCTTTAAATGGGGATTCAAAAATTCTATAGACAAAACAAAACTTTATTTTTTACAAGGGAAGAGTCCGAAAATCTAAAATTGCAAATATATAATCATGATTTAGAAAGGGTAAAGCCATTTAGGTTTTTGGGTTTATGGATGAAAACTGCTTTCTGAAAGTTCATATTCAGAAAGCAGTGCAAAAGTGTAAGAGAGTTTTAAATGTAATTAGGTGTTTGGTGGGGAGAGAAAAGCATTGAAAGCAAATATATAAGTACGATCTGTATTTGATTATGGCAGTATAGCTTTTGGATCAGCATCAGCAACATTACTCTAAAAATAATGGAAATAATCCATGTCAAGAGATTTTAAAATCTAGTTGGGAAAAGGAAAAAAAATACATGAATTTCTTTTATGTTGGGCTATAGAAAACATTATAAAGGACTTTGACTTAACAGGAAAATGTGATTTTTGTTTTCAAGAAGAAACAGTAAAACATATTTTGTTCTGTTCACAAATATTCTTTTGAGAAAATGAAATTAGCATGTAGACTACAATAACAAACTAACAGTTAATTAGACAAGATATTTTGGACAATCTTTTCACTTCTGAATATTTTTGTTCCTTACTGAAATACCTCAAGAAGAGGAAATTGATAGAAATTATATAGAGCTTTTTGTTGTTGTTTCGGGTGGCGGTAATATACACGTAGCATCTGCGGTAATGCACACCAGTGCGTTGCTTGCCAACCATAGACAAATGTCTATGTAGACAACCGTAGAGTAGACAAACCGCCATAAAAAAAATGTGCGTAAGTCGTCATTTTACGCGCCTGTGTGACGTCAGCGTACGCGCCGCTATGTTTTGAAAAGCCGGTGGAGCTTCAGCTACTTCGTTATGGCCGGTTTTATCCCGGTTTTCAGAACATTTCGGTTAAAAACAGAAATGTAAACATGCCAAAGTCTGTGAAAAAGCCCTGCACTACTCAGACACCCATCAGCAGGTACTTTGGAGGACTGAGCAGCAGCAGCAGCAGCAAACCTCAGTGTGGGATTAAACCAAATCCTGCTCAGCATCGGCTCTCCAGAGGAAAGGTGAGGTCTGCTACTTCAGTCATTGGATATCAGACACGTCATCTGTGGTTTGCTTATTCAGACGTCAAAGTAAAAGGGTCTGGAGGAAGAGTGGGGAGTTATCGAAGTTGCTTGAGATGCTGGTTGAAGTTTTCACAGTGTAAAGTTTAGGCTCTTCAGAGCAGCCATGTGCAGAACATTTTTGAACATTTCATGTTTCCTTCAGCTGATAAACTTTATGGAGTTGCTGATTTAATTTTCCAACAAAACTTGGCATCTGTCCATATTGCTAAGGGAATACTACCTGCTGGTGTTACTGTCCTCACCTGTACCCCAAGCAGGAGATGATAGACACCAGACCCAACAGTGCACATGAGCTCTAGGCAACCTGGATTAATTAATTAATTGGGAAATTAATTAATCAAAACCTCAGCAAAGCCACAGGCTGCTTGCCTCCTTGCATTGATCCACTAATTCATGAAAAAAGGGTCCCAGCCAAGTACTGAGGGTTCAGACTTTATAGTACATTTCCGCTGTTTTTTATTGGTTTCAGGTAAAGTTATACTTTTGTGATAAACCACATTTAGGGCTTTCATTACCTCTAAGCTACAATCATCAAAATGTGTGTCTTGAATTAAATATTGAAGTTAATTAGCGTTTTAGGTACACACTAACTTATTGCAGCTGTGATTATTTGGCTTCTGTACTTCAGTTGAAACTTTCCTCTGGTGAAGAAGATGGTTTGCCATCAAAACGAACCAAACTGGCTGTGAAGGACCAACAGGTGGAAGATGTGCAGTGCGACCCAGGACCTTCTCAGAGTGTTAAAGGTGAACACAAGCTTGTCATCTAATGTCATTTCTTCTAAAAATATTTTCTTTACTGTTTGAAAACTAAATATTCTTGGTTTGTTTCTTCTCCCTAGAGGCAAAGCCGACATTGAGCCGAGGAGGAGGAGGTCTCCGCTCCTCCACTTTGGAGAAGCTGAAAGGTTTCTCCTGCATGGCTGATCCGTTTCTCCAGGCCAACCAGGACGAAACAAAGATGGATGACAGTAGCAGCAAAAGCTCTCATATGAGGAGTTCTGCTTCGCCTGGCTTTGGGGATTCTCGTCAACAAATCAGCATCTCACTGTCTGGGAGAGAGAAGGAGCGGGATTATGAAACACAGCATCATGAAGAAGCAGAGGAACCAGAGCTGGCTGCTGCTAATCAGGTATATTAAACAAATTTTTCTCTATGTGAAAAAGACATGAGAACATATTTAAATCTCAAAAGGTAGTTTAAGCCCTGAAGATAATATTTAGCTGCTTTCTATAAATGTTCGGACTAGGGCTGCTCAATATATCAGAAATATTTCCTCATCATCAAACTATCAGTGTGCACAATATTCTTATCACAGAGGACTATTTGGACTCTCTTTCAGAGTTAAAGGTCTGAAAGTCAAGTAAAGCTAGGCCTGCATCATCAAGCAAATAATGATTCAAGTTTATTCTTCCCATAAACTCTGAAAAGATCACAAGGACATGAAGACTTGTCTTTTGCAAAAGGGAGAGGCTTGTCACACTTGGCTGTTTAGGCTAACTCCAACAAGAGCTTGCAAACCTTCAATATTTACTCTCTTCAAAGCATAGGCATGCTGTCAAAGTGATAATTCAACAGCACAGGCAAGTACAGGAAATGCACTGTACTTTGCAGTCTTTGCAGCTGCAAAGACTGCTGTTTTGCACAGGATGTCACAGTTCACTCATCTTTGTATACAGCTGCGAAAGCGTCTGCACATTGTCTGGAAACTTCTTTAACAGGAAAATACTTTTTGCAGACAGATATAACAGTAAATAAATGAAAAAAAGTATCAACATTTCCATCAGGATTATTACTGCAACTCTCTGGGTGGCGACGCCTGAGAGATGCAGTGAGATTCCATTCAACAAGTTGAATATGTTGAACACTCCCTGTAAAGAACAGGGAGTGTTCTTTACACTCCCTTAAGTGTAAAGAATGTAAAGAATTCAAATGTGTTCTTTACATTTGGATTAAGCCTGACTATAAATACTGCATAGCAAACAGTGCTTTGTTATACTAAGATTGGGCTCACTACTAAAGTCATGACGATACTTTTTGTCACTTTGGCCAACTTTGTTTTCGCAGTTTTTTTGATCTGAGAAGGTAATTCTTAGAATAATTTGCCACATCCGTTGATAATCTGTACAAACATATGCAGTTTAAAAACAGATGAACCAATTTGATCAGAAGATACAAATGTTTCTCATTTCACTTCCTTTTTTTGGTTTACTTTGTCCTTATTCCTGTCTGGGCTGCCCAGTGACGCAGTTTGTAGAGCTGTTGCCTTGCAGCAAGAAGGTTCTGGGTTTGATTCCCGGCCCCGGTCTTTCTGCATGGAGTATGCATGTTCTCCCTGTGCATGCGTGGGTTCTCTCCGGGTACTCCGGCTTCCTCCCACAGTCCAAAAACATGACTGTCAGGTTAATTGGTTTCTCTAAATTGTCCTTAGGTGTGAGTGTGTGTGTGCATGGTTGTTTGTCCTGTGTGTCTCTGTGTTGCCCTGCGACAGACTGGCGACCTGTCCAGGGTGACCCCGCCTCTCGCCCGGAACGTTGGCTGGAGATTGAAACCAACACCTCCCGACCCCACAAAGAGACAAGGGTGTAAGAAAATAGATGGTTAGGTCCCATCTTGGCATGTCAGGCATACCACATCAAGAAACTGGTTCCCAACATGTGTTAGAGCGGATTTGCTTCAAAGAAGGATATCTGAAGTTTGGGTCATAATTGCATGATAAACTTTATGAAATCAAGATTGCTTCTTTGTGACTTTTGTAATTGATTTATTGGGATATTACACAGTGATGGGAACCTG
Source organism: Phalloptychus januarius (assembly GCA_902982915.1). NCBI lineage: Eukaryota > Metazoa > Chordata > Actinopteri > Cyprinodontiformes > Poeciliidae > Phalloptychus > Phalloptychus januarius. Next base: position 6,816,806 of record CADWAE010000482.1, read on the forward strand.
AAACACCAGCAGTTTGAGGGATTCAGTGAATCATTTACCTTAATTACCACTCTTTGATGTTTTACTGAGGAATATAGTGTTCAAAGAGATAACCTCAACCTTGAGCACTGCTAATAAACTAAAAAAAATAGCCGCATTTGAGCATGTTCTCTTCCCCTGCAGGGATTTTGCTTGTCTAAGATCACAAAGTCAGGAGGAAGGGAGGGAGGCAAGGTTGCAGAATCTCCATCAGACTCCAGCGCCCCCTGCAGACGCTCCAGAAGCACGTTCACTCCCCTGGAGCAGCAAGTCATGGAGCTGAAACAGCAGCATAAGGATGTGCTGTTGGCAGTGGAGTGTGGCTACAAATACAGGTTCTTTGGAGAAGATGCAGAGGTAAAAACTTGAATATGTTTAAATAGTCAGATGTAATCATAGCTGCAGTATATCTGCTACTTTTCAAAAGAAAGTATCCTTATTGAAACTACACACTCCTCATTTCCTAGTACTGAGGGAGGAGAGAAAACATCTTTGCTCCAGTTTTAGGCCCAATAGTTATTTAGAAACTTTTGCATTTGAACAGATTGCTGCAGCAGAGCTGAATATAACTTGTCACCTGGATCATAACTTCATGACGTGCAGCATCCCGACTCATCGCCTGTTTGTTCACGTCAGGCGCCTGGTGTCTCATGGACACAAGGTACCAGATGATTGTTAGATTCTGCTTCTCCTCTCTCTTCCACTCTGGTTAGCAGAGACAGACATTGTCTCATCTCTTCTGTCTGTCATTTTTAGGTCGGTGTTGTGAAACAGACAGAAACATCTGCGCTGAAGGCGTCAGGGACCAACAGAAATGCTCTGTTCAGCCGTCAGCTCAGCGCCTTGTACACCAAGTCCACTCTGGTGGGAGAGGGTATCCTTACAGGCATTTTCTGTCCTTGCATGCCCCTAAAACAGGTTTTTTCTATCCCTGGATGTCCTTAATGAGGTATTATTACCAGACGTAAACCCGGTCTGCAGAGTGGCAGACGTGGAGGAGGGGGGCTGTGCTGACGTGGTGTCGGACCCTCCTGACAGCTTCCTGCTGTGCATCAGTGAGAACTGGGACAAAGTGAAGAAGCAGCTCTCTGTGGGGGTGGTGGTGAGTCTGATAAACATAAACTACGGCTGAAACCAAGCAACCTGGTATGCAGGTCAACAATATGAAGAACACAAATTCTGAATTAATCTGGAATCTAGAAGATTTTAAGAAATTCCTGAAGGGAAATCGTTTTTTAGCTGTTTCTTTGAACCTGAATCAAATAAACTATGAGAAGATCTGTGGTTATTCGTCAACAGGGTGGAGAGTGTCTGGCTGACTCAGGTTGTAAGACAATATTTTACAGCTGAAGAAGCTGATTATATCTCTTCTTCTGTTTAAGTGAGATATTTTCATAACAAATTCATCTATTAAAACGTATGTGAAAGTGTTGGTCAATGCTGATATTTTATATTAGTCTTTCTTGGCAGATGTTATTGATATTTGATCAAAACAATCAATGATGCATGCACGGATTCATGATTTGCAAAGTGTGAGGCACATTTTCTAAACTATGAATTGTCATGCTTGTTGTATGCAATCCATAACATTTTAGATTAAGATTAAAAATGAGTAAATTTCAGCCAAAATCTTGAATTCTCTCTGATGTCAAAACATAATAAAAATCCTCGATTAGAGGTGTAACTTTCTGATATGAGAACTAAAATATTCTCTGAAGTCAGAAAAAAAGTGGATTTGTTAGAGAAAAATCTGTTATAGGGATCTGGATTAATCTGGATTAAGGAATAAATTACAACATTTTAAAATTTTTGTTTATATTTAGTTTAAATTTTGATTGAACTGGAAGGAGAATCATTTCTATGCACATTTAAAAATGTGGCCTACTTTTTCTGTTCCTGTGCTCGTACCTTGTGCATCAGGCAGTCCAGCCCAGCACTGGAGACGTGTTCCTGGACTGTTTCCCTGATGGCCAGACCCGCTCCGAGCTGGAGAGCCGTATCCTGAGGATAAACCCAGTGGAGGTTCTGGTGCCTTTGGACCTTTCAGATCAAACCTCCAAGCTGCTGCTCAGTATCGCTAATGCCAGGTAATCTGCTGTCACGCCACAAGGGGGCGACATATTTTCATTTTCTCCCCATCAAGCTTCTCTGCCGCGCTTATCTCTGCTGTGATAGAACTGAGAGTGTTTGCGAGTTCGGTTCATTTGATTTTGAGGGATTGCGTTTAGATTTCCCCAGGCAGGCATGCAGCCCTGCTGAGCGGAGCACTTTGGGCTTAGTGTGGCAGAGGAAATCAATGCAGGCGCGCTGAGCGGTTATGAGACGGGGTCTTCAGCACACAGGGTCTCACCACAAGGCTCAGCAGGTCCACAGGATTGATTTACTATTTAAGGTTTAGATGGATTTTGCTCAAACTGGAAACTTCATACTTTAGTTTGTGAAGGTTTTTGGCCCAGAGTAAATAAATGTTTGATTTGGAAAGACAATCATGTCGCACTTTGAGTTTCAAACACACAAAATTACTAGAAGAAAATTACCATTGTGATTAATTTTCAACTTGCTTGATGCAAGAGATTTCTTGTTCTAGCCATTTTCTGTCTTGAGCAACACAAATCTGCATTCCTCAATTTTACAATCTATTTATGTCTTTGGTTTTGCAACTTCTTTTTGACATCAGGAAGATTTAGTTTCAACTGTGAGATCAAAAAGACAAAGAACTGAGATTTACGTTTGTCTGACTGACGACACGACCAGCACTGCTGACGTTGAGCTGCTTTGTTGTGCCGTCCTTCATGATCACATCGGCACCGATGACGTGCTCTGTTGCCCGGCCATGACCGCAAAATCCTGAGAAAATGAGACAAGGGAAAGAGAGGGAGTGAAGAGCATTTGATCACAAGCCGATAGTTGGATAAACAGGAGAAATGTCAGCCTCATTCTGCGTCTCTTCCCTTAAAAAGTGAGCTGGAGCAAATTTATTGTCCTCTCTGGCACAATTCTTGCAGCTATTTTCTTTCTTTTTTCAGTTTTCAATCAGTTTCATTGATAATCACTGCTCCTCGGAGAGCTACCAATCAGCACCAAACTCCTCCTTGGCCTCTTGTGTCTCAGATAAGTCTATTACACATCCACAGCAAACGGAGCTTAACGACTAAATTTTCCTGCTGATTATTTTTTCACTGTTTTAATGACTGAACCTGAGAGAAATGATACATTGTGCATCAGTAATTCAGAGATAAATGTTTCAATGAGTGCCGGTAATGAGGCTCCGTTAGAGGAGCAGCCCTGGAGGGCGTCTGAATCCAGGGATTTTTGAGGCTGCTGACGTCAGCGTGTCGGTGCGTCTGTCTCTGGGGTGGGCAGACAAGACGGGACCCTTGGCAACGGGCTCGTGTCCATGGAGTGGCTGGTAATGAGTCCCTCAGAGGTTGATTGTGATTGGGTGTGGTGTTAGTGGCTTTACTCATGGAGAGGGAGTTTGCATTTTACCTGGAGGTTTAGGGTGGGGAATAATAAATGTTAAGATAAAATGCAAACATCCCAGAATAGATTCACACAAATTCACCAAAAAACAAACATTGAGTGTTCAGAATATGTTTTTTTTGTGGGGTGGGAGGATTTAGTTTTCACCCTGCAGCAATAGTGCAAGTTAAAGATCTGAATTCACTGGACACTGCAACCATTAATTTTTTCTGATTTAACTTTATTTATGGCTCTGATTGATTGAGTGACTCAACATTATTGTTTGAGAAAATGCTGAATAAGTCAATGGAGAATAAGCATTGCCGGGGATTTTCTGCATGGAGTTTGCATGTTCTCCCTGTGCATGCGTGGGTTCTCTCCGGGTACTCTGGCTTCCTCCCACAGTCCAAAAACACGACTGTTAGGCTGATTGGTCTCTCTAAATTTTCCCTAGGTGTAAGTGTGGTTGTTTGTCCTGCATCTGTGTCACCCTGCGACAGACTGGCGAAATGTCCAGGGTGACCCCACCTCTTGCCCGAAATGTTAGCTGGAGATCGGCACCAGCACCTCCTGACCCCACTAGGGACAAGGGTGTTAGAAAATGGATGGATGGTTTTAGCTCAAAGTATCAACTGTCCCAAATCTGATCCTGTTTTCATTCTCTTCCATCTCTTTTTGCATAAACCTGAACCAGGATCTTAGTTTTCTCAATATTTTAAGTTAGGCTGAGCTTAATGCAATCCTCACAACCCTCAGGCCTCATTAGGGTTTTGCAGAAATGCTCCTATAACACCAAACCTGGATCAATAACTGCTTCAGTCGCAGTTCTTGTAAATCTCGTAATGTGGTGCAACTGACTGGCTCAGTGATTAATTTCTCCAGTCTAATTTCAAGCACAATGTGGGATCTATTGATTGCTTTTACATAATCTGAGCTCCTGGACGGACCATTTGCTGAACTGAAATATGATGATTGTGTGTATGCGCATGCCTGCTGGAAAACGGAAGAACGAAAGTGCTTCAGCGCTGCGAAGAGAGCCATGGCAACAACACGGCAGACAAAGCAACAGAGTCCTTGAGAGGTGCAATGCCGAGAGAGTGGATGGAGCAACAGGGAGATACGATGGTGCACCAGGGAGACACAGAGGAAAATGTGGTTTTATGAGTGTGACTGAGGCTTTTGTGTCTCTATAGAGTCTGCTTGAACACAATATGCAGCTGCATCTACATTTTCTCAAATAGAAAACTGTGATTAGATGTGAAGTATCCAAGTTCAAACAGAGTGATAAGCAACACTTGTCAGTCTGGATCGATACTAACAGGTGGTCGTTACAATAAATTAATGTTAAGGTTGTTGTTCCCCTCCAGTGCTCAGACTGATGACCGAATCAGAGTTGAGAGAAGGGACAGCGCTGAATTTGAGTTCACCGCCGCAATGAACACAGTCGTCAAATTCTACTGTCACACCCCGGAAAAAGGTGGATTTTTATGTTCTGTCATTTTGTTCTGCTTAAAGCTTTTACTCTAAACGCATTTTTCTCTATTTGGTTTCCTGCTATTAATACCATGACAGCCACTCAGCGGTAACACTGGATGTGTCTGACAAGGACTGAGCTATGACTCACGGCTGTGCTTTAGTGTTAAAAATCCGAACATGACTGCGTGTTTTGTTTTCCTCCAGACTCGCGCTCTCTGTCGAGGGTGGCCTCCTTCGACAGCCCGGTCATCTGCTGCCTGGGGCCGCTCATCCAGTACCTCCAAGAATTCAATCTGGAGAGGGTTCTTAGAAATGAGAGGTATGCAGATAGGTTCTTATCCTACAAGATTAATGTTGGGAATCCTGGGAGAGATTATTGAGATAATTACTGTAATTCTTCCATATAGAGATAATAATTTAAAATAGTCTTTGGGTGCAGCATTTACAAGAAAATGTTTCTTTTTTTGTTGAACATTACTGTAATGAATCTTTGCAATGTGACAGGAACATGTGACAGGATATCTGATGGCCTGACACTTGTATTTATTGTTACAAACATACAATTTTGAGATTTATCTGCAACCTTTCAAATCACCAAGTCGTTTCTTGTTGGGCTTGTGACAGTTTCTGTCATCTGATCTACAAAACTAAACACTATAATTGTTCTAACCAGAGGAGGTAATGGTGGTTTAATAAGATTTTTCATTTTGTGCAGCTCATTTCGGCATCTGTCCAGTGAATCAGGGGGAATGAAGCTGAGTGGTGCCGCTCTCAGGAACCTAGAAATCCTCAATAATCAAGTACATGCTCCTGTCCTTCAATTTTTAAGCAAAATACGATTGTAAATGTGGAATTAATAAATGATTTGTACTATGATATAAAATATTTTAAGGTCTCTCTTTGTATTTGCCTTGAGCTCAAGCCTGTGCTGCAGGATATGATGCACTTTGTGTGACTGTTAAATGTACATACGGCGCTGCTAAACGCTGTTTACTTTGTGTCATCAGCTCAAAATGTGACATTTGAGCACCTCAGCCTTCATATATTTGTTAAATCATATGTTGTTATTTTTGCTACCTGGAGTGTTGAGCTCTGCATGTCAGCCATAATGATTTGCTCCTTGTGATTTCCATTTCAATAATTTTTATGTTCTTATCCTAAAGTGCTTTGCTGCTTCATGATGCGAAGGTGAATTGAGTTCTATTTTTTTCTTTGATTCATAGACAGATGGAAGTGTGAGGGGAAGTCTGCTGTGGGTGCTGGACCACACTCGCACTCCATTTGGACGGAGACTGCTGAGGAAGTGGGTCAGCCAGCCGCTCACAGAGCCACAGTGAGTACAGGTCACCTTTGACCCCAGGTTCATTCTCACTCACTGGGTTCTCAGTCATCCTGCACAATATCAATAAAACATGAGACAATTAAATGTCATAAGGAGATGATCATTGAATTATCTGCATCATTTTACTTTTTTTGTGTGTTTTGAACTATGTTTAGGTTTTTAGGCTCTGAGTCTGTGGAGCAATTTGTGATTTTTAAAAAAAAAAATCTGTGAAAGGAGCTATTTAAATAAAATGCACTTACTTTCTCCAAAGAAGCAGAGTGGGAGATTGATAGGTACAGGTCTGTCTGCACCTCGTCTTTAAGAAGTCTTAAATCCATGTATCTAAAAATAAGGCCTTAGAATGTCTTCAATTCATTTAAATAATTGTATGTTGTATACTTTAATCACAGGATTAAATGTTGTATTTTATTTTCTTGTGGGACTTATCTGTCAGCCAGGCGTTTGGGTCCCATTTTGCTCTATGAATCCCTGTTAACTTACCTTTGCTTGTTTTTTGCAAAAACGCACACCGTCATGGGAAAGTGTTTCTTTTGATGCCCTTAAATGATTTTAAAAAGTCTTAAATTTGAGTTGTTGAAACCTGCAAAAAGCGTGCAAGAATACCTTCTAATGGTAAAAACAAACCAGTGACAGACTAATGGTGTTAAATAATGCGACCATCAGTCTGATGTGACAGAACCGACTAGAAGAAAACAAGAAACTCTGCTTTCCCGTTCCTTGATATCCCTTTATTACCTGATATGGATCATTAAGTAAAATGCCAGGAAACAAACTTTGAGAATGAAAAATGTTATTGTCATCTTTTTATCTTTACAACCTCCATAGATGAGCTCCAAGAAGAAGAACTCCTATATGTTTTTGTTGCTTGTTTGTGAATGAAACTGTGCAACATCCACCATACATAACTCAGGTTAACAGTACATGCAATACAAAGTCCTTAATGTCATTGTACATTGATTCCTCTACTCTTTACAGCAGAAGAAAGAATATATGTAAAGTTTATTTAAATTCAGCTGTTTAAAAAACAGGGTTCTTCTGTTTTCCATACAGTCAAATTGTTAGTAATTTCTGCCTCTGAGGGCAGCCCTCTTTTCTTTCTGTGCAGGGATTATGGTTGTGGATTGGGCGCTGCTTTTCAGATTAAACGGATAACATCTCTGCAGAATTTAGACATGAATCAAATCCTGATTACATGCAGGCGGATTAATTCCTCGACACGCTGCACATCAGCAAAAGGCACGGATGTTCTGGCCAAAGCTCGACAATGCACCATGACGTTTTGTTCTGAGTATGATGTTCAGGTCACAACTTCTCTAAATCTTCTCCAATCTGCTCGTTTGGGGCTTTTTAATGGCCATACTCAGATGAACTCTCTGTGCTCTTCAGTGAATTGCTTTAATTGAGTTACTTACAATTCAATCTAAATCGATTTTTTTAATGTGATTTTACAATGATTTTAGTTTTATTCTGGAGCGAAATTCTTAATGTCATCTCTGTCTGCAAAAGCTCCGATCATTTAAAAATGAACGTGAAGAGAAAGATAGAAAAGCTGAAAATAATATATTCTTTTTAATTAAGTTGTGTTAATTAAAAACACAACTTTTTAATTAACACAACAATTAATGGTTTTATTAATTGTAATAAAACCATCTAACACTATCACCATTGTCAGAAGATTGAAGACTTTTAAACCCAGTACCAGAGGCTGGATTATGTCACTTTGAATGCTTGTGCAGGAGTGTAATTTTAGGATTGCGTTGGTGTTACAGTCAAATAAATTCTCCCATCAAATGGTTAAACAACCAGAAATATTAACATTAATTTACATTTTTGAAATCTTACTTTTTGTTTCTCTTACCACATCTTCCAAAAAAAATGTGAAGTTACTGGAGCGAGACAACCACATGGAGATTGGTGACGAATTAGCGTTTTAAAAAATGTCCCCTTTTACTAAGAACTGAGAACAAAATTAAATCAATTACCCGATCCACAGAGCCTGATTGTTGAACTTTACCACTTTTAAAACTAAAATTACTTGCCCACTTAGAATTACTATTATTAACTAGATCTCATATTGTCTGACAGATATTTTACTCAATCTTTTACTTAATCAGGTTTCCTGTGTTTTTCTAGTTCACATTTTGTGATGTTTCAGTCACAAATCTTAATGTGTTTAATTCTCAATAAGATTTAGGGTCCAGACTTTGACTGGGCCATTTTAACAGTTAAATATGCTTTGATCTAAACATTGTTGCTACTGCAGCTCTGGTTTAAGGCCACAGTTTTATTGGAAGGTGAAGATTTCTAAATTATGATTGAAACAAAAATGACTTTTTTTTTTTATTAAACTTTCCTTAATATGAGGTTTGGTTTGAGACAATAAAACATTTTCTTCAACAGTTTTTTGAAATTGTGCATTTTTACATTTCAAGCTAACAAAGTCAGCTTGAAATCAAAGTGAGTCATTTGATTATTTTTTTAAGTTGATTGACAGCACTAGTATATTTCATAAACTCACAATAGAACATATTAAAGTTTGTTTGACAAAATGTGATTTTGGATATTAGTGACTCTGCAAGACATTTACTGTAAGAATCAGCTCGGTTTCTCTCGTGCTTCCTGCTTGCTTTGCAGAGCTTTCACCTCAGTGCTTTTCCAGTTACGTGAATAAAGCTCAACCTGAGAATTTTCTGCAGTCTGCCACATGTGTGAAAGGGAAACTGTAGGCAGAATCTGCAGTATAATTGCTTGGACCTTTTTCTGAGGTGTTCATGTGACAAAATGAAAAACTGCAGGAAGTCAGGAGGTTGTTTGGTACTTAAGTGCTGCTGTAGCTGCAATCAGCTGGGTTGCAATAATTCATAAGGAATCCAATCAGCAGCAATCATCTCAATCAGGAAGGATTCAGCTTTTCTAAGAACACATATCTTTTGCTCCTTGCGTAGTTTGAACGTTTTGATGGCTTTAACTCCTCGCCTTTCAGCCCGTCTTTGTTATTCACACCTCTTTTCTTTCCTCCCGTCTCCTTCCTCTCGCCTGCAGGTGTATAGCAGAAAGACAGGATGCTGTGCAGGAAATGATGGAGTCAGACTCAATAACTCTGAACTCCATCAGATCTCTGCTGTCACATTTGCCTGATCTGGAGAGAGGCATCTGCAGCATATATCACGGAAAGGTAATCAAAAACACTTAGACGCATATTTTATTTAGCTGTGTATGTAATCCAGAAATTGTTACAAAGTACCTGAAAATATGGTCTGACCCTCTCAAAGACAAAAAGCAATTTTCTTCTTCTTCCTCACATCTCGATTGTTCTGTCTTTTTTATGGCAGACGTGATTAACAGGAGAGAGAAGTCGCCTCACTGTCACTGTCCTGATTGTCTAACAGAACCTCATTTCCCACCAGACCCATCTAAGAAGCCCCACATAGCTTTCCGCTGTCTCCATATGTGTATGTCTGTGTAGCAGCACACTGGTGTGCTCGTGTATTGCTTCGTGCTCATCTTTCTGTCTCCTTCATTTAGGGTTAAAAGAAAATGATCTGATGTCTTTAAACGTGGACACACAGCGAGCACACCGCCCTTAATTGTCATGTTGCCCATCTGTAGATAAATGGGTCTGTGTGTAATGGCCTGTGTCTCAATAGCTCCATTGACATAATGGCAGGGAGGGCATGCCTGTGGTCTTCTGCTGCTCTCTGTTTGTTTTTCATAAAAGTGCAACGTGGGGGCTGCAGACGTGGGGCGGCATTAAAACCGCAGCGAAGCCTTTAGTGCCAAAACCCCCGGCGGCGTGACCGTCATTGATGTGAGGCTTCTGACTTGTTGCCAGACAGTAATAATACTGGATATACTCTCTCTCATCAGGGCCATTCCCAGGGAAAAGATTGATTCATGCTTTATATTAACTTAATTTAATTGCTACAGCAATAATCTTGATGGTAGAAAACAGGGGCTGCTGTTATTTAAGGTTGACTGGTTTTATATTTGTCGCCTTGTGGATTGCTGGAACCGTTTTCCTTTAAACACAACTTTAAGCCTTTCTAGCAACTTTTGAATCAAAGTTTTGACATGTGAAGGGGCAATATTTTTAATCTTTTAAAGGAACAGCATGATGCAAAAGACTTAAGTGTGGTTGTACTTTAGTGACAACAAATGGGATTAAATCACATTTTCCTCATTGCTCTTTCTTTTCCACCATTATGAAGATCATGACACCTGTCAGGTTTGGGCAAAATGACTATAAGTTCATCCAACAGGCCAAATTCAATGGAAACCAAATGTTTTATTCTAAAAGACATAACTTTTTTTTTATCGCTGATAAAAAATTAATATTGGTCAGAAATGTTGCAGTTGGATCTCTAATCTACGATTTCATATGTTTTTACAAAATTTGCTTTTGTCGCATGGAAATGGGTTTTATTTCTTTTACCGTAACATTGTGAAAGCTGGAGGCTGTGGTTTTTTATGAGTTATGTATTATTTGTCTGAGAGCTTTTTAAGCCTCAGTCACATTCAGCTGATGTAATCTTTCTGTTTTTTACAGCAACACACCATTCCATGCAAAATAAATAACTGAATAAATCACACATGGAGCTTCATGATGCTTAAAAAAACTAAAAACAAGCACTTTTGCTACTGTATTTACTGTGGTGTAAAAAAAACTATTTGACCTTTTTGAGATTTGTGCTGTATTTTTTGTTACTCTTAAATCTTTTAGATCAGTGGTGCCCAATGGAGGCCCGGCATCCTGCATGGTCTCTCCCTGGTAGTAACAACCTCCTCAGCAAGCCCATGTTCTCCTTAGGCCTTCTAATGAGCCATCTTTTGATGCAGGTGTGTAAAACCAGTGAGAGAACCAAAACTTGCAGGCAGCTGGCCCTCCTGGACCGGCTTTGGGCACCACTGGTTTAGATTGTAATGGGACTTGCTGTGCTGCACTTCGAGGTTATTTAGCCTACTTCATGTAGTCACACAGGTTCTACTTAATACTGTTTATTTGACAGGTCTGTCTGTTTCTCACCTTTACTCCTTGTGAAAAAGTGTTTACTGTGGATTTATTCTTTTGATATTGGAATTAGCATTTCATTGTGATAAAAAAGCAAAAACAAAAGAAATCTTTATTACAACGTACGACACCACTAAGCTGGTTGTTTTCCTTCTGTTTTCTCCGTGCGCTGCAGTCTTCCACGCAGGAGTTTTTCCTCATCTGTAGGAGTCTTTCTCGCCTTGGGCTGGAGCTGCAGGCTCTTCTCCCAGCTGTCCAGTCGCAGATCCGCTCCTCGCTGCTCCGGAGCCTCTTATTGGACACTCCTGACCTGCTGGCTCCGGCCCATGGCTTCCTCAAGGTGCTCAATGAGAAAGCAGCAAAGTAAGTTGAACATAAGGACAAGAAAACGGGTTTTTATGGAGGATAAACTTACACTGTTGGACCAACTTTTAAATATTCTTCAAAATCACTGAAGAAAAATAAGATTAACTTCATTTATCCATCAAAGTATGTTTGGATAAAGGAGTGAACAAATCTTTTTCTATTGATTGTTATGTTTATAGACCAAACAAAAGAGTTGTTTAGTTTTAATTAATGTAGTATTAAAAAACCTAACATTTTTCTTAATCCATCCTAATAAAAAACTGTCTGATTTCAGATCTCTGCATATATTTGATTTATTACTTAGACCCTCAAATCTTTTACACATTTTGATCATTTGACATTTTTGTTCACTTCTGGTGTTCAATATAATAGAAATCAGAAGTTTACATACAATGAATAAAAAAAACATTATTTTTAACTGTCTGAAATGAAATCAAACCAAATTTCTCTTAGGTCAGTTACAATTTCCAAAATTATTTATTTTTGTTAAATACCACAATGATGAGAGAAAGAATATGTCAGAGATTTATTTAGTAACGTCTTCAAAATGATTATTATCTGTTTAGATAATGAGGGAAAGCCAAGACGATGAGGAATGGGCCCGATACCTTGGTTATGATAAAGAAAACTCCTGAAATCATGTCATCAATTTTTTTTTTCTTCCTTTCCAAAAATATCAGATACCACGTGCCCAGCTATTTGAACACTTTCTGAAGGTGCTGCTTTAAGCTGATGCTCCACACTGTTCCTGACAGCTGGCATTGAGTGCTGCAGTTAGAGGCATCTGAGTGTCATATATTGACCCAAGAATGTTTCTTTTTCTTGTTGTGGTTCAGATTGTCAAACTGTGAACTCAAAGATTGGCAGAGTGAGGTGTTTCCAGCAGCTGTCACCTTTAAATTGGTTGTTTCTGCAGGTCGGGGAATAAGACGGAGCTCTTCTCAGATTTGTCTGGCTTCCCGATGCTGCAGAAAAGGATGAGCCAAATCCAGTCTGAACTCGCTGAAATTCAAGCCCATCGCAAAGAGGTCCGGTTGGTGCTGAAGGCCCCCGCGCTCGATTACGTCACAGTTTCTGGACAGGAGGTACGGCCTGTGTCTGTGCGAGTCTGGGAGAGGGGGAGAAGGTGGGAACCGGCTGTTTGGGTCGAAGTCCCAGCTGTTTGCGTTTCTGATTTGAGCAAAGCTGACACATTATTTTGCCTGTCTTCTCAGCTCTGATTTATGGTCGTCCTTCTGCTTTCAGTTTCTGATTGAGGTGAAGAACTCGTCATCAATCGTTCCACCTGACTGGGTCAAAATCAGCAGGTCAGCTCACTTACCAGTGACACAAATAATCACCTTGTTACAGGTTTTCCTTTAGTTTTTCCAGTTTTAAACTCCAGAGTCTCTAGATTATTTACATTTATTTCTATTCTAAACAAAACCCTGGAAATAGTTGTACCTGGACCACTTTGCTCTAGAACAGGATCAAATACAAATTCTTCAAAATACGCCTCGCATTGTTATTCTAGATTTTAATAAACATTAAAAACAACAGAGGAGTGTTGATGTTTATTTGGAAAATAAGCCAGAGCTACATAAAGAACTGAGACGAAAATAAGAAGAGGGAAAATGTAGCTTGTTTTCTCTTGAAACAATTCAAATTTAAGGATGGCTAATCTTCTTAGCCAAATAAAAGTTTTGACTTCAGATTTTATTGAGCCCAGAGGGAAATTTGCATTGTTATTCTAAAGTATGCAAAAAAGTGCAAAAAGAACATTGGTTTTATAACAGTTTTGTCTTTAGTCTTGTGGTAAGTGCTATAAAAAATAATATCCCAGTTCAAACATTTTCTGACGGCCTGTTGTCTTCATAGTTTCCATTGTTATCAGACGAGGCTAAACACAGAAGCACTGGACTGGCAAATCTTCTGTGGTTCCTTATGATGTTAAGAGATTAAAAAAATGATGTTGAAATAAAATATGTATTAGGTTATTCAAACCCATAATCTGAAAGTCCTGAGGATCTAAGCAGATTATGCAATCATCTAGAAATCAGAAGCCTAACATCCAATATTTCTGTGACAGACATATTCTTGATTATTGTGTTTGCATAAATAAAAATTTTTGCAGTACCACTGCAAAAATGTTTGAATCATCTGAATTCCTTAGAATTCAGATGATTCTCGGGAATCTTAGCATATAGAGGCGAGCTGTTTGCAAACCACCTCTCAGCATCAATTCGTTTCACCCACACAATCGCACCTTGAATCATCGCGTTTTGCTGCAGGAAAAGTTGGTTGTTGTTGAACTCTTTTCTTTTACTCGTGAGGCGATTGGATTCCCCAAAAGATTTGCAGGATGGCAACCAGAAAAAGGAATCCATGCGTCTCCGCTTCTGGCTTTATCTCTGTGTTTGTTCAAATTGACGTCTTTGCTTGGTGATGCTCTTTATTCACTCTCTGAACATCAGCTCAATATCAGTTGGGTGGAAAGTAAATGCTCATTGTTGTTGCAGTTTCTTTCCTACATGGAAGTTCCAGCCCTTTCTTTCTATAACAGAAATTGTCCGTTTTAAAACTTTACCAAAAACGTTGGTAGTGTCTTGTAAAAATTTAAATAGTCTTTAAGCTATTTATGTTTAGTAACTTTACGGTGTATTTTATTGGAAGTTTATGATGTATACTAAAACTGACTCATCCATAACTGTGAATTGAAAGGAAGAGGACATTAAAAATCTGAAAAGGTTGCTGTGCATTTGTATTCCAGCCCCTTTACTCTGAAACCTGTAAATAAAACCCACTGCAGTAGTCAGTATAGTGAAAATTTGAAAGGTTAAAATGGATAGTTAAGAACAAGAGTTTGGTAGTAAGTAGTTACATTCACTCAATTACATTTAGTATCATTTAGTAACTTTCTGGAAAAATTTACTTTTAGCTGCATTTTTCCTAAATTACTTTATACTTGAGTAACTTTATTATGAAGTATCGATGCTCTTATTTAAGTGACATTTTTCATTCACTGTGAGTAACTTCACTGAATTAAATAAAAACGTTTTAAACAAAAAAAAGACAGATAAGTATTTGCAGCTTTTGATAAAGTTTAATAAGTTTTATAACGGAAGAAACTGATTTGGAAAAATTATTTTGTTATTTTGCAGGTAATATGTTATATTAGCCATTTTCATCATGGCCTTTAAATTACCAACATTTTTACATAAGTTTATATTTTTGTCCATTTGAAGATATAATTTTTAAATATTAAATTATTGTGTAATGTTTATTTGAGTAAACTTTTTACCAAATACTTTTCACTCTTATTCGGTTAATTTCTTAGAAAACAATTTTTTTTAACTTTTACTTGAGTAAAAATATGTTGAAGTCGTGCTACTCTCACTCTACTATACTTTTTGGGTAATCTACCCACCTCTGCTAAGAACACATGTTAAAAAGCTCTGAGGTATCAAGATCCAGTCGTTTTTCTCCTGAAGAAGGAATCTAATGCTTGTTCTCCTCCTCTTCCTCGCTGGTCCTCTGCAGCACGAAGACTGTCAGCAGGTATCGCTCTCCTTTCCTAGCCGAACGCTACAAGAAGCTGCAGCAGCTCCGAGAGCAGCTGCTGCTCGACTGCCAGAGGGAGTGGACCCGATTTCTGGAGTACGACAGAGGCAACTCCACACGCACATGCAAACACACACAGTTCTTATCAGGAATTCAAATAAAAAAACTGTTAACACATAACAAGTCTGCAGTTCAGAGGTATGCGTCCACATCCCTCTGCCTGCCAGAATTAGTCTGTTTAAGTCAAGCACCCTGTCAGAGCCGTCTGCTCCGAAACCTGGATTCACTAAGCTTAATTTACACTTGGAAAATCATTTTTTCCTCTCTCTTTCTCTCTCTGTAGCCAGTTTGGGGAGCACTACCACACCATGAAAAGAGCTATTAGTCACCTAGCAACCACGGACTGCCTCCTTTCATTGGCTGAGGTGGCCAAACAAGGGAATTATTGCAGGTGATTTCCTCTTATGGTGACCATAAATATTGATGCATGTACCGGAGCATATATCTTGTGTGTGTGTTGGGGTATTGTTTATATTTCTCTGTGTGTGTGGTGGTGGTGGTGGTGGGAGGGGGGTCGTCCTCTGTCGTGTCCTATAGACTCCGACAGGCTGTATGTGGGTGTATGCACCGGGCTGAGCACTGCGCTCTGCCAGAACACCAACATCTCTCCCACTCACTCACACACAAGCATCTTTAAAGTGTCTATTTCTGCACGTTAGATTTCAGCTTTTTCCTCCATCCACATCGTAGTACTGACTGCATTCTTTCATGCAGCTTCCTTTTAACCTCGGCTCACTTTAAGTTTCTCACTTTGGCTGTTTTAAATGTTGCGTTCTGCTATAAAAGCTGGATACCTGTGCTTGGAGTGTTCTGGAGCAGGAAAGGAAAGATGCATCTGCAAGCCTGTCAAAGAGAATTGAGCCTCATGGGTGGGGAAAAGGAAGACGTCTCATGAGACAACCTAACTTTCACCACTCCGTCTGTGTTTTGACCCTGGGCTATGGTTATAAGAGCCCGACCAGAACATCCTGCATTCAAGTGGCTGAAATGAACTTTCTGTGAAGGGTGGCTGAAATAAGCCGTGGGCTGTGTTCACACAGGAGGTCTTAATGCTCAAATCCAGTTCTTTTTGCTGAATCCATTTTTTTTGTCATTCATGCTACTTATTAAAACTGACTGCAATGAGACTTTAGTCTGAACGGTTTGTGTCCCCAAAACTGACGTCACTCAGAGGTGCAATGTTTAAGCAAATAATCAATATGGAGCTGTTTAGGTATCGATTTTAAAGTTTATTCAGCAATGAGATCCATCACTATCATCGCAAGATGATTACAAGATCAAAGGAAGCGAATAAAAAGAAAGCACAACTAATAGAAGCGGCCTTTTGTGAAGCACTGATTTTTCTGCTTTTATTTTCTACATTCACATTTACCTTTTTTCTCTTTCAAAAAAGTCATTTTCCCACCAGATAAAACTGCTGCTGCTCACTCTGTTGTTTAGATTTTAGTATTTTCAGGGATATCTGTCAGAATTATTTGCATCCCTGCTGTTAATACTTTGTACAACCCATTTTGCAAACCGGACAGCATTTTCTCTTCTGTTACATCTCACATGGTTGGATCATATGTTTATTGTTATGTTAATAGGTTGTCTAGATTCTTTGGTTTCTTCTCCACGCCATAGAAAACCTTTCATCTTGACCTGAAGCTGTTTCACTTCTTTTCTCCCAATTCTCAGTATCCACTTGAATATTTAAAATGATAAAAACTAAGAATCAGTTGCCCTTTTTAGCCTGGTTTCAGATTTAGAGTATCTATTCTTGTTTTAAAAAATATATTTTACAGTTTTTACCAATTCACCAGCTCCTAAACTACAAACTGTCACTATTTTGTAATCGGAAAACAAGTGGTTAAAAATGAACATAATCTCTTTGAGTTTGGTTTCTACTGTGTGTTCATGTCTCTAACTTCTCTCTATTCAGGCCAAAGGTGTGTGAAAATAATCACCAGATAATGATCACTGATGGCAGACATCCTGCGATAGATTTATTGATGGGAGAGCACAGCCAGTATGTTCCCAACCACACCATGTTACAGGTACAAACACACACGTACATATTCAAATAACTCTGAGACAAAGAGCTTTGCACGACACACGCTCACACACACGCATACCCACACACTGACTTCCTCGCTTGGCGCTCGAGTGGGTGTAGGTTAATCTTGCAACAGAAGCACAAGGCTGTGGGAAGAGAAGCCAAGCTTTTTCAGTCCACCCACCTCCTCAGCTGTGCGTGCAAGCATGCAAATATCTCATTCTAGTCACAGTTGTTGTCTTCTTCTCCTGTTTCTGTTTGTTTTAGCGTGATGGCAAGAGAACTATGATAATCACGGGGCCCAATATGGGGGGCAAGAGCTCCTACATCCGCCAGGTCGCCCTTATTTGTGTTATGGCCCAGATAGGCTCGTACGTCCCGGCGTGTGCGGCCTGTCTGGGCGTACTGGACGGTATTTACACCAGGTAGGCCACCAGCTCACACACTTTTAGGTCTCTGCTTGCAAGGTGCAGGACGTTCCTGCATTGAGTTGTTTAATACAAGCCAAAAACTACTAACTTGAAAGAAACTCCCTGATTTCTTACCTTGTAGCAAATCACTCATGAATGGAAAAAAAAATGCATGTTTGTCTATAGATTAATTCTTTGGAAAGACCCTGTCAGCATGCTGCAACATCTTGACTTATTAAAATATTCCCATTCTAACTTGCAAAAGTTCCCCATCTTCAAATAATTCTAAAGATTTTTATTCATAGTTAGTTTTTTTACTGCATCCCAAAACTGTAGACCATTCTTGTGTTGATTTGGTTGTAAGCTTGGACGCATATTGATTAAGTACTTCCCTCCCTTTTTTTGCATGTTTTATTTTTACCGGTTGCTTTATTTGTTGTCCACTTCCCTTTGGTCTCTTTGTATGTGTGATTTATTTCAGTTGTTGCTGACGTGTATGTTTTATTCCACTAGAAGTATACAATCTAAGAAAAACCCTTCCTTAATTTCTCTGCTCTCCATGCAATGCTGTTGAATGTGTTTTTATTCCTCTTCTCCTGACTGATGCCTTTGTTAGATGAGATTAGTTTGGTCCTTTGCAACCTCCCTGCAACGACTTTAGCTAATATATGCAGATGAGCAGATGTCAAACAAAGACTCACCATAATTGATTGTAAGTGTGAGCACATGAAAATTGAATGGAGAAATTGAATGGAGAGATGCTGCTGCACATTCTGTGGGTTTCACTTTTCTGTGTGGCTAAATCTTTATACTTGGGTTTGTTTCAGTGCATTTGATGCTTGATTAGATAAAAACTGTAGAAGTTTGAGGTTAACTTTGATTAATGAGCAGCTTTGCTGTGAGGTAAAGCTGTGTTAAAAAAAAAGCTGCTGGAGACCTTTACCATGGAGATTGCACTTGAATTATATATAAGGGACTAAAGTGTGTCATGCATTTTAGTTAACAGTTCATTTATTGAGGGTTCCTTCACAACTCTAGAAAAGCCTGGGATCTCATTTCAGTATTTTCCAAGTCTGGAGGAAAATGGAAAAAGAAAATAAAAGTAGAAAGCGAAAAAAATATGTAATTCCTGTCTTTATCCAAATAACATCATCCTGTTACTATTGGACAATGCACAAAGTTCAGCATTCAGGTTTAAGCCCAGAAGTGTTTTTTGTAAATCTGTGACTTATATTTTTGATTTCCATTTGTTTTATTTACTCACATTTTAAATTGATTTTTAAATATGGGCCTATTTGTCTTTCATAAAGTCTATTCAGATAATGATATTCCCATTATTCGGTCTGTTAAATTAACGATGAGCTTACTTGAGCAACCATGCATGTCAAATGAAAGGTCTCAAGCTGCACTATCAAGATTTAATTATATGATTTTCTCTTGTTTTATAAATAGAGTAAACATGCCCACGCTTAATAGCTCACACCTTCACTACTAAACGTTCTTTATTGGTTAATTATTAGGCAATCATTTATAAGGACATTGGTGAAGAAGAAGACGTCTCATAAAACTAATCTCACTTTCCCTGCCTGTGACACCAGAGTTTATTTTTAGGTCTGACTCTCAGACAAATCCCATTTAATCCGTTTTGTTGCTTACCTCGAAGAAGGTGTGCAACAGGACGAAAGAAATGAACAATAGTCGTTCCACACAGCTGACTTTATTGTTCCATCTTGGTTCGATACGCCTCGATTCATCTCTCTTTGCCAGACAAACTCTCAGACAATAAGGCTTTGTTGCTGCAAGCTTTTTTTCTATTTTATCATCATTCTTATTATGATGAGAGTTACTATAAGCCCTCCTGCTCTCCCTGCATATTGGTATAAAGTGGAGGCCAATATATGGTCTCCTTTATTCTCCTGCTGCAGCACTCTGTGATTAGACCTAATGGCTTGCAGATGTGTGCAATTGTCTTTTTTGTGGGTTTAAGCATATTCCCATGGTGTAGCCCAGTGGGAGCCTGAGATTGTCAAACTCAAGTTCTAAAAGAAACATTCTGGGTTCCAAGCTTGGATGTTTAACCTGGACTAGCTGCTTCTAAGGTCTGTAAATATCGCTGTCATGATAACAAATTTTGCTGGACAAAAAATTGTTCCAGATGTTATTGTGATAAACGATAATATTGTTGTTTTGAGACTATAAATTTAAATTCAAAATAATTAAACAAGAGATTTAAAAAAACAAAATAAATAAACAAAACAACAAATAAAATGAATTTTGAAGTCTTTGTAAACAAAACTGCAAAGCACCAAACTGAAGACTTTAATCATCCAATAGAAAGAGAGAGGGAAAAAAAGAGATAAACGATACATCATACCGATGGAAACTGAGTTTGTTCTAATTTATCATGTGATTTATTGATTAGTGTGATAGGCCTATCTGTAAATATAGAGGCTGAAGTTGTGGAGTTAACTTTGAGAACTGGAGAAAAAGCCTGGACATGTAAAGTTAACGTGAAAATATGAGAATACACAGAATACAAAGTTGCATGGCAGACTCATCTTTGTCAGTTTTCCCCAGGGAAACTGTGGCTGTGTGTAAATGTGTGACTGACTGATTGTAGGGTAAAGGGCTTTGGAGTCGTCAGACTTGATAAAGCACAATCTATACAGGGCTATTTATGTGAGTAAAATTTGTAAACTTTATTTATATAGCAACCTGTTCACAAGTCCAAAACCACAAAGGTGTTTTACAATAAAAACAGATAAACCAGATAAAAAAGATAAACCATAAAAGATTAGGTAAAACAGCATGTGTATAACATCACAGCACTTTGCAAATAATTAGCTTGCAATAGAATATCTTAAAATATATGCAACATTGTCAGGTTTTGCCAGGTTATAATTATTATTATGTATTTTTTATGTTAATTTATATTCGCCTGTGATATACATTGTTGCCTTTTCTCTCTCTCTCTTTCTCTGTTTGTCGCTCTTGGTTGCGACAGACAGACTCACTCGTTTCTCTGTCTTTATTTAGACTTTTCTTCAAATGCAAAAATAAAACAAATTTAAGTGGGGTTGCAGTCTATTTTTACAGGGCTTTGGAAGTAGATGGTTTTAAGTGGGGGTCCATTACATCTGAATGATTTCTTTAAGTTAAAACAGTCCAGAGTAATCCTTGTTTTACTCAGATATTCCTGTGTTTTTTTTACCTTTGTTTTTAAGCTCACTGTTTAATTTGCAATATAGATGTTCATATTGTCTTTATCTCACAAACAAATAATTAATCTCCAGAGGCGAAACACACCCACATCATGTATCTGCTGTTGTCTCCTCTCCTCCTCTGTTGCTTCACTCATCCTGTCAGTGTCTAATTAGACTATTTATCGTCTCCCCATCAGAGGTTATGATGCTGGGGCAAATCTGTCTCGATGATAAACGCTCAATCAGCTCCTACTGCTGTGTCAGCCATAATAAACGCAGCAATTGGAATTGCATCATCACATGAGAGAAGGGAAAATGTAGATTAGAGCTTGGCAGGTGATTTTTAAGGGGAATGATCAGATTTTTTTGGGTTTGGAATAATGGGACGGTGCATTGATGTTAAATCCTATCTGGGCTGATCCAGATGACTGATTATAAACGAGGACAAAGAGAATAATCTGGATTAAAATTCTGTCCTGCCTTGCAGAGTCTTATCATTTTTCTGCCCTCTCCGTTGTCAAGCAGTTATATGTCTGTTATGGCTAATGTGGGTGTGTGTGTGTGTGGTGCTTCATATTGGCTGACAGATGCATATTTGTATGTGGATGCATGCAGCTGCTGTTCTCACTCGTCAGTATTGAGTCCTGAAGGTTACAGAGCACATTCTTCCATGGCTCCATGGTTGTTATGGAAACAGCAAGGGGAAGCAGGATGTAAAAGTGTTTTAAAACGACCTTTAATTGACAACGCATTCAGAGCTGTGATTAGACCTTCTGCTGAAATCTCTTCCTTGCATTTAGAAAATTATTCGTTTCTTGTTTGGGAGTTCAAAAGACACGGTCAGTCTCCAGGAATGTGAAAGCAGCAAACAAATATCGGTCTGTGCTCTGCTGCCAAGACGTCTGTGGGTAACACAAACACCTTATGGGGCAGATGGGTGTTGGAAGCATGTGGAGAAAGGTATTTATTCTCCACTCACTGATTTATTTGTGAGTTTTTATAGAGCTGTTGTATTACTTTGGCTGTGCTTTCTCGCAGGTGGTGAGGGGATTCTTTGGCCTTTTTCATTTTATGTGCAACTCACACTGATGGTTTTACTTCAACAATATGCTTTTTTAAAATCCCCAGGCATTAAACCTTGTAAATGAATCAGAATATTGGCGCAAAGATTTCAGAATAAGGGACGTCAAGTTCTACCTTGTTTACGGTCCTCAGATATAGAAATCCGCAGATGCAAATTCTAATGATTAACTCTATTTAAGTTTCAAATATTGTTTTATTTCTTGATATTGGTCCTCATATGGTGAGATGTTTTGGAAAACAATTTTTCTGCATAAAAAAAGATTAAATGTGTGTTGTGATGGGTTTTCAGTAGCTATGCCTTGAAAAAAGACTAAAATACTAATTACTCTTTAAACTTCACATTGTGGCAGGTTAAAGCTGCAAACTTAGAAAAAAGGTGCCTTTTATCAAGATTTTATTTAATATATTATTACTACCTGCTGTAGGATTTGACAAGTTGTATGTATTTTGCATGCTTTTGGTGTAATGAGAGTTTACTGCAGCCATTTTTCCATCTCGAATTTGTCAATTCTCTGATTTGTGACACAAGCACGCATACGGTTCCTAAACACCGTATGTGTGCTGTATTTTCTGTTCTTTTGGACCAGTCACTGTGAGCTGGTGAAATGGTTCATTCATGTATAAAATATGGAAATATTTGAGAGCATTTAATACAAAGATAAAGTGAAATTTGACAAAAGAAAAAAGAAAAAGAGGTGTGAGATGTTGACTAATGGAGCCTATTTTGAGAATCTTGAGTTTGTGTCAGGGACTCATTCAAACCAGCAGGGCCTCCAGCTGGTGGAGAGTTGCTGCGTTTTCTCTTCAGTTGACGAACTCTGGCGTCTGACTCTGTTTATCCATTCTGCCTCTCAGCATGGATCTGCCGTCGGCCAGCTTTCAGACACACAACATGAGAATGAAATGCAGCAGCATGCCTGCCACGCCTCTTTCCTGTAAGGCATGTGTAGTGCAACCATGGTAACGGCCGTTTGTGGTTCATTCACAGGAATGGATGAAAGTCGGTTCAGAAAAAGACTGATTGGGAAAGGAAAAGAGATTTAGATTGTTTCAGATGAAGGAAAATACAGACTTCTAGTTTACTTTCAAAAATTCAGATGAGCGTTCAGAAAGGTTTTTATATCAGTATATTGGTGTTGTATTAGTAGTCTGAACATTTTACATGGCCCTGGAATCCATATAAAATCATTAACTATATACATGTACGTCTAAAAAAGTGGATGTTGTGAAAAAGTTCAACATTGCCATCAGGAAATTGTAGGTAACCTTTTGCTTTCTTCTAACAACCTTTATTGAGATGCTGGTTTTATTTTGCCTCCATGCGACACTGTACTGCTGCAGTAATTCATGCAAAAGGAGCCAAAACCAACCATTGAGTGACGTTTCTGTTTAAAATATAGCTTTTGTTGATATTTAACATTCTAATTTTCTGACACAAAAAGTGTTTGGTTTTCATTATCTGCAAACCACAATCATGAAAAATATAAATAGTAAAAATATTAGTCTGCATTTTGTTCTTTTTCTCTTTTGTTTGTTGCAGTCATTGCTCAGATTGTAGCCATGTCTGTCCACTGAAAGCATGTGGAAGAGGAGCTGTTTATAGCGTCAGATAAAACTGACTGCTGTTTTTTGTTTTGACATCAGTAACAAGTGTATTTGAACGTATGTATCCACACTATGTTAAGCGTATGAATACTCTCACCGATGGTCAGCCAGCTGTCAGCTACATGGAGGCAGTTTGGTACATTCTGTTCCTATATGAATCTCCTCCAGAGAGTGTGTGTGTATGTGTGTGTGTGGATATTTTCTGTGCTAGATTGTTGAATTATTTTAAGGATACAGTGTCTGCAGTGCTTTAAAATACATTTGCTCCCTTATGAATTTCTTATGTTTTTGATTTTTTTGTCAATGTAAAACAAACTCATTGACAACCATCAAGGTTATACAGATTTCAGAATTAGATTTATTCACCAAGATTACACTCACAACCAATGAATTTAACTTTGATTCCACTTGTCTCTTATAATATAAATGTTTAAACCTTGTTCTTTTGTAAATATGTATGTAATAAATGTTTTTGCAAAAGAGGAAAGCAAGGTTGATGTAGTGGAATATGCATGTTATCGATCTCGACTTATCTTAGCAAATAATGTTCCGTTACCTGAAGGTAAACAGTATACAGATATACAGATATGTAAACAGTTATGCAAGTGCTTCCTGCACTTGCTTAGGGTCACGAAGCAAGTGCAGGCTTCCTGACCCCAAGCCTGCACTTGTTTCCTTTATCGAGTTATCTTTGTCTGTTGTCAAAATTAGTTTAATTGTTTTTTCAGAGAACTGTAAATTATCAGGACAGAATATTATTTCCTGGGGCTAATTTCTTGCTTTTTATTTTATTTTATTATTTTTTACTTTTTCCTACAGTTTTGACAGAAGTAGCAATTAACTGTTTGAAATTGAATAGAATTTTTAACAACACTTTTCAATTTCATTCAATAATCCCATTGATTCAGTGAACGAGGATCATTTTTACGTTGAACATTTTTGTAGTTTGTTGACAGATGTAAACATTCAGCTTTTTATTTCTGTCAGGAGTACACGGTGAAATCATCCTCTGAATGCCTGGAAACTGGACAGACTTTTGTCTGAGTTGGGCAGCTTTGCCATAAACTTTATTTTCTTTTGCCTGATATTCAGAATGGGGGCTTCGGACAACGTCTTCAGAGGCCGCAGCACCTTCATGGAAGAGTTGACGGAGGCCTCAGAGATCATATCTCAAGCAACAGAACGCTCACTGGTCATCCTCGATGAACTCGGACGGGGCACAAGCACCCATGATGGGATTGCCATTGCCTACGCTACCCTGGAATGCTTCATCAGAGACGTAAGGTGGTTTTTACCTGTGCTTATGACTAGGAAAGCGTAATGGTTGACTATTCCAGATAATTACTGGGTTAACCAACCTCTTGATGTAATTTGTACCAACATTTTCATTGTGGACATGAGTTAAGCTCCCAAAAGCACTTTAGCACCTGAGCCCCCAATAAGCAGACATTCAGAGAAGCTTGAACAACCAAGACAGGAAAATGTCACAGAAAAGGAGACAACTAAAAAGGTGATCCTTTTTATTTGGGATCTGCTTCTTTTATCCCTATATATATATGTATATATGTCTGCCATGCTGATCATGATGAAATGTATTCATCATCACACATCTAATCATTACTCCATAATAATTTGTTATGGTCTGCTTATAATAATTAATAGTTAGAAGTGGGACGAGCCAAAAAACAGTTAAAAAGGGTGAATTATTGATAGAAAATCAGAAAATGACAGAAAATCATTGACATAATCATTGGCTACCCTCAAGCTGGGAATTAGGAATCCAGATTTGCTCTTACTTATTAAATATATCCTGCTTCTTTTTGTCAGATTTGATCACATTTTAAGGAAAGTGCTACTGGAGCAATAACATCTACTGGTGTCCATTTTTCTTGCTCTTCTCTTTTGCACCTGTCCCTATCAGCTATGCCAGGTGCAAACTGCCCTTTGTATTACTAATATTGCCCAGACTGGTGCTGTAAGGATAATAACTTTGTGGTAAAGGTTACCATAAAATCTTGCAATATGAAAATGCCACAATATCTCTCGTCAAAGCCAAGTCCGTCTCTTGAAGTGTTACAAAGGTGCTGTGAACATGTGACTTTATCTGGTGAAATAAGTCTAAATGTGCGATTCCACAAGAGCCTCCTCCAAGAATGTGGGTAGATGTTTGGGTGCTAAGCACTTATCACGAGTTGACCTTTTCTGGGATCTCATTTCACTTACATTTTATTGTGCTTACATTCAAATGCTTAAGAAACAGCTTTCCTTAGTGGACATTAAGTTCAAATTTTCAATTTCTGAAAGAAAGTATAGACTCAATACGGAGCTCTTCTGAGAGAAATTGTTCAAATGTTTTGCAGAATCTACTCATTGCTCTTTTCTTTAATTTACTAAATGATTAGCTTGGCTTAAACATCTTGAAGCTTTGTGATGTCTGCTTCAATGTTTTTGTAGTGAAGTGGCTTAAAAATGACTTAAAGCCCCGGAGTGCAGTGGTTACTTTATTCTACAGCCACAGCTGCCTTTCATTGGTTTCATGAGTTTGCCTTTACTTCTGGTTAATGTGTAATCGAAACTGAACAGCTGGATAAAATTTGGGAGCTCTGGTATTTCATTGTGGGTTAATTCTGCTTTCTAAGATCCTTTTCCAACAGGTTTTGGTTGCTATGCATAAATATGGATGAATAAGGATAAGTCTTTGGAAACGCCCCTCCAGTTTTTATATTTTGCCAGATTTGGATTAATCTTGGATGGAATCATGGGAATTATGTAATTCTGCAGGAGACCATGCAATGAAATGTGTCAGTAGTCATTTATGCAGCAGGGATCTTTTATTGGCTGGAGGAGGATGCTCTCTACCTTCCATAACGGCATTGATTTATAAGAAAACGTCTCGCTATTAAAAGAAAAGAAAACAAAAGGGCAGTAAAGAAGTTATGTGATCTGGGAAGAAACCTCTGCTTGGATCTTTCATGCCATCTCCTTGACTTCCCACTCCTCCCCCTCCTGTTCCCTGCTATGCAGACGCTAAATGTTAACGTCAAAAGCCGGACTACTCCTCCTTGATCTCAGTTGATATAGAAACACAAGTTTCCATCTGAGAATAGTTAAGAACATGGATGGATTTCACAGCATCTCTCAATAATAGAGACAGCCTTGAAGCATTGTTGAGTAGGGAGGAGAGGTTCTCTAAAATTAAAAAGATCTGGAGAAAGTTGCTCTGTTGCTGGCATGATGCTGGTTCTTTATGTGTTTATTTGATTCCATCCTCTTCTTTTTGAAGAAGCTCACATTGTTCTCTGGGATGCACGTTGGGTCCAAGGTCATCTGGACCTGATTCTACGAATCAGCATTTGCATGTGAAAGAACTACATTTGCAAAGAGGGAATCATGTCCTTGGAAACAAAAAGACCTAGAACTTCACACTAATGGATAAATATCTTGTGTAACATATCCCTGCATGTGGGAGTAAATGTTCTGATGTGTTCATGCTGGTGCACAGAACTCCAGCCACATTTTCTTCTAAGCTCTCTGCACTTGTTTCTGCCTTCAGTACACTCAAGAACATGGGCTAAATTCTGTTATTTTGTGCTTTTTTTATGCCGCTTTTGATTTTTCCACATGTCTTAAAGTTCTGACTTTGATGAAAAAACCAGTGTGGAGGTTTTTGAGTTGGAGCACAGCTTGTGGTTCAAAACCATAAAAGTGAATCTAAAGGTAAAAAGTAAGAAGAAAAAGTTATGCATATGACATCCTTGTTCTTATGTTTTTCAAGTTATAAATATTTTACCACCACTTTAAATTTAAAAATTCTGTAGATTAAAAAAACTCAAGTACACTTTTGCATTGTCCAAAAATGACAAACCAAGCCAGCTGGGTTTCTTCAAGCACATTTTCCAATGAGTTCACATTGTATTTCTCTGGGTTTAAATCTCAAATGACCAATTAAATATTTTGTAATCCACTTGCTGAGTTGTCTTGGACTTTCCCATTTAAAGTCTTGAAGACCTTAAGTTGAAGTTATGCAGCTCAAAGAACTCCATCAATGAATCCATGATAATGGCATCAAGTCATAGGCTTTTTTTTTAAAGCACTTTATTAAATCCTGATATATTTTTTTGCCCTTGGTAATAATCAGCCACTCCAGGTCTTATATGCTTCATGACGAATAAACACGTATATGACCTGTCTCTCTTTTTGTTCTTTTTTTACATCTGTTTCCATTATTGTTCTTGTGCCACTTTTTGGTTGGTAAAAGTTGCATAATAATTCAGGAAATTTCAATATGAATTAAAAAAAACTAAAATTTTAATACGCTCCCTAAATCAGGCTGTATTCTTTTGAGAGTTAATGGACAGTCAGGTAGCCGACATAGAAACTTTTGCTTTTGCATAGAAACAGACAGGCTGTGAAAGATTAGCGTTTGATTCAAAGCAACGAACTGTGAACTGAACACATCTGGACTTTCTCTCTCATGCACCAAAAATTCCTCTTTTTGTTTATAAACAGAGCAGGTTTGCAGTAATTGTGCTGATTTGTATTTATGTACTTGCAATGTTTCTGGTATCTTAAAATCTCTTCATATTGAGCCATTTTTTAGTTTCTTGTGAGGTAAACAGGTAACTGTTTAACTTGTTTTATTAATGAATCCTTCAATCATTGTCTAATCGATTAATTGTTTCAACACTAATGTGATCAGATCATTGCTCTGCAGAGTCGAGCTCTTGGGGGACCTGGAGGTTCTCTGGTAATGAGCCACCATTAGGACCCAATTAGGTTATTATTCAGATTCCAGCCTCCATTTGGAAATCCTGCTTTGTTTGTTGCCTGTAGTGCAAGAGAAGACTTTTCTATTTGTTCATGTTGATTATTGATTTGTTCTTGTTGAGTCTTAACAGGCAGGTGGAAGCATGTGGGAGTTGACAGACCCAAAGCATTTCTTTTCTGCTTCTCGTCCGTAAGAATGACGATAAAAGAAGCACACTAGTCCAATTATACATATTTAAAGAGAAAACAGGAGATTATGAAATATTTGCTCAAATATTAAGACCTTTAGTATGCTTTGTATATTTTGGAGCATGTAAACTTTCTATTTGGGGGTCTTTGACAAAGGTGGTGCCACCACCATTCATAGCAGGTGGTATTCTTGTCTTTATAAAAGCCTTAACATGACTTTTCTAAATATTTTTCTTGTAATAATGGGCAATCAATTCAGCATGTCTCTTCTCAACCTAAAGCTTTTCCCAAGAGGGGATTTAGCTTGGCGATGTAGTCGGCTACAAATTCTAGCTATGTCAAAAGGTTTCAGTTTGCATTTCATTATCTTTCTGCTCCTTGGATGCTTTTTACAGTCTAGTTTCTTGTTTCCAACTGGCCAATTTTGTCCTTGACTCTTGGTATTGGTCCTGACAGGGATACTGTTCTCTCCAGTTTGATGGGCCTTGATGGTCCTTGGATTGGTCCTGAACCTCAAAACCAAAGTCTGGATCAAATGGCTGAAACTTCGAGATTGTTGAATGTTTTAACAAAACAATGTCCCTTAATGCACAATACAGCTAACATTTGGAAGCTTCCACGAAGCTCCAAACTTCACCTTATTGGATTTATAAGGTTAAGCCAGCACTTTAACAATTCTTCCATTAAAGTTCTAACATGTCCAGCCAGAATTGTGAATCCTGGCATCTGAAGTCCCCCCACAATCCATGGCATCACAATTTAGTCAGGTTTATTCTGCTTTTACATCTTCATCTCCACACAGCTTCAAATCAGACTGCATTGGCTGTATGACTTTAACAGCAAATTCCCATCTGCTTTAGACTTTAATATTCTGTTCAATGTAATATTAACCAACACAGTCTGTGACCACAAGACCAAGTGGGAGACAGGTTTTGAAATAAATGCCCTGAAGCAGCAACGCTAAAGATTTGCTTTTAAAATCTTTTCCAATTACTGAGGAAAGGAACCACAATGACCTCTTTGTGGAACCGAAATGCAACAGTGGATTTAGTACCTGATTATTTTTTAATAAGTTTGACCGGTTCATCTGTCGGGTGTCTGCTTGGAAAAAGATAATTACACTTCCCTGGCTAAAATACAGATGAGTTAAAATTATGTATTTGGTGAAACTCGATGTCAAGAGTTCACAGATAAATATCAATCAAATGCAAAATAAAAACCTTTTAAGAACAGAAAAAACAGGTGCAACTATGAAAAACATGTATACCATTTAGACCTAAAAAAAATGTATGTAAATGTGGCAAATGTCTATTTCACTGAGTATTAAAAGCACTGCATTTAAAACTATGTGAGCCAATAATGACTTGACTTCAGCAATTCCTAAAATGTAGGAGAGGATTTTTCTAACTGTATCTTTGTACTTTATTTTCCATTTGCTTGATTACCTCACTAATGTGAGCAGAAGAAGGTAATGCATCTGTTTTACTAAAAAGCTTTTAGAAACCGTCTTCAGAGAGATGCACTAACCAGTGAAATGTTTCTGCAGATGTCTGAAGCGGCCTGAGTAAGTGACTGACTGCGTGCAACACTTGCTTTGTAGTTTTCACGCAGAGCCATTAATTCCAGGGTGCAATCATGTTGCCTCTCTGTATCTTTCACCTCTGGCCGAGGTGAAGAGCTTCTCTCCCTCTGGTCAGTGTTTTCAGAGAATGAAAAGCTGAGTTTAGTGTCTGCACCCAAAGGCAGGAAAATTAGAGAGGCTGAATGCTGAAGGCATTGAGTGATAAAACAAAATAAGTGAGAACACTCTAAGAAAATATATAAACAGTGAGTGTGCAGGTTATTATTTTAAAATACTGGCTGCAGCGTACAAATACAGAGAAGTAGGACTGAATCTAAACTATTTTAATGATGATGCTGCATTTTGTTTTGTAGCTACATCTTGAATAGTTTTCTCAAGCTTTTATATTTCCCTTTTGTTTTGTGTACATTATGTTCACTATACAGAGAGCAAATTTTGCTTTGAGATATCAGTTAACTTTTGGCTAAATAAAGGTGGCTTACCCCAAATGCACAGCTAAAAGAAATCAACAGTATGGCTTCGCTGCTTCATGCTAAAGACTTTTTTATTGCTTTCACTTGGAAATTTTGGAAAAGGCTGTTATTGTTTTGAAATGTTGCTAAATTCCCCATCATGTCATTGCTGTCCTGCCGTTATATTTATAGCATTTCATGGTATGAAGATCAGGGCAGGTGTGGGAGAGACTGGTGCATTGTCATCCCACCGATAACCGTGTCGTATTGATTCTGGTATAAACTTCTTGTAGCTGAAGTTTCTGTTTGTAATGATGCTCAGCATGTATATCGAGCTACCGATCAGTTTAGCCAAATTTCTTCTTTTTTTGTCTTTCTCTTCAGTCACGCAAAGCTCACCTATTTGTTATGCTGTTTAAAATCTTTTGGGCCCTAACTTTTGCCTTCAACAAGTTTGTGTGTTGAACACACACCCAAAGTGAAACTGGATGTTTACTCTGAATCTTGTACAATTTCAAGACAAAAGTGGCTATTGCGTGTTTGTATCTTTCACTCTGTAAAATTTGTTTTTGTTCGTAATTATTGAATCTAAAAAACTGAAAACTTCTATGTGGGCTTTATGTGACAAACATTCTAATTACATTAGGAACAAATTATAATCAGTCGCCAGAACACAGTTTACCCAACATTATGATTGTTGTATTTTATTCACATTGTGAGTCTAACAGACAACAAAAACAAGGGTTTCTCTTTAATACTAATGTTGTATTAATGCCTATTTTTGTCTTGAAATGCTAAAAATTGGTGTCCTTTTTTATCTACCACATGACTTTTTTCCTATATCCCTTAAGATGTTTTAGGAAATTTAATATGACCGACTTACTGCATCAAACTCCACCACCAAAGGCAAATCTCAAAAATTGTCAAGTTCAGAGACGGAAAGCCTTTTAGTCATTGCCATTGGGGATCATGAGAGCATGAATGGCTTACAGAGAATTACATAAAGTCAGATTTATGCACAGGTTTAATCTTTTCATCAGCTGATGAACAGGCTGTGTGAATTAAAGTGCAGTTTTCATTTGAATAAATGATGTTTTTTTTTGCTGCTGATTCGTCTTGCACTTTGAGGCTCCACTTCCAACCAGGTTATAATCCTCAAGCATGAAATGTGAAAACTTCCTTCCAAGTCTTAAGATTTTTATCAGGAATGTTTTGCAGTTTGAGGTAAAAATAGCAAAAATCGGCCTAATTTCACTGAAATATCTGGAAAAACCCAAAAACTCAAGTCCACTCATTTGAACTTTATTGTGTAGAACTCTGACCTTAACATTTGCAGGTTCTGCTGAGTGGACCATCCTGCATAGTAATCCTATCCTTTCTCTTCTCTCCGACAGGTGAAGTCCTTCACCTTGTTTGTGACCCATTATCCCCCTCTGTGTGAGTTGGAGCAGGTATATCCTCAACATGTGTCCAACTTTCACATGGCTTTCTTACTTAATGAGCCTGACGTCACGACTGACGCGGATGGTACGTTTCCACTTTTATGCTAACATTGCCATAATACCATAGACCTGTTGATTGTGCAAAACATAGACATGGTTATGTCAGGATTAATTTTGCAATTTAAAGGGGATTAATTATGCAAAATACACATTGTGCACATTTTTGTGCTTCCATTTGTTTCTCTACCGCTTCTCAAAACAGTTCAAGCACTAAGAAAAACACCCAGTTGTTTCTTTTAGCAAACTAAAACCGCATTGTGTATGAATGATTTTTGCAAAAAATGTAATGAACGTGTTTTGTATAACCTAACCTAATTTATTCATGAAAACACAATAGGTAATTTCTAAGACTTCATTTTATGCCACTGGGTGCGTTGTCAGATGGAGAGGTTCAGCCGGAGTTCATCACCTTCCTCTATCAGTTAACTGAAGGGGCTGCGGGGCGAAGCTACGGCCTGAATGTGGCCCGACTCGCCGATGTTCCTGACCCGATACTACACACTGCCTCTCGTAAAGCCCGAGAGCTGGAGCGAATGGTCAACACCAGGAGGTAACGCACACATAACCACCCTGACATTTTTTTCAAGGAGACACTAACTGTGCATGTCAAGATCAGCAGAGTAAAGCAGTCTGTGTTTCTGTGATGCTATGGGCTCCATGTGTGCTCTTTGCTTTTCTGAGAGTGATGCATGAAATCTTATGAGCTCAGTGTAAGTCCCAGGTCTCAAATGATTTAAAACTTTAAAGCTCAAATGCAAGGTTGACACTCAAAGATACGGCTCTGTCATAATGCTATAAACAAAAGCTAATCTCGACTAAACTAATGTTTATTTAAACTTCAGCACTCAAATGCACTTGATTTCATACTTGAGTTCACATTTGAAAAAGAAAATGTGCCACTCTTCCTGGAAAATAAGGAGCAATGCAAACGGCAGAACAACTAAGAAAGATTTGTCATCATGAGATACGTAAAAATCCCCCTAAGTAACTGTAGCAGGTGTTAATGGAGCAGCTTTGTTTTGCATGCTTTTATTTACAGTAACATGCATTTCAAAGTGAAACAGCAGCAGCAGAGTTTCTGTAATTGAGTTTTTTCCTTTTAAGTGTTTAACAGTAAAAAACTTTTTCATGCCTGATTTTAATTAATGTTTCTTGACCATGTATGAGCTGCAGTGAATTTTTATGCTGAATTATGACTTGTATATTATTAAGCTTTGCGCAAATATGTAGATATTTGTACAAAGCACAAAAATACCAAAAAGCAAATTACAGATTTCTTCCATTTTTGGCTGATTTGTCACACTTACATGTTTTAGATCATCAATCACGTTTTAATTGGACAAAGCTACTCTGAAATATGTCAAAAGTAATTATCATTTCAACATATAATTTCATTTCAAAATATTTAACAAAACCAACATGACTCAATGTGAAAAAGTGAAAAAGTGTTCACATTGAGTCACCTGCTTGATTTATTATTTTTTTGCGTCAATAGTTGAAGTGTTTGCAAAACTTGACAATCAGTCGTGTACGTCACCATGGAGGAATTTTAACGCACTCTTCTTTGCATAATTGTTATGAAGGTAACACCGCCACACCTCAATCAGATTTAAGTTCAGTCTTTGACTAGGCCACTTCAAAACATTTATTTTGGCTTTTATGAGCCATTCAGAGGTGGTCTCACTAGGATCAGCTTTGTGCTTGAGCTTAAGTTGTTTAAATGTTTTCCTGCAGAGAGAATGGGCCGCACATCTTCCACAAAGTTCAATTTGCTTTTCTTTGTTTTCCACTAAATATTTTCCTTAAAAGTGTCTCAAGAGACTTTGTGTTCTGTGTAGTTAGTTGTGGTTTTGGCCCTGAAACTCTTCTTCGTGTTTGCCATTTTCCACCAGTTTCTAATTCTTGTACCATGATCATTGGAGTGCAATAGAATAAAACACAATAGAAATATACTTTACTCCCCCACAGTTTGGAAATTCAAATGTACCAACAGCAAATGGAAGAGTGCATATTCAAACTAAGATAAAAACTATAGAAACAGAAAAATAACAGGTTAGGCAATGTATGGAAAAAAAATACTATACAGTTATTAATAATAGCATACTTTTGAATCCTGTAACTGAGTATGGTTGTTTAAAAATGCATAAAATGTGTTTGTGTATTTGTGCATAAACAGTTGGATGTTGTTCATTTGTGACCTTCTGGGTGAATCATTGAATTTTGGCAACTGAAGGAAAGTTTCCCCATTGTTGGATGTTTTATCCATTTGTGTCTCTGAAACTGACGTCCCAAATCCCTGGAAATGTCTTTGTAACTATTCCCTGATGGATGTCAAATGCTTTGTTTCTTTAATGTTCTTGATTTACATCTAAATCAATAACATTTGGTGTTTCTTCTAAGACAGGGCTTACTGAAGCAGATTCTCGTGATTTTACATGTTTATTAGTAATCAGGACTCGGTGTGGCTAGTAATGTTTAGTGACAAAGTGATATTTAGCTCAACTTTTTGAATATGCTTTTTCTTTTAATGAGTGACTACATTTGTAAAGTGCATTGTGTTCACTCAATTTTCTCTTGAGAATCAAATCCGGTTGATCTGAAACATTTAGATGTGACAAAATAGGCAAAAACACAAGAAATTTGAATTGAATTTTTCGTACCACTGTATTTTTCTGTGTATTACAATCATATATACTCAGAGATGAGAAGTGAAATATATATTTTTAGACATTTTAGTTCTGATTTAAAAAAAAAATTGTCTATGCAGTCACAAAGGTATTTGCCATTTATTTTTTGAGGAAAGTAAGTTTTACTCCCTAAAAGAGACCTACATTAATAATAATAAGGTATTAGTATTAGAGTTTTAGAGCTTTCTGTTGCCATTTGGTTGGATTTGCCCTCTTGAAGCTGAAGGCAACATATTCTGTCCTCAAAGCCACCGGAGTCCACAGTCATGTTAGCTGGGTGAACATGGGAGATGCTGATATCAGTTTCTGATGGAAAGGCTTCTCTGTGAAGAAGCTGAAGTGCAAAAAAATGTTCTGAATGACTTTGGACACATCACTGAGTTTGTATATTAAATTTAAAATCCATCTGTTTGATGCTGATGCAAACGGCTTCTCTGTTGGAGTTCAACACACAATTTCCATATGGCTCAAATTCAGCTTAGTACTGAGTGATGAGATGGAGGTTTGGATCATTGTTAGTGTTTTACCAATAAATCAGCACATTGCTGTATATGTCATTCTCTGTATATAGCATACAGGCTGCTGCATGGCTGTTTATCCTCTAACCTCTCCACCGCATAAAAAAAAATGCCAGCACTCCTCACACACACGCAGCCACTCGATCAGAATAATCCCGCTTATATTAAATGTGTTGGATGCGTATATCCAACAAAAGGCAGAGAGAAGTTGAGCATAGATTTTATTTTATTTCTACATAAATGTTTGAGACTGCAGCATTTTTGTTTCCATAACATTTAAAGGAAACATTTCCAGGATGGTTAATGTTTCGGTGTGTTTCTGTGTCTCTGCAGGAAGTATAAGAAACTTCTCTCTGCTCTTTGGAGCATCTGTGACAAATCCTCCCTAGAAAAGTGGATGCAGTCGAATTCTTGACGTCTCAACAGCAACAAGCTTCGAACTGAAAACACTTCCAAGGAATAAATCATGACGTCGATGACTGAACATTTTTAATGCTCACAAAAGAGGTTTTTTTCTCTCTAAAGGAGGCTGTTGATTATGCAGTTTTAAACACCTCAGGTTCTGGAACTGTAAACTGTCGTCACACAGTTTAGTTGATACTAAACTGTGTGGTGTCCATGTTTTCAATGATCAAATAAAGAAAAATGCTCTGCCTGTCTTATTTTATTATCTTTAAACTGGAGTTCTTTTGGTCAATGTTGAAATCATTGGATTCATTGCTGAGACTTTGGAAACCCATTGTTCTTTAAAAACAGGAATGGGCAAGTAAAGTGGAATGCATTCAAATAATCCTAAGTTTTATTTCTTTATTGTTTTGTTTGGAGCTAAATTGAAACGAAAATGTGTTTATTGGAGGGCTTCACTTATTGTTGAGCGGTTTTGGACTTGTTTAGCATTTTAATAACATACCCCTATTTTATTTTGTATTTTGTTAAGCGGTTTTTTATTGCATGCACACTAATTGCATGGACTGCATAAAATGCCAGTACAATTAAGAACACAATTTTGCTTTCAGCAGTTTGCATTTATGATGATGGTGTTTAATGATGACTCCTCCTCTATCTCACCCATAATAGACCAACAGCCCAACTCATATAAGATCACTTCAGTTTAAAAATGATATTTTATATATTTCTTAAGATCTGAACGCTGACTGAAGAACATTTTGTGCGTTTATGTAAATCTGATGTGTCGTTAGTTGGAAGCATATTAAAATAAAGCTAAAATTGCTAAATGAACTCCAAACATCATGAAACATTATTGGAAATGCTCCACCATTAAGGCACAAATCCTGTTTTCCCCCCATTTTTTCCTTCCAAACGAATCAAAAGTACCTGAAGCATAAAATGTGAAACTTCAACTCTAGTTTGCAACAACCAACAGTCTATGAGATCTCAAAGCACTTTAAAAGACGAGTCCAGTTCAGTTCAAATGCATATGAGTTCAGTCCAGCCCAGTCATATAGGCAGTTTCATATTCAGTCCAACATGTTGAATGCTTTTGGTTTTACTTCAGAAACGCCCCAACCTTAACCCTGATCTGTCTGCAGGCCTCAACTGCAGTTCAACTTATCAAACTTTTTATTTTTCACCAA
This sequence comes from Phalloptychus januarius, assembly GCA_902982915.1. Classification (NCBI taxonomy): domain Eukaryota; kingdom Metazoa; phylum Chordata; class Actinopteri; order Cyprinodontiformes; family Poeciliidae; genus Phalloptychus; species Phalloptychus januarius. The sequence goes on from CADWAE010000482.1 coordinate 6,853,709, forward strand.
ATTATTACCAATATAATTTTCTTACAATGGAAAATATTAAGTAAACACAAAGCATTCATCTTTTTACAAATTAATTTTTATAAGTAGAAACTCGTCTATCCATCTTAGGCCTTCAGATAACAGCTGTGCTTATGCTGAGATTAAAACACACAGGTGGAATTAATTTACTGAGTAAAGGATGGTGAGTTGAAATGCAGAACTGTAGTCGAAAATGCAAAAGGAAAAAATATCAGCAACAACTTGTGTTCTTGTTATATTTATTTGCCAAGCAGAGATAAATCAACAGTTGCCACTGAGGATCTCTGTGAGTTTCATCTCTGCATCTCTCACTCTCCTGGAGAAACAGGCAACTCTCGCTCCGCCTTTAAATCTACCAACTCCAGGATCCGCGCGCATCACGGAGAGGGAGACGGATAAAGAGACCTTGAGAAGCTGCGCCTCTGAGCGCAGGAGAGAGAGCAGAGTTAACCGCTGCCAAAGCGGATTACAGCGCGTCACCTCTGTGATTCTTTCTCTTCGTCTCCCTCCTGCTCCCACAATCGTTTCTTCTTCGAGGAGAGATCGGCGCATCTTTACAATGAGTTCCTCCGCTGCTGCGCTTCCGTTACCGCGGCAACTTTTCCGTGCGCCACGACGCCACTGAGGCGCTTCTCGGTGGGAAAGTTTTTACATGAAGCCCGCGGGGACCATGGGCTCTCGGTGAAAGCTCCCACTTTCTTCCCTCAGCCTTTCAAGCCGTGCGGCAAAAATGCAGAAGAGCGTCCGCTACAATGAAGGGCACGCACTGTTCCTGTCGGTGGTGGCGCGTAAAGAGGGCACCAAGCGCGGCTACCTGAGCAAGAAGACGGCGGAGAACAGCCGGTGGTCGGAGAAGTTCTTCGCCCTCTACCAGAATGTACTGTTCTACTTCGAGAACGAGCAGAGCGCGCGGCCCGCTGGGATTTACCTGTTGGAAGGATGCACCTGCGAGCGCACGCCTGCGCCAAAGATGTCCACGACCGGGAAGGAAGCGCTGGAGAAACAGGTGAGGTATTTTTTTATTTCGTCTCACTTATTAATTTAATGAGGCCATTGAAATCAACAAATCCCAAACATGCAGTCACTCAGATTGAATGTTTCTAAATCAGATTAAAAGTGACAGAGGAAGGTTATATGTGAGGAACACTGAGTTTTTCATTCCACTCAACTTCCCAATGCTTAAGTAACATACAGTTGAGGTTTTATATGTGCAGGTTATCACTGTAGTAGCTTGTGCACTGTTTTTCTACCTCTCTCTCTCTTGTTCAGAATATTACAGTTGAGTGGAAGGAAGAAGTGTGGTACAAAATAAGTACACAAGCAACATAGATACAAACAGCCTTGAGAGGACTGAGAAAACAATCCATTCACAAACTGCATCTGGAGAAAGAGCCTCACAATTCAAGAGTCGCCTTTCGTAGACATGCAGCACATTTATTATTTGTGTTAAGATATTCCCAAATTAGAGATAACGTCAGAATGATGAGGGGAAAGTGTACTGGCTGTTGCTCAGGTGTCCACAGTCCTGCTTTGAGTTAAATTAGCATTTTATTAGAAGTTCTAGTGTCTGCAGGAAGGCGTTGCTTGAAGTCCAGTAGTGAGTTTCCCACAGTCAGTGGGGAGTCATGTCATCTGCTGGTGTTTGTCCAGTGTGCATCATCAGGTCTAAGCAGGAAATGTTAGAGGTCTTTGAGCGTCCCTTGACTGACAAAGATCCCGATTTTAATTTCCAACAGGACTGGACACTTACTCACACAGAACTAATACCTCTTTCAATGACCGTGGTTCTTGCTTGGCCAGCAAAATGGCCTAACCTGAGTCTATGAAGTATCATCAAAATGATGAGATTAATCAGAGCTAATAACACATATACTCTGATCTTAACGCCTCACAGACCTTTCACTTTTTAAATTAAATTAGTAAAACAAATTTACTCATAGATATTAATTGAGAGACACGTTTATGTGAGAATGGAAGGTGTAAAGTGTCTCATTCCACAGACTGGGTGGATAAATGGTGGGAGGGGAATTTCCATCCTCTTTTAGCTTGTTTAGAAAATGCAAATATCTTTGCTTAGTCATCAAGTTTATTGTTTTTCAGAGCTTCAGTAAGTTTTGTTTTTTTCATCTTTTATTACAGTTAAAGTGTTTAAAATATTTATCCATAAATATGCTGTTTTTATTGACACATATTAAATACTAATAGGATAGTGTTGATTTTATTAAATCACAGGCATCAGTCCTTGAAGTTTGGCGTCCTGCAGCTTTTAGATAATTATGTCTCTGCTTCGTCACACTTGACTTAAATAATCACTAGCAGGACTGTAAAGAACTAGAGTGGATACTCAGGTGTGTTGAACCAGAGATTTGTCTACATGTTGCAGGACAGGTGGTGGACAGCACTGAAAATGTTGTGAATTAAACCTAACCTGCTAAATTGATTATTCTTTCAGTCTTGTAACTTAGACTACCTTCATATTATACTACATTTCAGGTCTGACTGCATTGGATTCACTTTATAGAAACATTTCTGCAGACTATATAGGCATATTGCTTTATCTCAAGTTTCTATTGTTCTATTAAATATCTATTTAAAGAACTCAGATCAAAGATCTTCTGGTCAAGACAGACAGTTTGAGGTAAAGACTGAAATATCATTAAGAGGTAGGCACAAATAACAAATGATGTTCAAACTATGAGAGCTTATATAACATGTTTTCTATCATCCTAGAATCATGTTACAAGACAAACAAAAACATCTTGACGTTTCATGGTGACATCAAAAATGAACTTCTGTACTCGTTTCCATCTGATTTAAATACTTTCACAATAAGTGTCACCACGGTCACATTTGTGGTGCAGATTGCAGAGGGAGAATAATATTGCAAATACTGAAAGAATCTTTAAAAAAAAAATGAAATAGGACTCGTAGGACTACTCTCCAGTTTTGTAAAACAAACAAACAAAATAACAACCCTGACGATGTACTGACACTTTAGTTTTTATTAATAAGTTAAAGTATTTACAGACTTTGAACTAAAACTTCCAAGTGTCAAAATGCTTGGCACTTGATCAAGCATTGGTCCAAGCATTGGTCCTGAGACCAATCCATGTTGGTCTCAGGATTTTTTTTTCCTGAGACCAACATGAAGCAAATAAAAATCAATAAGATGTGGGATGGATTTGTAAACACCCGCTTTTGACTCTGATACCCCTAAATAAAACCCAGTGGAAACAATTGTTCTCAGAAATCACTTAATTAGTAGTTTGAGTTTTCCACAGAGCATTTATATCTCAGTACATACACGTGAAGCTGTGGAGAAGTTGAAAACAGCATTGGGTTATAAAACAATATACTAAGCTTCAAAATCTCATACAGTGGCAGGAAGAAAACACTTTTGTACTCATTTTCCATTTGCCACAATCCATAAAGAGGATTCAGCAACAAACATGGGAGATTAGATAATAACTGAACTTTTTGGCAGACATGCAAATTCTTGTATATAGTTCTATGTAGGTACACAGAGCAATCCAGAAAGAAAACCTGTTAGAGGTTGCAAAATACCTGAGTCTGGGGCAGAGACTTATCAGCAGGACAACCACCACATATTTATAGCCAAAGCTATACTGGATGGTTTCAGGCCAAAGAGTAGAGATGTTTATTTAAGGCCAACTAAGGTCAAGATCTAAATTCAGTTAGAATCGACAAAACCTGAGAAAAAGAATGGTGTTCACAGGTCCTACTCATCCCATCTGTCTGAGATTGAGCTACTTTACAAAGAATTGCCAGTCATCTCTGAGGCGTGAGACACAAATACACAGTTTGTAGATTTAATTTTTTTTTGTGAAAGGTCTAAATATTATGTATCATTTCCCTTCACATCACATCAATCCCATTGAAATACATGAATTACAGTTCCTTTTTGTAAGGACCTGTAATTCAAGACTCCTAGTGTCTAATCCAAGGACTGTAGGAAAAATGAGATTAGGCATTTAAACATTTCAAATAACTGTGTTTTTCTTATTTAAAAATAAGAAAGATAAAGTTGTTAAAACTACAGGAACATTTTCCTTATAATAGGCTGCTATATTTTATTAAAGCAACATTTCTTTTTTTTTTAGAAGTGAAACCTCCAGCTGTGTGCAAAACCAGTGATGTAATCACAGAGTTGTATAATTGGTATATGGAAATGTGCAGCAAGCCTTGCATAACACAATGCAAATCACAATAAAGCAACAACCAGTGAAGCAACATACAAATATTCTATTTTATCAGCCTAAGCAGGTAAATCAAACAACTTCAAGGCCGTCATTAAGTTCCCATTTTGCTAGACAATGTTTAGGTTTTCTGAAACGCTTGTGCTGCAGGTTCTGGTTTAACTGGACTCATCCTGCTCTCCAGTTCTGTAAAAAACAGCCTTTGTGATCTAAATTACAAAGTTGAGATAACGCTCTCTGGGTTTAAATAATTTATGCTTGTGCAACCTGGATTTGAACTAACAAGCCAGCAGCTGAATGTTTCTGGGTCAGTTCTTTGTGCATTAAATTAGTGGTATGCAGTGGGATAGTTTGGACTGGAAGTTCTTCACATCACTGTGGCTCCAGCAGCACATGGGGATTTACAATTCGCAAATGTTTTTACTGAAAATTAAGCTACTGAAAAAGTGAATAAAAAGGCAGATTTATGGCTATTTCTCATTCACATTTACATTTATCCCTGTTTAGCCCAGACAAATGCAAAGAAAAGTATGATTTTTCATCCATATCTACCATTTAAATTTAGCCTAAACAAAAACATTGGAACTAAAGTTCGGATTGCCTACTTGATGTAGGCTTTTAATAGAAAATATTTTTTTTTTATCTGTCTTTTCAACAAAACTTTCTCTTATGAGATTTATTTACTCCAATGTAACTGTAATAAAACAAAAACAGCATTTTGACATAACCTACACAGCTGTAGCCGGTGAATGCATTTCTAATGCACATAATTTACATAGTTATTTAGTAGTTAAATAGTTACATAATTTAACTACTATGTTTGAAAATGTACATTTTCTAATTAATCAGAGTTTTGATTTAAAATCACCTGTAGTTAAAAGAACAGACCAGAAACTGCTAGCTGATTTCATAAGTCTTGATTTGAGTTGCAATGTTAGAATTTTCTAAACATAGAAGCCCGGATCCATCCTGCCTTGTATTGATGATGTAGTTTGGTAGTAGTGATGTAAAGGTGTGAGAAATATTTTCTTGGCTCAGTTTGGGTGTCTTTACGCCAGCTGAGCTCCGTTTAAACGTCACAGCTTAAATGAATGTTTCTGCTTCCGGTGTCCATAGAAAGCACTGTCCATTTCATTGTGCGTACCCTCAGTTACAAGAATTGCAACTATTCTTGCTATTCAGGAATAGTTTCTTGCTGTTAAAGAAGCTTGTCTTTTTGAATAGCAACTTGCATACAACTCTAATGAACTGTTTCCAGCTTTCATGTCAACATGAACCAAACGCTGAGGAATGTTTCACACCTTGTTTGAATCTGCAATACAAAGAATTCAGATGGCTCTGAGCCTAAATGAGGATCCTGTACTAATGGCGAAGAAACTGCTTACCATTACCGAACTATTTATCCATGCTAACTAGCCTGAGCATCCATCAACATTTACCAGCAGATCAAGTTGTTTTTGCTCTACTAGCACATTTAGCAGCAAGTGCAGGAGGTTGATTGACAGCGCTAAGACACTCCTCCTGGTTCTGATTGGTTGTTTTTGTGCATTTCTCCAGATTGACAACCGTAGCTCAGGGGGGAAGTGGAGGAGCTCTTGACAATTTTAATAAATATGTCAAGAACATATTTTTAAAAGTTACATACTGCAACTTTAATGGATTATGTTATCTTCAAAATACCGCTCTGCTGTTTAAAAAAAGCATTACTAGTCAGTTATTTTCTACTTTTCCACTATAAGCGTTTTCTTTAAGCTTTATGTTTATCTGGAAACAGCTTGTTAGAGTTGTATGCAAACCGGCTGTGGGGTTTTTACACAAGAACACATCTTTATAACGGACTTATTACTGAGCAGAGCAAATTGCCATGCAGTTGTTCTGATGCCGGCACAGATGTCAGCGTAAAATCTGTTTTGTCTGATGTCCCAGAGCTTGGCAGTGATGTCTTATTTTGTCGCCTTTTATTCTTCCACTCTCTCTCCCACTCTTTTCTCGCCCTGACACTGCAGCTGTGGTGTTTAATTGGGGTTGTTTTCAATCTGTCCTCAGGTAAAAATCTTTGGCTCTGATGTGTAAGTGTTTGTCCACAAACAAACTCAAAGAAAATAAGAAAGTCAAGTAACGACGGCGTGTTTTCTCTGAAATCAGCTCATGTTTTAATCAAGTAGCATTTCAAAACTTGCCCATCTTTCGTTGCTTATGTGAAAATAAAACAAAGTAAGGCCTTTCCTGGCTCTGTCAGTTGCTCTTTCTCTTCACTGTTTGTCTGTGCGGCAGAGTCAGTCTGGCAGCAACCTGCAGCATCACTCCCCCACAGTAAGCCACACAAATGACACACAGCTCCAGCCTCCCTTCCCTTTTCTCTGTTTTGCTCTGAGAGACACAGACCCTTCAGATAATTTGGCGAGCATTCGCAGCAGTCTGAATGGTTTCCACAGCGACTGTGGGTATGCGTTGCTGATGTGAACAAGCATGTAAAGGGGCCAATAGATCTGACACAGTTCAGGAAGTCCATAAAGAAGGAACAGATGACAATCATGAAAGTGATTTTTTTTTTCCTGATAACTGCTCATACATCAAACTTTGCTGACAGATGACATTAATGTGAAATTAATGGGGTGGCAGTAAAACTACTGTTCAGTTTGAGGGTAGAATGAATTTATATTTTATTTTATTTGTCACTCAACAGGGAGATTTGCAGCAGAGGAAGAGACTGAATGCAGAAAGAAATAGTTTACCTAGAAGTCTATTTAAGTCTGTTGAAATAATAAAGAATATAATTTCAAGAAATTAATGACCGGTTAAACAGTATATTATATATACATTTATGTGATATTTTACACAATGGAAATTTTAATTGTTGGAAAACTTATTTAGTTTTTGCTTAACATGCTGAAAATTGGACAATTATGAGAATTTATATTTGTCTGCGGGGCAAGCTCAATACATGTTATGTTCACACTTTGTTTTATTTAAATACTTTTAACATTTTAGTGAAAGTGAAAAAACAAGCAATGCAAACAAATTTGACTTCTTATTTAAATTTGGTAAATTTTAGATTTTTTTCTGACACAGCAGACAGGTCAGAGGTCAGAGTTAAAAGATTTAGGTCATAAAACAATATGCCAAGCTTTGAACAACAAACGCAGCACTTTCCCCAGACACCATCTGAAAATTGAAAGAGTACGACACAGCTGTGTCCACATGTTTTAATCTCAAAATAAATTGAGCTGTTCTCTGAAGGCCCCAGAGATTGGTTAGAGTATGCTAGTGAGAAAACAGCAGCAAGAAGTCCAACAGAGGCTGAGTTACTGGTAAACAATATCTGAAACTTTGCACATCGACTCAATCTAAAATTGAGAGTGTGGCAAAATAGAAACTTGCATGTAGAGAACACAGAAAGCATGAAAGAAGTAGTTTCGGTCTCATGAGACTAAATTTAACTTTTCAGCTTAATTTAAAACGTTATATGGTGGAAAACGCATCACCCTGAAGACAGAGGTGGGATGCAGTGAAGCACAATTACTTGCTTTAGTTTACTTAAGTAAATTTTTTACGTATCTGTAAAGCAGATACATAGATTTAATCATGGATACTTTTGACTTTTACTGCACTACATTTTACACTAGGTATCTGCACTTTCTACACTGCTACATTTCTTTGAGTTGCTTTACATGTTACATTCACGTCACATTGCATTTTTTTGTTTTATTGGTTTGAAAGTAATCCATACTCAACTTATTCAAAAGACGACTCCATGTGGCGTGATATCCGGTTCCAAGTCTTGAAAATGCTTTCAGGAAATGAAAATTGCTTGAAGATGGATAGATCTAAATATGGGGTAGAAAACCTGCCTCAAAAGAGCTAAGACTAGGGCAGAGGGTTCCCTCCCATCACCAAGAAAACAACCTCAGACAGTGGACACAGAATATTGATGTTCTAAAATGGTCCAGTCAAAGTCCAGACCTAAATCCAAGTGCTAGTAGAGATAAGCTGTGCTATAAAAGACATCATAGCAAAAGGTGTTTTTGCAACAGAGCTGAATGCAAATACAGGCCACTCCTTTCATACGTTTAATTATGGAAGTTTTTTAAAATAACCATTTTCTTTCCATTTAGCGATAAGGCACCACCCTGTTTTGCTACATCACAGAAAATCTCAATAGTGTATCTTAAAGTTTGTGGGTGTAAGTTGTAACATAATTATTGTGAAAAGGTTCATTCTAGACGCTGCATGGAGGAAGAAAAAGTGGGATCACACTTTAGAGGGGTCTTAACTATTGATGATGTGCTTGAGTGGGCTATGTTTGTGTGCATGTGCTTGTGATTAGTTCCCGTTACGAAGCGCTGCTAGCCTCTCACAGCTTAGTGTTTTCTCTGATGTGCACTAATTGGAGCTGATTCTTCATTTATTCCCAGAGTCTGATCCGCTTTCCTCTTCAGGGCTGTTTGTAATTTCCTCTCTTGTGTTTTTTCTCAAGAGCTAAAGCCATTATGTGCTTCCTTGGCATTCGAATTTAAAACTGTCCTCTTCAATTTGAAATGCTGTGAAAATTAAAGTGCAGATTGTACTGAGGGACGGTTCTACTACCCAGGAAACGCTTCTGGTTCAAGAACAGCTCATTAACATATTCTCCCTCCGTTTGAAAAAAGCTGTAACAGGATTACGATAAGCTTCTCTTAAAGAAACTTAGCAGGATTTCACCAAATATTCTCATGTCTCTTTAGTCTCTAAAACGTAGAGCTAAAATGTAAAAATAATAACCTTATACTGCCACAGATACTGGAAACAGGAAAACACCCTGTGAAATTGATTGAACTGCTGTTTATGCTACACCATGTAGTTACATAACTTTTGAAAAAAATACTCAGATGCAGATTGCATACTAGTTAATTTTTTTCTTTAATGCCAGAAAAATTCAAAAATCTCCATAAATATGGATGAATGGTGTTATAAAGACTTCCCCAGATGCAATAGGGTCGTTTTCTATGCATTTTATTTGTGATGAAGCTGCTTTAAAACTGAATATAGTGAATGAATGAACAATAGAGTTACTTACATTGAAGCTAATCCCACTGCAAATACTCCTCTTTGCTATGCTAGTTTTCTGAAATCATTAGCTTGACCTTTAAACTCAAAGAACTCAATGAATATCAGCTTTTATCTATAATCCACTGCTGGAAAAAAACATATAAAGTAATAATTTTTTAGCTCTGGGATTTTGAATGCCAGGACATAATTGGAATGATCTGATCTTCAACAGCTGCACAAGTTATTTAATGTGGAAAAACTAAGTACACCACTTTATTAAGGAACTTTCTGATCCATAGTTGTTTCTGCCTCATTCTAGTAATATCTTACACTGTTATGGGGGAATTTTAGACCATTAAACTTTGTGGATTTATGGTGCAAAACAGCGAAATAAATGTCTTGTTTTTAGAGATGATCAATGAATGAGGTGTGTTTAATTAGCATCACCTGCCACTTTTCCACTTCAATCTTGTAAGAGCAGCAAGATATTGTTCTGCTTTATTTTACATAAAGCTTTTCAAGGTAAGGTGATGTGTGTTTTTTTTTCTTCTTTTTGTTAGACTAAGGACCAGATTGTTCTACAGAAAGACTCTTGGACGCTGAGTTTTATGTACAAATATTGCAGAGGTCAAATTATACCTAAAACAAGCTCAAATATGCATTTACATTCCCATTAATTTTGGTAAAAATTTGTTTAAATTGTTTGTCTGAGTGCAACATGGAATAAAAAAAAAACTTGTCGTGTCAACCAACAAATTTTGCATAGAACCATAGAATAGAAGAAGATTGTTTACTGTCTTTTCTCTATAATTTTAAATGTGTTCTTCTCAGTAATCATTTATTGCAGAGGTCAACAACTCCAGTCCTCGAAACCTTCCATCATGCAACTTTTAGATGCATCCCTGCTCCAACACACTTGGATCAAAAGGCTGAATTACCTCTCGGGCTGTCAGCTAGTTTTGCAAAGACCTGGTCGTTAACCATTCATTTGATTCAGGTGTGATGAAGTCGGGACATTTCCAGAAGTACCAGGACACGGCACTGAACAACTGAACATGGCTGGAGTTGCAGACCTTGATCTATTGCTATAAAACATCTGGTGAGAATTGAAAATGTTCAAACACTTTGCCATTTTCTTGTTGTGCCATATTGATCTGGATGAAGCTGCTGGGACTAGAATCAGTCATAATCCCTATCAGTTGACAAGCTGTCACAGATTAGACATTTGAGAAAAATATCTAAAACATCCCACTTGAATCTTTCTCTTCTCCTAAGTTGCTGCTAACTGGTTTGTGTTGACAACCTGATGACTTAAGATAATCACTTGTAAATCATATTCATCTTATTGTTGAGGATATTAATAAGATGGTGTTGGGAAGGAAGAGATGTACACATTTTATGATGTAAGGAAGGTTTTATTGTTTGTTTCTGAGGACTGCTTTTATTTGATCAGGTTAGTAACAATTCTCAAGAACATCATAAAACAGATTTATGTTGTTCTGATACGTTCTCTCGCACTGCGGGACTCAAAGGAGATCCTCTTTATATTCCATATCTTCGGCATCAAAACAAGACGATGTTATGCTCCAACTGCTCCGAGCAATATTGAGAATGTGGAAGTATAAAACAAAAAAGCAGAAAATGGTGCAATGAGTCTGCAGATATAGCTTATTGTCCATGTGTGAATGTAAGGCGAAAAACTGCAAAACAAAAGTGTTTTGTGCTTTAATACCAAAGTTGTGCATCGTCTGTATTGTATAGCTAGATTGTTTCCTAACCTGTAGTTATCGGTAAGACGTTTTGGAAATCAGAGCTCCACAGAGAACAATAAAACCAGCAGGACATGAGTTGTTAATTCAGTGACTGTCATGTTAGCTGGGACATCATGAGGTGGATTCAGTGACTCCAGACATTATAACTTTATCAGATTTAGATAAAAAAAAAAGAAGATGTTTGTGTAATGGCATAGAACTTTATGTAAATGTTCCTGCTGACTCCTTGTTTGTGTTTGTGGAGAAAATGCCACTGGCCACAGAAACCACCTTTTTTCACTGTGGGGGCATGTTATACACACCGACTGAAATCACAACTTATGCTTCCTCTTAAAGCCGTAATTAACACAACAATTAGACATGTCTGAGCTTGGAAATGTTGATCAAAGCAGACAAATTTGGCTAAATAGAAAACCGTTTTTAAGAAAATATAAATCACATCACACCATTATCAATTGAAACAGCAACAGGAAACAGGTGGATAACCTTGACGCACACATTAACCAAATTTCAGCTGTGAAAATGCAAAGTCACACTTTTACGATATGTGTGAGAATATTCCTGGACTCATCACCATATGGTTGCATGGCAACTGGAGGAGACTCTGGGAGGATTCCCTAAAATAAAAAAAGAGGTTGTTGTATTTTATAATTAGAAGTAGTAAAAATTTGCCAGTGGATTTTCTGAACTTGAATTTTAAGCAGTGGTGTACGGGAGAGCTGTGAGACCAGACATTGCATTGGGTGGACCAAACTTCAGACTGTTTGCAAATTTCTCAAAGGATGTTCACACACACCAAATTAAATGTCAGAATTGAACCAAACATGAATGTCTGCACTAAAGAAAATCTGCTAGACAAATAAACAGGCAGACAAAGAACACACAAACTGCACCGTTAAAGGCTAAAGGAACTACTACTGTGATGCTTATAGCTGTGAGGTGAAAGTGCTACTTGCACCCTTTGTGCTGCTCAGTCAGTAAACAAACTTGATCTAATGTCCCAATTCCTGTAGGGCATTTAGGATCTGGCTGAAATCCATCTGTTATAACAGCATTTATGCTGAGCTACAACAGCCAAGGCCTCATTCTTGGCACACATGTCTCACATGTCTCAATCTAATCCAGCCAAGGATCAAATAAGGAGATTCTAATCTGACAAAATGTACCTGTAGGGTACAACGTGTTTCAGAGCTCTCTACAGTACTATTCCTAATGGCAAGCATGATGGATGATACTGCAGTAAATATGTTTAAATGTGTATTTCTGAGTCTGCAAGATTTTCATTATGTTAGTGGTTTGGTTGTTTCGCTCTTGTCCTTGGAGCATTTTATAAGGCTTCATTCAGCATATTATTGCCCCTGTGGGAGCAACAGGAGCTGAGAAATCAAAGAGATATGCAGAGGGGAAAGGCTGTTTTTTATTTCTTCCCAATAACTTTATATGTGGAGCTCCTAATACGTTTAGTGGCAACTTTAAGTTATGTTTTTTCTAACTTTAAACTGCTGAATGTATATTAATGTTTATATTAAAAAAACTTCTGAGCACTGCCACTGACAAGCTTTCATCTAATCAACTCCTTTGGATTATCTGTCATATCTGTCTTATCTGTCTCATTGTAAAGCAGAAGTTCAAAACTATGGCACAGAAGGTTTGGGGTCTGAATCTGGACCTTGAGTCTTTTTGCATGGAGTTTGCTTGTTCTCCTTGTGCATGAGTGGATTCTCTCCAGGTACTCTTGCTTCTTCACACAGTTCAAAACATAACTGTCTGGTTAACTGGTCTCTCTGACTTGATTGTATGTGTGTGTGTAGTTGCTTGTGTTTTTTCTTTGCATTGCCCTGTGATCCAGAGTGTACCCCGCCTCTCTAAATGACAGCCGAACATAGACCCTGCACAAAAAAAGTGGGGATAGACAATGGATGGGCTCAAAATGGGTGAACAAAAATGTGCAAATTTACACATGCATTTTATAAACTAAGAATCCAAATAATGCTGTAAAAGTTCTGTGGCACTTTATGTATTGTTGTCTGAATGTATTTGCAAACACACTAATGTCTAAACGTGCCTTTAAACACTCAGTATTTAGATTTCTCTCTAAATGCTTTGCTGCTTTGTTTGTGCTTTGAACACAAACAATGCAGCAAAATGTTTACTGGTTTTAGAGTCTGATTGAGAGACGGGGGGGGCAAAAAACAAGGCCCATCTGTGGTACGGTGGTACCAGACGGCGCAGTGGCATCATTGGTGCTTATTTTGGTCTCCAGTCATTTGTGGATCCCAACACTGATTCACTTATTCCTGTTACAGCTTGATATTTCTGCATCTCTGAAGCCATGTTGTGCAAAATAAACATTTTGCAAAGTCCAAATTAATCTTTAAGTCTATATTTGGTGATAAAGAGAAAAGCGTCAGAGCACTGTCGGACAAATAATACTTTTTTGTCACAGACCTTTTTCTCTTCACTCACTTCAAGCAAATCAGAATTGCTAATAGAAAGCTGCCTGTGAATAATAAGAAATTCTGCCATTCATTGTGCTTGTTTCTCTCTTCGGCACAGCGCTCTCCTTTATGTCATTCTGTCACAGTCTTGTTGTTACATGACAGCTTCGAAGATTGGAGGGAAAAAAGTAGTTTCATGTGGGCGTTAAATTGATTGTTTGTAACATGAAAAAAGAAGGAGCAGTTAAGGGTCTCTAGCTATTTTTTTTTAGCCTTTTCCTTCTCTCTCTTTCTTTATTAGTCTCAGTGAAATTTCCTGCAGTGCAACGAAGCCTGGAGGGATGGAAGATATGTTTGAGCTGATGTGAACGGAAAAGAGCTGGTAGACCTGAGAGCAGCGACAGAGTTGGGAGGCAAAGCAAAAGGGTCTGATTAGGGTTCAGGCCTCTCATTATATTTATGACATCCACAGGAACAGCCCAGACTCTGCAGCTTTATCCGCCGTCTAATGAGGTCATAGTACAGTATGGCTGTATTCAGTACTGCAAAGCGTCAATGCTACAGCCTGATCCAGATGCTCCTGTAAGCAATGCAGCAACATTAATCTTTAATGATCGCCCCGGGCTGATGGGTCACTGCTTCTGCAAGAGTTAGTGGCATATAAACTTAGGAATCGGATGCTCAAATTGATGGTAAAAAAAATTATCGGCAATAATATTAGTATTATTACAAATAAAATAACTAACTGAATTTAGGCTACAAAATGAAACTGTTTTAAGGGAGATTTCAGTGAAGAGAAACATTCATGGAGCAGAAAGTTTTGTGTTTCTTCACTACAAAAGTTGAACTTTGCTGTAATGATCCACTTTGCTAGTAGATATACAGGGGACCTCTGGTATCTGCAGGGGTTAGGGATCACAAATGCTTATACAAAAAAAAAAACAACAATCTCATAACTGCCTATTTTAATTGTTCAAACAACAAATATACCTTCCTATGCATTCCTCCTGTGTCTGACCACACAGAGGACTTCGGTGTGCTCAGACAACATTCAAGCAAAGGTCGGAGACACTGAGTCTAGACAAACAAGGGGTGTATGGATTTAAGCGCATGATGTGGAAAGTAAGCATGTGATAATTTTGTAAGATATACATGTTGGAGGTCGCCTGACATTTGGTGTTGAGAGCCCTTTGAAAGGGAAGGAGTGCAGAGATCAAAGGGAGAGGACTTTTATTGGTTTATTCCCTCTGACCAGTCTCTAAATATTGGGCATGCTGAATCTTTAAATTTGAATTGCTCAATAAATATGCTTACTTGTTTAAGTCTTGCTTACAGAGTCTTTACTAATACATTTTACAGAGACATATTAAAGACAACTCCCAAATATACTTCAATAGGTACAGTGGAAACCGTCTTACGACTACTGCAGCGCTAACGTCTGCAGTCTTCCTTATCGCCGCTCTTGGAGCTACAGCCAATCGTTCCTGGCTGCAACTTTACCTCAAATCTCTTAAAAGGCTATTTAAATGCACTTAGGTTTTCACCCGAAATGTTGTAACTGTGCTTTTTTTTGTTCAATAAATTGAGCTCTGTGTTTTTTAACAACCTGAGAACACAGTTTTTTATTGTAATCAGTAAAATCTTACTATAAAGGGGGTGTATTTTCTTTTTACCACACCTACAAATACTAATATTTTCCTGGATATTATTGGAGATCATCAAATAAAATGTAAAAAATAATTTTTTTGCAATAATTTATGATATTAATTTGTATGCTGTGGTTTTAATGCATTAATTCAGCGCCGTTTTCTGTAGCACTTGTGACAATTCACAGATTTGGGTTGCTGGTTGTTTTAAACAAGTATTTTAATGGTGGCCCTTTCAGACCAATGATTGCAGAGAGTTGCTAATTTCTCTGTCAGCAGAGAAAAGTAAATTCTGTCATTTTCATTTATTAAAAGCTCGTCTGCAGTGCTGTGAAAATTTTTACACATTTCTTTGGTTTACTTTTTTGTCTCACTTAAATATTTTGGTTCATGAAAGAAATTTTAATGTCAAACTAAGTAAATACATTAGTAAATACAAAAATCAGTGTCAAATGATGATTTACTTTATTAAGTTAAGTTAAACTTGCAGGTTGTAAGTGTTCAAATAGGACAGAAAACAAATAGAAACGTTTTGCTTCCACTAGCCAAATTTAATTGAAATGCTGTTTCTACAGCATTTCAATTGTGCAACTTTTGAAACTTGTGCAACTTTTCCTGCTTGAAAAGTTGCACAAAAGAATGCAACCAAATGCCTTCACAGTGATGTAAAATGCTCATTGCCAAGTATCACAAAGGTTTGATGCTGCCAACGTTTGCTGAGCCAGTTATGAGGATCAGAGGGCCATTATCTTTTTACAGGGCCAGGCTCCTTTAAACAGCTTTATTACCTTTATAAATCAAGTCATAGTGTGTATTTACTCCAGTTGTAATGTTCTGGTAATAAAATCTGCTTGATGGCCTAAAACAATTAGGTGTGACAAAAAACAAAACAAACACTGGTTAAATCTGTAAGGCAGAAAGCAGTTTTTTTTTTGTGGTAGTATACCTGCAGGCTGGATAGCAAGAAGGGGGAAAAAAAAGACAATTTCACAAGCAGTCTGCTGCACATTTTCAAATGTTTTGCACAGAAGTGCAAAACCATAAAAACTCCATAAAGATCTGCAGTGATGCAACTTAAAAACAACCAGGACCTAAAATTGAACACATATATATACATATATAAATATATACTACTGTATTCAAGGATTTCTGTTGTTTTAACATGTTGTCACCTTACAACTGCAGACTTAAATAAATAAATAAATAAATATTCTTCATCATGCTAAATAAAATCCACTCCACATTCTTTGGTTTAAGAGTTTTTCTGCTCTAGACAAAAAGCATTTTAGGCCCTGACTTGTGTATTTTACCAAATACCAGGAAGGAGAATATGAGAAGATACAATAATGCTGTATTTTACACCTCATTGTCAGCACAAGTCTGAAATGTGTTGTGCATCACAGCACTATTGTATGCAGCCATACAGACAGAATCAAAATTAATCAAATTACACGTTATAAAATGAGTAGATGATGTAAAGTTGCAGGTAAAGTTCCAAGTTTAGTTTCAGGATTGACTGAAGAATAATAAACTTTGGGAGCCTGTATCTTCAACATGACAGAAGGTTACAGTCTGGATGATTCAGAGAGCGGTCAGGATTAGAGGTGATATTATTGGCTTATCTAATTATATCATTACGACAGGAAGATTCATAAAGTTAGAGATTCACAATGTCAGAATAAATTTGTATTTGATGAAGCAGTTTAGGCTTTTCAGCAGTGAACAACAATGCAAACTGCTCACTGAGATGTAAAACAAAAGAAGACTTTCTTTTTCTTTTTTTCTTCATTTGCTCTGAAGGACCTCAGGCATCCTTCAGAGCATTATTTTACATGACCAGTTCAATGTGGATTTTCATAGACGGCAGAAAGTCAATCATGACTCCTAAGTTTTTATAGAATAGCACCTGATTGAACATCCTATGGAAATGATGTATGGTGTCCTTTATGTACTCTGCTCACACTGAGCTCTGCTTAGATGGCCTGCAGGCGCGTCAGTGAGACACCAGTGATCTTTTCAGCAGCTCTCACTGTCCTGTTGTGACTGTGCCTCACTATGGCTGTGCTGTTGCCAAACCAGGATGTGATACAACATGTGAGAACGCATCAGTGTCGTGACGTCTCAGTAGAATGCTGTTACATTCACATTTTTAAGTCTGTGAAGGAAGTGCTAACGTTGCAGTAGTTATTTCTTGACAGTCATGATGTTTTTCTCATCAGTCTGGTGGAAAAGCCTGGATTAGCCGATTGTTGAAATAACCAACTAATTTAGTAATCAATTAATTGTTAACTGGGATATACAGACTCAAGAAAAGAGGCTACATAGCTGAAAGAAGAACACACAAAGTAGTAATTAAGAGTTTTAGGCAAAAAGTGTAAGTTCTTCTTTTAAAATGATTTTAATGTATATCTTATATTGTATGAAAAACGATGTGCCATTTTTTGTCAATTTAAGCAATGAATCGGGACAATCGACAGATTTAGTGATTTCTAAAATAACCATTTGGAAGTAATTCTTCCTTTTTTTGTTTTGCTCTCTTCGTACGATTGTCAGTAAAACCTTCTCACAGCACAATGCCTCTGTCACTATGCCAGTATATTCTCTGTTCTTCATTTTAAGATTCTCTGAACTTTCCTCTTGTAATTGTGGCCAAATACCTCGATCTTCATTTTGTCTGTGAAACTTTTTTTTGCCCAGAGGGCATTGGTCTGTGTGGAAATCTGCAAGTTTCACTGCTGCTCTGATTTTGCAGAAGTAACTCATTTTCTGGTTGGCAACCTTTTGGCAAATATATGTAAATCTCTCCTCACTGTCTACAGTGACACTGGTCTTCCAGCATGTTCAGACGTTTGAAACCTGGACACAGTTAGATAAATGATCTCAAACATGCAGTAACTAGTTTTAGAACAAATAAAGCAGCATAGCATACATTTTCTGGAATGAGCCTCATAAAGCACCAACACCAACAACTATTAAAAATGAGTGAACTGCACTTCTGTCAAACTTCTCCAGAGCAGTTGTGGCTCCATCAGTGTGTGAATAATTGATCGTTTAGATAAAGCGCTATACAAGTATAGGCCATTTAATAACAAGAAGCTCCTCAAGGCTCCTGTGATAAATGTATGTAAAACACCTGATCAGAACCATATTATCAAAGCAGCAAGGCGATAAATAATCAAATACACCTATAAGTCACTGTAAGCAATCTCAACTGTTTTACTTTTTCATGTACATAATGTAAAGCTAAGCATCTCTGACTGAGAATATGTATCCATCGGTAAAATCTGCATTTGCAAAAATCTTTTATTTTGTACTTGAAGATATTTTTGCTTTTGTCTAAAATTGCAGGATGGATCATTGAAAGCCCTCATAAGAGGCAGCACCAAATAGCAGAAAATGGAAGCGTAAAACAGCCAAACCGTCAAACGTTGCGTTGCCATGGAAATGTTTTCTTGTTAGGTGGTGACACAGTTTAGGAATACGTACTTGGTTAAGATTTATTACGTAACTGTGGCCCTTTTCTCTTTCTCTCTCTCCCCATTGGAGCTCAGATTATTTCTGATGTAGTGACACGCAGCCGGGTGGCGAATTGAAATGACAGACACATAATAAGCATGATGAGGATGATGGAGGTGCAGATAAAGACGGAGGAGGGTCTCTAAATGTTCACGTTTCAATAGACTCTCCTCAGATCCTGGCCCGTCACCACTGCAGGGGCTGAAGCCCGTCTGTAAACCTACAGGGCAACCGTCTCCTCTCTCAACTCTATTTGGTTCACTGAGTCCTCCCTCTGAGAAAGAAACATTAAGAGATGAAAGGATGAAGGGAGATGGAGTGGGAGGAAAAGGAGGAGTGGGTTTCGACAACAAGAGGAGCGAGGATGCTGGCTGAGCGGGGCAGAGGAGGTGGAGTGGGAAGATAGGTGAACTGCAACTGGAGAGGGAGGAGGAAGTAGATGGATGGATGAAGTGAACAGGAGAGGAGGACAGAAAGTCCATGCAGAGTTCAGACTTCTCTGAGTTCAGTTTTCTTTGACTAAAAATAGCAGCTCTTCTGGTAACCCACTGCCCCAGGACACGACCATTTGAATAAAAGCCTCATCACTTCACACAGCACTTATGTATGTATGTGTGTGTTCTATTGTAGTTGTGTGTCTCTGTACTTGCTTGTGATGGCATGTGCCTGTGTGTGGGAGAGTTTTTTATTTTATTTTTAAGAGAAATTCGCACAGATATTCGTATTGATAAAAACAGACAGGGGGGGAAGAGACCAGCAGAGAACAGGCTAATTGATGGTGATGATAATAGGCGGATGGAGAGGGGAAGCGCAGGCGACGCTCGACGTTTTATTTCACTGAGCAATTGGCTGAGCCACCAATCAGAGTGTGTTTCTGTCTGTCTTTTAGGGCTGAATATGGAGATTGTTGTTGGGTAAATTAAAAAAGCACTTCAAATGACTCAGAATGGTGTGAGGGAACAGAAGTCTAGAAATCCACACCTTTGACTTTCTCTGTTTTTGTTTATTTTGTTTCTTTGATAAGTCTACTTCTTTAAAGGTGATGGGATTTACTGCAATAAGGCTTCATGCAACAGGGGAAATATATCACTGGCACTCAAAGTCCAAACTTCTGACACTTGGTATCTAATAATGAACAACTTTTACATTTATTTATATGAACTGGAACATCACATTCTTATCTGTTGGAGCATCACATTTCTGATCAAGTCTCCTTTCTTTTTCCTCTTAGCACTACTTCCTGATTGTGTTTGGCCACGATGGACAGAAACCTCTGGAGCTGCGGACAGATGAGGAGTGTGAGTGTGATGAATGGGTGGAGGCCATCCAGCAGGCGAGGTACATAAAACGATATTATATATACAACGAGTATTTTTGTTGTAATTAATGTTGTTAAAGTTAAAGTTGTGTTCTCTGACCATGTTTCTGGAAAGACGATATGTTATTACATCAGGATTTGGTCAAATCTAACTGCAAAATAAACCAACACAGGTAAGTCAATGTTTATTGACATTTTGCTGAACAGTTTCCTGTTGCAATCGGAAGAATTGCACAGCGTTTTTGCCCTATTTCAAAGGTTATAAGAAATTTAGTGTAATTATGTTGTCATGTCATAGATTTGCAAAGTTTTGGAAACATTCCTCATCCTTCATTATATATTGACATTATGACATCAAAAATCCTGTATTTTCAAATACATTACCAAATTAATGTATTTATGCAGCTCGCTGAAGTTCAAACAGTATCAGAATGAGAGAGAGGAGTTTAAAACAACTTATGATATAGTTATTGATGCTAGACATAGGCTGTCTGAGTATTTAAGGAACTGCTGATGTACTAAATGAATTTATTACACATGACAAAGTTTTTTTTGTCTTAAAAAAGGGAAAGTATCAGAAGAGTTGCCAGGAATGCATTGTTGGCTGAGTATGGTTCAAGATAGATGTAGAAACAATCAAATAAAAAACAATAATGACAAAAGAACGTGGAAAGCCACCTTTGAACTCCAAATAATGGGAATCTTGAAGCGGATGAGCTACGGCAGTAGAAACCACACTGAGTCTCACCAGATCCTCTGGATTAAAATCATCTCTCCTCATATGCAAGTCACCAGTCTCATGGACTTTAAATCACTATAATATGCAGTTTTTTAACTGATAAAACCCAAGGTAGTTTTCTGATCTATGCCTTGTTGAACCCAGTATCTACTGTGGTTTTTAGAAGCAGTTTCAGCTGTAGATTCTTCCGATCGCAGAGCATCTCCACTGCCTCCTTGTCCAGCTGAGTTGGGATTTTTCCCAGAGAAGATGCTTATACCTATAAATATATCCACATAGTTTAGAAGTGGTTTATAATTCTGTCCATATCCTTGGGCAACAGCAACTACCCTACGGTAATTGCTGATGTTTGTCCTCCTTGGCATGAGCAACAAACAGCCATAAACCAATGATAATGTGCTGTGACTAGTAGCAGCTGGTTGCTAATTTCCTCCTTAACATTACAGAATGTTTTTAATATTTCATGCAGCTTTGCCAGTTACATTTTGCTTTTACTGCACAAATGTGAATTACTGCTTCAGAATCATTACAAATACAAATGAAATTTCTCAGAAAAAAAATAAAATTTCAGTCATTTGAGACTGAACTTGTGTTTGCTTTTTACTCTACAGATTTCAATAATTTCGGTGTCTGATGAAGATCAGATTATTTTTACTCTGGCAGTTTTAAAAAGTTTTTATTAGTGTTTGATCATTCCACATTAGAAAAAATGCAGTTAGATGAATAAAAGTTATGAGTATGTGAGCTGCTTTTTATAATATAAAATGTTCTTTTTCACAGCTATTCGGACATAATTATTGAACGAGAAGTGCTGATGCAGAAGTACATCCACCTTGTACAAATTGTGGAGACTGAGAAGGTGGCTGCCAATCAGCTCCGCACTCAGCTGGAGGACCAGGACACAGAAATCGAAAGACTTAAATCTGAGGTAGATAATTTGCATTTCTAACTGTAGATGCACATGGTTTCATTCAAAATAATTTAGTTTACGGTTTTTTTACTTTTTCACCCTCAGTTTTAAACATTTGTTTTTTGGAAACAATGTGTGCATATTTTAAAAATTTCAACACTTAAATAAAGAGAATTAAAGTATTTTACAAATTGTCTTGGACAGCTGATTTAGTGCTTTCCATTAAAACAACTCCTTCAGTCAAATGTTTATTGGATGGTCTTATGTCTCTGCTCTTATTGCATTTCTGACCCTCAAGACACGTTTCTGCTACAGGAGAGCGATACAAATCATTTTCAATGGAAATCTGGGACCCATAATATTAAAAGGAGTTTGAAACACCAAGTACTTGACAGCACTGCAATATTCCTAAGCCATGGATGATCACAGATAAAATCATAGGATAAAAACCTTAGAAGGCATTTCAAAAGGACTCTTGCATAAACACTTTCCCTCTATTTTCCAGTCATATTCTATATCCTGTTACTCACCATCCTACCCACACAGCATTGTGTTCTCATTTTAACAAATCACAAAGGGTGAAAGCAAAAAGAAAGCATTTGAATAAACCTATATAGTGTACATGTCAGTGTTGGTGTGTGTGCTGTGGGTTGTTTTCTATGTTTGTATTCCTGGCAATGAGGGAGTGGGTGCACACTGTCACTTCTGGGTGTAGGAAGGCCTTCAATAAAGATACTTGATTGGCGTCCTCACAGACAGCCAAGCTCATTGAACACGTCCTGTTTCTGTGCAGCTGCCCGATAAATCACGTTTGTGTGAACACATAAAACCCAACAGACCCTCACAACATTGTTAATGAAAATGATTCCCCTTTTACCCCCCACACAGGTTAACAGGATCTAGTTATCTGTGTGCATTAATTAGATTGGTAGCATCATTTTGCTTTAGTAAACATAAGTGCTCCCACAATGCTTTAAAAATTGAAGTGAAAAAAGTCCTCATGATGCAAATGGCTGGTCAGAACCTGTAAAAATATTGCTTTAGACGTTACAGCTAAGACATTACAAACAGTTAGCAGACAACAAATGAATAAAATGTGTTCAGGACATTGTAATGTTATTGCAATGATTGGGAAAGTCAAACAGCAGCCTCATTTTGAGCGATCATTGCAAAGACTACGTTTACTCTGAGCTTTGCTGGTTATCTTTGGGGTTCCACCAAAAGGTCAGTAAACCTGAGCAAACCTTACTGGATATGTTGCTGTAAATTAGGTTTAGAAATTCTGGCTAAAACCCAGCAGTGACGCTTTAGCTGTGTACAAAAAAGCAGAACAAATGGGTGAAAAGAGATTAGTTGTGGTAATACTCCTGGCTAATGCTATGCACTAATCAGTCCTAACTTTACAACCTCCTTTTTAATAGCTTGGCCCATATTTAAGATGCTTAAAAAACAAAAACATTGCTATTAACTTTCCTTGTCATAATGTTTTGCCTGGTCATTGAGAATTGGATTACATTAAGAAGCACAGGATAATCACATCATTTTTAGCCAAACCAAACATCATTTATGGAGTTGTTTTGACATCACATCACTTTTATGACTCATAGGGATCAGCATATTGTGCAGATTGTCAAAACATGATTTAAGTTACAGCAGATTTGATCAGATTTAATTCCTCTACAGTTAATCAGCCAAATTGAACATTTCTTTGCAACGTAAGTCTCCTTACTTTTAATGATGCAAATGCACATAACCAGAAAAAACTCCAAAGTTGTTCCTAATGTTACAGGGATTTGTTTGAAATTGCATTCTGCTGTGAATAACGATTGTTCAAGGGGGATGCTCTTTGTTCAATGGTCCAGCTGCTAAACTCCTCATAAATCAGAGCTCTGCTGTTGTTTCCAATTTGGTCTCTGCTCATTTGTGTCAGTAAATCGCTAGTCTAAACACCAAAGCTCACGTGTGCAATCTTGTCTTTGAGAAGAAATAACGCACTCACTGTTGTAAATTTCTCTTTGAGCAACAAGTGTGGCACTTCCCCTTCTGCCTAATGTGTGTTGTTTTGGCGAATCTTATTGCCAGGACTCAGGGATGCTGGATGGTAATAAAACAATACTAATGAAAGTTATTTTGCAATAGAAAACATCTGCATGTTTAATGAAGCTGCTCATGAAAAAAGAATTAGGATTTAAGAGCAAATGTGCAGGTGGTTATTCATCTCATTAAAACATAGTGGTGTATGTCTGTTTGTTTTCTTCTGTGTGCGTTGGGGTGTGTGTGTGTGGGGGTGTGTGTGTGTGTGTGTTGCTCTGCATTTATGAATATTTAAACAAACTAGCCAGTGTTACACTCAGGACTTGGCAGACTGGCTCTTCTTTGCTATAATTTGCATGATAACTCTGGCAAGTGAGAAAATAAATATGAAGTGTAGCTGAAAATGTGTTTGGTTTTATCACTCAAGCTCGACCACATATGTCAGAAGCAGATACTGTTAATTGGGTTGAAACTAGAAACAAGCGGGTTAAATAATAATGGAGCATATAAATCTGTGATGAGTTTTTTTTTTTTAAGTATTGCTGAAACCTTTGCTCTTGGTGTCCAAATGTGAGCCAGGATGTGTTTACTGTTATCCAGAACGAGCTGCCTCCGTGGTTTTCCCCCTGCTCTCTGTTCTGAATGAAGGTTTTCAGTGACGAGGAAGTCTGATTGGTATCTGCTATAAACACACCAACGATTCTTTGAGCACACTCTGAACTAAAAATGTTCAGGGAATTAGCTGGAAGCAAAAGTGGAGCATTCTAATGTTGTTAATTACATAACACTCTGGAATCCTTTTTTAATAATCATCTTTGTTAATAAATAATGAAAGGGATTTCTGTTTTACTTGACAACAATTTCTGAATCTGAACTGAAATCTCTTTTCATAAAAGATTGTAGCTTTGAACAAAACGAAGGAGCGCATGCGGCCTTATCACGTTTACCACGAGAACGAAGACCCAGATATCAAAAAGATCAAGAAGGTAAGTATTATTGCAATCACTTTTATTTCTTAATACTAATATGTGCATTTACCTTTACAGTTTTCCTTCCACAGGTTCAGAGTTTCATGCGGGGCTGGCTGTGTCGCAGGAAGTGGAAAATTATTGTCCAGGACTACATTTGTTCTCCGCATGCTGAGAGCATGAGGAAGAGGAACCAGATTGTCTTCAATATGGTGGAGGCAGAGACAGAGTATGTAAATACATTATGCCTGGAGCAACATCACATCTGCATCTAAATGGTTGTAGTTATCTTCCTATGGAAATAGTCTGATAACAGTTTGGTGGCTCTGTAAATGTAATTTTACTTTAGATGTAATTTTACACATTTGAATTAGTCAAATTAGCAGAAGGAGTGCAGCATAGAGATCACAGAGTTCTCAAGGTGGTTATTACATGGACTGAATTTGGTTAATATAAAATCTTATCTGGTGCTGGATAATAGTTAAGATTAAAACTTTCTACCTGGAGTGCTCTTTATTAAAGAAAGAAAAAACATGTTTGAATTTTAATAATATTGAAAACACAATTAAAGATTAACAAAAAAAGACGTTTGGTTGGTCATTCAACATTTTGCATGAGAAACTTAGCATCACTTATCATTTACATATTTTACAGCTTCATTGCTCAAAATTGTTCAGTGTTATGTTATTAATGTATTGAACATATATCTTGCACTAAGATAGTGGCTGATCTGGCGACTGTTTTGCAGTCTATGAATGATCTCTCATGATATCTAGGATGACAACTGACTGGATTTTTATGGGCAAAACTAAAACTAGACCTGACAAACTGCATCGGCTTCAGATTGTTAGATTGACCAGAAGGCATCTGTTCTCCATCTGCTCCTCTCTCTTTTCTGACTCTCCCATCACTTTGAGACAAGTTAACTCTGAACTAATCACAACTTTAAAAATATGTCAAAATCATTTTCCAATCTTTATGCTCCAAAGTGAACATTCTTAAAAAAACAAACAACGTAACTTTTGTCCTTTTTTAAACTTTTTTTTAATTCCACTAAACCGTTAAAGTGACGGCCAGACATTTTAAAATCCTTCCTGATCCAATTCTAACCTAAACATGTCAATAGTTTCTGAACACCTCAGGCTCTCAGGAACCTGTTTTGATAACACAAAACTAGATGCTGCTTCTTCTGCTTGTTGTAAACAATTCTTTAGTAACAATCTGCAAAGGTCCTTTGGAAACATGGGTGGTTTCTGTGCGTTCACCATCTGTTGTAGGCTCACTTTGAAGGAAGGCACCATTAAAATTCATCAATTTATCAGCAGGATGAAATGATCCAGATGACAAGACTTGTCTGAACGTAGCACAGGTGCATATCTTAGCATTTGCAGTAAGAAGGAGTGATGCACACAAAAGCAAAAATCTGTTTTTCACTGATTACGGCAAGACTTTGAACCCTGAATCAGTTTGCACTGCACAATTGTAAAATCATATCTTAAACCACATAACCCTTCTTCTCCTTAACTGTGATAACTGTGAGCAATCAATCAATTAATTACATGATAAATTTAAATGAGCTTTGTGATTTTCATTCTGATATATTTTTGAAGGGCTATTTTGTTTAAAGATACATCATAATCCATTTTATTTATGATTTCTGTTGTCTGTGGTGTTTCTTTCCATTTTAATTATTCTTTTCATTGTATTTTATTTGGGATATTTAAAATGTTTCCCAGTTCCTTTGTGAACAATTCATTACAGCAGAGAATGCAAACTGTAATTGCAAAATTTGTTATTATGTCTGGCTATGGTGGCTAATGTATTTTGTATTCAAACTGCAACCTACAAAGACCCACAACCTACTTCAGGCCCAGCCTGTTTGCACAATTTGGAAGTGTGTGCGCATTACCACATCCGGGGGACAAATTCCATCAGGATACACATTGCAAGCCACCTTTTTGTTTGCTGTATGGTTACCTATTAGGATATCTTGTAGAACAACCTTTCATATTTTTTTAACCTGTGTGGGTGTGTGTGTGTGACAGGTATGTCCACCAGCTCTATATTCTGGTCAACTGTTTCCTCAGACCTTTGAGAATGGCTGCCAGCTCAAAGAAACCTCCCATCAGCCATGATGATGTGAGCAGCATCTTCCTCAACAGGTGTGTTGGTGTGTTTGAATATCTTTTTATTACTTTAAAAATTAAAACCAAAACCTCTTCTCTGTTTTTCTGTAAATCTCCCTAAAGTCGACACTATTAATGTGTTTTCAACATGTTCCCAGTGAGACCATTATGTTCCTCCATGAGATTTTCCATCAAGGCTTGAAAGCAAGGATCGCCAACTGGCCAACTCTGGTGCTGGGTGAGCTGTCACTCGCCTTCACACAGAACAGAGCACACAAACACAATCCATAACCACGCTGGCTGAAGGCATGGAGGTCAGCTTTTTAGCGATTCTCCGCTTCAATATTTCCTATTCAGTCCAGACGTCACTGTTAATGTCACTTAGTTCTATTCACAAAACCCCGGCGTTCCTATCTCAGTCTGCACTGAGCAGACTCATTGTCTTCGTAGACAATAACTATCCAGACCAGAAGCCTCTCACCATCTCACCCCCTAAAAAAAGACCCCTGAGCGGATAAGCATCACCCTGGAGACAGGCGGCTGACAGATGTGGCAGCAAATTACTGGTGACAAATTATAACGTAGAGCGGAGCGCTGATTAAACTTGTCGACCTGATGTGACTCTTCTTTTCAAGCAGAATCTAGATGTAGACATTTTATCACCGACGTCTTTCATATCAATTAATGTTGTAGAAAACATATTTGAGATCCCCTCATTATGCAGCCAGTCCTTTTTTCACCAAAAAGAACTGTGCAGTTTTTATTTTTCACATATTTCTTTTATCCCTTCTCAGGTCATAAATACATTTTCAGGAGGCCAAACATGTTTCAGACTGTGTTTTTTTTATTAAATGGACTTTATTATTAAGAATTGAAGAGGCTGAATGTCTGATCTCTTTTGAACGGGTTTGATCTGCTGATAATGATTTTAGCTCATTTCGGTTTCAATTTAGTGAAAAGCTCATTTTTGTGAGCAAGTGTTAATTATTTAGTTCAGGAGAAAACGTGATATCACACCCTATGTTTGAGAGAGGTTTCTCAGTTATTTTAAAACAAAGAGATAACAGTAAGAGATTTTAATCATAAACAATCTTTAGCAAATTATAAAAGCAATTACCATCTTATGTGGCTGACATTACTAAAGCAGCCTGTATATTTCTAGAAAATGCATACGTTTACCATAACCTTTAGATTTGCAAAAGGTTAATAACATAACAAAATGTGATGTTTTCCATGGCAGACATTGATTGAAAGCTCAAAGTGTAGAAAAAAGCTACTTTGCTTTAATACATTTAGTCTTCCTGTTAAATGTGGAAAGTCTTGCTCTCTCTCACTGTCATGCAGCCTGAAAGAAACCCTTAGAAAATTAAATGGTTTGTGAAGCTGTCCAACTTTACACACTGAGGAATGTTGTTAGCTTGACCAGGGAGTGGTCAGTCCAGTATGCTCAGCATTCAGGAGAAAAATATTATTTTTGGAGTTTTCACCTCTCCAGTCATTGGTCAGGGCTGATTAAAGTGAAAATATGAATTTACAATCACCAGACGATTTCTTAGTGCATCGGTAAGCTTCATAAATGATGTACTGCCTGTACTCTAGTAACATTAAAATTTCAGTATATCTAATAAAACATTTGGACTCTGCTGCTTCTACTGAAAAAATACCCAGGGACATTTTCTTCTTCCCGTAGTTTGATTTATCCTTTTATAGCGGAATTAAATAAAAATAATGCTTGGAAACCTTTTGCTTTTATGTTTATATTTTTATATTTTATAGGACTCAGCACGCAATCGTTAAACACTGAAGACTGAAGTAATTAGACTAAATATGTGAAACATGAATCTTTGCAACTTGTGGAGGAGCCGCACAGTTCAGCAGTCATTGGGTAGAAAAAGTGCAACTGAATAAATATTTATAAATATACAAATTGTTGCTCTTATTTCCAACAAAATTGTGACAAACATCCTACTGACAGTGAGACAGATAATGTCCTGCAAAACAAAGGAGGGAAGATGTAATTTGTTTTGGTCACAATTTGCAGGCAGTGATTCTCAGGTTTTGACTGCATGTGCCTTTATATTGCATGTTTTTACCTCCAGCTGACCTGTTTGACATCCTGCTGCCCATGCTAAACATCTACCAGGAGTTTGTGCGTAACCATCAGTACAGCCTTCAAGTTTTAGCCAACTGTAAGCAGAACAGAGACTTCGACAAACTGCTGAAACAGTATGAGTCCAATGCTGCCTGTGAAGGAAGGATGCTTGAGACTTTTCTCACGTACCCGATGTTCCAGGTAGATCATAAACTCTACCACACTCTGAGGCTTGGAAACAAACTTTTGCAGAACTGAATTAAATGTTTATAGCTACTCAACTTTGCTTTTCCATAATGCTCTTTCCTCCATGAAGATCCCCCGGTACATCATAACACTACACGAACTCCTGGCCCACACACCTCATGAGCACGTGGAGCGCAAGAGTCTTGAGTTTGCCAAGTCTAAATTAGAGGAATTATCTCGGTACGTGTTGAAACTCTCAACCTTTTTTATTCACCCTGATTATAAAAACTTAAATAACTTCATTATTGTGTGTCCAGAGTGATGCACGATGAGGTTAGCGACACAGAAAACATCCGGAAGAATCTGGCCATTGAGAGAATGATTGTTGAAGGCTGTGACATCCTGCTGGACACCAGCCAGACCTTCGTCAGGCAAGGTGAGTCTTCATCAGTGCACAGCAATGCTCTTTAGCAGTTTGTGTATTACCTGATACAGAAGACAGATGTTTTAAACCTCATCAAGACATTGAGATGATGTCATATAACTGACCACTTACTATTTTGACTGGCAGATGCTTCAGTAACTGACTGGTGTTGCTATATACCTACTTTAGGAGCCTCAGGTTCTCCTCTTTCCCATTGCAGAAGATGTGATTCTGTCTAAATCTGGATTTTGATGTTTGGTTTTCCCTCCTGGGTCTGCCCTTACAAAAAAATCCCATGAAATTCACATGTGATTCCCATTTTCCACATGTGGTTCACATAATCCATGAAAAAAATCACATGAAAATCACGTTTTCACATGCGATTCCCATTTCCACATATGGGTCACATATTCACACATGTAAAAAGTCGTGTGAATCACATGTGATCACATGTGATCACATGTGAAAGCCACATGTGATTTCATGGGATTTTTTGTAAGGGTGTTGCCCCACATGCAGGATTTCACCATAGGCTCTGCCTGGTTTAACAAAGTAAAACCACTCAATTACTTGTATTACTCTACATACCTCATTTGGCACTGCACACCTTAAGCAACAAGTAGTTATTATAAAAACACAAGCTTTCAAAACTGAATTATGTTGAGTTATTGAGTTACATTATAGTATATATATAGTAATATAGACTCTGGTGTTCATCCTGGATGCTCTAATTCAAAGTGTAGAAACCTAATAGCAGCTTCCTACTGCTTCATAACAACATAAATTATCAAATTTACTCAGATTGGTAAAGTGAGATAAGATTTTCTCATTTAGCAGCGGTAATGAAACTACTTGTCTGATGTTGTGCTGTGAAAAACAGCCACAGCCCCTTGTGGCATTTACACAGAGCCTTTGTGGGCATCCTGTGGTGTTTGGCTCTTGGAAAATAGCAGCAGGTGACTGTGGGTTGCAGGATTTTCCCTTTGATGATTGGGTTTTCCAGTTGATCCTACAGATTAGGATCTTCTGCTTGTTGAGCTGTCTTCACTGTGTGGTGAAACACACAGTCTTATTAAAAGGGACAATGTCAGCTGGGAGTGGTGCTGCCTTGAAATAGGTAATGGATGCCAGGAACAAAGATTTCTCAGGAGAACAATGTGTTGTAACCAAATAGTCAATGTAATTTACCTGTCAGTAAATCATTAAGTCTGCTGGCTGGAAGAGATCTACAAGTCTTTAAAGACATGTCCTAGGAAATCAGGCTGAGTTTTTCCCTCTGTAGTCGACTCATCAGAAGTGACTTGTTGTTTTCTAATTTATGCCGTGTTTTTAATCCGTCAAAAAAAAATCTCTAAACACTGAAAGGCATTTAGTAAAGATGGTTTCCACTCAATCTATGAAAGTGAGGAATTTGGTTTTTGGTTTTAGTGTTGTCCCTTTGGTTTCAGCATGTAAAGAAATATATCATCCATTCATCCATGTACGTCTATCCATTTGTTCAGCAATGCATCTGCTCATCCATTTATCTGTTTGTCCATTCAGAGAGTCACTATAGTAAAAAAATATGCCCCAAAACATTCTGTTTAGTCCAGTTAACTCTTATGCTATTGTTTTGTCTCACTTTGTCTTACATCTCTGTTGACATTTGCACAACATCTTGTAAATTTTTCAAAACAATTACAATTAAAAACTGCCAAACCTAAAGTGGATAGTTCATTCCTCAAAAGCAAGTATTCATGTCAATGACAGTCAGATCTAAAACTTCACAAGACAGCACTTTGTTTATAGTCTTTGCATAGCTATTTGAAATCTACATTTATAAGTTTAATGTTAATGTTTTTAGTCAAGTAAATAAGTACAAGGCACTAAACACATATGATTCGCAGTTCTAATTTGTTTACAGCTTTGTGCAAAAGAAAAGCATAAACTTATTTACAACAAACACAAGAACCAACCTTTAGGCTGTAAACAACTGTAAAATATATTATCAGTGAAAACCGAATTTCTCCTGAGAGAAATTGTTCAGTTTTGGGAAGGAAAGAATGATCAAGAAAAAGTTGGTGGATTTTGACAACTATTTAAAAAAACTTTATGTAATGTATGCAGTGAGTTTTATGGGAGATGACTAATTAGCATCCATAGCTATAGCATTAGCATTTTGACTGACATTACATAAGGATATAATGCTGTTATAAAGCAGCAGAGAATTATGTGGAAGCAACTGGTGCAGAAGCTGCTACTGTGACGCACAAAGAAATGCTGTGGAGGCTCAACTAACAATCACAGGAATTTTAATTCTAATCACAAAAATGGATCAAATTAGTTGAGAATAACTGAACATGAAGAATGTGTAGGAATCCTGGGTAAACAAGTTCAGTGTGTGTTTCTTCTCTTCAGTCAGTTTAATGATGAGTAATATAATCCCATGCCCCTCCTGCTCCGCAGGCTCTCTGATCCAGCTGCCGTCCGTGGAGCGAGGGAAACTCAGCAAGGTCCGTCTCGGCTCCCTTTCCCTGAAGAAAGAGGGAGAACGACAGTGTTTTCTCTTCACAAAACACTTTCTAGTTTGCACTCGCAGCTCTGGTGGAAAGCTGCACCTCCTGAAGGTGACATCACTGCTACACTGTGTTCTGCAACAAAACACGAGTAGGAAAAATAACCTAGAATATTTTTTTCTTCAACTTACAGCAAGGTGGAGTTTTGTCTCTTATTGACTGCACACTCATAGAGGAACCAGATGCTACCGATGACGAATGTAAGAATAATGTTTCCTTTTCTCCATTTGAATACCTCCTACATATCAGGTTGTTCAGACTCTTCATCTCTTTTGAAGGTTAATTAGATGTCAAACAATCATTAATTTCCTTTAAATATCAGATGTTCACCCTTTAAATACCATGGCTTGATCTTTTAACATTACAGAACTGTAACTCCTTTCTGTGAAAATTCATTTTGCATCTGGGATTGGTAATTATGCACATAAATACAAAGAGTGAGGCATTCATATGGACACTCATGGCCCATTTTATCGCTAATTCTCAGGAATGCACAGAAGAAGGTTTGCCTAATTAACCTTCAGTGCTGCTGATTTCCTCATAAATATTTAGGAGCATATCCATCTAGGCGTGTGGTAGTGTAAAACGCTGATTGTTTTCCTCTGTGTTGCAGCTAAAACGGCTGGCCAGGTGTTTGGTCAGCTGGACTTTAAGTTGGTGGTGGAGCCATCAGACTCGCCTTCATTTACTGTGGTGCTTCTAGCACCGTCGCGGCAGGAGAAGGCTGCATGGACCAGTGATATTAGCCAGGTAGTACACCAACACAGATCCATACAAACACATAATAACAAGAACACCTCCAAACAGCAAGTGCATGTCTCCGCTGGGCATTGAGGGGGCTTAGTGATGAGTAAACAGAGTGTGGTGCCGTTCCCCTGGGCTCGCTGCCTCTGTGCTTCGCAAACAAGGTAACAGCATATAGGCATGTCACACTGGATTAATTCTTGTCACATAGAATACAATGATGGGTTTATAAGGTGCTTTCTTGTCTTGACATATTCTTATTAATCCTACCTTTGCAATAATTTAAAGCAGGAAGCATGAGAAAACAATAAAACCCAGTCAAACTACATTGAGATGTTTTCTATTGCTCTCTCCAGCAGTTATCTGTATAATGTTTAGAAAATATTTTGTCTTTGGTTAATTGTTGTTCTCTAAATTTTCAGTGCATCGATAATATCCGCTGTAATGGCTTGATGACTAGTGTGTTTGAGGAAAACTCTAAAGTCACTGTGCCTCATATGATCAAGTAAGTGTCTTTGTGTGAAGAAAAGCACACATATCTTCATGCTATGCACCAGAGCCAGCTGCATGTTCAAAGTGAAGTGCTATGGAGAGACATTAGTTTCAAAATTGACACAAGTTTGGATTTTTAGTAGGCCAGTTTGCGATATCTGCAACTCCAGCTCTTGAGTGCCAATTTTCTGCACCTTTTGCATTCATCCTTGTTCAAGATCACCTGAATCAAAAGGCTAATTTTCCTCTGCTTTTTTGCAAAAGCCTGATCATTAACAATTTATTCGATTCAGGTATGTTAGAGCACAGATGCCTCCAACATTTGCAGGGTGTTTGAATTCGAGGACTGGAGTTGCTGACCTCTGAGCTAGACCTACATATTAAAAAGTAAAATGTCAGGATGCTTCAGAATTTCCATTAGGCTATACCTTTAGTAAAGCTTGGTTATTTTAATGATAAATGCAAGACTATCGAAGAGTTTTATCTTAGTTTTTACTTTCTGAGGCATACTCTGATCCCTCCTTTGCCACCCATTGCTTAGCACAGATTTTTCCATTTTACTTTTTTCTCACGAGTCAGTTAGTAGGAATGTAAAATGAGTCTAAATGAGTTCATTATAAAGTTAATGCTGTTTTGAAAGTTGTAAGCATCCATGTCTGTTAAGCAGCTGACAAACCCCAAGCTGCCAGTCTGACTAATTTAACATCCAGGCTTCATGCACAATTTTCATATACAAATGCTAAACTCTTCAAGAAAATAAGGAAGAAAGAGTTACTCTGTGGAGCATTAAAGGAGGGTATTTTGTGCAATAAACCTCCTGCTTTGTGGTTTTAAATTTGACCTCCTGCTGGTTGAAACCATTTATTGCAGCCCTGTAACCAAATGTAGCTAATGTGCTCTGTGGACAGATAAGAACAAAATTACTTCAAATCAAAGCAAGTACAAACCATTCCATTACAGAAAGGCTCTTTTTTCTTCTCCCCCCGAAAAATGGACAAACGAAAGCACCAAACCTTAGAGAAGGGACTAAAACAAAAACGGCCACATCATCTTATATTTTCTTCTTTTAAATGTTAATGATAATATGCCAAACTTTGTTCAGGGATATAATGACATGAGAATCTCATAGCAGCCCATGCCTTGTTATAGAAATGTAAACCTCAGTAAGATAAGACAAATGTGACTATTGTCATCTGTGATTTGTATGAAAATATGGACACTCAAAAGAGCATGCAACAATCACAAATATCAAGATGCTTTTACATCTAAAACTTTTGTGACCATTTTGATGTTCCTGTGAAAAAGTTATTGTTTTAAGTCAAAGTTTTATGTATTATGTTGATTTCTTTTAATTTATAGTTTTCATTTTTATTTCTCTCCTTATTGGCTTAACCTTATTTGCTCAGTTGCATTTAATACATGTTCCTTGCTGAGCTGCCCTGCAGTCACCCACATGCTGTTTTGTGTTTGTGTCCGTATGTGCGCGTGTGTGTGTATCCATCAGATCCGATGTGCGCCTCCATAAAGATGATGTTGACATTTGCTTCAGCAAGACGCTCAACTCCTGCAAGGTCCCCCAGATCCGTTACGCGAGTGTGGAGCGGCTGCTGGAGCGGCTGACCGACCTGCGCTTCCTCTCTATAGACTTCCTGAATACCTTCCTGCACACGTACAGGATCTTCACCACGGCAACCGTGGTCATGGACAAACTGGCTGACATCTACAAGAAGCCCTTTTCCTCCATACCCATCAGGTCTTACAATTTACACATACAAATGTGCAGTCATGCCTTTTATCACACACATTTGCTGCAGGAATTGTGTTATTTTTCTTTAAAATATAAGAATCAGGTTTTGACTTTACACATGACAAGATTAAGCCAACCAGCTTGAAGAAGCACTGTTTGTATCTGAAGGGCCAGCAGGAGAGATGCCTCAACAGATTTAGTTTGGCATCAACATAAAAATCTGCTGTGTGTCACATGATGTTCAATCTAAATCTCATTATATCTCTGGTTGCATCAGTGCAGGGTCTTTATGCTCCATCCACATTTGTGCTCAACTCTGAGTTTTGACTGGAAAGGTTTGTGTTTTTCTGTGCCAAAGGAGATAATTACTTAACTCACTATGACTTGTGGCTGCCGTCAGTTTTTCTAGATTTTAAGAATTAATACATCCTTTTCCAAAGAGATTAAATTAAAGCTGCATTGTACAGAATGCATGTTTTGCCTAAACTGTATGTCTATTATTTTAACAATTTTCTAATCACATGGAGGAATTGGATTTGCTCTATCTAGTAGAGATGCACCACTCAATGTGTTGTGTTTTATAAAGGCGGAGCGATCAAACCGAGCTTAATCAAATCTAATTTACCCGTAAGAACAATTAGATATAATTACTAGCCTATCTTTTAAGTTAATCACTAACACTAGAAGTAAAATCAATGTTGCATTGATAGAGACGTGAAGGTAAAACTGGGTAATTTTAAAAGAGGGAACGGTGGGTATTGTGCAAAATGGACTTTACTGAGCTGTTCATGTTGCTATAATGTTATTCCTTATTGACTGTCTGCTGAGCTCATCATACAAACTACATCTCAGTCCAACACTAATAAGAGCTGATTTAAACGGCATCATGGAGAGGCATTACTGTGATGATCTCTTTTCAGGCGTCGGACATGGCTAAGAGGCAATGTCAAACTTCTTTTAAATTTTTTTTGATAATAGATAGCATTTTCACAACAACTGAAGGTGACATAGTAACTTCATTGTGATATAGAATGGCACTATTTTCAGGGAGAATACATAACTATCCCTTTTGAAGCAAACATGAGATGACAGCAAGGTTCCCATTTTGAGCTTTTTTAGCCTTATGGATTTAGCTTTTAATGCTGAAGTACTCACATAAAATTAAAATCACATTATCACTTGATTTTGGGGGTAATTCGATTTTCTGCTTAAGGTGAATCTTGCATTCTACCCACTAGCCTGCATTTAATTAAGTAAAAAAATGTTTACATTAGGAGACATTTTCTGTCCATAAAAATCTAAACACTCACATTCTTTAGTTTTGTCTTCTTTTGTTTATGGAGTCTCCAATTTTAAAGGATAAACAGTATTGGTGGTGTCTGTGTGTGACGCCATATTTGTAGATAATTCAGAACAGTTTTGTTTTTAGAAGATGTTTCTTTTTGCATCAGAGCTGGGAGTGTCGAAGTCTGCCAACTTGTGATTCCAGTTGTCACTTACTGGAAGCTCACAAGACCAAAGCATCATCAGCTTGGCCTTCACAAATTATTTAAAGGCATAGTAATTCTAGTATATTTAGGAAAAGAAATGCAAGAAAGTAAAAAGACCAAAAAAATCTCCACATTTTTAAAATATATATATTTATGTTTTGAAGGTTATGAACGGTACAGTTAAATTACTTTCATGGGTTGAATTCGGAAACTGCTTCCAACTCTTTCTTACAAGGGGAGAAATTTCTTTCCCACATCTCATTTCCTACAGGGAATGAGATGAAATGTCTCCACACATAAATATGTATGGACTATGTCCACACATGAATATTTACACATCTAGAAGTAAAATGATGTGCCTTTTTGAGGTTGTGTTTCATCCCATGTGGTCACAGATCATGTTAGGAGTCTGAATATTTCCTGTGCCCTGCTGTTCTCTGACTCACAGTGTCTGCTCCTTCCTCAGGCGCAACTTTTCTCCAAGAGAGATTAATTCATCACTCTTCCAACATCATCCCTCTGACCATCTTCCATCTCTGTTATATCATGTGGATTTCTGCCTCAATCCAACCGTTCCATCCTGACATTAAATCATTTTTTGTCATCCGTCTCTCTTGTCCCCACATATTCCAGGGCCCAGCGCCACTCATTTGACCGTCTGTCCATCTCATCCATCTGTCCTGACTATAGTCTGAAGATCAAGAAGATAGCCATGGACCAGTCCAAGTAACTTGGTCTTTTCTCTGTTCACTCCTTTGCACTTTCTCCTGTTTGCTTCTTCTCTCTTCTGGTCTGATACTGAACTAATGCATGGCTCTAGCTTTTACTGATCCCACTGAGCCGTTATCCTTATGATTTACTGGGATTGTCCATCTGCCTCTGAGATTATAATTAATCCTATTAATAAAGAAATGAAGGGAAATTTGAGTATATTTTAAGGTGTAAAGTCTGCATTAATCCAAAAGCATGTTTTCTCAGTGGAATATTACTTTCTTTCCAACAAATCGTTAAACCCATTTTAAAAAATCTGTGATATATTAATCACCATAAGTTTGCATTCTCTTAATCTGCTTGTTGCTCTTCAGCGTATCATTATCTCTTCATGTTCTTCATGCATCTTCCCCTCTCCAGCTTTTCATTCCTTTTGAAGATGCATCTTGTTCTCTGTTTTGGATCTGTGATAGAGAAACATATGAACTGAAGATGCCTGTGTTTGTCTTTGCATGTTAACTCTACCCATGAACCAATTTTGACTCAACTCCCTGAACTGCAATAACCAAATGTTTTATTTTGCATTTGACAACAGCTTTCATGTTTCTGGCACAGAATCAAACACCAAACCTGTGGTGATTTTTACATCTATCTGTAGAAAACACAGGTCATGGATTGACCTGTTTCTGGCCTTAAATATTAGAAGACATCCATATTTTCTGATGTAGAATAGTTTTACATAAACATTTAGCATTGTTTTCATTGTGTTGGCAACATAAACTACAGTTACCCTCTGGTGTTATTACTCACAATTACATTATATATATGAGATTAGAAATTACGTGCTAAGCCTTGGTAATACAGTAGTAGAAATATTAAATGTTTATGAGGTGACAATATATCTGATTACTATTTGATCAAATTAATATCAAAACAGTTTAATAAAGCAGAAGTTTATTTTTGTATTAAAAAATAATAGCCCCCTGTTCACAGACAGGGGGCTTTGTAACAGTCTCTGCCTGCATGTTTAAACTTTAAGTAATCTGACAGACCTGCTAGAAGGCAAAGTAGATGTCCAACACAAACCCAATAACTAGTTATGCTACCTTTTACAGCAAAACCTCCCACCATGCATGTGTGATAACATGTAAGAGTCTTGTTCATCACAGTGGTGGTATTCTCTTCTTTGGATAATCTTTAAATTCTGTAACACTGGAGAATTTTTAAGCAGACAGAAGAGGCCTGTTTAAAGTCACAATATAGGATCTGAATTGGATATTTAGTCCAAATTTTTTTGACTAGGCCACTCCAGGTCTCTATCCTTTTCAAATCATTTCTTAGAAATATGGCTAAATCAACACAGAAATGGTTCATCAAGCACAAAATCAGGGCCAGCTTGGTTCCCGTCCATAATCCTCTGAAACATGAGTGGGAAAACTGAGAGAAAACCACATGAGAGGAAACTCTAGTCTAGATGATCTGGAGTCATTTCACAAAATTCATAAATCTCTTTATGCTCCAATTTCATAAAATGTTATAGAGGTAGAGTAAGTGGTGTCCTGCTGCTAACTGTTTTCCCACTGTGGGACAGTAAAGGATATTTCTGTTCTATTCTAATCTAATTTAATTGAACAGAGTTAGTTTAAGCATTCCTTAGATGAGTGTGTTAATTATTACTTCCTACCATTGTAATAATTCCCCAATAAATTAAAAATGCTGGGTCTTTCTCCAGTTTTCAGTTTGAGATTAAGTTTGTATAAGTATATGTCAATATTTACCCAGTAAATGTGATGTAACATGCTGGCTATTTTAAGGCAACATTATAATTTGTTACACTTACAAGTGTAAATGTGAAGGGAACCAGTCTGGACTCCTTGAAATCTATTACATCTTCTTTGTGAAACTAAACTGCACAACACAAACTCTAATGAGAGTGAAAATTGATCGTGACCAGTGTCAGACCGTAAAACCCAAACCATCTTGACAGCTGCTATAAAGCCTCTCAGAGCCGAGGGATAAACTGATGATAACTGTCTGTGGCCTCAACATTATTAGAGTTCATCTTCACTTGTCTACCTTTTATTGAAGCTGAGTAATCGCCCAGGCTATACAAAGCGATAATATTTCTGATGTTTTAAAAAGGTATGAATTTAAACATTGGGGGAATTAAAGCTGGCAGTCACCAGGGTAACCTCCAAAATGTTTTTCTTTTTTCAGTTCAGTGTGCTGGGATACAATAAAGAATCTGTCACCGCTCTAACGTCCTTTGCCCACTGTGCCAGCTCAGCACAAATCACTCTGAAGAAATCTAATAACAGGAAGCTTCAAGCCCTCCCTGTCCTCTGTAAAATCTTCACTTTAAGGAAACATCCCAGCCCAAATACAACTTTCCTCTTGTTTGCTATGAAAACTGTTCTAAAATAAAAAAGTTTTATAATGAACGTATTGAGAGAACAATTTTCCACACTGCTGCGATTGTTTGTTTTCTCTTTTTTTCCCCTGAACTCTTTCTTTATTGCTTTTTTAATATCTTATTATTTTGCTAACATATTGTTTTTCTTCTCTCTCCAGGTCGTTGGAGTTGTTTTTTGCCACAAACCAAAACAACAGAGGCACCGACAACATGAACGATAGGTCTCCTCGTCTCTGCCGCAAGTTCTCGTCTCCTCCTCCGTTATCCATCCAGTCCCGCACCTCTTCCCCCGTCCGGATCCGGAAGCTTTCTCTTCACTCCCCCATCACTGCCAGGGTGGGAGGCCTCGACCTGACGTCTCCTCTGTCCAACTCAAACTTCAACCACAGCAGTTCCCAGTCGGCTGCCAGTAGCCCCACTTCTGCCCAGACCCCTCAAACTCCGACGCCTCAAACCCCAACCCCGACTGCTACCTCTCCACCTTCTTCCTCTTCCACCTCGCCACCTCCCAACAACTGCAAGTCGTCACAGGATCC
Source organism: Phalloptychus januarius (assembly GCA_902982915.1). Classification (NCBI taxonomy): domain Eukaryota; kingdom Metazoa; phylum Chordata; class Actinopteri; order Cyprinodontiformes; family Poeciliidae; genus Phalloptychus; species Phalloptychus januarius. The sequence goes on from CADWAE010000482.1 coordinate 6,893,829, forward strand.
TCTGACTCCCTCCTCGCCTGACCAGAGTCCCGTCCCACCAGCCGACGGGGAGGAGGTTCCGCGGATCGATCCTTTCTGTGGAAAACTGAGGCGGAGCATTCGGAGAAGTATGTCAAAGTTTCCCTCAACACAAACTTACCACAACCTCCAAATGTCCAAAGGGAAAATAGCTCTTTATGCTAGAGCTACATTCACCTAGCCGCACTCACACTGCCAAACACCGACTTACAGATGGGTAGGCAACTTTGGGCTAAGTGCTTTTCCCTGGAGCACATCAATATGTGGCAGGAGAAAAATCTACAATCAAACTCTCAACTTCCCACTGTAAGGGTGGACAGACAGTTTCTTTAAAGTTCATAGCAGGAACTTTTTACTGTAACACTTCTAAAATAAGAAAGACCAGAGAACATGCCGAACATGCCATTCAAGTAAAGCAGATGTTCAGATGTTCTTTACAAGTAAGGGAGTTAAAACAAGTAAATATTTCTGATAATTAGCTTCCAGTGTCTTGAGAAATGTCTAACTGTTCCTGTTCTGATCGGTGTCTTTTTTTGAACACCCAAAGGTTAAATGCATGTTTTCTTTCAAATTAATCAAATATATTTGGAGCAGATATTTACAAAGTCGGTAAAATCCCAAACCTATGTTTGCAAATAATAAATATATGGTGTGTCAATAGAAAGATTTCATCTATAGTTAATAGTTACATTAAAATGTTTTCTTGTCCTGTTTAACTGCAGCATTAATGTTCATCATTATAAGCAGCTCTGTCATTTATTGAGCTTTTTCTCCTGATCTGAACTTGCCGTCTAGCTGTGTTGGAATCTGCGTCGCTGGAGAAAATCATCCCAGAATCTCCGCAGAACAGTGAGGCGGGAGACATGTCTCCGTGTCGCTCTCCGTCCACACCGCGCCACCTCCGCTACAGACAGCCTGGAGGTAAATCCGTGGGTGTGTTTGTGGGCTTCATTGCACATGGTTACACCACAGTGCCAGGCTGGCAGCACTGTGCCCACCGCCCGGTTAGTGAGCCGATCAGCTGCCTGACAAATCCAAATGATGGCAAGAATTGATCAACTAAAAATGCTTAAACTAGTTGTTTGTTTTTTTTGCAGTGAACCTATTAGAGTGCATGATAATCTGTAAACTGAATCTCTGTTTTTAGACTGATGGTGATTTTTTTCTCAATTCTATGATTTAATTTGGAAGTAATTTTAATGCTGTATTCACCTTTTTATCAAGAGATAAAATTACTACCTTGCCTGTTTTTCCCATGAAACTTCATATCCAATATAAATTTGCCGTCAACAAGCAGAATTATGATTAGTCAAACATTTATGAAATTGATTATTTTTAAATTTTCAGATAACATTTAACTCAGCAGGACTAATCTTTGACCTTTCCAAATAAAAAAGTTCTACAGTTTTTTGTTTCTCCTCAGTTTTTAAATTCAAATCTTTTAATTTTAATTCTAAATAAATAAAACATTATTTTATTATTTTTTCTTTTTGTGGTGCAATTATTAAACACATTACTCACCATCAGGCTGTAATTAAGGCTGACATAAAAAACAACAAATAATATTCACTACAACAGAAGAATGATCTCAGAAGACAACCTTTTAATCCTTAAGTAAAGTTATGACTCATAACGTCAAGTGATTTATTTGGAGCCACTAATGTGCTGTCAGAAGAGGTCATTTAATGCACTCATTTCTCTTGAACTGCAACAGCAGAAAAAAAGTAACTGCGTTGCTGCTGCTGCTGATAAGTACGTGTCTTTGTGTCTGCAGTTCAGTCTGGGGAGAATTCACGCTGCTCCGTCTCTCCTGCCTCAGCCTTTGCAATTGCAACTGCAGCAGCAGGACATGGTACCCCACCAGGTAAACACACAAAAGGCACACAGGGTACAGAACCCTACTGCTGAGCTTTGAACTGAAAGTTTTATTGCATAACCTTTAATAAAATTAGAAAACTAATATATAGAGTTCTTTGCCCATGCAGGTTTTTATTGGTCACTTGTGTGAGGATGAATGCAAGGAGCTTTGGTGTTTTGATCAAACATTAGTTTGTTTAGCATTAATATTTATTCAAAACCAACTAAATAAAACAGTAGAGACACTTTAGTTGATCCTGTGTCCTCTAGTATTAGTTTTCTGGTTCCACATGTATTACAAAAAAAATTATATTATTAAAAAAATATGTCTTGAAATGTGTTGCATAAAAATGGTGTGCTGGAATGCCACAAGACGTTCACATAAAATCAGAAAATATTTAAAGTTATGATAAATACTTAAAGATCTTTTTTATAGCCATAGCAAACCGCAAGCCATTAAAGAAGCATTTGAAGGAATTCTGTGTTCTGTATCACATATGAAAGTTTTAAAAACCATACAGTGCAGTTTATTGTCATACCTGACAAATGTTTGACAAAAGCTTCATTATAAATACCTTTTCAGTGCATTAGCATTAATCTCTAGCTCAAAAATACTGAACAGTTCAAACTTTAATGAAGAAGTTGGATTTTGAGTTTGTGAAGCAATGATTTACAAATCAATATACTACTGGAAAAACCTTCCAATTTAATAGAATTGAAGTCTTCTGGTGTTTCAAGGGTTTAAAGGAGTCCATAAATTCTCCATACAAGGTTTTTGAGGTAATAAGAAAAACTTGCCAGCAGCATCAGAAGAACCCAGAAGTGAGCATGAAAGACCTTTCCACATGTTCATCTCTTGTTTTATGCCAAATCCAATTTGAGGATTTTTTTTTGTTCCTGGCTTGATTCTCCCTACTTTACTTCAGCAGATTTTTTTAAATTTCTCCTTTTCACTTTAAGTTATTGCTCTGACAGAAGATGAAGGCAATTATCTTCTTTTAGAACATTTCCTGAATTCTGAAACACACATCTGCCTTTCTTGGGCAGCAAGTTCTCTTCTCTTTCCCATTTTGAAGAGTGGCTAAGAAATACAAAAATAATTATTTGAGTTCTTTTTGTTTTTCTGACCACAGAACAGCTTTTCATTTAACTTAGGTTTCTTTTAGTCAGTCATAACATTGAGACCTGTGGATGTGCCTTTGGTAATCAACTAATCTGTTAAAACAATACGATATGAAACCCTTACGCATGAGGAATTTTGTCACCTGTGTTCATTCTCCCTCGCAGTGTTTACTAACTCTGAGAGGACCTGTGATAAAGAGTTCATCATCCGCAGAGCTGCAACCAACAGAGTCCTCAATGTGCTGCGTCACTGGGTCTCCAAACACTCACAGGTTTGTTTACACCCACTGCTGTTTGCAGGTCTGACTGTTCCTGCTTGTGTTCATGCATCTGTGTGGTCTAATTAAAGCAGGTGACTGATGGGTTCTCTTGCTGCTCCGCTGCTCTCTACTGAAAAATATAAACAGCTCGCAAGCGCGCACACACACAGACACGCACACACAGCATATTGTTGCTGTTTCAGCCGGACAGCCGGCTCGACTGACCAACCCCTCTGCTAAACGGCCATTGTTTAATGAATTGAACATCAAGGTAATTGCCTGACTCTGCGCAGAGGTCCTCCTAGGCTAACTGCATTGATCTGTTTTCTGTATGTTTCTCCGATAATACAAAATTCTGGGATGACATGCCAGCTTTAGTAGGCTTATTACACAGCAGAGCTCCAACACACACTACGCTCTTTCTGCTCTTCTCGTGGCTAAAGAGCAAAATTAGATCGAATCCTGACCTCTGAACTAGAGTTGAGGTGGGTGTTAAATGCAATTTGCAGCATATAACGGTGTAAAGACTGCAAGGAATGAGGGGATTCTGGATGGTTGGAAAAACGCTCAAGCATCTGGAAATATTTGAGACCCATCTAGTTCCAGATGCTTGAACTGGACAGAGTGGAAAAGCTGCAGTAGTTTTAGTTTGGTGTCTTTAGTAGGAGCATGACAGCTGGGGGTCTATCTGTCTTTATGATTAGGACTTTGAGATGAATGGGGAGCTGAAGATGTCGGTGATTTATCTCCTGGAGGAGGTGCTGCGAGATCCAGACCTCCTGCCCCAGGAGAGAAAAGCTACTGCCAACATATTAAGGTGTGACAAGCTCACAGCACCAGTAACTGGATTAAAGGAAACAATTTGTCTCTTTCATCAGATGTTGCTTATTCTTTTAAATTACATTTTTATAAACATATTTTCTTTTTCTTTTCAATTTTTATGTCTCCCAGTGCCCTTTCTCAAGACGAGCAGGAGGACGCCCAGCTGAGGATAGAGGATATTTTACAGATGGTGAGACACAGAGAGCATTTAATGACAGATTTTATTAGAAAATAAATCACTTTTACAATTTTTATCCTGCAATAATTCCCTGCATAAAGATAAATTATCAATCATTGTTGCCAAATATTGCCCTAATCAACTACAGCCTAAGTTAATAACACACCATTTAATTTTGATTAATGTCCTTATAACATTGTAAAATACTGTATCCTCTAAATCGAAAACACTGGAAAACTGAAAAAACGTTTATACCCTTCGTACCCCAATGTTTTTAGAATTTGTCACAGAACAAGACCAAGCTTCAGTATAATAAATTAGCATTAGATAATTAGCATTTTTCCTTGATACACCAAAATAAAATTTGCTGCAACCGCTGTCTTTTTAGGCCATTGAACTGAGCCCACCCGTGTGTCATTTAATCTTAGTATAAACACAGCTACTCTGTGAAGGCCTCAGAGTTTTCTGGAGAACATTAGAAAGCAAACAGCAGCATGAAGATCATGAAACACAGCAGACACAACTGGAGAAGTTTAAGCAGAGTTGTGTCATAAAAACATATCACAGGCTTTGAATATAGATCCACAGTTCAGATGGTAAAATCTATTGACATGACAGCTATTTGTTGTACACTTAATAAATCTGACCCCTGAGGAAAAGAAGCAAGAAGTAGCAAGCATAAGAAATCCCATTCAAAATGTCCCACATGCCCTGAACACACCTTCCCCAACAGTGAGACATGGTGGTGGCAGCATCATGCTGTTGGGATTATTTTGTTTAGCAGAGACAGAGAAGTGGGTCAGAGTTTATAAGAAGGTGAATGGAGTTAAACCTTAAGAAAACTGTTAAAGTTGCAGCTTAATCAAAGTCAAGATTAAAATCAATTTAAGAATTGTTGTCAAAATGTAAAAACTGATGTTCACATTTGTTTACCACAAAATCGAACTGAGCTTGGGCTGATTTAGAAAGCAGGACATGCAGGAAATGTTGCCTTTTGATGTGACTGGTAGAAACATACCTCACTGATTTTCAGCCGTAATTGCTGTGAAAAATGGATTATTAGAGTTTAAACTCAGGATTGGAAAACATTCACTCCACACTTTTTAGATTCACAGAAGTTTATGTGTCTTGCAGCATTTTGTAGAAAGGCTTAGGCAGCATAAATACTTTCACAAAGGAATTTCATACAACCATAAGCTTCACAGTATGTTGTGTAAGATGTGAAAAGTCTTGGTCAGTCCTCATTGTCCTGTCCTGCAGGCAGAAGGGTCAGGACTTCCTCTTCCTGGCTGTCAGTCACCAGGCGACAGTCGGCTGTCACCTCTCATATCCATCACAGTTGCTCCCTGTATTAGACATTTATATCTTGTTATTTATGCTTGTTTATGGGTTTGTTCTCTGTGTGTGTGTTAAGGCGGACTGTCCAAAGGCTGAATGTTTTGAGTCTCTCTCGGCAATGGAGCTGGCTGAGCAGATCACTCTGCTGGATCACATCGTCTTCAGGAGCATTCCCTATGAGTCAGTCCTTTCATAACACTCCATTTTAGATGAATTGTGAGAAAACATTAACATTCTATAGTCCATAAATTACGGAGTTCATAGACCTGTCTATTAATAAATTAGCTTGTCAGTGTTAAGTGATTTAACATTCCTCGGTAAATTATGACAAAGCAGTCAGACCCCAGAGGAAAACATCTGTAAGACTTCCAGGACAGGCAGGATTAACAAGTTGATCTGAGCTCAGCAGTTTGTCTTTGTCTCCTCTCTGCCAGAGAGTTCCTGGGCCAAGGCTGGATGAAGGTCGATAAGACTGAAAGGACTCCCTACATTATGAAGACAAGTCAACACTTTAATGATGTAACTTATGTGAAAAATGTGTCTCATTTATCTTCAGGGCCCACTATGTGCTTTAAAAGCTTGCCATTTCCTTTGCAGATGAGTAACCTGGTGGCATCCCAGATTATGAGCCACACTGATGTTGGCTCGAGAGCCAGCTCCATCGAGAAGTGGGTCGCCGTGGCGGACATCTGTCGCTGTCTGAACAACTACAACGGAGTGCTGGAGATCACGTCGGCGCTCAATCGCAGCGCCATCTACCGTCTGAAGAAGACCTGGGCTAAAGTCAGCAAACAGGTACAAACGACATGTACTAAACATTTTAAACTAACCACATAATACAAAATGTCCTAAAGCTGTTACTTCTGATGTGTGCCTAAATGTCAAACCTGCAAAAATACAAAACAGAGTACGTTTATATTGATCTAATCCCCAGAGAGATTGTAATTTACTAACGGAGTATGAATGTTAATTTTATTATGACCAGTACGGGGGCCAGAAGTTAATGTAGAGCCCATATTTGTTTTGTGTTGTTTGCAGTAATGCTTTTAAATAAATGTCATTGTGTGTTTGTTGTATTTTCCAGACTAAAGCGCTGATGGACAAACTGCAGAAGACTGTGTCCTCTGAGGGAAGATTTAAAAACCTGAGGGAGACGCTGAAAAAGTAAGAGATTGTGCTTATCAAAAATAGAAACAAACAAAAAGTAATTTTAATCTGTCTTATTTTTTTAAGTTATTGAAATTGTACACTGTAAAATATTCCCATATGAAAGAAAACAGTTCAAATGCATCAATGTCTAAAATTATTGCGACATGCGATACGTGCATGTAAATTTCTTGTATTATTTTCAAACGTCCATCATGCAGCTGCAACCCTCCGTGTGTGCCATACCTGGGAATGTATCTGACAGACTTGGCCTTTATCGAGGAAGGAACGCCCAATTTTACTGAGGAGGGTCTTGTTAATTTCTCCAAAATGAGGATGGTAAGCATTAAGATCCACAAGTTTAACCAAATACTAAATACATCAGAACGCTGTTATTTTATTATTGTTTTTACATTTTCATTAGATTTCACACATCATCAGAGAGATCCGACAGTTCCAGCAAACACCTTACAGAATAGAGCATCAACCTAAGGTACTTCCTTTTCTTTACTTTTCTGCTTCATCGTTTTTATTTCTGGTATCAGTTGTTCCAGATTTTGAGCACATAGAAAGATAAACATTTTATATTTCTTAGGGGAAGTAGACTGTACTGTCCAGAGATGGAGCCACAAAAACACTGCAGCCAGCCATTTCTGATTAGAGTAAAACTTTATTGGGTTTTAGTAAAGTGAGAAACCTTGGTGTAATTACAAAAGTGCAAAATAAGTTGTGCATATTTGGGTGCCAGAATAGGTAGTATTCTCTGAAGAGAATAACATTTTAGTCCCTCCTTTAACTCTGAAGGAGCCACATGTTGTGGATAAGGATGACAGGAGCAGACAATGTTCCTGAGAGCAAAGCAGCGTTTCAAAAAGAAGCATAAGCCTGTTTGGCAGACCTTGCATCTATCTACTCTGTACGCAGCTGTGACTATAATTTATTTGCATATTGGTCGCTAGTAGCTGATCTCGGCTATCACCATTTAAGAGGAATGTTTATTCAGATTGTAGAAAATTACAGTGAGTCATCCCTCATTTCTTTATATTTTGCAAATAAGAAGCCAGTCATGTTTTAGTCATCTTTATTCTAATTTGGGTTTAAGCAAAGATGCACACATTAGAGGTAACAACTTTCACACTCTACGCAAACAGCTCTATAGCGCTAATGAATGGAGGATTGACTGAATGCATAGAGGCAAGACTTTTGGATTCTGACCAGAATCTGCTAAAATGGGATGAATCTGATCACTGGCCTTTTTATTGCATCTATACTTAATATTAATCCTAGTTGCTTTGCGGTGCTTCCAGTTGAAGTTTCGACATGTTTTACCAATACACTTAGTTTAATTTATAAAAAAAGATCAAATGTGTTCAAACACATTTTCACCAACAATTTGGTGGTTCTCAATTAGCTATAGCAGAAGGCCTGAACACTTGGCTCGTCCTGTTTCAGGTATTTCCAATATTTTCTTTTTTTTCCCCCCTAATTATGTCTTTCAGGTACACTTTATGTCCTGTGGGTTTACTGCACAACTAACCTTTGTTAATTATTCATCTGTTTTTGTTTTTGAGGCACTCTATTGAGAATCTCACACTAAATGCTTGAAGAAGCTTCGACCCCAAGTCTGATGTCTTGAAAACAAAATATAGAGAATTTGGAGATGTTGGTTATAAACTCTTAAAACCAAACACATCCCTGTAAAAATGCATTCAAATCACTGGTGACATTTTTCTGTTGTAAAATCCAGCATTTTAACCATCTGCAGCAACAATCCTAAAAAAAAGATACAAACTATTGTTTTCTTTCTGCCTTAGGTGACTCAGTACCTTATGGATAAGACCCTGACCATGGATGAGGATACGCTGTATGATCTCTCGCTAAAAATCGAGCCCAGACTGCCTGCCTGAATTATCTGTTTGAAGCTTTTGAGAACCCACCGAACCTCTGAGGATGAAACACCCACCTGATCCTAATCCATCAAGAGAAAACTGGAAGAAAGTCATCAGAGCAATGTGGAATGGAACGGGACAGGACATGTGGAAAATGAGCTGTTTTGCAGAATAATGAGGTAGCATGAGAAGAGGACAGAGATGGGTAAGGTGTCTGAGTGATTGTTTTCAACAAGATGCACGGCATGAAGGTTTCCTTAGCACAGAGTGTGGTGCACACTACATCACTCTTCCTCAGAGAGCCTGAGAGTGCAGAGAAAGAAGTGGATGAACATAACAGAGATGTAGCATAAACAGGTGGAGATACAGAGAGAGGTCTGAGCTTATGTCTCTGTGCCATGACTTGTGTTCTGTTGCTTATGCATTTCCATGAAACGCCCAAACAAGGAGAATGCTTTCTGTTATGTCGGTCACCACATTAAACTTGCATGATCTCATCTTAGGATGTGTCTGTTTGAATGGCCTTTGACCTGACTTCTGAACTCAGCATACAACACTCCGACCAGAAGGTCTTTATTTGGCATTATGCATGCTCAGTGAGCTTAGCAGCTTAAAATCAACTGCTCTCCTCAAATTTATTGTCAAATGACACTGAAATGAAATTTCATATTTCTTGCTGAGGATTTTCACATGCCGTAAAAAAATTTAAGTCTATAATTATCTTTTATCTGTGTTTAGCCTCAGATTTCTGTACGAAATGAAAAGCTATTTTTTTACTTATTGCCCAGACGAATGATACAAATTTAAGATATTTTCCAGTGCCTTCCACTTGTGTAGGTCAATTTCTGCATACTTGACTATTTGTCCAGTCATAGCTTTATATAACTCCTCAGTGTACTCTAAAATAATATAAATGGACTTTAATTTTAGTTTAAAACTTGTCAGAGAATAGGTAACATACTGTATGCTCCATGGTACTGTAGCATGTCAGTGTAGAGATAGAGAATGCAACATTGAAAACACAGGCAAACATCGCCCTCTACTGTTTAATTGTTGTAATGAGCCCTGCCAGCCTAAACCATTTGCAGCATCTGTGTGCAGTGATAATGTTTTGGCTTTTGCAAACTGTCAGCTGTGTGAATGTGTTTTCCGAGTGACCACATGTTAGGCAGGGACCGCTCTCTCTGAGATGTAGCTTTGCTTGACTGACGGTGGGATTATTGTTTACAGTTTAATTTATTCAGTACATTCAACTATATTTAATTTTCTTGTATATAATAACTCCTCAGATATGCGACTGATAAGAGAAATTGTTATGCTGTGAATAACATTTTTATTGTTTTTCATTTATTTAATTTTATTCAATTAATTAAGTTTGTTTTGGTATTTATAATGAATTGTTGTTTTGCATCATGAACCTACAAAAAATATGTATTCTGTAGATTGAAAAAAATGTAGCATTTGAATGATCAGACTTTGTTTTTCATATTGATGATATGATAAATAGTGTTGCATGCAAACAGCTGCATGCTGTGCATGTCTGACTGGATTTCTCCTGTACCTTCATCCTCTGCTTCTTTGTATGAACATGTCCTGTGTAGCTGCTGAAGAAAATATATAAAAACAATATTTTGTCCAATTAAATCTGGCATGTTTGTCTCTTGTCAAGCCCAGTCTCAGGGCTGTCAGCCACAAAACAACCTGTTGTTACAGTGATGTGTTGAAGCTTTTTTCTCATTTAAAAATGTGTCTCTGTAGTTCTTGTCCGTTTCACTCCAGGGGTTAGAAAAGCAGATTGCTGTATTTGTATTGTAATTATTTATGCGTATTTGTTTTTGTGTTACTTTATCTGTTTACATTTTTCACTTGTGGATGCAGGGAAAATAAATACAACATGCCTTATGCTTTATCTCTCTTTGAATTTAATGCACTGCTGCTTTGACCATATTCAGATAATATATTTACCTTAATTGCATTAATTTACCTTAAACTGGTCTTATGTTCAGGCCACATGGACCAAATTAGGCACAATAGAATATAAGATTAAGAGATTATTTCTCTCCACATTGTTGGACTGAATCTCAGAAAGTATCCTAAAATAAGGCATCAGTGGTAAAATTCTTATTTAACCAAGATAATTTTTAGTTTTCACCCAATTTTCTGCAGAAAGCACCACGATCGATGGGGAAAGAAGGAACGCTAACTCTGGTTTTGTCTTGCAAATGAACATCCACGTTTCCCATAGTGAGGTGTTTCTTAAAGAAAGCTAATTATTTTTATTTTTTTTTACCAAAAGCCAGTTATGTGGTTTATGAGGTTTGAGAGGTAGCACTCAATAATCAATGTGATAGTATATTGATAGAATGATGTATTTTTGTGGTACACTAACACCAGCAAGATTTTATGTTTTCTGGCTTCAAAATGTGACAAGCTTTAAATCAAAACAAATTTTTCCTCTGCTATAATGTGTGGACACACATAACAGAGAACAACACAAAATATTTGAGGCAAGAAAGGCATGGTTACAAAAAGTGAAGAAAAAAATAATTTTTTTTATACGAACTACTTGTTGTCGTCCTGGTAAAGACATTTAAAAACTCATCACATCTTTAAGTGTGAAGAAAACAATCCGTGTTCATTGGAGGGGCCGTTTGATTCATCTGGCACACAGGCTACACAAAATGTAAGCAGCTTTTACTCATTTAAGGCAGATGGACATTTAAGCTATTACTGCATTAAGAACTAACTAACTAAATTACAATATTTATTCAAACTGTTCATGGTTCTGGTTAAATCCACTTGTTTTCTAATTCATTAACCACAGAGTCTAACTCAATTGCGTCATGTTGCCACGATAATGTTTCAATGGACTAACTACTTTTTTAAAACCGCACACAAACACTTGTTTTTTATGTTGGTAAAGAGTTGATCTATTGTGATCTCTTGCAAAAAATTGAGTTAACGAGTTGGACATTTGCAGCCTAACAAAGAGGCATCCCAACCTGCAGACTCACGGCAGACTGACCCTTTGCAAAATTTCACAAATACTGATGTGCATTTTTGCCCCAGTCCAGCTATGTTCAACAAGCTCACATCTTGCTTTACCACTTTGTTGCCTTTTTTTCCCTCTTCAATAATTTTCTTGGTTTAAAAAGTGAAATAATTGCTTCCAAAATGAATGAAGAAAAGCTCTTATATTATTTTTTTAAAGCTTCTGTTGACTTAATTGACTGGAAAAGACACCATGAAAAGAAAACGGAGGAGTTTACAGCGTAGGGAACTCCTCAGAGGTATGTGAAAAATAGCACTAAATGGCAAGCAGAAATGATGTATTTAATTGATCCCCCTTGACTGATTTCCTCCGAACATTTTTAGCAGAATCATTTCCCTAAAGCAAGACTTTATATTGAATAGTTACTGTCTTAATATTTCAGTAATTGTAGAAAACCCTCTGACAGGATCAACAAGAACAGACAAGTCAAAAAAGATAAAAAAAACATAAAAAAATACTTTAATAAGTGATAAAGTTGGGAGCTTCAGCTTGCTTTTGTATAATCTGTTCAGTAATGAACAGGTAAGCTCGGTTCAAAGTGCAAACTGCAACACACACATCATGCTGTACTTGTGTTGTGATAGAATACAAAGACAAACAGAATAAAAGACCTGCATCACCTTCCCATTCATCTAGAGTTTGCATAATGTGATCTCCACCTGAGCCAAGGGTTTATAAATCAACTCAGAGAGCGACACTGGATCCAGCTTAATCAGGAGAAAGTGGAACAGCTGTGGAGGAGAGAGACAGGAAGATTGACTGAAGGTCATAAAATAAAAACAAAATTAGTTGAAATAGACAGAAAGAAAACTATGAACCAAGGGGTAAAAAGCTTCCACTGATCTAAGAAAATTATCTACTAACTCCAATATGGAAATATCTTAGAGACAATAATGAACAACAGAGAATGAACTGGATATGACAAAACCTTACGGATATAAGGTCGGTAAGGACCTCACCAAACTAATGGTTTGAAACCAAACTAATGGTTTCTGAACCATTTAGTTTGGTTTCCAATCATTTAGTTTTCCAAATGATTGGAAAACTAACACAAAACCCAAACACCTCAGGGTTGTGTGTTTGCCAATTAAAGAATGAATGAATATTTGCACTAAATAAACATTCCCAATAATTGTCTTATCACACTAAATTGCCACAGGTTAATTGTTTTGGAAAACAAAAATGAACGTTTATTGTGAATACAATGACTCCTAAAAGAGAAAACAAAGTGTTGTGTCTGGTGCGCATTAGTTTATACAAATAGCACAAGTTCTCAAGTTGCAGGTAACTAGAATAAGAGAAAGAATGCAGACATTATGAGTGACGGAGAAAAGAGGATTTTCTGTCTGATGGCCAGGCAGAGGCTAATCCTGGACTGGTAGCTTCGTCCGTTTCTGATCCCTTCACATTCTTCAGGCTGCACTCACTTTGCAAATCAAGCCTCTGAACTGAGCTCCAGGAAACTCTCCGGCTCTCTTCTGCCTCCTCTCCTTTTCAGCTGAGCAAAGGTAAGTGATGAGATTTGTAGCTAAACTTTTTTTCTGTCCTTATCTATGTCTTGTAGCCTAAAGTGGATCCATCTTCTCTTGAAGAGATTCATAAGTCTCACAGTGCAACTGAAAAACCTGACTATCTTTTAAAACATGCACAGTATAAAATTGGATTACCATTTTAACTCCATTTATTACTGAACTGTGGTCATTTGCAGGGTCATTTGAGATAAAAGCTTAATATTCTTATACAGCACTCAACATAACTGCACTCTATCATTTGGCTGGAAGAAGTTCATTGGATGAACATTTACCGTCCACTCGTACACAGGAGACAATTGTATTAGAGTCTTTTAAGCTGCCTACTGTTCATAAGTGTCAGCCATCTGTTGGCTACTATTGTCTTAAAAGCATTTTTTCTCAAACCTCCAGTTGTGTTACTTATTCTTTCTGTTTGTGGTTCAACAGAAACATTTCTACAACTAATCAATTTAAAAGTAAATGACTGTAATGTTGCCTTTTAGCATTTAAACAGAGGTCACAGGGCACTGGTGCCTAGCCCCTTTACTTTTCTCTCCTCATGTAACCTTCAAGTCTGTGATGAAAATCCCAACTAATCCCCCTTTTTATAATCTCTTTAAGGGGGGGCATTTTACTTCATTTCCTGACCTTCGTGTGACTCTTAGCACACTTTATGCTGACCCCTGACCCACTATATGCCTTCAGTCACTTTGTCTTTTTATTTTACTTTTTTCTGTTTTCCCTGTGACAAATTTTGGCTCATTTACTTTTTGTGCTTCCAAAATGGTCCTGACTGTTTGTTCATAGCTTCATATTTTTGTTGTGTTCATCTTTCTGTCTGATCTAATCTGGTAACTCGTTAACTCTATCTTCGCCTGTCCACTCACTGTGTCACTTTCTTTTCTTCCGGCTTGTCTTGCATAAGCTAGTTGGCCATCTCAGTAAGTTAAAATGGATCATGCAGTGTGCAGGCCTGATTCCAAATCTAAGATAACACTTTGGCATAACTGAATATCAAAAACTGTGAACCGTGTGAACCGTGCTGCAAACTTTCATGTTTTGCAATTGGGTTATTCTGTTATTTATTTCGTTTTACTCTAAAAAAGCAGCTCTTCTTTCAGTATCCAGCCACAAATCAACTGATCAGCTGAGCTGGAGACTTTCTCAGGGTGGCCAATCAGAGAGCTTCTGCCTGCCTCAGGAATAATCTCATCATGCAGGCTGAAGGTGTATCTGCCACCTAAAGAACTGATAGCCTAATGCAATTAGGAGTTTGGTCAAGCTGAAAAGATATATGTGAATGAATCTAATTAATTTATGCTATTACTTAATAGTTTAATTTAACTTTTATGCTGTAAAGTTTGCAAAACGTCACATTGATCTTTTATTTCTTTGCCAGGAAATACCTTGACCAAATAACTATGGCAAACTCTTTCACCCGCATGATAACCGGTCGTAACACAGCAGTGATGATGGCGATGGGAGCCGGCACTTTGGCATCTGCATTTCTCCTCAATGATAACACTGCTGCAGCTGAAAGGAGGAGGTTCTATCCCCCCAGGTGCATTTCTGGAAGAGTGTTTTTTAAGCCTTCAAAAATGAAGCAGCATTAGATTTAGCAGACTAGATAGTTATAGCCTCACATTTTAGCACATATTGAAGACTCTGACTAATTAATGGTAAAGCTTTGCACAGCATTTATTTATATGTTTTCCAAAGAACAACTGATTTCATTTGCCTTTTCTATGTTGGCTGTTTTAGTCAGGGAAACTGTATTTTCACAAAATTACACCTAATCAATTGCTAATAAATTTCCACAGTGCTGATTACCCTGACCTGAGGAAGCACAACAACTGCATGGCATCAGCAATGACCCCAACCATTTATGCCCGTCTGAGGGACAAGGCAACGCCAAACAACTGGACCCTGGATCAGTGCATTCAGACTGGGGTGGACAACCCCGGACACCCCTTCATTAAAACTGTGGGCATGGTGGCTGGGGATGAAGAAAGCTACGAGGTCGGACATTATATCCAAACCATTCTTTGCTTTCAGTATCATTTTAAAAATTTTGTGAAGATCAAGTGATTGTTTGTTATTTTTCAATCAGGTGTTTGCGGAGATCTTTGATCCTGTTATTAAGGACAGACACAATGGATATGACCCTCGTACCATGAAGCACCCCACTGATCTGGAGGCTTCCAAGGTGACACTGACATATTTTTTCATTATTTTATATCAACACATACAAACAGAAGCTGTGTTTATATTAGAAATGTGTGCAAATCTTTGTCTGTATGCTGCTATTGAAAAAACACAACTTTGCCATAAGAACTTAAATTAAAATAATCTGCAAATAAGCTTGTTCCCGTCATCTAAAATCATGTCAGAGATGGATGTAAACAGCTACATGAGATAAATTAATATTTCAGGCTCATCATCTATCAGCCGTCAGTAAAGGTTTTGGCATCTTATTCAGGCGTTGAAGAGGCAAGCCTCTTAAACTTGAGAGCAAATATGTAAACGCTATTTTGGCAATTTTACAGAAAACTTACGGATTTAATACATTTGAATGACACAACTTTTTATAAACTGTGTGATGCTGTGAAATTTCTGGTGGAGTCAGACACACATTGTCCAAAAACCCCAACACATACCTCATCCTCATCTACTTCCTATAGTCTTCTTCGTGGTTTTCGCTTTTAACGTCAAGCTGCTGATCACGACTCCCGTGATGCAGAAATTTTTTTTTTCGTTACAGTTTTGTTACATACATCGATTTCCATATGGCTGAAAAACCACCTAATTCTAGGGCAAACATCTTTCCAGCCAAAATCATGAGTTTAAAAAAAAAAAAAAAACTGGCATGTTGCCATTTTGCAAACTTATTTTCATAATTTCAATTTGCGCAATTTCATGGTCGGCACAGTGTAATTCTGTTTTCCCAGGTCACCTCAGGAATGTTCGATGAGCGCTTCGTGTTGTCATCCCGTGTGCGCACCGGGCGCAGCATTCGCGGACTGAGCCTCCCACCTGCGTGCACACGGTCCGAGCGCCGCGAGGTGGAGCGTGTGGTTGTCACAGCGCTTTCTGGCCTGAAAGGAGAACTGGCCGGTCGATACTACAGCCTGGGAGAGATGACCGAGAGAGAGCAACAGCAGCTTATCGACGTCAGTACCCAACAAGGGCAATGCTGCTCTTTCTTCTGCTGTTGATGCTGTCTAATGTCCCTGTCAATTATTCTGTCTCTTCACTGGCCAATCAGGAGCACTTCCTGTTTGATAAACCTGTATCACCTTTGCTCACGGCAGCTGGAATGGCCAGAGACTGGCCTGATGCTCGTGGTATCTGGTAAGCAAAAAGCAACAGAGTGTAGAAAATTCTACTTTTAAGCTCAGAGTATTTGTGAAGCATCAGTGTCTGAGAAGCTCAGTTAGTGATCTTCTAGATCTTCTAGCTAAAGGGATTATATTTACTTTTTGGACTTCTTAATACAGACAACAATATGATATATTTAGTCTCATCTCAGGCAATACTTGTATTTTTACCAGAGGATGATACTGCTTTTATGCAAAGTGGATAAAATACAAAATGACAACTGGAAAGATAATTAAACAACCCCTCACTTTATGTTGAGCATCCATTCACTAAGCAACTCTGCAATATAGAAAAGAACAGTTTTTTCAAAATTGATTTTATTTTTTTTATTCACATAGTTAAAAATATCAATAAAGATAAAGTACAACACTAACACATTAAAGTTTACATCAATTATTAAGCAGTCAGTTTTCTTCTGGCCATCTTTAAACAACTAATTAATGACAAATATTGTACTTTAAAAAACGGGTCTTCATTTCATGGGAATGTGATCAGTTATGAGTTTATTTTGAATGAGCATGAATCCAGTCATCCTCCCCTGTGATTTCTCAATTAGAATATGCACAAACAACAAACAATGTTTGTCCTTTTTTCGTGGCGCACAATGTTTGGTGTGGACTTATATTATAAGATCAAAATATATAAAGAGGAGTGTAATTAGATGAGACTCCATTGGGTTTTGTTCTGCCACTTTTTACCCAGACAAAGACCAGGGATCCACTGAAAATGGTTTTATGGTCTACATACAATCATCTTCCGATTTAAAGTCTTCTTGTGGGTTTTGTCAACAGCTCAACCTCAAGAACTTTCTTGTTTTTTAGCGTGATTTGAATTTTAATGAAAGGCAGTTTGCTTAACTCAATGTGACTGAATTTTTCCACATCTATAACTTGATATTTCTTGTTTGGTTCAGGCACAACAATGAAAAGAACTTCTTGATCTGGATTAATGAGGAGGACCACACCAGGGTCATATCCATGGAGAAGGGAGGAAACATGAAGCGAGTGTTTGAGAGGTTCTGCAGAGGTCTTAAGCAGGTCTGACAACAAATTTAGTACTTTTCACTTCAGTGACACAGCCTATTTTTAAGCATAAGACCTGCTTTTTAAAAATCTGTTAGTCCATCTTAAATTTAAAATGTTCAAAGACTTATTACTAAATTTTGTTCATTTATTTTTGTAACATTTAGGTGGAGCATCTTATTCAAGAAAGAGGGTGGGAGTTCATGTGGAACGAACGTCTGGGATACATCCTGACCTGCCCCTCCAACCTGGGCACGGGGCTCAGGGCTGGTGTGCATATTCGTCTGCCGTTGCTCAGCAAGGTTAGACAAGAATTATATGGGCAAATGCAAAGGCGTATTCTTCCCCATTTTCTATTGCTTTAGTGCCTAAAGATTATTTATATTATTGCTTATTTTTCTCACAATAGGAAATAAAAACTAGAAAATTTCTGAAGAAATTTAAACGGAGCCTACCAAAGTGTGCCCGTCGGTTGGAACCCAGCATTCTGATGCTAAAAGTTACCATCAATGCTAAGCTTAGCTAAGGTTTAGTCAATAGCATGTGGAGAATCAAACTAGACTAACATGGACTTATGCAATTCAGTATGTTAAAATTAGTGTATGAGCTAAAATTAGCCAAAAGGCTGTCACTGTCATGTGGGGGGTCACTAGCATGATGCCTTTCTTTGACTTTCTCCATTCAGTACACTAAACATGGGTAAGAAAAACAGGTAAAATATTTTCTTAGGGAAAAGGCTAATGCTAATGCACTGCCTTGCTCGGTGACACTGCCTTGCTCCAACTGCCCTCCCTATGCATTACTATGGCAGGCCCCAATTAAAGGAAACAATAACTATAAAACATCATAACCAAGGAAAAATAGCTGGAATAATCAAAAAGAAGTGAGTAGTAGCATAGCTTATATTCTCTCACCCCTTTGTTCTGTAAAGAATAATTATACATAACCATATAAACACTTATACATACAAATTTTCTTTACACACATTCACATACCTACATATTTACATGCACACATGCTTCCATTACAGACTAATATATATCTGTTTATACCTCTACAAATACGTGGCTGCCCTGTCATCGCCATCTCCATTTGTGATGAACAGGCTTATCCATTAAGTTTCTAACAACACATTTTCATACATTTTCTTAAACTGTTTGATATTTTGATTTTGTGTTGGTTTAAACTAGGATCCCCGCTTTAAAAAGATCCTGGAGAACCTGAGACTACAGAAGCGAGGCACAGGAGGTGTGGACACCGCTGCCACGGGAGACACCTTTGACATCTCCAACCTCGACCGTCTGGGCAAGTCAGAGGTAAACAACGGAGTGGAGGGAGGTGGTGGCCGGTGGAAAAAAAAGCCTAAATGGTAAAAGTAAAGTTGATCAGCAGGCAGAGAGTGGCAGAGTCCTACTGAGGAGATCAGATATACGGACCACAGCAGGTGTGGGCTGGGAATAACCCTTCCTGCTGGTTCTTAAGCTCTAATCCTGGCAGGGAAGTGTTAGGTGAGGTTATAGACTGCTTCTTCCTTTGCTCAGTCGGTTGTACAAGGTCTCCAACTAGACTGCGTGGCAGCAGACTTTACTGATTAAATGCTAGAAAAACCGATACATGTGTAAGGTCAGGCCTATCTCTACTGGCCTATCAAAGAGAGGATAGGGGAAGTCTGATTTGAGAGAAAAGACTGCAAATGTAATATTCCCCTAACTCCTTATTGAACTTGCTATACTTATGTGCAAAGTGCTTTACAGAATATAGTATTTTATAGTATTTTCCACTCATGGTGGACGAAGCCTGTCTGGTTTATGACAGAGTGCGCATGAAACATTATTTCTTGCATTATAGTATTTTGCAGACAATGCAGAGACTCTACACTTAAACTGTAGTAGCATTACACTCTACACTTTAAGTGCAGTAACATTTGTAAGAGTCTAAACTGCAATGTACTAGAAATTACATAACAAAAAGTCACTTCTTTTTCTTATTAATCTTGATGAGGAGATTCAAAAAGTAAATTAAATCTTTTTGATTTAAGTCATGAAACTCATACCAAAGATCTGTAATACAATTTAAAAATAATCCTTACAGTTTACAGCGTTTGTGGATAAAGCACCTTCTGAGGATCCTCTCTATGATTCCTCCGCAGGTTGACCTGGTACAATTAGTGATTGACGGTGTCAACTACCTCATTGAGTGTGAGAAGAGGCTTGAGAGGGGTCAGGACATCAAGATCCCTTCCCCAATCGCTCAGTTCAAGAGGTAAACACTTCCTCTGTTGGCAACATTGAGGAAGAACATTTGCTTCAGTGGGTCATTATTTAATCTTCTGATATTCATGACATGTATAAACTCTATACTAACTTTCATGCAGAATACAGCTGCTACATGTACATGGATTCTGATAAAGAATAAAATTTGAAAAATGAACAGAATTGTTATGTCTGCTTTTGCTTTATAAATTAGGGTTGGATGACCATCATATATATACAGGTCTGGAAAAGTGAAGGGTCCATTGCACTGAGCCCCCTGATAAACTCATGATTATTCCACCAGATATTGATTTCTGAACCCTTCCTCAGTTAAATCATTAGTATTGTTGTTTCTAAATGAATATGAACTTGTTTTCTTGCATTATTTCAGGTCAGGAAGCACTGCATCTTTTTCATTATTTTTACCATTTCTCTTTTTCTGCAAATAAATACACAATTTTTGCTTGGAATTTCTGAGACATGTTGTCAGTAATTCACGGACTAAAATAATAATGTTCATTTTAATCAAACATAAACCTATAGGAAGTAAAATCAGAGAAACTGATCATTTTAAGTGGTGTCTTAATTTTTTCCAGAGCTTTATATAAATATTAGATTATTTGCATAATATATGGAATTGGACTGATTTATTTACATACTTATTTTATTTAAAGAACAGAGCACAGACTGTCCATCTTGGTCAACTTCTAACAGTTTGCCTATATGTCCCTCTTTGAGAAAAAGAAATGAAAATATTAGTCAGACCATTATTGGTCCTGGGGAGCTGCCCTGGCATTCAGCCCTCACCTCCGCAATATGTTTAATCCGGGAGTAAAAGGCCAAGCTCATTAACTGACGGAGAAACAGAAGACAGGTCCAACAGAGGTAGACTAATAATACCACACAGTTCCTGCTCTATGTTGTTTACAGGCTTACAACAGAAGACCAGGGACGATATTGCTTAATGAATAAAGGCACCATGCCAAGAGAAATTAATGTTTTAATTACTTAAGAAAACAGTCCTTTGATATCCTGCAAAAAACAACATTTCCGAATCTATCTTCTTTTTCTGGCAGCAGATTAACGAAGCACAGTAGATCTATTAATGCTATTATTAGGCTACTTCTCAGACTCCTGTTCTCCCAACCCAGAAATGGAATTACAGGACACCTAGCAACCCTGAACAGGAACACATAGTTTCCATACTTTAGATCAACATTAGATTCTTTTTCTTCTTTTGCTCGTTCCTTTGGTTTGTTATTAGGCCTTCGCAGCATTTAGCTGCGAAGGCCTATTGTAATCGTACTGCTTCTTCTTATGCTTCCGTCAAATGAATTGGCTTTTTGGGGGCTTTATCATATTCAAAAACTCACCAAAGTTGGCGGACATATCAAGTTTGCTTGAAAATTACGTATTTTAAGGTCGTCGCAAAAATCGCAACAGAAACGGATCAACAGCGCCACCTGGCAACTTTCAAAATACCATCCACTTCATCGTAGAGACATTAAATTTGGTACACTTGTAGAGCTCCCCAAGACACACAGAAAATTCAATTAATGTCATAGTGCAAGTCAAACAGGAAGTCGGCCATTTTGGATTGAAGTTCCAATTTTGATCCCATTTCAGCCGTTTACAGCCTTCGCATTTGATCGAACTCCTCCTGGGGATTTCGGTCATCGGTTTCAAACTTGGTCAGATTGTTCATAAGGCATGTCCGATTCAAAGTTAACAAAATGACGTTTGATTTCCTATCAATGAAAACACTTTACTGATAAAAATAGCTTAACTTTTAGTCTGCTTTTAATGTGAAAGAAGTTTGCTACTGACTACAAAAACTATCAGCATTACATGTTTTTTCCTCTTTTACTGGTTTACTTCATTTACTCATAGCATCATCACGTAGTTCTCTGCACTAACCTGGTGATTATAATTATTATCATTAGTAAGCTTGAATATAAAGCTTACTGTGTTGGCCATTTTGAATTGTTTCATATTCTATATTTTAAAATGTTACCATTTAAATACATCCACTGATTCACCTGTACTATAAGTAGTTCCTGGAATCACTGGGAATTTCAGGTTTCATTGTCTGACATGCTAAGTGCCTTCCAACCAGCTTCCTACTCTGTGAGGCTAACCAGCTTTCCATCCAGCAGATGCAGAGGTTCCTAAACCTGCAGAGTCTTAACATGAACAGAATCTATAGAAAATCTAATTAGACTAGTCTGGCTGCTGATGACCTTCACCCTGAAGTCATGCCCCCTAAGACTATGAATTAGTCAGGCCGAGTAGCCTTGCAGCCAGTTAGGATCCACAGACCACACCTGGTTGCTCTTCTTTTAATTTACAACTTGCACTTTGCTAGATTTTGTTTTGTGACTCAAATGGAATATGCATTGTAATTTTCACTTAAAATGCATATTAGGAAGCATCTTATTATTGGTTCCTTAAAATCATGTGCTACCATAATAGGCGGATCAGTTTTCTGAGGAGGTATTGAGATTAGTTTTCAGAATTTTCTTTCAACTGCTATGTAGTATATCAGTCTAATCGAAAACTGCAAAAAAACTAATCAAAGTTTGCCTTGTAAACAACTTTACCAGATGTTTCTGTAGATTTTAAGTTATAAAAAAGGTGATAGGTTCAATGTAATATCGAGCTAGTATTATTTAAATTAAACATAACCAATCACCAAAAATGATCTATTTAATCTGGTTTGTGTTGACTTTGTGTTGAAAAAGTTAATTATTTTGGGAAAAATAGATACAGTTAAAAAACCAAAGCAGCAGAGGACAGTAGAGGAGAAATTAACTGTTTATCATTATTTTTTTTTATTATTCAATAAAACAGTATAAAAACAGCTTGAAATGCTCAAAACATTGATGGATTCTATAAAATCTGTTCTAATAACATATTTCCTTGAGACTAATTACTGACAGCATATTATCTTATTCACATCCATCACATTGTTAGAGAAAAAAATCAATTGACTTCAAGTGATGCCTAAAAGTGTAGGAAGCAAAGAGTTAAACTTGTCCTGTTTAGGTTCACAAGCTTTTCTACTGTAAGTATGGATTTTTAAAACTTAAATACCTGTTACTGAATAACATAACAGTTTTATCTAGTCTTGAAGAAACTGGGCTAGCGAATTAGACACATATCTCAGTACACTTGAATATAAAGAGGCTAGTTTGATTCAACTAAAAGTAATTTTTGAAAATTACTTTGTTAATAAAAACATATTTTTATTTGGCTCACCTAATCTACACAATGTGTTTCCGTTACAGAACTGAACTGAGAGTCCTGCTTTACTTTTGCGATCTTAATGGTCTGAAAGAAAGTTGATGTTGCTCTTGCTATTAATACTAAATATGACTAATTTAGTATTAATAGTCTGAACTTTATAGCAGCATGTAAAACCTTGAGAAAAGAAAAATATGCAAAATTTTTTGTTTGGCTTCACTGTGATACTTTTGCACGATGGAGCAAAAACAAGACTTCTTTAATTATGGGGTTTCACATAAAGTTGTTAGGAATAAAGCAGTTACTGCATTTATGTGTTTTAGCTATCCAACAGCATTTTGATCTTGTCTGTACAGAGTAACTTTACCACTGTAATGGGAGAAAAGTTTTAAGTCTGAGACATGGTCAAATGTCTGAATCATCATAACACATTAATGTCTCCAATAAACTCCTTCTAGAAACAATCAGAAATTGTATTTCATTCAATGGCATCCGGGTTGCGTCTTATACTCTGACGAAGGTTGAAAATTGTAACAGATTGAGTGAAGAAAAAAAAAGACATCCGCTGGTTAATTGAATCATTGCAGGCTGAGCAGGTTTGAGATTAATTCCATGTAAGGAAAAGATCAAAAGCGTCCCAGTAAGAAGGACGTTGATGGAAACAAGAGCACTGAGGCTTGTGGGATAATCCCATTAAGAGCTGTACGTTCATTCAGACTGAAAATGCCTTGCTGTACAGTGGCTATAGAAGACTTTTGGGTTTAAACGGAGAGAAAACGAATAATTCACTAAATTAAAACAATACAGTGTGTTATTCTTAGCTCTATTTAATTATGGCTATGGCCAACTGCAATGAAAATTATTCCAGAGCCAATCTCTGGAACTGATTGGACTATAAAATATAAGAAAAAATAATGCGTCACCGCTTAATACTGATCACAAAGAACCTATTTTTAAATACATAAAAATAAATAAATGGAAGATTGTGAACCGAGTCACTGTATTACAAATCAGAGACAGCCTTCTATATAAATTGTAATTGAGAATATGCTCACAAGTGTGTTAACATAGGTGAATAAATATATAGTATTTGATTACAAGAAGAATCCATAAATTAGAGATTGAAGTTGATTTAAAAATAGGAGAAACATCAAAATATCCTGAGGAGAGTCAGTCACTACACAAAAAAAGGGGCAAAAAGCTATGGAGGTCCATTTTCACCACAGGGATTCAATCTGTATTGATGCCGGAGCTCACAGTGTCTGCTTTGCTGCAATGTAACAGTTTAACAAACAAATAAAAAGTGAGTTACCCACAATAAAATGTATCAGTCGTAATATTTTCAGAAAGGGATTATTTCAGTGTACGAAGACATGGATCCAGCAAAAACTGGTCACTGATTAACCACAGAATCATCAGACAACATATTCATGAAAATTAGTTTGAAAATTTGTGTTTGTAGGAGTTCAGACACAAAATACTAAATGCAGATTAAATAAGATTAGTCACAAAAAAGATTACTGGTATTTTTTGTAAGATAAATGAAGGCTGTGAAAAATGTCACAGTTGATTTCTTGCTGTTCAAAAAGATGTAAGTTCCCACATCAGTCTAAAATGTTTAGTCTTTCATCATCCAGTGGGTCAAAGCTAAACAACAAACAATGTTTTTTCCTTCCCTAAATCTACTATAAAACTAATTCCACAATAAGAGGTCGCATAGAAAAGGAACATTTATTTTTAAAAGAACATTTTGTGACTATTTTTTTGTCTGTAGTTCTGGGCCAATTTGGATCTTAATCAGCAGAAGTGGATTTTCTTGTCTCATTTTGTAATTATTAATCTGATGGGCTCATTTTCAGACCACCGTTTGCTACCATTTATGATTTGCCAAGCTCAGATTCTAGATTTATATGTGCAGAAATTGTTGAGCCTTTTAAATTTCACTTATATTCCACATAAAATTGGAGAGCCAGCTTGCATTTGACCTTTTAATGTAATGTTTTTTTAGTGACATTTAAATTTTCAAAGTTTATTGCTTTTTGTTATTTCTTTGAATTTCCCTGATTTTCTGGCAATCCTTGAAAGGTGCTATAAAAATAAACTTGCCTTTATTTTGTGTTCTGAGCAGTTTACTTGCACTTATGGGACCATTTTATTTAGGTTAGAGTTGGGTTTTTTAAATAAACCCTTTATCAAAGTCTTGCACACAAGTTTTCTCACACCAGAGAGTCACAAAAGCCAAACAATAAAAATGTGCTTTATCATGCAAGTCAAATATTTATTTTCAAATCGTTGGTCCAACAAATAGAAGAAAAAATTTCTTCTATTTGTCTTCAATAAAAACAGAAGAAATGAGAGAAATATATTAAAAAAAAAAAAAAATTCTAACCAATGGTAACTGAGCAACAAAGCTAAAGATTTCTAACTAAATGCATCACATTTGGATCACAAATTACTGAATATCAAACAATAAAAATCCAGCGTCATTCAACTAATTCAGAAAAAAGTATTACATTGGCATAAATAGCTTATTATCAAAGTAAGCATGATTACATCACTGACTAAAACATTTGGAAAATACAATGGCAACTATCTACTAACAGCATGAGTTAAACAGTACAGTTGTGTGCACAAGATGTGTTTTTCACAGAGAAGCTGGATAACCTGGTGATTGTCTTCCTGAAAGCTCACAGTTGCATTTCCTTCATGTGGTTGTGCATTTCATTCGACAGAGCAGAAGTTTTCCAGGCTGTTCTCTCGGGTTTTGGGAATCTCATTTTGATCCAGTAGTCGGTATTGGAAGGTAACACGGTTAATGTAGTTCCCACTGGAGACCAGCCTCACCACAGAGTTATCACAACCAATCTTCATCTGGGCTAAAGAGAGGAAAGAAAACAGATTCATGCAGACGCATTCCCTGGTTTTTCAGAGGTTCCTATTAGTTTGTTGATGCAAGTTATTTGTGAACTCTAATGTCCTGAAATAGTAGACACTCACTGGTCACTTTATTAGGCACACATCTTCAACTGATTGGACAAATGAAACAACTAAAAAGCCATGTGGATTCAAAGAATAAAAAAAGTAAGAAAAAGAAAAGCAAAAATTAGCAAACTTTCTTTTTTTATTCTTCTTTAGCTGCTTCCTCTTCTTTTTCCATTAGACCAAAGCCTATTCTGGCTGTCACCAGATTTAAGCTGAAAATCTGGCCAATCAGAGGAGGCTGATAACTAATTAGGTTAGTTGTTAGTCTCCAACTAACAAATATTCATGCTCAATAGGGTTGAGCAATTTTCTGGTGTGACTATACAGATGAGTAGAGGCGGCATAATCTTACTACATAATCATATCCATTCTGCATTCATGAGTCCGTTAATAAATCGAAATGTGGC
Source organism: Phalloptychus januarius (assembly GCA_902982915.1). Classification (NCBI taxonomy): domain Eukaryota; kingdom Metazoa; phylum Chordata; class Actinopteri; order Cyprinodontiformes; family Poeciliidae; genus Phalloptychus; species Phalloptychus januarius. Next base: position 6,920,306 of record CADWAE010000482.1, read on the forward strand.
AGCAGGTTAAAAAATGCAACCATGATCAGAGTCTCTTGATTGAAATATGCACTGTTGTCATTGCACAACCTTCTTTGATTTTTGGCAGGAATGTGATGCCATACATAGTGGTGGAGGGATTATATGCTTAGTACAAACTGAGCATAATTCAGGTACAACATTCAACCTGTAAGTATTGTTGCTGATCCTTTGTGACTACAGTGCACATCTTCTGGTGGAAGAAGATTTGCACTGTTTGTACAAAACTCCAATAATCACTGTCACCCACAGAGCACCTTCAGGTGAAATGGGAGGTGCCCATAACAAACTGGGATGTGCTGCTGACAAATCTGCAGCATCTGTAATACCATCATGTCAATATGGGCAGAATCTCCAAGCAATGTCTCTGTGACCTGGACATATCTTGACCTTAAAACAGGAAGTTCTAATGAGTAAAATGGGTCACAATTTAGTACTAACAATGTTTACATAATAAAGTGACAAGTTACTGTGTATTGATCAGTGTTTATCAAAACATATTCATTATTCATCGTCCTCCAAATGCAGTGCAAAGTTTTGTAATGAATGACTGGAACAATCACCTCACTGAAAGTTGACATTTCTTCTCTCTTGAGATTTTTGGATCCAAGCAGCATCAATTTACTTATAGTGGTTGAAGTTGCTCATGTCTGACAAATAAATATCTTGTCCGATCAGATGTTCGTCCTAGTACAAGTAATTTTTACATTAAAAAGAAAAAATCTAATTTAAGGAAGATTGGTCTTCTTCCTTTGAATGTAAAATTTGCACTACCAATGCTTCTTTGATCACATTGTTTCACATAAAAGGTATATTATTTTAGAGGCCATTACAGCAAAGGGTCTACTTTGGATTTGTTTTTCTGCAAAGAGGAGAATAAATTTGTGCTTTTGTTATGCAAAATGGGAGAAAATGTCTAATTTGCATCACAGATATTTGGGTTTGCGCCATGTGGGATGTTATAATTTTGAATGATTTGCAGCCTGCTGTGGCAATTTAAAAGCATTGTTCCCTGATGATCTAATGGTGTTTTAGAGAGTGTCACCAAACACGAAGCTGAAATGTAATTATTCTACTTCAGACAAAACAATCTGCACAAAACCGAAAACAGGAAGCTTCTGTTAAAAATCCCGTAACATGCAGTCATCGTGGTAATGATGTGACCCGAAACGGTTCTGTTTATAAAGCTAGAAACGGATGAGAGAGCAGACCTACCGAGCCCACTGAGGGAGAAACACAGGTCAGCTACCGGGAACATCTTGGAGGTGTCCACTCCGTTTCCTCCCAGCAGCTCCACATAGTCACTTGATCCAGAGCAGCCTGGCCACATCTGTCTCTGCAAACATGGACACACTAAATAAATTAACCGTGAGAGAGGATAGCTTACTGCTGCTGTCATGCATGTTTCAAAAACACAAACCTGAATACTGTGTATGTATCAGGATAAAAAATGTTGCATTCATAGCATTCTTCATCATCAGGACAGCATGAATACTTAGACTGTGACATCAGAGTCTTGCTTTATCTACTTATTTATTAAAATATTTCTTTAATCTATAACAACAGTCTGGTACTAATATTTCAGTAGTATATGGCTGTACCCAAATGGTAAGATAATGATTTGCTTAATTAATCTGAAAGTAGGTCAAGTCCTCAGTTTCACTTTCGGAGGTTAGACAGCATAGTGTAGTTTGAATAATCTTATTATTGTGTTATTGCTGCAAAAGTGAAGCCACATTTGTGTTTATTTTATTGCAGTGATACAAATGCAGCAGGCATATGAAGGAATTTATACATATTTTAAAATCTGTAGCAGCCTGACTAAACTGGTGATGAAATGATGCATTGTACAATGTAAAATGTCTTCCTATTTCAATATTTAAATTAAATAATAATCACAGTAGTGTAACTATCCTTAGGAAATTGTTTTTTTTTTTGTTTTTTTTCACCAGGAAACACTTATGATGCTAGAGAGGTAAGTAATACAAAATAAGAAGCATGACATGCAAAGGAAGAGAGAATGCAATTAACTTGAAATAAACACAATAAGTTTCTTTGTGCTCTTCTGATGATTTGTGTTACAAATTTAGATCCAGCAATGTAAAGGATATAAGGAAATCAAAACTACTTTAAATTACATTACAATATATCACATTCACATTCTGTTAAGCGTCTCGAAAGATAATCCAGAAACTGACTGGTGAGTTGTCCAAAGGTCCAATAACTTGGGATGCAGCCTAAATCACAAATTTACTTGAAACCTTCCAGATGCAATCTTTCATACTTTTGTCCATTTTTTGTTTCAAATTGTACTGATAAAGAGCTTTTATTCCATTTTGCCACATCATCTAGAACATACCACATCATTTAGTCAGACATGATTTCATCTGCAGTGTAGCTGGAAAACTAAAATCTTCTATCTGATGGGTTTTCTTCACTTTGAGACAAACTGAGTTGGAATGAATTGGCATCAGTCTGGTAAATTTACTTTCTGAGTAAATGAATCAACGCCAACAGTCTGCCAACCACTGTTATACTAGTGCCAAAAAACCCATCAGTGATTTTGTTTGTTTCATTTCTGTCAGAAAGACTTCCAAAATATCAATACTTCTCTAACTCAAATAGATGTTTATTTGGTTAAAAGTTTTCAGCTTTCTATATTTGTTAAGCAGTGAAATCATTGTGCGAGTCAAACGACTTTTCATTTCTGACCAAAGTGCTACGTATTTTGTAATTATCCAAGTGGCAGCAGCAGACAAAACTCACTTAAGAAGAATATCACTACCATATAATAGAAAATCATAATAATAGTTTTCACTAATTTTTGTAATTAGCTTCATTTATAAATAAGAGCAATGATTCAACAGAAGAGGTACAATTAAGGACTTCTTTTTCACAAGAGTGTTTCTTTTCTATTAATCTTAAAAATGAATCACTCTGTAGGTCAGAAGAAAATCTTATCTCAAACTTTTGCACAACTTGTGCTGTAAATTACCTACTTGAGAACATGTCATTTTAGTGCAGGGGTGTCAATCTCCAGTCATCAAGGGCCGCTGTCCTGCAGTTTTTAGATGTGCCACAGGTACAAAACACTGGAATGAAATGGCTTAATTACCTCCTCCTTGTATAGATACGTTCTCCAGAGTCCTGCTAATGACCTAATTATTCTACTCAGGTGTGGTGCAGCAGAGCCACATCTAAATATTGCAGGACAGCGCCCCTTGAGGACTGGAGTTTGACACCAGTGCTTTAGTGTTTGAATTGCAGGGACATTGGAAGAAATTTTGAAGCATTAGTCCTGAATTTTTAGATTGTGAATCATGAACACGGATGCATTTATTTTGAGCCTGAACAAACTGAGTTTCAAACTAGTTTTTGTTAAGGGTGAACTGGCTGAACACTTTCTGAGATTGATCTGTGAGATCGAACTGAATGGAGAATTTGTGAAAATTTGGCGTATAATACGTTAGTTACGCTGTTAGAGCCAGATATTTATACACTCTTTAAAAATGTCTGACTCTCCATAGCACTGTTTGGATTTAAATGTGACTAAACTATAGGATGATTTTTTTGTTTACAACATTACAAACTAAAATAACTTTAAATGTGACAAGAGCATCTTGTTTATGGCTTCAAAAATATCATTATTCTGGGTCAGTATTTAGTCTATCTAAAAAACACTTTCTCCAGTACAGAATAATGTTTTTTCATTTGTAAAGAAGTCCTGTTAACCTGTCCGTCAGCATCTTACCAGCGGGTTGATCTCATTGCTTTTGGCATCCCCTAGACTCAGATCTGTCAGTCGGATCTCCACTGGGTAGATGATGGAGAAACTGCAGTTCCGGCGCTGATGAGGCATCACCATGGTGAAACTGCCCTCTGGACTCTGAGACATTATGTTGCAAGCTTCAGACACACACACACAGACAAAACATAGATGGATGCATGCATACACACACACACACACACACACACACACACCCACACAGGAGAAGATGTTTCAGATTTCAAACAGTTCCACCATCACCTGAGAAACTAATTACTGACACCTGATGTGACAAATTGGACATAATCAGGAGTAAGGCCAGGGATGAGACACAGTTAAGACTGTGCATGAAACATAGCTTGTACTGGTAACAGTAAACCACCCAAAATGGGTACAAGAGTTTTATATAGAAGTGATGTAGTATCATCTACATAGTGATAAAAACTTACATACTCATGTTTACCTAAAGGTAATCGATGTAAATCATTTTCCCATCTCAAAGTACTCTTTCTTACTGCATCTTTGTCTAAGTGATTGTTATTGCTTGTGTTGACATTATGCTCTTCAAGCAGCTAGAAAACAGGTGCATCCTTCTCATTGAATTTCTTCATGTCGCCTTCAGCCTTGATTAACGCTTGATCGAGCTCAAATGTCCAGGAACAACACACATGCATGCACACAAACAAACACTGCATTCCTAACACTCTTCTCGAAACATACAGGAAAATAAGCTAACAAAGGGTGAAAGACCTTGAATCTTACATCACTGAAGTATGTCTGTTTATTTAAACTTGTAATTCTCCCTGTTGCTGTTGCAGCTTTCCTACAATGAGGGATGGGTTACAGGACTCACGGAAAGGGTTGTGCACTTTTTTGACAGCGAGGGTGAAACCACTGTCAGGGCTGTGAATGCGAAAAAAGATCATGGCAACATTCTGGGAGGACCGGCTGGAGACCGCTGATACAGCAGAGGAGCAGTAGTCCATGTAACGCTCGTGTGGGAGGAGAGGGTGATCGTTACTGCTGGGGAACTTCTCGCCCTTCAGCACCCAGCCGTCAAAAATCTGCAGCAACAGGAGACATGGAGAACTCTCAGTCTGACGCATGGAAGGACTGTTTATGCTGAATAAAAGCTTTTAAATTTGAGTTTACAAGTATTTTTGAAATTTATGCACATGCATAAGAGTACATGTACATTTTTGCCTCTTTAAATTTAGTAAAACATGAACATGATCAATGAATGAAGATCTGTGTGGTGGAAAATGTTGGTTGGTGACTTGATTATGAAGTCTGTTAACCAATCTACTTATTTACTAATACATTAAGTTTTTGCAGTTGATTTTTAATGTACTATGAGGGTGTGCTGTAAAATGAAATATTTTATTTTCCTTTTTACTTATGCATCACAACATACATCTTTGCGTTGTTGTATCCCTATTATCTGAAAACCCACAAATCTGCTGTAAGTCAAACTGCCAAAACAATATGACAAGGCTTGTCTTTCAGCTTGCTGTTTTAAATGTGTTTTACCCAAAAAAGCTACATATAGAGGTTACATTGATTTGTTTTTCAGATCCAGATCACCCCTCAGTATAACTTTTAAACCTAGAAAGTATCGTCTTTTTCTCTGCCAAAGCCTCTTTCCCATTTGGCCTGGCTGAACTGAATCTGCAGTGTTACTGGCGGGCTTGGCTCCTGAACTGAAGCTGTTTTCCTCCTACATTTACTCTTGGCAAAGCACAAAGGATCAGCGGTGGTGTTTTGCCCTCAAACAGTGCCCTAACCACATTTGGCATCATTTTAATCCAATATAAGAAGATGAAATAGAATTTATGTCCTAAATTGCAAAGGCATGAACTTCCTGGCTTTTGGTAACAGAACAGAGGTTATTTTGGAACAACCTTTATGAAGTCTCCAGCGCTGCAGTCGATGCTGACGTCAGATAGCTCCATACTGATGACCTCATTGGGCTCAGCGATGATGAAGGCAGCACAAGCCAGCTGTGGCCGGGATGCCACAAACGTAAAATAGCCTTCAGTCGCCAGCATATCCAAGCATCCTTTACAGATAACACAGTTTCAAACATCTCACAGGGCATTGCATTGGTGAAATCTACAATATTTTTAAGAAACTTTGTGGGGAAATTCACAAAGCAGTGCAATTTTTCCACCTATTTTCACCTCATTGTTGCATTTCTATGCTAAATTCATGATCACATTGCACTAAATGCCCACAAGGCTGAATGTCATTCAAGTCCAGCAGCTGAGAACAATTTGAACTTTATTTTGCATCAAGTTTAATTTGTCCTCTTTTCATCCATGAATATTGAGACCAAAAAGTAAGAAAAACCTCTTACATTTTAAAATATTTTAAATAAGCAAAACACCAGCATAAACATTGAATTTATTGCAGGAGCAGGTCAGCAGAACAATAATGATCAGTCGGCTATGATGTGTGTGGAAATGAATCATAAAGAATCTTACAAAATGAAAAAAATGTTGCGTAAAGTCACAAATGAGCCAAATGAACAAATACATTTTTCTTTTTTCAAACATAGCATAAACAGAAAAGATTAAAATAAATGCATCCATAGTTATATAAATTGACAGATAATAAATCAATGAATGAAAAATTTGTTCATTAAAATTTGAACAACAATTTACAATTTATGTGCAATTGGTTCTTTTGCTTCAATTATTCCTGCATGGTTCATTTGCTTCAGTACTCCATAAGCAGTTAAAACCAAGAATGTTCAAATACCAACCAAAGCTCCTATCCAGCCCTCTGACTTTGATGGATAAGCCTGATAGACAAAATAAATTCATTGTATGCTGCAGCAGGCCACTGAAATGTTTAATTTGTAAAATGTCTACATGTCTGATAAAATTATGTAAACATATTTTCTGAAAACAGCGTGTTTGCTTTTTTCTGTATTTCATGATAATTTAATTCAATATTAAGAACTAAAGTAATTATTTAGAGGTCTACTTTTTTAATAGAATTGTGACACGTTTGGACTTCCATACCTCACATAAAAAAAGGAAAAGGAAGAAAGAGAGAAATATTTCTTACTGAGAGGTCGGCGGAAAACAAAATCCTCTGATTCCCTTTTCTGGGCCAAACTGATCAGAGAATACAATCCATCTGAAGACTCGTTGTCCTGCAGAAAACATGACGCAAACAAATTCAGACTGTCCAGAATAAGGTTTTATCTGCCCGGTTTTATCAATATACCCTCTTTGATTAACTTTACCATTAAAAAAGTTTGTTCGTACCTCGATGTAGCGAGTGAGTCCGGTCCCTGACAGCAGGGAAATGAGACAGAGCAAGAGCTGAGCGCGCAGAGCTGCGGACATCCTGAGAAGTGTTTCTCCACAAGTGTTCTCCGAAGCGCAGAGGGGGAGTAACTGCGCATCCTGCGAGGTGGCAGCTTTTATAGCAGCAAAAAGCAGAAAGGCAGCGCAACATCGGAGTCACTGAGAACGCACAGTTATTATTTTTAATCAGAAACCAGAAATAGTGGCTATTTAAAGCCATATTTGAGCATTTATGCATGCTCGGCGGCGTGGAAACTAATGACGGCGGATGATTTGATTAAAAGAAACGCGGCCTCATTAAAAGTCATGATAAACAAACCGAAGTGCAGCAGTGCATTAATTTTATAGGTCGCTGTTAGAATTCCTAAGCTGGAGGAGCTTTTTATCTCTTTTTGAAAGAAAAATAAATAAAGTAACATTCCCATGGTTTTCAGAAACTTTGGCTTGACCAAAAAGTAATGTTTTTGGATGTTGTTACTGATTTATAACATAAGAAGGGTCAACTTAAGCCACTGAATAAATTAACTCTGGGAATGTCTGTACAAATTCATCTTAAGTTGTTGCGTACCACAGCTATTTCTACAGACATTCAAACTAAAATGGGGCAAGTTTACACTTTTCAGAAATATTTAATATCAATACATTTAAAGTACAAACCTACTAATGGATCCTTCTAGTGTTTTGAATTTTGAGCAAAATCCTCTTTGAAAATTCAACAATATTATACGTGTCACTGTTATATCAGTATTTCTATTCAAGAAGATCAAAATTTTTGTGAAAATGCTGACTTTTATCTTTCCCAAACTTAGATGTGGTGACTTGTTCACATCTTCTCATCACAGGCGAAAAGATTAAGACTAAAATACTCTACATATGTGTCAATAACTGTCTAGACAGATGATGACATAAATCTGTCAGTTTAGCAGCACATTATGTTCATTAGATGGAAAAAAATATTGGAATCTTTTAATTGCATTAACCACAATCACTTTACTAATACTCTAATACATAGGTAATGGTAGAATTACCATTTGCTGCAACTACAACTGTAGGATATTTGGAGTTTCTCAACATCCAAACAAAAAAATTTCCATTAATTCTTCTTTGTAAAATGGCAAAAAGCTTAGGCAGGCTGGATGGAGAGTCTCTGTGAAAATCAATCTTCAAGTCCTGTCATAGATACTAAATTGGATTTATTTCTGCATATTGACTAGTCTCATAAAAACATTTTGATCCAGAACCACCCAGTACAGCCTGAGCTTTACTGGGTGGTTTTTTTCCAGCTGACGTCTCAAGTCTTTTGCAGGCTCTAACTGTGTTGTCTTTCCACACTGACCAGCTGTCAGGATGAGGACAACGGGATGAGGTAGTCATCCTGTTGCCACCTTTATGTGTTTACTGAGGTCATGTACTGTTTGTGTTGGTTTTAGTATCTAATATAGAGTCATGTACAAAGGCCAGCATTTCCAATTGTGTCAAATCTGGCCTTCTTTACCACTTTTCTACATGTTTGCTGTTTTCCATTGTGGCAAACTGACAGGTGTCTTATAGTTTCCCTTCAACAATGGCTGTTTTTTTTGCCACTCTTTCATAAAGGGCAGAATTGAGGAGAACATGACTCATAGCTGTTCTGTGGACCAAGGCTCCCATCTGACCTGTGGTTCTCTGCAGTTCCTCCAGAGTTACAACATTAATCAGAGAAGTCCAAGTGACCGTACACTTGATTCAAGTGTACGGTCATATCTTGGTTGGGTTGCAGTTTCTCTCTCTTTTTGTTTTTAAATGATGGAAATAACAGTTTTATTTGATATCTTGAAAGTAGAGATCTATTTCAACCTAACTTCTCCCTCATCCGTCTGCTGTGAAGCTGTTTGCTCACTACTGTTTGCTAACAAGTCTCTAAAGCCTTCATAGAATAGTTACATTTATTCTGAGATTAAATGGCAAGTATGAAGACTCTATTTATGCCACAGTTTGGTTGCAGTGGACTCTTTTGGGGCTGAGTGGGAAATAAATCAAAGGCATCACATTCTTGTCAATAAAAAAGTTGAAGATTCTGCACAATTTCCCTCCTTCTGGACTGTGGATCTGTGGGAAGGCGTGTCACCTTACAATTGTTTGGTTCCAGCTTCTTCCTGCAGCATGTCAATTATGTTTCCACAAGTTGTCTTCTAATCTGCATATCAGTGTAAGAATGTGTTTGTGAGTGTTGTGCTAGTGTAGGTAGCTTTGAGTGACTTTGAGCTTTGAGTAGGCCAACATAAATGATGTATAAATTCAAGCAATTTACCAGTTTCATTATATAATATGGTCGGTTTGTGTCGGTTTTCAACTAAAATCCCAATAGCACACACTGAACATGGCAAAATGTGAAAAAGCGGAAAAGATGCTAATAATTTTGCAAGGCCAGTTGGTTTTTGTTAATGAGTTACCACTGTAGCGTGACACAATCTGATTTTCTCTATAGTTTTGTTGTCTGTTATCTGAAACATCCAAAACGATACTTACTAGTTACTCAACTAAAGCTCTTCCACATGCTTTCTCTACGACTGATCCAGATCTTATTTTTCCAAACTGTGGAGTAAGTCAGGAATGGCATTATAAACCAGAAGGACCAGAATGTACGCTTGAAGAAAATTAGGCAGTTCACATAAAGACAAGGTTTGTGAAGTAATTTAGTTTGCAACCACATTCTCAAATGATATGTAGGAGACTAATTTTGGGTGTCTGTGCTGCATTTATGAAAGGTCAAACTCTCCCAGAGCTTAGAGCAGAAGATGATCGTTCTGTCAGTGTCCGTGTGCATGCATCCCATAAAAAAGCACTCACATTCTCACACTCGTCTCACTGAGTGTGCAGTTATATGCTGCTAATGATGGCTGACATTTTCTCTCACTGATGAAGGTCTTTGACGCCACACGCACGATTGTAAACCAGGGGGAAAAAGTAATGAATGAATGTAATGAGTGTTTACTGGAACAGAGACTCAGCCTGTTGTTTCACAATGCCGATGACCTATTCAAGGTGTATTACTGTCATCTTAAAATACCAGCGGCCGTTGATTATAATTAGTTGTCCTGCAGAGTCTTTGGTGTCTGAATTTATTAGCTGTGTAAGTTTGTTTTTTTAATGTGAAGGTTGAGAGAACTGGAACATGGTACGATTCTATCATGATGTGTATGGCTGTGTGTCCAGCGACTTTATGAGCTTAGTGTTTAAGCACTTGCAATTTAAGCTAATGTTGTGCAGTAGGTAAACAAAGTTGTTTCCAGACATATTTTATCTGACATGCCACAAGCAGTCCAGTGAAGCCGCTCTGAATAATCAACAAACGTAGATTATCAGTCTGTATGTTTGCAGAAATTATTATTTTCCGAAAGCATATTTTAATTCAGTTCAGTATAAATTATTTATATAGCAACAATTCACAACAAAAACATCCCTTGACACTAACATGTCCAAAAATGTTGCTTACCCATCTGCTTAAATGTATTAATTTATGTAAAAATTTATATTTTAAACATCATGTAAAAGTCAGCGTTCTTCAGTGCAAAGCTTTCAATAACTGAGCTCCAAACAGGAATGTACTCATTTGAATATGCTCATTCACAAGAACGCCAGCTGTGATGAAATGTATGTTCATTTAAGATTGTAGCTGAAAATAGGTGTTTTTCTTTTGGTGTTTCCAGGATATTACACAAGCTTTCATAAGTTAGCCAACGTTCAAGCAGCACATTGAAACTTTGGCTGGAATAAGATATGCTGAGGGCAAAAAAAAAAGGATAGGAGAGACTGGAGTAAAAGACTGGGTGGGGTTTCCAAAGCTGATTACGGAATTGGATGAGTATTGTCCAAACACCAAATGTTTGCTTTTTAGCATGCATGTCATGGTAGAACTAATACGGCACTAACATACTTATGTAATTTAAAAGAAAGCTAATGAGCCATTCAGACCAATGTTTTATTTTGTATTCAAAGAAGCATGAGTGAAACCACATGCACTCTTCAGAACAGCATCAATTCAAAATATAGACAAATATGTATGTTAGAATATGTTGTCCTAGAATAGAACATGTTAGAATATGTAATCTGTTAAAATGTAAATAAATATAATTAAAAAACAACAGATTTTAAAAAAAAGAAAACAAGGGAAGTGCCCACAGATTTTCTTTTAAGTAGACGAAAGGTTGTAGCACCATCTACTGGCAAATGTTAGAACAAAAATGTGGGTTTTTAACTGGTTTGTTATACTGTAATAAAATACACTGATCCGCTTAATGTTGTATTTTCACTGACTGTAAAACCTGTAAACTGTGCTTCTGCTTTCCTCAAGCACCATAATAATAGAAGCAGAACGTCTTGCTTGGCGTTAGTGTGATAATTGTCCCGCTGTTTGAATGTGACAGTCATCCTTCCATGTGGTCAGGGTTAAATCAGGCAGACTGTTGACGGCAGACATTATCGTTTAACCCTGCCTTACATCTCAGCATGCTGCCTCCTTTGGTGCACCTGCGCCCAGGCAAAGATAGCACAAAGCACTAAGTATTTTCCCTCTGCTCTTTATTGTGTGCTGACTCTCCTCTGCACACAGGCACTCGTGCTTCTTGTGTGGACCCGTCTGTCAACGCAGCAGTCCAGCCCTGCTCTCCTAAATGCCTGACTGACCCATTCATCTCCTGTGGGGAGCGTAATGAGTTGACCCTCCCCGTTTGGACCGGCCTGACAGAGAGAGATTACTTTAAAGTCTGCGTGGATTTTCTCACTCGCTCCTCCTCCTCATTCCTTTTCCCCTGAAAGTGGTTAAGTCAGGGTGCGCTAATGAGGAGCGATGGATAATGCACTCATCTTTTAATTACCTTCCAGCATAGTTCTTCAGAGAAGGTCTGGGAACTCCCAGCAGATGTTAGTCACTTTGTTAACCTTGCTTTTACCAGCTACAGTCTTTTGTTTTGCCTAATATATTTTGCAAATATAATAAACAATATGGATGGATTAATGGGTAAAAAATATTACACACCACTCTAACTGCAGAACATATTCTACAAAAGTATTATAAACTATATATCATAACCTATGGTTATGATATATAGATATGTATAGATATGTATATAGATAAAGGTAACATAAATCAAGGTTCTGGATTCAGAAATGAGTTTCTGCTTTCATGCATTGCAAAGGTTTAGTGATGTTTTTCATTTGTCACCAATTACAATAGAGAAGCAAAAAGGCAAATCTTTAACCATATTTGTGTTACTATTGATTTCTGTGCACACTACTCTCAGCTTTTCGTAAAACATTGTAACAGTACAATGTACGTTGTTTGGCAGAGTGAAATGCAAAGCTCTTTATCTTTTAAAATAAAAATTTTCCTTATATCTACTACAAGCTTTATTTCTGCATCCTTTTTATAGTTCATTTATAGTTTTGAATTAACAAAAACTATCCAGAATGAAAAAAACAAATGACCTGAGAAGGTGCTAACCAAGACAAAAGTTTCTGCTCCAAAAAGGGCGTTTTCAGGCATGACTTAAACTTGCAGTTGCTAAAAACCTTAAAGTTACAAAAGTATAACTTTCCAGCCAGACAACCAGAACTGTTTGTCAAGGCTTTCACAAACATACTGCACATACTGTACATACTGTACCAGCAAACACAGCATGGGAATGACGCTACCAGTAATGGTGCTTTGCTCAAAGAGGAGAAAATAATAAAAATATTAGTGCCATGAAATAGTAATTGTTTCTACATGCTTCTTTAATTTTTTGTCACACTTTAATATTTCAGATGGCCAAAATGTATTTTGTTAGACACAGATAACCTGAGTAAATACAAAACAATGATGCCATTTATTAATGCAAAAAGTGTTTTAAACCAGACGAGATCTATGTGGAACGACATTCTTCCTTAAACTGACGAGGAGCAACTTCCATCACTTGCAATAGTGAGTCTTTCACATCACTGTCAGGGAATTTTGACTTACTTTTCTTAGAAGAATAGTTTAATTTCAGGTTTCTGTGTTTTTAGTTATGCTACAGCATTTCCAGCAGATTAAGGCCTGGACTTTGATTAGGACACTCCAAGGCATTGGTTTTACTTTTTTAAGTAATTCAGAAGTGGACTTGCTGATGTTCAACATACAAACATTTCCTTGTTGGTGACGCCAGACACAAAGCGTCTTAACTTCAGTTTACTGCTGAGGCACTGAATTATATCACTGAGCTTCTGAAAAGGCCTTGACACTTCTAAAAAATTTGGATATGCATTGGAAATTAATCATTTTCCATGATATCAAGCAATGCTGATGAGAAGACTGTTTAAATATCTGACTGAAATTGGGAAGAGCTTGTTGATTGCTATAACATTTTTTTTAGATTTCTCTAAAACTTGTAATATTTCTAGTGGGTTTGTGTATATCTTAGGCTGCATGAATGATTCTGACCATGTCTTGATAAGAGAAAATCCACAATAAAGTTGTTTAAACATTGAAGTTGTTCTTTGCATAATCAGTAATAATAAAAACAAAAGTCCAAATGCAATATTAAAACCCAAAAATGTATTAGATGTGTCTGTAACTGATGAGTGTAAAGTCTGAGTGGCACATTCAGTCAGTGGAACTTGTATTTTGTTTTATTTTGGTTAAATTTGCTTAAGAGTAATACCCTTTATCCTGCATATCAAGTGTAAAGCTGTAAAACATGCCATTAATATACAGCTTTAGTTTCCCAGTTGGACGTTTCTTCACACTTTTTAAGTTTACATAAGGTGAGTTCACTTTTGGCACTCTGTAAATGTGTTCCTTTATCATCAAGCTTACACTGTGGTCTGGCCACTTTTATCCAGCCTAATAAACATTGATTAGTTCACATAATCAATGCACTCAATGACAATGATTCAGTGTGCTGCATAAATGTATTGACTGCAATCAGCCTTAAACTCCAATTCTCATGCATTTTCTGCATTTTATTATATCCCAATAAAATAATAATTATAGAACTTTGTGTATAGCTAGCAGACATATTCTATTAAATGAGGCAGAGATGAGGTGAAATATATATTGACAATCTGTCTCGATTATATGAAAAAAAGCTTTTTTTTTTGCAAGAATGCTGACACCTCCTCAAATCTACCACAGGGTGGCAGTGTTTAGCTGCAGTAGCCATTGAAGTAGCGTTTGCAAGTCTTTGTTGCTGTCTTATCGTTATATTTTTTTAAGACAAACTGAAAATGTACATAAATTAAATAAAAATGTTGACTTTTTGACTTCTAAAAATTAATAGCACTTTCATTTAGAAAATAATATTTAATTTTTCAGTAGAGGGAAAACTTCTGATTGTTACAATGTTCAATCACATCGGTCGCAATTAGTAAGAAAGAAAAGGGCAATATCATGAACACATTCATCTGGTCACATAATTTGATGGGGGAAGAAAATCTAAAATCAAAGCCCAAGTATCATGTATAAACTATTAAATGCAAAGTAAAATGACAGAAAACCCCAACACTGAGGCATGTAACTTTTCTACTAGTTTTTGTGGCCATGCATGACCGGTTCATGTAATGAATGTTGATAAAGTAGAAAAGCCGGTTTAATCAGGACGGATCGCTGTGCAGAGGTGGAGAATGTCAGAGAAAGCAGGCACAGCTGCTTAGTGAGAAATCCAATATTGACTGTCGGGATAAATGTCCTGCATATTCTCTCATCTGTCCCAGGGGCCATGGTATTATGCCTCTCACGTTAGCACTCCCTAATTGGATTAAAAATGGCTTGTTATTGGGAGAAAAATGACTGAGAAAACTATCATGATTATTGCCTCTCAACAATGTTGGCTCCCGGAGCTGGAGAGGTGAAATAATTGCCTTTGCAGCAGAAAATGTCAGAATCAGATGATGCATCAACCCGTAGCCTACAGCTGGAATGATTTGGACTGGAATCAACAACTAATTAAACATAATTGAAATCTAAGCTATTGTAGTTACATATAGGAGGAACGGCCTCATGAAAGCTAAATATTGTATGTATTTGAAGTAAGAAATGCAATACATGAATGCAATCATGAATGTGAGCTTATGCATAAGCAGAAATGAAACTGACAAATAAATCAGACATCCACTGGGCTTTGGTTTGTGCACCACCAGGAGCATCCATTAACAGAAAATAAATGCTTGACGTCAGAGAGTTGACAGAGACTCATTCATACTGACACTCTGGCTAAATTACACATAAGAGCTCTGATAACATCATCATTAAATATTGATTTTTTTTTAAGGGTGTGCAAAGCAGAAACAAATCCATGCATATTCAAGTATTTGGAGCAGACATGCTGGGGTGAGCGGCTACAAAGTGACTTCTGGAGAAAAGATGGACAGAAGAGAAGAGGAAGAAGTGCTAGAGGGGGAGGGAGGAATAAAAGTGAGGAAAGAGTTAAAGGACTGGGGGAGCAGAAAGAGATTTAAGGCTGAGGCTCAGAGCAGATGTTAGCATTGATGATGATGGATGTAGGTTGTTGAGATGCAGAGTTGTTATCATGAGAGGCACTCGTGGTCTTCTCTCTGCGCACTTTCCCCCAGATGTCACATTCTGGGTGTGATGAGTGTGTGTGTGTGTGTGTGTGGGGGTGGGGGGGTGCGTGTTTGTCACACAGAAACACTGAATTAGAGCTGGTATGATGAGCAACACACTTGCACAAATTACACTTAGTCTTTCTTTTCCAGAGCCGCAAACTGTGAATTTGGGTTTTCAAAAGCATTCACCCAAACACAAAGTAGTGGTTCGTTGCACATTGTACTGGAAACCCATTTTTTGTTTGGGTTTGGATTTGAACTGGGTCAGTCCAGCACATATTTGATCTGTACCATTCAGTCTTAGCTCTGGTTGTGTCGCTGCCGTCCTGCTGGAATGTGATCATTCAGTCTCAGTCTCAAATCTATGGAAGCCTCTAAGAAAATATTCTTGTAATTACATCAACCTACCCTCATATCAACTCTGATGAGCTTCCATGTTCTTGCTAAAATAAAAAAAAAAATACAACAGCATAATGCGGCCACCACCATGGTTTGTTCAGGCATATGTATTGCGCTTAAAATCTGTTTTCTTTTTTTTTTTGACAATAGCACCTACTTCCACATGTTCGCTGCACCTCCTTCATGGGCAGTGGCATAAATAACTTTCAGGACGTCAACATTTCCATCTTGCAACACTTCCATAGAGATCACATTTGGGAGGTATATGAATAAACAATACCCTATCAACAGATTCTCCTACCTGGGTTTTGTATCTTTGCAGCTCTACATGAGTTATCATATTCCCAGCAGCTGCTTATTTGCTTAATGATCTTCTTGCCCTGTCTGTCTGTTTCAATGACCTGCCTAGTCTTGGGAAGTTTGCATTTTACCATAGCCTGTCCATTTTCAGATCATGGATTATAAATACAGATAGGTAGGTTATATTGTCAGTACTTTGAGAAATGCTTAAAAATAAGAATATTAATTTGTTCCCAAATTTTATTTCAAATTTCTCCACAGCTTTAACCCTGACCTGTCTGCTGAGCTCCTTGGTCTCCTTGGTTCTCCAACAAACATCTGAGGCCTTCACAAAATGCATTTATGCTGCCATTGATTTACGCTCAAGTGGAATGTTTGCTTTGGATTTTATTTAGGTTTTCAGAATAAAGGTGTTTGAATACATATCAGCACTTTTTAGATGATTTTTTTATTTGACAAACATGTTTTCATTCCCTTTTACAGCTATGCTGCCTTTGTGTTGGTCTGTCTCACAAAATAATCATAAACTACAATAGTCTTTGTAGCTGTAATCAAACTAAATACAAAAAAGCCAGCAGGGTGTGAACATTTTTGCATGGTGCCATTTTTCGGTGCTACTTACTAATAGAAATTTCATTTATAGTGCAAACTAACACACTACTAAACGGCAGCAATGGAATACAACAAAGAGGAGTTTAGAGACTGATTGCAACAGATGAGGCTAATGAATAACTATCCTTTGTGCTCTTAGGTGCAGACTTCGTGAAAAGCAACTTCCTCTAATGGCTCAAATTGGATTGCTCTGAGGATTTTTCTACCTTTATCTCCCACAGGAGGGAGGTTACATTCCACTGTGTAAAACCCTGCATCGCTAGGTTACCCTTTGCATCCCTGCAATCATCTAACTCACAGACAGAAATAAAAATACAAGAAGCACACATGTACAAGTAAAAGCACTTATAAGCAGCAGGTGGTCTGTGTCTGAATGTTGAGTATGTTGAGTGGTGGTAACCTGCCTTACATTATAACTAACCAGATAAAAGGTGCTGGACAGAAACATGCTAGTAATTGATTGCTAATTTGTATTTTAGTTGTCCTCCATTGTGTCCTGACAGAGCTTTGCCTCGGGGTTATCTGTTCACTAACAGGCTCTTTGGCCTCACAGCAGGGAATACTAGTCTGTTGTGAGTGAATCAGACAAGCTCGTGTTTTTCTATGTGAATATTTTAATTTTAATTTTATTTTATAGCAAGCAGTATCACATTCAAAAGCTGTCAGCAGAAACTGACCTCATCCAAACTACAGACTCATTCAAAAGTGTTATATTTTGAAACATAAATATAATACACACATAAATATATAAACGTAACTTAAATTAAAATGGAACATGTTAGATTAATTAAACACAACATAATGTTTTCAAGGATTTTTTTTCTGTTTCTTATGATGATTTTCCACTTACAGCAAATAAAAACTCAATTTAATTTCCTAGAAGATTTTAGCATTAGATCATATCAATAAAATTGTTTTTAATGCAGACATGTGAGCTTATGGCTGGACTGTGGAATAGTTGATAGCACTGCTGCCTTGCAGCAAGAACATCCTGGGTTCAAATCCCTTTCAGTAAGACGTTTGCATGCTCTCCTTGTCGGTGTCTCTCCAGGTACTCTGACTTCCTCCCACATTCAGAAACATGACTGTGAGGTAAATTAGTCTCTGATTTGTCCATAGATGTGAGTGTGTCTAAATGGTTGCTGGATCCTGTCCAGGATGTTTCCTGCCTGCTGGAGATACACAGGCGAGACCTGTGACTCTGCAGTGATAAGCTGGAATGAACCATGGATGGATGGACAGGAAGGTTTAATGAAAAGAATGCTAAATACCCTTCAGATTGTTATTATTAAAACTAAAACACTTCTAATCTGTCAATCAAGGCTCAGTGGAAAACATTTTCTGTTTTACTGAATATGACTGTATATATCTAACGTGTTACAGCAGATTGCCTTGCAAAAGGATTTATACCCCTTGAATCTTTTCCATATTTTTGATGTTTTAACAAACTTCAAAGTCTCTTAGCTGGATTTTATGCAATGGATTTTATTCAACAATATCCTCTATTGTTTCCACAATAGAGGATATTGTAAAATAGCAAGAAATGTTACATGTTTTTCAACAATTTTTGAGAAATTTAAATATTAAAAGTGTACCGTTCATTTGTATTTTTCCCAACCTGAGTGAATATTTTTGCAGAACCTCACTCAAATCTTCTTGCAGCCTCCACTTTCTTCCCACTGTTGCCCTGTATCTAACTCCCTGTTAAACATACCTGCTGTTTCCCTAGATAGTTTGTGGCAAACTTGTAACAGGATAATTTGTTTGTTTTTTCAGCATTCACTTTATTCTTGCCGATGTGCCAAATAGCTGAGATTTAGAGAGTAATAATAATTATCCCAGCCAAGCTGTGGATCTCTGTAGCTCCTCCAATGCCTGTTTGCCACTTCTCTGATTAATCCTCTCCATGCTCAGCCTGTCAGTTTAGGTGGATGCCTAAAAAGTGTTGTAGGAGACATTCACAGCGAATGTTTTATATATTAACTCTGCTTCAAATTGCTTTTCCACCTTTATCCATACATGGTGTGTTCCCTCATGCTGTTTGTTTAATAACTGCTTCACAAAGCGGTTGTATTTATACTAATAATAAATTACATATTAGATTCTACACAAACCATATTTAAATTTATTTACAAAATTTTTTTTAAAATCTCGCATTTTTTGTGTGTACGTTTATTTCATATCATTTATATAAAATACATCAAAGTTTGTTGACATAATGTGACAAAATGTGAAAATATTCCAGGGGTATGAGAACTTGTGGTATCAGCCACTGCTGCAACCACATCTATCTCCCTCTCTCATCAGTGCATGAGAAATTGCCTAATGAGGAATGGGTCGCACATTTCCACAAACTCATTAACCCGCGAGCGAGTGAGACTAATTGCAGCGTTTGGGTAATGTGATTTCACATCTGTTACTGCAGCCCAGGACACAGCAGTCGGCATGGGGCCGGATCTTCTGGGCTGAGTCGGAACCTAGAACTAGATTCCCCAGATCTGCAGAGACAACCAAACACAGAGAGCCGGGCCAACAGTGTATCAGCTTCAGTCTGGATGGGGCAGTCAGAGCAGAGCCGGGGTTTGAGGGTTCACTCAGCTGTCGGACTGTATCGTGTAAATGCATGCTTGTTCAGGGTAGGTGGCGGTTCTGGTTCCGTTCTAGTAAAAAAAAAAAATTATTAGAGAAATAAGCAATGGGGGTACTACAGAAAGCTTCAGCAAAGAGGACACGATACATAAATTAAGACGATATAAATTAGTTTCTTGAGTTTCTGATACGGTTTGAACTGTAACTTCAATTAACGGTGAAATTAAATGAGCATAAAAAGTTACTTGAACTGACCATGATGAGAAACATGTTTTCGTAGCCTCGCAGTTCTCGGGTTTTGAACTAAGCAGATACTAATGTAAATATTACTCTGTGTATCAGTAATAGACAAATAACTATTTATTCATATAAGATTAAAAGTTTACCTAAATGCAATATCACAAAAATACCCGACTTCTCATTGTGTCACTATAAACATATTAAAAAAGCCACAAAATTTAGGGTTATTACTTGTCTTCGTATACTCTTACAAACCACTGTATGTTAATAGAAAAGGTGGGCACCAACTGCTTAATTTGGAAAAAGTAATACTACTTTCGTTAATTGTGATTAATCCTTTGTTTAACCTCCCTGCATTGTTACAGAAACTCCAATTATAAGTTTACAGGCAGCGAGGCTGCTGATGGTAATGCCATATCTCATCAATTACCATCCCGTGACCATAAATTGGCCTCAGCGCTGCGGCGACGAGATGAGGTTAACATGCTGATTAATTTGAGCTGCTGTGATTTTCAGGCTCAAGTTGACACTTATGCTCTTTGACACAGAAAGCGAGGTCCGCCCGCTTCTCATAATGGAGTAAAATTTTATTTACCTCATTCAGGCCTGCTCCCGAGTCTCGTCAGGATCGTTTGAAATTAAAGCAAGAACCGGTAAGATGTTTTCTTATTTACAGAGACTTTAGAAAAAAAATTGAAAAATTGAATTGTAGTTGACTTATGTTTGATCATAAATTTACTTATGATCAAACATAAATAGACTTCTTTTATACCAGAGTATTTTTGTTTTTGTTTGTTTTCACTGTTATCACACTATTCATAAACACGACAAGACTGGCTACATTAGAAAAATGAGACTCATTTTAAGTACTTTGCAAAACCGAATCACTGTTTTATCATCATGTTATTGACTATTGACTTATTTCGTACATTTGTCAATAGCTTACCTGCATTTTCTTTTTCACAAAAAGTCAACTGAACTTTTGCTGTTGCTTTATAATGATTTTAAACAATTGATATTAAATCTAGCACCACCCCTCGGCTATGAGGGAAATGTTAATTTCTTACTATGAAAGAATTAACATCATTAGCCCGTGAATCGCTGATCCAATTTGAATGATATTTCTGATGCATGATTATCGACTCTGCTCACTTGATTTGCATCAATGGGGAACTTTAGCGTTATTCTGTCTTTAATGCCGTTCTTTCTTGGGTCTTTTAATCAAAATAACCTTTATCGACTCCAGGTGAATCCAATTGCATTATTGAAATCACAAACCAATATTGTTTTTACTAAATGAGGCATTCATAAATATAAATCTAGAATTTGCTCCCAAATAGGATCCCATATTAGGCTAATTGCGTATATGAAGCAGCTTCAATATGCGTAATTGTTTTATTTATTATTTACGAAAACAAATTTGTTACAATAGACTGAGCCAGTTATGCCAATTGTATGTTGCTTGCACAAGATCTTGATTTAAATGTACAAATCATATTCCTTGTGAGTCACAGTGTATTCCTAGAACCGTGGGCATGTTTACCCACAGTCCATTCAATATCCTCAGCAGGGTGACCGTCACGGTTAAAAGCAATGACCGTCACATCAGAGCCCGACATCTTTACCGCCGCCATGAGCCACTGTGAGACCAGTCATCCTTCATAACTGCTTTAACCCTGTCAGCTCATAAACACGGTCAAAAAAAGCGTCTCTGGGTCTCTGAGCGATGACCTCAGGCTGCACAATCATCTGCGAGAGCAGCTTTTTGGTGCCTACTGGAAACAAGCACCCACACAGCATGATGCTGCCACGTGTTAATGACGTTAAATTGAACAGAGTCGCACATCCTCATTGTTTCGACATTCTTGAAAAGTACTTTTATTCGTTTTGTTCATTTTTAAACTGGTACAAACCCGTCGATATGGTGCAATCCGATGTAAGATCAAACATTTAAGAAATGTGTCAAGTAATAATAGCACATACAATAAGTTAAAACATGTCACAAAAAGACCAGCGTGTACAGCAAGAATGTTTTATCTACACAAAACATCCTAAAACAGAGTATAGGCCATCTGAAAGGTAGTCGTTTTGTTCACACGGTTATGTTTTGTTAATTTGATTTGATCCCGACACAGGTGTCGGTGTGAGTGGGGGCCGTTTCTCCCTTCATCAAAAGGCCAAATTCCCCCACACAGAGGACGCCTGAGACTCAACTCACAGGCTCTCAGTGGAAGTGGGGTCCGACTGATTTATAATACCTGTCTGACAAAACACAACATCACCTGGATACATTAAAGTGCGTAAAGACACACTCAGTGAAAACGTAAATACAAGGATTGTTTGGCTCTCATTAATTAAGACCTATAATCTAGTGATCATACAATAGCATTTATCATTAAGTGTTGATAAAGTCCTTTTGAAATAACAAGAGAAAGAACTCCAAACTCATTTTTCCCGATCTTGTCCATTTGTCTTGTTCGTCTCCATCCTGTTCTCTCATTTCTAAGTAGCAGGAGTAAAAACAGAAGAAAAGCGCAGGGCGGATCTGGGACAAGAAGCCGGGAGGAGCAGGATGAGGTGAGCTGAAAAGTCACTAAGTGAAACTCATTGACACTGTGTGCTCCAGCGCTTTGCGCCTCAGTGACGCGATGCTTGTCCCTCTCCACATATCACTGTCCGGGGAGCTACACAGCTGCGGGGAGCCCGATACGTTCGTGGGGCCGGAAAGGGACGCCGACATTCCCGGGAAAGGCGTCTGGTAGAGGTGGGACTGCAGGCCGGAGCCATTGGAGGACAGGCCGTTAGAGAGGCCCATTGAGTTTGGCGGCGGACCCGGACCCAGGCTGCACTGCGAGAGGGACTGCGCCATGCCCGGCTGACGACCCAGGGCCGGCGGGAGCTGCAACTGGGAGACACCGGGCATCCCCGTGGCCCAGCGCGAGTCGTTGGCGTGAAACGAGCACAGGCTGTTCTCCATAGCGGCCGCTGCGGAGAACTGCGGCAGGCCAGGCGTTGGGAGCAGCGTCCCTGGGGCGCGGAACACGTTGGTGGTCTTCTTTCTTTTCTTCCACTTAGCGCGTCTGTTCTGGAACCAAACCTGGATAATAGAGAAATAAAATGCGCACAGATAAAGACACTGAGAAAATAAGAGAGAGAGAAAAAACATGACCTAAAAGAAAAAAATGTTTCCGGTTCCTCCTGGGAGGTGGTAGTTTGGATACAAACAGAAAACAAGATCCTTTCAAGAGATACGTCAAATTGTTTTAAGTGTTATTAAATCTATAAAGAGTTAATTTATAACACATGCTATTGACTGATATGTTTATCAATTCTCAACGGAGGAGTTCTTGATTTTGATTAACAAAGAAATTTCATAATTATCGCCGACCTGATTACTAATCCGTGGCTAGCAATAAAAAAAGGCCGATCTATCTATCTATCTATCTATCTATCTATCTATCTATCTATCTATCTATCTATCTATCTATCTATCTATCTATCTATCTATCTATCTATCTATCTATCTATCTATCTATCCATCTATCCATCTAGGGAATGCATTTGCTGAAAATTGTGACTTGAAAGGCACTTAATCTGGAGGTAAAGACTTTATTACAATGACAATAATTAAATATAATTTGCACTGTTGTGGCTAATCCGTGCACATTATCCAGAATCCCAATTAATACAAAATAAAATTCCAGAATTTAATTTAATTTCTAATGGCATTGATTTTTCAGAAATATATATATTTTGTTTGTTTTGTACTGATTAAAACCGTGATTAAAATGTTACACTCTAAACACACATGGCTGGCTTCACTTTATAAAATCAACTAAAGAAAAAACAACAAAACAGAAAATATGCCCATCTTCCATAGACCCGCTTGGCAAAGCTTTTCAGAAAGAACTGAACGCGCACCAGGCGCTGAGCTTTTTAAAGATTTCATCATCTTCGCGTGTGATTAATGCGCGCGCAGGCCGCGAGTCGATGCCACCGTATTAAAAAGTGAAATCTCGCTCTCATTCCGCTCAGCCAGCCGTGAAACGTCGCCCAAACCCATTACATTCGAGGGGGGAAAGAAAATGCAATTTCTCATTCCATTAAAAAAAAAAGTACAATATATTCTCGAGAGTCCCTATTAAGACATCGCTGATGGAGCATTTTAAAGGAGAGGCTGTGCAAAGGCATGCAGGTGGGGACCAGCACGCCCATTTAGGGTCTGCACCTGCACGGTCAGCACTAATGTTTACCAACAAAAGCCGAGATGCAAAGACAATCTGCGCAGCGTGGAATAAAGAATTGATTGTAAAGGTGACTAATGATTATTCTGCTTTTATTGCTTTCAGAGGAATAATTTACATGGATTTCACATCAGTGGTTAATAATCCATTCAGTGTTATAAATAAAACTGAAATTAGTTGGTAATGGTTTGCTTTCTTGTTGCCTGGTTTATGTTCTAGGATGCCAGCTTTAAAATAAGCATTGTATGCGTTATTGAATTTAAACCGCTCTCCAGCTTAAATATGTTTGTTTTTTTATGGGGATATTTTGTTTAAAGAATTTAATTAATTAATCGCAATAAAGATGTAAGACGAAAATCCCTAAAGGGTAATTACGAAATAAAGATGTAATTATTTGACAAAATTGTGGTTTGTAAAGGATCAAACAAGGAAAACAAAAAATATTTTTAAATTGTATTAATAAAACACTTTGCTTGATTACATTTCACAAATTTCATAGCATCATGCTTCACGAATAAACGAGTCTGACTGCTTGACGGACTTCACGCTTATCTGTTCATGAAAACTACTTCAGCACCTTGGACAGAGCATTTGGAAATTTAGGTGGCTTTGTACTTACAATTGACGCCTGTCACAAATTTTTTATTTTTTGTTAAAGTTTAAACACACTTTGGTGTTTTTTTTAGTAATTATTTCTTTTGACTTTCACTAAAAATGAAACGATAGTTCCTATTAATGCCGGATAACTCACTGTCCACAAACCTGAAATAGAAAATATATCTCTATATATATATGAACGCACCTTTAATTCCAGGCTCTATATGTTTTAGCAAAAGTACATAAAGGCGCGCATTTAGTTTAGTATTTCGAACATTTTAAAAAAAATACATTACGATTCAAAATAACTTCTTTAAAGATTTATTCAATCTTTATTAAAAAAAACTAAAAAGGAGAGAGAAAAACTAATGAAATATATCCGATAAGCCTCCCAGGTGCGATTAAAACTGAATTTCGCTCAGACTCGGAGAACCTCAAGCCCAGCCGGCAGCAGCGTCTGAAAGCAGCAGGTTTAACTTGGTCGCTTACCTGAACTCTGGACTCGGTGAGGCCGATCCTTAGCGCCAGCTCCTCCCTCATAAAGATATCGGGGTAATGGGTCTTGGCGAAACTGCGCTCCAGCTCGTTGAGCTGCGCCGGGGTGAAGCGCGTCCTGTGCCGCTTCTGTTTCTGCTGGCTGGCGGACTGACCGGAGCTCTGCTGTGGCTGCTGTTGCTGCTGCTGTTGCTGCTTCTCCTGCTCCTGTTTCCCGTTTACCGGCATACCAGCAGAGTTGGACCCCACGGTGGTGATATCTTCCCCCGGTAGGAGAGTGGATCCCTCTACGGAGTCCGAACCAGGGGCCATGTCTCCCGGATGCCCCTGGTCCGGAACCCCACCCCCCAGTCGGCACTTGAGAGCTTCTCTATGCCCAAGGAGCTCCGCAGCATCCTTCATCCCTGAGAAGATAATGAGGATTTTCAATCAACCAAAATTTCTTACTTCTGAGTATATTAAGTAGAATGACAAGAAAAATGCATGCACTGTGTGAATTAAAGATACATTTCAAAACTAATGAATAAATACAACAAAAAACTGACATTTCTTAACTTTTAGAATCAGCTAATAAATCACAAAAAATTAAATTATTGATACAAAAAGAACTTCCCTATCTAACGTATCAACATCAAATAAGAAGTAGAAATCTTACACTGGAGTTTCGGGCCGGAGTTTAGTGATGATAACTCACCGAGCCGAGCATCCAGGAGGTCGGCGTGAGAGAGCATCGCGTATCGCTCCAGGGCGAAAGGCTCTAGGAAAAAAATCCCGTAACTTTGGGGCAATTTAAAAAAGTATATCGTCTAAATGAACGAAAATTCAGTTTGTGGTTAAAAAAGGAGGTCCCTTGCATTATAATGTCCGTTAGAGCGACGGGGAGGCGCTTATTAGTTGAAAGAAGTCGTGAGCTTCCTCGTATAGGAGCCAATCAGAGCGGGAGCTTGAAAATGTCACCGATGTGATTCCCCTCCTCCTCCTCCTCTTCTTTTTTTCCCCTCTAGGTTTTTTTTTAAACACACCTGCACACTGGGATGCAGGCACAGACCACAGAATTAGTACAATTCAATCTTCTGCCGATTCATCCTCTGATTTATTAGCGTTTCCTGCAGAAATTATTCAATATTTAACATCTTAATGTGTTTAAGCTCATATAGAAACCTGTGCAAAATGCTGGAGATGTACAGATGGAAGAGCTGACCTTAATTCTGCTTGAGCATCGTGAAGCAGTTTGGATGACAAAATATTATAATATAATCACAGATAGGAAAACGTCGGTTTAAAAGAGCTGGGTCATTGATTATTTAGAAACTGGGGTTGCTTTTATAAGTATATACATATAAAAAACAAAACAAAACAAACAAAAAAAACTGAAATTGAATTTAAGCTTAGCCCGTGGCAAATATTTCGACCACTGTTTGGCGGACTTTTTATTTTATTTTACTTTTTATTTTTACCAAAAGTAAATAAATTAATAGTTAAGAAAAAATAAAAAGCTCATAACCCCCGCATTACCCCTTGGTGTCCAACTCCCCCCCTCGTCCTTGGACCACAAACAAAACAAATATAGCTCCCATTTCCCCCCGTGGCAGGTGATTTGTGGAGACAAATCGAGGAAATAAATAAATAAACGAGAACAGATGGATTTAAGCTCCGTTAGTGATCGGCCGCTTTAACTCCCATCGACTTTTTATCAACTCCGGTTCAATTAAAGGTATTTAGGCCTGTTTGCTTCAAACAAAATCAGACGTGCAGGACCCTAAACGGCCGTGCCCCTTTAGCAGAAGTCCATGAGTAGGTCTATTATACAATTAACAGGACAGTCATCGATCTGCGCTCCGGTCTCACTGCTTCAGACTGCGGTGCTTGTTTCAGAAGCGGCTTCTGGCAGATGTCAGGGGGGGAGACTGGTGAATAGACCACCGCCTGGGACTAAATAGTTTTTTTTTTTGCTGCCGAACAAAGGAGGCGTCCGAGCGAGGATCCAGCTCATCTTTTTTTTTTTTTTTTTGCTCCTCGGGGCGCAGGGAAGTATAAGCCTATATGCGTGGAACAGCGTGAAAACTTAAGGAAATGGGTTGGCGCATGGGTCCACTGAGATGGAGGAGCGGCTGATGAGCTCCCGGAGGTTCAGGAGAAGCAATCAGGAGCAGCAGCAGAAAAGGCTCGATTTCATTTGATCCAAACGTAGCAGACCAGGTGGAAAGAGAGAGGAGAGCGGAACTCCTCAGGTTGTGAGGGGCCTGAGGCAGGGGGACATGGTCAGTATGATTTGGACGACGCTTGATATGCAGGATAAGGAGAACTGATGTGGAAGCGGAAGTGTAAAAATCTACCATAACGACTCAGCTGTAGTAAGGAAATATATATTAAGTATGCAGATAGATCCAGATCAATTAATCTTTTTTCAGTTTTATAATTAAATTTTGTATAATCAGAGTTCACTATGTTATTTTTGAAAATGTCACATTTGTATTAATTATTGCACAATTATAATATCTTATTTTAAATCATAATAACCACTATGTTTTGATAATAAAATAATATAATCAAGACAAATAAAATAATGAACAAATCCATTTTTTAGATAGATATTAACCCGTTACTTCTAGTTAAATACATAAAAAACAACAAAAACAGCCGGTAGAGTGAACATTAGCGTGTCCGATCCTCAGACTGTAATATATAAGCTGTTATAAGAGGAACCCCCCCTAAAATGGGTCTATGTCTCACTCAGCCTCCCTAACTGGACCACATCAATCTTCCCCAGTAAAAACACGCTCACGAACGATCCTCTCGGGTTAATGCGGCGCATCTGAGTGCAGAACGGCTGTTTACACGCGAGGAGACGCTTTTAATGGAAGCGCACCAAAGAAAAAAAAAAGCCCAAAACAAATGCAATTTTGTAGAGCAATTTCAGAGATCAGGAATTCCGTGTCTACCCTTTTTTTTTTTTTAGAAATCACTCTGCGTTAAATCCATTGCTCATATGGGCCTTTGCAGGCTAAAACAAACGTAGTTGCAAGGATCAGATTCTTTCCACCGCAACCAAATTGCAACATGCGGGCCAGGAGGCAGGCTGCTTGTTTCTTATGCTCCGGGCCCATCACGTCGCCTCGCAGGCACCTGCATTCACTCAGTTATACAAATCTAAAGGGAAAATCGATTTTCTATCTGCAGGGACGGGACGCGGAGCAAGTCATACCCAGTTTTGTGTGTGTGTGTGTGTGTGTGTGCAGGTGATTTGACAGTCATAGGAATAAGAAAGCAGAACAATGACTGCGGCTGGATCTAAACACAGACAGTTGAAGCCCATAAAGAGGCTTTCCTCTTCGGTCACCCAGCCTGGGCTGCACCACCCGGTGCATCTCATGCACCAATTAGGCCGGCCGCCCTCCGCCTGGTGTCCGCTCCCTTCTTGATGCGGAGCACAGAGTGGTAATCACGGCATCAAATAAAATAATCAGCAAAGAAGAGCCATTTCCTTAATGAAACAAAAGGGGCTGGTGTCACGGAGAAAGGTGGTGTGGTGGCGTCAGGAGTTTATTTTGGAGTGGGGGGTGATTGTGGGGGTTATTAAAATAGCACTGAAAGCCACAGTGGGTCTGATTTGCATGTCGGTGTTCTCAGTATAGCTTTAAAATGTCTCATTACCTGGTGCCAATGTGTGACCCCACGCTGCAAATGGTCTGTCTTTAGGGCGCGCCAATAAACCCGCAGGGTAGCTGCAGCTGGGTGGAGACCAACATGTTTATTGGTCTCATACAAGCAAAAAATTGAGATTTTCATTCTTAATAATCAGTTTAAAGAAATCACCGATTTCTTTTAATTCAAAAACAGAGATTACTTTATGATCAGTCAATAATCAGAGCGAAACAGCAGCTCAGGGCCACCAAACC
Organism: Phalloptychus januarius; assembly: GCA_902982915.1. Taxonomy (NCBI): domain Eukaryota; kingdom Metazoa; phylum Chordata; class Actinopteri; order Cyprinodontiformes; family Poeciliidae; genus Phalloptychus; species Phalloptychus januarius. The sequence goes on from CADWAE010000482.1 coordinate 6,949,344, forward strand.
AACAGGGGGCCCACAAGAGCCCCAGTCACACAAACCAGGCTTATAAGCGTCACGCTCTGGTTTTAATTGTGTGTAATAAAGCTTGTGATCCTTGATCTTTAAAATGTTATATGTAAATCAGTTTAGTCGGATTGCAAAGAGTTTTCTTCTTTTTTTAAGAAAAATGTTCTGTAATTTAATTTATGCTTTGCCCCAATGAGATGGAGGGTTCCCTGTGCTCTCTCAGATAATTTTCATTAGGCCAACCTCAAACTTTTTTAATTTAATAAACATTTTTTTAAATTATAGTATTGTCAAACTTCAGTGTATTTAATCTATTGCGTTTTAGAAGAAAAAAGCAATAGATAGTTGTGAAGGGCAAGGAAAATAATACATGGTTGTCAAAGTCACAAATAAACATCTGAAAAATGTGCCACACATACAGTATATCTAATTACTTTTTTATGCATTTGCCCCAAATTAAAAACCTTTGCAATCAGTTGCTTTCAGAAGATTTGCTTAGATAACATTACAAACAGCATCAGGAAGTTGAAGGAACACAGCAGACCTGGCAGTGATAAAGTTGTGGACATATTTAAAACGAGACGCCTTCTGGTCAGCAACTCCACAAATCTGGTCTTAGTAAGAGAGGCAATTTAATTTAAAAAATTTAAATATATCCTCAAGACGCCTTGTTTGGAGCTTATAAGCAATAAGCGCTGGTCATCTGGTCAGATGATGCTAAAATAAAACATTTGAGCCTTCCTTCAAAACGTTGTCAGTTTTAATTCTAAAGCTGTACATCGTCCTAGTTCCATCTTCACCACGGTGATGGTGATATGTTGTAGGCATGCTTTCTGTTGTGTGGTACTTGGTCAACATTGCTGAGAATGTGGTTGAAGCTAAACACAAGGCAATACGAGAGAAAAACCTGAGGCTGAAAAGGTTTAAGGAGATGGTTTGCCTCTCAACTGGACATAAACCCTAAATATAAAGCAGGAGCTAAAGAGAAACGGTTGAAACTCTGACAATACTTGAACACAGCTTTTCAAAGAAGAATGGAATAAATGGTTAGATTCTAGATGTAGAACACAAAACTGTGCCAGGCTTTTCTCATTTTGAAAATCATAAATTGTTTTTCTTTAAATTCCTTAAATTTAAAGGAATAAACACTTATTCTGTGTTTTGTTTTTAATATGTTAAAATTTGTTATTTTTATATAAAAAAAAACATAAAAAGACCCCTCTAACTTTTGAGTTGGATTTTTTTTACCTCTTTAGAAAATAATATTCTTATTTAAAGCATGGTTTTACCCTGTTATCAATCTATTTATAGTCAATATGAATTTGAATTAAGCAACCCTCATGTAGTTAAGTTGATGCAGTATAATGATCACTGTTTCTTCCAGTCCAAGCTTTAGTAACTACATGTATACTGTAGCTAAAATGCATAAATGTGTGAGCATGGTTAATACAGGCACAAAAGAAATCAGCACAATGGCCATATTATAGGCAGTTTAATGTATGAACATGACTTCAAACAGGTTCTCGAGTTAAATAAAAAAGCACGATAATAAAAAAGAAAGAAAAGAAATGAAACTTTTTTTTTTTTTTAGCTTTTCCCCACATATTTTAGAAACATGTCCGACTTGGACCAGGTTGTGAAAACAAAGCTTCTTTCAAATCTGTTGTGACAGCCTGTTGGCTGAGGAAAGCTACTGAGGTTTTACTGTAAACCTTGAGTAAAAGCTTGATTCCTACTCATCATGAGGCCAATGTGTTTCATGACACGGTGTTAACGTTTGAACAGAAACATCCGTCAGGTGTGAAGCTTCTATGCAAGATAGTCCAATTAATGCAAATAGTCAAAAGTTTTTCATGTTAACTGATTTATTGTCAAAATTCTTTTTGGCTTTTTTGCATTTTCATTTTGTACGAGAATGATGGAAATAGCAAAACAAGGAGGAACACAAGAAATATTTGAAAAACAGGATAACTGCAAGAAAGATAAAGAAGAGATTTGGACAAATACATGCATAAGTAGACTATTTATTCATTTAATTAATAAAGTCTTAAAGCGAACTGTATTTAAACTATATAAATCTAAAATTGATTAATTTGTTTGGCTTAGTTATTAATTATATTTTCCCTGATTGTATTATATCATATTATATTACTTTTGTAGATGGAAGAGTCTCTTCTCCCTGACACTTTGACTTTCCCTCAAAGTGTCAGGGAGACACTTTGAGGGAAAGTGTCTCCCGTCTGTTAGAATATGTTCTTGCTTAAGTCCAGTCATTAGTGGGTCTATTACTGCAGGTCCGTCATTAGAAAGCATTAAGGCACCACTGAAGGCAATGAGAATCTGTGCAAAGTGACAGAAACCATATTTCACAATGCAATCTGCAAGAGTGCATGGACGACATAACAGAGACAACAGCATCAAAAAGTAATCCAATATTAATGTGTGAAATATTTCTGTTTCCACAGCAAAACCAGGGATATGTTACTGGACAAGACCTGAATAGGAATAATTGTATTAATTATGGGGTATTATATGCTGAGAATAACTTGCTCACACACATTTTGTGCCCCTGAAATTCAGGATAAAGTGGGAGGACTTGGGTCAGTAGTGCCTCTGAGTAGCTTGAAATTAGAAACATGTGCTGGTAATTATGAAACTGCAGCAAAGCCACATTGTGCAATTTAATGCCTCAGCAAATTAAAGAATAAATGGGATCAGTCTCTTTGACCTTGCTCAGTCGGACTTGATCTACCTGATACTTCACTCACTCACAGCCAGGAGTCCAGGTAAAAGTCACCTCTGCAATTTGAAAGCAGAGCAACGAAACCAGTACAATAAAGCCCAGTTGCACAGACACTATGCTGCTGCTGACCACAACCCTTCCAAAGCTTCCTCATGTTTTCAGTGCTTTGCTCACTCTGCCTGCTCAGCTCGCCTCTCACTTCAAAAGCTCCACACTCTCCCATCCATCCATTCTCTTTATCTCCCTTTCCTCTCCTCCCTCCCTCCTCTCTCTGCCACATTTCTGCCGCCACCCTGCTAAACACGGCTCACTACCCCTCCCAAGATTAATTGATCATCAATTTAGCTCTAATTTGGACCAAGTCAGCTGGTAAATGGGGCAGTTTTCCCTGATTGTTAGTGAAATGTGCGCAAGTACATTGATAAATTTTGATTATTTATCAATTACAACCAAATGAACTAAATCTATTGAATAAATTCGAGCCTGATTGCCATAATAGAGTTTGAAAATATGGCTATTGATAATGATTCCGGCTAATAGTCTTTTCCGGTCGTGGCTGTCGGGCTTGTCGGAGTGACAACACAAAAGTAATTTTTCACAGAATCAGCTCAGTGACTGCGAGGCCGATCTTTCATTAATCAGTCACATTATACGTGACGCTTTCCACACAAAGACTCAAACACTTTGTCATATTTTGTGTCAATTACCAGTCACTTGGTTGTGTTCCATCAAGACATCTTGTAATAGTTAACATATGCTAAGGTAAAGCTCCCCTGTCCCGCCCTCCAGGAGCTGTATTTGGAGGGGGAAGAGGGGGATACTGTCTCTGTTTGGGCTCATGATGGAATGGGGCCCTGCATGCTCTTAATTTCTTATTTTCTGGAGCCCAGACACTTATAGGAAGGGTGGGGCACAGGCTTTTTAAATGAACCTGCCACCATGTTTTCCCAAAGTTAATGGAAAAGCAGCTTGCTGGAAAATAGAAGAGGGGGGAAAAATGGAATTAGGTTCAGAGGCTTTCTCGCACAATAACAAGGGATAAGTATGAGCTACGGGCCTTATTCCCACACAGACATAGAAATTGGTGCTGTCATTTCCTCACAGCCTCACGCTATTAACTAAAAATCTGTTGTTTTAGATTTAGATATTTTTAAATCCGTCCTGAAGCTCACAGACACATTTAAATGATTTCCAATGCGAGATCAGCTGAAGACTGAACACAGTTTCAGTCAGAAGTTTACATACACTAAAGAAATGTTTGGATAAGTCAACAGGAGGCTTTCACACATGAGAACATCATGGAAACTGTCAAGCAAGGTAGTGGCAGCATCATGGTGTGAGGCTTTTTCACTGCCTGTGGTGCGGGTGCATTGCACAGCATGGATGGAGTAACTGGGGAGGACTGCAAAGTATTTAACTTCTTCTGAAATTAATTATACAGTTGAAGCTTTGACATAATTTGGTATTCTATTAATGATCAAAAATGTACACCAAAACTAGGATTAGAATGGGTATAGAATCAAAATAAGCTTCACTGGCCAAGATTGTGTGGTAAAACAATCTTGGCCAGATTGTTTCAAAGGAATTTGACATGTTTTATGCACTCAATAGACATTAAGTATATATATGGAGAACTTGAGAGGAAATAAAGGATGTGTGGAGTCTGAACAGGGTTTAGCTACCCTTTTTCTGACCCTTGACCCTCAAGTAAGCTAGGATTAAGATTTTTTGAAAATATGCAAACTGTACTTTTAAACCCAGTCCAACGTAGAAAGATACATTTACATTAGCTTTACACTTGTTATCAACTGCAGTGGTCCAAAAACACCCAGAATATATATATATATGTGTGTGTGTGTATATATATATATTAGGAATTTGAGCCTATATGCAGCAATTAGAAAAAATTGCCAACAAAATTAAACATGTGCACAATTGTTTAATGTATTGTCAGTTCATCCATAAAATCTCGACAGTTAAAAAAACTCTTTAAAAAAGCCTCCGTTGATATGACATTCATGCCAATAATGAGCTGCTATGAACTTCTGAACTGAACCATATCTGCAACTTGTGGGACGAACTGTGACTTGAACCGAACTGATTTGGTCTTAAATGCGTCTCACATTTTTGCCCTCTCCGGCTGGGAGACGGGATGAGAGCTGGAATAACTGCAATATCAGCTTTCTTCTTCAATCAATGATGCGAGCCGCTCTGCACCAATCATGGCTGCTGGAAGCAACTTAATGATCAGCGTTTAGACCGGGCAGGTAAACCGCTGTGCTGTGGAGCCAACACAGAGGCCAACTGCAGGTGAATTAACCCGGTCCACATCTAATATGCTGGTGTCAGCTCTGGTTAGTAACATGGCGAACTGTAGCCTGTATTGGCAGTGGCATAGCATCCAACATTGTCTCCCTCATATGCCAGCAGGTAGCTATCTATAATCGATGGCCACTTTTAATTGGACAAGCTGTCTGTTAGTGGACAGTGGGGGTTGTTGGGGAAGCAGGCTGTATTTACTTCATGCTTATTGTAGATACACAAAATGAGAATATGTGAGGTTTCTATGCCCAAAAGTCTGTACATTTAAACCTTTTGCAAAATGACATTCAATAATTTATTAACCTAAAACTGTATGTGTTAATGTAGTGATAGATTAAACTGCACAACTGTGCAGTTTTTACACAGTTGTTAAAAGTGTAAAAACTTTTTATTGGCAAACAATTTCTGGAAGGTGATACTTTACACCCTAAATAAGATTAATGCAACAAGAAACTGACTTCAACCTTTACTTGCTGTATTTGGTACAGTGAAGGTAGAATATCATTGCATTACTAACAGACAGGTGAAAACATTAGGTCAGCTATTCACAACCTGTGTATTTCTCCAACAAGTTTAGACACCAGGACATTTAGCATATTTATTAGCAATGCTTAAAATTCAAGTAATATACTGTAAAGCAACAATGTGAACTGAAAAAAGACCTGGTGAAAAATACATTTGGAAGCCCCCACATTGATTTCTGCTTAAAATAACTAAAAATACAGATATCAGCTGCACATGATCAGAAACTTGGTAAGTCAACAATATTAACGTGGTTCTCCTGTTTGAATCTAAACATTAGTTATTTCTAATGTTGCCAGTATTAGATAAAAATATATTTATATATTCATATTTATACAACAAGGATATGATTGAGCTTCTTTGTTTACAACAGGGGTCTGTTACTTTTACTGTCCAAAGAGACATTTTTGATCTCATTCCTGCTAAATAAAACTCATTTACAGCCACAACTGTTATGTTACCTTTTAAAAAACACAACATAATTTTGATAAATATCTATCGTGTTAAACTTGTAATTTTCAACCTAATAACTACTGTCAATTTAAGAAATTCCACTACATCACTCTGTAGTTGGATTTTTTTTCTATGAAAAAACTGAGAAACTGAAATCTGCATTGCTAATTTTATTCATTCTTAAAAACTGTTGATTTTTTATTATTGTTTGCCAAAGTCATATTACTAGTCTTTCATGGGACAAAACAGAGACACACAAGGCAAACAATAATGTAGACACACATTTACACTCAAAGTGATTTAGAACCAATAAGGCTAACATGTTTTAACTGGGAGGAACCCAGAGTACCTGGAGAGAACCCAAGCACATCCCGAGAGCTCCATGCAGAAAACAAGGATTTAAATCCGAGACCTTCTGGCAACTGTGTCAGCATGAATCAGAAAAACAAATTGAAAATTTGAATTGAAAATTGAATAAACAACCAAACAAACAAAAAAACAATGCAAAAAACTGATAAGCAATTGTTTCAGTCAACAGAATGTTTATGATGCTCCTAATAAAAATCAAGTCCTAAATTTTTTCCCCCCAGAGTTTTCTAATGTTCTTCATGACTTTTTGTAAAATGTGAAACTTTTACATATTTTGCAAGATGGAAAAGCAGAGCTTCACAGTAGAACATGTTCTCCAACAAATTGAAATCTCTGAACCTTTTACATGTTTTTATTTTTTAAAGTTAATGTTTGCGGTAAATATGGATCATAAGGAATCACAGTCTAGCATTTTCTATGGTATGAATTATAAAATAACCCTTGTAATCAGATGCCATTTACAGGCTATTCTGGTGCAAAGCCGCTAAAATGTCTTTTTTTTTCATCATCAAATGTTAAACAAAAAATTATAATGAACATATTTGGGGCAAGAAAAATGATCCTCTGTTAAATTATGCAAATTTGCCACTCAATACAATTTGTCCACCGGATAATTTATATTGCTTTTAAGTTCAGCAATTTTTACATTTTAACGCCAAAATAACAAAATCTAAAGGGATTTATCGAGAACAATAAATACTGCTGCACCAGTGTCTGCACACAAACAATTACACTGAAGATGCTTTTTAAGAGACAGCAAAAAAATTGAAAGATTCTGGAAAATTCTGCAAACAGACTCCTGATTAATCTGAGGTGGGACAGAAATATCTTCACTAATGTGGTCAATAAATGAAATCAGTGACTATTAGCCTCATTTCTACCTAGACAGGGAGGTCAGAGAAGAGGAGAAATGTAAATTAATTCTGTCTAAGCTGGAACGACCTATTGTTGCTGGGTTGAAAGGCTTTTCATTCTTTTCATTCCACGTACTGTTCATTATTTCCACCCTAAGTCCCACAGAGAAAAAGACTGAACTGTCTGGACTAAAACGCCATTTTTTTCCCATTTATTTTGCCTTTTGATTTAAACTTTTGAGCAAAGCCAAGAAATAGTCATCCATAAAATGAGCGGGTAAAATAAATGTGTCGAGCTGTATGGAATTATTTCGCTGCATTCGGTTGCATCTCATCTAATTTTGCCTTCAGTACCTATTTTTTTTCTACGTTTGATGATTGCATTCCTCTTTAGTATTTTAAAAACGGGAGAACTGCCAATGCTGGAAGCTTACAGACGGAGGGTCACTGGTCGACACGCCGCTTTTTGCGCAGCGGCTAATTGATATTGAGCGAGCGGCTGGTGAGGAGTGCGCAGGGCCACTGCTGGCTAATCTACGATTTAATCAGGGTGTGTAATGAAAGTGGCGGCACGCTCAGAGAGAAAAGAGACTTATAGGGGCCGTCTGTCAGAAAATATGCTCTGATTCCACAAGACTCGGGGACGGGGAGGGATTTCAGGACCCGAATGGAGGTAGCATCAGGCGCTGTCCGAGGTGCTGACGCAACATGACCAGCACAGTGGACGCTTGCTTAAATCTAGACATTTCGTACAATATGCTCATCACAGTTCTGCCTGCTGAGGTGAGCCCATCAGTGCAACGGGACAAGCCGTGCTGAAGAGAGAGCGAAGAGGAGAGGCAGGAGAAAGGCAGGCCGTAGGCTGAATAGCAAGTGGAACATTAGTAGAGGTGTGTGTAGGAACACTGTCAGGCAATTAAAAGGGCATTAGAGAGGACATACACATATGCACACGCGGTCTCAAAATTGTGCGCACAGATCTGCGCTTGCACATATCCCTCCAAATGCACACGGAGCTGCGGACGCCACTTACATTCATATTTTTGTCCATTGTTTCAAAGCTGCTACGTTGATTAATTAGATGTTTGAAAACAAACATAGCAACACGTGGCACTACAGGGCTCATTAGCATTTGTAGTTTTGGTCGTTTCGTACCAGACCTTTTGGTACGAAGTGGAGCTATATACTCATATCCACCTTTGACAGCCAACGATTTAAGTAGTTCTCTTAAATGTGATTTCCATTGATAATATCAACCAGCTTAGAAGGGCTGTGACATTAGTCTGCACTAATTCTTAATTATGAAGTGTCCAAACGGGTCTTATAGCCTAAATAAATGGGAATAGGATGAAATACTAAGTCAATACTGAATTAAATGAACATTTCAGATAATTCATTATTATAATTAAGAAAAATACAGACGACTATAGTCAGATGACTCCGTTTCATACCGGAAAAAGCAAAAACTACAAATATATTAAAGAAAAAACGCCCATCTGTATTCAATAATCACTAAAACCTTTAGTGATCGTGTAGAGATATGTTGTTTCTATTGTTTGATAAGATTATGTGCATTTCTTCTCTCTGATTTGTCAGAAGGGCTTAAAACAAATCCAGCGCGGTTCAAACTTTGCGCTGTTTTGCACCAGCGGCTCTGCCAAGCTGCCAGGCAGTGCGCCTGCAGCTCATATTAGCCTCATCTATCCGGTGTCAGTGACGGTCGTGTCCAGAGAAATCACAGCACAAATGGCTCTGAATGTATTGAGAGTAAGTGGGGAGGAGACACAGAGCTATAGGTCAGCTGATTACTCATCTGCACATATAAAAATACACCGCGTTGTTGTGGGAAGCAGAGAAGGAAAGGTTTCAATTTGATGGACACTTCGACTTCCCTGTGCGGGGTTCTCCTTATTTCAACACTTTGTTTTCTCATGAAACACACAAGTATATATGAACAATGCATTTATAAAAATGTTTGATATTTCCACAGTTGTGTAGTATTTACACAAAAATAACAAAACTGCATAAGATGAATATTACTTAAGAAAAAAAAGCATAACCTCCAAAAGGTTTCCTACAAAATACCAAATTTCTAGCTTTTGTTAATTTTGCATCAAATATTGTTATTTTGCTCTGTAGCAAGTGGATGCATGCTAAAAAATGGCTGGTTCATTAGTTGGGCTATCTGCTAGGGTAGCCAATCTGTAGTTGACTGCTCATAGCTCACCATCTGGGCCCTGTTTAAGTTTCCATGGCTATCTGTGCTTTCTGCACCCAGAAATATTCTCAGCAACGCATCTGAAAGTGGAAAAAGTTAGATTTTTCTCCTAGATATTTTCTGCAACTGCAATAAGCAGATAACTGAAGCTGAAATATTTTAAAATTAGAATGTGTACAAATAAACCAAATCCAAAAAGTGACTTTCTTCTTCAGCTAACTAACATGTTTAGTTAGCTGATACTTGGAAGACAGGAACTTGAAAACGTTATAAACTAAATATTTAATTAGGTTCAAGACTTATTTTCTCTAACACAAACACCAATTTCACTTTTTATCAAAGCCACATCTCCATATAACATTTCAGAAAGTCCACTATTGTCTTTGGGTTTTGATATGAAACCCAAATACTACTAGTATTCATACTTCAGCTCTGCCTCTGATATGCAAAGGTGTTGAAGTTTTGGAGGTGAAAAGGTAAAAAGATTGCCCCTTATGCAGTTTGCACATTGCCTCTCCTATGCTCCCCTGTGCTATTACTGCCTGTTATGGTTCATACTTGATAGACCCGCCGTTATTTCCTATACAAATAAAGTGCCTTTGGAAGATATTAGAGAAATATGTATGAATTTCAGTTTAATTTATTTGATCATTCCACATTACAGAGCAGCATAGTGCTCAAATGTGATAACAAGTTTTCTGTTCCTTTCATTATGTAAGAGAAATTGAACCTGAATGGGATTTCACCGGAGCGCAGGGCTTCCATGGATGAAATGTAATTTGCGAGGAGAATTTGTTGTATCTGTCACAAATATTCCCAATTAGCTGCATAATTATTTGAGGGTTTCTGCAATTACGGCTTAAACCGCTAAATTTAAAGCCGTGGCTGTCCCTAATTGGTCTAGATTTGATATTTTGCATATTTGCATAATGAGGGAATTGGGGGGAGGAAATTGTGTTCATCCATTTGTGAAGAATTCTATGAATTTTATGCATCTGAAAGCCATCGCCTTGTAGTGGGTGACTTTGCTGCAGATCCCAGCGGACGAAGCAGAGCTGGTGTGTGTGTGTGTGCGAGGCCCGGTCACATGTCAAAGACAGAGAGTTACAGATGGTGCAGCAGTCCATGCATTGTTAGTAGAATTGCATAAAAACATGCTAAACATATACTCAGTCTCTTAATATTGATGTAACTATATCCATTTGGGATGAAATGTAGGTACAGGGGATGCACTGTCTGCCTCTGTGAATCCATGCTTAACAAGCATTGGCAGAAGAGCCACGCTTATCTTTTCCATTTTGTGTCAGATAAACAGTATGGCTGTATGAGTTTTATTAAGAAGCTTTTGATTTTGTCATTAGGTTTATATTAGATAATTCATCCGGATTGGTCTTTAATACCTAATTATGCATTATCACAGTGCACTGATTGATATTGAGAAAGCTAAGTGTTCTATGTAATTGGTAATAAAGTAGGTAATTTTAGGAATTTGTCCAATCAGTAATGATTATGAGGCCGTGAGCAGGTAATGATGTTAACCCTATTTGCCTCTTACACAGCAGTCCTGCTCCAGCAGTTCAAATGTGGAACAGAAAAAGAAGGAAACTCTGTTTTTCACATGTTTTTTAGCCGTTACTTTGCTAAAAGTGTAAAAACTACATTAGGATTTTCCCAATATAGATAGCAGGATTCCCTGATGGCGGAGTGTGTCCTCATGTAAGGGCTTCATCCCACTGAGAGCCGTATATCAGAGCAGTAAAGAGGGATGCTAAGAGCCCTGATGAATGTCTGGGAGATAGATGTGTTAAATGACCTTGGTACATTACATTCTCCTTCAAATCCACAGAAAAGAAGATCGTATCTTATCCTGCCATGCCAAGTGTGCTCAAGTGGAAACGCAAGTGTCTCTGTTGTAACCTTCACAGACTCAGAAATGCTTCAGATTCAGTTATTACACTTGAATAATAAGAACATGTTTATTTCTCTGTATTTGAGTTTGTTTTTATTTGTTTGATGTTTTTGGAGAAAAGCTGCAAGTAGTTTTGCTTTTTTTGTTTTACATTAAAGTTGGTCAAAACACTAACTAAACTGCAAAGATAAACACTAGTGACAAAACTTAGATGTATTTTTAGATAAATTTAGGTATCCAAATGTAGGGCCAGAAACCTTTACAATCTAAATTAAATTAGCAAAAAGCCAGATATGTGCCTAATGGTTTAGATTGCCAATGAAAGTGGACGGTGACTCAAACTGGACAATTTACATCTGAGCTGCTGCGATCACTGACAAACCAGAACAAAAATCCAATTTTTATTTCATTCATGGAACGCACCTCACATAAGTGCTGCCATGTTGCTCTGACTCTTTGGCAAGGACGTTGTTAGTTGTTTTCAGTATCAGTAAGTCATTCAAAAATAAAGTCAAATGAAGCAAAAAGACAGTTTTGCCTCCAGAAAGTACACTGTGTTCAATGGGACTAAAATGGTTTACAGATCAGCAAATATAGAAAAGCTGAACATATTGCAGTAAAGTTGCTCTGCTTTACATTTCTGATGAATCCCGTTCTGCTGTGGAACGCGCCGGATTAGAAAATCTTGGCCGTCTCTCGAAAATCTCATAGAAAGAAAGAATCTTCTACTTCTATGGGGAGTAACTGCAGGAGGCATAAAATAAGATGTAAATGAAAAAATGGGAATTAATAGTCCTGTTAAGTTGAAACAACAGCAAAACTTTAGCGAAGCAGAGAAGTTTAAGTTTAGAGCTTTGCAACACCAGACTCTCTCTCATGCTTATGGCGTGAAACCGCTAACCCCTCTAAAAACCTTCTGAGCCCCCTGCATGGTTACAATGAATGAATTACTTGTTTCAACATTGATTATGAAACAAATTAAATATCTTGTCATATGGAGAAAACTGCATTTAAATCAAAGATGGCATGTATGAGCTTTAAAAAAATGCAGTAATGAAAAATTAATACAATATCTCTAATTAATTCATCTTGATTTTATTGTCTAGATAATTTAAGTAAATCTTGCTTCTTATTTTAGCTACACAATAATAATAGCAAACATTAAATGGGAAAATACACTTTCTAGTGGAAAATGCCAGTTTAATTATCTGTATTTTTATACCTGACTTTAAAAAATAAAGGACATAATTTGCAGTCTAATGAGATAAAAGGATCAAATGAGTAAAATGTATGCATCCTTTTTGCTCAGGGTTGTAAAGAGCCAGTGTGGAAGGGTCAAAAGGGCATTAGGGCATCAGAAAAAGACTTATTCATAGTTTAAATTTGGATTGAGTGTGACAGCAAAAACTCTAAATAACTTTATTAAATAGGAGAAGAAAAACAAACAACCAATGTGATTTATAGCCTGGACGACACAGAAAATATCCTTCTTTAATATTCACTGGGAGCTCATAAAATCGGCTGCATAGTAATTTCACCATTTCATGGGATATTAGACCATAATGACCACCGTCCACCCCTCTACACCCCACAGCCCTCCAGGCTATGCACACATACAGATATATACCTCAACCCCTGGGCAGACCAGCGCCGGGGCTAATTTATAGGTGAAAATGAAAGGCAAGCTTAATGTAATGGCTTCTTCAAGCCGTGATATTATTCGCCCCATCACTCCAAAGGTTCACAAAGAGGAAGATTTTGCTACAAGAATGAATATGAGTAAAAGGAGGGAGATGGTCAGGGGAGAGAAAGAGAAGAAGATGCAGACTAAACACATCAGCTCGGGGATTGAAGGTCTCGCGGCACACTTCTTTCTTTTTTTTTTTTTCCAAGGGAAAAAACAACAGCAGCCATGAATGTATTCCCAACAAATCTACAACTAGAAGCCTGAACAAATAGAATCACACACACACACAAACACAGCAGCAGCAACAACAGCAGCAGCAGCTGAAACTGGCGTATTCTACTCTTTGAGTTAATGGGAATAAAATACCTCAGTGGATGAGTGCAGATGTGTTTGATACAAATAGTCATTTTCCTATTTGCTGCCTCATTGGGCATGATGAATGATGGAAGTCAGAGAGGCGGTGTGATAAATGGCAGCACCTTGGCTCTACTGCATGGCCTATTGATTCTCCTTCTTTATTACCCCTCCAACCCAGCTGGCTGCTCTGTCACACGCACGAACACGGGCGTGCACACACAACATGCAGGCACACACATATGTGCATGCAATGCTTCCATAGAAACAAATAAACACGTGCAAGCAGCCGTGTGCCCAGTGACCACACAAATATGCACAAAGCATGCGCATTTGGGGAGACGCGCTGCAAAGGAAGGTGGAAAAGAAGAAAAGCTGAGTTTTGAGAATGCGTGAAGAGAGCACAAAATGCTTTGATTTAACAAAGATGTTAGTCGGCCCTAAAAGGAAGAACTCGTACCATATGCATGACTCAGAGGTTTTTCCCCCCCTCTTCCTGAAAATGTTTGCTCTATTTATAAATTCCAAGCTGTCAAAGACCAAACAGTTTGATGAGAAATTGGCCTGCGCGAGCAACACCATCAGTCACACAGATAAATCGGGCAGGATAAATCAGTGATATGACCATCTACTGAGCTCTTCATCATGAGCTAATGAGGGTGGTATCCTCATGTGCACAATAACTTCCAGGCAGATTACAAACAGGCACGTGAAAACTACTATTAGACTCACTCCAGATTGCGCACAGACTGAAAACACACGCATGCTGAGGGAAGCTTCTGAGTTTCAGCGTCAGGTGTATTTTTAAAGAGCGTGTGTGAATATCAACCTGCTGTAGATACATATAAAATAAAATAAATCCTATCAAACATGACTTGAGGAAATGTTTTTATAATCACCAATATAAAAAGGTCAACATATTTTTTTCTCTTTTTTTATTTAGTTTCACAGGACACACAAAAAGGAAGAAAGAGATCAAATCTTGCAGATCTTCATTTTGCTTCTGCTGCATCTTGTTGACCTTGAGATAATACTGCAGGTCCTGGGTGGGTGATAAATGGTTTGGGTGCACAAGCATGTGTGTATGTTTTTGTGCCCAAGCTTTATTGACTGAAATGATGACCTAACAAATGAGAGGTCATGAGCTGGAAAAACTGTTGAAGAACCTGAAACTAAACACACTCATGCTTCTGGATTTTGTGATGTGTAATTTTTTTTACATCAACATGTTGGAGACATAACAAATGTTTATCTTTTACAAAACAATTACATTTTATTATTCAAATATTTATCCTGTTTTCAACTGCGAGCATGTATTTGTTAGAAAAACAATTTCAGTAAATTAATAAATTAGCAAATATTAGCAAATAAATAGTAATTGGTGATTCATGTTGATGTTTAAAACCAATTATAAAAGTTTCAGTCTCAGTGTCAGTTTATTTTTTATCGCCTTTAATATATAAAGACATAATTTGGGTTCTCATCCGGGGTTTTTTTTTTTTTTTTTTAAATATTGCTCACGATGTTTGGATGAGTAGCTCACTTTTTGTTGCTGTGCATCAATTTGTGTTGGTCAACACCTTACTTGAAAATTCTCCTGTCTTTCCCATTTTTAAGAGTAACTCAGATAAATGTGCCTCTCTGTTATAATTTCCCCTCCTGGGTAGCAGGAAATTAGATGAAAACTTTCTTGGAAATGGCCCAGAAGTAGAACAGGTGTGAAGAATATGGAGACTGAAGTCCTCAGTGCAGCTGTAATTGGTTCAATTCCCAACCCCAAGTTGATTTCCTCTATTTATTTGATACCACAGTAAAATGTGATAGAAATGTGAGCTGTTGTGTTACAGGAAAAAAACAACAACATAAAAACCATACACAAATTACGCAAACTAGTTTTGTTAGCTAAAATCTAAAAATGTTTTTCAATATATGTTTTGTAAATAAAACCATTGCTGTATTTATAACACCTGTTCTGCAAATACTGTGGAACTGTCAAAACCACAGAGTTTAAGTTTTAGTTTTAGGTCGGGCTCATTTAAGGAAAAACCCCAGGTCACATTTCAAGACTGTAATTACACTATAAGAGATTGATCACATTTTAAAGAAAGCGTTTACATGCATTTACATGTCCCATGTAAATTTTTTTACCTGGGGCAAAAATTGTTTTTGTCCCTATAACAAAAAATGTTTTTTTGTTTTTGTTATAGGGACAAAAACAAAAAAAAAATTTTGTCCCCATAACATGAAATCCAGGTTTTATACCAAATGCTAGAGGCTGTAAACAAAGCATGTCTTTTACATATCATGTATTTTTGACATGTAGATTTAGAAACCAACACAATTCGGTTCTGGAGTCAACTCAGCATCGTCTCAATTACTGTACCTGCATGTCTAAGAGCAACAAGCATCTTGTGCTCTGTATATACTGGCAAGATGGCTCCCACCTCATGCTCTCTGCTCTTAAAAGTCCATTTGGACTTCTGCCTACAATCACCTTCTCATGGTCGCTGTGGCAACGGTGCCAGGCCTAATTAGTATGCATTATCAATTAACAAACTTAATAGCCGGCAGATTGATTAGATCCTCAGTTATAGAGGCAGAACTCAGGCGAAACATGGAATGAAAAATAATTTTACACACAACCTTTCACACGCACTCTCTCGTTCTCTCTCGCGTGCACACACCCACACACACACGCACGCATGCCCACACACAAGAGCAGCTCACTAACTTCTCCTCCTCCTCACTCGTGTAATTACTGTATGCATATGGCAGTGAGTGGATTGGGAATGAGGCAGTGTGAGATTTTGAATAAACCTTCATCTTATAATGAGTCAGGCCGCCATGGCTAGTTTAGCTCTGATTGTATTCTGCTGTAATGAATGACAAACCTTCTCCACAGCACATGCCTGCTCACACACACAGACCATGCAGAGTAAATAATAAATAGACAAAATAAAGACGAGCAGTGACTTAAGCATCTTTAGTGGTTACGTTGAGTCAATATACTTAAAAAAAATTCCACCACCACATGCAAACACACACACCAACGCACGCACACAGAATGTAATCAAGCGTTAGGTTTACCCTCCTATCAGAGTAGTTGAGGTTAATGAATGATTAGGTTTAATAATTTTAGAGTGGAGCTCCAGCTTCTTTAGCTTCTCCATCAAATGCTAAGCGTAGCAGCAACAAAGTGAGCAGCACTATGCCACTGCAGAAATGTAAACAAGAAAATGAGTCAAATGCACCTTTTCCTATTTTTATTTTAAAATCTTGATGAATCCTCAGAGATGCAATTGGCCCTGAAGTCTTTTTACCAGCTTGTTGGAAATCTCAAAATCATCCCATTTTCCAATCCGTGAATGCATAATGTTGAAGTGCTGTTACGTTTTACATAAAACTTTGCTTATCACTTACTAAATTGTTCCATATCCGTAAGGTAATGGAGTAAAACCACACACAGATGCAAGAAGATATTTGATATGTGTACCGAGAGTGTATTATTTGTTGAGAACTTTTAAATAGATTTAAATTTTTTTTACATATTTTCAAATCATTTTTCCTGCTGTTCCATCGACACAGACTATCACATAGCTATCATAGCTTCTGATTGTTGTCCTAAATTCATGTTTTCTAAAGCTTGTCTTTGTATTACATATTTTCTGTCATATGATTTTTCTTGCTCTGAAGTTTACCAGATCCATACATTTTAACATTTCTTCTTAGAAATAAGGGATTTGTGTGCTGTATATGCAATATTTTAAGTGTGTCATTCAGTTCTGATATGCATGACACACCCGGCGAGTCCATCCCTCTGCTATCTACCACCTCTATTCAATAAGGAAGGTAAAAAATTTGGTAAAAACTTATTCTGAAACTTATAGCACACATTAACAACTTTAAAACATGGATCTGATGTTTCACAAATCTTAAATTGTATTTGATAGATGTCTGTTCAATGTGCCAAATGTCAAAGTACTTTAGATTTTAAATGACAGATTGTAAAACGCAATCCAAAAATAGTACAGTTGTCTGTGCAGATCATATGCAGCGCACATTGCAGTAGACTTGGAAATGTAAATATGCATTAGAAAACTCTTTTGTTCAGTTTTCAAGGCTTGTTTGTCTTTTTTGTTAGTGAGACCCAAGCAGGAGAATGCCACAGGGTTCAGAAAACTTTGCCAGCATTATATCAAAAGTAGCCACTACTTATAAGCCATAATTAATGCTATCTGCTCTTTGTTTACAATGTGCCTACTCTCTAGTGTGCCTTTGCATGTGTTCACTGCAGAGCATTTCAAGTATGATAAAACCATTTAACAACACAGTAACATAGGTCATGGAAAAATGTTAGTACCTATTAAGTAAAAGAAGTTTAGCGACATGATGTTAGGGATTATCTGAATTCTTAGTTGCCAAACATCAGCTTTAAAGCACTCAAGCCCTGAGTGGAGAAGCAGTGACCTAACACATCAGGGAAAGGCCAATTCATTGGGCATTAAAATGCAAACGCATGCATATTTCATAGAGTTAAATTTTATGAAGCATTTAAAGCTCCATCCGTCCAGTAGTAAATCCTAATGGTCTTCTCTCCGATTCGTAATATTCACACTCACCACCTCTGAGAGGTGACATTAAAAATGTTTGCATCTCCACAGATGTTAAAAGTTAAGATTAAACTGAGTCTGGCTTGGAAGAAACATAGGCTTCAACATAACACACACACACACACACCCACCCCGACTTCAGTGCAGATGTGCGCCTGTTCTCCTCTGCTGCATTGTGGCCCAGTTTGCAGCCATCTCCCTCTGATGTATAACTTGTTGTCCAACCCTTAATGTTGATTTATTATCCATCCATAAATTAGAAAAATATGTTTGAGAATTCCACCGTGCAGCCAGGCTCTGCAGACTGTCTGGGGATTGGCTGACGTGTCAGAGGCGCATATTGGCTCGCCGGGCAGCCTTTTGTTTCCCTGCACCAGCAGGCATTTAATGAGCTCTGATGGCTTAAGGTAAATGTGTTAGGACAGACAGCAACAACAGCCACAAAAACAGCCCGCTACATCAGAGCGATGTGGACCCTCTAAACAGCAGAAAAATGCAGCCTTCTCCCTCCTGAGACCTCTGCGGATGGTAAACAACACAACGATCGTCATTAATCCTTCAGTTATTTTGGTGAAATTTTTTTTCCTAAGCATTTCATTTTTTGTTTTACATTTTATATGCAGCTGTTGTAATTTTAAAATGCTTATCTCTTTAAAAAAAATTATCCAGCGTCAACTTATTATTAACTCCAGTTTCAATAGCATGCAACCCTATTTTCCCTCTTATCCTGTTATCAAATAATATTGATTATTAATGCTGATGATTCTTCAGCCAGCCCAGGCCGACTCGTGTTCCCCCACACATATTATTTTCTAATAAAGCTGCAGGCATCTCTCGGGTAACACGTTACCATTCACATCAGCCTGTGTTCCAGCGCGCTATAAGAAACGTTTCTAAGCTGTTCCTTTTAATCACAGAAATAATCATAGGTCAAAGTTTAACGGTGTGACACAAAGAAACCGGCGTGACGTTCGCCAGAGCTTCATTCCTTATTTACCCAGAACAGAGTGTAGCTCTTTGAGACACAACGAGTGGCTGCATAATCAACACACTGAGACAGAAACATCATTGTCATCTTGTCTTGAGCTGACACTGTCACTTCATTGTCATGGCTGTTAGGTCTGCTGTGCTGATGTCCTGCTCCACTGTTTATGTTACAGATGTTGCAGTAATCAGAGCAGCAGCGTGTGAAGGACTCAGCCCGCAACCTCAGCCATCATTGCGCAGCTGAAAGGTCATTGCAGAAACGCCGGATGATGGCGATGGCTCGGATGGAATGAGACATGGTTCCACTAAGCCACATCTCTCACATCGATACTGACGCTGTCAGTGGCTTCTTTAACTCTTTAGATGCTCGTATCTCCAGAGATGAAATGGGATAAAACATTTTAAAGGCTTTTGAAGGTAGAATGAGCAATTAGGCAGTTTCACTTGGGCAGTAAAGAGGACAGTCATGCTTCTGGATTATAGTATTGTTTTTTGAGTTTTCAAACAATTACAGAACCTGTCACAACATTACTTCACCCATAGAGGATTCAAATTTCGCTCAGCTCTTTAGAGGCTTTTCTTTTCCAAGAAGGTAAAAAAAATTTCTACAAATTCAATTCAGTCAGTGCATATTTTTTTATTGAGCTGAAATTAATGTCTTTGCATGGTGCAAATTAATGAGAAGTATTTAGGGAGGTGGAAAAATAACTAAAATCTAGGTTTTCACTCTTCCATTAAACTATGTGTAAGTTAAAATAAACACACCATCCCAACTGAGAAACATGGCGGTGGCAGCATCAGGGTGTGGCGATTCATTATTAAGCAGGAACAGTGGAGCTGATAAGACAAGAGACCCCAAATGCCTGGTCAGTGCTACAGCAAGTTAGTTTGCATAAAAACATTCGTGTGTTAGAAGGTCCCAGTCAAAGTCCAAATCTTTCAAGCACATAATGACATTACACAAAATACTAAGAAAGGGGTGTAGTCCTAACTTTTGAATTATAAGATGCCTACATCTTTTATAGCAGGTTTTTTATTTTTATTTGGAAATAAATGTTGAAAAACCTGAAATTTTTTTCCTTCAATTTCCCCATTAATGTTTACTTTATGCTATATTAGTATTTATGAAACAGATTAAAGCTGTGGTTGCAATGCGGCAATATGTTAAAAGAAAAGTGTTATAGTTGTGCAAGGCCTTCCTTGTACATGTAATTTAATTCAGCCTAAACATTCTGCTCAAATTAACCCACTTAATCTAATAGAGTCAGGTCAGATAAATGAGTAATTATAAAACAAACAGGATTTTGCACTGAGGTGCCACTTCTCCTCTATGTTCTAATGGCCACAACCGGTGTTGTTCTAAGGGTAAAATGATGCCTGTAAGGCACGCTTATTGTCCGTCAGCAGGGTTAGTTATGTCTCAGTTGGAGCATTTATCCTGGGCCATTACGGGGCGCTGAGTTGCAACTGGCGGCCATTGTTTAATGATCTCCTTGGGCTCTGGGAGTAAACTACTGCAGTAATCAGAAGGGTAAACTCAGCTATATTTCAATTTAGAGAGCCGCTCTTCCGTTCAGAGAGGCCGCTCTGAGACAATAAATAATAGGACTATTTAGGCTATCCCACCAGCTCCGTCTCTGACACCTACCCAAACATACACACACACACACGCGCTCTCCCTCACACACATATGAATAAGTCAGCCTATAACAATTCGTGTTGCCGTCATAAATCAAGCCCCGTAGAAGCTGGTGATTAGCAACATCATTTAGCCCCTAAAACCCAAACAGCGACAACTGCTTCCTTCCCTGTTTTATGGGGAAGATAGAGAGATGCACAGATGGGAAATTGGTTGGAGGGGAATGAACTGTAGCTGGATGACTGGACTTGAGGATACAAAAAAATTCAGTGCAGATTTCAGGGCTTATTGTTCCCGGTGGCAGTTTTTCACCTTGCAGATTATGGCATGATCAACAAGGAAATAATAGCACCCTTTGTGCTCTTCTTTACATTTTCCTGTCAACAAACATCTAGTGTGAGTGTGTCTATACATGTAAGTGCTGGGTTGTTGAAGCTATTTCAAGGATTCAAAAGTATTTGGATTTGAACATCTAAAGTGCTGGATGGACTAGAATACATCAGGTCTGTTTGGCTTCATCTGCAAAATGGCCATTTAACATGTCCTAACAAAAAGTTATTAGTCAAAATTGGCAAAGAGTTTCTGCCTGTAAATAAGCTGTTTGTAATAAAATGACCCAATATTTTTAAATTAAAGTATTGCTTTTTTCCATTATTGTTTTCATTCATATTATTGTATTTATGCATGCGTTATAGATCTAAAAGTATCATGTGAAGATTGAAACTATGATGCAAAATATATTTCTCATTTTCCAACATATGTCGGCATACCTGAAAACACATCTTAAGCTGGGCTAAACACTAACAAATTAAGCCAAAGGTCTATGACTTGGGTGTCAATTATCATGCATGATTGTTTTATAAATTATCGTTCTGAAAATTTTGCTCAAGTTTTAATATGTTGTTTCCCATATTTACTGATCACTTGACCATTTCAGCATGAAAACACATTCCTCCTTGAACTTGAATTGCTGTTGATCTGGTCTATGATCATCCCCTAGAGGTTTAGTAGCTGAATTATTTAGAAAATACTTCTAAATCTCCTGCCATGTCCACAACCTCAAGCTTTCAGCACACTGAGGTGAGTAAATCTTTATCAATGCAGACTGATAGCATAGCATAAAGTCAAGTAGAGCCGGGTCTTTCCAACAATTTTTGCATAGCTTTGTTTTTGTAATTGCGAAACTCATGTTTTAAACTTTTCATTATGTCTAAAAATGTGTGGTGGCTGGATAAAGGTACAGACGTTGTTGCTATAATATCAATATGCTGCTATGCTGTAATATGCTGCAATGCATTTACCTTGAAGTAAAACCTCAAAGCTGGGAATGACGTCCCACTTCAGTGAACAGCATAGCAACTGACAAAGTCCAAGATTCGATTCCAATATTACAAAACTCAAGTCGTCATTCTTTGTAGTGCCAAACAACGTTTTAAGCAGTAGTTTGCACTTGCAACACCACTAAATTTATCCAATTCAGAACTGCAGGCGCTGCATGCAACATGGATTTTACACACGTCCTTACTGTGTTTCTGGAAAAATAAGCATGTTTTCACCATGGTTTGCTTGTTGATGTGAGGAGGTGTCATTTTGGATATCAAAGTCTGACCAGTGAATCGCTTCAGTTGATTTTGGAGTTCAAACTACAGATAAACGCCAATAAACTTCCACACACTTTGGAAACACAAGACAACAGAGCTGCAGTTTCCAAGCTACTGCCTCACAGAGCATCCCTCCATCTCGACTCTCCCACTCAGCTCCTTCAAACTAGCCAGCAACAATTAGCAAACACCCGATGGACCTGTGCTCCTGCTTAGCTCACTGTGTGATCCAATTCTCAGAGTAGCATTGATTAAAAAAAAGGGTTAACAGGGGAGCGACATGACACATTTCTGAAAGTGTCAGAAAGCAAGAATTTCTTAAAGACACAGAGGCCCAATTTCAAGGCATTAAATTACAAAGTAAAATTTATTTTAATTCATATTTAATATGTTATATATTATTGTGTAATATCTATAACTGATGGAAAAAGCTGCTTTATTGTGCTATAAAATGTCTTTGTGGCTGGAAAACAACACCGACCTTTTAAGACAGCATGATGATGTTTTTAATCATCCCATTAAATATATATTTTTAATAGTTGGAACATTTGAGATTGTGCTCTAATCTAAAAACTATTTACAGTGCCATAATGTACACTCTGAATAAAATGCATGGGTCTAATATCAAACAAATGAAAACCCTGGCTAATGCCAAACAGCTTAAGTGCTCAGCTACTTCCATTGTGTTTGATTGTGAGGTTTGTAAAATACAGCAAACAGTAACTGATGCAGTAATGTGATGCCAGAAGTAGCTCAATCTAAGAGGCTACACAATATTACTGACTCCTCCTTTACTTGTAACAAACAGATTAATCTTTTGTGCAGCTTGCATAAAGCACTCCATGTTTTAATTACTGTAATTAAATTGTAATCAGATCCACGTGTGTTCTCACAAAACCACTTGGTTATAAGAAAGAAAAAATAAGAATATTTTCCAGCCAGTAATTTCTTTATTCTTTTCTTTAAAACCACTGATTTACAAGCACCAATAAAGTCAAACACATTAGGCTTCCTAACCCAACAATTTCCTCATCTGCGGCGCAGTAAAAATGTTCTACTGGTCTCAGCGGAGAGGGATTATACGTGTGTCTGATGATGGCTTCCTAAATAGCTTCAATTAATGGACTGTCACTTATCATTAGGACTCCTGAAAGGCGGGGACGCCGGGGAGCTTGATGCAAACAAAGGCGCGTTTTAGAAAGTCAATTCTAAAAGCTCCCATCGACTCTCCTTTCTAGCAGCCGGCCTCTGAGGGCCCCGTTCCTGCTGGCCCCTAAGCCCTGCTGTGTCCTCTGGGGGATTACAGAGATCTGCAGAAATTAGCTGTTTGGATGACAAGTAGAGGCCAAAGGGACGAGCGGGTGGTAATGTCCCCTTTCAGGTGAACAAAAGCAATGAGGATTTTAAATAACACGTCTCCATTGCCGCCTGTGGCCACTTCAGTCACGGTGTGTATGGTAGGTTATTCGTCTGTGTTAATTGATTGGAGTCCTGTTACAGCAGAGGGAGCTGATGTGTCTGATAGCCTACAATGTCCTGGATCAGGGGCTCTGAAATTCAAATGAAAGTTCAAGGGAGAGTGGATTTAAGAAGTATGGCAAGAGTGAGTAAATAAAGAACAACAACAGTATATTACAAGAGTCTTAGCTTGTGCTACAGTGAGATAATTTGCTTTCACTTAAAAACTATTGCAGAAAAAACACTGAAGTCAAAGTGAAAATAGCACATTTAAAAGTTAAAGTAATGTGGAAAAAATAAAAAAATCAGACTACAAAAGAAAATTTGAGGCAAAGTATCATTGATGATTGAAAGGAATAGAACATTGAAAAAAGTTTTCAGTTCAGTTCAAACTCCCCAAACAACTTACGCTTGTGAAACCATTTTATCCAAATGGTGCTGCCATACAGTCTGGTACAAGTGTTACAATGGAGTATAAATTGCAATTAAAATGAAATACTGTTCTTCCTTTTCTGGAAGTTCAGGAAGCATTATATACTCCTGGAGTATTTGAATACATTACTTATGTTATTTTATGCTTGCCCATATATTATTACAGCACCAATTCTACTGGTTACCAATAAACGACATTATTATTTATGTTAGCATCAGGCTAACTGTCTTACACCAACCTTTTGTATCATTATTTTAAACATGACCACAATGTTAGGATAGACATGCAACAGTACAATACAATATGTTGAATGAATCATGAATGCTTTACTCTGGAACTGGATGTTTAAATGTTTTCTTATTGTGTCTTCAGATTTGTTGCGCTTTCTTATGGAAGCAAGCAAGATTTTTCTTTCTCTAAAATACTGCTCATTTGCCAGACTGTGTAAGATCGTTCACAAAAACCGACTGATTGTATGAGGTCATATACCTTAAAGCATCTGAGAGTTGAAATGCTAATACTAATTAGAATTCCTAATCATTAAATACTCTGAGTGCAAGGTGTCAACATACAGCGTGAAGACCCAGGATTCCTAATGCACCTCCAACTATATGTGGTCTGGCACAAGCAAGGTTGTTTACTCTTCATTATCGTTCCAGACAGAGGCAGGGGGATCCTCAAAGAGAACATCCACAACAACATCCTCTTGACTGGGGCTCTGCAGTGCAGCTTTTGTCCATTACGCTTGGCCTCCTCATTGACAGCCAATAAATCATTCATTTAGAAGCAAAGCAGGGAGAGAATCAAACAGCCATTTCAGAGTCTGAGGCCTTTCACTGTAGTGGCTGCTGCAGGCCACAGATCTAATGTAGAGTGGCTCGGCTGCAGGCGGGTGGAAGGGCTCTTAAGAGACAGGAGCGCATTGTTTGGAGAGACGGGAAACGTTGCTCTCATTAGACTCGGAGCTGAAAACCAACCTGAAAGGCCGACTTCAATTTACCTGCCCTGTGCTTGGAATAAATCACCCCAGTGTGTGTTTATGTGTGGTGAGCACACATACGCAAAGAGACATAACAAACACACTCATAAGCAAATCTGTACAAAGAGCTTCATACACGCTTTTCAGAGCAAGCCTCTTCAGCTTTATAGTTGTTTTAGCATAGCTCTTGGTAAAAGAAAAACCTTTTACTGCCCTGCCTCCAATGGCCCTTTTATTTGCTTTTTTATTCAAATCAGAATCACAATTAAGCTGGCTCTTCCCCTCTTCGGTAGGTCTGAATGTATCTCTGCAGCTGGAGCAACTACCCGCTTCTAGACAGGTAAATGAAAGCATTTTAAGACGCATAAGACATCTCAACACTGAACAATTCAAGAAAAGACTAGATTTCGAATCGCAATTGGCTTGCTGAGGCACTGAATTTAACATGAGCCCAAACACCTCCAAGAGCAGCAGAAATAAACAGGATCTAATATTCTGCATCATGTAGACAGGAAAAGCAGGTGTGAGCTGAGGTGTAGCAAAGAATGTGGATCAAAACCAGTTCTGAGATAAAAGAAGAAGATTGGCAGAGAACAGGTACACTGGTGCCTCACTACTGGAGTTGGGATGTAGTTAAAGGACTTTGATTAGCTGGCTAATGCCTTATGAGATTTAAATCTAGCTTTTTTTAAGAGGGTAAATTTTGTTTTCATTGAGTAACAGCTTACATTTAAAATGTAATATGCTCTGATTGCTCTGGATTACAGCCTCCACCAAAAGTGAGTTCACAGTAGCTTTAAAGTCAGAAAGATAAGACAATGTAATCAAAAGAGCCGTAAATTGTTAGTAGAAATGTGGTGGCAGAGGTGTCAGGCCATTTAGATGCTGATGAAGTCCGGCTCTTTTCTTGTCTCTGCCGATGACATGCTCTTCAAATCCAAACAAAAGAACCTGCTTTCTAATCCACTTTATGCCTGTCACACACACACTCATTCTGACAAAGCATCAGGGTACATGTGTGTTTACGTGTGTGTTTTGTCCTGACGCCACTGAGGAGTGACGGATCTCCTGGTCCTCGTCATACTTGCACTGTAACACCTCAAAGAAAAACAGATTTTGGACTTGGGTATCTTAAGCATATCTTTCCTCATTTCTCCCCCTTGTTCCATCATCCACTGGTAGTCTCAACTTGCTGTGTCTCCTGCAGCATTGAAAATTAAGGTGTCACACTGGAGTAGATGGATTACGCAGACGCACAGTCACACACAAAAATCATAAATGAGCTGAAATGAAATCAGGGTCTCATTGAGCGCCTGCAAGGAAAAACTGAGAGGCGCCCTTAAAGTGCTGCACTCGATTTCCACCCATATTGATTTGTGCTTGTTATTTGTTTTGGAGAGAACAACGACGTCTTTTTGGACCAATGACAAAATCTTTGTCTTTTGGCTCTGCTGACAGGAAGCAGCCGCTGATGGAACAGCGTCGTGAAAGAAAACGGCCTGCAATAAAACAGGTGATAAGCGCCACAAAAATGGGCATGATGCGTGAACGAAGACAATAAAGTGTCCATCTAACAGACACTCAGAAAGACAGAGAAATATATTTGTTAGGTTTAAGTGTGTGACTACATTTTGAATTGTTATTGAAGCGAGAAAGAAAACTTTTATCCTAAATTGGCTTTTAAAGAAGACATCATAAAACTGTCT
This sequence comes from Phalloptychus januarius, assembly GCA_902982915.1. Taxonomy (NCBI): domain Eukaryota; kingdom Metazoa; phylum Chordata; class Actinopteri; order Cyprinodontiformes; family Poeciliidae; genus Phalloptychus; species Phalloptychus januarius. The sequence goes on from CADWAE010000482.1 coordinate 6,976,191, forward strand.
CTCCATTGTTCATCGCCCTTCCTCATCTTCCTCTTTGTGACTTTCACTCTAAAGCAGAGGAGAGGATGAGTGTGTGTTCTGTTTGATTCAGTGCTATCTAACCTTGCTTTATGAAAGCATTAAATTGATGGTTTCAAGCCAGCCCAGAGAAAATGCATATAAAACTGAGACTAACTGAAGGATAATAGTCCTCATAAACTGGTCTAAGAGCTCCATAATTCACATCGTCCTCAACTTGTTCTGTCTTACACAGCAGGAGCTGTCACATGCAAAATGCTTCAGGTCCCGACGGCACCTGAAGCATTTGCTTCTTGCAAACAAGAAGCTCTTCTTAGCAATAATACTGACAAACACATATAGGCTGAATCACCAACACCTGGAAAGGTCAGAGTAGTACATCACAAAAATTAAATCTCCTGATCAATTCGAATGAAATTTTTTTAATGGAATTACTGACGCACCAATCAATCGGTCTCTAAAATCTTAGGATTTTCCTGAAATACTGAAAGATTCACTAATTGCATTGACACTAAAACCCCAAATTTTATGGTTCAGAAATGGATTGACAAACAGTTTATGCATTAGTTTTGAGTTAAATAAACAGGAATAAGCCTGCCTCTGTGAAAAGGACGACCTAAACAGATCTGAATCTCAGAAACTCAAGTAGTTTTTGCTGGAATGGCTTATTACAGAAAAGTGATTGCTCGAATCGAAAGTCTCAGCTTCAGGTAACTGCATCAAAGATGGACACACATTTTGTGATTTTTGGGCTTATCTAAATGAGTGTGTTGCATTTTTTTCTTTTACCTTTTTCACCATTACCTTTTAAGGAGTTGGACCATAGCGCAGATACTAAAAATATGAAGGTTGTAAAAAACTGCACAAAAGAGGTTTATTGGACAACAATGGATGAATACTAAGTATGTCGTCAAGGATCCATTAGTCATGAGAAAATGGAGTCAGAGGAGCACAGAGTAGGTTTTCTGGTAAGCAATGTAAGCTGGTCTTACTTGGTGTGAGCAGGTAGATGAGGCTGGGGAAGAGTAAGCAGGAAGTTATGATGGTTCATATGGAATCCAAGAGGTTTTGCTAGTTTTGCTTTCATTAAAAACATGAGGATATTTGTTAAAAACACAGGATGAGGTCAAGGTAGGGTTTTCTAGAGCATTGGGAGATTCATGTCAGTATTTTAAACTCTTCAATGGAAAGCAGTGTTACAGTAGAAGAGTCTAGTGACCAACACCTTGACCACTAGGCGTTAAGTCCTGATCCATTTAATCACCAGGCTTAATGAGTGTTATTGGTAATAGGTGAATCAGAATGGAACTGTACCATCCATGTAGGGATGAGCATCAGGATGAGTGAGAAAAATAAAAGCAAACATAGAATCAGCTCTCACGAATGTAACAACAATACAGTTTTTCAACTGAATTGTAGGCAAACAATTGAAAACTGAAATACAGAATGTAATCAACATTGTGTAAAAGTGCATTTTGCCGCACCAGTGGCAGGAAATAGCTGCTCAGTCAGCTATGGACCATGCAAATCTGTAGCATGAGATTAAAAAGATATTTAATTTCTACTAAATCCTGTGCTACCTGCCTCCATTCTTTCCCTTTCTCCTATCTGCAGAGGAAATGTCACGTGCAGGACGAAAAGAAGCTACGCTCTGTGAAAATAAAAGAAGAGTTAACAAGAACTTCTGCATACGCAAACATCAGGGATGACACACAGCAAGTGCACAAAATCTATGAGTTCATTGTGCATCTTTGCAGGTTGCACAGGGCGGTAATGGATGGCCAGCGAGCGCCCGCTGACGTGTTATTCTTTTATAAAACATTGCCTCCTCGTAGCAGAGCGCAAGGGAGAGTGTCATGGTTGTGATGAATGACCAAAGGGTAACATCTTCACTCCTGACCCCTAACACAGGGAAGAATGCTCACACATAAACACAAGCACACACAAAAAAACACAGACTCAAGCTTTTACTCATGCACTTGCAAGTTGGCAAACAGTTTTTCTGTCACTGTGAAAGCATCATAAACACCAGATGCAGTGCGTTTACTGTGCAGATGTTTATCCAGATGCAGGTGATCTGCCATTATACCTTCATTTCTAGAGTGGACACAAAAAGATGCTCGATTATACTCTTCTTAAAGGCTCCAGGGGTTGTATTTCCTGCTTTCTTATTTTTTATTTGATCATGGAAGAGAAATGATAAATATTTGCTTGCTCTCATTTGTCAGACAGCTCGAACAAAAGGCTTGCGCTCATCAAAGGTATCTTCTGCTATGCTGACGGATAAAGCATGAAAGACCAACATCAAAGCAGTTCCTGTTAACGCTGACAAACCCAGAGCTGCTGGACAATGCTGAGGACTGAAGAGGGCAGTAATAAGCACTGACCTTCTCCTTGTTAGTCATACACTAGCTGCACTTGAAGGCAGCACATGTGTAGCATAACAAGCTATTTGTTTCTTTTTTCTTTCTACAAAAGCTGGAAGAGAACAGGAAAAACAGAGAGACAGAAGAAGAGATGGAAAGAGAAGGAGACATGATAGGGAGGAAAACGAGACAGAGGGTTTTGGAGGAGGGAGGGTGAGACAAGGAGACAGAGACAGAGTGGGTAAAAGTGGGGGACGAGGCAGCAGAGGTTTGGTGGGGTGGGAGGAAGGGGAACAGGCAGCCGGTCTATTATCAGGGGTCTATAGAGAAGCATTTAGGGACAAATAGGACACCACCCCCCTGTCACCCCAAACCATTCAAACCCTGTCAGCTCTGCCCATTCACCCAAACCCCAGGGGGAGTGGGCAGAGGGGGGCGCGGGCCGTAAACTGGAGCAGGATGCTGGAGGGCTTGAAGATGGACTACCCCAGTACCACCCCTCTGTAATACTTCAGATGCTGTATCCTAGCAACGGCACTCAGGGTGTGACCTGTAGTTGTAAGACTCCATTCAGCTTCACACTTTTTGAACACACACACACAGACTCTCAGGCATACGGGGGACCCCACAGTGCTTATCGGCAGCCAAAACAGGCTCTCTTGTTCAACAATTAGCACCGATCTTGCCTCCCACCCATCTCCTCCAGCTTGGCCATGCTGGCAACCCCGCAGGGAGGAAACTTAATTACCAGCAACAGACAGAGGGGAGTTGATCTTTACACACTTAAGATGATCCACTTTGCACTGGCTGACAAACACACAGAGGGCGCGGCAACCCTAACGTCAAAAGTTTCTATTTCTGCATGCTGTCAATCACATGCTGATTAAGGCAGCACAGAGATGACATTCTTCGCTCCCTAATTTTCGTATGGAATTAGTATTTAATGAATTGTGTGCAGATTAATTATAACATAATGATATTTAATTGTTGCCAACTAATTGTTGTGGCGCTCTTTTGCCTCACAGTTGCTGGGAACTTTGTTTTGTTTTACTTCAGAGAGGAACAGTTGGCAGGAGAACATCTCATTAAGCAGCATATAAACCTGAAAGGTTTAAGTAAAATAAAGCCTTTTAATTAGGAAAAAAAATTGCTTTGTTTTTTATGGTAAATTAGTTAATTTTCAGTCAAGATGAGTGAGACTAAAGTTGTATTGGATGTTTTGAGAGGTCAAAATGGAATAGCTATTACTCATCCTATCAGGAAAAGTGGACGTCCCAACGGCCAGCTGTTTAAAGGAGCAGTATTGTGTGTTTCCGAGGCACATAGTGCCATTTTATAGGCAAACTATGTTACCTTTAGCTGGCATAAAAATTCTGTTTATATCAAACATGACTTAAGAAATCTGACTTTGCAATTTGACACCTTGAAATTGACCACCGTCTCTCTTCTTAACACGTCACCTTCAGCACGTTATCACAACAGTGCTCCTCCATTATGCCATTTACAAACATCCTTAGGAATGTTGGTCCTGTGATAAGCTCAAAAAATGCTGCTGACAAGCTTTACGCTTTAGTAAAATGTTACATTAGGTATTTGGGCTTACCCCTGCCTGCCCAGTGAGACCAAATGTCAGTGGAAATGCTCTCCTGAAAATGGCGGACTAAGAGAAAGTGTACCGAACCACACCAACCTCTGGTGTACCGCTCGGAGACAGCTGAACTAAGACTTACAGAACCAAAGACAATAAAAAAAAATGCAAGGAAGAGAACACAAGAATAAACCAAGAAACTACGCATAAGAAAATGAATAAATATGACAACACTTTAGAAACAATAATAAATACAAAGAAATTATGAGAATATGGCATACTATCAAACCAAAACCAAAACCCAGACACTCAACGAGTTTTGATGCCTAGTGACTTCCCCAATATTGTCATTTTAATTTTAGAATTATATAATTATTGAACTAATCAGGCTATAAGTGATAACATAGGTTCAGCTTTGTCTCAAATATCCAGCATGTTGATGTGGGTAAAGCTCCTTGATTGCATTGCATGAGATTAAATAATGTCAGAATGATGACATTTGAGCCATAATTGTGTTCATTCTGTTGTGGTGGATATGTGCCGAACACATTGCATGGGAACCTTATTGTCCTATAGCATCATTTAATCCAACGCCACAGAAAGGGAAGACTAATACACATTAATTTGACAGGGCTATTAGGACTAATATGATTTGTAAAGGGAACACAAAGGATGAAGAATCAACAATGTTTCTTTTTGCCTTTAACTGAAGTTGTCACATTAGTGAAGCAGCATATTTGCATGTTTTTTCATTCAACTTATAGCATAAACTGTTTTCCAGTTTAATTTATGTAGTCCAAATTTAAGTAGAACTATTTCAAAGTTCTATTTAAATAAGTAAAAAAATGGGGAAACTCTTATATGTAATCAAATTTCAAATATGTAATACAATTTCTTATTCCAATTAGTTCATCCAAAAAAAATGCTTGAAAACACACAAAATAACTAATAGAGGTTATCATGACTCTTGCATAAAAGGGTTTAACTACGGTACTTGTGGTTTGTCTCTGTTGCCACATTTATAGCAACGGGCAAATAGATGCACTTGAATACACACACAGCAGGATATGTGTTAAGTAATCCACCTTTCAGATGGATAAATGTCTTTATCCGCCTTGTTCTGGTAATAGATTTATACACTCCATCTATTATTTACCCAGGCATTATCACTATTGCCTGAAGCTATAGTGAGGAACAGTGTTGGCCATGACCTTGTGTGTGCGTGGGGGGGGTGTGCATGTGTGTGTTGGCGTCTCACACACAAACACACAACACTCAATTTTTTCTGAAATTGGTGAGTGATAATAAACACACATGCAATAATCGTCCCAAAGTCACTTTGATCTTTATCAACCCTGAGGAACCTTGCAAGAAGGTCTACAGAGTCTACCGAGTCTTTATGAATACTCATTAAAACACACTTTTATCATTTGTTATAATATAGCATGCTCCTCTCCAAATGACACCATTAAACATAATTCAATCTTTACCTCTTCTTCATGTGTGCTGGTTTTGCTGATTTATCCCCACTTTTATTTCATTTCCCCCTCCTGGTTCACAGCGGCTGCAAACTGCTGCGCTGCCCCTCTGTGGATGGTTGCAGAACTGCAGGGTCAACAACTGTGGGGGGAAAAAAATGAAAAATTTCACTCAAAATTAGCAGAAAAGAGATACAGAAACCATGTTGGTGTAAATACTGCAATGGAGAATGGAGAACTGATAAACCTGCTCCATTTGCACACTCAAACATACAAATGTAATTGCATACCCATTGAGCAATTTAGTAAATGTCATCCAGTGTGCAGAAAGAGAGGGAAATAAGTCTGCCGCATCTTTGTATTGGAAACACAGGTGAGATTGATGAGAAGCGTCTGTTTATCATATCGGTTATTCAAGATGAAAGATGAGCGTTTGCAGAGGGGTTCCTCCCATTCACCATCATTGATTTACACCCATAAACACACACGGCTACACAAGAGCATACCCACAGTAAATGTCCTTGCTTTGTCAATAGTCAAGGTTATATCATATGCAGCAGAATATTTGACTAATGTGCCACGATCAAATGCTTCAAATCAAAATTATCTTAAATCCCAATGAAAAATAACAAGGTCTGATCTTTTAAGTGGCACAATTTCACTAAGTAAGAAAGAAAGTGCTAAGTGGACAAGAGTTTAAAAAGAAGAAGAAAAAAAAGAACATAAAATTGTTGTTTAAAAGCAATAAAGGTCAGCAGGGAAATTTGCCGGGAGCACTCGGGGGCAGAAAAATGAAGCACTTGAGTTGCAGCCAATTTTGTCCCGGTGAATTAAAACCTAAACCTCTTCCACATTAACGTTCAGAAAGAGACAAGTGGCACGGCAAGTGAATGTGTTGCCACTGCTTGTGTCAAAAGCGCGTTTTTCTTCCTCCGCCAATTAGCCCGGCTGCGGTATAAAGGCAGCTAATTTTGTCAGGCTCCTGTAAATGGAATGATGGGCGCTGACTTGTTGGGGACAATGTGGGTGAACTTTAAAACCTCTTGCAGAGAAAACAGTGTGTGAGGGACACTATGCACAAACCTTGCCTATTCATGATGAATTAAAAACCTACAACACACTCCTTTCACATGAGAGTATTCATTATGTAACCCTAATGTAATGGCATAAAGCACGGAAGCAACAGCCTATCAAGAGCAGCGATTTGGCTTTTTTCACTTGTGCTGTTTCATTGCTATAGGGTAATTTGTTGCACTCAGCAGGGCAGGGTAAAGTGAATCAAGATTAATTTACATGCAGGCGAACACTTAGGCAAGGCAGAGCGGTAAGCAAATGCACCGTCTCTGCTGCTGAGAGGGAAGAAGGCAGCGCGGCAAAAAAAAGTGGGGGAAAGCGTTGGATAATTAAGGAGCATCAAATGTGATTGCTGGAGGCAGTTAAAAGGCCACAACATGCCGACTGGATGCGCACTCTTTAGAATGCAGCCTTCGCGTTTTACTCAAGCTGCATCGACGGAGGCAAGGAATTTAATAGGAGCAGCAGCCTTAGAGCACACGTCAGATTTAGTCTTCATTAATTGTTGTTTAGGATCTCACCTCTATGCTCAGCATATTATTTCACCACATTAGCTTAGTAGAGGGCCACACTCAGATGTGCAACACATAAGACGTTGCAGAGGTTTGAAGAGCCAAGAAACTCCTCCGTGAAGGTTATTCAATTGAAGCGCTTGATTTAAATAAAACACAGCAACATAACTCGGTGACAGAAAGACAAAGCGAAGAGTCCCAGAAGACCTGAGGCTGAAGTGACAAGTCTAACTCAGACAAACTGCAGCAAACACTCAGATACAAATGCAACTGCAAGTCCAAATAGATGGGAATAAAAATACTAAATGAGCTGTATGAGGTGGACACAGGCAAATCTTTGCCCCGCTGAACAGGCTTAACATATCAGAGAAAGAGATCACTGGGATGGGATAAAAAGAAAAGACTTGGTCGACTTTTCCTCGGTGGTAATGGACTCTGGACCCAGCATGTGGCAGGGGAATCTGATCAAGCATGCTGTCCTGCAAACTCTCTCACACACATTCACACAGAGTCGTTCTGTCAAATATGAATAAACACCAACACACATCGGTTGGATTGCAGGATGCAGCTCTGGGATTTGGGCAGAGCGTCTGGCATATTTGCCCATCTCAGATCTCCTGTCAGAGCCTGAATGCAGGATGACAGCAGGAGAGAGCCCGCAGCGTCTGGAGACCTGTCTCCATCTATGCATCTCTCACATAAACAAATTCTCCCATCGCTGTATTCAGACTAACCTCTCTGCTCTATTACACACAAACACACAGCTGCCACAAGCACTCAGACACCCAATCAACAACCACAGTGAGAGAGAAACAGAGAGGGGGAAAGAAAGGGGAATCAGATAGGGGAGAAAGAGGAAAAAAATGTATGGAGGTGAGAAGGGGAGGGAGATGGAGGAGAGGACATAGTGAGAAAGGGGCAGCGTCGGGGGAGATGGCGAGATGAAAATGTTGAGAGGAGGCCAGCGCTCCGGAACTGTGCTCAGCGTTCTGTCTGGCCGAACAGGAACCTCCTAAAAGTGGAAGGACGGCCAACATGGATGAAAGAGAAATGGGCTCTGGTGGGTTAAAGAATAAGCAGGAGAGGAGGGCTAAGGGTTGCAAAAACATTGAAAGCATGAAATGCTTAGGACCTCCTGCGTTTTCATGAAGTGGGTTGATCAGGAAAAAGCAGCAAGGGAAGAATCTTATCACACAAAGAGAATATTTGTCATCCATTTACTGCAATGTGATACAGCTTTACTGAATAGTTAGCTGCTTATAACACCGCCCCTGTTATTTATTGTTTTTAGGTTATTTTTTGGACATAAATCCGGAGTATCATCTTTTCAGCCAATAGCATGGTGAAATACTTTAAATGTCTTAACAACGAAATATAATAAAGCAAAAGTAATACATCTGAACACAGCTATCTGCAAATGCTTTTAATCTTATCTTAGTTTTGAAGTAACAGTAAGTAATAAATTATGCCTGCACCAAGACCCCAAATCCCAGAGGAGTTGAAACAGAGGCTTCTTCAATGCAGAACAGAACCAAGGAGCAGAGAGAAGGACCAAGTTCAAACCATCTCTTCCATCAATCATAATCGACAAGGATCACATCCCCAGTGCCGACGTCTCTGCACGGCTTTCTAAACATGACCAGAGATTAAAAGTGAAGCAGCAAAAGAAAACGATGAGGATAAGGAGGGCCAACAACCAGGATATTTTACTATAAAATATTGTCTCTGCTGATTAAGACAACTTTCAACTTTATCTTTTTTAATGGCAACTCTGCTCTCCGACATTCTCCATGATGACATCCAGGAGAAATTGCAAAACCTTCATTTCTACAGTATTTGTACCAGTAATGGAATTTCACAAGCAATCTTTTAAGATTGTTCACAATATGTCCTCTAATTGCACGCGTTATTTTTCATTTATTTTTAAGATCCTTTGTTTTCCCTCTGCTGTTTTATCATGTAAAGACAACGCTGGATGACGGGGAAATACCTGTACATGGAAACGCTGACAAACCTGAAAACCCGGCTCTTGTATTCATGTGAATCTTTGTAAGTAAACCTTCATTTTTACAGCACCAGTCAGGTTTTGGTCAGACGTGTTTAAAAGGGGTCTTAAAATAATCCAGATGCGACAAAACAAAAGCATGATTTGACGCATCAAGTTCAGGACAAGAAGCAATGGATCAAAGATTGACAATAGTTCTTAAATTATAAAAACATGACATTATCTAAAACTTGATTTAAGTGTTGTCTTACAGAAGATTTTCTAAAGTGCCAAAGGCCCGAAGACATTCTGCATCTTGAACATAAATATTCCAGTTTCAGTGATAAAGTCATGAGATAAATATGAACAGAATCACTGAAAATCTTGATGACCCAGCCCGGCGCCCGACCAAAATTGAATGGTGGAATGTATCAAAAGGTCCAACAGAAGCAGCACAGAACATTTACCTGCTTCACTTTTCATCAAAATGTCAAGTTGTCTTTGTCAGTCTGTTACTGTGTCTCACCTGGGAAAGTGTTTGTCTCTTGTGCCAGTATCTAAACAAAGAGTTTAGATACTGTTTTGAAAAAAAAAAATACAGAAGTGCCTGTAAAAGTAGCCTACTGCACAGTTTAGGAGGATCGCACAGTGAATGTGATGAGTGGTCAAGAACACACCCAGAGAGTGTGATGTTCTCCCAGATTGATCAGCCACATTACAAAACATCCCTCCCGCCTCTCCATCGCTTCTCTCTACACCTCTCTCCTTTGATCAGAGAATCGATCTCTGGATCAGTCGATCGGTTGCTACTCTGTGATCTGGGCTGGGCCAATTACTTCAGTGAGTAATAGTGATTAGTTGGTGTCTAGATCAATCCACACTGATACAAGCAGAGAGGCTCCAGACAGAGCCAGGGGAACCACTGACGATTCAAATCAGCAACATATTTGTAAGACAACAACAGTGTCGATCCACCAAGTTTAGCACCTTGGATGCACTTCCTCTATCATGGCATCAAATTTTCATGGATTGTCTAGGTGTTGAATACAAATTAAAGGTAAATTCAAGACCTACAGGGGGATTTATAGGTAAAAATAGAAGTACAAGAAATGTGCATACACTGTATATAAATTAAGCTTATGAAGCCAGCATTTAAATGTGAGCTTGTGGCATTGGTTTGACATTGTCCAGGTCATTAAAGGAAAGCCAGTACTAATGTCGAAGGCAAATCTATTTATGTTGATAGTATTCATGGGCAATCTTTCCATAACATTGATCAACGCAGTTTGGTTAATAGGAAAATAATAAACAATTACTTCTGCAGACGGGAAGGGTAATTGATTTTCTTCTGTAAATTACTACCACTATCAGGCCTGCATACACAGAAAGGTGATCATCTACATAAAATCAATGGGATATGATCCTATCTGTATGATAATCATGGACTGTAGCCAAGGAGCTTTCTTAAGCTTTAGTGAGAGCATTAAAGAGAAGCAAAACAGCAGGACAACTTCAGAGTTTTAGTTCTCTTTTTGTAAAGTTAGAGATAATGTTTTTAACATTTAAAAGCATAAATGTTGCTTTGAATTTGTATGTGATATATATATCATATTTTATTCCAGAACTGCAGTTAGTAGCAAAGTTAAATCTGTTTGTTATGATCCTTTGTTGATTTTACTTTTGGTTCTCTTATAGTTTCTTAATTTTTGTTTTCCTATATCTTGCCATTTTAGTTTAATATTTATGTTAGTTTGGTTATTATCATCATTTGTATTTTGGGTTTGATTTATTAGATTAGTATTTATTTATTTTTTCAAAGTTTATTTTCCCTTCAATTTTCTTATTTCACCACGGCCTACCAGACTGCTCTCCTTCCCAGCTGTTGCTCATTTTCTTATTTGTTCCCACCTGCTTTACCTGTAATTAATTCTCCTTTTTTGTTATTTTCAAACATAAGCTCCCTGGTTTCTTTATTCTCCTTCTGTTGATCCGTTTGCTTCATGTACTTGGTGTATGCTCATTCCTTCCAGTTTTTTGTAAGTTGTTTTAGGATTATTTACTATTTATTTTAACATTATTTTGTCGTTCATCTAGATTCCATCTTCCACTTTGGTCCACTTTCAGTCCATATGCAGCCTGACACCTTTGAACTGAGAAGAGTAGGTTTTGTATGTATAAAGCTGAGAACTGCAACACAAGGATGATTAATCTCTGGCAGAAGCTCATACCTCGCTGGTGTTCCCACTGAGGCGCTGACTTATAGTGATGGCTAAGCCCACCATAGCTGTATGTATGACTATGTACAAGCCTCTGAATCAATACTGTTTCCATTTGGACTTCTATACTCCCAATATTAATTTCAGTCTCTATGATAGTTTACTGCCTTTAATAAGCCCATTAGCTCAGGGCTAATGTGAAACTACTTTCACATTATTTCACATATTTTGTTTGATTCTCTGAGACTATTTGAAACTGATGACAGAGTTTGTGAAAACTCTTGTGTTAGCTTTTCAACTTATCCCTGAGATTCCACCTTTATTTTTAATTTTTATAAACCTAAAGTACCGTATGTTCCGGACTATAGAGCACACCCAACTATAAGCCGCACCCACAAAGTTTTTTTTAAAACTGGAAACCTACATATATAAGCCGCACCGGGCTATAAGCCACTGGTATCTCCGCCGCTCTCGGATTTCCACAAGGATGTATAAATCTGCTATTAAGGACGCAGCCCTGCGTCTCCAACGCCGAACCATGGATTCATTCACGCAGAGCTTACAAGCAGCGGCTATCTGTACTGCCAGGTCGACAGCCTTCAACTTAGAAGCGGCCTCATATTAACTTATTCATGTGGTTTCCATGATGAGGGGGTATGAGTGGGTATGATGAGTGCTAAATGAAAGTTAGCGCTTTCTTCCTGCTAGAGAGCCCCCTGGTGGCAGAAGAAAAATCCACAGAAAAGCCGCACCAGGCCAAAAGCCGCATGGTTCAAAGCGAGGGAAAAAAGTAGCGGCTTATAGTCTGAAAAATATTGCAAATTACCACTTAGCCTTACAGCCATTAGTTAAAACTGTATGTATAATATCTTTGAAAACAAACTGATGTTGATAGATGTGACTTATTTCTGAAGATTTGTGGAGAAACTTAAGATTTTATGTAACCGAAGCTACTTTTATGCTTCAGATTGAAAAAAAGAGTACAACAATAAATAGGCCGAGTAAGAATTTTTGAAATATATATAGGAATTTCACAAATTTAAGTTTGTTGTCTCCTTTATATATTGTGTAAGCAAAGTGGCTTGCATGTGTATTGTGCTTCATCCAGTCTAGAAGACTCCAAAGTGCTTTACACTTTATTTTGAAACATTAGTTGTCGTCACTGCTGGAAACATTCGTCATTTTAGGAAAATCATAACCATTACTTTATTTCTGTTGGAAGGGAATGCTGAAAAAGAACAAAACTTCATTTTATTTCATCTGAGGATTCTCAAAATACAGTCCATTAAAATTAACTGTGACCAGCACTATACTTAAATACACTCAAACTTTTTTTTCTGGCTGTTAAAGCAAACTTAGGTTTCTGAACTTGTGTTTTTTTCAAAGTTGAAACTGCAACTTAATCTACAAAAATGAAGGGAAAAAAAGACATTAAGCATTATTCTGGACCTCCATACTTCACATCTCCACCTCTATTTAATAGAGGACTAAAGTCATATGATAGAATAAAACCATTTCAAGAACTGAGGGCATTCAAGCTCTTTTCATTTTAGGCTGAGAGTTGAAATTGTGGTACACAGTTTTGTTAGACTTTAATATGAAATATAGGCCTTTTTTATTCATTCAGCTTTGGGCTTTTAAAGCAGGGGGTCTGTGTAGAAAGAGACAAACAGAAGGCTTTCACTATATTATCCTCTCAAATCAAATCACCATGGAGGGAAGACACAGCCAGCATTAATATGTTTAAGTAGCCCTGGACAAAGAAGAATAAAGTAAGTGTCCTCTGTTCGAAGATTTTAATGGCCTGTGGAAAAGTGAAGTGTGTCAACACTTGATAACCGTATTAGCCTGGGGCTATTTTTTTAAACCACCAAAAGGATTGAGCCCATTAACTATTTCCATTTCCATTACTGCTGCAAATTACACAAAATGAAATCAAAACCTCCGGAAAAATCAGTTCGTAGCAGGATGTCAAATTAGATTCAGCAAGTTATCAAATTATGCTGAATTAGTTGATTTGGAAGATTAAGTGCCCACCAGTGTACACACATCCTCTCATACCGGGGTCGAGTTTACAGCCATGGATGTAGCGAACGGACCTCTGAATTATAGTTGGTAAAGAAGTGGCTTTGTCCAGATTGATGTTCTGCTTCTCGTCATGACTGGCTGGAAGGCTGAGATCACTCAATACTAATCAACAGGCTGGACACGAACTGGTCTTTATCACTTTGTCCCCTTTATATGAATCCCAACCTTGGCTGTGCGACCAGTTGCCTGATTTCTCATTTTGTTGCACTGCGACTGACAGTGAGCGGCTCTGATTGAGGGGATCCATTAGGGATCGGCCTGAGGAAAGCCTGTTTGATGGATGAGACCAGCAGTCACCTTCAGAGCTTGCTAACAACACCTGTATCCTCTCCGTCTCACACACATATACACACAATGCAGACACACACATGTCCACTCTTTTGCTGACATAAAGCAATTCACACACATATTTCCACAGTGAGAAAGATTCAGGTAGCCGCTGCAATAAAAGAGGAAAACCCTCCACCGACTTAGCAGCAGTTTCTGCTCAATTCAATCTTTAATTAAAACTAAAACAAACAAAAGGCTTCCTTTGGATAATTAAACTGCTTTATTGTTTAATTATTTTGATTTTACCTCAGCAATATCTGATGAAAAATGTGCAAAGCATGTCGAATCTGTCTGACCATTTCCGAGCCTTAGTGCTTCTGGTCTTTTCCTGTCCAACCTTTTCAGGTATGAAATAAAACGGGATGTTTAATCGTGACCCATTCATATCCACCACAAAGAAACTACATACCTGCTTTCACAACAGGGATTTTAAACCATTTCTATCTTTTCTAAAGTCTGCTTTGAGCCAATGTGGTTATATAACTGCAAAAATGATAACTAGACGCAAGATGTTTAAGGATTTCTTTTTACTTAATCAGTTTGATATTTCGCCAGATCGAACAAGAATCAGTTCCACAATTTATGAAGAGAATAGAAAGTCAACAGAAAACAATATATGTTTAAGTTTTTGTAGAATTTTTTTTTTTTACTGAACTACTAGCTGTGTACACTGACAAAAAATGTCCAAAGCAAGTCGCCTTGATATTTCTTGTTTAAATAAAGTCTAAAAACATTGATGATGTCAGCATGTGGCTTGGTGGTGTGTAAGTTGTCATACATCGAAATAACAGCAGTATTTCTGCTTTGTTAGAGTGGCAAACAAGCACAACACCACTTCATCACTCATATTCTCTGTTTCTGTTTTACAAAAATAAAACATTTTCCAAGCTACCAAACTTGGTAGCCTTCTGCTTGCTGCTCTTCCATAATGCAGACAGGAACTTGCACTTTGACCTCTTAAAAATGTAATTAAAAAATTACAAATGGCATGCATAGTTATGTTGGTACAAACAATAATTAGCCTTGGAAAATTAAAGTGTTAATTTAGAAAAATTTTGCTCAACAAAGGAAATGAAAAATGTGTGGTGTTTTAAATGTTCTTCAACAGCGATGGGCATTACATCTGAGTCATTTAATTTTTAGCCTTTTAGAACAAATGGCTTTGAATTCATTATGGGTTTTCTGCAGCCTAGCATTGCATCTAAATATACATACAGGGTCATTTGTGGTTGAATTTGCACAAAATATGATGTTAATTTAGAGGGCCGTCGTTCTAAAAAAAACATCTCAAAAATGGATTGGGAGTGGAAAACCTAACTAAAAACCTCTGGAAGGGTCCCTACTTCAAACCTAAAGGAATGATTCAGATGAATAAAAAAATGCTTAAAATGAATATAAATGTATGCAAATTGTCAGATTAAAAATAGATTCAAACATATTTTTTCTACAGGCAGAGGGAGAAATAACTGAATAGCATTTCTTTTACGATATTCTATTGAAAGGAATACTGATTTTAGCTCTTTCTCTGCTGGTTCACCTTTTTTATAGACACCGTTGTTCAAGTTGCTGCTTACTTTTGTCAAACAGATCTTTAAAAAAGTTATTAGAAAATGATAGATCTAAATGTACTTATTTATCTTCTTTTCTCAATTTAAGTTTGCATAATAGGCAACATTGTGAGGGACTAAACTGATACAATTTCCTTTAAATGTCTGGCCTTCAAATCTTCCCTTGAACAAGTCTGTTACAGTGTTTTCATATACTAATATACAGAACGAGCATGCATGCATAAACCAGCAGTGTGTATGCATAAGACTGTGTGTTTTTGTGAATAGCCATCTGCATCTAACAGGCTAATTGCTCTGAGCAGTATTATCTCATTAGGGCTCATCAGCGTTTGACATTTAAATACAGAGCTGCTAAAAGCCTCTGCTTAATTTAACATTAGCATTAACATCTAGCGGGTTGTTTGGAGAGGCAGGGCAGGTACCGACCTTGGTCTTTTTAGCTCATTTCCCCTTAACTCCCAGCTCTCAGAGCCTCTTGGCAATTTTGTTTTTACTTAAATCACCAATTTATGCATTTAATAAGAATAATGCTGCTAATAGCCGCAGTGTGAGTCTGGCAGAAGTGCAGCGAGAACAATTACATCAATAAGGAGGGAAAGCAGCGGCGACATTAGCAGAAAGGAGAAAAGTGGGACAAGCGAGGGGGACAGAGAAGGAGGAAGGTCAGGAGAGCAGCGTTAGAGAGGGACGGTAGAGCCTGATGGGCACCAAATGAACAAATTATGACGGACTCCATTTTGCAGGATGGGGTCACCCCCTCCTCTTTTTCCCCTCTATCCCCTCTTTTTGCAGTCCTCCTCTCTTCTCTTCTCTCTCCTGACAGTTCAATTTCCCCCTCTCGCCTCCCTGCTCCTGCCTGCTAATTGTGAGTGAAGCCTTATCATTGGGCCCCCCATCCACCCTCGGTCCAAGGAATCGCAGCGTCTGAGAGAAGAGACCGGAATGTCAAAATGTTATCCGAGACAGCAAACAGCCAGAGAGACGGAGGTCACACACAATAAGGCCGGATGTTCATCTGAATGCACGAACACGGGCAAAGCATCTCTCAAAGGAAGCTCAGAAGAAAAGGCAGAGAAAGAATTATATGAAAATGTATTACAGACATTTCAATTATGTTTTCGGTCTCTTTGCGGTGCTTTTATGTTTGGTTATTTTCTTTCTGACTTTCATTTGATGTCCTGTTAGCCAATTTGGATTGTCTTATATACAAATATAAGTCTTGTCTTGCATATGTAATCAAGAATTTACCCTCAAATGTTTTTAGAAATGAGCTGATTTCTATGATCTGGCTGACAGTACTTATAAAAGTATTCATATCCTTTCATTTTTATAACCAGATACTTCTATTTCGCAAAGTAGAGCTTAATGTACAATTCTTTTCATACTTTGTACAGCGCTTATCAAGTCCAAAAGACCCCAAAGAGTTTCACACTAGTCAGTCATTCACACACACCCCGATGGTGGCAAGCTACTGGACAGTAGCCACAGCTGCCCTGGGGCAATCTGTTGGATGAAATTTCTGTCCAAAGAACGCAACAACAGAGCGAGGATCAAACCTGCAACCAGCGAACTCCTACCACTGTCACCTATTAAGCTTTTCCAGATTTTTCTGTTTTACGTAATCAGAAATTATTTGTTAAAAAAAACCTTCCCATTCCAAAATTGTTGAATCTAAAAATTTGGAAATTGGAAATGCAGCTTCAGAAGTTAAAAAACAAAATGCTAGTTGACACAATATTGACTGGCATTTGTAAACCAGGGAATCCACGTGTGCCCTTTAGAGCTGAGGAAAGGAAGACTGTTGATAATAGCTTCTGATAAGATGCTTCCATCGTGTGTATTAATGTACATTCTGGTATTTTTGGTGTTCATACCAGAGCTAAAATTGAAGTTTTGCCATCCCCGTATGCATGTATAATCTTCTTTGATCAGCTCCTCTCTTTGGAGAAGATAAGCTGCCCCAAAGCATGATGTTGCCACTATCATGCATCGCTGTGTTTGTCCCACCAAACTTTGCAAGTGGGACAAACTGTTTGATTTTGAGACAAAAATCAATCATTTATTCAGATAGGAAAGAAAACAGAAAAAGGGATTATAAGAATGTTCTGGCCTAAGGATTTTCACATAAACATATCCAGAACCCTCAACTTAAGACTCATCTAAGATTACCTGACTTCCATCTGCAAGGTTTTGTTCATAGTCGTCTTTTAGTTTCACTATTCACTGTGATACAACCGTGGTACAAAAGAGACAAATAAGCAGAGAGACAGGAGGCAATCTTCACTCTGAAGGGAGCAGCTGGATTCTCGATAGGTTTGGGTTTAAGCGCTTTAACGGTCAGGTGACAGCACTGATCTAAGGTCAGAACAATCTGAATGCAGGAGGAACTATCACGGGCGACACAGGACAGAATCACTGACCCCAGACGTTCCCCATCACAGAAAACGAGATGGTGGGTAAGAACAGAATGAAGGGGGAGAAGATTCAGAGGTGAGAGAGAAAGAGCATTCATCTATATTCCAGCCATGGTAATGAGGGTTAATTCGCTGGTTAAGGATTAACAAGGTGAAGGAATATGATGGGTAAGCAGTTGGCTTCTTGAATATGGGTTTAAATCAACTCTTTAATGTGTGATGTAACCTCGGCTCCAGAGCCCCGCCTAGCGGGAATGTAATTACGCTGCGACTTCAGGGACTCTTCATGAAGTGAAACTCCAGATCTTGTGGCGCCGAGAGTTAAATTAAATTGTGAAATCAGTCCATAACTACCAGAACTCGTGTGAAATTTAAAACTCTGCCGTCTTTTATGTCTACTGTAAATCACTACATGCAGATACAGCACACTCCATGCTGATTCAAGGTGGGAAAGCAATTCTGTGTTAAGAACAACTTTTGTTTAAAAAATTTAAATCAAAAATTACAGTTTTGGCACCAAAACTGTAAATACTTTGTCAAACTCCATTTTTGCCAGTTTAGAAACTCTTAATCTTATATTGGTTCATTTAGAAAGCATTTAATGTGTAAGGTTGCTAAGAAATAAATGTTTCTCATTTAAAATCCTATTGATTCTGTAAGGTGGCAAGATAAATGTGGGTCCATCTTCCTTTAATCACTGCTACGTTTTATTGTAGGAACTGTTGCATATCCAACAAAAACATTTGATTTTGTTTGAAATAATGAGAATAATTAGTTTTAATGTGCTAAAATACAGCTCTGGGAAAAATTAAGACTTAAAATTATCAGTTTCTCTAATTTTACTCTTTATAGGTCTACATTTGAGGAAAAGGAACATTGTTCTTTTATTCTATGAACTACTGACAACATGTCTCTGAAATTCCTAGCAAACATTTTTTTATTTATTTGCAGAAATAAAAAAGATGCAGTGCTTTCAGACCTCAAACAATGCAATGAAAACAAGTTCATATTCATTTAGAAACAACGATACTAATGTTTTAACTCAGGAAGAGGTCAGAAACCAATATCTGGTGGAATAACCAGGAGGTTTTCAACAGGGTTCAGTGCAGCGGTCGCTTAATTTTTTCCAGAGCTGTAGATGGTGAGTTTTTCAAACAGTTCCCGTCTTAAATGATGCTACTTATCCTACTACAGTTATACATTAGTTTATCGCCAGGGGAGTACAGTCAGGTCCATATACTCACTAAATGCATTGAGCAGATTAATGTCTGGATGTGCCAAAATTTTCTCCAATTAAATATAAACAAAACTGAGGTGTTAGTGTTCGGACCAAAAGAGCATAGATTAAAAATGATCACCCACCTTCAATCGATGGGCTTAAAATGCTCTGACAAAGCCAAAAATTTGGGAGTGATTATGGATCCCGATCTAAATTTTGACAGCCACATCAAATCTATCATAAAAACAGCATATTATCATTTAAAAAATATTTCCAAAATTAGACGACTTATGTCCCCACAAGACTCTGAAAAACTAATACATGCCTTTGTCTTTAGCAGGCTCGATTACTGTAATGCCATTTTTACTGGATTATCAAAAAAAGCAATAAAACAGCTGCAGCTTCTCCAGAATGCAGCTGCAAGAGTCCTGACTAAAACAAAAAGAGATCAGCATATCAGTCCAGTTCTGAGATCATTGCACTGGCTGCCAGTTGCTAAAAGAATAGAATTCAAAATCTCTTTATTGGTGTATAAAACTCTAAATAATAAAAACCCAGACTATATTGCGGATCTTCTTCAGCCCTACATACCACTAAGACCTTTAAGATCAACCGAGTTAAACCTATTAGTCATTCCGAGAGTCAGAACAAAACATGGGGAAGCAGCTTTTAGTTTTTATGCTCCAGCCCTCTGGAATAAGCTTCCGGCTCACTGTAAGTCTGCCCCTACCTTGAGTGTCTTTAAAACAAGGTTAAAAACCTTTTTATTTGAAGTTGCCTATTCTTAAACTCTTTTTTTTCTTCTCTTCCTCTTTTTCTCTCTCTCATGTGTATTTTGTCTACTTTTAATTTGCTTGATTTGTATTGTTTTCTGTACCAGCACTTTGAATTGTCTTTGGCTGAAAGGTGCTATATAAATAAAGTTGCCTTGCCTTGCCTTGCCTTACTATAATTCTTAATCACTTTAAGCCTTTTTACAGATCTTTTAACAGCAGGGCAAATCAGTGTGAGCTGCATGTGTTACCTCCCAGTCGTGACAGTATTATGGTGTATATTTGTTAACTGTGTCCGTTGCAGCTCATTATGCATATCATCTTAACATGATGCAAAAGGTTGTTGGAATCCATTAAATGCGAGTCAGCTGCACAGAGGGAGTTTCAATGTTGGGGGAGAAACTCCGTTTCTTTTTTTGTCTCTTGATTATGGTGAAAGAATACATTTTAAATTCTAACCTAATTGATAATGAATCTAATCTACCAGCAATGTGATTGAAACAGATCATTAATGCTAACATTATGTGTAGGCACTTGCCCACAGCGGTGCTCTAACTGCAGGCGATCTATCTCTCCATCTGTATTCTGACAGTTCAAAGGAGTGTAAGTGACATTTTAATGAGGCCTAATTTACGATACCAAGTTCAAAACTCTGTTTGGCTTAAATGGACATATAAAACACAGCAGCCCTGGACACCCAGCCTTGAAACAAGCAAAAACAAGGCAAAAGGATCAGACTCAAAATAGTTGGAGACAAACATTTTGACATGGGAAACCCTATAAATGAGTGCTGGTGGAAAAGTGTAAAAATTCAATTTCTGATTAAATCCTTAAAAAAATATTTAATTGGAGTAAATTGAAGGTAATGCTTGTACAAATGCCTATATCTCTTTAATAAGTTCCTGCAGAACAATTTAACTGTGCACCGTTAATACTTAATATTAATGAAAATCCAGATATAACCCCATCAGAAAATGCAATGAATTTTACAGTGCATAAAACAGAAAAAATATTAATTGCCTTTCGTTGTCATTGACGCACAGACAAAAATATGAATCCGAATACATAGCTATTGTTTTTGATCTCTTCATGAGAAACAAAATGAACTTGATCTCCAAGGCAAGCCCCAGGTAACTAATAACGACTCGAGCTAAGCTAATATTTCATCATCGCCTCGCAGCCGTGAGAGAGATCCTGATGCTATTAGCAGACTAATGGCTAAATGCTCTGGCACCGCTAAAGAGGATACAGCCACTGACACACATGGCATCTGTTATCTCGTTTAGCACGGACATAAATGAGTCTGTGAAGAAAAGACATGAAGATTGGGAACATCAGTGACCCCTTACATACTATATATATCAGTAAATATATGCACACACACATACACACACACGGGCATGTGACCCCTACACATCTGATGAGATGGGAGCTGATATGCGAGTTAGTGGGAACCACATTTGTAAAAAGCGATAGCCAATTACAGCAGTGCGAACTGGGGGGATAATAGCCTGCCTGTCAGGGTCTGTGTGCAGTATATGTAAGCGTTCGCGTGTGTGTGTGTCTGTGCCTGAGCACGCAGTACCCATGGGTGAGTATTGGGTTTCTATTCTCATCTATTTGCTCTATATCCCCATACCTTAGATATTAATTTCGAAGCAGAGCTGCAGCGCGGGGCCTGGGTCGTTAGCGTGATTCATCAGGGGTTCATCCACAACGTGCTTAACAAAGACAGAAGACAAAGACTATAACAAAATGGGAAGTATATTTCTGTGAGATTTCAGAAATGTTTAACATTTGAGGGGCTTTTTTACCCATAACACTCAGGGTATGAACTTTTTTTTAAAAATAATTATAAGAAGCAATTACAACAACTGTGCAACATGCAGTCATAGAAAAGAGGAATATAATTTACAGTTTAAATAATAATAATAAAAAAATCTGGACCAACTTTTAAGTGTATAGCAACACATTCCAGATCATTATTTGTTAAACCACAAGCTGTGCTGGAAAAAAGTAAGTATTCCTGATTATTCACATAAACTTCGAAGTCTTCAGATCCAATAAGACGCGACTTTGCTGCCATCTTTATAGGGAAATGCTTTCTGTTTGCAACTCTTCAGAACAAATCATACTTGTGAATTTTAACATGGAACTAAATCTTTTTCATTGTAGCTAATTGTTGATGTTTTCCCCTCTTGGCTTTGTGTTAACACACATCTGTAGACATTGTTGTTTACAGATGTGCTTCCATACTTATTAAAATGATTTCTAAAAACTGGTGTAGCCCATATCCTCCTTATGACCTGAAATGGAACTCAATGGATCTGAGAAGGGGTGTACTTTCTTTTTCCATGACTACATGTGTCACATTATCCCATATACTGTATTTGTCAGAGCACTCCTACAAAAGTCACGGATCACTGAATCTACATGAACCTCTCGGAGACATTGGGAAGGAAACGGAGCAGGGGGAAACGGCAACGATAGAGACACAGTTGGAGAGCTCACATAACGCTTTCTTGTCCTGTACTTTCCACAGACACATGATCTCCTCAAGGACTTGGCCCTGTCAGCCCCAGCAGCCAGCCATCTGAAACAGAGGAATGATAGTCTATCAGAGAAAGGGAAACTGTTCAAGGGAATTGTGTGGATTTAGTGGTCTAGTGCTGACACATGGCTTTGAGCATGGTAGAAAAGCACTTTAACTCTTGAGTGCTTTTATCGCATGCACACACTCCATAAAACGTGGGTTTATGTCGTCAGATGGCTCAGACGTACAGCAACACACAACGTGTTTGCACTGGAAGAATAGCTCTAAAAGTGAACCAACTGATGTTTTATGCTATGCAACAGCCTTGCATTTAGTAAAAGTGTCCCTTCATAAAACAAATGCTGATGGAAGAAATGACCTAACTCAGTTTTTTATCTGCAGTTGAAGCTTTTATTATGTAAACATATTTTAATAGTAAGTAGGTGTTAACCAGTACTTACAGATGCATTCTGCCTCTTGCATTCATGTGATTATGATAAAATCAAATTGAAAAACAATATCTATATCAGCGCTTCTTTATGGAGATTCTAAGGCCCCGCTGTCCTTTCTGCTTTAGATATGTCTCTGTCTCATTAAAATACAGTCATTTGAATGTGGTGTGCATGAATCAAGTGCTGAAGAAACATGTTATTCATCTATTTATCCAAGTCAGGGAAACACCTAAAAGACACAGTGAGCCATGACAATAAGGGTTTACATCTGCATCATGTATTGTGTCTAAAACATAGGAAAATGGTTCCATGTCAAACAAAACCTGTAAGAACATGTGGAAAATGGTGTTGTGGAAGAATAATTATACTTTTTGATCAACATGCAAAACGCTGTGCATGGCAGTGACAGCACACTGAACATACAACCCCGACATTGACACAATGGAGGCAATATCACATTGTGTGGAGATGCTTCTCTTTAGTAAGGGCACAGAAGCTGGTCAGAGGTGAAGGGACGATGGAAAGAGCTGCAGCTGAGCTCAATTTATTAGTATAAACAGCAGATTTAAATTTAAAATGACTTTAATTTGACAACGAGACAAGCATCACACAAAAGATGATGGCGTATCTAAATTATATATACCTTCTCCATAAACACTGAAAAATCATATTTGGCATAATAATCTGCTTTGTAATTCCTTGAATAGCTTTTTGCTTTATTTAAATAATATATACATGTCAGAGACACATGAGACAGTGTCATGTCGGGTAACTTTAAAACAAATATTACTTTGGGTCAGAAGAAAAGGCGAAGATTGCCGCAAATCTAAAACTACCAGAATAATTCTGGGCTTAAATGCATAAATGCGAATTGCACTGAAAATGCGACAGTAAAACATGGTGGTGCAGCATCAGGCTGTGGGGATGCTTTTATTTAGGAGGGAAGATGGATGGAGCTAAATTCAGGGTTACCTCGAAAGACAACAAGTTGGATGCTTGGAGCCTGGAGAGGAGCTTCGTCTGAGGACCAATGCAGAAAATATGACGGAAATTATGAAATTACTCGCATCAAAGCAGATTTATGTAGGATATAGCAGTCTAGTCAAACTTCTTAAACTCAATTAAAAATGTGGCCTCTAAGTTGATTTTAGCAGACTATCAAATCTGCAAAAATCGATTTATTTTGCAAAGAGTATAAAAATGTCAGTGAGTATAAACTCGTTTTGAAGCCGTTTGTTCTGGTTTCAACTGTTTTACTTTCCAACAGTGAAGAAAATTATCTTTCCACCTCCAATGTCAATATCTCAAAATGTTGTCAACCTATTTGTCACCAAGCCTCTTTTTGCATTTCACAGAAATACTAAACAGTGGCTTTAATACTGAAAACAAACGGGAAAGCTAAAGTGTGTCCTATGCGATATTCCCTTCTCTCCTATTCATCTCTGTAATAGAGATGCAAGGTTTGTAATGCTCGCTGGGAGCCAAGCATGAGATTGAGGATTTCTCACACACCATGCATTATTCATACCCCAGAGCAACAGAGTGTGTAAGATGAGAATTACACAGCATGAAGAGAACAGGGGAGAGGGGACAAAGGGGAGGAGAGGAGGAGAAGGAGAGGAAGGAGAGAAAAGCATAGGTGAGACACAGCAAGGAAAAGAAAAGAGATTAACATGGAGACAAAAAAGATACATAAATCCATCCATTTCTGGGTTAAGCACTGCATTGTTTCTGGAGTTTGTGGACAGTTGGGTGGAAGAAATAAATATGGAATCGAGGACCCAGATTGGCAGACAATTTGCATTTTCTAAATGTGGGTCTTGTGAGTTTTGCTTGTATTCCGAGCACAAACTGAATAGCGAGCAGGAAATTTCAGGGTTCATGTTCGGCCTTGGTCTCCGTAATGAAAAACAGTGGGAAGTGAGCCAGGGTTGGAATTGATTTGTTTAACAATGGAAATGAAACAAAGTAGGAGGCACGGAGCAAAACAGGAGGCATGCCATCTCCAGCGAAAGCTCGAGACCACGAAATTGTAAGAATAATTTCTGGGCGGTTAAAAAAAAATAGATTTTATGTTTGTTACTTTGTTATTATTCTCTCAGTCACATATATCAGACTGTCAAATGGATTCTCAGTGCTTTTTAAAGTAAAACCGTTATATAAAATCAGAGTAGTGAACAGTCATGTTTTTTATTGTAATTATTAAGTCAAACAATAGCAATAAAACTTTAATTCTTCCTCTTATGACCCCATTTGCTTGGTCTGAAAGCCTTTTAGCAGAAGACTAATGTTGTTAGTTTATTCAGTTAATGGAATATTGCATTACATTTTTTTTCTATTACATACGTGTGCGCGGGTGTGTGTGAGTGTCTCCACAGATGCAGCCTTAATGACAAGAATGTGATGGTTACTGGCTTTTTAGCTTCCCAGTGATGAAAAGCCAGTATTAATTTGGGCTACAGATTTCATTTGTTCCGAACAGGAAAAACAATATAAATCACTTTTAGCGTGATTAGAGAGAGAGTTAGATTAATCCAGGCCTGATTAGGGCATTATGCCGGCTTGTTATGGACACACAGGGTGACTGACGGTAATTACTGTCTGTAATAGGAGAGCGCACGTTCAGTCAAGCCTCGAACCGGGCAGTGTGGCTGAATTTATGTGTGCAGTTATATATACTGCATGTGAGGGCATTGCTTGACTCAAATTAGGACTGGAATGAAATTTAAAAAAAAACTGTGGACAGACTTGTCTGCAAGGCAGAATGGAGGTGTTGTTCGCTGCATGCCAAAGGAGAGGTGAAAGAAAAAATAGACTTATGGCTTTGTTTATGATTATTGATATACTAAGGCAAACATATTCACCTGGATAATAAAAACAGATAGCTGATGCGTTTGGCAAATATTAGCCTGCTGAAAACTGGAGAGGTGCTACATCAGCAAATTGAACCTCAGCGCAGTTGGAAGGTGATTGCAGAAACTGCAGCGTCGAATCCATAAACACAACATACTGTAGACAGAACATGAGCGTAGTTTCTACATATGAAAACACTTGATTAAATATTGATGATTTATTATTATTTTCAAGTAACTTTACAATACAAATTAAATTCCTGAATTTTTGGTCAATTTTTCCAAATCAGAAATGACATCAGGGCATGTTTTCCACAGAGGTCATCCCTAAACAAAGCATGGATCACAGACTGTACAAAAGGATGGATGAACGGACAGGCAAGCAGATTGTAGAAGAGACGGATGGATGGACTGATGGTTGGATATCGAGTAAATAATCAGACACACATCAAATATCCTCTCTGATGGATGGATTCCTCATCTTACCAATGAAACAATTACATTGTGCATTTAAAGAAGTGAGGAGATTCTGCATGGTTTCAGATTTATGATTCACTGAGCATCAGCTAAAAGGATTGGGTTCTTAGTCAACAATTACACAAAAAAATAAAACAGTATTGTCAAGAATTTATGACAGCACATTTCCAAATTTACTTAAATAAAAAGTAACAAAAAGCAAGAAAGTTCAAACAAAGGGAAGATTTGTGGAAAAAGTTAAAAATGGTTAAATGTCTGAAGGAGGTTAAGTTCACACCATCAGTAGTTCACAAACATTTTTATTTCTAGTAATTTTTTTATAACTAGGATAAAACTGGAATCTATGTAACTGAATTTGAATGATTGAATTGAATTGACTTGCAGAGTGCCTTGCAGCAATATTTATTGTAAAATGATGCTACATAAGTAACCTTAATAAAATTGAAATCCTGAACCTGGGATATGATTACAGCGATGGCATCATGGAAAGTGTGAGCATCTTCTTTTTATAAAACCAGCATAAGAGTTAGACATTTCATATCTTTTCCACAGTGCAACAGGGAATAAAAAATTGAAGTCTGGGAAAAAAACGGCAATAATTTTCCAGATTTCTACTTGGCTCAAAGTCTATATTTTTCCACACTGTTTGGGGACCCTGGGCATTAATCATGAGTTAGATTCAGAAAGGACTCAATCCGCTGCTCTTATCATTATTGCTGGGAATTTCCAGCAGGTGCGAGGCTAAACATCTTTTACAGTTTGGGAGCAGACATAAGGCACCCAATGAGATGTGTCCCATTAAAGGCATGGAAAATAAGTAGGCATATTTAGCACCACACTGCACATCTCTCTTACGGCTGCACTCCCTGCTCCACACTTCTTTTCCTTTTTCCACTCTTCCTTCATCCTCTTGTCACTCTCTGCTTTTTTTATAGCAGCACTTGTTCCTTTTCACTACATCGCTGCTTAAAAGAGAAGTTTAACATGCTGTTGGCTCAGCGAGAGCCTCGCGTGATTTAGAAAGGCTTAGCACCCCCCGTTGACCCCTTTGGGTTGTAAAACAACGGTCTAGAAGCTGATTTTATGAGTGCACGCCTCTGCTCTTTGCATGTTTATGTCAAATATTTGGAACAAATGGCATCCATTGGCTGGAACAACACGGATAAATCAAGTCAATTCGCAGGCAAGGAGAGCGGAGCGGGCCGCAACAAAAGTGGCCCACTTCATGGCTGACGACAGGAGTGCTGCATTATTCAATTAATACCTGAAAGGGTGCGTTTTATGCAGTATTTAAGCCTCCACAAGTCACCATGCACAGAAAACACACAAAACGCTCCCCACACAAACACAAGGGCTTGTGTTTGCATCCTGGGAAAAGACTGGACTCCCCTTCCATTTTGCCAAATCAAATATACAGTGAGAGCAAGCTAAAAGGCACTTTCAATCAGCCACTCTGGGTCTGTCTGTCAATCTGGGAACAACAACAATCTAGCCCACTTGGAGTGGTCTAGTCAACATCCATTCCCCAATAAATTCAATCAGGGATGCTTTGTGTGTGTGCGTCGGGGTGTGTGTGCGTTTGTGCGTGTGTGTGTGCGTGTGTCCATATGTGTGCATCTGACAGCAAGTGTTTATGACAGAAACAAAGTTTCTGACACATTGTTTTAGCACACCAACCACAACAACAAAATTTAAAGTGACATCTGCATGTATGAAAGAAGTTGAATAGCTGGAGAAAAAGATAGACACATCTAAGTTGGTGGATTTTGCTGTCAACCCAAGCCCATTCCTCTTTCAAAGTGACAATAAGAATCTTTGGTTCTCTACATAATCTCAAAAAGCTGAGAAGCAGAAGCAACCGGCCCCAGCTAATGACACTGAGGTGGCAGGCTGCACGCTGGAGTGATTGCCTGACTGCCTGAGACCCAAAAGCAGCACGAGCAGGCTCATCATGGCCCCGCACTCTCATTATTTGGCCACAAATGGAAATGCAAATCGCTCGCTTTGCTGCGGACGCCTCAAATTTATTAAACTAAAAGGTTTAATTTCCATTTTTTCTCTGCATCAGCTTTATTTATAAATGTCGTGCCCTATGAAGACCCAGTTATTTTCTTCCTCTCCTGCAGGCTCTTAACAAATCTGCTCATTAATATGGAAATGGAGAATCAATTGCTTTTCCACCGACAGAGGGCTGCTTCCCTCGGCGGCGTGTGTAATGTGTTCTGACTGGTCATCAGCGCAAACAATCTTGCGTGCAAACACACAACACATATTGAGCTATGCAGCTTCACAAACCAACATTTTATATATATATATATATATATATATATATATATCTGTATTTCATGCAAGACAGTGACACGAAAATTCTGAATTGTATCTCAGCACCACAGAATGAGTTGCATACTGAATTTTCCAGCAAGCGCAGTCAGACCAGTGCCAGAACGACACCAGATGTTGCAGCATTAATAACCCATAATATCAAGTGCTGCTCATCGAGCCTTTCAGTGCCCTAAAATAACACTCATAGACCGTAATGAGATCTAATTACACACAAGGTTCTTATCTAGGGCAATGTGGTAATTATTGCATTTGTGACTTTTTACATTTGACTGCTGCATCCAACAGTAAATTGTAAAAGTTTTCACACCCCTGAAACATGCTATTTTGTTATGCCAAAACCACAACATTTATCATATCTTTTCAGGATTTTATAGATTATACCGATAAAAAAAGTGCATAATTGTGAAGTGGAAGAAAAATAACACATGGTTTTAAATATTTACTTATATATAGCATGTATAATGTGAGGTGTGAAAATGTTTTCAGCCATCTTTTACTTTGGAAAAACCAAATAACCAACTGCCGTCCGAAGCCACCTAATTAGCAGTCCACAGGATTAGGTTATAAAACAATTTGTCAAAGTTTGAGTTTCTGAAGAGTGTGGCTCAACTAATTATTAAGAGAACCTGTTTCAATATCCACGGTGACTGGAAAAAAGCTGCCAGATATGCTGCTCTGCCACAGCTCATGTGGGAAAATCTTCCAACAGGACAACAACCTGTCATGCAGCCCATAAATCTGGTAAGATAGTTATAAATTATGCAGAAAAAGTCTTACTGGAATTTTATCATAAGTCATTTAAGGCATAAAGAAAATATGGGAAAAAGGTGCAGATGAGGCCACATTTGAAATTATTAGCAAACATGTAAAACACAATGTGGTAGAAAAGCAAACATCTTGAATATACCATCCCAAAGGTAATGGTGGTGGCAACATCATGCCGTGAGAATAATTAATAAGAAGGTGGATTTAACAAAACACAGGGGCAACCTTGGAAGAAAATCTATTAAAAGTTGTATAAGACTCATTGTCTGGAGGATAACACCCAACATACAGCCAGAGCTTCAATAGAATGCTTCACATGAAAGGATATTCATGCACCAGAATGGCCAAGTCAAAGTCCAGACCTAAATCTGATTGGAAAGACAAATGATGTTCAAAGAAATTACTAAACTAATCTGAGTTTTAGACTCAATTTCAAGGCATGTGTTTCAGTTTTTTATTTATAAAACATCTTGAAAAATAGCATCTCCCTTATACTTCTGATGGTCAATCACATATAAACCCAGCAATTAGCAGAACCTAAAACAAATGGGTGTGAATACATTTGCGATGCAACGTGACTCAGGTTTTCCTCTGTTCTGCCTCACTTTCTGCTCTTGCCTTCATGCCTCTTTTCAGTCAACAGCAAGGGAGCAAAGAAGCACAACTATCCGCTACAGCCTGCAACCTAATGAACATTTCTAAATGGCCATGACCAGCTGGTTAAGAGACTAATGTAGCAGCTATTAACCAAAGCGGTTGTTTCCACACAGTGTCATCTGTGGAGAGCACCGCAGAAAGGGAGGAGAAAAAGATAATTATTTTTCACACTGTTCTATATACAGTAGATGCATGCACACATTGCCATAGCCTGGCATGGCATGTTTATCTTTCACATTTTGCAGCAAACAAACCATGTGACGTAAATTCAACCCACAGCACAGAGCTTATTAGTGGCTCAAGGTGTGTGTGAATGTGTGTGTGTCTGTGTCCTATTAGGAAAATTCAGTTTCACTCAAGGTTTCAGCACTGTGGTCGCAGACCACTGGCCATTGATTATTCATAGAGTCTGTGATTGGGTCCATTAATACAAGATTAGGGAAGGAACCGATGCTCATTTTCTCTCTGTTTGGGTGTGTGTGGGTGTGTGTTTGTGTGAGTTAGTTTGTGGACTACAGGTGAATTGTAATAAAGGCTCACTTTGATTCATCCAGAGTCCATCAAGGCAAAACATTATACATGGACACTATACGAAACAGAGCATTAGCAGGGTGCAAAGGTAGCTTATTAACTAAAATGGAGCATGTTACATTTAAAGGCATGTTGTGATGGGCTGCTATAAACCAAAACAACATGGTGCCTTTGTTTAAAAACGAGCAACAGCATTCCAGCAGAGAACGGGAATTGTTTAATCTCATACTGTAAGATTTCCACCCTAATAGCATTTGTTCTTCAATTGGAACTTAATCTGGGTAAATGGTGCTTAAATGTTTAAATCACATTTACAGGCTGTCAACTGATCTGATGTTCTTCACATGGTCACCCTTCGTTTGAATGAAAATAAATTGATGGCAAATGAGGAAGTATTTTGTAAAATGGGCTGAAGAGACCAATTGGATTGCAGCGCCCCCAAGTGGGCATTTGTGGCAACTTGCAAAATCTTGAAGACATTGAGGGATTTCTAAAGGAGGGGTGTGACAACTTGTTTCACTGATAAGCAGGACAAAAGGATTTCCAGAAGATATTAAGGAACTGCATCCAACACAGATAATATTCTTTAAATTGAAAAAACAGTCTGGTTGTTTCTTCAGTTTGTTCATGTGTAAGGAAATGAGCTGCTGACATTTTCATATATCACTGTCCTCATCATTATCATCATTAGCATAATCATCACTATCATTAAGAAGAGGAGATGACAGTAGAATATGACTAAGCAATTTAGAAAATGTACTATATGGGCACAAAAAATGTGGACAAATAATGACATTTTTAAGTAGTATATAGCAATTTTCAAGGTACAATTGAAAATGTTATCTTCTAGCCATTATTTAAGAATTTAAATATGTCTAATTATTTTGTCCTGTCATATTTCAACTTAGCTAAAGATATTAAAGTTACTGAGATGGAGCTCTATAGAATATTTTAATAAATGTAAAAAAAATAAATAAATGAATAACAATACAAATTTCATGTCTACAGTTATGCAGGAGTTTCTGCAAACAGGGCTCTTTAGTCTATCCAGAAAGACTCTTTTGACCAAGAATGATGGAGAAATAGGCAAATAAAGGAGCTGCTATTTTTCTTAATTTAGAAAATTAATTTAGGAAGAAATGCAAAAACCTTGTTGTACTCAAGAAAGTGTGTTTGCTATTTTGTTGTGAAATTGTTGCTTTAAAACCCCAAAACATGAAGTTATGATTCCTAATTTAATATTGAAAGAAATCCATAGTATCTGACCAGGTTGTTTTATGTTATAAAATGGTTTAAGTTTGTGTTTATTTTTCACTTGTCCTTTAAATATATCTCTGATTTCTTGAATCTTTCTATAGGTGGTCATAAAACTTTAATTTAAACATTACTATCATAACTTTGCTTCACTCACTATCCCAGGTTTATGTGTAGAAGCATTATTTAGCAGCTTACATCCAAGCATGTTTGTATATTTTTAAGCAAACCTACTAAATCATTAGATAAACATGAATGTTTCTTTTGTTACAAGGAATATTTCTGGTAAATTATTTGTTTGTTTCTTTTAAACTCACCATTGCTTGTCACTAGATGCTACAGCCCAAGCAGGTGTAAAGGAGGGGCGGGCCTAGCATTTCCTGTTTAAATTGGTGTATGATGTCACTGATTGCATCACTGGGTACAACCAAATGAGGGGTTTTCTTTATTGTATTGCATTGTTGGTTTTATTTAGAAACAATGTTTGTTGAATTACCCTGTATTAAATGTTTTATTTTGCAGACCATTTAATTATGTTGATGAGTGTGCACATTACATTAGTGTTCTTATTCTTGTTTCTTTACTTAGATTTTTTTTTTTTTTTGTTTGGTTTGACCTGTTTTCTCATGGTATTGTCTAATGAAGTGGAGGTGTGTTGCCAGTTCTGTAAAAGATGTTTTGGATATCAGAAAACAAAATGTTAAACAATAAAATCCACCAGAACTTGGAACTGGCTGCCGATGCTGCTTTCTTATTATCTTTTCTTGACTGGCTGATAACACTAGCTTACTGGATATCTAATCAGATGAAAGAAGGCCATTAGGTTCTTCATCCAGAATAAGCTTGACTCCAGAGAATGGGAGAACAGTTGTGCAGTAATTGGAAAAATGTTCCTGAATGGTTTTTTTCTTTTATATTATTTGCAGCTCCAGAAATAATCTGAACAAACCAGTACAGAGCTTCTCTGGTTTTCAGCCTGGACAAGAATGATCCCACCTTGTACAAAAGTGGAATGTTTACTGATAATAATAACAAGTCTAAAAATATCTACAATTATCCACTTTAATCCAACCTTAGGAATTTAAGTTCATATTGAAAAGACCAAAGTGCAGGAGTGTAAATCATTTGGCTCGCTTGTGAGAGGCTTGAACAGTGGAAATCCACTTTTAACCAGGTCCAATGCTTTAGCGTTTGTGTTCCTCAGATGTTGCCCAATATCTCTCCAAATATCAACATGTGTCTCTTCTGCACTTTGACATTCTTTTTGTATAGATCTGAAACATTCTCAAATGAGAGTTCAGCAAACTTGAGAATTTTCAAATGCAGGTTTTCTATCAGATCATTAGAGTCGGACGGCTGCAGGCTGCAGAGTCGAGGGGCTCAGGAGCAGCAATATGAATATTATCATTGATGAGACTTTTTCATGCAACAATTATTTTGAGATTTTTTTTTTTTCAAAAATGTCATTTTGGGTCCTGCTGCATGATGGCTGAACAACATTCTTCTGAATGTTCTGGTATAGAGCAGGATTTATGATCCCGTCAGTGATGTTAACTCACACTGGTCCTGACACGGCAAAGCAGTTAAATACCATCACATCACCACCACAGTTTGACGATCAATATAATGTTCTTTTTCTGAAAGAACATGTAAAGCGATGAACCTCTTCCACATAGTTCCTTGCTTTCCGATCAGCTCATTTAATATGTAGTTAGTCTTAAAGAAATGTTTATGGGCAAAATTGCGAGAGGATTTTGTGTTCTTCTTCTGGGGTTCACCAGAAGTGGTGCTGGTCCAGGATCTCTCCCACAGATGGATGTCATTTTTACTTCCCTTTCTTATTGTTGAATAATGAATACTGAGCCAAGGCCTACAGGGCCTCAGATGTTGTTTTGAGGTAATTTTTTTAGCTTTCCATGTGAGTCGTCAATTCTCTCTAAAGTGATTTTAAAAGCACATCTAGACTGTTTAGCTTTAACAAGAATCACAATCAGCTTTAGTAACCAGGTTTCTCTACATAAATGAGAAATTTAACATAAAAAGGTCTTTAAGTGTGCAAACTTAAATGAACTTCATAGAGATTCTGCATTCTACCTTTATTGTTGGGAGGGTATATTTTTGATAATGTTTTATGGAACAACTTATAACAAAAGGGAAAAGCAAGTAGAAAAACTAACATCACTCACTGTCATGTGACAAACTATGAAGATTGTGAACAGTAAAAAAAAATATAGAAATATGTTTCCCATGAGCCACTTTGTTTTTTGAACATTTGAACCTATGTGCTGTACCTGCCCAGGTAGTCCAGCCATCGTGATGCTGTCTGACTCTGACGCTGTTCATCAGCATCCTCTCAGCTGCTGCCATTTTTCTGCTACTGGCTAACTTGCTAAGCGAGAGCTCTCCATCTGCAGGAGGAGGCAAAGGGGGCTGCTACCAACAAAAACGGGCAGTCAGATCCGAGGACTAGACCTTTTCCGGAGAATTGGTGGTTTCTTCTTTAAAGGAGGCAGTAATTAGAAAGGCGACACGATGTCTGATTTTGACAGTAATCCGTTCGCAGACCCGGATTTCAGCAATCCCTTTCAGGTAGCTAACAATGCTAGCATGGTTGGCTAACAAAAACCGTTACTTCCCATTGAGCCTACATTCTTACTGTAGCATCCAGGCTAATAGCTTGACAGCCAAATGGAGAAGCTCCTCTGGGAGTTGAAAATGCTATGTATTGCCATTTACTTTGAATGTAGTGGTTTAAGATGATTCACAAACAATTATGTCTCAGATTATTCATGGAAACGTTGCTGTTAATAATGTAATAACAACTTGTTGTAAATGTATGCTAGCTAGGTAATACTAGCTTTGACCATCGCCTTGCATAAACATTGCATAAAGCATCTTCTTTTCTACAAATATTACTGTTTTTTTATTTTTATTTTATATCTATATTAAAGTTTAATATGTGTGTCAATATTTGTTTTATTTACAGCTGTCGCTAGGATGTAGGCCTGGATAAATGAAACGCCAGGCTACAGAATAGATGCAATTATTAAGTGTAAGCGATTTTATAAGAGAAATGATTCCCTCAGGCTTCCGTGCTTTGATAGTTCGGATTTATTTTTGTGTTTTTAATATTTTCCATATGCCATTTAAACTGCTTAAATTGGTCATATATTAGTTAAATAACAAACGATTGTCTGGATGAGGATTAAAAGCTTAAATGAGATCAATAATATGTGTACAGAAGAAGTGAGTTGCAGTGTGTTAAAAGGTGATACTTGAGGGTAATGTGCATCTCCCAATATACATTGAATTCTGTAAAAATTTGAGAGAGAATCAAAAAATAATGCTTAACTTCAAACAGGTTTTAGATTATAAATACTCATTGATCAGTGATCCATCAGTACAAACAAATGTTAGCTTAAGGTTGGTTTTAGATTAAGAAAAAAAAACAGCAACTGAGAATATTCTGAATTGAAACTGAAAGATTTTCTGTTTGCACTAATAATTGTAAGATTCTGAAAGTTGATCCTAGCATTAGGTGAAATCTAAATCATGCACAGGCAAATATGCGTGTATACTAAAGTATGTATATTTTCTTTTGAATATATTTTCCTGAAAACATCAAGTAACAGATTTTTAAGAAAAGTTGCTAATTTTGATGTACATTAAACAAATGTATCATATCAAGCCCATAATGGCAATTAAAAAGATGTTTTTGAGAAGATGGCCCAGCCAAAAGTGTAATAGCCAATCAAGCATTTTGAGCCCAAACAGCAACAGAAACATATCAGTATGCATATGCATTTATCTTGAGTAATTAACTGCGGCTTCCCTCATAAAAGTGTTGGTTTTTCTGTGCAGCTGCGAACCTAAACAAGTGTTTTTACTATAGATTTTTTTCACTGCTTATTAGTGTTGAAAGTGCCTGTGAAATATATTTTTTTATGTTATAAACTGGGTTAAGAGAGAGTTGTTAATCCGCTCTACCTAATTACTCGCGTCAACAAAGTGAAATCTCTTGACTCAACATATCTTAACTCGATATTAAAGAACAGAAAAGAGACCAACTTTTTTATCAAATTAATTGAAACAATAATCTCTGAATGTGGATTTTGTTTTGTCACACAACTTCAAACAGATTATGTCTAGTGCATCCTAATCTAATTTAAAGTTTGCTTTTAAGAAAAGCAGAATCTGGTAAATGAATATTTGTTTCAATTTCTATAAAGCTGGGTGTTTCCTGAAAGTAGCTGAGTAAAAAACTATGTAACTGATTTGTAGTTGTAGTTTTTCCTCCCTGAACTCCTGTATGAACTTTCGTACCTTGTAGGATCCTTCGGTGACCCAAGTGACACGGTCGGCCCCTCCTGGCGGTCTGGAGGAATATAACCCCTTCACAGACGCTAGAACGGTTAGCTTCAGATTGTGAGGGGGTGTGTGTGTGTGTGTGTGTGTGTGTGTTTTAGTGTGACCTAGTTTTATCCACCATCCTCTGTCTTCCATGTTGTAACTTTCAGAGTGTAAAAAAGGAAAACCCAGTAAAGTTTGGTTGCACAAGTAACATTGTAGACATCCTTTGCTGGTCTGCAGGCAGCACCTGGAAATGCACCCAAACCGACGCCTGCCCCATCCCAGAACACACAGCCTGCCATCATGAAACCCACAGAAGAGCCGCCAGCTTATTCACAGCACCAGACTCAGGTAGAACCTG
The DNA here is from genome assembly GCA_902982915.1 of Phalloptychus januarius. Lineage (NCBI taxonomy): Eukaryota > Metazoa > Chordata > Actinopteri > Cyprinodontiformes > Poeciliidae > Phalloptychus > Phalloptychus januarius. The sequence continues at coordinate 7,012,394 of CADWAE010000482.1, forward strand.
CAGCATCATCATGAACCACAACTATTTCTGTACACTAAACTAACAACATACAGAACTCCACTAATTTTTTAAACTGTTAGAAAAATGTATTTGAAAGCCTTGAAGGAAATAGTTACTGACCCAAAGTAGAAACTCTTTGATGCAATCTTCTAATCGTTTGGGAGATTTTTATTTTTCATCCTCCCATATAATCCTCTTCATTATGTGGTGGCAACATGATCTTGGATCACAGTTACAGTTATTTTATACGTTTTAAATAGTTCACTGATTTAGACATGAGCAGGGTTATAATATTAGCACTTTTCTTGCAGCCATTTTTTGACATGTGACATTTTGCCAAACCAATTTACTTTAAGCTTTTTTTTTCCTCTATCTGTGGTTCCCAAACATTGTCAAGGGCTTTCACCGTCTTGATTTTCTTTTGTACAATTTAAAAACTCATATTGTTCTATGTGGTTTTTAAGGCATGGAAAATCTCACATAATCAACCTATTACATTAATAACTGTGTCATAATTTATCCAACATGTGCAACTGTGAAAACGTTTAAAGAACTTATCAACAACATAGACTCTGTCTGTTCCTTTGGTTCATTTTTCTTTTTGTTCTTCATGTTCTTGTGTTTTCTGATGACCCAGCCGCAACGTAACGAGGTACCGCATATAATTCTGATGTGTTCATTTTTTCATAGAGCTGATCTGTTGTAGATTCATTTAATCCCCCTTTTTCTTTTTTGCACCTATAACTTTCAGTTAGAAGAATCTTTTCAAAGCTACTTTAATGCTAACAGAAATGTATGGTTTATAGCAACTAATTAGCTTCCTAACAATACCTTTTTCCATTCCAAACTAACATCATAACATTTACACCAATGAGAAGTGTTGTAAATATTTGCTTTGTTGTAACTTTGTAACAGCTTTCAGATGTTGTGAATCACACAGGTCTCTCTGTGTGTCTCTCAGGACCAAGCGCGTGCTCAGGCGGAGCTGCTGAGACGGCAGGAGGAGCTGGAAAAGAAAGCTGCAGAGCTTGATCGCCGGGAGAGAGAGTTGCAATCCCACGGAGTGGCAGGAGGTCGTTCAGATTTCTGTCACTCGTCCCCTTCCTTTTGTTTAAACTGGAGCATTTGCAATGGAGAGAGACAAAAGTTGCTGTTAATGTATTTATGCTACCTGTGTTATTTTGAAAATACTTTTCTATATACTGAATAAAAACCAGCTACAGCAAAAATGATGTATGTTGTAGAACTGCAATCATCCCGTTTTACTAAAGCCCCGAGACAAGTTTGTCTTATCAAATATTAGTTGTTTACTCCCACACTATGTAGCAGATCTTGTTTTAATTAGACACAAGAGAGAAATCCTAAGCTCCTACTGGGAATGAGCTTTAGGTTATGTGAGATACATCTTTTATTAATCAAAAATATATTTAAGAAAGCCTGAAATGTGTCCTCTCAGATTTTACTTATTTGATATTAAAAGCTGGAATCTGTGGAAATTTTCTTGAGCATTAGTTGCATTATGAGGGATCCACCTGTTGGTTGAAACTGGCAAAATGAAAAGAGATCTGAGATTACTGCATGCTCGATATTTAGGAGTCTCATGCATGGGGGGTTCTGCTCCAATCCTTAAGGCCCAATTCAAATTCAAATGGTCCAACTATCTTCTCTGGATGTCAAAGTTCTGCAGAGGTCTGCTAGTGGACCTTCATTTGACTCTGGTGTGTTGATCCAGAGAAAGAATGAATACATGCAGGGTAACGGGCCTTGAGGACTGACTCTGGGCGCCAGAGATCTTGAGTGATTTGTTTCATTATAGTTTTAATAGCCGTTCTAGATGTGCTATATTGCAGCTTTGCTGTCAATGCTTAGCTGTAGATGAATATAGGTGAATTAAGTCATTAGTTAAAACTTACTTTTACAAGAAGGCTTTCAATATTAGATATTATTTTTGTATTTATATTTAATTTTGTTTTACATTGTTATGTATTTTAATTAATTTAGTATACTTTTTGTGTTTCTTGAGTCATTTGTGATGTTGTTTTAAGTGATTTTTTTACGTAAAGCAGTTTATACAAATTTTTTAAAAGGTGCAATACAAATAAAGCGTTATTATTACTATTACTACTATTATTATTATTATTATTATTTAATTTTATTTTCCTGAAAAAAAGCTAGAATTATTTTTTTCTTGTACATTTTTAAGAAAAATGATTTGGTTTGACTCTTTCACTATGAATTAGCATTCAAATACCACTTAATAATAAACAATATTTCATATAAAATATAATTATCAAGACACCGTTTGCTTTGCTCATACAGGCCGCAAGAACAACTGGCCTCCACTACCAGAAAAGTTTCCCGTCGGTCCGTGTTTCTACCATGATATTGCCGTAGACATTCCCATTGAGTTCCAGAAAACCGTCAAGATCATGTACAACCTTTGGATGTGTAAGTCGACACATTTTTTAATTCCTTTTTGATCGCTGCAAGTTGACTGTTGCTAAGTTCGATGTGATGCACCAGTTCATGCAGGCACGCTCTTTGTGAACATGTTCGGCTGCCTGGCGTGGTTCATCGTGGATGCCTCTCGTGGGGTGGATTTTGGTCTGTCTATGCTCTGGTTTCTGCTCTTCACCCCGTGTTCCTTCGTCTGCTGGTACAGACCGCTTTATGGGGCCTTCAGGTAACCAAGTCAACACAATATGTCGCCCAACGTTGGAGCCGTAGATGCAAATCAATTACCGCTTTCTCACAACTCTTATCCTCTTGTTTCAGGAGTGACAGTTCATTCCGCTTCTTCGTCTTCTTCTTCGTCTACATTTGTCAGTTTGGAGTCCATGTTCTACAGTCTATTGGCATCACTGGCTGGGGAACATGGTAAGTATCTTGGGCAATCACCGGCTCTGTGATCGTTGGGTTCCTTAAAGCTGTCTCTGCTTTTGTTTTGCCAGTGGCTGGATTGCAGCGCTAACTGGTCTGAACACCAGCATCCCAGTCGGCATCATCATGTTGCTGATTGCAGCTCTGTTCACTGCACTGTCTGTGGGTTCGCTCATAATGTTTAAAAAGGTAACACAGAATGTTTGACATGCTGTTAAAAGGGAAACTTGTGTGAAAAGTACTACAGAGTTTTATTTAATTCATTCAATAATAAATATGAATTCTTAATGGAACAACTAAAATAATTCATTGATGAAAAGGAGCAGAAAGTATAGACTTATAAAAAGCTCATAATTGATCCATAATGCGTATTATATATGACTTTCATCACTTGAAAATACTTCTTAAATGTACATATTTAATGCCACCAGGTAAGACAAGTGACCCGACACATGCAGCTGATATTTTAAAAGCTTAAATTGAAAGTGATTTGAAATCTCTGATGACTTAAAAAGTAAATGTGGAGAAGAAACGAGGAATTTTAAACTGTTGTTGTCCAAAGTGTGGCCTGCAGCATCACAATGATTTTGTGCAGCCTGTGACCACAATTCAAGAATACTACACAGTCAGTAGATGAAAAGGGATCCTTTTTATTATTTAGATCAAGGTTTTCATTAATGTAAGGACTTAAAAAAACACACAGAATCTAAAAGCTCTCAAAAAGAAAAGTTGACACAACGTACTTTTATCATCACTTTTGTTGCTCTCAAATTAATTTCATGACAAACATCTGATAACTGAACTGAATTGTCTTTTCTGCCTTTTCCAGGTGCATGCGCTGTATCGAACCACTGGTGCCAGTTTTGAGAAGGCTCAGCAGGAGTTTGCGACTGGCGTCATGTCAAACAAGACGGTTCAGACCGCAGCCGCCAACGCGGCCGCTAATGCTGCCACCAATGCTGCTCGCGGGGCCTTCAAGCCTCATCCATAAACGAAATGCGTTCAGGCCACACAGGCTCACACATCTAACCAAACACACACAACAACAAGATGGAGATGCTCAACTCTGGGCCTGCTGCCTCTCAGATTCAACAGAATATATCTATGAATGTTTCCCCTGCACATTTATCTTCTAAAGTGTGAAGTGAAATAACAGACGAGTTACCAGAGTTGTTTATCTTCACCTAAAGCCTAACATCAGTGAAGACACTACAAAATTCACCCTTTCTGCTCTACAGTCAGGTGACTGTCTCCAGGTGGGCTCTGTGTGTGTGTGCGGTGATGTCATATTGCACACTTACCCACTTCTGTGCTCCCCTCGTCCTTCTGTCCCCTGTGAGCTGATCCCAGCTCAGGCAGAAGCCACATCTCTTGCATAGTTAGTGATGCTGATTACCTCCGAGCAGCTTTCTGCCTGATGAATTCAGTGTAGAGTTATGAGAAGTTAGAGTTTAGTTTTTGTTTATTATTATTATTTGAATGGCAGGACGTCAGTGCGATGCAGTGATACATTAATCGTTTGTCTTTCATCCATTTTTTTGGACATTTTAGGACTGAAAGGTAAATTTTACTTTGTCTCGTATCTGTGCTAAATGTAGCAAGATGATAACGTTCTTATTATGGAAAAATGGATTCATAGTAATTGAGCAATCCCCCAGTTTATACATCTCAGTTCTGTTCTGTGTGCTCTTTTGCTTGGGCTGATTCAGCAGCTTAAGATTATCCAGCATGATAGCAACAAGCCTGCTTGGCACACACTACACTTTCTTTAACTTCATTGCCTTTTTTCAGGCTTCACATGTTCCTGGGAGGAGGGAGGGAGTGATTCAAGACTCGACTTAAACAGCTTGGTGTATTTAAAGTGGGACAAATGTAACAAAAGCCGATGTTCCCTTTCATTTATGAATGGCATTAACTCATTACCACACTGTGTGACTCTCAGTTGTTTTTGTAGCTGTTCTCACTTGTTGGAAAACTAACGCTGCTATTAACCTCGGAGCCGCTTGATGTTGGGCTCTCGCTGTCCTGTTTCCTGTTCAAAAAGAAACAAATTACCACATGTGGAGAGAACTGAAATGCCTTTTCTCTCAGGAGATTTCTTTTTTATTTCTTGAGACTAACCTGCACATATGTTAAAAAGGAGAAAAAACAAACAAACTTGAAACTGTGTACATGTACACTACATAGGCTAACAGTGGTTGTGTAATTTCAACTGGTTTTCCTCTGACTGAAGGGAAATGTGAACCCAAACTAAATAGTGAAGGGGCAGGGGACTGAACTGGATGCACACTGAGTGCCATCACCAACACACATTAATTTATTCACACTAAGGTTGTACAGACTGCTGTCACTGAGATGAAATATGGATGCGCGTTTGTTCTTTTTTTTGTTTTTTTGTTGTGCCGAAGCACTTCACGTAGTGAACGGGATTGTCTGACGACGTGCATGATCAATGAATGATAACTGCTGTGCTAAACATTAAATACTCCCAAAAGTAAACGTTAGAAAGTAAAGAATACTTCCTGAAATAATAAGCTTACATCTTGGCAGTATTGCTTTTATTTGGAGTTGTTGTTTTAATACGTTACACATTTCTTGTTTTTACATCAAAGTAGGTAAAAATCATGTTTTTATTTATTTTATTTAAGTTGTTTGCAATTTTGTCTGTGTGTGTTTTTTGGGGTTTTTTTGTAATGACATGGTTAACGTGACAAGTAGGTTGCAGAAACGTCTGCAAACACGCGTGTGTGTTTTATGAGAGTGAGTGTAAATGATTCGGTATGGAAGAACTAAATTCCCTCAAGTGTTATTTTATGTCCTGAAAAGCTGTGAGAAACTACCAAATGTGCATAGAAATGTTTTTTCCAAATCTTGCTTTGTGATGTGCACCCTTCAGTTTTACCTTAAGTTATTACAATACTCTGCTGCAAACACCCACATGATTACCATGTATTTATACTTTTAAAGTCGTTCTACGAAGCCTTGCCACAGTGGGTAGTTTTTTTGATGTATTTGGCGAGCTGGTTCTGCTGTACAGAACTGTGTGTTTTTGAAGTCTACTGACACAAAACAGTGTTTTCTGGCCTGTGATAGTGTTATTCGACAGAATCAGAGGGGAAAAGGGACACCTGTATATTTTGTAAAGTTTAATCCTCAATATCAATCGCGTGTAAAAAAGGAAAAAAAAAGTTAATGCACTCCTCCTGTCTGGCTTTTGTCGCATGTGAAATAGTTTCAGTTTTGTATATTTATGGTATTAACATTAAATAAAATTTGAAAGATGTGATGTTTTGATTTCATTTTAGTGTAATACGAGTTTAACACACACACCTTGGATTTTATCTTCTCTTTTTTCCAGATTACATTAATTAATAATTAACGATTGGTGTTTTTAGTCCCTTCTCGTTAATGTTCCTCCTATAGTTTGATTTAGTTTTGCTTGAAATGTAAATCAGAGGATTTAACAGCTTGACCCCTGCAGAAATGCATTCAGTGAACACATACTGATATTTGCATTAATGCTTTAACAAGAGAACAAAAACAGTTTGAGTCTTGTAGTAACCATTTTCTGCCACTAGGTGTCGTGTGTTCTCAGAAAATTCTGAGTACGAGACAAATTGCAGCTACACGCTTTCAATTTTTATTTTACAAAAGAAACAAGATGTAGGCACAAATCATCTGTTTTCATACACCACTCTAATGTTACATCACACTTTCTGCTTTTCTTTTGTTAATGTAACAAAAGAGAAACCATAAGAAACACTAGAGATCCTCTTTGAAGCAAGTTCATTTCACTTTTAATTTCATTCAGCCCAATCAGTCAGTAAAATACTTTTATTGCACATTAGACACACATTGAATTTATAAAAGCACAGCAAAAGACTCATTACTAGATTTACAGTAAAATCTGGAGCATGGACTAGAGAATAACAGATCTAAAGCACTTAAATGAAGTCTGCAGCTTTATGAAATGAGCTAAAGATTAAGTGCAAAATGCAATAATAGGTGCTATTGACACAGGAGTACTCCAAAAATACCAATTCGTAAAAGAGGCGTCCGCTGCAAGCAAAGGAGACTGAAAGGTGACCAAAATGATGAATGTATGCATCAAAAGCTGAATCAATAGAAGCAAACATTTGGTAAGTGAAGCTTATTCTGCAGAAACTGTAAGTTGCCATTCTGCTGAGAACTCATACATTTTGCTTTACAGAGGACAACACATGCAATGTAGAGCAAATTAATATATAAAACAAATGAACATGTCAAATCCTAACAAATTAAACACACAGAGATCATTTGCTAGCTGTACTGTTTTCCTCATAATCTAAAATAGGATTTCCTGGCAGAAGAGACAAAGGACCTCAGTTAAACATCCCTGCTTAAGAAAAATAAAGTGTATTGTTTTTTTAATAGCTAGTAACAATCATAATCTGCTTGTGGGTTATTTAAAAATATAAACCACAATACTTGCCTTTGGAGTAACAGCCATTCTTTAATTTTCTCCTTTTCCATTCTAGTGGTTTCTTGTAGGTGATATTTTCTATAAAAATAAAGAAGTATTTTTGTACAAAAAAAGACTGTTCATCTGTTACCTCCTGCACAAGAATACTTTTAAAAATGCAACCTAAGAATATAGAAAAATATTAATTCCCCCACTTTTCCCAGGTTGCTTTCCTTTTAAACCTCTTTTATCTGGACCATCCAGAAAGGAAAAACCCTCAGGGAAGTCCTTGTCTTCCTTTCATTCATTTGTACAAGTGTGCACATCCTAAAAATTTGACCAGCGGTGATTTCCTGCTCTTCCTGGAGCTTCCTTGAGGCTCACAACAGGCAGATAAGGCTTTTCCCCTCCTCGATCTCCTCCTGAACCTTATCGCTGGACGTGGCGATCTCGGCCTGCGCGGACAGGACAGAGCACAGGAACGTTCCCAGCGTTCCTCCTATCGCTGCGTAGAAGGCCCAGCCAAGGGAGCAATGAGCCGGCTTGAAGGGCGAGGCCTCTGGGCCGCAGAAGGTCATCACCTTCTCTGAGCCCCAGCCTGTGGGATACAGCATCAGCCCCACAATTAGCAGCAGACCTGTGGGGACAAAGCAGGGTCCAGACAGTCAGATGATTGGCTTCATTCGTTCTTTAGATGAATGTCATGATTAAAAAAGTGCAGATTGAAACATGTTGCCTCGACTCTAGTTCCAATAGCATCTATTCTATTGCTGACAAATGTGATTTGCGATAATAAAAACAAAATTTGACTCCATCTTTCACTGCTACACAATTCTTTTACATATTCAGCACAGACAACTAGAAATTAATTTTTGCATAGAAAGAGGTGTGAAGAGATTCTAATATTAGACTTCCCCTCGCTGAGAGCTGCAAAGCAACTAGATTGTGGAATCAAATGCTACAGCTTGCAGAGTCACAGGAGTGAAGCTTCCTGCCAGCTTGATGCACAGAGTGCAGCAGTGAGCCTACATGGCCTCTGTTGAAAAGACACATTTGTGACATTCAGCATTTCTGCTTCTTCGGTTTCTCTTTACAATCTTAAAACGTTGCATAGATGAATCCAGAACACAAAAATCATTGAAAAGATTAAATGTTTGATATGTTTGTGATTGTGTGAGTGTGAGTCTTGCTATAATGACACATTATTGAACAAAAGATTACTTCACACAAAAGTGATATCGAAATAAATGTTATTTTCTATTTAAGCGTCAATCAGACTTTTTATGATTGTTATTATATAATCACGCTTTGTTAAAAAAAATCACATTTGGAATTTTATACTAAAACTTTTCAGCACCTCAGGACCGATTCTGGACGAAGCCTGAAATACCTGAACTAAATAATATTACAAACCTGGCAGGGATTGTGGTTGTGTAGTTTTTATGGCACAAAAACTATTTTTATTATTCATAAGTGATTGTGTCTTTGCTTTGCAGAGGACTCCACTGGGAGTCTAAAATCAGACCATTCAAGATTTTTATGAGAAATCAAAGTTATTAACAAAAAATATCTATTTTCATATACTATTAATCTGCAAATAACCTATTATTTAGTTTGTGGCATTTGTGTTATATCTGGTTGATTTACTAGGTAGACATAAAGTTGGAAGTTACTACTGTTAAACTACTGTTCCAGGTTGCTCATAAATAGTTAAAATGGAGGATTTCCTTGTGTGAATAATACCAACAAAATAAATAAACACAGCAAAAAAGCATCATTGGTCAAAAGTGAAAAAAGGGGTTTTGTTGTATGCTTGGGTCGAGGTCCTTTTAAAGGTGATGTAAAACCCAATTTGGTCCTTTTTGAGCATTTCCAACATCCAAATTACTTTCTGTATCATGTTTTTGTCACGATTGTTGCAGAAAAGTAAGCAATGGTTATAAATAAATGAAAGTCTTTAAGCAGTTTTAATGCTTAAAGACTTCACTATATTCTTCAGCCTGCTCACAGATATCTGTCGCAGCTGTTTTGTGGACTGAAAGCTCTGATTCGTTTCTTACGTGTCTCAGAATCCTGGTTCAGGTCATTTTGGATCAAAATTCAAAACCTCAATTTATACCCTGTCATTATCCCTGAAATTTAAACTCCTTTTAATGAGATGCCAGAGAATAGAAACTCAAAGTGACGCAGCAGTCCACCACCTCCACCTCTTCCTGAGCACTGCATGTGAGCAGGCTGAAAGGCAGCTACTACGCTCTTCCTTCTCTTATTTGCAAGAATAACAAATGTGAATTTCTTCACAAATTTCTGATTAGATTTTAGATCATGATTTTCATTTTAGTTTTAAAACTGCATTAAACTGGAGTATTTTTTAACCAGTATTTTCTATTTATTGTCTTATAAAATGCTAAATGCATCCACAGTTTGTGTGAAATATTTGGTCAAATGTCTCAGTTTCCTCCATTTAAAAGAACCAACACATATTTACCTCCAATAGCCTGGAGCAGTCCACAGATGTTGAATATGCTCTTCTTATTGATGCTCTGAAAGCACAGCGTGAAGATGGAGATGCAGGCCACACACCCGAGCACCAGCATCCCCGCTGCCAGAAACAATATGGCCGCCTGCCAGAATTTACTGGCCACTTCCCTGAATGTCAGCGCGTAAGGCCCGCAGCTGATTTCTCCCTTGATACGGTAGCAGCGGTTGTAGAGGCCGAGGGACTCCCTGTCGTTCACCTTCGTCTGTGTCACACCATTCTCAGGCAGAAGGGGTCTCAGGAGCCAATCAGAGCTCATGAAGGCGACCAGCTCCGCAAAGGCCACCACGATGCTGAGCAGGGTCCACAGCATGGAGCGGCATGTCACAATAACATGACACATGGCTTCAGCTCTGAGTCCAAAGTGGAAGTAAGGTCTTTAGGTTTCCAAAGAATTCCTCTCCCTCTCCACAGAAAGGTCAGAGAGGTTCCTGGTTTAAATCCAGATGGGCTGCAGATCGTATCCTCTCGGAGCAGATGTTGGTCCCCCAGTCACCACGACTTCTCCTTTTCAGTGTTTCCCTCCTCTCTGAAGCGATCCAACACGCTGGTCATCACCAAAAGCTACAAAGCTCTGACACAGCTTCCTTTAGTCGTGTCTCTGGAAAATACAGAAGCAGAGAAAAATCGAAAGGTCACTCAGGATTTTCCCGTTCGCTATGAATCATCAAGTGTTTATTCACTGGTCCCCAGGATGTCCAGTTTATCTCCCTGCTACCAGTTCAGACTCAGCCTGCTTCAGATTCTGTCAGCCAGCTGTGAGCGTAACATGAGCATCACTCCCAGATGGTTCACAGTCATAATGAATCACACACACATAACCTCTGGAGATGGCAGAGTTTATACTATCGTAATTTATTCTCAGACTTGTGTGCTGGATTTGAGCTGGAAACAACAGGAGCCTTGTGTGAGCAGCTGTCAGCACCGATCAGCACAGAGCAACACGCTACATCTGACTGCAACGGAAAAACAGGCCTGATCCATCATGCAATGGCAGATGCAACGTAAGTAGAGCCGTGTGTTGAAGTTACTCCTAATAAATGCTATAAATGATGAGTTTTATGCATCAGAGCCTTCCTGTGAGACAAGAGCTTGTGTTTCTTTACAGATGAGTCACTGGATCACAGAAAGTCCTTGTTCTGCTGCTGCTGTCATGATTTAGCTGCTGTGACCACAGTGGCCTCTCCACAGTCATCGTCTTGTGGGAGTTGAATAGTTTCTCTGATTTCACAGATTCATCATGATGACATAAATATAAAAATATTTATTATCTGGTATACAAACTGCCTGGTTGCCTTTGCCTAATTTCGCTGGTCTGGAGTCAGGAGACATCTCAGTAAACGTCTACAGCTGCAGTTGGTCTGCATTGCTAATCTTATATTATTTGCATGTTATGTTATGAGCATAATGCATTTTACAAAAACACTGGGAAAGTTTAAGTAAAGTCCAAACCCTTTGCTCTCCGAGAGTAACATGAAGGTGAGATGAAAGTTTTCCAGCAACAAGAAAACAATCCAGACTTCTGGAAGAAAATTATTTGAACGGATGAATCTAAGACTGAATCATCTGAGCACCAGAACAGAGGACCTGGCTTTCTGCAACTAATTAGCTCAACATCATAGAATCCACCTTGACGTTTACTGTGTATCAGAAGGTGATTAAGGAAAATGTAAGATCTGAAAAACAAAGTTGGAGCAGAACAGGACCTTGCAACACGACTCTTTCAAAGAGTCCAAAACTATTCAAATAGAGTGGAATCTTATCATTTATAGTTGAATAATTGTATTCATGTCTTTCTATTTCCTTGCTTAATTTCTCATCCTTCTGTTGGTAAAAGTTTCAGCAGAAAATCTTTCTGCTGAAACTTATAAATCTCTCCTTCTGCCTTGCCTGAGGCACATAAATAAGGAGTTAGGTTTCAGATAACAACACCACAAGCAAAATTCCATTTTAAGATGGTAAATCTCTCAGCCACAGGCATTAGGAAAGAACAGCACTGCTTTATATTGTTTGATAAGGTCTGAGTCATTGTAGAGAATCCACCTCAGAAATTTCACAGGCCACAAAATGATAATGTTATCGCTTGTATGTTGAAAAGGAAACTTGATGATTCATCCAAACACAGGACTACAAAGCAAAAAAAAAAAAAAAAAAAACATTAGGGCAAAGTCAGACAGCACCTCCAAGTGATGTGGTTGTGACTCACATCACCAGGATTTGTCCACAGTTTCTATGGTTGAATGTCATGGACTTCATGGCCTTTCACATTTTCTTACTCCCATTCAACTTGTTTTCTCACTACTAATTAGAGATTATATGAAACCCCAGCCAAAATACACCGTCTAGTGTCTACATATAATTACCCGGCCAGCTTGGCGGTAAACAACGGGAGCACATTTAAGCTAAGACCAGTTATAGCTACAGGATACATAAGAAGCAGCTTTGTCATCATACATCGTTTGCAAGGACGGAAACAGCAGGAATAAACAGGAAGCAACCAGGAAGCATCAGTGTTTCCCCCTTTGAGGACGATTCGGCTCTTAAACGTACTCCTGATCCTCAAGTCAGCACTCCACAGTCTATACAGGGAGGATTCAACAAGCCATGCAGTTAAAGTCCACGATAAAAAGCCAGAGTGACAGTATAATCGGGTATCTGAGCTGTGTTTATGTGGTTCGGAACAATTTCGGGAGCGCTCCTTACTGTTACTGTTTATTTTAGGCCTTTCCACACACTGTGGCTGTTCTTATTCTTGTCCGTTTCCCCTTTACAATACTGGTTTCACACAATCCAGGCTAGTAATGAGCAACCGGTAAACATGCAGACGTAGTTTTTTTTCACCTGAATTTCAATGGGATTATGAGTTTACCTTGTGCAGTTTGAGTCTTTAGTTTGCTGCTGATTATAGTTTATTCAAACAGAGCTCAGTGCTCTCTGTTAAGTCTACAGTGCCCACAAATTAGCAGCTCTTCCACTTCAAACTACACGGATGGAGCCATAAAATACATTTTGGAAGGCAATTAGCAGGCTCCTTTTGTATAGGCCTCAGCTATTACAGGAAATTGTCTCTTTCGTATCCCATTGTGGCTCTCATTTAAAGAAAACATTCAAAGGTTAACGAAATCCTTAAGCCACCTGAAAGGGGAATTACAAAGAAATATGTGCAAAAGTTTCTTCTGTGTTTTTGGTACAAGGATTGAGAGCAAAACCAGGCAGGTTTATTTAAACTTGCTGTCACACTTTGTTATTTTGTTGGAGTTTTTAAAAACACTTTTTACTGGAAGAAATAAGGGCACGATCCTGTCTTGTCAAAACGTTCGCACTGCTTTACATGCATTTGTTGGTTACATCTCCAGATGCCTCATTGCCTTTAAAAGAGTCTTTTTTTCTTTGTGGCACGGATTCAAAGTTCTCCCTGGGATTTTCCTCCATAAAATAATACAGTGGCTGATGATTTGTTGGCTTACCATTAATTAAGTCAATTTTTTTCATTCCAACACATCCCAAAGTTGTTTTATTGGAACAAGGTGTTCTTTGCACCTTTGTGTGGATCGTAAGTGTATATTACCTTTTGGAAGAAGGGAATAAAACTTACAGTTTTCTACGGCGCCAGGACAGATAAATCTATTGTTTCTTTTTTTTCCTTCACTTAATGATCACCTGACACTGTTGAGATGAAAGTTTCCTGCTTGATACAGAGGCTATAAGCACTGAGCTTATTGGCATGGGTCAATCTTCATAGGTACAAACAAAGAGTTGGCATAATGTAGGGTGAGATTATATTGTATATTATTTGCAACAGTTACATGTGGTGACTTTTAAGCAAGGTTCATTACAGTCATATTCAATCTTTGAAGACATATTTCTGTTGCAAGAAGATCTCTTATTGTTAACTTGAACCAATGCTTTGTGGTTATTATGTGTCATGGGCGTCAACCAAAATATTCAGAATTTCTTTGGAGAAAATTATGCAGGAACAGATACCTGCTCAAGTAATTTCTCCATTTTATATCTTCATCTATTGTCACACTGACTCTGATTCAGCTCCAGCGGTCGAGCTTTCTGGCACCTTCTGTCTGGCAGGATGAGCAGATTTCCAGATTGTATCGTATTGAACATGCTGCAACATGACACTTTCAAGTCCCTTACGATTTTTGAAATAGCAGGATGTGCCAGTAAATTTGGACGTGATTAATTTATTTTGAACACGTCCATCAGTCTGAGCGTCAGATGCATCGATGCTGGAGCCGTATTTACTTAAAGAGATGCAAATAGTGTGTCAGGGTTATAAAATCCATAAAACCACTTGACGAACTGATCCATATTAAAGCTTATTTAAAGTTGTGTACATGATGTTACAGAGTTGTATGAGTAATGTGCAGCAGTTTGTTTTAAGTGTCCACCCTGAGACGGATGAAATCTTTCCACTTGTTTGTCGGCTGTTGAGCAAACTTCTTGAGAAAGTGCATAAGCAGCAGTTCACTGCTCTCTTTGTGTTTGCTATGACAAGAGGGATTTTACACTTCACCGCATATCAGACACTTGAAGTTATGATCCATTTCAAACACAAAGTTATGGTTGCATTCTGTGTCTGTATCACCAAACTGCTTGATCTTTTTTACTGGATGTGCTGTTTGTGTTGTAGTTATGTATCACTTCAAACAGCGACAGGCTCCGTCGTCTTGCATGTATGGAAATGATCCTCCAGGATGCTAAGTTACAGGAGATGTGCTTCCAGATAAAAGCCAGTCAGCGGTGAAGCAGTTTTTCATCTGATACGGTCCTGCTTCATCCCACGTAGTCCTGCTGCCTTCAGACACCAAGTCTGCCAGGGAGAATAATATCCAAGCAGCACAAGACTGAAAACAACTCACATGGTTTTCTCAAATGTCTTTTAGCAAACGGAAATGAACAACACATACACGCAGCCCGATATACCAACAGCCAACCATGTGGCCAGAAAGTCTGTGTTGCTGTAAAAATTCCTTCAACTAAACCAAAACATCAGCAGAAGCCTGAGACAAAACAGTAAAACTGAAGGCGTGTTTGTGTCAGTCAGTCTGCTGTTAGCTTGAGGAAGCAGCTGAAGAGTTAATGAGGAGTAATTGGTGTGAGATATCAGAAACAGCGCTGATAGTATGCCAAGGTGCTGAGATAATGATAGGAGGCCACATATTAGTGGAGCTGAAAGTGAAGGACAACTTAAAGGCTGGTGGCAGAGGGATATAAAGCTCTGCTGAGTCAGACTATTCAACGACATTCATGAGGAGCCGGAGAAAAACAACTCTATTCATGGACAAAAAATGTTTCCAGTTCACAGCTTCAGATAGGATGCAGCGCCCTGGATCTGCTTAGACTCCTCCGTGCTTTTTCACTTTACAACAAAAACTTCAGTCTATTTATTAGAATTTAATGTTACTGAAGTAAGAAAACCATACTTGCTTTTAATAGTTTTTTTTTAAGTCTTTTGGTTACATTTCCACAGACTAAAGGTTTTGCTCATTTTCTTTTCAAATGGCTGTCAAATGGTTTGTTTAGTTGTAGACGGTACTGAATTTTTATTTGTCCCAAAAAATCCCAATAAAACATTTTGACGTTTGTGGTTGTAACATCACAAAGCAATGAAAATATTAAGAGATATGAATTTCTGTTAAAAGAGTTATTTATCCAGATCTATAGATTTCCCATTTCCATTATATAGTCTAAGCAGACTATGTCTTGTATTTTCCCCTTCAAGCTGCAGGTCCTGAACTAGAAACCTCAAACCAAAGCGATCTGTTCCCTGAGCTGCTGAACTGGATCTGCTCAGCTACGGTCTGGTCAAGCATCTGGACCAGCCTAAAGAAAAACCCCTCAAACCAAACCTAACATAAAAAAGCTGTTCCTCCTTCTGCAACTCAAACGACATGTTGGGGGACAGTCAGCAAATCACAAGCCACTAATGAGGCCCTGTCTTCATCATCTTTCCAAGAACCATAAAAGCACCACATGACATAACGCCAGCAGGACAGGATCAGACAGGACCAAGCACATTCCTCCCTCATGAAGTCATGCAAACAGCTGAGCTCCACATGAAGTGAGGAAAACTAAAGAATCAAAACTCAAACAGCAGCCACACTTTGGGAACACCTAAACTTCTAGTTAAGATCTGAAGACAGGTTTCATTCCCATGAGTCATCAGGACTTTGTTCTGACAGAGCAGGAACATGAAACCCAGAAGAACAGAGAGACTCCAGCCCTGCAGAGTTCACTTGTAGGCATTCATCACCTCTTACAGCTCTGGGAAAAATTAAGAGACCACTTAAAATGGTCTCTTAATTTCTCATTCCTCTCATTTTACTCTTTCTAGGAACATTGTTCTTTTATTCTATGAACTACTGACAACATGTCTCTGAAATTCGAACAAAAATTGAGTATTTATCTGCAGAGAAATAATCAAAATCACGAAAAGGATCCAGTGCTTTCAGCCCTGAAATAATGCAAAGAAAACAAGTTAATATTCATTTAGAAACAACAATACCAATGTTTTAACTCAGGAAGAGTTCAGGAATCAATATTTGGTGGAATAACCTGGAGGTTTTCATGGTTCAGTGCAGTGGGCTCATTTTTTTCAGAGTTGTATCAAACTAAGCAAAAATCCTTTCAAAATACAGACAGAAATCACACCCAGAGCTAATAAACGCCACACTTACTCATCTACCCTCAGGGAGCCCTTACTTTAGGTTTTGCTAATGTTGAACCTAAGAACAAATGTAAGGAAAAATGCAAGAGAGTCACAAAGCTGGAGAATAAAACAAAAAGATGAGTTATTCTTCTTTGGTGGTGCCATATGCAGTGAAATTAAAGAAGAATCTCTTGCAAACCATAACCATGTGGGTCGCCACTTTTGTTGCTTTTCATGAACATGAAATGAAAGAATTGCAACAGCAGAAAATTTTCCCATGAATGGGCTTATACCACATGCTGCTTCTCACAGCGTCAGCCTACAAGTGATGAACTTATTAAATGCTTTTTCAGTGCTCCTGACATTAGTTAGATTTATTTTGCATACCCTGATTAAACTCTGTGAAACAGCTCAGGCTGTGAATAGCCAATAAACATTATTCCCAGACTGCTAATAGGGAGTAAAACAATCTCAGCAGCTCTGACTCTCTTACGAACAAAGAGCCGTGTTTGTTTATTGATCTGACACCACAAAGAACACCAAAACATGTAAGCAAACTATAATGAGACAAATTCACAAACTGTGAAAGGTGCCATGCATGCTAACCCATCCGAAACACAATTACATCCAAACGCTTCCCCGGAGAAAACTGTTGGCCAGCCTCATTTATGTGTTTATTTGTGTGCATGTGCCAGTAAAGCTCTGTTCATCTGCAGACATCCTGACCTTCTTAAACTCTCTGAGACGTGCAACTGTTTACCCACGCCATCATTTCACATACCAACCCTTCAACTTCCACTCTATCAGTCATACTATTTCTGAAACACCATTTTAACTTTTGCAACTTTGTTCTAAAAAAAAAAAAGTTAATACTTTCTGTTTATTTTTTATGAAATAAACCCTTTTATCCAAACACATCCTTTTTAGCAGGCAATGAATCAACATGATGCAGATGTTTCATCTGCCATAAATATTGAGCTGAAGCTGCCAACAGGCTCTGTTTAAACAAGCCAGCATGGCAGAAAAACCCCAACACACCTCATCAAGAAAAGGAGAAAACGAATCCGGAATTGTTGATCAATGCATTTTTGTAAACATACCACCAAGATCTCTTATTGGCCTTGTGTCAGATTTTATTTTCAGCAACGTCCCCAGGAAGTCACGTGGAGGAGTTGTGCTGTTCAGATTTTAACCGGCCAACAACAAAGATTGCATCCTAAGCCAGTTAGTTAGTTCTTAGATGATGATACTAACCCAGAATCATTCTGTCACACAAGTCAACAGTTGAGATTACACTGACACTTTAAAAAGACTGAGCCAAAAATAACACCACCAACAGGAATTACCATTTAACTCAATAAGAAAACGTGTAACATTTCCCTCATACCATTCTTTTCAAAACAATGACATCAGGTGAGCTGTAGTCGTTGCTCCTAGATTTCTAAAGTCTTCATTGCTTCAAACATGGGATACGTTGTTCATCCTAAACAGATTATCTGCATCAGATTCTGCAGAGCAATGTTTTTTTTAGACACACACATCTCTCATATTGAAGCCATATATGGCAGCCTCCTCTTGACGTGGATCAGAGTTGGA
The DNA here is from genome assembly GCA_902982915.1 of Phalloptychus januarius. Lineage (NCBI taxonomy): Eukaryota > Metazoa > Chordata > Actinopteri > Cyprinodontiformes > Poeciliidae > Phalloptychus > Phalloptychus januarius. The sequence continues at coordinate 7,030,514 of CADWAE010000482.1, forward strand.
TGAACTTCGACCCCCTTTTTTTGATGACTATTTTCCAGATTGCAAATAAATTAAATAAATTACACTGACCGTAATCCTCTAACTAAATGTGGGATGAAACTTCATGAACTGCTCCATCCCACCTCGCATGCCCTCACTTTCCAGTCACACACTTGTCACAAAACAAAGATCTGTTGCTCTGACATACTTCAGAGCAACAGAAGTGTGGGGGATAGGTAGGGAAAACTTCAGGAACAGTTTCCCCGACCTATCTTATCTTTAAAGGTGTTTTGACTGCAAAGGAAAAATGCCTACCAAGTAACCAGAGGAGCTTGACAGACTCTCCAGAGCAAAAAGAACCACATACTTTAAATTGTAAGCCTCATTTTTAAGCATTAAATGAAAGGCATTTCCTTTATTTTATTTTTGCCATTGCTGAGGTCCAGAAAAATATCCTACTTAAATGTTTCTAGACCTCTTCTAATGTGTTAATGTCTGTTTGAAGCTGCTTCTAAACCCAGCTGCAGAACAATAGTTAGAAGTAGTTTCCTTTATTTTCTTGGCCTTGTTCTGAGGTGCAGCCAAAGTGACGCACTTACGAGTTCCTCAAGCTCTTTTGTTAGAGGCTTTCTTTCCAGTGCAGCTCCAGAACAAGTGGTTTATCAAACCTTGCAATCATCCTGAACGTAAAAATTAGAATTACTTTAATATATTCATAGTTTTACATCATTTTTAAAAAGCTTTGCACATGCTTTCATTGTTTGGACTAGTCAGCCAACACTCCCATTTCTGCTCCTGTCAAAACTAATTTAGGGAAAAACTTGGCATGTCAGGGCAGTCACTAAAGTAATTAACAACATGACTGCGACTTAAAACAAGTCCTGGAATCCACTGAGCACTGATAATGTACAGCTGTTAATGTACTTTTAAACTTAGTTTAACTATTTGGTCATCTCTTTCATGACAGGAAGGATGACAATTTGTCATCATTTTTGCTGAAGTTTGCTCTTGTATAAACACTGCAGAGGTTTCTGGCTTTGTTTAGCTTGTGAAGAAGTACCACTTCCCTTCTCAGCTATGCACACAGCATGTTGGGTGGCTGCAGCGAAGCCGGACCTCCTCCCTGCACTTCAAGGACATGAGGTTGTGGTTGAAAGGAGAGGGGCTGCTGTGTGGACATTTGCGGACGACAGATTAAGAAGTAAAAACAGTCCAGCTGTTTTCCTGTGAACCTAACAGCACGTTGATGAGGCGTTTGATTGCTTCCACATGTTGTATCTAAACTAAATGACAACAGTCGTCTGTATACACAGTTACCTCACTTTTAACCACATTTTGTTTCTCCTGCTAAATAGCAACATCATTCTTATTAAGGAAGAATAAAGTGAAGCATAAAGACTTTGCTGAACCTTGTTTCTGGAAATGAAAGCATGAATGAAGATAAAGTCTGAGATGAGCTTCAACTTCAGTTTCATTCATAAAAATCCACAGAATACGTCTGTGAGAGTTGAAATATTTCCCCATTGTATTGTTTTCTACTTACATGAATCCAGGACTCATTCCAGGCAAAAAGTTGCTCTAACGGTTTGGTTCCGTTTCCTGGAGGCGGCCCAGCTTTCCCAAACATTCATTCAGTGCCTCTCCTTTCTTCAGGACTGTTCTCTTTCCTTCTCATTTTCAAAAAGACATCCCACAGCTTTCTGACGTCGTTTTGTTACTCCCCTCCTTCCTTCTGTTACCTTCGCCCATCCCCCACTGTGTCTGTCAGAGAAAAAGAAGAAGAAATGTTTCTGTGCAGCTGCATATACATATAGGGGTTGGAAAAAAAACTAAAACAGCAGAAGTGAGGGTAAGATAGGGGTAAATTAAGTAAACTTTGTTTGCAGTGAACCGTCTTTAAGTCATAATTTGGATGGAGGAGACCAAACATGTAATAGCAGCAAGAGTTTTGGATTTCTTTAGGGGAACTCAACCTCAAAATACTCATTAATAGTTCTTTAAAAGAGCAAAGAAAATACATTTTTATAATTTAACAGAAAAATTGTTTGATGTTGCTTTCTAGAATAAATCAGACAAGGTATTTGGAGCAGCTGGAAAATCCTTATAACAGTTTAACATATTTTATTAAAATTATGTCTATACACTTAAGGGATTCTCATCAAAACTGAGATGTTGTTAATGCAGTGATTTAAATTGGAGGCTGACAAAATGCATTTATTTTAAGATGCGTTAAATAGATCTGCTGAGAGTGCAGGTCCACTTGCATATAAATATATTTCTTCTAGTAATAAAGTAATTAAGTATTTTTAGATAATTATGGTGACAAATAGTCATAAAGCTTTTCAAAAAGCATGTATTGCTAAATCTGTTTTGAGTATTAATATTTGCAGATTTAATATTATATGATTCCTGATTGTGATTCTGATCCTTTTGTTGTTTGAGTCGACGCTCATTAAATCAGTTGAAGATGAAGTCATAGATGAGAGATTATGACCTGTGATCATCTCCTGCTGGTGGAAAATATTTATTATAACGGCTTCAGTTGGTGTCGCTGTTGCGTAGCAACAACAAGGTCCTGGGTTTGTGTCCTGGCTTGTCGTCCTTCTGCATGGAGTTTGCATGTACAAAGTTGGTTTAGACAATGGCTGGATGAAATCCCATAACTTCATTTTCTTTAACTACAAAATAAGTAAATTAAAGATTTTTAGTTCAAATGGTTTTTTTTTTTTTGTCAGAGCAGGTACAAAATGTCCCCAAGGCAACAAAGAACTGGCGCATGGGTGGAATGTTATCCCCTGTGGAAGATTAGCATCAATCCAGCTTTATGAGTTTTGGCAACGGGGTGCTCTGTTCTTACACTTCTTCTGCTTTCAATTTACCATTCTGACCAGGGTGATAAATTTCACTGCACACATGCTGTTTTATTTTTTACATAAAAACTTTAGAGCCATTTGTTGTTGAGCTGCAAACTCAGTTGTTTTTGATGTACTTTTAAGCCATAAAACACAAGTAAGCACTTTCTTCTCCCTCCACTGGAGCACATTTGACGATTGTGCCATTATGAGTCTTTCTCCAGACACTCATTTGACTCTTCAGTTCATGGGTGAGACAGTGAAGTCAGGAGGCTGAGTATAAAGAACTGACTCAGTGATAGACATAGCATCGTGTGTTAAGAAGCTACATCACCTATAATGCAAACTATGCAAAGGACATAATCTCACAAATGAAAAAAACCAAGCATGCTCATGCACTGCAAGAGAACATTTTTTTAGACATTCAAGATGTAATTAGCAATAAAAACAAAACAGAAAATATTCAAAACGTTTCCCGGCTGCCTCATATTTTATGTTCAAATGTTTCTAAAGAAATTAAACTATCATCTGTAGGAGGCTGATCAACTATCAATAATGTTTGAACTCAAATTTGGAATTAGAAAAGTGTAATTTATTTCAAATTACTGTACCTTATTTCAGTTTAGTTTAGTTCAATGCACTTCCAGATTAGTTTTTGCTACTCTGAAGAAACAGATGTAAGTTTCAGTGCTTTGCTCAGGTCCTCTAAGCTTTCTGTGCATTTCTCATTTTAATTATAATGCACTATTTCTTTTTTGCTCTCCACATTTTGGTTTGTGTTTGTGACTTCGCCACTCAAACACAACCACACTGCCATTTGCTGCATTCCTGCCGCACACTCTTTGCGTTATTCAGCAAGCGCGCAACCTACAAATAAAGTCCAATGGCCGCTCTTCCCAGTCTGTTCGCACCAGTTCCCGTTTCCTGTTGCAGTGGGAGTTGTTTTAAACACAGACCAACACACCATCCTCCACGCATTCTTCCAGGCTGAAACCAACATCTCGTATCACTCGGATGATGCCTTAGTAGTGTGTTGCATCTGTGGCACCGTGTCATTTAGCTGGCCTCATTTCCAGGACAATCTGTCTCTGAGTGACTTGTTGGTGAGAATAGTGTGGGAGGCAGCGCGTTCTGTAAATAGTAAAGTGCGGTAATGGCTGCTTTCTAAGACATGAAGATGCTCTCGGCTGCAGGGCAACTCCATGGGAAATGCAGACAGAGCTTGTGAGACACTGGAGAGACACTGGGAGAGACAACTGGTCTGATGGTTAGCGGCTGTGGGAGGAAGTCATTCTGGTGCTTTTCCTGGAGTGTGAGTTAATGCAATTAGATGTGTGTGTGTGGAAATAAGGGGTGGTGTAACTGGTTTTTTGTAACTTCTCTTAATTGTAATTGTACTATTGTAAAGTTTTAGAAAGGTTAAAAGTTCTGTCCAGTTCACAGAGGTGAAAGCTTGAGGTCTGCAGGTCTACTTCACGCACAATGACCGCTGGAAACCACCAGCCCTGCTGGGACTCTGCAAAGACAAGCGAGTACAAACTATGGATGGATGTTTGTCAAGGTCTTTAAACATTTTTCTTTGTACTTTGACAGCTTTTTCACAAAGTTACAGACCAGTTTATCAATCTTATGCAGAGTTTTAAAAGAGTTTTCTATTTAAAAATAACATCTTACATTTTGCTAATCGAATATAAGTGGCTATAAGAGACAATAGTATGTTATTTCGTTATTAGCTTCTGAAAAACATCAGAAGCTAACTTCTGATGTTTTTCAGTAAGCGCTTTCCCTTTGGGCCTAACTGTAGATGTGACAGACAACACAGCAGTAAGATTTTCCTGTTCAAAAATTGCTGGGGAGTGTCAGGAATGATTGGCAAAACTTGAAAAATGCAAAATATCAGCTGATTTATCAGCACGTCAATAATAGTGGTGGACTTCATCTTAACTGGGTGTTTAAATCGCTCTGATTTGAAGTATATGTGCCTTTGTGAAAGGAAAAAATCCACTCCTAATTTGTTTGTTTCCATCCAATTCCCAAGTCTGTCCTGAAATGGGGTCAGAAATAAGGATGCAAAATAAGTGTGACACAGAAGAATTTGATCTGAATCTGACTCACAAAGTCTCTCATGCGAAAACATAAACTTACATGTAATTTTGAGGAGTATTTAAACATTCTGACATCTTGTACAACCTCTGCTCTATGACTCAACCTGCAGACATGAAGCATGACTTTAAACACTAGCAGCGTTCTCATAACATCATGTAAGGCATTCAGAGATGAGAGGCATCAGTAATGTCTTATTGCTGTTTGCTTTGCCAAAATATACACAACTTTTGGATGGAAGCAGCTTCATGAGTGTTATTTGGAAAACTCACCCATGGTTGCTAACAAACAGAACAAAAACTCATTGCAATAAAAAAAAACATTAAGTCAAATTTTCATAATCGTGCTCCAAAAGTTTATAATGTTATTTAAGGTTAACGTTTATGCTTCTGATGCTGAAAACTGATTTACCATTTTTGGTCACCTTTAGTTCAAATTGGTCAAACAGAAACTAAAACTTCTGTTTCCAAGATTTTGTTTGACTTTGTTTGACTTTTGGATAACATTTTTTTTTTCAAAGATCCAGCAACAAAACAAATTTAGATTCCTGCATCTAAAATGTTCAGACTTGTTTATTTTATTTTGGTTTAAGAAAACAAACTATATGAAATCTGACCGAGTATTTCTTGTTTAGTTTCTAGTGCAACTATTTTTAGCACACTTGGAATAAGACAAAACTAACTTACAAGCAGATTTTCAGCAAGATAAGATTTGTTTTGAGTCAAAAATCTTGTTTAATATTGATAAAAAAAATAAATCAAAGTATTAATTCCACTAGTAGATTATTTTACTTATAACAAGACATTTTTTCCATGTCATAGTTGAGCTTAGTTATCTACACACCAGATAATTTGTCTTTTGATGTTTATTTTAAGCTTTACGATTTTTACAAGCGTTCAAAAAAAATTTGGCATCACCTTGGAAGACGAGGAAAACTCCAAACATAAATGAGTCGGTCCTTTTAACCTTTAATTTTCCTGCAGGTATTTCTGTAAACGTTCAGGTGATGACAGGCTGTGTCAGCTAAGCCTTTTGCTGAGTCACACAGTTTAATGATGAAAATAAAGGGAGGATTTAATGCATGTTTTGGCAAAACGCAGATCAAATGTATATTCTACATAAATGGTGTCCTTTCACTATAGGATGAGAAGCTGCACGGTTGCTTTGTTACAATGAAAAGCAACTTTTAGATTGTTTAGGTGATGTAAGATATGCAGTTAAAAATTAGATATTTAACACACTGCATAAAAAGATACGACATTCTTCCCTCTCAGTGTCTGACATGAAGCCAAACTAAAGGTTTTTCTAGTTTAGGTCAGTTTATTAACCAAAATTGTTTTCATATGGTGCAACAAACGCAAGCACTTTACAAAGTGTGTTTTACTAAATATTCATAGTGTGGCTCAAAATTATTCAAACAACGTTATATACTAAAAGGAACACTACAACAAAAATTGTTACTACATCTTAAAATCACAACATATAAAGCAATATCTTAAGATTTATATTCAACAATTTACCCATGAATGTAAATAGAAAAACATGACAGCAAACTTGTTAGAGCCTGACCGAGAAACCACAGAGCAATAATGAGAGGGAAAAAGAACAACAGTTCACAAATCTGGCCTTTGTGGTCAAAAGGTAAAAAGAAAAAGCATTTGTTGAAACTAAGTCATAATAAATCCTGTCTGTAGTTTGTCACAGGTCATGGGGGAGACAGTAAACGTGTTGAAGATGATGATCTTGTCTGTGCAGAGAAACAATGAGTCTGTGAAATGTGGTGGTGGCAGCATGATGCTTTTCTTCACAGAAGATTAACACTGACTTGAGGTTTTCCTTCAAGTGATGCAAATACCCTGAACATACAGACAGAATTAAATTAAATTAGTCTCCATCAAAGCATATTAAGGTTTGGCAGAGAGTTCAGACCTAAATCTAGTTAAGAATTGATGATCAGGCCTGATTACTGGTTTTCTCAGATCTACTCCATCCTAATGGACTCGGCGTGAACTCCTAGGAGTTTAGAAATAAAAATATTTAAAATGTATATATTTTAGTCTGCTTATGCAAAGCTGGGAGACATACCTCAAATGACTTGTAGGTTCCAGTAAGTAAAACTCAGGAGTTTGAATACAAATACATACTGCAGTTTGAACATTTTTCTTCTTTCTTTTTTTACTATTTATTGTTTTTCTTCCATTTCACAATCATGCTGCACTTTGTCAATAGATCCAAAGTGTAAAAAGGTTCAATTAATTTATTTACTTTTGCATTATGTGCAAAACATTTATCCTTTTTTTTACATTTCTTATATTTTTTTATGGTTTTAACACTGATATTTCTCTGAATGCTAGAGATAAAGAAATATATAAACAACTAAAATCATCATTCACATTTATTAAAGGTCAGGTCAATGATTTTACTATTTGACCTGGAGAACAGAGTTGATCCTCTTTGTCTGGAAGCGTGTTGTGGGACCCTCCTGTGTCCAAGGGTGGAATTGCACTTGAATATTTTCCACTTTTAATCTAATAGATATTTTCTAACATAGGAGAGATATGACCCACGTGTCATATAGTGTTTTCATTCAGTGTTTTAACCTTATGTATTACCATGATACTCTCATCCATATATGTCAGAGTGTCAGTGGATGGAGTCCTAAAACCTGAGCCATGATTGGATCAGAGAATGAGGTGGAGTTTTAGAGAGCAGCTGTGCCTCAGGGGACCATCAGGTGGTAGGAACGGGACTCAACACATTTTCATTTTACTTCTTGAATATTTCAGTTCATTTCAGTCAAGATTAATAAATAACTGTCTAATTATTTGCTAGTGTTATAGTTACAGTATGTTGTTACAAGATGTTGAAGTCATGTATCACACTGTACAATGGAGATAAAAAAAATGCAACTTTTTATTTTTTACCATTACAGTTATGTTGTCACCCCACCAGAGGAACATGAGATAAGTCCAACTCTCGATCAGTTCATGGGGAGTCAATAGTTAACCAAAATTATCTCTGCAACAACTTGCAAATGGTCTGCTTCATTCTCTCTTTTCATCTAGCTTAATGCCACTCAAAGTGTTTTTTTCCTCCAGCTAGCCTCACTCCCTTCTATCCTTCTTCACATCACAAGGCCTCCACTTATTACCCAATGTCAGGATTTACTCCCCCAAGTCAATCACCTGTTCCTCTCCTCTCCTGCCTCTCCTTCAGCCTTTGGCCACAGAAATTACGCAGACGGTCACAGTTCCAGTCTCAACCTGCAACAGCTGGTCAAAGCAACACGAGGAAAACGTAAGTCAGCACAGGCGAGTGCTGCAACAGCAGGAATAACTCATAAAGAAAGAGGATAAAGTAAGCATGCACTCTGCACAACATTTCTGAGAACAGAGGTGAGGATACCCTGCAATATGCAGCTTCTGCACAGTTTGTAACATAGGATGAAGGGAAGAGGTGAAGGAGCTGAAGGGCAGCTTTGGGTTAATCAGTCCTATGAAGGGGAGAGACAAAACTCCGTCATTCTAAACTTCAACATATGTTGCATAAAGTCGTTGAGACGTAATGTGAACAAGGTGTCCACATTGTTATACCTGGAGCTGAGGTCTCTTCCAGCATGGAGATAAATCTGCACCAAAAACCTGCCTTTATTTAACCAGGATAAAAATTCCTTGAGATCAGAAATCACTTTTATTTGTGTCCTTGACACATATGAACTATTGCTGCTCTTAAACACAAACACTAAGCCAGATAAACAGTACCTCAACGTGAAAATTTGCTGCAGCTGGAGTTTGGAAAGTTCCTTCCAGTGTTGTCTTTGCATGTAAGAATACTACACCTTCCTCTAAACAAGACACTCCTAAGTGAATGAAGTAACATCATATTTACAGCAACTGGTTTATGGACAGCACCTTGCAGAGACATTTACACATTTTATCATATTTGAGGACCCAAAATTCAAAGTATTTCATCAGGATTTTAAGTCAGTCGGAAACAGTACATGTTTTTATACTTTCAGAAATAGATTCTGAATTTAGCAGTGATCAGATAAGAAGCCACAGCTTGAAATGAGAGTTGCTTTAAACTTTAACCTTACTAAAACGCCACAATCCTCTCCCTGACACATCTGCTGTGTCCGTTGGTCACATTGACGTCACTTTTCTGGGGAATTAAAATAAAAAGGAACAGGAAAACATTTTCCTTTTACTACACAGTGTAACTTTGTGTTGATTCATCAAACAAAATATAAATAAAATATACTAAAACTTGCTGCAAAAGACAAAATGTGGAAAACGTTCAAAAGGTTTGAATACTGGACTGCTTAATGAACATGCAGGTGCAAACAATGGATGCTTACAGAGGTAGCTAGAGTTGGACTACTTTAAAATATTTTACTCACATGAAAGTATCTGTCCAAAGAAATTCTCAGTTAGGACTAAAATAGTATTTGGTAAAAAAGGCTGATAAAAATACCAAGAACTGATGTAACATTTTAAAATCAGACAGACAAGAACATAGAGTTATACTCAAAATCTGGTGTTTTAAAGACTAAAATAAATAGAAAATATACAGAACACTATTGCAAAATAAATTTAGTCAGAGGAGTGCCAACACAAAACTTTTGAAACTAATATTTCTAGTAGGTAAAGTATATATTTATATATACTGAAAAAGAGTAAAGTACTTCCAGTGACAATATGCCTGGCTTACTGGGTCTTCATGATCTCCAAGTGGAACTGCAAGTTTACCAGGTAGAAAATGACATTGTGACAAAAGTTTGTGTTCAAATGCATCTGGTGCATTTTCAGAAAACAAGAAGCTTATTCATTCGGTGACGTTACCTGCAAGAGGTAAGAAAATGTAATTAAATCAGAGTAGGGACGCTTCATAATAATATTACTCAAATAGAAGTAAAAAGTGTGGTGCAGTGAAACTACTAATAAAATTATTTTTTTATAAAGTGTTCCAATTGAATGTGACTGAGTGAATGTAATTAGTACCTCCCACCTATAGATGGGTGTAAATGGCTAAACAGTGTCTTTTAAATTAAATTTTCTTTTCCCATTCAGAAACATCTCCAAGCAACAATGACAAATTAATCTAAATATTTTCAAATTAGTCCCAGAATCTGTCCCTGCATTGCAAGACATTTCTGTCTGGCTGCATTTGTTCTACACTCCAACAAACGTTTGCAGGAATCCTGCAGTGAACTGCAGTTTAAAGGTAGTTTCCTGAACTTTGACTCTGTTGATAAACACGAAGAAGGCTTGACTGTAACTTTCCTCCTGAAACTGGATAAACCCAGAACTAAACACACCAAACCGCCCCGCCGAAGGTCATCGATCAGCCGTATCTCAGAGTGTGTGTGTTTGTGTGAGTTTATATCTGTGGGGTTTTGTGAGCTGTGCATAAAGCAAATATGACAGGCATGAAAGACAGTGGCAAAAAAATAAGGTGTTAATGGTTAATCTGGAGAGATGTAATGGTCCACATGCAGCTGAAACCTTCAATCTGAAATAAACCTAACCTGAGGTTGGAGGGGCTTCTGGCAACTACACAAAAGCAGAATATTTTTATGCAATCATCTAAATGTTTAATGTTTTTTAGCCATGTCTTTATTTTGACTGCAGTTGAAGTTTGCAGACAAAAAACTGACTAACTTCTGCATGAATTAAAATAAAAGTTAATGGTATTCACTGAACACCCTGATCAAAATCTGTAATACATAGTTATTAAAATAAAAGCACAAAGAAAAACTGATTTTTTTTTTGTTTTCTTACCTTTTGTTTTGTTCCTTTTCAACCATTTTGCAGGACAGTGCACACACATTGCCAAACATTTCCAAAGGACTGCAGCTGAGAAGCAGTGCAACCCTGAAACAACACAGACTGTACTTTCCCCAGGGAACATGGATGACAGGCACCTGGTTTAATATTCTTGGGTTTTTTGAATAGATTGCAAACATGTATGCTGGAGATTTTACACAAAGCTACTTTATTCTCTTAGCTTTGCGTAAATGAGAATCATTAATGCAGGTGGTTGCATAATAAGGATTTTATGTTCCGTTAAGCAGAACCTGGAACATCCTTTTATCCCTTACACATGAATACAGAATAACTTTTTGGGATTTCAAAGCTCAGCTGGACTCAGTTTGAATCCTAAACAAGCGATATTATTGGCTGGACTGACCACTACACAGGCTCATCTGTCTTTCTCGCTCAGATCCTTTTTCTGCTGCCTCTGTGCACTAATACCACTTATACCGTCTCCATTGATCAGGGGGCTTGGCCGTGTTGCACAATGTTCAAACAAACACGTACATATTTGACGTAAACTTGGCACCAAGCTTCCCTCCCATTCTGTATAAAAGAGGAGGCGAGCAGCTCCTGGTACTCATCAGGTCAGCTGAGGGGTTCGCTGTTACCAAGTGCTTTGTGCTGCGACTGAGACGGGACGAAGATGGCACCAACCAAGAAGGTAAGACGCACTCTCCAGAGATTTTCCTAAAATGCCACACAGATTGAAAATGGGTTAATGTAAAGAAACTGCTGGAGGTGGATGTTTCTTCATCTGTGCTGCTACTGGTAAGGAGTTCATGCAGCTTATTTTTAATGTTGAACTGTGTCTGTGTGTTTTGTTGAAAATCCAGACTAAAGCAGTCTATGCTGATTTCTGGCAAAAGCAAAAACAGCCTTATCTTTGCACCTTTGCACCCCAGAGGCACATGTGGTTACATTTTAGGGATTGCACAATGATTTTTGATCAGTTTTCTACCAATTCATGCAAAGTGTCAATTTCTGTTCTTTCTGCTTTTGCAAGAACATATTTTAATCTGAGATGTTTTCATTGAGATGTAAAAAAGAAGCTCGATGCATTTTTAAAAGTATTAAATCTAGATTAAATAGATCTTTCTTTTCATGTAGGGCATCCTGGAGCGTCTGAATGCCGGAGAGATTGTAGTCGGCGATGGAGGTTTTGTGTTTGCTCTGGAGAAACGGGGCTACGTGAAAGCTGGGCCATGGACTCCTGAGGCTACTGTCACTCACCCTGAAGCTGGTATGACAGTTTTAATCTTACATTTAATCCAAATTTAATCTCACATTTTCACATGAAGGTGACAGGATGTGTTTTTTTTTTATCAGTGCGACAGCTGCACAGGGAGTTCCTCAGGGCAGGAGCCAACGTCATGCAGGCCTTCACATTCTACGCCAGCGATGACAAACTGGAGAACAGGGGTCAGGCACTGAAAATCACTGTAAGTACCCAAGGACAGCACCTCAATGCTCCAAACACATCTTTTTAGCAAGCAGTAAAGGTGATAATCTGTTTCTTTTTTTTTTCCCAGGGAGCACAAATCAACGAAGCTGCTTGTGACCTGGCGAGGGAAGTTGCCAACGAAGGAGACGCGCTGGTAGCTGGAGGAGTGTCCCAGACTCCGTCCTACCTGAGCTGTAAGAGCGAGATGGAAGTGAAAGCCATCTTTAAGAAGCAGCTGGACGTGTTTGTCAAAAAGAATGTGGACTTCCTGATTGCTGAGGTGAATTAACGTCAAATCATTGATCGCTGTAGAAATTACTGCTTTTCTCTAAAACCTGCTGAGTTGAGTGACTGTGGTGCTGAATGTATTCTGTGTATTCTGTATCAAAAACCAAAAAAAAGAAAAAAAAGAATAATTCAAATTTCTCTTTTACTTCTCTAAAGTATGCTTTGGGGCCCTCAAATTATATTTAGGTTTTTCAAAGGCCCTGTCCAAAAACTCATATGCACGGCATTATTTCTACAAATAATTCGAGACCCAAAACACTTTTCCTGCATGTGCCGATGCAAAGTAGTCACAGTTATGCACCAAAAACAAAGCTGGAGCAATGGAGGGGATATGTGTTAATTCTGATTTATTTAAGTTTGAGGGTTCATTTCATGTTTGGGACATAATTTTCAAATTGTTGCATAGAATTTTGTGCATACACTTAGCAATAATATGGACTTTCTTTACAAAATACTCCACTTGCAAAACCATCACTCTTAAAAAAAAACATTTGGACACCTGCAAATGCATAAACCTCCAGGCTACTGTCATGTGGAATGAAAAAGAAAAAAAGAAACTGAACTTAAATTTTGCTTTATCACACACCTCCATTTTCCATTTTTATGACAGTTTTTTTTTTTTGTATCAGGCTTTGAACAGGCAAATGTACTTTGCCTGAAAAGTGCAGTCATTTAATCCTTCAGGTTGTGTTTATGTGTTGGTAGTACTTTGAGCATGTGGAGGAAGCGGAGTGGGCTGTTCAGGTGCTGAAGACCAGTGGGAAGCCAGTGGCCGCCTCTCTGTGCATCGGACCAGAGGGAGACATGCACGGCGTCTCGCCCGCAGAGTGCGCCGTCCGGCTGGTGAAAGCTGGTACGCCCTGAATAGTTTGCAACAAGAAACTTCTTCCTCATTTGAAAATACGCGACTGTAATATTTTTGCTTTGAACTCCAAGGGGCCCAGATTGTGGGAATCAACTGCCACTTTGACCCCCTGACCTGTGTGAAGACTGTTAAGCTGATGAAGGAGGGAGTGGAGAAGGCCGGGCTGAAGGCTCACTACATGGTGCAGCCGCTGGCGTTCCATACTCCCGACTGCAACTGTCAGGGATTCATCGATCTGCCTGAATTCCCCTTTGGTAACGACAACCTGCTTCCACATAGAGAAAGGAGAGAAAAGCAGCTGTTGTAATTAACATCTTATGTTTTTCTGTCTGTGTTTTCTTGTTTCTTAGCCCTGGAGCCCAGAATCCTGACCCGCTGGGACATGCACCAGTACGCCAGGGAGGCCTACAATGCTGGCATCCGCTACATTGGAGGCTGCTGTGGCTATGAGCCTTATCACATCAGGGCTGTGTCAGAGGAGCTGGCCCCAGAGAGGGGCTTCCTCCCTGCTGCGTCAGACAAACATGGAATGTGGGGTGCTGGTCTGGAGTTGCACACCAAGCCCTGGGTCAGAGCCAGGTAAAACATCTGCAAACATCAAGAGCTCTGCAATTCACCTCTTTGTTTTCTTCTTGATTCTTTTGGGACAAAACAAAAAGTCATTTCTTTTGTGTCCATCTATAACAGGTCCCGACGTGAATACTGGGAAAACATCCGACCTGCATCTGGTCGTCCCAAGTGCCCGTCAATATCCACACCGGAGAGCTGGGGAGTGACCAAGGGCCACAGTGACCTGCTGCAGCACAAAGAGGCAACTAGCACCCAGGAAATGAAGCACGTGCTGGAGAAGCAGAAGAAAGCCAAACCTTCTGCATGAGCATCATGCAGTAAATAATAAAAATGTGTCTGTCTTTATGTCAACTTGATGGAGTTTCTCAGTTTAGTCCAGAAGTTCATAGAAGCACTTGTAACAGCGACAAGTCTTAAAATGACAACCCCTAAAACAATAAAATCTGAGTTTGTAACGAAATCTGAGAGCTCTGGGTCTGTGTTTCAATGAGTGTTCATGGATCAGTGCAACAAATGTGAGTCATTTATTACTTCTAACACACTTCCCATATTTACTGATTCAGAAATTGACTCAATAACTTTCTAATACAAACTGAATATACATTACCTTATAAAAGCACTTTGTCACACTGCAACCACAAATTCTAAAGGTATTTTAATAAAAGCTTTTGTGAAGTTAAAGTTTTAAAGGGGCCAAAAGAACAACTCTTTTGGTGCATTCATCAAATCTGGACTCCCAATTTCATTCAAACTTGAACATTTAGAATGAAGCATGATGTAAAACACTTTCAGCAAAGGAAAACATATCACTAAACATTACACTAAAAACACACCATCCACATGATGAAACATGCCAGTGGCAGCATTATGCTGTGGAAATGATCTGCTTCTGCAGGAAGAGCTGGACACAGGGAAACTCTGGAAGAAAACTTGAAAAGATCTTTCAGCAGTGCTAAGAACAAACAGCCAGACTTACAAGAATTTAACTCAGTGTATAATGGGCTAAAGTCCAGATTTAAATCTATAACTTAGAATTTATACAGATTTAAAGACCTCCAACAAATCTGAGTAAACTGGAGCAATTTTGCAAAGAAGAACTGCAGAGTAGAGTTTAGATTCTCAGTGCGTTAAACTGGTACAGATACTGACACTGACATAAACTAGTGACAGCTGATTCTGCAAAGAATTGCCTCAGATATGGTGGTTACAGATATACATCACTCCTATAAGATTTGTATTTTTGTCAGAATGCACTGCTTTGCATAAGACATTAGAGCCCAGTAAAAAACTTTATTTATGACTGAAATGGGACGCACTAAATGTGTCAAAAAAGAATAATAATAAAAAAAACAGAAAACCACAAGCCAGCAGAGAAGTGCACAGAAAACATGGAGAACCATAATTAATCCGGACCAAACTAGATGCAGAATTTACAATGCTCTCATTCAGTTAAAAATGGGAGTGTTGAGTAACTTGTCTCTTACCAATCAGAGTGGCTCCTGCACAGATCCCTCCCCTGCTGCAGGGGGATTTAATGAGGCTCTCTGCATCACTCTGCTGTCACTTCAGCTTCTCAAAGTCTGAGCAGTCAGGGGTCCACACAGCAGCAGGAGAATGGCACCAACAAAAAAGGTATGTGGGAAAAACAAATGCTTTCTGGGAAAGAACCCTGTTGTAGACTGAAGACGCAGAGTTTATCAACAAAGCCTATTATTCTTGGTTTAAGGCTGATTAAGCCAAACTACAGTTGGTGTTTTACTAAAATGCTTCATTTCAAGGAGGGTTTTATTTTTTCTTTTACAACATGTGTGGGTCCGGTGGTTGTAGACTCCTAATAAATCTTCTACCAAGGTCACTTTTCTCCAAAATGCCAAATATTGCTGCAGAAATGAAAGACCAGTGCAACTAATAAGATATCTTGTATAAAGCCTTAATGCCAAACTTCTGTCCAGGAAATGATTTGAAATAATACTATTTTTTAATTAAACAGTAGAATGGTTGGAATTATTTTAACTTAAGAGTGGCCTAAATTCTGTTCCTTATAAGGAAAAAATGTAAATTTCTTGAGTGTGGGCTACAAAGAAATCATCTTACATTAAACAGCAAGAATGAACAACGACAAATCACTCCTGCAAGGAAGAGATAACACATAACACATTTTATTCACTCTGCAGATTGTACTTCTTGACCTACTTGGATGCAGATTCATTTTGCAGAATCCCGATGGTGATAATATGTCTTGATAAAAACTTCTGGAGTCAACCGGTACACGCTTATTTCACAAGCAGCTGTTTTCATGACTTATTGCGACTGTGATAAAGCGGAATGGATCAAAAGACTTCAGGACACACATTGTGTAACACATCCTGGACTGTTAGATTAAAATCAGACTGTGTTCGTAAAATTGTCCTGGAATGAGAACCATAAGTTATTTTTGGCTCACCTGATTTATTTGCAGCCTTGACTCATCGATTTAGACTCCACCAATGTTTTACTGAGATCACTGATAAAATATTACAGGGTATCCTGGAGCGTCTTAACGCTGGAGAGATTGTGATCGGTGATGGAGGGTTTGTGGTTGCCCTGGAGAAGAGAGGATACGTGAAGGCTGGGCCTTGGACCCCTGAGGCTGCTGCAGAGCACCCAGAAGCTGGTGAGATTCAACTTTAATGTTGTAATTCTGCTAAAAATATATCTTATTTCTGCATCTTGAATGATAAACTCCACACAAAGTTACTTTCTACAAAATGTGGCTGTTACAACCCCGCCCTTAAGAAAAATAAGGGTATGTCATGGCACTGGCTGTAACACAAAATCAGTAAACTAAAACAGCTGATGTCTGTATCAAAAAATAAGTTTATTTTACAATTTGAGTAAAATCTCCAACAGAAAACAAAAGAACACAGGGAAGATTTTAGCTTCAGGGTCTCCAAGGCCAAAACAACAAACAAAACACCCCCTGTTAGCTTAGGAAATGAAACAGTCACTCTCTAAAGAAATGAACCAAAATACAAAACCTAAACTCCCTGTCTAACCAAAAACAGGAGAAAACAGTTGAACAAAAATGGCAGAGAACCCCTACCTGCTTCCACAAAATAACAGAAACACACTCAAACTAATCACTAGTTGCTTCACAAGTAAGCCCCCAGCAAACTCTCAAATATTCACGCCACAGTCAGCTCAGACAAGATCACACAGATCAAGGCCCAGAGTGAAAGGGATCTGGCATCTCCGGGGTGGATCCTTTTATGGAGTGGCTGATGAGCTTCAACACATTCCACCTGTGGCAGCTAGGTGGAACTGGAAAGAGAAAGGGGGAGGGAAAAAAAAACAACACACAGGCAGCTCTCCTGTAGAGAGCCCCTAGAGGTCAGGAACCGTAACAGTGGCATACAGAACAGGAATGTAATCAGCTCTCCTGCAACAATGTACAAGTTCATAAAAATAATTTCAAATGTTAAACGTAAAAGTCAAATCAAGAAGGCTCTTCAAGTCAGTGGATTACCAAATCCAAACTCAGAACAATCAGGAGAACCGTCAACATTTTTTACAGTTTTATGAAATGACATTAAAACAAATCCTTATATGCTTCATGCATCCTTATTATTTTTCATTGCATCGTCTCTGGTTGACTTCCAGTGCGTCAGCTGCACAGGGAGTTTCTGCGGGCTGGATCCAACGTCATGCAGACCTTCACCTTCTATGCCAGTGATGACAAGTTGGAGAACAGAGGCAACAAGCTCCCCCTCACTGTAAGAAAAGAGATTACAACTCTTTCTGACACTTTATGGATTTGCATTTCATGTTTTTTTTTAAATTGGCCTACAGGGAGCTCAGATCAACGAGGCCGCCTGCGATTTGGCCCGGGAGGTCGCCAATGAGGGTGACGCTCTGGTGGCCGGAGGAGTGTCCCAGACTCCATCCTACATGAGCTGTAAGAGCGACAAGGAGGTGAAAGCCATCTTCAAGAAACAACTGGACGTGTTCGCTAAGAAGAATGTTGACTTCCTCATTGCTGAGGTAGAGATTATGCTGCTGAGGAAGCAAAATATTTCTTCAATGTGGAATGTGCTGGATAGATGTTGATGACCATGCTTTGACTGAGAGCTTTGTCCCGCAGTACTTTGAGCATGTTGAAGAGGCCGTGTGGGCGGTGGAGGTCCTGAAGGAGACAGAAAAGCCTGTGGCGGCCACTTTGTGCATCGGCCCTGAGGGAGACATGCACGGCAACTCACCTGGAGACTGTGCCGTCAAGCTCGTCAAAGCCGGTACAAAACGATATCTTTAACGTACCCCAAACTAATCATTAAGTTCAAGTCTTACACACATACACAGCTGGATTCAAAGTTTGGGTCAGTTAAGATTACCAAAATTATTTCACTTTACCAAGTGCCGGAATAATGAATGAGAGGATTTTTAAATTGATGTTTTGTTTTTTTTTTGACATTTTGGAATAATGAAGTGCATATCTTCTTAATTAAACTAAATGATTTAGTAAAGTGGGCTGCCCAGTGGCGCAGCTGGTAGAGCTGTTGCCTTGCAGCAAGAAGGTTCTGGGTTCAATTCCCAGTCTTTCTGCATGGAGTTTGCATGTTCTCCCTGTGCATTCGTGGGTTCTCTCCGGGTACTCCGGCTTCATCCCACAGTCTAAAAACATGACTGTCAGGTTAATTGGCCTCTCTAAATTGTCCCTAGGTGTGTATGTGTGTGCATGGTTGTTTGTCCTGTTTGTGTTGCCCTGCAAATGGGTTTACGAAATGCACACTTCCTAATTCATTGCAGAGTGACTTAGCACACCTTCTCAGCTCTGACCACAAATTTTCTGTCTGCCTGAGATCAGGGCTTTTGTATGATGGGCTTTTCCTGACATAAAACAGGAAAAGTATAGACAAATATAATGTGACACAGTGAGAAAACGGGTCATATTCATATAATATTTATGTCTGTTTTCAGCTGTGTTAGAAGACCAAAAGGTGCAAAACAAATGTGAAATTCAAGTAGTGTCAGAAATGTGGATCTGTTGTGGTTACAGGTGTGGCAATAGGAAGTTTGTTTTATTAAATGTGGATTATAAACATATTAAGCACTTGAAGCGTTTAGCAATAACACGATATCTTGCAACCAGAATAAACTTTTAGTGGCATTTCTAGCTTAAAGTAAGGCAAGGTTTTAGTTCATCGCATTGTTGTGTATTTAAATAAGGGTTTTCCTCTAACTTCTGTATGTTGTGTAGGGGCCCAGATTGTGGGAGTCAACTGCCACTTTGACCCCCTGACCTGTGTGAAGACTGTTAAGCTGATGAAGGAGGGAGTGGAGAAGGCCGGGCTGACGGCTCACTACATGGTGCAGCCGCTGGCGTTCCATACTCCCGACTGCAACTGTCATGGATTCATCGATCTGCCTGAATTCCCCTTTGGTAACGACAACCTGTTTCCACATAGAGAAAGTAGAGAAAAGCAGCTGTTGTAATTTAGCATCTTATGTTTTTCTGTCTGTGTTTTCTTGTTTCTTAGCCCTGGAGCCCAGAATCCTGACCCGCTGGGACATGCACCAGTACGCCAGGGAGGCCTACAATGCTGGCATCCGCTACATTGGAGGCTGCTGTGGCTATGAGCCTTATCACATCAGGGCTGTGTCAGAGGAGCTGGCCCCAGAGAGGGGCTTCCTCCCTGCTGCGTCAGAGAAACATGGAATGTGGGGCGCTGGTCTGGAGATGCACACCAAGCCCTGGGTCAGAGCCAGGTAAGGAGCAACCAATTGTCTTTTATTACCTTGGAAATGAACGCATTAAGTCTTCTAACCACCAACGTGATCTAGCTAAGCTCCTCTGTGTCATTCAGAGCCCGCCGTGATTACTGGGAGAACCTGAAGCCAGCCTCCGGCCGCCCTCTGTGTCCATCCATGTCGGTCCCAGCCTCCTGGGGCATTACCAGGGGCCACCCTGATCTCATGCAGCAGAGAGAGGCCACCACCCAGGACCAACTCAAACAGCTGTTTGACAGGTCAAAGAACCACTGAGTGTTTCCCACCTGGTACCAGATGCGAGTGAAGCAGCTGCATGAAGCAGCTAAACACAATGTGGTGGACAGTTTTGTATAAACCAAACAGCAATTTCTAACTTGAGACAGCACTGCTCTGTACATCAATTTCTTGGAAAAATGAGGGCACAGTGTCTCAGGTTAGGAGTTAGCCACATGTTGAAAAAGAGACTCGTTTGTTTAGCACTACCCTGGACCAGTTTATTAAATGAAGGAATATCTAATAAAACACAAATTGGTTACTTGACTGTGTTGAATGAAGTTTTTCATGTCTTTCTTCTTCCACCACCTATAGTAGAAAAAAAGACTTGCAAACTTCAAATTGTGAGCATTAAAAATATTAAAACTCTCTTTAAGTATGATCAGATTAAAATGTATTCTTGTAATTTAGAAAGAAGAAACAAATTATGAATAAATCTAACATTTTCCACCAGATAAATAATACTGTATTTTTGCAAGTTTTGGTTGTTAATGGTCCTATTATCAGTCATAACTTTTCAGATGACTGAAACCTAAGCTTTCTTAATGTTTAGAGAAAGTATGGAACAACTAAAAATGGAAATGTTTCCACTACTGGAAACAGTCCCACATAATTCAAACTAGTCAGCCATCAACACTGTACTCCATGATGCAACCCTCACACAAACGTAACTTCAGTAACTATAAAAACATTGAATGAGCTAATACAGTGATAATTTCCCACATGGACAATAACTTTTGCTAATAAGGAAATTGATCTTTTAAATCAAGATTTTAATTTCCCTGGTATTAGCATCTTTTTTATCTGAAACATTTTAATGTACTAAAAATTAAAAAAGTGAGTCAGAGCGAGAGAGAGGCAGAGAGAGAGAGAGAAATGTAGTTTGCGCACTGAACGTGTGCAAATTCTTGTGTATTCGTGTAGTGATGCATCTTGACCTATAAAGGATCTCTGATATGGTCCTTGTTACTGATAGGATAGATCCTGGTCTTATGACCACGTTATCTTTTCTCCAAAGGTAGGTTGAAATTAAAGACAGCTTCTCTTTTTTTTTCTGGCACAGTGAGCTTGTCTTAACGTTTAACATTACAAACAGACTCAGTAATCTTTTTTTTCTTTTTTTTTTTTGTAAATCTTAACGGCCTTACTGAAGCTTGTCTGGTTTTACCTCATTCTTGATGACGGTCCGGGATATTCTTCCATAATCTGAAGGTTGCATTATTATGGGCTGGCTATTTGACCAAACAGGACAGCCCCTGACAACAACGGCTATCTAAACGGTACAAGTGTAGCTAACGTTTATTCAAGTTATCTGCTTAAAATGTGATAATTTCTGAACTGTGCTAAGCAACCGTCTCGCATCATTGCCTCCTTAATCTTCATATATTTTTTGTTTTGAACAAATGATGAACCACTCGTTTTATTCTAGAAAGTGCATGTTTTTTGTCAGTAAAAACAGTGCCCTCTTGTGGTGGGTTTTTGTTGCTACAGGAGACGTTTTGCACCCGGAAGTAAACCTTGAGGTCGTCATGGGGAGCAAAGTCAGCTCCAAAATGGCAGCTCCCACCGCTAGAGTAATTCAGGTAAAGTTGCTGGAGAAATTTAAATAGTTCTACCTCCCGTTTTGTTTGTTGCTGTTTTATTATATGATTAAAGTAAAAAAAAATAAATGCGGGATGTTTTTGACTTACTTTAGTGAGGGCTGTTGGCTGGAATACCTCTCGTACCCTTGTTGATGTCCTTGTTAAACCGAACAACTCGCAGTCGTGTCTTGTGTTTTGCTCTGCTGCAACAATATATTTCGAGTAATTAAAATGTGTTTCAGGTCAATTGATAATTTAAGTTTTTTTGTTTTTTGTTTTGCTATATTATGACCTGTTACAAGCTAAATAGGGTTGAATAGTTGCACCTCAACGCTATGCAACAGTAGAGAAACCAGAAAATGTTCATAGGGGCGACCAAATTGATCTTTGGTATTTGGTAATTCGTGGATTGCATGCCCCTTCATTACTAAAAATACTATACATCCAACATCTAAGATTGGAGAAACACAAGAATTTCAGAAAACAGACTTTGATACTGTTATTTCAGTTATCATTAATTTGCCTGTTGATGTGTCTTAGTAAAACCTATAAAGACTGATTCTTTTTGTTCAATTTGCTTCAAGACAACTAAGTTAATTAGGGTTGCTCTCTGTGTTTTTAAAGTGTATACTGATTTACTTGAGCTCACAGGTTGTTGCAGTTGTATAGTGCAGTAAATACAGACTATTTTTCTCACAAAATTGGGAACTGCATGGTTTTGAAGCCTGTCTAACATTATAACAAATGTTCCCTTGAGAAAATCTCAATACATATTATGTCTGGAATGATTGATTCTTTATTAAATGACTCCTTATCTGTGTTTTTCTGATTTTGTACAATTGTATTAGAAATGTAATATTCTGTAGGCTAACCAGATATCCAAACCTCAGCATCATATCAACTACAGATGTATCCATCAGGTTTTTCCTGGCTTATTTTGTTTGTTGTTGCTTTTTCTTAGTGCTATAACTCACATGAAAGGGGACAAAGGGTTGAAAATGAATATAATTTTAGTTTTAAAACCAGTTTATTTAATAATATACATGATTTGAATTTGTGCATCAAAATCAGCTAGCAAAACTGAAGAAATGTCTTTATTTTCATTTTAGTATCAAGAGAGCTTGGTACTAAAAGAAGGCACTTCTTTAATGCAATAAATGATTTGGGTTCTGCATTTTCGCTCAGGCTATTCGGCCGCATGCTCCTTTGATCAAGTTCCCAAACAGACAAGATATACCAAGGCCCAATGGTAAGTCAGTTCATAAAAAAATATGAGATTTAAGCAGTCAACCAGGACAGTATGTGCCAAAAACACAATACCTACCTGTCTTTACTGAACAGTAAGAAAAAAGATCTGGTGTATTTTAGCAGAATGACTTTTTGTAGGAAGCTGGAGAAAACACTTGTAACTTTCCTGCAGCTGTTTAAATTAAGGATAGTTTTGCATTTTTATATTTATGCAGATAAAGAGAGAATGAGAAAGGATAAGAAAATTTCTTTGAAAACAAAAACCGAGTTCAATATGTGGTTTTCTTTGAAAAGAGCATCAGCAGCATAGGGGCAGATACAAACAAAAATCAGTGCTGCAGAAGACGTTCACCAAAGTATGCACAGTGGCCATGTGCATACTTTAAGAACAGATTTGTAACACTAAGGAATAATTTTGGCTGTAAAGTTCAGACAAATGAAGAAGGTTTCATTGTATCTGATGTCAAAATGACTTGGAAGCAGCTCTACAGTTGTTGGGAAGAGGCTTGTTTTCCTTCAGATCACCTGTCCTTGACTTCAGAAGCTAAACTATTACCACAAGAGCAAAATGTTAAGCTCTTTGTTTAACCGCACCTTATCTGATAAAAGGCTAATCCAGTTGTCACAATCTTGATCTTCGGCACATTCAACTTAAAGAAAAAGATAACAGAATTGTCTCCAGGCACACTTTAATTTGACTCTGAGGAAACGTTTCCTGATAATTCCACATGCACTGATATATTTATGCAAGCTTAATATAGTCATTTACTGGTAGTATTAAATGAAAGGATGATTTCCTGCTGTACTCTGAGTGTCTTTCACCCTCGTTTGTTTCAGTCCAAGAGGCATTGAAACTGCTAGGTCTTAACGTTCCACAACAAAATGCCCCCAGCTCAGCCTCAACGTCATCCAGACCTCAAGTACCTTTGACTCCCACCCTGGGGACGCCGGACTCACTGGCCTCTGTTCAACAGCTGCCTGCCAGGTACCGCAGGAGACCGTTAACTCTGGATGAAATGGAGTACATCCAGGTGAGGGGTGCAACCTACCATAAAGTATGGCAGTTTATTTTTATTACTTCATCGGTTTAGTAAGTTTATTTGTGTGTTTTTAGACCAGAAGAAGAAAAGCTTATTTTTAGTTTGTACATTCATAGATATCACTTGAATGTTACTGTGTCACAAGGACCATTTATAGGCAGCACACTCCCTATAGATGGGGCTCCCAGCTGGTGAAATGCACGCACACCTCCAAATTTCACAGACACTGGTTACAGTGAGGAGAAGTCAGTCTCTCCTGGATCAGCTTATGCTAACAAGCTGATAAAATATGGATGGAGGTTCATCCTCTAGGGGTCAGTGGAGGTCCAGAAACCTCTCATGCAGCACTTCGCCATGCATACTGCTTCTAGCAACATTTGGGAAAGCCTGGATCGCTCTCTGGAGCTCAGTGACTTGCTACCATGGTGAGATGCTTCCTGTGAAATAATTTCCTCTCTGCTAAATATTCCACAATCAGAAGTTATTAACCTCTGTGGAAGCGATGGGAAGAAATGGCAATTCTGACACAAAGTGTTAGGCTGTTAAAAACCCCAGAGCGGCGTCAGTGTGCATTGAGTGTCCTACTGAGGAAGGATGTAACTACACACATGTTGCTTTTACACATGTGTGTGTAAAAGCAAATTAACCTAGTACACTTGGTAATTCAGTGTATGTTTAATTATTTAGTCTAAATAATTAAACATACATGTTTAAACTATATA
This sequence comes from Phalloptychus januarius, assembly GCA_902982915.1. Taxonomy (NCBI): domain Eukaryota; kingdom Metazoa; phylum Chordata; class Actinopteri; order Cyprinodontiformes; family Poeciliidae; genus Phalloptychus; species Phalloptychus januarius. The sequence continues at coordinate 7,055,039 of CADWAE010000482.1, forward strand.
AACATTAATTATATAGTTTAGCACATCTAAATTGGACAAAGTGTGTGTGCTTGGATGTGATGGCTCTGCAGTGAACGGGTAACCTGTCTATTAGTGCAGGCTTCAGCTCCCCTGCAGCTCTGCACTGCAAAAACACAAAATCTTACCAAATATTTTTGGTCTAGTTTCTACTGCAAATTATCTTGTACACTTGAAGTAAACCCAGATTAACTTACAAGTAACAGCAAGATATTGGCTGATATTGGTTGTCTTAAGTAAATAATGCCTTAATGTTGATTTTTAAAAAGTACTAGTTCTACAGGTGAATTATTTCACTTATAAGACATTTTCACATGTTATAAATGAATTAATATGCCAGTTAATTTATAACTGGCATATTAATATTCATAATATGCCATATTCATAATATATTATGAATATTAAGGAATTATGGGTTTTTAAAAAAGCTCCGATATCTTTCTAAAAAGTTACCTGTAAGTTTTTTTTCTTTGTCTTATTTCAGGTGAACTGAGATATTTGCACTAGAAACTAGATCAAAAATACTTTGTTTTTGAAGTGTGAGAAGGATTATGTGGTTAAAGAAATGTTTGGATATTTGGTGCTTTTTATTTCATCTCTTTTTAAACACTGAATTGTAATTTCTCTTTGCCTCAGCGTGGCGGACCGGAGTGATCCCAAACAATTCAATCTCTGCAGCCAAAGGAAGACGAGTTTTTCTTCTCCTCATCAGCAAAACCCCAATGCTGTGAGATTCATAGGATATATTACATAAATCCTGTTGCAATGTACATAATGTTTATTTTACATGATTACAATGTATTTTGAGTTCACACTAAAGGGTAGTTTCATTGTAATGCACAAAAAAGCCATAATTTTCTTTTTCTCTCTTCAATAAAATTGAACCATAATGGCAGTTGGAAACGGCTTGGTTTTAAATGATCATTTAATTTAAATTTGGAGCTACACAGGAATTGTAACTATCCTCACATGCAAGTCAACAAAATAAAATGACATCTGGTTTTATTTTAAAGCAGGGAAAATGTCAAAATAAGTTATCAAAATTCCTGAAACTGTTTTGTTGCAAACCACTGGATTAAATTGATGATAATGATTTAGTTTGTGTGAAAATTTCATTTTAAACATGGTCATCCGAAAGACACACAAAGCATTAGTTGAAAGAAGAGGCCATTGCTGCTGATCAGATGAACAATATTTAATTAGCTCCTCTGGTTTTTTATTGTTGATACCGTTCCTGGCATGCTTTAAATGCTAAAAACATTCACAACACCAATATTCCCATGTCAGTGCTTAACACTGGCCTTCATTAATGTTCTCCAAAATAGAGTCCAGTGAGTTGTTCATTACCCAGATGAATGTTGGCACAATGCAGTACAGACATGACAGGTGAGAAGACGCTCCGCCTACAGCCTCCACTTTATTTTCTACCAGTTCTGCATGTTTTCACCTCCAAGTGACACTCAGCCAGACAGATCAGAGGAAATTATTCTGCATTCACAAAACAATACCAGCTCCTAAGCACATTAATTAACAATAATTCATGGTTTTACAAAAATAACTTGGAATGTTCAAAACCCTAATATCAAACACTACCAATGACTTGATTAACAAAGTGCAGTACATCCATTAAACACAGCAACAACGAAACGTTCAGTCACAAATGGCCACAACACTAGAAGAAACACTGACGAATGTATGATTAACATACAGCGGGTTAATCATTATTTTCAGATATTCATCCTACATGAACAGCACTTTTTTTTTCTCCCCTCCCCCTTCTTGCCATAAGCTGGAACATTTTTGTGCAAACATGAGACTCGACACTGCACTCGTAACGTCGCAAAAGCGATCTGTGCTGCGGACGAAATCGGTCGTCAATCGCTCTGCTCTTCTATTTCCTCAAAAGCCGGGAGGAAGTCGGCGATGGTGTCCACCACGTAGTCAGGCACGTAGCTGTGGTTGGTGGTCAGGTCACTGCTTCTGTATTCCTGGGCCTCCTCGATCTGAGACACGCCGGTGAGGGTGAGCATGGTGTCCAGGCCGCAGTTGGACCCGAACAGCATATCGGTCTCCAGTCGGTCCCCGACCATCAGGCATTGGGCGGGATCCACGCCGCTGAACTGGCTGGAGATGCACTCGAACATGAAGCGGCTCGGCTTGCCGATCACAGTCGCTTTACGGCCCGACGCCACTTCCAGGGCTGCAGTGAGGGAACCAGAACCTACAGAGAGCAAAACATCAAAAACAGAAAGAGGCTTCAAGAGTTAAGAGATTTACACAGGTGTTCATATCACTGATGTTAAATGTGTTATGCATTTGTATTTGCATTGATACCCCTGGAAAAACTGCAAGGAATTCACATATAAAGTCAAGTAATTCAGAAAGTTAATCTCTGTGTAATTTAAATAATCTGCATGGGAGTAAATATCAGATACACTTGGACTTTTGACTCACAAGCAAAACATTGATAGAAAATTAAAGCTGCACTTCACCTGGAGTGCAAGGTTCTTCAGGTGGCAGCATGATGCTGTGGTGAGTTTTTCATCCAGTCTGACTCTTGAGATTTATGGCTATTATTGGGCTAAAAATTTATCTGTGCGTAAGCCTGTCACATTAAGCAATGAATCAATCGCATGATAAATTAAAATGAGCCTGATAATTTGCACAACAGTCGTCAAAGATGTTGTTGCAAAGCTGCCATTTTGAGAAATGCTGCAAACATTTAACACCCAGCATTAAGTACTGAGTCTGCACCACCTGTCACCTTTCCCCTGTCTGAGCTGAGTGACAGGTTTTGGGTTTATACATCATATAATTTTGGTTAGAAACATCATAATCAATTTTAATTGTTTTTTTATTGTAGATATTTAAAATATTTTCAGTTCCAGTGGTGAATTTTCTTTAGAAATTAAAGTTTGATTGATCTTTCAGTGGGTGGGCTTGCATTATTATCAATTGTCCCAAAAATTTCTGGGACAATGTATTATCCAGCAAAATGTGATATTGTGACAGGTCTACGTTCAAACCTAAACATAAGTTTTTGTTTTGGGATTTTTTTTGTGACTATTTTGGGTAAATACTGGGCAATCCTGGGAGAAAAACTTTTAAAAGCTGCTGAAGATTTATGGTTGGGACTGAGCTTCACCTTCCAGCAGCATGGTGACCCTAAACATGCAGCCAGAATCTCAATGGAAAGGTAAAGATTGAAGCATCTGCATTAGAAGGAATGCTCCAGTCGATGTCCAGACCTAAAACTAAAGGAAAATTTGCAATAAGACTTGAAAATGACGGTTAGATGTTCTATAAATTAGAACAGGTAATAATTCATCAGAATCATTACCTAGCCTAGTTGTTTCCAAACCAAAGGTGAGTTTTAATGGTGATTATCTGACTTTATGTAGTCAGTTCAAGTTCTATTCACATAATACCTGCATTCAATGAAGCAGAAGCAAAATTATCTTCACAAGGATGTTATTTCTGTTTGCGAACTAAAATGATTCTTCACTGATCATGTGTGAAGAGGGGTAGAAAAACAATGGACAGCAACAATAACATTTATAGCATTTGAAACAAAAGGTGGGATGAATTACAGCAAAGACTCGCACACAACTCCAAAGATTTAGGTTTGAATATTAAACATATGAAGGGAAACTGTCTGCCTGAAGGAGCTGATTGTAACTGGGTCAAGCATCATCATCATCATCATACCTGGCAGGATCCGTCCACCTGACAGCGGGTGCCACGGGTCGTTGTCGGTGGCCAGGAACAGACACTCAGGGTCCCTCAGGTAGCACGAAGCTTTGGCCAGTTTGAGAAAAGTCAGTTTGTCGTCGTGTCCCACCAGAACCGCTTTCACGTCCGGAGCCAGGGCGCAGTTGTAGATGGTGGCGTCCGGGTCGTCCGCCTCCTCCACGCAGGGGATCCCTGCCTCCAGCAGCTCCCTGCAGAGCCCCTCGCAGCCGATGACGAACACCTGGCCGCGGACCTTGACGACGTCCCTCAGGTAGAGGGCGGAGCAGTAGGAGGAGCTGAAGATCTGGTCCAGCATCACGTCGGTGAAGCCCAGCCGCGTGAACTTGTGCACGTAATTCTCCCGGGGCCTGGTGCTGTTGTTGGTGACGAACACCACGTTTTTCCCGCGGCGGATCAGAGCGTTCACCACCTTGGCCGCTCCGGTGATCGCATTCTCTCCGTGCCAGATGACCCCGTCGCAGTCGAAGAGGAAGAAGTCCTTCGCTTCGAGCAGAACCCTGATTTGCGCGCCGCGAATTTTCTGGCAGCCTTTGAAGGCAAAGGCGCCTGCCATTCCGGCGTTTTCCTCCGTCTCTTCCGTCTTTCACCGGCTAGTGGTGCCCCATGTCAGAGGCTGCGGCATAACGTGACGGAAAACGGCGAGCTTGTGCGGGACGACAACAAATCGGCGTCAGGAAATCACATTGCAGAGACCTTGATGCTGTTGCACAAACCCGACATAGAGGAGCTACATAAACATTGACGTCTAGCCACGCTCTCTTATCCAGATCTACCAATCAAAACGCAGCACTGCAGCCAATCACAGTTGAATGTGTCAGAAGGCTAAATCCTTGGAAAATAAAATTGCGCCCTCATGGCTTAATATGAGTGATATAAAAATATACAATAATGACAACAAATAAAATGTAAAATGCTCTTCAAACTTAACATATTAAATTGCACGACTGGATACTTAAATTCTCACTGTACGATGTGACTGTCAAACATTAATTTGCGTTAAAGGTACAGTGACAGTTATGCAAAATCTTATGGAGACAGGTGAAAACGACAGCAACAAAACAAATAAAAATGAATAAAAGAAATACTACTTAAAGCTAACAGCAACAAACCTAACTAGCAATTTTTCCTTTTTTTTAGCGAATATTATTGACTCAGGATGGCATATGCATAACAATAATATGAGCTAAAAAGTTAAAGCAGCTCTTCTTAGGTATGCAATTAATGAATGAACTAGAACATAAATGAGACACGAGCTTGTATTTTATTTGGCCACTAGACGGGGCTGTAACCTGCCATCATCAGAGCACTGAGGTAAGAGCTGATGCCAGTAAAAATATTTATTCATCTATTTGTTGTCATTAGGCTGGATAGCGTATTTAGTTTTTTTTATTAATTAATTTATTCATTTATTTAAATGAATAAAAGCCTCAAAACATATTCTTTGCTACCTTCTTAAAGAATTACAAAGTTCTTCTCCTTGAGAGTAAACCATAAACAAATTGGTAAAGTTAAAGATTTTTACTAAATGTCATATTTTTCTAAACCAATAATAAGTTCTGCAGAATGAACTCTGTTAGGAGTTGAATGTGCTTCTGCAGGTTGTAGCCAGTGAAGTTTGACATGCAGGTTATTCTGGACAATGCTCTCATTGTAAGCACAAATGATGCTGCTTGTGTTAGGCAGGCCATTAGAAAAGCAAGTCACTCAGAAAAACTGCAGGAGTGCGTGACAAAGAGAAAAGGCACGTTAAGGAGGTCGTTCCTGCCATCACTGAGGTGATTGTTGTTATTTCAAACATGATGCAATCCCAAATTTCAGTTCAGTTTAAACCACTTCAGTCAGTGCAGGTATGGTTGCATTTTCTGTTTATTTAACAGCAAAGTAAAGATTAAACAAAAATAGTTAAAATTCCTTTTCATCCTGATGGGACAGTAGCACTCTGAATATTCTGAAGGAAAAACAGACAGTTAACACATTAGTATTGATATTATTGGTTAAAATAATAACGATTGCAAATAAGGTGGGGGGTAAGATAAATACATATGATGCTGACTTGTGCAACTAAATGTTGGATAAGATGTCTACGAATAAGAGGATAAATAAGCAAACTTGCAAAAACTTACAATAAGCTGGAAGTTTGTTGAAGTCTCCATCAGCATTTGGGTGTATGGATGCTTAGAAATAATAGAGAATGGGACTGATTCATCACACTCGTATCCCATCTCAGTGTACACGTTCTCAAGATTCTAAACGGACAGCAGAGACAAAAAGATTAATTAGTAGGACAGGAAACTGCAGGAATAAAAATAAAGACAGACAATTCCTAGTGACTGTTTTTACATTGAAAACTTGCCAAAATGGACCTTAAGAGGCTCCAAAGTAGTCAGTATCTTCTCATCTGATTCTAATCAGAAGTCAAAGCCAATTGGATGAACATTTTACAGGATTTGAAAATATTATTGGAGTATCCCTGAAATTTAACCTTTTATCCCTGCTTTTGTTATGCAGAATTCAGGAAATTATCGTTCAATATTATAGAATAAACTCTATAATAGTAACATGCTGCAGGGCAATGCATTTTACTAAAACAGCCTGGCACAAAAGACCTGCCTGCTTCATTAACAATTCATTCTCTCTCTGTTTTTACCTTCTAAATTAGAGCTAGGCTAAATCTTTTACACATTAAGTTTATAACCACAATATTTATATTTAGTTATTAAATCCAATCTGGTGTTGTGTGTGTTGTGAAACTCTTCTGAAGAGCTTTGGTTAAATGAAGCTTAAGTTGAACTGGAGATGCTAAACAAGATGCTCTCTGGGTAATTCGTCAGTATTACAGATTTAACAGAATGTAACATGAATCGTGACCAAAATTCTCAATATAGTGGAACACATTTTCTTCCAAAACTAAATATTAGTGATTGGCTAAATTGAAATTCCTAAATACCTGTTTGTGTTGTTCGTACGACATGCTCCCTGGAGGAAGGGTGATGCCCTCCTTGTTGGTGAGTTTGTGGCAGATGACGTTAAGCAGAGCAGAAATGGGAACTTCCTCGTCCTTAAAAAAACTGCAAGATGAAAACAGAGCATCCTCCTCTTTGTAGTCTTCAGTGAACTTGAAAGATGTGGGCTCTGTGGTTTCCTCCGTGCCAGGCAGAGACTGAGTTAAAAAACATTTATGTCAATTTCAGAAATGTGCATGTTTCTGTAGTTATTTTTGGCTTATGTAAAATAATCTAACAAATACAGAAGTATAGCACAACAGCACATCTGGGTTTGATTTGACTCCCTCTGCTCTTTATAGACTCACATTTACGAGAAGACTCAGTAATGGCTGCTGGAGATGTTTCCCCAACACTACACTAAGTGCCCTGATAAAACCCTGTTTGGGGTTTGGGCTGGCGGCAAAGTACTGCAGCATGGACACATAATCCAGCAGAGGGGGAGAGGAAGAATGGTCTGCAAACATCTGGAAAAAGAACTGCGACAGAAACAAATTGATACAAGTATCAATTAATAACTATTTCAGGCTTTCACAGTTGTGTTAGTTTGAAATGTAAACATAAGACAAAACTAAAGTTCCACCATCTTTGTGTAATAACCAATAGTAGATTATAAAAACTACAAAAGTTTCATAATTTAGATTTCCTTGTAAATGTATCCATACCTCTAGAACATTTTCACATTCTCAATGAGACTGGATGGAGAACAACTGTGAAAATCTATGCGTCTACTCATGATGATGCCGCCGCCACCACGGCCAACTTTCCACTACAGATTATGTTTGGCTAAAAGGTTTTATTCCGGTTTCATCTGACCGGCATAAAACCTTTTCCCATGTTTCTGTGTCTTCTGACATGGTGTGTGATGAATTGTAAACAGCACATTTTTTCGGCTTTTATTCAATAAACATTTACCAATCTTTTATAAATGTAGTAAGATTACACACAGCTGAAATATAGCTACCAATTGAGAAACTTCTGAGGGAAATTAGCTGTAATGGATTTTTTGTGACACATTTTTAAGATTGTTAATTTTAAATTAGAACCATGCATTATGTTTTTTCCCTTTCACAATTTATGCATTGGTCTGTCACGTAAAATTCAACTGAAAAAACATTCAAGCTTATGGTGTGGGCAACTCAAATTTAGATTATAAATACAGAAGTTGAACTGTTACCTTCTGCAGGTTGGCTGAACGGTCGTAGGGGAGAGGCTCTAAAGGATCCTCAGGAACTTTCTGGAAACTCTGACCAGGAAACCACAACTCTACCTATCAAGAAGGAAAAAGAAAAGCTGATCGACCAATCTACGAAACTAATTTCTGTGGCAGCTTCTATTCATACATTCTAGGTTTATTTTTCTTACAAGCAAACAGAACAGGGTTGGACGTGTTATAAATCACGCACACACATATATAGTTCAAATTAGTGTGAAATCTGCATTCAGGACAAATCCTAACCTGCATGTACTGTTCCTCGTTTATATATCCAGTGTCATGAGTATCTGCTTCCTTAAATTGTTTCAACAAATACAGCAGCTGTGACAGAGAGGGAAGCGGCCATGGAAGAGTAGCACTGAGCAGGAAGCGCCTCCAGTCTATCAGCTCATATTCATCAGTTAGCAAAGAATCGATCTCTAACAGCTGAAAGAAAGAGACAGGACATGGCATTTAACCTGAAATTTAACCTTAAATTTAACCTGAATACACTGCTTCACTTAAAAACTACCAAAATAAAACATTACAAATGAACAGTTATCAGAAACAGAAAGGAGAAAGACCGTCTCTACTCTGGTCACTGAGAGCCTTGAACCTGCTGAATACCTGCATTTCAATCATATCTGTCCAGGTCTCAGGCACGATGCTCCTGCCTGTGCTGTTAGAGACCAAATCTTGGAAAAAGAAAAAGAAGTCGGAGCTGGACATAAAGCCTAAAAGACAGAAAGACGGGAAAAGGAACTATGGGTTGATGAATGGGAAGAATAATAAACTTAGTAACAGTCCAAATTGTCTCTGTTGTACTCAGGGACCTGATGGAGCCATGTTGAACAGATGATTGAAGAGTGATTCCAACTGAGCAACCGTCAGGATGGACCGATTTGGTCTCTCCACGGGAGGAGGGCGCGGGGGAAGAACCACACCCGGAACCAACATACAGTCTCCATTCAAATAGAAGTCACGGTCTTCCTAAAGTACAGAACATAAAAACTGGTCGTAGATTTCACAATAAAAGCACGCGAGCATTCTGAAAAGATTCAACGAAAGGCTTTACAAACCATCACCAGCTCGTACTCCAGCTTACTGGCAGCCTCTATATGGTACCGAATCACTTCTTCAAGTTGATCGATACTGGAAGCAGAAAAATTAAAACATGCTGAACACAATACATGTTTAAAATACCTTGTAGCATCCAAGACCCCTAAATATTTCCACATTTTATTACAACCACAATATTGCACTTTAACGAGATTTAATAGACAAACACAAAGTAGTGAATAGTGGCGTGCATTTGCTGCAGGTCTTCTGGGTTTATCTCTACCTGCTGCTCTGAAGAAGTTGAGCATTGCATCTTATGACCAGAGTTACATAAAACAGTTAAAAAAACTACAGTTTCTCTAACAAGTCAAATACAGAAGTTCAAACCCCCTTTACACTGTTTAAGAATACAAATATGTTTCAGTATAACCAAAAAAAAATCAAATCAGGTTTACACTATGACTGTCATCTATTGTGCTACTGAAGTTTGTGGTTGTAATGTAACAAAATAGGGAGAATGTCAAGAGATATGAATGCATTTGTAAACCACAAATACATATGTCCATAGAGACATATGGTCAAACCATAAGCGAACAGATGTTTAAATAATCATACCACTTCATTTCGGACATATAGCATGATTCAAACTTCTTCTCCATTTTGTCAAAAGTCTTATGCACTCTGTCTTCCAGGGAGTTGACCATCATCAGGCCGCGATCTTTCACCAGCTCAAGACGAACCTTTATTGAATTTTCTACAAAATAAACACAGAAACAGGACAAACACCCAGCTAAGAACTGACCAATAACGTACTAAATACAATGCTGGTGCATAAAAGTAACTGCATACAGGAACAGACATTAAAACAACCCACTGCATGGTAATATAAGTACTTGACTATATGTTAGTGGGACAGATGGTGTAGATGTACATACCCTCATGAGTCACAGCAGCTGCAAATTCTTTATGTATTTTCTCTCTAACTTCTTGTTCATGTATTTTTTCTGGAGTTTTTTGGGGTGGAATCTCCTCTACTGGAGGTAATGCTATGGAAGGTAAAAGATTATGCAGCAGGACTGATTAAAAACAAAAATTGACAATTACAGTACATATATTTCCTAAAGGTTGTTAAGTATCATGCCTGCTTGCTTTTTATGTGACTGCTTTTCCTTTTTAGAACTTCTTGGACTTGTCTTCTTTGTTACGACCTCTTTTTCTTCTACGACCTCTTCCGGCACTTCTGCCTCTCTCTGCTGGAATTCTCCTGACACCTACACAATTGAAAGACCAACAAGAGTCACTACAACCAAAAGGTAGGGAACATAATGTGTAGAGAACATTTTTAATACTCTTCTAGCTAACAAAAAATAACATTACCATGTCCTTAATGCTTTGAATAGCTTGAAAAGCCTCTTCGTAGTCACTTATAAGTTTCCCCCGAAATAACTTGAAGAAACAACAAAAAGAATCAGTAGCTGCTGCGCTTATGGATCAGAATAAAGTAAAACACTAAAAGTGACATTTACATTATCTATCGCAGAGGAAGACTTCGTGGAGTCAGCAGGGCTAACAAAAGCAGAGAACAATCAGGAGTACATAACGTCATACTTTAGAGCATTTATCACAATATATACGTCAAAGTGTTTATGTGAGCATCAACGGGCTTTTCAAAGGACAACTGATGTTCTTCTACTCACTGTTTCTTATCGCTCGTCTGGTCCTTCACACCAGTGTTCAACGGCTCCGTACTAACAAAACACATTTTTAAGCAATTTTCATTAGCCTTTAGTAACTTTCCATCACATTTACTGGCTTGTGTTCATTTTATCAATGCACTACAAAAGTATTGATACTCCTTATTTTAGACTTTGTGTTGTCATGGCTTCATTAGTCAATGCATTTTAATGAGATTTTATGGGACAGATCAGGAAAAAAACACATAATAATGAGGTAGATTTCTTTGACCAGAGAGTGTCTGTAAAAAACTATTTTGGCCTCAGATTTTTAATAACATTTAGGTCTAGGGATGTGTGACATGGAATAAAATTCATATCTATTGTGATGGGTGGCAGTAACAATAAATATCACAATATGTTTTTGGTATAAAACTTAGAATAGAAATTAAAACTTTTCTATTGTAAAAAATTAAATAATCACATTTTTGTCTGTAAATACAGTCTAACCAGAACTCCTGAGTTTTAGCAGTTTTAAGCTTCACTCCATATAAATATAAATATATATTTATATAATTTGTGTGCACTGTTTGTAAATGTTTTGTTTTATGCTACTGCCTTTTATTGCCAGGTCTCCCTTAAAATAAGATTCTTAATCTAAATGACGACTACCAGGGTAAATCAAGGTTAAATTAATAAAAGATATATTTATATAGAGAAACACCATAATGTTAATGTAAAGGATGTCTGTGTCGACTCCTGCTTTTTCTTCCAGTGTTGTGACTGGACCTTGAAGTTGTCTGCATTACTGGTATTAAGGCACCTGCTGATTTGCATTTGTTGATTTGGAGCAGATGTGTGGAGAACACAGCCGATGGTTTTCTCATCAATAGATTCACCTGCCAGAGTCACCAGAGCATCTTGGTTGTTTTTCTGTTTTGTTGGTGTAATGCATGCCACACTTTTCAGATTTTTTAAGTTCAGTAGCATTTTGCCTTTACTTCCTAATTATACATTACCTTGTGCTGGTCAATGACATGACATCCTAATAAAATCCAAGGATGTTTCTGGTTATAACTTGGGAAAATTTGGAAAAGCTCCAGAGGAGTGAATGCTTTTGCGAGGCACTGTATCATTAAGGTTCTTACGTGCTGTCATGATCTTTAGCTGCAGTTTCTTTCAGCAGTGTGATACTGAAATCTTTGGGAGATGTCCTAAGTGGTACTTGTCTGTGCATGCTCCAGTAGTAGACCCCCAGGGTACAGAGTGTTTCACGGAAACGGTTCATTTCAATCTGCAGGGCAAACCCAAGGAAATGCTGGGATTTCAACGTTTCTGTAACATCAAACCATAAACCAAACAGTTACTTGCATTTAGCAAGTTACCTGTATTATCATAGAGTAGTGATTGATGAGCAATGCTGATTGCTCCTCCAGCCATCCATCACACATGAAAGCTGCCCTCTCCTGCTTGTCTTCTTCTTTACGCTTGTCAGTAATGTCCCACAGGCGTTCCTGCAGCTCCTGAACATACATCAGATACATTAAGGTTTTTTATTTCTTTTTAAATGACGTTGCAAAAGGAACATAAGCTGTTTGTTCCTTCTGCATCACAGTTCAGCATATTCTGATGCAGTCTTACATCCAGCCTCAGATGAAGCTCTGCTTTGGTCTCCTCATCCTCTCTCATGTCGTCTGGTACGCTGTTGAAGACCTTCTGCCACTGAGAAACTAACTCCTGCTTCAAGTCAGGGCAACTCAGAAAGTGGGTGTATCTTTCTCTGAGGAAGTGTCACAGTTTTACAATAAAATTAGAGAAATTTACATTGACTGTAATATACTATGGAAAAAAAAGTCACCCATAAACACTTTTAAATCTGTCAAAAAATATTAAGCACATTAGCCCTACACTGTATTGATGTTGGTCAAGCAGAAAGGGCTGAGTTTTTTACATGTTGATGTTAGAGGTGATTTTTATCTGCATCCTTTGCTCCAAATGATGAAATGTTCACTAAAGGAATATTATGTTATTGCATTTTATTATCTACAAAATGAATTTAATTATTTATTTATTTGCATCTATTAATGTATTTTTAATACTGGCTTAGAAGAAAAATCTGCAGAATGTGTCATTTTGTCATCCCAATAATTAATTTGATCATCAGAATAATCAACAGATTAATTAATAACTGAAACAGTCATTAGTTGCATCTCTAAAAAGAATAAAAATCTGCTACAAGCTGTTGCTGGCTGAACATGGATCCAAATGTGTTTGGTTTAACTGAACAATCAATTCTTATTAAAATTTCACACAAAGGATAGCAGGTGCTTTGAAGTTGAAACCTAGAAACCAAAAGGCTGAATATGATACCTGACGTTGAAAAGGTGCCGATCAATGAGAGTGAGCTGAAAACGCAGCTGCTGCATTACATGCTTTAAGCCGTCTACATAAGACTGACAGACATCTTTCCAGTGTGAACACAGGTACTCAGGTACTTGCTGGAGAAAGACAATAAGGAGAAAATATTAACTAAATCAACAGCAGAGAAAGAAGATAGTAGTAGCAAAACAGGGAGAAGATGAATATCAGTTATCTCTGATAAGTAATACATATAGGAGAAGTCAATATAGATAGTCAATATACATAGAAGTTTGTGGCTGTAACAAGACAAAAAGTCTATAAAGAGCTTTGCAAGGTACTATAGATGTTACAAGGTGGCTAAAATGAATTAATCCTTTGTAATATATGCAAGAGACACAATTAAATATTGTAGAGAATAAACAGTTTTGCAGGTATTCAAAAACCCTATAAACAAATAAAGCATGTAAATAAAACAGTATATCTTACTGGAGGCAGAGGTTCATTTAAGTAGAGCGGATTTGTCATGAATGATCCTGGCGTTTGGATGCTGTCATTGAGTCCGTCAACAGCCCCAGTGGACAAGGCCACAGCGTCAGAAAACCCTTTTCATCACACAAAAATGTACAAGTCAACTTTAAAACAAGGTATGATTCAAAAGCAGCTGATCAAGTCATGTCTTAATGAATGTTTTTAGAGTAAGAGTAGAATCTGACTTGTGTCTGACTTGTGTCTCCTAAGGTTGGAGGAGGGCCTTAAAGAACTTCTTCTGTCCGTACTTCTTGAGCCCTCCGTCAACAGATCTTCACCAAGATCAGTAGAGGCTAATGAGGGAATTAATTGCAACAATTGAGTTAATACTGTAAATATGCTCAGTAAAAAATGTTTGACAAATATAAATTCACTTTAAAATAACTGTATAAGGCGTGATTAAAGAACAGCTGATCAAATCATGTCTTAATTAATGTTTTTAGATCAAGAGCAGAATCTGACTTGTCTCTTTTCCCTTCTTGATGTTGCCGGAGGAGGCCCTTGTAGAACTTCTTCTGTCCGTACTTCTTGAGCCCTCCGTCAACACATCTTCACCAAGATCAGCAGAGGCTAATGAGGGAATTAATTGCAACAATTGAGTTAATACTGTATTTACGCTCAGTAAAAAACGTTTGACAAATATAAATTCACTTTAAAATAACTGTATAAGGCGTGATTAAAGAACAGCTGATCAAATCATGTCTTAATAAATATTTTTATATCAAGAGTCAAATCTCATTTGAATCTCTTCCCCTATTTCTTTCCATATCCACACACAAATATAAACTAAATAAAATCCCTGTGGAGTTCCCCTAGGTTATATTCTGGGTCCTCTCCTCTTCAACATCAACATTATTTTATCCTTTGAAATTTTGCAGAATAAAAATCATAATTATGCTGATGAAACACAACTATATTAGCCTATTAGCCTATTGCCAGGAGACTTTAGTCAGGTGGATGTACTTGATAAATGCATTAAACAAATTAACATTTGGATGAGTCTAAATTTTCTTCAGTAAAGTAATAAAAAAAAACATAATTTCAGTTTTTGGTCAGGCATAGGTTAAAAATTACTGTCCTTCTCATTTAAATTTGTTAAACATGTTCTGATTTAACATCCTCAACAAGAGTCTGAAAAATGTATAATTAATGCCTTTGTTTTTAGCAGACTCGATTATTGTAATGTTATTTTGCCAGGACTTCCAAAAAAATCAATAAGATCAAGAGTCCCCCTTGATCCTATCGATCAAGCTTCTTCAGAAGCTGCATTTCTCCGTATTTTTTGGACTATAAGCTGCTACTTTTTTTCCTGCGCTTCGAACCATGCGGCTTATGGCCCGGTGCGGCTTTTCTGTGGATTTTGCTACAACCACCAGGGGGCTCTTTAGCAGGAAGTCAATCATTGGAAGTCAAAATTGGAAATAAAAGAACAAAGTGCATTTAGAACAAGCGCATGCTAGCAGCAGGCATGACGGAGAAATGTTTTCAAACTCATATGATGCAGCTTTTAAGTGGGGGGCTATTGATCTAGCGGTTTGGTGTTGGAGACGCAGGGCTGCGTCCTTACTAAATCCAGCAGGTTTATTAGGACGCAGCCTTGTGCTGCCCTCTGCGGGTCCTAACTGAGAGCGGCAGAGATACCAGCGACTTATAGCCCGGTGCGCTCTATAGTCCGGAAAATACGGTAAATTATAGCAAGAAAGTTGCTGAAAGTTGCATGATCAGCCCGACATGTCTGCGGGCTGATCATGTCCTATGTTGCTCACAGCAAAGCAATAGAGGACTGTGGGTGATTTTTAGGTCTATGCTGAGGTAAATAAGATCAGTGGTCAACTTCAGCTTCATATTTGTACATTGATCACCGATCTTCAGAAATTAAGGAAATCGGGGCTGATTTATTGGTGCACCCCTAATTGCTATGAACCATCGAGTCTTCTAAGAACATCTGAACTAAACCTAGTAACTATTCCATGAGTCCCAACAAAGCATGCTGTAGCGGTTTATAGTGATTATGCACCAAACGTCTGGTATAAACGTCCTGTTCACCGCAGGAAACTAGTTTAAAAAACATATCCTATTTGCTGATGGCTACTCTTAACCCAATTTTCTTCTTTTATCTTATTAATTTGATGTGTTGTACTACATTTTTGTTTCCATATTAGCATTTTGAATTTCTTTTGGCTGATAGGTGCGATAGATAAATAAAGCTGCCTTGCCTTGCCTTGCCTTAGAGACGGAGCTGGACCTCCTTCTTGGTACGAAATCTACCGCACCATCTTCACCATGAAGCGCAGTAACTAATAAAGGAATCAATCGTAAGATTTGAGTAAATATTGTATTTCTGCACAAGAACATGTTGACAAACACAAATTAACTTTAAAATGACTGCATGAGGTGATCAAATCATGTCTTAAGAGTGAAATCTTACGGGACTCTCTTCTCTTAAATAATTTAGAACTCCTTCTTGTTTCCAGAAATTTTGGGGCTTCCTCTTCAGCAGGAACTCCTGAGGGAATTAATTGCAAGATTTCAGTAAATTTGTTATGTATGGCTCAGTAAAACATGTTGGAAAATTCATATACAAATGTCTCTGTGCTTAAGCAGTGAAAATCTTATCAGTGTTTAAAAGCAAGGAGGTTTCTTTGAATTAAAGTGTTCTAATCATTTAATTATGTGGAATAATTGACAAATTACTTGACTTTAACAGCTAAACATCAACACTAAAATGGCAAAAAGAAAAGTCACCTTCATCTTGCTCTCTCATGACATCACACATGGCAGACTCCACTTTGTTATAAAGTTCTCCCTCTTCCATGTCAGCATTGATAGTAACCAAAATGTTTTGCTTTTCACCATACCACTTTTCCAGACTTGGCCAGGATTCGTGAAAAGCTGCAAGCCTTCCAGAAAAAAATCAAGTTCAAACCTTGAGATTACAGTCATGCAGGAGAAGAATTCAACCAGCGGTATTCCTGCCCGATCTCGTTGTGCTACCTGTACAAAAGGTTGTACTACCTGTGTGTAATGTTTGGAGAGCAGCTGGCGGTATCTGCTGGCTGGGAGAGTGCTGCGGCTGCAGCATCAGCATCTTTAGCATCTTTAGAAATTTTGGATGAGAGAACCAAAGAACATTTACCTTGTCCTTTTTCATAACACAGAGCAAAAAGTCCCAATCACAGCATCGTACCTTTATTAATGGATGTCCTTCTAGCCACACACTCGTCAGATATATCCAGCAGAAGAGCCAAGTCCAGCACAGGCGGAGTAGGTGTTAGTGGTTTGAGCTGCTCTGGATTAGGAACAAGTTCATATGTGCCTACTTCAGTGCCAGGTTCTTCTTCCACAAACCCACCCAAAGCTTTCTCCAGTAATTGGGCTTGATTTATGTTATTTGGAAAGCCATCCAGGATCCAACCTGACTGAGCTGGAAGCTGACTAATGGGAAGAAATCAGCCATTTTAGTGTTTGTTGTTAACCTGCGTCAATAGAAACCTACAATACAACAAATGACCAGCTGATAAAATATGGTACAATTAAATCAACTGAACTTGTATAGTCATTTTCCAGTCATACTCAAAGCTCAAAGAGCTTTATACTAGAGACACTTTCATCCATATATATGCATGTAAGAGTGACAAGAGAAAGCTGGAACTGAAAACCTGTCAGTTGCAAGACAACTACTCACTGAACCACAGTGAGGACACCTGACACCGGACACCGGACACCTGACCTGCCTAAACCATGCAAATAGTATTTCAGAGTTCATGTAAAATCATTATTACCTGATTGCGTCAACTAAAATGTCCACGATCAGCTCATTTGGCATGGCATTTCCTTTCTTCAGCTCCAATTCTACTGCTGCTGCAATCGAGGCTGTCTGCATAAACACATGAAAGAAAGTGAAAGTAGATATGTTTCATTACAAATAGATGCACAAATAGATTCATTTGAATCCTCATTTGAATTTTAGGATTCTCAAAGTATCTTTGTTATATTACTAGTTAAAGAAAAGTCCTCAGTAATACCAGTGAATTCAGTGTAATGTGTAATGTTTAAAAAATACAAAATTAAGACAGTGTATTAAAATTTCATTATTAGCACCCTTGAATACTCACTCTGTTTCTACATTCTCTTTTTTCTTCTGGTTTGCTAAGATCTGAGAAAGAAAGAAAGAAAGAAAGACAGAAAGAAAGAAAGAAAGAAAGAAAGAAAGAAAGAAAGAGAGAAAGAAGGAAGAAAGGAAGAAAAAAAGAAAGAAAGTGGAAAAGAACAAGAGAAAGAAAGAAAGATTTGATTTTAACAACACATTTATTTATTTATTCATCATTTAAAAAAACATAAATTCTGCTTTCTCTGTTTTTTACTATCAGAATAAACATATTGTTGACTTTTTCCCCAAACACATTTTCTTGATTTCTTCTATTAATATAAATTGAAAACTTTGCCTGTCCAATAAGAACATTTAACAAATTCCCCTTTCGAGCTTCCTCTTTTGTATAACCTGCACCAAATATAAAAACTACTTCAAAACAATAAACACCACATTTTTAAAAAATATCTTCCAACAAAAAAAAACATTCAACTTTACATTTACTTGAATGTAAAGTTGTTTACATTCAAGAAACACATGAAAATTTGTTTCCTTTTCTTCACAAAAAGGACATAATTCATTTGTATCTTTTCTAAATTTAGACACAAAACTTTTAACACTCACAGAACCGTGCAAAATCATCCAATGAAGATCGCCTGCCCTCTTACTCAAGGGACGTTTATAAAAAAGAAAGAGAGAAAGAAAGAAGACAGAGCAAAATGAAGGTAAATAAGCAACTTCATTAAAAATATTACAAACTTTACTTACTCCCAGGGAAAAGTTTTTTTTATACATCTACAGCTTTTTTTACATGAAGGAGAATGTGCATAGAGTAAAAATGATCTTCCTTCCACTTCACAATTATGCTCTACTTTATGGTGGTCTATCACATAAATGCCAATGAGATCCATTAAAGTTTGAATTTGAAGCTTGCCAAAATTGTGAAACATTCCAGGGGTATGAATAGTTTTACTAGATACTGTACAGAAAATAAAACAGCTTCAATAACCCACCTAGCAGAGCTGGTGGGGGGGATTTAGGAAACTGCTCTCTCTCCTTCTCCTCCTGATCTGTAGCCTATATTGTTGGATAAAGAAAAACAACGAAAACATCTGCTTTAAACTTTCAACTAAGATCAACAACTTTAAATGGTAAATCATTTGCAGGTTAAAAAGCCTTGAGACAGAAGTTCCAGCACTATAATTTACCTTCTCTCCTTCTCTAACAGACCTCAGCGCCTCTTCAATCAGTGTCTGAGGCGACAACACAGTGACGCCATGTGCTGTGTAGGAAACATTAACTTTATATATTTCAACAGTTTTAGCAAAGTAGAAATTAAAGGGGATAAACATTTTCAATGTGCGAACTCTGAAGGTATAAAGTGTTAGACCTTCAGCAATCTTGGCCAGACATGTGGTCTTGCCTGAGGCAGCCTTGCCCATGACGCAGGCCTTGATACGAAAATCTTTTTTCTTTAAAGATTTTAAACCTTCAGCAATCTTGGTCAGACATTTGGTCTTGCATTGGCAAACCTTGTCCTGGATGCAGGACTTGATAGAAAATAGAGGAGCGGTCCTGGTCTGTTCCACGACGGTCGGATGAGCAATATTTTTAATTCGATGGATAGTATATGCGAGAATGTCATTGGCACGGGGTGGTAACTTTGTTTCTTCTGCGTCCTTTGACACGGCCCACGCACCAATCATATTCTTCAAAAGAAAAACAGAATTTAAAAAAAAAGCTATCTTTTACTCAAAAAGAACAAAAAACAAGCCATGCAAAGCACATCGACTGAACTTAAAATAAAGTTTCATACTCACAGTGTATTCGTCATAATCCAGGTTGTTGAGTACCTCCTCTTTCTTAAGCTCTGAGGGGCTTAAAGTTGCCAACAATTTAATCTCTGGACTAACGTCTTCTTGTGGCTCGTAGAAGGGAACACCCCGAATGAACAATTCCTTCCACTCTTTATACTTCTTCTCTGGAACAAGACTGAAAATGACGGTATGAAAAATGTCAGGAAGCAAATGTAGACTTTAAATTATGGATAAATAAGACCATACATCTGAAAAGCTTATTGAACAGAATATTATTGCATTTTGCTGCTACAGAAGAACTTCCAAACAGCTGAATTAGACGTTTTTATAAACAAGGGGTAAGTTGAGGAAGCTTTTTTCGGCCTACTGACCAATAGTGTGCAGCAACAGATGCATTACTCTAACAGACTCTTGATAATTTTCCAAACATGCTGCATTTTATTAAATGAACAAACACCATAGTGACATCACTGCGAATCCTACTGAAGTCAATAAGAAAATCTGTAGGACTAGAACTTCTACTTACTCAGTTGCATTTTTCAGATCATTAAGTTGCAAAAGCAGAAACATGTATTCAACTTACAGGCCTTTTCACAAAAAAGTCATTTTGTTTTGTTGTTCTCATCAGACTGAGAGATCAACTTGAAAATAAGTATCCTACTGACAGCTAGTGGTGCACTGATAAATTGACCCCAACTTTCTTAATTTTGGGAGATTAGTTTTTGCCCAATACTTAAATATGAAGTCAATTTTATCCAATAATCTTATTTACCTAGGCAAAAAAAAATCAACTGCCGTCCTCTGTTGCTCTGCTGTGAGAGGGTTGACTGACAGTCTGGCCCACCAGGATATGTCTGCATGTTCACAGTTAACAATAGTTACTCCACTGTTGCCAACTCAGCAACAAGAAAATTGATATTAGCCAAAATCGTAATCGGCAAGTTAGTTTTTTTTTAAAGATCGTTGATCTCCGGTCAGCCAGAAAACTGCAATCAGTGTACCCCTACTGACAATACTTTGTTTCTTTCGTAATTCTAAAAGCGAGGATGTCAAGTACTTCTCTGTGATATGGCGATATTCTCCAACTGTGATAGCCATGTCCACGATCTGTCCCAAAGTCTCTGAGCAGATGGCGTGGTGCTTCATGTGTTTTTCGTGAGCACGCTCTGCAGCTACCATCTTGTTAAATTCAATCTCCTTTTCGATCTCTTCTGCTCGAGCCAATTTGGCGTGCAGAGCCAGAACCTGCACCAGGTCCAGGCAGAAGCAAGGATTTAGTAGTGACAGCATGGCAAAATCTTTATGTTGCTGCTGGAACTAATTAAGACAAAAATGAATTCTTACCTAAATATCGTAATCTGTCAACGCCATTCTTTACTTTAATAATTATTACTTGACCACGCTTGCAAAAATATCCATCTTACCAAATTCTTTTGTTCATAACACCAAACAACACAACCACACATTAACTCAAAGCAACCAAAACCATACCTTTCCTTGAAATCACTGTGGAAACACTGCAAAAACACAAAATCTCACTTATTTTTTGTTGGGTTTTGAGTGCAAAGATCTTTGTCCGCTTGAAATAACACAAAGCTAACTTACAAGTCACTTTCCTCTAAGCAAGATACAGAAGTTTGGCAGATTATTACACTTATAATAACAAATTTTTTCCATGTAATAACGGAAATAATCAGCCAGTGAAACTATAGTACTATTTAATCTGTGGTCAAGAAGTATTTATTTAAAACAAGCCCACATATCTTGATGAAAACTTACTTTTAAATTAGCTTTGTCTTTTTTCAGGTGCATACAGATATTTGCTCTAGAAACCATGCAAAGGTACTTGGTAAGATTTAGTTTTTGCAGTGATCAGCCATAGATTGAATATGCTTCTCACCGCCTCCTTGTCCAGAGCTTCCTTAAAATCCTTTTCTCTCTGGCGCTTGTACTGCTCCTCTCTGAACAGGCGATTCTCCAAAATCACTTCTTTCTGTCTCCTTATCTGCATCAGCTGTTCAGCCAAACGCTGCTCCTGCTGCGTCTGACGAGTCAGACGACGCACCATTTGGTCTTCAAGCTGCGCCTCCTGAAACGGAGGTTGAAAGCCGTAGTACAGGACAACGTGATTGAGGATATCTACTTTTCTCCAACAAATTGGCAGATATGCGAAATTCCTGTGCCACAGAAACAGATGCCACTGTGAGTATTTGTTCCTGTTAGGAATATATATCTTCACAAAGTTTTACCTGCTGAGATTCGCGCGCTTTATATTGCTCCAACAGAAATCTGTCTACTCTTTTTTGTCTCTCCTCTCGAGCCACAGCGTTCTCCTTCAGCTGCTGCCGGATCCCCTTTATGTACTTGTTATTTGATTGTAATGTCACTTTATCTGGTTGATCTGCAGGGACTTCAGCATCCTGTATGACGACACTAAGAGGAGAATCTATAGGGATGGATTGGTCACTGGGGCTGAAAATAACAAATACAAATAAAAGATAAGTATACAACTCTACAAATAGAACCATTTAAATAAAATAGTATCAATTATGATATTGCTATCATTAAACTTTCCATTTTCTCTTACCTTGGAAAGGTCACATGACTAGATTTAGCAAGTTTGTGCTGTTTCTCCTCAAACATGGCGATTTCAGCCTGGACCATCTGCACAAGCAAAGCAGTTGGAAAAGCAGAACAATTATCCCAGAAACCTATTCTAAAAAAACCTTTCTTTTTGCAAAATGAAAAGATCCACATAAATGTTTGCATCTTGATCAAACCTGAACTTCTTTTTCTCTGAGCTGCTCCTGCTTCCTCCTTTTCCTGAGGTCCACACTGGGTTGCTGTGGCTTTAGCAGCTTCATATTGGTCGCAATCAAGTCATCAAGCTTCTGATGACCAACCTGCAACTCACAAATTTCCCCACATAATGATGATTGCATTATCAAGCTTCTAAGAACCGTGTGTATGTTTTCCACAAACCCAGGTGTGTTTAGGTTAAACCGAATAGAAGAGTAACAATTTTTTTACTTTACTTTCCATATTTTTTACCTTCTCGCTCTTTTCTAGTTTTCTCTCATGTTGGATTTTGGGTAGCTTCTTTTGTTGAATGGGTGACATCTCATCAGACAAATCATCATCCACTTGGTCTTTATCTTCATCATCCGGAGTAATTTCCTGACGATACTCATCTGCTTTGGGTGACACCACCTGAGGATGTTTCAATTATCAATCTACTAATTTTCAATTCAAATGAAAAGGTAAAAGTCAGTTGAGTATTGGTAAAGAGCATATTATCCACAGACACTAGCCTCTAACCACAGGTGCTGCAAATACCTTCCACATTTATTCAATGCTCTTACATGGGACTGAATTTTCTGCAGAGTGGGCAGCTTCACCACCCGGCTGGTTCCTGCAGGCTTCTTCTCTTCTAGTGTGACATAGAGCTGGTAAAGAAGGTTTGTGGCAGCACCGGGCTTCTCCAGCATCAGCTCTTGGGCTGTGCTCTGATTGAAGCTGATCCCCAGAAGCTTAATACTTGGCTCAAGCCGTGAAAAGTTATTGGTTTTGGCATCGGAGGAACTAAAATGAAAAATGTGATTTAATGATTGCTGAATACTTTCAATTTGTTGGCAAACAGTATGACATTGAATTTGGTATTTGATTAGAAACCTTGAGTTCGGTGAAGGTTTATTTCATTGCTTTTGAAGAATCTGAAATTAATTTTTTTCACCTACTTTAAAATCTACAATGGTCAAACTGGGCTGAATAAGTCTACATCAAGCTGTGTTGTGATTTCATGTGATAGACCAACACAAAACAGTACAAAGTTGTGAAGTTACTCTTTTAAACAACAATGTGTAAAGTTTGGTGTTCTTCTACGTTCCGCCCCTTTTACTTGGATATTCTTAAATAAAATCCCGTTCAACTAACTCTTTTTTTTCAGACGTTGCCTAATAAATTAAATAAGAGCACACCTGTATGTAATTTTATCTCAGTATAATTCCAGTGAAGGCCTCAAAGGTTTAGTTAATGAATAAACAGCATCATTAAGACCAAGGAGCCCAGTAGACAAATCCATGATAAAATAGTGGAGGCATTCACAGCAGGGTGAGGTTGTAATCTCATAAGTTTGACCATCTCACAAACTGCACTTTCATCCATCATTTCCAAACTGGAAAGAGTAGGACAGAGTATGGTATGGCAGCTGCACTGTTACAGATAGGGAGAGGCTCCAGAGTGGCATAAAGGCAGATTGTTGGCTGAGATGGACATTTACACGTTCGGCTGCCCCAGTAGAGTGAGGACAGCTCCCACCCTGTGTTCTACCTGCTGCCCTCAGGGAGGCGCTACAGGTGCATCAGAACAAAAACAGACTCAAAACAAGTTCCTCCTGAAAGCTAATACTCAAAGCAATGTGCCAGTTATGTGGTAGTTATATGTACACGTATGTAGGTATGTATGTAATACACCATATTTATGTTGATATTTTCCACTGTTTGCACTGTTTTTGGAAGTTGGTTTTAATCTCATTGTACATGTGTATAGAAACAAATTATCAAGTGTAATTATAATAAGAATGTGAGTTGACCTACCACATATAATTCCAATTAAGTAATGTTTACATTGAACTTTTGAAAGGTGCTTGTATGATCACAATCTGGAACTTACTCGCTTTTCAGAAACATATTAAAATCCTCCTGCATCTGATATTTATGAAGTATCTCTCCGAACAGGTAGCCATTAGA
Organism: Phalloptychus januarius; assembly: GCA_902982915.1. Classification (NCBI taxonomy): domain Eukaryota; kingdom Metazoa; phylum Chordata; class Actinopteri; order Cyprinodontiformes; family Poeciliidae; genus Phalloptychus; species Phalloptychus januarius. The sequence goes on from CADWAE010000482.1 coordinate 7,079,283, forward strand.
GAAATTCTTGGAAAGGTTCCTGGAGTCTAGGAAAGACAGCAATGATGGTGTCATAAACGTTAATAAATTATAAAGTTCAGAAAGTTCTGCGCTCACATATTCACAATTCAAATCTAAGACATCAAAACCAAAGGCAGAGTTGTGCCATGCCTTTAAAACCTAATGTCAATTTTTTTTAACAAGATGCTAAAAATGTACGTATTTATCTATTGCGTTAGCGGTAGCCTAATGAAGCTAGCTCTGGGAGGATTGTTTTAATTTACGCTTACCTACGGTTTCAGAGAGCCTTAGTTCACGGTTCAGCCACGAGCATAAAATGTCTGACATTGTCTCTAATGAATAAATATCACTTCATAAGGAATTCAGTGAGAAGTATCTTCTTTTTAGGTGATATAATCGTTGCAAAAATTACCACCGAAGAAAACTTTAGTTTCACCTTGTTGCCATGGTGATATGTAAACAACGTTGCCATGGGATCTATGATGATGACGCTGATAACAAAATATATTGAAGAAATGTGAAAACGTTCAAGGGGAATTAATACGTTCGCAATGTAATCCACATGTAAATTAAATGTTGTTTTATGAGTACTTTCATTTTTCACAAATCCAATTTTTAGGACAGTCCAGGTCCAGGTTTTGTATCTGTTCCCCTTGTGTCGGGAGCGCGCACTGCAGCCAGAGAGGCGATCTTGTGCCAAAAAAAATGTAAAATAAATGAGTAAATTATTGAAAATGTTCACAAACAGAAATAAGACTGTCTTGATCTAAGATTGTGTAATAGAAAATAAAATTCCAGTTTGGCCAATCTATAGATCCATCCATCCATGCATTCATGCATCCATATATTCATATCCATATATTGTATGTATAGATTAATTACATTCAAATTGAAGCCTTTATTTTTTGCTATTTTGATGGTTCATTGAAACAGGTTTTGGTGAAGTTAAGCATTTCCATAAAGCTTGACAGCAGAAGAAACAAAGGAATGCTCTAAAACTTCCAACCAGATGACCGTGGACTTCAATAAATACAGCAGACCTGCACCAGCTGCTCCCCAAATCTTCACTAAGTTTGAAACTTACACTAGACTTGACATAAAGTGGATTCTGTGCATCTCCACTCTTCCTTTAGACTGTGATACCTAGATTTCCAAATGAAAAGTAATCTCCAATTTCATCTGAGAGCCTACCACACTTTTTCCTTCCACCTAACCTTTGGTAAATAAGCCTGAACAACCAGATCTTTAGCAATAACTTTTTGTATTGACCTCTGGACATTTGTCCCCTCAGCAGCCTACTGTTCCAGCCTGAGACCGTTAGAGGCTTGGGGAACCTTTGCAAATGTTTTGAGTTAATTAGCCAATTGGGGTGTGTCACATACATATATTCAGATTTAAATATTATACTCAACACTAATAAGGTAAGTACTGTAGTAAACTCTCTGAAGAGTAAATTAACTCACCAAGCACAGAAATTAAATCAATGATGACAAAGTGACAAGTGTTCAGACAAAAAGCAATTTATTGCATTTAAACAAGAATGATAGCAATCTGTGGTATTGATTCTTACATTTACACATTCACTCAGAAGCAATTCCTGCACTAATCAGGTCCTTAGTAAAATATTCTGCAATATATTCTCTACATATTACAGAAATCCAGGAGAGAAAAAATTAGTTTAACAGATAACATTTAAGTCATGGTATCATGCAATGTGTTAAGTCAGTGTTTAAAGTCAAAGATGACAAAAGGGTAACGATTTTAAAGGTTCCCAAAGCCACTGCTTTGTATTTACAATTTATGCAGCATGCATCAAGTTCACAAAACTATTGAGCTAATATTGAGATGTTAGACAGCAAGTGGACCCTGCATATCTTTCAGATATCAGAGATAGCAATTTCTAGCAAACAAAAAAATATGCTTGAAAGAAAAATAATATGCACACATCAATGATGACTTTTCTGGTCACATCTACATTGATTAAAAATTTGTGATATGATGAAGAGAAAGTTCAGCTACACAGTATTAAGTTGATTTACAATTTTTTTTTTTTTTTGAAATACTTCACATTTTATTACATGGAAAAAGATGTTAATTAATCTCAAACATATCTGATTAAGTATAACATTTTGACATGACAAGAAAAGAAATCAGTTACTTCCACATAAACTTAATTTTTTTTAAAAATGGTTCCATTTAAATTAAATTCTGTAACAATTAATAATGACACTTTAAAGGTAATCAGCCATTTTTGCATACTCATATGCAATCTTATTAATCAGTTTTACAAGCTAAAGAAAAAGTTTGCAAGTGTCAAAAAACTTTGCTGACTGCCCCTTCCCAGTATCTCAACGGTAAAAACATCCTTTAATAGCGTTCCATGTCACAGTCATTTTTGTTAAAGCTTGTTGGCTGGAGGCACTAAAGTAATTTACAACTGTCAGTCGAAGAGAATCCAGTCTGACTTTAAAAAAAAAAGAGAGAGAAATAATAGGAAATGCAGAGTTTGAGAAGCATTACCCAAAGGATAAACATTCCCTACAGATAGCAAACCCTCACCAATGACGCATTTTTACCAAATACAAACTCTCTTTAAAGGGCAAAAATATTTTTGAGCCAGGAAACCTAAAATCCTAAAAGCCTTGAATAAAAATCTCAATAGGCCAAGAACTTTTAAAATGCACTACCTGAAACTGAAAGTCTTTAAAAAAACATGAAAACATGGAGGCACTTCCATATGCATGACAATGTTTTCATTGACGCCATCTTGAAACATGTCATGTAAACAGAAAGGATTTGCCTTGAAAATAACAATAATAATAAAGAAAAAAACAGCTATATGAAATATCCTAACCATACTTGTGAACGGAAAAGAATGGTCAAAATATTGTCTGTTAATTGCAAACAACTTTTTCAACTAACTTCAATTTTAAATTTAAGTAAAACATCAACACAAACCTGAGGGAAAAGACCCAACTGTTCCTGTTGTGGGAAGTTTACGGCAAGACCATCGAGGTAAATGCAGGTGCAGTTTGTGAGGGACAGATTGTTTGCTAGGAAAAGAATTGCTTTTGCTAAGCTTTCAGTTTTACGTTTTCTGCTGCAGTACAAACATCTGCTAATAGCTGCAGATCAAACTAATGTTTCCTCTATATATTTAGCCAGCAAACTAAGCATTTTGTCTTTGTGTCTGAGCCAAATGAAGGACAGATAATTTAGTTACAGCTGCTGTATGAGTGTTTTATCTTTTCCACCTCCTACTTGAAGTGACGTTTGCTGTCATACAATCTGAGGGGCAATTAATTACAGGCATATTAATATGATTACAACTAATTTTAATTTAACTCAAGTTTGGACCTACAAATTTAGTGTCTGGTTTTCTATTCATATGTTTTTACTTTCAATTTCTGAAAATACAACTGACACAGCCACCTGGAGCGACAAGCCAGCCCAAAACTGAAAAGGCATGACTGGAAAATATACATTGGCCCCTTAATTTAGGTGTCATGTCCAAACGTTTGAGTTTTGATAAGCAAAAAGAATCAAGCAACAATTTCGGCCCTCACTATTTACATTGCAGTTTCCCCAACCATAAAAAAATAGAAAGTGGCTGTATGCATTTAAAAGACAACGTAAAATGTAGTGCAGTTCACATAAAAAGAAATGTAAAATAAAAAGATTAAATAAAATTTTCTACTTTAACTCTCCAGTAGGATGTCTGACTCCATACAGTGCATTTTGAATCAGTTGTAAATTGCATACCTGCAGAACATTTTAAATACTTCTGGGTAAGGCAGTGAAAGGTGAAATGGTGCAAATTCTTGGAAGCATAATAGCTTTGAAAACAATTTATGCACTGTACACAGAAAGGATCATTTAATACCCATAATAATCTCAATAATGCTCAGCATAGCTTTAAAAGAAGACACTGGCCTGAAGGTAAATGTGCTAAAAAAATAAACTTCACCGGATATGGAAGACAAAACGAAAACTCTCAATAGTAACAGTTTGCTCAATAAATGATATCAATTTATAATATTCTAGCTTATTGTAGTGTATATCCGAAAGGTTCAACCCCCCACACATGTCCAGACTGCATTAGAAAGCACAGCATCTTTATAAGTCTGTCTTTCAGAACAGCCATTAAAAAAAATCTTTAAAAAAATGGAAGCTACTTTAGTACTATTTTCTTTCTTGTTTAAGCAACATGACATTGTCTTTCTCATCAGTTGACAGCAGAAAAGACGGCAGCCTTGCTTCTGTCAGACTGCCACAGGGCAGCAGTGGCTACAGTTTAGTAGCTAGCCGTCATCAGTGTGTGGACGTGTGTGTGAAAAATGTTGAGCGCCTTCCTCTAGAGTTGATAAAGTGCTGTACAAGTACAAGCCATTTAATATTTTAATTAGTTTAGTTTTTAGAAATGTCTCGCTAAAATAAGTCTGTTGTATTGTGTTCAGAATAAACACCAGACTTTAATTTAAATGTGTATATTGTAGAAACTGTGTATGCAGGCTTTTTGTCCACTTAGAATTTATATATGCACAAATAGAACCCTAAACACTGCATTAACCCCACGTTTCTAGTGTTTAAGACTTCTATGTTTTAGTGCTTATTTTAGTGCAACTTATGTTTGCTCCCGGTTTTTTTAGAGGACTCCAGATATTTATGTAACAACAAAAACTAACCTGCAAATGCAAGATGATTGGCCATCGCAGCATCTCGAACAAGTAGGCTTTTAAAATAGTTTAACAACTTTCAGGCTTTGCAGGGGGGCGTTAACCATCGTAGGAGCAGAGACATAGCTGCAAATCTGTAGATATCTGTTGACAACATACATTTTCTCATGTACATTTTAGTGTATGTCCAACGAAAAAGAAAAGAGGAAAAAAAATAACTTGTATATTTGTTGAATTTTTTAGTGAAGACACCTTGAACGGGATTAGTCAAGATGCAAGTTTTGATAACTGGTAGCGGTGCTACAGTGAGAGAGGATTCTTCCTTGCATGTAGATTGAAAACAATGGTGACAGAAAAGGCGAGGGGTTCACCCAACTAACAGCCTAAATGAGATGATGTCACGGTTTTCCAGATGACAGCAGGTTGGTGAACCAGTTTGCTGATGATGATGGTTGTTGTCGCTTTTCTTCCTGTCTTTCTCCATCAGGAAGGAGGAACTGAGTAGAAGCTACAGAGGTGGGTGAACCCAGCGAGGGGGCCAGGCTATTTTCATCTCCCTCAGTGGGAGAGTCTAAAAGCCAGGTGTTCTGGGGCTTGTAGCCTCCAGAACCAACAGCGTGAGGCTCCACAATGGGCTCAGGAGAGGATGGGTTTCCACCCAGAGCTACAGAGTGCATCTGTGGGTGGTAACCCTCTCCTCTATTCCCGATGCTTAAAGAGAGACCGCTGTGTGGTTGGAAGCCCTCAGAGAATCCCTGAGAGTCTGAAGGGAAGACCAAAGAAGAGTGGGATGTCTGGATACCTGTGTACGTCACATCAGTGTTTGCTGAATCTACAGAAGACGAGGAGGAAACTGAGGAGTCTGGGAACCGCGGCCTAATGGGGCGCTCATCCACCACCTGGTTGTAGTAGCGCAACAGCTGCGGCTCATCTGTGTCCACTGGCTCATCTCCAAGTCCCTCTCCCTCATAACTCTCTTCTTCAGGAATGATAACGAGGGTGTCCTTACTGAAATCCCGCTCGGGTTTTTCTATGATGTGGACCATACTGTGGGGAAATGGCTTCACGTCCAAAGGCTCCTGAAAGGCACAAATTAGAGACTACAGGGTCAGCTTCACATGGATGCTGATTGGTCATTTGTAGATGTGAGTACAGAAGAGCTGGACTCCTTTAAGGTGGTACTGTACCTGTGTCCTGGACCAATCACCAGGCAGCTTGGGCTCAGGGATGTCTGGGTAGAATGCCCTTTTTACCCTGAAACAATTGTTACACTGTGTGACATTTATGGTCATAGATTTACCAGTGTAGAAAATATTAAGATACTAAGAAATGTAGCTTTGCACAGTCAGTACATTCTCTTCAAGAACACAAAGAAAACATTCTTACCATCTTCTTTTCTTGTAGCAAAAGCAACTAACAGTGGTCAGTAGAAGAGTCACAATTCCCAAAGCAGCCAAAATCTCCAGAACCAGTCCATCCGCTGTTAGGGAAAAAAAACATGAAATTGGTTACAAAGAATGAAGATTTTCTGATGAGGACACACATTACACTGGGACTACATCAAAGCATATTTTCAATAAAAAATAAAATATATATATATATATATTATCTGAACATACATTAGCTCAATTTATTCATAATTCACATACCACATGGCTTCAGCCTGATGGTAGCAGTGCTGATGGTGGCCTCGCCTGCAGATGTGTAAGCCTTGATGATGAATTCATAGGTGTTGGTAGGGAGATCCTTCACAGTGTATGTCCTCATTGCAGGGCTCAGATCGGCTACAAAAAAAGGGCAGGTTGGAAAAGATGCAGAAAAGAAAAGGAAGCAACCAATATGTTATTGAGACGACAGGGTCTGATTTGTTGGCTTAAATGGCAAAAATAACAACAGAAAGCGAGAAAATAATGTTTTATACATTTTTCCCCGTTATGAAACACTTTACTGTGGCAGTAATCGGGTAAATTTACCAAGTAGCGTGAAATTGGAGAGGTTATTGACGTAAACTTTGTAGCCTAGGAGGAAGCCTCCTCTGCCAGCCAGTGGAATCTCCTCCCAGCTAAGGACAACATCACAGTCCTGCTGACTGATCTCCAGATTGACAGAATCAAACTGGGCTGCAGAGGTAACAGCATACAGATGTAAATCAAACAGAACAGTACATAAAACCACCAAAGCAGATGTAATTTTCTGGATATAGCACAATCCTTACCCAGCTCCTTAATATATCCTTGCCAGCGCTGTATCAAGACTGGGGAAACTGATGGGCACTCATAAAGGGAAAAGTTGTACCTCACCCCTGGCACGAATTTAACTGATGACCAAAAAAATAAAAAGATATACATGCCTATTATACAATAAAATCTAAAATATTGTACCCTAAATTTAAAGCAAAAAAAATCCTAATAATGGCTTTTAAATTTGACTTAGAAGAGTCGTTCATAAGTCTGAATACCGATAGAATCTTTAATGGAGACATGAGTGCTGCCAGCGTCCAGTCTGATCCAGTCCACAGCGCAGTCCGGCGTGCACACAGCCTCACACCACTCAACCAAATAACCGCATGTTCTGTTGCCACTGTGCTGCCAGCTCAAAAGGAAACCACTGCTGCTATGAATCGCCCGAGCCAAAGGAATGGACTTGTCATCTGAAAACGAGAAGTGAAGCTTTTAGTAAATGTCCCTTCTTTTCCTGCATGTGGTATTGACCTCATTCCTTTGTTTTCAAGCTCCACAACACACAGGCTTATTAAAACAAACAGGCATGTTTGGCGAAACGTCCCACAAACTCACCCTCCCTCCACACATACCTATGAAATCTAATATTACGCTTGAAGGCTGAGACATTCCGTGCATATTCTGTGCCTTCACTCTTGCAATGGCTTTCTTGCCACCGGTTACATTGGACCAATGCGCGAGGTCCAAAGAATTATCTTTTGGAGATAACTTTTTGGTTTGTTTTTCATTTTCTTCAAGGTTCGAGAGAGTGACTTCATATCCTGTAAGCACACCGTGGCTCTGCCACTGCGTCAGACGCTAAAAGAAACCAGAGCAAAATGAAGAAAGATTATTTTCATGCTCAAGTTTGAAAATAAGAAACTTCTTTATGTGAAAGAAGACTAATGTAGAGAGTTAGGGTAATGTTTGTTACATAAATGTAAATGCTGCATATTCTAACAGAAAAAAAGAAAGATTTTGAAGAAAAGGACGTCACCTTCCACATAACCCGCCCCGTGTTGTCTGTGTTCATCCTCATCCACACATCGGGGGCTTCCGGGGCTAAAAACAGAAGAAAAAACAGGTAAATAATTACACTATTCTGCCAAAAACAAATCCCTTTAATAATAACAATAATGGTCTTTATGTCTTTATAAATCAAATGGGGTGCCTTCCCTTACGGTAACATTCATTGACAAACACCAATGAAAATTAAAACTCTCACCATATAGCCTGGTTGTGAAGTTAAATTCTTGGCTCCAGTTGCCCCACTTAACAAAGTGACTCTGGGATCCACAGCGAACTCGAACGCTGTATTTGGTGTTGGGGTGGAGGTGAGGCAGGAAAACAGAACGGACACCCACACCTGAGAAATTTCTAAGCTACAGGAAATACAAAAAAATAAGATTGTCATGTATTTTATTACTCAAGAAAAATAATTAAAATGAGGTTTTCTATTTATGAACTTAAGCTATTTCAGAACCATCTTGCCCACTTCCACTCAAGTGCACCAAGATAACATTTATATTTTTGCAATGAGCATTTCAGTGGAAAACCAATAAGGAAAACATGAAACATTCCCAATTGTTTTGGACGATTTAGAGATGGAAGTAATGTTGGGCGTTTTATGAGTGATTATGAGTATTTATTCAGATTTTGCATCCAGTGGACACAGACTCCACGCCTAGATGACTGGCATCAGATCATCTATGGCTTAAATAGGAAGGAAAGAATAAATCAAGTTAAGTATGTTTGTAAAGCACATTTAAGCAAAAAGGCATTTCAAAGTGATTTCATGATAAAAATATCATAATGTCACCAAATATGGTGTCATACAACAAACTGTTTGTGCTATAGGATTTAAAATTAATAAAGATCTGTTGTTTAAGGATTCCTAGTCCATATTTTTACATTACTCTCCCTGATAGAGACTGAATATATGCAGAACATTTTTCCACGGTAGTGAAGGTGGTAGGATAATATTTTGATTTAAAAGTCTTAAAATTTGCAGAGGTTCCACCAGCAAAGGGTCTTTCAATTTTATCCTGGTGCCTTTCTCAGAAGAAAATAAATAAACGAAGAACAAAATTATTGATGCAAGTAAATGTAATTTAAAACTTAATAGAGGAAATCTGGATGTATTTAAGGGGTAAACCCTAAAAAGTTATATTTTCAAGTTTTGGGTTAAAAAAAAATCTTTTAGAAATAACTTACCATTATATTGGGGCTGGCTAGTTCACCTCGCAGACAAGAGCCAGGGTGGAATAGCTATTGTATGGCCACTGCCACTGCACAGTGGCATTCCAGGCTTGGGCAGAGCCAGCCAGCTTAGTTGGTGCTACTGGCACCACTGTGGGTAACAGTGAAACAACACATGAGCTGATGGGTAGCAGAAGTTTTTATGAAAAATACAAATTCTGTGTCTTCACCAAACTTTTTGTGGGAAAAGATTGGTGAATCAACGGGAGTGTATACCATACCAGACGTACTGGTGAAGGTCGAGTCGCCTACCTCTGTGAAGGAGTTCAGCCGAGTAAGTCAGATTGTACTGGCCAAGGTGATTAACAGCCACCAGAGTCCAGTTACCGTCCCACTGAGGCAGCACACACTTACTGTCGGGACAGACCCTACAGAGATGATGGCACAACAATAACAGCATTTAATTAAAAACAGATCAGACAAGTTTCCTATGAATTTTTAAATATCCATTATTTCACATTTAGAAATGTTTTGTAACATTCACAAAACAATTTATTTGGGATTCACTTTTTTGGCATCTAAGCCAACTTGTACACCATTTCAAAAGTCATAACACTTAAACTTATGAGACGTGGGCGGGATTCTCATTTTAGTTATTTTGCAAATATTCATGAATAAAACAGCAGACAGAATGTTTTGTTCGACACATCTAAACCAAATGTGGTTTAAGATCCAGAGGTTCCAGTTTAAAACCCTGATCTGGTCTAAAAGTGTAATGAAATAATCTTTTTGTTTTGAGTTTTTTTTTGTTTTGTTTTATAAAGCACTGTGCATTTATCTACAGGTTCTCCATAAGCAGCTCAGCAGTGATGTGGCAAATCAAAAATAAAGGACATTTGGCCAGCTTTCAAAAGATTTCTGCAAAATGTCTGGCTGACAGCCAACCCACCATTAGGCAGACATGGGGTAGTAAGTAAGTTGTTACTTAGCCTAAGTGCTTTATAGTTTTTATCTCCCTTTTTCGGTTATTTCTTTCTAGAGAGAAATATTTTTTGGAGAAGATTTAACTATTAACGGCTCAGAATTATTATCCGAGATTGTAAGCGACAGAATTAAAAAAAACGCTGCCTGGAAATCATCATTAATGACTTACTGACATATTGATCAATCAGTCAGCATTAATGCCTTTTGCAAAAAACTGAGGCCAGAGCCTAAATTATTTTGCTCTTTAGCTCTTTTCAATGTTGGTTCCATGCAGGCAATTACAGGAAAGACGACAGATGGCTCCTGTAATGTTTATTATTGTCACTTTTCTTGCCCCTGTGGAGGAAGAGGGCTGACGACGCAGGAGCTAAGTTGGATCCTCTCGTTCACTCAACTCCATCTTAGAACTGCTTAGAACAGCAGTGAAAAAAAGGTACAAACACACAAATCTATAAACATTTACATCCTGTAGTCTGGGTGTGAGCAGAGCCCTCTAGTGGTCACCACACCCTCAAAATGAATACAGCATATTGTGACAAAATAATAAATCTGCTCAAATCCAAAAAGACTGGATGAATAATATGATTTATGATGAGTAAAAACATTTCCTTGTTTTTTCTGTATGTGATTTCTATTTAGATTTGTAGCTTCATTTATTTATTACCTTCACGATCGGACTGTTTTTCGTTTTACTTTTTATTGTGTTCTCAGTAGCTTATTGTATTTCTTTTTATGCAAGTGCAGATAAGAATGCCTCTGAATACGAAACCAATTGTGAGCTTTGCATATTTATATAATTTAAGCACAGGCTGCTTTATAGAGGCTGAAGCAATGCTTTCCAAATTATTCTTGCCTTGTTGTGCAGGAATTGTGTGGAATTTTGCCACTGGATAAGTTTCCATTTGGTAAATGGTGAAAGTTTCGTCCTCTAAGTGTGTGCAGCTGTGCTATGCAGTAGTTTATGGCTAAGTGGAAATCTTTTTGCACGTGTTTACTTTGCTAGGGTGACTACGTACCTCTTATTTATGGAGTACCTGGTTTTCCTCCTGCCATACAGGTTGGTGTCTCGTCCTTTGTCCCAGGAACACACAGCTGAGGTCAAGTCATGAGTTACGCACTCAAAGTTGGTGAGTAGAGGTGGATCTGGAAATGGGGACAACAGTAAAAACTGAGATGCTGCATTACAACCATCGTAAGCATTATTATTATGCAAGCGTCATTAGAGCCACTGTAAAGCTTTCTTATCCATCTAGAGTGGAAAATGGTCGTAGGTGTTTCCTGATTGATGAATTACTGATCTACTTTTATTGGACAGCATCATGGATGTGTGATATGGCATAAAATTCATACACCAATATCTATATGGCAGTAACAATAAACATTTCATGTCATGTTTGTGGTGTAAAACCTGAAATTTGCACACAAAAAAAACACATACCAATTGAGTGCCATGTTTGTGTATGTATGTGTAAATTTTTTAGATCTTTTTTTTGTGGATGCTATTTGTAAGCATTTGTAAATGTTTTATGCTGCTGCCCATTATTCCCAGATCTCCCTTGAAATGGGATTCTTAACGTCTGTCAAATCCTGCTTTTTCTTCCAGTGCTCACTGGAACATGTAGTCAGATGCATTGATTGGCATTGCTGGTATTATAGCACATGCTTTGTCTTAAGGTTGTAAAACAAATTGCTTGTATTTCCTCACTGTCATCCCACATCTGCAGATTACGCTTTTCTGTTTCTGGTCTGATTAGTCAACCCTCTCACAATCTTAAGAGACAGGGTTGCCACGACCTGGCTTGTGCTTTTACAAGTTTCTTCCTTGCGTGGGATTTCAGGAACCGACAAGCTGCGCTCTTCCTGAGCACCGCACCAGAACCGTCGAAGGTTAAAACCAAACCAGGCCCAGGTAGTTAACGTTTTTGATCCTGTCATTTCAATGAGCTTTACCCGCTCTCAGCCATGCTGCTTCTCACTCGCTCTATGTTTTAATCCCAGTCAATTACGTCAACAAGCTGGCAGAATACATATCTGTCTATTGTTTATGCTATGTATTGCATATATTGCACGTTTTGTTGTTTTTTCCATTTTTTAGAGTAAATAAAAGAAACGGTCTTATGTGTCATGTCATATTCATATATTCAGTCCAAGAAAATAGTGTTTCTCGCCTTCCCCCACTTAGTTAATTAAATTAAAGTTTAGATTGTTTTTCATTTTTAAGTGTGAGATTATAAAAGATTCATTTTTAGGACTCTTTACGAGTTGTGTCAGTGAGTGTGAACATCTCCGTATCCCACAATTTTCCACCAAAGACGGACAGGTTTAACACTTTATAGCATGAATTTAGCATCTACTTTCCATCATGCTCAAAGCTTTCAAATAATCCCATTTTCCAACTACCTATGCAATAAGTTAAATGATTCATCAATCAGCCGCACATCTTACATCCGACAAAGATGACCGATCCTGCCAGATCGCCTCGCAAGTTTGTCTTTACACGACACATAACATTCGTTCCAGTTCTTCCAGTTAAGGGCTGGTTAACAGCGGTGGCAGCATAACTTCGTCGACTCAAACGTTTCACGTTCATTTCTGTCCAGCCGTAGAGAAGGACTCTGAACTCCTTTCCCTCCGCCACAATACAACAGAAGGTTGTGTTGGCCCCTGCAAGCACAACTTTGTCTTGAGGATACATCTGAAAAACCCTGTTGCTCGGGAGATCCCTTCCTGCAAAGCAGAAGAGATGAAGAAATGACGGATTAGGACAAAAGGACGGGATTGAGTTGTTGCCAAATTTATGGTAAAACCAAACAACCAGATAAGAAAGCAGTCTAAAGGTTCTCCAATAAGGAATTATATTTGAGACAAATACATTTCCAACTGACCTTTCAGGATCTCAGGTTCACTCCATTCACTTTTTGTTATTCCATCACTTGAGCGGATTTTGACTGTTAAAGATGTACACTCCAGAGGTTCAACGGAAGTCCAGGTCCATTGGTGACGACCATCATCCTGGTTCACTACTGCCGGGACTGTGTCCTACAAAAACCACAGAGAAAGCAGAGAGAATAACAAGACATCCTGGAAATGGTGTGTGATTCCAGGTTCAAGAAGAAATTTAAGCAAACTTTGAAATATTGCTCATGCGTTCTAAAATATTTTCCATTTAAAGATTTCCTATTTTTCTAAAATGAAAATTTCGGGATATTTTTCTTACACACAAATATAATTAAACGCTTAGATTTTATACTCAACAATGACAAAAGAAAATAAGATTTGTGCACATTATTTAGCATTTTCTTTGTCAAGTTCCATCACATCAATTATGTTTAAGTTTAAAAACTAGGTTTTGGTTCGTGAAGACATATCCTTACAAAAAAGACAGTTTCATTGAATTCGGTTCTCAAAATGATGAGGTCAAAGGTCGTGGCCTCTCCTCCAAACCAGGAAATAGTTAGCTGTTGAGTGAAAAAGTTGGCTGAAAGGTTCACTTGCTGGGGTACAGTCAGGACTAGGAAAGAAAATAAAACAAAACACAATTAAAACAAGTATTTCCTGTTTTTTTTTTTATGAAGAAAGACACATTAACAAGGACTTAGAAGCTCTAAATAGACACTTTCACTTACCAGTTTTAGCTTGAGTATTTAGAGCCAACATGCCAAGCAGAACAAAGGCGATCCAGACAGGGCCACAGTTGGGCTTTGAGGTGGACATGTTGAGCAAGCGCAGCATAATTATCCACCGTCTGTTGATGTTGATTTGAAGTCCTCTGCACTATGGTGACAACAAGCTAAACATCCTCAGAGGGAAAGGAGAGGCGGAGGTGATCTGTAGGAGAGGAAAACAGCAGAGAGACGTCAGTGTTATTGCGATCCTGAGATAAAGAAAGTGTTACCCAAAGAGTGCATAATTATGAAAAGACGGTGAGAAAGTTTTTTTGTTTTTTTTTTAAATCTGCAAAAGGTGCTGTGTTGTTTTTAAGTACACCCAAGAATGTGGGCTCCATTTGCAAACTGGTTGGTTTTATTCAGGGTGTCTGAGTAAAAAGAGCAGAATATAAATGCATGCCACACTGATCAGATCTTCATTTGCAAAAGAATATTAATACCGTGTGTCCGTTTCCCTGCACTCCATAGATTTGCATTTCTTTGCATTAGTGTACTGCAATTTGGCCAACAGGAAAAACATGAAAAGTGTAAATAGAAACAAAAAAGATAAACACTTTTGCCAGGCACTGTTGAAGTTATCATCATTTAAAAAGTAAAGTAGTGGAATGGGCAAAGTTAATGGCTTAAACAAGCAAAAGCAAAACTCAGGAAACATAATAAAAAAAAATACATAAATAAAAACCGTCACGTCTGTTCCTAAGAAGGTTACGCAGGTTTGTTTCCTCCTAGGTTTAATTTAGGGAGTAGACTGCAGTCTATTCAACCACTTTCCATTCCCTGTAAAGCTCTGCCTGGGTGCACGCCAAACCCCCACGCTGGTCTGCCAGGAAAAGGTTTAAATCAGACATGGGGGAAAAAAGAAAAGAAAACAAAAGGGAAACACACACTGACAGTTGACGGAGAAAATTATGAAACACACAAGCCTAAGATTACCATTTAAAATGTTTAAATGTTACAACAATTTCTCTTTTTTGTGGAAAACAATGGAAGGGGTTATTAAAAACAAAATTTGTTGTTTGAAGGGAGTGCTGCCCTGCATGAATAGAAAGCTATTGGACTTCCTTTCTTTGTTCTTGTAGTCTTGACTGATAGGAAGCTCTAACTGTACATGTTGGGACATTTGCACTTGATGTTTACTGACAAATCACCTGTAAAGCCAACCTCACCCAGTGAGCTCCCTCTTTACCCGGTCAACATGTGATTCAGGAACGTCCTTACGGCCATGAACTCCTCTAGAGGAAAATTTGAGCTCATGTCGGTCGTAAGAACGCTCGCCTCTTTTGCTTCATGACTGTTTCATTCCCAGCACAAACACTGATAAAGGTAATTTTTCTGAAGATTTTCTGCAATTCATTGGGGTCTGATGATAATTTGTATTAGTTTTTTCCATAAAGATGAGCAGCAGGTGTAGCCATTTTGAATCCAACTGAGTTAATTGGATTTATCTTTACTGTGCCTCCCTAACCTTTATCTGATTTTTAATCAAAGTCAAATAGGAATTAATTAGGATAAAACTTCATTACATTTGCCAGATTATTGTTCTGTGACGGACAGGTGATATTTATTTTTATATTATTTCTTCTTGTTTCGATCACTGTAATGTTCTTTTTGCGTGTGACACAGAAAACCATTCCTTATTGGCTCCACATGGTAAAAACCTATGCGGTAAGACTGACTGAGCCCAACAGACAAACACACATCTCCTATAACGTCACTGCATTGGTTGAGGATTATTTTTAGGTTTAATCTTAAAGCCATCTTGTGTTTACATCTGACTTGCTAAAGATTTTATTAGCTTTTTTCCCCCCAACACCTCAAACAGGAACGGTCCTGTGTTTTGGTTCAGTTCTTCAATCAACTAAAATAAGCATCATCACAGAATGATGCTGCCACCACCATGCTTTAAATGTCATTTCACCAGAAACAGCCTAATTGAGGGATTTACTTCCCTCGCCATTGCTCTCTACTGACACAGTTTAAAACAGAAGCTGAGAACTTTGTAAATCAAATTTTAATTAAACTAATGAACATTTAAATAAGATTTTAATAATTTTTTAAATTGTATGTATTTTTATTATAGTCAACTTCCATAAATTTATCCTAGCTTATTTTTAAAATTATTTCTTTTATTGAATCTTTCATATTTTGAAGTGCTTTTCATATGTAAATAATAATAATAAACCTAAACTAGAATAAAACTAAGAGCAGATCAGTCCCTCTCATCTCTAAAATGCTTTATTTTTTAAAAATCTAAACTGTTTCAAGATAAATTTTATTTTACCAGAACTCTTCCGCATGTTTTGCTTCCATGCTCTTGAAAACGAACAAACGTTTGTGCCGATGATAAATCATCCGTCCTTAGTGTCATCAACTGATTACATTTGCTAAAGCTGAGATCTCACTAACAAAACATTTGCAATCAAATAACTTTTGACAACAGAAGAATCAGGAAAACTTATCAGAAATTGAAGACAATGTAATAGCGTTATGGTGCGTAATTCACAACAACACAACCAACGACTCCACCAGTAGAGCATTTCCTCTTTAGTTTGTGCAGAACATGCATTTTTATTTTGGCTCAATGAGCATTATGGCTGACCTTAACAATGTAGTCAAAACAGAAAACCAACTGGAAAGCCTCCACCTGAAGGCCTTGGTGCACATCTGTGATCGCAGTGGGGAAGCAGCATCAATCATGGCCTGGAGGGAACGCGTGCTCTGGGATTTCACTCTGGTAAACTGAGAGCTTGCAATATGAGAAAGCACTGAAATTGTGCTGGTAATGCAATCTGCAGAGAGGCATGCTGTAAACTAGGAGCTTGAAATAAAATTGAAAACAGGCATGTAAAGCCTTCATTCTCCTCACAGCGGCTCCCAGATGGTTTCCCAGGGAACCCCACCTTCTGGCACCAACAGAGAAGATGCCCATTAACCTTTAACCCCATCGTCTTTAGGCCAGACCCCACAGAGCTGAACGTGCAGAAGACAAAGGAAAGATTTGCTCATTAAATCATGCATAACGCGCTCAGCAGATACTCTTAGGTATATCAGCGAAATAGTTTGTAACCACTAACAGACAGTTAGTCAATCACATGACAATAATTTATGGCTGCTGGCACGAAACGGGCGCCAGCAATCATTCGTCTGGGTATTTTTGAAACCGCTGATCTGTCGGGATTTTCTCAAACAACCGTCTCTTCAGTTTACAGATATTGACAACGAGAACTGCCAAACTGGTTTCAACGATGGACGGCTCAAATATCCACTTGTTCCAACCAATCCGTGCAGATTATCATCTCTAAACACACAACAGCAACATGCTCACAAGAAACTGCACAGGAGATGACTGGAAAAACGTTGCTGTATCTGCAGCAACATTCAGATGATTAGATCAGAATTAGGTGGAAGCAACATGAAAACAAAAATCCTGCTTTGTATCAACAGCTCAGGCTGCCAGTTGTGAGGTCATGGTGTCGGGGATGTTTTTCTTCTCTTGCACAGTTTAAGTCCCTTAAGGCAGACTGAGTGTAATTACAACATCTCAGCCACTTGAGCATTGTTGCTGGCAATGTATTTCTCCTTATGACCACAGTGAATCCATCTTGAGATGGATGCTTCCAGAAGGATAATCCAAAGCTCAAACCAGCTAAGACTTTTGTCTTGAATTTAACAGTAAGTGTGCTGTGCTGTGCTGCAGAGGCCCCACAATCACCAGATCGTAATCCAATAATGCACCTTGAGGATTTAGTGAAACATGAGAACCTGTGACTAGCGAATCTGCAAGCAGTCGACTGATGTCATCAGATCTCTGCAGGATGATTCCAACACCTTCATGAATCTGTGCCAAAGAACTGAGACTGTTATGAAGGCAAAACCAGGGCCAACAGAGTGTTAGCAATGTACCCTTCAGATTTCAACAGTCTTTACCTTTTATGCTTGTGCACAGTAATTTGAGAACATTAAAGTTCATCCAAAGTGAACGACTGGATGTCTTCAATGACAGAAATGTGCAGCCCACATGTATCATCTGAAGTCAGACCATGTTCTTTTCTTTGGTTTAAATGCTGCTTGCTACTTAGTCTCAGCACAAACAGTCCTCTAAAGTCCTGAAAGTAGCGCGCTTCCCAGTATTGAAAGATACTTTTCATATCATGGATGGAGGGACAGGAATTCATTCCCGACATCAACAGCCCTGTTCTCTCACCTCGCTACAAAGCGAAAGCTACATTGACTCAGCTTGCCCAGTGCAGCAGCTGACAGAACGATAAAAATTCTAATTATAATAAATTATAAAGGCTTGGCGTTTGCATGAGACAAAGCAAAATGTTAGGGATTACATTTAACCAGGGGAGAACAAGTATTTGAAAAGCAGAATTTCTCTCAACTGAGTAAACAATCAACAAGTCAATAACATTAAGATAAAAAACTGCAGCCCAGTTTGAAACATAATTTCTTTCAGAAAGGAATATGATATAAAATTGAAACATTTAAACGTTGGGAGAAAACAAAAACATCTAGAAGCAGAAGCTACATGAAGTACATGAAGAGGATAGAAAAAATAACCATGTATGCCAAATCTATCAGTTCTAATTAACAAACCAATTGTGCTCGGCAGCACAACACACTCCTTTGTGGGAACGGCCCATGGACATATTTGTTTATCGGTTGTCAAGTTCTTTCTTTTCTTTTTAGTGGTAGTTTGGTTTTTTCCTCAGACAAGCTGTGACAGGCCTCAAACATTTCTGCACAAACCCGTTACAGTAAGAGTACAATCCGGACACTCCTCCCACAGACGGAGCCTGTTTTACTGAAACTAGTGAATCAAGTCTGGACAAATGCATCATTAATACTGTCTTCTTCAATACTTGTGAGGTATTTAAATGGTCCATTGCTGGATAACAGAACAGAATCCCCCAATTTATGATTGCAGCAGTGATAAACTTAGTCTTATTCTTGTTAAAGGTCAAAGTCAGTAGGATTAATTTCTCAATGCAAAAATAATAGTTGCTGTTGGTAACAAAAGTAGAACCTGGAGATCTGAGTACAAAACCTGGTAGGCTAAATCCTTCGTCTACTGCCTCTTAAAAAACAAAAAAGGTTTAAGTATATTTCTTGTTTGTGTGTTACTTGAAATTAAATTTAAAAAGAAAATGAATAACAAAACAATGATAAAAAAAGCCTGATCAGTGTGTCTTTACTTTTGGGTTAATGAAATGATCACTTGGCGTTTTTAGGATGAGATTTCCTTTAGACAGCTCATAAAATTTAACACCGTAAAGCTTAACTGTAATTCTCTCTACATCTCTCTGTATGTTGGCTTCCAGGAAGCCTGTTGCTGCCTGCAAGCCTATAGGCTGTTGTTGCAACTCCCCCTAAATGATTTTCCAGCAGCTAAATGTATGTGAATTCACTACAGATCCATTTAAAAATAACCCAACCAGGTGTTTGTAACCTAAAAGCTGAGCCAGGAGACACTGAAGAGTCTCATTGCAGCAGTGATTTATGCAGCTGAACAGAACAGCTAACCAGATTATCTTAATGTGATTTCTTCATTTCAACACATACTTGGCAACAGAAAATATATTTATTTTAATTCAGCTTTATGCTTCTGAGTTAACCCACACTTTGTTTAATATCTAGAGATTTCTGGAAGTTCCACCCCAAACCAAAAACAACATTTCTTTCTGCAGAAATTCAGAAGCAAGGCTCAGCATAAACAGAACTGTTTGCAAAGCATCTTTCTGCAAATCTAGGCCAAAAACCAGAAAAACACCCTGCAGCCCCCTCACAAAGTCACACTTGTGTTTTAGTATGTCTGCATCCCAAAAATGGTTTCATTTTCAACTTTGGTACCAACCTGAAAAACTTCAGAATCCACAATACATATTCTACATATAGCCTTCAACTCCAGAGGGATGAAAAAAAAGGGAAGCGGTAAAGAGGAAAAAAAAATCTGATTCTGGGAAGTCTCATTTAGAAACTGATAGCTCCACACAAATCAATAACTCTCCATTGGTTAACGGTCCCTGTTCCCGCAGCAATAATATATGTGACCGCAAAATACTGAAACCACAGAGATAATATTATTTAAAAACCAAACAAAATCTCAGTGTCTGGATTAATTCTATTTAGAAAGATCAGAATACTTTGAAAACAGAAAAAAAGAAAGAAAGCAGCATTATAATGTTGTAATGATGTTACCCATCTGTAAACCATAGTCCAGATGTATTTCTACATAAGAAAAACATTTTTTAAATGCAAAGTGCAGGACGGATCAAGAACGGGATGCATTTTATGAATGCATCCCCCTTTTGCTGAATTAATACAGTTGCAGGTTTATGCAAAGGTAAATATTTGCATGCATTTGAATGCAAATACTTCAGAAGCACACAGTGAGTTCAGCTGTTCAGCTATCAACTAAATCACACCATGTTGAAATTCTATGTAAATTGTAAGTAAAATTTTGAGTAACGCTGTCTGACAAGTTGTAACCACCACATGATCAGTATCAGTTCTTAATGTAGGGCTCAGCAAGGCTTAATAAGCTCCTGATTAATACCTACTATTAATCATCCTGTTGCACAAATATAAATCCAAGAGAATTAACAAAGGCAAAAGTTAATATTGCAAAAGAATAAAAGGACAAAACTGATTGCACTTCAGTCATTGTTTACTCTGACTGACATGATGGGTGGCCCTCCTTTAGTTTCCACTCCACAGCTGCCTGTCTTTTATGGATGGGAATATTTAACCGTCATGTTTTTCTGTCACGCCAGTATGGGAACATGTTGCAGCTGAGTTCCTGTTTCAAAATACCAGTTATTTCATAGTTTGATTTTAACAAGTTCAAATTTGAAGACCTTAGTATACCCTGATACTGGTAATGATAAGCATTTTTATACTAAAAATAAATGTGTTAAATGTATTTTAAACAAGCATATTGATTAAGGAAAATTACAATATGCAATCACTCATATTTAATTTAATGTTTAGATGTTGCAGCAGCTAAAATATTGATATTAGTTGCCCATTTATATAATCAGAAACTTACTTGACAGGTTTCATTTACCATCAGAAACTAGGGCTGGACAATACGGCTTAATACTTACGATATAGGCATTTCATATCAGTAATATTTGTCTTTGGATCAAATATCTGAAATACTATCAAACTCATAGCATGACTTTTCCTATCCATGTCATTGGTTTCTATCTTTAAGCATCTATGAGGTGTAATGGCTGCTGTGGAAGTTATCAACAGCTTGTTGTTAGGCAACCAAAGAGTAAGTGAGTTAGTAGATGATACTCACTTTGCCTGCTCTCTGTGAGAGTTTGAGCAGCTAAAGCCTTTCCTCTCACTACATTTTCTAGAATGCTGTTTAGTTCTGCATTGGAGAATATATTGAATATATCTAAACATCACCATATTTAGATTTTTTTCTTTTTGTCCAGCCCTATCAAAACCACTCATTTCATCAACAATCCCAATCCTCTTATTTTCTTCGGCCAAACACAGAAAGGCTTCAAATCAGTTCTCCGCCTTCGCTCAGGAACTCTGTCATTACACCATCATACAAGAACCACTACAACCAAATAAGAGCACAGTGACTCTAGTGTACTACAGCGGAGGGAATATAACAGACTGAAAGTCACTGCTGCTTAACCTTGACCTTGTAAAGAAGGGAGAAGAAGACGGGAAGCTGTTTTTCACTGAGAGAATCAGTGAAAAAAAGGGAGCGCGTCCATGTGAAATGCCTTCGCCCTGACCTCAGTGGAAAAAGGACGTTCAGTCTTCTGTGTGTAGCCTTTGGAGCGGAACCAAACAGCGTTTCCTTCCTTCCTACTCTCAAATTCCCTGAACTCATTTATGAATGCAAATCTTTGGAAGCAACGGGAAATGCAAAAAAACTCACGAAAGTAATGGACAAAACAGAAAAACAAACAAACAAAAAAAAAGACTGGACTAGGTTGAACATTACTGTACTGCAAGTAGGGAGTTAATTTTTATCCAACGCAATAGTGACCACTACTGCGAGTTTATTTGCAGGAGCAGGTATTATGAAAAGACAACCTGGTGCCTCTTGTACAAACATGTTCTGTCTAAAAAAAAAACACACAAAATGTTATCACTAATTTGACTCGGCTGTCTATTTTCTTCCTCCATTTTCAAATAATCACTGAAATAATCATGTAATCTGTAAAAGATGATGTAATCGAAAATGGGTACTGAACTTTTCGCTGTATAAGAAGCATTTTAAGATGTTTGCAGCTGGTATGGTGTATATTTAAATGACCAGAAAATCTTTCTAATTAAACTGGGTTTATCTAAAAATAAAGCGAAAAGAAAGTTTGTTACAGATAATTTACCATTTATTTTAGGTAAAAATGTTAGGGTCCTATGGATTCTATTTTATTTTTTTATCTTCATTTATATGAAGTCTTCTCTAAATATTTTACATTTTAAATTCCATCTTAGGAGGAACTTAAATTCCATCTTTTGTTTTAGGCTAATTATACTTAGCCTGAATAGCCGTTTGCATGCAGTACACACATATTTCCAGATACTCTTTTAATGACGTAACATGCATTTAGGCACCATATGTTAAGTCAATTAAAAATTTAAAATATGGGGAATGTTAATCTGAGGCAGCTCAAAAACTTTCTTCATTTTTCAGAAAAGAGATAAAGAATATTGTATCCAATTTCAGTCCACAATTTGCTTGTAAAACCGTTGACATGTCAACGCAGATTTTGACTGATTCCCATTTTAAAGGACATGAGTGCAGCATATTTTGTCTTCCAACCCTGCATGGTTAATAATTATTAAGATGAAAACTTCATCTTAATAGTTATTAAGATAAAATCTTAATATCAGAGGCAATGTCATGCCACATGTGTGAGATAACTTGGTTTAGTAATGTTTTTAGTCAAAATTATAACAATATTTTGATTTTAGTGCATCTTTAATGCATGCAAATCCTTTTTAAATTTGTTGCCTCTCCATCATTCCTCTGCCTTTGTTTTTAAACACCTAATTAATTCTGAGAATTGAAAATAGTCTTCATTTTGTAACAGGATCCACTTTGAAATGAGTTGCAACACCGTTTGATAGTGTTTACGCAAGATCTGTTTACTGATGGGAATTTTGAGTTTCTGACCTGACAGTTCATGGTCAGGGAAGATGTTATGTTTTATAAACTGCTCAACGTGATGTGTGGATAATTTTTCAGATGACTCTGTAGATGAAGCTGAGTGCAAAAGGCTGGTGGAAAAATGAAATCATCTTATCTTGAGTTTGAATAAAACAAAGATTATAGATTTAAAAGGAAACAGTCTTGGGTCAAACCATATTTCTATCATGAGAGAACAAGTGGAGGAATGCTAATAACTCAGTTTTCACACAAACAGGCATAACTGGAGACTCAACAGGGAAGTTATCAACAAGAAGAGACAGAGCAGACTGTATTTCTTGAGGAAGCTTAGATTCCTCAGTGTTTGCAGATTATACATGTATTCTGAAGATGTGTTGAATAAAATGTGATATATTTAGCCATCATCTATTGGGTTAATACCATCAGAGTTAGGGATTTAAAGAGACTCAACAACCTGATACCAAGGCTGGTTCTGTTCTAAAGACAAGTATGAGACATCTGGAGAACTTGGCACAAACAAGGATTCTTCATGAAATCAATAAAATGATTGTCAACTTTGAGCATCCTCTTCAAGAGATTGTTATAAGACAACAGTGTCTTCAGTAAAAGGCTTCTACTCTACCGCTGTAATATAGACTGCTACAGGAGATCCTCTCTGTCCACAGCCAACAGCATCAACAACATTAAGAAACTTGGATAATATAAAGTTACATTTAATTTCCCACTGGGATCAAAAAAGTATATTTTTTTATTATTCAACCATGCAAAATTTTCATTATAATTGTGAAGAAGATTTTATATTAAGCTGTTCTGTCCCATTCCAATCCGGCAGTGGCCTTACAGTCCAACCAAGGGCAACAGAAGAAAATAAACAAAAGGCTTTAAAATATTGCACATCTTACTCTGTACCCCGTTAGTGTTATCATGTGAACTATTTAAATTATTCAAACTATACCTTTTATAAATTTTATTTTTGTTTTTTTTTATGGCAGATGAGCGTGAAGCACATCATCCCAGGACGCTTTTACTAGCATTAAGCAGCAGGAGAGCGTCACATAATCAGCGGACAAGAAAACTGAATGTATTACTGAATGTAAATTATCTACCATCATAATTGTGAATTTTTAACACTGACAGACTGAGTAAAGAACCGGTTTGAACTGAATTTAGAGTGACTTCGAAGGTAGTCCTTCACGCAAGGCCAGTGATATGTTTGGAAAAGCTCTACTGCTACTAGCCAGAGCATCCGGGCCACGCCACTGACCACAAAGTCCGCACGGTTTAGCTAACCTATTACGTTAAATTTGGTTAAAAAAATAAAATTCATAACATCATAATTACCTTTGAGTTGGAAGGAAATCCCTGACAAAGCCCTTTGGAGGATATATTCAGTACTTCGAGCTTCTTATGGACACTGTGTTTTTACCCTCGCGATTCGCCCGTTGGGTTTCACTATTCCCACTGCCTGTCCAGACAGTGGGCTGCTGGTATTTCTGGAAAACAGCGGAGCACCGGAATGATTGACGTCCTCACCAATCAGCTTTGAGGAAGACGTTTTTCGGCCCTCCCCCTCTACACCGCCCACTCATAGGGAGAAGAGGCAGCACTACGTCACGATAAAAGATCGGGGGCTTTCATTGGGTGGACTGGAAGGGATTTAATCTTATCAGTCATCAATCAATTTAATTTGTATAGCAGATTTCAGGAACAACGATCAAAGATCTTCACATAATAAAAAACAATACAAAGTCAAAAGTCCACAATTGTCAACAAAGATTACATTTTGATGAGTGTAATCATCAAAATCATCAATACACATCAAATATGTCGGTCAATGTTTCATTTATTATGGTTAAAAAGCAACTCTAAATAGGCGGGTTTTTTGTAAGGCTTTAAAGGAGGTCAGGGTTTCAGCTGTTTGGCAGTTTTCTGGAAGTTTGCTCAAGATTTTTGGTGCATGGAAGCAGAATGCTGCTTCTCCGTGTTTGGGTCTGGTTCTGTGGATGCAGAACAGACCAGAACCAGAAGATCTGAATGGTCTGGAAGGTTCATACAACAACAACAACAACAACAACAGATCTTTAATGTATTATCGTGAAAGCCTTTCAGTGATTTATGTAACAATAATATTTTAACAGCTGCAGTGAAATGCGTACTAAGTTAACTTTTCTATAAATTGTAGAAAATTTATAGAATTTTCTATAAATTTTATAAATTTATCAAATTTATAAATTTGAATTTACAAATTCAATTGCTATACAAGAATAGCAATTCAGAAAGTTAACTAGGCACTACAACTATCAAATTACGGGCAAGAGTTTTTTAACACCATAGACCTGTTTGTGAAAAAAAAGGGTCTGACGTTGAAGTTATAAAAAACCTTCTTGAGAGCTGTTTTTACTGTTTGTATTGGTTCCATCTAATTAATCTTCATAAACCTAACTCTAATTATTCCAGCAGTTCCTGACCTGAGAATATGTCTGCTATGAGACAAGATTCTGTCAGGGTTTATCAGGGATGGAACTGGTGCTTTGTTGGTCAAAACATGTAAGTTCTTCAATCTTAATGATGCCAAACCAGCAGCTGTGAAATTGCTTTGGGAGAGATAAAACAATGGGTGGGCAACAAAATTTGTGTCTAAGTGCCTCACCCCACTGATGGAGAGAGAAACTGAAATGCATTAATTGAATGCAAAATTTATGTTTGCAGATTTGGAATACAACTACCAGACATAATTCAAATTTTTAGCAGAAAGACAAGCAGAAAGCCAAGAGACAAGCCAAAGCCTTGACTTTATTGATCAAAACTCTATGAGCTCGCAAGTTTCCATTTGCCCAATGGCTTCTTGCAAGTGATGTTGAAAGGTTGAAAGGTTTTTTCGCATACATAAATAATTAGAGTTTTGTTATGTTTGCAAACTTGGAATCTTCATCTATTTTTCAAAACAGTATTATACAAATGGATTTTACTTTTCAACAACAACAAAAAATCATGACATGACGTCATAAATCACTTAAGCCGAATAGTTAAACAATTGAACAAGAACAAAAACTTGTAGCCATTAGTGCAAATATTGTGGGTTTTTAAAAATCTTATTTGGATGGAGAAACTGTTAAAACTAGCTTTTCTTTTCCAAGAATATGTGACAGCTCTGTGTACATGTCCTGTAATTCACACTCCGAGGTCAGTTGGTGGGATTTCATGCTGTTTACTGGAACTGAAATGAATTGTCAACAACACACAAATATCACAGTGAGCTTCTCTACTGGTCCTCTAGTCACTCTGTGTGCACAGCAGAGTCCTGAACAGACTTTGTGGAACTTACAAATACTTATTACAGTGGTTTTTAACAAAATTCTTTATGAAATATGATCATATAGTGGTTTTAATAATACAATAATACATTTTAAAAATGCATTTAGTGCAATTTGGTCCTTTTTTTTTAAAATAAATTAAATAAGAAATTAGAAAAATAAATATAGACAGCAGTCAAAATTAATTATTAAATTATGTGGCTGATACTGTCAGCCAGCTGATGTCCTATCTCCTGGATGACAGACTTCATCTGGGCAGCTACACACTCAGAACTGTCACTAGTAGGATTTGCTGTAGGTCTGACATCAAATATAGGAGTGCTGGCATAATAGTCAATAGGATTATGGATCATCGCACCTGGAATCTCATCTAATGAGGGCATAAGACCACTTAGAGCAGGACTATCAACAGAAAAAGGAATGGGGCCAATACATCTCATCCCCTACCAATATTAATGGGTGCGCTAAACCAAAAGTGGTTACTTTGATTAGACATTGTTCAGGAGTTTGACAAATGAAAAGATATTCAGAATAAACCTGATAATTACAGAGAAAGATACAGCTGATAAAAATTGAAAGAGGGAGAGAGACAGATAAGATAGAAATGAAGAAGATAAATAAATATTGTGCATTGAGGATGGAAAGATTATCAAATGTTTCTTCCTTAGGAAAGAAGCATTTCCTAAGGAAATCTTTATTTTTATAACTGCTAAGTGTTTTTTGTTTGTATTAATGATCTTTACATTCATTAAAGGTGCACCGTTAGCAAATTTCTGGTCGATCACTGATCTTTAAAAGTCTGACTTGCTGAAATTCTTTAGTGCGTTTGTGTGCAAAATATAGCTAAAAAGTTGTCAATCATGGAGTAACTGTTGTAAACCTGGCATGGAGAGATGAGCTGGTGGTTGGGACTGTCCATCAGCCTCTCTTATGATGGTTGATTGTTGTGACCTTGTTGCTAGATAAGGTTTGGATAGGATCAGTTCCAGAAAAGCCGGCCACCCAAAGGGAAATATAATATATATATTCATATATATATATATATATATATATAATATATATATATATATATATAATATATATATATATATACATACATACATACATACATACATTTTACTTCCTTTTAAAATGGATGGTTTTCCCTGCTGATTTATCTTTGTCTTTATCGTTTAAAACTTGTGAAAAATAACATACTCTGAGTTGACATCTGGTAAAAATAGCATCAACCAATCCAAACATTTAAAAAAATAGCTGTCAGTCCCCTTACTATACATATATATATATATGCAACTGTATAATGATGACTAAGTAGGGCCCCCACCTTGGCTCTAGTCCAGGGGCCCACACCCTCCTAAATCCGGCCCTGGCAAATAGGACAGGATGAGCTTGATTGAAGTCGGAGGTCACCGCACCAATGTGACAGCTCCGTGGAAATATAATAAACCCTAATTATTCATGTATGTGAAAAAACCTTTCAACATCACTTGCAAGAAGCCAATGGGCAAATGGAAACTTGCGAGCTCATGGAGTCCCGTCATTCACACTCCGAGGTCAGTTGGTGGGATTTCATGCCGTTTGCTGGAACTGAAATGAATTGTCAACAGCACACAGTAAGCTGTGATACTACTGGTCCACTAGTCACTCTGCGTACACAGGATAGGTGGCAGCACCTGCTGCTTGGAGGCTGTCAGACAGAAGAAGAAGAAGAGGAAGTGGGCGCTGACAGAGCAACAGCGCCACTTTTGAGCTCGTCATTAACCGTTATAAACACACCGCAGAGATGGTAAAGAAACCTGCCGAAACACAACCCTAGAGTTATGTCTTTTCGATAGAGTCTCCAGACATACATATAAGGTATATTTAATTTTTTTCTTAGTGCTTTATATGACTTACAAATGCATGAAATTCAGGAGTCTTATGGACTTGTTAGACGGTTGCTAGGAGCTCAGTTTAGCTAACCGATGGCAGAATTGAAGCTTTTCTTTACAGACTTTTAAAGTTGCAAAACCTGAAAATAAGATATATGCACATTTTTTAACTTGACAAAAGCAAACGTTGACGATTATCTTCAAGTTAAACTCTCTGTCTATTTATCTTGATTTAATTTTCGTGAAGTCTTTTAGTTCTGAATTTGTCTTTTAAAGGTTAGCATTTTGGTTTCAGTTCATATGTTAACACCGATCATGGCCGTTTTCTTTCGACAAATATCAACCATTTTCTTACACTTATTGAGTGACGCAGTTTAAAGAGTCTATTACTCCCCTCCAAAGGTTCATTAAATGTTAACTTCAATGCCTCAAAAACTTTGCAATTAACTGCTTTACAAACACATAACCTAAAAATAATTGAATAACTTAATGTTCCATGTTGAAAGATAATGAGATTGAAGCTTCATGCAAACAGAAATTGCTGACACAACAATTTCAAACTCACGCACAGAAATTTGTAGTACAAGCAGATTATCAGTTAAAAACACTGCAACAAAACTAAATAAACTGGATCCTAAATATATTTCCTTACAATCATTTGATGCTAGAACAAAAATAGTGGAAATTATTAAAAGTTCAGTTCAAGTATTTGCTCTTATTTTCATTCACAGTTCTTTGTCAATGTCAATTCAACCTAAAATCTGAAATCAGCATGCAGGACTTTTTGATTTTAAGATATTGCCTAACATAAAACTAAGACATCAGAGCACATCACCCCAGTTCTAAAGTTCTTACATTGGCTCCATATAACTCAGAATAGACTTTGAAATACTTTTGTTCACTGAACGGCTGTTATGTTACGTTCTTATTACGTATAGCACTTTGAATGGCCTTGTTGTTGAAAGGTGTTACACAAATAAACTTGATGATGAATGATGATAAAATATCAATTTAAAATGGTAAACAATAAGCAGTCTTTTTTGTTATACACTGTTCTGTACAGTTGTATATTCAGTACTTTTTACTATTAATCTGTAATCTATTGAGAGTCATCAATGTTGCATATAAAATGACCCAGAATGCACCTAGTTGCACATATATTTGAATAAAAACACAACCAGACCCAATGAGATCATGAAGTCACTTATGACTTTTGGTTTTATTTTATTTTATTTTATATGTTTATTATTGTTTTTCAGATTTTTTTAGAATAAGGTATTTTTGATCTAGTTCAAGAACATTTTTCCTGCCTATTCATACAATGAGTGTTAAACGAATCATAAATTGGTTTGAATCGAGGTAGAAAGTGTTTGCTACTCTTTAAAGTTCACACATGTGGTCTTTTCCAGACTAGAATAAAAAAAATCCTCATGTCTTTTTAAACCTTTATTTATTTTATTTTCTAGGTCAAAGATGGTTCAAAACAGTGCTCAGATTCGACGGCAGGGTCCTCATGACTTCATGGCTTACTATGAGTTTTCATGTGCGAAGCAGGACTCAGTTCCTCTCTGTGCTATAAAGATAAACTTAGACAAAGGAATGCTGGACTTTAACGGAGACAAGCTGAAATTAGAGGACTGGCCGCCTATTCTCAGCTCTATATCCATCAACAAGCACCTGCATCATATTGCAATAAGCAGCTCATTTCAGGCAGGCCTAGGTTTTGCAGATTCAGGTAAGAAATGCCTGGGCACATTCCTCCAGTCTTTAAAGCAATGAACATCGTATCTTAAATGTTTCACTTATTTACTTCCACCACTATTAATTTCAGATATAAGATATGGTAAGTATGGCAGCAGAAGGAAGATCCCGCCCATTTGCTCCAAGGACATGACATTTAAACTGTGTAAGGCTCTGAGAGAGTGTCTCACTGTCTCTCCCTGCCTCAAGACTTTGCATCTTCATGGACTTCCTTTGAGGGAAAGGGACCTTATCACTTTAACAAAGGTAAACTGCAACAGTAATTTAATCGTCTTTTAATTCATTTATTGATATTGGTACAATACTGGAAATGTGTTTGCATTAACAACAAGAAGACAGTTTTGCCTCCATTAGCTCTGTCGGCAACTTTTCTGCTTTTGTTTCAATTAATTAAAAGCGTCAAAGCCACAAATTATTAAAATTTTTCTACATTCACTAATGCACCAACCAGAAACCTGTGGTTTAGTTAACTACATGGGGTTTAGTAAAAGTTAGAACATTTACATCTTGTGATTTAGAAATGAGGCTAATCTTCCAAATTATTATCTTTGTCAGAGATCCTGCAGCAGATTTCTGTCCCCAGCACAAACTGTAAAGAAAAAGAAAAATCTTTATCTGCTTGAAAAGACAGGGGGAAAAAAACTAAACACCTGTTTCATGTAAGAGTAGAGATATAAAGTTTTTCTTGTCTGTGATTCCAGGGTTTGGCACAAAGCTCTTCGGTGGAAAACCTTTCTCTGGCTAACTGTCCCATCTCCGATGAGGGCTTAGAAAGTATGTCCTGCATATTCGTACGTGTAGCACAAAGATATGTTTTTCTTTCAATTTATTCTATACATGAATATGTTGTATTTTGTTTCAGTCATTTGCCAAAGTGTGAAATATTCTACCAGCATTAGATCGGTGGATTTCACTGGATGCAATATAACCTGGATAGGAGCGGAGCACATGGCCAACATCATCAAGGTGTAAAATCTGAATTCTAGTTACTATAATTGCAGTAAATTTTTTAGCTAAGTTAAATGTAGCCACATGTTATTGTAGATCCAGACTCCATATGAGAAATATTTGTAATGAAAAACGGACATTGCATTTGTTTTAGCACCAGGCGATGCAGAGACACAGCACTGCGTGGGCAGAGTCTCTGAGGTATCGACTGCCTCAGTTCGATGTAATGAGCGGCCTCCGTCGCATCACTTTAAATGGAAACTCTTTGATCGGGGATCGCGGTGCTGCTGCTCTAGCACATGAGCTGACTGAGGACCTGTGGGTTAAAGGTTAGTTGGGATATGTAGATTATAGAAGAAGAAGAAAAACACAGTACGTTTAGGTTTTTTTTAGTTCCTGTTTATTGGATTTTGCTGAAAGGTTTTTGGTTTTTGTCCCTTGAACAGCGGTGGATCTACAGAAGTGTGGTCTGTCCAATGAAGGAGCTCGTCGTTTGTTAGAAGCTCTGAAAACAAATTCCTCTCTGTGTGTGTTGGATATCCGCAATAACCCTTTAGTTGGTAAGACTGCCCATAGCTACAAGGCCTGCAAAAATCTTCATATCCATCAGACACTTAAATGTTTGTCATGTTCAGTGTAATTTAATTAGATTTTATTTAAAAGAATGTTTTAAGAAATATGTCATGGAAGGAAGATGCCTTTGTATTTAGCCGACAATGTCCAAGGCTTTTAAAGATTTCATGCCGCATTGTTTTGCCTTTCATCTGTAGATGCAGAATTATTGTTCCGATTTAGAAACAACTGAGCTTTCTTCCAACCTTTTTTCTTTACAGACAAAGTTTTAATTAAAACTGTGATCGAGAAAGTACTAATGATCGCTAAGGGACAATCATCCGAGGTAACGCTTTGTGGTATTCGTATTCACAGTGTTTTAAAGTATGAATTACTGATTTAAGTTGATAATTTATTTTTTCCTGTTGTACTGTAGTACTGCTGGATAAAACCAACTAGCACAGAGCTACAAAAGGCGTCTGGGCCAAAAAGAGGAGTCATACCCGTTACAGTAAGACGAAGATCAACATATAGAAAAGGTATATGTGTACACAGTTAGAAAAACAGAGGAACAATACATGCTTGTGGAAACAGGCAAACACCAGCATGATATCTTGTACTTTAAATGGTTGAAGTTACCAATTTACTCTTTCTGTTTTTAGCTTTTTATCGATCCGTCATGTTAAATAAGAGAAATGGTTCTGTTTTGTAGGTGCTGTTACTCACACAGACCGTTTCATTATTCTGAATTGAGTTGAATTTCTTCTTGGTTAGTTTTATTTCCCCTGTTGGCAGGTGTAAAATTACATTTGAAGATGATTTTCTATTTCATGACCTTCCTTGTATTTTATTGAAATTTTAAAATCTCAATAAAATTCAGTTTGTGGCTGTAATGAATAAAATTAATCTTTCTACTGAATCTGTTTGTCATAATAGAATAAAAAACACTAAATACATTACCGTCATAAAATATAAATAAACTGTTGTAATTTTTGTGTTCAAATCCTCCCAAAGGCGGATTAACTTAATCCGCCATAATTAATGATTAAGTTAATCACTAATTAACTTAATCATTCCCGTGATTAAGTTAATTGGTAATATTATCCACTGGAAAAAACCCATTTGATTCCTGATGAGCAATATAGATGACGTCTTGGGCATGTAGAGTCTTTCACACTTACAATCCACAACATTGTTTTATGAGGGATTTGTGCTTTTTTGTGGATTTGGTTACCTAAATAAATTAAAGCATTAGACTTTTGTTCAAGTTTCTGATGTGGTTCTTTTGCTCCTGCAGCTTCTCTTAAAGGAGCCTCTGTAGGTCAGAGTTCAGCTGTTGCTCAACCCAAGAAGCTATCTTCTCGCTCCAGTATGATTCCATGGCGTGCTGCTGCGCGAGCTGGACGCCAAAGGTGCGGCGATGTGAGGAAATCTGTCTTTTTTTTTGGTTGCACGGTTTTTGGTTTAAGATCTAATGGAAATTTTGAACAGCAGAATAAATCCTACAATAAGTTTGAAGGATTGAATGGATACATTAATTTGTTTTTAATGCGTCTCTTTCAGAGGTCTTCCTCCTGGTGTTACCGTCATAAACCAGAGCTTTGAGGTGAGGTTCCCTTTGATTATGGACGGTTAAAAACAATGGTCAAAAGATTACACCTGATCTGTTGATCCTGTAAAACATGCTTTATGTTTGCTCCTGCAGGGTGCAGGCGGCGGTCGAAGTCACCGAGGACGAGGACAGTGAAAATGAAGTGGTGGTGGAAGTGGAGACATCGTCTTCTGTTGGAGCCAACGACAGAATAACTGGACAACAGTATGATCGCATTCAGGTCAGCAACCATCACTGTTCAGAGAAATAAAGGAATCTGGGGCCTTGTTGTTTTATTCCATATGATTTTGGAACCTATTTGCCTTACTGGGAGTCTGCAGGTTGAATGTGTTTATATGTTTGCCCTGCAGATGGAGCTCAAGGAGTGCCGTCTGAGTTTGGCAGCGGAGCGCAGGGCTCGACTAAGAACCGAATCCAGGCTCAGGGAGGTAATTGGATCTTTAAATCAAGACTTCAGTTTCTTCTGTTTTGACTTTACTTTCAATAATGTTGTGGTTTAAAAATCCTTCACAATCTTTGAAATGCAGAATTTTCTTGCATTACTTTCCCAGTTTTCCTCAAAGATGCAGAAATCTTTCATTTCTTCTCAGTGCGAGTTGGAGAATGGCTATCTTCGTGATGCCAACCGTTCGCTGTCTGAAGCTCTAGGAGCTCCCGGCTCTGGATCAGCTCTTCGGACTTTCAGCTCTCTTGAAGACGAGACGGTCCTGGAGAGCATCGAGAACTCATTCAATAAGTTTCACGCCTTCCTGGATCTCCTCAAGGATGCAGGGTGGGTTTTTCTTTGAACCACACTGGATTATGCGGGAGTTGTAAAAAAAAAAAAGTCAAAAAGTCTTTATTTGTAGAACACCTTTCATGCAAAACAATGTGAACACACAAACAGAAGAAGGGTAGCATGAAAACACAGCTGTACGCAGTTACCAGAGGTGATGGATGTTTGAAGGAGTTGTGATGCTAAAGAGGCTCTAGAGATTAAAGATTCTAAAATCCTGACTGGTGTTAAAAATTAGACAGATTGTAAGGACTAATAAAAAAATAAGGTTTAGTTTTTAGAAACAGAAAATCTGCATTTTATTCAACTTGTTTGCTCATGAAGAGCAAAATAAATGTACAATACATAGAATTATTTAAATTCATCGTTAAGCCAAGCTGAAAGATTGGTGCAACAACAGATAGGATTGACCTAAAAGACGAAGGTTTACATTAATCTTCAGTTTACTTTTACAAACACCAGTGGTCTCTGATGCTGTTCTGTCAGCTGGCAGGATGATCCAGTTTAATAGAAAATTCCTGAAGAAATTTAACCGGGGCCTGCCAAAGTGTGCCCGTTGGTTTGGACCCAGCGTTCTGATGCCAAAAGTTAGCATCAATGCTAAGCTTAGCTACAGTATAGTCAATAGCATGTGCAGAAGCAAAAGCATGTTGACTAACATGGACTTCTGTATGCAAATCTGTATGTTGAAATTGTATGGTGTATAAGCTAAAATGCTAATGTTAGCATAAATGCTGTCACTGTCATGTGGGGTATCAGTAGCATGATGTGTCTATTTGACTTACTCCAGTCAGTATACTAAACATGCCTAATAAGCAAGAAAAAAAGATAAAAGCTTTTAAAGGGAAAAGGCTAATGCTAATGCACTGTCTTGCTGTGCAAGAAACCTAAAAGACGAAGGTTTATATTCATCTTCAGTTTACTTTTACAAACACCAGTGGTCTCTGATGCTGTCCTGTCAGCTAGCAGGATGATCCAGTTTACTGACCATAATATAAAACACACAGAGTTATATTTCTTACTATGAGGAATTATCAGAGCATCACTTATACAATAAAATTACGTACAAATTTGTGGGATCATTAAGCTTTGAAAATCTAAAACACTTTAAAGTCAGTTTTAACACGCAGGTGCAGTGGAGTGGTCTTTGAGATTATTATTAGTTTTGTTTCACATAGAACAGAAATCAAATGACCGTATTTTCCGCACTATAAGGCGCACTTCAAAACCTTCAATTTTCCAAAAAGCTGACAGTGTGCCTTATACATGGGCCAATATTGAGTCACAACAGGTCTTGCAACTACGGTAAGCAGCCGTCGACTTCATTTTCCCCTGTAGAAGAAGAAGCGCGCGGTGCTTGCTGGGAAATATGACTTCGTGAAGCTTGCGGTTTCATTTCCATTCATGTGTTTGTGTAAAGACCCCAGAATGGCTCCTGTTAAGAGACACGCTTACGACGCAGAGTTTAAACTCAAGGCGATCAGAAGAACACGGGAATAAAACAGCTGTTTATTCATTTTGGGAGCGAACGGAGTTGTCAGAACGCTGGTTTGTAATCTATTAGTAAAGTTTGACCTGACTGTTTTGTTGACATTCCCTTTAGCGCAGCTCCATAATGGATGCATAACGTAACCCCAGCCTCTACTGTAGCGTCTATTCTATGCGTCTTATAATGCGGTGCGCCTTATATATGAAAAAAGTTTTAAAATAGGCCATTCATTGA
Source organism: Phalloptychus januarius (assembly GCA_902982915.1). Taxonomy (NCBI): domain Eukaryota; kingdom Metazoa; phylum Chordata; class Actinopteri; order Cyprinodontiformes; family Poeciliidae; genus Phalloptychus; species Phalloptychus januarius. Next base: position 7,114,736 of record CADWAE010000482.1, read on the forward strand.
AGGTGCGCCTTATAATGCGGAAAATACGTATTGCAGTAGTTTTTTTTCTTCCGGTTATAAAATCTTCAGCATCTATGGATCTCTTTCCTTCGGTTTAGCCTTGGTCAGCTGGCATCAATGGCCGGGATCAACACCTCCGATTTCCAGCCTGTTGGACAACCTCAGCTGTCCTCCACATGGGGACCACAGCAGGAACGCGCAGCCTCAACGACCGCAGGCCGGTTCAGGGATGTTCAAGCACAGTCTCACAGCGCTTCTTTGGTGAGGATCTGGGAACAGTATGTTTTCATCTGCTGTAATAGCTGCTGGGTGGTGCTTGTCTTAAAACTGTTGCATGTTATTTTAAAATGAGTCACATTCCTTTTATATTAGAAACAGGCGAAAAGCTCTGCGAGAACCTTGATGCTATTTAATTACCGTGCTGTAATTATGTTCGCAACATGTTAAAATTGTATATAATGTTCTGTTAAAAGGCTTTTTAAATACGCAAGCCGGAATATTTTTATTTATGGACTTAAATTCCCCAAACCATTTAGATTCACTATCCCCGCCAACTGTATGTTTTCGCACCAGGCAATCCAAAACCGGGCTGATTCTGAGACTCTGCCTCCGACTGCAGGAATGCTGCTGCCCTTGAGTCCAGTTTGAAATTAAAAAACAGAAAAATCAGACAATAAAATGTCAGTACAATACATGACCAAATTACTTAAATCACATTGACAGATTCATATTCAACCTTACTCATTAAAATGTAATGCTAGTTATCAGATGATGCTGTCACTCTTTAATGCCTATTTGTAAACAGGTGTGTGAGGAAGCTCAGCCAACTGCATAGTTGGTTAATTCTGCAGCAGGGTGAACGCCCATCTGAAGTTTCCATGTCAAAGGAAAAGCATGAAGCTCATAAACTCACGGAGATGATATAAAGTTATTGAAACAGTAACTCAGCTAATTGCCTCATCCAGGAAATGGAAACACTTTCAAAAAGTAGAAAAAACAAAGTTAATGGCAGCAAAATCTAATAACTGGATTAGATTGTGGACTATTAATATCAGGGCCTTTATATATAAAGAGAAGAATTTTGTTATAATCAAGGTTGATGCTAAGTTCATAACTTGACCTATAAATTATTACCTATTGACAAATTACACATAAGTTAACTAAATCATCATATAAATAGGATCTAATTAGACATAATTGAATACAAACCTGTTTATATATTTGGACGCATTTCATCTTATTTCTGTTTATAAATTGGATCCGTTGCTGTTCTGAGGTTCCTTAACATGAATTTTGTTGTGAACTGGCCCGGATGAAACAATCTGGACAAATCTGAATTCTTACATGGTGTGGTTTTGTTACCATGGCGACATCTTCATTAGGCTTAAACTTTCATTGCTTGCTTTCTTTCAGGCAGGTAGAGTGACACCTTTCCTTCCTGGTGCAGCAGCCTTCTTCCCAACTTGTCGGCCTCCTTCCTTGCACGGAGACAGATTAGTGGATGTGACCTTTAATCACACTGGATTAGACGCAGCAGCCCCGGCGCTGCCTGCAGAGGAGGAGCCGCATCAATACTTTCGGCCTGATACGCAGCCCGACTCCGGCTCTGAGCACAGCAAGAAGTCCTTTGATCATTTTCCTTTTGGTAAAACCTTCCAGTCCCAACCAAGCAGGCCGGGGATGGAAACCAGCTCCAACAGAAGCAGCAGTTACCACAGAAACGGCTTAAGCAACAACTCCGTGTACAGTGGAGCATCTCAGAGCAACAGCGGCCACGGCGGCTTCCCTGAGAGTGTCAGCGAGATTATGAGTGACAAGGGAGAGTCTCTGGGGTCAGTGAGCAGTGGGAATAGGAGGCCGATGTTTGGTCAGCTGGGGTCAGAGGGGTCGGAGAGAGGAGCTTACTCTCTGAATCAAATCGGATCTCTTGGAGGTCAGTCAGTAGATAAGTTCTTTTGATGTTACATGAAATGTAATAATCCTACTTTGTCAGACTTTTCTATTACTTATCTTTTTTTGTACTAATTGAAACATTAGTATGGAAACTGGTGGCCTTTTACATTTTTTGTAAGACAATATCAGGATTGTTGCTTTTTTAAGAGACTGAAGTGAACCAGAGGAGTAATGACTCTTGCTTTTTAGTGTATGATTAGAAATATTTAGCCAAGTAAGAGTAAGAGAGTTTCCAAATCAACACTACCTCAGCATAGTGTTCATATCTGTACTGTCCCAGTAATCTAATAAAATGCGTGCCTGCTTTATTTTCTCTGTTGGCCTAAGTATTTTTTCTTCTTGGAATTAATTTAGTTGTACTTGTTTAAAATGTCTGTTTGGTCATTGTGATATGGATCCTGTGTTGCACAATTTAATAAACATTTTTGGTTAAAATATTTGGTTTTTGAAGTTATTTTGAAACACAAAAACTGTTTTGATAATGCATTTCTAGAAGAGGTTTTCCTTTTATGTGAGCCGTTCAGAAACTGCTGGTTTCTTCCATCTAACAAACTTTTAAGCTTGTGTTTGAATATTAGCTTTTGTGTCTGCGTCATGAGATCACATCCACCACGGCTCTTTAAAACGCTCACAAACGTCCACATTTCCTTGTTAAATATCTGGCACTTCAGAGAAAAAGTGAAATGGCCACAGCACAGATGTTGTTGGGTAGAGTCGAACGTAATGTTCTTTTGGACCGAGCATGATTCATTACTGTGACCGCACAGCACAAGCAGAGTCCAGAAAAATAATCCCTACACAAGAAACAAAGAACACAAACAGCTCTGCTAACCAGCTTTGTCTTCCAACTTGTCCTCCAGATAGATTGTTTGGGTTTTATGGATCTGGTGGTGCAGTTGTTGTAATTCTGCAAAGTTTTGACTCATGATAGTTGAATAAAGATTCAGGGCACATTTATTTAGATTTTGTAAAACAACAAAAATAAGAAAGTAACATTTCGCTGTTAGCCTCACAACTATGTATTACTTCATGTTGGCCTAATAAATAAAATTGCAACAAAATAAGGTTTTTCTAGAACTAGAAGAATGTTTCAAAGAAATGACACCGAGAGCAAAACTTTTGATGAGGTTTCACATTTATCATTGTTTCAACAAAAGTTTTCTCTCTTACAAATAAAAAGCCATTGTTTGAATTACATTTGCAAATAAACCAGACATGCTCTTTCAAATCACAGACATAACATGCAGCCAACACTGTCAATTTTATTAGCTGACCTTTATTTAGGCAATGCATAAATTCTTGATTGTTTATGCAACATAACCAACTGAGTGGTCACGGTCTAAAAGCAGATGGTGGTGCAGAGTTGAAACTTGTTCTGGTTGTTCTCTAAGTTTCTGAGCTGTGAGCTAAGATCAGTTGTTCACACATGAATCTGAATCAGTTATGAGGAAAATTAGAAATTTAGATTTAATTACATTTCTTTCATTGTCCTTCCCTGATTCGTTTTTAAATTTCGATGGGTAAAAGCTGCATCTTCCATATTTTTTTAAAAAAACAATACACTTCAGAATATTAGATGAATTCTGCACGATTGCAAGACTTTGGTCTGTAAACTTTAAATCTTGTCCTGATTCCAGATTGTGTTTCTCATATTATAAACTTCTACTGTTTGAGTTCAAATGAAACATTAAGAACACAAGTACTGACATTATTTTGTTTATCCATGTTTGTGTGAAGGTGAAGGTTTATTGAGTTTAATGTTATTAAAATGCAAAACTGCACTGCACCACTTTTATTATGTGTAATAAAAAAAAAGAAAACAGTGCTTCAGCTTTTGAGCAATTTGCTGAATGAATGACAGCTTCACTATCAATGCACTTTGATAAAGCAAATTATCAAAGCTCTTCCGCTTCTTATGATCTTACAGAAGGTTCTGCAACACTGGCTCATTGTTACGACCAGCACAACTGTCTACTTTGCACTTTCAGTCTCTGCATCGTCAGGGCTAAATCACAAGTTACAGTAGGAAAACAATAAAATAATCATGTTTTATAGTATCTACCTTAACTCCCCCGCAGATGGAGACTCTCTAGGCAGCAACAACACGATTGAGACGGAAAGGAAATTTCCACCAAAAACAACAGTAAAAACAAGGAAGATTATTTAAACAAACCTTTGTCGCTACTAAACTTTGTTTAGGGACCAGGAATGATATCTATCAAGGTCAGCATGTTGCAGTTCTTCTGCAATGGGGTTTTTCCATGCATAGAAAAAGTAAATAAGCAACAGAGAACTGGATCAAAAATTAACCTTCGAATGTTTTCATTTGAGTCTCAGAGACCGCAAATAAAAACAAAAGTAAAATCATGACAACATGCATTTTCCTGGTGGGGTCAAATAATGAAAAGGCTGTTTTAGATCTACCAAGCCATTTTCTGTTTGTTTTGCAGCTAATAGAGGCATATTGCATAATAGAGCATAATTTGCACACTGGCCCTGATGCTTGTGAAGCTGCTTTTTAAGCATCTTTATGTGTGGTGTATTACTGAGCTATGATGGCACAAGTGTGAACTGTTTGGTGAAATACCTGTCTTCATTGAAAAGACAAAGAAAAAGGTTCCCCGCCTCAGCGGTTTAAATTTAGTTTTCCAGTTTATTCTGTGATTAGTTTATTTTAAACTACAGAGGTCTTCTAGAAACAGCGTAATGCTTCTTCTAATATTAGAAGAACGTCTAATATAAGAGAATGATACTGAGATTTGGTGTCTAATAAAGAACTAATTAAATGTCACTGATGTGCACTGTGGTGTTTAATGCTTTTGTTCATTGTGACTGTTAGAAAGAACAGGTCTGTCCTGCATCAGAAATGCAAAGTCATTCAGTAGAACTGTTAGAACTTGACGCCATGCTGAGACACTGGCAAGGACTAGCAGTTTCTCTTGACTCCTGTTCTTTATCCATAAAGTACGAAGTAGATACCTGATGCATAACAAGTTTGCTCATTGTTGGGAACATTATAGCTGCTAGAATTATGTCGAGGGAAAAAAGTGGATAAATCTTCAGAATTAAAAGGTGTGTAGTTTTAATAATCAGTACTTATTTGTTTGGTGGTTTGGAAAATCTCTTTTTATGTCTGTGGACTTCCAAAACACACAAGCTAGATTTTATACTTTATTGGAAAAAATTAAATACCATCACAACAGAGAAACAGAGAAATATACCCCACTTGCCTGAAGAGTTTAAGATATTATGCAACAGCTTGCCATGTGGACCTGAGCCCGCCATGGCTGGCTGAATGTGAAAGCAAAAAGAAAATTTCTGCCATGTAATGATGACTTTTATGAAACTCTGCTGCAGTTTACCAGTTGAGGGTACATGAAGCCAGAAAAATCTGCTTTATCAAACATTTAAAGCCACATAAAATCAATTTATAACACAATCACATAACTATGTTACCTTTAGTTACTTATAGAAAAACTTTGTATTTATCAAATACAACTTAAAAAGAAATGTCGCTTTGTAGTTCAGTGCCTTGAAATTTTAATTTAGACTTTTTCGGGAACTCTGCACAACATAGTTTCTCTGTTAACCCTTTAATGATGTTTTTACCAGCATTGCACTGAGAAGGAGAAGATGCTCAGGTGTTTGCTAATTGCTGCTTGCTAGTCTGAAGGAGCTGAATGAGGTGGAAGCTTGGAAACTGCAGCTCTGAGAAGGAGCTTTGTTCTTGAAGGCAGCACTTTGTACCCCAAGTGTTTTGCACAGCTGAATGGTCGCCATGGGAGATTGTAGGATTCCTCAAACATGAGGCAACATGTAAGAAGGCAACACTGCAGGTTTGTTTTTGATGATAGCATTTTGATAAAATGCTATCAAAATGTGATTCTGAATTTGAAAAAATAAATATAAAGTATGTCTCTCGCATTTAGCAAATAGAAACAATTGTGGTAATCCCAACTAACAAAGTTTAGTCCTTTTTAATGTCAAATGGTGAGAAAAAGACTCATCTGTCTTCAGCCTGGAAACAAACATCTACTATTGCATCTGCAAAACATTAAAGCTTGATTTTATACCAGCAGCTCAGCATATCTTTGCTAATAGTGACTCGTCACCGACCAATGTCGACTCTTTACTGTTGTTCTATCGATGTATTAATCTTTTGAAAAGCCGCACGTGGTCAATAAATCAACTAGTTAAACATCAAATTGTGTCGTCAGATGAAGATAAAGGTCCTGTGGATAAGACTGCATTCAGTCTGACTCGTAGACATGGCTGGGCAATCAAGACTGTCACTGAGGAGTTGCATAACTCTGGCTGTAGTCCACGCCATGGTTGACCTGGTACAAAGAAAGATCTGGGCAAAATCACCTCTTGGTGATGTTGTGAAATATTGCAGAAATGACACTCATGTTTAACCAAATATTTGATTTTTGCTTGACTTTCTATAAGCTTATAAACAAACTGATGATAAGAGAAAAGGCACAAAGAGATGCTGCACATTAATAAAAGAAAAGAAAATGTTCTAATAGCACAGTTCAGGTCAAAAGTTCACATTCTCTCATCTTTATGTGTAAATGTCATTTTTTTGGCTCATGTTTAAATGGTTAAATGGGCACAATGATTACATGAACGACATTTTTAATGAATTTGATAAAGAATATGGTGTACATCACTGAGTTATCGTAATATGGTGGAGAGGTTTGAAAACTCCAATGACTAAAGAGTGTTGTCTCCTCTCTGTCAGATTTGATCAAATGGTGTCAGGTTTTGTTGTCTTTGAGGATTCCTGAAACAGCAGAAAAACAAACCAAGGCTTCTGTGGCTGCGGAAGCAAAAACTCAGGTGTGGGAGGAACGCAGCGATGCTGCTCTTTGGGCAAGCCATAAACTCCACAAATCACATGTTGGCGCTCAATGATATATTAAATGTAATTATACAGTAGCATTCAATGACCTGAATAAATGGACAAATTTCCCCAGTTCAATAAATCTCACAAAGCATTGCAAAAATCAACATTTTGACATGGTTTTTTGCCATATTTTATGAAAGCTTAAGTCATATATCATCATGTTTAAACATATACAGTATGTGGTAAAAGTGGTGATTTGTGGCACTAATTGGTTGCCATAACTTGCAGGTTCAGAAGTGGTTCTCCCATGGACAGGCACTTTCCTCCGAATGGTGACTGGACTAAATCTTAAATATGTTGAGAAGCTCCATCATCCAGGGGAAGAATATTTCATCAGCCTGAATATAGTTATTGAAAGTGAGATGGTTCAGGTGTGTGACCAGGATTCCTCCTGGCATCTCCCTCTGGAGGAACTTAACGTTCAGACTTTACAGTGATCCCAAACACGCTTCAAATATAAAACAAGCTGAGATTAAGCTTCTAAAAAGGCTTTTAAAGTCCTGACTGCAACCATAATGAAATGGTTGCAGTCCATTTTGTTATGGAAAACAAAATGGACTGGTGCCATCTAGTCATTGAATTTAATTGTGCCACAAAAAAGGTCAAATATCCATCCAGAAATAAGCTAAAAGTTTTCTTAATAACCACAAAAACTAAACTGGGTTGAGGTGCAACCCAACAGTGAAATGGCAGTCACTCATTAGTGAACAATAAAACCCTACAAAATGCTATTAAATATGAAGGATGAAAAGGTTTTCGACCATATAGAGGCTCTAAAATGTGAAAAAACACTCACTGACAGAACTAAAGTAACTAGATATAGCTAACACAATGACACAGCTACATGGAAAAATAAATCTGTGAACGTAGGCACTTCTCGATAGCATCTTATCTTTGTAATTCAGTTGCTAAGACATTAACAGTATGACACAGTCACCTTTTGCTGTGATCTAAACTGTGTGCAGACGCTGATGTCTGTTATTCAAATACAGTTATCTCTGCGATCTCATGCCATCGCTTTATTGGTCAAGGTAACGATCGATCAATAATTCCCCTCCAACTAAACCACAGAAGTTTGTAAACCAAAGTTAGAGCTATGCATATTATCTGTTCATAAACGGCTGAAGTTTACAGTTAAAGTCTTGTTAGCATAACCATTTTGAGAAAAGCGTCTTAATATTTAATGGTGTTGCTATGTTCTTGATTAGCAGTTTGATACTCTACTTAATGCTCAGCAATAAAGACAGGCTGAAGATGTGGGAAAATGAGATAGTGTTTATTCTTCCACAGTGATGGAAGTATGCAATAGCCAGCGCTGTGAAAGTTTACACACTCTAGAAATACAGGAAAAATAAAAATCCTGAGTTCTTAGATAAACATTTTATCTTCTAATAATACAAAATAATAGTTTCTCCACGTTGCTCTATTGGCATGAACACATTTAAAAGCTTGCCGATTTAAAAACTCTTTCAGAGTACAAGGATACGCTGCAAATAAATTACAAGCATCACATGTTTAAAAACAACAAAACTAAAGCTTTACATTTCTTACTCCCAATGCAAACGGAACAAACATTTTGCAGGTAAACTGTACAGGTCACAATCCCCACCTTTCTGCAGATTTAAAACAATTTTGAGTGGCATGAATCAGCAGTGAGAACAGCTATAAGAGTGATTGAGAACGAAGCTGTTTATTACACAACAGATGCTTTTTTTTGCCCCTTTTTGAAAACAAAGGAGAATTTCTAAAACAGCAATATTTCCTCTTTTTAAAACACTGAAGAGCAAATGTTTGACTACGAGTCATAACTTTACAAAAATGTGGTTACACAGGTAGTGGACAGACAGGAATGTTGTTATTGTAGGAAAAAGGCCCTCTTCAAGCCAAGCAAACAAAAGGCAGATTCAATCCACATCCGAGCCTATTCATGCATTCGTCCTGTGCTCATCAGTATTTGCCAAGTTCACACTGGGCAGCGATAAAGCATTTCCAATTAGCGGATTGTCCATTTTGAACCGGTCCACTCCTGATTTTCAAATGGGAAGCATGGTCATTTGTGGGTCCACCTTTTTCTGGCTTTTCCTTTGAATTAATTTCATGCAGCTGTCATTCTAAATGAAAATGTCTTCATCTGCTGGTGGCCCTTTATGTGACGTCTAGTTGTTCTCTTGTGAAATTGTGGTCTAAGAAAAGAGAGAAAGGGAGAGGTGAATGCAATAATTTAAAGAAATGTAAGTCCTGTAAAAAGAGTCATTGCCCCTTACAGGTTTGTACATGTTTCAGATCAAACTAATTTTAATCAAAATGAATCTGACTAAATAAAAAAAGCTGTTTTCAAATGACTTGATTTATTAATCAAGTGTAAAAAAAAAAGTTAGTGCTCCAAGCATTTGTGATGATTGACCCTGAATCATTTATTTCTGGGGAGGAAAAATAATGCAATTTTATTAAATTTTCTCTTATGTCAGATGAAACAGGGGATCCACATAAGATTACGTTGATTTTATCAATCTACATAATATTGTTTGCATATCTTAGCAATTCATTTCATTTTGGTAAATGAAATAGGCTTTGGTTATTTTTGTTAAGGAGTCTCTTTTATAATGTGGAATCTTGAACACCTGAAAGTAAAAAAAAAATTTTTTTGCATATTTGTTAAAACCGTCACTATGTCGGGGAAGCATTGAGTGAGGCAGGTAATCTCTGAAAAAAAAAAATCAATCTCTGATTTCTCCTAGTTCTATCTGCAGAAATACACAACTCCAACCAATGAGCACAAGGGGGAGGGTCTTAGTGCTGTCAATCATGCTTATGCATGTGCTGCTTCTCTCCCTTTCCTTCTTCCCAACAGTTCCTCCACCATTAACACATAAAGTAACTATTTTCAGAAACTTTGTCATCTATTCCTGATTTTTTTTTTTTCAGATAAGGGAAGAATGTGTTGGTTTTTGAGATCTTTTGTTGCCAATATTAAATGTTGCCAGTTTTTGAATTCTATGAGCAGCTCTAAAAGTCTGACATGAATCTATCTTGGCTTTTAGTAGAGAAGCTGAATTAAACTTTCAAAAAAATGTGGTTCATAACAATTAGTGATTTTACAAGGGGAGCAATTACTGTTTTAAATAAATAAAGCAATCATTTGAAAATAGGTTTTTGCATTTACTTGTCTGCCTTTGTCTAATATAAGAATTGTTTGATGATCCAATTCAGCTGCTGCTCAGAGCGTCGGGTGTATGCTGGGTTAAGTTCATTGTGTGCTCATGCTCATTTACTTATCTTATCTGTCCCGTTTTGTGTTGCAATCTGTTGAACCAACTTTAAAGTTTATGGTCAAGGTATGCTTATACAACATGCAGATTACAGATAAGGCCGATGTGAAAGGCAGCGTGGCCAAAAACAAGCAGACAACATTCTAGAATTTAATATTTTCATGATTCTCCCAAATTAGGAATAAGCACTTCTGGGAATTAAAGTTAAATTCGTTTTAGCTTATCTGTAAAAAGATAAGATGAAATGGCAATGGTTTATGCATGGTATGTGCAGCAAAAGTAAGTGGAAATGCGTCAAAAGTTTGGTCACATTAATTAAAGGGAATGCTGTTTGAAGAGCTGCATCTAATGAGTGTAGCAAGAAACCATAAAAACCTCTCATTGTTTGTGGGGGAAGGAAAGTCTGGGTTCACCAAATAGTCTGCCGTTTTCCAGTCTGACACTTTTTTTTATAACATCCTTTCTGTCTGTCAGGCAAAAACATATCACCAAATGATCATGTTTGTTTTGTTGCAGGAATTAACCTAAAATCATCATCAGTCTTTGATTCATTTGATAAAAAGTCAATGAAACCCCATCTGGTGTTCCTGGGGTTTGAGTTGGATAATTCACTTCTAAAAGCTTCACTCTTTTGGCCTTAAGCTTTCTGTCTAAAATACATATGTTCTGAAAAAATAAATAATATGGCAAATTTGAAAAGTGTCTGCTTTTTCAATTGTTTTGCCTAATATCTGATACATTAGACATTTGCATTCATGTAATTACATTATTATATATATTTTATCTTCATTAATTATTTTTAGAGGATGCAAAAATACATTTTGAAACAAGTTCTTGAGGAATTTGCCAAGTTCAGGAAGAGGATGTCTCAAAAATACTTTTATCAGAAATTAAACATCCAGGTTTGTAGATGTGTAATTATTTTCATAGATTTACTTAAAGTCAGATTCAGACAAGCTACTCACATATGGAGTCCTTTCTCCATACTTGCTCCAGAAGGTCATTTTGACGGTGTTCTTGTGGCCCGTTCGCTGGTCGAAGGTCTGGCAGGTCTCGAACGGAGGACTGTACAGGTGCAAACTCACGGCGCACTCTGTGTGGCTGACGTTTTCCACGCGATGCAGACCAATGGAGTCTGAAACACACGGACATGTTTAGAGACGTGTCTCTGGAAAGGTGTGAGTCTGACACCAAACATCACACTCGGGGTCCATTTGCTGCACAGCGTGGACTTTCAGCAGAGAACTAAATGGTGTTCATTGTCCAGACACAACTAACTGGGAAGTAATGTTTGACCTATTTAGCATCACACTAACCGGTGTGTAACTGTTGAAGTTCAAATGCCATTTTGTGCTTTATTGAGACGTTCTACATCTGCATCTCTCACATGAGAGTCAAAGTAGGACATGATTGGTCTGCAGGACATACCTTTGCCGTAAGTCAATGCAAAAACAATAGAATGTTGAAAGGTGAAAAGCTGCAGTAAGAGCCAAAGAAAAAGAACCAGTTTCCTTTCTTACCGTTGATGTAAGCGACCTTATTCTCCTGAAGGATCCTCTGAGATTTCTGCACCATGTCTCCATGTGATTTGCGGTCCGGCCAGTCGAAGAGCGTTTCCTTCAGCTGTCCCTGCAACAGCTTCAGGAAGCAGTGAGAGTCTGTGTGGTCGTGGATACTACTGCAAAGTGGCAAAGAGCACACAAGCGTTTGGCATCAGGATGTGCAAGTGCTGAACTTTCAGAGATATGTGAAGTTTTCTGCCTATTGAATACCTGCAGAGAGATTTAATCTAAAAATATAATGTGTGACCTTCAGTGTTTGTGGTAAGACCTCATCACGACCTCTTGTGCAAAATTATATAATGTTTGTATTTGCTCACAAGGCGACTAATGTAACCGATAGCAGATGAAACACTGAAATATCTGACCTGCAGTATTTAAATGAAGAAGAATCATACCAAGATGATGTTAAATGTGCCTAACAAAGGATAAAAGAACAACTTTTGTGATTTGTATAAACTCACCTGCCATGTCCTTCACCCCAACAGAGAATCATGAGATTGAACTTCCCATTACCCTCATCAACCAAGTTCCTCGTGTATCTGCAGAAAACAACAGGGATCATTGAATCAGAAGAAAGAAAATGGCTTTAGCATCAACTTTGGTGTTAATTTGACATAAAAAAACAGTTTCAAGAGAGTCGCTGTTTGAAAATGAGATTTTGATGACAAAAATTAGTCAAAAACAAATGTTGTAAATAAAGCGGCCAGCGTTTTTATTATTATTTATTTATTTACTTTTACATATAATATTTAATAACTTAAGTATTAAATATTAGCATTCACAAATTTAACAATTTGCATGGCATGGTATTTAAATTCAGAGTTTATTTCGGAGAATAAATTATTTTGCTTAAAAAAAAACAATAAAGATATCTCAAAATCTGAATGCCGGCTTTTTTAAAAAAATTAAATTAAATTAATGTATAATATGTAGAAAATTGCATAAAGCAAAAAATAATACTGGGACTAAAACCACGAGTAATAATAATTTATGGTAGACAAATACAAATATTTATTAAATTTTTTATTTGTTCTTCATCAAAACCTAAAAATGAATTGCCCTTTGAAGTTTTTGCTTTTATTTGTCTCATAAAAACACGACACTTAACCCCCGGCTTGTAAAAAAAAAAGCCAGTGTGCGTCAATTGCGTGTTTTTCCGGTGTTGCTCCATTTTTTGCGCACAGTCGTCCGTTCCACGCAACTGCGTCGTGCGTGTCGCGGCAACACTGAGCGGGTGTGTGCCTGTCCTGTGTGTTGATTGGATGACCCCCTCCTCAAACCGTCATCCATCGAGTCCAAACGAACCCAAACACTATCTGCAGGATAAACTTCAGTTCTTCTCTCTGGAAGAACAGCGCTCTTTGTTTTAGAGGACTATATTCATTGTACCAAGGATTAAGCTCGTCATTCTCTTGAAAACTGGTCTTGTATGTTTGGAAATTAAACTAAATCCGAATAAATTATGCAAATTGGTTCTTTTTTTATTTAAATAAGGTGTGCTGGAAGCTGTCGCACTAGATGGAGACAGCACGTAGCTCCTTTCATTCAAAGTTTTCTTCATTTAAAGAGAACAAACTTTAGCTAAAGCGTTTACTTGGCCTATTTTAAAAACATTTATTTTTTTTTCTACATAAAATAAAAGCTGGATTATACATAAATCAAACAACGCGTAAAAAGGCAACTACTGTCTGCAAATTAATCCCTGTGTATATTTTTTTTGTTGTTATTACCTGTATTGGTCAAACTTTGAATACTTCATCCATTCGTGAGGCTTGCTCTCGTATGACTCCATGATATTTTGAACCTCCTCCACATTGATGGTGTCACTCTCGAAGATCTTGTGCAGAATTGCGATCAGCTCGTCCAGAGTTTCAGGCTTCACCACCTCGGTTTGCTCCATGTCTTCACTGCACAGGAGGATTTTTTATTTTAATTTTTCCCCTGCTTGTTTCACGTCGGATGAAAACTTCTGATTTATCTGCTCTGTCTGGAAGTTTTATAGGCAGGCGCAGCAATTTGGGGACGCGCCGGTGATGGACTGTACCACTATGGAAGAGAAGGTGAACGCCCATAGCTTACTAAATGAAATTCTCCATTACTGCATGTCAGATTATTTTGAAAATAACCGGGTGCACCTTTGTTAGATATCCCTTATTGTAAAAAATAAGCTTTGATTTTTTAAAAACCAATGTAATACTTTTTCCTTACATTGCCAACTTGAGCTAATCCATGAGTCCAATTCCACCACGTTGTCACAAACACACCCTCCACCCCGCTTTTATCTCTCTCTCTCTCTCTCCCCAGGCATTCCTCCAACAATGGGCTATGCACCCTGTGTTTGTGCAGCCTCTCATCGCACAATCAACAAACTCACTGTCCAAGGTGTTTTCAGAGAACAGACTCACAAACAAGAGGGGGAGGAGAAGATAAACGTGGGAAAAAAGGCTGAGAAGTAACAAATTAGGTGTTGCATGATATTCTCTACAGAATGAGGCTTGAAGTTTTTCACCTTGTAGCCACAAACTTGAATTTATGTTATTGTGATTTTATGTGAAACATAGTGGTGGTGGGATCATGCTGTGGGGATACTTTTCTGTATCGTGGACAGGTCAGCTGATCCAGAGATTTTGAAAATATTTAAATCTGAAGCATATTTTTTTTATTATAATGGCACAGTCAAAGTCCAGACTGCTTGTAGTGAGTCAAAATGTGGAAAAAATCTCAAGGGGTGTAAGATATGCTGGAAATTACTAATTATTCTCTCATGAGGGGGAAAAAATATCCAAATTATTCAAAAAGCCTCAATAAATCATTTGGATACATTGATACATTTTATAAAAAAGCATCAAGTCACTTTTTCTGCATCCATATTTTTCTGCAGCTCAAGCGTCTCCTTCATGTTTTAACTTGTCCGGCTGCGTTCACATTGTCCTGCAAGTAGTTTTTTTCCATTATGTGTGGCATGCTGTTGGAGCTGCCGCAGCTTATGCAACTTCATCATAAACCTATCTACAGGTGGAATCATCTCTTTCCCTCCCCTGCCAAAAAAAAAGGAAGAGAAAAAAGAAAGAATAAAAAGAAGCGGGTAATTATGGTTGATGTGTGGTGAAGACAAAGTGTACACTGTTTGCTTTCTGCATGTTGCTCCCAAAGTGAGATGCAGAATATCATATCAATGCTGCTTTGAAAGCAATTACATATTTTTTCTAAAACCTATTCAAACAGTTTGCTCAAATATTTTTATTTTTAAATAATTCTTGAATGGAAGTGGGTGGAATCAGATGAGCTGCAGCAGGAAAACATGCCTATTATTTTCAGTCTTCCGACATGTGGCACTGTGTCAAAGGAAAAATCCTCCCTGGCAGAGGATGAAGTCAGGCCACCATGTTTACAGGCAGCGTGAAAAGTGGAGAACTTTCTTTGAATGGGGGTTTGAGCCAAGTTTCAGGAACAGCTGCCACATCATCAGTCCCAGATGTTGTGCAGCTCCCCCAACTGGTTGAAGCGCATGTGGGGCGTTAGAGCCTGCAGCAAGAACTACCTGCACCTATAAAGTCATGACAGTGATTTGTAGGTGGCTCAAATGAAACTGTTCAACTGGTTTTGGGTCTTCTACAGATAAATCTTTAGTAAGCTTGCAAAGGTCCAGGCTCCAGTTCAGTAAAAGGTTTTCAGCTTTTCACAAAACACTTGTGTTGAATCTCCTCTTTTCAAAAGTTCTGCAGCTGTAATCAGTTTAGATTTTCTTAAAGTCTATTTGCAGACTGGGTTTACATCCATGCTACAAAATCAAAATAAATAAATAAATGAATGGAAGCTACAAACCAAAAACAGCTTTCAGAAAAAATGGGATCTTCAGTTAATACCTGTTTCCATTTGTAGCAAACAGGATGACAGGCTTGTTCTGATAATCTGAACTCCAATATTTAAAAAGAAATAAAAAATATTCCAACTGACCTCCTGAAAGAATTTCCATTTTAACTCTTACAGCCATGTGTAAATTCACCTGGATGGGTTTTGGGGGATTTTCTGGATCTCATCCATATACTGCAGGTCTTTTTGTCTTACATTGCCTTTGTGGAGACACCACGTGTGCATTAACTCAAAATAAGTTTTTCCAATTACCCCTGAGCTCCAGCTGACGTTGTTAAGCTTTTGCCCTCACCCAGTTTTATTGTTATTTATTTGGAGTTTTCTCAACATTGTTTTGTTATATGTATTGTATTAATCTAAGTCACATGGTTTTCAGAAAATCTGGAGATTTTTAAAGAAACTACTCACCTCACTTCATAAAGAGCTACACAAATTACGCTCTAGTTATATGTTGCTATTTTTTCCAAGCACATTCAGAAAGGGGAATCTTTTTATATAGATATTTAGATTTTAAGAACTCCATACTCTTTCTCATGTTGCTTTGTTATTTTCTGGTTTCTTTTCTGCCAGTGCACTGATTGCTGATCCTCATCATCTCGAAGTTCCAGTCGGCTTTATGTTGACCACAGCATAATTTGCCCTTGTTAATTTGCCCTTAACAAGACGATGCTTCATGGATCCATCTGCTCAACTCTGGATGATGCATAAACATGTAATCAAACTATAATTTGTTGTTTATCGTCCACTCAGTCCTCATCTGGCAAAGTTTGCTGCAGAGGTTAGGTTTGTGGAACTGATAACTATTATTTTCCTAAATAATTTTCTGTCTACTCCTTATATCTGACTGCCACATGACATATTTTGCACATTTGTTTAGGCTTAAAAAGTAATGAAAATGAGCAAAACAAGGAGACAATAAGAATTAGGCTCAGGAAATGCAAGGTTAACTGTTTTTAAAAGTTATGGCATTAAGAAACCAAACAAAAAAGGATGAAAAACCCACTCAATGTGCAACCTGAAGTTGATCATGTACTAAAAGGCAACGTTTCAGTTAACAGCTGTTTGGTGTTAAAATAAAACACCATTTCCCCCAAACTGTGTTATCTTTAGCGTTTTACTTAAAATGTATAAAAATGAAATGGATGCAATGATTGGATGGATTGATTGATTTTAATGTCCTAACTGTATAATTAGGCTCTCAATATTTAATCTATACCTTAATGTTTTCTAAATGGTTACTTTTGATTTTACCCTAAAATAACAATAAAACTAATGAAATAAACACTTTTTAAGAGAAACTTCACTGAAAGGGCGAGTCAGCGTTTATGATTCAGGTTTATATTTTCTTTTTGAAAATCTGCTCAACTGGTGTTTACAGTGTGTGTTCCGCTGCGCCCCCGTGTGGACAATTCTGGCGTCACGCACCCAAAAAGGAAATTGAACTAAAAAAAGAAAAACAAGAGTTTTAATCCAGCGCGGCTTCCGTAGCGAGAAGAGGCGGATGACTGCTTCTCTTGACGTGGAATATTTCCGTGCAGAGACGATGGAGAAGTAGCAGCACGGTGAAGCTGAAAACCACCAGATCCAGACGGGATTTTAAGCCCTGAAACCCAGTCAGGTCCGGCTTGTTCCGGATCCGACAGAACCCAGACCAGTAGAGGCTGAAGCCGCCGCGCTGTCCGCCTCCTCCCTGCAGCTACAATCATGATTAAAGCCATTTTAATATTCAACAACCACGGAAAACCGAGGCTTTCTAAATTCTACGAACATTATGTGAGTAACAAAGGCTCTTTTAGCCACTTTTGGTGTTTATTTCCACTTTCAGCCGCGAGCTAATTAGAAAAAAAGCCAATTAATAATTAAAAACGTGACACTTTCTAACAAAATCAGTGGTCTGGACTCATTCTACCTCTGCTGAAAGGACAGGAAGCCTATGTGTTTATTGTTGGTTTTTAGTCATATAAACGTCTACTCCACGATGCCCTTTAAGGAAAATACTGAATAATTAAAGACGTGCAATCCAAAGCGAGGCTCTCTCATTCAGCTTGCGCCAGAGGGTTGCTTTATGCTGGCCTTATGCTGGTTTCATCCAGCTGTGTGGCTGATGTGAGTTCAGTGTTTGTGTCACATGACTTTAATGACGCCCTTGTGAGTAACTCGTGCTGAACTCTAGCCTTTATTTCCTCTGAGGGCTTTGGCATGTACCTGCTCTGTTGGTAAAACTGAAATATAAAATAGTCTGGTTATGCAATAGTCTTTGCAGAGCAGGTAGTGGCGACTTCTCTGTGGGACCCCACCTGCGGGGCCCCAGCCCTAACAGCACATTCAACAAAAAACAGCAACTTTAATCACAAGCTTTTTAAGTTTAATATTATTATTTATATATATGTGTGTTTTTAATATATTTGGCTCTGGAAAAAAATTAAGAGCCTACTGCACTGAGAAAACCTCCGGGTTTTCTCACCAAATATTAGTGTTGTTTCTAAATGAACTCATTTTATGCATATAAAACTACTAAATCTTTTCTTGACATTTCAGATACATGTTGTCAGTATTTCATAGAATAAAAGAACAATGTTGATTTTACGCAAACGTATAAAAAGTAAATCAGAGAAACTGATCATTTTAACTAGTCTGATTTTTTTTCCAGAGCTGTATGTTCATGTTGGTCTGTTTGATGATAAACATGTTAAACTTTTTTTTTGTCATTTATTTTTGTATTTTGCCCCAAAAACCATCCAGATATGTTTGAGATTCAAAATGGGTTATGATTTTATTTAAGTTTTGAGGCATAATTTAAAGATTGTCAGAGAAATGAAACTGCAAAAAAATAATAATTTAAATGCAGGCTATGATGGTTTGTACTTTGGAGGCTTGTCTTGTGGCCTGATGGAAGTAAAATTAAAATGTTTAGCAGTAAGCAAGCTATAGGCACACCATACTAACTCTGACGTACGGGGGTGGCAGCATCATGTTGTAGGGACTTTTTTGCTACAAAGTGCTCTAGCCATAAGAACTATCTTTTTATTACTTTATTACGTATACAAATTATGCACATGTTGGTCTTTTCAATGTTAGTCATGAAAAATATTTTTGATTTAACCTATAAGCCTTTTACTCCAAAGAAAACATCCAGACCTACCTTAGATTAATTTACCATAATTCCAAAATTGGCACAAGAATAACATTGCAAATAATAATAATAATAATAATAATAATAATAATAATAATAATAATATCTTTTATGACTTGCTGAAAAAAAGCCAATTACAAATCAAAGGTCTTGAATTTTGGAGACATTTCCAGTGGTCAAATAGGACAAAAATGTCCCACCAGACCCTGATGTGTGTCTGCAGGGAGGAGGAAACTGCAGACACACATCTGCAAAAAGATATCAGCAGCTTTGCAAAACACAAACTGACTCTGACCTCTGTTTTTTGCTGTTGACCAAACTACTGACAGCCTCGTTTAAAACTAAAATAAAGCGTCCTATTAATTCCCCACCTCATATTTAACCTGTTTATTGAGGCAGACATTGATTGGTACACATTTGAGGAGGATCAGTTGCGACTGATTGGATTACATGAAGGCTGTGTAGACACCATCTGTTATTCTGCAAGCCAAGGTGTTGGCTTACCGTCTGCAGGAGGTTTAATTTCACACACTGTTTGGGCTGCTGTGAGCCAAGAACCATCTTCATTATCTGCAAAAGGGAGGGGCCGAGTTGGCTGCTGTGGCTGAAATGAGTTGATGGAGAAGTCATGAATGATGCGTGTTTGTTGAATGGCAGAGGACACAGAGGCTGCAAATAAACAGGCCACATTCATGCTGGGGGTTTAGCATCAGTATAGATGACTTTGCTTTACACTGGATGCTGCCTTTATGCCTCATATTTGTCACATTACCAGCAAATGTTTGTTTTAACATGAAAGTAAAGTGACTTTATTTAAATATGTCTATGCTTACTGTTTGGCTACATAGTCTAGTTATTATTTATAACAACATAAGGGTATAAAGCACTTTATTAGAATGCACTCTAGCAATTAAAGGTCAATTAGAGTCTACTGTATTTCTAAAGAGTTCTAATTATATTTCCTCCTGCATTAATGTCTTATTCCTTTTTTATTTTTAGAGAGCAAAGAGCAAAATCCACACAGTGCCTTCCAGAGTTATTGGACTCATTTTAAATGCCTAAAAATGAGTTATTTGGATTTGTTCTCCTCCAGGTCATTTTGGATGCACTTCTCCCACCGTGACCATTGACTATTTTCTTTTCCTCGCTTATTGCTCTCCTAGGAATGTGTCTGTGTGTCACATTATGTTTACATCCCAGGGAAACAGGGAGTCCTAAATGAAAGTTATTTCACCTGGATCAACTTGTAAAATTATAAACATATAAATTACAAAAGGCTAGAACTGTGTTTGTGTGTTAAGGCTGCAGAAAATTTGATTTTTATTTTAAGCTATTGCTACTTTACATTTTAATTTGGGGCATCTCAAATAAAAACTTGTACTTCTTTAAAATGTCCCATGCAAGATTTACTGTAGACTTTTACTGTAGCTTTTGTTACGTTAACCATAAACACGGAGGCAGCAGAATGTTTCACTTTGAATCAGAGTTTTAAAAATCACTGAACATCCTGATGAAAAATTCAGAAGCTTGTCATTTTCAGTCTGTCACTGCTGCTCTTGTTTGAATCATTAGACTGTAAGTACGGTTAAAGCTGCAGGTCACATGACCAGTTTCTGGCCCCCAGCATGATGGGTATTCGCCGTCGCCTTTCTCCTTGAGCTCACCGACCCGTTCGGCCCCCCAAAGAGTTATTTGCTCCCTTTGGTAACGCTGCCTCACTGCAGGAGATTTAAAGGTTTTTTCCGCCTTTTGTTGTCGGACTTTCAGTAACGAATCTGTTTGAAGACTAACTTTGAAGACTGACTTCAAACAGCTTAAAAATATGTTGCTTTAAGCAACATTTTCTCCTCTGGCGAACATGTGACATATGAATTCACTTCCTTGTGGCCCCTGTGTACTATTGGCATGTGTAATCACTTCTTGCTGATTTAGGAATATTTAAAAAATGTTTGAGGACTTGTTTGTCCAACAGCTCTGCCTTTATCACCTCTTTAGTAGAAATGCACCTATCAGTCGGATAAAAAATCTGATCACATCAACAGGCGGGGAACAAAAATCTCCGTTCATTAATTGCACCAGAAGTAAAAACTCCCACCGTTTAATGCATCAAGCACTATTATATGCTTTATTGGATTCTTTTCTCAGCTCAGCTAAACATCAAGCGGAGGTTAGGGACATAACTTTATCATTTAACCTACAGCGTATGTTTTTATCTGTGTTCCATTAAAAAAATACAAATAAGTTAAAGTCCAGAAATGATTATTCTTTGTTGAACGTCTCTCCTTATTCTCTGCAGAATGAAGACACAGAGCAACAGATCATCAGGGAAACCTTCCACTTGGTCTCGAAAAGAGACGAAAACGTCTGCAATTTCCTGGAGGGTGGATTGTAAGTAATGACCTACATGTGACTGAAACCGTTTGCATGAGTGTCTCAATGCACACAAAGTACGAAACCCATCTAGACATTAGGTCTCTTGCAACAGTAATTCATTATTCACTAACGAGTGGCTGCACAGTGTCTGTATGCATTTCCTCTCTTGACATCCTGCTGTTCATTTGATTGATAAGAGTGAAACAACAAAGTGAAGCACTTCACAGCAAAACGTTTAACCGGACATAATAGATTTGTAAAAGCTCTCTGTATTAGCAGGCAGTTGAGTTATTGCACAGGTTTTGTAAGGGTTGCAACATTTCCTGCAGCAACAGATTTTTTTTATTTATCAAACTCTCCATGACTCACTGCTTCTCATATCTTATTAGAGTACGTAGTTTCTTATCTGTACCTTTATAGCGAAAACATCCTGTTGCTTTTCACCTTCTGTTTTGTCTGACATAACATGTTTGTTTCTACAGGTTTTATTGGGTCAAACTCAGGCCAAAGTGCATGTGCTAATAATGTTTAACCTATTGAGGCTGATGTCAAGAAGACCGAAAGGAGTCGAGATAAATTTTTGAAAATGCATTTTCATAAAGTTTTAACAAACTATTGCCCATTTATCGAGATGCATCAATAAACCAGTGCTACCTCTGTCACAAAACCTGTTTCTAATTATTTATTGTGTTTTAATGCTTAAAACACATTAAAACTGATTCCAGTTTTTACCAATCCAGGCTTGGATTGCTGTTGGCCAGGAAAACATGATCAGTGCAACTCTATTTTTTTGTTAATTAACTTTTTGTTCTTTGCATTTCAGGTTGATTGGAGGATCGGACTACAAGCTGATCTACAGACACTACGCCACGTTGTACTTCGTGTTTTGTGTCGACTCATCAGAGAGTGAACTAGGAATTTTAGACTTAATCCAGGTAAAACCCTGCAGATTTGACATCGTTGGCTACTTGGTTTGCTTTTAGAGTTTCTTAGCTTGTTTTTGTTCATTTCAGGTTTTCGTGGAAACGCTGGACAAATGCTTCGAGAATGTCTGTGAGCTTGACTTAATTTTTCATGTGGACAAGGTAGGAATTTGTTTCGTCCTTTTATGTAATGTTTATGATTCTGTTTGTTCATCATGATTATTTATGATACTGTTGTAATAATATCCTTTAGTGATTATGGCGCGATTTATCGTGCTGCACTTGTCTGATGAACAATCAGATGTTGGAACATGTTACACAACATCTGATGGTTTTATTACAACCAGCTTCCTAAAAACAAGCTAACGAACACAGTGCTGATTAGATGTGATGTAATGAGTTCATTGGTTAATTACAGTCAGCTTAGCTATTTTTATATAATGTATGGTATTCATATTAATAATTTAAAGAGCCCATAATGTGGTAATTAAAGGCTTTGTGTGCTTTATTAGGTTCAGAAAACACAGAGCCTTGCAAAAATATGTGTAAAAGAAAAGAGTTTATGATGGTTTTCCAAATTTTTTGACAAATCCCAAATAAACTCTGGTGTAACTGTTTGTCATAAGAACTTGCTTAAATGGGCTGTAAGAGGTCATGTCGGGGTCGGCTGAAAAAAGGCCACTTTTTATTTGTTTCTCTTAACATGAAGCGAACCGAAAACGTACCGAACTGTGACTTTTATCTACTGTTGCTCCCCTAGAACAAACACTTTTGACTTCATGCTTCCTAGTTACACTTGGATATCTTAAGGAAATAAAACCTTAATGCAGCAGATGTTTAATTATTAAAAGCACATACTTTGGATGCACTATAACTATTTATCTTCACATTAAGTGGTATTTTATTACTGTACCTTTTTGAATGTCCTATAATAGGCCTGTGTGAATGTGTGTGTTGCCTGATTTGACTGACTTGATTCTAGGTTTCTCTTGAATATTTTGCAAACTTTAAGGATTTTAATTCAGAAACTCCCTGAAAACTCTGACTATAATATGCGAAGATGTTCTTTTGCTCGAACTACAGGTTGAACAAAACGCATCTAAGCCTTTAGTGTCAAGTCAGAGTTTCACAGACTAAACAGACTGTTTGCCACAAATGTGGTAGCGAAAGAAGTAGAAGAAGCTAAAAAAGATATTTCTTCACAAAGGCGCTCTGAAAAAACGTAGAATAACTGTAAAGCTAACAAGACGGGACTGAAACAGAGGAACCT
Organism: Phalloptychus januarius; assembly: GCA_902982915.1. Classification (NCBI taxonomy): domain Eukaryota; kingdom Metazoa; phylum Chordata; class Actinopteri; order Cyprinodontiformes; family Poeciliidae; genus Phalloptychus; species Phalloptychus januarius. Next base: position 7,138,001 of record CADWAE010000482.1, read on the forward strand.
GGTGCAGAATGCCCTTCTTTAACAATAACAAATCTTCCTTTTAGCAAAAATCACATTGATTGAAGTAATAAATATATCAGATTGGGCAAATTCAGGGTTCTAGGTAGTCTCCACATCTGAGCTCAGTGATGTTCGGGCAGAACAAAAGAGAAACACACACTTTGTTGTCCACCGTTACACGCTGCTACAAACACAGAGCTGCTTGCATCAGGACTTACCGTATGTGTGACTCCCAGCTGCTGCTGTCTTCAGTGTGCTGCAGCCAAACTGCATAATAAGGACACAGCCGATGCATTTCAGATGTATTTAACCTCTGCATGTACATCGCCTTCTGCTCAATGTTTGTATTCTTTACTGTAGAAAAGCAGCAACAGGCTACATCACAGACGAGTCACAAAACATGTTTGATTCAAAAAATTTGCAACATTCATCAGACACACAAAGTTCAAACAGCAAGTTCTGTTTGCTTCTTTTGTGTCAAATTATCAGGCGCTTTCAGGATACGGCGAATATTTTGTTGCTGATCTTTCAGAATCTGGTGCATTTTGCTCTTGCTGCTGCGGTGAACGAAAAAAATTAATGAATACACAATGACATCCCCCTAAATACATCTGTTCTTTCTCATTTAAACTGCATCAGAGCACAGGTCAATAGAAGGGCTTCAAAATAACCGACAGCGTTTCTGTATTTGCCAAACCGAAATGTCTGATGTAATTAACAGCTGCTGCTAACGTGGATGCAACTGGTTGCTATAAGCTGGGTAATTAGTCAGGCTATGTTGTTCAGTAGAGTCTGTGGGGTTTTTTTAAATATAGAAAATACTTCCAAGATGCCAGATTTGTTTGCAGGAGAGTGAAGTGCTTTAGCCCTCTTTCAACCAGCTGACCAGCAGTATGCAGCCACAGATTGGGGCTTTTTCTAGTATTTTTTTTACAAAAGACTTCAGTTTGCTGTCACAGGGAAACCAAATTGGGAACATTTTATTGGTTTTTATACCAGTAATGGACCCAGGCATCGAACAGAGAGGTACCGTTGGCTCACCATTTCCAGGAGCTCATCTTTCTTTGTTTGACCTTTGGGATTTGATTTGTTTATTGTAACTCTGTGAATGTGTCTGTACATCTTTTATATATTTTTTAATATCTCAAATTTTTAGCTTGCACAGCATTAGTGGCCTGTATTTACAGTCAAGAAACAGACAGAATTGGACAGAGACGAGCAGTTTGTCTTAGAGTTAAAATACTTGAGTGTTGAGTAATACTCTCTTGCTGCAGGTCCACCACATTCTGGCGGAAATGGTGATGGGCGGGATGGTCCTGGAGACCAACATGAACGAGATCATCACGCAGGTGGACGCCCAGAACAAGATGGAGAAATCTGAGGTGAGCGCGCCCCCGCCAGCTGGCTGACTGGCCTCTGCCTCCACACCTCTCTGAGGCGTTGTGTACAGTATGCAGGCATGTGTGTTTGCTGCACCCTGCATGCTTTCTCTCCAGCGACTTTCTGTGGATGCTCCCGACCTTTTCCAGAGTGTTTGTGCTCTCTTCAGCCTTCTCCTTCCGCTTCACTGCTTCTTAATGTTGATCAAGGCGATCAGGTCTATAAACACACATTGCACACATTGTTAAAGATATTCATGCATCTGGTGCTTTTGCACTAAGAGCACCACTATCCAGTGAATCTGCAGAATCTGTCACAGGTAAATCTCATATCATTCAAGTTTCCTTTATAGTATCTGGCCTGTTATTTTAGGAAAATGTAGGTTTTTTTGATGCTCTTTGTGTAAATATTTCCTCTAATCGAGTGTCCCTGCTTACAGCCTTGTTACAGTGCATTGTTTTTTCAGCTTTGGCCAGCAAATAATCCTTTGCTTGGTGGAAAATGAAATGAAACAGCCAGAGACAATTCAGCCAGATCATTATCTTTTCATTTGGTTATTAAATGTCTAAAAGGTTAATTGCACTAAACACAACTAAGAAAAGTTCTCATTTTAATGAACAAAGATGAAGAATGCTGGATGGCTGCTTTTTGTGTATTAGTCAAAGGTCTTAATTTAGTCTTTTTTTCACATTAATATGAGTTTCATATGAGTTTCATTGTATGCTTTTAACCTGACAGATAATCATTTTGTTCGATTGGCAGTTTGTAAGCAGTCTTTTACTGTTCTGGCATCGAGAGCTGCTCTGTCTTTTCCTTTTTGGACCTATCGTAGACCACAGAGGCTTTCATGCACTGACGCTAATTCAATCTGACTCTGTTCGTTTAAAGGTCAGCGTCTGGCAAACAAGGACGAAGCTGTCCTTCCTCCAATCTGGGGAAAGCTAAATGCCATAGCTCTATTTTGTTTTCAGTAAGATCTAAGTAAAAAATCAATCAATAAATAACTGGACCAAGGTTAATATTTCTTCTGAGTCCAGATGTGGTGTACTATAGGTCCTATCACTATCTGTGGAGATAAACTGTAATTACTTTAATCTGCTTTAACATTCCTCATTCCTCTTTTTCCTGACCCTGTCCAGTTCTTTCCATTCTTCTCTCTCTTTACAGACCTTTATCTTTCAGTCTACCAGGCAGGACAGGTAGACACAGGTACTGCTAAATTTACAACCAAACACTGTAACCGTAACTCAAGTTCTTACGTCCCCTTTGACCCTCTCCACATGGCCCTTCATCTAACTGTAAACTGACGTCACTAACATACAGTAGGAATCTTTCCCGACAGACCCAAAAATGCCTCAATTTTATCTCCAACACTTTGACAGCAGGGTAGAGTTTTGTCCCTCTGTACTGCCAGAAAGGCATCATTTAAACCAGAGCTGCTCTATCCTGATCGTAGGATTTATTGTCCTGCATGTTTGAGTGTTTCTCTGCTGCTGGAATCGATGGCAGCTTCAGTGGGACAATGAAGGATGACATCGCTACAGCTTTCAGACTACGGTTGAGGTTAAAGCAGGCCTGTCACAATAATCAAAAGATCAATTAATCGCATGATAAATTAAAACTAACTCAGTAATTTCCATTGGCCTGATTTATTGTTTGCCTTTTTTCTCTCATTCTACGAAAAACTGGATGATAAAAGTCTCATCCAGTTTGGTGGTTTGATCTCAACTGGCCCTTTTTCTTCCAGTTCCAGTGTTAAATTATCATTAGAATTTAATTATGCTTTATTATTTTGTTATTACCATTACATTACTTAGAACATGGTCTCAAAGCAACAATACTGCGGTGCTGTGGTGGCACAGCACACCCAGCCTGGTGACCTTTGCCCTTCTCTCATTACCTGCTTTCCTGTCAATTCACTATCAAATAAAGGCCACTAGAGCCAATAAAAAAAGAAAACAATAGTATTATTTATCACAGTAACGTCTGGAACAATTTATCATACAGCAACATTTGTTATCCAGACCAAATAGAACAGAAATGTCCTTTTATTGTCCCACTTTGGGATAATTCAAGTGTAACAGCAGCAAGCTAAATGCAAATTTAATTCTGCATATTAAAACTGAGGTAATACATATAAAAATATTGCTAAGACCGCATACAAAATAACACTGTACAGTTATTAAATATAGCCAGTTCAGATCAAAAGAAACTAAGTAAATACTTAGTTTAGCACATGTAGCAAAAAACTTTCAACAGTAGGTGATAGGAAACATTGTTACTGCAGTTTTACAGACAATATTGCATGCTGCTAAATTCCTCTAAGCCTCCTGGTCAGAACCAGGTTACTGCTATCTGTTTCAGGAGAGGTGGTTTTCAAACAAATTCCTGCAAGACAATGATTGTGATTTCTGAATGCTCTGCTCTGAATCAGCATTCCTGTCGTTTAGCGACCTGGCTGCCTTCCCGTCTAACACCAGTGTCCTTGATTCCTGGCATAGGAAGGAATCCCCATTAAACAAATAGCCTATTGAAACAACTTCGTGGAATTTATCTACATAGCAAACATAGCAATATCACACTGTGATATTTTTAAGCTTGTTTCAAGTGTCTTTCTCAGATAGTAAATGTACAGGACTGCTGATCAGTTTGGTTATTTATGGGTCTGTCGAGTAAAGATTTACTTCGGAGTTCTCTAACTGCAGTGGTTCTCAAGCGTAGAAGAAAAAGGGAGACTTCTTCCTCTATAAATGTTTAGATTTTCCAGAAAACCTCTAGTCTGCTGCTTTTATTGGAGGCTAAATTTGCCTTGTCGAGCTTCCTGTTGAGATTCACTGTGTTAGAGTGCAGCGCCTCCTTCACCCTGATGGTAGTTTATCTCTATTAGACTAACAACCTTCTCATAATAGCAATGATAGATGTAATAAACGTTGGTTCAAATAATGTTTCTCGACAGAAAATTTGTCATACAACTCAGTAAAATAGAATATCACTTTCTGATTGAATTACTAAAATGAATCAATCCTGCAGTGATATTCTGATTCACTGAGATGTGACCATATATGTGCACAATGTTAATATCCCTACTCAGAAATGTATTCACACAGAGAAATGCTAGCTACAGTCATATCTGGAGGTATTGTATCCCCTGCATTATTAATGGCTAAAACTTTGACACCTACATTCTGTAGTCGCGTGGTTATCCGAGCATCATTTATCTTCAAACCCAGATCCACTTTTCTGCTTCACATAATTCTCTCCCTGCATTTTTACCCCCACTGGCCCACAGTCGTCTGGTGGGTTCACTTTCCAAGCAATGCCGCCGCCTTTTTGTCCATTTGATGAATGTTCGGTGCTGCTCAGTACGTCAGAGTCGGTGAATGAGTAGTTTAGTTCAGTATGTCCTCACAGTTTACTCCTAATTGGCTCTGGTTGTGATGTCCATCATTCTAGAAATAGAAAATGCATGTGCATATAAAGCTCTAAAGGCATCTGAATGTATGTTTTGCATATGTTGTCCGTCTCAGTGCTTTTGCATTTTGTCAGCAGATGATTGTTGTTCGTTCAGCTGTGTTTTCTGTCCTGTGTCTTCTTGTGTTCAGCTGCTATCTCTATTAATGTTTTTGCTCCACTGGTTTGTTTCTTATCAACCCTCCTTGTGTGTGTGTGTGTATGTGTTTGGGTTTGCACAGGCTGGCATCGCAGGAGCGCCGGCTCGCGCAGTGTCAGCGGTAAAGAACATGAACCTCCCGGAAATGCCCAAAAACATCAACATCGGCGACATAAGCATAAAAGTGCCAAATTTACCCTCCTTCAAATAGCGGCAGCAAGATCCATGAACCTTGAGGTGTCAGCAGATGTTTACCGCGATGTTTACCAAAACTTCAGATTACTAACTTATCAGTCTGGAAGGTACTGTGCGATTTCACACTCCATGTTGTGATGTTATCTCCTGGGGTTCATTCTTGAGCAACATATTAAGTGTTTTGGGTTTTTTTCTGTTTGAAGGACAAAAGAGAAGTATTTATCGGATTTACATTCCTTCTGCTTCACTGCAGGTTGGCTTGTAGCATTCAGCACCTCCACTACAGATCTGTGGCGTTTTGTTACTGAAACGAAATGAGAAACCAACACAAGTGTTTACTTTAAAGAGGGAGGATGGTGGATTTTTGGAGGCGGCAGATACATTCAAATGAAGAATATAAAATATTTCCAAATCAGCCGCAGAGTTTGGATATAAGTTACAGAACGATAGTAAATTAGGGAGACTAAGGAAATTAGACATGCATAAATACTGATTTTGTTTGTTTTTCCTGATTGGTATGTGGACCATTTTAAAAGATTTGTCATGTCTTACGGAATGATTGTTAATTTTCTGCTGTGTATGATTTTGCTTCTTTTTCAACAATAAACTGGCAAAACTCAACATTTGTTTTGATGATCTTTTTTGCTATTAGTGTCTGTTTTACACAAAAAGTGTGCACTATTGTTGCATTTCATGCTATTTCTATGAAAAGGCAATATGCAGCTGGGAGATGGTTCAATGTCAGAGAAAACGTTGGAAGCATCATTACAAACAAATAAGGAAGAGAAGAAAATGTAGATATGTTGCTAGGCCGTTCGAGGCTGCTTGCAGCTTTAACTTTGTTTGTAGTTTCTCTTCTATATGTCCAGCAAATTGTTTTAATTCCCTCTCAGTTTAAATACGAATTAAAATGTAAAATATCAAGATCTTGCATTTCTTGTATTATTATGAAATGGCAAACGACTAACAACTAAGACAAAAATAAACAGGCCTACATGTATGTTAATTTATTAAATATCCAGTAATGATTTATTAAATATCCAGTAAAGGTTCACTGCCTTTAGTAGTTATAGTTTTACTTTCCCATATTCTAATTTAGTTTTAGAATTTGATTCTTCAAAACTGTAATATTAACCAGAAGCTGATGCTCAGATCATCTCAATTCACTTTTCTCCAACAGAACCTTTATAAATAAATCAGATCAGGAATATATAGACAACAAATCAGCAACTGTGATGCTTTACTTTCCCTGAGGTGAATGGAGTCAGGGTTTGTGCTATTTGTTAGTTCAAGAAGCTATTTTGAGTTAAATAAAAGCACATGGAATAATGTCACGCTCCCCAAATTATCTCCAGTAAACTTGTTTTTCTGCCTTCTTTAAAATCTTGTGCTGAAGACTTCGTATGCAGTCCCATATATGTCCAGCAGGGGGCGGTACACGTCTATAGTTATATCTTCCGAGGTTTACATGATCCTGCTATTATAAGAGACTTAAAGTCTGTTGTTGAGTTGAAGTTTCCAGATCAGTTTATGGTTCTATTTACTAAGACATCAAAATGAATACAGAAACAAATGAAATAAAAAAAAGTTTATATTTTTTATCATTATTGGATTTTTTTTCTCTGTGAAAATGTCACCCTTTAGCACGTTTCAAACTCGAGGCCCGTGGGCCAAATCTGGCCCACTATAGCCATTTTTGTGGCCCTCTGCTTTCTACAGGGCCACATACATAGAAATGTAGTATAACAGTTGTGTGGTTCAATGTTATTTTCATCAGTCAAATCAATTCAGTTTTTATTTATTGCTAATAGGTAGATTTATCAATACATTCTGTCACAACAGGGCCTTTGAGAGCATTACAGGTCAACTTGATGTGGCCTGTAATGAAAATTATTTTGACATTCCTGCCTTATAAGATAGAAAATAAAAGACTTTGTATAAATAAAATGCGCTTGGAGGTCAGACTTGCTCCTTTCCTGAATTTTCTGGGAGCCTCAAACGGGCCCCGAGCCACATTTTGGATACCCTTGATCTAAATATTTTTCCATGCTCAGTGATTCCGCTGATATGTTCTCACTTCCTCCCGGTGGTCTGCCTGTCTCCTCCAAAACCGCCTTTTCAAGAACGCTCTGTTCTTCTTTCTGTTCGTTCACGTGAAATGAAACATTAAGAACTCAGAGAGGTTTGAGTCGTGTGTTTCTCGAGCTGCATGGTTGCCTGGTGGGATAAAGTCAGACATGTGACAGAGAGTAAGTGGAGCTGCTTTCACTGAGGACTATTGTTGGCGTCAGCGTGACAATAAGCGAGCTCTGTGCTGCTGACACACAGACGATAAGAAACAATTACAGGTCAGAAGACACGGGCAAGTTTTCAAGGGTAAAGTTGAGTTGGAAAGGAAAACTGATCATTTCACTGCCATAGTAAAACATCAGCATAATGTCAAACTGGTAATTACATTTCTATGAGATTTTGAGGTGTTTTGTTTGACCATTTGGTTTCAATTCTTGAACAGAATCTGTGGGAAAATATCAAAAGTAACAATCTGACAAGGGGATTTATAAAAATTAGCTAAAGTGTTAGCGTAAGTGCTACTTTAGTGTTTGGGTTATCACTAGCATGTTGATGCTACACAGACATGGATTATTTGTTCTCCTACGCCAAGTTTCTTAAAAACCCAAATGCCTGCAACATGAAGTATTTATTTGAGTAAATTATTATTATAACAAGAGATTTGTTTGTCTTTCTACTTACATAGGAATAATCTATTTTTTTTCTGCAGTAACTTTTAACCCATGTGCTTTATATTTTCCACAGACAAAAAACAAAACACAAAGGCAGAAAAATTGCTTTTTTTCCCCTCTCCTTTATTTTAAAACTTCTGGACAAAAATATCAATTTTACACAGTTACTCAGAAAAAGATTGTATTTAAATATATAAAATTACACCTTGACGCTGACAGCAGGCAGTAGCTTAAAGCTAAGGCAATAATCAATAGAAAATATTTTATTTTTGAGTTCAGTTTCTGTTCATAACAGTCCTGGTTTCCTTATGCACATATACCACCAGACCTCTACAAGCCTGCTTGCAGCAGGAATACAGAGGCTCGTCATATTCTTTAAAAACAAGAAAAGGAATTTTCATTCAAGGTGGCAAATCAGACAAGCATGTGCTACGAACGTCCTGCGCAGTGCGCCTGAAGCTACGCCAGGTAGCAGCTAAAGCCTGCAGGCTGCAGCGAATGGCACCATGTAGGTAAAGCTTGTGCGCCCCAACAGGCAGCAGACAATGTATAAGGCTTGCTGTTTATTTATGGGTTTCAGAGTCCTTGCAAAAGGACTCTGAGGTCCTTTTGCAATTGAGGCTGATGCACCGGAGTCATTCAGTGCTGCCGTAGTGGTTACTACTGTTGGGATTTTCCTGTAAAGTGGAGTGAGTCCTCTCTTCCGCCTGTGATACCACTGGTTCCACTGGCAGTGAAAAGAAATTGGACACACAGAAGACCTGCAGAAGACAGACAAAATGACAATAAACTTTGTAGCTATAGCTGAAATGTGAAGTCATTAGAATAATCCAAGTCGACCATAACTGGATCTTTAAAGACGACATGTGGACCCCTTGAATGTTATCGTTTACATCCGGGACTTTCGCGCATGCGCACTACGCCGGAGGGCGAAAAGGCTATTCTTTTACATGCTGATACAGCTCATGGTATGAGAGAGAAAAAATGACTTTATTGTATTTGCAAAAATAAGCAACTGCAAATGATCGTTCAGCCACTTTATGGGACACTTACAGTGAAAACAGCCACCAAACCGCCCTGCAAGAGGCCGACACACACGTCACTCCAGTGGTGTTTGTAATCAGACACTCGGGTCAAACCCACATACACCGCAGTGGCAATCAGAAAGAACTGGAGGGTGGGACGCAGAAGCCGTGACCACTTTGACCTCATCCTGGCTTGAAGGTACAGCTGCAAGATAAAGAGGAAATAAAAATGTACAGTCACACCTTTCTCCACAGATTCCACAGTCTATATCAATATTTGTGATTCAGGTGTTCCTAAAAGCCATTTTACTGGTCTTTTTTTTTAAAACATGATAAAAAAAAGTAAACATTTTTATGCTTCAGAGGGTTTCATTGGTTTGAATACCTCAGAAACGAACAAATGAGATAAACATGGCATGTAAACATCTCATTTAGTGATTGCTATGTTCAAACTTGAAGAGAGCTTCTTTGTGTATCATCTTGATATCTGTGCTGCATTGTTTTCCAAGCAGAATCAGTTAAGCACATGACATAAGCCAACATCATGAGTAATTTGTGCAGTCAGGGTCTCATTACATTTTTCGCACAAACTCATTCTTGCATAATGAGATTTCAGTCTCGTCAATTCAGACTGTTTGTTATAAGCTCCTTTCAGAATGAGCCGTTTGAGAGTTTCTTGTCACTTTAAATCCAAATAAGCTGCGGCTGGCCACGTCCTTCAACTCAACGTTTAAACTCCCACGTGAAAATGGCTGCAAAAATATGTGCAATTACACAAATGTGCATTTTTAAAAAGCAGAAGTGGAGCTTCCTGCACCATTAGCAAGGATGGAGCAAGTGGTTTCTGGATGGAAGGTCAACAACCAAACACTTGTCTTTTCCAGCAGCCATTGTACAGCGCATAGAGCGGTAAAACCAGATAATTAAACGTTCTGGAGCTCAGCTGGGGTTGCTAGGTGAGGGGGAGAGTCTGCTGAGTCATAAAACATTAACTTATTCCCAAAAACTGGCTGGGTGTTTTTTTGTTTTTTTTTTTAAAGCACTTTGGCTGTTTTTAGAAGCAGTAGAGTATTTTTAGGCTAGGCAATGCTTGCCTTTGCATGATAATGATTATTTTCAAGGGTTATTAAATGTATTCTGTGCCCAAGCTGAGGTTAAGGGTGCTGCAAAACTCCGTAATGACCATGATGGGGACGCTAAAGCTTTTATTATATGTACTTACGGTAAGGAACAGCATGCAGTACATGGAGAAGGACGAGTGACCAGAATAAAAGGACAATCTATGAACGAGAAAAAGATTGAAGTTTAGTCACTTTTCTTTAAATACACATAGAAAATGAAACTATAACCTATCCTATCTGATAGGGATGATATCTGGACAAAAGCAGAACAAGCCGTTGTCCTCAGATTCCGACTCTTGATTACCTGAATGTTTGCACCCTGATGCGATAAGTGATAAGGTGTGTGGGAGAGAGCCGGCCAGCAGCCAATCAGAACCACTTCCTCTTGCAGAAACACCATTATGCCTCTGTGACTAAGCAGATACTTTCCAAGTGCTCAGACTTTCCATTTGCAAAATGTCTTTTCTGAACCAAACACCTTTGCTGATGCGTCCCGCTCCTCTTCCTGGCTGGTTTTATTGCTGCTGCACCCTCTGCTGCCGATCGTCTCCTCAACCTTTGCAATCTGGTTCAGAGTCCTTTGGCTTCACTTCCACATTTGGGTGTAGGCAAATTTAATTCGTTTCTCAAATTAGCTCTTCAGAACACAATGTCTCCCTCTGGTATTTGAAAGTATTTTTTGTTTTGACTTTAGTATTAGGCAGAAGAAACCTAAGCATTTTGGAAACGGACCACTAAAGTAATGTTGAATTAAACTGTCAGCTGCACATTCTGGTATCAATCTGATGCCAAGTAAATACATGGCCAGAATCTCAGATTAATACCAATTTGACACTATTTGTTAGTTTTAATATGTCAGAATAATGAACTTTTTCAGGTGTTTTTATGGTTTTTAGTTTGAAACATTTTGTTAAAACCAAGCACAGAATTTGAATAAAGGTTAATATTTAAAAACATAGTCAACAAAAAAAAATAGAAAAGCATTAAGACAAATTTGTTTGCATTTTTCATTAAATAAATAAAGTGCAAAAAATTCAAATTTGGGAGCAAACAAAACCTGTTTTGAGGCACCATTGAAAAACAATCCATAAATAAAAATTTAAAGACAGAATCAGAAACTAAAGTATCAATTTCACCCCACCAGTATTGATCCAGCACCAATCAATACCGACAATATCTCTGTGTCAATATCATGGATCAATCTGCCCACCTTTTCTCTCAACATCTGCATCACAAATTAAAATGCAGATAGCATATTTTCCACTTTTTAACATGTTTATATTCTCACTGAAAAGGTGGCAAAGTAATTTGTTCTCTGCTTCCACTATCCAGCATGTTTCAAATTAGGTTCTTAAGGCAAAAAAGAAAATTTATGTTAATATTCCCAAAGCTAAAATGTGCATTAAAGACCTTTTAAGCAGATTTTTTTTTTTACTGGTCGTTTTACCCAACGACACACTATTGTAACCTAATGTGGCAATAAGGCCTGTTATGAGATAACAGTCTGTTTCAAGGGTGGAAATTTACCTCCTAACCACACAGTTTACAGTCTAATCTCATGAAATACAAACATTTGTTTGAACTCTTAGGACTTTTACACATCTATCTCTAAAGTCCCTAAAAATAATTGGAAATAACCAACTGTATAACTAAACAAGACAAAATAAAAAGGTGATTTGAGCTTTCAGTGACTCAGAAGATGCTTTTTTCCCCCATTACATGTGTAAAAATGTAATGGTTTATACTCAGCTGTTTCGGGAGGGAATCACATGCTAAATGGTCATTTTTTAATAGAAATCATCATTACCACACCTTGAAAATTCCCATAAAATGAGTCGTTGCGCAAGTATTTTTTGCATCTTAATTCATGTTAAGTTGCTTTGAGTGTTTAAGTAGCTTTCAGTTATAAATCTGTAGCTTTGCAAAGGCCAAGTTTACAATAGTGTCTCAGTTTGTATTAGGTACCCTTCACAGTAGAAAAGAAAAAATAAAATTTGAAAGAAGCATGAGTGTATTGTTTTTTTTTATGTCAGAGACAAAACAATTACTCATCTAAACTGCTAATATCTACAGCTGGAATAAAAAGGATTTTAAAGCTCAAAACAACTAGAATAAACAAAACCCAGGTTTATCTTATCGCCACACAGTGAGAACGGTTAGAGGGAGAGAGAGGAAAGTTGTTCTGGTTCATTTATTTTAAGAATTTTACTTATTTTTGACAGAAATGCCAAAAATAAACTAAATATGATGGTACATTCCCACCTTCCCAGTAGGTAACCAATAACCATTGATAATAAAACTAATATCTACCATCTCAGATTTCAATTACAATTTCTCCAAGGAATTCAAAGTCTATTTTACCTCATACTGTCAAGATTTGCTTAATGAACATGATGATTTTGTTTGCTCTGTAGTCCTTAGAGGGAAAATCACACATGAGGTTCCTCAAGGCTCAATTTGTGGACTATTTTCATTGAATGATGGCCACAAATTCATTTTGTAATATCTATTCTGACCACATTTACCAAGTATTCATGAATGGATTGGTATGGCTAAATTCAGAAAGAACATACATTATTGTTTCTGGTCCCAAAAAAGGTGAGGTTAGAGACCAGAACTCAGCTGGATTCAATAAGAGCATTTAAAATAAAGGCTCTCCAGTTATTAAAGTTTTCTCCATGCCATTTTCCCCCCCCCACTACAAAACAAATTTTGTTTCATATTTGACGAATTCCCCACTTTAAAATGTAATTTTAATCAGTCTCTTTTAGTCACAGGAAACTAAATCCAAAGATCAAACCTCACCTGGCTTCGGTCACCTCAAAATCATTTCCAGTGCAGGTGAAGTTCTCTATGTATCCTCCAGTTTTACAGTCGATCTGATCCCACGCCGGTTTGCACACAGCCAGGAAGTACGGCCGCAGCCGGCCGATGGAGTATTTAGCAATGTCAGTCAGAGACTGGCTGGCAGCGCCTCCAAACATGCTGCTTCCCACGGCTTTGTAGACGCACATCCCCCATTTCCTCTTCAAAGACCGGTTCTTGATGCGACACATGTACACGGATATAAACTCACCGCAGAGGAGCTAAGATGGGGGGGAAAAAAAGTCACATTGGAAAGACATAACATCATGAAAAGGAGTCAGATTTTAATCTGAAATCTAAATCCTCTTACAACAATGAGTGTGAAGGGAATCATGACTCCGAGAAGCAGCTGGTAGGATATGGTGTCCTCTTTGACGGGGAATCTGATGGACTCATCGTTGCAGAAGAAACCCCGCTTGAAGGGGCTGTGTCTGGGAGTAAGGATGAAAAATGGAAGTCCAACTGTGAAAGCCAAAGAGAGATGAAGAACAGGACATTAGATATTATTAAGTTTCAAATGGCCCCAACTGATGATCAACCTTTCTAATTGGTCCTGAGCATTTAAGGCAATGCTCTTCTGATTGAGACTTTTGGTGGAACTAAATTCAGGAAAAGTAAAATACATCTCTGGAAAAAATTAAGGGACCACTGCAAAATTACCAGTTCTCTGATTTTACTCTTTATACGTAAATATTTGACTGAAATGAGAATTTTTCTTTTATTCTATGAACTACTGACATGTCTCAGAAATTCCAAGCAAAGATTTATTATTTATTTGCAGAAAATGAGAAATGGTCAAAATAATGAAAAAGACGCAGTGCTTTCAGACCTCAAATAAACCCAAGAAAACAAGTTCATATTAATTTAGAAACAACACTAATGTTTTAACTCAAGAGTTCAGAAATTTATATTTGGTGGAACAACCAGGACGTTTCAATGGGGCTCAGTGGAGTGGGCTCTTCATTTTTTCCAGAGCTGTATTTGTACCAGTCGGTCGTGGCAGATGGCCGATTGTACTGAGCCAGGTTCTGGTTCTGCTGGAGGTTTCTTCCTGTTAAAGAGGAGATTTTCCTCTCCACTGTCGCTACATGCATGCTGAGTAGGAGGGATTGCTGTAAAGTCAACGACTCAAAGCGAGCGATTATTATGGCTACGTGCTCATCCAGGAGGACTCTGCTCGGTTTCCTTTAAGCTAATTGAATAACTAACTGAGCTTATTCTTTGATTACCAGGATAAATTGGAATGTTTGTGTGATTGAGCTGAAATTATTTTCGAGAAGACATTATTGTTAATTGCCGTTATGTAAATAAACTGAATTGAATTGGATTAAACTGCAGTCCAAACTAGTTTCACCTTCAAAACCTGGTGTAGGTTAATGCAGAACCTGCTATATGAGAAAATAACATAATAATTTAAATGTCCTAAGCAAAACAGGGAGTCAGCCATTTTGAATAAAAATGTTTTTTTTTCAGATTTTGCCATATTTCAACAAACTCAAACTTTGACAGCTCCCATAACCCAAGCTTTACATGAAGTCTTTATTTCACACTGTGCTCTTCATCAAGCCTTTGCTACCAAACAGGAAGTTTGCAACATTTCAGGTCATCCAACTTTATCCGCTTCATTAAACAATTAAAGCTCATTTTAAACCGCAGCACCACTTACTGATCCAGATATTGCGAAGGTGTTGCTCAAACACACCGGTTCCAGATGTATCCGTATTCAGCTTTATCACTGCTTGTGACACCAACAGGATAGTAGGAGTAGATTTACCTGAAGTTTCACAACAACTGAAGCAAGTAGGCTGAGGTTGTTTACAACAAAATCATTTTGTAACCGATGTGCAACGACCACAAAGACCGACTGTGTCACCACAGTTGTGTCTCATCCAGGTCTGACTGGATGAGACCCAGGATGTGTGATCCGACTCGAACAACATGCTTCATGCTCGTCTTGTTTCATCTGATTTAAAACTGAATACCATGACATGACACCAGGCATTTCTCCAAGTAGCTTCCAGGCAAACCGTCACTGCCGCCCAAATTACTCCATCTGCAAGGAGATCTGCACAAGCTTATGGGATTATATTTGCTTTTTTTGTTTGTTCTTTTGTAGAAGAATCCCACACCATTACAAGACTGACTCTTTAGTTACCGAAAATTAGGAAGCTTAGATCAGACGTTTTCGTAATTGGCTAAAATTGATTTCAACAGGTAAATATCTGTGACATTTGACATTTTGGTGAATGTCACCCCATTCCCAGCGAACATTCAGCAGATGAAGGTAGAGACATGAAAAGACAACATGTCTTTGCTTAGTTTTCATTTTAAGGCTTGATCTGGGATGTTCAAAGTTTATAACCTGAATTAGCTTGAAACCCGTCATGTCAGCTATGTTTCTTCGTTAGAATGAAAAACCAGATTAACTGGATTATGGTGAGATTAAATCACACGTTTCTGGTTGGGTGACTTCTGAAAGCAAATGTTCCTCTCGGCTGTATTAATCAAAATACAATGGACACCATTCAAATGTTTACTTGTATAAAACTCTAAAACCTTGTATCAATTTCTTTCCACCTTACAATTAGGCACCAATATTCTTAAAATCTCAATAAAATACATTAAAGTCACATAAAATTGAGAAAAAAAAATCTTTAAATATATACTACAGGGACTTTTACTGTAATGTTTGCTTGGTTTCTTACTGCACTTTTACAAGGATCAAAAATAATTACAGAACAAAATGTTCTGTTTTGTAAACACAGGGGAAAGGGACCTGTTGGTGGAAAAAATGAGGAATAGACAGCAGTCAGCAGCAAAGCCAACCACAAGACAGTGACTAAGCAGTGAGGAATATCCTCAGGGAAACCTTTCCACAGCTCTCAAACCCTGATCTCATGAAACTAAATCAGAATCTGCAAAGGCTTGCTAGTTTTATTTCTGTAACTAGTTCTACAGCATGCGTTTTCTGTGATTCTTTGTCACTCATGCAGCTAAAAATACAAATTTATGAGAGAGGAAAAAAGAAAAAGAAAAGAAAACAGGCAGGGTGGGACTTTTTCCACCTTCCTGCCTGGCAGCTGAAACCCCAAACCTTCCTCTGAGTGTACAAACAGCATTTATGCAAATAACCCTACACTGAATTCCTCCTCTAGCTCTTCACTTCCGCTCTGAAGCTTTAAAAAAAGGATCAGAAAAACCAGGTTTACCTACCGAGGATAACGCAGACGACATCAAAGATGACAGGGATTCCCGAGGCTTCAAACATCTTCGCTGCTTTCGGGTTTGTGTCTTCAGTGAAAAGTTCCCTGCTGTTTTCAGGAGGAGAGACGAGGCGCAGACTTTCTGCCGCACATGTGTCTCTATTCCAGCACACAGTTAAAACACAGCACTGTCATTGTCTCTGGAAGCGTCCGAGGCGCTGAGTCAACCACGCAGCGTTTAGTTGGGAAGACGAACAGAGGGTGAAACTAAAACTAGAACTAAGTAAATAAAAAACCAGACAGCGGCTCACCCTTCCTGCTGCTCACCGACCATCATAACTGAGCGGGATTCCTTCTGCTCATCGGAAAATATCGTCCCGTCAGCAGATGACACATTTATCCAGATTGTCCCTCGAGCGCTTTGATTAGCGATGCCTTCAGGGGCAGCTCGGAAACCTCGGTCACAAGAGTTTACTCGTGAAAAAAAATCGATCATTGTGTCAATTTTTACCAATGTAGCAGTGATTATGGAGGTCCAGAGTGCCACAAGTCACTTTGAAATGACCTTTAAATGTTTGCTTATGAACAACGCTACGTTCACTTACTCTAGGTAATATTTGAGAGCAGGGTAAAGTACTCTAATTGAAAATTTACAATGATATATATTCTTGATCTCCAAATGGCGCAACAGATTAAAAAAAAGAAAATAACTTAGAAACAATTAAGTTTGAGTAGAAATAGGAAGTCTTGCTTCTACATAAACAGTTGGTGTGTTTCTGTGTCTGATGCATATTTGGTTAAAATATGTTTGTTCTTCAGTCTGAAATTACATAAATTATGACATTTATGTATTTGGTGTTCTTTTTTTTCTAATTTATATTCAACATGTATAGCCTGAATTATAATATTATAGCTTAAATAATTGTCTTTCATTCACTTTCTTAGAATATATTAAAAAACATTCTAGTTTTATCTATTTAATTAAATACATAATTTTTTTTGTAGATTTGTCCATTTTAATATTAGGATGTTTCAGTATATTACATATAAATGTTACTTTAGGTAGACTTTTCAATTTTCAAATGCCGTATATCAGCAGCCAAAAGAGCATTTTAAATCCAAATTATTCTCTCAAAAATATAATAATCTCCATTTAGTGACATTATATTCACACAATCAGATGACGTTTTCAGTTCAACGCTCTCTGGGGAGCGTCTTCTTTCTTGTATTTGAATTTCCAAGCTGTGCTTGAAGGCACCTCAGACAGAGGAAGGGGAGAAGTGGGCCAGGAGCCAATCAGGTGCCAGCCTTACTGCTACGTCAGCAGTCGGCTGATGCAGGTGTGCTCCTCCCTCTCTCCCCTCGCCGATTGTCCGATATTGTTGTTTTACCTCAAGATAGATCGAAGCAGTTTTTAAAAATATTTTTAGAGACATTAAACTTTTCAGCAAATTGTGAATTTTATCATTTTAAGTCACAAAAGTTTATTATATTCTAATATTGGTTTATAAAGTGGACACTGTGCCTTTTGCAATACTGAATGTTTCCTATGAATATACAAAGTAATATAATACTTTGTACATGAATAATCTAAAAAAATCTTATTTTAATTTATTATTAGCTTCATTAAAAAATATATATATAGTATTGTTTTTATCTGAACCAAGTTAAAAGGAATCCCACCTAAACTGGGGTTTTCTGACAGTTTATAAAGAATCCAAAAACATAAACCAGAGGAAGGTTTTAAAACTCTTCAGTTCCAATTAAACTTCTGGTTTAGGTTCTGCAACACGTTTAACAACACTTCCTTTTTTCAGCATTTTTCTCTTTATTGGAGTTGATTTTGCTTCCTGTGTGTTTATTGCATCACTCTCAGCAGCTCTTTTATCTGGCATCCTATTATGAATGTAAATGAGAGCATGACACATTTTGGCCTCTTCAGCTGTGAAAAAGAAATTCCTGTTATGCTTGCAGATCATGTTGAATGAGTTTTTATCTGTCCTTTTGTGATGATTTAACAAAGACAAAAGAAAATCAATTCTATTGATTCTGCAAACTAAATACCAATTCTGGCACGTTAGTTTTAGAAATGCTGGCTTAAAATTCTGTATGTGATGAATAATATACGTTTAAATTGATTGTAATTACTTTGAGATGCACCTTTAAATTTTTTTTTCCCTTTATAAACTTTGTTCAGAAACAAAAACAAGACAACAACCATCCAAATAAAGAGTAAACCACAGAGACACCGTCCAGTTTTTAAAACTTTTTTATTGTTTTTAAGTTTTTTTGCTCATTTTTTAAATTATTTATATTATCTACAAAGTAAAAGTTTTAACTTAAAAGTTACATAAGGGTCAGGTGAGAAGTGGGATCTGATCACCTCAGCCGTTATTGTTTTATAAATAACATTTCTCCTGTCCTCTTGGCTGCTTTATTATTATTATTATTATTTTATTCCCCTCACAGGACGTTTCTGGTCATTTTTCCGGTTTTTAGTTTGGTTAGAAACTTGTCTTGTAGTCTGGAAACAAACGCAGCACTTAGCAGCAGCAATAAACAGTAATATTAATACTGTCTAGAAGATGGAAGATTTCTTTTCCATAACAAGGTGCAGACAGAATACCGGTTCCAGTTCCTAGCAACGCTCTCTTTAACTCCTTCAGCTGATCCCTCGTACTACGCAGGATCACGGTCCAAACAGGAGGCGTCTTGTCCGTTAAACCTCTCGCTAAAACACTGCATCAACCTTTTAACATTCACTCACTTATTGCCTCGTCTGACTGGGAGGGGAAGGAGGGAAGGAGAGAAACGCTGATGTGAAGCATGTCGGGTGGAGGAAGAGGAGAGAGGGAGAGAGGCAGGGAGGGAAGGAAGGAGGTCTCTCGTTCTGCCTTGTTATGGAGGTTCTGGTTGAGAAGCGTGAAGCAGAGCGGGTCCCTCGGCTCGCCGGCGCCCCCTATCTACAGCTGCTGCTGATGATGAGGCTGCACTGCAGGGACGACACACAAAAATGGAGTCAGGGACGGAGACATGGACAGAAACAATGGCCCGATTCGGCCTGGTAGAACAATCCTCCAGCTTTCAGAACCACGCCCGTCTCGTTATGGAGACTAGAAAAGTATTTACACCTGTGGAAATGTTTACAGTTAGCGATAAACCAACATAAGGTAGAGCATGTTGGTCAAGCGGAATGAAAGACTCTGATCATCAATTTTCTAGTCTTGAACAACTCCTTCTCATATGGTCTGAACTTTGACTAGGCCATTCCAACACTTGAAAGCCATGCAGCAGCTGTCTTCAGTGAGAGGAGTTTTTAAATTTGAAACTACTGAAGACAGTAAAATAGATGTGTAAGAGAAAAAGCTAGTTAAAAACAATTTAGTTTTTCACAACTGATCATTTTAGTCTCAAGTTTGAAGTGTTGAAAAACAATCTGGGATGTACAAAGATAAGAAATTCAACATTTCACATTTAAAGCTAAGCACATTCTTGTTTATGTCTAAATAGTGTTATATAAAATATGATTTTGATGACTCAGACAATGTTTTGTTCTTCCTATATGTACATAATGGGCAAATATCTGTATAGAAGTGGATGTATGCATTTTTTATCTAAGCTGAAAATAAGGCAAAAACTAATTACTAATCAATTATACTTGACTTTTAGTCTTAGGTTTTGAAGTATAAAATAAGCATTAATTGAAATAGATATCTCTAATCTATTTTAATTATCACAGTAAAAAGAAAAATTAAAAGAACATGTTTGTTTCGCTTCACCATCAAACTTACCTATTGGTCCATCACCCAGAATCCTAATAAATCTGAATACTTCAAGCTGCAGAAGCTAAAAAGCAACTGTAGGATTTTACTTTGCAGCGCAGAGCTGCACCACATGATTTATAACGGCTGTGGAAATTTATTAAAGCAGATCAGGTTGCTTTACTGGCCCGTCGCTCTTTCCACTGGAGCGTATCTGATTATCTGAACTCCCTAAGGAGCCACAAAGTGTGAAACAAATCTGAAGGAGGAATCTGGAGGAATTTGAAAAGACATGTTTCATTCGTCACCCTGGCAGTTTCATCACAATCGTCCAGGCCTTCATTTAGAGAAGATGCCAAAAAAACGACCATAAAAACATCTGACATCAGTTAAAATCTGCACAAAGCTGAATGAATGGGTGCAGTTGGGTTTAAAACGTCTGCACAAGTCAAATTGAAGTAAACATACTGACCCAATGTGAGCATTTAGCATTAATTACCTAAAATAGCAGCAGGAAGGCAGATGCTACTGACATTGTAGAGAAAACATCAATCCTGTTAGCAGGTTGATGAGTTTACCTTGTGCATGCGCCAAGTAGGAGAAATGTGTAGTAGAGGACACCGGGATGGGGTTCAGGGCCGTCTGGGCCATCTGTGCCTGGGGCCCCCCTGGAGGGCCCTGTGTGGCCATCAGCATCATTGTAGGGTGGGTGGAGGCCGGATGGTGAGATGGCACGATACCGGACTGCATGTGGGCCTGAGGTGAACAGAGAGAGGACAGAGAGGGGGCTGACAACCTGCGATTACAGCTGCTGCCTGCTGGAAGCAGAGAGATGACCAATCAATAGGAAATACATGATTGTTTGACGAAAAACAATTTAATTACAGCTAACAGAGAGCAGAATGAAGCCACCATTTATGAACCTGACTGGAGTGAAGTTATGCTGCACAATGTCACTGCTAAACTGGGTTTTCATTACAGCCTGGTCAAAGCCTCAAGGGAACCAACACTCAGCTGAAAGAAAAAGAGAGCGAAAGAAATGGACAGACAGAAAGAGAGCAAGAAAAGGAGAAGAAGGAGGAAGAGAAAGAGAGCAAGAGCAACAGGAAGAGAAAAGGACAAAGAAAGAGAAACAATAGTGAGAAAGAAAAAGTGAGAGAAAGAGGAATAAAAAATAGCAAAAGAAAGAGAAAAAGAGAGAGACGGATAGAAACGGAATAAAGACGGGAGGCAGAAAAGGAGACGAGGAAAAACAACAGGAAAAGTGAAGTGTCAACTAAAGGCACTTCACTAAAGTTGATCCATCAGAGAGGAACACTTGTTAGTTTGTCAGAGAAATATAAAAAACATCCTCCATTAATGTTTCCTGCAGAATCAGCACTAAATCCACCAGAAGCTTGAAAAGCTGCCGGTTCTGACCCGGGTTGCCCCGGCGACCCACCTGCTGCACGTGGGCCATGTGGTTGGGGTTGTAGCCATGCTGCACCTGCTGAGGGTGGATGTAGACGGTCTGCTGGGCGGAGGGGAACGACGCCTGGGGGGACTGAGGGTTGGGCGTCATGGAGGGGGGCGTCGGGGCCAAGGCCGAGTAGATCTGCTGCTGGGGCGGCGCGTTGGACAGATGCAGGGCCTGCGCTGCTGCTGCTGCTGCTGCTGCTGCTGTGAAACACATCAGCGGCGTGAACAGTGTGAACCGACTCAGCTCATCTTTAGGGGAGACAATCACCTGCTGCTGCCTGCTGGTGCTGAGGATGCTGGACCGGGCTGGCTGCAGGGTGGCTCGGCGGGCCCCCGTGCTGCGGAGGGCCGCCCTGCTGGCCTTGGCCTGTAGGGGTGGCGGAGGGCTGCGGGTGCTGCGGGTGAGGGTGCAGGGTGGCACTGGGGTGAGGGTACTGCTGAGGCATCGGCCCTTGAGACACTGAGGCAGCAAGAGGACAGAATCAACACTTCCTGTTGGCTCTCAGTGCAGCAAAACATTAATCATGTTTTTTTTTTTTTTATTTAACTTCATGTTAACTTCTGTTGATTCAAATTCTTCAGAGTTATTGTAGATAATAATGGCTGTTGGCAGGAAAGATCTCCTGTAGCGGTCTGTGTTACACTGAATTTGAAGAAGCTTCTAACTGAAGACACTCATAATTTAGGTAATGTCAAAGGGTGAAGATCATAACACTGCTATTTTTACCAAGCATAATCATACGTCATCATTTTGTCCCAGCCCACGCCTACTTACCAGTGAGCTCATATCAAGACTGACAGCTGCTACTCACCATACATGGTGTGTGTCTGCTCCGGGTACTGCGTAGTAGAAGAAGAGACGAGGCTGGGCTGGCCGTGCGTAGGAGGGCCCATCATCCTGGCGCTGCTCTGCATCACTGGACTGAACATGTGCTGTGCCTGGAGGACAAGTGTTAGCGGTGATGAATGGCGCCCGGCGCCCAGAAAAGAGCCTCCTCTAAAAGCTTGATGTGCGAGTCTGCACCTGTGACTGGTAGTGTGTCATCTGCTGAACGAGCGGCTGGCTGGTGAACTGCTGCGGGCTGCAGGTGAAGTACTGCGTCGAGTACGCGGGGTTCGGTGCTACGATAGGCGGCCCTGCTGCGGTCGCTGGGTGCATCATGGTGGGCGTCCCGGGCGGGTGGTGCTGGTCAGACCTCTGCTGGGGCATGTTGGGTACTAACGATTCATGTTGGTGGATTATATGGAGAAAAAGATTATTGACCTATAAACCAAGTTAAATTAAACAAAAAAATAAATGTTTTAAATGATCATAGTTTAGTAGAGTGACCAACATGTGGGGACCAGTCTTGTTTAGTTCGTTTTAGGGAACTAAACAGCTTAAAAACCTTCAGTTTCAGTTTGATTCAAGTGAACTCTGGTGCGGTTCGAATGCATTTATGAACGCCATGCAGACTGGAAACCACTCCAAAGGCAGGAAGTAGACTGCAGTGCAGGGCATTTTGGGTAAGTACAGCCAAAACAAACTGCTCTGTCTTTGACAAAGGAGAACTGCTACAACCACTAAAATCTGACGCCACTTCACTTTTGTTTGCATTTTGTGAAGAAGGAAGTTGTGCTCATGTTTTCTTTGGGAGTTTTTGTGTTGTTTCGCTCATTAGTTGTGGTGCAGCGCCACCACAGGCGAAGGAGGTGAACAGATTTTTCAAATAGTTTGACACAATGCAGTGTAAAAGCAAACCGCACCAGATGAAAATGCATCAAATGTTGCAATTTTGATCCCCATTCAAACCGAGTCCACCGGACTATCAGGTGTGAAAACATCCTAATTTCCTAATGTATGATTTTACTGTTAATGCTTTAAAAAATGAAAGAAAAAAAGAAAAAAAATAACCTTAATCAATTACTAATATCCGGTATAAACAAAAATAAACTAACAACTGATGTAAAAATGTCAGAAGTTGCTCAACCATTTCCATGTATTAGAAAAAAAATCTGTTATTTAAAAAGCGGAAAATGCTTATAATGTTTAGAAACAGACAAGCTTTATGGCTGGAGACACAAACTAATGGAACGAACAGACTGACAACAAATTTGTAAGAGCAGGAAGTGGTTAAAAAATAAAGAGAACAGCAAAAAAAGCAGGGATTATTCTCACCTTTACCTGATCTGTAAGGTTTCGACTGGCTCACTGCCATATGAGGCATTTGGACCTGGTACACAGCTGGAGACTGGAAGGAGGGAGGCGATTGGAGAAGAAAAAAATGTTTATACTTTATGTTTTCTAGCAAATGTGAAATAGAAAGTTAATCTAAATAAATGAATTTTTGAATTAAAACGTAAAAGGTTTTGTAAAACCCGTTTTCCTGCTTGGAAATATCCCCTCAACATTTAAAAATGCATCTCTCTTACCTTGGGTCACATGCATTTTCTATTATAAAACTGTGTCACAGTTATGCTAGCCTACACGCCATTATTTTCAAACGATATACAACATGCATTCCTGTCGTAAGGTGCAGTGCCGCAAAAAAAGAAGCTTGAGAACCTTCTTGTTTTGGGTTTGTTGTTAACAGAATAAACCAACAGAAACAGGATGATGTTAAAGGTCCGTCTGTGATGGCGGCTCAAAGGAATTGCAATAAGAAGTTGGCAAACCAACATCTGATGGCGTTAATTCAACAAGCAAGCAAAATGATCCAAGTACAGATTGGGCTTACATAAAATGAACAAAAACAAGGGTTGAAAAAAATGTAGAAATCTTAGAAAAATTCACAAACCTTCCATATTATGCTTTTCTAATGGAGCGAGAGAGAGAGGATGAGGAGGAAGAGCAGGGGGAGAGAAGGGAAAAAGAACCACTCTTTAGTTGTTATTGTTTGAACTCGTCTGATGTTGGATCACCAAGTTTTTCTTAAAGCAACACAAGATAGATGACATCACATATAACCAACCCTAAAAAGTGTTCTAAGAACCCCAACACTTATTTTGCTCTATTTGTACAAATAAATTACAAGATTGTAACTTTGTTTTTTTTATACGTTTCTGAACTTTTTTGTACCTTAAGTTAACATCAAAACCTATCCGCGTGTGTCAGCGATGATTCACAGATGCACAAACTTCAAAGGGGAGTTATTTTAAAAAATTTATGTTAAATAAATTAAAATCCTCTGATTAATCTGTGATTTATTGCTACAATTTGCCTCTCTGGTCAGCTCGTACTTAAATACTCCCATCTTACTCCTCATAGCTTCAGAACAATTAACACATTTTTTATTGAAGTTAAGATTCAAGACAAGATGCAATAAAAATGCTAAAATCTCACATATGATTAAATTCTGTTCTGTAATATCAATTTTGCACCACAGGAAATGGCAATACATTTCCTGTGGTTCTGATCTCCATTTGAATCAGTTCATTCCTATAAAATATGACAGATTCTGAAAAATGATCTTCTGCTGGTAGGTATTATTTACTGAAGTCATATAATCTAATTTAATTACAGCAGGATGTGAGTAGAACAAAGGAAATACCTGAGTTGTTGGTCACCAGAGTAGCTATGGCTACAGAGCGAAATGACCTGCACCTGTTGACAACTCCTAAGGTAACTTTTATTTATAACTAATAAAAGCAGATCCAACAGTTGTAGCACGCAGGTGTGTGTCTCACCTGAACGCCGGGGCTGACTGGCGTCAGCGGATACATCTGAGGGAAGCAGCCGTAGACTGCCGGCGGCTGCTGAACCACGATGGAGGGGCTGGGCTGACCCTGAGGCCGAGGAGGCGTCGGGGTGTTGGCTGGCTTAGGCTGAAGAAAATGAAAAGACGAAAAACAGAAAAATGAAATCAGTTTGTGATGCTTTCTCTGGAGTCACTGGGTGACTTTGATACATCTAGACATACTGACCTGTGTGTTAAACCTGGGTTTGAATTCGTTAGCATTTGGGTTCAGGGTTGATTTTCTTACTTGACTGCAGAAAAACAAACAAAATGTTGAAGGATCAGTCAGGTCAAAAATGCTTGTTTTCGTCTGCAGAGCAAAAATATATCAAATGGAAACATCTTGTCTGCTGACCAGTTTTCAGTTTAATTGACAGCAGAAGATTGGTTCAGATTGGTTAGAAATGTTAAAAAAAAATTTACTATTAATTAAACTGATTAATATTTGGATAGCAAAAGGTGCTTAATCAGAGATTTTTATTAAAGAATTTGAACCAAGTGAAGCTAAAACGACACCACTCAAGGAGCTCTGGGTAAAACATATTTACAAACTCAAGTGCAAAATGTATGTATTGTTGTACATTTTCTGATTTAATTTCTGCTTTGAATGCCCTTTTTGAGTCTAACAATTAATCGATTACTAAATCAGTTGACGATTGTTTCAATAATCGATTCGTCATAAGTAATTCGATTAATTACTCACTCTTGGACCGCCTCCTTCTTCTCCTCCTTCTCTTCATGTTTGGGTCCACTCAGCATGGACATGGCGGTTGTCTGAACTCCTTGTGATGTCACATCCTGCCCTCCTCTCTTCTGCTCTAAGGCAGATGGAGACGGCGCAGCGGGGCTGCCGGGTTTACTGGCGGATGAAGCAGGCGCGGCTCCGGAGCCGCCAGCAGCCAGCCCGTCCTCGGCGCCATCTCGGCCCGCTGCGGCGGCCTTGTCCAGGGAAAGATCTTTAGGCTTGTCTGATGAGTCTCTGACTGGCTTGGTCATCTGGTCAAAGGCGGGGTCTGGGCTGGAACTGGACTGCAACTGAAACAGGTGCAACAGATTTCCATGATGCAATCTGGCTTGGCGACTTTAAACTAGGTTTTTGTTGAGTTTAACAAGGATACTTACTCTAAAATCTACACTAAATTTCTTTAAATTATCTATTTGTTTTCTGTGGTCGGGCACCATAGAAGGAGGCCCTGGAGAGAAATGGAGTCATTATTTCAATAATGAGAAAATACATTTCTTTCAATATATAAAAACCATCTATATGTCTAATAACAATAAGGTACCTTTACAGACTGGTCTTGCGATGCTAGGGGAGTTGTCCAAAGGCTTAATGTTCTCATTATTTGCTGAGGGAGACGACTGTCTCGTCTCCTGGACACGACATTCTTTACCTATAAAGATTTAAAAACACAGGAGAGAAAGTTTGTCCAAATATTCATACTTGTTGAACTTTTCTCACATTGTGTGAAATCTCATTCTAAAAAATAAGAATCTGAAAAGTGTGGTGTGCATCTGTTATCAACCCCCTTTACGCCAACAGCCTGAGTCAGATTTTAAAATGGGCCAACAGCAGCAGTGACCAAGGCAGTTAGGAGGGGTCTCTTTATTTTTTGCTGACTGCATGTTGTACAAAAACTCACAGGCTCATTCCAGCTGTGGAGTTTTAATGTGGTGGGATTTGCATTCATTTAAAATAAAATGTTTTTGGGTCCAACATACGTTTTAAACCAACCAGTTCAGATCTACGGATGTCTGTAAATTGAATCGTTAGAAAACATTTTATGGGATGCGCACAGCAAGCCTGGCTCCAGCCCAGGGGCCCTAATGCTTCTAAATCCGGCTCTGCCAACAAACCCTATATGAACTTTCAAATAACCAAGAAGCTGGTCAAGGTTGCTGGTTGCTTCCAGCTGTAGTTACGCTTCAACTTTGAACTAAATGTCTCAAACTTTGTCTTTGAAATTCAGTCTCACCATCCCCTGATGGAGAGACGACCATGTTGGGGGCGGGGCTAGCAGCAGTAGGAGAGGAAGCTGACGTCAGCGTTGTAACAGTTTCTATGGGAGCCGCTCCTGTTTGGGGCGAGGAGAGAGAGGAAGAGCCGGGTGAGGCACGGCCCACGTTGTTCTGTCGCGGAGATCGAGGTCTATGAGCTGAGAAGAGAAAAAACAAATAAAAACATAAAATTACTCCAAGCATAAGCATAACGGAGCAGCCTTAGAATCAGGACATCCAAACAATCTCTAAAAGTAAAGAAAAACGGCCTACCTCCACTGACCACTGAAGACCAGGTTCCTCCAGAGGAGTTACTCCTGGCTGGCGGCGTTGCCAAAACGTCTCCAGGTGGATTGTGGGAACCCAAGTCCACTGCGGTGGAGCTGATCCGCGACGGCGGCACTCTGTGAGCACGAGGCGTTCGCTGGGATTTAGGAGACATCCTTGGAGGACCTGTGGACGAAGGACCCGTCAATCACAGTAAATACACACTCATCTGTGTCAATGTGAACCCAGATGTAAATATCACATCAAACAACAAGGACATGCGTGTTAGTAAAGAACAAAGTTTAATGTGACAAAAACACCACAACAAGCCTTTCAAAGCCCAAATAAGTGAAGTAGGAGATGAGAAACTACATGAGTGGAAAAGAGCAGAGGGAGGAAGACAGAAGAACTTCAATGGAAACCAAACAGATCCATGGATAAGAAGACATGAACAAAGCTGTGCAGTTAATTGGACCATGATATAATAAAATATCAGTTCCTAAACTGTGTCACTGTTCATCCTCAGGATCAATATTTCATATGTTCAGGGAAAAGATGGACAAAGATAAAAGTATGCGGTGCCTAGTAAATGTATTCATACCCTGAAACATTTCCCAATTGTTTCAGGGATATGAGATGATATGAAGCTGTATTTGTAGTAGCAGGTGTTTCTACAATGTATCGACTCAGATGAGTATGGCATACTTGTCGGATATTTTTTTTGGGTGGGAGAAGTGATGTACGCATATCAATAAAATACAATAAGTATTTTTAGAGCAGTTCAATGGTTATGAATACTTTAGAGCAGAACCATTCTTCCAGAGCAAGTGTTTTTCAGCATCATAAGTTGCTTTTATCTTTTCCAAAGTTACCAAGCAAATTAAAGAGTTTCGTCTTGGCAAGTGAACCAAACACAAACTCGACTTGAAGTCGGAGATCAGACAGCTAAACTGACGAAGGACTTGGCTGGTTTTGGACAGACACTGTGGAGCCATATTTAAGCTCATAAGTTGGAAACAGACGTATTCAGGTTACTGAAAAAACTTGGTGCCTCACTCACATGTTCTCTTTATGTGGTTAAAACAACAAAGGCGCGGAAAACACAGCACACACACACACACACACACACACACACCCACATGCCGAGGAGAAATTGCCTCACACACCGATAAGGAGTCACAACCAAATTATTGATAAGTTAAAATGGGAGTTTAAGGTCAGACCCCAAATCAGAAGAAGCAATTTCCAGATGTTTTTGTTCCAAAAAACACCTGGGCAAATTTATCCATGGAAGGATTTTTTTTATTTGTTTTTAAGCTTTAGGAAACGTTTTTACAACTTTTATAATTCAAATTCAATTCAACGCCAAGGTCGGCCCCTCAACCTCCATCTCATGCCTTTGCCCAGGTGGGCTCAACCTATGTGGATACCTTCTGAGGACATGCGTTTGGGAGTGGAGGCTGCTGATGTGGGGCCATGTTGAGAAAAGGAGGATGAAGAGGAGGGATAGGAGGGGTGAGATGAATGAGAGGGAGGTCTGGAAGGCCGAGAGGGGGGCCTGGAGGGTGGCCTGGTGGGCGTGGTTGCCCGGGGAGGCAAGTAGGAGGGACCAGACTGGTAACGAGAGGGGGGACGAGAGGAGGGAGACGGACAGGGTGAGGGCCAATGGGATGAACCTAAAAAAGGCAAGGACAAATGATCAAGGATGACAAAGAGAAGGAGAAAACACAAATGTGCAGCAGCAACAGGAAGGAGAGGAGTTAATAAACATAGCAGCAAAACGGGAAGTTTGATTTAAACAGGAGCAAATAATAAAAAGCAGAAAATAATTTTTAACTGAGGGAACAAATAAAATATTCCAGACATTCAGATCTCAAGTGGACATTTTCACTCTTTCTACATGAACAAAAACATGCAAAACCTTTTATCTGAAAAAACGTAATTAAATCTTGGTCAGGTCAATGTGGCATTTCATCATGAGCTGGTAGAGGAGTCGGTTACTGGCTTAACGTCCTGGCAGCATTTTAAAAAGCACTTTGTTTTTCTTTTTCTCGACTCGTCAGAGGGCAAAACTACTCATCAGATAATCACCTTCACACCTGCAAACTATCATAAGAGTTTGTCATCACAGCAACTTTCAATGTTATAAAAGGTTCATTTTTATAATTAAAGTGCAAGGCATCTAATCTTTACATGCTAATCATACAGTATTCAACACTGCATTTAGATGAGTGTAACTAAGATCCCAAATATCCCATCATGTGTTGGAGCATCAAGAGGACAGTGTGGGCTAATTACAGCTGGAGTACATTCATTGTGAATTATTAATGTCCAGCGCAGCTCATCTTTGCAGGTTTATGATGGAAATGTTTTGTGAAAAAGGCTAATCATTCCAGAAAACAACGCTGGTTCCTAGAAAGTTTCCTCCAGTGGAAGCTGGCAAAAGTACAGTTTATATTTTTTGATATATATATATATATATATATATGATTTACACTGGACACTGGCCTACTTTCTTTTCAGTATTTGTGGAACCCAACTCCAAATTATTTGCTGGAAATTCTGTCTTTTTTTGTTGTATATTTTAGAGCATATCTAAAAAAAAACTGCAGCTCGGGAACATAAAATGTTATTTGACACACTATTGGCTGGTGTTTGCAGCCAATCCAGGAGGGCAATTTGATTTCCTTGCTACTGATTGGCTGTACTCCCAAAAGTGGAGTACCAGCGGTCCACATTATATTGTTTACCATTTTACTTTATTCATTTGAACTCATTTCTGATGTAATAGGTTCATTTTAGAGCTGTAATCCTGCTGCTTCGGCTCCTACTGCTACGTCAGAATTAAGGTTGCTTGATAACTTAAAAGTATTCTGCGTACTCTGAGTAATCTGTCACTGATGGGTTACCGTACCTCCGTTCACCACCCTCTGGTCCGGGCCGGTGTTGGGACTGTAGTCGTGAGGTCCTGGTCGAGAAGCTGAGGCTCCTGCTGAGCTCTGACCCAGACGAGGTGAGTTCTGCCGTCCTGCACCCCATGACATCGCTTCCCTGTTCCTCTGACCTGGAGGGATGTACTTGTTCTCTCTAGACAGACACACACACAAAATGAGGATCAGTTCAACACCATCTTAATCTTGGAATTTTCTGTCTCCTAAAAGTCAAGTTTACTTGTGTAGCACATTTCAGCAACAAGGCAGTTCATACAGTAATCAGTCATGAAACAGCGACAAACATTACATTTTGTTAAGTGCCATCATTAAAATTTACATCAAATATATTGATGACTATTTGTGGGAACAAAGAATGTCACCTGAGTTTGGTGCAAACAAATAGCTGCTAATTGCAATTAACAGAAAACAGCAAAAGAATCCAGGCTTTAAGTCCTTGATGTGTGTAACGTCATTTCACCTGCTGAGTGTGGGTGTCTCCCTCTCCCCTCGCACCACAGCTGTGTATTTCTCCTCCTCTGTGCGCTCGTCGTTTTCCAGGGCCACCCGAGCTTTATATGTGGCGCTGGCCTCTATCTCCTCTGCCAGCTGGGCGGCACGAGCTTCCCTCTTCAGAAACTCCTCCGAGTCGTCGCGCTCCAAGGGGACCCTGCAGAACGACGTCCAGAAGGACAAAGACTCGCTAAACGAGGTGGGACTTTAAGTGTTTGTTTTTTGTCAAATCACAAATTGATAAACTGAGCGCGAGTCTCCTTAGGTCAAAGACAGAGATTTAAAAATAAACAAATCACCAGAAGATCTATGATGTAAAGATTGGCTTAAACGAGCCGCATTTAGCATTTTTCAGTTGTTATGAAAATGCTGTACATATCAAACAAAATATAAAAGAAATTTAGCTTCTCAATTTGACGCCTGTCTCTTTAAGAATCTCTTATTCTTTCTGAAACGCTGCCTACCGCATATCAACACAACAATGTTCATCCATGATACCGTTTTAGAACTGAGAAGTGGCTAAGATAAATTCAGCAAACATGCAGTTCCACAAGGTGTTTGCCAATTGCTGCTGCCGCGAGTCTGTAGGAGCTAAGTGGGGAAGGAGTGTTTTGTGAGGCAGAAGCTCAGCTTGAGCTTTGTAGAAATAGGCAGCGCTTTGTGAGCGCAAGCATTTAGCACCACAAAATGGCTGCCAAAATTATTAAAGCAACACTCCATGCATGTTTTTGATGGGGAAATTACATTTTAACAAGATACAAAGCTCAAAAAGTCAATTGTATATAAATATTGGAAATCTTAAGAAGATATTTTAATATAAATAAACCAGACAGTAAAAAAGAAAAACAAAATTCTGCTTACGTATAAGTAGACAGGCTGCTGTCATATGTAGACAACACTCCATACTTCTCCTCATTGTACTTGAACATGTCGTTTGGGTCCCATCCGTTTGACTGATTGTAGAGACAAAGTAGGAAAGTGAGGCAAATTCGTCATCTAAGCTTTTTAACAAAGGACAACCGTTTTCACTCCTGTGTGAACGCTGCCCCCCTTATGACAAGCTGATATCATGTCTGACGCGTTTGCGTGATTGATCTCACCACATCTGTGTCCAGGGACTCGAGGCTGTCAGAGTTGCGAGTGTCTCCTCCGTCCCACGGCTCCAGATCTTTCTCCTTATGTTCACCATTAATTCGACCGCTCACTGCCGCATCTGTGAAGTTGTCTACATCACAAAAGGATCACAAAATAACGCATGTGGAATATTACACACAAAAACAGCTCTGAAATAAGAGTTGGATTTGCAGTTCATCTCAGTTTGATTAAGTCATAATGTTGACCTACTAAATTAGTTTACTACAGAAAATCAATAGCTCTGGTAAATAAGATGAGTGGTTTATCTAGTTTTCCTTATTGTTCTCAGCAGCCCTATAGAGTGCAAAGTTCATGATAGTGTACAATCACATGGCTGCATTCATGTTGTATAAGCAGGAAAGAGCTCATGCCTTTAGCGCCTCAGTCATAATCCCTCACAGCAACAACACAAACGGGGGCATAGAGGTCAAACTCTGGCTGCAGTCAAAAAAATTTGAATATCAAAATGTTTATTACAGTGATTAAATTCAAAAAGTGAACCTGACAGTGTTTGTCAAAGAGAGATGAGAAGCTAAGAGCTAGTTGAGCTTCACAAGCCGCATGCCGATGGCCTCCATGACATGCAACACTGATGCATTCATTCATGCAAAAGGAGCCCCAACCTAGTGTTGCGTTCACATACTGTACATGGAGATTCTCTATAGTAAGCCCAGATGCCCTTATTAAAAACAATTATTGTAGTTATATTCTACATTTAAAACATGAGATAGATCACTGTGTGGAATGAATTGACATAAAATACTGCTTTAACCTTTTGAACTGGAATACTGAAAATAAATACATTTCAATGATATTCTAATTTATTCACAGTCACACATATGTTTTTTAAAGAATCTGAGCAATGTCCTGAGCCGACTCTGCAAAAATGTAGCACAAATGACCCAACAGAGTGTCTTACCTCGCTGCATAGGCCGTTATTATAGCAAAACATTAGCTTATTAATAACATACATGAAAATTCAATTAACGCAATTAACATCAGCACTGCTTGACCTTATTATTACAGCCCAGCAACATTCAAGACAAGCATGCTCAAAGAGAAAATATGTTTGGAAGGAAAGCTAATCTCATGTTAGCCCAAGTCTGTCCCTATATACTTATTCTCCAATAAGAGACAAATAAATTGGGTACATAAAGCATTTTTGATCACCTGAACTCCCATAAATTAAGCTTTGATCTCCCAATTTAACATTATTTAAAAACTATCCAAAAACTTCTGATGAATGCAAAATTAGAGGCAAATACTGTACACACAGTAGGCTAACAGGCTGTGGCTGAGTATGCATTGCTCATATCATTTTATTGTGCATCAAATATACAATACCTTGTAAAAGTACTCCTGCCACTTTAACTTTTAAAGTTTTTTTATGTTAAAGCCACAAACTTACATTTATTTCATTGGGTGTTTATTTGACAGACCAAAATAAAGTGGTAGATCATTGTGAAGAGGAATGAAAATGACTCATGGGTTTAAAGGTTGGCCACAAGCCACATCAGAGACACAGCAAACAGGATGAAGAAAGTGCTTAGGGCAGATGAGAGCACTGCATGTCACCCAGAACATACTTTACAGTGAAACATGGCAGTGAAAGCATCGTGCTGTGGGGATGCTTTTCTTCTGCAGCAACAAGAAAGCAGGTCAGATTTGATGGGAACAAGGATGGAGTGAAATATCCATGGAGAAAATCTTAATAAATGCCATCTTCCAGAGATTTCTGATTCCAAAACATTTTGAAAACCATTTTCCTTTCACTTCCCAGCAGTGCGTTAGTTTGTGTTGGCCTGTCACATGAAATCTAAATAAAATTCACTGTGAAAATGTGCAAACAGTTATGA
Organism: Phalloptychus januarius; assembly: GCA_902982915.1. Taxonomy (NCBI): domain Eukaryota; kingdom Metazoa; phylum Chordata; class Actinopteri; order Cyprinodontiformes; family Poeciliidae; genus Phalloptychus; species Phalloptychus januarius. The sequence goes on from CADWAE010000482.1 coordinate 7,171,774, forward strand.
GGTGTGAATACCTTTTGTGATTACCATAATTTGCAAATAGAGAATGTGAGGAGTGTCGAGAAACATGCAGGTCATTTAGACTGTAGTTAATTATATGATCTTCAGGTTGAAGACAAATCACACATTCAGGCAAGGCTGCATTTCTTAAAAAAATAAAATAAAACAAAATAATCAGAAACAAAACAAAGAGCTGAACATAGGTTGGAAATCTGTTGCTTTCAATGGAATCACACTGTGTGTTTTCAACCTAAGCTCTGCCCTGGTCAGCATCGGCTCTCTGAAATAAGGTGCTGCAGAGTGCCAACTTTAACAATCGTGCTGCAGATGAAAATAACATCCACAACATACATGCCACTAAATTTTGAAGAAAAATTATTTAGTTACATTAAATATTTTCACTATTTTCAGCATCCCGCACACATTCTCCCTCTCACCAGAAAACCTAAATACAAGCATGTGACCAGTGAGTCCCTTGAAGGGGCCCTTTTACCACTAAAAGCAACATCCAAACTAAAGACAACACAAGGTGTTAAAGAGTGACATGCATCAGATTCCTGATCAGCATAAACTAATAGTAGCAAGTACCCAAACTGTGCAAATCTACATTCCCATATTCTGATCCAAGTGTGCATTTTCATGTAAAAATAAAAAAATCTGAGAAACTTAAAGTTCTTTTTTACCTGTGTCAGAAGAGACTAGACCATTGGAAAGAAGAGACACACAAATGAGAAAGTCAGAGGATGGACAGACAGACAGAATGAAGAGCAAAAATACTAACAGTTTCCTGACCAACATGCAACATCTTCATCAAAATGTTATTTTCTTTCTCCTTTGGTTATCGATTTGTACCTGACAACAATATTTACCCTAAAATATAATGTCCATTGGCTTTTTTTTATTAAAAACATCTAATAAATTTATTATTAAACATCAAGAAGCAGACTCGTTCAACCTTAAGTGTCCTTCCTGCACTTGAACCACCTTCAGAAAAATCAATAGATCAAATCGGTTTGCCACGGCCGTCCAGAAACACAAGATGTAACTCATGACAAAGTCACTTCGGGGCCGTGAAGACCGAAAACAATCAACCCACTGCGCATGTGCAATGATGGCCAATTACTTGTTTTATGTTTTTTGAGCATTTGGCAAGCACAATATCATTAGCTCTCCTAATCGTCTGCTGCGCGATTAATAATTAATGTGAATTCAATCAACAAAAAAGCCTTTGATACCTTTTCTGGCGAAATTTGGGTCCACGTCTTTGAACGTCACCACTACAACATCGGAAGCCTTAAAAATGATGCTCTCCACTATATCTTCTTTCCTGGGGCCTAAACTCGGCTCTGGGCTCTTTCTGTGGGCTGCATCCAACACCAGTTCGCACTGCAGGAGACGGGCAAGTTAATAGAAATCATAAATAAAGTTAAAGGCAATAACACCAACAGAAAAGGCAAAAAAAAAGCGAGGTGCATTTCTTTATATTAGAATATCATCCAGAAAAAAATGAAGTGATTTCAGCATTCAAGCTGCTGATTTATGTCTTTTAATCAACTATTCTGGCTTACAGCTAATAAAAAAAAAAAAAAAAAAACATTTTCAGAAATTAAGAATATTACACAACATGAATAAAATAAAGTCTCAAGACTAAAAAGCATACCCACGTACTGCACAATACTGCATTACGCTCTGGGTGCTGTAATCACAGCAGTCACTTCTTCTGGTTGCAACTGAATGCCACAGATGTAGAATAACCTCCTGATACGTCTGTGTACGCATCTCTCCAAAACCCCTTTCACCTCGCTTTTAATTGTGCACACTTTTTCTAAGACATTTTGTCCTTCCACTCAACTTTCCACTAAATCCTTGCACACAGCTATGGTCTATAGCAGTGACCTGTTGTGGCTTATTCTCCTTGTGGAGATCATTAGTGACCGTCTTCTGGACAGCTCCTGATAGCATATTTCATAACATTTCCACTATCGTATTTCAGTACTTAAAATAATTTTCTCTTTATTTAACATTTCATAAGGTGGGAGATATTGGGAACATAAATACAGGACCTTCAGTTACATATGCAGTCCTGCAAATGGTGTGAAACAAATCAATAAAGATAACATAGATATATATTAAATACTTCCCCACAGACTGATTTTTCACCTAAAAGCAAACATGAGGAGTCGGATTCCTCTCTGTTCTTAACCATAAGATGGAAACCACCTCAGGGGGTGAGGCTGATTTTGAGCGCTGGCAAGATGGTGTCCTGCCATTTTTCCAGCTACAGAGACGGTGACTGAATTAGTTATTATAAAAAGGAATCTAGATGGTTATAAATGCAGCGACCTCATTGTTCTAGACCATCTGGAGTTCAATTCCTGAGCTACAGACATTTGCTGCCACTTCGTCTCTCTCTGCCCATTTCCTATCTGGATGCCACTAATACCACAACATCTTTAAAAAGATGACATTAAACATCGGCTTTCCTTACCTCAGGACCATATGTCTTGAATACTCCTTCATATACAGCTCCATTTTTTACTTTGAGCTCACACTTGGTCCCCTGTGAACAGATAAGCCGGTCAGTGGTCACCATATGAAAGACTCACTCAGTCAGAGAGCCAATGCGAGCGTACACTTTGAAATAACAAGTTCAACAAGCCCGTCTGCTGGAAGCCAAATGATTGATCTGCCTTGCTTATGGTACAAGCTGTTCTAAGTGTTGTTTACTGCAGTGTAGACATTCTCAACTAACAGCATGTGGTAAAAAAGAAAGAGCAGTTTTGCTGACACTAGTCGTTTACAGTAAGAATGAGCCCTATAGATTTTCATTTGTACCTTTGCTGCTTCTGTTTAGCCATCCACTAATATTCAAGACAAGAATTACAAAGATTTGAGAGAGACAAGAAGTAAAACTTACCACCACTGAAGTCAAGACATGGACCATCCTCATATTTGCATATACACCATTGAAAACAACCTAAAAAGCAGAAACTTTGTGAATAGACATCACCTTTGGACATCTGGTTCTGACCAAAATGCAGAATAATCAGTGGAAAAACAGCATCTGATGATAAACATTTATAAAGCATGAGTGTTTTAGAGTAAACTTGTGACAGTTATAGAGCGCTAACTTACTGCTGCAGGGCCTTTGCCACTGTGTCTTCCCCTGAAAGACAGAAATATGACGTCAGATCCCCCTCAGTTAACAGCAACATTCTTCCAATCACACAGTTGTCTGGATTGAGCTGCAAAATAATACTAATGTAGGAAAACAGCACTGTGTAGGTCGACTGTGGATGAAACCAAAACTGTGTTAGAAAGAAAAGATTCATTTATCTAAAGCACTCTACTCGTTTCGATCTAAACCCAATCCAGAACCCATCAGGGTTTTGGTGTGCTGACCCAGGCTCTTCAATCACAGCGCTGTCCGCACCGCTCACCTTAAGCTGCGGTCATGAAGATCTTTATCAGAGGTGCACATAGAGGACCAGGCAAGACCAAAACATTTTTTATTTCCAAGCAGATTTCTAGTGTTTGCTCTTGCAAATCATGGCAGTCATTTACAAGTGCAATGATCCAACTACTTTTATTGCGACGACAATATTTCATGCAGCTCTGTTCACAATAGGCAAGCGCAAAGATGTTTTTGATTTTCCAGTTAATTAAATAGAATTTAAGTAAAAATGGTCAAAACTGATGGCTGCAATGTACTTTACACATGTCTAACAAGAACCTCCGCTTACTGTTAGCAGTTTGCACAAAATGCTTCTGCTAGGCTCCAGAATAAATCTTCAATATTTTGTCATGTGTCTCCACTGCTAATCCAACTTCATTGGTTCTAAGTTTATTATTAAGTGCATTTAAAGATCCTGGTTTCGACTTTGAAAACCCTGTGTAGACATCTCTGAACTATGACGTCCCTTTACCACCATCAGGGCCCTGAGGTCCTGCAACCAAGACCTAGTGATTTTTATATGATTGTGTCACATAAAAAACTGAAAACTAAAGGAGACAGAGCTTTCTTTTCTGTAACTCCAAGACTCTGGAACTCCCTTCATCTGCGATCAGCAGACTCCGTGGTTTCCTTTAAAAGGCCAGCTAAGGTTTAATTTTTTTAATCTCCTTTTATTAAATTTTGTCTTATGTATTTTTCCATCTGCTGTTAGCTGAAGAACATTGTGATTTTTATCTTGAAAGGCCCTGTATAAAGTTTTACATTCTACATTTTGACAGCATAGGAAAGCATAAATTGCAGAGAAATACAGTCGTTACCTTGAACTGATAATATTATTCGTGGTTAATATTATCAGATCTCACAGGTTTTCAAACAATTAAATGCAGAATATTTAAGATGGTTTAGATGTTATTCTAACATAAGAATGCAATGCAGAACATCATAATTAGCCACTAGTCCTGGTTCACTTTCATCATTTTTCATTTGCATTATTCCTATTCCCACTGCTGTTCTTTTCTCTGATGTTCCTGGCTATGTGAAAATCAATGGGATTAGGCACCTCGTCATTTTAATTATTACCATTAGGTACTCTTGCTGAATTGCTTGTTAGCACAAACAGTTAATCAGCCAAACAAATGACAGCAACTAATTATCTTTACGCAACTAGCTGGAGCGCAGACAATGTGCTGGAGTTCAAACAGAACATCGGAATGGGAAGAAGGAGAAAATTAATGAATTTCTAAATGCAGCAGCCAGTTGAGCTGGTCTGAAGGCTTCTACTGAGATTTTCACACACAAACATTGCTCTGGATTACAGAGAGCAGCAAGAAAAAGAGAACATATCCCACAAGTGATAGTTGTATGAAATGGGCAGAGAGGTCTGAGATGATCGAAAGGCAACAGTGACATCACTGAATGGACAACATGTCAAAACCTTAAAGCAGCAACATAAGACCGGACCGAGTGTTTCGCCTGTCAGTCCAGGACAGAAAACTGGAGCTACGATTCAAACAGGCTGATCAAAACTGGACCGTAACGGACTTGAAAACACTGCCTGGCCTGATTCATCCAGATGTCAGTGTCCAGATTTACTGCAAACGCCATGAAAACATGTTATGATCATTTCTGATAAACGATTCCAACACCTTGTTGTATCTTTTCTTAACACCTAATATGAGCAGGTGTAGCTAATGAAATGACATGTGTATGTGGATCAAAGTGAATGGGACTTTCTTGTTCTAAAATGCACCTTTTGGTTGAGACATTTAGTTTCAAAAAAATAACATCACTCATACCCCAGTATAGTAGTAGTAATGGAGGTAATTCACCACATGATGCAGAATTAAAGATGGAAATATACTGGCTAGGTATGAATGCATCTCACTCTAGCTCTACGCTGCGTTACAGTGAACCAAGCCTGCGCCATAAATGGGTAGTGGCCCCAGTGACCGGTGAAAACAGACGCCTACCGAAATTAAAACGACAAAAACAAAAATATCAACATCCATGTGCTGTGTGTAAGCTTCATCGCAGGACAACACGTGGACAGAAAGTCATGCTTCAAGGACACCAATTTCCCACGAAAAGCAACGTCAAGGTTGACAGCCGGTCAGCATAATGACCACGCGCTCCTCCCTCCACAGTACACGCTTTATGTCATTTATGTGTCAATCCCGTCGCAGTGATGTTGCGGTAACGTAGGAGTCAGCTGAATTGGGATAAACGCAGCTGGTTGGGGAAGCTGGCCTCTACTCCGGCAGCCGCTAAAACACCGCAAGTGTGCGGAATTAAAAACATGGGCTAATTAACTCCAACCAAATCGACACCAGGCTCATACAGTAAACTGATATTAGCAACTTCGAACACCGTCATTACCAAAGGGAAGAAAATAAAAAAAATTGAATATAAAACCATGGTTAATATTTTTATCCCTTCGGATGTCTTGACTTCCAATTGAGTAATAAATGACAAAGACGTGTTATTTAACAAGCACCGGGCTAAAATGTTGCCCTTAAGTTGCAACATTACTGGACCGTGCAGGCAGGCAGGCCTCGCTAGAGAAGCTGCATAACGTCTCACGGCCCGCATAACACGCGTACTAATTTTGGACCACTTAACGGGAGTGTCATCTCTTCAAACTACCACTGTTAGACGTATTTGTGTCCACAACACGAAATGCCGACCACAACACATCTGTTCATTTCGTTTTTTACTTGGCTAAGTTTAGGAACTCACAGACCTGCCCAGATTCTGTCTTCCCCCGCCGCTTCCTCCAGCACCGGAGGCGGCCGCACCAGCCGCGTTGCCCCCGCCGGGCTTGCCTCGATTTCCACCGGCCTTCATTGACATGGTGATCCCATAAAAGACGGTGTCTTTAAAAGCGATCGGTTGTAGAGCAGAAACTTCTTGACAACGAGGCGGCGTGTGGTCGGCGTCGCGAACGTGCTACTAGCAGGCTAGCTGGTTAACAGCTGCTAGCCCAATTAGCAATCTCTACAAATCTTATTAAAACTGAGGGGGGAAAATCTTTTTTTAAAAAACAACACGCTCCAGTGGATCTTTCAAAATAACATGAGCGTCACACCGCTTGTCAATGTGATATGAAATCCTAACAACAAAAATCGATTATCTCAAAATAGAGTTCACAGCTAGCTCGAGTCCTTTCCGTTGCTAACAGCAAAAAGACCAAAACAGTCTGAAAGGGGACAAAAACCAGCGGAGGGATATATGGAAGGAGCAACGGCTCACAATATTTAACTCAATATTCATCCACTTTCACGGCATTCATTTTTGCTCTAAAGACACAAATGATCATATTTGATTTATATTTTCAAGATACATGTGCAAATACTTGCGTATTTGAAAGATTACACAGACACCTGGGCGCTACTTTCAGGAAGTCCGTGAGTGTTAAATGGCTCAGTCGCTGCATCCACGTGAGCCGGCGAACGCACAAAACAGATGTACAAACAGTATGTACGAGCTGTCAGCGTCTCCTGTGGGTACATGACCACTACAGGATAATTATTCGGTATGCTCATTAAGATACTGAAACGTTCATTTTAGAATGCACATTTTGAACCCTCACCAATGAAGAAGCGACTTTAAAGCGCTCATTTAATGACTGTTGTAGACATATAATGTTTTTTTTACATAACAAATATGCATAAACCATTAAACTGAAATTAATTTTGGTTTTTGCAAGAAAACAAATTTGCCATTTCTGGAACAAACGACAAAGAATAAAAAAAATTTAATTAAAGGCAAAAATCAAATTGCATTGAGAAAAATCATTTTCAGTGATGCAGGAAAAACTCAGCTTGCTCTGTATGGCTCAGAATGACCTTCATCTCTCGCTTTCAATGTGTCAGTCTCATGAGTCAGAAAATGGTAAATGTATAAAGTCCACAACCAAACCTAATTTTTCAGCTATTTGTATCAGCTGGAGTTATATGCAAAATGAAATATAAAATCCCATGGGACAATGTTAAATCATCCATCCATTTTCCTACACCCTTGTCCCTTACGGGGTTTGGGAGGGTTGCTGGTGCCTATCTCCAGCTATCGTTTCGGACGAGAAGCGGGGTACACCCTGGACAGGTCGCCAGTCTGTCGCAGAGCAACACAGAGACACACAGGACAAACAACCATGCACACACACGGACAATTTAGAGAGGCCAATTAATCTGACAGTCATGTTTTTGGACTGTGGGAGGAAGCCGGAGTAACAGGAGAGAACCCACGCATGCACAAGGAGAACATGCAAACTCCATGCAGAAAGACCGGGGCCGGGATTCGAACCCAGAACCTTCTCACTTCAAGGCAACAGCTCCACCAACTGCGCCACTGGGCAGCCTATGTTAAATCATTTGAATCAGATTTAAGTCAAGACTTTAACTGGGCTAGTCCAAAACCTTTTCTCTTTTATTTTTAACATTTGCAGGTTTGCACTGGATCATTGTCCTGCTGCATAACTCAAGTGTATTTTGCCACAAAATGATGAGCGGATATTCTCCCTAAGGATTTCTACGAGAGAAAGCATAATTTGTGGTTTCATCAATTATGGCAAGTTATCCAGGTCCCAAAGAAGCAAAACATGTCTTGATCATCACTCTTACTCTACCATAAAGGCCATTTTCCATGGTCCCTTTTTAATACACCGAACACAGTTCTTTCAGTGATTTTCTTTGGGTTTTTTGTGAACTTGTAGATGAGTCCGTCAATGCACTCTTGCACTAATTTTTGTAAATTGCCCACTCCAAGGAATGTTCACCAGCAGTGTTATATGTTTTCACTGATTGTGGATAAAGGCCTGGACTATAGTTTGCTGTGCCAAAGCCTTAAAAATTCCTTGGTGACAAATTATCAATGTCAGTAAACTTTTTTATGGTACTCTGTTTTTGAATTTATTTAGCTCAAGACATAATGTGGTACGTTTTTAAATCTTGTATCCTATTTCATTGTGTCAGACAGGTTGTATTTAATTGGTTTTCTTAATTCTACAAGTCCAGCTGCAATCCAAAAAGGGTGTGGCTTCTAAAATTTAACTGAGCTTGATAAAAAGAAAATGTTTTATTATAGTTAATTTCTGGTCTAACAGTGAGCTCCTACAATTTTTCACATAGGAAAAGATTCATTTGGATTGTGTTACTTTTTTCCTACATTACATGAATTCAGCCTTTGAAAATTGCTCTTGGATTTACTCTGGTTATTTTATTCTCAAATAAAGAATTCTTTAATGACATGAAACATGCATGACAAAACAAGAAAAAACAGAACACATTTCCACACAGTCATGCTCAATAGATTAGAATATGTGTTGCAATAAGACTTGTTTTTCAGATCAAAAGTATAATTTGGAAATAACCTTTTGACATAAACATGCTTTTCATCAAGCCATTTTTGCAAAAAAAATGTTTCTTATTAGTTTGATTAATAATCTAATCTTAAATGTTGTGTTGTTATCAGATGTAATTGTCTTTTCTCTGTCAGATAACAATAAACACAAAGAGATGTTGCGTACACTTGATAAAAGCCATAAACTAATTCCTCTAATTCAGTGGTTCGCAAAATCGGTCCTCGTGGGCCGGCATCCTGCATGTTTTAGTTCTCTCCCTTGTTTAACCCACCTGGATCAAATGATGGCTCATTAAAAGGTCTAAGAAAACATTGACATGCTGAAAACATTGTTACTACCACCAGGGAGAGAACTAAAACATGCAGGATGATGGTCCTCGAGGACCCACTTTGGGAACCACTGGACTCTAATTCATCATGAACTACAGCGACCCTAAATTATTAATGTAAAAACATTGGTCTTTAAATAGTAATGGGAACAATCAAATAAATACAGCAGAAGGACTGTACTGTTTGGCATATAATCACATGAACATAACAATGGTAATTTTACATAGTATTTCAGTTATTGTAATTAGCAAAGCACTAGTTACATATGTTGCAAGATGCAATTAGTGCACGACTAATTAAAATTACTGTTAAGTCACAGAGAAGGTAAAGACATTACAAAAAGGAATGATATTATAAAGGTAAAAAAAAAGTGCCACAAGATGCAACGAAAGAAAATCAGGTTACACAAGCTGACTGAAAGTCATTAAAAAAACTACTGCACATTAACCAGAGCTAATCATAACTAAATATAGAATCAGAAACACATTTAAAACACACAAATAAAAGTATTCAGTTATTGCACAAAAGAAATGTTGATTTCACTGAAAGTGTGAATATTTATGGAACAAAATTTCAGTCGTATAAAAAAGGAAATAATGTGATCTCCAGTCATTTTTAACAAATATTTTATCTTTTAATAATCTGTTAAAATATATATTTTTTTAAATTTTTATTATTTATTTATTTAACTTATTTTTTAACAAATTTATTATTTATTTAATGACATTTAAGCACTGGCACAATATTTTCCTTTGTCTGATTAAAGGTTCTTCTTATGTAATCTTATCTTATTTAAATAACCTTCAGTTTTGCTAAGAGTTTCCCATAAAGTCCATCTAAACACTTCAAAACTGAAAGTGTCTCATTCCCTGCCAAAAAGTGCATCTCCACAGCATAATGCTGCCAAGATAGGTCTGTAAGTCAAAAGTCAAATTTTTGTCTTAGTTTGACTACACAAAATCTATGTGTGCTTTTCTATCGTGGTCTACTATTTGTAGAAACTTGGGGACATTTTTATCCGTTTCTTCCACTTCACTGTTATTTACTGACTTTTGTTGGTCTGTAACATAAAAATTAAATGAAATCAAATGATATTTATAATTATGAAAGACTGAATTTATTAATTACCAGAGCAGGGTAGTGACGAGTAACATTTACTTGAGTGATATTTTGGGGAAGAAAAAATGTAAGAGTACTTTTACCGCACATTACTTTTCACTTGTACTTAGGTAACATTACAAAGTAATGCTACTCTTACTTCAGAAAAATATCTACCAAGTTCAAGTAGCTTCAATAAATGAAGAACAAATATATTTTAACCAAAAATTTACCAGACACATACACACCAACACTTTACTTTGAAGTGAGACTCTTTCTTTTTTTTTTTTTTTTTTTTTAACTTGTATAACTACTTTCACAGATTTAGTTTTTGGTAACTCATATCAATTTATATTATTTCAAATTTGTCCAGGATTTAAAACAACACTGATGTTGTGACTGACTGTTTAAACAAATAAATAAATTGACTAGAGTTCCGACTGTAATAAACCCTTGAAGGTAAACTTGAATGCGCACTGAAATTTGGGTCTTTATGAAGGAACCCTCGCACATGCCAAAAAACTACCAATAAAGTTATTCTATTAATAAATACATATAATACGATAAATTTATGTGATACAAAAAATATGTCGACTTACAGATTGAGGATATATGTTGTTTCAATTTCAGACAACCACCAACACAGTTGGTATTAATTTTCATCAGGCGTTCTGCGTGGACTCCTATTGAGAGCGGTCTAGGGTTATGGAATTAACCAAATAGTCCAGAGATGGTCTGGACCGCCGCTGGAAAAAGAACCGGTTTACCCGCTTCATCGAACATATTAGGCCGTAGTATCTTCCAGTGTCCATGTACTGCTCTGATGAAGAATAACATATCTGTCTTAAAGCAGGACTAGAAAACTAACTTATCTCTTTGCCATAAGCCGTTGGGAACGCGCTGTGCTCGCTGTGTCGTATCAGCCCCCCAGGTGTTCCTGTATAATAGTCATTTTAAAAATATCTCTCTTTATTCAGACCTATCCCCATGTCTGCTTTTTTATAATCAACTGGACAAACTGTAAAATCGGCCAGCAGACCGCTGTGTTGTTAGCTTCAGAGCTAACAGTGAGCGAGTCCGTATTCGGGGGCTAAAAATATCGCTCACTGCGCCACCGAAGCTGCTCGGCTTCGGTCCACGTTTGACTCCCGTCTTCGGCTTTCTTTTTCTGGTGACCTTGCTCGGAGTTTGACGCTCTACATGGTCACCATAGCGGGTTCAGGACAAGAGGAAGAGCGAGTCGGACCCCGAGGCTGTGAGCCGAGCTGGCCTGATCTGACTTGCTGGGCTTCAGGTCTCCCGGCGGACCACACTCGGCTACGGCTGATCGGTGGCCGGGTGACATTTTGCTGTGATGGGCTTATATTGTCATCAGTGGTGATATAACGAGCCCCGGTTCTGCCCAGGGAGACCAAAACTTTGCGAAGGGATCAGAGTAAGCGACTTATTTCTAACTTTCGTAGACTTCCAGGAGCTGCGCACCATGACGGAGGACAACAATGCAGAAAAGTTCATTAAGGTAAGGAAGTGCTGATTAGTGACAGCTGGTGTCTTATCAGATACTAATCTATGCATATTTTCATTATAAACATTTGTTTTTAAAATGACCGAAATAATGCTGCAATGATAGAGCTTTTGATAGGAGATGCATCTCAGTGTTGCTTTTAGAAATAATGATTAAAAAAAAGTTTAATACATGATCAACATCTGCTGTAGAGTTGGACCACTGATATCTGATCCAGCAGTGAAAGTCAAAAATGCTTTTAGGAGAAATAGTGGAAGAATAGATAATTTTCTGGTTCACCTTTGTTTTTGTGGTGGTCATTTATCCATTCTCGGGACTGCAGAAGCCCCCATCACAGTCTTATGACTCGTTTCTTATCTACAAAGCACTAAAGATTTGAGACACTGATTTGGCCAAGCACTGAATAACTATTTATCCTGTTATAGATCTGTTCTATTATTGCTCTTTTTGGACATATGAAATCTAAGGTTAATTAATAAACTACTAATAAAACCAGACAAGATAACCAGGGTAGATACAGAAGACGATTTTCAAATGGTGAGTTGCAGCTTAGTTATGAATTAATGAAATCTTTTGGAAAGCTGCATTTAATTTCATTTTTTATACCAGGATCAATGATCAAGGAATCTTAAATAGGACCTTTCAGACAACAAAATGTAGGCAAAAATATCCTAAAATTAAAACAAGTCCTGACTGATAGAAATTCAAAAGTAGATTTAAATCAAAGTCAGTGACATTTATCAATCTGAAAAAAACTAATGTAAACCACAGCAAGAGAACCATTATCCACAGATGGAGCAAATATAAAACAGTGGCCTCCCAAAACCTGCTAAGATTAGGAAAATGGAAACACATAAAACGCATAAAAGCAAGCTATTTTTAATTTTTAAGGCCACCAACTTTTCCAAGTCCATCATGTTCCCAGGCGGACTGATAAAATGGAGCGTTGTTCCTGTAATACATTCATCCTTGTTATCTGCTTTAAATCTTGCTCTCTCACACTCTCTTGCAGCATACATAAGATAAAAATATGGTAGAAAATACAGTTTCTAATCAAGTACTTTAAATATTCTTGTCACTTAATTTTTAAAACCTCGCCGATGCAGAAAACGAACTTGATTCTGTAATGGCATCCTCCCAGAAGAGGGTTTAACCTGGTAGCTTTCCTCTGTCTGATTAGGGTAAAGAAAAAAGTTTGTATTCTTATAAGGTCAAGTCCTAATAAGAAGGTCAAGTCTTATTAGGACTTGACCTTCAAACCAGCCGATGCAGCTGAAAATCAGCCCGTTTCCATAAAAAACTGACTTCAAGGTGCATTCATATTGTGACGGCAGAAAAAAATGAGTTCCAGTTGCTAAGATTAATATATTCACAGGAAGATGAAACTACTATTCATTTAATGGGATTGTTTTAAAAAATATATATTTGCACAGAATTTAAGTCCAAACTCAGATTATCCTCTCAATTTCAGTCGTTCCTTCAGCACCACCCTAATCCTCTGTGTTGGCAACAGAGGCTAATCTTTCTGGTGCGTTTGTTTTTGGCAGCCTGGTTGTCATTGTCTAGAAATAATTTGTGTTTAGGATAACGCTAGACGGATGATAAAGTATATTTAACTATGACACAGTGTAGGGCTGCGGTGGAGAAACTGACAGAGCTCTTATTAGGACTGTCAGTCATTTATACCACATGTCAACTGAATTTTACTATGAAATAGTATGAAATCGATTACGATTGACATCCTGGCTTGCTTTTCAAACAGGAAGCGTCCATTTTGGATGAGTACATCATAAACTGGACACAGAAGCTGGGAGCTGGAATCAGCGGACCTGTCAGGTGAGCATTTCTCCACCACTTTATTCATCTAATGAGAAGTCTATAAAGATAACTGGGGATTAAATTACCTATATAGAGTCAGATTAATGAGTATTTGTTTCTGCTGATTATAGGTTTGAACCGGTTGTGTTTAATCAAAGCTGTCATGCTGTGGTGAGAGTTAAATTGCTTTACACTGCAGATTCTGCAGTTACTGTGGAAAAAACTGTTGTGATTTCTGGATAAATAATCCCTGCTGCCAAAAAATACTTCCCACACATTAAAGATGTTTGCATCTTATTTTTCCTCTTTTCGATTAATTGTTTTAGATGCATAATAATAAAAACTCAAAGTGATTTTGCAAGAAAAATGAAAATGATTTCAAAGGGCAAGGAGGAGTCGAGGGATTTATGAAACAAGAGTTTGTTTGTGTCCCGTATGTCATCTTCCCCTTCTCGCTGTCTGTGTGGTCTAAGACCTGCTGCATTTGGTGCAACACTGTCACAACCTAAAGGTCCTAAACTTTTACCTGCTTCAATACGTAACTGTGTAGTTGAAACTCTTACAAAACAAACATGTTTGTACGTATGAACCCACACGCTCTGAGCTGCACTTATCTTCTTCTGTGATTACTGCCCTGTGTTATTGGAAGCGTTTAAAAGGATAAAGACTGAAACAGACATTTGTCTTTATGCCGTTTCTAAGCTTTTCATTTGCTTCCAAGTGGATGTGAGGGATATGAGTCATAAATCTTGCTCTGACTCCTGTTCAGTCTGCGTTGAGATCAAGAGATCTGAACGCAGATCTTTTGACAAGCTGTTATTTCACAAGAGTGTCATTTTAGCATAAAGTGATGAGAAAACTGAGAAATCGTCTCATCATGTCTGACTGAAAACCCGCTATGATTCAGCCTGCATGGTTTCTTTTTTGGGCTGCTCTCGGTCATCCGGCTTTGTGTTTTGTGACTCAATTCTTTGTTCTGATATTCATTGATGACTCTTCCTTTGCTTTAATCCCCCGCCGCCCTGAATCTCCACAGCCCTCCGATGTGTAACTCTGTGACTCATTAGGTGGGCCACTTCTGCCTTCAGAGGAACGGCCTTTGGCCAAAGCGAAGCAGAATGTCTCCTGTGGTAATTCTTTAATAGGGCAGTCTGGGTTCAAGGGTCAAAGGTTGCTGTTTAAAGTTAATTTGTTTATAAAGCACTACCCACTTTTTGTACCTCTTCAAACACAAACTTTTATGTATTTTAGTTTGATGTTATGGGACCAGCCAACATAAAGTTTTGTGTAATCATTTGGATGAGATTCAATTCTCTCTCTGGTCTGCTTGTATTAGATGAAGCATAAATTTGTACCAAATGTTTTGAGTCTTTATAAAAAAACATACTGCACAATAGCATTTAAGCACATGGAAATAACCCTGGAATATGAGTAAAAACTGAAATTTTTTCTCTTTAATCAAAGTAAGAGCAGATCCAGTCCCACTAGAACCAGATCCAGTCAGTCCAGCTGGTCTGATTTGGCTCTGTTTTCTTTTAACAGAAGATGTGTGAAAAACAGCCACAGATAAATCTGTCATCCATATAAATCTATAAACCTATAATCTATATACTCTGAAAAAAAAGACTTCCAACATTAACATGTGAAAATCTCAGCCTTCTCTGCTTGACTTACCATCAATATAGTGTAGAGCTGACCTGGTGACTATTTAAAAAAAATATTGATTAATAATTGGATAGAAAAAGGTGATTAATAGAACATTTGTTAAATAATTTGAACAAGGTGAAGGTAAGAAAAAACTATAAACATATTTACAGATAAGGGTTGTTTTTGAAATGAAAAAAAATGTGAAGATGCATCAATGAGGCTTTTCATAACTAACACTGATCCCCAGTTTTCTTTTAGTCTCATCCATTACAGTTTTGACTGAATCTATTCACTTTTTTACTTACAATATCTACGAAACATAAAGGAGAAAAATTGTTTTCACGACTGGAGAAAGCAGTTTTGAGTCCAACAGGAATTACAAGATTATCCCCCAGTTATGCATCCACCCTAAACGTGATTACCCTCAGTTTGGAGGGCAGAGTTCAGTTTCACTACAAACACTCAGGGCTGATAATTCCCTGTTTGTAGAATCAAGAAATGGGATCTGTCTGGCAGCATGAAGTAGGCAAAAACATCTCAAAAAGCAACTCAACAGAATTTCAGTAACAAAACAAAGCAGTGTAACATGGTGGTAGGAGTGTTGATGGTCTCTGGCTGCTCTTATTCTGCAGGATCTGGGTCATTTCTGTAATTGAGGCGAACATGGATTCTGGTTTGACCAGAAAATCCCAAGTGAGATTTTCTGGCTATCGGTTTGTTCCTTAAGCTCAAGGGAACTTTGGTTATGCAGCAGGATGATTATCCAAAGCACTTCAGCAAATCCACCTCTGCATGACTCAAAGAAATTAAGAGAACGAGCAAGTTTTGAAGTGGCCTAGTCAAAGTCAAGAGTTAAAGATGATTGCAGAGATGTAACCTTAAACAGGCCATTCAGGCTGATTTGTACAACAAAGTTTTACTTTTTTACTTTAGTTTTAATCATTTTTATTTGTAAAAATTTGTTTGATTTGAACAGAAGACACTGTATGGGCTCAAATCATTTTTCACATCACTGATTTAAAGTCAATATGGTGAAAGTTGGCTAAGGTACAGAAATTTCTGTATTAATTTTGTTCGTAAACCATGTGGCTATTAAACTTTTGCACTGAAAAACACAAAATTAAGAGTATCTTTGGTTTAATTTCTACTGCAAATATCTTAGTTCACTTTAAGGCAAAACTATTTAAAGTGTACTTTAAATAGTTCAAGGATATAAGAGCTTGTTTTAAGACAATAACACTTCAATATTGGTAAAACATACTAGTTCCACTGACAACAACACATTCTTCCCCATATTCTAAATAAAATATTCTGCCAGTGAAACTAGAGCTTTCTTTAGATTTTGTGTTTTTGCCGTATGGGTTGTGTTGTTTGTTGACTCTTCTGTCCTCCCTCCTGTCCAGGGTGTGTGTGAAGAAGTCGAGTCAGGAACGCCTGGCCCTGAAAATCCTCATCGATCGCCCCAAGGCCAGAAATGAGGTTGGAACTATTCTGATTAATCCCTGTTGTTTGTCGCCTCTGGTTGTATCAGTGTGCTTTGTTCCGCCTGTTATCAGTCTTGATTAATTCCTGTTTTTCTTTTTCCTGCCACTCACTCTTCTCAGCCTCGGTCTGTCTCGTAAAGCGTCTTTGTCCTCAACATGGTCTTCCTGCAGTGAACAGTGTGTCTAACAGCCCTGTCATGTCATTTAGCAGCAAACTGTTTTGATGGAAACAGAGATTTGCTTCACAGGCTCCCGCTGATTAACTGTGAAAGTTGGCTGTCAGGAAGATGAAGACTGTGACACACTTACACCCATTTCTGGCTCTTTTAGTCAATGTAGACGTGAAGATTATTTGTCTTCTATGCAGGTGCGTCTTCACATGATGTGTGCCAACCACCCGAACATCGTGCAAATCCTGGAGGTGTACGCCAACACTGTGCAGTTCCCTCATGAGTCCAGTCCAAGGTAATAATGGCTTAACCCAGAGCTGTCCAAACCTTTTGCAGTGTGGGCCAAAATCACCAAGTTGAAAGCACGTAGGGGGCATCATTTTGTTTTCTTTTAGTAAAAAATGCTAATTTTATAAATAATTATATAGTGAATTATTTTTTTTTATCTGCTAAGCAACAAATGAAATTTTTTAATTAAAAAGGTTTTAGTTCCTAATTTGTTGATGTAGAAATCAATTTTAGTTTATTCCCAGCAACAAAAATGAGAGCTGTCTTTCAAAACCCTTAATTGTGTTTATCTAAATTTAATTACTAAGTCTGTTTTGAGTAAAAAGTCACTGGAGATTTGTGGCTCCTATGACATTAAAAAACATGTCTAATTAAAAAAACACTTGTTTTGTACCTAAAATTTTCTATTTAAGATGTAAATTTGTCTTTGAAAAGTTTATACAAATATAATTGATCTACATCAGCTCCATTTGCTGGATTTAAACCATTCCTAAATTGCGTCCAAAGGCCGCTCCAAACCACTCCAAGGGCCGCATATGGCCCCGCGGTCCACACTTTGCACATCTTGTTCTGAACCTGTACACATTTTTTACATCTCTATTTTATCCTGTCATAATCTTCCAAATAAATCCCTTTTTGTGAAAGAGCAAGACTCCTGATCGTTATGGAGATGATGGAGGGTGGCGAGCTCTTCCACAGAATCAGTCAGCACAAGCACTTTACTGAAAAGATGGCCAGTCAGGTCACCAAACAGGTGAGTGGAGTCCTGATATTAAACACCACGATTGCTCAACTCACTAAGTGGGGTGGGGGTGTGTGTGTGGGGGTGTATGTGTGTGTGTGTGTAATATGTCGTCCCGCTGTAGATCAGCCAAGCATTGGCTCATTGTCACTCCCTGAATATTGCACATCGTGACCTGAAGCCAGAGAACCTGCTCTTCAAAGATAACTCTCTGGTAAGCTGCACTCACATCAAGGCTGTTTGGAGATGTTAAGAGTTTCTACGCTGGACGGAAATGTTTGGAATAATTCAGGAATTTGGTTAATGTAAAAAAAAAAAAAAAGTTTAGATTGGGTGATGATTGGAAAGAAGAATGGATGGAAGAATGTGGCCAACAGATGGAAAATGTGCAAAAAACAGCATATTACATAATGTAAAATTTTCCATTGTGTATCCATCCATATTTGAGTCAATCTGTGTATCTTTCCATCTGTCCTTTCATCCATTCCTTTTTCCCTCTCGACATGGAAAATGTTGTGGAGCACACAAGTTCAGAAACTCAAAGCTGCCATCCATAACTGTCAAAGTTCAAGGAATCTAATTTTATTATTTCTCTCCACTTTCTGCAATCAATCTATGACGATTTATTAACATTAAAGCATTTGAGACGTGTTGTGTATGAACTTTTCCTTTCCTTTTCTGCCCTGCAGGACGCACCTGTGAAGTTGTGTGACTTTGGCTTTGCCAAAATCGATCAAGGAGACTTGACAACCCCTCAGTTTACTCCTTACTACGTAGCACCTCAGGTACAGAAAGGGAAAGAAATCATTTAGTTTAAATAATTGATAGATGCATAACTGATTTTCTGTTCAGGTACTTGAGGCTCAAAGAAGACACCAGAAGGAAAAGTCTGGGATTATACCTACCTCACCAACTCCTTACACATATAACAAGGTGAGACTCACTTCAGCTGAGTATAAAGTAAAAGTAAACAATGCAAATCCAAATTAGTGTTTAGGTTTTTGATGGGAAAAGAAACTTATTGCAATAAAAACTCAGTTATTTTTGGATGCTGCTTTTGCTTGATCAGGTTTTTATTCAGGCAGGACTTCTGTCAGAGTGAACCTTCTTTACGTTGAGGGTCAAAATCTGTCTTAAATTATTGTATCTATAAAACATGCTACCAGTTATAGATGGCGCTAAAAAAACTAAACTAATACATAATATAAGTATGGGCTTATGTGATCTAATCCTAAGAAATGAAAGGATTAAATTGACTGTCTTGGTGTGAGGTGCAGCGTGGCTCCATATTTCCTCTCGAATTGAATAGAGGTGCAGAGATCTCTATTTTTATTTTATGTGCATTTGTTGTTGCCAATGCACACAGAAAGAAAAGCCTATTGTCTGTCTCTGCAGAGCTGTGACTTGTGGTCGCTGGGTGTGATCATCTACATAATGCTGTGCGGCTACCCTCCGTTCTACTCAAAGCACCACAGCCGCACCATCCCTAAGGACATGAGGAAGAAGATTATGACGGGCAGCTTTGATTTCCCAGAAGACGAGTGGAGCCAGATCTCTGAGATGGCCAAGGACATTGTACGCAAGTAAGACTTATTTTTTTATATTATAAAACCCTGAAAAAGACCAACCTCTTCTCCCTCATGCTTTTTTTTCTCAGCATGTTTATATTTGCCCATCCTATTTGTCTGTTTTCTCACTGATTTTTACCTCTTCTCTCTGGTTTGTGTGTGTAGGCTACTGAAAGTAAAGCCAGAGGAGAGGCTGACTATTGAGGGAGTCCTGGCTCACCCCTGGCTGAACTGCACCGAGGCGCTGGACAATGTCTTGCCATCTGCACAGATGATGATGGACAAGGTGAGTTAAAAGCTGCAGTGGCCAGAACGTTTCGGGCGATGCAGCATTTACTGTTTTAGTCGATTTTAGTTGCTAAAATGTTCATGCAGCCCTACAACCCCAAATTCCACTTTATGTATTTGTGCAGGATTGTGAAATTAAATAAAAATGATGTATAAGCCTGTCGCAATTAATCGTATGATGCATTAAAATATTTATGATTTCCATTCTGATTAATAATTTTTGAAGATCAATTTTGTTTGCAGAGGCTTCATGATGATTTTATTTAAGGTTTCAATTGTGTGTTTTTATTTCTGTTCACTGTTTTTGGTTGTTGTATTTTATTTTAGATGTTTAAAATGTCTTCCGGTTCCAGCGTCACAATAGATGGATCTATAAATCACTTTAAACCACATGTATCAAACTTGAGGCCCATGGGCCAAATCCGGCCCGCCATAACTCTTTATGTGGCCCTCTAGATTCTAGACTAAACACTAAGTGTGGTTAAATATTATGTTATCAATCAAACTAATGCAGTTTCTATTTGTTTACTGCCAAATTATATCAATTAGTCCCTCCAGATTCGTCAGAGTTATCATGGAAATTCACACAAAATCAACAAATTCTTTTATTTGGGAGTTTATTGCAGATTTTTCTCAAAAATTCTCAAATGTTTTCTGACTTGTACTAAACAGCTGCCTCAGCTTTAATTGATGTGAGATTATTCGTACATCTATACAGCGAGTAATAAAAAGTCTCATTTATTGTCAGAAATAAGTGCATACACCCTTGTCCCTTACTGGGGTCGGGAGGGTTGCTGGTGCCTCTCCAGCTATCGTTTCGGGTGAGAGGCGGGGTACACCCTGGACAGGTCGCCAGTCTGTCGCAGTGCAAATATTTCCTAATTAATACCACAAACACTTTGAACTTTATTGCAAAAGAATCACAAAAAGAATCCTGGATCTCTTTCTGTGCAGGCTGTGGTCGCAGGAATCCAGCAGGCCCACGCCGAGCAGCTCGCCAACATGAGGATTCAGGACCTGAGCGTCAGCCTGAAGCCTCTGAACTCTGTCAACAACCCAATCCTCAGGAAGCGGAAGCTGCTGGGGTACGGCCATGATGGTTAAAACGATTCTGTAATCGTACTGCTAGCATATAGCATATTACCGTGCTGATGGAGTGACTGTTAGGAAAAAGTGCCGATGTTTACTCAAGTTTCTTTCTTTGGGTTTCTAAGCCTCATAATTTAGTTCTACGTTTGATCCAAAAATACAAAGACTAATTATAAAAGCTAACCACAAAAAATGTTTTTTTTACATTTTCTATATTAAAAAAAAATTCTTTTTCTACTGCAAGCAGCACATTGTGTGTGTGCTGCAGCTTTTCTTAGCCAGATCTCTTTTGAAAAAATTCTTTTTAAATTGAGAGATATACCTGGTGAAATAAAAGTTACAAATAAACCAACAACTTTCCATTTTCTCGATCTGTTATCAGTAACAACAATGCGACTCGGGTCACTGTTTCTTCCAAAATACTTACTTCTCTGGATTCAAACTTTTCAACAAAGAAAACAACTTACTACTGCTAAAGGCGGCCTGCTGAAGCATGGGCTTCACGTTTAACTTTTATTTTACACGACTGGAGGGAGAATGTTGTAAACTTTCTCTTTGTGCTGACTGTACCTTCATGCTCTTAATCTTTCAGCCCCAAACCCACAGACAGTTTCTTCATCCATGACCCAGAGAACGGAGGGGAAGACTCAAACGTAGCGCTGGAAAAACTGAGAGATGTCATAGCACAGTGCATACTCCCACAGGCGGGTGAGGTCCTGCACATTCAAACACTCAGATCTCCTTATGATCGCTGCATTCTGGTGTCTGACTTTTCAAGGGTGCTGATGGTGACGCATCCAGAAACAAATAAAATGAGTATAGATGATATGCTGCAGTTTATATGTGATCCTATCTAAAACGTTCCAGGAGAAAACAAGGATGACAAGCTGAACGAGGTGATGCACGAAGCCTGGAGGTTCAACAGAGACTGTAAGCTGCTGAGAGACGGCCTGCAGGGTCTCAGCTGGGATGGTCTGTATTCAGCTTTATTCCCCTTTGTCCTCTTTAATCTGTTGGTGAAAAACTGAATATAATGATCTCATATCTAATAATTAAGTTTTTCGTTTTTATAGATATATCTTATTTGCACAGATTTTTAAAGTGATACAGTCAGTTCTACTTATCTCTACTCTTAGCGAACAGCCAATCAACACCAAGCAAAATGAATGCCGATCATTGATTGGCTGCTTTGCAAATGTCAGCCAACGTTTATTTATTCTCCCTTTGAGTAATCGATTGTCTAAAGGTTGTATCCATCCCGAGAATGACAACCAGCTGATTCTTTCCTTATTGTTCTTCCTTTCTTCCATCCATCCACCCATCAGTCAGAAGTTGATGCAGATTTCAGATTTAAAGCCTGACCGCTATAGAAAAATCCCCCATAAAGTCAAAGATAGAGATTTGACTCTCATCCTTTTATTCTAATGTCAACTTATCCACTTTGTTGCTAAATTTAGCGACATTTCAGACCCTTCTGGCAAAGTTTGTTTTTTAAAAACTAACTTGTGATAAAGTCTAATTCAAGTCAAACTCCATTAGATGTTCCGCATTACTTCTGTGCTTTTAATCCCAAAGAAAATAGGACTTTGATACTTCAAATTACTCAATTAAAACCAATAAATGTTTCTGTATTTTAACTATAATTGGTGTGGTTATCAAGGCTTTAACTCCAATGTTTTTATTGCAGGGCGATCTTTTTCCGATAAAGTTGACCGCTTGAAGTTGGCTGAAATAGTGAAACAGGCCATTGAAGAAAAGACAAATCTTCAAGATTCTCATTAGCCAACGCTGAGTTTCTATCTTTTTTATTTTATTGTTTATTGAGACCCTTTTTAATCCATATCTGTAAAGACTGTTTTATGTCAAATGATGTGCAGTTTTTTTTTTGTTTTTTTGCCTCCTAATTTGTTTGTAAAACCTATTGTTGACCTATACTGGAAGAGCTACTGTACAGCTGTACATATATTTCAAAGGATTTGTTGGTACTATCATTTTTTTTTAAACAAATGGACAATTGCAAAGAATGTGGAAAAAAAATATATTTTCATTTTTACTAAAAAGATAAAAGAAATCTGTGAAAGAAATTATTTTTTGGGAGGGAATTTTTATCAGCTGCTCGTCGAAGATGTCTTGTTTTATCCCAATTATTTCTGTCTCTTCTTTAATTATATTCATTGTGAGAATTTTATTTATTTAAACAAAAAATTCCAAGATTTTATATCTTTCTTGTAGCTCGATAGTGGCTCTAAAGTTTAGAGAAGCTGTCTATGATGTGACCTTTGTTCTTCCACTCTGCCTGCAGGTATATAAACGTAACAGCCACTGTTTAATTTGTTGTTGTTTTTTTATTAAATTTTTAATATGTAGGACAAGCAAGAAATGAGGAATTGAGGCAAAAGAAAGAGTCAGAGGAGAAACATGCGCCTTCAACCCATTTAAAACATCAGCTGACTAAAATGAGAGTTTAAAATTAATTCCTAATATATAATTAGTGGAAAAAAGTTTTTTTTGTTTGTTCATTTGTTGATGAAATCTAAGCCTCATGAGACCAAAGGTTTGCCTTTCATTGTAAATCAGTAACTGCTAACAGAAATGCTCATGTGTTGCATCACACAAAAGTGAGAAACTGGGACATGTCGAGCTTCGCCTTCATGGGATAAGAAAGTGATTTTTTTTACAACTGACCATTCAGAGCCTTTTTTTTTTTTTTTCAATTCAAACCTTCAAGTTGCCTCAGCCGGAAATCACTACTGAATACTCAAAGCTTCTGGAGAGAAATGATTTTGCCTGCAGTGGATCTGAAAGTTATTCACTTCCTGTTAAAACACCAGCTTCTGTGATGTAGAAAATGAGACCAAGACGACCTTTAATCTTGCGTTTAACGTGCACAAGTTAGCTGCTTGAAAACAAACGAGTGTCAAAATAACAAAGCTACAATAACGTGTAAGTTTCATTTGTTAATACTTTGCAAAAGTTATCAAAACTACAAAAGAAGACACTGATCCACAGGAATGTCAGCAGATTCTGAACAAATCTTGCTCAAATAAGACAACTATCTGAGTTCCAGCTGAAGAAAAACAACCCCACATCATGATATTGCCACCACCGTGTCAGTATGGTGGTGTTTTTGTGCCAGACTCGCCTCTTGAGAAATGTCGCACATAAATGTTCAACTGTAGTGTCTAGTGTCAGCTGGAAGAACGTTTGAACAAGTTTGACAATCGCAATTTTATCAACACCTTCACCATTTCTCTAGAAGGAAAAAAAGCATCTGTGGCTCTCCTTGGAGATTAAATGGATACGAGAAATTGTTGAATCAGAAAACCCTAAAACTCCTTGGATGTTTTTTCTCCTCTTCTTTGACTGACACTTTTGAACAGTTAACTAATTTTGATCATCGTGTTACATCTCCACAATCAATGTTTTTGGGAAAAGAAAGCAAATGTCAGTTAACTTCCCCACTCAGCTCTTCCAGACTAGCAGCAGCAGCATTTAGCAAACACCTTGTGGGACTGCGAATCCACTGAGCTTATCATTCAAACTATGTGTCAGTCGAACATTCCTGTGAACTCCTGTAAACGGCATAATGGAGGAACGTTGTTGTCGGAAAGAGCAGGAGCTTCTTAAAGAGACAGAGGTCCAATTTCAAATTGCAGAGTCGGTTATTTTATATATATATATATACTACTGAAGGTAACCTTGTTACTTGATTGTGCTATAAAACGGACCCATGTGCCTGGAAAATTAATAATGCCGCCCCGTTAGGGTAGAGCACACTTATGCAACCTCAGTTATTGTAACTTTAAAGTTTTTTAACATTTTTCCCATGTTTCTCTCTAGCAGATTTGTTTTTCAAATTTAACTGTACAAGATTATTCTCACACTAAAGGCATGTTGTTGAAATTTATCATGGTCTCATCTTTTCATTACAAAAACCTGTTTTTTAACAAAGGTGCATACACTTTCTGAAATCCATTGCTATATTTTGTGCTTGAGTCTGAAATGTCCTCGATTTATTCATTATTCATCGATTTATTCTTTTTATTCATTTTTGATCTGTGAAACTGAACGATTCAAACTGCTTAGATGCAAATCAGCATCTGCTGGAACTCATATCTGCTCGGTCCGTGTCGTGACTTTCTTTCCCTGCAAAAGCGGTTGTCACTTGAAGAAAATAGTTTCTTGAAACACAGTAGGGAAGTCTGGGTTTTGGTTTCAGAACTTGACGTTTTAGACCATGTGCAATAAGGCAATCGTTTATTCTGTGTTCAGATCACATGGATGTTCACGATGAGATCTGTCAGTATTACTCTCACTATGCGCTTCATTTCATTCATCTGTGTGTAACCTTTCTTTTCTGTTGGCTATTTTCACCTTTTAAGTTGTAATAAACATGTTATTGACTGGGCTGAATTAAATCCTTGTACTTTTGTGCTGCAGTCATATCTGATGTTATTTCCGTGGAAAACAAAACAGGATTTGCTTTGGTTTAAAAAGAAGCCACCTTTACATCAAGGATGTAGAGCAATTTTATAGTCTTTTTAAAAGGGGCACAAAGAAAGTCTCATTATATTTTGGTATTAACGGATGAGCTTTTCCTTAAATTTTACTAAAATACTTTGGAAGTTATTTTTGACAGAATCCTTTAAAAGCTCAAAGACAAAATCCTGTTTAAAAAAAACCGCTTCCTAATTACGTTGCAGATTATTTAAATGTATTAAGTGCCTTGCTGAAAGAGGTAGTCCGCTCCAATAAATTCCCCTTTATCAAATTATTTCTCAATTTTTCACAGAACATATGACAAGAGTATAATAGAACATCTTCATCTTCTCATAACAAACTAGCAGCATGCATAGACAGAACCAATGAAAAAAAAATTCACAATTCAAACTTTAATGCAGATGGATAATTGGGAGCAACCAGCTTCAGTGATGGAGATGTGGTTTGTCCAGGATACCTGTTGAAAATTAATGTGTATAATTTCAACTTTCCTGATCTGCCTGTGTAAAAGTTAAAATGCTGGGATTATATCTCTGAATTCTAACTTTTTTTTTACTTAGGATTTTGAGAATAAAGTAAATTTTTTTCAGGTGCCCTAAAAAAAACAACCCTTAGAAATCTTAAAATTTCTTGAAACTTATATAAAAGTGTTACTCCAGGCAAAAAGATGTAAAGCTGTAGTTATTGATTAACTTCATCTGGCAGTTTGCTAACTTAGCTTAGCATAAACTAAGCTAAGCTTATCCAGCTCTACCATAGAGATGGTATTTCTAACATTAGCATCGGAAGGAGGTTCCGCCAATATTATTGCAAATTATTTAATCTTTATTGAGAGCTTACATTGAAAGTCACTTGTACAAGCAATTCGATCTAAATGTATCAACTGCATCTGTTTTTGTCCCACATACGTCGTACGGGATGCTGAAGCTCAGTATCAACTTGAGCGAAATTAGCAGTTTATGCTAGCCAGTTAGCAACGGTCATTTGGAAAAGTCTCACCATTTTCAGTTTTCAGCGGACAGCTGTTGAGTTGGGGTCGTTTTTATTATTAAAAAGTTTAGTAATTTTGCTAAATTAATTTTAAACTTAAGTTTTGATGCACTTCATCGCACTCATTTTGATTTAGATTGCATATGTTACACATTACTTAGCATCTGTGCTGCAGGGCAGTGTATATTTTGTAGTAAAGGCATGTGTACTATTGCTTCAATTGAAAACCACAACATAAACATGCAGTTTTAAGGAACTATGTACCCTGCTGTTTGCTCACTGTTACCAATAATTGGATTACTTCTGCTGCAGACATTTTCCAAATGTTCTTTAATTTAAATTTTGTAGCCATCCCAAGTGGAAGTGACAAACAAATGCTGCTCTCCTAATTCATATCAGCAAATAAAGAAAAAAATTACTTTACTTTTTTTAATGTTGGGCGATTTGTTCTGTAAAGAGGAAGAATTAATTTCTGCTAATACAATAACTTTGTGGTTAAATGTAAAACTGGAGAAAGGAGCTGAAATTTCAGAAAGTTTCTCTGCTTCAACTTGCGTTTCTCCCCTCTGGTGTGGCCGTTATGTAGCATGAATCTTTCCTTGACTTGCTGTATTTTCTGTCTTTACATAAGTTTGCCCATTCTGCCTTGTGGGAATGTCAAAATGCTGACTTTTTAATAAACAATATCCTGAAACTGAGCTCATGTTTTTCTTTTTTTCCCCACTTTACCATATATAAATTGTAGTTTTAGTTAAAAAAAAAATTTCAATTAAAATATTTGTTTTAGTTGAAAATATTGAATTTGTTGCAAATTTCTTAAGACGATTAAGTGAGACTGGATGTTAACATTTTTATTGCAGTTTTAAGACAAAATTGTGAAACATAAGCAACATTACACTCAACCAAAGAAACAAATATCCTGTTGCATTGATTTAAGGCACTTTGTTAAATACAGATAGAAAAGCAGCAATAAATTGGAAATTTTCTCCCAGGCTGGAAATCAAACATCAAAATATAGAAAAGAGAGTAGAAAGTAGCTCAGGTCAGATACTTTAACTGAATGTTATTCAATTATAGTGAACTGAGTAGGACTGTGCTGCCAGTGGAAATAACAAAAACATTACTAACAGGCTATTTGATTATTACCATGCAAGAATGGCTTAGACTCACCCAATTAATCCTAAAAGTTAAAAGCAGACTTCTTCACTTCAGCAAAAGTTTAAGTTGCCTGGAAGCAAGAAAATGCAACAGTTTCATTCACTTTGGTCTACTGAGGAGTTCAGGAATGAAAGGAAAGCTTGGAAACAAAATAGAAGTCATATACATCTCTGAATCTCCACTGGCATTTAATCTCCATTATAAATACATAATTTGCATGTTTTAAGACGCGTCTCTGAAGAGCTTTGGTCACATCTCTCCCACTACGAACATTTTGCACCTCAGCCCACAGAGTCTGCCTGTAAAGCTCCAAAATACGTTCCCCACATGAGGAAATGAACTCAGCAAAGCAGACAGTCGATGGGATTAACGCAGTGCTTTGAAAGTCACACTGCCAATATGCAGAGGGCACAAAACTGAAGTGTTTGAACAAAATATTTCAGCTAAAATGGGGTTGCAGTTAAAGATAATCCCATTTTAGACTTGCAGGAAAAACAACAAAAATAAAATAAAACTCTTAAAGTTCCACAACCTCCAGAGAACCAACGATGTAAAATAGCAATGATGGTTGGACAAAGCCGGAGCTGGTTCAGTCCGAGTCCTCGTCGTCCAAATACTCCTCAGCGTTACTATGTGTCCGGCTGATGGCTGTAACAAAAGAAATGTAGAAAAGTTCACTTATTCTATTAATTCAGCCCAAAAAGTCAAACGTGTATCATATATATTTTTTGTAAACAGAGACGAATTTCTAATATTTATCAGACCTTACGGATAAAGAAAACCCTCCAAAATGTAGATGGTAAATTAATAAATAGTTCATTTAGAGTTCCCTGTCTGAGTCATTCTGTAAGCGAGGAAGAATTTACCGTTTCCCTGCTTCTTTTTGATGAGTGAAGCACAATGGGCGTTGGTGGCCATTTCCAAAGCCAGTTTACACTCGTTGTTTTTGATGTCTATCCTCGCATCTGAAACAAACACATCGACACTGAAATAAACTACAGAGATGTAGAAACAAAAAAAAAGAAAACTGGAAGGAAATCAAAATTTGATGAGTTTGACAAATCTTTATAATTTCTCAAATATCAGTGTCTGTTTAAAATGAAAGGAGAAACTAACTTTTAGCAAGCAGCATTTCCACGATGTCAGAATAACCCTTCCAGGCAGCAGCGTGCAGCGGTGTGTCTCCCAGTTTATTCTAAAATATAAAAATAACATTAAACAACTATGACACTATTTCACATCCATCCACCCAACCGGTGACAACCTAAGGACATGTTTAAACTTTAAACTTAGTGGTAAATTAATTTTAAAAAGTCATTTTAATCATATTAATTCAAATCAGGAATGTAACTTCATAGAAAATTGAATTGAAATCTCAAACAGTGTTAATATTGACAGGATTTTTTTATTTAGTGTTAGTCACATTTTAGTCATGTTTACTCATCTTAGATTTTGTCTAGTTTTTGTTGACTTTATGATAGAATAGTTTATTTTGGAAAAAATTTCTTTCCAACATGGTGGGAAATTTATCCTTGGGTAGAAATTAACGTGTCTTTTTGAAAAGACAAGCTGATCTTTGCCAACTTTATTTGCATTAGCTTTTTAATTAAATCTCTAATTTCCAAAATCATTGTTCAGTTCTCCACATAACTAATACTTTATGTGGCTAACGCTCCACTTTAATATTTTAATCTAGGTTTTTTTCATTTTTGATTTATGTCATTGCTATTAATTTGATTCTCAGTGTGTATTAAGTAGTTTGATTGTTTTACAATATTTCATTTGGTTATTTAGATATAAGTGGTTAAAAGAGATAAACTGATTTGATTTCCAAGCAGCATTTCCACGATGTCAGAATTACCAGTTTCTAGTTTTCTTTAAAGTCTGCCTTACAGCCAGCATAAGAGAAAAAAATGTGGAATCCAACAGAAAACGAAGGCATTACATCCCATCAAAGCACATTAAAGTTAATATTTTGTTAAATTATGCATGCAGCATCATGTTAGATGAAAGGCATGAAAACCCACAATAGATGCCGAATCTTAGTTTTTAATTAATTTGACAAATGATTGAGAAAAATCAAACTTCTCGTATTTATTGGTGCTTTTCTAGTGGAAGTTATTGCTTTAACACCCAATACGGTCGGTTATGATTTTACACTCTGAAAATGTTTCTCGTTTTCAAATCTTCAAACAGGCTTTGAATGAAGCTTTTAAAATCATCTCACCTGCTGGTTGAGCTCCACGTTGGGCTGGCTTAGCAACAACTCCACCACATCTGATAGGAATGGAGAACATATTGAACATGTTTACGATATTATGCATACAGGGAACAAAGAAGGGCCAAAACAAACATCCTTTTTGTTACAATACTTCCCATCCAAAACAATTCACTCTCTGTTTCACATTTAGAGTTGAATAACAGGATGTTCACTGCTTACCTTTATGTCCTCCGTGGCATCCCCAGTAGAGGGCAGTGTTTCCCGCCTTATCCAGCCCGTTAATCCCAACCTTGTTGTCCAGACATTCCCTCAGCCAGCTCATATTGCCTGAGATTACACACAAATGAGCGAAAACACACAAAGTTTGGTAAGCATAAGCAGTTTAAAAGGTCAAGGCTGCTTGAGAATATTAAAAGATCAAACGATTTAAATACTGAGACAGTCGTACCTCGTTTAGCTGCTTCGTGCATTGGATTATCAATAGATTCTGCCTGCTCAGCAACTGAAAAACAATATCATGTAAGAGCTCTGTTGCATGAAAAATTATTAGGTTGTTTCTGGATTATCTTTCCTTTACTTACCATAGTTACTAGGAATGAGTCCTGTCCTCCCTCTACATGTCCCCTTCCACCAATTAGAGTCGCTCTGAAATAAACATTAATTTTTACTAGCAGAATAAAAAGAGCAAATTTAACAGCACAGAGTAAATGAAAAGGAGAAGTGAAATCAAGATGGAGCATGTTATCTGAGAAGTAATGTATAACATGTAGCAAGGAAAGAAAAAAACATGCAGAGGTTGCAGGATTTGCATTAAAGAGGAAGAATAACTGCAGAGTCAAAGATTGTGAGAAAGGCAGCAGAGAAATCCCAACTTTTACCAACCGTGTCTGAGATGTACAAAATGTCTCCTTCTTCAAAGTACAGCTCATCTGGCTGAAAAAAAACAAACAAAAAAACATGTTACTCAGGGACACTTAGATACACTGATTAACTTCAGTCATTTTTATGCTGATATTCAGATTACAGCCGATATTAAATAGTTCCCCTTCACTTGTCTGCATTTAATTTGTCTACTAGCCTTTGTTTAAAACTATTTCAACTTAACATTTGGTTTA
This sequence comes from Phalloptychus januarius, assembly GCA_902982915.1. NCBI lineage: Eukaryota > Metazoa > Chordata > Actinopteri > Cyprinodontiformes > Poeciliidae > Phalloptychus > Phalloptychus januarius. The sequence goes on from CADWAE010000482.1 coordinate 7,202,614, forward strand.
GTCTATCCTACAGAAACAAAATAAATCCCATAGCTAAAGATATGATTGCTAAATTAATTGAGACTGCATAAAAACTAACATGGACCGAGAAACAGATGGCAGATCCTTGGAAATGTTGGGAACCTTTTGGAAATCAAAGAGAAAAAGGTAAACATCTGCAACCTGTGGCTCCAGAACCACATCTAGCCCTTTTACCTCATCCATGGTGGCATTAAAGACTAAAAACTTTTAAAAATGGGAATTATTATTTTATTTAAAAAAAAAAAAAAAAAAAAAAAGGTAGATGTAGGAGTTCTAACATTTACAGAGTTTTCCCCAGTAATTTTTATGTTAACAGCAAGCTAATTGTCCTTTTTTTTTTTTTTTTTTTAAGTTGTCCACCTTCTCTAAAAAATGATCAAGAACTGGCCTTATTTTACCCAGAAAGGGAACTTTTTTCCCCTCATACATATAGTTAATATTCCGCTTTGAATAAGAAAATTGCAGTTTGTTTAATTAAAAAAAAACAGCAGCATGTTATAAAATATAAACTTAATAAATTGTGTTTTTTTTCCCCCAAAGGTTGGAATTTTTTTGTACCACTCAAAATTCACTTAACAAAAGCCAAAAAAGCTTAATAATGATCGCTAAACGAGCTAAAGTTCTGGTTGCTAAGGATTTAAGATGGTGAACTGCATCTGGCTGATCTGAGGCGTTATTTTGGCAGACTTGTGTAAATAGGAAGTTCTGTGCCTGTATCGCTCAGCTATGCAAAAGTCATGTAAATTACTACTTTGGATTATTAATAAAACAAATGAAAATAAAAAAAATGAATTACATAATTACATGTACCATTTTTTTTAAGTGTAAAAATTGTGGACTGAAGAACAAAGTTAATTCAGTTTAATGACCATCATTATTCATATTTTAATTTTCTTTTTTTATTATTATTTTACATGTGAATTAAGACTTTAATTTTAGTCTCTTAGCACCAACAAGGGGATTGAAGTCCCAGGAACTCTGCAGCAATGTAATTTTCTAGCATTTTGGCTATATTTGAATTATTGTGATGATGAAAAAGCATTTATTGATCAAAAATATTTGTTGTAATTCAAACTAATTCTATTCTTTATGAAACTAAGGTCACTGACTAAGATCATATCAACATTCATACTAATTCTATTGAGGCTTGTAGCGATAAATTGTCCTATAATAAACAGTAATATTAATGTTTTTTAGAGTACTTTAGGGTAATATATTGATAATAGAACGTTTAAACAGCAATAAACTTTAATTTTGTAAATGACAATCCACGCTGGAACAGGAAAATATTTAAAATAGCCAAAATAAAAACAACCAAAATCAATAAATAATATGTATTATGATGTCTTTAAACAAAACTGCCTTTCAAGAAATATTAGAATCAAGCTCGTTTTACTTTATCATGTGATTAATTGATTAATTGGTTATTGCTACAGGTCGCAGTTAAAAACTATTTAGGCAAAAACTTTTTTTAAAATACCTTTTCATATATTCACACAATTTGGGGTAAAAAAAATCCCAGCATTTTCTATAAATCTAAATTTTTTGCCTCAATGATTAACCATGAATTACTTAAATGAAAGCTCTTACTGTTCTGGGGTCGAAGGTGAACAACGCTCTGAACACCTTCACTTGGCCTGGAAAAGAACATACAAACAGTTTGTTAAATGAAACATGGAGCTACAAGATGGATTAAAACAGAAGCCATGTTGGAAAAAACATACTAAGAAGTCGCAGCACAATCAGTGCAAGTTCACTCCTGCAGCCCAGCTGGCTTCAACATAGTGAAATACTTGCATGTAATAACAAAACTCTCCTGCAGCCAATAACAATACACACTTATTACTACATGCAGCACAAAACGACACACAGTGGGTCATTGTGCAACAGCGCCTTTCCCCTGGGCCTGCTCTGGTCTGGAGTTCGCTTTGCTGCAAGAAAGCAACCCGGGTGGTTGTGGTCCGCCTGCAGAAGTCGCTCAGAAACCCACAAAAAGCTTATATAAGCATTTTTAAACAGTTAACCCTGAAGTCGCACCGCCCTGCATGTTGACAACACAAATACAAAGTTTAGTAAACCGCAAAACCGCCGGGCTGCACACAAATAACGAGGCGCCGATTCAGCTCAGCTTGACCAGAATGATTAGAACTTCGCAACCAAACAAAAAGGACAGATTTGCATCTTTCTTTTGGTGAGGCATCATCACTCTGTGCTACTTTGTTCAGCTGGCTTCCTTTTCAAACGTGTCACACCCCGATTAGGTCAACGACATGGATTTAAAACCACAAACATTTTTTGCATTGCATTCTTCCATCCATCCATCCATTTTCCTGCACCCTTTTCCCTTACTGGGAGGGTTGCTGGTGCCTATCTCCAGCTGTCATTTCGGGTGAGAGGCGGGGTACACCCTGGACAGGTCGCCAGTCTGTCGCAGGGCAGCATTGCATTCTTTATATGCGCATTTATTATCTTTGCTGGTAAAGCTGTAAAAATAAAATGCAGAGTTCATCTGTGGTGTCTGCTGTAACTATACAAGCAGACATATGTGCAGAGAACACATGAAGAAATCTCACATTGTGTAACAAACGGAAATGAATCAAAAGGTCAGATAGTGATCTAATTACTGACAAGCTTAAATATATTTATAATTATTAGAATTAGGAGTTTTTAAGTCTTTTATTTCAGCACCTGGAATGTTTAAATGCGCAGTGTTTAGAGGTTAAACTGGGGGGGGTCTTTACCACCACACAACACCAGCTCTGTTCATGTCTACTGCTCTGCAGGCCCAGTCATGTTATTTCAAACACACAAATAGCTCAGGAGGCCAGGTTCTGGCTTTATCTAAAACCATCTGCAACTGCGCAGATTCAAGTGGAAAATAACCTAAAATAGGACTAAAAAGAGAAAAATAAGAGTTTTTTAACAGTTAGCAAAAAGCAACTATAGCAGCTCTGTTTAATTTCTTAATTCGTAAATACAAGAATTTGTGTTTGGCTAGAAATCTGCGGCAACTTGCAAAGTAAATCTCATTCTTACAAACCAAACGCCAGCTGTTTGCACACCTCATCTTATTAAATCTGAATACAAGACTCACAATCCTACAGTAAGTGTCAAGAGTCAGGATTACAGTTAATAGTCAGATTGTGTAGTAAAAAGCAGAAATCTAAAAAAGGGAACAAAACCAAATACGAACTCTTTGCACAACCAGATACAGGTTAAATCAGGTGCTGTTTTAACCTGTTATATAATGAACCAGACATTACGACATGATCCAAATAATCCAAACAATCTTCTGTGGAGCCATCAAGTTTGTTGATACTGATGATGAGATGCACCTCTGTTCATTCTAGGTCTAATCCTCATAGAAATGATAAAATAGTGAATTCATTGATTACTTATTGTAAAATCAAAATTTCTGTTTTTATGAAACATTGGTAACCAAAATTGGTGTCAAAAAACAAGCGTGGGAATCTTGGGATCACATCCAGATATCAAATTAAGCAATATTAATGATAATAATAACAAGGACGATTTATGACATAAATACAAGCATTTGCAGATAGAATAAAAATATATTGGCTGTATATAGTTTTTTGGTCATTTTTACCCCTACTTTATTGCCGTAAGCTAATAGTGTGTGTCTTGAGTTTCTCCCACTTTTAATTTATAGCCAAAAAGCTGAAACGTAAAATGTGTTTCTGCTGGTTTCAGGGCAGCTCATTCCCCATGTCGTACCTGTAATGGTAATGTACTGAAACTATGGCTTCTAGGCTTATTTTCTGTTAAGTATTTTCAGGAATTACAGACATAAAGGGTAATAAAACTTCTAAAATGTTGTATCTAATTTTCTTCAACCGTATTTTCATCTCTGAACTTGTTTTACTGCTGAACCCGATGTCCACTTACTTTTGGTTCTGATTACAATTTGAACCAAATCCTGCAGGTATGGATTACTTTATGGCATAACTCAGGGCTACAACTAATGATTAATTCAGTAATCTATTATTCTATTGACTAGTCGGTTTAAATCAAATAAAAAAAAGGCACATTTTTCATTTAAGTCTATTTTATACAATATTATAAATACATTAAAAGTAAATAAATAATTAAATTTCCTTTTAAAATGAGAAAAAAATAATTTTATTGCCTAATTTCCCTAAACAGCATCCCTTTATGTACAATTGATCATTTGCAGCAAAATTATACATCTGCAGCTAAAAAAAGAAAATAACAATACTTGCATCATCAACATGTGAAAAGCTCAACCATTTCTGTTCGACTTATCAATAACATGTTGGGCTGATCTGTTAATTATTATTTTTTCAATTAATAGTTGTGTAGCAAAAAGTGATTTGTATTTTTTTTACATAACAAAACCACGTGAAGCTAAAACTATGTCACTAGAGTCCCGTCTGGAACATATTTACAAATAAAGAAGATTTTTCACCTTGAATGCAAAATGCATATATATATATATATATATATATATATATATATTTAACAATTTCGGCTTACTTTATGCTGTGCTAGATTACTTGATGATTATTTCAATAAGCAATTGTCAAGATTAGTCCAATTAATCGTTCCAATTTAGCCTTACACATTTTTTAAAAATCGTGTATAAATACTTTGATACAGTATTATTACTCAAAAAAAGCTAGGTTAGTGTTAAGTATTGTGACTAAAATGAGCCCACATTTTCCTCATGATATTCCTACAAAAAGCATAATTTTTTTTATCTCCGAAGAAAAGGCATTGAATACGTGTAATCAACATGTACAGTGGCGATTTAAAGAGAGGCAGAAGTGGACATGCACATTACTCAGTGTGCACCACAGCGCCACCGGTGGTAAGGCGCAGCACTGCACTCATCTCCCACTCCCAGTACCATGTATGAGTGGGCTTTGCGTAAATTAAGCGATTTTGATAATAAAGGTGATCAAATAATGCAGAATGTTATAGATCAGTCATTAATTTTTATCAATTAACATCATTTTACATTACCACACAAAAGAAGCAGTACCTTAGTTTATGCATTAATTAAGTTTAGTTCTGATTTTAAATAAGCCAGATTTAGTGTTTTGAATGCAGGGAAAATAAATAATTTAGCATGAAAGAACATGCACGAATCTTCATGAACACATGAAGTTTCGTGCATTTTTTTTTTTTATTCAAATGTTGCAGGAAAGATGGACGTCATTGCTGTTCAGTAGCAGCTGTAAACAATATATAGGGGTTTAAAAATGACCTCGAAGGAAATCCACTCATTTAAAACGCGTCCTTTGCACTCGAAGGAAGACAATCAGAATACAGAGGTGTGACCTCAGTCACCTATTTGACTGAAGCCACCTTTCGGGCAGCAACCTGCATTTACTGCATGAATGATGGAAATAGGGAAGTGACGGCGGCCTCAGAGCTTGGTGCCCCGGTCAGCCAGCAAATACCCAACTAAAGCCTCCTTTCCCCTTCCTTCCAATGAAGTCATGTTATTGAATGTCCCGATATAAAGCAGTTAATTACTGCATTTAAGTCTTCTATCCCGAGCTTTCAGGCAAGCCTAACAAGCGTACCCTCCGCCCATTAGCGTCAGCCACTCAACAAGACAAGGTGCACTGTCCACGTACCAAACAACACCGAAAGAAAAGTTTTTGGGGAAAATTAAGCCAAAAGTCACCGAAGACGAAGTCTTACCTGGCTTGGCCGGCTTGGGAGGAGGCTTAGACATCTGTGGGGCTCGAAGACGAACCGAAAAAAGAGATGGTTCAGACAGAGAAGACGGTGGACTGTGGATCACTTTGAAGCTAACGCTGCTAATGAGGAAGTTAACTTAAGCGGAAAACTTGACGTGCGCATGCGCACGGCTTATGATAGATAGATAGATAGATAGATAGATAGATAGATAGATAGATAGATAGATAGATAGATAGATAGATAGATAGATAGATAGATAATATTTTCAAGGATATTGATTTTATTTTTAGTGTTAGTAAAGTTACTAACACTAAATAACTAAATAATAAAATATCTTATTGCAGAAAGATAATAAGATTAAGATAGTAAAAGTAATAAACATTCTTATTAATATTAGTATGCCTTATTTTTATTGATATTTTACACAAATTAACAAACAATTACAAATAATATACATTTTAATTTTTAGAATTCATGTAAATTAATTAAAAACTGTAATTCATTTTTATAATGAATATAAAAATTTAAATGTATATTATTATATTATATTATTGTTTTTGTTTTGTTGTTTAATAAACAATTTACATAATCTGAAAAAGTATACATTTTAATTTTATAATTAATATAAAAATTTAAATATGTATGATTTGTAATCGTTTATGTTAGTTTATGTAAAATATATAGTCAGTAAAAATAACAGTGCTATTAAGGACATATTTTACATTTTAATTGAAATATATTTTCATACAACTACAAAACTAACAGGCATATTTTTTCTTTCTCAATGAACAGGGCGTGACGTAACACCGTCTTCAGCGAATCACATGCGTCCTCGGGCGGAAACGAGTGACAGAGAGGAGGGTTGTGTTTGTGTAGGTAAACAATGCGGCTGTTTCTTAGTTAAACGTGAGTTTGTTTTGTTATTTAATTATAACTAAAGTCACGCATTAGTAGTTTTGCCCTGAGCTTTCGCAAATGAAGACTATAATTGTTGGAGTTGGTGGGTAAGTAAATCTGGACGCTGTACGCAAACTAATGTTGAAGTGTTTTAACCTTCTCGCATTGCTGCTCAGCAAACTACATCACTACCAAAACCTAACCACTGACAACGGAATTACAAGGTTTCACATTGTAAAGTGCTTCCGATGTGACCACAAAATACAAACTCCAAGGAGAGAAAAATGTGTAAAATACTTGAAACTGAAGCAACAGGATAACGGATCAGTAGACTTTGTGATAACCATGTGGCAGTGAGGGCTGATAAGACTTGTTTACTCTTTACGATTCTGAGAAAACCTCGTAAGTAGGTATTTTCTGTTAGGTTTATTTACACTTAATTTATAGTTCCCATTTGCTTTAATCGCAGGGTGACCAATGGAGGAAAATCTACCCTCTCCCAATGTCTTCACCAGAAAATACACAACAGCTGCATCATTGCTCAGGATACCTATTTTAAAGTAAAGGCCTCCTTAGATAATGTGTTTTAACAATTTCTGGCACAACAGATAAGAATTTACAGTTATTTATTATTGTCAGGATGACTCTGTTGTACCAGTGGACAGAAACGGCTTCAAGCAATATGACAGTAAGTTCAAACACTTCATCTGTTCTTTAACTTGATGATTTTGACTGAAATTAAGGTTCTATAATTACAAACCAACTCTTTTTATGTGATGCTCATCCTAAAAAAGTTTTTCTGGTAACATTATTTTTGGTATTTTAGTGAAGTTTCAGGTCACTTATTGCGTATTAAAATGAATTTTACCTAAATGTGTCTGAGCTGAGAAATGGAGATGATGCCAACTGTGTTCTCTTTAAGCGCTTGAAGCTCTTCATATGGAGAAGATGATGAAGGAGGTTTACTCCTGGAGAAAAGACCCTCATGAGTTCCTGAGGCAGCGAGGCCTGATAGCCAAAGATTCATCCACTGATGATGAACTTTACGTTCTGATAGTGGAAGGTTTCCTCATTTTCAACTACAGGTACAAAATACTGGGTGGATGCATGGATGGATGGATGGATGGATGGACAGATGGATGGTTTGTAGGTAGATGGATGGATGAGTGGATGGATGGATAACTGGATGGATTGCAGATGGATGGATGGATGGATGAATTGATGGATGGATGAATGGTTGGATAGTTAGATGGATGATTTTCCATTTTATTTTTTAAATTCTAATCTCTATCATGAAAACTGAAATTCTGTCTCCTGTATTTACGTAGAAAATGTTTTGTAGAATAACTTATCGGCTGTTTCTAGTCACCATTAATTCTGTTGCATCTCACAGTTTAATATTATATTATTATATTGTATTAGCATAACATTCTGCTTGCTATCCTTCCATCATACTTTTGACATTCTGCCCTTCCAGGCCTTTAAATGAGATGTTTGACATGAGATATTGTTTGGAAATACCTTATGATGTCTGTAAGAAGAGACGGAGGTAATCATCTCCCTTTTTTTGGCATTATTAGTGTAATTTTGAAAACATTTTGCTTCTTTCACTCTGATTTTGAGTGAAATCTTAATTTGAGCGCTGTTTCTGCGTTTTTGTCCTGGCAGTCTGAGGGTGTATGCGCCTCCAGATCCTCCAAACTACTTTGATGGATACGTGTGGCCGATGTACCTTCAACACCGCAAGGAAATGGAGAGAATCACTTCAGGAATTGGTGAGAGGACATCTAAAATGTTGTTTGGCCTTTAGATTATGGACTTGTGCAATTTTAATAATGACTAGGCATGGGCAATATATCGATTATTACAGATATTACAGGGAACTTCCCCTTTTCTAATGACAATAGTACTGATTTTATTACACTTAACCTAGTCATTATTTCAAGCTCAAACTGCTGCACTGTTTGTAAAAATGTTAAAGATTGCAGGTACTGCATGCTTTTCCTGTTTTTGCAGTTTTTCTGGATGGTCTAAAGCCAAAGGACGAGGTTTTAGCTGCTGTTTATGATGACATTCGTCAACAAATAGCCAAACTCCAGGGTAAGGCTGCTTCTTAATCTGGAAATGAAAATCAGTATGCTGGATGGGAACAGAGTCGCTTCTTAGTAATTTGCTGTTTATGTTGAAATATCTGACTAAAGCGATTAAGGAGTGGTAAACTTTAGCCCAACCAGGAAAAGAAGCTTGACATGTGGGGGAGGTTTGGCTAAATCACATCCTGCTTTAAGTAACATGAAGCTTCTACATGCAAGTCAGCAAAATTCATTTCGTTTCTATTTATGTGATTTATTATGTTCTTATTAATGATTCAGATGTGGAACCATTTACTCCTGGTAGATTAAAGTTTGGATTAATCTTTTGTTTTTTTGTTTTGTTGACATTCAGGATTAGATGATTTGCGTTACACCAATGTTATTGTTTCCAAATGAAGTACAAATCAACTGAATTTACAACAAATGTGCACCATCTACATTTATGTTGTAGAAACATCTCCGTTTTGAGCTTCATAACCGTGAATAGTTGCATAAATGTCGCTTCTTGGTTTTCTGTTATTTAATAAACTTCAGGTGTTTGTGAGGAAAGAGTATGAATATATGAGGGTTTATAGGAAGGAAGAAAAATAAAAATTAAAAAGGGAATTGATAAAATACCAGTGAAAACATACAGAAACCTGGTGAAACATAGGAAGGAAGAATTTGATTGTTTAATGGTAATAGACATTTTTCACTCAGTACTGACAGAAGTAAAAATAAATTTCTGTTTGCAATTTTCAAGTAAAAATAGACAAAATAGTTAAAATTGACCTGAAGGGAATCCAATGTTTTTACTTTGTGTTTTGTTTGCAGGACAAAGCTGATGTGATCGACATCTATCTGGATGTTAGACAGTGTCTTCTAAAGGACCAACCGTTTTATTGGTGCTGTTTGAAAGTCTTTTGCATCTTTTGGTTATTGTTCACTTTGATCGCCATTAAATGGGCTTTTTTCAACACTTGCTTGATCCCACAGACTTAAAGTTTTCCCATCTTAGATTTTCATTATTGCAAAACAAAAAGTGATGCTCACTTAAAGTGTTACTGCTTTCAGTAAGGTGCATTATAATTTCTCTAAAAGAGAAACAAACTGATCAAAGATTATCTGTTGTTATTCTTCTGTTGCCTGAGTCTGACATTTTCACCATCAGTTAGTGGATTTTACACAAACATTAACTTTGTTTCACACTGGAACGTGTTTTTTTTGCTCACATGATACCAAAAAAGCTCAAAATATTTTGAAAAATAGTATTGCAGCTCTACAATATCAGCATGTAATCCTTTTATCTCGCTATCATCCGTAACTTTTGTTTAATGTTTGACTATTGAATCAATAAAATTCACCAATCCTGAATTTATGAGCCTATAAATCATTAAAGAGTCACCCAGCTTTATCCTAAGACTGGGATTGCATTCCCTTGGATGTTTTTGAAAGCAAAATTAATTTAAAATGTTTACTCTGACCTCTTTAAAGATTTTTACTAAATCTGATCTGAGGTCAGAAAAAAGTTGCAGTTGCCATGGAAACCAAAATGCTGTCACTATGACCCTGATAAATCCGGAAAAAACATCCGGAATGGAACATGACAAAAAAAGCAGCTAGCAACACCAGTAAGCCCAACCTGTTACCTAGCAACCCCACTGGAGTCTAGCCCATCACCTAGCAACCCAAACTAAACTCCAGAATGTTTGGTCAGCTGATTTTAACCTCTATATGTATAGCTGATGAATAAGACAAACGTTTTGTTGTTACTGACCAGAAACCACTAGCTGGATTCTTGTTGGTTGTGCAGGTGGCTCGAGTTCTGCTTTTCAAAAATGTACCATTTGTATAATTGCACATCTATTTGCGACCATTTTCACGTGAGAGTTTAAATGTTGAGGGGCCGGCAGCAGCTTATTTGGATTCAAAGTGACAGGTAGTTCTAAAACAGTTCTGAAAGTAGCCATAGTAACATCTCATTATCTAAGAAGGATTTTACTCAATAAATGTAATGAATGTATTTTGTATGGACCTATCCTAAGCTGTGCAAGGTAGCATAATAGGTCACTTTTAATTTATCCAGGATGGTCTTTATCAGTGTTAACACAGCAGTTGAAGTTATTTCAGCCAGCTTGCTATACTGCCTGTTCACTGTGTTCTTATTGGCCAATGAAGTTTCCTAACTTTTAAGAAGTTGTGCCCTAATGTTATGTAATCCGAGAACTTCAGAACAGGTTGCCTACTCAGTCATGTTTTCTTGTGGGTTTTATAAGCGGGAAGGTTTTTTAAATGCACATAAAAGCCACAGATTTTCCTAAATGTTTGTGGATTGGAATACGTTTGGAGTTGCACAGACTTTTGCTGTAATCACTGAAACAGTCTGTCCACAGCCTCAGCCTTAAACTACTGCTTTCATTTTCACACGCACGATCTTCTGACACCACGTTTTCTGATTTCACTGAGACCTGCAGCAAGTTCTTCAAGGTCTAAAAGCCTTAATTGCAAAACCCCCATGTGAGATGCACGAACCTGGACGGTTTACCACACCAACGGATGAAACTTTTCCCAAAAACTCCATGCTATCTGCAGGATATTTTGTGTTTTCGTCAGCAGTGAACTTGTCCAACCGGCATGTGCAGAAAAACAGACATCACATGCAAAGCAGGGCATTCCTTACTTCCCCTTTCTGACTGTATCCGCCTCTGCTTCTACATATATTAGTCTGTAGTTGCTATTGTCACAAAATGAACCCTCTGGCAGGTTTGTAAGAATCATTTTTGCTGAATTGTTCAGAGGGAAGATGACCAGCAGAAGATTTTCAATCTGCTTCTTCCTGTTTTCCATTTGCCTCATCTGTTGTCATGAAGCCATGCCTGCTAATCTCTTCCAGAAGACGTTGAACGACAGACCCGTGATTGGTAAGAAACTTTATTTAGGAGCTCCGTGTGTAAAAAGGGAACCAAAGAAATTAGTTTGTCATGGCCACGTTTAATTGTTTTTGTGTTTTGTTTTGCTGTTCAGGTATTTTGACTCAGATAGTCTCAGATGATGTCATGAAGCCTTTTGGAGCGACTTACATACCCGACTCTTACGTCAACTACATCGCGTCAGGGGGAAGCAGGATGATGCCGATCAGGTGGGTTGGAGGCTCTGGTGGTTTTACCTGTGAAAATGGCAGTAAGATGATAAGAAGAGGAAAATACTTTCTATTTGCAGATTTCTTTTTAAACTTTTTCATTTTGTGTTGGAGAGTGTTCTCCCGTTCTCGCTAATGGCTTCTGAAGAAAGACACTATTCCCCTGTCACTCTGTGGTGAAAGACAATGCCACAATACATGGATGGATTAGTCAAAAAGTAATGTAGTACCTAATTTAAACACATTTTGTAGCAAAAACTGCTATCCAGTTTGTGATAGTTTGTGTAACTGCAGTCATTTACCTCCATGTAGAGAAAGTTTAGTCCTCCCATCTTGACAAATTGTTCGATTTAGCCACATTCGGAGGTTTTCAACCGTGAATGCTCTTTTAAAGTCAGGCTTCAGCTTCTTAATAGGATTTAATCCCAGACTTTGACTAGGCTGCTTCAAAAACTCCAGTTTCTGAATTTAGAGTCAGTCAGAGATGGACTAGCAGGACTTGAAAGTATTGACTTGAAAGACGATATATTACCCAAGACTTTATTGCGATAAATTATAACACTGTTGTTTTGAAACCATTTTGAAGTAATATAAGATCAATAAATCTGAATTTCTAACGATCATTTAATGCTAAAACTAGAAAACATTTTAAATATGCAAAGTAAATGCACAAAACAACAAATAAAGTGGATGAAACCATGGTCATCCAGTCTTACATGAGAAAAACAAATAATCATGCTTGTTTTGTGTTATCTTGAGATAAATTGATTACTGCTTATTGAAGCAGGTTCGACATTCAGTGCACAGAATGTCTTACCTTTGGGACCAGTAAGTTTTTGTTTGAAAGGCAGACAGGCTTTGTGTCATTTTTGTCCGGCTGTGGTTCTGACTTTAAAACAGAACCTCAGCGATGAAGCAACGGGGCTGAACCTTATTAGATGTTGTTGGTTCTTTTGTGACCTGCTGGATGAGATCCTGGTCTATTTTTAGTGGATAATCCTGGGAAAGTTCACAACTTTTCCGTGTTTCCCCCACTTGTGTAGAACAACTCTCCCTCCCTGGCGTCCCAATAGCCTTAGAAACGGCTTCATAAATGTCAGATAATAAATTTGTTTATAATATAAAATAGCCCTGGACACACTATTAACTTATTTTGGAGGGTTAATATTTATCTTCTGGAATGCTTTTCCAAATCCCTAATCTCAATCCAATTGAAAATTTCTCAATTATGCAATAAAAACATATAATAAATGTTTGATGATTTTTATAAAATGCTGTGATATCTGAAAGCTCCTGTTTGTAAAATGTATAAACATTAGATGACCACTGACAGCTGCCTTGTTCGACAGATTGACTCTTTCTACTGCAGAGTACGAAAGCATCTTCAAGAAGATCAATGGGTGAGAAAACTCAACATATCTGCAATTCTGCAGGAAAACAACTGAATCTCTAATTAAAAAATTGACCTTTTTTAATTTTTTTGTGGCGTTAAGCCTGCTTTTCATCGGTGGAGCCGTAGATTTGGTGACCTCAGACTTTGCCAGGGTGGCGAAGATTTTTTATAAACTCGCTCTGACGGTGGGTACAACGAGTCATGTTTAATTTTCTGGTTGAAATTCCTAAAATTTTCTCATCACTGAATGTGATTTGTTCTTCATTCTGTGCTAATTGTAATTTTTGTTTGTCTTCACCCTCATTTTGCACCCTTTTCGTTACCAATCTATTTCTTTGCATTCATGTAGGGCATCTGAATAGAAAGCTTTATATGCTTTTAAACAAGTACTTGTGCGTTAATTGCTGCTCTGCCTTTATTTGTCATTATTCATTTTTGAAGTTATTTGTGTTTCCTAATTTGTATCTGCTTTACTGACTCTGTGTATTAGAACCAGTCAGTAATCCTCAAAGTTAGAAAGATTTCATAAACAGCCTTTAAAGGTTATGCATTGTTCTCACATTTCTGTTGTTTTCGGAGCGTTGGGAAGTAAAATGAGTGTGCTTGTTCCAGGCCAACGATGCAGGGGATTTCTTCCCCATCTGGGGAACCTGTCTGGGCATGCAGCTGCTCACTGTGCTGGTGGCCGAAGACAATCTGCTCTCAGCAACTCCAGCTGAAAATGTGGCTTTGCCCCTCAACCTAACCACAGGTGAAACCTTTCTGTGGCATCACTGATGTCTTTTAGTTGCTTGGTTTGTTTTTTAGGTTAAGGAAATATAATCTGTTGCTAAACTTCATGTTTTTTTGTAACATACATGATGCAAAACCCAACACTAGGGGTCAGCAGAGGGAAGTTAAACAGGAATGATGATTGAAATTACCTCCCCAACACTAAGTGTTTTTTGAGATAATCTTTTTCATCCTGGCTGATCTGTGACTTTATTTGTGATAACTGTTGTTAGAAACATGATTTGTTCAAATCAATCCTGAAGAAAGACACCAAAATCTGCAGTCTATCAACCTTTCATCTACATTAGGACATGCATCTACATGTCTTCAATTTTAGTTTTAAACATTACATAGATGCATTTTCATGTTTGTAAATTAATACTTTTATTCCTACAGAGGCCCAGTCCAGCAGGATGTTCCAAAGTTTTTCTAAAGAGCTAATGAAGGCTTTGACAGAAGAACCTCTGACTGGCAATTTTCACAAATATGGCCTGACAGTACAGGTATCTTATTCTTTTGTTGTTTTTACCCTTAAAAGGAAAATGTGTCATATGTTTCATTCAAATACATGTTTCCTATTGGAGGTGTGTGATACAACTTGATTTTACCTGATAATATTCCGTTTTAATCACGACATAGACACAGTTTTGCTTGCAAACTGTTTGGACGATCAGAGATGGGAACCTCAGCCGCATCCACAGTTAAAACCAGGCATATTGTTGCTCTTTTAATGCCTGAGTCGCATTAAATCAAGCCATCTGTCTGACCTTTATAGTAGTGTCTTTGACAATAACTCTAGGAGCAAGAAAAGCACAATAATCATTAGAATAAAGTTAATTTTATGCATGTTAAAACATATGTTTTAATGTGATCAATCAACCGCAGCATAGAGAATAAACATGTCTGAATGAGGTGGTCTTATATCAGAACACGTGGCAATGTGACGTCGTCATCAAACAAACTGTCGTTTTAACCAATAGGAAAACCCGACTGCCTGAGCCAAGGTTAAACCTCACGACTGAGGTGGTTTAGGCAGAACTAACCAAATGTACATAAAAACATCAAAATTAACACAGAAACATTAAGATAAAACCCTAATCAACTTATTTAGGCAGTTTGTCAGCAAAAAAAGAAAGAAAAAAAGTTGATTTTGGGTTTAGTTGAGACATCTACCCTAAACATGCAACGTCAGTTACAAAGGAGAGTTCAGATCAGCACATACTATGGTCTAGTCAAAGCCCAAACCTACATGTAATTAAGAATATGTGGCAAACAATCTCTATCCATTTAATTGAGCTTGAGCTATTTTGCAAACTATTGTCTGAAAGTCTGAAAAACCTCCAGCCATGACTGGAGCATAAAAAACCCAAAAGTTTATACAAATTTAACGCTTGCCACACTTCTCAGATTTTCTGTTTTCCTCCAACCTCACAAATACAAACTACTTCGTTTTGGTCTATTACATAAATTAATTGGCATTTCCAGCTGTAATGTGATGAAGTGCTGAAAACTGCAATGGAAAATGAAACCGTTCTTCTAGACTTTCCAGGAAAACGAGAAGCTGAGCGGTTTCTTCTCCCTGCTGTCGACGAATGTCGCTGAAAATGGAGCTCAGTTCGTCTCCACCATTGAAGGTTATTTAATTATTTGAGTATGGAAGTGAAAAACCAGGCTGTTTCTCTTGAGCTGGGCGGTAATAGAACATCCTTTCGTTTCCTCTGCCCTGCCAGGTAAAAGGTATCCGTTCTACGGGGTGCAGTGGCATCCCGAGGTGAACCGCTTTCAGTGGAGCAGAACGCTCAACTTCCCTCACTCCAGTCACGCTGTTCAGTTGTCGTCTCAGCTGGCTGAGTTTTTTATCAATGAAGGTAAGAATTAGGTGAGAATTATCCTCTCATTACAGCTCAAGCTGTCTATCGCCTTTAATCATCTGTGCTTTGTTTAGGACGTAAGAGTTTCCATCATTTTGACTCTCCTGAGGAGGAAGACGCCTCGTTGATCTACAGGTTCACTCCTGTCTACACTTCAAACTTTACTGCCTATGAGCAGGTCTATTTCTTCTAAGTTTAGGAGGATGCCAACGCCTGTTAGACGCCTGTATTTCCTTTTGAAATGTGAAGATGTGGCTTAAATTTCAGTGCAACATTAAATAGTTTTATTTAGAAAACGATTATTTAAAGCCATGATAAGATCAAAATAAATGGGATTGATACTGTAGACTTATGAAGACAGGTAATTGAAAAAGAGAGCACTTTTTGTCCACTCCAGCAAAGTTCAGGCTATTGTATTGCTGCATATTTTCTTTTATTTGAGAGTTTTTCACCTTTTTAATAATTTTGTATGAATTGTATCTTCAAATAAAGTACATCGATTGATCATCATAGATACTTTAAAATGTCATTTTTGATATTAAAAGTTATTTGTTCATTCTGGATTTGGAGTGCTGTAAAAAATATAATTTGACTCCATTACAGGTTTCATTTAACACTTAAATATTTCAATAACAAATACAACCAGATAAAGACAAAAAAATGTGTTTGATGGTTGACTCAGTCGATTGAAGGAAACTTTCTTACTTGAATAAACTTTCTGGATGCTCTATCAAAGATAAGCATCTTCAATGATGACAGAACAAACATATTTAACCAAAAATGTAGGAGACACAGACACACACAGCTGTTAACAATGTTATTTTCTGTTAATGAGCCTGCAGATCTCAATAATAATAATAATAATTATACAATATATAAAGTTATGTACTTTACATGAAATGTAAAGTACATAACTTTATAGTTGCTTTGTTTAGTGACATATTTTGAAATATAAAATCTAATTTTATGATCACTTAGTACTTGAGTAGCATTTGTGTCAACAATTTTTAGTTATTTTGTGGTATTTTTGTTTTTGTGGAAATTTTTTTACTGTTTAATTTGTGTTTTTAATGTTTTAAAGTGTTCTTGGGTGTTTTGAAAAGAACTGACAAATAAAATGCATTATTATTATTATTATTATTATTATTATTATCATCATCATTAATTGGAAAGCTATGTTTAACTTTTACTTGAGTGGAAATATGTTGAAGGAGTGCTACTCTTTCTTGAGTTAAATTTTTGGCTACTCTACCCACCTCTGATAAAACTAAACAAATTTAAAATGGGAAATATTACTCCAGTGGGGGGCCCTCTGGTGCCCTGGGGCCCCTGTTTTAGCTGCTTCGCCCGTGAAAGCCAGCCCAGTCCACCCGTCACAACAACGCAGAGACAGGCGGGCTGAGGATTGGTCTCCCCGCCCGTCAGCGGCGTCTGTCGGGGCGGGAGCAAAGAAAACAGAGCCAGCGCTCCAGTTTCCCCGTCTCATATCGATGCTGCCGCCGCCACTGGGCCACTGCCATGCCGACTATTAATAAAAACCGACTCACAGCAGCCACAATGAAATGAAGAAATACAAATAATAATAATAGTAAAAAACACTTCTGCCTTTCTTGACTCTGCAGTGATGATCCGCGCAGGCAATGTGACACAACAAAGCTTCGGGATTTGATGAAAAGAAACGCGTTTTTTCCCACCTCTGAGGACCTCTCATCAGCTCCTATTGTCTGGTTCACCTTTCACCCAGCTGGTCCGCTGTCATCCCGGCCTTCTGGGCGCTTTCATCCGCACAGGCGTCTGCGGCTTGTTGGTAAACACGAACCCGGCGGCAAGGACTCCCTCTGGTGCATTGATGCACCCGTTTCAGTGGTGTAACGGTGAGTTTTCATTTTTATTAGCAGCTTTGTCTGTCTTGGGCCTTTACTGTGATGAGTGGACTGTTATTTACATCCACAGACACACTGCTGTGTGAAATATGACCTAATTTGACTTAATCAACATTTATTATGACCTAGATTATTGGGGATGTTTCCAATTTAAATAATTCTGATCTAATAATCTAATAATTGATTATTATAATACTGTAAATGTATATTTCTGTGCCACATATATGCAAATAAAACGTATTTGCATGTATAATATATAGCATTCATCATGATTTTTAATTCGAAAAACTTCATAAAATGGTAAGTTACTGCTGTGTTATCCCGTCATGTAATAAATGGTGCATTGTTCCAAAATCAGGTCACTTTCGTTACATTTTTGCTATGAATTAAATTAATGTTTGCATTGATTTGCAGGATACAGAACTCTTTAATCAATGTGATCCTTTATTTTCATCCCCTGCTGTTCCAGCTGGGATCCACACAAAGCCAGTCTTTGTGCTCTCTTTGCAACATCTCAGGGTAATCTTGTTAACACTGACTCGCTCTAACTACAACCTATCACTTTCACCACTTGGCTTGCGGCACTCTGAGTATCTGAGTGGTGGCAAAGTTTGCAGAACTTCTAATTTCGGCTTTGTTTGTTGCAGCAAATGTTTTGGTGCCCCACTGTGACAGAGCTCGTCGAGATGATGGATTGGAGGTCTTTTCCCGTTAGCTTTGCATGTTTCAATGCAGCAGCCTTGTCTGGGGATTGTTGGTTGGTGCTGAGACAAAAGACAATTCCCCCCTTTGTGTGGCTCAACTCCCCTGCTATTCATAGCACACCCGCAAACACAGAGAACAGCGCACACAGGGACACTCTGCTGGAAAAATGAAGCAGTATCAGGGAGTTCGAGCTGAACTCTGTACTAGTGCATCCAGGTATGAGAAGATTTCAGTTTTTCATAGAGTTAAAGGGGCATTGTTATGTATTTTCCAGGCTGATAGTGCCATTCTAGAGCACAATTAGTAACTATGTTTATGTTGTAAAAATGATGTACATATGAAAAAGACTCAAAAGAAATTTGATGTCTTGAAATTGGGCCTCTTTCCCTTTAAGAAACTCCCGCTCCTTCCGATAGTACCCCTTTAGCACATCATCACAACAATGATCCGCCATGATGCTGTTTACAACAGGAGTTTTAGACTGAAAAGTAGTTCCTACAATAAGCTCAGTAGACTTCCAGTTCCAACAGGTGTTTGCTAATTGCTGCTGCCGCTAGTCTAGAGGAGCCAAGTGGGGGAAAGGACGCTCTGTGAGGTGGAAGCTCGGCTGCAACCTACAGCAACAAGGAGGAACTGTGTAGCAAAGACTACACTATGTGATGTAAAAATGACTGTTACATCATGTTTATATGTTATTCCCACATCGAAAACGTACCTGGAATGTTGCTTTGATTCTTTCAGGCATGTTCCTCTAATCTTCCATGGCAACCAATGTGGGGTGCTTAAACGCTTGGTGGAATCTAGGCGCCTCCTGTTCACACAAAGCTCCTTTTCGGAGCTGCAGTCTCCAGCTGAGCTTCTGCCCCCACAGAGCAGACCTCCCCTGTGACTCCCTCACCCAGTTCCTTCAGACTATCCAGCAGAAATTAGCAAACACCTGGTGGAACTGCACATCTGGACTGGAGCTTCTTCTCACTCCAACGCTCTTAAGAGTGTTGTATACGGCACAATGGAGAAGCATTGCTGTGATGAAGTGTTTAGGCGGAAAGAGCAGGGACTTCTTAAAGAGACGGAAGCCAATTTCAAGGCACTAAATTACAAATTCAAACTTCTTTTAAGTCATATTTGATATATATTGCATTTCTATAACAACTTAAGCTAGCATGTGCTTTTTGCCATAAATAATATCCAAATTTAGAAGGATTTCATTTTAGCCCTGTTGAACCTGTCTCTTTAAAACTTCATCTCCATTGATAAACTTTAACCTGTCCATGTTATTGACTATCTGCTACGATTTACTGCTTATTTATCGCACGTGTCGTTGTTTTAATTTACTTGATAAACCAGTTCGGCTTTCTGCTGTAGACCAGCAGGAACTGGCTTGCGTTTTTTCCTCTCGTATGAAATGCTGAATATTTGATGTGGAGTTCTGTCTTCAGCGCAGGCAGCAGCAGAGGCAGCTTTGTGTGAAATCGGCGTATGTAGGACAAACCCCCACTGGCATCTCGTCTCAGGGAAACATCCTCCGTCGAGGTGTTTCGCAGCTCCGCCAAATCACAGAGGGGGCTTCCCAGTCTCCCTTTAAAAAAATAAATAAATAAAAAATGAAATCTGTCTCACACAGATTTTCTTTGTCCTCAAAATGAGAACTTTCCCTCGCGAGAGCCTTCATCCTCGCTCTGCATCTGCTACTCCCGGTGCCATGGCAACGAGCCGCCTCATGAGAGAGCCGTTATATAGGTCAGTGGTCATGCGAGGCTCCACCCAAAGCAAAATATTACACATAGCTGTCTGATTTCCACAGACGGAGAGGTAGAAAACAAACAAAAGAAATCTGCCTGCACTGTTAGTCACTGCCTGATGAAGATGCATGAAAGCTTTTGCTAATATGACCTACATTTGGTGTGTGAGTCTGCAGCAGCTTCACAGCTGATTTCTGGCCTCATCTGTGCAGTGACATGAATACAAGAGCCATAAAATCCTTCAGTCCGTCCTTTGGTGTTTTCAGATGTTCTGTGTGTGGCCCATAGATCGACTGAGTGATGGAAGAAAATGAGGTCGACGCGTCTGTTTGTTTGCATGTTCACATCCTCATGTGCGTCCAGCCTGGGGTGGGGATGCTGAGGTCATATCCTCAGGGATGTTTCCCGAGCAGGACTATCTAAAGCAGCTGATATTTCACAATGAAACATGTGTTCCTCATTATTTCATTTTGTTTTTTAAAAGCCAGAGTAGAGATATGTGGATGGATGCTGTGCAGTTTGGAAAAGGCTGGGATTTAAAGGATGCAGCTAAAATAGATACTTCCAACATCAACACGTGAAAAAGCTCAGCTCTTTCTGCTTGACTGAACATCAATACAGTGTTGATTCATTTTTGACTTACAATAAAAATTGGATATCAAACAAAGGCCCAAGACAGGCGAAGGTGTTTTAGTTTTAATTTGAATTTGAACAAGGTGAAGCCAAAACTGCTGCTTGAGGAGCTCTGGGTAGAACATATTTACAGAGAGGGATTTTAAAAGTTATTTAAGTATTTTTGTACAGTTTTGTCTTAATTACTGCTCTGACTGTGTTGTTCTTTCGGCAAACAGCAGTCTGCATACTCTGATCAATTGATTAATAAGTTAGTTGATGATTATTTCATTAATCAATTCATCTAATTAATTATTTCAGACCCCAGATTTGAGATTTTTCCAGTAGCTGGACTGATTTCTCACTGAGGTTTGTGTTTGCAACCCAAGCAAAACATTCACCAACATTATGTCATGTTGCAAGTACGTCTAATATCTTGCTGCTTTAATCCCAGCCAAAATGAAACATGTTTATTTCTCCCTGCTCTAATTGGTTCCAGGTTTCATTCCCTTGGATTTGTGTTTTTTTATTGTTTGCCTCAACAGACTGCTGTAATTTATACTCCAATTTCAGGAGGAAGTAACTAACATTGATGTGCATACAAACACATCTTGTTTTTCTGTAGAGTTTTTGTTTGTGCATCTGACTTACAGTTTTTGCTGGTGATTGAAACAGAGCTGATTTGTATGTAAATGACTGTGTATTCGCACACTTTCCTCCTCCATCCTGCATCCACCTATTGGTCTGCAGGTCTTCCTTCTCCATCATCCATTAAAATAAAGAAAAACTGAAACCGTATTCTCACCTGCAGAGTAAGAAGCAGTTGGCCGTTTCTCCCTTTCAGGCAAAAATCCTTATAAAACTGAGTTACATAAAACTGTAAAAACCCCAAAGGGATGTTAGACTGACAGTTTTGAGGTAAAAAGAACAGTTTGTCAGAATAAAGAATCATTATGTAAAGGTGTTACAATGGACAGGAGCGACCTCAAAGGACGACTTTTATGAGACGGTTTTAAGGAGCAGGAATCTGGAGATCTCTCATCAGACGCCACAGACCGATTTCACTGAGTACTGCCTTACCTCTCAGGCAAGGTGAGCTAATAAGACACATTAGCTGCTATATGTGTTGGTGGAAAAAGGCGCAGAGTTTCTCAGCCTTCAGTCTAATCAAAAGAAAGTTATTTCAGCACCTCTGACTCATTATCTCTCACTGGGTTAACGTGACCCTAATAACAGCCTCATGCAAATACCGATTGCTGTACTTCGCCGTCTAATTCGCTGCCTTTTTCTCTGCATGTGTTTATCCTCCCTCTTTCCTCTCATATGGAAACTCGAGGTTGTTCTCAGTGCAAGTGCCCTGCTTGTTAATCTGCAAGTGCAAGTATTCGTACAGCTTTGTCCCTTTAAAACCAGAAACTTCCTTCCTGTATTTTCCACGCTGGGATTAATTGAACTTTTGAGAGTGAACCCATTCTTTCACAAGTGTTGGTAGAAGCAGATTAGCTGTAGATAGTGGATGTCATGATGCGTTCGGGTTACCTGGGAAGTCATAAAGTAACAGCATTCTAGTTAAGAAGCCAGGATTTCAACATGGCGACGCCCTTAAACATCTTTTGAAACAGTTCTCATGAACGTCTTTTTAATCTTTCATTGTCATTACTTCTGATTAGTTCAGTTTATGGTTGCCATAGTAACTAGCTACATTTACTTAAGTAACCTTTTTGAATAAAATTACTTTTAGTAGTATTCTTACTATGCAGAATTTTTTACTTTTAATTCAGTAATTTTATTGTGAAGTATTTCTACTCTTACTTGAGTAAAATTTCTGGATTTTCTACCCACTGAATGAAAAACAAACATGTTTTAGCTAAAAATTCACCAGGCAGTTTCATAAATTTTTTATTGAAAGAAACTGATTTGGAAACATTTTTTTGCACAATATTATTATTTTTTTGTTACTTATATAAATTATTGTCATTTTCCTCCTTAAAATATAAACATTTCTAATTAATTTTATATTTTGTCCATCTGATTATGTCATTTTTAAATATTAAATGATTGATTATTTGATCAGTTACTCACTGCGTATTGAGACTTTTTACCAAATACTTTTTCAGTCTTGACTAATTTCTTGGAAGGCAACTTTTTACTTTTCCTTGAGTAAAAATAAGTGGAAGTCCTGCCTGTCTTACTTGTGTACAATTTTTGTGTACTTTACCCTCCTCTCATAGTTGCTACATGTGACATTGGTTTTAGATGCGCTCTTACATGTTTGTCTCGTAAAAAACCCCCAAAATTTCCCCCACTTCTTACTGCTATTGATGTGAGGAGCGGCCATATTGAAACGCAGAGTAACTGCCTGAGTTGCTTCCAGCTTCCTAATGGGAAATCCGACTTTAGAGGGCATTCCAGTTGATTTTTAGAAACTGGGAAGTCAGAATTTCCGATTACATTATTCTTCTGAGGTGGTTGGAGTAACTGATTTTAATGATTTGGAGGGGTGACCCAATCCTTTTGTCAATATCATGTAGGGAGACATAACAGCGTTTTATTCCTAGAGTTTAGTAGAGCTTTGAATGAATCATAGGTCAGATTCAAAAGGAGTAAAAACAAAGACATTCCACTGGAAATGTCCAGGTTATTGACAAAAATTAGTGAAGAAGCAGCAAATAAAACTCATAAGGGATCAACTCGGTCATGTTTGAAGGTTAGTAAAGAATCCAGAGACTGAATGTGACAAGAGGAAATGATTTAACAGTATTTCCTCCAGTGTATACCAAGCTGGGGTCTCTACGACCAGGATTAGCAACTTTTCTGGGGGAAACCCTGATTTAAACAATAAATAACAGAAGAACTTACAGTGAGAAACACAGGAAGAGCAGCGGCAAAGTAACTGAGGAGTCCAGTAAGGAACAATCCAAAACCAGAAATACTGAGGCAGGGGAGCAGAACAATGGTGGGACCAGAGGAGCTAACTAGAGGTGATGAGGAACAGCTGTGGCAGAATGAAAGCAGGGAAACAGAGGAAGGGTCTCAAAGGTTACGTTCACATGCAGGACTTGATGTTCAATTCATATTTTTATGCTGAAATTCATTTTTTTTGTGTGTGGATGTTGATACGACTAAATAAATGCAACTGCAATCATATTTCTATGTGAACGGTTGTTTATTAAGCAACGGGAGGAGACAGGATTGTCACAGGATTGTCACAAAATTATAAAAAAACACAAAGAAAGCAGATCTAATGTAACTGCAACTTCTGTAGAGACATCTGAATGTGTTGGACCAGGAGTGGTTAAAGTGTGATGCACTTCACCCACATTCATAATTCCAGAATTATAATTTTCAGCCATTGTTTATATCCAGATTTAAAGACGTAAAAACAACCATATGTTTTTTATTGAACTTAGACTCAAAAGGAACCACAAACCGAGTGGGAAACTAACATATGTGATTGTGATTAAAGCAAAATACATGAAGGACCACAGGAAATAATATTAAAATAAGAAATTAAACACAGAGGAATGAACTAATGCGGCAAAACCCCAATGTCACATATCAAAAACAGGACATGGTAAAACTTTTTCAAACAATAATAAAACCACAAATACTGAAAAAACAAACAAAGGAAAGTATGGCTGCTTGGAATGAAACCGTAAAGAATGAGGAATTATGACATTATTTTAGAATAGTTTAAATGCTGCTCTGACTTTATGTTTCTGTGTCTGGGCAGAGAAACATTGTAATTAAGTAAACATATGTGGTTAGTTATATTTCAAACAACAAAGTCTGTTATGGACATTCTTTGCATTCAGCTGGGTTTTCTCAGGCGCATTGTTCTTTAAAGGGGATCTATTATGCAAAATGTACTTTTTGCATGTTTTTATGCTTCCATTTGGATCTCAACTGCTTCTAAAAACAAGCGCTTAGAAAAACCACACAGGCTTTTTGATTTTGGTAATAAGTTAATGTTTTTTTGGTGTCTGGAAAATGAGTTGTTTCAAAAACTTCCCGATTGTTGAGTCACAATTAACTGGCACTGTGCCGTTACCTAGCAACCACAGTCAACCATGTCACCAGATACTGACCGGGATAAACAGGGTCAACATAAACAATAACAATAACACTGGATTCAGAGTATTTGTGCTAAAACTACAACAAAGCAAGAAGTCCAGATGTTCTTTATTGATTAAAATCAGATTTAAGATCAAATTAAATTACATTTAAAGGGACCTATTATGCAAAAATTCACGTTTTGTATGTGTTTCTTCTTCCATTACAGTATGTACTGCTTCTAAAAACATCTAAAGTTCTTAAAAAGACACTCAGCTGTGTTTTGGGGTCTGGAAAATGAGCCATTTCAAAAAACTCCTGATTGCTAAGCCACATTTGACAGGCCACCAAAGTGGACCTCTAGCACCTTTGGTCAGCTGGTTTTACCTCTATATGCGCTGCATCATGGCTGCTTGAAAAGACAAGTTTTTGGTTGTGGACGTACCATTTGGAAACCACTTGCTACATTCTTGTAGGTTGTGCAGGAGGCTCTACTTCTGCTTTTCAAATGTCTACGGTTGAACAACTGCGCATCTGTTTGCATCCATTTTCACGTGTAAGTGGAAATGTTTTTAGCTTTTTTATTTAAAGTGACAAGAGGCCCTAAAACAGCTAATTCCAACAGAATAGGCAGAACATCTCCTCATCTAAGAATGATTTTATGCAAAAAATGTAATGAGGAGGTTTTGCATAGACCCATTCTCACCTGTTCAAGGAAGCATAGCAGGTCATCTTTTATCTGTATGTAAATAATTCTGTTCTCTGTGTTTGCTTAGGGTGCTTCTGTGGTCTGGGAGTGGTCTACTCTAACAAGTCGTGCACCATGCCGCCCATCACCTTCCAGGACCTGCCCCTCAACATCTACATGGTCATCTTTGGGACAGGCATCTTCGTCTTCATCTTGAGCCTCATCTTCTGCTGCTATTTCATCAGGTAGGAGTAATATGTGACTTAACCGATCAAATATGACCACTCAAAAAGCAACAAGCAATAATAATCATATTGTGTATCTGAAAGTTAAGCTAAATTAGCTACTTATTTATTTTAACAGGAAAACGACACGGATTAAAAAACTATTTGTATATTTTTTAGATTTATCAGTAGTTGATTAAGTGGCTAAGTTAATAGAAATTTTTTACTTACACTTTGTGTGTCTGCCACGTTCAACATGGGAAATGATGGCAGTGGAGGATTAATGGGAAGACAGACACAGCAAAAAGCAAGGCAAACTAAAGGCTGCAGAAGAATTAAGATGCATGGCAGGACTTAAAATTAAAGCTCATAGAAGCAATCTGACTGAACCTGAGCTGTTTTCCAAAGGAGAACTGTCAAAATTCATCAGTAAAAAGCCAAATCCCAATAAATTATCGAGATATTTCTATGAAATGTGACCAATATGAAAAACGTCAAGGTGTTCAACCTCCCGTTTTTGTTTTTTCAAATATAATGTCATTGTTTCTGATCTTAATACGCCAATTAACAGGAGCAGCGTGTTGTGTTATGTTAAGTACTGCTACTTTGAAGCTAGAAGCTCCTAGTTTCCTCTTTTCTGCTTCCCTTCAGGTACTCCAGCTTCCTCCCACAGTTCAAAAACACTCATAGGTTATCAGTAAATCTAAAACTACATCTAAAACTTCCTCTAGGTATGTGTCTGTGCAGACATGGTTGCTTTTGTCTGTGAGCCCTCACAGCATGCAGGAGATTGGCACCAGCCCCCACATGTGACCTTACAGGACTAAGCAGGGATAACCAGTGGATGAATTGACAACAGTTTAACTTCAAAACACTAAATAAAATGCCAGAGTCATTACATTTAATGACATGCGGGAAATAAACGTGATGATTTCATCAGAATTCAGCCAAAGGTGATTGAGTCATTTTCTAGAAAACAACACAAGTCGGTGATGGAAGAGTCAGGAGATCAACATCCTGACAGATCCGTCCCTTTTTTTAAAATCTGCTAACAGAGAGACATTGTGTGTGTGTGTGTGTGGGTGTGTGTGTGTGTGAAGGCGAGAAACGCTGTAAGGGAGGGGAGGGAAACAAAGGAGAACATGGTGACCTCTCCTGCTGTTGACTGTGAACTCCCCCGATGAGACCCAGAGACGTATGTGTCCAAAGGACGGGATGTGGTGAGGCAACAGGAAGCTGCTGGCCACAATGTGTGAGGACAGCGATGAGCTCAGAATAACCGTCGCCTGAATAGCTCTCAGTGGAAGCGCACAAAAGCTCATCAGGAAACACCAACACCTGTGGGAGGGATTTGCCTGGACGGCTCCATATTTAGCAAATTGGCCGGCGTTTGGTGTTGCAGAGGAATATTTTTAGACCAGGATATAATGAAATCCTTTTCAAAGGGATCAAAATATCTCAGGTTTAGACATGTGTCAGCTGTAACGGGAAAGGACAGAAGTCCTGTGCGTCTGAGTGACATGAGGCGGATGCTCTCCAGTCATCATTCTTCCGGTAAGGGAGTTAAATCACATCCTTATTAACCAAGAGATGAGGCTCTTGAAATATATGAAGTAAGAAATGCACT
The DNA here is from genome assembly GCA_902982915.1 of Phalloptychus januarius. NCBI lineage: Eukaryota > Metazoa > Chordata > Actinopteri > Cyprinodontiformes > Poeciliidae > Phalloptychus > Phalloptychus januarius. The sequence goes on from CADWAE010000482.1 coordinate 7,230,003, forward strand.
TAAAGGGAACCTATTATACTAACAGAACATTCCTTGAACATTTTTTCTACAGAAAATTATTCTTGAATAATGGGATTTTAATCTTGTCAGTCTATTCTGAGAGCCTCTCAGCGTGAGATATTTTGGGGTGTCTTGTCACTTTAAATCCAATTAAGTTGTGGTTGGCCACGCCCCCAACGCAACATTTACACTCGCATGTGAAAATGGCTGCAAACACATGCACAATTATACAATCACATGTCTTTGGAAAGCAGAAGTAGAGGCTCCTGCACAACCATCAAGAATGCAGCAAGTGGTTTCTGAATATTAAGTCAACAACGAAGCACTTGTCTTTTCCACCAGCCATTGTACAGCAATAAAACCAGCAGACTAAACATGCTAGAGCTCCACTTTCGTAGCCTGTCAAATGTGACTCAACAATGTTGAAATGTTTCACTTTCCCGACACCGAAAAACATAAACCTATTGATAAAAAACAGCCGAGTTATAGAAGCAGTAGAGACTCAAATGGAAGAAGAAAAATGTACAAAATGTGAAGTTTGCACATTTAAATGTGATTTAATTTAATCTTAAACCTAATTTTAATGAATAAATAAAAAAATTAACTATAACTGAAGAGCATCTGGATTGTTTGCCTTGTTGCAGTTTTAGTTCAGTTTACCCCAGTCAGTATTTGATGGAAATCATAAAGTATCGTATTTGAGCTGATTTGTTGTCAGACAGATCTTTGACCCCTGGCTTTGTTGTTAAATGCTAATTGTTAATCACTTCTGTTTTCCTCGAAGTTGTCATCGAGTCACTGAGTCACTTCCTTCAGCTGCATTAACTAGACGATTGCAATCTTTGTCAGAAGTGTGATTGTGAATTTATTTATAGAGCAGGTGAATCACCTCATTCAAACTTTTCTCTTATCTCAACCAGTGTCTCTGCAAATCTTTGGTGTTGTGATGTTGTTCGGTTTTATTTTTTTTACTTTAAAGAGCGATGAGTCAAAAGCTTTCTTTGCCTGCCTCTTACAGGAAGGAATATTCCTTATTCCTTCCAGGTTAAGGAATAAAAACGTTCACCTTTTCAGACAAAAGAACAAAATGTGACTCAGAAATTATATGTACTTGAATCTGATCTTATTCTTTAAACTGGTGAAGTTTAAATCTTGGAAATCAAATAGATATATTTTATTTTTCTTCAAAGTTAAAACAATTTTTGTATAAAGCACCTTTCAAGATATAAAATCAAAAAGAAAAAAAAATGCAATCTTGGCTTTTTAAAATCAAAAGTTTTCACAGGCCTGGTCTGGTCACCACTTAAAATTTTCTACATTTTAGTTAATGGTCTCTGCTTCATTTCACTACAGTAAATCAGTGCAGTTGCATCAAGACTGGAGTCACATGTGAAAACTTGGAGGATTTTGTCAAAAGTAGGCTTGTGATAATATTAAATTTTTCTGGACAACAAATTGTCTTGGAAATTATTGCAATAAACAATAATATTGTTGCTTTGGGATCATTTTTAACTTCTATAAAATCAATGGCATAGTAATGCAAGTATATCCTCTCAAATACAAATAAACTTCACTGGAACTTTAAGACATTTTAAATATCCAAAATAAATAAATAAAACAACAAATAAAATGTACACTGAAATCTCTGTAAACAAAATAGTCCTTCGAAGAAGACCAGGTTTAAGCCTTTTGTCATCCAGTTGTTTATAGAAAGAGAAAGCGACACAATAAAAACAATCATGCAAATAGAAATTATCAAGCTTATTTTAATTTATCATATGATTAATTGATTTATTGCTTATTGTGACAAGTTTAGTCAGAAGCCTTCAAAAATGTTGCGTCCAGCTGCATCCCGCTTTGCCTCCATTATGTCTATAAGATCAGAAGATGGATGGAGATAAACAACCTTCAACTAACCTGCCCAAGCATCAAATTATTATCTTATTTCAAGTGTACTAAGATGTTTCTACTAGGAAGTAGAGCAGAAATCCTTGGTAAAATTTTGTTTTTTCAGTGTTTCAGTGATTACGTACATTTATATTTCAAAAAGATGGTGAATTAAATAATAAATCAATAATAATCTGCAACACATTCAAAAAGATGTGAAGTTTTCTGTCAGAAAAGTCTTAAAAATACAAAGCATGTCTTTGTATGTTGCAGTTAAAATGGTTTAGAAAGTGTCCTGCTTCACAGGAGACAAAAACAGCATGAAGAGTTTTGGGAAGTTCAATCAAACAGCAGAAAGGTCATGCTGGAGGTCAATGTGAAGGTGGAAACAGAGGCAGCAGACTCTCACGAAAGAAAAGTAAAACTCTGGCCGTGAACTGTTCATCCACGCAGCACAACAAACGTGCGCTGTTGAAATTAAGAGGCTGAGATGAAGGTCCTTCTGCCTCGATGTGGAGAAGCTGACTTTGTTTCCACTCCAAATCGAGGCCGAGTTAAAGTGGGGTCAGGGAGCGGCTCTGATGTGAAGGGTTCACGGCAGAGAGCTGAGGAGGCGAAGCAGGCTGGGCTGAAAGGAGGGTGAATCATCTGAAAACAAACTGCAAGGACTCAACACTGAACGGTGGAAAGTGTTAAATAGGCCCCTGAAAGCTGACAGACAAAACTGAGCAGTGAAAACTACAGAGATATTTATGAAACCGCTTGAGGCCGGTGAGCCTCGCTTCTGGTGTTAAGGACCAGCAAACTCAGCAGGGAGATGTGAAGCTATGCTTCGGGTTTTCAGCAAGACTTACTTTTACTTCTCACATTTACTTCAGGTGAGAAGTTGATTCAGACACAATTTGTACACAGTAAAGTATTTAAAACTGGAGAGCAAATTTGCATCTCAGTGGATTAGAATAGTATCAAAAAGATGAATTATTTAACTAATTATATTCAAAATGTGAAACTCATTTAAACTCATTTTATTGCGTTTTAGATGTGGACTATAAGGCCCAACGCTAATGAAAACCGAAAAATAAATTTTCTAATCACAAAAAAATGAAAAATAATATTTCTAACACCAACATATTGAAGTATGATCAACAGAATCAAGTGAGTGAAGGGCTAACCTCAAGGGGTATTTGCTTAAAAAGCTGGCTATTCGATTTGCAGTTCTTAAGCATAATAATGGAAAGTTAAGTGGAAGGAAAACATGATAGGAAAAGCTTTACAAATGTTAAATTGGAAAGTTAAGGTATCTACCTTTTTAGAAAGAGCTCAGAGACATAAAATCCGAGTCATGACGTGGCCACAGTCTGTGATGGTTTGGGTTGCCATGTCATCTGCTGGTTCTGGCCCACTGTGTTTTCTGAAGTCCTCAGTCAATGCAGCATCTACCAGGAAACACCAGAGCACTTCATGCTTCCTGCTGCTGACAAGCTGTATACAGAGATGCTGATTTTATTTCCCAGCAGGACTTGGCACCTGATCACACTGCCAAAGGAACCAAAAGCTGGTTAAGTGACCACGGTGTTCCTGTTATCGATTGGCCAGCAAACTCCCCTGACATTTAACCTCACAGAAAATCAATGGTCTGTTGTCAAAAGGAAGATGAGAGACACCAGATCCAACAAGGCATCTATCAAAGCAGCCTGGGCTTCCATTGCACCTACATATGTCGCGCCACAGGCTGATCGCCTCCATGTCACGCTGCATGCATGCAGCAATTCAAATAATGAGTGCCTAGGAATATACATACTATATTTCTGCTAAAAACATCAATTTTTGGTTGGCCTAATGTGATATTCTAAGTTTCTGAGACACTAAATTTTAGGTTTTCTTTAAAGCCACAATCATTAAAATTGCAAAAGGTAAAATCTTAAAACATTTACTCCACAAGTAATGCATCTCATTTTCTGAGCTGACACGGAGAAGAAATATTTAAGCAGAGTTAAAATTTTTGTCAGACATACTAGTAATTACTTGATTGTGCTGTAAAATGGCGCCAAGTGACAGGAAAGTACACAGAACGACCTCCGCCTTTTAAAAAACATGCGCACAAAAACGCCCCTGCGCACAGTTCTTTCTGTCCTTTCAAATTAATTTTCTTTTTCAGATGAAGCAGCGAATCTTTCTCCTTCTCCACGTCATTTTCCACTCATGGGAAATCTCAGCGGATTTAAACTGTGTATCCTCACATTGTTCATGCGAAGCGCTGTTAGCGGCAGTCGGGGTAAACAATAAACCGAGCTGCAAAAACAACTAATAACTGTCATTTCCTCAACTCCTGCTTTCTCACTTTACATATATTCTCTGCATTTATTTTTCACGTTTTGAAATTTGCAGGCGTTATTTTTGCTTCCAGGCTCAGAGGTTGGAGCTGCAGTCATAATGTCAGGCCCAGGCTGCAGACACTGACGGATATTTGGGTCTAAGTTTAGTTGTGTAAAAACAGGAGGCCAGAAATAGCCACCTGAACCGCATCGGCTCGCCAAGCGATAAGGATCTGCTCTCCATTGTTAGTTTTTTTTTGGGGGGGGAGAGGGGGATGGAGCAGTGATTCAAAGACTTTACGTACTCATTAGCTGTGTTGGTGTGTGTCTATCTACTGCTGCATGCTGGGCGTCGCTCCACGACTGTTTGATGGCAGTGTTTGCTGTGGAGTTATTTTTTTGCTTGTAGCCACTATTGCTGTTTAAAAGACCTAAGTTTCAAATCGCCTGGATATTTTTTGCTTATTTTAATTGTAGTAAATATATTTGCCCATTTATCCATGACAACTGGAACTTTCAATATCTAGCGAGTTGTTTTCGCAATGTACCTCGAATTAATTGCACTTCCTGTTACGGCGGGGGTGAAATTACCGTAATAACCCGATATTGGGTGGAGAGCGCAACGTATCCCCTTTCAGAAACCGTTGGAATTTTTCAGATAGCGCAAAGTGTGGCGGAATTACGGTACTGGAAATTTGGCTGGATCGTCGGCGCTCGGTTCAGTCAGGGTTTTAATAACATACACTAACAATTTAACTCTGGAACTAAAAAAGTAAGCTGTCAGTCTGTTTTTTTGTGTCTATCTAATTTTTACTTAACTTTATTTTTTTAAATCAAGGAATAAGTGTAATATAAGCAATTATTTATAGTATTTTTTTAAATTAGACATTGTTTTATCTGGAGAATTGCACCCAAATTTTGTTGTACAATGTTTCATTTTTACAACTTAAAACGATTCTGTTCCGTTTTATTTTATTTCTTAAATATGGAAAATAGTGATTTTTTTTACACTTGTTCTACTACATTTTAGATTCAATTATGTGACAAATTTACTGTAAAAACATGACTAATCTATGAAAATAATACTTATGAAAAGCACAGACGTTTTAACATTTTTAGAATTTATCAACAGAATTTTGCTTTACAGACCAGACTAAAACAATGATCTCTACAAAATAATAATAAAAAAACAAGGGCTTGCATAATGGACACAACACAATGTCATGATCAGGTTTTAGACAATGGAAGAAAAACTTCGAACGACCTGGAAAATCCTGGAGAACAATTGATCAAGACCAACTTTAAAAGATTTAAATGGGTCATGCTATGCAAATGCACAAAGAAATTAGACTTCTTCAGAGTACAGTTTCTTTTTTTTCCTGTCAATATTGTAAGTTAAACTTGAAAATACGTTGTTGTTTTTTTATTGGTGTATTTAAACTTTATACACTTCTTGTTGTTGGAATATTTTCTACCATTTTGACATTTTCCACATCTCTCAGGTCCAAACAACCAAACATGGAGAAGCAGCGTTCAGCTTCTATGCGCCACAAATCTGGAATAAACTTTGTGAAAACTGCAAAACAGCTGAAACACTGACTTCCTTTAAATCCAGGCACATTGATAAACATTCTCATGTGTAGTTACGCCACTAGACAAAATGTTATGCTTCAATTGTTGACCATGTGTTTCATGACTTTGTATATTTTGTGATTTGTGTATATTTATCTAAAGCACTTTGAACAGCCAAATAAAGTTGATTCACTGATTGATTGAAATGTTTTTCTTTTTCTCGTTGACAGCAAGCTGCGCCACCAAGCACAGAGTGAACGCTTTGGATACAGAGAGGTAAGGCAGGAAGTAAAACCCAGCAGCATGGCGAATCCAACCCAACATCACATTTCAAAGCGTGCCTTTGTTACCTCTACAGGTGGTGCTAAAAGGAGATCTAAAAAAATTAAACCTTCATGGGGTAAGTTTGATTTCTGCCAGGTGTTTTTCTAGCTTTGCAATGACAGTCAATTCTCACTTTGTCTCTGGTCTGTGACTCTTGCAGCAGACGTGCGCCGTGTGTCTGGAGGACTTTAAAGTGAAAGACGAGCTGGGGGTGTTACCATGCCAACATGCTTTCCACAGGAAGTGAGTAGAAGCACAGTGGAGTCTTTCTTCGTGCTTGTTCGCCACCTCACACGCGACTTGCTAAAGCTAAATCAGAGGTCAGAAGCAAGAGAGAAGGGTTTTTAAAGTTTTAACATCGCGTGATTTTGAATTAAATAAGATTGCTTAAGAATGGCTAACTGATCCATGACTCTTATGTTTTGTTCGTTTGTTTCTCTTCTCTTTAAAGGTATGTTGTGCATTGCCCAGATAGCTAGAGTTCATTTTTGTTTTTAGGCAGAAAAATGCAGGACGCAAACCAGAGCCAGGTTTCACTACTTATGGTACAACAAGCACCAAATTAAAACAGATTACCAGTGAAATACTCATACTTAACCAGTCGACATAAAAAATGAAGCTGAATGAACAATGTTTCACCTACCAATTCAACTGGTAATAGGAAATGTTTAGATGATTACTTAAATTAAATACAGTTCTAAAACGTAGTTTAAAAAACATATCATAATGCCAGTTTCGATACTTAAGAAGGAAAGAAAAGTAGGCCATCAGGATAAAACAAACATTAAACTAGAGAGGCAAGTAGATGTTGAAAAAATTAAAGATCAGATATCAATGATGATGTCCCCAATCCATATGGGCGGATCTATTCAGTCTAATTCTATACTTTGAGCTCTGAGCGTCACACTTTATCATTTATTTTACATTATATTTAGAATTACCACCTGCACTGGCTGAACTAATTGAAGTTGCGTTGTCATGTTTCAACAAGCTATTGGTGTATTATTGCTGTACTGGTGCAGAGTTATTAAGTAAATTTATAATTCAGTACATTTATGTCTGTGTTTAAAAAAAAAAAAGACGTTTTAAATCAATTCAGCTTCTGTTTTTTCTTCGGTATCGACTGATACTAAACCTCAGATATCCCTCAGATTCCCAGAGAAACATTACTAACGGAAAAGGAAATAAATAGTAAAATATACAAATAAACAAATGAAGTAAAGATAAAAATCTAATAATAACATATATTTACAACAAGAAAGTGATTTTATCAGGCTTGGTCTTCCCAACTTTGCCATCACAGACTAAATTGTTAGGTTTTATGATTATCCATCCAATCATCTAAGGTTGAAAACCATTTTCTTGCAATGCTGTCGTCATTCTCTATTAGCATGTGTTTCTCCTTCTTTGCAGGTGTCTTGTAAAATGGCTGGAGGTGCGCTGCGTGTGCCCCATGTGCAACAAACCCATAGCAGGCCCCCCAGAGCAGCATCACAGCATTGGGACTCTGCTTGATGAACTGGTATAGCCTTCGAAGACCTGCCAACCTGGGTGGGAGGCCGGTGCTCAGCCACATCATGACCAGCGAGAGCAGGGACACGCCGCTGACACACAGTGAACACAGGGTAACCTAGATACCACCTGGAGAAAAAACCCCTGAAGGTTGCTGCGAGATTTTCCTCAGCCGCCCACACACCCCTCTGCCACTCTTCCCTCAGCGTCCCTCCCTCCCTGCACCCGTTCCTCCACATCCTCGGCTGCTGCCTGCAACGAGGCTAACGGCGTCACTGAGGAGGCAGCTGTTCCACCGCTGCGTGGACGAAAATGAGCGTTGACGGGAAGAAACACACTTCATCGAGGAGTCGGCTTTCCAGCCCTGCATGTCAGGCTGGGCACAGGCATGAAATTATATCCGTACCCAACAATCCCGCGTGGAAAAAACAACAACAACACCAGCAGACGACGCCTTTCAGATGAGGAGATCTGAGGGGGAATAAAAGCTACATGCAGACAGAAACCTGTCTGCAAATTGTAAAAGAAAAAAGCATAAAAAGGACAGGTAGAATAAGAGCGACAAGCTTTTCTAAAGACTAAATGTAATCCCCTGTTGTTAAAAGGTATTTAAAAATTATTTCAATGTAATTTGTGGGTCTATATGGTTAATTTCCCTTTTTCCATTGGGAAAAAGTCTTAAGCACACTGTCAAAAAACGTCTCCAATTGCCAAAATTTTACTGTTTACTGTATAAATACAGCTGCCAGTATTTTAAATTACACTTTTTTTTACAGTGCAGGAAAATACAAGTAATTTCATGAAGTCCAATCTTTATCCCGACAGCCACAGTGATGGATATTGTAAATTATTCAGATATTCACGACACGTTTACTTCTGCCCAGATATGTGTTTGTGTTGAGATAGATGGAAGAAATCACAAAGTTTCTCACTGTTATTAATAATAATTAAAGAGTTTTAGAGGACTAAGTAAGGTTTACATGAACAAACTTTAAAAAGATAGATTGAAAGTCACTATTCCATTTTATTTCATTTTATTTGTTTGTGAGATAAAATGCCTTCACCTCCATTTATTTGGAAACAAATCTGCCCCAGCTTCCTTCTTGTGAAACTGAATTCATATTTTATTCTGTGTTAGTTTAAATAACATTTTGATATGACACTGAAATAAAACTATTTCAAAGTAAAAGTGAAATTAATTTTTTTCCCCTCAAATTGTATAATTTTATTTTAAAAAGAGTTGATCTTGAAATGTTCTTTTCTTGTTCCTTTAAAGTGTGAAATAAGCAGTTTTTTTTTCACATAACCCAAATTCACCATTTTAAATTCATTAAAACAATGTTGATACTTTTTACAGGTTGCACTAATTTCAGAAAATGTTCTAATTGTATAACGTGAAGAAGTTGAGGAGGGAAAACAGAAATCCAGCCTTACTGTGTTATCATTTGTCATGATTCTCCTTCGCATTCCTCGCTAGTTGTTATTTTGTATCTTAAAAGCGTAATACTGCCTGAATTGAGCTCAAAACTCACAGAGCACATTGTTGGGCCACAACAGACACCTCCACTGTGATTAAAATGTTGAGTGAAGTAAAAAAAAACATAATAATAATAAAAAGATGGGGGTAAAAGGTGATTCTGTTGCATTTTTGGCCAAACAAAAAAGTTATAAAAATGTTCACTCTGACTCCAGTCACATTCTACCTTTTGTAAAACAACAGATGTAAATACTTGAAAAAAACTCAAAAAAATAAAGTTGTTTGCTCAGCTTTTTGCTTGGTTCTTCAGTCGTGAATGTGGCGCCATCTTCAGGTGAAATGGTGCAACAGTAGAAAACCCAATAGGACCCTTTGCTTATTTTACCTGCATGAGTAATTAAAAAACAAGTTTTAAAAATGTTACCCAACATCTGAAGTTGTCTTGTAATGTTTCTTTTTTTACATTATGTGTCACAGATTGTTAGATTGCTAGAGATCTGAGAGAAGGCCTTTATCATACTAATATATTCACTTTATTAACTAAAGCTCTGCATAGTTTGTTGATAGAAATATGAAGATAACAAAACATTTTTTATTTTTATAATTTTTTTTTTTATTGCGGCACTTTTAGTTTGTGAATGTTAGACTTGCAGGCCCTACACAGAGCACTGATTTAAATGCATCTTGTTACATCATATAAATGTGATCAGGAGTTCTTCCGCTCACAGCTGAACCAAGCGGAGGTGAGGTCAGTGTAATGATCTAGAGTTCGTGTCATTACAGCAACAAACCAGAGATCAGGCCCGAAATCTAGGAGTAATGATAAACTCTAACCTGAACCTTCAGAGCCACATAAATAAAGTTACAACGTTGGCCTTTTAGCACCTGCAGAACATTTCCAGGATTAAAGAACTAATGTCTCAGCAAAATCTAGAGCACAGGTGTCAAACTCCAGTTTGACACCTGTGCCATGGAACTTTTTCCACTGCCATGGAACTTTTAGATGTGCCTCTGCTGCACCACACCTGAAAAGAATAAATAAGTCATTAGCAGGACCGTGGAGAACTTATTTATACAATAAGGAGGCAATTAAGCCATTTGATTTCTGTGTTTAAAAACTGCATGACAGCGGCCCTTGAGGACCGGAGTTTGACACCCCTGATCTAGAGCAATGGTTCCTAAAGTTGGTCCTCGAGGGCCGGCATCCTGCATGTTTTAGTTCTCTCCGTGGTGTAAAGCACCTGGGTCAAATGATGGCTCATTAAAAGGCCTCAGAAGAACATAGGCTGAAAAGGTTGTAACTACCACTAGGGAAAGAACTAAAACATGCAGGATGCATGACTTTGGGAACCACTGATCTAGAGAAACTCATCCATGTGTTTATCTTTAGTCACATCGATTCCTGCAACAGCGTCTTTACAGGTAAAAAAATCAATCCTCCAGCTCGGGTTAGGGTTAAGCTTTCTGACTAAATCCAGGAAGATAGAGCGCCTCACTGGCTCCCTATAGCTCAGAGAACAAACAAACGTGTTCAAAAAGAGGGAAAGTCAATAAATATGGGTCTCATACAGATGCCCTGTGTTGGAGCCTGTTGGGAGATGGAAACAAAGCTTCCTGCAGTTTTTGATGTGATGTCTAGAGACTATTTTCTAAAATTACTGACCTTAATTCACTTTCAGGGCATCTAATGATGCAAAAAAAGTTAAACTGGAAGCTCAGTCCGTGACTGCACGGTAAGCAGGGAAGTGGAGAGAGAGAGAGACGCTGGAGAAAGGTGGAGACTGAGCTGAGGGAGGATCAGTTTACTCCAGCAAGGACACTTCTACGTTTCCTTTCAAAGACCTGCTTCATCACTACCTCCTGAAGACACAGTCTAGCGCAAAAGCCGTGAAGTTAAATTGTTTCTGAATATCGATTCTTCTCTTTTGCGACGCACAAAAGTTGGTGAGTACTTATTCGATATTTCCCTGTTTTGTGTTCACTTCAGGCTTCAGTTACACACTTAAAACGTCTTCTGGGCAAATACGAGAGAAAACTTTAAAACCAGACATCCAAGGAGAAAAGCATAGCAAACTATGAAGAACTTTTACAAGTTTTTCAGTCTGAAAGGTCTGTACATTTTATAGTGTTTTGTAGGTCATGACTGCTAGAAAGTTTGTGTAAATCCACCTTCACACACATGTGCATACACGCTTGTGGGGAAATAGAAGCAAGTCATTCATGAAAATGTCCTCTACCTGCGTTATAAAGAGCCAACTGTGTTGTGGATGAACTGATTATGACAACACACACCCTCTGTAAGGTGGAGTCGCCTACAGAGAGATGCTTGTTTCTGTCCCCCTTTAGCTTTGCATCATGTCAAAGTAAAGGTCGGAGTGTTTCTCTACATTTTATAGCAGCAAACCCAGCAGTCAAATTGTGATTGAATTGTGACTTGAGGTGGAAATGGATGTCTTCTCTGTAGACCTCAGTTCACCCTGTGTGCTGCTTCTTCTGCTAAGTATTAGAGAGCCATGTGGATTTTTACTTGTAGTTTCTACACATCCTCAAGTCAAACGTTCTTGCTTGTAAGGGGTCAAATTTCCAGAGTTTCACATTGGACTTTTCTGAGAATTTAAGTGTATGAGGAAAAACCCCAGAATGACGCTGTGGGAGAAATGTTTTAAATATGGAACCTGAAAGATGGATGGATGGACAGAGCACAGGCTGACTGATGGATGAACAGATGCATGGATGGATGAAAACTGCTCATGTGATCGTTACAAAAGCTGAAACAAGTTTTCATCCTCCTGTTGTTTTGTCCAGCTCTCACCTTGCAGTAAAGTCGGTGATTGAATCTGAGACCCAGGGAACGCCATGAACAAACTGGAGGACGTCCAGCAGCTGTTTGGCTCTTCATCACAGCAGCAGGTCAACATGTTCAAGCCGGCTGTTTTCCATCTCTTTAAGCGTTTCTAAATAACTCCAGAGACGATCCAGCATGTTGAGACGGTGGCTGCTGGCGCTGATGGCCCGGATCGGCCTCATCACGTCAGGTTGCTGCTGCTTTCTGCTGCTCTTCTACCTGCTGGGTTGTAAACCTTCGTCTCATAGCAAACACCGGTCTCTGCTGTGGCCTGGAGGGACCACAAGTAAGGAGGGCTACCTGGCCCTGCTGCAGGAGAGAGAGGACTCTCACAGACACTACATCAGCAGTCTGACGAAGCAGATCGCGGAGCTGAAGGTAGCTCTGGAGGAGAGGACACAGCAGCTTCAGGAGTCCCTGGAAAAGGCGAAAAGTAAAGGGATTCTGCCTCAGGGTCTGGAGAGTCTGCACAATACCCCTACAAAGTCTGACCTCAAGGTAGGAAAACACACTTCTGGATGATTTATCGATGTAAGATGAAAATGCATCATATAAATGCTGTGCATTGTGTCCTTCAGGAGTTCTTCCGCTCCCAGCTGAACCAGGCGGAGGTGAGCTCAGGTGTGGAGCTGCCCAACGAATATGCACTGATCCCTTTTGATACCTTCACCCTGCAGACGTGAGTACAGCTGTGCAGTCAGGTCTCCATCAGGATAAAACAAGAGGCGTTTAATCAGTGGATGCGCCATAACTTTATCCAGATGAACAGAAACACAACTGAAGTCATCTTTGGACCAAAACAGGAGCAAGTTAGTCAGTGTCATTACAGCTAGAAACCAGAGATCAGCCCCGAAATCTGGGAATAGTGATGAACTCTGACCTGAACTGGCTTGTTTCATAATTGGTGACTGTACTGAAAGATGCTGTGCAAATAAAGGTGACGTGACTTTCTGGCGCTGCTCAGGGTTTACCAGCTGGAAACTGGGCTGACTAAGCATCCAGCCGAGAGACCAGTGAGGAGAGACCGCAGAGACGAGCTGGTTGGGACGGTGGAGACGGCTCTGCACGTCCTGAACGGGCCCCAGCAGCATGCAGACGACACCAGGAGGAAACGCACCTACGCCCCTTCAGACTTCATACAGGGTGAAAAACTATGGATTCACGGGAATAAAACACAAGAGAATGAGGGGGAAAAAATCTGCAACACAAAAATCTGTTTTTCTACTTACTTAATTTGTAACCAACATGCAGTTTTCAGCTAAAAGAAGAAATATTATCTGAAGAGAAAAATTGTGAGTTTTCTTTTGCATGGAGACCAAATCTGATGTAAAGTCACTTCATAGATTTTGGATTTCCTTTAATTCACAAAGAATTAAAATCTTTAAATCTTAACATCTATGGACAGAAACCATCTCGATAGTGATGGACACACATTGTTTTATTTATCTTAAATGCAAAATGTATATATTTTTTGCAATTTGGCTTAATTGGTCAAAGTTTGTATACTCCAGTGAAGAATTGATCGTTTATAAAATTAGTTGAGGATTGTACATCCCCAGAATCCGATTAATCGTTCCTTCCACAGTACAAAAACCCGACTGTTATATAAAATTTCCCTCAGGAGTGAGTGTGTGCATGCATTGTTGTTGTCCCTGTGTGTTTCCGTGCTGCCTTGTGACGGATCTGTGGAAGAATATTTAGTTTTTTGTCTCAGGTTTGACTCGCACGGAGCGGACCAGAGGGACCGTCTATGAGCTGATGTTCAAAGGCGACGGCCCACAGAACTTCGCTCAGCTCGTCCTCTTCAGGCCCTTTGGGCCTTTGATGAAGGTGAAGAGCGACGGCGTGAACACGCACAGCATCATCATCAACATCATCGTGCCGCTGTCCGGGAGAGTGGACGCCTTCAAGCAGTTCATGAGCAACTTCAGGTAACATCTGGAGGTGGACAAACGAAACTCGCGTAATTTCTACAAATGAACAAGTTGGTTAAGGGGAAAAAAAAAATGTCTAAATGGTTTTAAACCACGCGGTATAAATCTGTTCTTTGGTTCAGGGATGTTTGCATCCAGCAGGACGGCAGGGTTCACCTCACTGTGGTCTACTTTGGTCGAGATCAGATCGACCAGGTGAAGGCTGTGCTGGATCAGATCACCAGGTAATGCTGAGAACTATGGCTGGAAATAATGATTATCTGTTATTCTATTAATTATCTTAACAATTGGTCAATTTATCAGATATAAAAGAAATTAGCACATTGTACAGATTTCTTATTAACCCAGTACATCAAGTATGCATTTTTTTTTATTTGAGCACTTGATCATTTGCAGATAAAACAATACTTCCAACATCAACATGTTGATCCCTTTCTGCTTGTGAATGGCTGAACTGACTATTTTATGGATTAACTAATACATAATTGGACAGCAATAGGTGCTTAATATCAACTTCTTAAACAGAATTTTAACCAGGTGGAGCTAAAACTCTGCTGGACTTCTGAGTAAAACAAATATTAAATGGAAAATGTTTATATTATTTATATAGTTTTGGCTTAATTACAACTCTGAGTGTGTTGCACTTTTTTGAGTCTGTATACTCCAATTAATAATTAATCAATTACTAAATTAGTTATTTCAATAATGAATTCATCAATAATTATTCAGTTGAATTGTTTCAGCCCTGATCTGTTTTGATGTTCAGTTTAAATTTATCATAATGCATTAAGTCTATGCATTGGTTTATGAATCTTAACCTATTGCACTGCACATGACAAGCATCACCCAACGTATATTTTTAAAAGCTTATGAAGCTTCTTTATTATGTTAATAAAAAAGAAAAACTCATTATCAAGCTAACTGTCCTTGAATAAAATGGTTTAGTCTGGATTTACCAACAACAACTAACTTGATTTTTAGAAGTCCTGCAGAAAACCATCGATTTTAACGTTCTTAGTCTTTAATCCAGGGACTTTTCCATGCTGGGCTGCACATTTCATAAACTGATAAAAATGGAAGAGCAAGCATAAAAAGCGTGCAGCTGTGTAATTAAGAAGTGATGGCAGAAGAATTGTCCTGTGTCCCAGGGAGACTCGGTTCAGGAGTTTCACCTTGATCCAGATGAACGAGGAGTTTTCTCGCGGCCGAGGCCTCGACGTCGGCGCCAGGGCCTGGAGACAGCGGCAGAACGTCCTGCTCTTCTTCTGTGACGTCGACGTCCACTTCACACCAGACTTCTTGACTTCCTGTCGCCTGAACGCAGAAGCTGGTGAGAACCAACCAGAAGATGTTTGTCCTGCACACTCTCTCTTCTGAACATGTTGTTAGTTTTTACCCATAATGCTTTATTGCATTGTTCGTTCTTTTAGGTAAGAAGGTGTACTACCCTGTGCTCTTCAGCCAGTACAACCCATCCATCATCTACAGCAATCACACACATATGCCCTCTGTAAAACAACAACTGGTGGGTAAAGAAGCAAAGTTTTCATTCTGATGGACATAAAGAGGCTGATTTCAGGCCTTTTCTTCTGTTTCAGGTGATAAAAAATGAAAATGGATTCTGGCGGGACTTTGGATTTGGCATGACATGCCAGTACCGATCAGACTTCATCAACATTGGTAATGTACACCCAGATGTTCATGCATTAAAGAAATATCTAAATACCTCGTAATTCCCTTTAATAATTGTAGACAGCAATATGTTTTTCAACAACTTTCTGCCAAAATTAATTATTAAAGAGATGCTTAAAAAGTTAAGAGTAAGGAGATTAGTTTGTAATCTTGGCTGTCTTCAGCTGGCAAGAACTGAGAAGAAATAAATAAAGGTAACACTTTCTTAATTTTATCAAAGACTAGAAAAACAACAATCCAATGAATTTTGTTGTTTGGTTTTCTGTCTTCAGCTTCTTATAATCCCTCCAAACTAATTTGAATAATTAACTAATCTTACTGTATAGTTTAAGTACGATCAGAATGACATTAGTTACAATGTCTTAACTAATTGTAACATTAGTTACCTAATACAACTAATTGGAAATTTATGAATAAACTAAATTGTACTGAATTAAAGCAAAATGCAAAAAGGCCAAAACCTTTGAATGACCTGATAATTCTAAGATATTACAATTATTATTCTGGTTACACAAAAACTTTTGTGTTGCAATCAAAACACAAATGCCATTTTTGTTTAAGTTGGGTCATTTTAATGACTCGGCTTAAGAATAGTTTTACTGCACCTGACTGTTCTAAAACTATATATAACCTCCGCTTTCTAGACAAAGATTATATAACTTTTGCTATATGTTGTTTTGCTGT
Organism: Phalloptychus januarius; assembly: GCA_902982915.1. Lineage (NCBI taxonomy): Eukaryota > Metazoa > Chordata > Actinopteri > Cyprinodontiformes > Poeciliidae > Phalloptychus > Phalloptychus januarius. The sequence continues at coordinate 7,246,245 of CADWAE010000482.1, forward strand.
CTTTTCATTTCATTGTAAGGTCAGGTAGAAATTGCATATGGATACCTTTTATTTATGTATTTTTACATCATTCAGTACATTTTCTTCTCTGGAAGAGACCAGTAGCTGTTGTTTGAGGATCACAAGGTTTATATTTAATAATGTATCAAATTATTCTAATCTCACTGACAGGTGGGTTTGACCGCAGCATCAGAGGCTGGGGACTGGAAGACGTCCACCTGTACAGGAAGTATCTCCACAGCAAGCTGATGGTGGTTCGAGCTCCGTCCAGAAGCCTCTTCCATCTGTGGCACAAGAAGAGCTGTGCAGATGAACTTCCTCCAGACAAATACAAGATGTGCATGCAAACCAAAGCCATGAGCGAGGCCTCTCACGACCAGCTGGGGGCGCTCTTCTTCAAACAGGAGATAGAGCTCCACCTAAACTCCCAGAAACAGAGCAAAGAGATCTGATGTGGACATTCAAACAGCATGTAAAGGCCAACTGAAGGCTAAAGTTCCATGCTTTTATTTTGGTAACATTCTGTATAATGTATCTATGGCAACAGAGTTGCTGGAGAGGGTTAACTGCAAAGAAAGAAAAATGTTAATAGCAAGAAAAAGGCAACTTAAGCTTCTGTCAATAAGGAAACATGGTAACGGCGATTGAAGTTTTTTATTTTTTTATTTTGTGACTGCTTAATTAATGATTTATGGAAAGAATTGTATCAATGTACCCAGCCATGGTTCACAAATGGTAAAAAAACTATTGTGATTGTTTTTTTTTTTTCTTGGTTGATGACCAGGATGGCTTTAATAAATCACCATTTTACCATCAGTTCCTTCTCTAATTTGATTGAATGCTACACAGCAAGCCGTGATTACAGTTTAAGATTTTTGTTGTTGCAGTAAATTATACTTTAGAATTCATGTTTATTCCTTTATTTTATGTCCTCAATCGACAAGATTTTGTTCTTCATGAAGACAGCGATATAAAATAAAGTTTTAGCTATATATACAGTGGGGAAATAAGTATTTAGTCAGTCACCAATTGTGCAAGTTCTCCCACTTATGAGAGGCCTGTAATTCACATCATAGGTAGACCTCAACTATGAGAGACAAACATAGGGGTAAAGCCCGGGGGGGTGGGGAGGGTCCGGCCCCAATCTTGGAAGAGTCTAAAATTGTCCCCCCCCCCCCCCCAAAGAAATCATGAAAGAAACCTTTGTATTTAAACAATATCAACATACAAAGGCAATAGAAACAAAGAATGAAGTAAATCTGCCATTCGTCTAAGAAAAAAAAAAAAAAAAAGAATACATTTTTAGGTGCCCCCCACTATTTTTAGAACAATGGTTCAGTCCAAAGTGTAGGAGGAGCAACAATAGAGCTGAGCGGCACAGGCTTAGTTGGAGCCGGTTAAGTGTGGAGCTAGCTGTTTGTTAGCTGTTAGCTGTTGCTCTGAAACACTAATACATGTAACACATTTTATTTGCTTTCACTGATCAATAGGAAGAAACACATTGACAATAAAAATCAGCTCGTTAATTCATTACTTTGGCTGAGTCATGATATCATTCCCTGGAAATCAAAACTAGCTAAACTGCTACATTGCTTTCACAGACTTAGCTCCTTTTTCTGTCGAAGATGATGAAGTGATATTTTTGTCGTGTATATAAATTGTTCCAATGCTAAGCTAAGCATAACTCCTAAGCTTCCACTTCAACCTCGTCACATAAAGAAATGTGTGATCAGAAATGATAATATTTAACATTAACACAGCCTGCTATAGTTTTCGGTTTGTAAACATCACAGCACCGACAGATACCGACTTACACCGACTTAGCATCTGTATCAGTATCAGCAAGTACCGAGACTATTTAGCCAAAGACTTGATCTCCATTGTCGTAAAATATATAGTGAGGTATTCACGGAATAGGTTAAAAACAAGACTATTGTATACCAGATTTAAAAGTCTAGCTCTGCCACTGACACCTTGTAAAACTGTAAATTCAAAATAACTAACCTCACAACCATTAATTTCTAAACAACTAACTACAAACGTAAATGAACAAATTAACTACAAGTTAATAACTTTGGTGTGGTCCCCTGAAAGATTTAATAAAATACTTATAAAAAACATATTGTTTATACTCTTCATGGTTTTGAAAAAATATATCAACAAAATTATTTATTTTTATATTTAAAAGAAAAATACTGAGTTTAATACAAAGCCTAGCAAGGAAAAAACACAACAAAACAAGCAAACGACACTCAGGTCATTTTTTTGGTTAGGTTTATTTAAAAAAAGTCAAATATACAGTTGATATATATATATATATTTAATATAATTTAAATGCTCATAACTGAATGGGATGCCGACCCAATAGAAGGTGTGAGAAGCTGCTGTGGATATTGATGCGTTGATGTGAAATGTTTACAGTGCGAAGTTAACAGACAGGATGAACAGTATTCAGAACACATTACATTCATCAACTGGATGAAATCAGCAATACGATGGGGAGGGGAGGGAATCAGGGCTAATGACACCTTGATAACACTTTAAGCTGGTATAGAAGTATAAAAAACTAAACTAAAATCTGGCAGCTGTGGTTGTTATGCAGAAGGTTTTCTATTTGAATTTGACTGTTTTTGGTCTATAAGTGGATATATAAGCACCTAATTCTTCCATTCAGCATGGTGTGAAGCATCTTTCATTTATTGCACGGCACGGTCACACCCTGAGCTCTGGAGGAGGGGAAAAAGCAACAGCAGCTTTCTGGCAAAGGCACAGTCACTCTCCCAGGAATAATAATAATAATAATAATAATAATAATAAAAAGACATTAACTAAGAAGAGCGAGAGGATACGAGACCGGCGCTCAGAATAGTTTTCTTCTTCTTTTTATTTTTTGCTTTTACCGTTGCTCTGCTTTAACAGAAATGAAACAGAGGTGACGAAGGAATCTGTTCAGACACATAAAGGCAGGAAGACCAACCGTACGTTTGCCAAAAACATCCTTGTTTTTGTTCCCCTTAAAAGATGTCAGTCTAGATCACAATAATACAGGACGCAACAACCATTAAAGTAAACCAACAAATGTTAACTTTGGTAGAAAAAAAATTATTAAAAAAAGCTGGTCTATTTCTATAAAAACTATCAAAACCAAGAGGCGAAAACGAAACAAGAAGCTGCAGAAAGAGACACACCAAACTTTAGGCGCAAGTTTACTGCGAGCAAATGTAAAATAATCTGCTGAAGTTAGTGTTAAAGCAAAGTTAGAAGACTTCCCAAACTCATCCTGCTGCGAATGGATGTGAAAGTTACAGATCATCTTTGACTTCTCTATAGTTTGGGATGGAGGATGATGGAGAACTCTGGGTTTTGGTTAAAGGCTTCATTCACTAAATTGCACACCTGAGTTGCTTATTGTGGTCAAAATTATAGTTTTAAACCTTTTATAAAGGCACCTTTAAGTATTAATGTTAGTGGTTCTGCAACATCCCACGCCACATTTAAACACCTTTCGAAACTCTTGTTTACAAAACGTTTCTTTTAAAAATATATAATAATCGATTAGAAAATACATCTAGTGTAAAAAAAAAAAAAACATGACTCTTTGCAGCCCTTTTGGTTTCAGCTGCTGTGGTGAAGTGAGAGAAAATACAAAGAATTAATGCTATACGTGTAAAAAAAATGTAAAGCTAAGACACATAGAGCTGCTACCAGAATGGAGAAAGGTGCCTGAAACTGGGGAGGGGAAATGTGGTTGTAGCAGCCGAGCTGCGTCACCGAAAACCAAACGTCTCTGTTAGAAAGAGGACAAATCATATAGACTCTGATTCAGTCCAATCATTGTTTCTGTCTGGAAGTGCTGCGGATTTTTCCCTCACCGTATGCCACAAAAACAAGAAACTGGAGTCAACTTCTTCATGGATCATTTAGAAGTCTTTACGGGAGGAGATAAGTGACTCCATCTGTCGCCACGACGATCTTAAAGTGATGCTGCTTCACATTTCCAGAGCAGGAACCTGGATCCTGCTGATCTCTACGCCCTCCATGCTGACTCTAATCTAATAATTACATAGAAATGAATATCAATTTAATAAACATGTAATAATTTATACAATGCTCCAAATATATTTTTTATACAAGACAAAGATATTCCAGGTAAAATCAACTTCTTTATGGAAAAAGTTGTAAAGTTGTAAAATTCTTCCATAAAAAAAAGTTAAAACTAAAAATGTAGTTTTAAAATTACGATTTTGTTTTCCAGTGTTCCAAACCAGTAGAGCCTGGCTGACAAGTAGGCTAAAAAAAAAAAAGCATATCCCCCACTCCAATCTGAAGAGATTAGGATGAACAGCGATACAAAGCCATTTCTAATGTTAAATCTAGTTTAAAATGCCAATTCTGTAATCATTTATCTATTTCAACATGTTAGCTTACAAGCTGCTGGTATAAATAAATGAAGAGTCTAGAAGGGAGGCGTAGGGAGAAAACTATCCCAGATGCTGTTCCTATATTTTTTTTATCTTGCAGTTCGTCAAGGAAGGACCAATCAGACTCGGCTAACGTCCTTATCAGCAGGCTGAACGCCTCACAGGAATCAGCAAACTACACATATTTAATCAGACGAGAATCTAGTCTAGAAATACAGACATCGCTCTTATTTCCTTTTACCTAAATGGAGAACAGTGAAACGTCTCACCACTACTGCGTGACAGATACTTATTGAACAGATGAGATTAAGCTGATTAAGAATCAAACAGCTTTCTGTCAGAAATGATCATTTCTCAGGTTTCTGCACCAGGATACACTGATGCCAACAATTGGAAATCCAGATTATAATGGCTGTAGGTTGGTAAAACTTTCACTGTCACTCCAGTTTGTTTGATTTTGTGGCATTTTCTTTAATTCATCATCATTTTGTTGACATAATTCCTTTACGGTTCGCTTTGCTCATCTCACATCCAGACTCGGGTCACAAACTCATCTTCAGCTGACGTGAAAATCCTGAATCCTGTTTTTCTTTAACAGCGATCTAGTTGCTAGAACTACCTCTTTTCTCCTTTTTAGTTTTTTTCTTAGTTTTTCTACAAAAGATTGTGTGTATAGAAAAAACACACAAGGTGTAAAAAGTGCACTGAAAGTGATGCGCACTTAGATGCCTAATAATGCACAAAGAGGAAGAGCAGAATTTGATCCCACGAGGAAAAGGAGCGCAACTTCGTTTGTGTCGAAAGGTGGAGGTTTTCCTCCGCTTTGGGAACTTTGTGCGGGAAGTTCATGCCCTAAGTTTTCCCAAAAGGAGCGCACAGTGATTTCCCATAATTTCAGAAGTAACATCAAGTGCACTACTAAGAAAATCACAACAGGTGTTAATAAACTTTCTCTCTTTCGTCGATCGAAAACAAGATTAATCATCGTCGTCAACACTCTTATTAAAGTCCAAAAATACATTCACTGTGGACACTGGAGGTTCTGAGGGTGAGGCAAACTTGTTTTTTGTTTTTGCGTGTTTTGCATTTGTCCATCTTGTTCGGATCCGTTCCCTCGTGTTCGTCACTTCATCCTAGCGATCGTCGCGACCGCGTCTTCACAGCCGGCCGAGCGGAGGGTCAGAGCAACATGTACTGGTTGTCTATCGCCCGCTTGCGACCGCGGTCGGGCTCCAGTTCGTAGTCCGAGTCCCGCTGAGGGATGATGGGAGCGTGAGGGTTGGGGTTGCGCAGCAGGGGCCGCCTCCCCACCGACTCGCTCCGGCGCAGGTGGGCGGGCGCCGATGGCGCGGGCTCGGGGGTCGGGCCGGCGCGGCCGAACTGGGAGAAGGAGCCGGGGCTGGAGGTGGAGGTGGTGCTGGTGGGGGACGGGGAGAAGGCAGGGGGCTGGCTGGAGCTGCGGGCCAGGCTGCAGCGAGCCAAGCTGGGCTCAGAGCTCCACCGATGGAGGGAGAAGGGGACGAGGAGCGCGCCGGAGAGCTGGCCTGAGGAGCAGAGACAGGAAATGAGCCGAGGACTCGACACATCGCACCGCTCATCATTTATTGTGATAAACATTTTGATTCATTAACCTCCCAAACTGTCCATCAGGATTAAAGGCAGTTGTTGTGTAACAAATCAAAGATCTTGGTTCTAAAGAAGCTTTATTACAAATGGGAATATTTGTCTTGAACAGTGTTTGTGTTGATGAGGTTATAATTGCTTTGTCATGCAGTCGCAAATATAGTTACCTAAAAGAAGGTGAAAATCATTCTTATCACTATTTTATCGCTAAAGGAAGGCTACGTTATTGAATAAAGTGTCTATTTTTTTATTTGAAATTTTTTTTGGTATTTTTTTCATCTATTTCTATTATTGTATATAAAAGTTTAGTTGAAAAAAATTCTGAGTAATTGATAGATGAATCGATTACAAAAATACAAGACATTATGAAATCCAATCCAATTAGGATTGGATTTCATAATGTCTTGTATTTTTACTTTAACCTTTTCATTTTGACCACAAACTGTAATGCATTTTATTCGGATTTTATGAATTATTTCTCTACAGATTTAGGGCCATATGAAATCAGTTTGAATGTTTCCCACATTCAACTTGTTTCATTTTTATTTTTCTACACTTCATTTTAACCATAATTATTAGCAATGCTACATTACTGTATTTTAGACATTAAAATATTTGTTTTCTTAATTAAATTCCTTTTTAAAGTGTTTAAAAGCATCTTTTAATATATTTCTAATATTACATAAAAAGTCTTACGGGGTTAAATGAAAAATCTGCAGAATGTGCCAATTTCTTTTATCCAAATAATCGTTAGAATGATTGATTATTATAATAATTGTTAGTTGCAGCCCATGTCCCAGCCCGTAACAGATATTAATGGTCACTATTGTTCTGGTCAGAGTCTCACCCTGTGAGGGGGGGATGGAGCCGGCCAGGACGAAGCTGGACAGCGTGACGGCTCCGGCTGCGCCGCACTCCAGCGGGATGGGGTAGAGGCGGAAGTGGCTGAGCATGTCCATGACGGAGGGGAAGCGCAGGTGCTGCACCCTGCATTGACCCCATTCGTTCAGAGAGAGGCGCAGGTGCTGCAAGAGGAAAAACAAACTCTTATTTAAAACATGAAGAAGCAGCAGCAGCAGCTCATTGTGCCTCCAGCTGCAGACGTTCAGCCGTCTTCACCTTTGCTTTTCCCTGGTAGTTAAACGTGAGGACGAAGTCTCCCCTCCGCGTCTCGCTCTGCCGGACCAGAAACACGCCGTGGCCTCCGGGTCCAGAGCTCTGGACCAGGTGGGCCGCCTTGACCCGAGAGATGGGCCCGTGAAACCAGGGGAAAGAAACCAGGAAGTCATCGGCCTTCTGGATGACCTGCTCAGGGAGGGCGAAGGTGACGGGGCCTGGAGAGGCAAAAGAAATTCATCAATTTCAGGATAAATTTCATGACCTCAGAAAAGGGAGGAAAAACACCCAGATTATCAGAGGAGCATCATCGTCCTGCTACTTACTCTGACGTCCTGAGTCTGAGCTCCTCTGATTGGCTGGAGCAGAGCTGTCAGCTGAGGACAGGGGGGACTCCAGATCCACACTGCCTGACCTGAAAGGGGCGACACCACCATTCAGAAACACTTCTCACATTTAGTTTCAAGTAATTATTTGAAATATTTTAGCAACTGTGGAAGTGAAGCAGCTGCAGGATTTCCCTCCATGTACTCTAAGCCTGGCGGGCCACCAGGCTTTACTTGTGCCCCCACCAGGCTTAGCATTTCTAATTTATTTGGGGTTTTTTTTTAATGACTGCCTTTTTAAAGACTTTACAGTTGGTGTTTAGGTATTAATTTTGCTAACACTGGATGTTTAAACTGAACAATTAAAAATGCTAAATAATTTTATAGCACATTTCTGTGATTTAAACAGGCACTATTTTCAAAAAAACAGAGTAGAAAAGATCAGCAAAACATCTGTAACATCAGATGTTTTCCTTAGTAAAACAACGGTTTACAGGTTTTTTAGTTTTCTGATCGAATGTTTTCCACTTTGTTGGTTGGAAAATGATTTTAGTCCAATTTCTGAGGCAAAAATGACAACTTTCTTCTAAAGTAATTGCTGTCTAACAAACAGGTTTAATGAGTAAAGAGTTGCTGGATGTTATTGTAAAAACCGAAGTAACGAACACGGCTAATAATTATTGGAAAAATACTTTGTGTTGTGCTGAACATTTTTAATTTAAGAAGATATATAAAAAGAGTTCATCTGCATCCGCTCCATTTGCTGATGGGTCAAATTTGTACTACTTTTAATCTGCAGTCGGGGCCACATGACGCCGCAATTGGGTCCCGGGTTGTGCTGTGCACGCCCCTGGTGGTTTAGGTTGTTCTCTTCAGACGTTCAGAGAAAAACCTTTAAAACTATGAATCAAGATTGCTTTAAAAGATCACAACAAAATCTGTTCTTTTGTTGAAATTACAAGTGGTTTAAAACTTCTGCACAGTACTGCATGTGTCTGTGTGTAGGTGTGTTGGTGTGTGTGTGTGATTGTGTGTGTAGCTTGGTGAATGTGGAGGAAACAGCAGACGGCTGAAGAAACACAAAGACACCGAGCTCAGACAGGAAGTTGGTCCAGTTGAGATCTGAACTGAAACCCACTGTTCTTCTGTTTCACTGCTCACGCACACACGCACGCACACACACCCCGTTGTGAGTGTAACTGCTCAAACGAGAGTGGGAATGTTAAATAGGGAAGTAGGAGAAAATCCTGCGTAAATGCTGACTTGACTTTGTGTTGCTCTGAATAACAGGAAGGCGAAACTCTCCTTCTGCCTCGCCGAGTACGTTTTTGTCCTTCTGTCTCTGGGACAATCTTTGTCCTCCATCTCAGTGAGGACGGTTCAGTCAGGCTGCGAAGCTTCAGGGATTTAAAAGAGAAACATCGTAACGTTCTCTCACACGATCCTTAAAGTTTCTCCTACCTTTAAACCATTTGCTCGCAGAAATGCAGCCGTGGCTCATTTTCATATTACTGGGCAGTATTTATGATGTTGCTTTTGATCTCATCAACAAACTTACAATTTGTAAGTCTTAAATGATATATTAGGCAAAATAAAAATAATTTATCTTCTTTCCCTTACAGTTTTAATATTAAAATAAATTTAAATTATGAAAACAAAACTAATAAAAATAAAATGTTTAAATCTTCTTTCCCTTACCAAGTAATAAAATTAAGGAGATAAAAAGTTAGAAAAAAGAAAAAGCCTTAAGTCTTACAATATGAACAAAATAAACAATTACAAATAGTTAAAAATTCACTTTTGATTACAAAACCTTAAAATTAAGAATGTAAACCAAATATAAATGATAAATTAAAGATGCATATATTTTTAATTCGATATTTTTTTCACCAGATTTTGGAAAAAGTCTGTGGATTTCCAATGACATATTTAGTAATACCCGCACTCCGCCAGTAGGGGGCGACAATGTCAACTTTAACTGAATCTAAACTCAGAAGAACATCCTGAGCTTGACAAAATAAAAATAAGGTAAAATACAACAAGTAAAAGCAGAAATGATCATCCCAAAACAATGGTAGATTGTATTGTTTACACTTTCCTGTCACTCAATTTCTTCTCCAGCTTCAATTTGAGGTTTAGCAGAAACAGGAGGAGAAATCTAGACAGATGTGAAACAAAAACACTCTACTTCTGTAGATTTTCCTTCATGAGAAACTGTAATGGGCTTGTGCAGCATTTGCAAACAGAAGAGGTCCAAATGGAGTCGAAAATCAGATTTCCATGTGTTCATGTCACTGAGCAGGGAGTTAAAATGCTTTTCTGGATTTGTAGGAACAGATGCCATCAAACGTGATGACTAGAAAGATAACCATTAACCAAAATCCTCTAGTATAAATCTCCCACTAGGAACCTTAAAACGAACTACAATGTTGTGAATAAATTAATGTTCGTTTTGAAGCAAATTGAGACTGAAATAAACACTGAAAACACTGAATAAAATGTAAGAAGCTGACAAAGATTAAAATATGTAAAATATTAAAATGCACAGAACTTTAGTTCAAAATAAACAGCTGATCATTTTTAATGATCCTAAGGATTTTGCTGAAGTCAGATGCAGAAAACATTGGAATAAAAATGACACTGTTAGTTTATTACCAGGAAGAGATCAGGAAACTGTAAGAGTTGTTTTTCTTTTTGCTTTTGGGCTTGTGGATCATCACTTTCCTGACCCTCAGTCAGATCTAAAACCAGCAGCGTTTCCTCCCTTTCCAGCTCCAACAATCCACTTTTCATAACAGTCACTGTTAAAAGGTCTAAATACTTTTCTGCAGAAATATTACAAACATAACAGAGTTCAAACCTGCTCCAGTTTGCAGAGCCACCAATCAAACCGATGCATGCAAGACCACACACACACACAAACCCCCACGCACACACACCCACACGCGCGCACGCAAGTTTGTCCTCATGCACACCTTAAGGAGCCCTTTCACTTTGCAAACACATACCTCAGCACGAGTAAACATCCAACTCAACCAGAATAAGAAAAACAAGTTATTTCTGCTCAGGGACTCAGGAAAAGGTGCAAGCAGGCGTGTAAAGATGATGAATCCTTCTTTTATAAACCGTTTCATGTCACTTAACTCCTTCAGTTTAACAGTAAACTGCTTATTTATTGCACATGAGCTTCAATTCATTTGTTAATATCTGGTTAAAGTTTTACAAACTAGAGTTTCAAGAAAGTATTCTGATGGATTAAAATTTTAAAAATTTTCATACTCGATTTGGTGTTAATTATTTTTCTCACTCTCTTTTCTAAAAAGAGAAATTATAAATGACAGAAAATAGCTTCAAGATACAGTTTTACAAAAAATGTCTAAAAAACACAAGAAAAAAGCTAATGAAAAAAAACCTAAGTATTAAATATTATTTAAAAAAAACTTATACACATGTTCCTCATTCCTCATTGTAACTTTTTTATTTTTGTGTTAAAGTTATCATTAAATTACTATTTTATTCTTATAATATCACAACTTTATTCTGGTAATATTATGACTTTATTAATTTAAAAAAATTTAGTCTGGTCCTAATTTTGCATAAAAGAGTTGATCAGAATTCAAAGTCCGAATAAATAAAAGTTTTAAAACACTTTTATCAAACAAGAGGACATCATTCCGAACTATGGAAACCCAAAGATGAATTTGTGAAAAAAAATCCACATTTATTCAAAAACAAAAATGTGATTAATTGATCAAATAGATTTATTGCCCAGCTCTACTTCACATCGGACCTTAACTTGAATTTTGTCTCCACACCATAAATAAAACATCCCACAATTCTTTGCTGCATCTCCAGCCCTGTCACATGACCAGAAACACAAACAGCAACAGGATGTAAATAAACATTGCCTGTTGATTTCACCTATCAGACCGATATGTTAAAAACTGACCAACATCACGGCCGATTGCGACGTCTTCTCAATCACTTACAAACTCCTGAAATCACAACAAATCCTAACAAGATTCCTGTTGTCTCCATTTCCTGTTCACCTATTCCTACGACGTTTTTTTCTTCCACTTAACTTTCCATTAATGTCCTTTCACACAGCATTCTGTGAAGTTTTATTAGCAATCGTCGTTTGTGGTTTAGCCTTCCTCATGATTTAGTTTTTCTGTTTTAGAAAATCAATAAATTTGCGGTTCTCGTAAAATATAAGCAAAAATTAACAGAAATAAACACTTGGACCAGGCTGCTCTATGTGGATGAATCTATTAGTGATGCAGTGATATTGAAATATTCCCTTAGATGGAAAATGCAAAGCGTTTAATGCTGGAAACTTGTAATATAGTAGTCGTTTTAATAATTAACTTACAATTGAATTAGTGGGCTTTCTGAGAAAATACAGGAGGAGAGACGTTTGGGTCATAATTGTGGCGCGTTCAGGTGTTTCTCACCTGTTGCTGATGCATTCCTTTAGCTCTGTGGTCCAGGAGCTGACCTGCTGGTCGTTGTCAGTCTCAAATATCAGACTCCCTCGATTAACCTGCGTAAACAAAAAATGTTGCGTCACACGAAAATGGGAAATGTGTTACAGATGTGTAAAAATCCTCCAAGTCAAATTTGATTTATTCTAATTTATGCTTAAAGGTTAAAGCAGTCTGGATCAGGCTGAAATTTAGCTTCATAATTTGGTAAATATGTTTTCCAAATAAGTAAATTCACAGATTTCCCATTTGGTTTCTGACTCATTTTCCATGGCCTTGAAATACTTCTTACATATTTACAGGGGAATTACAGCTTTTATCATCATCATTTAAGAACACAGACTGTATCCAAACTTAAATAACAGGGAGAGGGAAAATGAAACATTACATTTTACCGACATGTTCACATCTTTTCAATCAAACTTAATGATTGTTTTGCAACAACTAGAAAAATTGTCAAAAGTAAGAAAACTTTTGACAATTTTTTTATCTGCAATAAACTCCCAAATATGTATTAGCGCAAAAAAGTGCAGGAATTTGTTGATTTTGTGTGAATTTGCATATCTCTGACAAATCTGGAGGGTCTGATTGATATAATTTGGCAGTAAACAGATAAAAACTGTATTAATTTAATTGATAACATAATATTTAACCACACTCAGTGTTTAGTCTAGAATCTAGGGGGCCACATGAAAAGCTATGGCGGGCCGGATTTGGCCCACGGGCCTTGAGTTTGACACATATGCTCTTGGGGTTCCTGTATGACAGATGGCGGATCCAATTTGGATGGAAGTGAAGCTTTTTTTCTGATTTCAGGTCATTTGAGCAAATCCTGAAGAAGATCTCAAGACCAAAATGAACACAAGTTTCCATATAATCATCGCTAAAGGAACCGTCCTGGCGCAAAACCAACTTTATATATATATATATATATATATAAATGTAAATAAATGTTAAAACAAAATCGAGCCTACAGCGGCGAGCTGCGTACCTTTAAGACGAATGTGTTTAAGTTGTCGGGCATCTCCAGTCGGGTGCAGCGACGGACTTCTTGGATATCTGAGCAGTGAGTTGTCAGTTTGGGACTGGAGGCCTGAAAAACAGCAAAACGTCGTCATTATTCTCTGGACATTTATCTAACTGGGCGTTGCCCATCAACATTCAGAGACGAAACATAGGAGATGAGCCAATGAGTGAAGAGAATAACGACCCTCCTGGGCGGCGTCAGAAACATGTCTGAATATTTTGAAAACATGAGCGGTTTTAGAAAAACAAAAATTGATCCAGGTCAGATGGTTGCTGCAAAAAAATTAAAATCGTTACTGTATCAGGGAGACCACAGACTAATAGACATAAAGTTGGCTGCAGCTAGAGGTGAAAGAGCGTCCCAATACATAATTAATAAGAACCAGATGTTAGACGCTGAAGCTGTAAAACAGGCTGTTTCTGTGTTTGTTTGTTTACTTGAACAAATGTGCGACTGAATCCTCCCTTGGTCAAAAACAAAGCAGTTGGTTGTGTGAAGCAGAACCAGCGCCAGGGTCCGGCCTGCCAGCACTGATCTGTTTGTTTGCATAAAGTGATGAGACTTGAGGCGTCTGCTTCAGGGATGCTGGGATATTCTGACACGTGTCAAGAGTCCAGAAAATGATCAGAGAGACATTTAGAGAAAAGAAATGATAAAGGTAAGAATGACTGACAACAAAAAACACATGAAGAGATGGATGGACGGACAGATGGATGGACGGACGGATGGATGGATAGGCAGAATGATGGTTGGATGGATGATGGATGGACAGAGGGGGGTGGACAGACAGACGATGGATGGACAGACAGATAGATGGTCACAGTGTGACGCCATCTCTGCTCTTGATTTAAAAACTTAAAGATCGATCATGACAGGCTGTTTAAATCTACGACGAAATGCTACAATTTAGGATTTCATGCTTGTTTTATTGACACAGATACATGTGTCTAATAATAACCGCAGTAAAATGGCTCTGTGACCTCAGGCTGTTTTTGAGAAAATCCTTTTTTTATTTGTCCTTCCCTTTTTGTCCCACAAAACAATGCGTGAATAAAGTTACATTTTAATTCATCAATAAAGTGAAAAGGGCATAAAATTCAAGTTTGGTTAATTTCTGTATTAATTTAACTTTATATTAATTTAGTTCTACCGTGACTGCCCTCCAGCTTCAAGCAGCAGCTTTACTGTTACTCTTGAGAAGTTCTTCAGAATAATTTCAGAATACCGTTTCTGACTCACTGCATGGTTAGCTACCAGAGAAATGAAACAACTGTAGATAAAAACAGTTTTATCAGGAACTGATTTCAGTCGATGACGCCTGAGATAAGAATGTGGAAAGAAAAACAGCTGGTATGTGGGTGATAGTTTCAATGCACTGGGTTTCATGGCATCATCAAAATGTTGTCAGAAACTTTTCTCTGAAAGTACAGATATAATACAGTGTAGCATCATTTACAAAATACTTTCACCCTCCAAAAGAACCAGTATTAAGTTCAGTTCAGGAAGAATAAAAACTGAATTAATCTGCAGATTAATTACTAAACATCAGGAGATAAATTCACATTTCCTTTTCAGCATTTGTATTCCCACATTCTGTATTTAGCATGACTGAAATTCACATGTAATTAAACTTCTGGATCAGATGTTATTTTTATTTGGGATATTTCATCAAAACTGAAGATTGTCAATGTTGCAAAAAGCATTTTCTTGTCCACCTTCACACACATTTGGACATGTCTGGCATCCAGTCCCCAGAGTTTAAGTTGATATGGACCCGTATCGACTCGTCCTTTGCAGCTGCAGCAGCTTCAACTCTTTAGTGGGGCTTTTCACGAGGTGGAGTGCATTTCTGAGAATGTTCCAGAAGCCTATTTCTGAGGTCAGACACTGTTGTTGGATGGTCTCTAACTCATTCCTAAGGCCATTTAAGTTCTTCTAAACCAAATAGCTTTTACTTTTGGTAAAGTAATGCAAACGGAGGGCTGCAAAACATGACACATGGAGATGTCACTGGAGACGTCTGAGGCAGGAAATAAAATTGTGGAAATATGCTCAATCTGCAGTTTTTTATGCAACAAAAATGTAGGTGTTGACTTCAACTCTAAAGCATTTTTATTGTTTTACATATAACCTTGCATTTGAGAAACCTGAATAACCATAAATGTGGACTTATTATTGCTTTTTTTTAAAGACTTTATAGTTGATGTTTAGGTATTAATCTTCCAGTTTTCCAATAACACATAACTAACTATCAAGTGATATTTTCAAATTTCCGGTGAACTTTAAACATTTTTTAACTCAAAAACATGGCAGCCGGCTGGATGACTGAAGCACCAGACATAGCAAGTTTTCTGGGGGAAACCTTGCACACCATAGCTACACACTGGTAGGGTTAAATAAATCAAGTTAAAAGTGAAATTTGGGGGAAAAAAAAAACTGATTTCACAGATTTCATTGGATTTCCCATCCATCATATATGCACACTTGCTACCAATTAGCTTGTTGTTTGCAATACATCATCATGTGGCTAAAAATGTGGCATTTTGTGAGATGAATGTATTTGACCTATGATTCATTAAAACGTACAGTGCAAGTGGACCAGACCAAACCAAGAAGATAGAGATGAGGGGATGAGCAGAAGCAGAAGGAAGAAGACGAGACGTGTTGGACAGGAGAGAGGGAGGGATGGAGAGAAGCGGAAAGGGCAGGGAGGACAGATTCCAGGGATTTATGCACCGGATGAGTTTGAGTCCATGTGACAGTGTGGGAGCCTGAGGAATGTCTGTTAATCCTGCACACATAAAAACACAGAGGACGGCTCTCTCTCTCTTTCTCACATACACACATCAAAAGAACGATTTATGTCCTCACTTGTAACTCTCAAAGCTCTGTGATTCAAACATAGGGACTAATATTATCAATAACAGACAAAGTGACGCAAAGACGAAGGTGTGTGTGACTTATTTAGTGATTTCTGAGTCAAAATCTGCTGCTAAAGCTCAATTTTAGTTCAGATTTTCAGGGAAAATCTTTGTTCGTGTTGCAGATGTTAAAAAGTAAGAGACTGAACAAAAAAAAGATAAAATCAACAATACAGTAAAAGAGGGAAAGTGTCTGTTTCAGAAAAAAACTGATGAAATTAGCCTTGCTGTTTAGAGATGCATGGCTAAATTTAGTTCCAATTGATTAACGTCCTCACAGATTTTGTCTTATTGTTTGGCCACCATCCAGCAGAGGGCGCACTGATCATCCTTAAGCAGAGGAGTAGATACAACAATAAAGATGGCCGAGCCAAACCAGAGCGGGAAAGCGAAACGGTCCTACTAGAGTCTGGTATGGAATGAAAGATTCACTTTGTCCAGCTCTGTTTTGAAACATAAACACTCAACAAACTTCACTTTAATCGAAATGGAGCAGCGTCAACTTTTTATTCTCAAAATTACTGACGTGCTACGAAGGCGAGGACTTGGCAGCTGAAAAGCGGAAGAGACAAAGTAGAAAAATTGTAAGAAAAGCTATGATACCAATAAGGAGACTTGATTGGAGGGATGAAGTTTTAACATTCCCTCCAGACTTGACTTTTGTATGAACGTTTCTCTTCATGGGAGATCTAGCCGTTTCACATATTATATTCTTTTCATCTTTTCTTCAGCTTCTAAGAGATCCGGGTTTTGCTATATTTTATTAGTATGTCTAAGTTTAATAATGTGAGAAAACCGCCATTTCCAGATTATTCAGTCAGCATTTAATACTGGTGGCCCGCCTTTCTTATGACATACTAAAGGAAACCCTGCATATTATAACTAATTTAGCAATTTATGTTATGGAAAGACAGTAGGCCCTCTTGATGCAAGAGAAAAATCAGGTTTTAGTGAATCAATGAACCAACTCTAGTTTTACATCGGTAATCAATACCTCAGAACCCTTGTTGTGTTGTTTACCTTCTAACGTGCAGTATTCGATCTGCAGAGGGCGCCATTCCAAAATAATGCTGTCTAATTCTGGTTACCGGTCTGAGACACAGGAACAGGACCAACCGCTAAACCTTGCATACGACATCATAAATCAGAAGCAGAACATTCATTCTGAATCCGATGCTCTATCAAAAGTTTCCAGAGTTGCACAATCTTCGACTCATTCAGAAAACAGCAGGTAATTCACAGCTGCAGCACAATCAACAAATGCGACCAAAGTCTTTACCGTAACAATTGCACCGGATGTGTGGCCTCTAATAAGACGCGCTGCTTTCATTCAGACTTAGCATCGGTCTGAGCCCAGTGACTCATTGAGATGAGTTTATTGTAAGAATGTGAATGAGTCCCTGACTAGTAAGAGCGTCTTTGAGGAACTGTTCGAGGCTGTGGAGGGATAGAAAAGAAAAGCGAGAAGAAGAAAAAAAAAAAAGAAAAACAGTCAGCAGATGTCTGAGTGGTTGAGCAACAACCGGCCTGATTTCTTTGAATCAGCTTCATCAGGGGAGCTGAAGTACAAACTCACAGCATAGTTCCTATTACTGCAAACTGCTCTCTTTAATGGTCCCCTGAGGCAATGCACACAAAGACTCAAACACAGACATCCTAAAAAGACTGCTGCAGTTTTTTCCTCTTTGCTTGTCGGAGACATATTTGAGATTATTTCAAAAAAGATTATTTGCAAAAGTGACAACTTAGGTGGAAAACCTGGGTAAGTCTGCTAGAAATGTGTCCAGCCTTCAGATAAGACATAGAAAGCCGTTTGTTAAACTCTTAACTGACTTCAATTCCTGGTAAATGTTTGTCAGCCTCATGTTTGCATTGCTCAATGAGACCTAAAGGGAAGCTGCAATGTCGGACATATTTCCTGATTATAATAAACTTTTTTGAATGCAGAGGCTCAGAGATCCAGACTTTGTTGAGGCTACTTCATAACTTTTCTGTCAGACTATGCTAATAGTTTCAAATTTAATATATTACTGCATCCAAGTGGTTGCAGTAATATATTAATACTGTACAACCCTATGCAAAATGGAAAACCAAACACTCCCGGAAAACTGACAGATATTTGTGCTCTGCACTATGTACTACTACTGCGCTACTTTCTTTCTAATCTCCCTCAGAATATCACCAATAGGATGAAGCAAAGCGGCACATACAGATCCAGATTTAATCAAGCATCCTGAGTCTATAAACATGCAGGAAAGCTTTTCATTTATCTCTTAGAGAGAAGCTCTTTTTGCTCGCTGAGCCGTTTTCAAATAGATCTCAAAGCCTGAGATCTTTTCCTTTTGCTGTTTGAACACAAAATCCTGAATTAAATTTAAATTTTTTTATCCTAAGTCTTTTATGATAAAATAAACAGGAAGTCCCAAGATGTTGCGCACCTACAATTGTCTAATTTATTTATTTTTTAACATTTTTATGGCACATTGGAGGGAGGAAAAACCCCAGATAATCTGATAAATAAAAAGTTTGTAAAAGGAAGAAAAACCGTGATGGCCATCAACGTCAGCTCAGAGAAACTTCCTGATGGTGAGACTGTTAAAGCAATTATATGAACCCGCTCTGACTTTTCAGTTTCCACTCCTGCATCTTTTCACATTGACTCAACTTTCACTACTATGTTTCGACTTCAAACACAGACACAGACAAATATCATACATGTGAAACGCAGATAAGAAACGGTGACAACACAGCCTGCATTCTGGCTCCTCAAACCTTCAAACTAAACAACCTGCCAGTTAATATTCAGTAAAAATCTGCCTTCTTCGTTCAGTCTTCAGTTTGATTGAACACAAGCATTTCTCATTAAATTAAAAACTTATTTTGTACATCTTTAGCATGGTTTATGTTTTCTGTTATATTTTAGGCTGTTTATAGGCTAAACTTGAAGAAAACAGACACCAAATGTTGTTGTATAGTGTAATGAATCAATTGTTTTTTTCATGGCCAACACCAAATTCTCCTAAACATCTGACCTGAGATTTTATTAAGCAAATAAAAGAGAATAAAATTCAGAAGGTTCTTTGAAAGATCATCAGAAATTACAAGATTGTCACTGTTTATGCGTCAGATCATCTGTGCTAAACCTTCATGTGATTTAAATGAACAGAACAAACATTGAAGCAGACTAATCTGAAGGGCTTCCCCCAGAAACTTGCTACACTGGTGTTCAGGGCGCCAGGACAGTCATCCAGTCACACGCCATGTTTTTGAGGTAAAACATGTTTAAAATTGACAGGAAATTTGAAAATATCACTTGATTGTTGTACTTTATTGGAAGACTGGAAGATTAATGCTTAAACACCAGATACAAAGTCTCTAAAAAAGGTAATCATTAACAAAACTAAAATAAATAAACAATGCTAAACCACAAGTAAAGCCTGCTGGCCCGCCAGGCTTATAAAACACAGAGGGAAACCTTGGATCTGTCTAAATGCTGCCTAATTTCGATGGATTTAATGAATGAAGAAAAAATAGGATTTTTCAGTAGCTTACCCGCTGATAATCAATGAGAGCTACAAACTGTATCAGGATCTCCAGCCAACTGATCGATGCTTTTTTATTTCCAAATTGTATAATTTTTTAATTATAATTTCACATTTACTTACAGATATTTTTGGCCAGGTTGTTCATTATTATTCAGAGACATTATTCTTTTACCACAATTTAATCTTTCATTATTTTTTTTGAATGGACTGCTGACTAAACACGGCGCTCCCAAACTTTTCTGCGTCAGAGCCACTAAAGAACAGTGTTGGAGACTTGAGAGCCCAAATATCATGAACTCATATACAAACAAGACGGGTCAATAAGCCAATAAATAACGGCATAAACTTTTTTTTTACTTTAATCTGTCCAGGATCCTCCAACTGCGGCATTGCAATCTTCACTTCAGCTTATTCTTAACACTTAGAAAAGGAGCAATTTTCCAGTCCATTTCACAAAAATAAAACTAAAGCCTCTCTGTTTGCAGGATTCACTTCTCTCAGGTTTATGCAGCAAGCATAAACACTTGATGACAAATAGAGACACGTCCACAGATGCAGCTATGCAACCTCTCACCCACACAGTCACAAACACATCTAGAGTTCGAGCGTACACACCCACACACGGGTGACACACAGGATGTTTGGAGTCCAAAACGATCTTCCCAGGGTCCCTTTCTCAAGGCCGTTGCAAAGGCAACTCACTGACACTCAACATTCCTCTATCCCTCCGAGGGTCACCGAAGCCAGCACTGTCCGGGGCGCGCGGTTGTGTGTGCGTGCGCGCGGTACGCCGACATTAGACTCCCAACTGATCCCCGGAGACGTTTTGGAAAGAATATATGCATTTATCCAACACAAACACACACACACAAAGAAATGTTAAAGACTACAGAGAGCCACCCATGAGAAAAGGCCGTGACCTCAATTGCAGCAACTAACACATCTGTCTGTACTTCCCCTGGCTTCAGGTCGGGATCATTCAAGCGTTGCTGCTCTTGTTGTTTTGCTGCACAGTTAAAGGACGCAGTGGCTGTTTTTTTGTTCTGATCTTATTGAATAGAAATCTATTAACTATTGAACATTAACTTAAATTCTTTCTAAAAATCAACTTGGCCTTAAGTTACATTTCTGGGGCCTGTTGGTCTGAGGGATTGGCTCCATTATGGGGGAAACATCACATCCAATCTTACTAGATTTTGATCTACTTGTGCAACTTCGCCAACTGCAGTCAAGTGCAACTAACATTAAATTAGGAAAGCATGGAGTCGTCCAAGACTGTTCAGCCAAGCTAAAAAAAGCATTTATATTTAAAAGACGGACATGGAGTGTACTTTTGCTACATATAAAAGTAATTTATGAAGCTAAATTACCTTCATAAATTAAAAAGCAATTTAGGAAAAAAGCAATTTAGAAAGACCAGTTTACCTAAGAGTCATGACTTGGACTGTAAGGGGGAAGATGGAGAACCAAGAGAGCAGAAACATGGATAGAGAGAACAATCAAACTCCATGAAGATACACCATTAGCAGGACCTTGTAAGGCTGCAGCGCTAGATGTACCAGCACACCAAACACCTATTCATGCCCATCAGGACAAGTGTTACTGCAACAATCTGGCTGAACTTTAATCCCCACTACTCTTTGTGAACTTTAGCATCACTGTCATTAATAATATACACTATTTTTAGGCATCGGCCTGCAGAATTTGCACGCATGAAACATAACATTATACCAAATATCACATACAAGCAGACTCTTGATGTTGTGCTAAGGATTTGATATATTTGTTTTATTTAATTACTTTGGAACCATGTTGCATAATTTATTCTGCCAACTGAAAAATTTTAATTGATGCACAAATTGAAAATAACTGCAAAAAAAATTGTCCTGGAAATGCAAAAGAGTAAAATGCAGTCCAGTGTGAAATTCTCTTTTGTTTAGCTAAGTTGAAGTTTAACATATATATATAAAATACATATATAAGACAAATGTGTCAGAAGAATGAAAGGAGGAATATGACTTTTTAAACTGTTTTAAACATTTTTCCCCAAAACAAAACGACTTACATCGTTTTTTTAAGCCGACTTACATCTCGTGGACAATTTTCACAATTTTTACCTTTTCAGCTCTCAGACAAACAAAAGTAGTCTTTTTCTGCACACTGATATTTCCTACAAGATCAGAGTGGAAAAAGAATTATATTTGTGCAGCTGAACTGAATGAATGTGTGAGTTTGACGCTTTTGTATTTTTTGCATAACTAACAGGATTTTCTGTGGCTCTTATAAATTGTTTATATGGAATATGCAACAAGGCTATTGCTCAGTTTGTTGTTTTTATGCACAGGAAAATTCGAGTCCGTGTTTCGGGGCAGTTTTCACACATCTGTCTTCAGTTTCTTCTGAATAAAGGCAACTAAACGCAAATTCCTGCCCTGTTTAAAAGAAAAGAAAAATAAATTAATCTACATGTTGCCCTTTTATGCACATGTAGATTCAACATCAATAGTGGCATCTAATAGCGCTGATCTGCAGCAGCTGGTATTGTTTTCCACTCTGCTGTGACCTCACCACCTGTTTGTGTCATGCAGATAAACAATCCTTAGTTCCCTGATCCCGGCTCGGTGGTTGTTTTTTTGTTGGGGTCTTCTTAAGAGAGGAACATTCTTTACAAAGCAGATCATAAAAGCAGCTACAAAAAATAAAAATAGTGAGTGTTACTTCCAGAATAAAGCATTAAAAATGCATAAAATCACCTTTGTTTTGGAAACTGTGTTGCACATGGACTTTCGCCTATCTGCAGCCAAATAAGTAGTTTTAAAAACATTTTGGCGCTGAGAAAATTTCCCACTGCAACCTTTACTCACACTAGCTGATAGTACGTGTATGCAGCCTGGAGATCACTAGAGCTGATCACATTCAAAATAAACTATCTGTGGCATCATGGAGGATGTGGGAAACACACACACACACACACGCACACCCCCTCACGGAGCACGCGCACACACACCGAGCGCACTAGTCGCGAGGTTAGCAACGCTGATAGAGATGAGTGTGTTCTTGGAAACCTGTCAGAAGTTGTCGCAGACGCAGCTTTCTGTGATGAAGAAACGTGTCACTTACTGCACTGCCCTCCTTGCAAACTTCTCAGAAATACTGATATATGAGCCAAATATGTAGAAGTTAAGGCAGCACACATTAGATTCACAGAAATGGGAGCAGTTCCTCGTAAATGAATTAGCTGCGGTTGTGCACTCCAATTAGCAAACCTGATGGTGCAGAAAAAAACTAGAAGGGAGCGAGCCTGATTAAAAGTCTGACTACAAAAAAATCAAGATATGATGGCAGAACATTGAAAGGCAGGATTAAAGAAATGGTGTTTTATTTCATTTTGTGCAGATTTGCTACTCAAACAAATATTTTTCCACATCAAAATTTAGGGAGAAGTCAAGTTTCACTCACAGAATAGTAAGGGAAAAAAGGAGGTGCATAGTTAATTTGCACAATTGCATGTTAGGCCTACAACTTCCCTTTCTGCATATTATCTGCATTTCCATTCTGGGATATTTTATTGCAGAAAACTTGAGTTTGAAATTTACGCTGATGCTTAAAAACAAGTGATGCAATGTAAAAATTCATCAGAAATACAACAACTACAGCTTGACATTATGAGCTTAGTAAAAAATACCAGCTCAGCACTAAAGCAACATAGCATTGGGAGGGATATAAATAAAAATGGACAAGTTTAAAAAAAGGCCTGGGTCATAACATCTCCGTGACTTTTGCTTCTATTCCCTGCATGCAGAACCGACCACAAACGATCCAAAGGAGGAAAATTAGAAAAGCAGAACCAGAGCTGCGAGCAGCAGCGAGTCCAGTGATGCATCGACCAGACTCTCAGATCAAACAGACACGTCAAAGCAGCTTAAACTGCTTAGTTCTGATAAAAAGGGTCCATACTGACCTCACAAATTATGTCATAACGCTAAAACACAGAAACCTGCTGCTGGACATGCAACCTCCCGTTCTTGGACGGTTGTGGGTGCTGACAGAGCTTACTGAACAGGAAGAGCAGCAGCATAAAGTCTGCAAACACTTACATTTAAACAGGGATCTTGGTAGCTAAATAGGAGTACAAAAATAAAATTTTTTATTATGCAATATGTTACGGAAATTCAGAAACTTTCTACTTACTTTCTAAAAGTAAGGCCAACAAGGTCTGTGGAGGTAATCGTTAAGAAATCTGGTCTATTTTTGTGAAAAGCTGTATTACAGATTGAAAACATTATTTTGTTGCTTTATTGGAAATTAAATTAAAAACTTTAATGACCATCTACCTTCAATTGATATAGATTTATTTTATTAACTTAAGGATAATTTTTAAACACCAACACCTCTTAGTGACAAAGTTCCTAAAGTTCAGCAAGAGAGTTGTGGAAACATAATTTGGTTAATATTATCGTAATGCAATTAAGGCGTAGAATGTAAAATCTGGACACTTTAAGGGCTTAAAATGGAAAAACCCTGCAGAAACCCTTGAATTGTCTGTTTTTTGGTCATTACTGTTTCTGAGTAAAGCTAGACTTTGAAGCAGCAAACTCAGCAAACTGGATTTCAAATAACAAATTGAAATCTGTTGCGAAGCTCAGGCAGCGCAACCATTATGCCAAGTTTTAAATAAGATTACATTTGATATCGACATCAATTTGAAATGCTAAGCACGTTTGAATAGATTATTCAAAATTTTTAAAATCTATCATCAATTTAATAAACACTCTGAGAAAGTATTACTGCAGAACCCTCATTTGTCTTTGACGCATTGACAGTTTAATGCGTAGCAGCAATTGATCGGGTGTCTCAGTAGCCTGGTGGTCCGGGATGCAGCCACAGAGTCCGGACCCACGCTCCTGGTAGGATCTTCCTCTCTTCCCACTCATTTCCTGTCTCATCTCAACTGTAACCACCAAATAACACAAGAAGAATAGCTTCGGATAACTACAACTGTACAACCTGTTGAATACTAAAGTTGTTTTACTGTCAGATATTTGGGGCTCTGGCGACTGAAGCCATGTATTAAGCTGCATATGAGTCGTCCAACTTAAACCAAGCTTTACTGTGAGTCAACTCCAGTGTTGATGTTGAAATGTCCAACACAGAAACAGATCAGCTTACAGAGAAACAGAAGAGAGATCATGTGATTGTGTGCAGCGGAGTTTCCAAGAACTTCAACTGATTCATTTCTGGCACTGATGTTGGCATTTATCAATGACCGGATATTTTCAAACGTGTGTCTCTCGATTTCGATAGCAGAAGGTGTGATTCTTTACAGCAAGTTCAGGAAAAAAAGTGTCGACTCCTTACAAATTTCTTTTGTTTCTGAAATGTTTTAGATCAAACTAATTTTAAAGTCACCCGAATAAATACAAAAATAAGTCTTTCACGTCCAGAGGAATTATCACCTACTTCCCTTTGTAGAAAGGTCTTAATTCAATCATGTTAATTTCTGAGTATGAATGGTGTGCTTAAGGTCATTTGAAAATATCCGAATTGGTTGAGACTTTAACTAGGCCACTCCAAAACTTTATTTTGTATTTTTGAATAATTTGGATCATTGTCCTGCTGCAGAACCCAAGTATGATTGGGTTTAACATCTCCTGCAGGACGTTCTCACGATTACGTCAATTATGTAAAGCAGCTCCTAACCATGATTCTGAATTCCTGCCTTAGTTTTAAGTTAGATGCAACATGACACACTTTTGACAAATGTAATGTTTTCCCTTGAGTTCCTGTAGGTCATCAAGATGTCCTTTGGTAAACGTGAGGAGGGTCTTTATGTTCTTTTGGTCAGCAGTGATTCTGGCCTCTCCCTTAAATCTTGTGAGGCCTGCAGAGGTTCAGATGTTTTTATTACCTCCTGGGTGAAATGATTTGCTCATGGAGTAAATTTGGTTGACCAGCGTCTCTCTGGAAGATTCACCACCACTGCATCTTTCCTCCAGTTACCATATCTCTCACTTTGGTTGGCAGACGTCTAAAAATTGTAGGGACGGCTTTGTAAATCCTTCCAGACTGGAGGAGATCAATGCCATTCTCACAACAGCCAAATGAGACACAAATTCAACCTTTTCACAGGGATCTCCACGACTATGCAGTGCTGACACCCTAACTCTTAGCTTTCTTCGTCTTATTTTGTGACATTATTGTTGCTCAAAAACTTTCAAATCACTACACAGAAGCCAGTATCCATCATTACTTCCAGAAACAGAGCAATGCTCGATGTTCTTCTTCTGTGCACGCGAGTCGGTTCAAGGTTGTAAACCGTTCACACAGAAGTCTGATTGTGGTTGCATTTAATTTGTAGCATGAACAACAACAACAACACACACACACACTCAAAAAATCAGAGTTCAGCAAAAAAAGTCAGAGCTGCTGTGTGAAAATAACCTTCATTTTCTACCGTTTTTGATCTCTTTTTTCGACATGTTGCTTTCTAAAAAATTTTGTTTAATCAGAGTTAATTTATGATTTAACAAGGGGAACAAATGTTTTCTGCTTTTGTATTTTCAAAATGTAACTTTATCCAGTGTTAAAACCAGTTTGGTGATCTAGAATAGTTCAGTGTGACAAAACAAAAATTTTAATTGAAGAAATATTTAAAGAGGGTAAACATTTTTTCAGAGGACTGCAGATAGCAGCATGACTGACAGACAACATATTGAGGGCACGTCTGGTCAGCCTGTGCAGAGTCAGCTCGGTGTGTGGGGGGGTGCGTGCGTGTGTGTGTGTGTGATGGTCAGCTAAGGGTGTGTTGTCTATGCTCACGGTAACTATACTCATGTCTAAGAGCATACAGACATTTCCTCAGTAATTAAAACCACTTATTTAGACTAAATACCTTTTGTAAAATTACCATAACAAACAGAAAATACTTATTTTATTTGTACGTTAAAAGTAACAAGTTGGATTTCTAAAAAAAACACTGAAAAATCAAATTTTTGGTAAAAGAGGAGAGATAATGAGTAACTTTTAGCTAGTGATTTTCTGAAATATTTGAAAGAAAAGGCAGCTTGGAAAGATACTGTGAGGTAATTTAAGAAATAAAAATACATGAATTCTACATGCATCCTGAAATAAAATGTAAACTTTTTCAAAATGTAAAATAAATAAATAAATAATTAAATGTGACGTGTAGTTCTTCAGTTTTGCACCACAACAAAACAAAAACAGAAAAACATCATTTGCATTTTCTGAACATCTCCCCCTGCTGGTTGAAAACTGAACTTTATTTCCAGCATGCAATTAAAATAAATTACTGAATTAGAGATGACTTTTTTTTTTTAAATTGAGGAAATTCAGAAACAAAATCATGAGTCAAGTGGTTTTTGGTATTTAAATGAACATCCTTTGACGTTGCACACACTTGCTGCAGCAGTGCTTACTCAATGACATAACAGTGCTTTGTAAAACAAAGTTTGCAGGTGTGTGCGTGTGTGTGGGTCTGCGTAAGCACACATGAATAAGATGAAAAGAGGCCAAGAGAAAACTGTTGGGCAAGGGTTGCACAGCTTGGGGGCTTTCCATTCGCTACCCAGCAAGGTCATGTGCACTGGCATTGTGGTTGCAGGTTGCACACACACACACACACACACACAAATGGAGGCTCATAAAGAGGTGATAATAAGAATAAAAGCACACATTCAAATATTATCAATCACCAAGACAAACTCATAAAGCCACATGATGACCAGCACATCTCATTTTTATTTCATTTTTTTAAACGGTAGACAAAGACCCACAAGGTGCATGAAAAACTTCTGCAGAAGACGACGCTGAACTAGAAAGAGCCAGAGCAAGAGATCTGACAAACATCTTGACCACATGACTCTAACCACTCCACTTCCTTTAGATGTTTCTCTTGATTTTTGTCACACTGAAACGTTCACGAGCAAACACACATCCATTTTCAACCGTGTGAGCAAAGTTTTTCCACTCTGTCTGAGAAAGCTTTTCTACTTCCTTCGTGCTTTATCCAAACAAACGCAAACAAAAGCGACAAACAGGCCGTTAAAAGCTGGTTTTGATTTCTGCTTTCTGCTGCTTTTCAGACACTTTTTTTGACGGTACCTTTAAAGCAATGCACCGACAGTCCAGTCGAGTCATTTAAAGCTTGCATCACTAAGCATTTCCTCAGCCATGTCTACATGCAGACGTACGGTGAGTCTAACTCACCAAAAACCTCTCCGTCATTCCCGTCTTACAATCCTGAAAAACCCGTTCCTGCTTTTGGCAGAGAAATCATTCATGAAGGTAACAAACAAAAAAAAACCCCATTAATGCTGTGCTCTAAAAAATGATTTCTATAAGAAAAAAAATAAAATAATAAAATACAAACGCTACATATGTGTAACATAAAGGACATCAAAGGATGGAAATGATGAAAAAAACATGCCGGAGTTGTTCGTACTCTGCCCGCCCACAACCACAGCTCAACGCAGAGACGCTGAATAACAGTCAAATATTAATTGATCTACAAGTCTCTGCCAACATCTGAGAGGTTTTCATCCCTGGAGACTTTAATATTGGCTGCATCAAATGCTTTCCGTAGAAATGTGTGGGTTTTCAGCTTGGAAGGATCTCTCTATGACTCATACTATTCCTGACAAGAGTCATTACAGCTGATTGGTGCTAAATGCCGGCTCTGTAATCAGTCATAATCCCTTATGCCCACTTTCATGTGAGCATGCTGTGTGAGAACTTTTAATTAGGAGGAAGAAGGCTGAATATGGAATCATACTTTATGGAGAAAGACTCTGAATCCACAAGATTACCATCAAAGACAGTAAGATTACCTCAGTGTGTAACAGGAAAATGAACTTTGGTGAACATTAGAAAGCTAACCATGCTTATTTTTGGACACATCGAGTTGCGTAAGCTGCATATCTTACACTTCACATTTTGCTTCATCTAATCGCATTTTTATATTTTTCATGATTTCTTAAGTGTTTCTTGTCTTTTAAAATCTTCTCTTTTTTGCTCACTTGTACCAGAGATCTCTGAATGGCCTTTGACCTCAGCATGCGGCCTTCTGAGGGAAAATGGACGAAACATCAAGAAGTGGAAAGAAGAAACGCAGCTTTCATTTGAAACAAACTAGCAGCACCTCCAGGTGGCATTCATGGGGCGGCTTCTTCTCATCTTCTCACAAATAAAACTTAAATTTAATTTATTGGGATTTTGCTTAATTACAACGAGAATGGAAAACACAGTCTTTGACTAGGCCATTCTAACAACTAAGCATGCCTTGATGTAAATCCCTCTAAAGGGTTTAATGCCGTTTATCTTCCTTTGTGCTTTTCTCACAGTAAAATTCAAAAACTTTTCAAACATTTCCAAGGTACGTTTTACAGAAATGCGCTGAACATAAAAACAATACGACTGACCTCAAGTCACTATTATATAATATTAGGGTTTTCCCTGATATTTACCTGGTGGCCCGCCAAGTAAAACCTGGTGGTGGCACCAGGCTTTACTGGTGCCACCACCAGGCTTGGGGTTCAGATATTAATCTTCCAATATCACTTGATTATCAAGTGATATTTTCCAATTTTCTGCCAACTTTAAACATTTTTTAACTCAAAAACACGGCGGGTGGCTGGATGAATGACATCCAACCACCAGGCTTAGCAAGTTTTCTGCAGGAAACCTTTTTATTACTGTTAATAATATCATGATAATATTCTGTATTTCTACAAGTAGGACAAGGTAAACTAAAATATAGCAATATGTAATGTTTTGAAATGTCTCTCACACACCTGGCTGGTCTGGAACATTACAAAATATCTCTAAAAACATTCTAGGTTTTCTGGTGTTTAGCAGATAGAAATAACTTTTGTAATTTTGACTAACCTAAATCAAGAAAACTTTAGTCTGATTTTGCTTCAAATAATTAAAAAAAGTGTCTGTGTTCTTTTATCATTTGTAAATATTTGGTTTAAACTATAAATACTGCTTGCCTAATAATTTAGGCTTTTAATCAAATGATTTAATCAAACTGTGCAGTCTGAATATCAAGCACTTTCAAGGACTTTATATAGAAATCACACCTTCCAAACCATGAAAGCACCATATTTAAATTAGAACATTTTCAAGGATTTTAAGCATCCATACAAACCCTTCAGCTCTACTAAGCTTCAATAGCTTTGCTAAAGAAAAGAATCGCCACAGCATGATGCTGCCACCATCGTGCTTCAAGGGTAAAACGATCGTGCTCCAAGCCTGAGATAAACGACGTTATATCAGGCTGATATGCAGTTCCATGGAGTGCATGGATCTCTGCAGCTCCTCCAGAGTAAACACAAGCCTTTTGGATGCTTAATACAACTATTAATTTAACAGAGAAGCTTCTTTAGAGGAGCAGAGAAGCTTCGATCGAACGGACCTGCATGTTTTTAGGAGGAATGCAGAGAAAAATGACATCCAACATCTAAAACTCAACATGTGCAGCTATGAAAGGATGAAGCAGACGCAGTTTAGCTGGTCAGTCCTGCAGGTAATAACGGCTCAGTCAAAGGAAACAACTTGTGCTACTAAAACGCTTTCAGTCAGCATTTGTCTCTCGCTGCTGCTGCCTCTTTCAGAGGGGATGTGAAATCAACCAGGATGCCATCATGCCAGATAAACTCCTAATTCTTGTAATTTTTTTTTACTTTGCCTGATTTTATTCTTTGTTATTTATATGAATTATTGTCATTTTCATCCTTAAGAAGTCCAAAACTTTCACTTAAATTACATTTGGACTGATCTGATTATGTAATTTTTTAATATGAAATGATTGACAATTTGATCAGTTACTCAGTACATGACCACCTACTTCAACAAAACTTTGTTGAAGTAGTGCTACTCTTAATGGAGTACAATTTGTGGGACATCTGCCCACCTCTGGCAGAAATGAGCGAATAAATGTACATCTCAGTTTCCTTGAAGTTCGGCCATATTAGAAATGTTTTCTGGTGGATTTAAGACTCTGGCTGCTAGAGGTCAGACTGTTTCTATAAAATGTTAAAATCTCTGTGGAGTTGGACATCATCTTGTGATGAAAAAGCTGGAGAAGGAACAGACGGGCACGTTTGCTTGGATCAAATTTAAGAAACTAAACAGCAGGACCTTCATGGCGGCGGCGACACCAAAGTTTGAGTAATCCATCTCAGTGAGCCAAAAAAGACAAACAAGAGCACATCTAGCCTCGAGCTTCATCTGTCTGTCCGAAAATGTGTGTGTCTGTGTTTTTTTTTGGGGGTGGGGGGGTTGTTACATGATATTTTCACTCTATATACATGTGGTGAACACACAAACACACACTCGGTAATCACAGAGCTGAGCAGTGTGTTTGCACCCACACAGTACATGACTCACTTCGAGGCACAATTTCTAGGTTTCATGAAACTCGATCCCTGGAAAGAGGAAAAGATTAGACTTTGTGGGTGAGACACACAGATTACTGTGATGTAAAATGAAACTGTCTCTGAAGAAGCAATCTCTGCTCCGAGTGCTAGAATCAGCAGAGCCAGAGGAAGATGCTCTTTGTTGTTTTTCGTTAGCTGTTAAACTGATTTTCTGAGTTTCTGGATTAGCAAAGAGAAAGACGGAGAAGAAACAATTAGAGTAAACTCGACTTTAATGGGTCAGAACATGTGGCTTGTTAACTTTATATACAGTGGTGGGCACTTAAAGTATTATTTATCCTTTATCATGATAAATTTCGGATTATGATCATTTTGATTTATCGTTATCGTGACTAATTTCAAATAATGATGTTACAAAAAGAGACAGAGACAGTTTTTCAAATATTGTTACTGCTTTCTTCACTGTTGTTCCATGAGAGTAGGGCTGCTGTGAACGAATAATTTAGTAATCTATTGATTACTCTTTCAATTAATCGAGTAATTGGATAAAAATTGATTAAATAAAATATTGGTAAATCTAACAGCAGTGTTTCTATAGGATATCAACATCAGTCCAATTTTTCACATTTGAGCTTCCCTAAAAATAACTTTCTGCAATTTAGTAAATTAACTTCTAACAATAATAGCTCACTTTCTAAGTTAACCTGAAGAAAAGTTACAAGAAATCTGAAATTATATTCAGCTTAATAATAAGGCTGACAAATACGCTTATAAAAATGTCTATACTCCAGCTTTTAGTTCATCTATTCATCTCCAGTCAGTTTAATAGATGAACTCTGACCTTCCCAGACATTTATAGCTCTAGTGTTCATGTTAGCGACAGGATTTGACACCTGCGTTCATCACACACAGAAACTCATCTACCTGGTGTGTAACATCACGATGCGTTCCGCCACCCATTTTTTGTGACCGGGATATGTAATCAATGCTTTGAATAGCACGCATGAAGTTTATTTGACTTCTAATCTGTTAGCTCTGCAGTACAAATCTAAATATGTGCTAATAAGGCTAACAAATGGGTATGCTAAATGGGTAATTTAGCAGATCTGACATAGATAAACTCATTTAAGTTGATGTAGAACATTCCTAATAATTAATTCCAAGGATTTTTTTATGTTCACCTGTCCTCCTATTTTCTTGGCATGCATATGCTGCCAGCCAGCCAGGCCAGCGTCTTTCCATGTCTCCCGCAGATTTGTTTCCTGTGTTTCTTGGTTGGATCGGTTACATTTCTTGTTCAGCTGACTGGAGTCCATGTGTTGGAGGCTTCAGTTGTGGTGTGCAGCGAGAGCCAAATTAACACTGCGTGTTGCCATATGAGAGCCCGAAGTGCAACAAGTAACACAGAACAGATGGATACCAAGGTCTGGTTGTTTTGAAAAGTATTTTCCACTGATGTTGCAAACGCCTCTTGCGATCACACACAGAGAGAAAAAAAACGAGCATGCAACTAGCAAAGAAACACAACTTAGACCTATAAATATAGATCACAAACATGAGTGCATCTTGACTCATTTATAACTCGGTTTATTGCAGCCTAACGTTCCGTTTTATTTCAAGACAGAGCCTGGTACAGTGGATTCTTGTCTTTTCTTTGAGTTGAAGGCTCAGGATAAGCATTACATGACCTCGATAGGATAAAAAAAACAAACGTTTTTAAATTTAAAATAAAAAAAAAAAAACAGCAGGAGTACAAACACATAAAAACAGAAGAGCAAACTTCAAGAGCAACACGAGACATGGTGTAGCCACACACACACACCAGCATGAAATGAAACCATGTGGGAGAGATTAGGGCCAGAGGAGCTGAAACTAACACATGCAAAAACAGCTGAAAAGAGATGAGAGGGGTATGATTAGAATGGAGGCAACAGGAGGTCTGAGGAACCATGTCAGACGGTAACCGTCTGTGGGAACTCGTGCTGGAGGACACAACAACGCCATCTTCCTGGCAGGACTCCTCACCTCGTCTGGAACGTCAACGATGGGACTCCTCTATGTGTTAGGCAGGCAGCCACAAACTGAAATTTGTTTTCTGGGCTTTGTTAGGTGACAGGCCGATACCAACCGCCGCAAAACTGCAAAGGCGTGAATATTTTTTCCAGCCCCATTTTCCAACCTTTAATAGAGTGACTTCTCACAAGCCGGGTTAGTACGCTACTATCAAACTCTGGTTTGTTTGTTCAGAAGGTCTGGTTCGCTTGAAGAGGTGTGAACGCACAATCGAACCCTGATGCAGACCAAAAAAAGCAAACTCTGATCCGACTATAAAACTTGGTCTCGGTTCAGTTGGTTCAGGCTTTTAAAAGGGTTTGGCTCGTTTGATGCAGTGCAGTCTGAACGCGAACCATACCAAGTGAAAGTGTAACAAACGTTGCAACCTTGATCTCCAATCCTGTCTCCAACTCTACCGGACTATTAGGTGTGAAAACACTGTAAAATTCACAATTAGAGAACCCATCCTCACAGTAAAACATAGTGGTGGCAGCATCAGATATGAAGACAGAAGAAAACCTGTTACAGGCTGAGACTAGGGTGGAGGTCCAAACACAGACATGACTGCAACTGAATGACTTAGATCAATTCCTGTGTTAGAATGGTCCAGTCAAAGTCTAACAATTGCTGGAACTATTTTGTGTTTGGCTTAATTCCTACTGATTGGTACGGCAGGAATCTGTATGGTTATGTTACAGCTTAGTCCAGTCAGGACAGCGTTTCCACTTCCGGTTGGAGTCTCACTGAGCTGGGTGGGAAAAACCCAAACACCGAACATGGTGTCCTTCATCAATTTGCTTCCAATTTGTTACTGTACACCGTTTTATGTTGGTATCTTTCATAAAGTCCCAGTAACATCCACTGACCAGTGTATTATAAGCCTGGCAGGCCACCAGGCTTACAATTGCTTATTTATTTAAGTATTTTTTAAAAATGTTTGCATTTTTTAAAACGTTGTAGTTGGTGTTGAGATTTTAATCTTCCAATAACACATAATGATCAAGTGATATTTTCAAATTTTCTGTCAACTTCCAACATTTTTTAACTCAAAAACACGACTTGCAGCTGGATGAATGGCTGCCAAGCGACCAAAGAGCCCCACCGGGCTTAGAAAGTTTTCTGGGGGAAAACTTGATTAATGTTTAATTAAATCTACCTGTAGGTGGTGAAATTGTGTTTATTGTCCACCAGAAACAGGGTCAAAGTTAAAACACAAGACATGACGGAGAACTTGAGGATAAAGTCCCAGACAGCACAGAGAACTTCTCGTCTTTTCAGCTGACGAGACAAGATTTACTTCTGCAACGGAATAAGAAATGCCTTCTCTCAGCTTTGTAATTTTTTTTTTTTTATATCCGAAACAGCACATAGACATGAAATCAGGCTTTTTAACAACATTTTAAAGAGGACTGAAAAGAGAAAAAAAAAAGAATCAAAGAAGGAACAGGCATCCTAGCCTGTTTTGAGTTTGCACCACCACGTCAATTACAGCCTTGCAGATGTTTTCTCTGGGGGTTCGGTCGTGTCACATCAAATGCAAAGAGAAGAACAAAGCTGAAGATTTACAGGCAGCTGTTTGACTGTAAGAGTTACTGACAACTGTTTTCTGTAAATGCATTTTCACTTCTGTTCTCCTGGAAAGCGACTTGTTCATCGTCCGGGCCGCCGCTACGCTTTCGACTCCCACTTTTTCAACCCAGCTGGGCGGCTCTGATCTGCATCAAGTGTGATTTTTAATTAAATTCAAACACATCGCATTAAGGTTTACTTTTCAGGTAGGGGGAAATGCTCAGCACTCGGCATCGATTACAAGGAAGTAAAAAATTGCTCTTTAAGTGCGCTGACGTGTGAAGAAGCTTCAACTCGTGGATCAGTTACGGGGACCGAAGAGCCTGGATCTTAATTTATTTCAGGCCTAAACCCTGAAGCAGGACGTTCTCTTTTAAATACCATGCTTTTTTTTTAGGTCAGAACGCGTGTGCTAACACTTTAGAGTATAATAAGAAGTGAAACGGCCGCAAGTTTCTGCTGAACTTACAAGGCGGAACTGACTTTTCCCAGTAAGTCAATCTGTGGTGTCCAAACCTTTCGTCATCAGAGACAAAATTATTAAGCTGAAAGCACATGGGGCATTTATATTTTATTGGCTCAATAATAAACACACTCTTATTTTATTGAAATCAAATACTGATTTTTATTGAAAACAGATTAGTCAACCCAGGGTTTCCTGCAGAAAACTTGCTAAGCCCGGTGGTCGGGCCCTCAGTCAATCAAGCAGCGGATTCATGTTTTTGAGTTAAACACTTTTTTAAATTGACAATTTGAATTTGAAAATATCAGTTGATAATTATGTGCTTTGGAAGATTCATGCTTGAATACCGACTATAAAGTCTTAAAAAATGCATACATTAAAAAAACCCTCAAATAAATAAGCAATTCTATGCCTGGTGGGGAGCCAAGTAAAGCCTGGTTGCCCTAATAATACTAATAAACCATTGTAGATATCCATCCATCCATCCATCCATTTTCCTACACCCTTGTCCCTTACTGGGGTCGGGAGGGTTGCCGCCCGAAACGATAGCTGGAGAGGCAGGATACACCCTAGACAGGTCGCCAGTCTGTCGCAGGGCAACACAGAGACAGACAGGACAAACAACCATCCATACACACACTCACACCTAGGGAGAATTTGGAAAGGCCAATTAACCTGACAGTCATGTTTTTGGACTGTGGGAGGAAGCCGGAGTACCCGGAGAGAACCCACACATGCACAGGGAGAACATGCAAACTCCATGCAGAAAGACCCGGGGCCGGGAATCAAACCCAGAACCTTCTTGCTGCAAGGCAACAGCTCTACCAGCTGCGTCACTGGGCAGTCCCTATTGTAGATACAAAACATTAAAAACATCTTACAAGATCACAGTAGAATAACACAGGTCCACTATTACATTTTGTGGGCGATTGGTTTCTTATTTGGGCTACAAGATTTGCTTTTGAGAAAAAGCAGGTCCTGTTACTGCAAAATTAAGATAAATGCAAAAACTTAATTAATAAAAGGGAATCTATTTTTTGCATCGAATATTTTATAAGATGTTACTTATCTATGATGAAAAAAGTTGCCCTAAAAGATGAAAGAAATGTCCCTCAGAATCAAGGGACATTGATTCTGACCCTGGCCTAGGGTTTGGCATAGGGCCAAACCTGGCCCTATGCTTGCAGGCCAGGTTTGCTCATTTATAGAACTGAGGTCGAGGGGCCGCCCAATATCCTTCAGAAGGCCGCAAATGGCCTCTGGCCTGCACATTGGGCACCCCTGTATTAAGTCCTGTTTATTTCTGGCTTTCAAATGACCTAAAAAGCAGCTCTACAGATTCAGGCAACATCCTGATGCGATTCTTAAAAATCTGAATGGTTAGTTCATTTCTCAAGCTGATGCCAGGAACACTGCAGCTGTGCCTTGGCTGCTCTTTCCTCACGCAAGGGCACTATCGGCTTACACGGAAATCCGCTTTGTGCTAAATTACATCTCTGATGTTACTTCCGTTTCAAAAACACACACATCTAGAGATAAAAATAAAGTTTGCATGTATTAGCATGACCTATGACTTCTTTTATCTTCTCTGGGAAGCCAAGAGTTGCACACAGGGTGAGAACCTCTGCTTTGCAAAAAATATCCCACTTACTATGTGTGAAAACCCGATTTACATTCACAAAAAAATGCAGCTGCAGCAACACTTAACATGGCAGTACCGCCTCCTTCCAGGATGGTTACTTTTTTCTGGGTCAGGGGGGTGGGATGCATGTGCTTTATATTCTGTGTATATGTAAAGACGGGAGCATGCTTCTCCAGAGCGCTCCTTCCTTTTAAGGCCATTCTCAGGCTTTATCTGTCCGTCCTGCCAAGACTAAACACCCAGAGAAAAGAGAGGGAGCGAGCTCAGAGCAACAATGCAACAGGCTTACTGCACAGCAAAGAGCAGGGTCAATTCTGCCAACACACACACGTATCACTCTGGCTCTATCATCAACCGAATTACCTCACGCACATGGTTAGAGCTGCAGCTGCCTGACGAGCTGAGGGCTGCTAAATATAAAAGGCTCAAAAAGACACACACACACACACACACACACGTCACATGCATGCAACAGCTCTCCTTGCACCACCCCATGCAGAGACCCAGCCCAGCTCGTCCCGTCTGGCGGCTTTCACCCCAATGTGAGGCGTCAAGCACGGGTTTTACGCTCAAAAGAAGAAAAACAGAAAACATCCTGCTGTGTTGTTGTGAGATGAGGGGAATCTAACACTTTGAGAAAATGCATATAGGTCAAGAAAACATGAGTTTCTCAACGTGTCTGTGTCATATTTGCAGCTTAAGTAGGTTTTTATTAGCCACGGATTCAGAAACAGACGTTGTGCCTGGCTGAAACCAACCCCAAACAAACAGGAAAGAGTGTGGGAGGTATATCTACACACCAAAGGGTAAAAGAATGTATAAAGGTTGCTGACGCTTTGATGCAACTCAGCATAGAAATGCCACACTGGGAAAAATTCACAGCTAAATTCACTTTTTCTTTGTTTTAAATGATTCATTAAAAAGAAGCAGGCAGATAAACTCCAAACCCAACCCCTGCTTCCTGATGCCTTCTCACCTACATCACCTCTGGTCTCATTTTCGGCATTTACCAATAAATGATTGGGGTTTTGACAGTTGAACCACACCGAACTGTGACTAGACAAGTTTAGAGCGAACCCCTCTCCTGCTGTTAAAACATCAAATCCTCCGCAGAAGGCAACAGCACGACGAAAACCACCTGAAAAACGAGCAGCTTTTCTGAGGCGAAGCTAAATGTCATCGCAGCTTTTTTGTCATGTGGCGAACCGTGCAGCAAAGCACTGAAAACCAAACAATAACGGGGCAGAGGAAAGGGATGGTGTTTGTAAAAAAGGAAGAGTGGGTGGGAAACCCTGCAACTAAAACAGCTGGAAACAGGAAGTGACTTTTTCTGCCTTCTTCATGTTTGTGTTGATTTTAAGGGGGGTAAGCAGCACCATTCTCTGGCGAAGTTACACTAACAAGCCCTTTAAAGGGTTTCTGCGGGTTTCCATCTTATTGACACAAACAGATCTGCAGCCTTATCTCGCTCAGATATGAAACACAAGAAGAGGAACCCAACAGATGCTGAAGGGCTCGGTGGCGTGCGCTTCTGAGAAGTAAAAAAACTTTTTGAGAAATGCCGACGCCTAATCAAGCATAGTCCTGTGAAACATCTGCAGCACAAACAATTTTCAGATTCTGGCGACGAAACCCAAAAGGTGCTGTGGTGTTGTTGAACACCTGCACACCTGAAATAGACAGATAAATGTGTGGGTAGGCGGTTTGGGATTTACGTTGCAAACAAATCTGAATGAAAGATTAAACTAATGCAAAGAGTTGTAGCTACACCGTGTCCCAAATTATTATTATGACACTTAAATTGGATTTAAGTGGAGGGGAAACCCTGCAACTAAAACAGCTGGAAACAGGAAGTGACTTTTTCTGTTATTGCTCTTTGAATCACTGTAACTAATTTCAGAGACCTGGGTTGATTAGTTTGTCAGGTGAACTCAATTATAGGAAATCTACTTGAGAAGGATGTTCCACATTATTATGCAGGCCACAGGTTTCAAGCAATATGGGAAAGAGAAAGGAACTCTCTGCTGCTGAAAATCATCAGATAGTGTAGTGAGGTGGACAAGATATGAAAACATTAGATATTTAACATAAACTGAAGCATTATCATCATCCTGTGAAGAGATTTGTGTTTGGGTTTGTGCAGATAAAGGCATAATGAGGAAAGTTCCTATTAGACAAATTCATCAGATTAAGAGAGCAGCTGCTAAAATGCCATTGCAAAGCAGCAAACAGTTATTTGAAGCTGCTGGTGCCTCTGGAACCTCAAGGTGGAGGATCCTCCAGAGGCTTGTTGTGCATGAACCTACTATTCGGCCACTCCTACGCAGTATCCGCAAGCAGAAACGGTCGCAGTGGGCAACCCTGGTCTGTCCAGGTAGACACAGTAGTGGATTGGTGGTGGATGGCCACTACGTCCCAACATGGCTATGACGTCAGAAATGAGGTGGCAGAGTCATGTTTTGGGCTGAAATCATGGGGAGAGAGCTGGTCGGCCCCTTCAGAGTCCCTGAAGGTGGGAAAATGACCTCAGCAAAGAATAAGGACTTTCTGACTGATTATTTTCTTTTATGGTTCAAAAAGAAGAGCCATACCTTCCGTAGCAAGATCATCTTCATGCATGACAATGCACCATCTCACAAGTTCAATGGATGCAAGAATTGTGCAGGTGATATTTTAACATGAAACTCGATCTGTTAAAATGTTGACTGAAATAGCTTTTGATTTTAGTACATGTGACTACTTAATGCTGAACATTCAAGGAAGCAGTTTTTTATAATCCATAAAATGTTTAGAAAACCTGCCGTGCAAAATTTTTTCATTTGGAAAAGTACATTTTGAGTTTTATGGGGGTTTTTTTAATCCTGCTCTCATTGGGAGGGTTGTTAAGTAAAATTAGATTTATACTATAATAGTTCATAACTCATTTGCATTGACCATTTAGAAAAATCTGAGAAATATCACTTGTATAATAAATTGGAACACGGTATAATTTAGCTGGCTAGTTAAACCAACACCAGTACAATTTTGAGGATGACAATCTATTTTAGTCTCACTACATGTATAAGAGGAATAAACTTATACACGAAAAACCACGTCAGACGGAAAAAGGTCAAAGCCACCTGCAGCGAGTGTGAAAAGCCTCAACATGCCTGTCAATGAAAACACACATCATGTAATTGCAGAAGTGGGATTTACTGGCAACAATACCAATAACCTTCCTTCATTTTCAGAAAGGTTTTACTGTAAGTCACCCCGCATAGATTTCACAATCAGCTGATTGCTTTAGACCGACTGACGCACCGCAACCCTAAGCATTTCCACATCTCTTGTTTTCAAGGGAAAACCTGTGAAACATGCAGACTTCATGTCATGAAACCACCAAGCTAAGAAAATGTATTGTGTGAGAATATTTTCTTGTAATGATTGTGAAATGGAAAGAAAAGGAAACAAGTTTTTCAACATTTTACTGCAGGTAGAAACCTTTAAAGAGGTGTTCATTTATATTAAGTCAGGGAGCATCGATTGGAATATTCTGGGTTGATCATGAATCTTTGAAATTCAGATTTAGGCCGATACTCATTTTGTTTAGTCTGGAAAGTCGCCACAAATACCAATAAAGATGCTAAGTTGCAGCAGCGCAGCTGCAGTCGTGACTTGGTGCCGTTTCTGTCAGTCAGATGTCACTGCAGAGCAAAAGAGGCCAGTGGCTGATTCTCACACCTTTGCTGAGGTAGATAAGATTAGAGGATAAGATTGGTTTCTCATGCAAGTATCGGCCACAACCCCCTGAACACATCAACTCCATGGTGAATTTTGGTGGTGGCAGCATCATATTGTGGGGGTGCTCTTCTTCAGCGGGCAGAGAGAAGCTTGATGTTCCATATTATTTCATTTTAAGAGGTACTCATTTAACATTTAACTACATTTAATGGGTATTTTTATTGATCCATTCTGCCACAACCAGCTCTGTGAAGATACATATGATGGCTCAAAATTAAACGTAAAGCAAGAGCTACAGCGAAACGCTCTCCTTCAACTCTGACTGAGTGTAATCTGATTTACAAATAAAAACCATGCTTCGTTTTCACTTGCAAGTGAAAATGGCTGCAAACAGACGCCCAATTACACAGCCGTACATCTTTGAAAAGCATAATTTGAGGTTCCTGCGCAACCAACAAGAATGCAGCAAGTGGTTTCTGAATGGTAAATCAACATACAGTGGTAAAACCAACTGATCAAACGTGCTGGAGCTCAGCTTGGGTTGCTAGGTTACGGGTTTTGCTGGGGTTGTCATGTTACATTCGGTAGGTTTTTGAAACTGGTCATTTTCCAGATGCCAAATAACATTAACTTATTGCCAAAAACTGGCTCCGTCATTTTAATTAGTGACTAGGCTGTTTGTAGAAGCTGCAGAGTCTCAAGCAGAAGTACAAAGATGTGCAAAATGTGAATGTTACATAATATATCCTCTTTAAAATGCTGGTAATATATTTTATTTAAAAATAGGAAGTAAAATGTAGAATAATTCACCAGATGTGAGTTCGACCTAAAACTAACCTATGCTATGTGGCGACAATAGAAACTAAGCAGATGGTTGGGAATGTAGATCCTACCTTTGGGGGATCGTACAGCTCCAGCTGGTACCTCTCGCTTCCTGCTCTGCCCCCTCCACTTTGAACATCTCTGATCCTCCTGACCAGCAGGCGGCAGCGTTGCCAGTGGGGCTGAGAGTCCGAGATAGTGTCATCCACCAGCAGGTACTTGAGCTGGCCCTCCTTGCAGCAGCCGCTCACATCCAGCCTCCGCAGCCGCATGCTTCTGCTGCGTAACCAACGGAAACCCTCCAGGATATGCGAGACGACTCTGGGCCGGTGCAACGCGGCCGGAGCCGTGGCCTCGGAGTTCTGAAAAGGGAACGATTGGGAGGAAGAGGACGAGGACGAGCCTTCATCCACTCTGTCGCTGTTGTTTGAGGGGCTGTTGTTGCCGGTGGCGGGGATGGGGTTGCTGGGAGACAGGTCCTGGGAGGAGTGGGAGCTGCGGGATTGCCGTTTCTGTAAAATCCACTGCACTGTCTTTTGGATCTGGCTGACAGGAAAATGTGTGATGTCACCGTGTCCTCCAGAACCCGACACCAAAGAGTCCGAGGAGTGGCGCTCGGATGGCTGGTGACGATCAGCGGCCGAGATCTCGTCATTGCTGTGGCTCTGAATCAGCAGCGACCCGCTGCCGATGCTTCGCGACCCGGAAAAGGAGTTTCTGGCAGGGCATCTCAGCGGCAGCTCTGGCTCCGGACTCACCACCACTGGCTCCACTTTTGGTACCGCGGATATCGAAGCGGCTCCTTCGCTCGACCGCTTCGCCTCCCGGTAGTCTTGCGACAAGGTTGAGATCCGGTTGATCAGGGCGTGCGGCGAGGGAGCTGTGGCTGAGGCGCTTCCGGAGCCGCCATCTTTGTCGACTTCCTGGCAGAAGAGCTGCTGGAAGAGGTCGGTGAAGTGCTTGGAGAAGGTTTCTGGCGGGACCAGTTCATGCTGCGGACGCTCACTGGCGAAGCTCCTGTAATGTCCAGCCAGCTGCCGGGCGGTCGCGATGGCATGCAGCTCGCAAAACTCCCGCCAGCCTCTGGGTGGCGCCGCTACGCTCGGACCTCCTCCTGCTGAAGTGGTGTTGGCTGGATGGATAGTGTTACCATTCATTGCAGTAACCAAACTGGCAGAGAATCACTGCAGAGACACAGAAAAACACAAATTAATTAACTGAGAACAGATGGAGGAGAAACTTATTTTACTAATCGATTATTCAGACGATTAATTGATGAATCAGAAAGATATTAGCACATTCTGCAGATTTTTCATGTCACCCTCTTAAATTTTTCACGTACAATAATAGAAACCCAGGAATAATTCAATTTCTTTTTTAAATAAGAAAATTTTACTGCCTAAAATGCAACAACATGGCATGTTCTAAGTGAACGATTTATTATCTGTAGCAAAGAATGCATCTGCAGCTAGAGATATACAGTTATTTACAGACCAATAATTTGTTTTGTAAAAACAACTTGCTGTAGAAAATGTAAAACTTTTGTCTTTTGGATCTGGCTGACATATTGTCCTAAAATGCCATTTAGGACACAATAAAAGTTTTATTTTGTCCTAAATGAAAACATTAAGTTTATATCAAACACCTGTGATGGGAGCCAATTTTGCACCATTCTTGAACTGAAGTCAGGGGCCACACATGTTCAGTGCAGGGGCCGCAAATGGACTCCACGCCACACTTTGGACACCCCTTCTCTAAAATAGTGCAGAATAGTTTTTAAAATTTGAGGCTAATTGAACGCAAATGGCCTGTTTAAGAACATGCAAAGAAATTACAGTCATTTTCAAGTCTGAACTTTGAGTAGGCCACTACTTTCTTGGCTACTGGGGTGATGTCACTGGTAGGCGTTTCATCATTTGTGGATAAAGGCTCTGACTATGGTTCTTCGGATTGGTGCAAGATGTGTTGCCTTTACCCCATTTCATCTTGTCAGACAACTTCTGCAATTGCCCATCTTTACTGCGAATGTAAGTGGGGAGAATACTTTCTTTTTCGATGGTCTGAAACATTTGCGTGTGACAAAAAAAAGCAAAAACAGCAGGAATCTCCATCTATAACTGGGAAAATACATTTTTAAAAGCACTGAAAAAAATATAATCAAATACATAAAATGGTGCAAATGATTCAGCACACCAGGAATTACAAAGATTTTTTATTTTGCTGGTTAAAAGTTGAACCACTGGTCCAAACAGGCTGATTTTATCAGAGCCCAATCTTTCAGTGGCACAAATTGGATTTCAAGGATCTGCAAACAAATCTTAAGCTTTCAACCATAGATGAGCCTTGTAGATAAAAGCACGAACAAAGTTCACTGAAAAGACCAGCTGAATGAATGAAAAACTAGAAAACAGAGCAAATAAATGTTTGGGGAAGCTGAACTGAGTGAAATATTTGAAATAATTGATAGATCAGACAGAGTGAATGAGGCGCTGGTTGAGGAAGTAAAAATAAAAACTTGTCAATCAACCACACTGCACCCAGAACTATCTGTGTGTTTCTGTATTTGCATGTGACCCGTTTCAGTCTTCCTTCTGCTTTCTCACCTCCCAGTGAGTCAGTGTTGCCTTAAAGCAGCGGACATCAGAACCACGACACAAAATAAAGCCTTTTAAACACACAGACCTATTTATAATGCACTTGGGTTTTTCCTTTTTACTAATAAGAGTTTAGGATTTCATTTCTTTGAAATAACAACATAATTTGTTTCTGTTTCATTCGACACAACCAGCAAGAATAACTAAAAAACGTCCCAAGACAAAGAAATTGGGGAGGAAGTTGTAGTTCTACATCAACATGCTGAA
This sequence comes from Phalloptychus januarius, assembly GCA_902982915.1. Classification (NCBI taxonomy): domain Eukaryota; kingdom Metazoa; phylum Chordata; class Actinopteri; order Cyprinodontiformes; family Poeciliidae; genus Phalloptychus; species Phalloptychus januarius. The sequence goes on from CADWAE010000482.1 coordinate 7,290,239, forward strand.
ATGGATTTTTAAGAACAAGAAACTGCAAAAGTTTTCAGGCTTTTTCTCACTTGGTCACATTACAACCACAGATTTTGATGGAGTTTTATTGGGATTTCACAAAGCAAAACCAGTTAGCGATGGGAATTTATCAAATCGTTTACTGTTATTGTGAAATATTTTTAATCATGATGAGATTTCAAATTTCATTGTGACAACGATTAATTCCTGTTAATGACGTTCAAAAATGGACTGATGGGTAACTTTATAACTAGGTATTAATATTTCTGCATGTTTGTTCACTGCAGCAGTAAATGTTTTAGATGATAAAACTGGAGCGACTACTCATTATTTGCATTAAAGACTTTAACACCTCTTTATTCAAGTCATGTTGTTTCACATTTACTGACATAACCAGATTTTTATTTTACACATGAAAAACTAAGAAGTGTGTCCATCACAGAGATTTTTTATTTAAAAAAATCTCTAAAACCATGTTTATGACATTAAAAAGTAGTCAGTAGAATCACAAACAGTTCAGGCAACAAAGCAAATGTGACTGACTGTTGTCCAGTAACTATAGATTTCGGGTTTTCCGCAGTTGTTTCTTGTTGTTATTTTCACTTTTTTAAAGATTTATATGCAGGAAGTAAAAATTAGTTTTTTTCTTAACCAATTATTATGATGAAAGTATAAAAAAAGATTCTAATGTCCTCTGAACAAATATAAACCAAGCTTCAACCAAAGGTTTTCTTATTATGAAGCACCGTTTTATTTTATGGCTTCATGACATAAAATATTGTAAAATTTTGGAGGCCCCTCAGTTCTCTGCTGTTACCCTCTTCCAGTGAACATCAAAACACAATTACAGCTAAACCGCTGTAGCACTGAAAAGGATTCATTCTGTGCCAAGAAGCTTTTATTAACACAGGAAGCATTCATGTGTGTGCAAGGTTTTGTGAGCAAAGGATGATGGGAGATGGGGGGGTTAAAGACCGGGTCCAACATATCACAGAAACCCACAAGAAACAGGAGGGGAGGAAGGGGGAAGTGGTGGCAGGGCGGAGGGGGACGTCGTTGTGGTCGAGACAAACATGGAGCAACTTGTCTCGTTATCTTGTGGCTGACGTTCGCAGATGAAAACTTGTTAAATCTTGGTACACAGTCTCTTAATAAAACCAGAAAGTTTTGCTGGAGCGGCGGCGGCGGTGGATCTACCGACGGTTCGCGGACGTCAATGAGGCTGAGCAAACTTGGCATCGTGAAACATTGCGTCACAACAGTTCCTGGATGAGTCCTGTCACAACAACCAATTCCCTTCCTGTAGTTTTCGGAGCATGCTCAGTGGGCGCTCGCCCCCCTCCAGCTGGCCTCTCCCCCCCACCGCGAGAGCCTGTTTCTATCTGCCTGGCCAGCCCAGCGATGACTCAGCATTGACCCACTACAGAACATGCACACACACTCACGCATAGACACACACTTCCTCTTGCCATATCCCTCGGGCCCGTCTCTGTTCCCAGGGTTTTCCTTTTTCTTTTCATCCTCTCGCCTCTCTCTGGCATGAGGATCGCCAGATGTGATCAGATCCTCGCTTCCCTTTATTTTTACCTCAGCTGAGGGCCACAGGGAGAACAAAAAGAGGCTAAAGCAGCTTTGTTCTTCCTCTGCTGTTATCCAGGAACTCTAACCCTAAGTTGATGCTTGGTTGCCGCATTATGGCTCTGCTGGAGATCAAACGACGTAGGCAAGTCCAAACAAACTGGAAAACACTCCATCAGGACATGAGTCAATGCTCCAGCATTCTTTCCTTTCTTTCACCCTCATCTTCTGCTCATGTCTTTCATGCCATTTAAAGTAATTTGACACCTCAAACACCATGAGGAGCCAAAGAAAGTCTGCATGGAGCAACTTATGGACAAGCTGCCAAACACTTTAATCTGCTGCAGTTCTTCAGACGAGAATAAATAAACGTAATTCACCTCTCATTTCATACCAAAATGTGTCAATTTTGTCCCTTCTAACTCTCATTTCCTGTCCATGATCTGATGGACATAAACCCTCAGATCATGTCTCTTTGTAGTTAAGTGCTTCATGAATTATGTGGATAAATGGTAATAAAAATGCTCAAATCTAATTTAGATTTTAATTTAGTTACCTAACAATGTCTAAACATTTTGGGTTAACCCTATTTTGATTGACTGAGGCTCTAAATCTCATTTGTGACTTGACCGCAATAAAGCGATGAATTACAACTCCAGATCAAACCCAAATGCATCCAAGCAAAATTCATTTGGCGTTTCAGAGGACACAGAGAAGCTGCAAGTTGGTTACTGATATCAGAACCAAAGAAACCCAAAAGAACTGGTAAGAAAAAAAGTAAATATATACCAGGACAAATGTGCAAAATGACCAAAAGACAGAAAAGAAACCATAAAAGTGAGATTAGCCTCAAAATTATATATAATTATATATATAAAATAAACAAGTATCAATATGTGCACCACTGCAATTTCAGCAGACTTCTTAGAGGCAATGCATGCATTCAGTTTCTGCAGGCAAACAAATTGAAATTTTGTTGCAGTTGATGTCATCAGACTTGAGATGGATTGTAGAAACTGAGATACTAAACCTCACAATTAGCGGTGACAACTCTGAAATGTTGGAAAGAAGTCTTGCTGCATTTCTCACAAATAATTAAAATTAAAAACAATATTCTTATAAAAAGCAACACTTAATTGGAACTGGTAGTGCAGCAATTATGTCACAATGATGATAATTAGGAAGATTTGGCCAAATAATTAAAAAGAATATAAACTTTTTAACATTTTGAGTAACATTTTTTTATGTGAAATATGAAAATCTGGTGCTTTTGTGCTAGTAGAGGCTCACCAGGACCTGAACCTAACATCTAGCAACAAGAACTGCAGCTGAAGTGAGCAAATAAAACCCAGGAAATTTCACTTATTTCACCAGAAAAGGAATTACATTAAAATCCACAAAGACTGAAGCTTATACAACACGGAGATGATTATCTGGTGGAAGCCCAACTGCAGGGAGGTCCTATTTATATCTGCAGAGCCCGGTATCAGCTCTCACACACCACTGTGTGCTCCCTGTCGCCCTCGGTTGGGAACAGCTTGTTTGATGCACACACACTCATGTGGTCTCTGAGCTTTTGGGTCAAGTATTCATAGCAGAGTGCCAGCTGCATGCTGAGCTTCATGCAAAAACCCCCTGAGATGCAGTTTATTTCTCATTCATGCAAGACGTTGACCATGACACAGACTGGCAATAATTGAATAATTGTTCTTGTCTAAAAGCATATTTCTAGTTAGTAGTAATCCTTCTTTAATGATAATCAAGTCACTGCTGGACTCCTGAGGACTCTGTAAAAAGAACACACAACCAATCAGTATTGGATTAATAAATACTTTGATTATTCTCCCTCAATTTCAGCAAAATGTTGAATATTTAATGTTGGTTCAGAAGTACACAAAAAAATATTAACTTTTTTTTTTCTTATGCATGGTCAACTGGGCAATATTACGCATGGTTCCTACAGATATTCAAGCATTTCCACACTTTTCATCTACTTTACTGTGCTCTACTCATTGTAACGTTTCACTGATTACCTGTGTGCTTTACAAATCATGAAACAACGCAGCGGTTAAGTTGGTTTTCTGAATTGGGGTGAAGGGATTTTTCAGCTTTTCATCTAATCATATCTACACCAAGCAGGGGGAGATTATCTTTGATTTGTTCAATCATATTTTGAGATGTGGGTTTTATTTGTTTGCAAAGAAATTTTAAAAATTGTGGGACATAAACCCAGTCTGAATGAAGTTTAGAAACTTTAGCCTTTTGTCTTTTTTTAACAATTTCAGATGGTTCAAGAACCAGAGAAACAAAATAATACTTTTGATATCTTTAATTACTAAGGACAAAATTAACAAAAACATTTCATGCAAAATTCAACTCTGAACAACCTTGAGGAAATGCTTCACATATTTATTGTAACAAGATCTTTAGTTATGCGATTCAGACTTTATCCAGCGAGTCCGCAAATAATTTTCTCACTGTTTAATTCTTGATTAATCTCTGATAATCTGGGTTTTCCCCACAGAAACAGCTGCGAGTTAATTTAACAGATTTGGTTCGGTCATATTCTCATCAATGAGACTACTGCTTGTTGTACTGGGTTGATATCTCAACAATGTTTGTGCACTTCTCCTTTTTTAGAGTTAGTTTTGAGTACTTTTCACATTTCTACTAGCAACTGAATGCATGAAGACAAAGACGTTCCAGGTATTTAACCGAGAACAACAAGAGATTTTATTAAAATTCTGTTTTATAATTATGAAAGTTCACTGGATGGATGATTTATAGGCAACATTTTCTACTCTTGCTGATTTTTTATCAACAGCAAGAGTAGATATTCACTATTTTCTGCTGCTGTTAGGTACATTGTACAACAAACTTCAAGTATTTCTCCACTTTCCTAATCAGTTTAATGATTTTTTTTAACTTTTAAGAGAAAAACTAATCCAAAGGACCCGGTTTGCATCTCAACAAGTTTGTTCCCATACTCCATACACAGTTTGGTGGTTTACTCCTACCAAAATGGGATGTGCTGCTAATTGAGATTACTCATTAGGTAAAATGTAATTTACAACAAGCCACATCCGTCTGACCTTTTTATAGCTCCGGCCTTGTTGCAGAGGTCGGCCGGATTCAATCTGTTGCATGTGACTCAATTAATCTGCATGGCATCACGGCCCGCTTACACATCAAAAGCTCCAGATTTTCCTGTAAAAACCATCCCGGGGGGGAAAAAATTAATTAATAAAATGTAAAAATGTACCAACATGTGCACCACAGGCCCCAGTAGAAGAAAAAAAAAAAAAACGGAAATTTTTATTAGTGCCTCTGAATTTTCAGTCTGTGAATCACTGAATGAATCAGAGCAGTGGATAAATTTACGGAGGGAGAAGAGAGGCGCTGATTGTGTCAGAGTGGGAGCTGTTCAAAGAAAAAAGCTGGAAGGAAAGAGAAATATCAAGCATGGAAAGGAAGAGGAGGAGACAGAGAGACAAAAATCACAAGGATAGCTAGAAATAATGAGAGGGCAGGCAGGAAGCGAGAATAACAGGCAGGCAAGGAGGCGAGAGGAGCAGAGATGGCGCCAAGTTTGCGGGTAAAGGTCCAGGTGGCAGAGCAAGAGAGGAAAAGAGACGAAAGGATCTCGACTCTGCTCTGCCTGGGCAGCAATCACAGAAACAGGAAGCCCTGCCCTGCCCTGCCCTGGCAAGCAGCAACCAGCGCACACAGGCAGAGGCAGTGTGTGCACACACACTCACACAAAGGCACACCAGACCACGCGTCACGTCAAGACCCAGGGAGATGATTCAAGAGCTGCTGAAGGAAGACCTTTTGTGCTGAGCTCTACAACAACAAGCACCGCTTGTAAAAACGTCTCCTGTTGCATTTGTTCACTGTGCTAATAAAGACAACGTGGAAGGATTATTATATGAAAACACTAAATCGGCTGCTTCCTCCTGCAGAGGCCAGAAAAACATCTGGGATGAAAACCCATTCATGAATATTTAGAAGAACTTGTTTGGGTTTTTTTTTATTTTAAAGCAAACACAGATGGACCGGTAGTTTCATGGTCCATCTAAAGCTGATGCCTGCAACAACGGAAACTCATTCAAAATAACACAGCAAAGCAAGTCTACTACAAGTCTAAGCTAAACCTGATCAGCTCATTTTACACCCATGAAGCTAATTAGCACTGTGCTACGCTAACTGCTGCTAAAGTTCCACACTGAAAGGAGAGATGCTGCTGAAGATTTTCAATAAAGTTGCACTATATTTGAAAATCCTGTATTTATGGAATCATCACAATGTTCTCGCAGATCTGCTTGAGTTTTAGCGTCCTGGTCACAACATGTGGGTGATATGGAGCAAAATTTTGTGGTGCTTGTATAATAAAAAAGCTCATAAATGACAAAAAAAAATCTATTACTTATTTTTTTGATTAACTGTATGGATTTGAGTCCATAGCACAGCATTCACAGCAATACAAACACAAATTCTGTTCTTGAAAAACATTCAAATTTGAAATAAGCTTTTTCAGGATGACATTTACTTAAAAAAAAAAAGTGTAATTTATATAATTAAGCTGCACACAGTAACTGCATTTATTCATGTTTTGAAATTTACTAGTATTCACTGACAGTTTTGTAGAACAAACAGTGGAGAAAACAACCAAAATAATGATTATACTGTCAGTTTTGTTTTATTTTTTTTACCATTAACAACAGAAATTTAACATAATATAAATCAAAGTTCTTAAGATAAATGTATTATTTGCAAGGACAGTTTGAACAAAATATTAAAAAATACTAAAAGATCAATTTAAAAATTCAATACTTTAGTTAATGTGATGCTCCCTATTTAGAATAACATTAAAAAGCTAGATTATAACAGTAGCACTGTTATATAGACTTTATGAATTAACAGAGCACTTTAGGCCATGTCAGTTCGGTTGAGAACTTTTGCACGCTTCACCCTTTGCAAAAATTATTTTTTGAAAAATTTGAAGATGGAGTCGACTGATGCCTCTCACCCAATTGAAATAGGCACCAGAACCTATTTGTGCTGATTTTTTATGGTCATTGGTGGAGAATTTTATATTTGTTCTATAAACTTAAACTTCAAGGGGAAAATGCCAATCTGTTCAAATTTATAAAAAAGGAGTTTATTCTTATGTGAAACATGCTAATCTTGCTGGTTTTGAATCATATGTTTGGCTCCTAGGATAATAAAAAAAATAAATCACCAAAATTTCAGGATGAATGCACCGAGTCCCAGCAGAGGTGCTCAAGTTCAGTCCAACTTTCTACGTTTCCCTTCTGCAACACACCTGAATTAAATGGCCGACTTCCCTCATCAGCTGCAAAGCAATGGTAACCAACCATTTATCTGATTTGGGTAGGAGAGTCCTGACAAAGAAATTTTCCTGGATGATAAATCGTCCTAGAAGTTACTACGATGATATTGTTTTGACTCCATTTTCAAGTAACATAACAGTGTAATAATGCAAGCCCACCCTCTCAAAGATCAATAAACTATCATTTCTAATGAACATTTAACATTAGCATGGGAAGATATTATATATATCGTTCAGTGTGTATATATATATATATATATATATATAAATTTAAAACACCTAAAATAAAATAGGTTCTGCAGTCTCTGAACAAAATTGCCTTTCAAAAAAGGGACTAGTAGAGACCAATTTGCTAGAAAAAGAGAGAAATTAGGAAAATCAGTCTTACAAATGGAAATTATTGAGCTTGTTTTAATTTATTTTGCAATTAATTGATTTATTGATTACTGTGACAAGCTTAGATCCAGATGTGTTGGGGAAGGGTTGCAATTCTCCACATCTTGGGCTTAATTAAGCCATTAACTGCACCTAGTGGGGGCTATTGAGTACCATTTCTGATACTTAATAGTTTAGATCAGGAGTGCCCAAAGTCAGTCCTGGAGGCCCGGCTTCCGGCGCGTTTTAGTTCTCTCCCTGGTGGTAGTTACACCAGGGAGAGAACTGGTGTAACTACCACCAATGATTTTCAATGGTGGTGTAATTTATTCATAAAACATTTAAAATCGAGAAAAAGTACTCATAGCTTGAATATATTCAAGACCAAAAGCTATCTTAAACAATTAAATAACTGATAAACCTTACAGAAACAATAGGGTCCTCTCAGGTTTTCCTCACAATCCAGTATTTTTTGAATCTTTCCTCAGAAGAAAAATGCCAGGAATCCTCTCCACAACAGCCACTATTCAGCATTGTTTTGTCAGGCTGAGTAGCCGGGTCTCACTGGTAGCCAACACACCAGCTAACACGAACTGACATGAGGTGACCTTTCTCCTCGTCCCTTTCACTTCATGTTTTATACTTGAGTGGAAAACGCTGCTGTGCAACAAACAAAAGTGGAACAACCTGACATTAGCTGCACGCCGCTAAGTGTTTTCTTTTACAAATCGTTGGCTGATTGATTGGCTGCATGAAAGTGGAGGGCGACGGATAAAAGACCTGCAGTTGTCGCAGGCTCGGGACGGGGCCCTGACGCTCCGGGTTCCTGTTTGCGTGAAGTGAGATGTGAAAGAGCTTTGATGGCAAACAGAGCAGAAAGCGAGACACGCGCACCTTACATAATTGAAGAACATATTGTAAGGGAGGAAGCGGCGCTGAAACATGAGATAACTTTGGGCCCGAGTTCCCACAACCCGAGGAAGGCATCAGCTGATTAAGGCCGCAACGGGAGCCCGTTTCACATTTAAAGCTTGCAGTTGATGCATTTGATCTTAAAGAGACGTTTGTGGAAACCCACTTCTAAAAACCTAATGACATAATAAGCTTCTAACACCTTGCTGAAAAAGAAATCCCCTCAGAAAGCTTCAATCCTTTGTTTTGCACTCACAGTGGGGGCCTTCAACACCACACCAAAGAGCAGAAAACCTACTCTTCTTAAAAATGAGCTCAACACCTGGTAGCCTGGTGGGCCCAGTTCGACTGGGCCACCTACAATAAATGTTGCAAAGTTGCAACATTTATTGCATTTTCACCTGGCTTGATTCGCTTTCACACTGCTCTGTCAAATCATCCAAAATGTTCCTCCCCTTGCCTGTGGTGGCGCTGCACCAAGAACTACCGGAGGAAATGACATGAAAAACCTCGGAAGAAGACATGAGCACAACTTCCTTCTTCACAAAATGCTATAAAAAATGGAGTATTGTCATTTTAGCGATTGTAGGATTTCTTTTTTGTCTTTGGCAAGAGAGCACCAGCCTTTTCTCGTGCTAGCGCTAGACTTGTGCATTTGTTTTGGCTGTATTTACCCAGAATGCCCTGTTTTGCCTCCTGAATTTGGAGTTCAATTGCACATTCATACCTCCTCACCTAGCAAACAGACTAGAGTTTGCCTACTAAACCGGGGTGGTGTGAATAGTCATTTTGCCCACTTTTCTATATTTTATTTGTAATATAAAGTAAAGAAATGTGATGAAATGACTAAAATATATTATATCTACCATGGAAGGCTCTGTGAGTCATAAAGGCTCATGACTTATGGGGTCATGAGCCTTGATAGGTTTTAACAGCTCCAAACAGAAAAAGATTGGAACATTTTTTGACAATTAATCTCCCTAATGCTTGCAAATAATGATCTACAATGAAAAATAACCAGCAAAATAAAAGTAGGAAGCGGAGAAATGGCACCACATTGGTACGAAATGCGGGGTACGAATCGCAGAATGGCTCACCTCTTGTTTATTGTTGCATATATAGACAAAATACTGCCAACTACACAGGGCTTTTGTTTTGGCTAAAATATTCTCTTGCTCTCTACTGCATTCCCACAGCAATAACACAATGCAGCTATTCTTAAGACCCACAGAAATAAAGTCAGGGCCACTTTCTGGCCATTTCCTGTGGCGTGGGAAAAGGACGGAGGCGAAACTGCTTGGAAAGGTAACAGCAAAGCTAAGGAGCTGGTTCTGTAATAGGAAATTACTTATAATACCCTGCATGCCATGTAATGTCATGCAGAGGGAGATGTTGACATGTATAGGACGCCCTAAAGTCACAAAATGACATGCAGAGGCTGAATAGATAGAGATTTTAGATAAGAGGAGGTGAAAAATACCTCGGGGCCTCAGAGCTGTCAAAGTACATTAACCCATAGTAACATGTGGTTTATTATTTAGTAATATAAAAGTGACAGGGGAAAATTTGTTAGAAAAAAAAGTCAGCATACGAGTCAAATTTCATATTAAGACTAAATGCCAGGAAAGTTGCTATTTAATGCCTGTTTTTGCTCACATTTCTAAACTACATCTCTCAGGAAAAGAATCTAAGCTAGTTCACTGATAACAATTCACCCAATATAAATACCAAAAAAAGGGGATAAAGTGACGATGATCGGGTTTTTCATTCATGACCATCACACATTACAGAGGCATCTTCACTTCCTGTTTTGAAGTATCTTTAAAACACCCATGTGTTCCCAGCAGCCTTCAGCTGCAGCGCCATTAGAGACGAACACAATCAAATCCTGCAAAGTAGCGCAAAAGTTGCTGAATGAAAATGTTTTCATGGTTTCTGCTTTTGCAACTTTGTCACTCCCAACTGCAGTGCAAACCTCTGTGTGAAATTTAATTTACTGAAACATTTTTTGGTGCATTTTAGACATTTTTCTCTGCGACTCAAACTCACCTCAACCCCTTACTGGAAATCCTTGAACCCCAAGTTACATTTCTGAGAAACCAACAACAACAACTCATCATTCATGATTCGGCTGAGTCAAATCAGGCAATTTCAGCCAATTCAAATATTTGAGTGCAATAAGCATCTCCGTCATGACTTTATGAATGAGTCACCCTCCCGCCGCCCCCCTGCTCGTAATGTGCTTCTGATTCATTGTGATTTGTGAAATTCATGGTAAGACTCAAAATCTTCAACGCTGTTTTCTGTGTTGTGTGTGTGTGTGTGTGTGTGAGCATGACTGTGTGTGAAGGGATTTGGTAGAGAGATAATTGACTCTTTCAGTCACTCTGATCTGCTGTGAATCATCTGCAGCCATCTGACTTCCTGGAAGGCTATTTCAGGAGTTATAAACTTTTCCACATTGGGACTAATGAGGAGCCACTCCGAGTTTCAGCATTCGCTCTTACAAAATACCCAATAACCCAAGATTTCTGCTTTTCTGCATCGATAGCATATTCTGCGTTTGAGCAAATGCTAACATGATGCAAACGGGGTATTTTCGCGTGAGAATGAGATCCTACTTTCACTTCAGCTGAGGCTTGACTCCCATTTCTGCTAAATGCACACACCGCAGTAGGTATTTGGTGTGTGTATGCACCGATGAGACAATTATTTTCACTATCGTCGCTCCATTTATCTGATTTAGGGTTTCGTTAATAAAATGTAAACTGCACAGAGATTTTCACCCCACGATTTTGTTTGAAAAGTGACTGAAACTTTGAACTGATGATCAAACTAACCGATTAAAAGTCCTAGGACTGTTTCAGCCTGGGGACTGGACAGATCCGTTGAAGCACACAGCTTTCTCTTCAGAAGAAGTCTGATTGCACAACCTGAGGAGGAAACCTGCAGTCTCGAGGCACATTCACATTTTTTAGCAACATCCTTGCGTGCTGCAAATCTTTAAATAACACTTATTGTAAAGCACACTCAGGGACACTGCAGGACTAAAAAACTGATATTTATGGCATTAACACCAAAGTAAGCCAGATACTATAAATACACACTTACTCCAAAAAAAAAAAGAAAAAAAAAAGCATTTTGTCACCAGAAAAAAAACGTCACATGTTCAGTTCTTTGCATGCATCTGGGTTTTATTTTACAGTTTCTCTTCTGGCAGAATCTGACCTGTATTTGCCTGCCAAGTTATCCCCTGAGTTAGCTCCAATCTTTCTCATTTCACTCTTTTCACGCTCACATCCTCTCCCTGCGAGGCCACGGTGGGTCAGATCTTTCTCGTGGTCTCACTAGTGGATTTCTTAGAACCCCCTGAGGGAAACGGAAGAGCTGATGTCTGCGATAACATCTCATCTAGGGACATGGAACCATGACTTTGTCTGATCTGTAGCTGATACTCAGGGTTACAGAGTGTGACACATTTTCTAGTTTGTGTTTCTGCAATGCCCGTTTTGCTTGTGCATGACTACAAGCAGGGAGAGCAAGCTGCAGGAGGCTCGGATTGACAAAAATAAAATAAAAAATTGTTTAATTTCCAAGAAAACGCTTCTTTTCCTTTCCTTTCAAGGAAATTTATTTTCAGCGCACAAACCGGCCGACCAAATAATCTTGTCAATTTGCAGAAAACCTTGTTATAACCCCACTGATCAAGTGTCATGCCACCATCTGGGGGAGAATCCCAGGATATTCATAGCAGGAAAAATGTACAACAGAGTTAATCTAATGTGCCACAACATTCAGGGAAGAAAATTCAACTTCATCAAATTGCAGTGATTCAGTTTTAAGAGTTTTTTCTGTACAGTTGGCACAAGGATCAAGTCAGAAAACTTCAAGCGAAGACTTCAAGAACAACAATATTTAGTTTATGACTAGAAATTCAAAGTAAGAGTCTGAAAGTTTGAAATAAAGCAAAAAATAAAAGGGACTTTGTCTAGGCCTGCTTTTTTCCAAAGAGAAATTTGCGGGCGAGTAAAACCCTGGAAAGCATGTTAGCAGACGTTACTTCCTCACCCGGGGGCACGTCTGAGTCTCTTTTGTGTTCAGTGACTCAAGGTGGGACAGCGATTGTATCTAAATGACTAAATCTTACAGGAACGTAAACCTCAGATGGGTTCTGGTATTACTACAAATTCGAAATGTGTTTCAAACCATACGGATCAGTTTAAAAAAGCCAGCTAGTAAGAAAGTCAATATGACGTGATACAACGCTAGTTTTACACTGTGTTTGATGTGTAGGTTACAGCCAGTATTACTGTTTATAAGCAATTAACTAGATAATAGCTTAATATAAAAATCTGACTAGAATGAATTGCTTTTCTGTGAATACTTGCATCATGTGGTGCTCACTTTAATGCAACTGAGACAAGAACAACACGAGCTGACTGCGTTATGACTATTTAGACATTTTTACTTTCTTTTTTAAACGTCCGTGAGAACATGCTTTTCCTACTGCTATTTTCGACAGACATTTAAGACACCAGTTGTGGCCATTTTGCAGGAGGAAGAGGTATCAGGTGCAACATGCAGACATGCATTCACCGACTTCACAGCAAAAATGCTCTAAGCTGCAGAAATCAAGCTGCAAAAAGTGTTGATAGAAACATATAAACAACCTAGTGTATGCATGTCAGCAATTAATAATTCAGTAATTCCCACTAAATTTTAACAATCAACCTGTTATTTGTAACATCTAATGGATCTAGTTCTACAGCTGTTTAAAGTAGTGCTTGCATGCAACTGGGTAAGATTTGAAAGCCTGATTTTTGATTAGATGTGGGCAGGTGTGAGATCCTCACAGTGTGATAACATTAATGCTGCTTCACAGCATTTAAACAAAAATACTAAGCAATAGAGGACAATTTGATCAACTGTTTTTAATTAAAACAGAAAAGCAATTATTCTGACTGCTGTTAAAATAATGAACTATCGTGAAAAGAGCATCTATTTATTGATTTGGAGCAAATGTTTAGAATAGGAATGCACCACACGGTTTCCCCCAGTGTATTACGAGCCTGGCGGGCCACCAGGCTTTACTTGTGCCCCCACCAGGTTAAGCACTACTTATCTATTTAGGTTTTTTTCAAATGTTTGCATTTTTTAAGACCTTATAGTTGGTGTTCAGATATTAATCTCCCAATAGCATATAATTATCAAGTGATATTTTCCAATTTCCTGTCAACTTCCAACATTTATTTTTAACTCAAAAACACGGCAGGGGACTGGATGAATGACTGCTGAGCGACCCAACCACCGGGCTCAGCATGTTTTCTGGTGGAAGCCTTGCACCAATATGAAAATTTGGGCTGATGCCAACATCCGAAATTAATATTGCATTTGTGGCCCTGCAGTCCTACAATGCATTACTCTCACTGTCTCCTGACCAAAAACACAAAACAGCAACAAGATGGAAATACACGTTGGTTACGAATATCAGCCCTGAACTGATGCAGATATGTTTAAAAATTATACCGATACCGATGTTGATCTAGTATTATATTGTGCATCCCTAGTTTAGAGTAAATCTCCACTATATTTATTCAAGTTATTTAACTTTTACAGCTTTTTATACAACAATTAGCTGCAAATAACTGATTAGCTAGCTTTACTTGCTTAAACGGCTAGCCTGCAGTCGGTTGCTTGTAGCTAACTGTTTTCTGACTTCTGTTTTTAAACAGCATTAACAACAGGAATGTCTCTTTAATTTCCACACCACAACTATCTGAGATAAGTGTCGTAGAGTTCTTTCAGGCAGCTAACAAGCAGTGAGCAGCAAACAGTCAGGATGGGGAAATTCTGCGTTACAAAGGGCTCCACACAACAAAACAGAAAAGCCAGTCAATCTTATTAAAAGTAAACTTATAATTACTTTAGTAACAATTTTGCAGTAAGCTTTCAATCATGTAAGTAGCACAGCAAAGATGTGTCTCAGTAAAGATGCACGATTGTTAATTTAAACTCCATAAAGCCAAGAAGTGGACTTTGATTTAAAGCAGTCATAAAACATAACTGTAAGCCTACCAGAAACAAGAAAACAAATGGCCTGACCTAAATCTGAACCTTAGAATAGGCCAGTGAAAATGCCAGGAGTCTAAAACTGAACGTGCTCATGACAAATATAGACAAACTGAGCCAGGAGACACACATGGACACAAACAGCACTGCTTTGGTTGGCCGGACACTCAGCAGCGGGTCATAAAACTAAATATCTGCTTCCCCAAATGATCCTGCAGGAACAAGAAAAACTCTAATTGCATCCATTTAAATATACAAATAATGATGGGAGCAAATAGGTGGACATGCACGATGCGTGACATGACTTCAGAGTTGCGTCATCACCATGGTGACCGGAGACAGTTCTGTGCCAAATTTCAGTAAAAATAAAAATAAAACACTGACAGGGAGCACATGTTTGCAAAGCAGAGAGTTTGGCTACTAGATGACGGGTTTTTTTTTCTTTTCTGACAGACTAACGATGCAGTGAAAGAGCTGAAATTTTAACATGATGCCTATCTTTAAAATATATTTATATATACTTAATTTTTTTTTTATGTGCAAAAACATCTGCGTAACACCAGTGAGGTGCAGCGGGAGACCCTTTAAACTCCACGCCACCACATTTCTGCACTGAAGAAGTAAAATGTTTTCAACTTCGCCACTTCAACAACCGCAGCTGGTTGTTTAGGACTTCAGAAACCTGAAAAGTTCGTCACGTAGCAGCAGTTTGAGGAGAGAATAGGTGGATACAGGTCGAAAAGGTCTGCGATGCGTACTCACGTTCTCCGTTATCTCGGACGGGCACCCACCGCAGCACGACGACTAACCACCAAGTTGGACTTCGCATAACGGAAATGTGCGGAGAGGCATCTAAAGTAGCATCTAAGCGCCGAGCAGGAGCAGAACAAAGGGGACTTCAGAGGGAAAGGTTCGCGTGGAAAAGCCCCTCGCTTTCTCTCTCATTGTGTCTGCATGCGACTGGTCTTCCACGGCAAAAAAGAGGAAAAGAAAACTTTCAGCCACGAACTTGATGTTCATTTCCGCCGTGTAGAAAAAAAAATGCCGCGGTCCAAGCGAGTGTGAAGCAGCTGTCAAGATGGACGGCGTACAGCCTGCTACTTCTGGTTGGCGTACTTTCAAAATAAAAGGATTATATATATATGTTGTTTTTTTTGGTCGCTGAAAAAATAATTCTGACTTTAATCTCTGACCTCTCATTTTTTTCTCTCCGGATCGTCACATTAATCTCAGAGTTCTTAATTTAATCTCTGATTTTGTTTCCTTAATTTTAAAATTCTGACTTTTTTCCCCCCTCAGAATTCTTATAATATTACCAAAATTCTGACTGTTTCTCAAACTTTTTTTGTATTTATGTTTTTAGGATTCAAATGGCCTCATGGGAGCGACCAGTTTCAGTGACAGAGATGTGAGTTGTGCAGGAGAACAACACACTTCCTGGAGAAGCATGTTGGTTGAAGGCCTGTATCCTCTACAAACAGAAAAACTATTAAAGGATTTTATAATCCTAAATTCTGCCGAAGGTTGAATCTAAAAGTCATTGCCTGAAGTTTTGTTTTTATTTATTTTTCCAACCATGAATCGAGAACTGTTTTAAATGTTTTGTACTTCTTACCTCCATGTTGGAAATATATCATACTTTAAAACTTCTGAAGTTTCTTTAAAATCCAATATGCCTGACACATTGAAAAAGGTTTGTGATAGTTGTGGCAATAAATTCTTCCTAAGCATTCTGACAGGTCTCAGTAAATTAGCCACTCAGTTGGATCTGTTCAAGCAATGTTTGTCAACATTTTGCCACTTTACCTGAGAGAATAAAAAGATTAGAGATGAAAATGTAGGTGCGTTAACAATAGGAGATAGTTGCTGCAATATGATAGCTGTGATTTCTTCAGTGTCTACATAAATCAAAATTGAAATTGCTCCATAAAAGAAAATGCAGGTGATTTCTAGTTTTTCACCTGCATGCAAAATGACTTATTCTACTGTTCTAGGATGAACTCAACACAATGGATGGAAGGATATTACATACATATTACAAGACGATTTAAAAACTTTTTTTGAAAGCGTTTTGACATTACTGTTGTCATCGAAAGATCTAAATGGAAATTAGTAGTTTTATTTTGGAATTCCTTGGCAGGAAGTGGCTCCTCCGTAGTCTTGCTGCAGCCCGGAGTCTCAGGATCAGGAACGGAATGTGCAAGATGCAGAAAGTACTCAGACTTTCGAAAAAAGTCTTTATAGTATTATATTTTTAAGTAGGCCCGCCATAGTTTTAGGTTGCATGCAAATAATCTCATGGACTATTTACATAATAGTATTCGTATTTTCTGACATAAAGTCCCAGTAAAGTTTCAGTTGAAGCTTTGAGGATGACATAAACAAGCCAACCCGCTCAAACTCAGGGGGTGTAGTATCTCTATCAGCTTATGCAACTTGTAATAACCCCCACCCCTCCAGATCCCCCTCCACACACTAATTTATAATGCTTGATAAGTTGCATTTAAAGTACTTACGTTTGATTTTTATTGCTCCACAGCAGCAAGGCACGTTTGAAACATGTCTCCAGTGAAACCATGAAATGTATTTCCGGACATACTTTTATTCTGACTTTGTTTATCCAGATGGTTATCTTTTTGGGGAGAAGTGTGAACAGAAAAGATGATCTTGACCAAGATCTTAAATTGTTCCACAGTGACACCTGGTGAGGGACAGGCTGCAGAGCATCAGGCACGTTTGCATTAATCACTGAAACTTACCCAGCTTGTGAGTAAATGCAGGAAACAGCAACTCAAACAGGAGGATTTTTGCTGCGTTATTGCACAAAACATTTTATTAAGACGTGAATGCAGAGCATGTAAATGAGTGGAGCCAGAGAGAACCCAAACATGTATATATGGAAAACATGCAGACCCCATGCTGAACGACCCCAGGTCAGGATTTGAACCTGGGATCTACTTGCTGCAAGGCAACAGCTCCACAATAGCCCTACTTGTAATGAAAACAGATAAATTTCCATGCTCAGCTTTCAGGTTTGTAAAATACAACATCCAAGCTGATATTATAAATTACATGAAGTAAAAAGTAAAGTTGAAAATTTACAATATTTTCAGTAGAAAATATGCTTTTGTCCTTGAAATATACTCTAACCCCAAATTGTGGCCCCAAAACACAATTAAATGTTTTTTTTACAAATTTGTCCTTCCAGCTACATAGACGTTCAATGAACAATAAGTGTTTTTCTGTAACTATCCATGTTCATTTACTTATTTTGTATTTCATAGTGGGGCCACAAATATCAAGTGACTTTTTACTCAAAAACAGCATACCTTTGTATTGAACTTCTGAAGTTCTTGTTTTTGTTGCTGGGAATAGAACAAAACATTTTAGAATTAAAAAACACTTGATGAAAAAACATTTTTGGATTTACAATGACGTATGACGTCATTAAAATACCGGTACATTAAATTGACTGGGTTAAAAGAATACACACTTAAATTATTTTGCTCTTTAAGTTGGAAAAACCTGAGTACTTTGAATTTATACTGATTTTGATCTGCATGGGAGAAGGTTTAGACACCACTCTAATGTGACCTCTTTAGCCAGTCTCTTTGTCAAATTACATCTGATTTTATTCTTATATAGTGTTTTAACATTCCTGGGTGCACAGGTGAGCCCTTTCTGACTCTAGAAAGGTCAGTGTTTTGGTTTAAAAACCAGCTGATTCCTTCAGAATCTCCCTCAGTGTCTTGAACGAGCTTCGCTTCACAGTCCTCTGAAGGCTGCGGTTTTAACATTTGCTCAACTTTACCACAAATATGGCTGGATGCAGCACTCTGTGAACAGCGAGCTACTTTAGAAACAACTGTTTGTGGCTTACCCTCCTTGTGAAGTTTGTGACTTTCTGCACGACAATTGTCAAGTCAGCAGTCCTTCCCCCATGATTGTGTCAGCCATAACATCACATTTTTCTATTACAGATTACCATTTGGTTTTAGTTAATGTTCACATTTTCAGAGGATAAAACTCCTGTTTCTGAATCTAATATTTTAAATAAAGAACTTTTAAAAATTATATTCAGATGACAGACTGCTGCATCCTAGATGCACAGAAGAGCGTAATCGCAGATCCTTCATCACAGCAGATTTTACAGTTACAATTAGCTGTTCTTTGAAGATTTTTCAGTTCTTGTAATGTTTTTTGCACAAGTATGCACACAGTTTTTGTACATTTTGTTTAAATAAATTATCCTACTCTGTTGCCGTTTTTCTTAGTTTATTAATTATAATAACTGTATTTTTGCCCTTACTACACAATCTTTCGCTTCTGTTTTTATATGTTTTTTACTTTAGTTTGAATATTTAATTACCTATAATTTTCTGCTGGCTTCTGAATTTTGGAACAATAAAATACATTTCTATTTTGTTTCTATTCTATATTTATCAAATTAGCAGAAACAAATGCTGGTAAAGTGTCAGTAAAAAATCTTTATGTTCAATTTCTTGGAACTGAGTGATTAAAACAATAACATATAGTAACTTAGCAGAACAGATACATTTTAAATATAAAAACTCACACCTTCTGTGGATTGAAAATGCTTTAATAAGTGATTTACAGGAACCTTACATATATTTGTGTACCGTTGGTGTAACATTGTACTATTGCTTTTTCTCTAAAAAAGACAGGAAAGTTTAATTATATAATGTAACACTGAAAATACTAAATAAAAGGGAAAATGCATTTTTCTCTTTTGGCACCTTTTAAAAACACATTTTCCAGTCAAAGTGAAACCTTCATACATTCCTTTACCTCATAATTACAGAACCATTATGTTTAAAAATGCATGTAAAACTTTAGATAATACGTTATGTAGGTATTGGCATTAAACAAATCCTCACTGTACCTTTTCTATTGTCTGTCTGCACATGCTGAGTGTTTAACTGGAATGATAGTGTGGTGCGTTGATGCAGAGCACAGTGACTTACTCATTGTCAAAAAGTGATTGCATTAAGATGAGCCTTTGGCGACAAGGAAACGTAAGGCAATGTTAAAATCACGTGGAAATGATTACAAGTTGTCTATTCTCAAGAAAACATAAGGCACATAAAAACAAATCAACTCTAAGATGGATAAAAAAGTAAATAGCTTTAAAACACCCACTGTGAAGAAGTTAGTGTTCATTTTTAGTCTGCATTAGTAAATATTTGTATCCAAATCGAAGAAAGTTGGGTGTTCATGACCGTTCCAGGCCTGTAAGACGTCTTATCAGTAACATTCAAAGTAAATAAGTTGTAAACACATAAGCGAAACTCCAGACTGGATTGTGCATCAGACCAAGACAAAAACAGGAACTGGGACCAATAAATCCCACGGATAAACCGCCTCCTTTTCCACGGAGCATGAGACTCAACTGGGGATAAATGACATGCACTCTTATGACACAGCATCATCTGGCCGCTGGATAAGAGCGACTAAAAATAAAAAGGTTTCTATTGCCTTGATCAGAACATCCAGCTCCACACATGGTCCCCAGTGACTGCGGCGAGGATGCTAGCAACCACCCAGGCCTCCGGGGAGAAACCCGGGGAGCTTCGGGTGGCAAAAGTGGTATTGTTTTTACGTAGCAACGAGAACCTGGTTCAGGTGAATTGTTTTTGTATATTGATTGGAATCAGTAAATCAGACAGGAAACGCTCCGAGGGCAGCGGATACGTCTAATTATCTGCTAACATCTCAATACAGCACGAGTTCTTCAACACTGCATCACTTTCCAGGCACAAACTATATTGTATTTTAGTGGAAACAAAAGAAAACATAGAAATTCAGAAATAATCTAATTTAGATTAGCTGCACAGACTGGATGCACTCCATTCGATCTGTGCAGAAGAAGAATGAGAAAACATTTCAGTCTCATCATGTGCTAAGCTGCTATTGCCAGACCTTTCAGGTTATATCTGTCAGATAAAACTTTAGATGCTTTTCAACTATGTGCTGCTTTGTGTTGGCCCGTCACTGAACTCCTGATAAGAAACTACATTCAAGTTTGTGGTGAAAAAGTTTAAGAGGTATAGTACTTTGGCAAGTCACTGTATATTGCAGTATTTACTTTTAGTATTTTTCCAGATAACTAGACAGATTAGTAATATTCACCTAAATGGTTGAAAACAAGACAGAAAACAAATAGATGTTACAAACGTACATCCAGCAATAGAACAATTTGCAGTGATTGCAAAACACATTATTCTGATTTTTCTGATTGAAATACGAGCTATGACCACTCTGAGTAAAAGAACATCTGATAATTCCCTTCTTAAGTAGTGTGTTCTTAATATTTTATGGTAATTACTGTGGAAAAGAGCATACTTTGTGCTTTTCGATTGCAGAGCAGATAGTGTTAGATAAAAAAAAAAAAAAACGGTAGATTCCTCTAAAGCAGACAAGACTGGAAATGGAAATCACTCCCAAATGTTTTGCTTTTGTTTAAATAATATGACTGATTTTTGACATCAGACTGTTTTTAATGTTTTGCTGTGTGGAAAGTTCAGGAAGCACTGCAGAATGATCCGAAGGGAATGACTGAACCTTTTCCTCCTTCTCCTCCTCCGTCACTCTACTGGCTCTGCAGCCACTGCGCTCTCAGCTCCTCCACCTCTCTGCCGTACCAGTCGTGGAGTTTGGAAAAGCAGGCAGTGTCAGGAGAGACCGGGCTCTCCAGAGACGCTCCTAACCGCCGTGGAGGCACTGGCGGAGCCCTCCCTCCGTCGCCCGCACATCCGGACACCATCCCGGAGTCCGTGCAGCCGTCCCAGGTCACGCAGGACGGCGCTGCCTCTGCCGACCCATTAGCCGAGGCGAATGGAGGTTTGCTCCATGCGACTCCGTTCTCCCGGGAACCCCCAGAGATGAGCTGCACCTCATCCTGAAGGCTCTTCTGAGCAGAGTAAACGGCGGCCATTGACGGAGCGCTTGACGATGACGAGACGGAAGACGATGAAGACGAAGAGGAGGATGCCCCGGACCTGGATCGCGCCACTTGATTCCGGCGGGAAGGCTTCGGCCTGGCCTGCTGGCCTCCAGCTCCGGCGGCGTCCTGGATCTCCTCTAGCTGCTTCTCCAGCTCCTTCACCACCAGCCTCATGTAGTAAGGCCCGACAGAGCCTTCACCCACGACTCCATGGCCGCCTGGTTCTCCGCTGCCAGCTTGTACACCCGCGCCTTGGCGCAGTCGAACTTGATGGCGAAGGCGAACTCCTCCACGGACTCGCACAGCTCCACGGTGCAACCCTCCAGGACGATGACGCCGATGGGCTCTCGGCTGTCTCGCTCCTCAAAGTAGAAGAGCATGTTACCCTTGAGGACGAACCAGCGGCGGTGATACGCTGTGTTGCGCTCGCCCTTTTTGAACAGGAAGCCAGTTTTGTCTGGTGGCGAATCACAGGTGGCGTAGTGCGCCACGCTGCGTTCGTTTAGCTTCATCTTCTCCGCCCTGTAGAGTCTTTATTCACCTAAAGGAAGAACAAACATCGTCATGACAGATTTTATTTATAAGCTACAGTGGGCTTTTCTTAGGAGAGCATCAATTGCAGTTTTCTGCAATTGCCAATCTTTTTCTGATTCCAGTTTTGTCCGAAGCCTCTTTTTGTCTGAAATGTCGCTAAATACATTTGGTAAGAGTGGGGTGACTATTGTTAACTGCAAATGTGCAGATATGACCTGGTGCATCGGTCTGTCAGTCAAACCTCTCATAGGAGAGCAGAACAGAGGAAGATTTTTAAACCTTTGCTGAGGTAGGTAAGATCAGCTCCACATGCAAGAATCGGCCAAATACTGATCTCCCAAAATTAAGGAAATCGAAGCCAATAAATCGGCACACCACCCTTACAAATGTCATATTTTACTACAATAACAAATGTGACATTTTTTATGAATAATGACACTATTACAATCCAATTAAGTAATATGGTTGATAACATGTATTCCTGCCATGTAAACAGGTAATTCCTCATACATCGTTTGTTCAGGACCCAGCAGCTCACCCTTTCACAAACACTCACAGTCAGGAACACATTACACCTGTTTCAGCTTCACTACACTGGCTTCCTATCCGCCTCAGAGTAGATTTTAAACTTTTATTACTTGGTGAAGCTCTTGACATCCTTTCTACCCATTATTTTTCCGAGTTGTTGAGTTTCTCCAGTCGCACCAAGTGACTGCCTTGAGTTCAGGCAGTTCCAGAAATTCAGCTCAATTCTAAAGCTATCCCAAAAAAATGAAATATTGTCATAACTCACATCTTTCAAAGAGTCACCTGGATGGTGATGCTGTTGGGAGGAAAGAGTCCGGTAGTCAGTCTGACAACAAATCTCTAAAGCACATGTGTCAAACAAACTCGAGGCCCGGGTGAAAATCTGTCCCGCCGTAGCTTTTCATATGGCCTTCTAGGTTCCAAATTACATCAATAAACTCACAAATCTGCAAAATTCTCACAAAATCAACAGATTTCCACATTTTTTCTTATTTTTACTAGAAATCTTTCTCAAAATTGGCCAAAAACATTGAGTTTAAGTGACTACTACTTCAGTCTTATTAGATCTCAAGACGTAATCCGTGGCAAATACGGAGTATTTATAATAAACGGAGTAATAATAAAAAGTCACCTCTAACATCATACATTACTGCAAATATTGTAAAATTCCTTACAAATATTTCTAAATTAACACCACAAAAACAATCAAAATCCTGGATGGACGAAAGGATTATCAATATTATTCAATTTTAAGAAACACTTATTGAATGCTGAATCAAACCGCTAATTATTGTTATTAACAGTTTTATGGATTTCCTCTGACTAAAGACTGCTGCTGTCTCTTGATGGTATTCCACAGTTATCGTCAGTTATTGGTAAACACTGCTGCTAACCCACCTCATTTGCTTTTGCCGCTCCTCTTTAAATTTCTGAATGATCAGAAAGCCGAGCAGAGAGTCTTTGGAGTCGGTTCTATAATCCTTGCCCGTGATGGAGGATGGGGGAAACGGCTTGAACTTCCCCCTTCTCTCCATGAAACCTCCTTTTTACCTTTCCTGATAACATTGTTTTGAGCTTTCCAGATGCTAATCAGCTCCTCCCAGTTGCAAAAATAAGTCGCTGTTGCCGTGGTTACGCATCATAACAACTGCCTTAATGTAATAATGACAAAATTTTAAACCTAAAAAGATGATCTTGGTATTACATGAAATGGCTGTTGTATGTTTTAACTTACAGTAGCATCCCGCAGTCTCCTCCCTACGGGGATATCATGCTAAATCAGTGATTATAGTTTCATTTTCTCCCAAGTTACAGCACAGACAGGTAGAAACAACCTGACTGGACCTGGAAAAGCCTGATTGTTGCATTTCTTCCTCTAATCACACGTCCAGAAGCAAACCAGGTCTTGGAGCCTTTCCCATTGAGTAAACAACTCCTAATCCCTGCTGTGAATTCACCTGCTGTACTGCTTCTGCAGTCACAGCGCCTGGTGCAAACATGTCAGGGTAAACAGAGGTCACTACTTACGTTCTTGTCTCATGGCCAGCTGTCGCCCGCTCCAGAGCTCCCATCACATCTGGACTTCCCAGATCATCGGTTCTCCGCCTCCATCACCCGTCTCCTCAAACGCAGGGCAGAAAAAGCGTGAGACAGCTACACTTACCGACACCGGCCAAGAGAAAGGCGGTTTAAAACGGTCGGGATTAGCCGTTTCTTCCACCTCGGAGGGCTAATCCACCGTGTCTGTGGGAGGGGACGATGATTCAGCCCTCAGCGGGGCTGCTTGGTGGGTCACAAGCTTTTGACGCATCAGCACTTTGCACGAACTTATCTCTGACTACTCAACAGTTTCATTAAGGCAAGCAAACGCAAGAGAAACTTTTGCTGAACCTTCTGTGAGACAGCCAGCCTCACTCCCTGCGCCAACTAGGAAGAAGGAGGCATTTAAATCCCACTTGGTGAGAACAAAAAAACGCATCCTGAGGCTCCACCGGAGCGGCTCCACTTACAGCTCATGAAAACAGTGCGAGTACCTGCGGAAAAAGACGACTCCTACCTCCTCCACGCTGATAATCCCTGGTTTCTTTTATTTGTAGTTCTTTCTTTCTTTTTTTTCTTTCGCTCCTTTCCTCCCCGTCACGTGACCAGTCAAAGGGGACGCTTGTTTGCTCTATCAGGCGCGGCTCGCGTGGGCGGCTCGGTGAAGCGCTCCCGTTCCCCGAATAAAGCTGCATCACAAAAAAATATGCCCAACACGTCGTTGTCCTTGGAAATATGAAGCCTCAATATTTCCCCCCATACTCCTCAGTGGCTCCGGCTGAGGCTCTAATAGTTATTTGAAAAAATATTTAGACAATAAACGTCGCTGTGTTTTTTTGTGCTGCAGTTACACCTGCAACTTTTTGAGGCATGTGTCTTCCATTATTGCACATCTAGAGAGACATTTGTTGTTCTTTCTTCCTTCTTAACTCTAATGAACATGCCACTTTAAGAATAAAAATCAACTTTCTAAATCTTTTCAGAGATTCTAAATTATATTTGGACTTTGACTAGGCCAGCGGTTTTGCAACCTGCCTGAAGTGGCTCTTTGGACCTTCTCCACAATACCTCCAAATATCTTTGGCTAAAAAAAAATTGAAAGAAATATCTAATATTTTGAAATATAGATATAGGAAGAAATACAAGGCAGTTTTTATAGCTGTTTAATTGAATAATTAATTTTAATTTCCACAACAGAACCACAACCAGTTTCATTTTCTTAAATCTATTTTTGTTGTCATTAGGTGGTAAGCAATGTGATTTTGCAAAATTGTGTTTTTTTTTCTTTATTTTAAACCTAAAAATATGGATAAAAATATAGGTTGTTTATTTTTCAAACGGCCATACACTACCTGATAAGAGCTCCTGATAAGTTTTAATTGTCTGGTTTGAGTGAATAAAGGGCTCTTTGGATTGTAATGGTTGCAGACCCCTGAGCTAATTTTAAGAAATTATGATGCCAGAGGTATCCAACAGCAGTTTATTGTTTTCTTTCAATTGTTTTTTTTCCCTTCTTTAAATTACTGCTCTTCCATCCAGGCCAGATTTGTAGAGTGCACAGCAAATATTAGTCCTGTTAACAGATTTTCTCACCTAAGCGGTGGGTCTCTGTAGCTCCTCCAGAGCATCTGTGGTCCTCTTGGCTGCTCCAGTTCAGATGGATGACTAGGTCTTGGTATGGTTTTAGTTCCACTGTTCAGGTAATGGGCTGAACAGTCTTTCTTTTAAGTTTTTTTTATTACTTAAACATTCTTAAAAAATTTTCTCAGCTCTTGTCTGCTGTGTTCCTCGTTCTTCATAATCCTGTTTCTAAATGTTCTCTAACAAACAGGACAGCTGTGTTTGTGCTGATATTAAATTAAAACAGAGACTATGTTTACTAATTACTTGAATTCTGAAGGCAACTGTTAATATCAAGTTTTATTTAGAAGTATTATGATAGCAAGGTATACATCTTTATATATTTTTCCACCTCAAAATTAAGCCCTGTCTTGTGACAGTCTACCACAAAAATAATCATAATATATTAACATGTACTAAAAATGTACTATGGTTAGACTATGTTACCTGCATTAAAATAAATCATGCAAAAGCAAGCACTGATATATTGTTCTTGAGTAAGATAGTTCATTAATTAGTAATTTCATTGGCAGAGATTTCTTTCACAGCCAAAATACCAAGAACATTATCCATAAGTCCAGTGGCTCAATATAGTTTTATAATCTTAGGCGTTAGTAAAAAAAATCAATCAGGCAGCTGCAGCTCATCCAAAAGGCTGTTGCCAGAGTCCTTAAATCAATGCGCTTTGTGAAAGGTCATATTTTAAAATCATTTCATTGTTCAATACTGAATGTTCTTGGACCAAAATACAATAAAATGTGAGTTGGGTGAACCAGTCACCAGAGGCCTGTCCATGGGAGCATTTTGTTCCCGTTTCTCAATGCCTGAAAACCTAAGATGTGCAGAAAGTTTTCGTTTCCTTTAATCAAGACAGACAACATAATCTCAAGTTTATTTTATCAGATTTTTGGCTTGAGAGGTCTATTTTTTTTTTTGTGAAATGCTTAAATATGACTCACATTTCAAAGGTTTTTCATTGTGCACTCTGATTACTTTGAGTGGTTGAGTGCACTACATCAGTTAGTTTTTCACCTACTTTAATCGCTTTCATCCAAGTCACTTCAAGATGCATTTGCTCTTGCTCTAAATAGATGTAGTCAAAATAACCTACACATGGAAGCAGCCAGATATCAGAAATGTATAACAATCAATCTACAGTTGTACTCAAAAGAAGATTTTATGAATATCTGTCAACATACACACGTCAAAAATTAGGAATTCAGAAAACTTTAAAACATTAGTTAAGTAATTGACTAACATATTCCCAGAGTGAACTTGTTTACATATCTATTAGAGTTGGCATTTAAAACATGTCAAAATTAGTGATTATATCCGCAGTAAAAGTTATTCTTTAGTTTCTTTCTAGTCTATTCAGATTTACATAAAATTATGAAAGTTTCAGAAAAAACTAGAAATTTCCAGCATCAACAATGTAACCCTTGAGTCACAGCAGAAATTAGCGCTGTGTACATTACGTGTGTTAACTCTATAAAAATGAAACCAGAGACATTTCCCAATATACACAGAATAAAACATTAGCAAGGGTTTAAGCCATCATAGCAGAAAGCATCATGCTGAAAACAAAGAAAACCAGCTTAGACTTGGGGAAAATAAAATGTTGTTGTTCACAAAGAAGAAAAAGGCCAGACAATGTTATCACAGCCAAGTGTCAAGAACTGGAGTTAGGGGCATCAACAACAAACTCCCCTCAGCACAGGACAAGCCTAGCAGAGGAAGGAAGCCAGGGATTATAAAGAACTGGAGAGAAATGTGTCTAAAATGCCTTTCTGACTAGAGAGCCTCACAGAAATGAGACTCTCTAGTCTTGTTCCTGTGAGACTCTTGTTCTGCGACCACTTCTGCAAAAATGAAACCTTCAAGTGAGACTGGAGTATGAGGACATCCTGAGGAAAGATCATCATGCCTGTCGTTCAGCTGAGAGAAAACTAAAGCTCTTTGGCCATGAAGAGATTGCTTATGACTTGAGAAAGAAGGTAGAGAGGGGTGTATAAGCAAACACTAAAACACAGTACTAGGAGGATTGTGCTGCGGAGACGCTTCCTTGCATCTGGAAGTGGGAATACTCTCGGGGAGGAAGGAATCTGAGTGATGAGGAAAGAAAATATCTAAAGATTTTGATAGAAGTCCTTAAGCAATCAGCAACAAAACTGGGTCTGAGTCGTCACTTTGTCTTCCAAAATGGCAAAGCCTCAAAACATCTGGCTCCAGATAACCTAAGTGAATGTTCGTTTTTGTTGTAGATGGTATTTATTAAGTACAAAAACATGGTATGATGAACTGCTGCGATACAGCAGACAACTCCTACATGGCTCAGTGTAGGTGCGCCACATACAGAGGCTTCAGCCCTCAACACAGTTGTTCCCGGTTCAATTCCTCACCCCAGGCCATTTGCTGCATGTTTTACCATTGTTTCTCTGTCTGCCCTTCCTCCTACTGTGGCTTAAAGGTCACTAGTGCCATTAAAAACGCTTAAAGGGACAGCATTATGTATTTGCCAAGCATATAGTCCTATTTTATAGCCAAGTGAATATGTTAGCTTAATCAAATTGTATCAAATTTTACACCTTGGGCTTTCGTCTCTTTAAGAAGTTCCTGCTCTTTCTGACGCTCTGTCTTCAGCACATCACAACATTAACAATTAACAACCGTTCTTAGAAGTAGTTTGTATGATGAGCTCAGCAGACGTGAAGTTTCACCAGGCGCTTTCTAATTGCTGCTCTAATTGCCTCTTTTAAGAAAAACTAAAATCTACTGGTTGAAAGTAAATGCCAGAGGGCAACCATATCTGGATGAGCTTCAGAGCCAAAGAACGGACTGGGATTTTATGGGAGCTGTGTCAGAGATTGGCTGAAAATTACAATGAACAACCGAAGCTTATTATCAAAAATAAAAGATACGCAACCATCAGAATCAGAAGTAAAATTTTGGCCCAGCAGGCTTTTATTTTTTGTGGAATAATTTTGCTTCTGTGTTCAAAGTAAAATCTTGCAAGGATCCAGAGCAAAGCTAGGATGTTTGAATGACAATAATTATGTCCTCTTGTGTAAAAGTCAAGAATTGTTGGTGTTTTAAGCACCATCTATTTCTAGACATCACTACTGGGTTAGTTATGCAGCTATTCACACTTCTTAAACTCAGTTTACATAACTCCAACTAAATTGCATATTTCCATACATAATTACACTATACTCCGGAATAATGTCTCTTTCCTAATTAATAACAGTCAATGCTATGGATACCATAATTTGACTTTTTGGAAGTATGGAAGCCCATTTCCGCCATGAAAAAAAAAAAAAAAGTCCAACAGTAAGTCATAATTTTGACTTTCAAAGTCATAATTATGAGATACAAAGTCATAATTTCGACTTTCAAAGTCATAATTATGAGATACAAAGTCATAATTTCGACTTTATTATGAGATTCAAAATGTTGCGTTTTCTGGTTCAGTACTCGTTAATAAACCAACTTCTTTTCGTCAGATAGCTGTGATTTCTTTATTGCTAACGGTCAGCTTCTCAGCTTATTCTCTTCTCATACAAGTGTGCTGCTTACACACAAGAACTCACTCACATTGCCCCCAGTGGACAACATCAGTACAACATGCACATAAACATAATGTGACAGGATACAGAACACGCATATGTCCTTTCAAAGTAAATTAGGAACACATAACACAAAATAACTCAAAGACAAGTTAAGATGAGAACATATTTTAACACAAAATCATAATTTCGACTTTCCAAAACAGCCAATTTTGTCATTTTTCAGTAGATATGCTGTCTTGTAGGAGATTTAAAGCGTATTCCATCTGATCGGTCTAACCAGTAAAACACAGATTTTTCTCCTTTTAATGGATTAGAAACAAATTGAGTAGTATTTCAGATGCGGTTTAACCAATGATGAAATTCTATTTTGTGTTATGTGTTCCTAATTTACTTTACATGTGCGTGTTCTGTATCCTGTCACGTCATGTTTATGTGCATGTTACTGCTGTTGTCCACTGGGAGCAATGTGAGTGAGTTCTTGTGTGTAAGCAGCACTTGTAGAGAAGAGAATAAGTTGAGAAGCTAACCGTTAGCAATAAAGAAATCACAGCTATCTGACAAAGAAGTTGGTTTATTAACAGTACTGAACCAGAAAACGCAACATTTTGAATCTCATAATAAAGTCGAAATTATGACTTTGAATCTCATAATTATGACTTTGAAAGTCATAATTATGACTTTGTATCTCATAATTATGACTTTGAAAGTCGAAATTATGACTTTGAAAGTCATAATTATGACTTTGTATCTCATAATTATGACTTTCAAAGTCGAAATTATGACTTACTGTTGGTCTTTTTTTTTTTTTTCATGGCGGAAATGGGCTTCCATACAATGCAACTCAGCTGCAAGCACAAACACATTCCTCTGGATTTTTTTTGATTTGCTCAAGGGCACCAAGGCAGAGAGTTAAACATGTATTCTTTTATTTTCTCTCCAATGCAAATTATCCGGCTCGTTGTTTCCAGTTCACAGGTCTGAACGCGTTTGAAGGACTGCCTCTATGTCCTCCAGGCGGTCCTCTGTGACCCTGCCCTTCGTTATATGGCGCTCAGACTGCTGGCTGCGGCCCGTGTCATATAGTCTTTATGAACGTGACAAGACACCATTAGTTTGCTGAAATATCTTGTGCAGACAGTTCACGGCCCCCTAGCATCATCAGCTTCTATCTCATCACGCTAATCTCCAGCTAACAGATGCAGCTGATGATGCCATTTACTGGACTTTTCGCCTCCCTCCTTTTCTTTGGAACCATTTGCTCGCACTGCCATTTTTTTTTCTTCTGTTAGCGATTTTGATTAAGTGCAATGCTCTTTGCAGTCAGTTTAATTTCCTCTTTTTGGCACTCGGTTCACAGAGTCATGACATCGTAAGAGATTAGTCTACAAGAGCACAATTTCTAAAAATCGAATGCAGACGGCAGGGAAAAAGTCAACAGTGAAATATTTTTCACTGTTGGGGGAAGTAAAGTATACACACACACCAACACTGAGTGCAAAGTATTATTTACTTCTCACAAGTTAGTTTCAAAGAGTTTGTGAACACACAAGAAAAACGTCACTGACAGCTTTCTTTTGAACTCGACATGAATTCAGTCTGTGTCCAATGAGAAGAAAGAGGCAGATTTTATTTGTCTTCTGTAATTGGTTTTAAAACTTAAGCCATGTGCTTTGCACATTTTGCCACGCTAAAACCACAAACTTTAACGTTTTGTATTGGGATTTTATTTCATTTTAATTGTAAAACTGTACGCCTAAATAAAATCTAGTGCTTTGAGTTGCCTTTAGAAGATTTTAAATAATAATAAAAGTTGACCTTTCTGTCATTTAGAGGTCCATGGTGACTCTGGAGGAGCTGCAGAGAGCTACAAGATATCTGTTAGCCATGCTCTGCAAAATGATCTGACCTTCATAGGATTTTAAAAAAGTCATGTAGGGGATACAGCAGATATGTGCTCTTGTCATATGAGACCAAAGCTGAAATTCTGGCCTAAATGTAAAAACACATCACCCACGAGGACTGGGAAGCAGATGAGAAGATGGATGGAGCTAAATACAAGTCAAACCTGGATGGAACAGGTTCAGAAGTTCAACCAAGAAGTTCCTGCGCATACAACCAGAGCTACTGTCAAATAGTTAAAGCACATTGAAGCGGCCCAGTCACCTAAATTCATTTGGTAATCTTACATAGATGCTCTTTGCAGAAACCTAAAGGCTCACTCCTCAAACACTTGCAGTTGTGATTGGAGCAAAAAACAGCTCTGCTAGTATTCTATTAACTAAAGAGGGTTGAATACCAATGCATGGCACACTTCTCATATTTTTATTAGTAGAAAAACTTAAAACAGGGTTTAATTTTACATCCACGTGACAAATTATGCACCACTTTGTGTTGGTCTGTCACACAAAACCCCATTAAAATACACAACAGTTTGTGGCAGAAAAGTGACAAAATGTGAAAAATATTTTTGTAATTACAAGTGACTTGTCTGCAGAAGCTGAATAGAATATGATCAGATTTTTATTTTAGAGACTGGGAAATGAACCTGATTAACAAGCTGAGAGGATATGAAGAAAGTCTCTTCGATATTGTAGCGAGCAGAACGAGCTGCACCTTGGACTCATTTAGACATCCTCTTTGTAGAAATGCATAGAAAAACACAGTGATGGCAGGACAGAGTGAAGGGCCAGTCATGCATTCATTCATTCACCCAAACCCCACCTCCCTTCTGATAAAGCACAACAATTATTTGGTTTATGACACTTTTCTTCTTCATCGTATATTCTTTTCTTTAAAAAAAAAAAAAAAAAAAACTTCATGTAGTACTTTCTGGAAAAAAGTACTACATGAGGGAATGTCATTTTGTCTATAAACCTCTGCTGTCCAACGTAATATCAAAAATATCATCTTTTTAAATGTTAAAAGTCTCTGTAGAAAAAAATGGCTGAAATATATAGATATCAAACATGTTTATGTATATTTGTACACAAGTAAAGTTTGATGCAAATTATCACCTCCTCAAGAATCCTTTAAAGCTGTAATTTGCCACATTGGACTGAATCTCTGTTTTTTAACCGTGGAGTATGCATGGATGCATGGCACCAGTTGAGCAAATACAGAAACGATGGACATTAACAACTGGACACAGACTAGCGGCCAAGTCGATATTCATTTCCAAACACTGGTCGCGACAGAATCAGTCTACGGTTGAGATATGGCACATATTGACATAAAACTATTTTCTCCTTTTCTGCAGTCCAGCGGAGAGGCTGTTTTTTCTCTCGCGAGGCGGATTGCCTGTCGGGCAATCCATGCACAATTACGATTCTTAAAAGGCAAATTCCATTGGTTGAGTGGAGCTATTGATCTCCATCTGACAGAGCAAAAGTCTGTGTTGGCATCAATCAAACACCGATTGACATCATTTCAACCCATATCTTGTGCGGCTTCATCCAAATCCGCCTCATTACTTTTGATAACTGGGTCTGGGCAGCATTTCGATCTAATTTAGACGTTTTTATGAACAAACATATCACTCGCAGCGGCCGGCTCTCTTGCCTTGCCTTGGTTTTTTGGGTTTTTTTTCCACCTGTACAGCTGTCGCCTGAAGGTTGTTTCATGCTCAGAAGAGGATACTGTCTTCTGTCAGTTCAGAGCCATTAGCACTTTCAAGCACCAGAAGGCTGATGTTTGGGCTCCGTCCTCCCTGATCAACCTGGGTCGATTAGTGTGTGAAGCCAGCATCCAGTCCTCTCAGAGCTCAAGGATCTCAATGGGCCCTGCAGAAGAGGAGAAAAAAAAACAGGAGACACATTAATGTGGACAGAGGAGAGGCACTTGACAGTCGGAGCAACAACAATTGCTTTTTATAGAGAGCCAAATGAAAGGTATCACCGCCCAGTCACAGGCGCCCGCCGCCATACTCGCAGGTTATCTGAGTGAACGGGAATCGTTTGACACGTTTTCCTCTGTGGATTACAAACACTTCTTAGAGAGCTGTCGTCTTTAGTCAGGTCTGGAGCAGCAGGTTACCAAGGACAGAGCACCTTCTGGGCCGCTGTTGCTCTCATGCATCCGATCCAGTTGTTGAGATGTTGTTTCTCTCTCCAGAACACGGAGCAGCTGAGCCCTTTATGTTTTAACTTCAAAGGGGCGTGAAAGCCTCGAATTAAGCAAAGCCACACTATCGAATCTCTGTAGGTTGCACTGGACCATCATGGCCTTTGACTCTTCCTTACACGCATGGCTGCATGATTGCCCCATTAGCGCTCGCTCTTTGTTCTCATATGCCTTGATGTATTCCTCATATGTATCCCCTTAAAGTCATAATTTATGCAAATGACCTACTCACTTTCCAGCTTCATGACTCGGTTTGACTCATGGGCTTACAGATTTCTGTCTGAATGTGTTGTTGTTTTGAAATGATTACACTAACTAAATATTTCCAGAGGTTCAACTTCTTCTTTTTGTCCATTTTGAAAGCACAATACAACATTTATAGAGATGCACCAATCATAATACTGTGGCAAATTTCCAACCTTAGCTTTAGCTAATGCCAATTTTAGTCAAGTTTGATTTCACTTTTACACCTATAAAAGTTGTAAAATCCCAGCAAAGCAGCTCGATGAATTTCACTGGAAATTAATCAGAAAGATGAGCATTGCAAATAACATTACAGAAAATTATTTCAACTTATCTTTTAAAATAATGGTTGAAAAACAGATTAGAGTTAATGATGAGAAAAATTATTAAAATAAATGCTTTTATTTTGGTATTTTGTTTCTCATTTTCCCTCCAGATTTCTGAGACCTTCCTAGGGGTCGTGACCGCGGCTTTGAAAAACACTGAGATAGTGAACAAAAGGAGGAAGATGGAAAGTGATTGGGAGGTGGATGGCCAGAGAGTTAGACAAACACATGAATGGACAGACCAAGATGAGGTATCGCTGCACAATGGATGGAAAAATAAATAACTGGTTGGAATAGATGGATGTATAGTCTGACAGATTGATATGTGGACAGATCACCAGATGGATGGACACGACTTTAAGACATACGAATCCAAACCTGTAAAAACTCCAGAGTTGCCCAGGGCGCGCAGCAACCCTCATTTTGTGTTACAAACCAACTTTTAATACAAGATCTTCTGTGCAGACACAAGCCCTCTGGCATGCCGCGTCATAATTGCTTGTTTAATTTTGTTTCACGCTTCCTCGTATCGTTTTCATTTTATGTGATTATATTGAAATGTAGCTCATTGAGGAAAACAGAAATCAAAGTAAATGATGCATGCAGAACGAGGACGAGCAAACAGACAACCGTGTCTCTTCACAGGACTATCACCAGCAGCAATCAGACAGAGAAACAACTGCTAATTAATATTCACTGGCAAAATGTGGGTCTCTCTCTGACTGTCGAGTTTTATTACTCGCTGTGCGTTTGCCAGGTTGGAAAATCAGATAAGACAACAGGAGGAGTAGGAGGATAATAAACATACATGTGACTGTAGTTGGGCATAAATAAATCATAGTTAGGACCTGCAACGGGGAGCTGCACAGGTAACATTAAGAGGATGTTGGAGGTGATTTATGCATATAAGTTTTAAAAGTAAAGTTAGTAAGACTGCTAAAGACAAGCCTCTGACTTATATTCTCCTCCTTGGATTTTGTACCCTTTCATTTCTTTTAATATATCTTTTTTTTTAACAAAAACAAAACAAAAAAGCGAAAAATTATTTCTACAACACAATGACAATCACATACAAATATTTTCTCTGACTTCATTCGAGTGAATATTTATGCAGTCACTTATTTTAGGTTCCACGTTTTATTTATTTGTCATTATTTTGTGAAATCACTTTTCTGCTTTGACATGAATTTCTTTGTGTAAAAAACTAGGTGCTGTTGATCGTGTCTGATTTTAAAAGCAATACAAAGGGTAAACAATCCGAGGGGGTCGAATACTTTTCATAGGCTAAACGCTGAAACTAACAACTCCTTTTGCTGCACAAAGTGTTGTTTCT
This sequence comes from Phalloptychus januarius, assembly GCA_902982915.1. Classification (NCBI taxonomy): domain Eukaryota; kingdom Metazoa; phylum Chordata; class Actinopteri; order Cyprinodontiformes; family Poeciliidae; genus Phalloptychus; species Phalloptychus januarius. Next base: position 7,325,298 of record CADWAE010000482.1, read on the forward strand.
TTGATAGCAGCAACCTCACCCACATGTACACGGAGATGCATGCATGCAGAGAGATTGTTGTGCATACAGATGCTGCTGAGTGGGAGTGAAGCATCAGCCAAGGGGAAAGGAAAGAAAGAAATAAAGAAACAGTGAGCGCGAGAAAGATGAAGACAGAGATACAGAGAGAGGGAGAGGAAAAAAACGGAGCTGGGGTACGAATTAGAGCGGTGAGCTGGAGGGAGTCGGTCAGTGCCGTTGAGTCAGGCCTGACTCACGATGGAGGCGGTGGAGATCCACCTCCTTCCTGCCCATTACAACTTTATCCTGGAGCCTAGAGCTGTGGAGCACAGATAGCCTTTACAAGAAAAAAAAAACTGCAAAACACTCCCACAGACTTGATCAGGAAAGCAGTGGTATTCTGCTAACAAGAGCAACCTCATTATTAATCATGGGTGTATTTAATAATGTCATATGAAAACAGAGGCTTTTCTGAACAGCAAAATATTTTCTCTGATAAACATGGGTTTAATCTTGCATCAACCATTAGCTGTCTGTCATGGTGTCTTTAAGGTTTATTCTGCAAGACTGAAGCAATAATTAGTGTTATTCTATACCTCAAACCTCAATACTAGCATTAAATTAGCATGATGGGAAACTGCCAGTGATGCTGTACAATTTGCACTATTTTTAACTTTTAAATCAAGTTCTTATTATACAGTAAATAAAACAAAGCGACTTGTCAAACATTTGGTGCTTTCTGTATTATTTTGAGTCAACTGCTTTCAACAGTAAAAGCTGTACAAAAGGATATTTGGACAGCTTCATTTTTACAGCGTTCTCCAAAAACTTTCATATCCTTAGGACTTGATCACTAAGGATATCAAGTCTGGTTTAATTTTAGCAAATTAAACCAGAAATACATTTTCATATGTTATCTATCAAATACAAAGTAGTGCCTGACTGTAAAGCTGAAAGTGAAGGAAACAGGATTGTTAAGATGATTTAAAATCTGAAAAAGGGAGCATAGGTTGCTAAGTAGTTTGTGGATTTTCTTCATGATTCCTGGATTTTCTTCTCAAATGTTCTTAAAAATATGTAGGTTAGAAAGCTGGCAAACCCAGGTGAAATGCTACTTGACAGGTGATTGTCTGGCATTTACAAATCAGCCGATTCAGGAGCTCCATTCATTAATTTTGGCTAAGATGAATTGAATTTGGCTAAACACAGAAAGCACTGACCCACATCCTGTTCTTGTCACCAAGGATACAGAAAATACATTTTCTAGCCCAAAAACAAAAACAGTTGAGCCACAAATATTAGGAAATCATATTCCTGTATTTCAATGAGGCAATGCCTTTTTATGTTTTTGACAGATTCCATCAAGATATTGTTTTCCATTCAAATCTCTAATGTTTAGTATATTAATTGAGCAGATTAAAAAAATGATGAGAAAATTATATTTCCATTCTTATTCTAAAAAAAAAAAATTTTAGTTGCCCACTAGTATTTTCAACTTGATGATTTCAACCCTTGTGGACACCACTGCTTTCTATTGTAGGTCTGGATGGGAGTTTGGGTTTGTTATCCTGCTGGAAGGTGAACCTTCATCCCAGCCTCGGGTCTCTTTCAGCCTCTAACAGGTTTTCTTTTACCTCCATCCATCTAACCAACAACTCTGACCAGCTTCTCTTTCCTGCTGAAATAGAAACATGATGTTTATAACCTTATCCTTGTTGTTTTTTCCATCTTTACGACTTTGTTCAGTAATGTTCTCTAACGACCCTCAGAGGCCTTCACAGAACAGCTGGATTTATGCTTTACAAGCGCAACTGGTTGCGTTGGATTTTATGAAGGGGTATTAAAAACATTGAGGAAAGAAGCACCACATTTTAAAGATTTTTTTTCCAACTTCATATTTATGCACTATTTCGTGTTGGTCTACCTCATAAAATCCCAGTAAGACATATTAAATGTTTATGGGTTGCAGTTTGACAAAACATGGGATGTGAATATTTTTGCAGAGCGCTGCACCACAGCGTTTGTATAAATATAAATGATCTTCTCCAAGATCATTTATATGTGTTATCACTGCGTTGCAGCATGCGTGGATTTTTAAACGGAGCTCCTCTGTTTATTTCCCTGCATTTTTAAAAACCAGCTTAAATACTCTCACCTATGAGCTAGGAAAATAAAAGCAGATAAGAGGGATGTATCCTTTTAATCAACTGATTCCAGCCCCACTGTGTCAACGCCTTTGCTTTGGGTAAACAGTGCTTCAGTAAGTATGGATGCACTGCAGAAGAAGAGCCCTCCCATGAACTGCACATAGTGATGATACTGGCTGACTCTTTTCGGCACTAACGTGAATGTGTGTATCTGAATGCTGCTGCCAGACTCATTAGGACTCACTGGTACGGGATAAATAGAGTGAATGTTTCACACTGAGCAGTCATCAAGAGGCCCAAAAAACACACAGCAGCAAACATCATGCATATGTCTCTTCTCCTCTTTCTTCCACACTTCTTCTTGGCCCCTACCCGACGCTACGCTCTAACTCAGTCTCTTTTTTTTTGTTTGTTTTCCTCATGGCTGGAAGTCTGCTGATTCCTAATCCAGATGCCGATTTTAGATTGTAAAGCCGATGAGTTCACGGATCAGATTTAGTCATCATCTACTGCCTTTTCATACCATGATTTTCTCCTCTTCCCACCCCCTCATCCCAGAAAATAATAATGTTAATGTTTCTAACCGCCTCACCCTTTCCCCATTTCCTAAAAAAAGCTCACCTACATCTTGAACTTGCTGTGCCTTTCGCTGATTCCTTGCTTTAGGTCTCCCCACCACCCTCGGCTGCTCATCCTCCCTGTTTATCACAAATAATATGTGCAGCAGCAGTTGGGAGCTTTGTCGAGGCAAAGCTGGGAACAAAGGTTGGTACAAAGGCTGTCTGAGGCAGAGCTGTTATCTTCTGTTGTCTAATGCGGCTAATTAAGGGCATTGCTGGGAGGAAGGTGCTACTATTCTCATCTAACTCAAGGGTATGCTGTCTCCACAAGTCTGCCAAGCTGACATGGGCTCGTAGAAACGCAAACACAACTACGAAAGGCGTGCACGCACACACACAGCCCTTACACTCGGTCTCCGAAACAATTATCTGCACCCCCACACACACATGACAGTTGTAGGCTTTATTAAATATGCTTCTTAATAGAAGCTGATAAAATGGAGAGTGCTTTAGCTGAAATTAGGCTGAGATGGTATGATATTAGCGCAGGGTTTTCTTTTTTCCAGATGGATTATCAGCATTTAAGAGCAGAACTGATAAGCTTACAGCTGATTTATTCTCATAGATATGAGAATAGGACGGTGGGTAGCCGTCTCAGTGAGTTGAGGCTGGGCAAATCGGCATGAGCGAGAGTCGACAAGGATTTTTTTTCGCTCTGAATTTGCTCAAAAATGAAAGGTGTGTGTTTAAAAAAAACAAAATAACAAAAATTCTCTCTCCTTCTCCAACGGTCCAGCAACTCTCCCCTCATTATCTCTCGCCACTTTCAATCCCACAGTCTGATAACATCAGATAAATGCCACTTGGACAGGGAAGCAGTGAAGGAGAAGTCAGAATGATTGTATTCATACAGATCTATGCAAAGATACAACTCAGTATTCAGGCACAGCAATGAAATGACTTCCTATATGACCTTCTGTTCATACATATTGACTTGTGTCTACAGTTCTGGTCAGAAACTTATGTCCTCTCCACAGAGTGAATGTTATATTGATCCTAGGTTTTATTGATGCACTTGAACTGTACAAGATATATGCATTAAACTGTTTTGGAATCATATTGTGTTTTTTTTCTATTCTAAACAAGGTCCAAAATATTGGTAAAAGCCCAAACATATATTTCCACCACCACCAAAATGTTCAGAGAAGAGAAACTACACACACACACACACACACACACACCCCCACCCACACACTTTGCTACCATTTCTGTTTGGATATTTGACCACTTCTCTTATTATAAACTGTGGAGTTGATTACTTTATTAGGTTTTCTGGGAGAGGGATTTCAGCATAACACAAGGATTGGGAAAGTCAAAGAGTGTAATGTTGATTTATCCGTACCAGAACCAGTTTCAATGTGTGAGTGGAAACATTTTCATGTTGGAGTAATAAGTTGTGTCCAGCTTTCCACTTTCTGATCCAAACTGTCATCCTTATGTGAAAGGAGAAACGAAAAGTCCACATCATGCTTTGTCATTTTCTGTTCAGTCCCCTGCAGTCATTATTTTTTCAAAAAGTTTTGCCATGTCATTAATTCCGTTGTATTTAAACCATTTGAGATTATTCTTGCATTTTGTTCTTCATGCATTTAGATTTTATTCTCTTCAGTTAGTGTTATTCTCCTGCCCCCTTCATTGGAAGTTTCCTTTAGTTTAAGTTCTTCTCCAGCGTTTATTATCCACCTGTCTCCCTCCTGCTTGTTTGCACCATTCCACAGCCATTTTCCAACCTGTGCCTGCACTCTGCCTCAGCTGTTTCCCATCTGCCTCTGATTAGTTCTGGTTTTCATTCTCCACCTCCACTCTTCTTCCTGTATTTAAGCTCCTTCATTTTCATTGTTTGTTACTGGGTCCTTCTGTAACGCTGTAGTTTTGTGTGTTATCCTGTCTGTTTGCTTCCATGTCCCACCGTATCTGCATTTGCTTCTGTAAGTTAATATTTTTACTACATTTCTCCAATTGTCACCAAAGGCTGATTTGCATTTGGGTTCTTTATACTACAAACATGACAGTTTAGGGAGGAATTACTTTTTCCAAATAGGTCCAAGTTGGTTTGAATATCTTTTTTCTTTTAATAGATGAAATCATCATTTGGACACTGCTCTTTCTTTTTACATAGGTTAACGTTGAAATTAAAATTAATTTGATGATCTAAAACACTGAAGTGTAAATTTAAAAAAAGCAATTTTCATGCCGTATTATTTTAGCTCCAAAAACAAAATCCTCAACATTAAAGTTTGATGTACCATCTTTCCCACCTGAAATAAGATGAGCTAAAACAACTAATAAAATGCTAAAAATTACAACAAGATCCACCCTGAGGTTGAGTGTATGCAAACTTCTGACTGGCACTGTGTTTATGCGACTGAAATGGGATCATTTTTTGGCTAGAATATGAAGGAGGAAGGTGTCCTTGTTTTATCCAGAAAGACATGAATTAATCACGGCCCCCTCGAAGAAACAACTTCCTGACTTTGAGAGTTGCTAGTAACGAGATTCTCCTGAGAGACGCAGATGCAGTTTCACTGCTTTGGGTCGACTTTTTGAATATTCCCTTATCCTTTTTTTTTCTTCACGCAGAACTCACTGCCTATTAATGCATGTATCCACAAACACATGAATAAATCTCGTAAGAAGACATACTCGCAGTCATGCATCGATGCACATGTGCATTTGCTCTTCCTCCCTTTCTCCTTCCTGCCAAACACAATCGCACACACACTCACCGCTTCTCCCTGATCTTGCTGTTTTGCATCTCAGCGTTGTCCTTCTCGCCATTCCTTTCCACTTTATCCACTTTTTTTGTTTCCAAACCTTCTCCTCTCTCTTTGTTTGGATAATCCAAAGTTCAGCTCGAGTAGAAAACACTTGGAATCTTTTTCAACAATCTTTAAACTGAAACCTGTCAGGGTCAAACCGTGGTGGTGGTTGTTTTGCGTAGGATTGTTTTATGGGGCTTTAGGGAAGGGGTGTGAGGAGGCACACAAGGTGGTGGAGTGTGTGTCGTTGGAGGGAAACTGTGGCTGACTGAGAGCCCTCCATTTTCCAACATCAGTGGATGAGGGAGAGGATGAGGAGGAGGGGAGGAAGAGCAGCAGTGAACCGGGCTGAGCCGTAAGTCGCTCAGCTCGGCCTGCAAGTGGAGTTCTGCGTCGTCTACGTCGTACTGCAGATCGCAGTCTGGGCAGTAGCCGTGATACTGGACCTTCTCGCTGAAACGGACCCGCTCTCTCTCCCGGTGCTCTCTGCCTGGAGCCTTGGGGCATTTGTTTTTCTCATGCCGGAGAAGCGGCATCGGCCTGGGCAGCGTAGGAACCAGACCCGATTCCTGCATCTCGCTCTCTCCTGAAATGAAGCACGGAGTGGAGGAGAATAAATCCTTGTTTGGTTTCAGCGGGAAAACGCCACCGTTCCTCAACAAAGACCCATTAGCCTTGGATATATTCCCTGATAAGACCAAAGTCGGATGAGGCAGGTTCTTGATGTTGTGTTCCTCCGTTCTCAGCGTGGTGTGTCTCGGCGGTGGCAGCGGCGGGTGTGGCTTCTTGAGCACTGTCAGAACTCCAGGTTGATGGATGGGTACCGGGCTCATGGGCACCTGCGTCTTGAAGATGCAGTCCTCGGGGAAGAGCTTCATTTTCTCCAGGCTGGACGCGGTTGTGGTGGTAGTGGTGGAGCTCGAGCTGGAGTTGAGCGTGTCGGTCTTCGAGCTGTCGGTCAGTCCGTCCTCCTCCAACTGCAGGTCTCCAGTCAGGGTGTCGATGTCGTGAACAACCTGGTGACGAGAAGGTCTATGGGTCAGTTTGGGAGCTCAGGTCACAGGTAGCGAGATTACAAAACTGTTCATACGCCCTGGAACTTTGGGGATTTTGTTTGTGACACTACAGCCACAACCTTCCATGTTTCAAATCAGAATCTTATGCAATAGCCCAACACATGCTATTGCATGATTGCAAAGTGGAAGAAAAATGTTATTTCTGATGTAGCACTAAAGAAATATAACTAGTGTAGGCACTAAGGGTTTCTAGTTAATTTATCTGGCCTAATATGTTATTGATATGCAGAGAGCAAAGCTGTTTGCAACTGCAAAATTTCACAGACTGACATTGGGATGTCGACTGTCACTCAATGTACAGTGCCATGTTTCCTTTTGCATCCACTTTACTAATATGAGCTACTTTGTGTTTGTGTTGGTTGATGGAAAAATCCTGATGCTTTACATTGAAGTTTGTAGTTGTATAGTGACAGAAGGTGAAAAACAGAGAATGAATAGTTTTGCAAGGCCATTTATTTATTTGCATAGCACATGTCAGCAGCAAGCATTTCAACGCCATGTGTGACAATGTGGCCCAGACTGAACACAACCAACAATAAACTCAGAAAATAAAACTTAAGAGATATAGCACTAAATGTAAAATAGGATTTTCTTAATAATTCTTTCTACATAAAATTCAAACAAAGATGTTTAAGGCAAAAAGACAAAATGTGGACAAAGATGTTAAAACACTCTCTAGAGGAGATGAACAGTCTCCAAAAGTGATGTCCTGATGTCCTTAAGAGACGGAACAGATTCCAGCAAAGACCTGAGATTCATCATCCTCCAGTTCATCTACTGTATGCCAAGCTTTTAGCTAAAAGCTGCCTGGAAATCACCTTGATGGAACTAAAATACAGCTTTATGTGTGTGAAACTGTATTGTCATAGCTATTCCTACAGATTCAGCTAGAACAAAAGGTAACACATCTTGCTTTTGTAACAGTCTGTCAGCTAGGTGCTTATCTAAATGCTTATTTGTCTGCTATGTGTAGACACAGCCATGGTCCATCCCTTGAATTTAAGGAGCTTTTTCATGCCTGAATGACTCATAGGTCAGAGCTAAGACGCTTGACAAACAGAAAATTAGACATTCCTCTGAAAAACATCCAGACAAGGCACGGAAAATGAGAGAAAAACAAACCCCAAAGTCCAAAAAAACAGAGCATAAAGTATGAGTTAAGACTTCTTTTTCACTATACGTCAACTGCAAGCAAACACAAGATTCGTTAAATATGCATATAATTTATAGCAAAATCTACTGGACAACTTCTTGAGTTGTGGCTTCAATAATATAAAGCATAAATTCCAATGCAAAATAAAAAAAGGCTATAATTTATATAAGAATAGAACTTGGGAAGAAAACAGAGGGCAAAAAGATATGAAAAATCAATAGGCTGGCAGTCTGTTGCAAAGTCGGCACAGTGAAGAACTGCTTAAGTAACAGAATGAATCTGTTATCTCTGAATGTTATATAATTTATGAATACAGAGAACACTGCGGAAAACAATTAGGAGGAGAGGCAATGAATACAAGTGTATAATAAGGAAAACTGGTTGAAAAATGCAGCAGAAATTTGTATTGGATTTTATCTGGGCCCTTTGGAAATAAGAAATATATATGATACAGAAGATAGAGGACTTTAGTGTGCCATTAAAACTTGCATAGAAATATCAATGATTTCTTTTGGACAAAACTTACAGGCCTACAGATGTTTTTGAGACATGATGATTGATAAATTTATCTATACATTGATCTACACATTCATCCATTACTCACTTTATCTATTTAAAGGTGATGGGGGACTTGAGCTTTAGTAGGTGTTAGTATCTTCTAAAGTCCACCCAAAATATTTCTTCTCATATTAAATTGTTTATTTTCCATTTTTAGAGCTGTTTTGCTTTGATACACACAACTAAATATTTGAATAATCACTGCCTGACTTTGTAAGAACTAGAAAGAAAAGAACGTCAGCACCAAATGTCTACAGAGCCTTTCAACAGGATTTATGCTCCTGTTGAACGTTTTTGACATTTTGTCCCCTGACATTTATACATTTCTATGTATTTCACAGGGATTTCTCTTCACACAACACACACTAGCACATACACATAAAGTGGAAGGTAAAGGGTAGATGGTTTTCCTTACCAAAAAAAAAAAAAAACAACTGAAAAGCATGTTATGCATTTATATTTTGCACCTTTTACACAAATACCTCAAAATATGTAAAGCATAAATCACTTAATTATTCTATTCAATTCAAAAGTAGGATTTATCAGCACTGCTAATCGGCCTCATTTTCTTTTGCTGCTTCACGTTAAATCTATCTCTGGTATTGTTTGAGCTTTTGCTCCAAGTTGCAAAACAATACCTTGTTGGCAGGGTTAAACAACTTTTCAAAAGTATAAAAACAAGAGCAAAAGTCCTTCCAACTGCCCAGCATCCAAAACCAGAGGGGATAATTATCCCAGCATGCAATACCTCAACCCCATAACTTATGAACAATAGCAGGGGTCCCCAACTCCAGTCCTCATTGGTTATCCCACCCTGCAACTTTTAGATGCATCTCGGTGGAAACGCACCTGGGATCAAATAAACTGCTCATTACCAGCCTATTGCAGAGCTGATTGGATGCTGGTGGGGGAATTCGGACATTTTGGAGCAGAGACGCATCTAAACATTGCAGGATGGTAGCCCTTGAGGACTGGACTATAGTCTCCAAAAATAACAAGTCAGAACTAAGGTAACAAAGTTATTCCAACATGCTGCCATCATGAGTGGTACAATTAGAGCCCACTTGATTATGATTAATATTAGGATAAACATCGCTGTTCTGTAAAAGCCTCAGAAGTTTATTAAGCAACAAAGAACTGGATAAAAACAGTATGACAAAGCAACATGTGGCAAAAAACTAACACTGGATAATGTCCTGAACACAGCATTCCCATGGTGAAACATGGTGATGTTTTTCTTCAGCAGGGAAAGGAAACCTGGTATAAGCTGATAAGACAATGGATTAAGTTAAATATAGGGAAAACCTTCATAAAAGCCCACAAAAGGCTGAAAAATTAGAAAATAGGAGGCATAAACTGAGACAATGCTGCCAACAACTAAACTCTCCCTCTCCTGCTGCTAACTTTTTTAACATAGAAAGTTCTCCTACATCACTTCTGCTTTTCTTTGTGTGTATCTGCTGTGTCTTCTCAATCCCCCAATTGGATTTGACTGCTTGTAGTGAGCCAGGTTCTGGTCCTGCTGAAGGTTTCCTCCTGTTAAAGCGGAGTTTTTCCTCTCTACTGTTCCTACGTGCATCCTCAGAATGAGGGATTGCTTGGATTGCTAGGATGTACCTATGAATAAATTTAAGCAATTTGTTTTTGTGAACTGCCTTGAGCTGTAAATAGGCACTATTTAAATGAACTGAACTGAATAGAGTGAAAAAGAGTAAACTGTCCCAAAAGTTCACCTCCCAGCAGACCACAAAGACCAAAAAAATAATTGGCTGCACTGGATTTTATGAAGGAACGTCCACTTATAAAAGTATGCCACTCTTCAGGTTTGGTTTTTATAAGTAATTTTTTCAAATCATGCAATTCTTTTACTTTTACATTGCAGTTACGCCCTGCTTAGTGTTAAAGTTTGCGGTTGCAAAATGACAAAATATTTAAATTAAAATTGAATACTTTTATAGTTTCACAACTTCAATCCCTTGAAATGAACAAAAAACATATGGATTTTCCTTCAAAACATGTACTTATTGCTATGTTGTGAAGAATAGAATAGAGTATTTATTGACCTATGGGGTTTAAATTCTTGTCTAGATTTGCTAACGGTGGTCAAAAGAGAAACAGAGAGACAAGGAACGACGTAGAGAGAAGAAAATAATAAAACGAGTGGAGAGAGCTTAACTCTTCATGCAGTCTTTAAGTGGATAATTTGTTGGGACACACACAAGAGGTAATACCAGTATCCCAGTGTGCAGCCCCCGTTGTAGGCCAGGCAGCCTGGGTTGCTGTGCCAAGCATCCGAGCAGGGTCCTTCCTCAGAGCCAGACTTAGCTCCAGCCCTGTCTGCGAGTTCTAACAGATAAACGCATTTCAAACGGATTGTGCCCCAAACACTGGCTTTGATAGTAACATCCCCTCCAGCCCTGTGTTTAATGTGTGAGCGGTGTCAGAATAACTGATCCTCTATACAATTTCCTGCAAGGAAGAAGAAAAAAAAAGTCATAATAAAAGAAACAAGAAAGGGAAAATAAAAGGGCACATCAGCAAAGATTACAATAGACAGATTACAATGCCCTCCTGTTGTCATTTAACTCTGATGCCTGCTGTGATAGATTGTAAACTGCTGAAAAGGACAAAAGAAGTTTTATTAATCTCAAACTGTGATAAGGAGAGAAAAAAGAAACAGAAAAGAAGAGGGAGAAGGAGAAAAAGGATGCAGGGAGGCAGATGCTGTGGAGTAGCCATCCATAATGCAGGAAGCAGAGGCTGTATGCAATAAGATTTCATTAGAATGACAGCTTGTCATGTTAAGGTGAAAGGTTTGGGACAAATGCTTGGTGTGTACCCACTACTGCTGGAATGCAAACATAAGACCAACAACGACTGCAGTTTGATTACAACCAAGGTTGCAGCCCACGATTCTATGACTGGAATCAGAAGAACTGATTTGATACCAGAAAACAAGTCACAGAGGGACTCAGTGAGAATATCCTGCAGTATAAATATTTAAAATTCAAATTAAATATAAAGTATAAACCCAAAGCCTTATGTGTGAGTCCCTATTAGCAACTCTATCTCTTCATCCCTAAGCCTTTAATGCAGATAGTTGACAGGGGTGCCACCAAGGAAGCCACACAATCATATACGCACATTTTTTATTCATATAATGTTAAAATAGGAGAGTGTATGTGTCAATGGGTTAAAAAAATTTATTGTTAAGACCAAATTTTGAGCATTGTGTCCAATTTATATAGCTTATAAAGCTTCAACAGATTAGAAAGACTTACATAAGAGGTTTTAAAAACAGTAATCAAAATATTTTTCTAGCCTTTTAAGGAGAAAAAAGTAAAAGTATTACTATACTTTAATAATAAACTATAGTAAATAATACTTTACTATTATTTTCACATTTCAAACTGGCTCTAGCATGTCATCTCAGCATGATTAAAAATGAAATCCTCCCAGAGATTTCCAAAAACCTGAGAACATTTCCAGATCCAGAATATCCCAATAAAAACAGAAACTGACGACTCAAAATAATAGAAAAGCTGTTTTTGTGACACTGTCAGTTGGCTCTAAGTCAGAACAGTCCCTCCCTTATTCACTGAAGCATCTCCTAGGTGGGTGCAAGTTCATGTCCTGTACCAAACAGTTTCATACCCAAAAAAGTTTGGAAGGAAACAAGCAAAAGTATAAATTAGCACAAAAAAATGACAGGTACTAACCGAGGCCATGCCATCTGCTGCAGCAGCCTGAATATATATAATTTTTTGAAATAAAGCCACATATTTAGATTTTACAATGAAATTGCCTCTTGTGCCTTTATGTTTGCTATAACTTAACCTTTAAACACCTAACCGAGGAATAGCTAATTTTGGGTCTCCTTCCCACAGTAACAACTTCCACACTGAAAAGTGTTACTCTCACCACTGATCTGAAAAGGAAAATATTTTGGAGTTTCACCAGTGGATTTCTCTATCTCTAATTTACTCTCACTAAAGTCACACACATCAGACTTTTCCTTGCAGTTGCAGACATGAATTGCCAGTTTTCTTGAACTTTTTACCTTTTTGATAAAGGTTGCAGTTTTGAATCCTATAGAAAAGGAAGGGGACACAACTCACTCCTGTTCTGCAACTTTTAGGGTGTTTTCACCAGAGATGTTTTAGTTTAAAACAAACTGATTGTTTTCCCCTTTGGTTTGTTTTGTTTATATAGCTGTGAACACAGGGCGCAAACCAAAACAACTGTATTGAGACCACTTGGAAGAGGTGTTCTCGCTGCGGTTCAAAACAAACTCACTTTGTTTATGGTTTGAATGTGATCCAACGTCGATCAAGGGCAGCCACCAGGTGTTCGCTGCAACGAGGGCTGCATGGTTTTATCGGCTCTAATTTCCTTAATATTGGAAGATCAGCGATCAGCCTGTACTTAAATATGAATCTTATCCACCTCTTTGTCTACATCAGCAAATTCAACCCCTGTCCTCTTCTGTTCTCCAGTGAGAGGGGTTTGACTGGCCTACCAGGTCATGTCTGCACATTTGCCAGTAACAATAGTTAACCCACTGTTGCCAACTCAGCGACATTTCAGACAAAAAAATGCTATCGGCCAAAATTGTTTTTTAAAGATTGGTAGATTGATTTTTTAAGATCAGAGAAAATCTGCAAACGGTGAACCTCTGCTCCCTAATCTTTACTTGATCTTTTCCTAAAGTGGGTCCAGGTGTATGCAGTTTGTTGATGGATTTGTAGGCAGAAAATGTGTGTTCAACAAATAAGTAAAAAGTAATTGTATTTTAAAGTCGATGAAGAGAAAATCTCCTGATTTTCTTATTTTTATGTCATTTTTTGAGGGAATGGAGGCTACATATTGCTATCACTCATTCCCAGCTCTGCTTGACCCAACCCACTTGTGTCCCGCTACACCTTTGAAAAACTTTCTGGAGACGCCCTTCAGCTTCAAGAGTTTACATTTTTTTAACAGGGAAGGCAGCGGACACACAGAGTGATTGGTTGAGATTAGTGAAAGATAATTAAAAAAAGACAGCAAGAGACACCTTAAAAGAGATGAAAACGCATTCTGATTACCTAGCAGGAGACAATTCCCAGTGAACAACAGCCTGCATTTAGATGATGAAACGCAATGCAAAAAGTCCCTCTGTGGTTGGACCAACTTGTCCATTAAATATTAATTGTGATTACATTTTCTCACTTTCATCATGGCTTGTGAGTCAGGATGAAGAAGGAGCTGTCCTGTCATTTCGCACCCCTACACCCTCATGTGCCAAATGTCTTTCATGTTGGCCATAATGATCACATGCATTCGTGGGCATGGGGGCGGAGAAGGAGGAGCACAATTCAGGCCACAGTGAAGTGGACATCAGTCTCCCATCTTTTGTAAGACAAAATATCCTAGAGAGCATCCTCAACCTGGAGAGTAAGAAACAATAATACCAAAACACACATCTTCAGCATGAATAAAAATGTACCTCTTTGAGCTCCTTTGCCACATCCTTAAGGTCTCCCAGGATGGTTTCCAAATTCTCCACGATCGTCTTGATCTCCTTTTTCACTTTTACTTTGGAGACTACTCCTTCACCCTCCGCATGTGGTGCCCCTGACATTCTTCACTTCGTGACACTGTTGTCTATTTCGCGAAGGATCTCGGGTCAAATCCTTTGGTGAAGCCACTTTTGCCAGGGCATGTTTTTTTTTTTCTCCCCCTCCTCTCAGTCTCTCTCTCATTCAGTCCTCCGCTCCTCTCCACTTCCCGCTGCTGCTGCCACTACTGCTGCTACATCGCGGCCAGGACGAAGCGAAGTCGCGTCGGGGCAGCATTCTGGGTCTCACACGGGGCATGCGCAATAGAGCGAAACACGAAAAATAACGGCTATCCGAATATCGTAGCGTAGTGTCAGAGAAGCGCGCGGCCACAGGTTTGTGAATCTAAGCGCACCTGCGTCCAACCGAGGCGAAGCACGACGCCACAAAAACATCTTCACCGTCGGTGCGAAAGCCTATTTCGACATTTTTGAGAGAATGTAAGGGTAATAAACGGATAATAAAAACTGCGTTAGCTATGGGAGAGGAAGGAAGAAATAAGTAGGTAGCTGTCCAAACCGTTCCAGTCAGGGTCCGTAATCCTTCAAGCGTCGAAAAAACATTGAAAGTCTCTCTGCCTCCTTCCCAACCAAAATAGTCGGTTCTGGTATTGATGCCAGTGGGTAACGACACCCCAGAGGCACTTTCCTGTGAAGCAACTCCCCGCCAGGTTCATCCTGTTTCCATCTCTGCCTCCTTGGAGAGTCTGAGGAAAGCAGCCAACGTCTCTCTCTTTTTCTCTCTCTCTCTTTCTCTCTGTCTTTCTCTCACTCTCTCTCGTTATCTCGCTTCACTCAAATCGATGCTGACAGTCTTATTATTTTATTTTATTTTTATTGTTTCCCCCTATATTACGTCTTTATTATTATTAATAGAAGAGTTGTCTTCGTTGTAATGGCCAGAAAGCTTAATTACATCCCTATAGCTTATTATTCCCAGAAGTACAACCATCAAAAAGATCCTTCAGCAATCAATTATTTATGTAATAGTTTAAATAAAACTGCCAATTTAAATAAATAACTGTGCCCATGTTTTATCCAGCCAGAAGATCCTGAATTCAAATACCGGTCTGGGGTCTTCATGCACGGAGTCTGCATGTTCGCCCCGGGCACTCCGGCTTAATCCCACCAGGACTGGCACAAGTTTGTATGCTGCGAAATTTGTTCCGATGCAAATTGCAGGCAAAGAAATTCATGAATAAATAAATAATTTTTAAATTATATGAACAAATGTTAAAATTCTAGATTTATGGTCTGTGGTGAACTTGAAGCATTCCTGGTTAAGAGATGCAACTTTATTCGGATATTCGGATAGTTCGAAGCTTGATTTTTTTTGGGCTCCTCCACTTGTACCCTTTCATCTATTTTAGGCACACTACCTCATTTAGTTTCATACTAGGGCATAAGACCTCAGTTTGAATAAGCAGATAAAGTCCAATGAAAGATACTGAGATACTTTTAAATAATTAAAAATATATATTCTTTGAAGTAGAACACAAAGAAACTGGGTGATTTAAAACATTTGAACAGCATTGGATTTCTTACAAAGACAAAAAGATTTGTCCAGTATGGGAACAATAAGCATTGGTGAAGGGCAATGGTAGTTTTCTTATACAATGTGCAAGCAATGTAGTAAAGTAGAATAACAAATGGAGGGCTTTCACTTACCACTGTTAGAGCTATTTTTATGCTGTCTTATTATTTTCTGTATGTTTACATCTACACACTGCTGGGCGCCTCTGCTTGTTCCACAGTCAACAGAGGATGACAAGTGTATTTTGACAAGCTCAGAGTAAAACATGACAAGAACTTGGAGGATTCTGCAGTAGCAAGAACAGGGAACAAGAGCTGTGTGAGGCATAAAAATATATACATGCACTTGAAGCCAATCTTCTCAAATGTGACTTACAAGTTATTGCGATCCTTTTTAGTTGTGATTTTTTTTGCAATAGGATACAATATGTGAAATTATCAACATGATCATAAAAAAACATAGATAGCACCAAGTCATTTTTTTACCCACAAAAACTATAAGCAAAATGGAGAAACATCTTTTGAAAGAGAAAGTATATGTTGATTTATTTATAATGCAGCAATTCAGAACAAATTTATGAAACAACATAAAGTTTAACATATGAGGTTATATTCAATGTAATTTCTTATCGGTTCCAATTCAATTCTGATTACTCTAACTGATTAAAATACAATACAACCATATTCAGATTAAGATTCTGTTCGAATCACTGAAACTTAAGCAACTTTACAAAATACTAAAGTTAAATGCAGACTAATTAGATCATTTAATCCCAAATGTTTTGTGTCTAGTGAAGTCCATCTGACCTTCCTGCAACAGTGGCAACAGTGGGGAGGAACAACTCTTTTTTTTTTTTTTTTTTTTTTTAACAGGATAAAATATTTCCTAAAACCAGACTTAGTATGAAAAGCCATCTAAGTCCTAAGCGACTGGAGTTTAGCGGGATGGGATTAATCCATGATCAAGAAGTTAGTAGCAGTCAGATACTGAAAATTTATTGGATTTTATTCTTCTAATTTATGCTACGTGAATGAACAAGCAGATAAATTTACAGCTGGTTGGTCTAAAGGAGTAAATTGGAAATTGTCAATGCAAAAGAGAAAGGAGATCATAAATAATTGGCAGCCAGTGCATGCCCATCGAACTAGTAAAGAAGCATCCTTCAAAATTACATTTTGATTCTCTTTGAAATACTAAAAATAATGTGATTTATTGAAAGCAACATATAAAAGTTCAATAAAATAATTTTTAATGCTGTTTGGTGCATTGTGAAGCCAGTTATATGTAGAAAAAGCGCTGTAAAAGTTCTGAACATTTTGGAAACTGTGCATTTACATTTTCAATCTTGGAAGTCATACATCTGCTGAAATGTCTATTTCAAGTGCAAAATATAAATATGATTTTAGTAAGAAATTCTGTACTGAAAAAACCCTGATGCCTCTGATTTAATCAGTTAAGTACAAAAGCATTTGTTTATCTAACTGTTACTTCCCTCTATTTTCATTTACTGACTAGTATTTTTATTTGTTTATTTGAAACAGAGTAATAAGAAATGCCAGACTCTGTCTTTTTATATTTATATTTAACATATTTAATTATTTATTTATCTTAATGACATGAATCAAACGGGAGCAATAAAAACAATACACAATCAAACGTTGGTAAGAAATGTAAAATAATTACATTTGTTTAAACCTTAGTGGACGTTATTAATAGTCGTTAGAGTACAAGAAGCACTGTTTTAAGACATTACATCAAACTGTACAGCCTCCACGCGAGTCAAAGCGTCGCTTACGTAGCGTCACCAAATCCAGGTATCTGATTGGTCAGGACTGAGACTCCCCATCTTCATGCGGAAGTTGTAGTTCTCTGTCACTGCTGTCACTTTCTAGCATTCAGTCCTGCCGGTGAAGCATCGGAGACGGTCCGTCCCTGAAACAGAGTCCACAGAAATGTCTTTGTCATTTGAAGGAAGAGTGGTGCTTGTCACTGGCGCTGGAGGAGGTAAAACTGCAGCTCCGTGTGCTCCGTCACTTTAAATAGCTTTTAGAGCTTTAGCTTTATGCTAACTGGCTAAATGTGGCTGACATTTGTTTGGGGAACTCTTTTATAGAAAAGTTACGAAACCGGCTTGTGCACCACGCAGCTATTTTACTATATATTACACGTCCAGTTGTAAATCTGTATATTTTGCTGATTGCTAAAAGTGGCGACGAATCTGCAAAATTACTAGCAGATATAGAAAACCATTGTTATGATTAGCTATAAAACATGTATGTTGCTGTTTTATGTTCTATAAGGCTGATTCATTTGAAAACTCGAGGAGCAAAGTGCAAATAACGCAACTACCTATTATTACTCTGCTGTAAGTGTGTGAAAGGGCACATTGCAGGAAGCAGCACTTGCTGCTGGATTTGGGTATTTTAGTCTGGTGAAAATGTTGCTTAATTTGTTTTTATTTTTCTGTGTTCTGTGTGTTTTATTTTTCTACAGGTCTTGGCAAAGAATATGCACTGGCCTTCGCTTCAAGAGGAGCCTCTGTAGTTGGTAAATAACTAATTACACCTAAACTAATTGCTAGATTTTCAGAATAAAAGCCCTGCAAGCTTTGTACTCTGTTGACATGAATGGAAAAGTTATTACCTAGGTTTTTCATAATTATGTTTAATCAGTTAGTTATATTGCTTATAATCATGTATAAAATCAACATTCTTACAGAGGTTCTGTTATAAAAATCTACTTTTTTCTAGCTTCATATCATGTTATAGTATTATTTCATCATCCAAAGCTCTGTTTCACATGTTTAGTTCTGAAGAAATTATGTGTGTGTGGAGGTACACTTATGTAGATAAGCTATAAGGTATTTGAGATATGAGCACTGCAGTTAATTCAACAGCAGTGATTGGATTTTATATTCACCTGCGATTGTCGGCAAAAATAAATGCTGCCTTTAATTTTGACTTCGAATGCTGCTCTCCTCTCTGACCAAGAATCTCCTTTAGTTTAATTTTCCTTCAGGGTTATCTGTTTTGGAGAACTGCACAATTTGCGCTGTGTTGCTAATCTTTGTCTTCTTTTTTTGCAATAAAGTGAATGACCTTGGGGTAGACACAAAAGGGGGTGGAAGAAGTTCTGCAGCTGCTGATAAGGTGGTGGAGGAGATAAGAGCAAAGGGGGGCAAAGCTGTGGCAAACTATGGTGAGAAACATGGGATTCCCTCTATTAAATGTAGTATGTTGTTTATTTGATAGCAGATAGAAAAACTGTATGACTTATTTTCCAGCTTGTCCCTTTAACTGGTGAATTTGTTAGCAAGTTTCGATAATGATAAAACCCCATATTCTTCTTTGTGCTTCTTTAATGTGAAAATATAGATCTTGCATAGAAAACAAGGCTTCAATGTGTCTTAGTAGTATTTTTTATTAATATCAGATTTGTTGTAGGGTGACTTTCCAACTAACTAAATGCCAGGTTCTTGCTTTTGTAGTCAAAAGAAGAGTAAAGTAAAGCTATTTCTTTTGGTTTTTGTTATATATTTTTGAACTCTGTCTTTTTTCTCTTTGAAATGCAGTCAGAAACAGTGAAGCCGAGATTTAGATCTGAACTAATATAATCAAGTCTTGAAATCCTCTATATTTTCTTTTGTGTATATAGATTCTGTTGAAGATGGAGAGAAACTGATCCAAAGTGCCCTTGATGCCTTTGGAAGAATTGGTTTGTATTTAATTTTGGAAAGCTGCAATCAGTAAATGATTTTTAGTGGTGGATTTTCTAGAATTTATTTTGGTAATATTCTTCTTTTTCAGATGTTGTTGTGAACAATGCTGGGTAAGTCATTCCCCTGTTATAATTATGGAGATCCTTTGGTTTTAGATTGCAGTTATTACAGTAATTAAAGCATGGACCATTATAATAATGTAAAAGTGAATTTTAAGTGTCATTTCCTGCATTGTTATTTTTTTTGCCTTTGTTTACCCAGAATACTTCGTGACCGTTCGTTTGCCAGAACAAGTGATTTGGACTGGGGTAAATAGATTGTTTGGATAAAAAATATTTATATTTTTTTTACCCAAGTCATGAGTCAAGTCACCTGGATACAGATAAAAAAAAATTATTATGCTTTTTGTTATTTCAGACCTTATTCATAGAGTTCACTTAAGAGGGTCGTTCTTGGTAACCAGAGCTGCCTGGAACCACATGAAAAAACAAAACTTTGGCAGGTAAGAATCAAAGCAAGCAGCTGCCACTTGACATTTATACTCAGGCTCAGGAGAGGCACAATTCTGGCTCAAAAAGGTTTGTAACTAGGTAATCTACAGACTCATCTCAAAAATGTAAAAATCTTTAGGTTTTTCACAAATTCATCTGTAAAATGTCTTTATATAGATTTGTTGACATATGTGCATAAAAACAACTGACTGTTTACAAGAAGTGAAAACTGTGGAAACAGAGTTGTAAAGATTTAATTAGTTTGTTGGGATCAGGGAAGTCAAGAAGTCTCAGAGGAAGGACCTATGAGAACGCTCTTTTGTGCACTTGGGATGCAGCAATCTGCCACTAAAAGGAGCTCTACTATAAATATAGTCTTATTTGCTCTACTGTAAAAAGAGAAGAGCAAATAAGAAAAAAATATTTTTTTGGTAGGTTTTGGGGTTTTCTTGTCTTCCTTTTTGGTGATTTATCCAATTTTGAGGAAGAGTAGAAAGTCGTGAACTGATGACACCATCAGTTATTAGCAATAATTGCTTACCAACCTCATTTGCTTTTGCCACTCCTTTTTAAATCTCTACCTGGCTGTGTGGTCAGAAAGCCGGGTGGAAAGACGTTGGAAGTCTGGGTTATGATGTAGCAACTATCTCAAAGTAAAGAAGTAAGAGCAAAATCCTAAAAGCTTCACAACATCCAAATTGTCCAAACGTGCAAAGCCTCAACCAAAAAATTCTGAACAAAAGTCTACAAAAAAACCAAACAAATCAGACCAAACTTAACAGAGCTACTTGAACATGCTATTACCATGAGTGGAATATTTCTAGAGTTGATTATATATGTTGTTTTATATGACCGGAAAAGTACTTCGTATTGATTTGTGTGTTTTTTTAATACACCATGCCTTTTATGTTGCAATAAATGCATCTTAGTTAGGCATCTAGTTATGTTGTGTGTTATGGGCTTTTCTTTTATAAGACATTTTGAATTCCCTTACACAACTAATGGCCACTGAACAGTAATAAATGTTAATTACACCTGCGCTGATGTATAGAAATGCATCTAGAAGTGACAGGTCTATTTAGATGCCGCTGTTTTGGATTATAATTAGCGGAGGATGGTCGTTAGCCTAAAGTAGGAGGCAGTTGCCCTTCATGGGTTCACAGAAGCTGCTTGAATTGAAATATTACATTTTAAACACTGACTTAACTTTTTTGCTGAAACTTTCTTTGCACTGCAGCATGCCGCTGTTGACCAAGTCTAGCAGAAAGCAGTTGAAAGTAGTTGTACGTGTTTTAAATCAATACCTTGACAAATGCTATTATGGTGTTTTTCTTAATAGAGACAGAAATCATTTTAAATTTTCTTTTGTTTGACTATATGTTTTCCATTTCTCATGTTCAGGCCTGAAATTCAATCTTTGTGTGCAGCCACCCTAAGTAAAGAATTTATGGTGCACTTGAAAGAAAAGTCATATAGAGGAGACATAAAAAGAAAAGGCGAAATGTCAGTCACCTGACTCTCCAGTTCTGTCTCTGATGGCGTGGAGAAATACTGTCACTGAACAGCTTTATCCTCTCTACCAGCTATCTGATGCAGCATTTTCTCAGTGTTGCTCTGTAAATGCCAAAAGATTTGTGCTCCATGTCCTTTGTGCATAATAGCTATTGATGTGAAAAGCATTTTGTCATTGCCAGTCCCTTGGAGATTGTATTGTTGTAGACTGAATGCTATGGATCACTACTTGTTTTATAAGCACTGAGGTTTTGCAGATGTCTCCTGCAGTTAATGTGGCATTGATGCTTAACCTTTTTACTTCTTCTCGACTGAGTTGAACCGCCTGAACGAGACTGTGCGCACAAGAAATATCTTGTGGGTTTGATGTATAAACATCCCTGAGCTCCTAAATATGGATTGGATACTCTCACGGTTGCTGAAGAGAACATATTCGTTATTTGCAGTGTCTAGGCGCTTAAAGATGCTCGGCATGCATGGAAAGTGTCTTTCCTGTGAGATTGTGTGTGGGTTGTTGCTGTCTCCTGCTCCTGCACAGCGATTCCTGTCAAAGTGCTTTAACTCGGCCTTGTTTTCTGTGACCAGAATCATCATGACTGCGTCAGCTGCGGGCATTTATGGTAACTTCGGCCAGGCCAACTACAGCGCTGCCAAGTTAGGCCTGCTGGGGCTGGCTAACACTTTGGCCATCGAGGGACGCAAGTACAACATCCACTGCAACACAATCGCTCCCGTGGCGGGGTCCCGCCTCACGGAGAGCGTCATGCCGCCAGGTAATCAGAGATGGCATCGCTGCCTTGAATTGGTCTACATAAGGAAAATAGATGTAAACCTTTTCTTTTTTTTTTGAAAATGTTGGCATGTGCCAACAAAATGCTTATTTTGTTTATATCTTCTGACTGTTTTCTTTACTAAAAGAAAACATTTGCTAAAGACAACTGCAAAAAGTTACCAAACTAAATATGTGACCTTTCCTTTTTTTCCCCAGAGTTTTCACTCTAAGTCGTTGTTTTTTATTTTTAAGCAGATAAGAGGTATGGTGGCAAAACCTTAAACTGCTGCTGCACATGTTACTCAGCAGACTGTTGCTAGGTAACGATAGAGCTACCTAGCAACCAAAGAGTGAGTGAGTTAGTTGATGCCACCAACCTTGATTAGCTGACGGTGAGCTGTTGAGTGGCTAAAGCCTTTCCTCTGCCAACATCTCCCAGAATGCTGTGCGGTTAGGAAGGAGTTCAGGAAATTCATTAAGCATTAGATCAAAAATATAATCTATTGATATTGATCATTTTCCTCGCGACATACAGCTCTGGAGAAAATTCAGAGACCACTGCAAAATAATCAGCTTCTCTGATCATTTTGCTTTTTATATGTATATGTTTGAGTGAAATTAACATTGTTCTTTTATTATATGAACTACTGACAACATGTCTCTGAAATTCCAAGCAAAATTTTAGTATTTACTTGCAGAAAACGAGAAATGGTCAAAATAATGAAAAAAATGCAGCACTTTCAAACCTCAAATAATGCAAAGAAATGCATTCATATTCATTTAGGAACAACAATACAAATGTTTTAACTCAGGAAGAGTTCAGAAATCAATATCTGGTGGAATAACCAAGAGGTTTTCAATGGGGTTCACTGAAGTGGGCTTTTTTCCAGAGCTGTGTGTCGTTATTAATTTATTGTCCAATCTTAGGTTTTTGTAATGTCTACTTCACAGAAATGATGATAAGGCATTGGTTATCCAGCTTAGCTCGGAACAGTTTTTATAGTATGCCTCAATAAGCATAAATCATTAAAAGTTAATTTATTTTATTTAGTCAAGAAAGTATATTGTGCATATATTCGATTCAGAAAAAGCAATACATTCCTCTTTTTTTTTCGCAGCTTTGATAATTATGACTTACTGCTCAGGAAAATTATTACATAAGACCAACATAAGATTAAATTAAAATATGCCTTGTGCGCCCTTTCCTACCACATTTCTTTTTTCCACTTAATTTTCCATTTGTTTGCTTAGTGCTCAGATGCAGCTTCTATATAGAAATGGCTTTTTGTGCCGCACCCTATGTGTCAGTGGTCTCAAACTCCAGTCCTCAAGGGCCGGCGTCCTGCAACTTTTAGGCGTCTTTCTGTCTCAGCACACCTGGCTCCAATATTAGTTAATCAGCAGAGATCTGCAGAGTTTGACTGCAAGCTAATGAGGCAGTTTAGCCATTGAATTTAAGTATGCATGACAAGGGGAACATCTAACAGTTGCAGGACACTGATCCTCTAGGAATGCAGTTTGAGGCCACTGGTCTATACATTGTCTGCATTAAAAATCCTTATATGTTGCTTTTTTTGGTCTGATTTCATGAAAAACAGAGGTTTGGGTTACCTTTAGCTGAAAGCCATAATAAAACTGAATTACTGAAATAAATGTATTTTTCAATCATATCCAACTTTCTGAAATGCAATTTACGTGCCGCCTAGTAAAACTACCCCAAAAAGGAGTTATTTAAACAGTCACTGAGTTAAAAATAAGATTCTGTGCTTGTTTTTTAGCATCATAAAGACCAGGACGACGGTGTTTGTAAAGGCTTTTGGTCCATGGACATGCTCTGTGACTACAGCTCTGTTGACGCGGGGAATAAACAGGAATGGTTTTGTTGTCATGCCGTGCTTGTCTGCAGTAGCATCTGTCACGCTGTGCTGTGCCAACTGTCTCAGGATGGCCTCACCTTGCTAAATGACTTGGTTCCATATGTTCGTGCTCACTGACTCAGACTTTTCTGAAAGACAAAGAACAGAACTCACCCTGGTGCAAACGTGGTGAACGCAGCGAGGCAGAAATCTTCCTCTCTTATCACCAGGGTGCAGATATTTTAAGCACACGTGCTGCATGGTGTCTGAAGGTAAATATTTCATAGTTGATGAAGGGTATTAAAAGAGTTTGCTATAACGGGCTTCTAACTCCTGCATGAGTCGATTTTTAATGAAAACTTATTTCCTCTATTTTTGCAGCTTATTCTGTTTATTTCTACTACTAAAAATTTGAACTTTAAAATAGAATTGTGATGCATTCAGATATAAACATACTATAAAAACCTACTTTAGATATCTGGTAACTACCAAGAGTAATCGCATAAGGAGATGGTATAGTGCATATAAAGATTAAAATGTATAGATGGAGCGTCCGTCCCTCCATCCATCGATCCATCTCTCCATCTATTCTTCCATCTCTCCATCTATCATCCATCTATTTATTCATCCTTTCATTCCCATCCATCCATCCATCCATCCATCCATCCATCCATCCATCCATCCATCCATCCATCCATCCACCCATCTCTCTATCTGTGGTTTATGCAGTGTGTAGTGCTAGTAGAGGAATCCTGGACCATAAATCTGCTCCGTATTAAATGTTTGTGTTTTGTGTCTTTAGACCTTGTGGCGTCTCTGAAGCCTGAGTACGTCGCCCCTCTGGTTCTCTGGCTCTGTCATGAACATTGCCAAGAAAACGGAGGACTGTTCGAGGTAAGATAACTTCTGTATAGTGACAGCCTTCAAAAGATAATTTTTCTTCTTTGATCTGAGTGTGTGATGGCTTAGTCTCATGTCTCCTCTTCTTGCAGGCTGGCGCAGGCTGGATTGGAAAATGTGAGTTCTGTGTAGTTTTCCTGAAGAGATGTCTGCATGTGTTTGTAATATCCATTAGCTCCAGGCTCCTTTGTAATGTATGCGTTGGATTTTTACCGGGCAGTGACCTCCTTCTCCTCGTTTGTGTGTATCTGTGTGTCCAGTACGCTGGGAGCGAACTGAGGGCCGGATTGTGAGGCAGAAGAACAAACCAATGACTCCTGAGGGGGTCCGGGACCAGTGGGACGCGATCTGCGATTTTGAAAATGCCACCAAGCCAGCTAATGTACAAGGTCAGTGATACCTGAGGCCAATTATATGCTCCATGCTGCAATATTTTTTTTATATGCATCTAAACTGTACTGTGAAGAAGCATTTCCCCTTTATAAATTGTTTTTGTTCTTTCAGATCATTAAACTAATTTTAAAGGTGACCCATTAAACTGGTAATTACAGCTAATGGGCTTCAACAAAAAGCAAGAAGTACTGTTAAAGGTCTGGCAAAGACAGGCAGGAAGTCAAGGTGAAAGCAATGTTCAATCTGAACAAGAGCAATTTTCCTGGAAAGGTCTGATGGAAACAGAGAGGTTGTCCAACGCTGATTATTATTTCTCTCCGCCTCCTCCAGCCGTCTCTGTTCTCTCAGATGTTAAGTTGGGGGCTGCTGGAGGTAGACGTTAAGCGAACGGGGGTGGTTTTCCCACAGGGTGCGAGCGGCTCTCATTAGCATGGCTTTGTTGTGCCTCCTCATTTGTAGCTTAATGTGAAGACTTGTTGCTGCCCGTGTTCGGTAACCACTCGCCACTGATTGATGGTAATGAGCGGCTTTAGTCTTCCCTCAGACTCGGTTCTCTGGGATTGCCTTGTTGTGTTCATGTTGTCTGTGTATGCAAAGGTATTTAAATCTTTAGACTCCACATAAAGAAGGAACTAGTAAGTATAACAGTAAGAGATTTTTAGGTTCTTTTTTCAAGCTACGTCTACACTGGTATTTTTAATTAAACTGCTTGTATGTTTTCTTGATCTTAAATTAAAATAAACACTATTTTAAAATGTTAAGTTGGTTATTCATTCATGTTGCTGATATAAAATTATTATTTAAATTGTGTATGGAGTTTGATCTTAAGTTTTAAATTATATTTTATGCTTGTTCTACAAGTTTTTAAAAAACTTTTTTAAAGTACAAAAAAATTCTATACAGGAAAATGTTCCATATAATTTTTGCTAACGGTATTTTTCTTGTAATCAGAGTTGCAGCTTTATTACATTCATCACTACTGAATGTCAAAGTTTCTTTAATGATTTAGTGATTGAGTCTAGTGGTTGCTTCAACATATAAAAAATCAGCTTGGTTGGTTTAAAATCTATTCATTTTATGGTTCTCATAAAAAAAACATCAGTAAGTTGTTTTGTTTCTTGTGAACCTCTGCAAAATGTGATTTCAGTTACGGTGATTTTTAGACAAGATTAATTAAATTCAAAAATATTTTCTTTGTCCTGAAGAAAAATTAAACGTTTCAGTAACTCATATCATCCAAGAATCTTCAAGGTGATGTTTTTGGAAATGCTGCATGGATCTCCAGTAGCAGTCAGTCTTGCTGCCTGAAGAGGCTTCTGACTGAAGAGAGTGTTACTGAAATGCCATGAAATGCTAAAAACTCAATTTCTGGGCAGTATAGGCAATTTTCCACAGTAATGCATCCTAATATACACCATCAGCTGTTAGCAAACAAGTTCAGGTATATTTTGAGTCCTTAAGGTGCTAATCAGTAAAAAAAAAGTAAAAGCAAAAATATTTCAGCTGCACAGAATCCAAAACCAGAGGAAAAAATTGTTAAAAAAAATTAACTCCTCAATCAAACAATGAATAAAAGTCCACAGAAAGAACAAATCATAACTGAAGTGATATAGCTAGTCCAACATGATGGACTGGATGCATACCTTTTATTTTTAATTTGAAGAATTACCACATTAAGTAATACTAGACAAACTTAGGAGCAAGTTTTAATGAAGCATGTGGCATTTATGCTTATTAATTGATGGTAAGAGCTAATTGAGAAGATTAGCATCACTCTCTGCTCTTTTCTCTGCTTGGGAAATATACATCTTACCAGATTTGTTTTTTCAGTTTTTGCGACGTACATAGAATAGTTGTGCATTGTTAGCCGAAGGTTAGATCATATTAAAGTGCAAGAAGATAAAGGCTCAGAGTTTCTTCTCCTGTTAAGTATTTTTCTTCCTTTCTGGTCTTTTTGCAGAGTCTCTGCATTCAGTTGTGAGTGTGCTGTCTCAAGTGGAGTCAGATGGAGAAGTTGGTGCAAATCCAGCAGCAGCTGCCGCCTCCGGAGCAACAGGATCAGGGTTTAATCCTGTAAGTTAAGATGCAATTTCTGTTCTGTTTTTCTTCAACACTGTGCTAAAGATTGCTGAATTTATTTTCATCATACTTCCCTCTTTAACCCTGTTGTAAACATTTGTGCACGCTGTTGTCGGGTTATGAATAATGTTTGGATTCAGCAAGCTGTGAAGTTTATGGTGGGCTTATTTTAGGGAAGTTGAAAGCCTCAGATGCCTCAGACTACAACTAATATTCAAGTTTAATACAAACAATTAGGTAATGCCAGTCATTTTAAAGTGGAAGTAAAAACTATTACAGGAAGATTTTTTTCCCCTTTGGAGTTGCACTATGACTGACATTTGGTTAATTTTCAGTTGAGTTTCATCATATTTAACATTCTGAATATGCAGAACCTAATTTTATTTATTTTTAATCATTTTATTTTTACCCATATACATAAGTAAAACCTAGATTTTTTTTTGTAGGATGTTAAACAAGTGAAACATTTTTTTTAGTAAAAAGTAAGTATATAACTAGGTAAAGATAATTGTAAATAAGTTGCTAGATTGACACAAATGATGAGACGATGAGCGGACAAGAAAACCTAAATAAAAACATTGTTGATTAGAAAATGCATCCTTCAATCCCAGAGAGAATCTTTGACTTTTTATTGTAAGTTCAAACAAATAAATGAATTGTGTAAACGTATCAGAATAAAAAACTGAGAAGTCGAATGGGATTCTGAGCCATATCTGATCCAGGCAGACAGTCAGGTTTTTGTTAACAAAGACATTGTTTGCTTCCTGCAGGTGAATCCATACAACAGGAAATGTATTTCAGTTTGGCAGCAGGGAACATGAGAAACCTTCTTGTTTGCGTATTTAGAATAGTGGATGATTGACTTTCATTTATTTTTGTTTGTTACTGTCAATACTGAGTCAATTGAAGGCGACATGGAAATCATCAGAACAGAGTTTGAACCCACAGTCAAGGTGCCTACATATGTTTGAAGAAACTGGAAAAAACATGGAAATTGCTTTTGTGATTTTCAACTTTTGATTAAGACAAGAAAGATATGTGGAAAATTGTTTTGGAAATTGCTGTTTCCTAAAAGTTAAAAATCCAAATTTCCAAAAATAACTTCTGACTTTTTTTTTTCTTGAAATTATTTTAAATTGAAAATCTTCTTTTATGATTTGCCACATCAGATATTGGCTTCAATACTTTAACTCTCAGTGGTTTTGATTTTCTGTTTCTGGTTGGAAACACAAAAACACCCAATTAAAAAAATATTTTTTAACCAGTATACATCCATATATCAGGGTTTTGAACTGGACCTATGATTCATAAATAAAAAAAATATCAAAAGAAGTTTTGAAATAACTTTTGTTTTCAGGTTTATCCATCCATACTCTCTATAGTATTACAATTGTACAATTATTTCAATATTTCATATTTACTTCATTAGTCAAAGTATAATTTAGACCGCCAGACGTAATTCAAAAGTCAAAAACATAAAGTATGCTCCTTCATTTTTGCTCTGCTTGTTTCATTGTTCAGGCACCCATGGTGACCTCTGCTTGCATTTTGTTTCTTCTTCTGTTGGCTGCACTTATGAGGAGCTTTAGGGTTTTACCCTGTGGCTTGTGGGTGTGACAACAAAGGACATAATGACTTCTGAAAGTATGCGGCTGTAAGCTCTCCGGCTCTTTCAGACGTTGCATCTCATGACTCTGCAATAAACCCACACAACATAAAGTCAGGGGCGATAATTCCCTCTTTAGCAAAGCTCCTGCAACATGCATACTGCAGGAAGGTTGATATCCCCCATAAATCTGAAAAGTCGACACACCAGACAAGCGACTGCTCAGATTAGCTTTTTAAAAAGTTGACTGCGGACAGCAGAGTATCTCCCCTCAGTAGGTGTTTGTTCATGTTTCTGTGTTCCCACTCACTGAACTGCAGACGCTGAATCTGTGACAGCTCACAGATTCAGCAGAGTTTCTTAAATAAAAGATTAGCACCACAGTAAAATCACACCAAGTGCAATGATTATCCACAAGGACAGCAGCTGCTTTGCACTCGTAGCATGCAATAGTCGCATTCAAAGTTAAAATAACTGCATTAGGATTATCCTCTCCAATGTAGTTTAGTTTACTAGAAATCAGAATAATATATGTGATGAAAAAATTGAAATCTTTGGGTTCAGTGCAGCATGAAGACTGCAGAATTGTTCATTGGAACTATAACAGAGGCTAAACAGGGTGCGTTTTTTTAAATAAATAAAAAAAAACAGATCTTTTTTGAAATCCTGTGGTGGATGAGCAGCCCTCGCCGTGCTCATTTAAAGATTTTATAGTATTGTTCCTAAAATGTTTCTATCTCTCTCTGGTATCTCTGTCCTCCTCACTTTGTTCACTTCATTAGACTGCATGCATGCGTGTGTGTGACAGTGTGTGCAGCTCCGCTAGTTGCATTTGCATTCTTGTCCTTGCTGTGCAACGCATTGCTTAAGTTACACCAAGCTGTGCTGCCGCTGTGCTTGTGTTTATTTTATGACATGCTCCTCTCCTAGTGCACAACTATCTTACCAGCACTAAATGGTTTTATGTGTTTAGGTGTTTGAAGTTGGATTTTAGGGCAGTAAAAAGGTTAGACCGTTTCAGAGAGGCCGCATTATAATTACAGACTAGTTTCCGGTTCAGATAACTCTGTTGTATTATTCAGAATTGTTTCTGTGCTGCTTTCACAACATGGCATGTAAAATATCACAGATGCTTTTCTGTTTAATGCTGTTATGTAAAAGAGATGCTACAAACTCTCTGGATGAATCTCTTCTCAACTAAAATAATTAAACATACTTCTCAGGTTGAATGCAGATGTTGATACTTGTAAACGGTGCTGCTATCTTGAAAAAGAGATCTTTATCTGGTTAAATAAAGGCTATTTATTATTAGAACTAAGAAAGTGTGGTAACGTCATTATATTTAGACACCACTAAATTTCAGTATTCGAACTTATTTAACGTTGGTCTACAGTTAAAATATTGCCTGAGGTTTTTCAACTGGTTTAGGGTCATTTTGATGTGCTGAATCCAAAAATCACATTGTTTTTGCTCAATCAGGTCAACTTTCTGAACTATGGATGCAACATGAGTATTAAAATGCATGACTTGTTCTCACATATGGATTGATTTCCTGAGAATCTGGGATCAATGAGCGAAGAGCAGCGGGAGAGATTCAACCAGGAGGGAAAGGAAAAGGAGAATTTTGCACAATGAAGATGTAATGTTCAGCTTACATTTACTAAAATTTATCAATGTTTATTATTCAATTTACAGAAATCCAATTAATTAATACAAATGTTTTTCTCCTAAAACTTATTCTGGATAAGAAACATTAACAGGAATTGACTGACAATGTCACAAAAATCAAATTTTTCTAAATCAAATTAGAATAAAAAGTTGATCTGATTGAGAATATTGGATGTCATTTTTGGATTCAGCAATGCAAAAAAAATAAAAATAAGTTCCCAAAAATATTTTTTTGTAACAACATGGTTGCACAGATTTTTATTTGAGGATATGAGAGTAAATGGGGCCACATTGTTTAGATTTTTGAATTCTTTCCCCTCCACTTAACACAATTACACATCATTATTCTGTTCGGTTGCATAAAATTTCAGTAAAATTTACTGAAGTTTTGAGCTTAATGCAGACATGTCAAAACTTTTTGCCAGGTGGGCTTTGTGGTAAAAGTTTGTATCATTTTATTCACAAAATACAGTGATAAACTCTAAGTCCATATCTGCAGTGGTGTAATGTGACAAAATATGAGTGAATACTTTTATAAGGAACTGTAATAATCCAAACAGTCACACAGAAGAGAATATCAGTAGTTGTATAAGTTCAAATTGATGCAGGGAATATAAAAATGGAAGAATCATGTAGAGAAAATAACCTTTATGTAACTAGATTTTTAGAAATCAGCTTGCTACGTAGTGAAATATTATTTCACAATATTTGCAGTTTTGAACAAAACATTGAGACCCCTTTAAAAAAAAAACTGCATAATGTTCATTTGAATGTGATTTTTGATTGTGATTTTTTTCTTCTTCTTCCCCCGATATTCTCAAGAGGCAGTGGGATTAATCTCTGTGTGAACACATGAAAGCATATAAATGAAATCAAAAAGGAGTGTGGGAACAGTTCTGAAAGAACGCCATTCCCAACATCTGCATTTTAATGCAGTTTTAATTAAAAGCCATCCTCCAGAGGCCAGGCTTTATGGTGATTTCTGACCAACTGAGAGGTGATATTATGCAGAGGGAATCGCACCACTCTGCCAAGCAGGATTGTTTTAATCTGAGGCTCTGCGGTCATTAATATGACAAATCAGCTGCAGCAGGAGAGCCGGGACTCTAATGTTACCACAGAGGTGTGATCATGCTATACGTTTCCCACATTTAATAACTCTGATTGATATGAATGAGCCGCTGCAGTCCCTTTCCAACTCTGCTTAATTCATTCTCTTCCTAAAGTTGATGTTGCTGTATTTTAGGTTTTAGCACACTCTGTGGTGTTGGACATTAAGCATTCAATTAGCACTGTAACATGAGCCTGAGGGCCGTCGAGTTTTTGTCTGGAGGAGACAGAGATGTGGGAGTCATATCAATTAAATACATACTTTTTAATTAAACATAAAAATTGTTAACTTGATTCCATTATTCATAATTTCTTATTCAGAAATTAGCTCCTGGGTGAGATTTTATTTAGCTTCTCTTTGTTCCACCCTACTATAAACAAGGATCGGGCAAAAGATTAAAACCACTTTCTGGAGCAAAATAAAGAATCGGCACAACATTTTCCCTAAATTGAGATAGTTAGCTCCTATCCTCAACACTGTTTTCTCTTGGCTCAATTTTCAATGCGGCATCTATAGCTGGACGATGTGGTTTCATACGTATCAATATTGATAATTATTAGTTTATTGGTTTGAATATCTGAAGTACTACCAAGTTGATGGTTTGTCCCTCCCTGTTTTATCCACAATTTTTACTCCATTTAGTCTTTCTGATCTGAAAATGCAAAGCGTGAGACAGGAAGTACCATGCGATCCTGATAGGGGGCAGTGCTGAGCCCCATAGGCCCAGTGGGTAACAGGAGCTCTTCTTCTACACATTGAAAAACTGAAAACAAATCTGTCAGAATAGAATGACCCCTACTGTACGTTTTGCAAAAAGCATCCAGAAACAATCAGTCATTTAACTGGAATTATTGGGTCTAAAGAAAATTTTTGATAGAATGTAATAACGTTAGTGAAAACTGAGTATCAATATTACAAATGACCATGTTATTTATTCTTTACATGGAAAGAGTGAAGGTTTCCCCCAGCCGTCGTTCATCTAGCGGCCAGTCGTGTTTTTGAGTTAAAAGATGTTTAAAGTTGACAGAAAACTTGAAGATAACACTTGATAATTATACGTTATTGGAATATTGTAAGATTAATACCTGAACACCAACAATAAAGTCTTAAAATGCAAACATAAAAAAAAAATTAATGACCTGAGGTTCTGCCAGATGTGCTAAAACTGCGTTTGACGACGGTTTGAGAACATTTCCGGATCGCCTCACCTCATTGATCTTTAGGGCGCTTTACTTCTGTTTAGTAAGACTAAAGGAGTGTTTGAGTTATTGGCTTTTGTTGCTCAGTATCATTATCGGCTAATTACTGTTCAGCTCAGGAGTTTGTGCCTGTTTTCATGCCTCCCGGTGCCTCCAATGCAAACACAAATCGAAGTTGGCTCAATTCTTGGCTGCCTCGCTCCACCCATTGTGTGATTGTGCTGATCTCTCACAAAGCTCAGCCTGAACCTGGCCTGGAGCGCAGCCCTGAGCTGCTGATCCTCCCTGGCTTTCAGAGACCACCCTCTGCTCCGCAGGCTGCTAAAAACACAATGTATAAGATTCATCGGCTACTGAATATAAAGGTGTTATTCACTGAAAACAGGAAACTGTTTTCAGTGGAAAGCAGTTGTCCTTTGGGGACATGCAACTAAAGTTGGCATGAATACTGAGATAGTAGTGGTTGATTTTTATATTTAATATTAGTTGTTGGCAGCAAAATCTGTGGGTTCTGTTTTATTTGGCTTAGTTTGAGAGGGAGAATGGAGTTTTTCTGCATATTCCTACATTCGGATCACAGATTTTGATGTATTCCATTTGGATTTTATTGCATAATTGTGAAATGGAAGAAAAAGGGAGATTTGAGAGGTAGCTGAATAATAATAATTTTGTTCTCCAGGCGGAAGCTGTCGGACACAAACTACCACCAGGTTCGTTCAGCTTCACCTCCAACCAGTGTATCCTCTACGCGCTGGGAGTCGGCATGTCCACCAAAGATCCAGACAGCCTCAGGTGGGCATCTGCGTTTCGTTTGTGTTCCAGAAAACTGGCAAATTGTTGTGAGAATCCCAAAGGTTTTGACCGCTAAAACTGTATTAAAAGGCAGGCGGGTGCTGGCCGAATGTGTGGAAACTTTTTAATTCAAGGAAAATTACACAAAACAAAATCTCTAAAAAATGTTTTTGCTACATTTTCTGGCATTTAGCAAATAGAAGTAATTTTTTTAACTGTCCTAAAACAAGAGAAGTTTGGTGGGATTTATCTTCAGACAGTGAGAAAATTTTTTTTTGCATTTTTTTTTTGTGTATTTAAATATCTGGTGTCAACTGTATGTTACATGCATGCATTTAATCTTTAGGGCATTTAGAAGAAACAGCCCTTATTGTACCGCAAAGAGGGAATTCAAGACTAACAGCAAAACGTTTTTGAAGTGTTAAAAACAATATATCAAGTAATAAGAGTAACAATAATAACAATATAGTGTTTACCCACGATTTGTTTGGATTATTTCCATGTAATGAGTAATTATTATTTAAAATGGCAAAATTGGCTATTATTGATGTCATTTGGGGTGCTTTGGTGGCGCAGAGGTTTAGCACACCCACATACGGAGGCCCTAGTCCTCGACGCGGCCGTCCCAGGTTCGAATCCCGGCCTGGTGACCTTTGCCGCATGTCTTCCCCCTCTCCTGTTTCCCTCATTCCTGTCCACCAACTATTAAATAAAGGCCACTAGAGCCAATAAAACCTTAAAAAAAAAAAAAAATTATTGATGTCATTTAATATTGTATTATTGTGTGTAACTAATACAAAAGGTTGAAATTGGGCCATTTCAAAATGTAAAATTTTGCTATATTTTGGTTTGTCGCTGCTGCAGAATTATTACTCCTATTATTAATAGGAGTAATAAATGATAAATGCTGAATTGAAACTGTCTTCTTCATTTGTGTTGCTTTCATGTAATTTCACTGTGGGAAAAGTGCATGAACCCTGTTTGTTTCATTGTCATGCATGTTCTGCCATCTGTGCAACTGTTTCTGTCTTGGTGCGCTTCTTCACACTTCACCGACACTTTGCATCGTAACGTAGGTTCCTGTACGAAGGGCATCAAGACTTCAGCTGCCTGCCCACGTTCGGGGTCATCCCCTCGCAGGCCGCCACGATGGGCGGCGGCCTCAGCTCCATCCCTGGACTCAGCATAGACCTCACCCAGGTCAGGAAACATGCAGATCACTCTCGGATATCCGCCGGTGTGATCTTGCACATGTCTGAGTGTATCCACAACTTTGCTGTTTGTAAATATGTTGATGCAGATTTATGTCCATATGGGATATTTCACACAGCCTTGCACACAGGAGAAGAGTAAATAGTACACTGCTAATGTTAATGAGGCTGGGAGACTTTCTGGTGAATGTGTGTCACAGCTGTTGTGTTGTTTCAGGTTTTGCATGGAGAGCAGTATCTGGAGCTTTACAAACCTCTGCCCACTTCAGGTATTTACCCCAAATATACGCAGCGCTAAATTAGGGGTGTAGTTCATCATGAAAGGAAGTAAATGCTCTTTCAGTGTCATTTACTCAGGCTTATAAAATAACCCTCTGTATGAAGGTTCAGCCTTACTCTGGTGGATATTTTAAATAAGCAGTTAGTTCTTTTACATTTTACTAGATGATAAATTGTCCCAGAAATGATTGCGATAAACAATAATATTGTTGTTTTAAGATCATTTTAAGATCATAATAATAAATGCTTTATATTGGGACTGGATGATATTTTAAATATCCAAAAATATAAAGTTATTTACTGTATTATTTTATATTCTGCAGTCTGAAAGTCTATTACTATGTAATAAATAGAGTTTTCATATTAATTTGACATGCTTTGTGTTTGATCTGTCAGATAACATCCTAATTTTGACTTACTGACTGAATGCAAACATATAAAGAAATGAATAGAGGATTGTTTTATTACCTGTTTACAAGTTGAACTGGGCCTGAAATATTTTTTGAAACCCAGAAACTTGTTGATACTGTTTTTGTTGTTACATTTTTCCTCAGAAACTTTTCTAACCACATTTCTATTTATACTCAGCTGCTGGATTTTAAAGAGTTTTACCAGCTGTGACTCTGTTTTTACATTTCAAACAAAGACTGTAGCCCACAGCTGCATGCATCAGTATTTCTTTTTATCCAGAAGATTTGAGTAGAGCGTTGAGATGGGCGGAAAGTAACGCCACTCTGTCAGTGCTTTCTAATTGATTAATCGCTCTGATAATTGATTTTCTTGCAGAAATCAATGAGCGTCTTAGAAATTAACGTTGAATTTGGTGCTCTTTTGAGTCAAGATGTTGCAGAATTATAAATATTTTCACGTTTAATTGTCCCTTCAGGTACTCTTACCTCTGAGACCACAGTAGCAGACGTCCTGGACAAAAGATCCGGAGCCATCATCCTGCTGGACGGTGAGTTTTGATTTACCCTTTAGCAGTGCAGAGTTTCCATCACACAGTGTATTTATTCAATATTCATTTGTTTTCTTCAGTTTAATGTATTTTCTGGCCTCACAGATCCCTCTCAGGCTGAATTAATGAAAGTTAATTCACAGTCTGTGTCTGCAGGGACCAGAATAACAGACTGTGAATGGCTCATACTTTTGTGTGGCAATTCCTCAGAGATGAATGTTATTTAAAACCACTCTGATCTATAATTAATCCATCTTAAACCAGGAAACTGCGGGATGGGACCTGGGGTTTTTCTCAGGAGAATGTCAATAAAATGTCCTCACTCACATTAAACCTGTTAGCTGCAGTGAAAGGAGAAGTTATGTTGCATGTTGCAGTGACATCATGAATATCTTCTTTCTACTTGACAGCTATGCAGAAATTTGTTTTGGTTTATCATATAAAATGCCAGGATTGTCTTTGTTCTGCAGTGAACACCTACAACGGTGAAGAGCTGGTCTGCTACAACCAGTTCTCAGTGTTTGTGGTCGGAGCCGGACGCTTCGGAGGAAAGAGAAGCTCAGACAAAGCTAAAGTATGTCAGAGCTTCGTGTCAAATGTTTGCTTAAAAGTCATAAAAAGGTTTTTCTGATTGAATTAATAGACTGCGAAGCACAGAGTTTGTTGAAATGTAAAGTTTGTTTGAATGTGAAGAGGCTCATCAGCTCTGGATTAAGGCACCGGCTTACAAATTATTGAAGCTTTTTAAAAAATAAGATGGCAAAAAATGAAGATTTCATGGAGTAAGGGAAGAAAAACAATTCAAAGATCCTCATTTAAACCCTACCTACTGTAAAAAAATAAAATATTACAACCATTATGGAGAAATTTCCAGATCTGAGTTGGATGAAGTGGAAAACATCCTTTGACACTAAAACTTTATCAAAAGATGGAATATTGTAATAACTTTGTCAGCAGATTCATCAAAAGTTTCAGTGATCGGCGAGACGCCTGGTACAGTTAATAAGGAGCAGCATGTGCCATATGTAATACCCTTCACACTCATTAAATTAATCTTTTATTGCAGCAGCACAGTTTTAAGAAGAAACGGTATGTTCCCACTAAACAGGCTGCAGAGGAAATAGTTCTGTTCTTCATGTCTGCATCTTAATGTTAATAAAACTGTAGATATTTTCTTTAGTGGTCTTTAAGTAGAGACCCTGATACTTCACAAACTACTTTTGAAAGATATTATGTATTTTCCAAGCACATAGTGGCATTTTATGGAACATTTTTTAACATATATAGCAATTTGTTATGAAATTGCTATATATGTCAAAAATGACTTAAAATAGTTTTGCATTTTAATGCCTTGAAATTGACCTCAATATTTGCACTTATTTATGACGGTAAATGCGACTTTTTATGACTCGCTGTATGGATAATGTCGTGTAATCTGACATCAGTTAAGGTTGAGGCAACTGTTTAGTACAAGTAAGAAAGCTTTTGGCAATTTTTGAGAAAAATCTGCAATAAACTCCCAATTATTAGTGCAAAAAAGTGCGTGAATTTCTTGATTTTGTGTAAATTTCCAATTTACGCAAGCATTTTTTTTCAAAAATTCTCAAAAAACTGGAGGGACTGATTGATATAATTTGGCAGTAAATGGATAAAAACTGCATTGATTTGATTGGTAAAATAATACTTTAATACTTAAGCACAGTTAGTATTTAGAGTAGAACCTGGAGGGCCACATAAAAACCTATGGCGATTTGACGCATCTGCTCTACATCCTGGTTTGTTGGCACAAATATCACATGTATCCAAAAGCTGCATCTATAATTCACCTATTTCCACTTTTTAAATGTTAAAAAATATAAAAATGTTGCTGGAATCAAGTCACATTTTTCCACATTTGTGTGTATCTACTATTCCCTGCTGTCTATGTAGATTTTACACTCGTTTATTTACCCTTTTACAGCAGCCCAGTTTCTTCATACATATAACTTGAGAGAAATGTTATGAATGCTCCACCATATTTAACAGTTTTTTTTGTTGTGTTTAAATTTCCCCCAGGCTCCTCTGCCTCCACCCAAGCGCGCACCAGATGCTGTGGTGATTGAATCAACCACAGGAGACCAAGTGAGTGCGTCTGTGTGGGTTTTGCTGCAGAATAAATCAGCCGAATTGATGATGCAAGGGTGAAAATAGAGCATGTTGGCTTTTCTTTTTACTCCTCTCTGCAATAATCGTTATGTTCGAGTCAGAATATGTGTGGCGACGGAGAGTCGACCGCGGCTTTTAGTTCTGTGTCAGAGAAGAGAGATTGCTGACTGCAAGATGCCGTAGAAAAAGTAACGAAAAGAAGAGAGAAACCCCCCAAGCATTTTGAAATGACTGCATCTGTATCACTTCAAAGGCATTCTTATTTTAGGTGTCTTTATGATAATTTAATTTTATCCCACATGAAGTTATGAATAAGATATAAATCTAAACAATGTCTGCTCCCCCGGCGGTTACAGGCCGCCTTGTACCGTCTGAGCGGAGACTGGAACCCTCTGCACATAGACCCCGGCTTCGCCGCCATGGCAGGTGAGAGCAGAACAAGACGAAACGCTGTGCAGCCCAGACTCCTCGTCTTCTTTTGGGTTTTTTTCTTCTTGCTCAAATGATCTCTTTTATTCTTGCTCCCGCTGTGCTTAAAAATGCTGCTTGGTCAGGCTTCGGGGCTCCCATCCTGCACGGCTTGTGTTCGTTCGGCTTCGCGGCGAGACACGTCCTCAAGCGCTTCGCCAGCAACGACCCGGCGAAGTTCAAGGCCATAAAGGTGAGCGTTTCCTCTCTGGGGTTTCAGATCAAATGTCTACTTGGCTGCTTCAGTATGCTGCAAAGAATCGTCACTTAGTTTCCACCTGAGACTTGATGAAACTGCTGAGAGTATCTATGTTCTCACCTGCAGCTTTATTGCAGCACTGAATTGTTGCAAATGAAACAAAATATGGCCACAAGGTAGAGGCGGGGAGACGCTTAGAGTCGATGAATGTCGCTAAAAGCAGGAGAATCTGTCAGGCTACGTTCACACTGCGGCCTGAAGTCACAAATTCCAATTTTTTTTTCTCAGTG
The DNA here is from genome assembly GCA_902982915.1 of Phalloptychus januarius. Lineage (NCBI taxonomy): Eukaryota > Metazoa > Chordata > Actinopteri > Cyprinodontiformes > Poeciliidae > Phalloptychus > Phalloptychus januarius. The sequence goes on from CADWAE010000482.1 coordinate 7,364,388, forward strand.
CGACCTGCATCTGACTTTTCTCCTCCTTGTAATTCTGTAGTTATGTGTCCTCTCTCTTCTCTGCTCTTTCAGGTCCGCTTTGCGAAGCCCGTGTTTCCGGGTCAGTCGCTGCAAACCGAGATGTGGAAGGAGGGCAGCCGGATCCACATCCAGTGTAAAGTGAGTCTCTTTTTAAAAAAAGATAAATTTTTTTGCTTCTGCAGCAGCGAGGATTGCACCCTCATCACGAGCTGCGGTGCAGAAATGAGCCGCCTGTCCTTCTGATGAGCTCTTGTCTCTTTCTTGCAGGTGAAGGAGACGGGTGACGTCGCTCTGGCTGGAGGCTACGTGGATTTGCACGGCACATCAGAAGCTTCTCCTGAAATTCTCCCTCTGGTACATGAAGTCTGGGAAAAAAAAGCTACCCTCACTGTCAATTATTCCATTGTAATTCCTTTTATTAGATCCTCTTTTTTGTGGCCTCATTTCTTTCCTTTGTCAAAGGGGCGGACAGCGGCGGTCACAGCGTGTCGCCTCGTCCATTTAGGGGCATCAAAGTGATTCAGATTTTTATTGAAATGATGGCATGTTAGCCACCCAGATTCATGCAAGAGAAATGCTGTCTGTGATTGCAGGGAAAATTAGATTTCTGCTTGGCTGTTGCTATTCGGATTTTATGTTATGCAACATAATGAGCAGCCCTAACTCAGAAAATGTTTTTTTTTACAGATTGCAGAAAGGGCTTTCACAGGTTGTTTGATGTGTGCATCTCCCCTCTATAGACCTCCCACCACTCCGCACCTTTGATTTAGTCAAAATGGATGTATATTCCCTGCCTTTTCTCCTCCTGCTGCAGGGAGGAGGCCTGCAGAGCGACCTGGTGTTCTCAGAGATCGGGCGGCGCGTTAAGGATCTGGGCTCAGAACTGGTCAAGAAGGTGAACGCCGTGTTCGGCTGGGAGATCACCAAGGACGGCAAGAAAGCTGCAGAGTGGAGTAAGTTACATAAACCCAAACATTTTCATTACTATCATTCAGCAAAAACTTTTTTTTTTCTGATAGGAAATGAGACAGACATCACTTAAAGAATAATATAACACTAAAAGTGAAGAATAAATGTAAAAATATACATATTTTCTGTTTTGTATTTTCATTGGAATAAAAATATTCCCTCAATAATCAATGGAGAAAAAAAATCAAACTCTTCTTACAACTGTTGAACAACTTTTTACATAATTATTTCTACTTCATTTTACTCAAACATATGCCTACAGAAATAAAGTCAGAGCAACTGATATTTTTAAATGGTCTCTTATTTTTTTTCCAGAGCTGTATAATCGGCTTTTTCACGGCTCAAATATGATCTGTTTCAAATTTCAGCCGCTTCTAATTCCGATAAATATCTGATTGTTTTCAAAGCGTCTGCAGTCTGAACGCTCATGTCGTCTTTTATCTGGCTTTTACGTCATTCTTGTGAATGAGTCTGTAATTGAAGCATCACAATCCACCACTTCTGGTTTTGACGACGTATCCAAACTGATTTTTCTGCAGAAGTTGCTCCACAAAACAGTTTCTACTAGTTGTGCTTCTTTTTTCCTAGATTCCTTTGTCTTATGATCTTGTGATGATACTTTTGGCTCCGGTTGTTGAATGAACTGTAAAATCGAACCATAAACAGCTCCTTCCATTACTGCTCCCATAAACAAAACACTGTTGTTTGGCATTAACGTTCCTCTCTTGGGGGTCGTAAACTGTCTCATTGTGGTCACATTTAATTAGTTTGAACAACGGCGCAGATTTCAGCAAAAAAGAAGAGACCCGCTATGTGAACGCAGCCTGGGAGAAAGCTGAGAGGAGGTATGGATTGCAAGAGGAGGTGTATAGTGAGACAGCAGTGAGGTGTGCTGTAGGTGGAGGTGGGAGTGCATCAAGGATCGGCTCTAAGCCCCGACCTGTTTGTTTTGCCAATGGACAAGCTAGCAGACGAGGCCAGACAGGATTGTTCATGGATGAATAAATGAGAGGACAGGAAGTTGGTTGGTGCATCGGATTGGACTAAACCGAGACAGATGTGAATAAAAGAGAGCCAAGATTAAAAATGTCACTTTTTGATCCACGTTAAGCTGATTTCACTGATGTCGACGTTTGAAAGCAGGCTCAGTTTAAATTCTGTGCTGGATTTGAAGCCTAAAACGAGTCGACAGAAAGTGGAGGAGCTTTTTGTGTTTTTAATCCGTCGTCTTGTCTGTGTTTGCCTCCGCTCTCCTGCAGCCATTGATCTGAAGAACGGCGGCGGCGCCGTGCTCAGAGGGCCGCCCGGCGGGAAGGTCGACGTGACCTTCACTCTGTCAGACGAGGACTTCATGGAGGTGGTGACGGGGAAGCTTCAACCTCAGAAGGTAACGTCTTTGAAGCGTCTGGGAAACTTCTACCTCGCAGTTAGTAATCGCCTCCCGTTTCAAACGGCCGCTGCGACGGCGAATCACTTCCTGTACATCCTGATTACGGGGAAAGTTCCTTTGAGGCCGCCTTCGATCCATAACGACGTCCTGCTTGATCTCATCTCGTCAGATAAAATATGGAAGCGGCGATCTCTCGGAGAGCCCTCAGTGCAGACAATCAATCGCTGCTGCTTGTTATGTCTGTGGCATCCCATCTGTCAGTGGGAGTGGCCGTCACCGCGCACAACTCATGCGCTTCCTCGAGCTCTGCTTATTGATCTCAGGCCGCCTGCGTTCGCCTTTATAGAAAGTCGGGGGGCTGGAGATCCCTCAGGCGGGTCTTCTCTCTCCGCGGTGATGAAAGGAGCAGCCGGGAGAAGATTAGCTGACGGAGTTGAAAGAGGAGCTGCTAACTGTCTTCCAGGGTCGTCATAACCCCGTCGTCGGATTGATTTCAGCCGAGCAGAGCAAAGAAAATCCTCATCAGAGGCTCGGTTGGCTTTCTTCTGCCGAGGGATCATCTCCGTCTCCTTTTATCTTAATTTCCCAAACGCTGTTCAGCTCTTTGACGACAAGTGCTGCAAAATAAACGTTTGTTTTTCTTGCTAGGCGTTCTTCTCCGGCAAGCTGAAGGTGAGAGGGAACATCATGCTGAGTCAGAAGCTGGAGGTCATCCTGAAAGACTACGCCAAGCTGTGAGCGCCGCCACCGCCAACCAATCAGACGGCTTCAGGAGCCCGACCACATCGACTCCTTCCTACTTTGTGTTTGGTGACCATTTCTTGGCTCTCTAGGGAAATTTATAAAAAAAGAAAAAGAAATCACCCACTGAGACATTTCATCAATTTATCTCCATTGAATTAATTTCAGGACTCCCAAACGGCCTAATCCAAGCATCAAGTGGGGAAATGTTTCAGTTCACTCACATCTTTAGCTGCTCAAGTCCCTTCAGAATATTTTATTAACCACATTTTCATGAGTCTGAATCCGTGTGTCATGAGGAGTTTATTCACGTTTTAATAATGCACAAGTTGAATTGATTAACGTTTCAGTTAAACTGAAATAACCAAAATCTAGAGAAGCTTTTATGATCTATATTCTCTTTTCATGACTAATTTTCCAAAGTCAGAGGCAGTTTGATGTTTTTGATACTGCAATCAACTCAGAGTTTTATACTAATGTAAAGTTTGACTTTATTTCAACTTTATTTGTGCAATTTAATGCAAAGTAATGGCTGCTCTTGTAAAATAAATTGACTCTAATTAAAGCCTTAATCTATTATCTCACATTTTCCTTCTGTTTATTTATTTAAGAAACCTGATCTGAAGGCTTCAGACACAAACAAATCGATCCAAAAGGATCTAAACTTCAGTTTCAGAAAAATCACCGGAGTCAAGTTTGATCGCTGGCTTTGCAGTAAACTCACATGAGCAAGCATGTGGCGACTGTGGGAAGGAAAATGAACCAGTGTCTTAATCTGTGGCTGTCCTTCACGGCATCGAGTTGGAGACCCAAAAAACTGGCAGTATAAATTTAATAAGCTGTTTATGTACTAAATTAATTTTGCATAACATAATGACACTACAGTCACCATTAGAAATTATTTATTTTTATTCCCGTTTTTCAAAAACTTCAACATGCCCCAGACGGAAACACAAACGTCTTCTTTTCTGTGAAAGTTTAGTTTTAATTTAAAACCTAAAAAACAGGAATAAAATTGGGTTCTTTAAAATTTTTTTAATTAATCCGAACTAGATATTTATCAACATTTTAAATATATATAAAAGGTCGTGAAACAAGTCTTATTCAGCTGGTCTGAAGGCAGACATGGCTGCTGGGACCGTAAAGGCTGCAGACCTGAGTGAATCTTCTGCAGTGAAACATTTATTACTGATACTAATAAAAACATTTACTAAGTTCTTGGCAGCAGCAGCAGCTCAGCCGACAGGCTTCAGGAAGTTTTCACTGCTAAACAGAAACTTTGGACCAGATGTAACTTCCACAAAAAAAGAAACAAAAGGGAGAAAATAAAATTAAAGTCAGCAATAACTTCTATCTGGAGAGCAGTAGGAAAAAGTAGCCTTCCAGCAGCCTAAACCTGCAGCAAGGGATTATCAGAGTTTTACCAAAAAAGAAAGTTTTAAGTCTTAAAAGTAGAGCTTTTTATTTCAGGGTCGAAGCATTGGCGATTATTTTGGTTTGTAAATGAAGTAAAAATAATTACCACACAAATAGTTTTTCCAAGAATGGCAACACTTAGTGCTGCAACTATTCTGACTAATTGGATAAAAATATCCCTTTACAGATTTTCTATTTCACCTCTTAAGCTTTAATTAAACAGATGCAAAAAGAAATAAAAATGTTAATTTTATTGCCTAAAACGCAATAATATAACATTCCTTAAATTAATTTGAAGCGTGTAAAGGTAAAACATTTTTATCTTAAATGCAAAAATGTATATACATTTTGTACTGTTTTGACTTTTCTACTGCTCAAAATGTTTTTTCAGCAAGTGGCCTCTTTTTGAGTCTCTATACTCCATTTAATAATTTATTGATTAATAATTAAAATTGAATAAATAAACTTAATATTCAAGATTCATCACAATTAGTCCAATTAATTGTTCCAGCCCAAGCTGTACTCGAATGTTAAATTTTAACTCGATGTTCTTTGATTAAATCTTTTATTTTGCAGAGTTTACCAATTCCTCTGCTGCTTTTGGCTGATAAAGCCCTGGAAAGAATGGATTGTTTGTTGCCCAGGTAACGTCACCATTGGCAACATCGTTTTCAAAGTGGCCACTTTCGATTGGTCGAGGCAGTTTGTTACCATGGAGACGCAGGCTGGTGGAGAATCATTGCTGTCCATGAAGGAAAACTCTTAATTTCTTTGCGTGTTTTTAATCCACCACCACCAAAAAAAAAGAAGAAAATTTAGTTGTTCTTCTAATGCGTACTGAACCCAGAAGTTACATTAATAAAGCGACCAAAAGTGCTAAAAACAAAATGTTTTTCTCTAATTATGTAGAAAAGTGACATAAATGGAGCCAACTTATTGCTACACTTAACAAAATGAGCCACAAAAAGAGAGAAACTGTCAAAACTACGGAGGCGAAACGTTGGTGTCGGTTTTAAGCAGGCGTTTCCATAAAGACAAATGAAGAGCGTTATGTTGGATGAGAAGAGGTCTACATGTTAATGTGACTCACAGCCTTTTACTAATAAATTAAAGCTAATCAGATGTCACTTTGCATGAAGTCACTCCTTACATGGTAACGGATTATTACTCCAAATCCTTTCCTGTTAAAATTGCTTCATATATATTTGTATATGAAAATAACAAGACGGCTTTCTTTTCTGGTTTCACATTTTTCCTTTATTACATCAGTAGATTTCTGTATATAATTCAATGATTTACATTAGAAAATTAGACTTATTTAATCAAGTTCACATTTGGAAGATTAAAAGAGGAGAGAAGAAACACAAATCATTTCAATTCAATTCAGGCCAGCGACGTTTGTTTGATCGTCTTTGTGCAGCAGCTGCAACCTGAAGCAAAACACTGTTAAACCACAGGACTTTAAAGAAATGAGCAATGATTTGGTTTAAAAAAAAAAAAAAATCTGTTTATTGTCCAGTTTTTTGCAAAAATACACTCAGCTGGCTACAATAAAACTGACCGTTCTCTCCAAGCTGCTGCAGAGCATTTTCCAAACACTCAGACTTGAAGAGTAAAACAACAAAAATAAAGGAAGGAAAATATGAGTTGAATTTGCAGTTTGATCAGTTTATACTCCTAAATATGAACATATTTCATAAATATACCCATCTGTACAGAATAATCTTCATAAAGTGGCTTTTATTGTCACCCACTGTTTGTCTACGACTAGTCGCGATTAAAATAAACTCAGTTTGTGCCTCTATATATGTACAGAACTGCATGAAAGTGGTTCATCTAAATGTTTAACTAAAATCAGGTGTGTCTGATACAAGTTTTAAGGGTTTTAATCAGAATAACATGAAGATGATGACATCACTAGAGCTGCACCGATCAGTTGGGCAAAAGAAATTCAATAAATGCATCAAAACTAGAAACTCCCACCCTTTTTCAGTCTATAAACACATCAATCAGCATGAACTCTGATGCACTTTTCTTTGGAGTGTATTGAAAATTTGATTAATATTAGACGATATGTTCTGATGCACGAATTGGGAAAGAATTTGACTTTCTTTGATTCAAAACAAGAAAACCTGCAGCACATTTTACCTCATATTTAATAGTCCTGAGAGAGAGAGAGAAAAAAAAATCTGAATCGGTCAAAATTGGAAAAAAATCGGCTTGAAATCGGTGCATCTCTGGATATTTGCTCTGTTTGGACAAAACAAAGGCGATGACTGAAGTAACAACACATCGGTCGAGGGGGAAATTGCATCAGTTTTTGGAATAAAACATAATTTTCCTCCAAAATTCGCAATTTGAGCCTAACATCTCCCTCGTTTTCCATTGTCAACTGCCAAGTTTCCTGCTACAGGGAATAATCTGTGGAGTCAAAGAACAAGAAAAAGCTCTGATAAATTAAAGCTACTTTGTGCAACACTATAACCAAAGCACTGTGCCGGACTGGCAGGAGGAGATTCAGAGGATTAAGGACACTTAATGTTTATTATAACACCACTGGTTAAATTTAGGCTGGGATAAACACACATCCTGGTATCTATTATTTTTATTACCTTACCACCTTCAGCCTGCCTACTGTAGTCATATGCATTGCACTACATATAATTAGCTTAATTTATCTTATGTGCAAATACAGAGAGAAACTGGTGCAGACATGAGGAAGCGTTCACCTTTAAGAGAAATATTTGCTTTCTGACAGATGGATGAGAGGAGTGGTGCTCGATTCATAAACTACTGCCTATCAGCACTTACATTTATTTTGAAAATAAGGCATAAAAATGCTCCAATCCTATCTATGATCATATTTAATTGCAACGTCTCGTTACCAAGAATGGACGACTATTGTTTAGTTATTGGGAAAATAAAAGTAGTAGTTTTCTATTGAGGATAACTAAGCGTCCTTCTGCAGAGCGGGTCGGAAATGACCGGAGCAGAAGACGACTGGTTGAGTCTGGATGAATCTGGCTGCTGATTATCTTTGCTCGGCTGCTACTGCCTGGCAACAGCAGAGCTAAAAGCTGTTTGGACCTTCATTACTGCTCAGTTAGTGTTTTATCCAGCTCGTCTGTCAGAAAGCAAGAAGCATCTCCCTGTAAAGGCGGCCGCCTGCGTTCATCTCCAGCTTCATTCGACTGATTCGAGTCCGGCTGGAGAGCAGCTCCAGCGACGGGAAAATTGGCATTTGCTCGCTCCCAACGATCCGTCTGATCGGGTCGAACATCCAGCTGCTTTCTGGCCGGATGTGATTCTGTCACATCGATCCTTCCCACACAGGGTCACCTGACATTTATACGAGACGTCTGAACCTTCCCTCTCTGTGCAAAACGAGCTCCTCGGTGGACGGGGAGTCGGTGGTTCTGTTGGCTGAGCGTGCGCTCGTCCGCACCCTGTGGTCGACTCAGCTGCAGTTTTAAACACTTGTGAAAAGCTCCTGTGCTTGGTCGCCCTTGGAGACAAGATTTGAGGTCACATTTCATAAGAAAAAAAAAAAAAAATCACAGCCGACGATTTTACTGCGTCATTCCTATCCGCCATGTTTTCCCCTCTAGATGAAGAACTTGACGTCGCTCTTGGGGCTGCTGCCGCTTTGCGCCGCGGCGAAGCGGTTGGGGAGCGTTCTCATCTTCATGGTCCCGTCGGCGCCGCAGGAGAAGATGTGGCTGGCCGGTCCCACCTCGATCTGCATCACCCCCGTCCCCAGGTTCCTGAACAGCGACTGGCGCGCGTGTTCGTTGGGGAAGTGGTAGAGGAGGCCCTGCGTGGCCAGGCTCCACACCTGGAGGCAAAAACCAGATCAGGACCAAAATAAATGACTGGGAAAACTTACCAAGTGGCATGTTTATAGTCCAAATATCTTTGTATAGTTGAAATAAGACAAAACTAGCTTGTAAGTAACTATGCAGAGAGATATAAGAGACTGAATTAGGTCAATAATTCTTTATTGTTGATTAAAAAGCATGTTTCATCAATAAAACTACTTTTATTGGTTAAATAAAAGTACTTATTTAATCAATAACACTTATGATGAGATATATTTCATATAATCTGCCAGTGGAAATAGCACGTTTTCATCAATATTAAGGAATTACTGACCTAAAAGAAGTTCCTGTACGTCTTCCTGCAAAGTTACTTATAAGCTAGTTTTGTCTTTATAAGATTTTTATGCAAGTGCAGAGAGCTGCACCTGAGCTGCAGCTCCCCCAGAGTTACTGGGAGCCTCTGATGGAGGATTGACTTCTGCAGTTGGATGCAGTGGATTTGAATTCGTCGTCTCAGAGTTTTAGAGGCTAGAAAACTTCATTCAGCTCCATTTTCAAATCTTTAAACAATATTTATTAGCAAATGATCAAGCTGGTTTCCCTCATCCTGCTTTTACAAGAGCATCAAAGACGAAAGCCGCTCAGGTTCAGCGGGAAAAAAAGGCTAGAAGCCTGAGCACATTCTCAAACGGACAGAGTACAAGAGCAGAAACATGAGAGTAGCAGCAATTTATGGGCTTTAGAAGAGTAGCTGCCCTCAGAGGAGACGAGCCTTCAAAGCCTTTTAAAGGGTTAGAGGGACAGTTCTGCTCTGATGTCCTTCAGTAGCTCTTGTCCTCACCGTGGAACCATAAATGAGAACTATGGACTGACAGAGGAATAAAGCAGCTGCTCTGAGGACAAAACGGAGCAATAAAGTAAAGCTACAGATGGCGGCACAAGACCGTGCTGTAAGTAACAGCTTCAACTTGAAATGGCTCAATCGCAGGGAAAAACTAAGTACACCCCATGAACCCTTCAGAAGTGGAATAAACAGAAACAACCTGGGTGCAATCTAAAAAGAACAACAGTGGGAATACTTTATAGTAACTGTAAGAAAGACGTACTAAAGTTGTTTAAAATATAAAAATACTAATTCAAGTTATGAGGAGCAGCAGATTAGAAAAGCAGCCGAGTCATCATTTAAAGACAAAAGGGGAAATTTTGCTCTTGTTAGCAGCATTAAATCAGGTTAAAGCTGCAAACCTTTAACCTAACTTAAATAACCTAACAGCTAAGTTAGGTTATTTCCTATTTCCTTCCTCCAAAGCAGCTTGATTTGTTTGCACACTTTATCACTGGATACTGAATTCAATACACTAAAGTCTATTAAATATATGAGCTCATCAGCCAGTCGCTGGTCTTTCTTTCAGTGCTTTAAAAGCTTCTCCATGTGCAGATTAATGACAGGAGAGTTTTCAGTCAGTCAATATACAATTAATGAGTTCAGATCAGGAACATCACACGACTCTTTGAAGCTTTTTCATGAGCAATAATCCAGAGTGAAAGTCATTTGAATTCTGAGCAGAGAGATCCGTAACCAGAGCACAATGGCTTCATCCTGCAACAGCTGGCTGATCAGCACCAATCTAATCAAGTCAGGAGATTAAAGTCCCCACCCCCCGATATGGAGAAAAAAACATAAAACTTCTTCATTCGAAAGCTTAAAGAGTAGAAGTCCTCTGCCTTATTTTTAGTGCCACCCACTTTCACCTTCGACATACGTCTCCATCAGTCACTGCTGTCCAGAGCAGATGGTTAATCATCGAGTGACATTGATTTCCATTGACTTTGATGGGGCTCGCCGCCCCTGTGGACAAACACCCGTCATCTGACTGACGATATGGAAGACGGCCAGACACTTTCCCACCTGGGTGCCAGACGCCCTGCGGGGATGTTCTCTCTGTCGGACAACTTTACTTTGTTCAGAGGAAATTCCACCAGCAAGGGCTTCGTGCCTCCATCTTACTGTCTGCATTTACAAATGGTTGATTTTCTAAAACCAGAAAAACTTAACCTTCTCTTGGTCTTAACTCTTTCCTGTCATCAAACCAAATCCTCTTCATCGGCTCATTTAAGTACCTTAATGTTTCCCTCAGCGGATCCGCTGATGAAGCAGTCCTCGGTTGGATCGACAGCCAGCGCTTTAACCGGTGAGTCGTGGGCCTGGAAACTCTGCCGCTGGTGTCGGTGTGGAAGTTCCAAGATGGTGATCCAACCTTTCCTCCCGCCAGAGAGGAGAAGCTGCCGCCGCTGCGCCATCGAAAGCACGGTGGCGCCGGAGTCATGGCAGCAGAAAGCTGATGAGAGAGACGAAGAAATGAAGGAGAAATGGGAAAGAAAACATGAGGACTAAAAGCTGAATGGCATTATTTTTATAATTAGATCTGTAAACGACAATCAAATTTGTCAAGTTTTTAAGATTATTGGAGAAAGAAAAATCTAAACACACTGCCTAATATCAAATATAGGTGAAAAACTTTGATATATATACAGCTCTGGAAAAAATCAAGACCATTAAAAACAATCAACTTCTCTGATTTTACTTTCTACAAGTTTGTTTGAGCAAAATGAACATTGTTTATTCTATGCACTACTGACAACATGTCTCTGAAATTATAGGCAAAAATTTAGTATTTAGATTCAACGCTTTCAGACCTGAAATAATGCAAAGAAAACAAGTTCATATTCATGTAGAAACAGCAATACTAATGTTTTAACTCAGGATGAGTTCAGAGATCCATATTTGGTGGAATAACCAGGAGGTTTTCAATGCAGTGGGCTCTTAATTCTTTCCAGAGCTGCATATATTTGAGAGAACAATTATTTTTTTTCTTACAAGAAAAAAAAATCTGAATAATTCATAGCTAACCAAAGAAAATAGCGTACCATGAACGAGGCTGTTTGCAGGAGTGACGAGTGTGTCCCAGAGACAAACATTCCTGCAGAGCAAAAACATTTCCAAATGATGATCCACTTCTCATCACACAATCTGATATTATTACACCACTTCGTCAAAGGAATTGGCTTTTCTGTTGTCACACAATAAAGCCTGACCGACAGAATTCAGCCCATCCTCAGCAGCTTTAGCATCTTCAGCTGTTCTGGGAATCATTTCCATAAAGTTCATGAACATGTTTATGGTTAATTTTTGGCCATCCTTCCAGAAGCATATTTTTGAGGTCAGACGCTGATGTGGGACTGGATACTTGGCTGGCTTACAGTTTTTTAGCCGTCTTTATCTCGAAACAAATCGCACCAGCAGTCAAAATGCACAAAAAACCCTGAGAGGACATTAAGGGTTCAGGGTAATTTAAGTTACAGGGAATACAGATTTGGGATAGGAAACAGTTCAGAAAGAAAATCATTCATATTTTTGACCTGTTGTCTGTTGAAAGACCTGCGGTGGCGATGAGGGAAGAAGAGCCAACAAAAACAAAGTCATGAGCAGTCTTGTTGTGGCACTGCAAAGTCTGGAGAGGAGCACAGAAGAGAGTCAGGAAAAAAATGACAAAAGAATAAAACCGGTAAAACATTCATTTCACATAACAACCGTAAGGGGATATAAATAAAACTATAAATAAATAAATTACCAGGTACGGTTTGAGTGTGCTCCCACTGGTGTTGGTTTGCCAGAGGCTTAATCCTCCATCTGCATCCACAATACCAAACTAAACAAAACAAACAGACAGCAGATTGCAGTAATTGAAGTAGTAGTACGTTAATTTATTTGAACAAAGAAAAACTCTGAAACACGATACTGAGAGCTGTAAAGATTGGCCCAAAATTATTCTACAAAACACAAAAGTACCTTGTCGTTCAGGTTGAGGGGAAACAAGCAAACTAAAAAAGTAAAGGCTCTGCTGGGAATCTGGGATCAACAGAACATCAACGATGTTACTGAATTTCACCGTCAGTGGTCATAATGTTCTGGCCGATAAGCTTACATAACTAAAACGAGGTGCTCTGTTTGTATTCTCTCTGCATTACTTCTGTTCCAGAGCCTATTTCTCTCCCTTGGCCAGCACAGGCAGATAAGTACTGGCACAGGAGAGGCACCATCTGAGAAAATTATTGGCCTGAGGCGAGAGCCTGAGTTCAAAACGCTGGCTTCATTCAGCTCAGTAACAATATGTGCTGAGGACCAACTCCCCACGGTGGTGTGAGCTGGAGTGGCAAATTTGTGACAGCAAGTATGAAAATATCGTTGAATACAACAGAATGGTGACCCATTTTATTACAGCGTACCAACAATTTACCTAACGGAAATATGAAAATGACTTGGAGCCAAAATCTCCTAAAATTAGAAACGTGCAAGACAAATCAATCGCAGTGAGGCTTTGTGTTGTTTTTCTAACAGATAAGTAGGTTTATAATGTTTTTTTTTTTTTTATTACTTTTCTGACACAAAAGAGTGTTCAATATCACATCTCTCTAAAAGACAAAGACTGAAATTGATTGATTTTGACAAAAAATGACACATTTGTCACATGGCAGCACATCGATAAAAAAAAAAAGATGGAAGGAGAACTTCTAAACCGAGCTCCAGCAGAGTCCACAGCCAGACCTCTGAGCCAACAGTGGATGTTTGAGAGACTAGGAAACTTTGTTTTACCATGTGCTTCACTTTATGTGTCCCTTGTTAGTACAAAACAACTGCTGATGTTTATAATTTGTGTTTAATAAATCCAGCTGTATTTTAATAGCTGCAGCACTGATGTGTTAATCTGTCTCAGACAAATGAACTTTATAGGAATTAAATCCCACTGAGGAAAGAAAATGTTGCCTTTTGGCTACTGCTATTCCTGGCTACTTTTGTTAAACGACCACAGCAACCATGATTTTAAAAAAAATATTTCATGCCTTTTGTCCATGACTTATAACAAGAGCAAAGACTATTTTTCCTTCTGTCTGAGCCAAACAAACTACAAACTGTATTTAGTATGCAGCATCACCTTGAAGTCATTTTTTTGGGAATAAACATGGGAGAAAACTGACTTTAGATTGACTAAGAGGGATTGACTGCTACATTACTGTAGCAAAGTTAAATCTTCATGAGTGAAACAAGTTTTAAGTGGAAAAAAGTGAGAATTGTATAAGCTTCCATTGACTGCTGATATCTTTTACAAAAACACTAGTGGATTCTGACTGCAGTTTGGAGAAATGCGAGTGCTGACCTGTGCATCAGAGAAACAATGAGGAAAAACTGCAACCTCCATCTAAATACGGCCACAATTTTAGTTTGTCATCATAATGTTTGGTAAAAGTGGTTGTACACTATAGACTGAAATCACCACAGACAGCTTTTAAATTGCTGGGTATTGCGCTGGTTTGTTAGGTTCTTCAAGCTACTCAGAGCATTTCTCCTGATTTCTACTTCATTGTAAAATTTATATAACATTTATAAATCTCCACTTTCTGAGCACAAACTAGAGCTGTAGCTTTTGCAATCATTACTTCCTTCTTTGAGAAACATGGAGTCATGCACCGATGCCTGAGTTCAGTTCTGTCTTCTACTCTGTTGACATGGCAATTAATCTCACTATTGTTAGCTGCAACCTTGGGTATAATTGAAAATGATGAGCTTTAAACAATGCAATTCAATTAAATTGTTGGCTGCACAGCAGATATTCAAAATCTCGCCATCCTCTGTGCAGTTTTTACGCTTCATTTCTATCAGATTCATTTAAAACTCAAGATGTGGTTCTAGTATTCAGTCAGCTTGCAGCACATGAGTGAATTTGTGACCTTGTTCCCTTGGTGGTTGAATCGGATCCTGGTGACTCTGGAATTGCCTGGACTTCTGAAACAGATGATCTGCTGAGAGTGACCCCACTCGAACATCCTCACGCTTCCGTCTTGAGCTCCTGTCAGGTCTGACAAACGGGAAGAGCAACAGCAGAAATGAAGATGCAACATCTTTTAGGTAGATGTCGGTCAGTGCACGGATCTCAGCATATCTTCGCTGTTGTTTAGTTCCCAAACCATCCATAATTGATCAAGGAATGGGTTCATTTATACACGCTTCAGGAAACGGTTTCCTGATATGCTGGGAATTGTCCTCCCCAGTTTGCATTTTCAGAGAAAAAGTAGAGGATTTCAGTTGCAGAATATGTACAATTTTTGGTGATGTAATGCTCCCTGGAGGCTTTTCACACCAGAATATGATGAATGTGTTGCATTTTTAATATAAAAGCAATGACTCCTCCGATCTACTGACAGACGTCAGAGTTCTACTTACAGTATGGCAGCGTGGGATGAGAGGTCATCCTTCTCACGTTGTTGATATTTCTCTTTATCATCTGGGAGAAGGAGAGAAAAGAGGGGGTGGGCATGAGCTTAACCAAGAAAACTAAACTTATTTTTAAAACAGAAAAATATACTGCTGTAAAAGAAAAAGGTCAGAATAATTGCATTGCCAGGAATGATGGTGTAGGTCATAGGGGGATCTCAGAGAAAAACAGAAACATAGCAAACTTTTTGGACTTAAAAACAAAAACCCTTCATTGTTTTATGGTTATTACTTCTTACAGAAAGCAGTAATAAAAATGAACCACAGTTCTGGAAAAACCTTGCAGGCTGAATAATTTAGAAAGGTAACAAAAGCTGAACAACCCAAGTACTCACAGTGAGAGAAGCATGGATTATAAACACACAAGGTGTTTGATAAACAGATCAACTATACAAGAACATCTAAAAAAAGAATATGATATTGTGAAAAGTTCAATATTTCAGAAAGGTAAACTGATCTATTACATAGAAACGTTAGACATGGAGAAATTTTTTCCGATGAATAAACTAATTTTTGACATCTAACAGAACAAACTTCAAGAACAAATTGCCGCAGCCTATCATATGCTGGGAGCCTGATGTCTTCTGGAGCCTGTGGGCAGAACGCCCACAGGCTCCACAGCCGTCCACTTTCAGGGCAGTTGTTACACACCACTTAGCACATGTTTCCTCAAGTCCAGTCCTCGAGAGCAACTGTCCAACAATTTCAGATGCATCCCTTCTGCAACACACCTGAATCAAATGACTGTATCCCCTCATCAGCATTCAGATCTGCACAAAATTAATATCTCTGTTGACACTAACATTGCATAAATCTAATATGCAATGTTTCTGAGCAACAGAATTAGACAATTGTTTCAGTTTAATCTACTGCAGCTTTTCTGTCCCACTTTTCAGCTGTTGGCTCTATAAAAGCAGACATTAACCTCAGAGTTTTATTTCTTATTCCATTATTTCAGTCACAACTTTTTCTCCTCCAACCTTCTGCAAACCGCCTGACTGGTTTGTAACATCGTAATCATCCTGAGTGGATTTTACTGCCCAGTCCGCATAACAATAAGTGAACTCGGTAAAAATCAACAAACATGACTCACACCTAGATGATTCAAACCATAAAATTAAATCCAGCTCCCTTCTGGATAACGCCAAGCTCCTCTGAGTCAAAACAGCTTCCTGCCGTTTTGTATTGAAACCAGCTGAAACCACAGGTTCAACAAAAAGGTGGGAAACAACCTCTCATTTCCTACGTTAGTCTATAATAGGAGCTAATCTTAGTAGCCAGGATGCTTCAGGCAAACTGGGCGCAGATGAAAATGAATTATTGATGTAAATTATTTCAACTGCATTGAGAATTTTGCTTTGAGAACAAAGACGAGCAGATTAGGAGCAAAATGCATCAGTTACTTCCAGAAGGTCTGGTATTATACTTGTAAAGTTATTCCATCTCTGCTGAAATTGTTTTAATGCTTTTTGGAAAATGGGTTTTTGAAACGACTTTCAAAAACTCTGATTATTAACAATCAGAATAAAACTGGGTTCAGATGTTCTAAACAAAGCAATACGTTTAAAAATGCAGAGTTTTTTTCTGTATGTTTTATCTGCGAATAATTTATTGGATGTGTACTGAAATACTTCATAAAGCAAATTATCAGTGAGTCACTTGAAAAGAGACAAAGCATGCTAACATTAACCTAGCACTTTCAAAATACTAATAGGACTTGTTTTTATTAAAGCCTGCTATTGGACGTGCAAAATCAAATTTAGAGATAAATGCTATGCACATTTCACACGTAATAATTCTGTTGACAGAATATTAGCAAAATATGACGCTTATTCTGCAGAGTTATTTGGCTGGGACAAAACAGTAAAGATTATATTTTTCTTAATACATTTAGACAGATGACCAAAAGTCTAATATGTAGGTAATCAGATCAGGGACAGAAAACAGTTATTGCACCATCGCTACTTTATATACTGTGCAGTAAAGATGATAAGCCATTCTCATTCTTAACACCTGCAGCGTTCAATTAGCACACAGCTGTGCCTGGTTTCAATGTTAGAAACTCACCATAGCTGCACCTCTGCCGGTCTGGTGGCCTCCCAGCCACGGAACATTGATGGGTGTGCCGGGGCTGCTGTGGGTGTATGGAGTGGTGCCGTGAAGCGAACCAAAGTCATCACGCGCATGGACCACCAGGAAGTCATCACCACCAACACTACAGGGAGAAAAATAATTAGACATGTATAATTAGATGACATGGGTCACAAGACAGAGCCCGACTGGTTAGGGATTAATTTCACGCAGCAAATGAACAGCCTTACATCTGCATTCAGGAATATTTTAAGGTTATGGCTACATTAAAATGATTGTTTATACTTAGATTTTAAATCAAAATTCTGAATTTGAGTTAAAATGAAACATACTGCCGCAAATAATGAGCGAGCGAGTTGATATCACTGCTGGTGCAAACCAGCGCAGTGTGAATAAGCAAAATGCCCAAACATGCAGGATTGCTCTCATACCCTTTGGATTCGACTTCATCTTCATCGATCCAAGTCAAGATCTGCGTGGCCAAGATGGATGACACGTCCAGCTCCTGAATGTCATGTGTGGAGGCCATGACTAAACAATTACGGTTTGCCTGGCGGACAGACAAAAGACGGGGCATGAGGAAGGAAAGGGATGGAAGAAAGGGGAAAACAGGTTGCGTCTCAGAGGAAACTCTGCATCAGACAAATTTAATGTGTTCTAATCAAGTCTGCTGACCCCGGCCTCCAACTTCCCTACTGGCCAGAGCTCATCCATGTCGGCTCACATCAGCATCAAGATGTCACTTGTAGACACAAACAGTGTGTAGTAACACTTGGTGCTTGTGTTGAACAACAAACCTGTCTGTCCTTGAGCAGAAAATATTTCTCGTTTAAATATAGAGGTGTATCTCAGCAGATTAGAATACCATCAAAAGGTTTATGCAATAATTAAACTGGAGATGCATTAAACACAAAGGGATACACTTCAGTCAATTACTTTGGATAACTTGGATTATTCTGGCTAAATAAAACAAAACCTTTCCAAATCAAAATGTCAACCTACTGAAAGGTATGTCCATGTGGATTTGTTTTAAGGTAATATTGATGAAAGAGAACTAGTTATAAGTGAAACCGGCCAGTGGAACCAGACATTTTAACATATAATATGTAAAAAAAAAATGTCTGGCTCCACTGGCAGATTATCTCACTTATAACCAGTTGTTTTTCCATCAATATTAAGGAGTTATTGACTTAAAATGTCCCCAAATTTCTTGCTGAAAAGGTTACTTGCCAGTTTGTCTTATTTTAAGTGTGCTACAATATTTGCACTAGAAACTAGATCAAATATACTTGGTAAAAATTGTTTTTTTTGCAGTGACCGTAAATACCTTGTCTGAGCTAATTTTGCATGAATTACTGCAACAATGCATAACTAGTGAAATGTTAAGGAAACCCAGGTTGAAATAAGAGCAACATTAGTCTCATCTGGATTGTTGGATCTGGTATTTTTCATTGTCCTCTTGACAAAAACAACAGATTCTTTGAGCTGGAACTGCCAGCAAACTGATCTGACCCAAATCCCAGAGACAACGTAGTCATTAAAGAGGTTATTGGTACATTTGGCAATGTGGGCAGGTGCCAAGTCCTGCTGGCCAGTAAAACCAACAAGCTTTCCAAAAAGCTTGTTGGGAGAAAGAGACCAGAAGTGACTAAAAACTTTCTGGTCGATGGCTGTGTTGACTGCGGATTTGATAAGACACAGCAGATCTTGACCGACTGAGGTAACGTCACACCGGACCTAAAGCAACATGAATTCTGTGTGTCTTCAGTCTATCACCAAACTCTGAGATGGTGATTTCCAAATGAAATGTAAACTTTACTTTAATCTGGGAAAAAAAGGCATCAGACGCCTCAGCAACAGTCCAGTTTTTTCTTTTGCTCCAATAAGTTGCTTCTCACTTGGCCTCTGGTTCAGGAGTAGCTTGACACAAGAAATACAATGTTTGTGTAGGAATCGTCTGACTAGTTGGTCTTGACGGGTCAAAATTAAAATTCAAAACTACTTTATTGATCCTAAATGGAAATTTAATGCTGTTGTAACTTTCAACTTTTTCCATCATATTTTAATTCTGTAAGACAGAATTTTGGGGGTTTTGCCATCTCTAAGTGACAATAATCAAATTTGCAGAAAATAAATGCTTGCAGTATTTCACTCTACAGGTAACATACAAATCTTAATAAAATATAAATGTAACTATTTGAAACTTTTTCTTTAGATGTACTTTTAAATAGTTTTCACTACTGGCCCATTTTACCAAGAACAACTAAGCTTTTTGTGGAACTATAGAAGACACAGGGTGCTAAAATATCAACTGAATAAACAAGAAGACAGATATACCACTTGGTCATGTTCGCTGACCTACTGGTTCCACATTCAGTCCAAATTTAGTTTTTATCACAAAGTCTAGTGAAAAAATTCAATGACTGAACAGATTTACTCCATGTACAATAGCAGTCTACGCATGAAATGGTACCATTTTTATAAAAACATTAACTAAATAAAGGACATATAAAATAAATAAGGGAAAATAACAAAATGAGCAACGTTTGTTGCATAATATTTTGTCACAATGATAATTAGAATTCTAAGTAAACAAGTTTCTGCACAGATTTCCATTACAAAGAAACATATTTTTTCAAAGAGCTACAACACAAATCACGACTACTGCATCAGCTACGTGGCACTGATAAAAGTTTTATATTACTGAGCACAAAAAAAAAAGAGCAAAGGCAGCCAAACAAGCAACTGAAGTAATTAACTGTGAACACTTGTATATTTTTTTCATCATGTTTTCTAATGTTTAGTGACATCAGTGTGAGGCTTTTACCTTGTTGATGGCAAAGGCTGTAATGATGTCAGATTCCTTGTGGATGATGCGTGCTTTGCCTCCGGGGCTGCCCAGATCTGACTCAGTCTGTGGCGAGTAACACACACACACCCCGTCAACACCATTGAGATTTAGTAATTACAAGTGAAACATTGGCAAATATTTCCTGCAGACAAATAACAGCCTTAATCCCTGCTCCATTTCCTTTAAACTATGGGACATAAGAGTGCTGAACAAATTATTTGTCAGGTTATGTTCAACAGAATTTATCTGCAAAGCTAATCCTATAAATTATTTTTATTTCTATAGCATTTAAGAATCTCGTGCTTCTGTTTAATAAACGAAAAACTGAATCAGGCCAAACTCTTATTCATTAAGGCTCGATTACAGCGCTACGACGCAAAAAGTACTCACACTTCCTAATCTTTTTCACATTACCACCAAAAGCTTCAATATGTTTAATTGGGAATTTACGTGACAGAGCAACAAAAAATGCTGGAGGATTATAAAGCGAAAAGAAAAATAATAACCAGAACCACCTGGTTACATCTACTTCAGATCTGTACTCGCTTTGCACATCCAGAGACTGAACATTAGGATATCTATTGGATGAAGAACACCGATAAAGAACAAATGTCAAGTCTTCCTATTGATTTTTAATTGGATTTAGGCTTGGAGTTTGACTAGGCCATTCTAACCCATGAATTGTGGCTAGATGTGTAACTTTACTGTCTTTCTGGAGGGAGAACCTCCTCTCAAGTCTTCTGCAGCCTCTAACTTGTTTTCTTTAAGTACACCTTCCCATGAATTAACCCGTTGTAAAGTAATCTCGATAGCATGATGCTGCCACCACCATGCTTCACCAAAGAGATGAAGTATTCAGGAAAATGTGCAATGTTTTTCATACAAAAAATGTTTTATTTAGGCAAAAAGTTCAGTTTTGTACTCATCTGGCATCAAAATAGTTAAACCTGAGAATTGCCCTTTCTCTTGGTATGCAGCGGATGAACAGGTCTTTGTAGGGTTGCAGTCGTGTCATGCTACTTCTATTTTTAGTTGGTGAATTGAACAAAAATATTTAGAGCTTGGGATGTTGTTTTATACCCTTACCCTGCTCTATACTTCTCCACAAATGCCTCCTTGAGCAGTCTTTGTTCTCTAATCTTTAAGAAAGCCTTCACAGAGCTTTATACTGAGATTAAATTACACGACGGTAAACAATGTAGACTAAGTAAATGATTTCTGAGAGCAATTAATTGCACTGGATCTTCTTTAAGAGTAAAGGTGGTTGTGTACAAGTGTATAAAACACTTGCAAGGTTTTTATGTACACACATTTTTGAAACTTCATCTATCATTCTTCTTTTACTTCACAATTATGCATAACTTTGTGTTGATCAATTATTTAAATCCCAATTAAAAACAATAATGTCTTTGACTGAAACATGAACACAAAATTGGCCAAGGGAGTTGAAAGGTTCAGTAAGGAAATGCTGGCTAGTAGAGAGCAGAAGGGAAATAGACCCTGGAGCGATGAGTGGTCCGGTGAGATGCGTACAGCTCTGCAGGCTCTTGTGTAGCCCTACACATTGGACACAGAAGCTAGAACTTGACGCCCGAGTTACTTGGGTCGAGACTGAATTAAAGTCTTCTGCGCATTCAGTCGGGAGGAAAAGATTGTGTCGTTTTCTTTCAAAGAGTCAAACAAAACTTGACCTGCAGAAATCTAAATATGGTGTTTTGCCATTTTCTCTAGCACATAATCTCTGCAGGATGCAAATTCACTGCGACAGAGTTGAGCCCATTAATGTGAAGCTGTTTGGCTTCATAGGCTGTCCTCCGAGAGACTGGGTTAATTAAAACTGAACCAAATGGAGTACCTAGAATGTGCCGACTCTCCTGGTGGAAGCCAGAAGAGCTGAAAAGCATCAGTTTACAGACTGATCTAAAATATATGCCTCCCATTCACATCAATATTGAGGCAGTTAAATGTAAGATTAATCTCAAACTCATGACAGCAACATTCATAGTTCATAGTCCTAAAAATACACGTACTGTAATTCTGTGAGGATCATTTAAAATTGGATTAAAGAAGTCGCATTTGCAACTTAAAAGGAGATGACAAGTACTTTGAACCCGTGTGTGTATTGCCACCCTTGAACCATTCAAACTCTAAACCCATGACGTGCGTTACATAAGGCGTTACATTTACAGAAGTGAACAGCAGCATGCCATACACATCTTAGTGTTAAAAGAATTACATAAAATGTTCTGTTCTGTAAATCGCAAAGCTTGTGTGCTATATTTAGAAGCACACTGTGCTTCCTAAAAGCCTGCTGATAAACATGGAGCCCCATCAGAAAAACTTTACAGCTGAAGACACTTTTCTTTTATTTGCTCCATTTTTTTCTAATGAATCTGCATTTCAAAGCTGGACATACTAATTAAGAGAAGAGGTTTTTCTTCATTTCATTTTTACATTAATCATCACATCTCTCAGAACCTGTTGCAACACTGCTTTATTTTTAAAGTAAAAGCACAAACAAACACCAGAAATAATTTGTTAGTGACCAAAATCAGACAACTTTCAGCTTGACCATAAAAAGTTTGATCGGTGCATCTTTGTTTAAAGATTTTAAAGCAAGCATATCATCTTGGGGAGTTTTGACTTAATAAAATGTTGCAAAAAATTCTGAGATCTGACACCCAAATCCATCTCATTCATCCCACATCATAAGCAATCATTGATCAATAAGTAGCAGTACCTGACTGTTTCCTGCCTCCTCCACTCCTGAATATTTCATACTGTCAGTGTGGTCCTCACCCGACTTTAGTGATTGGGGTAGCAGCGAAAGGGTAGACCAGCACAAACAAAACATACAACAACCGGTGATAAAACATGCAAATACACAACTTTGATTTACTGTAATGTTATTAGCTCAGTGTGTAATTATTTGCATACAAAACTGAAGCATCAACATGCTAATGAAGGCAATTGTGATACATGTGGATTGCATGCAGCACCCAAAAAGCACAAAGGCAACAACAGGGATTGAATGATGCTATCTGACCAGGGATTCATGCAGATGCACCGTGGTAAATGGTAAACATGTTGTTAAGTGAGGGTTAATGCAGCGTGTCTCATGCAGCAGGTTGGTAGACTAAATGTGACGCACCTGATTTGTGCCTGGTTTCTTGGTGAAGATGTTTCTAATGAAAGTCTCCAGCACCTCTTCCTGTTTTACCAAATACTGCCATAAACGCTTCACCGGCAGCACCGAGTGGTGGCTGTTTCTGGGAAAAAGAATAAGAGTATTAGAGAAAAACATACACATTCGTTTGAGTGATGATTAATTAGTAGCACAAAGCTAATACAAAAAAAAAAATCACATTTAAAAACTCATTGTCAGAATACAGCTTATAAAGATGGGGAGAAAAGGGAAAACATAGCAGCAGCAAATAAAACAAATCAGAAAATATATTAAAAAAAAACAACAACCCTAAAACAATAGCAAACTGTCATCCTCCGTCTTCACCTCCCAATTGCCTGTGAACACCCTAAAAACAACGAAGCCCTTCAACAACGGACAAATCATCTGGCAAATTAATAAGCGGGAGACCAAACATCGAGAATCGAATCCTCATTTCCTCCCGGGGAGTAAAAACACTTTCATGAGGAATAACTCTAAACATTTCAGTGTACCACAAACTAACAGTAGGAGGTTTATAGCAGAACAGATTTCAGAGCCAGCAGCAATAGTTTATCACATAGTTTACCCTGTAAATAAGTCAATGGTATTCACGTTTTCCAGAAATAGTGGGAAAGTACAGATTTTTTAAATTTTATACGCAAATAGGAGACATGATGTGTTATATATAGGCTACATATAGGTAGGGTTCATTTGGGTTTTTTACACATCAAACTCCAAAGGGATAAAAGATAAAGGAATTAACTCCACAGAGGAAACTTCTTGTTTCCGAGCTAATTCTGCTGATTTTTTTTAGCAGAATTAGCTGCTAATTTCTCTGCCTTTGCAAGAGAAAAAGAGAGATTTATCATTTTAGTTCTACCTGAAGGGGGTGTTTGATGGCTCAAACAGCGCTTTGTGTCTGAGCAGGGCGGGGCCAGGAGTTAGGATCTCATCGTGGAGGTGGGTGGAGATGTACTTGGGCGGAGGGCCGCCGAACAGCTCCAGCCGCTTTTGGAGCACCTGCTCCCATCGCTGCAGCGTCTTGAGCACAGCGTGACACAGAGGCGAGGCCACAGGCAAATCTGTGTTTAAAAAAAGCAGCCGCACACAAAGGAGGCGGCAACAAGATTAGCTGAGTGAGGCAGAATGAAGTAGGGCAGCACTCATCTCAATCCTGGATGTTATTTGTTTTAGCATGCAGAGTCTTTTAGCGCTTACCTAGCAGATCATATCCTGCCATCGGGTAAAAAGACTTGAGGTTGACCAACACCAGTTGTACCATGGCCAGGCGCATCAAACACCAGCTTAAAGAGAAAAGAAGTCATGACAAATCAGATTATTATGGGGGGATGTCATGCGGTGCTCAAGCTGAATGTGGAGCAGCAATTCAAGGAAGCTCCAACGGAAACAACTGAAAGGAGAAACACGAGGCTCGGTGAACACATTCAGGATTAAACTCAGTGACTTGTTTTGAGGGGGAAGATGAGTCACAGTATTAAGAGTACAAATTATATCACCTGTATGAATTATGGTTTGAATGCTCTTTCTGTGGCAAGTTGGGCTCAAACACATCTTCAGATTCAAGGTCTTCATCATCTTCATCCTGGCTGTCCTGGCTCTCTTCTGAGTCATACTCAACTGTGTTTTGTGACGGTGGCAGCTCAGGCTGAGAGGCGGAAGGACAGAGGCAACAAGGAATCAGACGCAGGAGCAAGAAGAGCCGTGAGTTTTTGCTCTTTATTGTCTGTACTGCAGATTACCTTCGTAATGAAATAATCCCAAATACTGAGATCTGGAGGAACAAAATCCTCTTTAAAAATGGAGGCTGCTTCCTGTTCCACTACGACCTTAGGACTGGAAGGTCCTTCACGCTCGATTCCAGACTCTTCCCTGGATCCACTGCGCGAGGACAGAAGCTTGAATCGTCGTGGTTTCCTGTCCAGCCCACTTGGAGAGGCTGATAAATAAAAAAAAAAAGATATAAGTTAAATATGTTTCAAGCAATCCAAAGAAAAAAACAATACAAAGCCACGCATAATTTCTTTTAAAGAAGCTACATTTCATTTAGCCTTTATGCCAGAAAAAAGTGCAAAACAGTCACTTGGAGGCGGGGTTCTTGCTGGGCTGCTGGCTTTATCCATGACAGGGATACGGGCGCCTCCTCCAAACACAGTCATCCAAAGCTTGCAGTTGAGTGGGTGAGCCATGATGCGAAACAGTTCGTTGCTGGAGTGTGTGGCCATGCCGTGAACAAACAGACTGAGGAAGACTGCTGTCAGAATCTCACAGAGCAGCACAGCCAGGCCCGGCTGGGTCTCCTCACCTGCAGAGCTCAACAGGTGAATAAGAGAGGCGATACCTGGAGAAACAAAAACAAAAAAAAATGCAAAAAGAAAAGAATTTAAGCATTTTTGTGTCTGAAAACCTTTAACAGCACAGACAATCTTTTAGATTTTAAATTACTTTTGATAGGACATGTTGATAAAAGCAGGATTAATTTTGAAAGAAACAGTATCCATTTCATAATTATATATTTTTATATCTAAGCCTCTCAATCAATTAAATAATTCTAAGGCATTACAGTAGTCAAACCCTTTTTATAATGAACCATCTTTTTACATGTTTCTACTTCTATTTATATCATCTTAACTGATGACCACATAGTATTTGAGGCAGGATGCCTCCATCCTAATCTTCTGCTCCCTCCTAAAGCAAATGCACCAGTCTAGGATGGGAACAAGAAAGGCCTTAAATCCAATAAAATGCACCAAGGACAAATATGTCCGTGTTAAACACAAGATTTAAAAAAGGGATGATCCAGTAAAAGTCTTTATGTTAGTAATATTGTGTGTTTTAACCAGAAATGGTTTAGATCTCAGGAGTGGATCAACGTGTGAGAACAAAATAGGCTTTTAAAATGACTATAAATGGTTGTTCTCAACACATAAAATGAGGGCAGTTTTGTCATTAGAACATCAACAGGAAGCTATTACTGGCTTCTCTTAAGCTGCAACATTTCTTAATACCTCTGAGGATTTTCTGCTGTATGTTACTAAATTACCACCACCAAACATCTATAAATAAAACTAACGACAACAAACACATCCCAAGCCAGAGAGACTGAATAAAAGATTAATGTATAAATGATTCCACCTCAATGACAACATTTAAATCTAAATAAAATCCAAATGAAGATCAGAAGGCCTTATATCTGTACAGTCAGCTGCCACGAAATGAATTATTAAACAGACGGACAGCAGCAGAGAAAGACCTTTAATAATTAATGCAATAATAAAACATCTTCTCCGACAGCCTGCAGTGTCTGATGAGAATAAACATTTCTGTTAAAATGTTGTTTGGTTCACCCAAAATTCTCCTCTCTACTTGCAGAGTAAGCAAAAACTAATGTTTTCATGACACATCCGTTAAGTGTTGCTTTAATTATGTCACAACCACAATGGTCATATGGGGAAAGAAAATATTGACGGCGCTAATAATGCACTTTGCTTTGTCCATTATTGTATCTGCTGGAATGTATCAAATTATTGTGTTAGAGTTCAGTGTTTCCACTTCAAATAAAAAGACTGAGCAGAAAGATGCTGAAACTTTAAACATGCAATGTACTCAGTAAGAGAGAAATATTTATTACTATATTCTCTACAATCACAGTAAATTCAATTGGCCTTTCCTTTGGTTTTCAAAGCCGATATGCAACTTTAAAATAAATTTTTAAGACAAAACCAGCCTTTAGAGTCCCTGTTGTGCATTTATCTGTATTTGGTGCTATGCATCTAGTGGAAGCAAAGTCAACACAGACTAAACATTTAGAAGCAACTTAGGGTTTCTGTCATCAAAGTATTAGTATGAGTTTTAAGGATTTTGGGATGTAATTTCAAATTTTGTATTTTATTAATATGTACCATTTTTCTTTATTCAGCTTTAGACCTTACTGTCACTTGAACATAACTAAATAAAAGACAAGCCAGAAGAACCCAAATGTCTAAAATCTATAGTAAAATTGCATCCTGATAAGCAATCCCATATATTTTTTCACAAAGTACACCAATTAAGCCAAGATCTTTTTGTACATATGTGAGAAGTTTAGGCAGTGTAATGCCACACAAGGAGAGAAATAGGCGCTGAAGTAGTTGTTGTTTTTTTTTTTTTTAAATCGCTGAAACGGAAAAAAAAAAACAACTTAAAAATATTATTTTAAACCGAGCCGAAAGTTGAATCTGTAGGACTTACCAGGCCACTGAGCAGGAGAAGTGTTTGGCTGAACAGCCTCATCCATGCTGACGGTTTTCACTGCCTGCTTCTGAGACAGTAAAACACTCTGATACACAGTCCCAGTGAAGTGGTTCACATGGCTGTCAGAGAAGCAGAAAAAAAAAAGAAATGGACCAATTCAAGATAAAACTTCCAAAGCAACATTTGTGTTTTATGCGTAATGATTACCTGAAAGATAAACTTTGAAAAAAAAAAATGGATAAGAATACACAGATTACAATTTTGTAATGCACGTTTCAACATTGCTTTAAACTATTGGTTGTTCCAAAGAAAAGTTAATTTCACCATCCAGATATAAAATGCTAATATAATAATCTCAGGTTAGATTTGTGTTATAAAGAGTTTTTTTTATAAACACAATAAACAAGGCTTAGGCCACCAGGGAGTCCATTAATGTTCTAACATGCAGGAACTCCTATTTTAAGCTTCTGAAAAAAAAAAAGGCATGCACCCACTTTAAAATCTATGAAAACCTAAATTAGAGTAAACATTCAAATCTCTGTGCTCAAAACTGAACAAGTCAAAGACTTGTGATAGCTACACATTGTTAAGCAAAATAAACTTCTTTTTGTAGATTGTGTCCAAACATGATTTAATGGAACCACACTTAAGCTGCTGAATGTGCTGCTTGCGTGCAAAAGGTTTCAAACTGTTTTTTTCTAATGGATTTTATTTTCAGTACATCATCTTTGTTGGTATCCTCAAATTAAATGACTAAATCCTTAAGTGCTCTGTAAATGTTCTGCATGTTTACGTCCAATAAACACATTTCTTCTGATTGATTGAGATATTTGGCAGTAGTCTAAAGGACAGAGCTAAATATACAGCAATAACGCAGCTCTTAAAATAGCTACATTTCTGTAATGGAGCTAAATCTCACAAGTAAAACACCAATTTATTATGTGGAAAAGGGTATTCTGGTGACAGCTGTCAGAAAAAACAAGAGTATTGGCTCAAGCACACAAGAGTCACACTGCTGTCAGAAATGCAGCAGAAATTAGATTTTAGTTTTTTTAATTAGTTTTTGTCCAAAAACAGTCCTTCAAAGTGGAGAAATGCAAATACTCTGGGCTTACTAAGAATATTTTTAAATTTCTGTGTAGGTTTCCAGTTTGTTAGGCCTCTAAGCTATAGTTCCCAGACAATCTTTCTCCTGACTTCTTCCTCCTCACTAAATGACAATATAAATCTTCATTCTATGAAATTTTATTGAAGCTGCAGGATTGGGGCGATATTATTTTTGTTCATGATCACTGGATTATGCATTAAAGCAAGAAAAAAAAAAACAAGCTGCTTTGCACTATTTCTCAATTTTGAAGACTGAAAAAAATTTACTTTTATCAGCTGTGAAAAGTAAAAATGATGACAAATGGCGTTTAAATTACCTAATTTGAGACCTATTTAAAGCTAAAGAAGTAACGGGAGAGAACTTTAATACTAAGAAAGAAAAGAGCTCTTCTCTTTAAGACATGACACACCTAATTCATTTCTATTATTGCAGCACTGTAACTTTAAGTTCCAGTCTGGTAAAGCATTCATGCAACTGTAAACATCATGGAGGATTCTGACAAAACCAGGACAGCAGCACACAAAGCAGCACAGCTTTAAGCCAAACGGGCTATTTAAAAAATTGCCTCCCACGCATAGGAATTCATCTGAAGTTTAAATCCGACTCCGTTCTTGTCAACCTGATTGGAAGCTATGGTACATCAGCCTCTTAAATAAACAATGCTGCCCCCCCATGTGTAAGAACCAAAAAACATAGTTAAGCATTTA
This sequence comes from Phalloptychus januarius, assembly GCA_902982915.1. Taxonomy (NCBI): domain Eukaryota; kingdom Metazoa; phylum Chordata; class Actinopteri; order Cyprinodontiformes; family Poeciliidae; genus Phalloptychus; species Phalloptychus januarius. The sequence goes on from CADWAE010000482.1 coordinate 7,393,248, forward strand.
CAATAAGAATGACATCAAGCATCCTTATAGTTTTCATAATTTATACTCAACATTATAAAAACAGACAAGTGCCCGTCATACTCCTGCGTCTCTTTATCCGTTTCTTTAGTTTACTTTACAGCAGCTTTTTGCAAAAGCCAAATGAAGAAAAAATACTTATATGCAGTCTATATGCAGTCTTTTACTTCAGCTGAAAGTGTGCATTATCCTCCCATTATGCAACACGTCCTTGTTACCAGCAGCCGTGTCGCTGCCTTATTAATTATTATTCAGCACCAACAGCCCTTGAAATCACTCAGTTCATGGACCGTGGATGAACTGACACAAATGTTCTGGCTCAAATATTAACGGTCGGGTTACTTGTGACGAGGTAGTAATTTGGATTTATAGTGAAGGTTAATCACACTGGAAGTGAGAAACTTGTTGAAAGAATCACCTGGAGACCAATAAGGACTTAAAGCAATGGGAGCAGGCAGGACACTAGCCTGGAGCTAACACTTCCTCAACCTTGGTTGCATGAAGTAGAGTTTGCACTGTTTTATACAGAACTCTGGAGAAAAGGTGCAAAGCATTGTATTGTGTAGGTTTAAAAATCCTGACAGGAGGATCTGTCAGTACAGATCATTTCAGCAGACTAATCATATAGACAGCGATCATCCCCATGGTAACAGAAAATACAAAAAGGCAGCAACCTCTCCATGCTGTATATGTGAGGCAGCAATGGTGAAATCAAAGGCAGAGAAGTCCAGCTGTGTGAAGCAGGATGAACACTTAGGCGATGTTGTTCTTTTCAAAGCATGTGATGCAACTGTGCTGTCATATGTTGTTCATGAGGCTCAGGCCAGATCACATCAACTTTCACAGATTTACTTTTCTACAAAACCTGCAATCACTTTATATACACAATTTAAAACAGGTGAAGTCAATTACAGCTGATGTTAAACCACTGCAAAATTAAAGAAATAATTTATATATTTAATTTGACCATAGAAGTTGCCTTTTCACATTTGACTAAAATACATTAGATAGACTCATTAAATACAGAGTTATAGATTATAATAAAAGAGAAACAATTCTGCCACACTCACCTGTATTTGTGTCCGTCACAAAGACATTGATAAATGCATGCAGATAAGGAAGCAGCCAAGGTGTGCATAACATAGATCTGGAAAGAGGGGAAGATGCATAAAACTAATTTTTTCTCTTCAGATAAATATTTTGTTTTGAATTAAAAATATATTTATTGAAAAACATAAAGCAGAATAGTATATACAAATGATACTTCACATAAATGTTAGTTTTAGGGCTGCACCGATTTCCTTAAGTTTCGAAAACTAAGGTTGCATGTGAAGCCGATCTTATCCCCTGATCTAATTTATTTCGGCAAAGGTTAAAAAAAAAAAAAAAATCTGCCACTGTCCTTTTCTGCCCTGCAGTAAAAGAGGTTTGACTGACAGACTGGCCCACCATGTCTGCAGTTAACAATAGTTACCCCACTGTCACCAACTCAGCCACTTTATTCCTATATTTAGCGACATTCCAGACACAGAAATTGGTTCTGGCTAAAATCGGAATCGGCAGGTCAGGCTTTTTAGTGATCAGCAATCAGAAAACTGCAATCGGTGCAGCCCTTTTAGTTTTGTCCTTTACTAAGAATAAACTGCCACACCTCGTTGTTAACAACATCCGGATGTGGAGGAGAGTCGAGAGCATTGATGGTATGCAGGATGTCGTGGGTGAGATTGGTCAGATAGACGATGGGGTTGGCCACCACCGTCTTCACACTGACCGTACAGGCCGTTAGCAGCGGGATAGAGGTAGGCTGGGAATTCACCTCCACCACAGACTTCAGGGAGTCATCCTGCACACAGAGAGAATGCATCCAAATGTGGTTTCATGAACACTGTGTGCACATTTATCAGAGAGCAGATTGCAAACAGAAAACCACTGTGTCCATATCGAGTGAACTTTTCAACCACAAATTTATTTCAAGTATTCTAATGAAACTTTTGTGACAGATCAACATGAAGTAGCAAATAACTGTGAAGTGGAACGTATAGGACAAATAGTTTCAGGCAGCACAAGGTCTAAATAAAGTAATTTAAAAAGTCTGCTATCAAATTTCTCAATTTTTTCAGAAGGCTATATATAAGAAACACTTACAAAGAGAACAAAAAACTGTGGGCAACATCTTTAAACCTTCAAAACAGCAGCCTTTCCTCAGCAATGAAGTAAATCAAGTCAAGATGAGCCAACTGCTGGAAATGTCACACTTAATTTCCACAAGTATCTGTCTATGTGTGTGTGATTGACAGTTAAAGAGAAAAGAAGAAAACACTGGCAGTAGAGAGGTGTGTGATTCTGTGTGTACTATATTTCAGAACATGACATTCTGCGTATAAAAATACCAGGAAGACTCATTTTCTTCGCCCTCGATGAATCACACTCAGTTCTCACTAACCTACTTAACAGGAACTCTTCACACCGTTTGAAGTAAACACAAAGGAGGAACATGAACATTTCCTCAACAACAATGAGGAAATTTGACAACTGAGGGACCCAAGCTGGGGGAGTGGAAATTTATTTTATTTCAAAATCAAAGCAGAAGAGCAAGAAGGAGTCCCTGTGCCCATTGACTGTGCTACAAACACAGCTCCCATGTCGCCTCATTGGGTTGTTTACTACCTACCCCGCGTTTTATTTGTCAGTCTTAAAGCACGAGGTGTTTGGACACTTTCAGCACATCCTGTCAGCTCATTGCTGGAGGTGCACAAACAATCACCTCAACAGGATGTAGTAACTAAGTACAAATGTGTGTCTAAATTATGGAAAAATGGTCAAAACAATTTATTTTTTTTAAGAGAGCTTCATAAATGTATTACATCAGTGCTAATCTGCTCATTAGCAAGCAAAGATATGTAATCAGCTGCGGGGTGACAAACAAACTGTAAAAGCACAGCTAAACAAACACCTACAAAAGCTAATCAGGTCAGTTTAAACATTTGCTACTCCGTTTATTATTTAGAAAGATGCAGAAAGAAAATGTTACTTTATATGTTTTGATTATGCCATATTCACCAGACAAGTTGTCAGTGTTTAGCCTAGTTTGACTTACTGTCTATGTGATTAGACTTGTGAGTGACACTCAACATCTAGTAATGGTAACAGACACTTTCTTGGCTGAGGGGTGTTATTGCAACAAGCTTTCACATTTCTCTTATGAGAAAAGCATACTCTGGATTCCTGCCCACCTCCACTTCCCTTCCCCTCTTTGACTTTACCCTCTGCAAAGAGTCAGAAGGAAAAAGAAAAGAGGAAAAAAAATATCTGTAAATGGAGAAAGGAGAAAACAGTAGGGGAGAAAAGGCAAAGAACAAAGAGTAGAGCAGGAAATAAATCAATGTGTGCTAAAGAAAAAAGTAACTGAAAATAATAAATAAATATAGGACATGAAAAACTGGGAAAGAATAAGAATGGAAATAAAATAGTGCCCATGTTAAATTTAAACAGTTTAACACGACAAATATTAATTTGGATCACTGTAATGTCAAATAAGATGGCAACATTCTTATTCTTTTTTTGGATGCAACATTTGGCATTAAAATTACAATTATTACATTTATTTACGTTTTCTTTTATTGCAAATTTTGGCAGGATGTGAACTCTATAATTAGCATGTTGCAGGTCAGTGTAGAGAAAACTCCATGACTTCGATCTTCTCATACAACCGATAAGCTGCTGCAAAAACTGATAATGTATTCTCCTCCACAGTAAGGCTAAAATTGATTATGGAGGTACAGAAACTCCCACATTCATAAGAAAATTCTGTAAATTGTGAAAAAATACTGAGGTGTAAGTAGTGTTGTTGAAATCAAAACAGAGAAACAAATCCCTGGTATCTACCAAGAAAACCAAAAAAGAATCTAGAAAGCAGGTGGATTTTCTCTTCCTCACATTCACCAATAAAACAGTTTATGTTGGAATAGCTGCAGCATTCAAAACACTGCCAACCCTGCCCAGCAGAAGCCTTTTGGTTTGCATCTGTGCATCTTTTATTTACCTGATGAGACTCTTGAAGCAGTAATATGAGCTCCATGCGTACAGAAGCCAGTCCTCCACCATGGGAGCCGTGCAAGCTGCAGTAGCTCAGAAACATCCTGAGTAACGGCTGGTTGCGCTGGAGCCAGAGCCTCCTGCTTTTCTGGCTGTCACTGCGGGGGCTGCCAGGCTGAAAAACATCTTTGCTTTAGTAGTTTTTAGAAGAAATTATTTAGCACTCTGTATATGCAACATTCAGTCAATATTTGCAATTTTTCTAAATGAATTAGAGAAAAACATGTTTATAAACAAAGTAAGGCAATTTGTTCCTTGGGATATAACCAACTATTGATTTTTTTATGCGATTGTGTGACTTGCACAAGCTTGCTGTGGTAAAAACAATCAATAGTTGGATAAAAGAACCAGAAAATGATGTCAGTAAATAGACAGAGCAGTTGTCTGGATTTAACATCACTGCAAGGAGCCAGCAATCAACACCCACCTGTTCCTCCTCCACCAGGCCAGAAACGGGGCAATCACCCGAGACGGACCGTTTTGGTAAACAAGGCTTATAGCTGCAAACATGCTGGTGAGCCACCACCTGGGGGTAAAAGAAAAGTAAGAAATTTATTCTCAAATTCAACTCATCAGGACTGAGTTTATCATTTATGCATGACAGACAGAGCAAAGAATTTTACCAAAACATCACATGAGAAAAAAGCAGTGGTGTTTCAACCAAAGTGATGTTTATACAAACTGACAGAGAGAAAATGCTGAAACAATGACAGGAACAGAAGAAGAAGTGAGTGGGAGTTATGCAACTTCCAAGTTTTACTCAGCGAACTTAAATTTACAAAAGGTTAATTCCACAACGCAGAGGAACTCTACAACTTTTTGGAGGACTGTGGAAGTGTGTGTTTTTTACCTCTCTCTCCAACCACTGACACAGCTGGTACCGCAGCTTCCCTCCGTCCAGTTCGTATCCCGTCGACAGAGTCCGAAGCTCGTTGCTCATGATCTTCAAGCAAGCGGTGAACTTAAGATGGGCCAAAAAGATGTCTTCAGATGGAGCAATGAAGTCATCGTCGTCTTCACTTTCCTCACTTTTTACTGTTTCTGCTACAGTCAACACGGAGTCCTGTCGGTCCTGAAACACGCCGTTGTCTGTTTTTTTGTTTTCCAGAACGTTCTCTTCATCTTCGTCCTCTTCGTCTTTGTCGCTGTCCCATTTCAGCTCCAGGGACTCATCTGGTAGCGTCACTGACGGCTGGCTCCAATCAAAACTCAACACCGAGTCGGACCTGCTGTTGCTGTTTCCGTCCGACTGGTAGCCATTCAGGCCTGGCGGAGACCAGTCGGGTTCTGATGCCGGCCCATTCCTGCTCCCGACGCTCAGTTCATGCGGAATGTCTTTTACTCCGTGATGGGAAACTTTGGAGTGCTTGTGAACTTTGGGCATTTTGGAAAGGACTTCAAGAGCTAACATGGGACATCCGGAGTGGAGGTGTGCATATGCAGTCGTGAAGAAGAGTCTCCTCTCATCCAGGCTGATGGAGTCGGCCCTCCGGACTTCTGTGGTCAGAGCAACTTTAGCTTTGTCTGAGGAGCTGAAATGGCGGCGAAGTAGCAGCGGGTGTGTCCGGAGGTAGATGTAAAAGTTGAAAACCTCAGGGTTACTTGCAAGCATGGTTGAGGAGCCTTCAACAGAGGCAAAGGGACAAAGAAACTGTCAAATCTAAATCCAGATGTCCACACAGCCATGTTAAAGGATTTCAACTCTTTAATTTTTATTTATGTTTTATCTTGTTACGTTGACAAACTTCAATGTGTTCTAATCAGATTTTAATATAACTGCCAAAAGCGAGGAAAATTATATCAACTCTATTTTTCTAAAAATATTCAGCTCAGTTGGACTAGACTGAGAGCATCTGTGAACATCATGCCACAGATTCTCATTTCGGTTAAGACTTTGACTGGGCCATTCCAGCAAATTAATATGAATTAAGTTGAATTAATTCCTCAGAATGTGACAGAGCTCTACAGAAGCCTGCTAATGAACCTATTTGAAACGTTTACCATGTCTTCTGCACGTTTTAAGACAAACTATACCTCAAGTGGCTTTTCTTACAAAAAATGCTTTTGTTATTTACACTCTATTGTAAAGGCCAGATTTATGCAATGGACTTAATGGTGGTCTTGTTGACAGATTCTTTGAGTTTTGGATTTTTGCAGCTCCTTGAAAGACTACCATTAGCCTCATCTCTGATTAATGTTAGCCCTGCATCGGCAATGCTTGGGGGTATTTTATAACAATTTGATTAGGATAAAATGTGCAAAATGCATGTCATATAACTTTTACCTCAACTTCAAAATTATGTTTTGCAATGACTTTCTGTTTTGAATAAATTCCAAATAAAAACACACTGACAAAACCTAAAGTTTAAGGGATATGAATGAGGCTTTAGCAAGTCACTGTAACCAGATCAGAGCTCAACCACCTCAACCGTTTCCATTGGGATTCTAAACGTTGCTCGCTGATAAACTATATGTTGTGGTTACTGAAATGTGAAAAGAAGAGCTAGAAGTTGAGGGAAGGAAATAGCTTAAGGGCAGGAAGGTGAAGAATCAAATTTCCTTAACCATGTAAATATTAAAATATTCAGAGATAGAGAGAGAGCATCTAAGTTTAAAGAGCCTGAGTATTTTTTTTAATTTGCAGGAGCCAGTATTATGTTTTCTGTAAGCGTACCTACTGTGGTTTGAGAACTCCATTTATAGAAAACACGTTAGGGAGGTTTAATCTGGGACTGATTTGGCTTTTAAGTCAAATGGAAAAGGTTCACACTGAGTTCAGGTCTTCATCTATTGTTAAAGGGGGAGTTCAGATTTTCCACGGCAGAGCTCATCTCCGTAATCATGCTCATTTAGCAGATTCTGACAAATACCTGCTGCATGCTCAGACTAAAAATACTTTTACAGTTCCTGGATTACCACTAGCATAATTAGCTTATTTCAGAAAACATTTCAAAGTTAAAAGCCCAGCATTACAAAATAAAGAAAACTGACTGGATCTTCAACTCTTGTGTGGTGCAATGAATGTAGGGCTGTCCCAGTCAGGATTGGTTTGAATATTCAGCTGCAGAAGTCCCAGCCCAATACCTCATTAAAATTAATTAAAGCTCAGTAGCTTTAAAGTGGAGCGAAATAAGCAACATTTCATCAGCATCAGTATTGCACTGTATTTAACTCACTCACCAGAGACTTTTTGTTTCAACATGAAGATCTACAGGAAGGTAATGCTCATAAAATATGTTAGATTTGACATATACAGATATAAACTATATATTAACTTGTGTTTTTCTCCTATGGACAATATTTTCATCCACAGCAGTTGGCTGAAGTGTTAGGCTAAAGTTTTTATGACCAAGTTTGGCTTCAGCTGATTATGTGAAGACAAAACGTTCAGAAAAACTCCTCAAATTAACACTTCACTTTGAACAAAAAAATACATTTGTGTTTCAGTTTACGGGTGTTAGGTGAGGTTTGGAAATGGTCAGCATTACCTAAACACTACCTATATGCATGTTTATGGAGAAAAGCACCAAACATTCCCTCTATTGAGTAAAAAGTAAATGTGATAAAGTTAATTCTGTTATTACAGGGGACAGGTGTAAAGAGAAAAAGGTCAAGTGACACTGACAGAATGGTAGCTGCAATAAACAATACAATCTCTTTATCACTGTGAAAATCACAGAAAATTACAAAAAACAATTTTGATCAGCGAAATATTGTGGTGCAGTTTTAGACAGCCAGACACAAAATATGCTGCAAAATATAGTGATGAAAATTGTACAGTTTTTCTGTGCAAGGTGATCATGTTAATTCAATAGAAACAAATTCAATCATTAATTAAGTCTTTGAAACAAGAAAAAAAGACATCCTCAGAGCGACGCTGTACATACCACTGTCACATTTGCTCTGAGAGGATTCAGAGCTTTTGCAGTTTGCAGGCTGCTCAATCAGAGTGTCCAGGGCCCTGCTGTAATCTTCCAGGACCCAGAAAGCTATGCTTCGCAGGAACGGATCTGGATGGACTGGAATCTGAAAGACAGAGGATGACTATGGCTATAACAGTTTACATATCAAAACGAGATGGTGGCATCATAAAATATGCATGTTTAAAGAAAAAAAAATACTTGTATGTCTACATAGACTTACACAAGCTGCTTACCTGTTTGTCTTGACCCAAAACATGTCTCTGGAGGATCCTTTTGTAAGTAGATGTCTCAAACTCAGATTCATACAATCTAGAGATCACCAGGGCCAGCTGCAAGTCCTGCATTTTCTCTAAACACACCTAAAGGAGCAAATAAATCATTCAGTCAGCTATTATATATACTATTTGTTTCCTATTTATGTAAAAAAGTAAAATGTGCGAGGAGGAAAACATTTTGGTTGCTCAGAACTGATTTATGGTGAGGTGCATTTAAATGAGAGAACCTCCCAGCCAGGGAGAATGAGCAAAGTCAATGATAGCCCTTTGCCTGGGTGAAGCTCATTTCCATAAAATGCTTAGAGAGGTAGTGGTTACTCATGCAGCTGTAACAATGTGACTCATTGCTTAAGGGACCATCTGAGCAGGAATGACCTTGATAAGTAAAAGCCTAAATAATCATGATGGCCCGTGTCAACTCCCCGATAGTGATAGCTGCAGACTGACAGACAGCAGCCGTTTTAGTCACCATGCAAACACAGCAATAAAAAAAAACAGTTAACTTTTAATAATTAGCATGCTACAAAGGAGACTTCAGGTCCACTTTTTTCTCAAATGAGGACATTTCAAGTATAAATATATAAAAAAAAGTTGGGGAAAAGATAAGGTGGATTCAGTGCATGTATGTAGTGTTTTGATCTAGCCACTCTAGCTCTTCTGCTTTTCAAAGAAGTTAGACTGGTTAACACACCCAACCACAAGAGGAAAGGCTGCAACACTCAATTAACAACTTGGATGCCAATATTAAACAATTTTTCCAGACTACCATTTCCAGAGTTCTCAATCTGTTTTTTAGCATAAATAAAAGGTTTTTTAACGCAGCAAAAATTTCCACTGATGCTTCTAAAGTGGAAAAGAAACCAGGGAGTGTAAAATAGAAGTGTGCGGATGGTCAACTAGATAAACAGATAGAGGACTGATAGACTGATGGACAGATATGTGAGCAGGAGTTTTGATGAACTGACAGATGGTCAGACTGATGACCACAAAAAGGACAGAGATGGCTGGATGGGAAACATTGAATAACTGATAAGGAGACATAAGGATGGGTGGATAATGATGCTGAAAAACTGATTCAGCATTTAGTTATTAAAACCAGCCATCTAATTGGGTTGTGAACAGGCAGTATAGCTGAAACAACAAAACCTTCTAATAAACACATCGTCATGTGTTTTTTTCCCACTTGCCTCCACAGCATCCTTAAGGGAGCCAGCCAGCAGAAAGAAGGCGGCAGAATGCTGGAACCGCTGCTTTCCCAACAGAGAGAAGGCGTTCTTCATTGCAGCTTTCCTCCACCTGTCCTCACTGAAGTTGTTGTGGAAAAACTCTGTCATTTTTGTATTCTTCTGAGACCTGGAGAGAAAAACATTTAAAGAACATCAACGTCACCAATCCTTAGCAGCTTGACACAACTAAGCTTGTACAGGAACAATGTGCCACATTATATCAGATGCGCCTACCTGTACAGTCCCCAAACCACTGCCTTCTTTTTCATTGCGAGGTAAAATATAGCAGCATCCAAAGGATCATTGTTTCTCTGAAATGAAGCCTTAGCAACCTGGAGAAACAAGGAGAAGCGTATGATTTGGAGAAATACACTCACTGGCCACTTTTTTAGGCTTAACTGAAACAGATAAGCATATAATCCTTTTACATCTAAATATGATCATGGCGACTCACTTAAAGATAGAATGAGCACCAAAATGAGCAGCCAACTTTATTTTATGAGAAAATGTCTGAGATACATTTGTTTAATCTTCTGCAGAAGTTTTGGTTTAAAATCATCTAACAACTTTCATCAAAATATATCCAAATATCAAAGGGGGGTTACTATAAGAATCACAGTAAAAAAAACAAAAAATAAAATCTAATCTAGTTTACAAGCAATGTTTAACATGATCTAATTGTTCTTACTTGAAGAAGAAAGACAACAATTATTCCAACAAGTTGAAAACTATTATTTAACTAATCCTTCTAATTAGTTTGTAATTAATTTCTTTTCTTGAACTGCACTCATGGTGGCAGCATGTTGGAATAGTTCTGTTATGTTAGTTCAGATTTTTTTCCTTAAGTAGACTATTGTTCATCATAACTGAATTACATGATGGTCCGTTTTACCTTCTCTATACACCTGCGCAGCTTGTTGGTGCTGCGCAGCCACCAGCCCACACCCATGGCTCGGAGCTCAGCCCAGGCGGGCTCTCCCTTCTGCAGGGCGGGCAGCATGTTCAGGAGCTCCTCCTCAGCTTCAGAGTGGAAGGCCCAGGCGTACTGACACGTTGAAAGGCCTACAGACAGAAAAGAAAGATCCAGAAAACCAGTTTTGTAGTTAAACTTCCAACAATCTAGACCAAAACTGTAAAATAAGACGCTGCTTTAGCAAAAGTGACAAGGATTTAACAAATAACAAGTGGAGAGCCTGAAGGAAGCATTTTAGATATCTCAAAGGAAACATTACTGCAATAGTTTAGAGTGATGAATAGACAGTAGCTTGTTCATTTCTCCTAAAGAGATCTGCAGTCAAGGGATCACAAATAAGACTATCATTGCATTCTGTCTTGCTTTAGGGATTCTTGGAGTTAATGCTCTGAATAATGCACAGATTAAACAAGTGGAGAGACGAACAACGAGGTAGAAACTTGCAATATTAATTACAACATGCCAACCACCCCAAATATGAACTGTGTTGTTAAAAACACTTCCTGTGGTACTATATATTTTAACTAATTCTACTCTTTACGTTGTGTATGAACAGATTTTTCAGACAGACTGGCTTATCAAAAGATGTATATATATCTTGGAAATGAATTGAAGTAAAGAGTGAATTGCCTACCCGTGTCTGAGATATTTTAGTGATGAACAGAAAATGAAAGATGTTTTTTTCTGTGGCGTTTTATGGTGGAAACACTCAGAGTGGTGTGAGTTATGTCTAATTGTTATTTAACAACAACTGATGAGGAAACTCAAAAAGACGATTCACCAGGCAACAGAAAGGTTAACTGAACCACAGAACGTTTTTTTGTTTTATCCTTCAGAAACTTCAACCTCCTTCAGCTATGAAGTATTTAGGAATTGGTTTCTCTTTGGTTCACAGTTGATGTCAGAAAATGGACAAATAAAAACACAATTACCCTCTGAAGGGTGTTTTGTCCCTCACCTCTAATTGATGGTCTAGTTGTGATTTAGCAGCTTTTCAACTGATATATATAGTTATGAAAGCATCAGTTTGTGGTTTGTCATGCAATCATCAATGGTAATACATTGTGTTACAGCTGAGGATATAGGTAAAAATTGCTTTTAGTAGCTCATATTCTGTAACACCACAACCTAAAAGTATAGTAAATGTTCAACAAAAATGACCAGTGTGGCAGGTATTTAATTAGATCAGAGTCCCAGAAAGCCTGGGATGGAGCATCTCTAAGCCGCTGTACATACAGCACCACTGTACCTTGCCGCAGCAGCTGGGCTCGATGGACAGGAGGCAGGGATGTTAGGAGGAAGGTATGGAGCCTGACAGCCAGCAAGAACTTCAACCCACACTCATCCAATGTTTCTCCACCTGCAATATTTAGTAAAAACTGTTCTGCCTCCAAATATGACCACATTCTGCTGTGAATCATAAACTTATTTGAATGTTATGTGTGGTCTACCTTTACTCTTATCCTGGTTATCCTTGAGGTCTGTGCTCGTTGTGGCGATGGTGTCGGCCAGCGCCATGAGGGACATCTGCTCCATTCGGGTTAATCCAGGCAAACTGGAGTGGAGGAGGTGGCTGGATAGAACCTGAGCATGCTCTGGCCCAAAGTATGTCGGACTGTACTGGGAAAGGTCTATAACCTACAAATATGAAGCAAAACAACTATGAATCTGAATACCAAAAAAGCCCAAACAGTTGCTTTGTGCACGGCACAAGTTTCTGGAAACAAAGAAGCAGTTAACCTTATTCCCAGGTTCTTCATGTTCGTTATCCAGAGGATCCAGATCCAAAGTGTTGTGTGCATGAAAGAGCTCATCATAGGCATCAGTCTGACTGGAGCCATGTCCGCTATCACCGCTCATACTGCCTCCTTTCTCTGCAAAAGCAACAGACAAGACAAGCAGAGCACAGAAAGCCTGAAACAATATTCTGTAATACTGCTGAAAAAGGAGATGACACCTTGTATTCTTTTTGTTTTAAACATGAGAAAGGACATAACAGAATGCTGATGAATAAGAAGAGGGTGCCTTTCTTTGTATCTCACACAGTAAAGAAGTTTAGCCAACAATGATACTCATTTTTAGACCAGTGAGACACGTCTGGCTCCAGACAGTGATATAAATATCATCACTTTTGACATGAATCCAGATGGATTTACAAAGTGTTTTAGTTAGAAAAAATAGCAAATCATTTACATTTTCTAAACCATTTCACAAAGTTTGCTTAATTAGAAATTATTATTTCATTGTGTTGTCAATGAAAGATGAAATGTTTACATCTATGAACATAGTATCAAATCAGCAGGTCAGAATTAAACAAAAATGCTGAAAAATTTAATTCTCGTCATATTTTTACTTGATTGCATTTGAGGAGATCTACCAAAATAAGTACTGCTTTATTTTCAACTTAGCATATTTCCAATAACCTCCATGCTTCAAACTCACCAAGATGTGGTGCATCCTCATCAGCTGCCAGCAGCGCATACAGAGGCAGGGGAGGGACAGAGCTTATCTCTGTGTAGTCAGGACTGGAGCTTTCTGACTTGTTGAATATCTTTTGGTCCCTGGCTGTGCTGCCTCCCACACTGATAGTCCGAGAGCGCACGCGTTTCTCTGGATGGGTAGCATTGTCCTTAAGTATCACAATTTCCCCAGCAATGCATTTTACCAAGTGAGAGAGGATTGCTTTGGCACGGTGAACCTGAAGACAGACAAATTCTGTTACAAACATATAGCTTAAATTAAGGTACTCGTTTTAGTTATTTTGCTAAATAGCTAACAACAACCACTGTAAGCATAAACATGAACTCTACAGGGTGGGCCACAAGTTTCCATACAAAGAGGAATGTAAAATGTATATTTCTTTTAGATTTCAGATGCCCAAGAAGGAGCATTTGACAAAAAAGCAAAGAATTGAAATTAGACTGATGGCTGGATCAGGAAGCAGTCGCATGGTTGCACGAAACTAAACTTGGAACGAGCATCACACAAGACACTGTGGCAAAACTTATTTGCAAGTTTCAGAAAAGTGGGAATGTTGCAGATCAACCAAGAAGTGGTCCAAGACGTGCAGCGACTACACAAAGTCCCACAAAAATAAAAATGGTTGTTCGATATAAAATGTTTATTTTTGTATGTATGGAAACTTATGGTCTACGGTCCTCTATAGAGCATTGATAAAAGAGGGGCCAAAAATTATAAGGCTGTGCAGTTGGCTGCCCTCTGCAGGAGCCACTTGAGCTACAAGAGCAAATTTTGCACTTCCAACTAATTTCACAGCAACCATTCAGGCCAGGTAATCAGCAGAGGAATAGTTTGGGGTTAAACTGGGTTACTTTCTTGGCTCCATGTTCTAAGCACATTTAACTGAACTACAACTTCTCTCAGAAAATCTTGCACACTTTAGTTTAATTGCCAAGCTCTCAGATGATGTGTTGGTTTAATCTGCTGGTGTTTCTGGGTAAAGAGGACTCAGCAGTTTTCAGTGTGAATCGGATGTTTAAAAATAAACTTTAGGTGAACCACAAAAGGTTAGCAGGGAACATTACAGCAAAGCTGTTTTGTTTTAGCCTTCTGAAGAGTTGAATCTTGTCTGCCGCAGATCATGCTGGAGGAGAAAATGTTGACAATCTTTTGCAAATGATGTGAGATCATAACAGAAAATCACTACTTTCTTCTTAACTAAACATGAAGCTGGATACAGTCATTATTCCTTCTTAAAATAACTTGTAGTGCAGGAGAATTAGGTCATCGTGTGATGTTAGGCATATTATATTATCAGCTGTGCAAATATAGAGTTGGTGAACCTTAATAATCTGTTCTGTAAACGATTAGGTATGCTGCAATACAGTTTTTAAATACATAACTATGTTATATAAGAATGGGGATTTGACTATTTTTTCAGAATAATGCAGAAGTAAGGAGCTCTAAGTTTTGTGTTGTTTTTGAGAAACCACTGGGTTGGATTTTTCTCTAAATATTTTATTAGGACAGCTCAACTTTTGGTTTTTAGTATTTTGTTGTCATTTATGGTGATTAAAGAGAAACTGAAATTGGCTCAAACCTCCTGGCAGATGAATCTAAAGTTGTGCAGATGTGCTTAAAATTCTTGATGACCATTGTGTATTTGGGTTCAAAGTTTTAATTTTACCAATATGTTTCTTCTCACTGAAAGTAATGATGCTTTGGCACGGCTCTGCAGGGTTCCTGACCTGAAGAAGGAGGATCTGTGGAGCTTACAACTTCAACGATTAGAAGCTCATCAGCAAAATAACAATGAAAACTTTGCTGTGCTGCAATTAAAACGAGGGTTTTATTGCTAAAAAGCCACAAAATTATTTATCTAATGTTTAATGAAAAGGGTCTAAATACTTTCCAACATGCAATTTTTAATTAAAATGTAAATGAAAGTAGATTTTTTTTCCTGTTTCAAAGCTAATCCTTTTGCATTTCTGTTTCACAATTGCCCATCTAATTTGTAAGCCATCTTCTTGGTTCAATGCTTCTTAATCTAAATTTGTCATTTTGGACAGTATGTGGACCAATTATATCTTCACAAACCTATGGGCAATTTTAGAGAAGTAGTAGTGTTTGCTTGTAATGCACAATTTGAGATGATTGAATAATTTAGTATCAGAATATTACCTTGACATTACTGCTCCAAAACAGAGAATCAACCAAAAACAGAATCAGAGGATTTTTTCTTTACCTTCCCCAGATCCAAAAGCTCCAATAACTGTACAGGATGGTATTGAGGCAGAGTAGGAGAGAGTTGGTGAGCCGCTTCAAAGAGTCCAGAGTCTTCCATCTCCACAGGAAGGTCATAGACAGTTTTCTTCCCACTAAGTTTCTGCGCCAGGCTCATCATTGATCTTGTTAGGGATCGTTTGGGTAAGGTCAAAGAAGCTGCGGGAGCACCAGTGGTGAAAATGTCCTCTTGTCTGACAGCTGAGACTATAGAGGAGACGCTGCTGCTGATATCTGCGTCTTGGACGACCGTAACGCTGGGCTTGGGGGGAACCGGTGGTTGCCACTGGGAATAAACATGCATCTCACAGTCCATGCCCACCACCAAGATCCCATCTCGAACCCAGGACAGTGAGACTGGGACAGGTAACGAGCCTTCAACAGAGGAAACCAGATTAACGGATCGAAGGAGAACCAGACGAGACAGACTTTGGTCTCTATTTGTTTCAGAAGACAGGCCTAAGTCTGGAGGCTTCCCAGACAGACGGCCATACATATAAATCTTTGTCCCAATGCCAACAGTCAATACGTGTGACCCATCCTCTTGGGAAACCCAGTCCAAGTGAACCAGGCTCTTATTAGCAGAACCAGGGCAGTTTCCGTTTAGGGTAGAGAAGTCTGTGTTATTTGGAATATTGGCACGTCCGTTGCTGGTGGCAGAAAAAGTTGTGGGATCTGTGCTTTCCAGGACTATAGTTTGCTCCAGAATCCACTGTGAACCGCCAGTGGACTCACACTGAAAGGTGCTGATATGGACTGCTGGTTCCTTCGTGTTGGCTGGGTTGGGGCTTAACGTGAGACTTTGACAAGGCTGTAGAGTGAGGGATGGGGTTATGTGACTGTTGCTGCAGAAGGGGGAGGATGCCAGGGCAGGAGGGGACTGCAGCAGTCTGTCAGTGTTCAGATGAGGTGTTGAGTTCAGTGGTGAGTTCGTCGTCTGCCTGTAGGCGACAGCAATCCGTCCAGAGTGACAGCAGCTGACCTTGATGGGCCGACCAGGCACGCTCACGGCGCTGCTATTCGAATGAGTCTCCTCCACCAGCAGGGGCCACTCTTCCCACTGATACACCAAGCTGTGTACACTGGACGGGTCTGTTCTCAAAGCAGTGCACTTCCAGAAGCGCACCTTTCCATCAGAACAGGAAGTAGCAAGGAGATAAGGCACACGGCCCGACGGCAGAGAACATGACGCACTCAGATGACCTGAGGAGATAACACAGCATTAACTGAATTAGTCAAATAGTTTGAAAAATATTTTTCCCTAAAATTTAATCATTGTGTTAGACAAGCTTAAATCTTCTCTACATCTGCCAAACATGGCATTTTCTAGGCAAACATTTCACTTAAATAAAAAAGCCCAACCTTATTTAATTGACATTTTACTCTTAACACAACAAAAATCTAAATTAATGTGTTTTATTTCCTCATAGCCATACAGATACGGAATAAGAACCAATTTGAGGTTCATTAAGTTAAATCCTAAGAATCACAAAGAAAATAGTGCCAGTGCAGGCAGTGAAGATAACTGACGTAACTTGATATTTTTCCCCAGATCTGACAACAGCTCTGCTTGTTACTGTCAGTCCAATAAAATCCAGACAAATCCAGACTAATAAAAGCCTCTTTCACAGAACCACATCAATAAACTAAACCATAAAGAAAAGACATTTTGTTAATGAAAGAGCAGCAGATGCTTCATTTACAGCAGTTGTTTTGTTTATCAAATAAGACTTTGGAAGACATGAGAAGAATCCGTATAATTCCCAAAAAATCATTTGTTTCTGTCTTTAAACAAGTGTTAATCTCAGAAACTCTTTTTATGTCTTGTTAAAATGTACGTTTTAGTGTCTTCAAATCTTTTCTTGTACATGATAGTGTGTCCTCATTATTTCTCACCTGCTGAAGGAGTAACGCTAATGACTTCCACCCCTTGTGGTAGAGTCATTTCTTGGCTGCACAGCATGTGCGTTGTCAGGCTGAGACGACAGGCGCTCTGTAAATTGGAAGTGCAGGGTTTACTCTTCTGTACCGGAGAGCTGGGGATGTCGAAGATGAACTGAGAGCTGGTTACAGAAGAAACTGCATTGATTTCTTTTTGAATTGTAGCTTCCTCTAAAAGGGGAAGGAAACACAAAACGTAATAAGATTAAAATCTCAATAATAGCCTCTTTGTATCATTTACAATGCACAATAAATTATAATTGATTTTAAGACAAGGCAAATTTATTAGTGTGGTGCCATTCAGAAAACAAGCATCACACAAAATAACATCAAAATTACACTTGGAGATGTTAAACTGAACCGAAATTAATCTTTGACCTTTACTGTTTACAGCAGCTATAACTCCTCAACTTGTTGATATTTTTAAGACTTAGTCAGTGTGGTTATGCTGTGGCAGAAAAGTTGTACATAAATATCACAGCACACATTGCAGTACTTAATCTATGGCAGGAGGAAATCCTATATATTGAATCTAATAAAAATGGAGCCTTGAGGAACCCCACATGTGGTCTTTGTTACAATTTGTGACCAATTTAGAATAATCCCTAATCCCACCCACTTTTCCAGTCATTTAAAACCTTTATGAGTACAGACTGCATGATTTGTTGTGGCTAAAATCCTGACTAGAAATCAACAAAGAGGTTGTTTTTAATAATAATCATTAAAAATACTGCATTTGTAATGACTTTCATCTAAAATGGTAGGTTTGATACTATATGGGTCTGTAATTACTTCCAACTGAGGCATCCTATCCTTAGGCCAGTTAAAAATGACCTGAATGAAGATCTGCATCTATCTAAACTGAAAGGTTAGTCAGAAAACTCACTAAGCTCATGCTAAATACAAAGGCACTGCCATCTAAACCTTTAGAACAAGTGACTGCTAAGGCTTTTCAGGCCACAAACATCTCTAATTTTAGATTTAGTGCACTGACACAAAACTTAATCTACATCCTCACAGCCTTATAATGCAAATAAAAAGTTTTTTTTCTCAAAGTACCCACCTATCGTGACAGGACAAGCTGCCAGATGCAGATGCCACATGTGGAGCAAGGAGCGACCAGTAGGAGTCAGTTCCACCACCACCAGAAAAAAACGTCCTGAGAAGGCTGGCTTACTGCAGGCTGCTGGGAAATGGGCACAAATAATAGTTAAGATATTGTTCCACTTTAACAAAACGCCACTGTTTAAAACAAATAAAAATGTCATGCCAGTAGAAGGAGACTGGGGAGTATCTTGTGTGTCTTCTGCTTTCATACTGCCAAGGATCAGATCCTCCTCAAAGACATGCAGGAGCTGGGTCTCCTTCCCCTGCTGTTGAGAAACAGCAGCAGGTGTTATCAAAAATAAATCTGATATTTTTTAAACCTTTATGCAGAGTACAAGTAGACACACACTGAAAGATTGTGTATGTGTGTAATCGCACAAACAAACTGCCTCTGGGAATAAGGAAAGATTTTCTCTATATCTCTTCTGTTTCTAAACACAGACTCCTGTCTACTTCAGAATGCTGCAGCCAAGACAAACACATAATCATTCTACTTTTTTGTAAGGTGTGCAAGATTTTAACAATAAATCGTTGCAACAGATAAAAAGCAATGGTGAGAAGAATTCAATGTTTTACTAGATCTGATGTATACTTACAAAGTCTGTAATGGCATCCAGCTCAATAATGCAGCCTGGTTTTGCTGTGGACTGCTGGCTGATGATGTTAAACACCTCCCCAACATATTTCTGAAATAAAATAATAAATTAATTAATAGAAATAACTAGCTTGACACAGATAGATCATGGGGAATATACCAGAGGTAAACAAGAGATTTGTTCAATGACAGCAAACTTTCCTTTAATAAACTTATCTAGACCTGTACATATGAAAATCAATTTTTAAACTTCTCCAGATTGTATGGGAGACCTGAAACATAATGTAACATTAGGAATTATGTTTTTATCTTTTATCTGTAACCAGCAGTTGCCATGTTTAACCAAAACACATTAATACTATAGTAATGACTTATCTCAGTGCTAATTATGGCTGGAACAGTAGACAAACATCACGGCTCAGTACATTTCGTGTCGATTGAGAATAAATAAATAAGCTTCTTTTTTTCTTCTTCGGTTTGCAGTAAACAGAATCTTTTTCATTTTCTCAAGACAATTTGAGTTTTATTATGTTTTAAAACATAAACAGGTCAAAAGTACAGAACTGATTAGAAATTTGGTTGGATTTATTTTTGAATGGCTGGCTTAAATATAGTTTAAGCCAGCCTTGTATGGCTTGACAAATTATACAATAAAACCACTTGAAAATGGTCAACATTGATTTTAAAATACATAAATATTAGAATGTGTCCATATTTGAGGGAAAAATGCAGGTTTGAATCACTTTGGAGTTGTTTTGATATTCCTAATCTACACAACCAGACAGGCACAGACAGCCGTTGGTTTGGATCACTCACAGAAATCTCAGGGTTGGAGAGTTCACTCAGGAGTTTCTTTGCCTCAATAACAGCCTGATAGAGCCTGAGTGACTGGCCATCACTCGCCACAAAGCAAGCACTGGGGGAGTTACAGTACACACCTGATGATGGAGAGAAAGTAAATTAATATCGACTTAACACTTAAATATTAAAGACATTTTATATTTAAACAGCAGTGAAAGTCGAGCCATACTTGATAACAAGAAAATAAAAATTTCATTCCATTTATGAAAATTTTTGCTTTTACAAAAATATTTATACAACTGAGGGTAAATTGGACACAAAAATTTTGAAAAGTTAACGACTTGACTGTAAAATTTAAAGATTGATCTCGTATAATTCAGATGGAAGCTCAAAATTTTCATTAATGAACTGAACACAAACCAAAAAAAGGCTGTGTTTATTATAAATGTGATCTGTAAAAGAGGTGAGAATCAGATCTCACCTAAGCAGCTGCTGGGAATGAGTGTGGGAAGCCAGGCTACATTAGCAAACGCTGACGCATGGAGGGAATTGATCCTGGCAAGCTCCGAGACCCCGCCTGATAGAGACAGCGGCCCGACCGGGTCCACCCTCCACAGAATCAGCTCGCTGTAGATGGCATTGGGATCTTGGGAAACCCCTCCCAGGGACACACGGGATGGTCGTGACCCATGAGAGAAAGACGGGACACTAGTGGAGTAAGCGTCCGCAGGAGCCAGGATGCTGTCTGCCTCTGGCGTCCTCAAGGCGTTGTGGTGCGAGGTGGTGAGGAGGAGAGGAAGCAGCGAGTGACAGGCCAGGTCATTGAGGTGGAAACGGTGACCACAGTAGCGTGATTTGTGAGAGACGCTGAGCACTGTGGAGAAAGCAGAGTCCTCCGCAAAACTGACTGCCCACTGATTCAGCGAGCCATCGTCGTGTTTGGAGATCATGAGGACGTTCGGGGTGAAAATGCTCAGTCTGAGGCTGCTGCTGGGAGGAGCTTTCCCATGACTCCCGTAGCTTATCAGAGCAGATTTGGTTTGAGACAAGGAGCTCCCGGGCGGCCGCTGTCTGCCATGTTGAATAGCCAGAGCCACATTCTTGTTGCAGGCATACATGACCAAACTGTGGCTCAGGGAGATTGCATCGCCTGTCGGGAACGCTACTGGGATGCGGGACACAAACGACACCTGGGAGAGAAACAGAAGAATTGCAGTCTGGAATGAGGAAAACTTGAAGCTCAATTTGAATCATAAGGCAAGAAAATCTGTTTCAACAAGAGGAAAAAGTTCCTCCAGGACTGAAACTGTTTTTGGGACACTGGCAGCTCACAGATAACACATGAGATCATTAACTTTTATCTTAAAATAAAATGAAAAGACAAAAATTCTTCTCTCCAACAAAAAGTGGCAAAATGAAAGAAAAAGCCACTCTCACAACAATGAAGACACGAGGGACACTGGCTGCTTCTTTTGCTTTCTTTTATTTGCTTCATTTATGTTGATGTCAATAGTTTTAATTGAAAAGCCAACTCATCTTAATTTCTGGATAAATTATCCCAATTTTGATAAACTCTTTATTTATGTGATGAGATTTTTCTCTCACAATTTCCCATCTTCCTTATAAGCTTCTTAGTCTCAAAAACAGCAGCATCAAAGGTCTAACATATAGAGTCTTACAGAGGTTTTCATACCCTTGAATGTTTTCCCCCACATTCTGCGATGGGGAATCTTTATCAACAGCACATACACAAGTCATATACTCCACAAATCTGCTCCTTGTGGAATTGCAATAATAAAAGCCAGTGTTGGAAGAATGCCATTAGAAATCCTGCAGTTTGTCACATGCCACAGAAATTGTGTTCCCAGTTGGATGCGACTTAATTTAACTTTCTTATCCATATAACAAATTCAGTGCGCCTCAGAAAATTGGCACTACACATCACTAAAGTAAAATATGGTGGTAGAAGAATCATGATGTGGGTTTAATTCAAGCGTTCTCATCACCTGCTGATAATTTCCTGGCACTTAAACCTAGGTTGCTAAATGATCTGTGTATCAGAGTGTGAATATGTATGTTTGGATGAAAGTGGCTGTAAATCAAAGCGCTTTGAGAGGATATGACTAGAAAAGAGCTGTATAATTTCAGACCATTTAACCCAAAATATTAATTTTGAGCTGATTTAAATCAAGGCATGTACATTTGACAGAAGTTAAATAAATGTAATTTTTTTTTTATTTGCAAGACGTGGAAATTAATTGCGCTCAACCCAATCTGACTACAGTTGGGCAAGTTTCAAATTTTTTTAATCTATTTTGTCAAACACTCTTCAAAATATGACTCAGTTTTATCTACAAGTTGGACCCACCTCTCAACCTCCTCAGCTATGTGTTGCATACAAGACAGTTTGAGGTCAATGCAGTTTCTAATTGAGCAGTTTAGTGTGCAACACCAAACATGTCTGACAAACTGTCTGGTGCAACACCAATTTGTCTGGTGCAGTTTGTCTCAAAGTGACTAAATGTTCACTTTGAGCATTTAGTCTATTCTACAAAACTCCAGGAAAATAACCTGAAGTTTCTGGCTGCAATTTGACAAAATGTGTAAAAGGTCAAGGAGAATTAATACCTCTGCAAAATGCTGCAAACCTAAGACAAGCATGTAATGAAACTAAATTAAGAGTCATTTACCTGAGTTTGCCTAAACATGCCTGGCTGGTATTCATCTAACCAGTCGACATGCCAGACCAACAAAGAGCCGTCCAGCGGGTGAATACTGAACAGCATGTCGGCCCCTTTATTCCACTCCTCTAACAAAACGTCCACCTGATGCTCCACAGCTGCTACAGGAAGCTCCCCTCCTTCAGGGCTTTGAGGGTCGCTTGGTCTGTTCTCTTCTTCATCTGAGTTTTCTTCATCATCAAGCTCTGAAATTGAATTCAGATCTTGGTGAACTAACATCCTTAATGTAACATGCAACATATTTTACTAATTGGAAATAATTTATTGAACCTTCATTAGAGGATTCATTCCTTTGTTCCAAACTTCCTCCAAGTTGCTGCAGGAAGACTTCCATGGCTAAAGTGAAGTGAAGCTCTTTGTTGTTGAGCCAGTGGACGGTAAACAGACCGCCGGGTTCCTCGTCGTCCACCGCAGTCAGAGCAGAGATGGAGGGCAGTAGAGGAATGTCTAGAGGAAAACAGATTAGAGCAGAAAAACAAATTGTTACATTTAACATTTGAAAAACACAAAATCTGTCCAAACAGATTACTTTAAAGAGATGCAAATATGGTTTGTGGTTTTCTACAGTTTAGCAATTCAAGCATGCAAATAAACTCCTACAGCATTTCTCAGCCTTGAGGCAGAAACAATCTAAAAGATTTTGCCCAGACTCGGGTCAAATTAGATTGTTCCACAGAAAACAGGAAAGGAACAAAATGCTTTCAGCTACTCTGAGCTGCCCTCAGCACAGAACTCACTAAGATGGTGAATAAACAGCCACAAGCAACATGAAAGTAAACTTTAGTATGCAGCAAGACATCCGCAGATATTGCATCCGACTTTCAGAACCTGGGAAATTAGTTATTTAATAACTCAATAAAAAAGAATGTTATTGAAATGTTCATTTGTTGAAGTAATTTAATTCAAAGAGAATTACAATTATAGATTGGAAATAATTATTATACATAGCCTGGTATGTTCCAAGTCTTTATTTTTGTTACTGTTGATAATTCTGGCATAAAGAAAAGCTAAAATTCAGTGAAAGACAAAAAGGGATTTTTAATATTGAAGTGTTGACTTCCTGAAAAATCTACAGATATCTGATTGGGACTCAGTTTACATGAATTACGCCATCAGTGCAAGTTGGCAGCCTGTATTAAGGAAGTCAAAATTGCATATAGTGCATATCCTAGTTTGTCTGCCTTGCTGGATTCCCTCTTCCTCCACATTCTTTAGCCTTTATTTCTAAACAAAATGAAACATTCACTTTTTATTTAAAAGAGATGTCTAAAACTCTGAGGAAGAGTCCAGTCTTTCTTCTCAGTCCAGGTAAGACAGATGTTTTATTGCAATTACCTCTTCTGGCTCAGCCTCCATAGTAAACTGTCAAGTCAGTAGTCATCTGATTGGCCACATCATGGTCAAAAAATAATCTTCCTCTATTCTAAATCCTGCTTCAAAAAAATTTATCCAGTACTCAAATTTTCTGAGGAAGTAAATTTAATTAGCTGCAGGCCATGATCATCAAAGGTAATCTAAATAAATATATGACTGCATATTAATTTCCAGGATATCCTGATTTTAATACTTTTCTACAATTGTCACAAAATAACAACAAATTAATTCAAACCTGTGGCAGGGTTAATGCTGGCTGCGATGTGGAAGTGGCAGAGCGCGTTGGCGTGAGGCGTCCTGCTGTTGCTGCTCCTCCTGTGGTTATGGTGTCGGTTCTGATGGTGAGGCAGGCAGTCAGTCAGAGATGGCTGAGGAATATCCCGGTAAGACGAGGAATGCCATGATTCCTGGAAACCGAACTGTTGGGAGGGACAACGATAAACAATATGTTATTGGTTGAATAAGTTCAACAGACATTGGCTACAAATACATAATTTATATTTAATGAATAAAGACATGTTACATTGTTCCATCTTGCAACTTTTAAATGCATCCCTTCTCTAACACACCTGAATCAGATTACTGAATTTCCTCATCAGAAGTCCACAACTTCCTATTTCTTTTCCAAAGTTACTTATTTTTCTTAGCCATTAAAAATTTACCATATCAGCTGTAATTTCAATATTACCATTGCTAGTATCTAGAATGACATACGTCTTCTGTAGACATTCCTGCTGATTTCCCATTGCACGTGTGCTTCGAAGAGGAGCCAGCAGAGTTGACCGTTTCCCCATGTGGGCCAAAAAGATGGCTGCTATGGTAACCGGAGATGAGGCTGTCACCTGGCAACAGTGTCTCTGCCCAGAGCCGGCAGACGCTGTCCTTACAGCAGGTGAGCAGAACATTGCACACTGCCCCTCTGTTGGGAAAAAAGAAGAGAGATAACAGCAAGGAAAGAATTCTGCTATCTGGTTTAGTTTGTTTTCCTGCTTAACTTTAACCTATGAGTCACCCAGGCACACAGTTGGAAATTATTATTTTTTTCACTTTTAAGTGCAATGTTTTTTATTTTCTCATACCGTGGCATGTATTTGCTAGTCTTCCTCCAGGAGAACCCCGTAACGGAGCGAGGATGGGCCAAGTAGATGAAGGAAAAAGTCAGCTCTCCCTGCACACTCACACTGGGGTCTGGAGGAGTAAACAGCTCCGCAACACATGACTTCCACTTGTTTGTGCTGTACCAAACCTTCACTAGACAGTCGTCCTGAAAACACTCACATCAATCAATCTACGGTTGTGCAATTAAAGTTGAAGCCAATTAACTTTAATAATAGTTTGTAAGTTTACACATGTACCTGTCCTGCAGTAGCAAAGAACTGTCCATCAGGTGAGAACTTTATAAAACTGACTGGAGAGGCAGTTCTTAAAAAACAAAAAACAAAACCAGTCTAAATTGATTTTTGTTTTTCAAAGGCATAAACTAGTATTTGACAAGAATGTAAAAAAATAAACCACAAAGTGTTTTCTGCTCATTTCTTACTTGCTTTGCCAGATGCATCTCCAGGTAGAATTAGAGTCTGGGCTGGTGGGTTTTGTCTGCCTTCCCTTTTCTTCACTTTCATCTTTCCCATCAGCACTGGACCACAACTGAAGGCTGCTAGAGCCAGTTAACAGAGTACCATCTGCACACGTAAAGAAGACCCTCTTTCAGTACCGTTACCATTCCATGTTTATTCTAACATGAATTTATCTGTAACCTGTAGCAGGTGCATCCCAATAAATTTGAATGTTATGAAATAGTTGATTTCTTTACAGTTCAAAAGTTTAATTTTATATGTAGATTCTTTACAAAACAGAATATGTTTCAAGCATTAGCATTAGTTAGCTTCTTGGTACAGAAGCTGGCAGTTGAGGCTCATATATCCAAGAATATTAATGGAAAGTTTAGTGGAAGGAAAAGTGTGGTAGAAAAAGGCGCACAAGCACAGGGACAAATGTGGCCTTCAGTGCTTCAAAGTGCTCGTTTCAGATGAAAGTAAAACTATCTGCTAGTAAATTTTATAAATAAACTTTTAAAAGATGCTGATTCAATTTTCCATCAGAGTTTGGCGCCTGCCATGGTGCCAAAGGTAATTTCCTGAGAAACTGAATTTCTTTATTTTTTGCTGTAAACCATCCATCCATTTTCTTTACACCCTTGTCCCTCAGTGGGGTCAGGAGGTGCTGGTGCCTCTCCAGCTAACGTTCCGAGCGAGAGGCGGGGTCACCCTGGACAGGTTGCCAGTCTGTCGCAGGGTAAGACAGAGACAAACAACCATGCACACACACGCTCACACCTAGGGAGAATTTGGAGAGACCAATTAACCTGACAGTCATGTTTTTGGACTGTGGGAGGAAGCCGGAGTACCCGGAGAGAACCCATGCATGCACAGGGAGAACATGCAAACTCCATGCAGAAAGACCGGGGCCGGGAATCGAACCCAGAACCTTCTTGCTGCAAGGCAACAGCTCCACCAAATGCATGAATCATATTCCTGTTATCAAATCTAGATATTAGTGTCACATTTTGAATTAAATTATGGGAATAAATCAACTTTTTGATAATATTCAAGCTTATTGAATGTAGGTATATATTCTTTTTTTTAGCAACAGTTTTGGTTCTTAATAAAAATAAAGATCTGCAAGCTGATTTCAATAGTTGACTCAAAATTTTAAAGAATCCTGCCCTAAATTCTAACATTGTGACTGACAGATGTGTGAAAGTACCTGTGGGATGCCAAGCCAGGTTTCGTACCATTGACTCTAAAACAAACTGACCAGTTTTCTGCCATTGGCAGCTTAGTTTCTGTACAAAGAGGATAAGAACAATAAGTGCAGTAAAACATTCACATTACAAACAGAAAGTGATTAAAATTAGTCCCTTCCCCTTTTTCAGCTACTTCAGATGTGCAAAAAGCTGCACAAAAAATAACCCAGTCAGAAGTCACATGTGATCAAACCGCACGTATGATTACATAAAACCTCTATGGAGGCACTGAATGTGCCCAATGTTACTTCACTTCTTAACGCTTTTCATGGTAACTCTGAGCTACGAGGCTCTCACTTTGAACAGATATTCACACATAATTATGGAACACTGTAAATAAAAATCAAAGAATATCTGTGCATTACTGCACATTGGAGAAACATTCCTCTGATCAACTTCCAATATCTATCAAATTTAATAATTTTTTTGTAATCATCGGAACACAAGCATGACTGGAAAGGAATAGAAAACATCACAAACTACTTACAGATGATGACGTGTACTTTTGATCTGGGAGGTGAACTGGCTCAAAGACACAAACAATGCTTCCATAGGAAGCTGCAATCTGTCAGGAAAAGGGAGAGCAATGTGATATTAGACTCTGTTTTGACTAAAACAGAATGATTAGGATTACCAAAATTATCTCTGATTGCTTAAAACTACAATTTTGCAAGAGAGAGAGTGTATAAGAAATTTATTTATTACCATTTCCAAGATCAGAACTTTGACATACAGAATGATCACTGTCTCTTTAAACAATAAGAGAAAGCACAAGTTATGATGTCATGGCTTTGGAAATCTTTGTTTGGTTAACTGATAGATCTGAGTTAACTAGAGGCACACCAGTGGATGTATTATAAGGCCACACCTGGAAAATTCTGCTTTCTTGTCTGACACAATAGAAAAGACATCAGGAAGAGAAATGAGGAACTACAAGTCTGGTTCATGTTTGGGAACAATTTCCAGTGTCCTGTACTAACAATGGATGAAAATTCCCTGAGTGAGGAGGAAGCCATAGAAAAACAAGATTGCAGATATCTTTCAAGCTAGATACCTCTACCCATTAATATTTTTACATTTCCTGTCAACTTAACATCTTTTAATACAAAAGCCCGATCACTTGGCTTAGCAAGTTTTCTAGGGGAAACCCTGATCTGTGATAATATTCAATTATGTAGATATCTAAAATCTCTAATGCAATACATACTAATTTTGCAATGAAAATTTGCAAAATGTAAATGGCGTGCTGAAAGCCAGAAACAGAATGAGTGAAGCACTTGCATGCTTGGATGCTCGGAGGTCTACTAGTGATCATGTGCTAAAGCTCAGTCTCATGGGAATTCTTCTCCACAGACAACAGACTGGATAAAGAAAAATGAAAGCGCTTTGTTTAAGGTCATCCATGTTACTTTAAAATGAAAGATTTTAATCAAATTCAAGCAGAAAGTCACATTTTTATAAGTGCAGCTTTAAAAGAGCTTTAGAATATTTTTATAAAGTACATTTAATGTTTGTTGCTATGTAATAACTTTACTTTATTGCTGTCATATTTTTTTTTTAGGTTCAATATTAAAATAGAAATGTACTGCAAAATTAAAATAAATAATTAGATGCTTTTGTAATGATGCTATAGCTGGACCCTGTTTTTACTGTTTCCAAATCAGATTTCTTTCCCACATCTTTGAATTGTTGCTTTAATATTCTATCTTTATGCTGATTTAGATGAATGAGATCTGAACAAAAGCAATTATGAAAGTCTCTTCTTTTAATTAATAATTAATTATATTGAATAATGATTAAAAATAATTTGGAATGCATACAGATGTCAGTGATGCCAACAAAATGCAGTCTACCATGGATAAAGTGAGTATTTTTGATGTAATAGTGCAGCTATGCTCTACAGAGTGGGCAGAAGACGGCAAAGGCCAACTGGCAATACTGCCAACTTTCTTGCATTCCTAAACAGATGCTAGACCATTCTGGAAGCATGTGTGGCTACTTCTGACCCAAGATAATTGGATTAAAGATCACGAGCAGAGCAGCAAACGCATGACCCAGCAGTTTTTATTCATCTGAAGTCACATCAGGCTGGTCTGCTGTTTAACCCGCCTACCATCCACAATTAAAAGATCCACACTACAAATCATTTATTGCTTCATTTCCTCAGTATAATCTCATATTTGCCCTTTAAAGTGACAACACACAAGTTACTCAATAAAAAGGAACTGAGAATGCTGTCCAAAAATTAAGGATGGGCCACTCTGTCACGCCTTGAAGAAAAGCAGGGAATCACCATCTGAACCACTGACCAGAAAGATTTAACAACTACTTGTTGCTTTATTCCATTTTAAACTTTTTACTCTGAAAGGAAGAACTCTATGACAGAAAATTGTATTTGTTTTGAAACAATAACTTTTTTAATCTTAAATATACATATGAGTGCAGGTAAATGGTGCATACCGTCTTTCCAATAACTCATGAAATGTTTGGGAAATACTGTGAACTCATACACTACATAAGCAAGACAGAATCATATATTAATATAATGTTAGATTCCTGTGACAAATTCTGAATAAAATCAGGCCAGCACACAAGTTTAGCAGAGTTATATGCAGTCCAGTGCAGTGAGGTGTGTTCAGACTTTTCCCCCGTTAGTAAAAATGAAATGGCAGCTACACAAACACATGGTACAACACAGAACAGCCAACTCCTCATGTCCAGATGTATCAGTTGTTCTACATCTCCAGGACAGAGGGGGCTTTTGAGGACAATATTGCACTTATTTTAGGCACAAAAGAAACATGTAGTTCGAAAGACGAGTAGAGGAAGCAATCAGAAAAGGAAAACATTTCCCAGGGGAGGTTTTACTCTTTACTTTTCTCCTCAGCAGCTTCACAACCATTCACACTTTGAAACATGTGATTGTGACACCTCACATATTGGAGGTGTCACAGTAACACCTGTGACACTCCCTCAAGTAAAAACAAGTTAAACTTCTTTCAGGGTGGATGGATTAATGACACCCGTCATCTTAACAGCCATTAGCACGATTGTCCTGCAAATAAGTAGTAGGCCGGAAACTCTCAAAGCATGATTAAAAATTTCTGAATGAGGTGAGAAAAGTCTCAGAATAGTTTATTTTATTTAAGTACCAGCAACTCATGTAAGAATGACTTATTTAAGTTAAGCTAGCTAAAAAAGATCTGTATGCACCATCTTCAACAAAACAACAAAAAAACAGAAAAATATTTAGTTTTCCTATATTCAAATCTTCAAACAGCACAGTTAGTCTCTTGCAGTTTTGAGCACTTAAATTCAGCTTGGGAAATTGAACACTTTACAGCTAATCAGTGCATTTTTTCCCCTTTCTCAGTTACTGGATGAAATGCTAAAGTTAATTAAACCACCCTTTGATGTTGCCAACAGAAGCATTTATAGCAAACACATGGTGTCAACATGTAAGAGAACAAAGCTTCCAACTAATGTGCTGAACTGAACTGATCCAGTTGGCGTATAAAAAAAATCCTTTGTCTTCAGACATTTTGACCAAATTGGCTTCATCAGATACGTATGATCTCTCTGAGACTGATCTTACCAATAAACTGATAAGAGAACGAAGGAGGGGCAAGAGGAAGGAAAACCTGCCTCTCAGTTTGATAAAAGTCACAGTTTTATTTTTCAACATCAAAGAAATCCTAACTACAGATACGAATTGGTGCTAAATAAATGTACTGAATTAGTCAAGCATAAGATGATTAGATATGCATGATCCTGCAACTGTCATTTTAATCATTTATAAATTTTACTAGTAAACTGAAGACAAATTAATTGTTAAAGTCTAAAAAGAAACACCATAAAATTTGTATATTTTGGAAACTGAAACAAGGAAACATTTCAGTTTTTCTTTAATGGTAAAAAAATCTGGCATTAATCAATCTGTTCAGTGCTTCAAGTGGAATAAAATAAGTGCTGGAGTCACGTGAATGTTGTACAAATATGTAACAAAAACATTTTTCATATACACGTGTCTATCAAAAAAAAAAAAAAGAACAAGACCAGTTCTAAATCAACAGTAGCTTGAGGGCAGTCACGGTAAGTTAACTTCGATGAAACAGGATGTTTAAGTTTTCATGGTTGATGTAACCCCCGGTGTGAGTAGAGCACACCTGCTACAGGTCAGGGAACATATCTCTAGAAAAAATGAAAACTGATGTTAAAAAAAAAAAAAAGTTCTGATACGCTGAGGTTTAAAAATTTAAAAATGCTGCTTATCGCCCAACCTGAAGCACTGAATCTGTTATAAAAAATGCTTTAATTGTGTCATGTGAATGCCGTCTTGTAAGCACAAATCAATGACCAGTCACTGGATACATAACATTTTTAACCAAATGTGCAAATTTGATAAATTTCTAACTAATATAACTGCATATTAAAAAAACCTGTGCATTTATCCATTTCAAAAACAAAAACATTGCTTTTTGTATGCTCTTTGAATTCTTACCTGTCCACCTCGTTGTGAGCAGTTGACACAACCGACTTGGATATTCCCATGTTTGGCCCCCGGGATGATCTGCAGCCGCTCAAAATTACTTCCTAAAACCACCACGTCACAACCTGACGCATAAGCCTATCAGAAGATATAGAGATAACAAAAGGAGACAAGAGTAATCAAGGCACTCAAACATATCCAGAGCTGTATCAATGGTCAGTTGACTTGCATTTGTGGTTGCACAAAGGAAAAGTTAATCAGTCACTTAGATTTAGTTGCTCTATTTCTGTGGCTCTTGAATGGAGATTCTCACATGAGCTGTGATTCACAGTGACAGAGCTTCTTATAGACGGATCTCAGGCCGCTGTTCATTCTCTTGGAAACAGTTTGTACACTGTCATTATCTGGCTATATTTACACTCACATCATCCATAAAAATACCACAACCAAACTAAAAAAAACATTTCTAGACGCTAAAACTAAAGCCCAACATGATTATTTTTCTTATTTTTTCCCATAGATTGAAAGTTACATTTGGCTCCCTATTAGCACCTCCTCTGAGAATTAGAGCATCTAAATGCTGAAAGGGAAATACTTCCAGAGCTTGACATATCTTACCGTGAAAGGCACATTGTTCACACTCCCAACAGAGAAGCAATTGTCCCCGGGGTTAACGGCGCCTGTAAGGACTTGATGGAGATTCATGACTGCTGCTGATCGTCCACGTGTGGTCTTCCCACTGCTCTCCTTTCACAACACGCTCCCACTCCAGGCGAGGTTCATGGAAAACTACGGGAGGGATCCGCTCATCCTTGCCTATGGCCTGTAAACTCACGGTGGTATTCCTGCAGACCTGCTGTGAGGACAAGAACAAAAGGATGTAAACACACAACAAATACGGTCAACAAAAATCTGGTTTACATAGACATATTTAGAAAAATGTATCACACATAATGATGTCCTAACATTTTTATCAACACTTTTATATAGACTAGACAAAAAGATGAGCTGCAAAGCAATTAATTACAAGACAAAAGAAGACACTCTCGAACTTATAATTTAGCTACATTTTTTTAAATAGATTTACTCTTTTGTACATGTTCATTTTGCCTGAAATGACTTTTACTTCTCAAAATAAAGAAAAGCAAACTTTCAAGTAATCACACAGCTGAACATCAAAGCTTCCAATTTTACCCCATTAATTCAAATGCATATCTCTGACACATGCAATGCTGTTAGAGGTCATGATCAAGGGCTATTTTGCTTCACGTATGCAGCCAGCTTGATTAGTGAGAAAGTGGTGGGCCTGATTGACCAAAACTGGAGGGGTGAAACTAAAGGAGTGCTTTCACCCTCCTTCAGAAGGTGAGTGAACAATGTGATGCTGATAGCTTATGCTGTGCAAGTGATAAATTACACAGAAACGAGGACTGTTCGTAGTCATCAGAACAGCCTTTAGTACATGCAGTCCCCTCAAAAGCCCTCATAAAACTTTAACTTTTCCGTGTTTTTTTTACATCACAGCTGCACACTTGTAGTGTATTTATGCAATATAGTCCAACATAGTGTGGCTCATAATTGTGAAGGGGGATCCATGGTTCCACACAAAATGTGTGGCATTTGCATTCAGCCCTGGAGTCAAGACTTTGCAGAAATAATTTCTGCTGCGAGTATTTTGTCTTTACCAGCTTTTCATTTTAAATGTCAGAAATTTTTGCATTTTCTTCTCTCCATAGCAGCTCCAGCTGAGAATGACTGGATGTCTGAACAAGCAATTTTCTATGCTTCCCAAAGATTCTTAATTGGCACTTTAACTTGGTTATTCTACAGGTGAATATTCTATTATCTAAATTGTAAGCTATAACCATTGTTGCTCTGGTTGTAGATTTATAGGGTTACTGTTCTGTTAAAAGATCAAATTTAATCTAAATCTCAAGTCTTTTAGAGTTTCTAACAAGATTTCTCCTATATTTAGCTCCATCCATCTGTCTTTTAACTTAACCAGCTTCCATGGTGGCAGCACCCCTATAGTAGGATGCTGATCTCACCTGCTTCTAATTATTTCCAGTCTTTCATACACTACCTGAACATACCACCTTTAAAGCACTTTAAAATAAACCAAGTTTCACAACATACATAAACAAATTACATAAAAGAATAGAAAAATAAACATGTTAAAATCTGAGTGCCTGAGGCTTTCTATCTGCATCAGTGTTGATTTCTTTGATGACTTAAGCTTTTCTGTCTAAATTGTATTTTTTGTGGACAGATTGCACAGTTTGGTGCAATAACTCTCCATAGGTATAATGTGGTGAAATCTGTTTATCACGATGTGCCTGAGGCTTTCTAACTACTAAATACCCACCTCTGTTAATGGATTACGAATAACCAAGGCTAAAAAATGTGCAAATGGTGTATGAATGCTCTTGGACAGGTTCAACCTAAAATCAAGTGTTCTATAGATAATAGCTTGTCAAAAGGTTTGCTTTCTTAGACTGCATAGGGAGGTAGCGGTTTGATCAAATTACTAAAGCAAATTTAGGTTAACTTATTAACTGATAATGAAGTAGCAAGCCACGTTTTGCACAACAGATAAAGGACTTCAATCATGAATAGTCAGTCTACTGCATGCTGCAGAGTCGAAGTCCAGTGCAGCAAGGGTATACAAGGAACAAATTAAAACAATAAACTACCAAGCAGGTATAAAAGGGCCAATAAGCCGACTATGCCACGTCAGGATACTGCTTACCACGGTGGGTTAGAAAAACCTCTGCAAGCCTTCTAGGAAATAGACACATAGCGCAATATCGAGTACAGAAATAATGTTCATTTGCTAGCACCAATTGAGGTCACGTATGACAGAAGTGCCACTTTAACTGCTCAAAAAAGAGAGAAGTATATATTTATTTATACTTATGCAACGAGCCGCTCTGTAAGCAAGGAGGCATTTGACAAAAATGCAGCAGCGATCATAATGAAATGTGTGGACTAAAGGCTTCCTGTGTTGTGCTACCTCACGTGATTACGTTTCACAAGCCAACTCATTAAACAGAACAACTGACGCCATACACGACAGTGTCACCAGTCTTCATTTAAAAATGAACAAAAAATACGCTAAAATATCTCCCTGCTTTAAAGCAAACTTGCAACCATTTTCACTCAGTTATAACATGACGCTAACTTAGCTGTCAAGTTTAGCTCATTACCCACTGTTTTATAGACGCACTGTGGTCTAGACATAATGAAAAAAAATCGTTACGTACCTTTTGTTCTTACGCTCTGTCATAACGCCATTGATGTGAGGTCAGCATTTCTTTCGGTCAGCGGCTGTTTTTGGTGAATGTAGCCCCCCGACGTTACGGGTCTCCTCACTTAGCTGCGCTAGCTGCGACTAGCTCGTAAAGCTTTCTCTCTCAGCGAGCTCCAGCGTGTCTAAAGAAGCTCCAGACAACTTATAACACACATTAATTGGTAGACACTATCTGCCTGACAAAACAAAGAGCTGCTTACTTCTCAAACAGCGACAAACGGGGTCACCCTTACTCCAAGGTTAACAAATAAAACGTTCATACAAAGAGGAAGCTTTTCCTTAGGTTGAAGATGTGTCATGATAACGGCTGATTCAGCGCAATGCATCATGGTCCTTGTAGTTGCGGCATTGCATCCAGAGAAAAGACGATTCATGACACGCTGAATTTCCAGCTAAAATGTCTTGAATGTTATTTGAAATTTCATGCGATCTATAAATAAAGCTCAAATCCTACGGAACAGAATTAGGAGCACTGGCAAAATAGAGAAAATGCTGACTTTTTCCTTCATTTGCATTAAATTCTGACTTTAATAGTTTGACTTGACTATTGATTTTTAACTTTATTGGTGGAAGCTGATTTTTCAGCCTCCACCCCAAACACTGCCACTTCTGTTTTATCTTCATTTAACTGACGAAAATTATGGCACACCCCCTCCTTAATTTAATTGACCCATTTAACAAACGTTTGCTTTAGTCTCCTGGCAAGATGGTTATGTTTTCTGCATAGTTACAGTAATCTATTTTATGTACATATTTTTGAGTAAATAAAAAACATAGGCACCAACATTTAACCTTGGGGAACTATTTTTCTATGATATTACCAAAAGGTTTATAGACCTATAGCTGTTTGTAAGAGACCTGTCTACTATTTATTTTTTTAAATGGTTTAACCACAGCTGTTTGTAGGCACTGAGGAAAGATACTTCAAAGCAATGACATAATTACAATGTGCGAAACCTCTACTCTGTTTCCAGAGTGTCAGGGCTACAAGTGACGGAATTGAAGCGCTGTATGAAATCATCCAGGTTCTCGTTTGTTACAATGACAAAACTGTGTCATGGTTACTCTCTATGGATACAAAGAGAAATCACTGGTATTGAAATACTGACTGAGCGTCTAATTTTCTGGATTTTGTCAGTACAGAGAAAAACAGGATTGTACAGAAATTCAGGATCCACTGATTCAGGGGGAACTGTTAGCTTCTCAACAATAGAGAACAAAGTATGTGCATTATTGTTTTTTGTGTCAGCGACATCAGCTCTATGCTACATATATCCAGTCTTTGGATATATGTAGATGTATCAGATGTTCAAAATGAACCTGTAATTTTCCACTATTTTTCTCCATGCAGGTTTTTCTTTAACAGTGATCATTTTCTCCTTAGTGGGAGCAATGGTATTAATAGCAAGAACTTTATTGCTAAATTTAAATCAGTTCAGTAGCTGAAAGTGTGAGGGAGACAGGTGAGCAAGAAGAGATCTGAGTAGACATTTCATGGGTTGTTTCATAAACTGTTTCTTGATAAACTCATTTTTCTTGTGTAGATTTTCTAGTTATCCTGGTTATTTGTTTCCAAGTTATTACTTGGATAAATATGTTCACAGTCAAGGTACAGTAGAAGGTCAACAACTATTTTGCTGGAACATTGCAGTGGTTTATGTTAACCCATACATGTGAGTCTAAGTGAATAGTTTTGGACCTTCCTTTTATCTGAGATGAGATTAAGATTTAATTGGCTTTTAATGATCTTGCAGTCATCACATACTACCACGAGGTGACACTGTTGCTTCATACATTAAATTTTAGATTGCATTTATCATTTAAAATTATTCAGAACAAACAGAACAAAAGTCAGAACTAAATTATGCATACATTTCTACTTAACAATAACAATCCTGCATTGGTCAGAAACAACATGGTGATAATTGTCCATTTGCAGGAAGATGTGTCTAAAACGCTTTTTTTTAGACACTGCTACTCTCCAATTTATTGTGGAAACCTTACATGTGGAATAAAATGAGGGGTTGTGGGCATCAAGCTGAATTAAATCATGTACAGATAAATGGAACAGACACTCTTCATGACTAATTAAAATTGCTGACATGTTGGTGACATGGTGGAAGGCTGGTGACATACAGTGAAGATGAAAATGTTGACTTCTCAGGAAGAAAGTAGGTCACACAACATCGCTAAACATGCTCCTTCCCTGCCTAACTGTGCTAAATGTCAAGCTGCCTCATGATATTGATTATGTCAGATATAACATTGCCAATTACTTATAGCATAGGGGTGCTACGCATGTAAAAACAGACATGATTTGCACTTCCCTAAAAGACTTGCAACATGCACACGCACACACACACACACACACACACCATCCATCTTGATGTTGTAATGTCGCACTATCGATTTTCACCTACTCAGCTCTCTTTCAGTGAGTTTGACTTTAAATGACATTCACAGAGAAAACCGTCGAGGCATCTTTCATAGGAACAGCATTGATAGATGTCACTTTTTTATGCACTGATGTGTTTTTGTAACTGGGAGTTTTTTGACAGCATGCATTCCTTAAGGACTAACACACAAGCAAAGAGAAATCACTCAATTTAGATCAATTTAAATGTGTTAGATTACCCTCAGTACATTTAAAGGAAAGAAAAATAATCTAAATTGCCTCTTTTTAATAAAGTTAATTACATGCAATAATGGCTAAGGAAAGTCTAGCCTTTGGACAAGTGGAGAATGAAAAGTTTCCAGTTTTTCTTTGCAAGACAGCTCAACCTCAGTCAAACTGGGAAACTGGGAAGCGTCTGTGCACATTTATTTTCAACTTAGGTCCTTTGGTTGTACAACTGTAACATTCCATTATAACTCTGTCTGTATGTTTACTACTGCTGTCCTGCTGGAAGGTAAATCTTAGCCCAGATCTCAAGTCGTTTGCAACCTAACATGGCTTTTCTTCCTTTATTGCCTTTATTTAGCCGATTGCATATTGTGATAAAGTTTGTGCATCCCCACTTCCATGTTTGTTGATGGGAACGGTGTGTTAGATCTGTATGTTTTGCATGTGTCAAAAAGTTCAACCCTCTTTTACAGATTTTCCTGTCACTTGTCTGGGGGTGTTCCTGTTTTTCACAAGAGTGTACTTTGGTATAAAGAAAAGTTCATGATCAACTCAATAACTTCAAGGTGCTACTATTCCAAAAAGTCAAAATCATGCATCAGTGATGATTCTTAGACATCCTGGACATGACATCAGTTTGTGTTTGGGGGCTTTTGCCACCCAAACACAAGCTCAGCTGTGTGGTAAATGGATACTAATGCAGTGAGAAATATTTAGACTTCTACAATGGATAAACAACATAGAAGCTACGCAGAAGCTACCCTTGCAACAAAAGGCAGCTCATCTACATCTCAAGGAGAAGAAACACTTTGACGAAAACAGCAATGTTACCATTTTGGACAGGGAAGACAGGGCAAATGATGGATGTGGTCTTAATGGCCCCATTAGTGACCTTCATAACCCTCTTAGTGTGATTGTTGTGGCTACAATTTATAAGCATGATACTTCTAACCCATGTAATAAAACAAGTGAAGAAGCCATTTAAATAGGAGATGAAGCATTTATTTGAACCTCTCATTATGCCGCAATCAACATGCATCTTATATTTCAGTTTCCTTTGCTAGATATAACTCTGTCCCAGTTGTCCCAAATATCTTGTGGACTATTTTGTTGACATTTTATTTTAGAGAAAATATTTTCTACCAATGCTTGTCTTGTCTTTTTCTATCAGCAGTAACATGAACTTTAATATTTAACACACTGAAGCCTGGAGAGTCTTACATTTTAAATGTCTCCTGGTTTCTTAGCAATTATTCTGTGTGTTTGACCTTGGGGTGAATTTTCTGGTATGCCCACCAATGAGAAGATTGGCAGTGGGCTTAACAGCTATTTTTCTCTACAAGTGAACAATCTCTTTTTTGTATAAATGTGTACTTTAAGTTGTTTGGAAATGACCTTGTAACCCTTCCCAGTTTGATGGGGAGTAAAAATTGCTTCTCATAAGTCTTTACTGACGTTTTTTTCTTCCTTTTAAAATTATTGCCAGGCTCATTTACATTCTCCTGATGTGCAAACAATAAAAAAATCTTATTTATATGGTTTGCTCAATAAACGATGAGTTAAGCGCATGCAATGTACTAGCAGTACCTGGCTGCTAGAGTTTTCCTCCAAATCTCTCCGAAACCACTAAGGGTATATTAGATTTTTCCTTATGCATAGTTTCTCCATTTTGGTGCTTTGTTGTTGTTTTGTTTTGTTTTTTTTTTACAGCGGTTGTACCTGATCATGGTAAGTTTAAATCTAATTGGTTGAAGTGTGCGTAAAATAAACACAAGAGGGCAGTATTGAAGCACATGAAACATGCATTTCTGGTTCTTGTCTGGTTTTTCTCCCCAAACTGTTGAGGCTCCAAAATTTAACCTCACAATCTAAATTCACTCTTGGCTGCTGCATAATCCTATTGTGGCATGAGAAATGGGCTCCACATTTTTAATGCGAAAACACAGTCTGGTGAAAACAGCTCTCACTACTGGACCCTTTCATGCCCAACACCGAAATTACACCAGCATAAATCTCTATTATCAAGTTTTTTTTCAGGGTCTCAGTCCAGTTGAGCTTCCAGCTGCTCTGGAAGGCTGAATCAATCCTCCCTTATGCATAATCCATGAGTTTTTATTTTTCCCCAGAAATGAGTGTTGCCTCTTTGAAGTACTTTGTGGTATTATTACACAGTGGTTAGGCGAGTTATAATGCTGATGCCCCGTATAAGCTGTAATTACTGGATATGGAGGTAGGAGGGCAATTCCAAAAAAGGCTTGAAGTTTCTCTCTGGCTCCTGCTTTGATGTTTCGTGGGTGATGGATAGGGGTTGTTGAAGGAAGGGGTCTTTGTGAAGCTTGCCGCAAGTTGCTGAACTTTGTCTGGCAGGACATAGACAAAGTTCTTAACAAATAAAACCCTTTTGAAGTTCTTTAGCATTTGGAAAAAGTCATTAAAAAGCGGTATTTATTAGGATCTCAAGGCAATTATACACAGGCTTTAAACCTACTTTAAACGATAAGCTCTTATTTGGATGTTTGATTGGAAGTGAGCACCAAAAGAGATCCCAGGCTCTCTTTGCACTCAGCAAAGCAAACATTTCTGCACATCACGCTAATATTGTTTTTCCTCTTGACATCCCTGGCAGACTGTCTGTGTCCTGCTCATATCCTCTGTTCTACAGTTTCAACACTGTCATTGAAGCCTGCGTAATGCAGTGACCTGAGCAAAAGTGTCCTTGGCTGTGAATATTGAGTCAAGTGGAGGTGTGTTTGTGTGACTGAGTTTTTTTTTCCTGGCTGTCAGCATGTGCGAATGGCTGCGTACATCATAGTGTGGTCCTCCATCTGGATGCATGTGTGTGTGTGTGCGTCATCCCAAGAGGTGTTTGTGAGTGTGTGTTTGCCAGTGCAGTCATCCTGCAGAGGTGGCTGTGAAACGATGGGAACAGACATTAGCAGTCAGAGGAAGATGGGTTAGGAGGCAGGGCAGCAGGATATCCCATCATGTTGGGTTCTCCCGCTGCTCCTGCTTCCTTTCGCTATTCCCAGCAGCTGGATCCAGGAGGTCAGGAAGGGTTAGACCAGCTCCTCCCTCTTTCATTATCTTTCCATCACCTGCCATCATCTCCATGCGGACAGCAGAAGTTTCTCTTCTGTCTCCTCACCCTCTACTCTGTTCTTTATTACCCTCACCACCCTTTTCTCTTCTTTTCTGAAACTGGCCCTATGATTTTCACATCTTTTTCCCACTCCGTCTGTCCCCCCAATTCTCCTCTTGTCACAGCCTTTTATTTGTGTCTCTTTGCTCTTTGATAGCCCGACAAGAGTCTCAATTTCCTTTCACATATACAGAGACCCATTAAGGCTGCCTCTGCTGTGAGTTTCTCTTGAGTCTGCAGCAGATCTACAGATTGCATCTGATATGCAATGGAGGCTGTAATTTCACAAAAAGGCTACAGAGACTGAACCCATATTTCTCTCAGAGAAGAACTTAGTTTTAGTTAGTTTCAGAAAGGATAGAGAGACAGCCCATCACAGTGCAATACTGCCAAAAACTGGGGCAAGTGATAATGCAATATAGATGTTATGTTAAAGATTAATTTTTCACAATTCACAATCATGTAATGTCATAGCATGATGGGTTTGGGTAGAAATGAGTGCGGAAAAATAATTTTAATTTGGGACCTGTGTCATTCAAGTTTAAAGTCAAACATTTTCTTTCATTTTTCTCAAAAACAGTAAACTTACTGTGAAAGCGACACTTAAACACAGACGCACAAAGCCAAAGGTATTTTCTGTAAGGAAGAAAAACAAGAAGGAAATATGCATTGTTAAAGAAAAACACACTCAGTCAAAATCACATCTGGTAGTAATTTATTACAAAGACAGTAACAAGTACAAACAATTCATAAGTAAAAAGTAGCAAAACAAAATAAAAACCCACTCCATTAAAAGTTCTCATAGTTCTTAAACCTTTAT
Organism: Phalloptychus januarius; assembly: GCA_902982915.1. NCBI lineage: Eukaryota > Metazoa > Chordata > Actinopteri > Cyprinodontiformes > Poeciliidae > Phalloptychus > Phalloptychus januarius. The sequence goes on from CADWAE010000482.1 coordinate 7,434,247, forward strand.
GTTTTATAATTTTCCTTGAAGTAGTGAAACTGTTAACTGTCTCCACCTTAAGTAAAATGTATTTTTTTACATGCATTTGGGATGTTATTTGTTTTTGCAGCTCAACTCTGTTTTAATACTTTGGCTTCATTCTTTATTTAACTGGGAACATGGAGTGAACTTGCTTAATGAGAAGATGTGAATATTTTTACATGATTAAGATGAAAATCTCAAAAACAATATCTGACAACAAATCATATTCAGTGTGAAAGGCTTGTCAATGAGAAATACTTGAAGCTGAATGTTTATTTCTTATCTCATGTCTTGGTAAGCTGGGCTCACATGTGTCCAAATTCTGTTTTTATATCTATACAAACAGCTCAAAGCTATTTTTGGCACTAAAGATCTTCTTTCTGTCAGCGTAGCTTATGTGAGCTATAATTTACCTGGTTACTGGATCTGTAACTCCTATTTGGTGAATACACATCACTCCAACTGACCTTGAATCAGGAATCACCTCATTTTTAAAACCACAAGAACCCAACGTCAAAATATCTGTTAGCAGTAAAATGAGCAATCCAGTATTTAGTGGCTCTGCGGCAGAGTGAGGAGTTATGGCTGTAGCATTTACCTATAATGGTCCCTGTTAGACCATTATCCTCCACGATATCTGGTTATTATCTCTGTCTGATTTATGCCGCTCTGCCGACCCTCACCCACGATGGCCTACATTTTCTTTCATCTCAGCCATCAGTCATTTAGCAGTTCAAAGCTAAAGCCTGTCTGTGGAGGAACTCAGAGGGTTTGATCATGATGACATTAATTCTCAGGTGGCGCTGTAAAAAATGAAATATTTTGCATGTCAACGTGCTGCAGCAGATAAACTAGCAACACCTAATATATAAAGTGGCTGCAGGACACAAAGCAAACTGTTTTGACTGTCAGTTAAAGGAGTCAACCAGCAGTTAGCGATCTCTGCTGGAAATGCAGATCCCGTGGTTTTCCAAGGCAAAGTCCAGTTTCAATTCTTCTCCCGCCTACTGTTACACGGATCCATGCCACTTTACCTTAACAAGCCACAAACAATCAACATTCAATGGAAGCAATCCGTCATGGCTGCACTGTAAATAAAAGAGATTCTAGTTGCAATAATAGCCGATGAGTTTCTAATGATCTGCTGTTTAAACACAGAAATCGAACAGCTCTGAGATGCAAGCGGTGAGAAAAGGAAAGAAAGAAATCCACTGGACTGAAAAACAGATGAGTCCTAGGGGTGTGTTAGCTGAGGTTTGATGACTTATTCAGTAGGGGCTTTGTCGACGCGTCATTAAATCACTTGTTAGACTGCAGGTGAAGTTCAAACTGGGGCACAGGGAGAAAAGCAAGATCAGGATCTGGATTTCCATCTGCAAAGCCCTGTAAAAGTTTGTAAAAGTGAATTTAATCCTATTTTGTCAGGTAGCGTGCACATACTTTAACGACTGGGGATCAGCCTCCTTTTTCTCTGACGCTTCTAAATAAAATCCAGTGTAGTCATCATATGCCATCAGAGAGATCCAAAGCTCAAATGGGAAAATTTAACTGCAGAAGAACTGTTAGTCATACATTTTACTGATCTGGTCTTTAGGGAAACATTGCAGGAAGAAAGACTTTGTTAAAAGCAAATCATTAGAAGCTCTGTTTTATCTATGTAGGGGATGCAGAAAACATGCAGAAGTAGAATATGTGGTAGAAAAATAATATTGTACATCACCCTGAACACCACATTTCCATCTGTGTAGGTTGTGGGGAGAAGCTTTTGAAGTAGAATGGAGTTAAATGCAGGTCAATCCTGGAAAAAAACATGTATGACTCTTGACGTTTTGCCAGAACTGCAATGCATAAGTTTTGATCATAGCATGTTTGTGTGTTACAATGGCCCAGTCAAAGTCCAATATTTTTGCAATACAGCTAAAATTGCAGCCAAAGGTCGTTCTACAATTGCCTCAATCTCAAAACCATACATTCTTTCTTTCCACTTTATGATAATATGCTACTTTATGATGATTGACAACTTAAAATACACTGATGTTTATGGTTGAAACAAGCTAAAATGGGGAAAAGTTCAGGGGCTTAAAAGGGGAATGACTCTAAAAAGCACTAAAATGAGCAGGGGAACAAAATGATATGTGAATCTGTATCCACTCAGTCCTGCTGTAGTATTCAAGAGCTTTTCTGTGCAAGCCGGCGTCGTTTCCTCATAAAATCAATTTAGTTCAACACCTGATATGCATCCATAGGTCCAACAAAGTACAATGTACTGCACACAAATAGCCTGCTTATTCATGGACCAGAGCAAGGAGACAAAGGTCAGTTATGCTTCGTGCAAAGGATAAATGAGATACAATCTTGATTGTTGAACAATCCCCAACACACAAGTCAGATCATAGTTGCTTTGTCCAATCAATAAGAGGGAAGTGAGAGTTATTTAACGCTGTAATGAGCCTAATATATATTTTGACAGTCAAATTAGTGCGTTAAGCTTCAAAAGGCAAAAGAGCGGGAAATTCTGCAACTGGCGGATCAATCAAAATATATAATTTGTTCCTTCACGGTAAATGATGTGGTTAGAAAAGGGTTTAAACATGCTGCTTTGTTGAAACCCCTGCTGATAAAATCTGATCTTTAACCTCAGGTTCTGTTCAAGTTTAGGCTTGTTTTCAAGCTACTTTTTTGTCTATAAGGCATGAGGGAAATTTGTCTAATCTTAACTTTATTTCTTCCTGGATGATCATGCATAGGGATTGTTGAGGAATCGATTGGTGGCTGTGAACCACTTGAGCTACTATTTCTACTTTTTAGATTGAACTTTTTGTGTTAGAATAATTGCTTTCATCTCCATTTTTGCTAAATTCTCTGCATGGGGTTCCACAAGGATCCATTCTTGCTCTTCTTTTTATGATGGCAATAAGAGAAATAATCAGTCCCATTGGAAGCTGAACTCCAACTGCCAGAAGAAAGGATTTGTTCATGCAGTTTTAATCTGCAGTTTGTCTTGTTTAGAGCTGGGTTTTGACTGTGAGAAATCTGTCTTCAAGCTGCAACCTTCACTATGCACCATGCTCACACAAAACCCAGATATAGTGGATTACGTAGCTAAAATACATTTAAAATATGTAAAACATGCATTTACAACTGAGACCATGTCACACCAATATATATAGTTATGTGTTAACTACAAAGTAAAGAGCGTTCACTTGCTTGTCTGATTAGCCCTTAGATTTTTCACACTAGACTTTCACAGATGATTGTCTTTTCTTCATCTACAAAAAACAATAAAAATCACCAAAAGATCAACAGGACTGTAAAAAATGTTTACATCTTGCGTATTTCTTCTGTTTTTTGTTTATCTGTTATAATTGATTGAAAATATCTGTTATTGAACTCTTTGTGTTAGAGTATTTTTCTATGCCTACTTTATGTTGTCAAAAAGATCCAGTGATTTCTTAATCGTACAGGTCAGGATGTAACCAGGCCTGGAAGTGCATAATAAAATGAAACCAAATTTGTCAAAAAACTTGATTGTTTTCAGATAATTTATCATTTAAGAGGAGAGAATTACTTTTTGACAAAGGACCAGGTTGGTTTATATTGTTTTTTCCCCGATTAATAAAATTAATTCTCTGTTTCTTTGGCTTATCTTTGTCTGATATTACAATTAGTTTGATGATCTGGATCATTTAAGTGTAATAAAAAATTCAAACTAGAAGAAATCTGTAAGACTTTCAGTACCAAAGACCAGCCCATGGTGGTTCCCAACCTCTCTGCTCCATTTGCTGCTGACGTCAACAGCCTCGCTTTTAAGCATCCTCAGCAGCATGGCTTCCATTTGTGGAGTGGCAAGAGGGAGCAGGGAGGACACAGGGGCACTCAGTCCCATCACGCCCGTCCTCCAACTCACACACACACACACACACACCCCATCCCATCTGCGATTCTAAAGACTATGCTCTCTAACTGTCACTCCTAGTTACAGACCTATCATGCAGAAATGCTGACTTATTCATGGCTTTCATGCAAACCTGGATGCAGGGAGGAAACTGAAGCTGGTTGGGGTGGAGCTGCACAGGCTGGGGTGTGTGTGTGTGTGTGTGTGGTTTCTCATACAGTGCTTTATTACTGTTACCTTAGTCAGCTGTGCCATTACAGGTCAGATGGACCAACACACACTGTAAGACACACTCGCCGATTCTGTATATACAGCAAATGCTGACACAGATGCCTCCGGCTTAGAGTCAGAGCCAATTTCTAATGATGCTTTTAATACTTTAGGCAACTACTCACAGCAGATTGATGACAAGACGAGAATTGTGTTTAGTAAGTAAGGAAGTAAATATATACACTGGAAGCCAGAAGTCTACATACACTGAATAAAAACACACACACATTTTTCCTCACTGTTTGACGTTAAATCAGATCAAACTTCTGTTTTAGTTTAGCTAGAATTGCAAAAAAAAAATTTTTATTTGCCAAATACCATAAGAGTGTTCTGGCATTTGTCAAATAGAAATAATTGTTTGTAATTCTAACTGACCTAAAATGAAGTTTGGTCCAATTTAAATGTATGTATTTGGTGTATGTAAATATCTGGTTTCAAATGTACGCAGTAACTTATAGCACATTGAAAGCCTGGTTGACAGACGGGCTTTTTAGCCCGTCTATCAAAAGATTTGACTATTTGTTTAAGATAGTCAAATGAGGCAGGACTTTAAGTGAGCCAACATGCAAAAGTCAGAGCAGCAGAAACTTTATACCTGCAGGTTAAATGTTATTAATGATCTTCAAACATCCTAAAAAACGGCAAACTGCTAAAAGCTTTCACACTTCAAATATCCCTGACGTCTTGTCACTTACGGCTGTTAACGTAAAGAGGTGAAAACAGGTTTGTGCTTCTGGTTTCTAAAGCTTCTGCATGAGAGTATATTTATTTATTTAACTTTTTTTTAGCAAAGACTTATCTCTGAATACAAATTAGTTTCCCCAAACTTTTTAGCGACATCTTCACCTAAAGTAAACCCAAGACAGAAACAGGTAGAAATATATTTCCCCCAGACCAATTAAAATCGTGTGAGAGCGTTATCTGCCAGGTACATGGTGTCAAAATGGCTCTGCTCTTCCTGTGAGTCTGACTGCACTTCCTGTAATCATGCAAAGAATGAACATGTGTGTTAAAGTGCACACACACACATATGGGCAGGTGACAGCGACATTCATTGAGACACCTAGGGAGAGTTCAGAAATCTGATGATTATTATTCTGGTGCTCAGGGGCAACAATATCACAGCTCATTACCAACTCATGACTTTGTGGTGTTTTCACCTTCCTACTATCTTTCTTTTTGTGAATAATGACAGAAAAGTGGAATCCTGGAGACACCTGTAGCAGGAACTGCCCCAAATGTGACTTAGAGTCCTTTGACGGGTGTTTACATGTCTGTCAGTGTGTCTCGAGGAGAGCAGTGAGCGTAAACAGCAGACGTTAGGAATCAACTAGAATGATGAAAAACTGAGGAAGCTGTAGGAATATTTTTAAAGTATGCGGTTCCTTGATTAATTGTGTCAAACTCAAGGCCCGAGGGACAAATATAGCCTGCCATAGCTTTTTATATGACCCCAAATATTACTTTATCAATCAAATCAAAGCAGTTTTTATCTGTTTACTGCCAAATTGCATCAATCAGTCCCTCCACGTTTTTGCAAATTATCATGGAAATTCACATAAAATCAACAAATCCCTACACTTTTTTGCACTAATGCATAATTGTTAATTTATTGCAGAATTTTGGAAGTTTTAAGAAAGTATTAATATTTTAAAAGTTCAATAGGTTTTAGCAATAGATTCTGGCACGACTGGCCCTATAAGAACAGTCAAGATCTTGATTTGATGCAAAATGAAACTGAGTGTGACACCCCTGCCCCAGATCAACTCTAACTGTCTCAAGAACACAAAAACATAATAAATAATAATAATAGAAAGACTCCAGCTTCTGCCTTCAGGTAAAAAAAGATGCAACGGAATATAAGAGAGAACAACAGGTTTACATTAGTTTTTTTTTTTTGTATTATTTTACCCAAAGGCAGTTTTGGGACATATTATCCATTTTAAATGAATGTGTTCTTTGATTTTAATAGAACATGTGTTGTCAGGAGGAATGACTTCCCCTTTCTTTATATTGCAGATAGATTGCTCCTATTTAATAAACGCATCTCATGTTTTCCACTGGAAAAGATGAACTTCAGTCTACTGTAGTTGTGAAAATGATAAAGTATTCTGTCTTTTCTAACTGAGATTTCTATTAGTTTTTATTGGGAGTATTTATGAGCAGGAGAAAATTACTTGTTAGCTCACATGTACTTTTGCTCATTGTTAAAACAGAAACATATTTATGGATAAAACATTTTTGACTTGTAAATGTGAACAGGATTTGTGAAAATAATTTCTGATTGTTTTAATTCTTAAAGTCAACAGGAGATACTTACAGTCATATTCAATCAAACACATGCATTCACATGAGGCACGTTGAAAATAACAATTTTTAAGTAAAAAAATCTCTACTTTGTTTCAATACAAAAGACCACAGATAGATTGTAGTTCATCTAAATTCATCACTGCAAACCTAAGTCATGTTGCAATTTTCCTTTCACAGGGAAGAACCTGTCCTGAAAATCTATAGCATTTTTCCAGTATTTTTGTACTTATCCTGTCCAGAACTTTAACATTTAACTTGAAAAATGTGAAGTCTTAGAAAGAGTGTTGGAGGTTTTTGAAATGTTTTTCAGTAATGCATGATTTTTGGGTTGAATGTGGTAGGATCTCCATTAGTGAGAGGATTCTTAATTATCTTGTGTGTTTTCCACTTTTAAAACTCCTTAAAAGTGTAAAAAGTCAAACTTTACATTGTGTGACATTGGCAGCTCCTCGCAGATTGATGGGAAGCCACAACTGGATCTTTTTGGTTGTTGCTGATGTCTCTCCATCTTGGCTTTGTGTCAACACTCAACTGTTTCCCCCAGAGCACCTAGCTGCCTAGAAGTCATGCTTTTATAAAGTGTTGTCACACTTTACAGTTATGTGTATTTGTTTAGCACAACCTGACTGCGACATTCCCTCCGGATTCCTTTAGGAAACAGTAAGGGTGTACTGTGTTTTTTTTAACACACACCTTCTCTTTGGCTTCATCTTTGGGTATTAAAAAGTGTGTGTGGGAAATCAACAAGACGTTGCATTTTAACAACTGGAGAAACTGGAGTTCCCATAAATCCATCTATCTGTCTGTACTCAGCTTTCCATGGAGTGAAGTATATTCTGGAAACGTTGTCAGCATCTCACAGGGCACATAAACTCAGACTTAAGGACAAGTCCAGTTAGCTTAGCCTCATTGATGTTTCAAGGTACCCAGAGCGAGTTCACCCCATTCAGAAAGACCTGAGTATTAAAACCAGAGAACTGAAACAAGTTGTACCTTCCACTTACTGTTACTGAATCTTTCTGTTCTGAAATTAATGTAACTGTGGAATTTGTTTTGAATCAAATATTTTACATAACTTTTGAATGTATTAAGGAAATAAATCTGAAATTTACCAGAAATGTGGAAAAAAGTTGGCACTCCAGATGTAAAAATGAATCAAGTTTAACTCCCCAATGATACGGAAAATTGTTTCCAATTTATTTTAATGAAGTAAGGTTTTTTTTGTAGCACCCAGTGTAAAGATTGTCAGGTATCATCTCCCTCAAAATGCTGTAATTTACCTCAGTAACGCTATTTAAACGCAAGGTGAAACCATGTTATTTCCAAAGTTCAATGTTATTTTAATCATTTTATCATTTTAATCATTCATTTTAATCATTTCTAAAAAACCTCTATTACAAACATAATTCATGCTTTTAAAGTGAGAAAAAATACGGCAATAACAGCAAAATGATTTTCCTCTACTAGGCCTAAGTGCTAAATTACAGCTCTTACACCTGTGAGAGACCATTGATCAAAATGTCCCACTATTTCAGTGTGCGCTTCATTTCCTATGCTGGGGTTTTCACTTATTTTCAATTGCAGACACGTTCAGTTCAATAACTGACCTGCAAAAATGACAGTGAGAGCTACAGGCAGCATAGACTATGGTCCGTCTCAGCTGTGTTTATGATCTGTGGGTTAGCTGTTAGCTGGAAGTGTTAGCACTTTGCAAGCAGCAGCAATGGCAGTTTTAACAAATGTAACTACAAAGGTCCAGATGCAAAATGTACAGTGCAGTAGACGCTGATCTGACATCTGGTACATTCAATGGCGATTCTAGCACAAACGGGACCCAGGGCACACCTCTCCTTCGTCAGTGAAAATCTATTATTTAATGAATTTCTGATCACTGTTGAGTTATCCAGTCCAGGTTTGAGTATTATAAGTGTTTTAGATTCCAAAAAAATGTTGTCTACAGCCTTAGAAAATGGGATTTTGTCATGATTGTGTGCTAGCCTGCTCTCAGCTCTGGTCACAAACACCTCAGCTGCTGCAGTCAACATAATTACACCCATGATTTCTGTTCGGTAGATAACCAGCCATTTCTCATTAACCTAGTTTGATCTTTGACCATGTGTCTGTGCCCTGCTTTGCCTTTGTTTGATTCCTACTAACACCTGGGGTCTCATTTATAAAATATTGGTTCTAAGCTACTATATGGATGCACAAAAGTAAAAAATGGCATAGAAAAAAAAGATATATAAAGCAATGTACACGCATATCAGAAAACCCCTTTACAGATGCACCTCAGTGTTTGCGAACAAGGTTCTACCTCGGATTCAGCTCTGTACATGCACATTCAACTATCAGTCGTCAGTGCAAAGAACCTCATGAATGCTAAGGCCTATTGAAATGATCAATGTCATTTCATGGTCAAAAATGGCAACAGAAAAAAGAGTAAAGCATAAAACAATATGCTGGTGGATGAGACAGAGTCAAAACAAAATAATTTTTGGTAGTAAAAGCAGCAGCATGACAAATAAAAGGCACAGACCGCCACCACCATTTTAGACGCATATGTCAAGTTTGTTTCTTTAATAGATCACAACTTTTGGGTGGGAACTGAAATGCGCCGTTCCTAAAAGAGACCTCTGCTCTGTAGATCCTGATTCTGTCGTTGCCACTGAGCCTCCCAAAGCTCTAGGATTAATTACCTCTCCATGGATGACTCTTTGGTGTTTTCTACTAATTCTATGAGTTTCCCAAATAGTTTCTGTTGGATCTTCTGACTTCTGTGTCCTGAATCTGGCCTGTCATAGGCTCTCTTTCACTGTTATCTGTTATTACATCTTTCCCCTCACCTGGCGCTTTCTGGTTCCTCTCAGGAGAAGGATGAGGAACACAAGCCTGGTTACCGAAGTGGACAATGTGCTAACAGCAAGGCTGCTAACAGAAGAGGAGTACCTCACTTTAAAGGACCAAAGGAGGTAAGCCACAAGGTGAGCTTGACACAGGGAGGTCAAGAGGAAGAGATTCTCACCAGAGTCCCAGTCTCTGTGTTTTATTTAACAAATAAACTGCAATAAAGTGTTTAAGAATGCTATTCTCCTGACAAAAAATAACCTATCTGTTTAATGCAGAGAGTTCAGGATTTGAAGTGAATAGATTTTTATGAGATTCAGACACTTTCGGGATGAACTACGGTCATTTACTCATACTTGGTATGAGCTGATTTAGATTTGCAGTGGTGCGACTGCTGAGTGTCCCAGTCTGGGGTCTGATGGTTGCTCCATTTCATCCTCCTCTCCTCTGCACACCAAGCCCAAATGCTTCTGGGAAAACTTTGGCAAGATAAGTGAAATAAGCTCTGACACAGAGCATATTTCCAGAGCCCAAACTAACTGGTGTGCATCTTGACATTATTGAGCTCAAATTATACCCTGCCTGCCTCCCACACTTTGCAACACTTCCACTTCAAAGTGTGTGTGAGAGAGAGCTAAACTGGAGGATTTAAAGGCACACTGTGTAAAACACAATCCATCTGGGTGTTTATTTGATTTTGTTTGATTCGTGCAGAATTTGCACAATTACTGATGTTTGCTTATGCATAGGCAATATTCCTCCACTAGTGTAGCCCACACTCATGCACATATTACACAGAGCATTTAATGAGCTCAGACAAAACCACTGCAAATCATGCTATTTGTGGTTGCTCTATCAGTCAGAAAAGAACAAAAGCTGGTTTTGAAAAATAAAAAATGGATGATGAAGACAGATGGATGGGTAGTTTAGCAGCAACAGCTTGATGTAAATGCTTCCTCTAGTTTCCTTTTCCTTTTAGCTGAACTGAACTGAGTTAAATAGTTGATAATGTAGAAAAGGGGAACTTCATCTCTTTATGACTACAATTTACGCTTTTCTGAGCGTGACAACCCAAGTTCTCCTCCAGCTACAAAAATCACCCATCAGAAACATAAATCAGTTCAATTAAATAAAGCCCTCCTTTAATCACAAATGAAAATGCTTTTGTGACTCATGCTAGTTTCTTCAGTAAGACTAATAATAAAAGGAAAAGGAGGCATAATAAAACAGATTAATGAGATTTCTTCAGTTTTTCCTTTTTGATTGTTGAAAATCATTAAACTTAGAAAAGTTGTTTGTTGGTGTTTTGTTTTTCTCTTAAACTAAAAAGCCTCCAGACGTACCACATATCGTGTTGCTGTGGTAATAGTCTTTAAGACAATTATACTGAGATCCTCATAGCTGCAGATGTCTACTACTTATAATTTCTTGACATGACCCCTCTGTGAAAAACTCAGTCTTGATGCAGCTTTCAGTTTTTAAAAGAAAATATGTAACTTTTATACTTGATCAACTGTATTTATTACAACATTTGTTGTATTTACGCTTCTTTGTTGTATTTATGTTTCTGCGTAGTCTTCAGGTTGTGGTCTACCTTTTATCTCCAGAACCAGAAGCAGAACCAGCATTCAGTTTTTATGCTCCACAAATCTGGAACAAACTTCCAGAAAACTGCAAAACAGCCGAAACATTTAGTTCTTTTAAATCAATGCTAAACCTCAGATGAATAGAGTTAACTTTGATCATTAATAACTGGAACATTGATCAATATATTTGATGTATATCTGATTGATATTGGCAGTTGACAAAATGTAATATTTATTGCTTGTTTCATAGTTGGCTACTGTTTCATGTTTTTGAACTACCTTGTTGCTGAAATGAGCTACGCAAATAAACCTGACTTGACATGATTGTTTTTCCATCTGTGGTTTTTGTGAGTATATATTTGAACAGGTGTTAATGAGTCCTGGGACTCAAATGGTGACTCCCAGGAAAGGTAGCAAGGCCAGAAAGTTACTTAAGTAAATAAATGTTGGAGCTCAGATTGGGGTTATGGTTTCCCTTAGAGTGAGCGCACTTCCGATTTTTATGCCCTTTTACTTGAAATATTTGGGAAATTACCAACATCTGAGTGAATGGAAATATTATAGTAATGTTTCCCCACATCGTGCTCTGTTATGATGGTTCACTGGTGTGGAGGTAAATGAGGCATTGTGCCTTTGGAGGCAGTACTGTACTTTACTGTTACAGTAACAAGAAAAAACAAGAAAAATGTTCTCAGGAAAACAATTAGATCTACACACACGTACGCACACGCACATGCACTCACCGATTTGCTGTTTCACAGGTGGCTTGTTGTTCTAATGATAAGCCATCACCCCCATTAGCTTCGTCCCCTTGGAGCTCATATAGAGTGGTCTAGACGTTCACACAGGTGTGTGCTTGCTGTTGTGCAGCCTGCTGTACATCTGACAGCATCTGCAAGCAGTTTGTGTTTGTGCTTCGTGGCAGGCTTGCAATTTTCATTCGGGCAAATTGATGTTTACTTTGGCCTGGTTAAGCCGAGGACTGTTTGTAAGAGTAGCCAGTGTGGAGCATGCATCACTGGCATCTGATTGTAAACGGTGGCCAGATTTTGATATGGGTGCCATGACCCGGGGCTGTGCAGCAACTTTTATTACAACACTGACCAATAATTTAAGTCTAATGACACCAAAAACATGATACGTTATAAGGTTTCCTAAAATAAAAAACTAATTTTACCAGTCATTTGTATACCAGATTTTGTAAGGGTTGCCTTTGTCAGAAATGAAGGGATTGTAGATGATGATGTTTTCACTATGCAGCATTCTCCTTAATTATGGTTGCAAATCCCAATTTGAGAACTAGTTGTACTAATTAACCCATGTTTATGCCATTAACTTGAATATTTAAAACCATAATTTCACCCATTCAACCATTCAACATTCTAGAATGCAACACAGGATAGATAACCATGTAAACACTCATATCTGAGGGCAAATAACCGAGCAGTTCTGCTTTGGGACTGTGAGAGGAAGCCAGAGAACCCAGCCATGCACATACAGAACATGCAAACTCCATCCTGAAATGTCAGAGATTCGAACACAAACATTCTTGTTTTATAATTTTATGTGTAGATAACTTTTATTTTCAATATTTTCAAATAATCACCACAATGACAGAATTCAGGAAAAGAACAGAGACTGGATGCGTTACTCAGTTATCAGCAAAATAATATAATTTTTAGGTTATTATTCATTTTATTGTACTTAGAAGTGGCAGGATTACTATGTTGTTGGCTGTGTATTTTTCCCCACAGTATTTTAAAAATAACAGTAATTTGTCAGTCAGATGCTTATCTGCATCTCAGTAAATGGGAGTTGGCGCCCCCCTGTGGCGTGGACAGCATATGCAGTGTAAGAAAGTGAACGAGTCCTGGGGCGTTCCTAAAGCCATACACACCCATGAAAAGTTCATTCATTTTAGTAACTCGTTTCACTAAATGACGCATATTTAGTTAATTACAAACTGGCTGATATTTTAAAGCCTTTATTTCTGTTAATTATATATGATGAGTCGTTTTATGCCCACAGCTAATAAAAACAAGTTCAAGCTTACGACTACAGACCAGAAATAATAATACAAAAATTATCACAGAAATGAGGGCTTGATAAAAGTTATTTTTGGTGCCTGCTTAAAGGTTATTTCCAAAAAGGTACCTTCAATCTCACAAACAAAATATATTCTAATTTATTGAATATATATGCATATTTATATTCAATAAACTGAAATACATAGGTGAAAGAAAAAAAAAACGTTTATTACTATAATGTAAGATGCTAAACAATGGAATTTAACATAAATAAAGACTAAAAAAAACATCTGTTTGTGTGTAAATACTCTACGTAATGTGTTTGACTGAAATAACTTAAGTTATTACTTTTCAATAGTGACAATAACATTTTTAGACTATGACTGTGAACTTCGCAGTCTTGAGAGTTTGTGTGACGACACGAACTTTAAGGTGACACCTGGGTTGATGTGTAACCGGGAAGCACGTGCTTTTGTGCGTGCGCTCATTAGCGCGTGCCAGCCCCACACCAGGAGGGACCACCAGGGAAGAAGAGCTACGGTCCAGATCGCATCCACAGCGAAGTAGGGTGCTGCGAGTAATAAGACGGAGGGTCTAAACCTGCGATGAAACAAGAAGATTCTCAATAACCTCGTAATTATTCCGTCCCCCCCCCGCCCCCTCTCCCGGCTGCTGCGTAAAAATAGAAGTACAGTTGTCCATAACTGGCCCCCATTGACACAATAGATCCTATTCCTCAGTCGTGGCTCCTCCCTGTATGTGTGAAAGCGTGTGTGTGTGCGTGTGCGTGTGAGCGTGCAGCGGGTGGGTGACAGCTGGGCTCGCTGCGCTCCGCTCCAGTCTAAGCTTCTCCAAATAGGATGACCGTCGGCTTTTGTGGAAGAGGACTGCGTACGTCTCCGTAGCTCGTTCTGGGACACCCTGTCGGTTCTGTCCGTCCGGGCTCACCTGAGGAGAACCTAAGAACTAGAACATCGTTTTTCTGTTTAGTGTGGATTTCTGATGGATATTCCGATCTGAAGAGGTGCGATTTGAGCGCGGCATGTAACAAAAAAAAAAGCGCAAGAGAAAAGTAGCGCTCGTAGTGTTATTCTGAAGCGAGCTTCCCCATCTGAACTGCTTGAAAGGACAGATCTAATGGATTATTAAAATAAAAACCTGAGCTGGCACACCCATTCATGAGCTGAAGGTAAGATTTTTCTTTATTTATGTCAAACTTTATGCGCTAAAAACTGCCTCCTCCTGTCTGTTTCCACCAGTCTGTACAGCCGGGAGACAAGTGCACAAGCTCCACTGGACTTATTCTATTAACCCAATGCGTAAAAAAAACTTATTTCAAAACAACGCGAGCACAAATCTGTATTGCTTTTGAATTTACAGAAGGATTATTACAGTTTTTACAAGATTATATAAAAGAGACTTTCGTGCGTAACTCCTTATTGTGGTGTTTATTCAGATGGAAGAAAGGCGGTCTGTAGTCTCTAAGGTTCTGTTTAGGGTCTCATAAAAGCAAAACAGAAGAAAAGCAGTGTGGGAATCATCAGCAGGTACATGAAGGGACAACTTTTATGACCTCACAGACAGTTTTCCTATTTGTAACAAATTTTTTTTAATTGTAAATCAACTTTTGTTTTCTGGAAACATTAGAAACTTACAGCTAAAATTATGTAAGTTTAATTGGCTGTGTGTTCAGTTTAAAGGATGGTTAATAGCACATTTATTTTCAGATGACAGAAATTAGATTTAATTAAAATTGTAATCAGTGGGCGTTCTAATGATGCAACTAATGTTGACAGTTATTTTCAATCAAAGTGATGTCCATAATGATTGATTTTCCATTCAGTTCAGGATTTTCATGTCTCTGTTGGCTTCCAGTTTCACATGCATACACACACGCAGACACATGCACACACACACTGGTTAGGGTGTGTTCAAGGATTTCGAGCTACCAGGCGGTGGAGTGGTCACAATTACCCTGGTAAAGAAGGATCAATCATATGTTTGCAATTCTAACCCGGAGCCAAATGTGTTTGCCATTAGATGAAGTGCTTCAGTAGCACATTAGAATAAAAACAGGACCAAAACAGTGTTATAACATCAAACAGATTCTTATTTTAACAAGCATGACTGCCAACACCCTGTTACTCCATTGTTGCCCCTTCTACTCTCTTCTTCTCTCCTCGCTGTCCTCCGCTCTCCTTGTCCAGTGTTAAAGATTCCCCCCTGAGACACTGGGAAGAGCTGGAGGAGGTGTGCGGGAGACGCTTGACAACTCCAAATGTAGGTTACAGATAGTGAAGTTTGCAAAAGATGGGGGGTGAGGGGGAAGCTGGAGAATGAAACGAACACTGCCGAAAATGCCTCCCGTCAGCTGATTTTCAGCAGCAGCACATGGTGTTTGGGAAATGTAATTCTGGTATCAACTCAGAAAAAAATAATTTTCTTCCCGGGAGAAACTGAAAGAAAAACATTTTACTCATTTCAAGTTTGTTTCCCTCTGAACAGACGGCTTATCTTCTTGTAAAATAAGAGATCATGTGCATTTGCAGCCTGTGAGCCAACTCTGCTCTTATAAACTGGATTTCAGTCCCACTGCTGGATTGAATTGAACTGAATCTTAATATATTGATTGGTTTGGATATATTTTATCCCGAATAACTGAATTATATCGATTTGACTTGTAAAGTGCCATAAGAAGACTCTGGATTGAACTGACCCTGACCTGGCAATAGGTATCTCTGCAAAGTGCAAATAGGTCAGATTTTCTCATTTTGCCTGGCATTCTCGCTTCATAGTAGATTTTTTTAACATGTTCAAAAATCTGAGCCAAGGTAAAAGAAATTTTAACAAAATCGAATAAAACAGCCACATATCTTTTGAATTCTCGAAATTGAAAAAATTATTAGATGCATTGAGAGATTATGGGACCTGGAAAGGTTTTATTTTCTGTTTAATCGGTCCTGAATGGTGGCAGTCGGGCTGGAAAGTCCAAAATCTGATACTTACAGGTCATGTAGACAAAAAACAATCGTCAGTGCTGAAGTTGCTATAGAGTGAAGATGTGTTTTCAGTATTCAGAGGAAGCAGAAAAGCTGTAAGAAGGTATTTAAAGGAAATTGTGTTTGTTATGGGGACTTCTACAACAAAGGACTAGACATCAGCTTGTCTGGGTTTGGTTTTTCTCTACTTTTGTACCTTGGACATTTTCTCTAATTGGAAAAAAAACAAAACCTCTGCAAACTGTGGATGGGATAGACTCGAAAATGCTCAATATCTGTCCACAGTCTGCACCGCTCCTCCTACAACATCCGCCTGAAGGCAGTCAGATGTTCTGGATTCAATTTTTCTTATGATCTTCCACAGTCTGGAAATCCCAAACAGTTCCTTTCATTACGGCTGCTCGCCACCACAAACCCAGAAGGCTAATCCCGCCTTTAACACTTTTTATATACACTCTCTGTCATACAGAGGTGCTGATACATGAATTACAGCATGATTACCTTTTGTGACAATGGCCCTCCTGTTGTCCTCGCGGAGAAGCAGAACACAGCAGAGCGACTCAGGCTGATGCTTGTATTTGGAGCAATGCTCCGTGGAGCGTTTGATCCGCCGATCCCCTAACAATAGCAGTGGGGACGGCTTTGTGTGTGACTGATGTGAATTTGTCACAGTGTTTGTGTGTGTGTGAGTGTTAGAGAGAGGGAGGCAGAGGGAGTTGGTCTCTACCTTTGCCAGTTAAGGACACATGCGGATACTGAATATGGAGGTTCTGAATAATTGATAAATGGCTTTGCTCCTGTTCAAATGAATTGGCCGTCTATTATAAACACGAAGAGCAGCCAACTGCTGTTAACTACTGCTCCTTGTTCAGCCAGTGTCAATACCCAGCATTCAGCAGAGTGTGTATTTATGCATATTTTATAAAAGCCATGTTTTATTGATGTGCATCCTTGGTGTGTGGGCTCCTTTTTTTATTTTTTATAACAATTAGAGCACAAGGAAACATCGGACCCATTTTCCTCCACTGGATGTGATTTATTGATGCTTAACCTATTTTCCAGCTTCCACGTTTCTCTAAATTGCTGCCACTTAAATTACCCGCTTTAATGGCGAGTGACAAGCCCCCTCTACAGCTGGGGAAATTTGGCACACTTTGATATTAGAAATACAGGTCAGAGTAACAGAAAACACGTTCATGGACTGGTCTTTTACATGGCTCATTTGCTAACTTTAGCTGTGTTCAAATTGACTTTATTCTGCTGTGATTCAGAAGGCGAAAAGAGGATGATTTTCTAACCTGCATTACACAAGTCCCCTTCCGGATAAACATTTTTCTATTTAACCTCCTCTGCTCCATCTCTTTCATTTAGGCTTGCTATGATTTCCCCAACCCTCTGAAGTCGAACTCATTATTTGATAAATGGCTTTCATTTTTGCTAAGGAAAACACGCTGAGGATATTAGCAGAATGAAAGGAGATAGTCTGGTGTGTATTTGGGTTTTCTTCAGAACTGGAGGTTTATTTACTCACATCCTCATGCTTTCAAGCTGAGCCAGAACATTTTTGATTTGCTTGTTTGTAGCTATTTGTGCCGATAGATCAGCCATAAAATTTAAATGTTTACTACTGGAAATGAACAACAGGGAACATCTGGGGGAAGCCCTTAAGTCTTTGCTGCAGGAACCTTGAAAGCTTCACCATTCTTTCCATACGTGTGTGCAAAGAGCTGCTGATGCAGAATGTTTTAAGGGTCAGCTGCACCACCACACTCAAGCCAAATAGATGAGCTCAGCGAGTTGGTTTGATTGATTTTTCACTAGGAATTTATGTAATTCTTGCCTCTGTGTGGTGATAATTTGGCACCCGAGTGGACCTAAAATAATAAAAAAAGAAATTACAGTTTAGTGGATAAGACACTATAAACTTTAAATGATTAAATACTGTTTCTGTGAATTGGACTTGGATCAGAGTGACAAAGTTATGAGAAAACAAACCGTATAGATGTAGTTAATGATTTTTGAACAGAGGTTCTTCTAAGACTTTATA
This sequence comes from Phalloptychus januarius, assembly GCA_902982915.1. Lineage (NCBI taxonomy): Eukaryota > Metazoa > Chordata > Actinopteri > Cyprinodontiformes > Poeciliidae > Phalloptychus > Phalloptychus januarius. The sequence goes on from CADWAE010000482.1 coordinate 7,452,237, forward strand.
AACAGCTAACATCTTTCTTGACAAATGACCAAAATGGATTCCATCCTGTCTTAAACAGCTCTAAGTTTAAACATTTCCCATCTATAATTTATTTATTTTTGAACTAATAGACCGTCATTAGGTTTCCATTATGTGTAATTCCAATGAAATTGATGATTATTTACACAGGAAATGAGGATAAAAGGTGTTGCGCTGCCTCAAATGACCTTAAAGTGTGGCTTGAGAACATTTAACATGTTTCCAGGCAGAGTAGCTATTTAATTCACAATAGTAATAATACAAAATATCTATAAAGTGATGCTTTCTTTTACATGCATTATAAACTTTTATGCAAACTAGTCACCCTGATTGGAAACAGTGGATGGTTCATGCAGGAAAATTATTGGTGGCACACAGCGTCCGACCTCAATTTCCTGTAAAAATAATATTCAGTCTGAAAATAATCAGCAAATTCAAATGTGAAGACAGCTTAAGGGCTCACAAAACAGCACCGTCCTAAACTTCTATGATATTTTGGAGATTGGAAATATTTTAAGACCATAAGTCTGGTTTGGTTGTGACTCCTCCCAGATGCCAACCATCTGGATTTACACAAAATGAAGATCCTATGAGAATTATTTACTCAGTTCAATATATTAACTGGTTCTAATATTTTCACAGAAACTCACTTAAAAATAATCTTGAATTATCGTCAGTTTATACTGTTAATGTGGACAGTGAGGTTGTGTTGTGATAGGAAGGACAGAAGGTGGGCTAAGTGCAACTGGAACGTGTCAGATTACCATCTATGGTGAACAGTAGTGGTCTTATGAGGGATATGGCACATTGCCCAGGGCGCCATGGCATGAGGGCTGGGAGTGGGGTTACATTGAGCACTTAAAATGATATACTTTATTTCTTATTCAGATGACTAGTTAATTGCAATAATTGGTGGCTTATTGCAATGAAGTTTGCATCTGATTTCAGCGTCAAATTAAAAGGCCATTTTGCTGTTTCTATTGGGAATCTGGCACCTGAAGCACATAAGTTTCTACTTGTTACTGTAGTGCTCATAATGTAACAACAGACTGGTGTGTCTTTGTAGGTTTCAGTCCAGTATGCTCTCTATCCACTGTACGGCTCATTGAGAATGTAATCACTGTCGCATCTCGGGCTTTGGCGTCTGGTTCCAGTTCGTTCTGCCCTTCAGTCATAAACACAAACACAACCACCCGCATGGATGCCACAGGTTTCCAAGTTTTATCATGTTGTTCTAACTGACTACTTTCTCACCACTTAGCCTTAGGCCTTCTGAGTCCATGAGTGACTGTTGAATTAACCGTTCATGTGTTCAATGGCCTTCATATTCTCCACATTTGCATAATTGATTGAGCGTGGTTTTAACTCTGCCAAAAAAAAGAAACAGGCAACTGGGTGTTTGCTGTTGGCTGTGGGTCCTTGGCAGGGCTTTGTTGTTGGAAATTAAGTGAATTAGAAAGCGATCGCCAGCCCACCACCTCTTTTGATGTTGGGGAAGACAGCTGAGAAGCCTGCATGTTGGATAAGACAACACAGCGAAATCAGATTTTACCTCATGGATTTTTCCTATTTCAAACACTTAAGCATATCCAACAATAACATGCTGTAATACCTTTGTCACAGATGATGTTTTTTTTCATTTGTCATTACCCAAATGGAAATGAAAGCAAATGCATTTGTCGGGATAATCCGAGACCAGCAGGCTTTTTTTTTTTTTTTCATGGGAATGTCTGAAAATCTGGCCTTAAAAAGAGGCTAGCCATGTACCGTACAGATCAGATAATGTAAAACACGGTATGCAGTGTTAAAATATGATGTCCTATTTCCTGTCCTGCTGTTGCTTTGCTTTTAAACACGAGGTGTGTGAGTCACAAGGATGGCCAAGTGCGTGCGCGGACTCATTAGGGCCACATCCGCTGCCGCGGCTGCGGTCATGACTGTGGTTAGTTTGTTTGTCCGGAGCCAATAAGGAAAATTATGTCATGCGGATCGGTCTCCTGATTTGGTTCTCCACCCCTAACATTACTGATAGCTTGTGTCCATGTTTAAGTCAGGCATCTGTGACAAACAGACGAAAGGTGGCTAATGATGGAGGCGGTGGAGGTGTGGATTTGGGTGTGCATGCTTGCTGTGAATGTTTGTGTGGCGTTGTTTGAGTGCATCTGTCCCTCCTCCCCAGGCCCAAGCGATTGGCACTGCATCTCTCATCTATTAATCATAGAGAGAGCTTGCTCTCTCATTCGGTTGCCATAGTTTCAGGACCTGAGACAGTGTTGGGGTGCCTAGAGAGAGGAAAAGTGAGGGAAAGAGAAGGAAAGGAACAGAGAGGAAAGGAAATGAAGTGCAGAGATGTAAGTTTAGAGAAGAGCTAAATCGTGTAAAAAGTGTCGGAAAAGGGAGAAGAGTCTAAAGCGGAGCTGAGGAGGCAAAAAAGGGGGGGATGTGACTGCCAGAGCAATGGCAGTCTAACACGCCGAGCAGGTCTTCACACTGTGGATGTGAGTGCTTCAAGAACCAAAATGGATTCCATTTTTATCTCGGCAGTAAATCCTCTATCTCCCCCTGCGAGTGCATCTCTTCAATTTCACTCACTCTCTCCCCCCTCTTACGCACACAGGCATACACAAACTATTTCCATCTCTGTGCTCTCTGCCTCCTAAAGACACCAGAAGAATATTTTCACAGTAGGCATCATCTTGTGAACAGCATGCTCGTGGGGCTGGTGCATCTTGGTTTGTCACAGAACATTGAACTGCTGTTATTTTATCTTACTTTACAATGGAAATTCTTTCCACTGAGCTGAGATGGAAGACGGGCCCGGGTCTCCACTTTTATGCTTGGTTGGATGCTTTGATGTTAAATCATGCTGGAGTGTGTTTGTTATTGTGTTATTTGGATTATATGAATCAACCACTATGAAAATTTCCAAGGCAGAGATTAGGTTTCACCACTGTTGTAATATTCTTCCTTGTTCTTCTTATCAAGATTCTTTCTCTACATTCAGATTTTGTCTCTGTACAGATGAGATCAGGGTGGGAACCAGACATCCAGCTCATGAGGTGAGATGGTATGATACATGGTACTGGGTTGACAGGAAAAAGACGAGATCTGAGCAATACTTTGTTTAAATAAACACGTTTTATCTTTATGGAACAAGGTAGCTTCATCTCTTGTTAAGTCGCTCCTAAAAACAGTGCATTTATGTCACGTTGCAATTTGTTCTTTTATTGTTTTTTGTTTATTTTGTTACTACTTATGACTCACAAATCATATTCAGACTCAAATAAAACTGCGCTGCATTTTTTCCAACAAAGCAGATGCTAACTTTAACATGGTTAGTAGCTAACGGTTAACCAGTAGCACTTTTCTCACATTGCTTGCATCCGGTTTGTCATTGCGTACTTTTCTGTTTTCTATTGAATTTTCAAGGTCTTGCTACAAAAACAAAAAGTGATACTTTCAGAAGAAAACTGATGAGAAAGACAAGATCTCCATTTCCTGCTTTCACAAATAGAGTAAAGATTTCAAGAAAATGTGTTTAAAAATGTTTAGGTTTAAGCATTTCAGGTATTTTGGATTTTGAACCAGCGATAACTAAAAGCAATCTTAGTTCAGCAAAAAAACTGTGAAACATCCAAGACATTTAGCACCAACTGGATGCTACACAACAGATGCTAATTTTAGTTTTGTGAGTGAATTTTTGTGAGTGTTTAACGATTATCCAGTCTAAGTATCCTCACAGTGCATGTTCTCTGTCGTCATGCACAAACCATTTAAAAATAGCATAGGCTTCGTCAGTGCTTTTGGTACTGAGTGTTGATATTATCTCATCATCCGACTCAGTCAATATGAAAGGACGAGGAAAGAACCACTTTCTTTATTACTTCAAAACAAGAGCATCAAACACTGATATCATAGGATGCCACTTTCCTATTGTTTGCTCTTTGGCTTTTTTTCTCAGATATGACCTCATAACTTCATTTGAAGTCTAACCATGCCCTAATGTGTTGCTTGTATTATCGCCTGTACCCTGTTTCTGAGTGTTTCCACTGGGAGTTTTTTGGAGAGCGGGCGACTGCCAGATCTGCAATCATGGGATTCTCAACTGCATTCAATCACCTTTTACTTGAATGCGTGCACACAAATGGACATGGACACACATAGGCCCATTTAAGTGCACTCAGTTTCATGCAGCGGGGCATTTTCTTTCAAGTTGGTAAGACTGAAGAGGAATAAAGAAAGCTTGTCATTTGTATTGTGGTTGTTGCGGTGGATGCCACTGGGCAGAAACCTTAGAATATCTGACTAAAGAGAATGCTGTAATTCTCCCCCGTGCATGTGTGGACTTTCTGCGGGGGAATTACCATTAGGAGACAGCGGGACAAAGGAAGGAGCGAGAGGTCGCGTTTGCTCTCTGTGCTGATGGCACTGAAGTGCTTTTGAGCCTTTGAAGTGATGGGATTGCAGGTGACATCATAGCGCTCACATTCTCAGGTGCAGCAGGTGAATTAATCCAGGTGGAGGATGGGGGTAAAGGTGGATGTGTGTGTGTGTGTGCATATTCGAAATGCGCTCAGGTATCAGTGCAGGCAGGCATGCATGTGTGGATGAATGTGTGCATCTGTCATCAAAGCAGAGGAAAGCCAGTGTGTAAGTTGATCTGTATGCGCATAGCGGAGCAGCAGTTGTTCGCTCCCAGAGGCTATGAGCCTTGCTGAATGTGGAAGAAGCTGCTTCTTCTCAGCAGCCCGGCTGCTGGTCTCCAAGCAGGGGCCAAACCAGGCCGGACAGATTTAGTTTATCCTGCACATTCCCTAACTTTCTCCACAGCAACACTCCCGGTCAAATTATCTCTCAGAGGAGATACAGTATCGCATGATCTAATATTGCTTGCTATATCATGATGTAAACATTTACGAGGCTCAGTGGACAAGCTGAGCTCAAACAACCGTCAATGGATACCCTAGACACGAGGTAATTATTAGAGCAGCCTTCCTCAGCTCATCTGACACACTGATGATGATCATTGTTGTAATTGGTCCTTGGTGAATATTGATTATTTCCAGATGGTTTACAAATCCGTACAAAGACCTGCAAGTCTAACTCTTAAATTTAAAAAGGAAAACTTTCATCTGGATTAGACCAATCAACCAGAGACAGTTCTTGTCTCTTTCAAATAAAATAAAGTTTCAAAATTCTTAATCTGTGCTTTTTATGATCTCTTTTCTGTGAAAATATTCTGCTTTGTATTTTACTTTTTGAATCAGACATAATAATAATTCAGACCAGATTCTCAGGGAAAAAAGAATGAAGTAGTCTTTTAATTTAGGGCTGATACGAAATCCATGAATTAGATACCAAGTTTCACATAGCCAGTCCATAAACAACAATAGCTACATTTTTTCAAAGTGCTTGTGCCACTCCTAATGGAATGACGCCCTGGGTAGTGAGCCACATCGCCATATCAAAATTAGCTACAGATCAAAACAACTGCTGCTGAGCAGGATTTTGTTGAAAACACATCAAAAGGACAGCATTACCTTTCATTTAAACAGGTTTGAAACAAGTGGAATATGTGAAACATGACACCGAGACAGGGACTTCTAACTATGGCCAATTGCTTTGAAAAGCAGTGAACAAACAAAGCAATAAAACTTATCTGTCTTTCTTCAGACTCAGATAAAAAGTAACATTTTTTATGGATTTTTCTGGGCTAAAAAAAAGAAAAGAACTGGCCAATAAAATGTTGATAAATATCCAATGTTGGAGGGAAAACCTCAAAATTTAAGCCCATTCTGCAAAAAATTAGTTACTGTGTAACTCCACCTGCCACACAAAGAGCTAAAAAATTTTATTCAGTCTGATTTAGTCTGATATGAGCACTGAAGATACTTTCATGCTTCTTTAACTCTGGTTTCAAATGCCAAAACAAGCTTTCAAAACACTTTTTATGTCTTTGTAAATTGAAACAACTTCTGTTTTAAAGAGTCAATGTTGAACTATTTGGCTCAGACCAGTCTTAAGTGTTAGAAATATTTAAATGTAATTCATGTAAATAAGCTAAATAAAACTTGTTTGTGGTAAAGCTAATGAGCCTTTTGTTCTTTTTTATGTGTAGCTCCCTGCACTTTGCCACCCTGGGTGGTGCGCCATATTGGCCATATTAAAAACCGGCGCTGGTTTCCATTTACAGCGTTTCTCTCCGCAAATAGACAAACGCTGGAAACCTCTGAGTTTGTCTCAAGCCTTGTTAAGAAATCCTCTCGGTCACAGTGGTTGGCAGACTACAAGAGCTTCCCTGGAGGGTCCTCCATTTCAAAATCCAATCAGGCAGAACTCCGAACAATATTACCTCTGTGTGTGTGTGTGTACATTTATTACATTGCTAATGAACAAATTGCAGCCATGTGGCATGGTCTGGTGGCGCGAATGGTGAAAAAACAGAGCACACACATCACACGCTCCCCAGTCCCCAGCCACTGCCTTCCCCCCTTCACCATTAACAAACACACACACTCACACACACGCACGCTGAAACCACAAGGCTCCCAGTGTTCTTGGCCTGTCTGTCCATCAGCTCATGCAGAGTGCTGGGCTGGGAGTACTTATCACCACTCTGCTGAGTGGAGGCCTCACAAAGGCCCCCTCACATCACACACACACACCTACACACCCCCACACACACATGTGCAAAGAGTACGGCGAGCACCGGGAAGCTGCTGCGGCTGATTAAATGTATGGTGTGACAGCAGCCTGAACTGACACTGGGAGGAAAGCATGATAGGTAAACGAGGCGGCTTGCAGGCAGACACAACACTGTGAGGTGATCCTTAACATCTATGGAAATGCTGAAAAAGCAACCATTGTTTGGAGAGATACTTTGTTGATGGAAATAATAAAGCATGCTCCTTTATTATTTCAGTGCATGGAACTGAGTAATTCTTTCTATTGGTTTGCATTAATACTAATCAGTAATGACTTCCACCATATAGGCAGCTGCTAAGGGCAGAATTAGAAAATAGCATCATAATGAAAGTTATCTATCATTTGTGCACAGAGCAAGTTTTCTACTTCTTTTGTGCATGTGCATCCCGGTATGTTTCATCCCACCCCAGAATCTGATTTTAGCTGACTGGGTGAGTGGCTCACCTGAAGCCCACTGCTTGTCGTCATTAAGCCATGGCAAATTGCAGATCAGACAGATTTTCCGGCTTGCAACTTGAACACAAACTATGCTTCTGAAGTAATGTTTTGAGTCAACTAAATATGAATATGTTTTTTTGTTTTCTTTTACTTCTTACTGAGATTTTTGTTTAAGCTATAAACCAATAATAATTTCATCTTTGTAGGTTTATTTTTAAAGAACCACCTAATGCACAGTATGAACAGCTCCTATCCATTCGCTGTTAGATGAAGTCTAATTTATTCCATATTCTGAACATAAAGTCAGAGTCAACATGCGTCTATTAGTGAAAAGCTAACTATCTGAGGAAGCCTTGCTTATTGCATCAAGTTGTTTTAATTTGACTTTGCACTCTGACTGCAAAATTCTGGATATTTGTTCAAACGAAACAAACAAGACTCAACTGTTAGTGTGCTTCTTTTAAGCATTCATCCTAGCAGTAATTACTCACATAGAAATGTGGCAGGTAGAAGGAAATGTTTGGAAAGCAGCAACTGACAGAGTCACGCAGTCAGCCTGACAGCCATGCAGATATCCAGGTTAGGGGGAACCGAGGAATGCACAGACTCAAAGAGCTAACTCGGATATTTAAGAAGACAAGCTGAAAGCCAGACAGCCTGTCAAAGGGGGCAGTGGAAATAGCCTGCAGAGTAAGTAAAGGAGGCAGGGAGCAGAGCTTTGAGTCACACAGAGCAAAAATGAAACTCAAGACATCTCTCTTTCAAAATGAGTTCTTGTGAAAAGAAATAATTTTCAACCTCGCCCCGACCGTTCCCCCTTTAATATGGACAAAAGGTGCTCTGTATGGGTGCAGGTAATCAGGAGAGCAGGTTTGATAGGCAAGAGGACATACAAGCTGTGAGGCAGGAAGACTGAAGTTGTGCTCTGCATGATAATGTATTCATTCATCCCCCACTCTGATAATGTTCACAGCATGCTTGGGTTGATTCATTCATCACAGTCTACTGGGGGCCTTTTTCCCCCTTATTTGTTAAAAAAGCCTCTCAGCTTTTTAAAACCGTTAAGGTTTGCTCACTGGGTTATTCAACATAAATTCTTGTGTGATGCTGCGTGAGTCCACACGAGTTTGGACCTTGGTTGTTTGCATCCTTGTGTTAACAAGGGCGTGTCGAGGCTGAATGTTCTGCAGTGTCGTCTCCCTAGTTGCTCAGGATAGGTCCAACCCAGTCTGGAAATATCTGAAATTTGATTTCAGTATGTTCCAGGTCTGGAAAGTATGGAAAAAGAAAAATGAGTGGGGAATAGCAAGTATTTCCAGATTCCTCTCTTACCCCATCCTTTAAGAATTGAATCCTTTTTGAACCCAATAATGTTCTTTCTTCACTGCTTTTTCCTAATTTATGTTCCTTCTGTTCTTCCTCATTGACTTCCTTCCTTCCTCTCGCTTCTCTTTTTGTCCCTCCTCCTTTCCTTCCTGTGTATCCTTCCCTCCTTCAATTGTTCCTTCTTTCTCATACTTGATCATTTTTTCATTCCTTCTGTTCTGCTTTCTTTTGCTTCTTCCCTTCCTCTCCTTTGTCTTTCGTTTCTTGTAGCTGTTTATTTTGTAGTTACTTTCCTCCGTCTTTGTTCTTTGTGTCCTTCCCTGTCCTTATGTTATATGCAGCAGAGTTTAAGGCCAACTCTGCTACATACATATTTGCTATAGATTCTCTGTAAGTTTTAGTATCCTAAATATTGAGGTAGTTGTCAAGGACAGTGAATTCTATAAAGTTGAGTCTGGACAAGTCTGTTTTTTACATGAAAAACATGTAGGAATACCGGTTCAATTATTTGCTGTCTTGTCCTTTCAAATTTCACCTGTCGCACTGATAAGTTTCATCTCATTTAAATGTTCCGTTTATTTTATGAGTAATAAACAGCAATTTCATTCTTGATTATTTAATTGGATTTGCAACTTAAGTGAGGAAGCGTGGCCGGGCGCCCGGCGCCTGTGACGACAGTTTAGATGAGTCAAAACTGGTGGGACATCATCACAGCACATTAACTCCGTTTTGACAGATTAGTCTGATATGTGCGTGCTTTTTCAGCATCAAATCCTGTTTGCACTAAGGCTTTAACGTGACATTCTCAGCAGTCCGTCAGGTCGGAAAAACAGAAGACAGCCAATCCATTGGTCAGCCTCCTAAGTTTCTCTCTTTCTCTCTATCCGTCTCTTTTTATCCTTTTGTGTGGCTCTGTTTCGGGCCGGAGCACATTTGAGATAAGATGCATGCATTAGATCTAGTAATGTTAGCTACTCCAGTAATACTAGCCTGGTAACCAGATAGGAGCACCAAGAGACAAGTGAGACAACATCTTAATCATTTACATGGAGTAGCTGGGTCTCACTGATGCGTAGTGGCTCTTTTTTTCAGCTTTACCAGCTAATTGTAATTCATCAAATGCTCTTCTGTTTGCTGTTTCTACTTTAGGTCTGCACTAGAAGAGTGTAAACACATTTTTATCTGGTTTAAACTTTGATTTAAAGGTTAATTAGAGCTGCAAACAGATTTTTCTCTGGTTGCCGCGGCTCACATTTCAAAGAAACGGTTGTCCCCATCGCCTTGGTTGTTCTGCAGAAAATAAATTCAGCAATCTGCTCTCCATCTTGAGTTTACTCTGCAAAATTACAGTACATTACATCATGGCACATAACAACAAAGACATCAAGCTGGCAGGAAAGAGAGGCGGGATGATTCTTCAGAGGTGCAGCTCTGACCTAGATAAGATTGTGAGTTTGTAGAGTTAAGCCGATTCTGTGGGGTAGGCCTATTGTTGTCATTCAGCCCATACCTGTCTTTGATCTTCATCTTTCCCCTGATGCTGTGCTGAGTTTTTCTGCTCAGCCTGGTGAGCTACTGATATTCTGTGCCCAGATGAATTCCCTCTAGCAAAACTACTTGATTGTTGCAGACTCTATCTAGAACAAACAGGCTTTTTTTTTCATGCAGCCAGCTGATAAGATGGGACACAGTGGTGTGCTCACAGTGGCGCCGCTGCAGCAGTCATTCGATTCACACATTAACAGGTGAAGGACTCAGTACGGGCTTGTGCCCGCTGTGTGTGTGCTCCGTAGTTAACTCTGGATGACCCAGAGTTTTTGGTAAATGAACAGTCACAGATAAGACAGACGACGGAGACATGCATCGGGTGTCATTGCAATACCGTGAAGAATGAGGATGTGGTTGCCTATAAACAGCTTCTTTGTGTACACTGGAGTTCACTCAACCTTGGACATACGTATGCTCAAACATTTGGAGTCGATAAATCAAGATTTAGAGGCAGCTGACTGGTGACATCTGAGTAGTGAGGTGACCAGCTTGAAATGCATTTGGCAACAGAATATACAGCCTCGCAAAAGTGTTAATGCACATTTAAATTTTTCACATTTTGTCAAGTTATAACCACAAACCTTTGACAGGTCAAAACAAAGGAACGTAACATGTGCCTTTCATTCCTTACTCTTGTTCAGATCAGACATCCTTTACTATGACACCCCTAAATAAAATCCAATGGAAGCAATTGTTTTTAAGCAGCCTAATTAGTAAGCAGAATCCAGTATGTTTGTTTCCACTTTCTGATTAGTTTCATTTGTCCTATTAAAAATACCTTTAAACATAACAACCTTTAAGGTGGTATTAAGCATACTTTTCACAAGAAAACATATTTCTTTATTATTATAAAATGTTTTTGATTGGTCTGACGTAATGCTCTAAATTTAAATGTCATGTTTTCATTAACTGGAAGTGGAAAACAATCATAAATAAGCACTATGTGTGCAATTAATCAAAAGAATGTGTTTATCTTGGTGCTGAAACTACAGGATTTTTGATAATATTGTAATTTATTGAATGGATCTGTAAATCCAGCTAAGACTTTGTTCTTTGTTAGAGAACATTAGTGAACAAAGAGCATTATGAAGACCAAAGAACACAGCAGATACCTCTAGGAGAAAGTTTAAAAGCTGGGATAGGTCATAAACTAATATCCAAATCTTTGAACATCTCATGGAGATCAATTCAATTAATTCTATGAACAAGAGCAAATAGGCCAAACCACAGCTGTGCACCTCGTCTTGCAACCTGGACAGAGTGTAAGGTAACTTCCTGACATTTCTACAAAACAAAATATGGTCTCTCCGGTGAAGCATGGTGGTGTCAGTATCATGGTATTGGGATGCTTTTCTTCAGCAGGAACAGGGAAGCTTGTCAAAGTTTCTGTAAAGATGAGTGGAGCAAAATACAGGACAATCCTGGTAGAAAACCTGCTATAAGCTGCAAAATCAAATTAACTCCTTAACTCTCACCCTTCATGAAAGCTCTCCATCAAGGCTGAATGAGCTTGAAGTAGTTTGCAAAGCAGAAAAGACAAAGATCTCAGTTTCTAGTTGAAGCTGGCAGAGACACATCCCAGAAGACTTTCAGCTATAATCGCAATGAAACATGATGATCAAGTTTAACTCAGTGAGCTGAAAACACAAATTATGAAAAACAAACAAAAAAACACTTTAGTTTGACTTTTAACCTTAGTGTGACAGCGTAACTCCGTTATTGCACCGTTATTTGAATTTTGCAGAGGCTTTTTTTATGGACACACTCGCTCGTAAGACCCCATTTTTCATTCTGAACTGAGAGGCATGCTGATTACAGGGAGCAGACCACTGCAGGGTTTCGGTTATTTTCCCTTCCACTTCATATCAGCTTCTCAGTCTTACTCACAGTGATTGTAAGATGCTGCCTACATCGCCTCAATTACCTGCAGAGGGTTTTTTTCCCCTCCGCTCTTGCATAATGAGGCCTGACTTTCAGTTTTAATGTTCTCATTGCTTGTCCCACCCTAGGGGCAGTCGGGTAGTTACTCCTTCTTCACAGTGATTTCCATGCTTTTAAGGCTGGGCTAATTACCACAGATGACAACAGCATCCATCTGAATGGAAAGGATGAGCACACAAGAGATGCTTTTCATTAATTAATTGATAAACTGCTGTTTGGGGTCCTTAGTGATACCAAAATAGACAGCAAGATGCTATTTTTATCCAAAGGATATAGGAACAAGAATGCTTTGGTCAATTTAAGATAATCTAAATGGATCAGTTGTCCTTTCTGTTCCAACTGAGTAGTTTCACATCAACTTTTTCACCCTTAATTCTTTGTGCCACCATATTGAGATTAAATAAAGATTGTGGCTGCGGTGGATATTGATTTTAGTGGCTAGAATGTTAGCCGATTCTCTGGAGCTTTTTATAGCCATTAGATGTGGTTATTAATTCCCAGGGATGCATTGTGTTACATCTAAAAGGAGGGTGCAGAAGCAGATGGCAAGATTGTGATCAATAGAATCATAAATCCTTTTTTTTTCCCCTCTTGTGTTTTCCTTGTTTCCACACTTCCTCTTTCTGGACAAAACCGCTTTTATCATGGGTTCAGCTCATGGTTCAGATGTGCTCACAAATCGTCATCATATGATGTGGTCATGGGAGTGCAGCAACAGAGAGCCCACAGAGGAAAGGTTAGTCATAGGAACAGCTTGCTGACTGCGGAGCGGCCTGCCATATGCTTCTAGTAAACAGAGCTAAATGGAGATGTTATTCACAGAGGGATGTAATGAAGAGCAGGACGTAGAAAGGGAAAAAAGTGTGTGTTGATTAGCAAAAGGGGTTTGGTTACCCTTTTAACTGATAGCTATCTCTCAAATGGACAGAAAGAGAGGGACACCTGTATTACAACCATTTGTATAAGAGAACAAATAGTGGATTTTATTACCTCCTTGCAGAGGATGCAACTTTATCCATCTCTGAGGGGTTTCCTAGTAGATGGACAAATAAGTGTATGAGATAAAACGCTTTTTGGCAAATGTTGACAGCAATGTACTGGTTATGAATTTAAGATATCCTAAATCAAATCCAACAAACAGCCGGGTCGGTGCAAACAGGCAGACATAAATTCAAGATAAAAGCTCCCCAAGCCTCATGCTGCCTCAGGTGAGAGGCCCGCTGTGTCATGCCTGTCCGGTATCTACGATCAGGGCTCTGGGCTGGATTCCACGTATCACGTATCAGCGACTCGGACATGTGCAGGGGAGTCGGACGACTCCGTGATCGGATGAAGATGTGATCCACGAGAAGCCAGATTCTCTGACTCTGGTTTTATTTGTTTTCGCTGAAATCAGACTTGAGAAACGCAGTTTAACGAGGGGTCAGCGGGGACCTGTGGACTGTGGGACTGGAGCGGTTAATGGATTAATGTGTTAGGTGACCCATCAGGATTTAAATGGCAGCAAATTATTGTGGAATTACTGAAGCTGCTTGGTCAGGCTGATGAAGAGGCAGGATCAAATGTCTTCATTAGGAGGGTGTGATGAGTGTCTGAGTCATATTTGAGCACAAAGAAATTGTCATTATACTTCCCAGTCGTAGTGGAATAATCATTCATATAGTATGTAGGAAAGGTTTTCATATGCCCTGAACTTTTTGTTCATCTTCTTCCTTTGTAATTTGAATGTAAAGGACGAACGCAACGTAAAGCTTTTTTTGTTGTTGTTTCCAAACAAAAAAATCTGAAAAGTGTGGCTTGAATTAGTTTTTAGCTTCCTTTACTCAGACACCCCTTAACTGTATGTATGTGGGAAAACTAAAAAACATTTATTGCCATAATAAAATACGGTTTGGCAGTATCATGTTGTAACGTTACATGGTTCAAAAGACTTATAACAGTAATGTCTTTTAGAACAAATTGTTATCTTTTTCAGTACTTTAAAATTTTACAATAGGAATAAAATAGTGGTTCTTTAAAAATGACAATGAAGATCCTATAATAGATGTATTTATTTTTATAAGTTGCCTTTTTCATAAGGTAAGGCGACATATTTGAGTAGTTTAAATCAAAGAATATTAATACAAAAAATGGCCCAGTCAAAGTCCAAATCTAAATCCAATTGAGCATTATGGTAGGATTTGAAAATTATTTTTCACAGACATTTTCCAGTCAGTCTTGCTTTGCTTGAGCTAAAGAATGGGGCAACATTTCAGTATGTAGATGTGCAAAGCTGCTGTAAATGACTTGCAGCTGTAGTGATGTCAAATGGTGGTTCAAACCAGCATCCCTAGGGGGATACAAATGACACTTTTCATATTTGCATTTAAAAAATAAAAATAAGAAAAACATGCATATTTTAATTCCATTTGTCAGTCACGTGCTTCTTTGGGTTGTTGTATCACATCAAATTATCATAACATGCTTTGAAGATTGTGAAAAAAATGTCTAAAAAGAACAAGTTCAATGCGTGAGTATGTTTGCAAGGTCCTATATATTACTAGAAAACCAATGTTTTAGCCAACATAAGACAAGCAAACCTAATTTACCATAAATGCAGGATTTTCCTGGTTTGACTGTTTTTGGCACCACCGCTCCTTACAGCTCAACTGGGAGCTCTAAAACTAGGCGTGTTACAATATTGCGGCATAATATAACACTTTACAACACCATCTGCTGCTTCTTTCAATTATAATAAGTTTATGAAAGCCAACATTACAGAGAGGCCAACCTATGAACACTAAGTCAAATTGACAGCATGGGTTTTGACATGCTATAGATCTGGTTTTATTCCCTCCACCGTTGTTTAGTGTTCAGTCAGATCTGATTGTATTTCTGCCCACCCAGTCTGTGCTCCGAGCACACCACAGCTATAAGCTGTGGTGGGAAATCACAAAGAACCATTCAACTAAGCGTCCTCCCCCTGAACAGATCAAATGTAAAGATAAGACAAACAAACTCATGTTGGCTGCCCGACTAAAGCATGTGATACTTCCTCTTTCTGTGGTTCACTCCGTGCAACAGCAGACTTGCTTTCCGAGTCTTTTAGGGATAGAAATACAGAAAACAGGATCAGATTATGGTAAAGCCTGATTATCTTTCCTGCAGGTGGACTGGGAAATATTACTCTTGTCCTTGTGCACCGTTATTTTGCAAAGATAAGACAGGGCAGCAGCTTTTTGTGGCACTTTGGGAACAATTGCTGTTCCAGATTTGTTCTTTGGTTTCCTGGAACTGGATTACTGTAGCAATCATTCTCTTTCTGCTTTCTGGCATCCAGTACGGCACTGTTGCTAATGTTCTTGTTAGTTGTTTAATGCAGTCTTTACAAACCTTTTGAGAAACCCACGCAGTTTATTGTGCTTAAGAGTATGTTTCTTACTTCCGGTGAGTCTTTTGAAAGGCACATTGAAAAGCTTTTGACTTAATACTCTGAGTTAGAACTGTGTTTTAGTGGAGAGTAAGAGAAGCGTACAGTTATGCAATAACTGTAACAGGCTGAATGCTAGAACAAAGAAATGCTAATTTTTGCTTTCTTTTTTAAAATGTTAACTGCTGACACTTCAGAAGGTTTTTTCCATAGTTTCTGTAGTGCAGAAAAGGATGGATCTATCTACCCATCCTTTTTCTTCTGGATATCAGAGCTCGGTAACAAGTATCTCTCCTCCCACCAACGTTCTCCAAGCTATTCTGGATCCCAGTGTCACCCCATGCCAGAAGGTTTACATAAATCTTCAAACGGATTGTATCCCAGTGGAAAATCTGTTAAAAACCTCCAAAATGAGGCAACCAGGAAGCACACTGATCTGATGGTTAAACAACCACAACAGCTCTACTCTGAGCCTCCATTAATGGTGGAGCTTTTCAGTATTTTTCAAAGACTGAGACCAATCACTATACAGAGGAAGCTACTTTCAGCCAGACATTTAACTGGGGTTGTTCTTTTGTTTACGGTCCATAGTTTAGAACCATATGTAAGAGTTGGTTCAGCGAACCCCACCTATTTTGAGTTTTTGCAGATCCCCTACTCTAATTATTAGGAGAAAATTCACCTGCTGATGGATTTATTTAGAGCATATCTGACAATGGGGCTTGGGAGGCTGAAATACCTCCGTGCAATGTGACTTGAGACTATTGGCTGGTGTTTCCCGAACAGCCTATTCAGAAGAGGCATTGATTTTACGTTGCACTGATTGGCTGTACCACAAAGAGCGAAAATAAGGAAGATTGAAAGGTAGATAAGGCGTGTGTATTAATGCATACTGAGTTATATTTGGTGTTTGATCCTTTAAACAGGTAGTTATAATTGTTTCTAAAGGTGTTTCAAGTATTCATGGATTTTCATTCTTAGTGGGTCCTGAACCCCTCAAATGCTCAGTGTCTGGTAAATCGGAGTTAGAGGAGTTGACTCTCAACCTGGCTACTTCACACTCAGTAGCCAGGTTGTTCCCTGATCCAATACATGCTGTACAAGTTATCGCCTCATCTGCAAAACACAAAGAGATTCCAATACAAGTCACCCTCCTCTCATTGACTAAGGCTACATAGGGACACAGTTGTTGCAACAGGAAAGTTGTGGGTTGAGGACATTTGGTGAGACTCTTGTTAAATATGCGTCTGTTTTATTGCTTGTTTTCCCATACATGCAACTTAGGCTGCACATTTTGAATTAAAAACCAAGTCCAATGTGTGTTTTATTTTTAGTCTGGCAATGGCTGTAGACCTGTGTAGCATGTGCTTCACCTCTTGCTTATTGTCCTTTGGAAAAGAGAAATAGATGGAGGATTTTTTACAGCGGATAGTCTCTTTTTAGTTTAAACTTTTATATTTTTCTCTGTTTTTGCTTCCTGCCTCGTGTTCTTTATGCTTACCCCTGCTGGTGAGTGAAAGTGAGTGTCTGTGCTGCTTAGTTGTCCTCTGACGATGAGAGTCTTGCAGTGCTGGGAAAGTGGAGCCAGGTAGATCAACCCAGAGCAGAAGAAGAAAACCAGGGCAGCCAGACCCTCCTTTATGCCCCATTAATAACACAGTTCCACGAAGGACAGCCAGAGGCCAAAGAAGCTCTGTCAAGGTAGTTCATTGTGCTTCAGGAAGTGAGTTGTTCATATGGTAATAGCCACTGAAGCTGGCTCCTTCAGAGCCCGTTTGTTTTAGAGAAAGTTGTAGTCCCTCACAGAGGACGCCTCGATGGAATGTGACAGGGTGCAAGGCTGTTTAGTTACTGTAGCTTAATTGACCCTGAGAAAGCTCAGGCCGAAGAAGGTGGGAGGAGGGTTAGTGGAAAAAGGAGTGGATGAAGAAATAGGACGGGAGAAATCCTCAGAGCAGCATGGGGCAAAACTAGAGGAAATTTTAATAAAGACAGAGAGAGAAAGAAAAAGGGACGATGCTTTGCTTTGGGAAAAGTTGCTTTCTGCAGTGGAATCTGTCTAGATGACAAGAAAAAAAAAGACTTTATTGTTGAATGCACAGCAGAATAACATGAAAACTACTTGAAGTTCCTCTTACTAATGAGCTGACTTGTCCAGAATCATCACATTTCTAATTATTTTGTCAAATTTTATTTATTCTTCTATTTAAATACTCATTGGTTGCTGATTTGCTGTTTTATTTTCTGGGTCACGGAAAGAGCCGAGTCTAGTCTTTTTTCATTTTGCTACATCACAACTACATATAACAAACTATACTTTGAAGCAAAATATGAACTTCATATTATCTACCTTGTTTAAGACGTTATATGTTAGAAGGTGGAGAGAAGGATTTATATCTTCAAGGGAGTTATATCTTCAGAGACAATGAAGAAATCTAAATATAGACACAGGACAAAACTTAATGTTTAAGACAGTCTCATGGACAAATTATGACATTATGTTTACTTTAATCAATTTGTGTCTGCAAACACATTTTTTCCCCCACAAAGTTCCATTTTTTACCCAGCAGGGAAAACCAGGTTTGCATGTTCTCCCTGTGCATGCGTGGGTTCTCTCTGGGTACTCCGACTTCCTGCCACAGTCCAAAAACATGACTATCAGGTTAATTGGCCTCTCCAAATTCTCACTAGGTGTGAGTGTGTGAGTGGTTGTTCGTCCAGTCTCTGTGTTGCCCAACTAAACCAGATTTTCCTCATACAGTACCTACTTTACTACATTACTAAAGCTATTCTGAGTATAATCAAATTAAAAAGTTGCTGGAGATCCGTGACTCTTCAAGTGAATATTTTTACCTCAAAGTTTAGATAGCTTATCTGTTAGCTTTTCTGTGGTTTGCTGTGCTGTGATTATACCAATAATTTTTAAATAAAAGTGGATAAGTTTTAAATAATTTCATAGAAATGTCCTAATAGATTAGGTGCGATCCTTAAAAAGGAAACATTTCCCTGTTGAAAGCAAACTATGATAACCTTTTGTCATGAATAATTTCCAGCTAAATTTACACTGACTGACATCAATAAGGATTAATGACTGCGTGACATGTGCGCTCTAAAACTTTGATAATTTCTTATTTTTCTATGCTTTTATATTGATAATAATATCAAACTGCTCCTGTCACATAGTTTTCAAACACACTGTGTTAAGTGGACAGAGTGTCAGAGGGGAAAAGAAGAAAAGAACGTGGGTGGGAGTTTGTTTGCCTGCCTGACATTCCCCTGAAGTCGCTACCCGTAAGCTTCTAGTCTGACAAGTTTGATGGATGACGCAGACGCTCTGCACATTCATGCACTTGCAGCACACACACAAGCTGTGCGTGGGCTCCTGAGCCACTTTGCACCCAAATTTCTTGCTGAAGTGAACACCAGTCATGTCCATCTTTCGCTCTGAGATGTCTCCTTCTGTTTCCTCTCGCTACAGAGGTCTTATGGTAGTCCGGATTGAAAGGAACTCAGCAGATCTTGGATAGGCGAGTCATTATTTGGACTGACACTGTGTTGAAATTGGGGGAGCTATTTTAAGGCCCCAGCTGCAGTTCTCCCTATATCTCTCTGTGGGAACTTAGTCATTGATCTATTGCCAAGCAGCATCCACTGCTCCACCCTTCCTCAGCGGGAACCCTCAAAGCATCTCCACCCTGCGGATTTCACCTTTAGATGGCCTACCAGCTGTATCGTGGCACAAAACAAATAACAGTGTGCAGTGAGATCAGTGGAAAAGGCTTTTAGTGACACTGCCAGCCTCATACCGCAATGCCCCGACCTTCAGCAGAAGATTTTGCTTTGTGTTTAAGGCAGTGAATTGTTGTTCGTAAATTATAGGCTCAAGGTGCCTTGCCCTTTTGCAACATTTCGAAATGGAAAAGCATTCCTCAGGTATTTTGGCTGAAATAAAGATGAAATGCAGCTTGTGTCTGCAACAAAGCATTAAATGGCTTGATGGAGGACTGTTGTTGATAAGCAGTGAGCCCATTCACGCCTGTAGACAGTACCCAGTCTTCGTCTTCTGTTTATCGTTTTGGATTGCTTTTAATAAAATTAAAAGCAATTATTATTATTTTGGAATAAATACAGCTGTGGTTTGTTTTTATGGTAAATTGAAAACAAAAGTTAGATTTGGTACACCGTCAGAGTAAACATTATCTCACTTCACATTGGAATAATGCCCCAATAAATCTTGACTCCATGTTTATTTTGCATTTATTTCATTGTGTGGCTGCTGTACAACCTTCAACTTTGTGTAGGAAATAACAGGAAGAGATTTTCAGAGGAAACTTGTCCAGTCGTATCTCACGCTGGTCTTCCTGCCTGTCAGTCTGAGAAAAGTCTCTCTCTGTTTTGCTCCTTACTTCCATCACATCCTTACTTGCTATCATTGGCTAAATACTAACTGATATGTTAGCATTAGCATGTTGACCAGCACTAATGTTTTAACTTACATTTACAAACTTTACAATGCTAATATCAACTAATATACTGATCATAGCAAGCTGTGTAAAACTAACTGTATTTCTGATCTTGCCATGTATAAACTCACTCTGAAATGGTGAATTGTTGTCTTTGGATTAAAAAAACATTAAATGCTAATCATTTAGATTTATGAAATCAAACTCCACACAAGAAGAAATTAGAAGCTAAATTAAAAAGCATCCCAGTGCTTTAAAAATCTTTCATCTCTTTCTTTAAAACCAATTTAGCAGCAATCAGAAATGGAGGCTGAGGGCCCCGTTGAAGCAATAAAGCAGCTATTGAGACATTTCGTCACTGTGACATGCGTTTCGGTTCACCAGCAGTCTGATTGTTCATTTGATTGTTCCCTCTGCGTCAATTCAATCGGCACTTTAGTTTACATAGTCTGCCCCTTCGTCTTAAGTTGCTGCAGCAGACTCTCCTGCTATGTCATTGTTTGTTTAGGTAATGGATTCCAAGTTGCTATTGTTGTTTGTGTCACTTGGTGATTGATGGGAAAAACTCACCTTCTCTTAACCCACTCCCCCGTCCCTCCCAAAGCCATCTTTACACAGACAGAGTCGAGAACAAGTCCCATCCTATTCTTCAGACAAAGTGACTCAGTGGCTTCCGGATGCTCGTTTTTTGGACCATTGGACCATGCCTTTAAATCAAGAGGAGCTTTCTGAAAACAAAGTTGAATCTGTGTGGCTATGACTTTAAAAGGGAGGTTGAGATTATATGCGTGGACAGTTTGGGGGTTCCTTCTATTCATTGGTCATGTCACCCCATGGGGAAGGACTAATTGGTGGCCCCAAACAGCCCCCTGTTTTGTCCCCGCTGCTCACAAAGGCATTGGGGTGCGACTGCATGGAGGATAGGGGGTGCAGGGAAGCGGCTATAGGGATGAGCAGGTTTCCCATAGAATAGCTGGCTTGGATGAACTGGATTTGGGTAGGTGGAGGAGTATGGGGGGGTTGCTCACCACTACGTTGCAAGGGAACATGACACACTCGTTCACTCATCCACGCTCATTCACACGCTCACATATACACACACTCAGTAGGGGATTCTGGTGCCAGTTGCCGGCCTCCTCCTCTTTAAATGATCCAAGGCTGACCCACATAGTCAGCCATGTGTGAGGCTTCCCTTTATCCGGCGGCCCCACTGAAACATTGAGTTATGGGTGTTCTCTGGTGCTCCCCGGCCGGGACCGCGGTGGGGCCCCATGTGGGACGACATTGTTCACCCCGACCCGAGGACAATGAAGCTGTTGGCTGGGCTGAGATAGACAGAGGGAGGGCAGACAGAAGAAGACGAAGAAGAAAAAAAAAACAGGCAGAAAAAGATTGAGATTGACAAAGTGAATGATTGAGAGAGGAATGGAAAAGATGAGGAGAACAGATAGAGAGGGAAAGTGTGTGGGGTACAAGACAGAAGGATTACTTTGTTAGTAGACGGGTGAGAGATAAGATGCTGAGATGAGGGGTGAAAGGAATGGGAAAGATTGGCATGAGAGATAAAACCAGACGGTCAGTGAGATGGACAGCAGGAAAAACACCGAGACTACATGAGAAAGTATTGATCGCAGTGTGTACTGAGTGTCTTCAGCTGTCGTAGCTGCATCCAGAGTGAGGTCGTTAGTGTCTGCGAGGCATGGAGCCACAGACATTAGTGGCTCTTTAACAAACTGTATTGATTGGGACTTAGAGGAAGACTTACATGTATACCAAGGGGTAGTGTCATGAACGCAATTAGCACCATGGCTCTGATAGGGACATACAAGGAGGAACTATCAGTCCTACTGGGGACGACATGTGTGTTTTTGCAGTAAGTAAAGGTTTCATTTGATCACTTCTCTCCTCCAGCAGCTTTTATGAGCCTTTTAGCCTTTTTGACCCAAACAATATTTAATCTAGTTTCAGGGATCTTAAGTGGCCAAAAAGCTGCTGAAGAGGCAGAAATTAACAGTTTGCTTTTAATAGCTATAAAGAACATAAATCAGGGAATTGCAGCTACAAAGGTGTTTTGGATCATTTAATTTGTCACAGTTTTCCTTTAGCTGCCTCCCACATTATTCCCGTCTCCTTCTAGCTATGATTAGTGGCTGGACTGGCTCTCAAAATGAGCAATTTAATTGAAAAATCACTTTGAAGTTAATCAAGTGATTGTGTTGATGATGGCTGTGTAAAAGCGTTGCCTCGTGTGCCACTGCGGGTCAAGCACAGAAAATCAAAAAAAGCTTTCTTTTGTAACATAATTGCCCTTTTTAAACTTTAGCCTCTAAACCACACAGCTAAAATATTCTTCTTTGTAAAACAGTGGCCTGAATGATCAGAAGTTAGTAAAGCACATTGCATTTCTTGGAGGATAGTTGTTTACAAATAAAATGTCAAAATTCTGACACCCTTAAATAAACACAGCTGTTCAGTGAAAGTTTGTTGGAAAATATTGTGAACAAACAGAATTATGAAACTCAGAAAGCAGAATTGGATAAATTTATGGAGATGTTTACAAACCATGGATGTGACAGTAAACATGCAGAGGACGATACTCTGCTTAGCTGAGACCAAAATGTAACTTTTGGAATTGAGGAAAACTAATATGACTCACCAACCTCACAGTGCAACATGATGGTAGCAGCATCATGATGCAGGAATATTTTTATTCAGCATAGATAGATAGAATAGATAGATGGCGCTATGTAGAGGACATTCTTTGAAAATACCTTTTAGAAACTGCCTATGGCTGTAGATAGATAAATAGAGGCTCACCTTCCACGACAACGACCCCAAAAAACCAGAGCTGCAACAGATCGGTTTAGATGCGGGGTCTTCAACTCCAGTCCTCAAAGTCTGGTGTCCTGCAATTCTTAAATGTGTATCTGGTGCAACACATCTGAATGAAATGGCTGAATTAACTCCTCGGTGTCAGTGGTGCCCCAGAAACATTTCATGGGGATGGCCAGATCAAGCTAGTGCAGATTTTAGGGTGGCATAACTAAAATAAAATACAGATTTTTTATATATTTACTTAGTTTTTGTGTTTTACTTTTATGTCTTAATTGAAGAAGATGTCTGTATACCTTTGTATGGAGCTAATATGATTCTCTTGAGGAAGGTTAATGATCAATTTTCCAGAGGTGTCATGGTCCCCTTAACCCATCTTTAGATGCAGGACACCAGCATTTGAACCCCCTGGTTTCAGTGAAAGAATGGCCTAATCAAAGTCCACATATAAATTTGTTACATCAAGTGCGTATGATTGTGAGAATGTGAGTCTACTTGAGCATGGTCTGGGTATTTATGTTTAAATGTCTTGATTACATTTTGGATTTACTTACAATTAGGATTTTTATTATTTGTTGATTGTGTTTATGTTTCATAAGGACACACTCCAAAATCAGATGCTGCATCTCAAGTGGTTATCCTTGAAATAGGTAAATTATCTGCTGCAATACTTGACATTTGCTCTTCACAGAGCTCTCCATTCAAGTCTGACTGAGCTTGAGCAATATTTAAAATAAAAATGGGCAAAAGTGTCTCCCGACTGCAATGCAGGTCTGATCTATTTTACATAAAATCACAATAAGATAATGGAAGTTGGTAGTTGAAACCTGAAGATAAGTGAAAAGGTTCCAGGGGTAAAAATGCACTGTGTTAATGTTTGTTGTTACCTGAGACAGACAGATTTGTCTGTCTTCATTAAAGTACTCTCTCATCTCTTTGTGTTGATATTTTTGCAACATTGGCATCAATAGCCACAGATGAGAGATATTGTTTATCCAATCATAAAAGCTGCCAGATCCAGCAGAGGTCCGACTGTCATATTTTTGGTATTTTTGCAAAGCGTAAACACTTGTTAGTGGGGCTGTTAAGGCTGTGAAGCTGTTAAGGGAGACTTCTGCATTCAATGCTGTGTTCCAGTGGATTACTTGTAACACCACACAACCTGAAGCCAAGAATTGATTTATAGGCGCTTTTGTTGTGTTTTATGGGGATTTTGTAGATTTTATATCACTTAGTTTCTTGTACTTTCACAGAGATGCACCAACCAGAATTTTTTGCAAAGCTTTTATCTGCAATAATAATTTCCACAGATTCAGATTTCTCCTTAAGGGTTACAGTAAAGACAAATATAGAAAAAAAATCTTTTTGGGCTTTAGTCTAGTATGCTACCAGTTTGCACTGTTAGTGCAGCTAACACCAGGAAACAGCAGTCTACTTTCAGTTTTACAAATGCAGTTTGGGAACCTGAAATACTAAGGTGCAAAGCTCCTTGACACACTATTGGCTGGGGTTTGCAAGGCAACCAGTCCAAGAACTCCATTTATTTGTCTTAGTCCTGACTGACTGTACCCTTAAAGGTGGAAATGAAGAAGACTGTAGATATTAGCTAAGTTTCCAGTGTGCGTATTAATGCATATTAAGGCATATTTGTTGTTTGAACCATGGGGGTTTCAAGTTTACACAGATCTTAGCAATCCAGAGACAGCTGTGGTCAATAGCTGCCACTCTACTCCCTTCAACCTTCATGTTACCTGCTGATAGTCTTGCTCTCTCTCCCTCTCTCACAACCTGATTCATCTGGGAACAGACTTTTGAACACCCCAGTGCTCCTGCAGGAATAGCCTCCACTCTGAAGACTCTTGTTTCCAGTGCCACCTGTTGAGCATGAGCTGACTTCTTGGTGCTTCTCTAAAACAAACAAAGTGGGGAGTTTTTTTTTTTTTGGTCTTTAGTGATTCTGCACCTTCAGCACAGATGCTCACATCCCAGCCAAACCAGCAGCATTTCTTCAGAGACCAAAGCTCCAGTGCTGTGTTCTTGCTTCTGGAAATCATTTTGGAGTGGTGGCAAAACCCACATGAAAAGTGGACTTCTCACCATATTTTTTTTAATCAGTGACTCTTTCCCTCAGCTCCTGTTAGAAGATTAGACAACTTTACTGGATCTTATAATCAAAGATGTGAACCACGGATCTAAAAGAAAAGAAAAGGAAAAAAATGCCACCATTCTGATCGTTTCCAAAAACGAGACATATGCAGGTCATTATGCTTTTCCCCTCAAAGACATCCGTTGCCTCTGGATTTCAGGACTCCTTGAAAGTCTTTCACATAAATGGAAGGTAATTACCATATCAGAGATCAAGACTCTGGGCTCTGACACTACTTTTTCAATTACGTGGAAAAGGTTGTTAAGATGCAAATTTAACAAAATGGCTAAAACCTCCAGAGAGGGATATGGTTTCACACTCAAAGCTGCTTCTTAAGTTCCTTTGCTCATCACATTTTGACAGACAAAGAGAGAAAAGGAGACAGACGTGGAGAAGAAGGAGCTGGGGGATTCAAGAGATCTATAATTCATTTAGCAAGGCATCCCTACATCCATTTTGGGACAACTCTTTGGAATCCTTTGCTGCAGGTTTTCATTTCTTTTCAAGGAAAGTTACCCCACTAATATGCGAGTCAGGTGTCTATTTGCTCTGAGTTTGACATTTGACATTATGACAAATGTCCTTACGGAAAGGAAATAACTGCTTCATCAGGGTTCTTCCAGTGTCTAAAGCTTTCCTCGTTGCTGCGTACAAGATAAGCTCATTCAAATTTAACATATACTTTGTTTTCAGGGATCTAATATTTGCATTGCTGGGATATAATCCTGTAATGCACATGAATTATGCAGCAGCCATGAACAGAACTGTACAATACATCTCTTGCCATGAATCATGCAAATTTCAGATTCTGCCTTTAGCGAAAGCTCAAAGGAAATGATTCATTGTATATTTAAGGCCATTTTTGGAGGAGAGATGATGCATAAGATGCATGTATTCATGACAACTTGAGCACAGATGCAAGAAAATGATTTTCATTGGATCAGAAGCAATTAGTTAAGGTATTTGAGGTTTTGAGAGGTTTGATGTCGCATTGTTGCATATTTAATAATTTTCTAAATTTGTTGAGATTTTATGAACTTTGTGATTTTTTTCATTTCAAATTTTGTATCATGTTGTATTTTTTGGTCTGTTTAATCCGTCTATCCATCCATTGTGTCAATCTGTCTGTCCATCTATCTATGAACCCATCTGAAAATATTTTGTACTAAAAAAATGCTTTGAGTGAACTTTAGTTTTCCAGTCTGAAACTTAGAGGATTAGGGTCACTGAAAAAGGAAAGAAAAATATTCTGACATTTTCTTCAGAATTTTGTCTTTTAATCAGAATTTTTTTCCCCAGAATTCTGAATTTGAAAAGTCTCTGAGATTAAAATCAGAATTCAGAGAAAATACTTTTCCTCAGCGATCCTAATCCTCTTTCCAAACTCCTTTGTTAGGAAATTAGCAAACTTGAAAACTTTTTAATTTAAGCTAAAATATTGGCTGTGATTTGGGCTGACAATGCGGCTGATATGAACCAGGTCAGTTTCACAGTTAGGTGTTCATGATATCACTAAAAAAGAGTTTTGTGGAAAAAAGCCTGGATCAAAGAAAGCAGCAAGAGATACGGGAAAACATGGAGAAAGTTTCCCAGCCAAAAGATGTGGAGGAGCTGTTCAGTTTAACTGGTGCTGCCAGGAACGCTGGGAGCACTCTGCATTGTGTGTGTGTGTCAGGGCCAGGAGGAGGGAAGTCTCTGGCTGAGGTCATACCATACAGGCATCTCCTTTGGGCCTCACACACACACACACACCACACACACACGGGGCCGGTGCCAGATTGAGGGATGAGGAGACTCTACGGCTCTGCGCCGTGAATGGCCGTCTCTTACCTCTGTTTGTCCTTCATCGTGACGGCCTCATTATGACGGGCCTGAATTGTGCCGGTCTGGTTGTGCGTGTTTGAATAACTGAGAAAGGAAAGAGAGAAAGAGATAGAGGGAGGGTGACAGGCAGAACCACAAAAAAATGCCGTCATGTGCGTTCAAGTGTGGCGCACTCATTCAGTGTGTGTCTTTGTGTGTGCGGCCATGCTCCTTTTTATCGGATTGCTGTGCACATCAACAGGATGTTTCCCTCTCTGCTTAGAGGTTACATTGTCAAGGAGCCCAGCTCAGTCTCTAGGAAAGCACCGGTGGGCTTATGTAATAATTCATTAAAACTTCAAGTTCTACACGTATGCATGGAGTTTGCTTGCTTGGTTTCCGCCTAACCTCGTTTCCCCCCAGACAGTCTATACAGAGATTTCATACATTATGCAGATCACACAAGAGGACTGGTTTACCGTGTGACTGGAGAGAGGGAAGTATAACTGCATGGAGAATTATTATATCACACACACGGCTTATTCTTAAACATTTAGAAAGAAACAGGGAGCGAGAATCAAATGGTGGAGGCATGCATCTGTTTTTTGTTTTACTTCTCCCCTGATTCTCTCCATCCCTGATGCTGTTTCTGACGTTTAACAGAACATGTTGGTTTCAGGGGGAAATTTATTTGCATTCCTTTGAATGCCTATCCTACGCTGAATTTTGTTTGCCTTTAAGTAAACATATAAGAGAATCCACTGAATTGCAGCATACGCTTCCACATGCGTGGTTTGAAAAACCCCTAGTACTATTTTTCTCTTGCTATTGATCAAAGCTCGCTTATTTAAATGAATCAAAGCCAAATGTGGACATTTTCCTTAATCAAGACGATTTTTGATCAGTTGGCCTGAGAACAGAGCAGGGAAATTATTATTCCTTAATCAGATTTTTTTGGTTGCACTGAAATATCAACAAGTCCTATGAAAATGAGGAGCAAACATGCATACATTAAACTAGAACCAAACTGCTCTGCATCAGGAGGAATGTCGTGAGGAGATCCTCCTTTTGAAATAAATTATGTTTTCTTGACATGGAAAGCATCGAATTGGAGCAACATGTCAAAGCTGTGGTGTAGAAACTCTAGTTGAGCCAAGTTGATGTCTGATGAACATTGTGTTTTATATTACTGCTCTTTATAGCCATGGGGCTTTTAATTATAATTTCTAGATTGATTTTAATACCTTTAATGCTGTGTCGGAGTCGGTCCTTTGTGTCAATAAGCTCCTGACCTTAAATGAGTCAGATCAGCATCATGGGCAGATAATCCTGATCAGGAAACCCCTACATGCTCATTTTTGGAAAAGAGTAAAAATTAGACTCTATACATTCAGGGAAATAAAATATCAACATTTATTTAGATTTTCCGCAGCATCACATTACTTGAAAATCATTTGGAAGACGGGTTTGTGTGCATTATTGTGTCTCAAAGTGGTTTTTCAATTATTTTAAAGACCATTCCTCTGAAAAGCTCATTGTATGCCCAAATTAAGTCTGCAAATTAAATCAATATGGTCCAGCCAAAAAGTGAGAATGAAAAAAAAATCAATAGCCTCACACATTACTAGAGCTGCTCTTTCTGAGGATAAGAGGGAAAAACTTCACACTGAAGATGACGATACAGATGGTAAACTCAGGAGTTATTCCCTGCACTTTACTTGTTTGCTTGTTTATGAGGCAGAAGTTTGTGAATTTTATTGCAGCACTCGTTGCATAACGCTGTAATTATAAGTAGCTGTGGTCTCTAGAAATGTAACACTGCAGCAGCACTATGTTCTGGTAATGGGTTTCTGCCGTTTTTGTTGTTCTCTTGCACTCGTCCTCATCCTACACGCTTTAAAGAACCTTGATATTTACATCCAACTGTCTGCTGTGCCCTACTTTTTCTCTCAAACAGAATAATCCTCAGTATCCCCCCACATATGTTTACACTGCTCCCTGCGGACTGAGCCACCGCCCGCCGCCCAAACACCCAATCCCTCATGGGTCCCACTGCTGCAGCACCATAATAATAATAATAACAACTGGCAGTTCTCCTAGTATGTCCAGTGTTTTCATTATGGCAACCGGCACTTCTGGTTGTTGCTGAAGCAGCTGGGAGTACGAGCTCACGCTAGCCTCCGTTTTGATCAAATAGGTGAGAAGAATGGAGACAGAAGCTGAGAAAAATCTATATTTGCTCACTGGAGATAAAACAGAGGATAAATAAGAAAAACTTTTAGATTGAGGAATCAGATCTCATGCAGAGTTTGGGAACACTGGCCAGCGATCACAGCGAGCAAGCGGCATACGTCACCTCTGCTTTTAAAATAGTTAATCTGCTCCTAGAGGGACAATGGCTGCTTCAAGTCGCTCTCTCTGCATGCCCCCCCACCCAGTCCTACTCACTCTTCTAAGTCCCTCCCCTGGAGATAAACCCAAACGAGGCACATTGCTCGGATTAGCTTGTGTTGTTGTTGCATCTCTGCTCCTACATAGCATCAAATGGAGATGCAAATGCAGCACTCATTCAGCATAAGGTAAGGTGCTTATCTGTGGATGAAAGAAGGGTTAAAGTGTTGTAATCTGATGGTGAATAATGTGGTCAAACTAAGTATACAAAGGTGTTACTTCCAAAACATGATGTATCGCAAAGAATATTCAGAACTTTTTTACTTTTTATTACAAGAAGCTTCAATGTGGTAGACCAACATATTTTTATTTAACCCCTTCTTTACTCTGATGCCACTTCAGAAAACTTCTGATAGAAAAATAATCCAATAGCCTCTTACAAGGACCACAAGTATTCATGCACTCCACAAATCGGACCTCCGTGAAAGAATGGCAAGAAGAAATGTGTTGCTGAAAGAAATCCCGTCTGCATTTTGCAACAAGTCATGTGGGTTATGCAGCGTGGAAGAAGGTGGTCCAGTGAGATTGGACTTAACTTAATGTTTTGATGTTTATGCAAAAAGGCTGTGTGTGGGAGTAAACTAAACGCACAGCCATGGTGAAAAATGGGGGTGATCTCATGCTGTGGGAATTATTTTCTTCAGGAGGGACAGGGGACGATAGCCAGAGTTGACCAGAGAGGTCGGTTCAGCTTAAAAAAAACAAAAAACAAACAAAACAGGACAATCCAGAGAGAAAATCTGTTAGGAGATCCAAAAGTTTCATTACCTAAAAAGGGAAACATTGTGCATCATTTTCTTTCAATTCATAATTATGTGCTATTTTGTGTTGATTTGCTGCTTCAAACTGTCACTTCAAAATGCTCATATATCAGATCTTAAGACATTAGGAGGTTAAAATATGCAGTTTGTGGTTGGAATATGACAAAATATCAGAAGATTTTAGGGGCATGCATATTGTGGAAATTTCCCTCTGAATAAATTGAGATAATTGGAAGCTGGCGAAATCAAGATTGGGCCATAGCACCACATTCTAATGCACTTAGCCGTCATCAGACAGATTCTAATATTACTCAGGATAATAAAATGATTGGTACCAACATATCCAGAGACTTTATCTGCTTTGACCTCCAGGACTATCGCTTTCACTTGAATTAATTTGATGCCTTTCGTGCATTTTAATATCATTATATGTTTGCAGGGCTGCATGTGGACATCCTGCAATGGGTTCTGTCCTCAACTGGCCTTCATGCAACCCAAACACTAACAAATTGTATTTGTTAGCCGCTAATTTTCCAAGAACTCTTAGTCATGAACAGTGAGTTGCTGAATGGATTAGGCTTCCCAGGAAGCTTTATCTGTCTGCAACTGTACACGAGTCAGAAGACGTCATCACGCTTCCTTTCTGCAGCCGTTGTTATTGCTTCAGATGCAGACGGTTTGCTTCTGCTGTGCAGTAAATGAGTTTACTCTATGTGAACGACTAATCAACTTTGACCTGGAGAAAGTTGAGGTCAAAGTAGTAACCTTTGTCCTCATCCGGCCATCCTGCAGAAAATCTGCTGTTCAAGGTGCTCTGACGCTGCGGCACGAAGGGGATTAGCTGTTGCTGTCTGCTGCTGTTGTTTTGTCCACCTCCAGCCACTCACCTCAACCAGCAAACAGACACAGGGGACGCCACTGTGCACTCGTTATAGAGCAATCCAGAAGGGGCCCCTTTGCTTCACAGCAGCAGCTCTGACAGCACTATGGTTGTCAGCCGCAGTCTTTTGACAGATGTAGAGAAGGAGTCAAAGGGCAAAGCGGATGACTGAGTGTTTCTGGAAACATGTCAGATGCCGGCATACCTTCGTGGCCCTGATGGATCCAACAGAAATGACTCAGATTCTACATGAAACTGTCCTTCTACATGACTGCTGTTCACAAAGCCAGTTGAAGGCTGAGCTACACAGCAAATCCCCAGACTGCAGATAAATTAGAGCTCCTGTGTGGATCCACAATGTCAAGTAATAAACCTTAAAAATATCTTTTTACATGAATAAATAGGAACATCAACCGCCCTGATCATTTTCCACCTAAATACTGTCTCAATTCCCTCCTAACCTGTCAGTGAGCGATTTAATCACTTTAATATGCCACAGGTGTTTGATTCCCTACTGTATCATTTCACAGATGGCTTATCTTCGCAGTGAAAAAATGAAAATGAAACATGAAATCTTCGAGGTTGCGCACTAAAGTGATTAACTTACAAACCTCTGGATTCAAGAGGCTGCCAGTAGACAACCTGAGCTGAGAAAGAAACAAATATAATGTTTTATTTAACACACGGTGGATAAATGTGATTTACAATCTCTAATTCTCTCCGGGTATTTCAGCTGAAGCTTTTATTGCTTGTGAAACAGAACCAGAGTGAAATTATATTAGCAGCTGACCTGAAATTTAGGCTCAGTACCAAACTAATACACAAGTAGTATTCTGCAGTTGGCTCAACTAAATTAAAACACATTTACTTAATATTCATTGTAAACTAGTTGTTGTTTGTTGTGTTTCCTTTATAAATTCTGATTTTCTACAATAAGTTTTGACGATACAGATTATTTTATCTCCTCAAATATTGGATTTCAATTCAACTTTTCTGCCATTGTTGCAAAAGGGTAAAACGAGTTGGACAGCTGCTCTTTAAGAACATACTAGGATTATTTTAAAAACTCTGCAAAGTTGAGGCTCATATTTTGTAAAAATCTGCATTTTAATGAAACCCTAAGTCCAAATTCTTACAGTAGAAATACAACTATAATAGCAACATTTTGAAACAGAAAAAATACTAAATTTGTGTAACAGCTTGACCACAGATGCAGCAGAAAATTAAAACAATATCGGCAACCATTTCTGTTCTAAACAAGGTAAAAATTGTCCCAAATGTCTTTCAGATTGTAGCCTTGGATTTATGACCTGTAAATAAATAACCTTTATTTACAGGTTATTTATTTGCATAAATAACCTGCAATTCTGAGGTTATTTATTTGCATAAATAACCTCAGAATAAAGAAACAGCAACGTTAAGATCTTTGAACATGGTGCTTTCCTGTAGTAGTTTTCATGTAAACTTTCTTAATGTGCAGAATGCGGTCTCCTTTTACTTTGCAATTTTTTAAAAATTGTTTATTTTCTTATATTAAAAAGTTGGGCTGTGTGTCCATGTTAGCATCCTGCAATGTTAGGCTTAAGAACTACAGATTTGATACAGTGTTACTTTATGAGAAGTGAGGTGGCACCTTTTTTTTTCTCACCAGCATATCCCTTGAGATAAATAATCTTTTTTGAGAGAGACCTGCCAAAGAGGCACACAGTTGTACAAATAAATAATTAAAAGGTACAGACAAAATAAAAACAATAAAAAATAAAATTAAAACCCTATAAAATAAATTTGAAATGCTTCAAGAATGACATGTACATTTTCAGGTATAAATTTGTTCAAGGGAATAAATTGTAAGAGTTTTCATCCATCCATCTTCCTACACTCTTGTCCCCTACTGGGGTCAGGAAGGTTGCTGGCAGGGTACACCCTGGACAGGTTGCCAGTCTGTCACAGGGCAACACAGGAGACAGACAGGACAAACAAACATGCACACAAACACTCACACTTAGGGACAATTTAGAGAGGCCAATTAACCTGACAGTCATGTTTTTGGACTGTGGGAGGAAGCTGGAGTACCCGGAGAGAATCCACGCATGCAGAAAGACTGGGGCCGGGAATCGAACCCAGTACCTTCTTGCTGCAAGGCAACAGCTCTACTAGCTGCGCCACTGGGCAGCCCCGAGTTTTTATGACTTTATTCTAGGACTATAAGCATAAGACAAAGCTTTTGTTTATTTATTTATTTTTTTTTACCAACTTCTGAGCAGATTTTGGACACACTGAAGAGAAGCTGATGTGACACAAAGCAAATATGGGGTTTGCTTGTTCAAGGCAGCCTTGAAGCTGAATACAACTCAGTGTTGTTGCTTCATTTGTTTTAGTGAAGGCCAACAGAGCACAGAGTACAGTTTATCTTATTTTTTTACTTTCCATTCTGTGACTGGTTTTGAAGCCTTGTTTTAACCAGTCAGTTTAAAACTGATTAGTTGCAGTATGCAGCGACTGGTTGGAAAAGGGTCATGGATCAATACGGATAAAGAAATACCTCGTCCCTCAGTCTGGTTCTTCACCATTTCATTAACATGACTTTATACTAGCAGTACAGGATTTAATGTTCTGACCTATATCTACCAATAACCAACCAAACTCTATTATTATAATTAAATCTCCCAAAATGCAGACGTTCAGATGGGTCAAGAGATTATGGCCTTTTTTTGGTTATGCTTTTCAAACTTTTAACATTTTTGTTCAATATATTGTCTTGTATTGTCCTGATTGATCCATGGTAACAGGTAGAGCAGTGCGCACATGCCACAGGATGATTTAAAAGAAAGAGTCAAAAGAATGTAAACACCAGGCAAAGTATTGAGGCTTCCTGGCAGAACATTGCATTCCACATCATGATTGATGTTATTTATTACAGGGATTGTATTGATGTGGCTGATGAGTTTGCTTGTGCACAGAAACAAAAGGAGTGATTCGGGTATTGGATTGCACTTTTGGGTAAGGCAGATAAAAACCTATTAACAAAATTGGAGCTACCCTCCTGATGTATTATTCTTCCTCTCCACTGTGTTTTAAGGTATCAGCAGTAATCCTCCTCTGTGTACACAGCTGAACTTTACCTTTCAAATTCTGATACAAAACACACAAATCCAAAATTTGCTGTGGAATCTGAAATTAGACTCTTGAAGTACTCTGACAGTATCTTCTTTAACCCAGCTTGGTTGAGTACTTTAGCCTCAGCATTGTCTACTTTGCATAGATTTCCCTTTAAAAATTCAATGTCAATTGGAATTAAATGTACAAACAGCTAAATGGTTTAAGTTGCTGGAGGAGCAACTTGATCCTCTTATGTCTTTAGGGGTCCTAACTCTGTCAGTGCAGCGCTGATTTCATTGTTGCGGCCAGCAGACTGTCTTCCTGCCTTGTAGGCTGTCTCAGTAATTGTGTGCATGTGAAGGTGAAGGTGCATGCTC
Organism: Phalloptychus januarius; assembly: GCA_902982915.1. NCBI lineage: Eukaryota > Metazoa > Chordata > Actinopteri > Cyprinodontiformes > Poeciliidae > Phalloptychus > Phalloptychus januarius. Next base: position 7,486,434 of record CADWAE010000482.1, read on the forward strand.
GTGCTTGTTGTGCGACTTTATGGGCCCCGTCCTTGGATTAGAGACGGCAGTGCCGCTGGTGGTAATGGTTTGGATGGGATCATATCTGGGTGGATGAAAGGAGGATTTGATGAAGGGGTGGAAGGAAAGGAGGGGCAGGGTACTTCAGGGATTCATCAAAAGGAGACAGAATGAGGGAAACAAGAAAAAAGACCAAAGGACATTGACTATCATCCCTTTTCTCTCTAAGTCCTGTGTGACAGCAGCTGAGGTCTGCTTACTGTTGTTGCCTTTAGCTGACTGAGTATTTGACCCTTGAGCAACCCCTGACTTGCTCCTCATTTATCTCCTTTGCACTCCTGCCCCTTTCTTGGTTCATATTGTATTTTCTCCAATTCCATTATATTCAAACAAACCTATTAATCACATTTCCCCTGATTTTAATCTACTCTTCATTCTGAATACAGACGAGTTCAAAACTAAAATCGTTCTCAAAATTTGTAAAGATCTATCTTTTTTTATTATTCTAGCTGATTTTGCTTCATCTCTACTAACAGTTACTCTCTTGACCTTTTTCTATAATTTGCTAATGTAACTGGCTTAATATTAAAACATCATAGTGAAATAGTACAAGATGTTTCTTAAACACAGATATAGTTATAAATCTGTGTCTCTCCAGGGAATGGAAGAGAGATGTAACATTTAAAAATGAAAAGAAACTAGACATTTTACAACACACATCATTATCTTCTAAAAGTTTGTATCTTTCTACCTTCATAATTCATCTTTTTTTCATGCAACACTGGATTCAAAATAGATAACTTTGTCCAATTATAAATCAGAGAAAAAAAGGCCTGATTAACTATTATTCCAAATAATACAAATCATTTCTTCATTTATTGCAACTGAATGAGGCTTTAAGCAGCTTTTTGGTAATCGAACATAAATAATTTAGATTAAAACTAGAGGTGATGTCACACTGTGTGAGTGAGACAGCAGTTAGTGTTACACAGTTCTGCAGTATTTCACTATTATTTCAAAGTAGCCAAAAATAAGTCCAGAGGTCAAATTTTATACTGTCTTTTATGTCTTTAGCAAACCTGCACCAGCAGAATTAGCCCTGCTAACTGTGAACATTAATCTCTAGGTGTGTTTGTTGTAGAATAAGTACATTGACACAGGCTTTCAATAGATTAACATTTCTAAATCTAGCATGACAGATAGTAATTGAGTATTTAAAAAAACAAAACAATTAAACTTTGGTGTAAAATGCTCAGTTTCCAGTTATCTTCAAAGGTTTCCATGCTTGTTCACAGCCTAAAGAAACAACCAACATGCCTCTTGGATGCTTTCTGGTGACTTCTTACATCCTTTATGTCTCATCTGATTTCATTCAAACATTAGGCTAATGCTGGAAACAGCTAACTTTCTTTCCTCTGTCTTCAGATCTGTGCATCTTTCGAAAACACAAATGATATAATTAAGGGAAAGTAACGCAGGATTAAAGTCACCTATACTAAAAATCCAAACCATTGCAGTTGGCTGTGACTCCACTGTTCCTTGTGGAAATATCATCTAAATGAAAAGATCCAGACTCATGTTTATCACAAAACCCAGACAGACATCAGCGAGAAACGCCAACAGAAGAAGCAAGAAGCAAAGGGAAGCAGCACAAGCTGGAAAATTGGGCATGGAGAGAGAGAGCATAAATGGACAGAGGGAGATGTGGTGTCAGGGGAAGGCTCCAGTCACAGTCTTTTAGCTGATGATGATGAATTACTTTGACAGAGACAATCAGTATGAAATGTTAATGCGAGTGTGCCAGCGGATGCTGTTGCAGCCTGACCGAGTCCTCCTATGGGGAAACGAAATGGTTAGTTAGACTGCACAAACACTCAGACACACTCAGATGCGCGCGTGTTTGCGTGGATGTACAGCCGCGCAACAAATCCCAGAGGAAGTGGAAGTTTTATTCGCAGACTCCCAGTTCGTGTATCCTCTGTAATGTTGCTCTGAGGAATGAAATGTATCAAATAGATGCTCTTTCTGCCAACATTTATGTACATGCAGGTGTGAATGTTTATGAAAGGATGTTTGGTAGTTAGGGGATTCATTCATATGGTGAACCAGCGTCTCCTCAGTTCAGCTTTTAAATGTCAGATTGCGCTGTCATAAACAATTGAAAAGTTTTAGATGCTAACTTTATGCAAACTCTGTTCTTTCATTCTGTTTCTCTAATGGTGCTAGATGTTCAGAAACTGTGCCTACTGAGCAGTGATACATCTTCTGACTAATGCTGAAATGTCACACTGGTATTTGTTCAGTGATGCACGACGCGGTGCGATGATCGTTCATTCTGATCTGTCATAGAAATGATTTCCATTAACGGTTCATCTTTTTTTACTTTTTTATTTCACTATTAGTTTTAGTTATGATGCATTAGGGCTGACGTGCCCAAGTCCAATCCTTCATCTTGTGCCATCCTGTAACTTTTATACACCCCTTTTCACTGAAACACTTGAATCAAATCAATAGCTAGTTACCAGGCCTCTGCAGAGCTGAATGACATGCTGATGAGAGAATTTATCTATTTGATTCAGGTAAAGGTGTGCTTCTTTAAGTTGCAGGATAGTAGCTCTTGCCCTAATGCCCATCTGCATTAAGGCAATTAAATTAGAACAATTAAGTGTGTACCTTTTGCTGAAAATATGACAAAACCCCATTGCCTTTTGACAAATTAAGCTTGAAACCTTTGAAAAAGTTGACATTTTGAACAATTTATCTTATTTTTACTGTAATATAATCTAGATTTACTCTTACTTTGTGCATATTTGATGGTAATGTTGGTAATATTAATTGCACTGCTTTGCAGAGGTGACCAGTGTCCATCTGGGCGTAGAACCAGGGCTTCTTTATCTTTTCATTCGTTGTTGCTGTGGACGATCAATAGCCTCTATTAAAAAGGCATCCACACTAAAGCTGAAATCAGTTTGAATTTACGATGTCTTAAGGACATCTTAAGGATGTCTTAAGATTTCCTCAAGACGTCCCAGTTAAAGTCTTAGAACCTGTAGTTGAATCCCAACCGGAGCATGGGGAACCATTGCTGCTTGTTTCTTTGAACACTGTTGTCTTTAAAATGCACTGCACAAATAAGGTGCACAAATGTACTGCTGAAGGCTTCAATCAATGTCTTCTGTCCCAGTCCTTCAGTCTTGATAGAGTATTGTTATTCTTTTCTCTCTTTCAAACTCGGGAGTGCTTCAGACAAAACGCAGCCCTCGCTCCACTTGATTGATTAAACTTCCCTGAAAGGTGCAATGACTTGATAAGTCGTCATTGATTGCTTAATCAGCCGTGACAGATGTGACTGCTTTCAACTCTACACCTTCTTAAAACACTTTGGGAAAAATCCTCAGAGTCCTGCTGAAACTTTCCACATTCGTCATGGTGCATGATTAAGAGAGGCTGCTTGATGCATGTCTTGTTTTCTTGCAGACGCTAAGATAGGGCAGACAAAGAAAAGGCAGGTTTTTTTCAGGGATTTGATTGAAAGGAGGCTGTAATCCTGGAATTAGCTTAACATCGCAGTGAGTGGTCTCGACCGGCTCAGGTTTCCTACTTTGTTTCCCGAGTGGAAAGCCCTGGGAGCTGCAGGTAGAAGCACGCCCACCATCCGACTGACTGTAATACAACACCTGCACGAGCAAGCACAAACACAGAGCGTAGACTCTCACAACAGCCTATTCTCCTGCGCTTCACACCCCATCTTTCATCATCACTCAGATGGAGAACAGCAGTTCAAGGCCGAAGCTATCGCCACTTTCGGTCTGGCTCAACTCACTGTTATTTCCCACTCTCCTCCGCACTTACGCTATCAAGAAGTTGTAAATGCAGGTCTTTAGATGTGGCCGGCTTGGGCCGGTAGGATAGGTCAGAAGGTCAGAGATGAAAGGAGGAGGAATTGTTTGAGGTTTCTAACCTCAAATGTGTGTTGTGTTTCATATAAACCCTTTGCCTTATGGAATGTGGCAAGAATAAAAATAAGCTGGTGCTCTAAAGCAAAGACAGTGTGAAACAGCTACAGTTTTCAACACTAGCGAAGAACAACACTTGGTGAGTTATGGTGTGAAAGCAAGAAAATAGTGTAGGAATAAAGAGTAAATGTGTCCCCAAACTTTTAAGTCAGATTCACTATGAATTGATCCCTCTGTTTTCTATGAAGATGCGAAAATCAGTTTTGTGGACAATTTCAGATCTCTGATTTTTTAAAGCTTTTACCTGCCCATAACATTATATTTAATTCTAAATTCTTTAGAAAACAATGTGTAAGAAAATCCAATAACTTTTTCCTTCAAATATATCATATTAAGATGATAAAAAGGTAAAAATTAAGAAGCTTCTACAATATTTTGCAACATATTTTCATGTACAGTCCAAAAAAAGGAAACCCATAAACCAGTCCTTACAGTCAGTCAGTTCGACCTCATCACCAGCACTCACAAGCAAATATCTACAGCAGCATGATATATGGCCCCAGCCATCGAATTAATGCAACATTTCCATTAGAAAATTACTTGACACAGTCGATATAAGAAGTTAGTGATCACAAAGACCCTGTAACACACCATGAAAAATTGCTTATCGGAGAACCGTCATCCGCTCTTTGTTGAAATTTGTGACGGAGAGCAGAGACAGAGGCTGTGACACGCTTTCTCCATGTTCCTCTGGAAAAGGCCGACATGCCGGCGATGGTCTGCCGTTTCCCTCCTGCAATAAATTTCAAGGCAAAAGTCAACTCAAAGGCGGTGATTTGGATGTAATTTCATACAGTTTTCCACCGGTTAGGACATGATTTTTAAGTCTGTAAAGATATACCAGTGTTCATTGTAACCGTACACTGTAATTACAGCGTGATTACAGTGCATATGAGCAACAATGAGGGGAGTCTCAATTCAAACAGCTGTAGAACAAGCAGGATTTGAATTTATTGTTGTTTTTATACCATCCTTTTGAGTATTTAGTACCTCTGAATGTTTGCCTCATTTAAATCTTCGTTTTCTGTCAAGTGTTGTGGGAAAAAGATGACTGCGCTGTGCGTATTCAGCTCCAGCTGTAGTTATAAAAGCATTGCAGTTACATAAAGCATAAAACAAAAGAAATGTATGCATTGCATTATATTTTTCTCTGCACATTTCATTGGATCATTACTACATTCCCGTAAATCCATCTGCATGAGTTAGCCTCATGTTCTGTGGAGATACGTGCTGGTTTTAGCGCAAAGGAATAAAACTCCTCTTTTTGCATCAGCATGATGAATGCAATCCATTACACTATGCCAAGATTTGGTGATAAATAAATGGACTTCAGTTCATGTCCTGCAAATCCTTCAGATTTTTAAACTAGTCCTTTGTCCAAATTATTTTTGTTGGAGTATTTCAGTTCTCAAAAAGTGCTGCAATACAACAGCCCGGTTCTAAGCTAACTGAGGTTAATCAATAATCCACTTGTATGTTTCTCTACAAACCTAAATGGATTCTGTTAGCAGGCCTTCTGCTGATTATGTAGATAGCTGTGTTTATTATTAATAGATTTGCTGTTTCATAATAAATGAAGCTGGTTTTTGACTGTTATATTCCTGCAGTTTTTTATAATTACTTTAAAGACTGCCAAGATGAAATACTATTATTAGACTTTCTTGATGGATGCTATGGAGACCTGCTTGGAGTTACATTTGTGTTGTTGTTGTCATGAAGCGTGTCTTGAAGGCAGCATGTTTGAACGTACGTGGCACTGCGAGTGTAGTGACACACTAATTGAGCTGATCAGCTTCCCGCTAATAAGGTTTAGCAACAGAGACGCTGGTTTCCCCAAGGCGTACATCCCCTTTATCGAGCTGCCTGTGCATCTTTAAATGGTAAGATTGGACAAATGCCATATCTTTCTTATTTTACATTTCTCAACTCTGTTATTTCTTTTCCTGGGAATAAGGCATGGCACAGCAACAAGGCACACAAAGGTTTTAAAATTCCTCAGATTCAAAACCACTCCTCACCCACTTGTTGCTGCTTCAACTCTACTTCCAAATATAATACATAATATAATAAATGTCTTTTAAAGTCGTAGTTATTAATATTAGTTAGTTATTATTAGTACTACAAATACCAATCTTGTGTATTGTACATAGAAAACAATATTGCTTTTCTAGTTGAAAAACAGAAATGAGATGATTTCCTGGGTTTTTGTGTGTCTAAATCTTTAGGAACGCTGGTATTTCTACTCAAGGTTCATATCAAGTCATGTCTACTCAGACTGAATGTGGTTAAACCCAGACAAAAAAAGAATAAATAGCCTTCAAAAGTTTCTCGTATTTCAGCACAAATCACTGCACTTACTGTATTGTGTTACCTCATCTTCTGACATAATAACATAACGACAGTGAGCACGCCGCTGCCGACTGACAGCATGTAATTTGCAACCTGTTGCCTTGCATTGTGTACAGTTTCGCTCTGCATACTGATTGGACGCCTCGGTGATCGGCCTGCTTCTGCACCTCATTCATTCGCTTAGAGCATGCTGCATCATTCCTACAATATGGCCTCTGGAGATAACCACATTCATTCTGTACAATAGTAGTACAGCTCCCACTCTGTGACACAATGCACTGTCAGTAAGTGACTTTGGCTTCATGCAGCAGCAGGATTGAATGTCTTTTTTTTTATCCTTACACTCTTGAATGTGATGGACTAACAGAGAACAAGATACTCTGTTATCGGCAATGCAGTATCGCAGGCTGACACTGGCTGTAATTGTGTTGAGTTTGTTCCATTCTCAGTAATAAATATATGCTTCCTGTCATGGCTGAAAATGGACAGAAGCGGGGTCTGTAAGATAAGTCTTTATTTGGTTTTGAGGATTTATTTGGTACTTAGACGCAGCAGGGGGAGTGAAGCTGAGCCAGAGAAGGTAAATTGTTGTCCAGAGACACTGAAAATGTCTGAAAGTAAATCAGAGGCATAGAGAAAGACTGAAATTGTGTTTGTGTGCGTGAGTGACTCTTTCTCTCCCAATCCTGGGCCACCTAAACAGAGATTAGCATCATACTAAGTCAGATCTGATGGGCCTGCTGCCCAGGAACAGAAGGCCAGTTAGCCAGTTATCAGCGAGAACGCAGGCTCAGTCACTTAGCATAATGGAACCTGCCTCAAATGAGCCGGGAGCGCAACAAGAAAGATGGCATTAACAGGGCTACAGAAATGATTTTGTGTGGAGGTAAAGCAGTAAATGAAATCATGCTACATTTGCAGGATCCTTGATTGAAATAAATGCAGCTGATGTGATATGCAGCTGCATTATTTACTACTAAATGTTAATTTTGATTTTGTTGAACAGAACTGAATGTTTTTTTGTCTGTTTTCAGGATTTCATTTAAGAACAACTAGATAAACAGTAGCTTAGCATGTTTGCATTCATTGTTAAAAGGTTTAGGATGAAAAAGTCTTTAACCTGCTGATGATCGGGGCATTTGGTGCTCAATGAGGAACAGGCAGACTGCATCACACCTTGAATGACTCTGAGGCACACCTATTATGTGGAAGCGAGAGGCTGCAAGATGTGAAAACTGCACCAGATGGATTCAACAACAGAAAACCATCACACCTCTTATTCAGTCCCTGCAGGCCACCTGTTTATATCCTGCGTCTGCTTTTCCGGTTAAGGCTCTCGGAGACAAAAAGAACTCCAGAACAACAGCTGCAAGTCAGAGTTGAAATGTTAAAAATACAAATCCACAATAAGTGTTGTGAAGCGTTTCACATTTTGCCATGTCTAGCCCTACAGTTTTTCAGGATTGCTCTTCATTCAGCAAATGTAGAACCCAGGTGTCAGATTTTAGTTTAACAAATTTGTGAAGAATTTTCCAACACTGTGATTGTTCTTCCAACACACCTTATATTTAGTTTTGACATTTAAGTCTAGATATTTGAAAATGGATCTCCTTACAATAACAGCTTGAGTCTGAATTTTAATAGCCCAAATTATGGAAATAAAACATATTTCTCTTTTCTTTTACATGCATAGCCCATTTGAATATGAATATATTACAGAAATTCTTTTGCCAAGTCTCCTTGAGACATTTTATCCATAAAATAAAAAATTAATGGATGAGCAGCTGTTTAATATTGATGTAGAGGCTTTTCTCATTTATTGGAAGAGCTTCTAACCCTAAAACTCTTCTGTGAGAATTACATCTATTGTTTTATTGATTTGCCCATCCTCTTTTAACTGTGGGAAAAAGAGCCCCAGCATCACATCCTTCATAGTGTAATACCCCCACTAATTTCTGTTTTCATTCAGATAACTGAGGCATGAAAGGCTGCAAGCCCATCATGAGTCTTGCAAAACTACTTCTACCTCTTGAACCTCTCCACATTTTGTGACTTGAAAACCATAAATGTTAATGTGTTTTATTTGGACTCCAAGTGATAAATCAACAGAAACTGCACAAAACATCTATCAGTTGTGTACTTATGAAACACTGTGGTGGTGCTATCATGGTCGGGGGCTGCTTTTATTTAACTGGGACATGTAAGGTGGTCAGAGTTGATGACCGAAGCAAAAAAAAGAGTCTACAAAATGTCTACATCTGGACACTAATCCCGAACACACAGCCAGCTAGATAAAAGCATGTTCATGTGTTAGAATGGCCTAGTCAAAGACAGACTTAAATCTATCATCCAATTGTACTGAGTTTAGTCTATTTTGCAAAGAATTTCCAAAACTTTTACTTTGGTGGGTGGAGACAAAGAGAAACTGTAAATATCTCCTCATGTCCATCATTGTTTCCCATCAGATGTGTTACTTTCTTGATGATACAAAAAATGTGACCAAAAAATTTAATTAAATCTCAAAGTCAAAACTGTAAATACAAGGAAGGTAATTTTAACTGCGTTTGTGGCCAACCTGATGATTCCCGACAAACAGTAGATTGTGCATTTGCTCCAGCAAAAACATTTCTAAACGTACAAACATTTTTTCCTAACGCCAGGCGTCGTGAATGTCGAGCCTCACTTGACTCACCAACCTGTCAGGCTGGAGCTCCCAGGTCTGTATCATGACTAAGTGTGGCATCAAATTGCACAGCACTGCCTGGAGGCACCCCGCAGTTGGCCTCCGTAAAGCAAGTTTCCGACTAAAATGTGCATTATACTGAGTGACAGTTTGAACACTGTGATTGCTGCTCGGTGGGGCTCTGCCTCCGTCATGCCAGCATCCGTCTCTGCGGACTTAATGTGGCGTTTATCTCTGTGACATCCTGATAGCTTTTGCTGAAGGAACTGTACTGTCTTTCCCACTTTGGACGCAGAAGAGGACTGGCAGCAAGGTTCAACACTTTTCCGTCATTATGACTCTGAAGACCGTTCTTTTGTCCACAGGTTTAATAATGTAGAAAGTGTGAAACTGAAATAAAATACAACAAAAATACAATTACAACATGTAGTGTTGTAATCTTCCATATGCACTGTTTCTACTGTGTAACAAACTATATTTGCATTGCAATACACACTAGAAGTGATTGCACTCTAAACATGTGCAATGTACGACAGTTACAGAACAAACTTCTTTGATATAGTAAAATATAGTGAAAGAACTAGACATAAGTAGATAATAAAGTGTATACATATAGACCAGGAAAGATGAAGGATGGAGGCAGATGCATGTGCATTACAGTCAGTCATTAAGCACCATGTAAACATCCACAGATTTTCTACTTCCTGTGATGTCACTGTTGTTGGAGGTGCTAAAGTTACGCTTGCAACAACACTAACAGCACCTTAACAGACCCTTCATTTATGTTTCATTTACACTTTTTGCCCTTTTAAAATAGTTTAGGTTCAATTACTCTATGCAGGTGAATTTCACTTTAAATCACCACCTTGCTATATATAAAGCATGCCCTGTTAATATGCAGCACATGAAGAGTAAAGTGATAATCCGAGGGCAGTACGACAGAATGTGCATCAAAAATGCAGACAGAGTTGACCAAAGAGATAATTGGATCAAAAGGGAGACGGAGAAGGCCATGTGCTACCAAGCTCAGCCTTATCAGCAACAATTTTTTCTGCTTTGCCCACAGAGCTCGGTATCAGCTGAATCCAGATTGATTAAGCTTCCCCGCTGGTGTCGTCACAAGCAGTGAGTGACGGGCCTGAGAAAGGTTCTGATATTTAAACATGTAACCTTGTTCTTTGTTTGGCGGCAGCTGCGTGTGTGTGCTTCACATTTTGAGCTTTGTGTTTGTTTGTGTGTTTAAATGCGCCGCGCACAGAGGGGGCTTGTTTTGATTCATGAAAGCGTTTCCACCACAAAGCAGGTAACATTCTCACCTTCTTAGTCAGGCTGCTGCTCTCAAAGAGTTAAAGGGACGCCAAAGGAAAAAAAACATCACAAAACATTGAAAAGTAGTTTCATTTAGTCAGTGAGACTTGATGAGGGAGCATGAAGGGCAAATAAGAGGAGGAACAAGACTCAATATGTTCTCAGTGTTATAATCTACACCTATAATTGTATTGCAGATTATTTTGCAGTTATAAGTTAAACTGTTTGCTTTTTTATTTAGAGCTGCTCTTACTATGTTAAGACATGCTGCCTTAAATGCTTAACCTATTTTTAGAGATGCTTTAGGTTGATTTAACTCTCTGTACCGATTCCTGCTCTGTTCCTGGCTGAACTTGAAAGCTTTTTCTAGAGAAGATTTGGGAGCGTGTTGCTTCCTCCTGACCTACTTTAGAAAACAATACTCTGAGCGGTAGTTTTCTCCTCTCATCATTTATTTCACATTGGTTTCTGCTTTAAGTGAGGTTAGAATGACGTTAGTTATGATCATTCTCTTTTTTCAACAACGAACATCCATTACCTTGAACTCCTCCTTGCTCCAATTCCTTTCCTTACCCCACCTTTCTCATCTTTTCTGAACCTTTTATCATTTGCCCTCTCTTTCTTCTTCTTTCTCCTCCCTTCCTTTTTCTTTTATCCTCTATCATTTCCTTATTTTTATTTCCACTTCTTTCTTTCCTTTTCTTATCCATTACCTTTTCTTTATTCAATTTCCATATTATAAAGATTATAATATGGGAAAAATGTCTGGCAGATTATTTCACTTATAAAAGTACTTTTTCTTTCAATATTAAGTACCATATTTTTCGGAGTATGCGGCCTTTCTGTGGATTTTTCTTCGACCACCAGGGGGCTCTGTAGCACAAAGTGAATGATTGGAAGTCAAATTTGGAAATCAAGAAGAAAGTGCTAACTTTCATCTAGCACATCCTAGCACCAGGCACGAAGGAGAAATGTTTTCAAACTCAAACCCCCTCATCATGGAAACCACAGGAAGTAGTTCATATGATGCAGCTTCTAAGTTGAAGGCTGTCGACCTGGCAGTACAGATAGCCGCTGCACGTAAGCTCTGCGTGAACGAATCCACGGTTCGGCGTTGGAGACGCAGGGCTACGTAATTCATAGCAGATTTATGAGTCCTTGTGGAAAACCGAGAGCGGCGGAGATACCAGCGGCTTATAGCCCGGTGCGACTTATATATGTAAGTTTCTAGTTTTTTTTTTTTACTTTGTGGGTGCGGCTTATAGTGCGGTGCCTCTGTAATTCGGAAAATGTGGTAATTATTGACTGAAGACAAGCTCCTAGATCACCATGAAAAGTTACTTATATGTTAGTTTTGACTTACGTTAAGTGTAGTAATCTATTTGGATTAGAAGCCAGACCAATAATATTTGGAAGATTTTGTGTTTTTGCAGAGCAGTCAAACTCACCGAGGTCAGTCCTGAAAACCCAGATTTTATTTGTGGTAGAAATTGTCATCCATCCATCCGGACAGACAGGACAAACAACCATGCACACACACACACACACCTAGGGAGAGTTTAGAGAGACCAATTAACCTGACAGTCATGTTCTTTGGACTGTGGGAGGAAGCCGGAGTACCCGGAGAGAACCCACGCATGCACAGGGAGAACATGCAAACTCCATGCAGAACGACCCCAAGGTGGGAATCGAACCCAGAACCTTCTTGCTGCAAGGCAACAAGCTCTACCAGCTGCGCCACTGGGCAGCCCGGTGGATAATTGCTTTTTAATTTTTTTTCTGGTTGTATTTGACTTTTTTATGTAGCTGGACATGAAAAAGGGCAGAGAGAGATGGAGAAGACAGGCTGTAAATGACCCGTGGCCGTGAATCGAACCTCTGTACACGGTTCGTTTGTTCTACTAAACAATGTGCTTCACTCTTAGATAATTGTTTTTAATGATTAGGAACCTCAAAAATACATCCGAGTCTAATGTATTTCAGATCATAAAGTCAGTATAATATAGACAGAAGGTTACAGGCAGTCTTGAACGTCTTTGTTTGGCTTTTATTGTTGCAGTTTGTATGTTTCATTCTTTTATTTTCTGCTCTGTAATTCCTTCCCATTTGTTTTTGAGAGGTCCTTGGCTCGTTCCCAGAATCAATCCTTCACTTCTTACATTCAGGCTTTTATTTCAGTAACTGACTAACAGCTGCGGGGTGCCTCATTCAACTCAACTTCCTTGTCTTTTAATAATCAAACCATGATGGATTGCCTCCATGCAGATATTCATTCGGAGGCGATGAGAAAGAGTCTAAAAACAGGCGAGGAAAAGGGCGTTGATGCGAGCGTGTGTGTTTGTGTTGGATGGTAGACTTGCTGTTTTTCTTTTTCCCACTAAAACGGGCGGGTCTCCTCCCTTTGCACTTTCTCCATTTCCTCCTCTTATCAGAGCCTACTGGGCTTAGGCTATCTTTTTTCAGCGAATTTATCAGGCCAGGAATGACAAGCGTAAACACCTGCGGGGCGATCCTCCCCATTCGGGAGCCGTAGGTGGTTGGGATGCGGCCCATTTCTTATCCCCCTTGTTCTCTGTCTTGCTGAGGTTTTTTTTTTGGGTTTAATGCTGCTCGGTTTAATCTTCTTCTACTTTCACACATCAGTTCAGACACAATTTCCTCCAGCTCACCCGTCAACAGGTGTCATAGCCGAGAGTGGTCGAGAACTCCTTAGAAGGATGGTGTGTTGTAAAGGTGTTGTCTGGTGTTTTAATGGGTGTTGCATTCGCACCTGTGTGTAAAGGTCTATTTCTGCTCTACTGCTGCGAGACATACTACACAGGCATGTTTTCTTCTATTCTTATCACCGATGTTTACAGGAAAAATTTATCTCTTGTAGTACACAAGAAGACTTCTATTTCCTGTTTCTCTCTGTAAATTTTCTGCCTCTGCCTGAGCACGCTGTGGGAGGCTCTGATCGCAAAAGAATACAGAAAAATGCTTTTATTTGGAGCTACATCCCTAAAAAGACGGTCCTCATCTTTGGCTGATCATAAAAACAGGAATAAATATGACTCTTTTTTTTATGTGGTGGAAGTTGGGTTTGTGTTGGAAAAGCACAAACTCAGCAAGTGTCATTTATAACAGAATGTGGTGACTGTAGGTTATAGTAGTAAGAGACTCCACATGTATATCACATTTATATAAAAACTATTTAGGTCTGGCAACATTG